>CM057456.1:1185772500-1188272500 GCA_016271365.2 Neoceratodus forsteri | reverse complement strand
TAGTCTTTCTTCATATGTCTTCTGATGCAGACCCTGCATCATTTTGGTTGCCCTCCTCTGGACAGCCTCCACCTTGTCTATGTCTTTGAGGAGATGGGGTCTCCAGAACTGTTCACAGTACTCCAGATGTGGCCTTACCAACTGTCTGTACAGAGGGCCAACAACTTCCTGTTTTCTACTGGTGATGCCTCTCCCTATGCATCCCAGTATCCCCCCAGCCCTCCTTACTGCCTTCTCACATTGCTGGCCCACCTTTAGGTCGTCTGATATGACTATCCCCAGGTCCCTTTCCATTTTTGTTGTTGTTAGTATCTCACCCCCCATTGTGTACTCTTCCCCTGGGTTTTTGTTTCCCAGGTGCATTACTTTGCACTTCTTTGCACTGAATCTAAGCTGCCACACATTTGACCATTCCTCCAACCTTGCCAATTCCCTTTTCATCTTTTCCACCCCACCTTGTGCATCAACCCTGTTGCAGATCTTTGTGTCATCTGCAAAGAGACATACTTTCCATTCCAGTCTCTCTGCAATGTCACTTATAAAGACATTAAAAAGGACCGGTCCCAGTACTGAACCCTGCGGTACCCCACTAGTATCCCTCCTTTCTTCACTGTGGACTCTATTTACTATTACCAGCTGTGTCCTGTTGTCCAACCAGTGTTTTACCCAGGCTACCACCCTAGGACCCACTTCCAGGCTGGGACTGTGTCAAATGCCTTGCTAAAGTCTAGGTAGGCCATGTCCACAGCCCCTCCTTGGTCTACTGCTCTGGTCACCCAGCCAAAGAAATCAATTAGATTTGTCTGACATGACCTTCCCGCTGTGAATCCATGCTGCCTTGGGTCCTGTGCCCCCACTGGCCTCTAGGTACTCAACAATTCTTTCCTTCAGAAGTGATTCCATCATTTTCCCTACCACTGAGGTCAAACTGACAGCTCTGTAGTTTTCTGCCTCTGTCTTGCTCCCACTTTTGTGAAGGAGAATCACATCCGCCCTCCTCCAGTCCTCAGGTACCACCCCATCCTCCCATGATTTATTAAAAAGGGTAGTCAGTGGTGTTACTAGTTCTTCCCTTAGTTCTTTTAAAATTGTGGTGTGAATTCCATCCGGCCCCATTGCTTCATCCCCCTTCAGTTTTAAGAGTTCTTTCAGAACCCTTTCTTCTGTGAAAGGACTAATATCACTCCCCATCCAGAGTACTTCTATTGACTGGATTAGGTATTTCCCCCTGCTTTTCCACTGTGAATACTGAGCAGAAGTATTCGTTCAGTATCCCTGCTTTTTCACTGTCGTTCTCTGCCCAACCACCTTCCTCTTTGTTCAGCCTCAGTATACCTACCTTAGTCTTTCTTTGCTCCCTAATGTACTTATAAAAGGTTTCATCCCCCTTCTTAACCGAGTTGGCTATCTTTTCCTCAGTTTGGGCCTTTGCTATTCTGACTGCCTTACTCGCTTCCTTCTGCTTTAACTGGTACAGTTCTCTGTCCTACTCCTTTTGTGTTTCCTTATACTTCCTGAATTGTATCTTTTTTTCCCTTACCTTCCCCGCCACTTCTTTTGAGAACCAAAGTGTTTTTTCTTTCATTTAGATCTGTTTATTTGCTTCACACAAAGACTTGTTGCCTCTGTGATGGCGGTTTTGATGTTTCCCCATTGTTGCTCCACCCCACCTTCTTGCCTGTTTGCTAGTGCTTTTCTGAGGCACTCTCCCATTTTGACAAAATCAGCCCTCCTGAAGTCCAGTACCTTCACTTTTATGTGTCTTGACTCTACAGCTAAGTTTATCGTGAACCACACTGTTTGGTGGTCGCTTGTTCCCAGATGGCTACCCACTTCAAGATCAGAGATCCTCTCTCCATCCCCATTTGAGAGTACCAGGTCTAAGATTGCTCTCTCCCGAGTGGGTTCCAAAACTAGCTGTCTGAGGCATGCGCCCTGAAGGGCATCGAGAATGGCCTTACTCTTGAATGTGGCTGCAGCAAAGGTGCTCCAGTCAACATCTGGCATATTCAGGTCCCCATCAGCAATATCTCCCTTTCTGTGCCATCCCAAGGATGCCTTCTATTATTTTCTTGTCCATTTCCTCCCCTGAGACCGCAGTCTGTATACAACCCCTGTGCAGATTGTGGAGCAATTTCCAGTCTCAGGGTGACCCACAGTGCCTCCTCTCCTCCCTGTTTACCCTTTAGTTCTGTTGCTGTTATCCTTCCCTACATAGAGAGCTATCTCCTCTCTTCTTCCCTCCTGTAGATTGTGTGCCCTGGTATGTTGACATCCCAGTCATGATTCTCTGTGTACCATGTTTCTGTGACTGCCACAATATCCAGGCATCCCTCTTCCATCAAGGCCACCATTTCTGGGAGCTTTTTACCTGGACTACAGGCATTGGTACTCATTACCCTCCATTTTTTATGGCATTGATTCTTTTTGCCCCGTCCCTGTCCCTACTGCCTTTGTCTTTTTCTCCATTTACCCCAGCCATTCTTCCTATTGACTGCTCTATTTGGTGTTTACCTCACTAATTACCCTGATTTTAAGTAAAGACGTATTCTTTTTCTTCAAACAGAGGACCTGCACTGTTATGGGTTGTTTGGCAGCACTTTCAATACTGCTTTTATTGACCTCAGCACTGTTCTATCCCCTGATTTGTTTAAAGATGATTTTGTTCCTATGTCCCCAATGTCCGCTACCTCAAATAATAAACTGCGTTTCTACTTTAAAGCGGTCAAGACGTATCAGGTTTGCAAGTATGTTACCAAAGTCATTAGCAAATCCAGATCCAGCAATGACTCCCTTGACCTCAAACTTCTGTCCCTCACCCTAGAAGAGATATTCAGGCCTTTGACCAGGATTTTTAACCTCTCTCTCAGCCTTAGCCAGTTCCCTGACAAGTGGAAATCTGCCACTGTTACCCCGATACACAAAAGTGGTGACAAAACTGCCCATGAGAATTTCAGACCAATCTCCATCCTACCGCCCCTCTCCAAGGTGCTGGAACATATTGTCTCAGACCAGCTTACTGACTTTCTGGACAAACACAACATCCTGTGCAGGGAGCAACACAGGTTCAGAAAAGGACATAGCACTGCCTCGACACTGCTTGAATTCACCAGCGTCATTCACAGCTCACTGGACAATGGTCAGCAAACTAGCTCCATCTTCACCGATTTAATAAAAGCCTTTGACACTGTTAACCACCACCTCCTGCTTGTCTAGCTCCAAAATACTGGGCTCTCACTTGACTCCATAAACTGGCTCAAAAGATACCTAGCCAACTGAACCCAAAGAGTAAGAAGTGCTGATACTCACTCTGATGCCAGACCTGTCCACTCAGTTGTCCCCCAGGGTTCCACCTGGGCCCCCTCCTCTTCAGCCTGTTCCTAATCTCACTACCGGATTCCTGCCCTGACCAAATCATACTCTACGCTGATGATGCAGTAATCCAAGCTTCACACCATGACCCTAAACTATTGCAAGAAAAACTCCAGCAGGGCTTCTCATCAGTCGAAACCTGGTTCTTAAAGCATAAACTGATCCTAAATCAGAAAAAAATGAAGTCCATAATTTTCAGCAGCTCTCACAACAAAAACAAACAGTACCACCTCTCCATCAAAACCAAGCAAGGAGTCACTCTTGAACAAGACCAAACCTTCAGATACCTTGGCATTACCCTTGACTCCCACCTCTCCTATGCTGCCCACATTAATAATGTTGTGAAAGCCTACTCTTCCGTCACAGGAAACACCTAACCCCTGAAGCATTGTCAGTAGCCATCCAAAGCTCTATCATTAGCATTATTGATTATGGACTTATCAGTTATGGCTGTGCCACCACCGCCTCTCTCAAACATGTAACTATCTCCCTCAATAAGGCCTGTCAAGTCATCACAGTATCCCACCATCTCATTCACACATGTGACCTCTACTCCCAAACTGGGTGGCTGCAACTCGACAGTCGAATAAAATATCAGACCTGCATCATAGCCAAGAAAATAATGATGGGACTTGCTCCTCCCGGAGTCTGTGCTCTCCTTAAACCCAGACACAACAACTGCAATACATGGAGGTCCAAACCTCACTCTCTGCAAATCCCCCAGAGTCGCACAACCCAAGGAGAAAGATCATTTGCTTTTAGGGCTCCTAGCTGACTAAATAGTCTATGTAGTGGTATCTCCACCACACCCACGCTCGGTGGTTTCAAGTCTAGACTTTGCCTCACCCTGCTTGCCTCCAGCTCCTGTGATTGCTCACCTTACCAGTACTCCTACCTAGCTGCCCATGCCTCCTCACCAAGCACTTTCTATCAACACTGACCCTCTTTTTTGCACTTACCCCATCTGTCCATGACAAGACCTCCGGCCTGCCCTATCCCTGCCCCTTGTTTCACCCCCTTGCCCCTCCTTCCCTACCCTTCTTACCTCCTCTTCCGGACCCCCTTTCTCTCTGCCCCTACTACCTCACACCTGAGATTCTTCTCCACCTCACCACTTGTCCTTGTCCTGTCATTATTTCCCACCCCCTGTTGTGCCTCCTGTACTCATAGAAATTGCATGTCTTGTTTGTCACTGTTACTGAATAGTTACTGTAATGCTTGCTGTATGTTTGTACTCACTGATGTGGAACCTTTGTAAAAGAGCCTCGGCTCAAAGGTATTGCTGTAATTCTAGACTCAAATAAATAAATAAATAAAATAACATATATTTATTTTCACTAATGTAAGAAGAGTTTACTGTTTATTTCATTATTGCATAATGTCATTTCTCTCTCTCTCTCAAGATAGATATCGATATCAATATCGATATCGATATGACATAGACATAGATATATAGATATAGACATCGACATAGATTTAGATATAGATATAGACATAGACAATATAGATATAGAAATATATATTCATTGCAAAAAGCTGTGTTAATGCACCACTTAGGGTTCAACTTAATGCCACAAAAGTAGGAAAATATGGCATCAGGATTTCCAGCCTTAACTGCCCACCCCACCAAGCAGTAAAAGGACAAGACCACATAAGCAACCATAAACAGCCATCATCAGGGAAGACAAACAACATACAACTGTTTCCAGATTACACAAAAGACAGCAATTATAAAGATCCAGCACAATTGCAGCCACAGATACACATGCATTCTAAAACAAAAAAACGCCATGCACTCCAAAGCCAAGAGAGCTACTATCCCCCTGATGAAGCCTTAATTGGGTCTTAATTGGCAAAGTGCCAGGATCTCACATGCAGATTTTTTTTGTTGTGCCTTCTACTATTCTTGACATGCATGTGCTTTACATCTGGAATAAATCCTTATTTTTGCAGTAAGCAAGGACTTTTGACATTTATTACCACCTTCACTGGAGGGATAGTAGCTCTCCTGGCTCTGGAGTGCATGGTGTATTTTTTTGTTTTTGACTGTTTCATTTAGGGCACACAGCCCTCACCTGCACCCGCCCTTGCTTTGTAGTGTAGTACTGTTTGGTTTCTTTTCTTTGTTTTTTGCAGGCACACATGCACACTGCAAGACACGCAAGACACACACACATCCACTTCTGGCTTCAGCTAGAAATCCAGGATTCCCAAATCACAGCATTAGTTCTATCTGCAGAAAAGCTGGCCCCTGTGGGACTAGAACTTCTGCAGTTACAAATGCCCATGCATAGTGCAAGACATACACACCTATTTCTGCAGCCATATATACAAATCCATGATACTCAAATGATAACACTACTTCTGCAGTCACAAATATACATGCGCTGTGTAAGACATAAACATGAACTTCTGACTACAGCTACAAATCCAGATACCCAAATTACAACAATACTTCTGTCTGCAGAAGTGCAGGCCCAGTGGGACCACTGCATCTGCAGCCATAGATACACATACATACTGCAAAACATAAACACCCACTTCTGCAGTCAAGCTGTTACATTTCTAAACAGGGAGTATTTTTTTTTCAAAATGCAGTGTGCTGGATGCATGTTTTTGATAATCATACCAGTGCTACTGCTTTTGTGTCATCTGGAAACAGTTGTATGTTGCTTGTTTTACCTAGTGATGGCTGTCTGTGATTGCTTGTGTGGTCTTGTCCTTTTGCTGTTGGGGGGGTGAGTCATGGTTAGAAACCATAATGCCACATTTCCCTACTTTTGTGGCATTATGTTGAACCCTAACCCATGCATTAACAGTTCTTAACAGTAAATTTATCTTCTTTTTAGAATAGTTAAACTGAAATTACAATAGTATTTCTGGTTGCAGAAGTACTGGCCCCTGTGAGGTCAGTTTTTCTGCAGCAACAGCAACATATGCACACTGCAAAACAAACACAGCCACTTCTGGCTCAGATAGAAATCCACAGTACAAAAAGTACAACCCGATTCTGGGTGCAGATATGTTGCCCTGCTCTTCTGTGATGTGGGTGAGCGATTTGCATATGCAAATATCATACAACAACCCCAAAATATATTAGCTGAAAGTATGTATGAGCCAATCCACGCATACACAATTTACATAATGCACTTCGGTCCCCATTAAAATGCACAACCATGGCATTAGTGCATCTTCAGAATTTAAACAATGCCTTATGAGCCCTATGCAAATCCTGTTGTCCATCCAGCAATACATGCATACCAACACAGTCTTACCACAACGCATGTCCCATTTCTCAATATTTATATCCCAAATAATTGTAACTTATATTTTAAGTCTCTGTGACCTCTACAGATATGACATACTTGCAATCCAAACATTAGGATGATTCTTATGGAGTAAACCATAAAAACACACTTTGAGATGAAAGTGGCACTTCCCACCCATTGTGCTTGTCTAAGGGGAGGAACAAAATAAGACCTTGAAAATTTGGTGAAAATTGTTAAAAAATGGCTGAGCTATGAGTAACAGTTCATATCGGGTGCAAAGTCAAAATGTTTAATGTTGTAAGCCTGTATTCTTTGGTTGCAGCTTTTGACAACTGAAAATTCTTGGTTTGTAACATAAAATTGATAACTGGCACTAAGAAAAAAATGTTATATGACAAGCAAAGAATTCTTTGTTTGCAATTTTGTGATGACATAAAATTCTTTGTTCAACATGTAAAATTCTTAATTTTAATATTCTTTAATTGCACATTCTCAGTACCTAAATGTTCTGAAGCTCATGATACAAGAATCAGCAATCCTTGCTAAACCAGTAACCTAAGAGTTTTGGGATGCCCAGAAAACATATATTGGGATAATTTGTCATCAAACTCCCAAACCTACTTAAATATGTCCCATTTATTGAGATGCAGATATCTGTTTTTCAAAACAGCATCATTTTGGGGAGTTTCTAGGAAATGTTTTGCCAAATGAAAAAATAAGATTGCAGTGCACAGTACAAAATTTTTTTCTCATGAACATAAAAAAAAGTTCTTGTGAAAAAAAATTACTCTCGAAAAAAATTGATTGCACTAGACAGCTATCCTGAAACCCCCACTGAGCATGCTCAGAAGTCAAATTTTAAAATACAGTGATATTTTTTTCAAAAAATCTTCAAAAGGCAAAAAGGGTATTTTATAACTCCTAACTCAATGAATAAGGATGAGCAGCAATCACTAAACTTGCTCAATCTTGAAAACTTGGTACCCTGACCATGCATGCAAAATTTCATACACTTTCTTCAAATTGCATCAAAGTTACTAAGGTGCAAAACTTGTGGTTTAATATTAAAGCAACCTGCTCAACTCATGCTCACAAGTCAGATTTTTAAAACTTTAAAACTCCAGACCTGAATCATTTAAAAAAAAATCATCAAAAAGCAGTTCTATGGCCCATGCAGTTTTCTACCCTAAAAAGTTCAGAAAAAAATGTTTTTGCTCCACACTCCCTTGATCTCAGAATCTGGATTAGCAGCCTTCACAAAACGTGCCAGATCATAAGTGCATGCAAAATTATATGGCAGTTCATCAAACAGCAAGAATGTTTTTAAGCCTCAAAGCTCAAGGCATAAAAATGTTTCTTGTGAACATAAAAAATATTTCTCATGAAATAAAATCAGCTTGTGACCACAATTCTTTGGTTGCACTGGACATTTATCCTGAAAATCATACTGAGCATACTCAGACACCAACTTTTAAAATCATATAACTCAAGAACGGATTGCTATTTTTCCTTTTTTTACAAAATCTTTAGAATGCACCTCCTTAGACTGAGCCGCTTCTAACCTGAAAATTTTGGAACAAAATTCCAAACCGTTTTTGCTCTAGACATGAGTAGGAAAATGGACAAAAAGTACATTTTTAACTCACTGGATCTCAGACTCTAGACAAGCAGCCATCACGAAACTTGTCAGATAATAAGAACATCGCACACTGACCATGCATGAGACATTCCTTTCAATTTTGTGGAGTGGACCAAAATTATAAGTTGCAATAACTGGGTTTTAACATTAAACTACATACTCTACCCATGCTCAGAAGTCAACTTGTTTAAACTTTATAACTTGAGAACTGATTAATATTTTTTTCACAAAATCTTTGAAAGGCACTTCCTTAGGCAATGCTGTTTCTGTTCTGAACGTTTTGGAACAAAAATGTGAAACCATTTTTGCCCTAAATGTGAGAACAGAAATGGCAAAAATAATATTTTCTCTTATTTTTAAAATTCTTGGATCCCAGCAATTGGATTAGCAACCATCACAAAACTTGCCATATCATAAGAACATAGTACTCTGACTACACATGCAAATCTACATGCAATTTTGTTGAACACTACCAAAGTTATTAAGACTCAAAGCTCACAACATAAAAGTTTTTCTCATAAACATAAAAAACATTCTCTCCTGAAATAAAAATCGGCTTGTGACCAAAAATTGTTTGTTCACAACAGGCAGCTATCCTGAAAAACCTACTGAGTATGCTCACACGCCAAATTATAAAACCTTATAATGCAAGAACTGATAAATATTTTTTCATAAAATTCTCAAGTGACACCTCCTTGGGCCAACTTACTTCAATGCAAAATATTATAACGAAATTCTAAAAACGTTTTCCTCTAGATGTAAGCAAAAAGGGCAAAAAGTTATTTTTTTAACTCCCTGGATCTCTGAATTCTTAACCGAGTTGGCTATCTTTTCCTCAGTTTGGGCCTTTGCTATTCTGACTGCCTTACCCGCTTCCTTCTGCTTTAACTGGTACAGTTCTCTGTCCTACTCCTTTTGTGTTTCCTTATACTTCCTGAATTGTATCTTTTTTTCCCTTACCTTCCCCGCCACTTCTTTTGAGAACCAAAGTGTTTTTTCTTTCATTTAGATCTGTTTATTTGCTTCACACAAAGACTTGTTGCCTCTGTGATGGCGGTTTGATGTTTCCCATTGTTGCTCCACCCACCTTCTTGCCTGTTTGCTAGTGCTTTTCTGAGGCACTCTCCCATTTTGACAAAATCAGCCCTCCTGAAGTCCAGTACCTTCACTTTTATGTGTCTTGACTCTACAGCTAAGTTTATCGTGAACCACACTTTGGTGGTCGCTTGTTCCCAGATGGCTACCCACTTCAAGATCAGAGATCCTCTCTCCATCCCCATTTGAGAGTACCAGGTCTAAGATTGCTCTCTCCCGAGTGGGTTCCAAAACTAGCTGTCTGAGGCATGTGCCCTGTAGGGCATCGAGAATGGCCCTGCTCTTGAATGTGGCTGCAGCAAAGGTGCTCCAGTCAACATCTGGCATATTCAGGTCCCCCATCAGCAATATCTCCCCTTTCTGTGCCATCCCAAGGATGCCTTCTATTATTCTCTTATCCATTTCCTCCCCCTGAGACCGCAGTCTGTATACAACCCCTGTGCAGATTGTGGAGCAATTTCCAGTCTCCAGGGTGACCCACAGTGCCTCCTCTCCTCCCTGTTTACCCTTTAGTTCTGTTGCTGTTATCCCTTCCCTTACATAGAGAGCTATTCCTCCTCCTCTTCTTCCCTCCTGTAGATTGTGTGCCCTGGTATGTTGACATCCCAGTCATGATTCTCTGTGTACCATGTTTCTGTGACTGCCACAATATCCAGGCATCCCTCTTCCATCAAGGCCACCATTTCTGGGAGCTTTTTACCTGGACTACAGGCATTGGTACTCATTACCCTCCATTTTTTATGGCATTAATTCTTTTTGCCCCGTCCCTGTCCCTACTGCCTTTGTCTTTTTCTCCATTTACCCCAGCCCTTCTCCCTATTGACTGCTCTATTTGGTGTTTACCTCACTAATTACCCTGATTTTAAGTAAAGACGTATTCTTTTTCTTCAAACAGAGGACCTGCACTGTTATGGGTTGTTTGGCAGCACTTTCAATACTGCTTTTATTGACCTCAGCACTGTTCTATCCCTTGATTTGTTTAAAGATGATTTTGTTCCTATGTCCCCAATGTCCGCTACCTCAAATAATAAACTGCGTTTCTACTTTAAAGCGGTCAAGACGTATCAGGTTCACAAGTATGTTACCAAAGCCATTAGCAAATCCAGATCCAGCAATGACTCCCTTGACCTCAAACTTCTGTCCCACACCCTAGAAGAGATATTCAGGCCTTTGACCAGGATTTTTAACCTCTCTCTCAGCCTTAGCCAGTTCCCTGACAAGTGGAAATCTGCCACTGTTACCCCGATACACAAAAGTGGTGACAAAACTGCCCATGAGAATTTCAGACCAATCTCCATCCTACCTCCCCTCTCCAAGGCGCTGGAACATATCGTCTCAGACCAGCTTACTGACTTTCTGGACAAACACAACATCCTGTGCAGGGAGCAACACAGGTTCAGAAAAGGACATAGCACTGCCTCGACACTACTTGAATTCACCAGCGCCATCCACAGCTCACTGGACAATGGTCAGCAAACTAGCTCCATCTTCACCGATTTAATAAAAGCCTTTGACACTGTTAACCACCACCTCCTGCTTGTCTAGCTCCAAAATACTGGGCTTTCACTTGACTCCATAAACTGGCTCAAAAGATACCTAGCCAACTGAACCCAAAGAGTAAGAAGTGCTGATACTCACTCTGATGCCAGACCTGTCCGCTCGGGTGTCCCCCAGGGTTCCATCCTGGGCCCCCTCCTCTTCAGCCTGTTCCTAAACTCACTGCAGTTCCTGCCCTGACCAAATCACTCTCGCTGATGATGCAGTAATCCAAGCTTCACACCATGACCCTAAACTATTGCAAGAAAAAACTCCAGCAGGGCTTCTCATCAGTCGAAACCTGGTTCTTAAAGCATAAACTGATCCTAAATCAGAAAAAAGAAGTCCATGATTTTCAGCAGCTCTCACAACAAAAACAAACAGTACCACCTCTCCATCAAAACCAAGCAAGGAGTCACTCTTGAACAAGACCAAACCTTCAGATACCTTGGCATGACCCTTGACTCCCACCTCTCCTATACTGCCCACATTAATAATGTTGTGAAAGCCTACTCTTCCGTCACAGGAAACACCTAACACCTGAAGCATTGTCAGTAGCCATCCAAAGCTTTATCATTAGCATTATTGATTATGGACTTATCAGTTATGGCTGTGCCACCACCACCTCTCTCAAACATGTAACTATCTCCCTCAATAAGGCCTGTCAAGTCATCACAGTATCCCACCATCTCATTCACACATGTGACCTCTACTCCCAAACTGGGTGGCTGCAACTCGACAGTCGAATAAAATATCAAACCTGCATCACAGCCAAGAAAATAATGATGGGACTTGCTCCTCCCGGAGTCTGTGCTCTCCTTAAACCCAGACACAACAACTGCAATACAAGAAGGTCCAAACCTCACTCTCTGCCAATCCCCCAGAGTCGCACAACCCAAGGACAAAGATAATTTGCTCTTAGGGCTCCCAGCTGGCTAAATAGTCTATGTAGTGACATCTCCACCACACCCACGTTCGGTGGTTTCAAGTCTAGGCTTTGCCTCACCCTGCTTGCCTCCAGCTCCTGTGATTGCTCACCTTACCAGTACTCCCACCTAGCTACCTATGCCTCCTCACCAAGCACTTTCTATCAACACTGACCCTCTTTTTTGCACTTACCCCATCTGTCCATGACAAGACCCCCGGCCTGCCCTATCCCCTGCCCCTTGTTTCACCCCCCCTTTGCCCCTCCTTCCCCCTACTCCCTTCTTACTCCTCCTCTCTTCCGGACCCCCCTTTTTCTCTCTCTCCCCCTACTACCTCACACTCTGAGATTCTTCTCTCCACCTCACCACTCCCCCAGTCCTTGCCCTGTCATTATTTCCCACCCCTTGTTGTGCCTCCTGTACTCATAGAAATTGCATGTCTTGTTTGTCACTGTTACTGAATAGTTACTGTAATGCTTGCTGTATGTTTGTACTCACTGACGTGGAACCTTTGTAAAAGAGCCTCGGCTCAAAGGTATTGCTGTAATTCTAGACTCAAATAAATAAATAAATAAAATAACATATATTTCTTTTCACTAATGTAAGAAGAGTTTACTGTTTATTTCATTATTGCATAATGTCATTTCTCTCTCTCTCTCAAGATAGATATCGATATCAATATCGATATCGATATAGACATAGACATAGATATAGATATAGATATAGATATAGACATTGACATAGATTTAGATATAGATATAGACATAGACGATATAGATATAGAAAAATATATTCATTGCAAAAAGCTGTGTTAATGCACCACTTAGGGTTCAACTTAATGCCACAAAATTAGGAAAATATGGCATCAGGATTTCCAGCCTTAACTGCCCACCCCACCAAGCAGTAAAAGGACAAGACCACATAAGCAACCATAAACAGCCATCATCAGGGAAGACAAACAACATACAACTGTTTCCAGATTACACAAAAGACAGCAATTATAAAGATCCAGCACAATTGCAGCCACAGATACACATGCATTCTAAAACAAAAAACGCCATGCACTCCAAAGCCAAGAGAGCTACTATCCCCCTGATGAAGCCTTAATTGGGTCTTAATTGGCAAAGTGCCAGAATCTCACACGCAGATTTTTTTTGTTGTGCCTTCTACTATTCTTGACATGCATGTGCTTTACATCTGGAATAAATCCTTATTTTTGCAGTAAGCAAGGACTTTTGACATTCATTACCACCTTCACTGGAGGGATAGTAGCTCTCCTGGCTCTGGAGTGCATGGTGTATTTTTTTGTTTTTGACTGTTTCATTTAGGGCACACAGCCCTCACCTGCACCCGCCCTTGCTTTGTAGTGTAGTACTGTTTGGTTTCTTTTCTTTGTTTTTTACAGGCACACATGCACACTGCAAGACACGCAAGACACACACACATCCACTTCTGGCTTCAGCTAGAAATCCAGGAAACCCAAATCACAGCATGAGTTCTATCTGTAGAAAAGCTGGCCCCTGTGGGACTAGAACTTCTGCAGTCACAAATGCCCATGCATAGTGCAAGACATACACACCTATTTCTGCAGCCATATATACAAATCCATGATACTCAAATGATAACACTACTTCTGCAGTCACAAATATACATGCACTGTGTAAGACATAAACATGTACTTCTGACTACAGCTACAAATCCAGATACCCACATTACAACAATACTTCTGTCTGCAGAAGTGCAGGCCCTGTGGGACCAGTGCATCTGCAGCCATAGATACACATACATACTGCAAGACATAAACACCCACTTCTGCAGTCAAACTGTTACATTTCTAAACAGGGAGTATTTTTTTTTCAAAATGCAGTGTGCTGGATGCATGTTTTTGATAATCATACCAGTGCTACTGCTTTTGTGTCATCTGGAAACAGTTGTATGTTGTTTGTTTTACCTAGTGATGGCTGTCTGTGATTGCTTGTGTGGTCATGTCCTTTTGCTGTTGGGGGGGTGAGTCATGGTTAGAAACCATAATGCCACATTTCCCTACTTTTGTGGCATTATGTTGAACCCTAACCCATGCATTAACAGTTCTTAACAGTAAATTTATCTTCTTTTTAGAATAGTTAAACTGAAATTACAATAGTATTTCTGGTTGCCGAAGTACTGGCCCCTGTGTGGTCAGATCTTCTGCAGCAACAGCATATATGCACACTGCAAAACAAACACAGCCACTTCTGGCTCAGATAGAAATCCACAGTACAAAAAGTACAACCCGATTCTGGGTGCAGATATGTTGCCCTGCTCTTCCGTGATGCGGGTGAGCAATTTGCATATGCAAATATCATACAACAACCCCAAAATATATTAGCTGAAAGTATGTATGAGCCAATCCTCGCATACACAATTTACATAATGCACTTCGGTCCCCATTAAAATGCACAACCATGGCATTAGTGCATCTTCAGAATTTAAACAATGCCTTATGAGCCCTATGCAAATCCTGTTGTCCATCCAGCAATACATGCATACCAACACAGTCTTACCATAACGCATGACCCATTTCTCAATATTTATATCCCAAATAATTGTAACGTATATTTTAAGTCTCTGTGACCGCTACAGATATGACATACTTGCAATCCAAACATTAGGATGATTCTTATGGAGTAAACCATAAAAACACACTTTGAGGTGAAAGTGACACTTCCCACCCATTGTGCTTGTCTAAGGGGAGGAACAAAATAAGACCTTGAAAATTTGGTGAAAATTGTTAAAAAATGGCTGAGCTATGAGTAACAGTGCATATCGGGTGCAAAGTCAAAATGTTTAATGTTGTAAGCCTGTATTCTTTGGTTGCAGCTTCTGACAACTGAAAATTCTTGGTTTGTAACATAAAATTGATAACTGACACTAAGAAAAAAATGTTATATGACAAGCAAATAATTCTTTGTTTGCAATTTTGTGATGACATAAAATTCTTTGTTCAACATGTAAAATTCTTAATTTTAATATTCTTTAATTGCACATTCTCAGAACCTAAATGTTCTGAAGCTCATGATACAAGAATCAGCAATCCTTGCTAAACCAGTAACCTAAGAGTTTTGGGATGCCCAGAAAACATATATTGGGATAATTTGTCATCAAACTCCCAAGCCTACCTAAATATGTCCCATTTATTGAGATGCAGATATCTGTTTTTCAAAACAGCATCATTTTGGGGGGTTTCTAGAAAATGTTTTGCCAAATGAAAAAATAAGATTGCAGTGCACAGTACAAAAATTTTTTCTGATGAACATAAAAAAAAGTTCTTGTGAAAAAAAATTACTCTCGAAAAAAATTATTTGATTGCACTAGACAGCTATCCTGAAACCCCCACTGAGCATGCTCAGAAGTCAAATTTTAAAATACAGTGATATTTTTTACAAAAAATCTTCAAAAGGCAAAAAGGGTATTTTATAACTCCTAACTCAATGAATAAGGATGAGCAGCAATCACTAAACTTGCTCAATCTTGAAAACTTGGTACCCTGACCATGCATGCAAAATTTCATACACTTTCTTCAAATTGCATCAAAGTTACTAAGGTGCAAAACTTGTGGTTTAATATTAAAGCAACCTGCTCAACTCATGCTCACAAGTCAGATTTTTAAAACTTTAAAACTCCAGACCTGAATCATTTAAAAAAAAAATCATCAAAAAGCAGTTCTATGGCCCATGCAGTTTTCTACCCTAAAAAGTTCAGAAAAAAAATGTTTTTGCTCCACACTCCCTTGATCTCAGAATCTGGATTAGCAGCCTTCACAAAATGTGCCAGATCATAAGTGCATGCAAAATTATATGGCAGTTCATCAAACAGCACCAATGTTTTTAAGCCTCAAAGTTCAAGGCATAAAAATGTTTCTTGTGAACATAAAAAATATTTCTCATGAAATAAAATCAGCTTGTGACCACAATTCTTTGGTTGCACTGGACATTTATCCTGAAAATCATACTGAGCATACTCAGACACCAACTTTTAAAATCATATAACTCAAGAACGGATTACTATTTTTCCTTTTTTTACAAAATCTTTAGAATGCACCTCCTTAGACTGAGCCGCTTCTAACCTGAAAATTTTGGAACAAAATTCCAAACCGTTTTTGCTCTAGATATGAGTAGGAAAATGGACAAAAAGTACATTTTTAACTCACTGGATCTCAGACTCTAGACAAGCAGCCATCACAAAACTTGTCAGATAATAAGAACATCGCACACTGACCATGCATGAGACATTCCTTTCAATTTTGTGGAGTGGACCAAAATTATAAGTTGCAATAACTGGGTTTTAACATTAAACTACATACTCTACCCATGCACAGAAGCCAAATTGTTTAAACTTTATAACTCGAGAACTGATTAATATTTTTTTCACAAAATCTTTGAAAGGCACTTCCTTAGGCAATGCTGTTTCTGTTCTGAACACTTTGGAACAAAAATGTGAAAAATGTGAAACCATTTTTGCCCTAAATGTGAGAACAGAAATGGCAAAAATAATATTTTCTCTTATTTTTAAAATTCTTGGATCCCAGCAATTGGATTAGCAACCATCACAAAACTTGCCATATCATAAGAACATAGTACTCTGACTACACATGCAAATGTACATGCAATTTTGTTGAACACTACCAAAGTTATTAAGACTCAAAGCTCACAACATAAAGGTTTTTCTCATAAACATAAAAAACATTCTCTCCTGAAATAAAAATCGGCTTGTGACCAAAAATTTTTTGTTCACAACAGGCAGCTATCCTGAAAAACCTACTGAGTATGCTCACAAACCAAATTTTAAAACCTTATAATGCAAGAACTGATAAATATTTTTTCATAAAATTCTCAAGTGACACCTCCTTGGGCCAACTTACTTCAATGCAAAATATTGTAACAAAATTCTAAACACTTTTTCCTCTAGATGTAAGCAAAAAGGGCAAAAAGTTATTTTTTTAACTCCCTGGATCTCTGAATCGGGATGAATGGCTATTACAAAATGGCCAAACCATACAAACTTGGCACCCTGATCATGAATTCAGTACCTGATATAATTTCGCTGAACTGTGCCAAAGTTATAAAGGTGCAAAAGCTAGGGTTTAACATTAAAGTGCATTTTTAAAACTTTATAACTCAAGAATTTGTTAATATTTAGCTCGAAATCTTAAAAAGTAACCTGCTTAAGATGAAGAGCTTTGACCCTGAAAATTTCAAAACAAAACTCTGAGCCATTTTTGATCTAGACGTAAGCAAAGAAAACAACCAGAAAGAGCAGTTTTTTCTTATTTTTACACTCCCTGTACTTAATCAAACAATACCAAAAATCATTAAGGATCAAACCTCAAGACATAAAACTTTTTCTCACAAATATTAAGTTTCAATTTTATTGGCAGGAAAACTCAATTGAGCAGGCTCATTTACAAGGAGGTCCTGTTAGGACAATGTAATACAAACAGTAAACATTACACAGTGTTGACATATAACACGATACAATAATTGATATGCAATAAGGATACATATGGAGGCAGTAAAGAAAAAAAAAAAAAAACAATGGCCCAGTATACAGTTGATTTGAGAAAGCAGTCACACATTTGGAGCAGGGGAAAGATGCAAAACTAAGACTATACAGTCTGACATTCTAACAGAGAACTGAGGGAAGAAAGAGGGAGATGATAATTAAAGACAAGTGAATCTTATACTAGCAATGTCAAGTTTCCATAAGTGGCCAAGGATTTAAAGAAGTTTAGGGAGACTAATTCAGAGGGAAAAATTTCTCAAGAAATAAAAATCCACTCTCAACCAACATTCTTTGCACCAGACAGCTATCCTAAACAGACACTGTTTGTATGGTAGAGAAAGACTCAGATTCCTATAACTATTTTCTGATGATATTTATTACTATCCTGGGTGGAGTAGTCGGCAGAACTTCAGAAGAAAAAGTTAAGGAGAAGCAGGTCTATATGAAGTAACAGGAGTGTTTATGAAAGAGATCAACCTATAAGGTTTGCGGGCCAGAAAACAATCAAAAACATGATCACCACAGGTCCTGAAGAAGTAGCCCTATGCCATGAAAAGTTAGCCTGAAGTGTACAAGAGGTGGCTCATGAACAATAATGTAACCTAATAAATATTATCAGAAAATAGTAACAGTGTAGTATGAGAAGTGCCCCCCAGAAAAAGACTCTTCTTACTACTGTGTACATAAGGTTGGCTGTAGCAAGGCCAGGGTCAGCATCCAGACCCCCTACTCCCAAAAGCTATACTGAAAACCCTATCGAGCAGGCACATAATCCAAATTTTAAAACCTTGTAACTCAAGGACCGATTGGTATTGTTTTACAAAATCTTTGAAAATCACACCCTTGGGCCACTGTGCTTCTACCCTGAAAATTTCAGAACACAATTTCAAACTGTTTTTGCTCTATAGGTGAGCAAACAATGGCCAAAAAGTGCACTTTTTTCATGTTCTGGATCTCAGAATCTAACCAAGTTGCTATCACAAAACTTGCAAAGTCATAGCAACTTGTCCCCCTGACCACGCATGTAAAATTTCATGTAATTTTACCGAATAGCACAAATGTTCAATTGCCTACACAGCCAGTATGATGTAATGTTTTTGCAACTGTGCTACTTGGTTTTGACTGTTCACGCACTCCATTCCAGAGGAATTATCACACTGTAGGGATACCAAAGGCATAGAACCCTCTAAGAGGGTCCCACCTCTAGAGGTTCCACAGGACAATTCCCTTGGCTAAAAGTACCTTAAGGCAGCATCCCAAGGAGAGAGGCAATACCACTGCAGGAGATGGGGAGGATGGTAGGACAAAGAAAAAAGTGCTTGAGAGAGGCTCAGAGGAACTGCTTATGTAGCACAGGAAGGGGGAGTGGCTGGCTGCTTGTCCATTGAACCACAGTCATAGCCTTCCAATTCAATGGCCTACACAGCCAATTAGATGTAATGCTTGTACAACTGTGTTACTCAGTTCTAGCCATTTGTGCTCTCTGTTCCAGAGGATTTACCACCCTGTAGGGGTACCAAAGACAAAGAACCATCAAAGAGGGTTCCACCTCTAGAGGTGGTACGGGACGGTTGCCTTGGTGAAAGGTACCATAAGAAGCATCCCCAAAAAGAAAAGTAGTAGCATGAAAACATGTTAGTAATCAGTAGTTGCAAGACATAGTAATTGATTAAGCACCAGGCAGCTTGATAATGTAATGAAATGCACAGGTCAGCAATGGCATGAGTACGATGGGTTGTGCTGTAGATTGAGGGGGCCTCCTAAGGAGAGTGGGAACAGCAATAGAGACACAATCCACCTCAATCCAACAGTGGAACCTACCTGAATGAACTAGGGAACACTAACTACAGCTAACTAATGTTTATGATCTGAGGCACAGTGGAGAGAAAAAAAACATTGAGGAGGAAATCTCTGGGGATCCAATGCCTAGGTCGCCTTCATTGCAGGCTTGGGATGTTTTGTTTAGTGATGGCTCTGCTGCTGCAATTCAGAAACCTAGTTAAAGGGGGTGGAAAATATTCCAATTTGGAGGAAAGCTCTCACTCGATCCCTCTAACAAGAACATCATGAAAGGTTGGGAGAGTGCTCTGCAACATCGAGGGCAATGAAGGTGAGAGAAGTAGAGCAATGACTGCTGAGGCACTCATGTGGCCTACCCACCCTAAAAACAAACCAGGTGAACCTGAGGCAGTCATAAGGAGAATGCAGTGAAGGTGCCTTGCCAGTAGAATACTAGATCTAAAGGAGATCACTGTAACCACCCTTCATGGCTAGTCTTACATTCTACGTCAGGAGCTGCCATCAAGTCTTGAACAGCTAAAGCCAGGCCCGGAGTGAGGATATTCCCAGCTATGGGCCAGGTGAGAAGGACCCTGCCCCAGCTCAGGCACACTCAAGTTGTGGACTTCATAGGTGCAGAGCGAGACCGTCGGCTGAAGGAAGGTCCTGTGCCATGTAATGGTTATGGCTGGCATGCCCCAGAAAACAATTGAGGAGAACCTGAATGAAGCACTGAGTGCAGGGACCCACACGTAGGTCAGACATGGTAGTAGCGAGTGTTGAGCAAATGAATTGCATAAGCAATGAGTGGACCTGCACGTAAGTCATTAAGCAGAGTAAGTAAATGGTTGGACCTACACGGAGATCAAAGGAGCAGCAAATACGAATAGTGGGGCAGACCAGCCAGGCCATCAAGGAAGCCAACGAAAGATGACAAAATACTCAGAGGATTTTAGTAGCGAAAGCAGGATTCGAACACGAGTTAGTATGCCACATGGGGCCATGGCTCCTCAATGACACCTCCAGTCCGCCACCATAGGAAAAGCAAGAAAACAATGGGAAGGCACTGTGACACACATGTAGATATTAAAACTAATTTATTGCATCAGTGGTAGCTTAGCTGACCTCCAGAGTATAATAGCAGTGTGCACACATAATACAGCAGCATCAGTATTGAGTAATTATAAGTTATAGGGGTAACAATTTGAATGAACATAGACTGTAGGGAGGCAATGCTCTGAAAACAGCAAATTGGCTAGGCAGTGCAGTGAAAACAGCAGCAATGAGGTATGCGGTATAAGTGCAGTGAACAGGATTACACTGCATGGGCTAGGGTTCGGAGTGAGCCTGAATCAGGTGAAAACAATTAAGGTGCATAGAATGGAGAGCAGCAGCAGGGAAGCAGCTTGAGCTGAAACACACAGATAATGATTGCAGTTGCATTGTGAGTAAATGGGAGCAAGTAGCATGAGCTCCGGATGAACACAACTACATGGAGTTTAGAAACAGAAGCCCCCTGAAAAAGAATGCAAAACAAAAGATACAAAAAACACAGAAGAATAGGGAACAAGCAACACAAAGAAGCATAGAGCCAGAGGCAAGCAAAACAAACCAAATCCAGGAGAACAGAAACAGAAGTCCAGCAAAACCCAAGCAGAGGTCAAAACACAGCAAGGCGGGGGGGGGGGCAAGCCCCAGCAGCTGCAAAGAACTAACCACAGAGCCTCTGGCTGCAAAGAACAAGTGCTTGACTGAGAGGCTCAGAGGAACAGCTTACGTAGCACAGGAAGGGTGAGTAGCTGGCTGCTTGTCCAGTGAACCACAGGCATAGCCTTCCAATCATTAAGGTGCAAAAACTGGAGTTTACCATTAGACAAACTTCTCAACTCTATCTACATAGGAGCCTACAGCACCTGCATAATAGAATAAAGCTATCCTGAAAACTCTGCTGAGCATACTCAGAAGCCAAAGTTTAAAAACCTTATTACTCAAGCACCACATAATATTTTTTCATGAAATCTCTGAAAGGCACCTCTTTCAGCTAAGTTGCTTCTACCCTGAGAATTTTGGAACAAAATTCCTGTTTTGCATGAGATATGAGCAAATAAAAGACCACAAAGTGCATTTTTAATGCTTCTTAACTCCCTGAATCTTGTAATCTGGACAAGAGGCCATCACAAAATTTGCCAAATTGCGAGAAATTGGTACCCTAACTGTGCCTGCAAAATTTTATGCAATTTTGTCAAACATCACCAAAGTTAGTGAAGTGCAAAAACCTGGGTTTAACATTAAACAGTCTGCTTTACCCTAACTCTACAGGCACTACTATACCTGTATAATATAAGAAACAAGTATCCTGAAAACCCTACTGCTTATTCTCAGAAGCAACATTTTTAAACCTTACGACTCGAGAATTAATTAATATTTTCTCCCGAAATCTTCAAAAGGTACCTCCTTGCAACAAGGCACTTTTACCATGAAAAGTTTAGAACAAGCGCCTTCTTAGTCGATCAGTGCCCTGACCAAGGTCAGTGTTCACTTCTACCATCCACAGATCTTGTATAAGACCAATAATATCTTCCTTTCATAAACCCAAATATCAATACAGTTCCAAGGTGTGACCCCTCAAGGCACTGCCCATAAGTACCTTCTGGCAACATGTTATAACTCCGTCTAGAGAGTTTAGCATAAAGTCTGGACTAGTTGTCTTGGTTGGAAAACTCCTAATTTCAAAGTAGTGGTAGAAGTCTTTTTTTAACCAAGTTCTGCTTGGAGGTCAGAAAAGGGATTAAATTCCCCATTAGCAAATATTTGATAAATCTATTTAGGACATAATGCTCCTTGATACTGTACCCTGAGTTTAATTGAACTATTTCAAACACTGGGTACATATTTATAAGGGTGACAGCATGTATATTCAGTGTAATATAATTCATTTTAAGAATAGTGCCCAATGTCATATACAGCTGCCATGGTAAAAGTTGTCCATGAGTTTTTTTTAATACTATAACTTCCTTGTTTAGCACCATCACAGCTGATGCAATTAGGTATGCTGGAGGGTTGCAATGTTGCTCTATTCACCACCACTCCATGCTAGCATCCCTCCTTAGGTAAATAGTCAGTGTCTGAAGCTGGGCCACAGTATAGTACTCTTAAAGTCCAGGGGCCAAGTTCTCAAAACTTGGTAGAAGCCGTGCCAAAAGCAGCTTGCGCCAATCACCCATGCGCCATTGGCCCTGTACCCTATTCTCTATTGGATAGGGTCCCTGTGGCAAAGTCCTTTGACTTGTGGCAACCTTAGCAGTGCACCAAACAGAGGATGCACCTGAATAGGTTGCCATAAGCCTGCTGCAATGTGCATAAGCAGACCAGTCCAGCACCCCCACCAAGTCTTGATCTCCAGTAATAATAATTAAAAGAATTCAGGTGGTCTAGTGGACCATGGAAGCCCTGATCCCCTATTAGATCAAATTTAAATATACCTGGTGGACTAGTGGACTGTGGAAGCCCCGATCCCCTGTTAAATCAAATCTGAATATACCTGGTAATCTAGTTGATTGCAGGAGCCCCAATCCCCCATTAAATCACATTTAAATACACCTGGTGGTCTAGTGGACCCCCACCCTGCGGTACCCTAACACCCGCTTCATCCAACCCATAACGGAGCTGGTGACTGGCACAGCCCACTACTCACCACTGCAACCAGTCAACTGACTGAGCTCTGAATGAGTGTGTACTGTATATAGTACATGCTCAGTGACTGACAGCTGCAGGAGCTTTGAGAATGGGGCCCTAGGAATGCCTCTCCAGCCTTACATTTTGATTGCATAATCACACCCTATCTTTGCTGTGCCTTCTTACTCCCCCCACCCAATAAACCTTGTTAACATTTTTTTGACCAGCTTCCATATGTTTTTGGGATAAATGCTAGTGACGTTCCTGACAAAACCTTGGCATTCCTTGTAATGGGTTCAGTTTTCCAAAATAAGAATAGTGGTAAATATTCCCATCTGCATACAGAAGATCTAACTGGCTCACCGTGATTAATTTACCAAAGTTCAGATAATATTGGGTACATTCAGTACATTTTTAAAAGTTAAGCAACATAAACACTACTGGTGTTTACTTTGTCTCCAAATAAGACTATTCTCAGTAAAACACCAATGAATCATGTTAATACAGTGATTGATGCAAGTCTTTGGGTTTCATACAGCTTTGCTTAATGGTTAAATATTTATTAAAAAGTGGTCAATTCCTGGAACAGCCCATTGTTCTGCTGAATTGAAGGCTTGACCACAATAAAAATGAATGCAAAAATGAAACAGCCATAATAAATAAGGTTCAAACTGGTCTCAGGTGGGTCACTGCTCCTTAATTTCTAAAAGGGCTTTAATGATGGGCCAAGTATGCCCACCCCTCTTCCCACAGAGCAGAATTTGCATTCCTCAGATTGTCTGACTGGCATACATACGTGCAGTCAGGACTTAACTACAAAAGTACACGCAGATATTACGTAAAGTATCAACAGTCTTTCTCTCTTTCTCTGCAGCGGACGGTGCTGATGTATGCAAATTTGCACTTGTTATTGATATTTGTTCCTGTACTCTCACATGTTCCTTCCACAATGGGCCTGTCCTTTGTATGAAGAGTGCTCTTTTGTTTCACCTGCATCATTAGAAGCCCTCCATTTGCCACATGTGCCGAACTGATTATCTTTTTCTTCAAGTTGCTTTTCTTTCATTTAAACAGCAGAGATACAGTATATGGAAGTAAAAAATAAGCTCTTAGGAAGAGTATTAAAAATACTTCCTTTGTAGCAGACTGAGTCAGTAAATGCACTGCACCTGCTTTCAAAAAGTTAAGAGAAATAAGTAAAGACGTATTCTTTTTCTTCAAACAGAGGACCCGCACTGTTATGGGTTGTTTGGCAGCACATATATTTATTTTCACTAATATAAGAAGAGTTTATTGTTTATTTCATTACTTGCAATATGTCATTTCTCTCTCTTGCTCTCTCTCAAGATAGATAGATATAGATATCAATATAGATATAGATATAGAGATATCACTGTTGATATAGATATAGATATAGATTTAGATATAGACATAGACATAGATATACATTGACATTATAGATATAGATAGAGTTATAGATATAAAAATAGATATTCATTGCAAAAAGCTGTGTTAATGCACCACTTAGGGTTCAATGTAATGCCACAAAAGTAGGAAAATATGGCATCAGGGTTTCCAGCCTTAACTCCTCACCCCACCAAGCAGTAAAAGGACAAGACCACAAAAGCAACCATAAACAGCCATCATCAGGGAAGACAAATGACATACAACTGTTTCCAGATTACACAAAAGAAATCTATTATAAAGGTCCCACACAACTGCAGCCACAGATACACATGTACTCAAAAACAAAATAACACCACACACTCCCGAGCCAGGAGAGCTACTATCCCCCTGAAGAAGCCTTATTTGGGTCCCCCGATGAAGCCTTAATTGGGTCCCCCTGATGAAGCCTTAATTGACAAAGTGCTGGGAACCTTGCATGCAGATTTTTTGTTGTGCCTTCTACTATTTTTGCCATGTATGTGCTTTACATCCGGAATAAATCCTTATTCTTGCAGTAAGCACGAACTTTGGTATTTATTACCATCTTCACTGGAGGGATAGTAGCTCTCCTGGCTCTGGAGTGTGTGGTGTTTTTTTGGTGTTGATTGTTTTGTTCAGGGCATGGAGCCCTCACCTGCACCCCGCCCTAGCTTTGTAGCGTGATACTGTTTGGTTTCTTTTCTTTTTTTGTTTACAGATACACATGCACACTACAAGACATACACATCCACTTCTGGCTTCAGATAGAAATCCAGGATACTCAAATCACAGCATTAATTCTGTCTGCAGAAAAGCTGGCCCCTGTGGGACTAGAGCTTCTGCAGTCACAAATACCCATGCATAGTGCAAGACATACACACCCACTTCTGCAGCCACATATACAAATCCCTGATACTTAAATGACAACACTACTTCTGCAGCCACAAATACATATGCACTGTGCAAGACATAAACATCTACTTCTGACTACAGATATAAATCCAGTATACCCAAATTACGACAATACTTCTGTCTACAGACGTGCAGGCCCATGTGGGACCAGCACCTCTGCAGCCACAGATACACATGCACGCTGCAAAACATACACACCCACTTCTGCAGTCAAACTGTAAAATTTCTAAACAGCAATGATGGAGTATGTTTGTTTTTTTTCAAAATGCAGAGTGCTGGATGTATGTTTTTGATGATCACACCAATGCTACTGCATTTGCGTCATCTGGAAACAGTTGTATGTTGTTTGGCTTACCTAGTAATGGCTGTCTGTGTTTGCTTGTGTGGTCTTGTCCTTTTGCTGCTTGGGGGGGTGAGTCATGGTTAGAAACCATAATGCCACATTTCCTTGCTTTTCTGGCATTATGTTGAACTTTAACCCATGCATTAACAGTTTTTGACAATACATTTCTCTTCTTTTTGGAATAGTTAATAAACTGAAATTACAACAGTACTTCAGGTGGCAAAAGTACTGGCCCCTTTGGGACCAGTGCTTCTGTAGCAACAGCTACATATGCACACTGCAAAACATACACAGTCACTTTCTGGCTCAGATAGAAATCCACAGTACAAAAAGTACAACCCAATTCTGGGTGCAGATATGTTGCCCTGTCCTTGTGTGATGCAGGTGTGAAATTTGCATATGCGAATACCATACAACAGTCCTAAATACATTAGCTGAATGTATGTATGAGCCAATCCATGCATCCACAATTTACGTAGTGCACTTCAGTCCTCACTACAATCTACTACCATGGCATTAGTGCATCTTCAAAATTTGCATAAGGCCTTTGGGGCCCTATGCAAATCCTGTTGTCCATCCAGCATTACATACTTACCAGCACAGTCTTACCACAATGCATGTCCCATTTCTCAATATTTATATCCCAAATACTTATAACATATTTTAAGTCTCTGTGACCTCTACAGACATGACAGACTTGCTAACCAAACTTTAGAATTATTTTTATGGTATAAACCATAAAAACACATTTTAACGTAGAAGTGGCACTTCTCACCCTTTGTGCTGGTCAAAAGGGAGGAAAATTAAGACCTTGAAAATTTGGTGAAAATTGTTAAGAAAATGGCTGATCTATGAGTAACAGTTGATATCAGGTACAAAGTCAAAATGTTTAATGTTGTCAGCCTGTATTCTTTGGTTGCAGCTTCTGACAACTGAAAAATTCTTGGTTTGTAACATAAAATTGATAACTGGCACTAAGAACACATTTTTATATCACAAGCAAAAAATTCTTTGCAATTTTGTGATGACCTAAAAGTCTTTGTTCAAGACGTAAAATTATTAATTTTAATATTCTCTAATTGCACATTCTCACAACCTAAATGTTCTCAAGCTTGTGATACAATAATCAGCAATCCTTGCTAAACCAATAACCTAAGATTTTTGGGATGCCCAGAAAACATGTATTGGGATAGTTTTTCATCAAACTCCCAAACCTAACTAAATGTGTCCCATTTAGTGAGGTGCAGATGTCTGTTTTTTCAAAACAGTATCCTTTTTTGGGGTTTCTAGAAACTAATTTGCCAAATGAAAAAAACAAGATTGCAGTGCAGAGTACATAAAAAATGTTCTCATGAACGTAGAAAAAAATTTCTTGTGAAAAAAATTACTCTAAAAAAAAGTATTTGATTGCTCTGGACAGCTATCCTGAAACCCCCAATGAGCATGCTCAGAAGTCAGTTTTTAAAACAGAGTGATATTTTTTAAAAAAATCTTCAAAAGGCTCTTGCTTGGCCCAAGATGCCACCTAACCTGAAATCTTTTGGAAAAAAAAATTGCTGTAAGATATGAGGGAACAACAACAGGCAAAAAGGGCATTTTGTAACTCCTAACTCAATGAATAAGGATGAGTAGCAATCACTAAACTTGCTCAATCTTAAAAACTTGGTACCCTGACCATGCATGCAACATTTCATACAACTTTTTTCAAATGGCACCAAAGTTACTAAGGTGCAAAACTTGTGGTTTAATATTAAAGCACCTGCTCAACTCATGCTCACAAGACAGAATTTTTAAACTTTAAAACTCCAGACCTGAATCATTTTTCAAAAAATCATCAAAAAGCAGTTCCATTGCCCACGCAGTTTTCTATCCTGAAAATTTCAGAATAAAATTCTGAACTGTTTTTTCTCCACACTCCATTGATCTCAGAATCTGGATTAGCAGCCTTCACAAAACTTGTCAAAGTGCATGCAAAATTATATGGCAGTTCATCAAACAGCACCAATGTTTTTAAGCCTCAAAGTTCAAGGCATAAAAATGTTTCTTGTGAACATAAAAAATATTTCTCATGAAATAAAAATCAGCTTGTGACCACAATTCTTTGGTTGCACTAGACACTTATCCTAAAAATCATACTGCACTTATTCAGAAGCCAACTTTTAAAATCGTATAACTCAAGAACTGATTGCTATTTTTTTTTTTTTTACAAAATCTTCAGAATGCACCTCCTTGGGCTGAGCTGCTTCTAACCTAAAAATTTTGAAACAAAATTCCAAACCATTTTTGCTCTAGGTGTGAGTAGGGAAGACCTGATTAATATTTTTTCACAAAATCTTTGAAAGGCAATTCCTTAGGCAATGCTGTTTTTGTTCTGAACATTTTGGAACAAAATGTCAAACCATTTTTACTCTACATGTTAGCACAGAAAGGGCAAAAATAATATTTTCTCTTATTTTTAAACTCCTTGGATCTCAGCAGTTGGATTAGCAACCATCACAAAATGTGCCATATCATAAGAACGTAGTACTCTGACCACACATGCAAATGTACATGCAATTTTGTTGAACAATACCAAAGTTATAAAGACTCAACACTCACAACATAAAAGCTTTTCTCATAAACATAAAAAAACATTCTCTCCTGAAATAAAAATTGGCTTGTGACCAAAAATTGTTTGGTCACACCAGGCAGCTATCCTGAGAAATCTACAGAGCCTGCTCACACTCCAAATTTTAAAACCTTATAATACAAGAACTAATAGATATTTTTTCACAAAATTCTCAAACGACATCTCCTTGGGCCAAGTCACTTCAACGCAAATATTATAACAAAATTCTAAATACTTTTTCATCTAGATGTAAGCAAAAAGAGCAAAATGTGAATTTTTTAACTCCCTGGATCTCCGAATTGAGATGAATGACTATTACAAAATGGCCAAATCATACAAACTTGGCACCCTGATCGTGAATTCAGTACCTGATGTAATTTTGTCGAACTTTGCCTAAGTTATAAAGGTACAAAAACTGGGGTTTAACATTAAGATGTATTTTTTAAAACCTTATAACTCAAGAACTGGTTAATATTTTTCATGAAATCTTCAAAAGACACCTGCTTAAGTAGAAGAGCTTTGACCATGAAAACTTCAAAACAAAATTCCAAGCAATTTTTGATCTAGAAGTGAGCAAAGAAAACAACAGAAAGAGCAGTTTTTCTTATTTTTACATTCCCTGTATTTCATCAAACAATACCAAAATCATTAAGGATCAAACCTCAAGACATAAAACTTTTTCTCGCAAACATTAAGTTTCAAGTTTATTGGCAGGAAAACTTAATTGAGCAGGCTCATTTACAAGGAGGTATTGTTAGGACAATATTATACAAACAGTAAACATTACACAGTGTTGACATTTAACACAATACAATAATTGATACACAATAAGGATACACATGGAGGCAGTAAGGAAAAAAAACAATGGCCCAGTATACAGTTGATTTGAGGAAACAGTCACACATTTTGAGCAGGGGAGAGATGCAAAACTAAGACTATAAAGTCTGACATTCTGACAGAGTACTGAGGGAAGAAAGAGGGAGATGATAATTAAAGAGAAGTGAATTTTGTACTAGCAATGGCAAGTTTTCATAAGTGCCTTATTGGCCAAGGATTTAAAGAAGTTTAGGGAGACTAATCCAGAGAGAAACATTTCTCATGAAATAAAAATCCACTCTCAACCAAACATTCTTTGCACCAGATGGCTATCCTGAACAGACACTGTTTGTATGGTAGAGAAAGACTCAGATTCCTATAACTATATTCTGATGATATTTATTACTATCCTGGGTGGAGCAGTTGGCAGAACTTCAGAAGAAACATTTTAGGAGAAGCAAGTGACATCCTGAGCAACTAAGCACAGGATACTGATGTGGCTAAGCAAGTCCATATGAAGTAACAGGAGTGTTTATGAAAGAGATCAACCTATAAGGTTTGAGGGCCAGAAAACAATCAAAAACATGATCACCACAGGTCCTGAAGAAGTAGCCCTATGCCATGAAAAGTTAGCCTGAAGTGTACAAGAGGTGGCTCATGAACAATAATGTAACCTAATAAATATTATCAGAAAATAGTAACAGTGTAGTATGAGAAGTGCCCCCCAGAAAAAGACTCTTCTTACTACTGTGTACATAAGGTTGGCTGTAGCAAGGCCAGGGTCAGCATCCAGACCCCCCCCCCAAAAGCTATACTGCAAACCCTATCGAGCAGGCACAGAATCCAATTTTAAAACCTTGTAACTCAAGGACCGATTGATATTTTTTCACAAAATCTTTGAAAATCACACCCTTGGGTCAATGCACTTCCATCCTGAAAATTTCAGAACACAATTCCAAACTGTTTTTGCTCTATAGGTGAGCAAACAATGGCCGAAAAGTGCATTTTTTTCATGTTCTGGATCTCAGAATCTGACTAAGTTGCTATCACAAAACTTGCAAAGTCATAGCAACTTGTTCCCCTGACCATGCATGTAAAATTTCATGTAATTTCACTGAATAGCACTAATGTTCAATGATTTACGCATCCAGTATGATGTAATGTTTCTGCAACTGTGCTACTTTGTTTTGACCATTCACGCTCTCTATTCCAGAGGAATTACCACCCTTTAGGGGTACCAAAGGCAAGGAACTCTTGAAGAGGGTCCACCCTTAGAGGTGCTGCAGGACAATTTCCTTGGCTAAAAGTACCTTAAGGAAGCATCCCAAGAAGAGAGGCAATGCCACTGCAGGAGGAGGGGAGGATGGTAGAGCAAAGAAAAAGTGCTTGAGAGAGAGAGAGGCTCAGAGGAACTGTTTATGTAGCACAGGAAGGGGGAGTGGCTGGCTGCTTGTCCATTGAACCACAGTCATAGCCTTCCAATTCAATGGCCTACACAGCCAATTTGATGTAATGCTTGTACAACTGTGTTACTTGCTTTTGGCCAGTCACACTCTCTGTTCCAGAGGAGTTACTACCCTGTAGGGGTACCGAAGGCAAGGAACCCTCAAAGAGGGTTCCACCTCAAGAGGTGCCGTGGGATGACTTTGGATAAAGGTACCTTAGGAAGCATCCCCAAAAAGAAAAGTAGTAGTAAGAAAGCATGTTAGCAATCAGTAGCTGTGAGGCATAGTAATAGATTAGGCACCAGGCAGCTTAATAAAGTAATGAAATGTGCAGGTTAGCAATGGCATGAGTACGGATGTGTTGCACTGGAGATTGAGGGGGCCTCCTAAGGAGAGCAGGATCAGCAAGTAGGGACATCATATACCTCAATCCAACAGCGGAACCTACCTGAATGAACTAAGGAACACTAACTACAGCTAACTAATGTTTATGATCTGAGGCATGGAGGAGAGAAAAAAAACCTTTTGAAGAGGAAATCTCTAGCGATCCAAGGCCTAGGTTACCTTCACTCTAGGTTTGGGATGTTTTGTTTAGTGATGGCTGTGTGCTGCAATTTAGAAGCCCAATTAAAGGGGGGTGGAAAATATTCCAATTTGGAGGAACACTCTCGCTTGATCCCTCTAATGGGAACACTGTGAAAGGTTGGGAGAGTGCTCTGCAACATCGGGGGCCACCAGGGTGAGAGAAGGAAAGCAGTGACTGCTAAGGCACTCTCCTGGCCTACCCACCCTAAAAACAAACCAGGTGAACCTGAGGCAGTCATAGGGAGAATGCAGTGAAGGTGCTTTGCCAGTAGAATACTAGATCTAAAGGAGATAACTGTAACCACCGTTCATGGGCTAGTCTTAGATTCTACATCAGGAGCTGCCGTCAAGTCTCGAATGGCTAAAGCCAGTCCCGGAGTGAGGATATTCCCAGCTATGGGCCAGGTGAGAAGGACCCAGCCCCAGCTCAGGCACACTCAAGATGCGGATTTCATAGGTGCAGAGTGACACCGTCGGCTGCAGGGAGGTCCTGCACCATGGAATGGTTATGGCTGGCATGCCCCAGAAAACAATTGAGGAGAAGCTGAATGAAGCATTGAATGCTGGGACCCTCACATAGGTAGTAGCGAGTGTTAAGCAAATGAATGTTTCTATGTTTCTATGAATTGCATAAGCAATGAGTGGACCTGCACGTAGCTCAGTAAGCAGCGTACATAAATGGTTGGACCTACATGGAGGTCAAAGGAGCAGCAAATATGACTAGTGGGGCAGACCAGCCAGGCCATCAAGGAAGCCAATGAAAGGTGACAAAATACTCAGAGGATTTTAGTAGTGAAGCAGGATTTGAACATGAGTTAGTATGCCACATGGGGCCATGGCTCCTCAACAGCACCTCCAGTCCCCTGTCATAGGAAAAGGAAGAAAGCAATGGGAAGGCACCGTGACCCACATGCAGATATTAAAACTAATTTATAGCATCAGTGGTAGCTTAGCTGACCTCCAGAGTATAATAGCAGTGTGAAAACATAATAGAGCAGCATCAGTATTGAGTAATTATAAGTTATAGGGGTAACAATTTGAATGAACATAGGCTGTAGGGAGGCAATGCTCTGAAAGCAGCAAATTGGCTAGGCAGTGCAGTGAAAACAGCAGCAATGAGGTATGTGGTATAAGTGCAGAGAACTGGATTACACTGCATGGGCTAGGGTTCAGAGTGAGCCTGAACCAGGTGAAAACAAGTAAGGTGCATAGCATGGAGAGCAGCAGCAGCAGGGAAGCAGCTTGAGCCGAAACACATAGATAATGATTGCAGTTGCATTGTGAGTAAATGGGAGCAAATAGCACGAGCTCTGGATGAGCACAGATACAAGGACTTTAGAAACAGAAGCCACCCGAAAAAGAATGCAAAACAAAAGACACAAAAAACACAGAAGAACAGGGAACAAGCAACACAAAGGAGCACACAGCCAGAGGCAAGCAAAACAAACCCAATGCAGGAGAACAGAAAACAACAAGCAGAGCTCAAAACACAGCAAGCCGGGGAAGGTGCAAGCCCCAGCAGCTGCAAAGAACAGACCAATAGAGCCTCTGGCTGCAAAGAACAAGTGCTTGACAGAGAGGCTCAGAGTAACAGCTTATGTAGCACAGGAAGGGGGAGGGCTGGCTGCTTGTCCATTGAACCACAGGCATAGCCTTCCAATTATTAAGCAGCAAAAAGTGGAGTTTACCTTTAAACAAACTTCTCAACCATAACTAGATAGGAGCCTATAGCACCTGTATAATAGAAGAAAGCTTATCCTGAAAACTCTATTGAGCATACTTAGAAGCCAAAGTTTATAAACCTTATAACTCAAGCACCACTTAATATTTTTTCATGAAATCTCTGAAAGGCACCTCTTTCAGCTGAGTTGCTTCTATCCTGAGAATTTTGGAACATAATTCCTGTTTTGCATGAGATATGAGCAAATAAAAGACCACAAAGTGCATTTTTAATGCTTCTTAACTCCCTGGATCTTGTAATCTTGACAGGGGAAATCAAAATTTGCCAAATTGTAAGAAATTGCTACCCTAACTGTGCTTGCAAAATATAATGCAATTTTGTCAAAAATCACCAAAGTTATTGAGGTGCAAAAACCTGGGTTTAACATTGAACATTCTGCTTTACCCTAACTCTACAGGCACTACTATACTGTATAATACAAGAAACAAGTATCCTGAAAACCCTACTGAGCATACTCAGAAGGAACATTTTTAATCCTTACAACTCGAGAATTAAAGTTTTCTCCTGAAATCTTCAAAAGGCACCTACTTGCAACAAGGTGCTTTTACCCTGAAAAGTTTGGAACAAGGGCCTCCTTAGTCAACTGGTGCCATGGCCGAGGTCAGTGTACACTTCTACCATCCACTGATCTTGTATAAGACCAATAATATCTTCCTTTCATAAACCCAAATATCAATACAGTTCCAAGGTGTGGCCCCTCAAGGCACTGCCTGTAAGTACCTTCTGGCAACATGCTATAACTCCGTCTAGAGAGTTTAGCATAAAGTCTCAACTAGTTGCCTTGGTTGGAAAACTCCTAATTTCAAAGTAGTTGTAGAAGTATTTTTTAACCAAGTTCTGCTTGGAGGTCAGAAAAGGGATTAAATTCCCCATTAGCAAATATTTGATAAATTTGCTTAGGATGTAATGCTCCTTGATACTATACGCTGAGTTTAATTAAACTATTTCAAACACTGGATACATATTTATAAGGGTGACAGCATGTATATTCAGTTTAATATAATTCATTTTAAGAATAGTGCCCAATGTCTTATACAGCTGCCATGGTAAAAGTTGTCCATGAATTTTTTTTAATACTATAACTTCCTTGTTTAGCACCATCACAGCTGATGCAATTAGGTATGCTGGAGGGTTGCAATGTTGCTCTATTCGCCACCACTCCATGCTAGCATCCCTCCTTAGGTAAATAGTCAGTGTCTGAAGCTGGGCCACAGTATAGCACTCTTAAAGTCCAGGGGCCAAGTTCTCAAAACTTGGTAGAAGCCGTGCCAAAAGCAGTTTGCGCCAATCACCCATGCGCCATTGGCCCTGTACCCAATTCTCTATTGGATAGGGTCCCTGTGGCAAAGTCCCTTGACTTGTGGTAACCCTAGCAGTGCGCCAAACAGAGGATGCACCTAAACAGGTTGCCATAAGCCTGCTGCAATGTGCATAAGCAGACCAGTCCAGCACCCCCCAGTCTTAATCTCCAGTAATAATAATTAAAAGAATTCAGGTGGTCTAGTGGATCACAGGAGCCCTGATCCCCTATTAGACCAAATTTAAATATACCTGGTGGACTAGTGGACTGTGGAAGCCCCGATCCCCTGTTAAATCAAATCTGAATATACCTGGTGATCTAGTTGACTGCGGGAGCCCCAATCCCCCATTAAGTCACATTTAAATACACCTGGTGGTCTAGTGGATGCCCACCCCACAGTGCCCTAACACCCGTTCCCCAAACCCATAATGGAGCTGGTGACTGGCACAGCCCAATGCTCACCAACACGACCAGTCAACTGACTGAGCTCTAAATGAGTGTGTACTGTATATAATACACACTCTGTGACTGACAGCTGCAGGAGCTTTGAGAATGGGGATCTTGGAATCCCACTCCAGCCTTGCATTTTGATTGTGTAATCACACCCCATCTCTGCAGTGCCTTTTTACTCCCCCCCAATAAATCTTGTTAACATCTTTTTGACCAGCTTCCTTATGTTTTTGGGATAAATGCTAGTGACGTTCCTGACAAAACCTTGGCGTTTCTTGTAATGGGTTGTTTTCCAAAGCAAGAATAATGGTAAATGTTCCCATCTGCATACAGAAGATCTAACTGGCTCACCGTGATTAATTTATCAAAGTTCAAGTAATATTGGGTACATTCAGTACATTTTTAAAAGTTAAGCAACATAAACACTACTAGTGTTTACTTTGTCTCCAAATAAGACTATTCTCAGTAAAACACTAATGAATGATGTTAATGCAATGACTGATGCAGGTCTTTGGATTCCATACAGCTTTGCTTAATGGTTAAATATTTAGTACAAAGTGGCCATTTCCTGGAACAGCCCTTTGTTCTGCTGAATTGAAGGCCTGACCACAATAAAAATGAATGGAAAAATGAAACAGCCATAATAAATAAGGTTCAAACTGGTCTCAGGTGGGCTACTGCTCCATAATTTCTAAAAGGACTTTAATGATGGGCCAAGTATGCCCACCCCTCTTCCCACAGAGCAGAATTTGCATTCCTCAGATTGTCTGACTGGCATACATACGTGCAGCCTGGACTTAACTACAAAAGTACATGCAGATATTATGTAAAGTATCAACAGTCTTTCTCTCTCTCTCTGCAGCGGACGGTGCTGATGTATGCAAATTTGCACTTGTTATTGATATTTGTTCCTGTACTCTCACATGTTCCTTCCACAATGGGCCTGTCCTTTGTATGAAGAGTGCTCTTTTGTTTCACCTGCATCATTAGAAGTCTTCCATTTGCCACATGTGCCGAACTGATTATCTTTTTCTTCAAGTTGCTTTTCTTTCATTTAAACAGCAGAGATCAATATGTGGAAATAAAAAATAAGCTCTTAGGAAAAGTATTAAAAATACCTCCTTTGTAGCAGACTGAGTCAGTAAATGCACTGCACCTGCTTTCAAAAAGTTAAGAGAAATAAGTAAAGACGTATTCTTTTTCTTCAAACAGAGGACCCGCACTGTTATGGGTTGTTTGGCAGCACATACATTTATTTTCACTAATATAAGAAGAGTTTATTGTTTATTTCATTACTTGCATAATGTCATTTCTCTCTCTCTCACTCTCTCAAGATAGATATAGATATAGATATAGATATAGATATAGATATAGATATAGGTATAGATATAGATATAGATATAGATATAGATATAGATATAGATATACTGTAGATATAGATGCTATAGATATAGATATAGATATATCAATGTCGATATAGATATAGTGATATTGATATAGATATAGATATCGATATCTATATCGATATAGATTTAGATATAGACAGACATAGATATAGATTTAGATATACATTGACATTATAGATATAGATATAGAAATAGATATTCATTGCAAAAAGCTGTGTTAATGCACCACTTAGGGTTCAATGTAATGCCACAAAAGTAGGACAATATGGCATCAGGGTACCAGCCTTAACTACCCAACCCACCAAGCAGTCAAAGGACAAGACCACAAAAGCAACCATAAAGAGCCATCATCAGGGAAGATAAACAACATACAACTGTTTCCAGATTACACAAAAGAAATATATTATAAATGTCCAGCACAACTGCAGCCACAGATACACATGTATTCAAAAACAAAAAAACACCACACACTCCCGAGCCAGGAGAGCTATTATCCCCATGAAGAAGCCTTACTTGGGTCCCCCTGATGAAGCCTTAATTGGCAAAACACTGGGAACCTTGCATGCAGATTTTTTGTTGTGCCTTCTATGATTCTTGCCATGTATGTGCTTTACATCTGGAATAAATCCTTATTCTTGCAGTAAGCAAGGACTTTGATATTTATTACCACCTTCACTGGAGGGATAGTAGCTCTCCTGGCTCTGAAGTGCGTGGTGTTTTTTGGTATTGATTGTTTCATTTAGGGCATGCAGCCCTCAGATGCACCCCGCCCTAGCTTTATAGCGTGATACTGTTTGGTTTATTTTCTTTTCTTTTTTGTTTACAGATACACATGCACACTGCAAGACATACACATCCACTTCTGGCTTCAGATAGAAATCCAGGATACTCAAATCACAGCATTAATTCTGTCTGCAAAAAAGCTGGCCCCTGTGGGACTAGAGCTTCTGCAGTCACAAATACCCATGCATAGTGCAAGACATACACACCCACTTCTGCAGCCACATATACAAATCCCTGATACTTAAATGACAACACTACTTCTGCAGCCACAAATACATATGCACTGTGTAAGATATAAACATCTACTTCTGACTACAGATATTTATCCACTATACCCAAATTACGACAATACTTCTGTCTACAGACGTGCAGGCCCCTGTGGGACCAGCACCTCTGCAGCCACAGACATACATGCAGTCAACCGGTTACATTTCTAAACAGCAATGATGGAGTATGTTTTTTTGTTTTCAAAATGCAGAGTGCTAGATATGTTTTTGATGATCACCCCAATGCTACTGCATTTGTGTCATCTGGAAACAGTTTTATGTTGTTTGGTTTACCTAGTGATGGCCAGGGCCACTGGAATATTGTGGAAAAGGTGACCAAAAATTGCAGAGCATTTTGCAAAAATTGCAGGAAATTGCGGGGGTTCTACTATAGACCCGGAGTGCTTCACTATAAATGTTTTAATGTTTTCTGCAGTATACATTAGTCAGTATAAATTGCTAAATGAATACACTGACACCTGAATATGTTTAAAACATAAAGAAACGTTTATGTTCCTAAAAAGAATACTAAACTGATAAGCTATCATAAGCGTTGCCTATCTTCCAAAATTTGAAAGCACCTCATACAGTGCTAAATAGATTCTATAAAGTGAGCCCCAGCAAATCAATATTAAATAAAGCCAGAAGAAATATATATTTTTTTTCTGGTTGTAGAATAATGAAGCGTACCCAACAGCTGTTTGCAGTGCTCTGCCAGCTATTCACCCAGTTTGGTACAAGAAAAAAATAAGCAGATAGAGTAGTGAATAATGGAGTTTTAGTGGAGGCAGTATAGCACAGCGGTTTAAGGCTCTGAGATACAAATCTGGTGACTTGGGTTTGAATCACGCAACCCTCACTTGCGTACTGTGTGATCCTGAGCAAGTCACTTAATTTCCCTGTGCTCCCAGCTCAACTTAGTGTGCCACTCCTTGTTAAACAATTGGGGGGGGGGAGTCTTTAATAGTCATAATTTGTACTGTACATTATTTTTGAAATCACATATTTAAACATTAAATCTGGGGGTTATTGGGGCTGGCAGTATAATCTAGAGGTTAGAGTAACAAACTGTGAATGAGCTGACTACATCTAACAGACCTGGATTTGTTTCCCACAGCCTCCACTTGCATACTGTGTGATTCTGAGCAAGTCACTTAACCTCCTCAGTGCTCCTGGGTTGTACCTGAAAACAGGTACTTGTGCCTAGTGGGCTTTATGTGGTTACCAAAAAATGTAAAAAAAATACCAATATATTTTCACTACGTCATACAGTAGTCAGGGTACCCTGTAATTTACCTTTGTTTTACTCTGGCTGCAGTGATTTTGTTTAAAGATAAATGTTCAGATAGATTTTGTGTTTTATAAACTTGTTTTTAGACTTTAGTCAGGCTTTTATTGTAGTCTTTGCATGTAAGAATCTAGGGTTAGTTGCTAAGAGTGAGATCACTGTTAGCAACTAGCTTATTCAAGTTTAAAATCAGCAGGGCCATCCAAGTATCCTCAGCTGTTTGAATCAAAACTAGTCTGAATGAAAGTATACTCACAAGGAAAAATGTGCCCTGCACCTGAAGGTGGACAGAGCAATGGAGCCTGATGGAATTCACCCCAGAATTCTAAAAGAATTAAGGGGGGAACTAGTGAAACCACTGACTACTCTTTTTAATAAATCAAGGGAGGATGGTGTGGTACCCGAGGACAGGAGGAAGGTGGATGTGATTCCCCTTCACAAAAGTGAGACCAAGACAGAGGCAGGAAACTACATACCTGTCAGTTTGACCTCTGTGGTAGGGAAAGTGATGGATTCACTTCTGAAGGAAAGAATTGTTGAGTACCTTGAGGCCAGTGGTGCACAGGACTCAAGGCAGCATGGGTTCACAGCAGGAAGGTCATGTCAGATGAATCTAATAGATTTCTTTGACTGGGTGACCAAAGCAGTAGACCAGGGAGGGGCTGTGGACATGGCCTACCTAGACTTTAGCAAGGCATTTGACACAGTCCCACACAAAAGATTAATAGTCAAATTAACCAGCCTGGGAGTGGGTCCCAGAGCAGTAGCCTGGATAAAACATTGGCTGGACAACAAGACACAGAAGGTAAGTGTAAATGGAGTCCACTCTGAAGAAAGAGGGGGTTACTAGTGGGGTACCGCAGGGTTCAGTACTGGGTCCAGTCCTTTTTTAATGTATTTATAAGTGACATTGCAGAGGGACTGGAAGGAAAAGTATGCCTCTTTGCAGATGACACAAGGATCTGCAACAGGGTTGATACACAAGGAGACATGGAAAGGATGAGAAGGGACTTGGCAAGGTTGGAGGAATGGTCAGAAGTATGGCAGCTAGGATTCAATGCAAAGAAGTGCAAAATAATGCATCTGGGAAGCAAGAACCCAGGGGAAGATTACACTATGAGGGGGGAGGTAGTAACAACAACAAAAAAGGAAAGAGACCTGGGGGTAATCATATAGAATGACCTTAAGGCTAGCAAGCAATGTAAAAAGGCAGTAGGGAGGGCTGGGGGGATACTGGGATCATAGGGAGAGGCACCACCAGCAGAAAACAGGAAGTTGTTATCCCTCTGTACAGGCAGTTGGTGAGACCCCATCTGGAGTACTGCGTCCAGTTCTGGAGACCCTGTCTCTGCAAGGACATAGACAGGATAGAGACAGTCCAGAGGAGGGCAACTAAAATAGTGCAGGGTCTGCAAGAGAAACCATATGAAGAGAGAGAGGGACTAAAGGAGCTTAATATGTATACCCTTGAGGAAAGAAGGGAGAGGGGGGACATGATAGAAACTTTTAAGTACCTCAGTGGAATCAACAAAGTCCAAGAGGGTAGCATCTTTCAGAAAAAGAGACGTGCAAGAACAAGGGGACACAATTTAAAAATGGGGGGGCAGTTCCGGGGCAATGTGAGGAAGTATTTTTTCACAGAGAGGGTAGTGGATGCATGGAACAGCCTTCCTGAGGAGGTTGTGGGTTCTAAAACTGTGGGAGAATTCAAGAATGCATGGGACAGACATAAGGCAGTTCTTGTGGGGGGTAGGAAGAAATAGGTTGTTGGTTAGCTAGGATCTGCAGCCTATCCTATAGGTAGGGAAATGGGCAGACTAGGTGGGCCAAGCGATCCTTATCTGCTGTCAAAGTTATGTTTCTGTGTTTCTATGCCACTTACAAAAAGGCTTCATAGTTAGCACCCCATTTAGACGAATGGGATAATTTGCACTTTTTCTCCCATCTTTTGTTTGTCTGTGAGGCAACAAACTGTTTTCTGATAGACTGCTTCAACACAAAACAAATGTTAAGTGTTTAAGTATACTTATGCTTGGCCAGTGGATTTTGAAACCAAACAAGACAAGAATTTAAAAGAAATCAGTGTCACATAAAACCCTTTCCCTACCTTGCATTGCATTGTCTCAGCCAAACCCAAGTCTGCATGTAAAATTGCTAATATATTTCAGCATATTTTATTTAAAATGTTAATACTTTATACACAGTTCAATATGAAAACTCAAAAATCGCAAGAAATTGCGGAACATGTCCATTTTTGCGGAGAATGGTGAAAATTGCGGATTCCGCAAAAAAACTGTGGGTGCAATTTTCCAGTGGCCCTGGTGATGGCTGTCTGTATTTGCTTGTGCGGTCTTGTCCTTTTGCTGCTTGGGGGGGGGGTGAGTCATGGTTAGAAACCACAATGCCACATTTCCCTGCTTTTCTGGCATTATGTTGAACTCTGACCCATGCATTAACAGTTTTTAACAATACATTTCTCTTCTTTTTGGAATAGTTAATAAACTGAAATTACAACAGTACTTCTGGTTGCAGAAGTACTGGCCCCTATGGGGCCAGTGCTTCCGTAGAAACAGCTACATATATATACACTGCAAAACATACACAGCCACTTCTGGCTCAGACAGAAATCCACAGTACAAAAAGTACAACCCAATTCTGGGTGCAGATATGATGCCCTGCTCTTGTGTGATGTGGGTGTGAAATTTGCATATGCGAATACCATACAACAGCCCTAAATACATCAGCTGAACGTATGTATGAGCCAATCCATGCATCCACAATTTATTGTAGTTCACTTCAGTCCCCATTAAAATCCATTACCATGGCATTAGTGCATCTTCAAAATTTGCATAAGGCCTTTTGGACCCTATGCAAATCCTGTTTTCCATCCAGCATTACATACTTATCAGCACAGTCTTACCACAACACATGTCCCATTTCTCAATATCTATATCCCAAACACTTGTAACATATTTTAAGCCTATGTGACCTCTACAGACATGACAGACTTGTAATCTAAACTTTAGGATGATTTTTATGGTGTGAAGCATAAAAATACATTCTGAGGCAGAAGTGACACTTCTCAACCATTGTGCTTGTCTATGGGGAGGAAAAAATTAAGACCTTGAAAATCTGGTGAAAACTGTTAAAAAATGGCTGAGCTATGAGTAACAGTTGATATCGGGTACAAAGTCAAAATTTTTAATGTTGTATGCCTGTATTCTTTGGTTGCAGCTTCTGACAACTGAAAAATTCTTGGTTTGTAACATAAAATTGATAACTGGCACTAAGAACAAATGTTGTGTCATGAGCAAAGAATTATTTGTTTGCAGTTTTGTGATGATCTACAATTCTTTGCTCAAGATGTAAAATTCTCAATATTTATATCCCAAATACTTATAACATATTTTAAGCCTCTGTGACCTCTACAGACATGACAGACTTGTAATCTAAACTTTAGGATGCTTTTTATGGTGTGAACCATAAAAATACATTCTGAGGTAGAAGTGACACTTCTCAACCATTGTGCTTGTCTATGGGGAGGAAAAAATTAAGACCTTGAAAATCTGGTGAAAACTGTTAAAAAAATGGCTGAGCTATGAGTAACAGTTGATATCGGGTACAAAGACAAAAATTTTAATGTTGTATGCCTGTATTCTTTGGTTGCAGCTTCTGACAACAATTCTTGGTTTGTAACATAAAATTGATAACTGGCACTAAGAACAAATTTTGTGTCATGAGCAAAGAATTATTTGTTTGCAGTTTTGTGATGATCTACAATTCTTTGTTCAAGATGTAAAATTCTTAATTTTAATATTCTTTAATTGCACATTCTCACAACCTAAAAGTTCTCAAGCTTGTGACACAAGAATCAGCAACCTTTGTTAAACCAGTAACCTAAGATTTTGGGGATGCCCAGAAAACATTTGTAACCCCTGGGCAGCACCACCCCCAGTGTTACACCCCTGCCTGCTACCCTGGACATAGGCTAAGGGGTTTGGGTTCGCTAGCTACTAACATTTCTGAATACTTTTACCTAGTGCCTCCACTTTGGGTGCTTTACGTGGGTAAGATGGTGCCAGGTGTAGCCCCCTGAGCTGCTACACCACCCACGGTGACCAGTTACCTTTCCCAGACATGCCCCAAGACACAGCTCCCCACATTTCAACATTTTGAATTGAAGGCTGTCTCTCTAATAATATGCTCAAACAGGATTTCAAACAACAAACAACAAGACATTTATTTTGAGGGGGGAATAAAGGAGCTAGGAAACAGGAACAGGAGTAGAGGTTATCTTACCATATTTACACATGTACAGAGATCATTTGGGATTTTGCTGGTGAACCCTCCAGTTGGGTGGCTACGTATTAACAGGCAGACATAAATCACATTTTACCATTCGACTTAAGACATCCAGAGCCCTGGCTATCTAGCTGCTGATAAATCAGATGTTAAACATAATTATTAATAATACCCACACTGGTACCAGTCCCAAATACAGCAGAAACCCCGCAATCTCATACCACACTGGTTAAACAGATACCACAGACCAAGATATTGCAAGCCTGCTGGAGATGCAGCTGGTCGAGGTGGCCTACTATTAATTTTAGAGTGGGGCCAACTTGGAGATGGATCCTTAATGAGTTACAGACTAATATTTACAACCACAGCAGGGATTGCCAGGTTTTATTTAACTCTAAAAATTGATTAGCATTTTGCTCATAAAAGTTCTAAAACATTGTAAAAATGCATAGCACTTGCCTCACTGTGTTTAACAAACATAAAACTTTTAGAAAACCTATATAAATGCTTTCTGTACAGTTAGTATTATCCCAAGAAAAAAAACTGCTACTCAATTATTTAAAACCCTGGATTGCCCTGCACTTTAGCAGATGTGGCAGGGATTGCCCTGCACTTGCAGATAAATCAGGGACTGCCCTGCACTCGCAGACTTCTGAACATTCCAGAACAAACTATGTGGATCTTACATCCAGAACATTCAGCACAATAGTTGAAAGTCCCATCCAAAGCAAGAAAGGTGATACTTTTGTCAGCATCCTATATGCAGTTCAAATATGGTCACACCCAGTACTTTATATACCAAAAGGCATCCATCCAGAGTAAGTTGGCAACAACATTTTTATCAAACATCCCGTATTTTAGTCACAGGCAATCACATCCAGTACATTCTATATACCAAGAACATTATTCACAAGCAGAGTGTTATCCAGCATATCTAGACATTGAACACTTATCCCAAGCGCTCTTAGAAGAAATTCTGTTCAGACACAGGTACATTCTCCTCAGGGTAACTTAGACATTAATATGCTCTCGGTCCTTCTGTCTCATGAAGTGGCAAATGCATCTTGGCAGTCAGCTCCATGATGGCAGGACTCTAACCCATAGCTACACAACTTGTAACACATTTACATGATTCACTATACCAGGCTTCTTGCTGCACCTGCAACTTAGCCATTTGGATCACAGACAAGATGCATCCATTTACTTGAACTAGGCAGTCTCTTATGGGGTTTGTAGCCCAGACTGAATACTTCAGTACTTCAGACTCAACAGCACGTATTTCTTAATGGGGCTTGAGGCGCCCAAGATTACTTGCTTAGCTTCTCCCTCGCACCGGGGGGTACGAGGGTACTCACTCAGGTCCTCCACGGGTCTCATCTGCAATCAAAGGCATCCTGAAGACTTTTTCAGCTCTCTCACCACTGAGGTACTCGATCAGCGCTCTCACCACTGCATGATGCCATCTGGTCTGGTCAGAGCTTTCACCGCTGCGGGACATCTCATCTTTGGTCCACATCTTTCCTGGATGTGGGAGGAAGGGCTAGCCTCTGGAGGACAGTACTGGCAACCTCCAGACTAGCTGTTGCAGAAAGCACGATTACTGTAACTAGTTAACTGTTAACTGAAGAAAATAACAAATTACCCTTGAAGATTGAAAGGGCTTGAATTAAGTGGCCCAGGCCTGATGGCATGGCTGGAGCCTGAGCCCCTCCCCCATGGGGGCTCCCAGCAGGCTGGAGTCTGCTCTGCTGCTCTCTGTCTCTCTCAGCTCTGCATCTCTGAATCTCTCTCTCAATCTCCAGACAAACTGGCAATATTGTCTCTTTATAGAGCTCCTAGCTCAACTCCTGATTGGTAGCAGTGATGGGGTGACATGTCTCCAAGTTGCTGAGAGACCTGTCAATCAGAATACTCGAGACACAATTGGGTTGTGGAATTTGTGCCTAAAACAATGTCCCTGTAAGCCCCCATAAGCATTTGGGTGCTTACCCATAAGATGCAGTGAATGTCCCACAAGTTCTGGCTTTCTATTGCTACTGTTCCAATTGGCTGTACTGCTGGCAATGGCTGCTTAACCCACTGTCCCTTATAGCAGATTAGATACAGTCCTGAATAATGTCCTGGTGCAGCCAGAAAGAAGTAATTATTTGCCCCACATGCCCCACAGTTCTGTAGCTTAAAGGCTGCACTTGTAGTTGCTGCACAGATAAAGAAAGTGGCTCCTTTACTTTTTCTGTTGCTACTGCACTTATGCAAGTTCCTCTTGCAGCAGCTGACAGGCTGACACACAGAGTCCCAGATACTGGAATTGCCAGGGAAACAGTACTCGTTTTAACTTTAAGCACTTTTCCCCACATGCACAGTATATTCACAACAAGCAGCAACAGTTCCATTATTTAAAACATTTTAATTCTTTACTTTTTGGCTGCAGCTGAAAATAGCTACCCTGGAGGCAGCCAGACACACTGTTATGCATTATTCAGATGACCAGGGCCCTGCATAGGCATACTCAAATGAGCCCCAGTCAGAACTCCTTTAATTCACTTCTGAGCAGTCCCCCAGCAGGCTGTCCATGGTCACCAGGTCCCAAATAGGTGGAAGAGATCCCAGGACCCACGGCACAATCCTTGAGGTGACCAAAAAACAGGTGGCTCCACATCAAAGGAGCTTAGCGAGCCAACGCGACTTCCACTGCCCTGGAGACAGCACTTTTGCAGCGGGAGCTCGTGGTCAGCATTTTAAGTCCCGAGGGGCTATACTGTATTTTCATTCAGGCTTTAGGCTGGGGCAGTCACGAGGGCAAAGCAGCACCTGGGAAGCCAGAAAAATTAGGGGCCAAGTTGGGAGAAGCTCGAGAGACAGCGGGAGAAGGACAGAACCAATGGGCTAAGGTAAGTCCAAGCAGGCATTTCTAGAAACCCCCATTTGTAAGGGGGATACACTTTTCCATGCCCACAAACCATGGCGTCCTCACCAAGGGTGTGCCAAGCTGGGCACACAAGGGTACCATCACACAATAACTATTACCACACAAACACTTTGTCTTATGTGGGGTGTATGGCTTCCTAACTAGTATTGGTTACCACAACATCCTGATCTAGACAATTGCATCCTATTCTAAATCAGCCAAATATTGTTTTACATCACTGTGAGCAGAAGCAGATGTTACATTGTACAGAGACCCTTAAATAAACAGTTCTTTTTAGCTGCAAAAACATAAAAAGTGCAATTCTACTTTTGGCCACTAGGGGGGTGAGCTCCCCTACCTTCACTGAGCCAGCAGTGAACAGGCTTAGGCAGTTTTGGTGCCAAAATACACTCCTGAAGCTAGGTGCTGGCAGCCATTTAAAGAGTCTCTACACATACAAAATGGTGGGGGTATGCTGGTTTTGGCACGTGGCATAAAACATAATCCCAGCAGTTAGCCTGCATCATGTAAGCCCTGGGTGGTGCCACCCCCCAGTGTTACACCCCTGCCTGCTACCCTGGACATAGGCTAAGGAGTTTGGGTTCTCTAGCTACTAACATTTCTGAATACTTTTGTGCAGTGCCTCCACTCAGGGTGCCTTACATGGGAAAGATGGTGCCAGATTTAGCCCCGTGAGCTGCTACACCACCCATGGTGACCAGTTACCTTCCCCAGACATGCCCCAAGACACAGCTCCCCACATTTCAACATTTTGAATTAAAGGTTCTCTCTAATAATATGCTCACACAGGATTTCAAACAACAAACAACAAGATATTTATTTTGTGGGGGATTAAAGGAGCTAGAAAAGGGAAACAGGAGGTTATATTACCATATTTACACATGTACAGAGATCATTTTGGATTTTGCTGGTGAACCCTCCAGCTGGGTGGCTACATATTAACAGGCAGACATAAATCATATTTTACCATTCGACTTAAGACATCCAGAGCCCTGACTATCTAGCTGCTGATAAATCAGATGTTAAACATAATTATTAATAATACCCACACTGGTACCAGTCCCAGATACAGCAGAAACCCCGCAATCTCATACCACACTGGTTAAACAGATACCACAGTCCAAGATGCTGCAGGCCTGATGGAGTTGCAGCTGATCAAGGTGGCTGGCTATTAATTTGAGGCTGGGGGCAACTTGGAGACGGATCCCTAATGAGTTACAGACTACTATTTACAACCACAGCAGGGATTGCCCTGCATTTTAGCAGATGTGGCAGGGATTGCCCTACACTTGCAGATAAATCAGGGATTGCCCTGCACTCGCAGACTTCTGAACATTCCAGAACAAACTATGTGGACCTTACATCCAGAACATTCAGCACAATATTTGAAAGTCCCATCCAAAGCAATAAAGGTGATACTTTTGTCAAGCATCCTATATGCAATTCAAATATGGTCACATCCAGTACTTTATATGCCATAAGGCATACATCCAGAGTAAGTTGGTAACAACACTTTTATAAAGCATCCCATACTTTAGTCACAGTCAGTCACATCCAGTACATTCTATATACCAAGAACATTATTCACAAGCAGAGTGTTATCCAGCATGTCTAGGCATTGAACACTTATCCCAAGCGCTCTTAGAGGAAATTCTGTTCAGACACAGGTACATTCTCCTCAGGGTAACTTAGACATTAATATGCTCTAGGTCCTCCTGTCTCATGAAGTGGCAAATGCATCTTGGCAGTCAACTCCACGATGGCAGGACTCTAACCCATAGCTACACAACTTGCAATACATTTACATGATTCACTATACCAGGCTTCTTGCTGCATCCGCAACTTAGCCATTTGGGCCACAGACAAGATGCATCCATTTACTTGAACTAGGCAGTCTCTTATGGGGTTTGTAGCTCAGACTGATAACTTCAATACTTCAGACTTAACAGCACGTATTTCTTAATGGGGCTTGAGGCTCCCAAGATTACATGCTTAGCTTCTCCCTCGCACCAGGGGGGGTACGAGGGTACTCACTCAGGTCCTCCATGGGTCTCATCCACAATCAAAGGCATCCTGAAGACTTTTTCAGCACTTTCACCTCTGAGGTACTCAGTCAGCGCTCTCATCGCTGCATGATGTCATCTAATCTGGCCAGCGCTCTCACCACTGCTGGACATCTTATCTTCAGTCCACATCGTTCCTGGATGTGGGAGGGAGGGCTAGCCTCTGGAGGATAGTACTGGCAACCTCCAGACTAGCTGTTGCAGAAAGCGTGATTACTATAACTAGTTAACTGTTAACTGAAGAAAATAACAAATGCCCTCTGAAGATTGAAAGGGCTTGAATTAAGTGGCCCAGGCCTGAAGGCATGGCTGGAGCCTGAGCCCCTCCCCCATGGGGGCTCCCAGCAGGCTGGAGTCTGCTCTGCTGCTCTCTCTCTCTCTCTCTCTCTCTCTCCGGGGCCCTGCACAGGCATACTTAAATGAGCCCCAGTCAGAACTCCTTTAATTCTCATCTGAGCAGTCCCCCAGCAGGCTGTTCATGGTCACTTGGTCCCAAATAGGTGGAAGGGATCCCAGGACCTATGGCATAGTCCTTGAGGTGACCGCAAAACAAGCGACTCCACATCAAAGGCACTTAGTGCGCCAATGTGACTCCTGCTACCCTGGATGCAGCACTTTTGCAGCGGGAGCTCGCAGTCAGCATTTTAAGCCCTGCGGGGCTATATTTTCATTTGGGTTTTAGGCTTGGGCACTCATGAGGGCAAAGCAGCATCTGGGAAGCCAGAAAAATTAGGGGGGAAAGTCAGGAGAAGCCTGAGAGACAGCAGGAGATGGACAGAACCAGTGGGCTAAGGTAAGTTTAAGCAGGCATTTCTAGGAACCCCCATTTGCAAGGGGGTTACACATATATTGGGGTAATCTTTTCATCACACTCCCAAACCTTGCTAAATGTGTCCCATTTAGTGAGGTGCAGATGTCTGTTTTCCAAAACAGCATCGTTTTTGGGGGTTTCTAGAAGATTTTTGGACAAATGAAAAAACAAGATTGTGGTGCAGAGTACATAACAAATTTTCTTATGAACATAAAAAAAATTTTTCTTGTGAAAACAATTTACTCTCAAAAAAAATTCTTTGGTCATACTAGACCAGCTATCCTGAAACCCCCACTGAGCATGCTCTGAAGTCAACTTTTAAAATAGATTGATATTTTTTTACAACGTCTTCAAAAGGCACTTCCTTGGCACAAGACGCTTCCTATCCTGAATTTTTTTTAACAAAATTCCAAATTGTTTTTGCTCTAAGATGCAAGAAAAAAAAAACAGGCAAAAAGGGCATTTTGTAAGTCCTTAGATCAATGAATAAGTATAAGCAGCAATCACTAAACTTCCTCAGTCTTAAAAACTTGTCACGCTGACCGTGCATGCAACATTTCATACAATTTCTTCAAATGCTGCCAAAGTTATCAAGGTGCAGAACTTTGGCTTTAATATTGAAGCACCTACTCAACTCATGTTCAGAAGCCAGATTTTTAAAACTTTAAAACTCCAGACCTGAATCATTTTTCAAAAAACAGCTCCAGGGCCCATGCAGCTTCTACTCTGAAAATTTCAGAACAAAATTCCAAATTGCTTTTGCTCCACACTCCCTTGATCTCAGAATCTGGATTAGCAGCCTTCACAAAACTTGTCAAATCATAAGAAATTTGGCACCCTGACAGGGCATGCAAAATTACATGGCAGTTCATCAAACAGCACCAATGTTTTTATGCCCCAAAGTTCAAGGCATAAACAGTTTTCTTGTGAACATAAAAAAAAAAATCTTGAAATAAATATCAGCTTGTGACCACAATTCTTTGGTTGCACCAGGCATATATCTGAAAATCTTACTGAGCATACTCAGAAGCCAAATTTTAAAACCTTAAAACTCAAGAACTGATTGCTTTTTTTTTTTTTTTACAAATTCTTTAGAATGCACCTCCTTTCACTGAGCCTCTTCTAACCTGAACATTTTGGAACAAAATTCCAAATAATTTTTGTTCTAGCTGTGAATAGGAAAATGGACAAAAAGTACATTTTTAACCCACTGAATTTAAGACTCTGGACAAGCAGCCATCACAAAACTTGTCGGATAATAAGAACATGGCAAACTGACCAGGCATGAGACATTCCATGGAATTTTGTGGAGTGGCCCAAAGTTATAGGTTGCAACAACTGGGGTTTAACATTAAACTACCAACTGAACTCATGATCAAATGCCAAATTTTTTAAACTTTATAACTCGAGAACTGATTAATATTTTTTCACAGAATCTTTGAAAGTCACTTCCTTAGGCAAAGCTGTTTCTGTTCTGAACATTTTTAAATAAAATGCTAAAACATTTTTGCTGTAGATGTGAGCACATAAAAAAACATTCTCTTCTGAAATAAAAATTGGCTTGTGACCAAAAATTGTTTGGTCACGCCAGACAGCTATCCTGAAAACCCTGGCTCACACGCCAAATTTTAAAACCTTATAACACAAGAACTGATAGGTATTTTTTAGCAAAATTCTCAAAAGACACCTCCTTGGGCCAAGTCACTTCAACTCAAAATATTATAATAAAATTCTACACACTTTTTCCTCTAAATGTAAGCAAAAAAGGGCAAAAAGTTATTTTTTTTTACTCCCTGGATCTCTGAATTGGGATGAATGGCTATTACAAAATGGCCAAATCATACAACAGTGGCACCCCGATCATGAATTCAGTACCTGATGCAATTCCGTCGAACTATGCCAAAGTTATAAAGGTACAAAAACTGGGCTTTAATATTAAAGTGTATTTTTAAAACCTTATAACTCAAGAACTGGTTAATATTTTTCATGAAAGCTTTGACCCTGAAGATTTCAAAACAAAATTCCAAGCCATCTTTTTCCTTTTTTTTTTTTTCTTTTCTAAGAGGGTAATGGTGACTCAATTTAATCTCAGGCTCCCCTATATTGTTACATATGTACTAGCAATGGCAAGTTTCCATAAGTGCCTTATTGGCCAAGGATTTAAAGAAGTTTATGGAAACTAATCCAGAGAGAAAAAGTTCTCATGAAATGAAAATCCACTTTCAACCAAACACTCTTTGTACCAGACAGCTATCCTGAACAGACACTGTTTGTATGGTAGAGAAAAACTCAGACTCCTATAACTATTTTCTGATGATATTTGTTACTACCCTGGGTGGAGTAGTTGGCAGAACTTCAGAAGAAAAATTTAAGGAGAAGCAGGTGATATCCTAAGCAACTAATCACAGGATACTGATGTGGCTAACCCTTGTAACTCAAGGACTGATTGATATTTTTCACAAAATCTTTGAAAATCACACCCTAGGGCCAATGCGCTTCTACCCTGAAAATTTCAGAACGCAATTCCAAACTGCTTTTGCTCTACAGGTGAGCAAACAATGGCCAAAAAGTGCTTTTTGTTATTGTACTGGATCTCAGAATCTGACCAAGTTGTTATCACAAAACTTGCAAAGTTATAGCAACTTGTCCCCCGACCATGCATGTAAAATGTCATGTCATTTCACTGAATAACACCAATGTTCAATTACCTATGCAGACAATATGATGTAATGTTTGTGCAACTGTGCTACTTGGTTTAGACCATTCACACTCTCTGTTCCAGAGGAATTACCACCCTGTAAGGGTATCAAATGCAAGAAATCCTTGAAGAGGGTTCCACCCCTAGAGGTGCCTCGGGACAATTCCCTTGGCTAAAGATATCTTAAGAAGCATCCCAAGGAGAGAGGCAATGTCACTGGAGGAGGTGGAGGGGGAGGATGGTGGGGCAAAGAAAAAGTGCTTGAGAGAGATAGGCTCAGAGGAACTGCTTATGTAGCACAGGAAGGGGGAGTGGCTGGCTGCTAGTCCATTGAACCACAGGCATAGCCTTCCAATTCAATGGCCTACACAGCCAGTATGATGTAATGCTTGTACAACTGTGTTACTTGGTTTTGGCCATTCACGCTCTCTGTTCCAGAGGATTTACCACCCTGTAGGGGTACCGAAGGCAAGGAACCCTCAAAGAGGATTCCACTCCTAGAGGTGCCGCGGGACGATTCCCTTGGTCAAAGGTACCTTAGGAAACATCCCCAAAAAGAAAAGTAGTAGTGCAAAAGCATATTAGAAATCAGTTGCTGTGAGGCATAGTAGTAGATTAGGCACCAGGCAGCTTGATAATGTAATGAGATGCACAGGTCAGCAATGGCTTGAGTACGATGGGTTGCACTGGAGATTGAGGGGGCCTCCTAAGAAGAGTGGGAACAGCAAGTAGGGACACCATCCACCTCAATCCAACAATGGAACCTACCTGAATGAACTAGGGAACACTAACTACAGCTAATTAACATTTATGACCTGAGGCACGGAGGAGAGAAATAAAAACCTTTGAGGAGGAAATCTCTGGGGATCCAAGGCCTAGGTCACCTTCCCTCCAGGCTTGGGATGTTTTGTTTAGTAACAGCTCTGCTGCTGCAATTTAGAAACCCAATTAAAGGGGGGTGGAAAATATTCCAATTTGGAAGGAAGTTCCCACTCGATCCCTCTAATGGGAACACCATGAAAGGTTGCGAGAGTGCTCTGCATAATTGGGGGCCACCGAGGCAAGAGAAGGAAAGCAATGAATGCTGAGGCACTCACCTGGCCTACCCACCCTAAAAACAAACCAGGTGAACCAGAGGTAGTCATAGGGAGAATGCTGTGAAGGTGCCTTCCAGTAGAATACTAGATCTAAAGGAGATCGCCATAACCACCCTTCATGGCTAGTCTTAAATTCTTCCCAGGAGCTACTGTCAAGTCTTAAATGGCTAAAGCCAGGCTCGGAGCAAGGACATTCCCAGCTATGGGCCCGGTGAGAAGGACCCGGCTCCAAGTCAGGCACGCTCAAGATGCGGACTACATAAGTGCAGAGCTAGACCGTCAGCTGAAGGGAGGTCCTGCACCATGGAATGGGTATGACTGGCATGCCCCAGAAAACAATTGAGCAGGAGCTGAAAGAAGCATTGAGTGCTGGGACCCTCACATAGTTCAGACATGGTAGTAGCGAGCATTGAGCAAATGAATTGCATAAGCAATGAGTGGACCTGCACATAGGTCAGTCAGCAGAGTAAGTAAATGGTCAGACCTGCACGGGGGTCGAAGGAGCAGTAAATATGAATAGTGAGGCAGACCAGCCAGGCCATCAAGGAAGCCAATGAAAAGTGACAAAATACTCAGAGGGTTTTAGTAGTGAAAGCAGGATTAGAACATGAGCTAGTATGTCACATGGGGCCATAGCTCCTCAACAACACCTACAGTCCCCTGCCATAGGAAAAACAAGAAAGTGATGGGAAGGCGCCATGACCCACATGCAGATATTAAAGTTAGTTTACAGCATCAGTAGTAGCTTAGCTGACCTCCAGAATATAATAGCAGTGTGCAAATGTAATAGTGCAGCATCAGTATTGAGTAATTATAAGTTATGGGGTAGCAATTTGAATGAACATAGACTGTAGAGAGACAATGCTCTGAAAGTAACAAATTGGCTAGGCAGTGCAGTGAAAGCAGCAGCAATGAGGTACATGGTATAAATTCAGAAAGTAGGATTGAGCTGCATGGCCTAGGGTTCAGAGAGAGCCTGAACCAGGTGAAAACAATTAAGGTGCATAGCATGGAGAACAGCAGCAGGGATGCAGCTTGAGCTGAAACACACAGATAATGATTGCAGTTCCATTGTGAGTAAATGGGAGCAAGTAGTATGAGCTCTAGATGAGCACAAATACAAGGAGTTTAGAAACAGAAGCCACCCCAAAAAAGAATGCAAACAAAAGACACAAAAAACACAGAAGAACAGGGAACAAGCAACACAAAGAAGTACACAGCTGGAGGCAAGCTATACAAACCAAATGCAGGACAACAGAAACAGAAGTCTAGCAAAAAAACAAGCAGAGGTCAAAACACAGCAAGGTGGGGGGGCAAGCCCCAGCAGCTGCAAAGAACAGACCGACAGAGCCTCCAGCTGCAAAGAAAAAGTGCTTGATAGAGAGGCTCAGAGGAACTGCCTATGTAGCACAGGAAGGGGGAGTGGCTGGCTGCTTGTCCATTGAAACTCTAACAATTACACAGGAGTGTGGAGTGCATATTTTATGGAACACATACAAACAAAAGTGAGAAAGAATAAGTGCCTCAGCTGGGACTTGAACCCAGGCTACCCGGAATACCATTCCAATTGCACTAACCAGTTGTGCCACTGAGACAATTGGAATCTGGGATGTCTCTGGGTGCATTACTCTTTCTCAAATGCACAAGCTAATGGCAGTTGGTTAGCGCAATCAGAATGATATTCCTGGTGGCCTGGGTTCAAGTCTCAGCTGAAGCACTTATTCTTTCTCACCCTTGTTTGTATGTTGCCCATTGAACCACAGGCATAGCCTTCCAGTTATTAAGGTGCAAAAACTGGAGTTTACCATTAAACACATTTCTCAACCCTAACTAGATAGGAGCCTACAGCACCTGTATAATAGGAGAAGACTTATCCTGAAAACTCCACTGAGCATACTCAGAAGCCAAAGTTTATAAACCTTTTTCATGAAATCTCTGAAAGGCACCTCTTTCAGCCAAGTTGCTTTCCTGTGTTGCATGAGATATGATCAAATAAAAAACCACAAAGTGCATTTTTAATGCTTCTTAACTCCCTGGATCTTGTAATCTGGACAAGAGGCCATCACAAAATTTGCCAAATTGTAAGAAATTGGTACCCTAACTTTGCTTACAAAATTTTATTCAATTTTATCAAACATCACCAAAGTTATTAAGGTGCAAAAACCTGGGTTTAACATTAAACATTCTGATTTACCCTAACTCTACAGGCACTACTATGCTGTATAATATAAGAAACAAGTAACCTGAAAACCCTACTGATCATGTTCAGAAGCAACATTTTTAAACCTTACAACTCAAGAATTAATTAATATTTTCTCCCGAAATCTTCAAAAGGTGCCTCCTTGCACCAAGGCACTTTTAGCATGAAAAGTTTGGAACAAGGGCCTTGTTAGTCAATCTGTGCCCTTGATTCATCACCAAATGACCATTACAATATATAAAAATGATTTAAAAGCTGCCCCCATGGACTATAATGGAGCGCGTCCCCGCACTCTCCCTAGGATCGCGTCATAACTTTGCAGAATGAGGGGGGTGGAGCTTGGGCAGCTCCAGAAACTGGGAAGTCTGAGTGACCCGGTGGGAGTAATTTTATGAGGGCTACTATTTTTAACCTTTTGGAATATTTTTGATAATCTCTGCATCCGTATCATTTCAAAGAGGTAAGGAACCGATCTAGCAGGTGCAAATCCCATTTTATTTAACTTGGTGGCTCTCTTTAAGGTGCAACAATTGGGATTTAACATTAAAGTGCCTACTCAAGCCATGCTCAGAAATCAAATTTTTAAAATTTTTAACTTGAGACAAAATCTTTGTAAGGCACGTCCTTGGGCTGGACCACTTTTATCCTAAACATTTCAGATTAAAATTCCAAAACAGTTTTTGCTCTACATGCAAGCAAAATAAAAAAAAAACAGCTAAAAAAGGCCATTCTTTCTTATTATTACACTTTCTGGATCATGGAATCTGGATGAGCAGCCATCATGAAACTTACTAAATCATAAGAAATTGGCACCATGACCGTGTATGCAAAATGTCATGCAATTTCTTTCAATGGCGCTAAACTCTTTAAGGTTCAGTGCTCACAACAAAATGTATTCTTTCAAACATAAAAAAACACTTTTTCATAAAGTAGGTATTGGTTCATGACCAAAAATTCTTAGGTCGCACCAGACAGCTAACCTGAAAATGCTACTGAACATGCTCAGAAGCCAAATTGTGAAACCATTTAACTCAAGAACCTATTGATATTTCTCATGAACCTCCAGCACACCCTTTAGTTGAGCTGCTTCTATCATTAAAATTTTGGAACAAAAATCCAAGCCACTTATGATCAACAGGCAAGTAAATTAAGGTTCTGGTCAGTAACATCGCAGAACAAAATAAAGTGGACAAAAATTAAGCAGCAAAAACAATGTCACCATCAATACTGGCACACAGAATGGAGCGTGCCAGAACAATGCAGGCCACATGACACGCAGGTAGCAAACAATGTCCACCGCATGGAGACACTTTACTAGAACCACAGGAGCCAGGAGCACAATCCAGCATGCCATCTCCCCTGTCCTGTGTGTTGCTGGGGACATGCTGGCTTATGCTCTTGGCCCCTTGCATTATACACGGCCATCCACATGGTGGCCATGGTCCACCTGTCCTCCAGTGGTTACCCCGGTGCACGTTCTCCATCACTCAGCATTCTGGGTGTGGGTACCCCACCATGTGGGTGCCTGTGTGATTAGATTACCATGGTAGGTGTCCAGTGGCCTGCTTTCCCTAGTGGTGGTTGCACCCTGCCCTGTTCCATCTCTCTGCACCCCTGTGCTGTTCCTGTGCATGGATGCCTGCTGCTACATGTTCCAGTGCAGTGCCTCCATGCAGTGGATGTTGTTTGCTACCTGTGTGTTGTGTGGCCTGCATTGTTCTGGAACGCTATATTTTGTGCTGCCAATATTGATGGTGACACTGTTTTTGCCGCTTTATTTTTGTCCACTTTATTCTGTTCTGTGATGTTACTGACTGGAACCCCGGTGCAGTGCAAAACTTAAGGTTTAACGTTAAAGTGCTTATTCAACCCATGCTCAGAAGCCAAAAAATTAAAATCTTGTAACTCGAGAACCAATTCATAATTTTTCATGAAATCTTCAAAAGGCACCTCTTTGGGCTGAGCAACTTCTCCCCTGAAAATTGCAGAAACAAATTCCACAAACATTTCTGCTCTACAGGCATGCAACAGCCTAAAAAACCTTTTTTTTTATTTTTACACTCCTTATATCTGAGAATTCACATAAGAGGCCAGGACAAAACTTGCCAAAGCATAGGAACTTAGCACCCTGAACACGCATGTAAACGTTCATGCAATTTTGTCTAACGGCCCCAAAGTTATTAAGGTCAAAGCTCACAACATAAAACTTTTTTTTCCCGAACTAAAAATCAGGTCATGACCCCAAATTCTTTTGTTGCATCAGAAAGCTATCCTGAAAACTCTACTGAATATGCCCCCAAACCACATTTTAAAACCTTATAACTCAAGAACCAATTGACACTGTTATACAAAACCTTCAAAAGGCACACTTTTTGGCCAAGCTGCTTCTACCCTGAAATTTCCAGAGCAAAATTCCAAACTGTTTTTGCTTTACAGGTGAGCCAAACAGTGCATTTTACATTTTTTTTCACATTCTAGATCTCAGAATCTAGACAAGTGGCCATCACACAACTTACCAAGTCATAAGAACATGCCACACTGACCATGCATGCACAATTTCATAAACTTTCATCAAAAAGCACCAAAGTTATTAAAGTGCAAAGACTGGAGTTTAACATTAAACATTCTACTCAACCCTAACTATACAAGTGCAGAAGCACCTGCATAATATAAGAAATGGTATCCTGAAAATCCTACTGAGCACACTCAGAAGCAACATTTTTAAAACTTTATAACTCAAGAACAAATTCATATTTTTTGCAGACTCTTTTAAACCAGACACCTCCTTGAGCTGAGATGCTTCAAACCTGAACATTTTGGAACAAAATTCCAAACCACTGTGGCTCGATAGGAGAGTAAAAGGTAGGGAAAGTATGCTTTTTAATGTTTTTTTAACTCCTTGGGTCTTGGAATCTGGGTGAGTGTTCATCATGAAACTTGTTAAACCATAAGAAATTGGTACCCTGACTGCTGATGCAAACATTTATGCAATTTTGTCAAGTGGCACCAAAGTTAATAGGGTGTAAAAATTGGGGTTTAACATTAAAGTGCCTACTCAACCCATGATCAGAAGCCACATTTTTAAAACCATGTAGTTATGGAACCAATTAATATTTTTTCACAAAATCTTCAAATAGCATTTCCTTAGGCAGAGCATCTTCTATACGGAAAATTTGTAAAATCATTTTGAACCATTTTTGCTCTACATGTGAACAAAAAAAGCCCACAAAGTAGCATTTTTTCTCATTTCAATACTCACTGGATCTCAGAATTCAGATGAGTGGCCATTACAAAACTTGCCAAATCAAAAGAACTAAGCACTCTGACTAGGAATTCAAAATGCCATGCAATTTCATCTACAAGTGTGCAAAAAAAAAGGCCAAAAGGGTATTTTATAGGCATGTTCACTTTTCAAATCTCAGACTCTGGATAAGTCACCATCACAAAACTTGTCATGTCATAAGAACCTGTCACCCTGACTGTGCATGCAAAACTTCATGCAATTTCATCAAATGGCACCAAAGTAATTAAAGTGCAAAGATTTAACTTTAACATTAAACACTCTGGGGGGTTGGCCTAGTTGAGGAACAAGATGAAAGCATAATTAGTGAGCTCTGACAGAATCCATGGTATTTCTCCTCCATCCTTTGCTGAATCCTAGCAGTCTCTCACAAATCTGAGCACTAGACCTCTCCAAATGCCATCCCTGGCCAAATCTGAAAACAACAGGCAAAACTCTCATTTAAAATGCCTAAGGGACTGGACACCGACCAAGGCCTCCCACAGGCTACCTCAGGGGGCTCCTCTGCTTTGGGAAGCCCAAGTCATTGGCAGCACTCAGCAGACCCATCTGCGGTGCTTACTCCTGGCATAGACCCAGCAATATCACACACAATGACCGAGGACTACCAAGCCCTTAGGCCACCTAATAAAGGAACTTAAGTATGATCTTGGCACAAGAATGGAAACTGGTTTCAGTAACATCACCTGCCAGATCCAACACCTTCAACAAGCCATCAATACCATATTGGAGATGGTAGATGCACACAAGACCAGGCTGGGAGAATTGGAGGCCAGATCGGATATGCAAGAAGATCTCACTCAGTGCTTTAACACAGATCTCCAGAAGGCTTTAAAAGAAATAGAATTGTTAAAACAGAATGTAGACGATCATGAGAACAGGGAGCAGCATTGCAATGTTCAGATCGAGGAGATGCTGGAAGGCCAGGAGGGATGTGACTGCCCCACTTATATCCAGAAATGACTGCGAGTCTCTCCAAATCCCTCAGGAGGTAACCCTTGAGATTCAATGGCACATAGATCCCCAGGGGCCAAACCACCAACAGACCAAAGGCCAAGGCATATAATTATAAAATTCCTAAGATATATGGACCAGCAGAGTGTCTTGAAGCATGTGAGGAAGAAAGATTGGCTTATGATACAGCAATCACGGGTGAGCGTGTTCCCGTATTACTCTTGGCAATTGCAGAACCAATGCAGGGCTTTTGTGGAAGTAAAGAAAAAACTTCATGACCTCGACTGCCCATTTTCCTTAGTTTACCCATCAAGGCTAGTGGTCAGACCTCAGGGAAGCAACCAAAAATCATTTACTAGTCCAGAGGCTGCAATGGAATTTGTTCTGGAGATGGAAAAGAGCAGGAGGCAACAAATGAATGATCAACATGTGGACTGAAAAGTTACAGATATTATCCTTTAAGGTACTGTCTTAGGAGCAATGGGCTTGACAGGGAGGTGGGGGTGTGTGGTACCCTCTGAACCACAACACCGGGTGGTGGCCTATAAGGGCTGGTTCGGGGGGCTCCCCTTTCTGCCCTCACCCACATCTAACACATGGACTCCTTCTGGTAAAGACCTCTCCAATGATAAAGGAGAGAGGAAGATCAGTGTCAGCAGTATTAAAGCTTGTCCAGAGGGCAGAGTGGCTCCCCATGGCTCAGAGTGTTCACCCTTTTCCTGCAGCAACAAAGGCTATATACATCTACATGGACCCAAGTCTAAACTACACTGTGGAGTTTTTTGTTACGACTGTACTGTTTTTGCAGGTTTGTGACCTGTCTGAGGTACTATATAACTGTATTAGAGAGTCTGTTTGGTTTTCATACCTATATATGAAGAGTGTTTTGTTTGCTGCATAGTTGCTTTGGGGGGGTGCCTACATGGTTTGGGGCCTCTCATGGTGGAGGATAACTCAGGTGGATGAGTGATGGAGTTTAATCTGTTTTGTGCATTTTTTAAGGGGGCAGACCCCCTGCTTAGGTTCAGTGCAAGGGAAGACGTCCTCTGGGCGGCCTCGGAGAGATGATGGGCCAGAAGGTAGCATGTTTAGAGCTTGGGTCTACACTAGGAAGTGTGGGCTCACCTTCCTCCCCTCCTCCCTATCGGGGGGATCTTTTCTCTCTCCTCACCTTGGGGCATATGCTGATATATGGAAGGAGGATGTAGTTCTTTATTTGCAATACTGGGTTAAACTGGTGGATTGACCGCTTGATCCATGAAAAGTAAAGGGAGATTATGTCTAATGGTTTAGGGAAGAGGGGGAGGGTATTGAGGACTATTTTAACTATTTGCTTTTTTCTCAAATGTGGGGGAAGGGAGGCAGGAAACAGACTGGGTATCTGGTCAACTCCGTGTATTCACTACACATAGTGGAAGGAAAGTTGTTTTCTGGGGAGGGAAAAAGCCTGTTATTAGTTTTGGTTGTTAAAGTTCTGGATGTTTGGGGCAAAAGTGAGGGGTGCAGGAGGGAGAGGGAACATTTCAAGTTAAGTGTTCTTTGGTTTGTAAAAGTTCTTCAGAAAAAATTCTTTAGAGCTTTCTTACTTTTGTGCAGGTCATTTCCATATCATAGGCTGAAGATGCAGTTTAATATTTTTATGACAAGCTCATGGAAAGATTAACTTTCCTGTCATGGAATGTTAATAGTCTTAAAACTGTAATCAAGAGAAGGAGGGTTTGATCCCAGATCAAGAAATTGAGAGGGGACATAGTATTGCTTCAGGAGATACGTGCCACGGTGGAGGAAGCGTCAAAATTGGCAGCTTCGTGGGGGGTTCCCTTAAATCGGCCCCATTTACCTCAAAGGTCCGGGGTGGTGATCTGGATCAGGCTGGATCTCCCTCTCTGAGTCTTGTCGGTTTAGTTGGACCCCCAGGGCCAGTTTGTGATTGCGGAAGTGGAGTGTGGAGGATCTAGATACACTTTGGTCTCAGGTATGGCCCAAACTTTGATTCCCCAGATTGTTTTACGCACCTGGGTATCACGCTGATTCCATATCAGGATAACTTGATTCTGGGAGGTGACTTTAATACATATTGGGACCCATGGCCGGACCATTCTGGCCACAGGACTAGGCCCCCCCCCGGAGTGTATCCGTATTTAGGAACATGATAGAGGGAAGAGCCCTGGTGGAGGCATGGAGACACCACAACCCCCAATCCAGAGAATACTCCTTTTTCTCACATGCCCACAGCATTTATACTAGGCTAGATTATACATTCATACCTTCCTCCCTGGCAGGGGAGGGCAGTGTCAGTGGCTCAGCAGCAGTGTCAGTGGCTCAGCAAGTAGCACACTCACCTCTGAGGCAGGGAGATCAGTAGGCTGTGGGTTCTATCCCCACACCAAGCACTTGGGCTAATATCCTAATACTGACACTGTAGTGCAGCATGAGGGGGTGCTGCACTCTGAGGTGCCATTTTTGGATGAGTTGTTAAACTGAGGTCCCATCTGCCTGTTCTGGTGGTAGTTCTGGTGGATGTTAAAGATCACATGGCACTTCTCGAAAAGAGCAGGGGAATTTCCCCAGTGCAATGGCCAAATTTCCTCCATTTCACAAAAAATACCACCAACAGCTTCATCTGGTTCAATGTCAGTTGGCAGTCATCTGTATCCCCTTCCCCCGGGTCATGTCTGAAAATAGGCAGGATTTGTCTAGTGCACTTACCCAGACAACAAAAACTAAATAAATAAATAGAAGATGCTAGGTATGGCCCCATAATCACCTCAGATTATGCCCCCTTATGGTCTCGCTGTCTCTTCCTGGAGATGCTCCCTGGAGACCTAGTTGGAGAATGGATCTGGCTCTTCTGCTCGATGAGCAATATGCATCTCAGATAAAGAACAGCATTAGGGACTTTTTAGCCCACAACAACACAGAAGATACAAGTATTAACAATACCTGGGATGCTCTAAAGGCGTTCATTAGGGGAGAGACTATCTCCTATTCTGCCTATATTAAGAAGATACTCTCAGGGGAAGAGGAGACCGTGGAGGGACAGATAAAAAATGTAGAGGGGAATTAATGATGGCAGTGTGCCCTCAAAAAATTTGAGAACTTAAAGTCTTGAAGGGTAAACTACATCAAATTATAAACCATACCATAGAGAGAATTCTCCTACTTACAAAATCGAGCACTCATTTCAATGGGGGTAAGACAGGAAAGTGGCTGGCAGGGATGGTGAAGGGAAAAAAGGCAGAGAGGACCATCCTACAGATGAACAATAGCAGGGGAGGAACTACCTACGAACAACAAGAGATTAATAATATCTTTAAAGAATTCTACTCCAATTTATACACCTCGGAGTTTCCCACTGGAGTGGATCCAGGTGATTTCCTATGGATTATAGATCTTCCCTCCATTGAAGAGGGGATGAGGCAGGAATTAGACTCCCCAATTTCACTGGAAGAACTTCAGAGGGCAATTTGGAGGGGAAAGAGAGGTAAAGCACCGGGACCCAATGGTATCCCATCTGAATTCTACAAATTGGTCTGAGATGAGGTGGGACCATTTATGTTACAAATGATAATGAATGCCCTGGAAACTGGTTCCTTACCACCTTCACTCTATCTGGCCACCATTATAGTTCTCCCCAAACTGGGAAAAGACTATGTTAAGTGCAGTTCTTACAGGCCCATCTCTCTATTAAATTCTGATTACAAAATTTTTTCGAAGGTGTTAGCATCTAGGCTGGAGGGATCTCTTCCTCACCTGATAAACCCCGATCAGGGAGGCTTTGTTAAAGGCAGACAGGCTAAACATAATATTAGGAGAACAATAAATGTGGTCCATGTCTGGGCAAGGGAAGGGGGATGGGGGAGGCCTCTTGGCTTTAGACACCGAGAAGGCATTCAATCGGGTGGAGTGGTCTTTTAGGTATGCAGTTATGCAGAAGTATGGATTTGGGGAGTGATTGAGAAGTAGGATATGGTTACTCTATAAAGGTCCACAAGCCCAGATTCTGACCAATGATACAATGTCTGCCCCCTTCAGCCTCTCTCGAGGCACAAGACAGGGCTGCCACTCTCCCTCTTTCTATAGTTCTCATTACTGAAGCGCTGATGGAGGCAATTAGATCTCATGCCACAATTAGGGGCTACAAATGGAAGGGGGAAAAACCATGTCATCTTCCTCTTCGCTGATGACATTCTCTTGTTCTTCAGAGACCCGAGGAAATCTCTGCCAGTCCTTTCCCAGATTTTTGCTGTATATGGCCCCTTATCCAGGCATAAAATTAACTGGGCCAAATGTAAATGGATGCCCCTGGGGGGAGCAAACAATCAATTCAAATTTCATACTCCACAATTAATCTGCCCTCCAGAATTAAATACTTGGGGATCATTATACCATCAAGGCTCTCTATGATGACAGAAATTAACCTCCGTCAGGTTACTCGTAAGATCTGAGATGACTGCTTCAATTGGAGAGCCTTGCCTCTGACCCTTTTGGGCAGGGTTAATCTTATTAAGATGTGTATTCTGCCACAGTTTCTATACCTTTTCCAGACTATACCCACTAATATTCCCAATAAATATATAAAAGCTGTGGAGGGGCCCATCACTCGGTTACTCTGGCAGGGTAAGAGACCAAGAATAAAGAAAACAATTATTTGGTGGCCTGTTCAGCAGGGTGGCCTAGGTCTTCCTTGTATTAAGCTCTACTATCTTGTGGCCCAGTTAGCTCATATACAGGATCTCCTGAAGGAGGATAGAAAGCACCCAGTATGGGTGGAACTATAATCTCAATCCCCTTATACTATAGGACTTTGGTGGACTCTTTGGGAAGGGACCCCCCAGACAAGCCCCACCATCCATGTACGGGGGCACTCTGGAGGGCATGAAGGACAGCACATGGCATCCTATATCATGGGCTGGGCATATCTCTGGACACTTCCTTACTATCACTCTGGGGTGAGGCACAAATTCATGACCAAGGGCCCCAGAGAATATTGGAGGGCTGGAAGAGCATGGGCCTTTACTGCATTCATCTCCTTGAAGATGGACGGGTACTATCCTTCCCAGAAGTGGCAAACAGATTTGGGTTGGGAGCTTCCCAGTTCTTCCACTGTATGAGACTCAGGGGGAAAATAGAAGCCAGGTTGGAAGATAATGGAGCCAAGGCTCTGAAATGCTCCCCTTTGGAGGAACTTTTTGTGGGAGGGTACTCTGACCCCTCTTTCAAGCCCTTTGGAGGCTGCTATAAGTTTCTGGTAGGGGCCCTACTGGATCCTCTGGAGGGAATGAAATACAAATGGGAGACAGATCTACTCCCAGACTCCCTGTCGGGGGGATTGGTATTTTATATTAAAAAATGCACTATACTGTTTGATAAAAAACAGATTAAGGGCAGTGCAATATAATATTTTGATGAGGGCATACTTTACCCCATCTCTAGCTTGGAGAATTGACCCAGGCTCATCTGACCTCTGCCTGAAGTGTAGGGTGCACATGGGAACATTTATCCATATGGTTTGTGAGTGTTATAGGGTTCAGTTATTCTGGAGGGGTGTCCTAGATCTACTGATCCCTATCCTGGGTTAAGCACTGAGAGTGGACCCAGTGGAGGTATTACTGGGCCTGCCGCTGGGAGGCAGAGGGGATCACAAATGGCAGTACAGACTCTGGCGCCAAGGAGTGGTGATAGACCTATGCTTATTAGTTACATACTGGAGGCTGCCGGTGGTCCCACCCATCACTGCCTGGATTAAAGACTTACTAGAATGTCTAAAGCTAAAAAAGACTAAGTACAAAGTTAGATACCAGAAGGAAAATTACTTGGAGATTTTGGGTCCAGTCAAGGAGGCTATACAGTCTGACTGGCTTCCAGTATTTTGATTTGGTCTATGACTAGCAACCCCAATCTTTGAGAGTCTCAGCCCGGATAGACAGATCCCATGTTTCTTAACCCTAGCCATAATTTCAGTCTGGACCCCAGTATGCCATCCCATAGCAGTAATCTTTATTGATTCCCTCTACATATAATGACCAGAAGTGTAACAAGTATTATATTTCTAAAGATGTTCCTTTTATTATCTAAGCTGATTGTTCAACTATGTCTTAAATGGTATGGATTGTATGACCTGTACAGTATCATGTAAGGTTGTATTTACCCTGTAATTTGTAGGGAACAGTAATAAGCTCTATTCTTGAAAATAAAGTTTACAAAAAAAAACATTAAGCACTCTGCTCAATCCTAACTATACAGTAAGAAACAGCTATCCTGAAAACCATACTGAGCATACTCAGAAGCAACATTTTTAAAAAACTTACAGCTCAAGAACTGATTAATATTTTTGCACAAAATCTTTGAAAGACACCACCTTGGGCTGAGCCACTACTACTCTGAAAATTTTGGAACAAACTTCCAACCTGTGTTTTCTTCAAAAATTAGGGTTTAACATTAAAGTTCCTACTCAACCCATACTCAGAAACCACATTTTTAAAACCTTATGAATTAAGAACCAATTAAATTATTTTCACAAAATCTTTGAAGGGCAACTCCTTGGGCTGAGCAGCCTTTTCCCTGAAAACTATAGAAAACATTGCAACCCAGTTTTGCTCTAGATGCAAGCAAAAGAACAAAAAGGTCAAAAAAGAACAGGTTTTCTTATTTTTACACTCTCTCAGTATCTAGATGAGAGGCCATCATGAAACTTGTCAAATCATAAGAACTTGACACCCTGACTGTGAATACAAAATGTCATGCAGTTGCATTGAACAGCACCAAAGTTATTAATGCTCTAAGCTCATCGCATAAAAATGTTTCTCACAAACTAAAAATTGGCTTTCAACCAAAATCACTCAGGTCACACCAGACAGCTAGCCTGAAAACCCTACTGAGCATGCTTATAAGATAAGCCAAATTTTTTAAATGTATAAGTCAAGAACCAAATGCTATTGTTTCACAAAACCTTTGAAAGGCACAGTCTTGGGCTGTGCCACTTCTACCCTGCAAATTTTGAAACAAAATTCCAAATAATTTTTGCTTTACAGGTAAGCCAAATAATGTATTTTTACATGTTTTTTCACATTCTGGATCTCAGAATTTGAACAAGTGTCCATCACATAATTTGCCAGATCTTAAGAGCTTTCCACCTTGTCCCTGCATGCAGAATTTCATCAAGCAGGGCCAAAATTATTAAGGTGCTCAAATTTGGGTTTAACATTAAACATTGCTCAACCCTAACTACAGATGCTCTTCCATGCCTGTATAATGTAAAAGATAGCTATCCAGAAAACCCTACTGAGCATACTCAGAAACAACATTTTTAAAACCTTATTACTCGAGAACAAATTAACTTTTTTTTTTAAAGGTACCTCTTTTGGCCCAGTTGCTTCTAACCTGAAAAATTTGGAAAAAAAAAATCCAAACCATTTTAGCTCTTGATGTGAGTACAAAATGGGCCAAAAAGTGTTTTTTTATGGTTTTTAACTCCCTGAATCTGAGACTGTGCATGACCAGACATCACAAAACTTGCCAAATCATAAGAAAAAGCAAAAAAAGAAGCAGCACTCAGTGCAACAATACGTTGTGCAGACCATCGGTCCTTTAAGCAATATAAATTTATTGTGTACAGTACAGCAGACATTAAGAAGGATGGCGTAGCCCAGGGAGGCTACCCACAAGCTACACCATCCTTTTTAATGTCTGTAGTACTGTACACAATAAATTTATATTGCTTAAAGGACTGACGGTCTGCACAGCGTATTTTTGCACTGAGTGCTGGTCCTTTTTTGCTTTTTCTTGTCTGAGTTAAGGGCCTATAGTACCATCCCCTTGGGAGCAACCCTTTATATTTGCACAAATCAAAAGAAATTTGCACTCTGACCACACATGCAACATTTCATGCAATTTTGTCAAATGGCACCTAAGTTACTAAGGTGCAAAACTCAGAGCTGAACATTAAAGTGCCAGCTCAACCCTGCTCTGAAGCCACTTTTCAAAACTTTAGAACTCAAGAACCAATGAATATTTTTTCATGAAATCTTCAAAAGGCACCTCCTTGGACAGAGCTTCTTCTATGCTTACATATTCATAACAAAATTTCAAACTTGTTTTTGCTCTAGATGCAAGCAACAAAATGGCCAGAAAAAGAAATGTATTTTCTTATTTTTACACTCCCTGGATCTCAAAATTTAGAAGAGGGACCATTGCAAAATTTGCTAAATGATAATAAATTGTACTCTGACTAGGCATCCAAAATTTCATGCAGTTTCATCAAATGACACCAAAGTTATTGAGGCTCAAAGCTCATAACATAACATTTTTCCAGCAAACATAAAAAATATGTTCCCACGAAATAAAAATCAGCTTGTGATCATAAATTCCTTGGTCACACCAGACAGCTATCATGAAAACCCGACTGAGCAGGCTCTGAAGCCAAAATTTAAAACCTCATAACTCAAGGACCAATTGATGTTGTCTTTCACAAAACCTTCAAAAGAAATTTTATTTTTATTCATTTTATTTTATTTAAACAGCAGTTTGGAAAACCTTTGAGCCATAGGCTCATTTACAAAGGTACCTTGTCACAGTAAGACAAACCAAAATACACAGTATAGCAGTACAACACATAGGTATAACAGTAAATTAAGACATAGATACAAACAAGCTGGTACAGGTAGGATGGATGCAAACAACACCAGAGTTATGTTGTCCTTAGCAGCTTAGTAATAAGCTTTGTCATAAGTATTGAGTACGGCTTTGACTAGCGGCAGTTACAGCATCGGGTGTTAATAAGGTGGTTACATAAGGAAGTTTTGAAGCACGATATAGTTGGAGCTTCGGAGATGGAGGGGGGAAGTGTGTTGAACCAGGAGGGGAAATACCCTTGGAATGAGTCACTTCTACCCTGACAATCTATGAACAAAATTCCAAACCATTTTGCTCTACAGGTGATCAAAAAATGGTCAAAAAAGTTCATTTTTACAGACTTGTTTACTTTCTGGATCTCAGGATCTGGGCAAGCCACCATCACAAAACTTGTCAAGTCATAAGAACATGCCACGCTGACCATGAATGCAGAGTTTCATGCAATTTTTTCAAATAGCACAAAAATTATTAAGGTGCTACTTCACCTGTATAATATACAATAAGAAACATCTATACTGAAAACCCTATATACTCAGAAGCAACATTTTTAAATGTTATAACTTGAGAAATGATTAATATTTCTTCACAAAAGCTTAGAAAGACACGTTCTTGGGCCAAGCCACTTTTACCCTGAAAATTTTGGAACACAATTCAAAACAGTTTTTGCTCTAGACAGGAGCACCAAAACAGGCAAAAGGTGCATTATTTATTTTTTTATTACTTTTTAGATCTCAGAATCCAGACAAGCAGCAATTGGAAAACTTGACAAGTCATACAAATTTAGGATCCTGAATGTGCATGCAAAATTTTATGAAATTTTGTCAAATGATGCCACAAATATCAAGGTGCAAAAATTGAGGTTTAACAATAAAGTGCCTACCCAACCCATGCTCAAAAGCCACATTTTTAAAACCTTATAACATGAGAAATTATTAATATTGATTCAGGAAATCTTTGAAAGGCACCAAAATGGGCTGAATCATGTCCACCCTGAAAATATGAACAATTATTGTTTTTGCTCCAGATGCAAGCAAAAAACAGCCAATTAAAGAGCAGATGAGGGGCCATCATAAAACTTGCCAGATCATATGAACTTGGCACCTTGACCCTGCATACAAAATTTCATGCAATTTAATTGAATGGTACTAAAGTTATTAAGGCTCATAGCTCACCACATAAAACTTTTTCTTAAAAACATGAAAAACATTTTCTCACAAATTAAAAATTGACTCACAACCACCAATTCTTTGATTGCACAGTTATGCCATAAACCCTACTGAGCAAGCTCAAAAGCCATATTTTAAACCCTTATAACTCAAAAACCAAGTCATGCTTTTTTACAAAACCTTTAAAAGGCACATCCTTGGGCTGAGTTATTTCTACCCTGAAAACTTTGGAACAAAATTCCAAAACTTTTTGATCTACAAGTGAACCAGAAAGTCCCATTTTATATGTTTTTTCACATTCTGGATCTCAGACTCTGGACAAGAGACTTCATAACTTGACAAGTCATAAGAGCTTTCCACCCCGACTGCACATACAAAATGTTATGCAATTTCATCAAATGGTTTATTTATAGTTATTTAAAATGTGTTAACTGGGAAAGGCACCATGATCCAAGGCCCATTTCCAGGCATGACCCAAGGGAAGGGGTACAATGAGCAGCAAACAATAAAACATTGCACACAACAAACAGGTAACACATATTGAGCAGTGGATATTTACGTACTATACAGTGAAATAAGTATTTAAAATATAATTTATATATACACAAGTTTAGGATGCATAAGGTATAAAAGACTGCAGGTAGTCAGTGTACAAAAGAATAAAATAAAGATATAGATAAAGAGGACCAGTAGGTGTAGATAGGGAGAAGCAGGTCAAAGGCACAGACGTGTGCAGGATATGGAAGGGGTAAGCCTCAGTAAATACTTGAGAGCAGAAAAGGAGGGAGTAAGACGGGGTTGGGGGTTTATGTTGTTCCAGAGAGGCTAAACTGGACATAGTAGCAATTAGTGAGACGTGGTTTACCAGTAACCACACTTGGGAGACTTCAGTACCTGGTTATGTATTGTTCAGAAGAGACCGAGGTGCAAAAAGGGGGGGAGGAGTGGCCCTGTATGTCAATGAAAATATCAAAGCTACAGAAATTCAGAATACACATAAGGAGCCAGAAGAACTGTGGGTCACCCTGGAAACAGGAAATGGGACAGCCATAAGAACTTGGGTTGTCTACAGGCCCCCAGACCAGGGGGAGGACATAGACACATTACTGTTAGAAGATATACAAAACATGACAGCTAAAGGGGAGGTTCTGATAATGGGAGACTTCAACATGCCGGATACAGATTGGTCAATACCAGCAGGAACATCTGCCAGAACTAGACACATAGTGGATTCCCTGCAGGGGGAGAGCCTCAGACAACTGGTACAACAACCCACAAGAGACAGGGCTATTCTAGATCTAGTACTGACTAACAGGGAAGGGATCACAGATCTCCAGGTAGAAGGTCACCTGGGGGCCAGTGACCATCACATGGTATGGTTCAATTTGGCTACTACATCTAAATCATCCCATTCCAAGGCAAAAATATGGGACTTCAGAGGAGCTGACTTTGATAAGATGGCCAACAGAGTTAAGCTAGCCCTGGAAAAAAAAACACAGGTGAGGAGGTAAGGCAAAGTGGGCAAGCATTAAGGATGCAATACTTGAAGGAACATCCCATTGTGTTAGACAGAAAAGGAAGTGCAAAAGAAGAAGGAAACCACTTTGGTTCTCAAATACAGTAGCAGAAAAGGTCAGAGCCAAAAGGCTGGCCTTCAGGAAATATAAGGGAACACAGCGGGATGAAGATAGGGAGGCATACCAAACTGCCCTAAGGGAAGCAGGGAAGGCAATAAGGCAGGCAAAGTCCCAAACTGAGGAAACACTAGCACGAACAGTAAAAGAAGGTGTCAAGACTTTCTATAGATACATTAGTGAAAGGAGAAAGTCCAGAGGGGGGTATTGCTAAGCTTAATGGAGAAAAGGGAGCATGTGAGGAGGAGGACCATGTAAAAGCATCTATCCTAAATAGATACTTTTGCTCAGTATTTACTGAAGAAAAGGTAAGGCAGGGCCCACAGCTCAGCACCATGGACACAGGGGGGAGGGAGGGAGGTGAGCACTACTCCCTTCACAAAAAGAAAGGGTCCTACAAGAGCTTGCTAAGCTCAGGGTGGACAAGGCAATGGGACCTGATGGCATACATCCCAGGGTACTTAAGGAGCTAAAGGTGGAACTAGCAGAGCCATTAGCAGAACTGTTTAGTGAGTCTCTGAGCACAGGAGAGGTCCCAGAAGACTGGAGAAGGGCTCATGTGATCCCACTCCACAAGAGTGGTAGCAGGGAGGAGGCAGGGAACTACAGACCAGTCAGTCTTACCTCAGTAGTGGGCAAGATTATGGAGGCACACCTTAAGGAAAGGATAGTGCAACACCTGGAATCCATAGGGGCACAGGATCCAAGACAGCATGGGTTTACAAAAGGAAGGTCCTGTCAAACTATTCTCATAGATTTCTTTGACTGGGTAACCAGAGTGGTGGACCAAGGGGGAGCAGTTGATGTCGCCTACCTTGACTTCAGCAAAGCTTTTGACACTGTTCCACATAGAAGATTGATAAATAAGTTGGGTAGGCTTGGGGTGGGTCAGAAGTTAGTCAACTGGGTGGCAAACTGGTTGATGGGCAGAAAACAGAGAGTGGTGGTAAATGGTATACAGTCAGAAGAGATGCTAGCAGTGGGGTACCTCGGGGATCAGTCCTGGGGCCAGTCCTCTTCAACATCTTCATTAGTGACCTTGCAGATGGACTAGAGGGTAAGGCTTGTCTGTTTGCAGATGACACCAAGATCTGCAACAGAGTAGATGATCCAGATGGGGTGGGCAGAATGAGAAGAGATCTGGATAAACTAGCAAAATGGTCAGAAGAGGGCAACTGGGATTTAATGCAAAGAAGTGCAAGATCATGCACATGGGAAGAGAAACCCTGAAACCACCTATAGTCTGGGAGGGGAGTTGCTAACAGTCACAAAGGAAGAAAGAGACTTGGGCATCATCATCACTGATGACCTGAAATCATCCAAGCAGACCTCTAAAGCAGTAGGTAAGGCTAGGGGTGTTAGGGTGTATTAGTAGGGGTATCACAAGTCGTAAGAGGGAGGTAATAATCCCTCTTTATAAGACACTGGTTAGGCCCCATCTGGAGTACTGCGTGCAGTATTGGAGGCCACACCTTCACAAGGACATTAACCAAATTGAGGCAGTCCAGAGAAGGGCAACCAAAATGGTGCAGGGACTGCATCAGAAGACATATGAGGACAGATTAACAGAGCTCAATATGTATACCCTTGAGCAAAGGAGGGAGAGAGGTGATATGATCGAGGCATTCAAACACCTTAAGGGCATTAACAAGGTGAAAGAGTCTAACATGTTTACATACAAGAAAAATAGCAGGACAAGAGGACACAGCATGAGATTAGAGGGGGGCCGATTAAGGGGGAATGTGAGGAAATTCTTTTTCACAGAAAGGGTGGTGGATGCATGGAATGGCCTACCTCAAGAAGTGGTGGCTATGAATACAGTGCAGGGCTTCAAACAGGCATGGGATAGGCATAAGGGAGCAATACAAATGAGTATGAATAGATAGGCCACTGACAGAGCAAATGCCAATGGCACATTTATAAAATAGAAAAAGAAATGGGCAGACTGGATGGGACTTGCGGTCCTTATCTGCCGTCAACTTCTATGTTTCTATGTTTCTAAGGGAGCCTAAAGGAGAAGGCCAATTTTCCAGTCGAGGTGCAAACATGTGGGAGGGCAAAGGAACGGACACTGACAGATCATGAGTTATGTGGGGAGGGGGCAGCAGGTTTGAGGAGAGAGGCAAGGTATGACAGTACAGTCCCAAACCAGAATTTAGATATAAAGGGACGCAATGGGATAATCATCTCTGGGAGAGGGACTGGAGGGAAAGGGAGGAGTAGAGGTCACAGTGGTGAGTCAGACAGGGAGTGTTTGAGGTAAATCTGCAGAGCGCATGGTAAGGGACATCTAGTTTGGAGAGTGAGGTTGCAGAGGCAGCACTGAAAACAACATCTGCATAGTCAAAGGCAGAGAGGATCCATTTAACTAGTAGATCACATTTAACTGGAAGGGGAAGGCTAGCCTTATGTCAGTATAGTAGCCCAAGATTTGGTCACAGTTTGGAGTGGAGGGCACTGAAGTGGGCAGAGAAGTCTAGTGATGGGTTGAGCCAGACTCCAAGGTAATTGTACAAGAGTACATTTTCAATGGGAGTAGACATGCCCAAGAGGAAGGGGGGGGGGGCGCAGAGCTTAGCTGGTTTCAACTTGGTTCCGAAAGTCATAGCAACAGTTTTTTTTATATTTAGTTTTAGGCAATTAGCGTTAAACTAGGAGGTAACTGCTGAGGAATCCTGTTGCAGAGGAGTTTGGATGGTAGAAACGGATGGGCCAGAAAGGAAGAGGACAGTGTCATCCGCGTACATATGTATCTTTACATGGGAGCATACAGAGGGGAGGCTGTCGATAAACAAGGAAACTAGAACAGGCCCGAGGATTGAGCCTTGGGGTACACCAGCTAAGATTGGGAGGGAAGAGGAAAGGGCATTGCTAACTTTTACAGAATGTCACTGGCCAGTGAGGTAGGATCTGAACCAGGACACAGAGAATGAAGAGAGGCCCAGGGCACTCAATTAGTCCAGGTGGAGAGGGTTTGACATGGAGTTGAAGACCTTCACAAGGTCGATGAAAATGTCTGATGTCAACAGACCCCGATCAGTGGCCGAGTGGATGGCATCGGTAAAGCGTATAAGGGAGGTGGTGGTGGAGTAATGCTTTCTGAACCCCGATTGGACAGGAGATAGAATATTTGAGTCCTGGAGGAAATCACTTAACCTAGAGAGGATGAGGGACTCTTGTACCTTGGCCATGGAAGGGAGAAGAGATATGGGGCAGTAGTTTCCAGGGCCGGTAGCATTGTCCCCCCCTTAAAGAGAGGTAGGACCATGGTGGACTTCCAAGCAGAGGGAATGGTAGAGGAGGAGATAGACATATTGAGAATAAAGGTAAAGGAGGTGACAATGGAGGGAGCAGAAATTATTAGGAGCTTAGGGTGCAAACCATCAGGGCTAGATTTGGATGGGTTGAGGGAGACAAGAGCTCGCAGGTCTTCAGAGGTGGATATCGGTGGCCACTGGAAAACAGGGGATGGCAGGGTAGAGGGAGGGGAGCTGGAAGGGGAAAAAGACAGTTTGTGTGGTACCGCAGAGGTAGTGAAAAACTTGTTTAGAATTTCAGTTACAAGGGAAGGATCAGAAATAAGTGAACCTGCTTTCGTTGAGAGTGGGTGTGGGTGGAGGGGTGGAGGAGAGATCGGATGTCATGCCAGAAAGTGGATGGAGGGCTGTCGGGGGCTTGTAGATGAGCTTTGAAAAAATTGTACTTAGCCTGTCGAATGCATTTGGTGCAGCTATTATGGATGGTGCAATAGGTCTGCAGGTCAGCAGGGTCAGGAGCAGTCTTAAAGCAGGCCCAGGAGAGGTCATGGGACTTGCACATAGCCAGGATGTCAGGGGAGATCCAAGAATGATGTGAGCGCCTAACTTTGATTGATTTGAGAGGGGCATGGGTATCCGAAACATCTAGGAAGATAGAGGTGAAGTACTCAAGTGCAGCATCAACAGAGAGGGAGGAGAAAACAGGTGTCCAGTCCGCTAATGCCAGGTCTTGAAGCAGTTTGCTCACATCAAGCGACTGAGTGGTCAGTAATGAAAATATTTAAGAGGGTTTGGGGGACTGTGGATCTTCCTGATGCAGAAGGTGGGGCAGTGGTCACTGAGTGCATCGAGTAGTATGCCAGTAAGGCTGATGCAGTGGGTCTGAGTTGTAAGCACCCAGTCGAGCAGGGAATGAGACTGGGAGTGAGGATTAGGCTGTGTGGGTTCATTTATAAGCTGGGACAGGTTTAGGGCATCGACCTGTTGATGGAAATTTAACAATGAGGGTGAGAGCCAATCAAGATTAAAGTGTCCAAGCAGGATGAGCTCACCTGATGAGGCGAGAGAGGAGACCGCAGAGACACAGGAGACAAAAGACGATGGTGGTGGTTTTGAAGAAGCATAAAGGACACCCACATAAATAGGTGATGAGGAGGGAAAATAGAGAGAGAATACTAGGAGTTCTTGGGAACGATGGATCACTGCCCTATGGGAAATAGTGCAGGATAGGGAGTTGCAGAAATAGATAGCTATGCCTCTTCCTCGTTTACCACGACCTTGCTGGAGGAGGTTAAAATCAGGAAGGGCCAGCTGTGCATCTGGAAGGCATGATGACAACCTTGTTTCAGAGATACATAATATATCAGGGGAGTGCTTAGTGACCCATACTTTTAAGTAATCCAGCTTGGGAATCAGGCTTTGAATATTAATGTAGAATATTCTCAGGCCTTTTGGGTAGGCCGCAGGGGGAGAGAGCTTGAGGGGACCAGGGTTGAGTTTGATGTCACCTGCCAATATTAGAAGTAGCACCAGAAGGTGAAGACATGGGGCATGATGTTTATTGTTGAGCCGATTGCCTTGTGGAGGGGATCTCGATATTGGAGTAGAGGGGCATAGTCACCATATGGCTTCAAAATTTAAAAGGGAGACATTGAGAAGACATGGGGGGAACAGGAAGTTGTGATGGGGAGCTTGAGAGATAGGGAGGGTGAGGGGATAAGAGGGAGGGGGCAGTAGTGTTGCATAAAAGGTAGAAATTTGTAGCAGGGTAGGTGGAGTGGGTGGAGTGGAGATAGAGGGTAGAGGAAGAAGGAGGAGAAAGGAGAAGCAGGGACAGTGGGGGCGAAGGGGCCAAGAGGGGCCATGGAGGTTTATAGAAGGAAAGATTAAATCACTGTGGCCCCACACTACCAAGAGCTTGGAAAAGTATCCAATGAAGGGGGGTAGAAGGGAGAAAGGCAAGACCAAGCTGGATATCACAACACTTGAACTGATTTCTTTGTGAGCTGGTCTTTAGGGATTGCTTAGTGTGCCACTGGGTATTAGTGTTTGGTCACAGCAGTGTACATATGCTGTAGGTCCCTTTCGTGGTTAGGAAATATAAAGAACAAATGGGCAAGTGGGCTGAAATGTGATTGATTCCTCTACTGTATAAAATTAATTCATTTGGTGGAGGGGGGGTGGGACAAATTCATTTTTCCCACCCTTTCCACCTTGTTGTCTGCCCCCTCCTACCTCCGTCCTACCATCCTCTGTCCCCCCTTCCCTCTGACCTTATCCCACCCTGCCTGTGCCACTATCTTTACTTTCCTTGCTGGTCTTGTAATTCTACTTCCCTCATGAGGTACTATCTTGTTAACCAACGTTAACCATTTATTTAACTCCTAGCTTAAGTGTGCCTATGTAGATACAGTATGATGTAAATATTATTGTCCTATTTTCCTCTCATGGGTTATTCGTGTGTTTAATGCATATTACTTTGTATATGCTTGTGTAATGTCCCTGTTGTTAATCAGAACCTCCTTGTAAATGAGCCTGCTCAATGGAGTTTTCCTGCCAAAAACTTGAACTTAAACTAGTGCTCAGATAGGGCAGGAGGGTGGGGGTGGAGACATCGCACAACAACGTCGGAAGAGAAGTAATGAATACTTTGGCAAAAAGGCTAAAGTTGTAATTAAAACCTTAATTAAAAATCTTTTTTTTGGAAGTGCCTTTTTGTTAGGCCGTGGCAGCCCTGAATAAAGCTACGGATTGATTTAAAGTAAAGCTGGTAAATGGTGCCAAAGTTATTAAGGTGCAAAAACTTTGGTTGAACATTAAGCACTGTTCAATCCTAACCCTACAGGCACTTCTATACCTGTATAATATAAGAGACAGCTCTCCTGAAAACCCTACTGAGAATATTCAGAAGCAAATTTTAAAACTTTATAACTCAAGAACAAGTTAATTTTTTTACAGAATCTTCGAAAGGCACTTCCTTTGACTGAGCAGTTTCTAACCTGAACATTTTGGAACAAATTCCAAACCATGTTGGCTCTATATGTGAGCAGAAAATGGGCAATAAAGTGTGTTTGTAATGTTTTGTTTTTAAACTTTCTGGATCTCAGAATCTAAATGAGCAACCATTTTATAACTCTCCAGATTATAAGAAACTGACACGCACCCTGACTGTGCATGCAAAATGTCATGCAATTTCATCAAACGGTGTCAAAGTTATTAACATGCAAAAATCTGGGTTTAACCCTGGCTCAGATGCCACATTTTTAAAAACGTATAACTCCAGAACCAATTAATATTTTCACAAAATCTTCAAAAGGTACCTCCTTAGGCAGAGCTTCTTCTACACTAAAAATTTGGAACAAAATTTCAAACAGTTTTGCTTTAGATACAAGCAAAAACATAGCCCACAAAAGAGCATTAGTCCTGCTAGGGCACCCAAACAACCTTTCCCTGGATAAACACACACACAACACCAGTCTTGGAGAAATTGTCACAGCCATATGGGAACATAGAAACATAGACAAGTATGGCAAAAAAAAGAGCAACGGTCCATCTAGTCTGCCTAGAGTTCCCTATCTGCCCTGGTGCCTATTGCTCATACTGGGTTTTATCCTTCCCAGCTCACCCCCCTGCTCCCCTCTCTACTGCAGCCTGAGAAACCCCTAAACCTTTCACTTTGTCCCAGTGATGCTTGAAACCATTTATGGACTTGGTGCCCACCATGTCCACTGGCAGACTGTTCCATGGCCCCACCACCCTTTCAGTAAAATCATACTTCCTCACGTCCCTCTTAAATCTTCTCCCACCGAGTTTCCACTTGTGACTTCAGGTTCTTGACTCTGTACTTCTGCTAAACGGTTTTCCACAGTTCACCTTGTTTATTCCCTTCAGGACCTTGAAGGTCTGTATCATATCCCCCCTTTCTCATCTGGTTTCCAGGGAATACATGTTCAGTGCTTTGAGATGATCTTTGTAAAATCTGCCCTGTTAGCCCTACGCTTTTCCCTCTGCTCTCACCTCTGATTGCTTCTAAGCCTCTATCGCGCACCCTGCCTGAACCTGTGCTCACTCTGATCCTTCTCAATTGATCAGGCCTCTGACTCTCGGAAAGTGGCACTGATTTACACCCAGTCACTTTCACAACTCCTCCCTGCTCTCTCTAACTGACCTCACTCTCTCATTTACCTAATCCCCCTATTGTCTTTCTGGCCTTAGTCCCCTGCTGAGTGGCTGCCACTGCCAGCCCCCACCCAGCTGCTTGACTCCTACTACTATCCAGAATACACTTCCCTGAACTAACCTATTCTGACTCCATAACCATTGCAGCTATGTCTCACTTGACACTTGGGACTGTAGGGAGCATCTTCCTACTCACGTTAATATCACTCGCAGGCCCCTCCGGCAGACCATTCCCACAATCCGCACAGTCCAATTGCAAGATAACAGTGCTAAACATATATAGCACCATCACATCATGTAACAAATGTGCCTTCACCATGCACAGGGATTATATACCATGGACCCAAGATCTTCAGCTAAATGACCCCTCCCTGGTGGCCTTTTTCCCAGGTTTTGTGATGCACTTTAGCACCACGAAAGTGCCAGTACCCAGCAAGAGGAAAAAAGAGGTCAGAATAACAAGCTGTTATTAAACCATCTTACTGGCCAGGTTCTGCTCCTTCTTCTGCTCTTAGAAAATGTGCACCTGAACCCAGGCCCACCACCACGCAGTGTAAACCAGTCTCACAACACAGCGGTACTCACTCTTGCCTCCATAAATATCTGCAGTTTACTCCCAAAGATGGACAGCTTGAAAGTATGGGTCACTCAGCATAACCCAGACATACTCTCTATAGTAGAGTCTTGTCTCTCCCCCAGGGTACCGGACTCTACTGTCACACTGCCTCGATACACCCTGTTCAGACAGGACCGACTCTCAAAAAGAGGCGGAGGCTGTGTCCTCTACATTAGGGATCCCCTTAAAGGTTACATACTTCCCGCACTCACCAGTGCTGACAACCACCAAGTTCTGACCGTAAACCTTCTGTAGGTACCCCATAACAGGACGCTGGTGGTTCTTTCTGTCTACATCCTGCCTAAACTAACCGTGGCTGACACCAGTGACCTGATGGACCACGTGGGCACCCTGAGCCTAAACACAGAAATCATGATGCTGGGAGATTTCAATATCAACTGGCTCTCCTTCTCTGCTACCTCAATCAAGGATACCTTATCTGCGGTCCACTTCTCTCAAATGGTCAAAACAGCAACCAGAGTTAACTACAAAACTAGGACCAGCACCCTCCTGGACTGTTCTCACCAATCGACCTGCCCACATCACCAGTACTGTTGTTCTCTCTGACACACTGCACGACCACTCCCCTGTCACCTGTACTTGGTCCTACAACTACTGCAAGCCACCTCCCAGAATGATTACAAACCATGTTCTACTAAAAGGTCACCTTGCATTGTTAAAAGCAGAGCTTCAAGGTATCGACTGGACTGACCTCAATGAGGCTAATTACGTAGACACATCCCTTGACCACTTCATAAACACATTCAACACCGTCTGTGACAAGCATGCCCTGGTAAAGACAAGGAAAATAAAAGGGCATTGCAATCCCCTGAGTACACAATGGGGGTGAGTTGATAACAACAACAAAAATTGAAAGAGTCCCAGGAGTAATTATATCAGATGACCTAAAGGTGGTCAAGCAATGTGAGAAGGCAGTAAGGAGGGCTGGGGAGATATCGGGATGCATAGGGAGAGGCATCAACAGTAGAAAACAGGCAATTGTTATCCCTCTGTAAAGACAGTTAGTGAGACCCCATCTGGAGTACTGCGTGCAATTCTGGAGACCCCATCTCCGCAAAGACATAGACAGAGTGGAGGCTATTCAGAGGAGGGCAACCAAAATGGTGCAGGATCTGCACCAGAAGACATACGAGGAGAGACTAAAGCAGCTTAATATGTATACCCTTGAGGAAAGGAGGGAGGTGGGGACATGATAGAAACTTTCAAGTATCTCAAGGGAACTAACAAAGAACAAGAGGGTAGCATCTTTCAGAAGAAGAGATGTGCAAGAACAAGGGGCCACAATTTGAAGATAGAGGGGGGACGGCTCAGAGGTAATGTTAGAAAGTATTTTTTCGAAGCTGGTTGTGGATGCATGGAACAGCCTCCCTGAGGAGGTTGTGGAGTCAGGAACAGTAGGAGAATTCAAAAATGCGTGGGACAGGCATAAGGCAATTCTAGTGGTGGGTAGGAGGAAGTAATCTGTTGATTAACTCGAATCTGCAGCTCATCCATCAGGTAGGAAAATAGGCAGACTTGGTGAGCCAAGTGGTCCTTATCTGCCGTCAAATTCCATGTTTCTATGTTTCTATCCCTGGATCACCCCGGACCTACTGGATCAGCTCAATGCCAGAGATCTCCTCTGGCAGATCACAAGAGTGCGCAGTACCACCACTAACATCCAAAGGTACAAACAAGCCCCAAATACTGTAAGTGCACAAAAGCCATCCAACATGCAAAAAGCACATTCTACAAGGAAGCCCTCTCCAGCTCCTGGAACAACAGCAAGTCATTCTGGGATAATCTCAATGGCATTACCAGCAAAGAACCCAAAAATGTCCCATCAATGTTCATGGTTGACGGCGCACTATCCTTGGACCAACAACAAATTGACAATGCACTTAATGATGCATTCACAGACCTCAGCAGTGTACTACCAGCAGACTACTTTAATCCCTTAATCCTGGCTGACCCTAATGCAGTCCAGCAACCACTATCCAACAGACTGCTCTTCCATTTCAAGGTAGTCTCCAAATCTGAAGCAAGAAAGTACCTTGTGCGAGCTCTGGGAAAATCAAGACACAGCAGAGATACCCTGGACCTTAAGTTTGTCAGCATGGCACTGGAGGAAGTCCTCAGCATTCTCACTAAGATTCTTGACCTCTCCCTCTGCCACTCCAAGTTCCCCCTGTGATGGAAATCAGCATCAGTAACCCCTGTGCACAAAGGAAGTGATCAGACTCTACACAACAACTACAGACCTATCTCTATACCCCCCTTCAAAGCTCTAGAGTGGATTGTAGCAGATCAGCTTGTCAAGTATCTGAACCAGTACCAACTCCTCTATCCTGTACAATATGGCTTTCAACCAGGTCACACTACCATCACAGCATTACTGGAATTCACAAGTTACATCCACTATTCCCTGGACCAAGGCATTCTGGTAGAAGCAACATTTATTGACCTATCAAAGGCTTTTGATACAGTGCACCATGAGCTCCTTCTGAATCAGTTGTCTGCTATTGAGCTGTCTCCAAAATCTGTTTCATGGTTCAACAGCTACCTTCACAACTGATTGCAAAAGGTCAGGCTAGGAGACACCACCACTGTTAGCAGATCTGTTCACTCTGGGGTCCCAGAGGGGTTAATGCTAGGGTCCTTACTATTTAGTCTTTTCCTAAACCAACTGCCAGCCTCCTGTCCAACTCGGATGCTCCTTTATGCAGACAATGTGGTTATCTTCACCAGAACCCCCCCATCCAGAACAACTAACAGCAGAACTTCAAAGAGGATTCTCATCCGCAGAGAAATGGTTTAAGGAGCATGGACTAATCATGAACTGTAAAAAAACAAAGACAGTGTTGTACTCCAGCACCCACCACTGCCTGCTGTATCAGGCAATCGACTAGCCATCCCTTAACTTGAGAAGACAAACCAATGCCCTTCTGTGGCTCCGTAGGGCTCCCTCTGACAAGCTTCCGCCCTATATCAGTAACCAGTTTGCTGGACTAAGGGTGTGTATGGCCTACAGAACTCATCCTCTGTCTACCTCAAGATACCTCAAACAAGGACGCAATATGGCTCAGTTGCTATTATCTCCTTCCTAACTTCCCCTTTGGAACAATTTGCAAAAGGTTCTTAAGCTTTCCTCCCTGCCAGGTCCTTCCGCATTCAGGCAGCTGCTTTACTGATGCCTGAAGCTGGCATGCAACTGCTTCAGGTGATCATTCTTATTTGACTGGCTTAGCCCCCCAAACCTCCAGCACTTACCCTACCCTCCTTATTCTTCCCCTGCCTGCCTGTGTCCCTCTGCATTTACTGTGCCTTCCTCCTGCTGTCTTCCCTCTTTACCGCATTATATTCCTGCCGCTGTCACCCCTCCACCTTCCGGGGTCCTCTGCTTAGGCAGCTCTGCCTCCAACCCCCTTACTTGCTCTCGCCAATCTCATTCTTACCCATACCTCCTTCCCTATCATGTCTGACCCTTCACCTCTATGTCCTCTTCCTCCAGTTTCCTCCTGTTTTACTTATGCTTTTGCACTTGCCTTCTTGTTTAATTAAGCCCTGCTCCTGATGCCTGTTGTGCACATTGATAGCTGTCCTCTGTTTGTTGACCTTTGTACTGTTGTACTACTGTATTTGCATTTGTCCTTTGTGTCCAGGACCATCTTGCAAATGAGCTCGCTCGATGATGTAATTGCCTGGTTAAATAAAGTTTGATCGATTGATTGATTAGTTCAAAGCATTACCCCTTGTGATCAGAAATGAAAGTGGTGACACCCTGGAGCACATTCAGTTTTTCAGATACCTGGGTAGCACAATGGACTCCACTCTGTCTTATGTCCAACACATTGATATCACTGCAAAGGCTATCAATACAAGAATAGGGATTCTTTACCTCCACAAGCTCTGCTTAACCTATGAGGCACTGAATCTGGCCATCAACAGCTCAGTAGTCTCCCTTGTCGATTATGGATTAGCTACCTATGGATCGGCAACCAACACCACCCTACAATGCATTTCCATCATGCTTAATAAGGCATGTCACCTTCTCACAGGTGGTGCAAGACTCACGCACACCTGTGACCTCTACTTATAGGTCAGTTGGCTCCAACTAAAAGAAAGAATAAGATATCAATCTTGCCTCCTTGCCAGGAAATGCTCTCTCAATCTACTACCAGCAGGGGTTCAGAAACTTCTAACCATGCACTCAACCTCTCATTTCACAAGGAACTCTGCCACCCAGATCTACAAAATTTCTAGACTCACACCGCCTTGGCTCAATGCACATTCTGTTACTGTGCTCCTCACTGGATCAATGTCTTACCACCTGACATTTCCGGTGCTGCAACTATTGGTGTTTTCAAATACAAACTACGACAGCACCTTATCTCAACCAGCAGCTGTGGCTGCCTCCACTAACACACCTCCTCTGCCTGAAGGGCACCCTAGCACTCTTATCTCACATCTAACCTACTTGTCTGATGTGACCTATACTTAGCACTTCAGGTCACCACCCTACCTCACGACCTTTGCCACCTCTACCCCACCCATTCTGTATACTCCCCCCACCCCTTACCCACCTTCTAGCACCCTTACCACTATCCTCCTACTATCATCTCCTCTCATGCAACCCAATAGGGTGCCCTAACTTTGACTCAGGCAAATTACTTGCTGCCTATGATCCTAAATTTGGTGTGTTCATTATAAGAACTCTGTCTAAAAATGCACTACTGTATTACTCTATCTTACTGTTACCCTGTCTAAAACATGTACGAATATTTTGATGTACCTTTGTCCTCGTAACTGACGTGGAACCTATAAATGAGCAACTGTTCACAGGTGTAATCCAAGAGCTCAATAAATAAATAAATAATTTTCTTCACCCTACATTTCAGTATCTCCGGACTGTCCCTGTCCTTCCTTAGACGAGGACTCCAGAACTGAGCACAGTATTCCAGGTACAGCCAAATCAGTGACTCATATAGAGATAGTAGTACCTCTGTGTTGTTTAATATGTTTATTAAATGACAAATTACAGTATTGGAGTGACATGTGTAGCTTGGGGAGTCCTGCCAGTTACCTCAGAAACTTCTAAACTCCTTCCTGTGAAGGGCTTTACCCATGAGCAGACCAAGGAAATGATGTGCCTCTCTGAGATGGAGCCCAAACCTCAGTGGGTGGGGGGGGGGTCATATGGCCAGGTGGCATGTGGCCTCCCCATCTAGTACTGATGCACCCGCAGACAAACCCAATGAGGTTGGGCTGTGACCTCTCAAAATGGGGCCAGGTCTTCTGGCCCCCTGTCTCATGCCGACCAAGGAAGAAGAGTCCTTTAGGAAGAATTCTGTACTATTGCCCAGAGAGACTCCCATGTAGACACTTATGGTACAATGACTGCAACAACTACTGCTAATCCTAATCTCAGTTTATTCTGTTGGAGGAGGCAAACAATCTGAGGAAAACCCACTGAGGAAAACCATGAAAACACCTCCCCAATCCCTTCTGTGGTCACCCATAAGGAGATATGGTTTCCTAGTCTGGCCTGGCCAACCTGAAACCCTGCTTTTATGGCGGTGGGCTGGTGGGAAATCTTCAGCTGGGAGAGAAGAGTAAGGGGCAGCTGTAGGCATCCTTGGGATGGTAGAGAAAGGGGAGATATTGCTGATGGGTCACCAAAATGATGCAGGGTCTGCATCAGAAGACATATGAAGAAAGACTAAAGGAACTAAAGATGTATAGCCTCGAGGAAAGGATGGAGGGGGGACATGATAGAAACTTTCAAATACCTGAAGGGAATCAACAAAGTCCAAGAGGGTAGCATCTTTCAGAAAAAGAGATGTGCAAAAACATGGGGGCACAATTTGAAGATAGAGGGGGGACGGCTCAGAGGTAACGTGAGGAAGTATTTCTTCACAGAGAGGGTTGTGGATACATGGAACAGCCTTCCTGAGGAGGTCGTAGAGTCAAAAACAGTGGGGGAATTCAAGAATGCATGGGACAGACATAAGGCAATTCTAGTGGGGGGTAGGAGGAAGTAGGCTGTTGGTTAACTAGGATCTACAGCTTATCCGTTAGGTAGGGAAATGGGCAGACTAGGTGGGCCAAGCAGTCCTTATCTGCCATCAAATTCTATGTTTCTATGTTTTCTATTTAAGTCCTCAGTCTCCTCCCCCAGCCAGATGCTCCTGCCTTATGGATGGCTCCAGTGGTTCCTCCCCAGGGGTGGTGCCAGAGCACCTCTCCACCCCTGTGGGCAGAACCCTACCTGCCTACCTGAGGCCAGGTTTCAGGGGAGGGGCCAAAGACAAAGGGTCATCAACTGCAAGGCTTAGCAGACTGTATATTGTTTTGTTAAGCTCCCCATAACCCCTTTCCCTACATAAACACATACAACACCAGTCTTAGAGAAATGACCGCAGCCATAGAAACATGAATTCAGCAGAAAAGGAGCAGTAGGCAAATCAAGTCTACCCTATTTTCTCTGCCTATAACTACCACCCCGGACCCTATTTGGTTGCCAGTGTCCCTCCCTTCTCCCTCTCCTCAACTTATTATGCCCATGTGCCTATCCCACACATGCTTGAAGCTCCCCACTGCCTTCACCTCACCACCTCCTCTGGCAGTCTGTTCCAGATGCCCACCACCCTTTCTGTGAAGAAGTATTCCCTAAAATCCCTCTTAAACTCCCCGCCAACTCCTTTGCATTCCTCTGTTTTCTGGTGCTCCTCCTTCTCTAAACAGACTCCCCTTCTGTGCCTTGTTCACCCCTGTGAGGTACTCATAGGTCTCAGTCATGTCCCCACTTGCTTTCCTCTCCTCCAGGGAGTACATGTTGCGCTCATTGAACATAGAAACATAGAATTTGCTGGCAGATTAGGGTCACTTGGCCCACCTAGTCTGCCCATTTTTTTTTCCTCTGGCAGTGCTCCTCATATGGTTTCTCATGCAACCCCCACACCATTTTGATAGCCCTCCTCTGAACCGCTTCCAGCCCATCAATGTCCTTGAGGAGGTGTGGCCCTCAGAATTGGAAGCAGTAGTCTAAGTGGGTTCTCACTAGTGAGTGAAGCAGTGGTAACACCAACCCCCTTCTCATAGAAACACAGAGTTTGATGGCAGATAAGGATCGCTAGGCCCAACCAGACTGCTCGATTTCCCTACCTGTATCAGCGGCTGCTGACCCTACTTGGTCATCAACTTTAGCCTCTCTTTCCCACCTCTAGGGTTCCCTTGTGCCTATGCCATGCATTTTTGAATCCCCCACTGTGTTAGCTCCCACCACCTCCTGGGGTAGGCTGTTCCATGCATCTACCACCCTTTCTGTGAAGAAAAACTTCCTCATATTCCCCTTATCCTGTCCCCCTCCAATCTCATATAATGCCCCCTCATTATTGTACATCTCCTAAACTGAAAAATGTTTCCCACTTGCACCGTGTTTATGCCCTTAAAGTACTTGAAGGTTTCAATCATATCCCCCTGTTCTCTCCTGTTCTCTCCTCTCCTCTGCTCCAGAGTATACATACTGCAGTATTTTAATCTCTCCTCATATGCCTTCTGTTGCAAGCACTACACTATCTTAATTGCCCTTCTCTGCACCCCCTCCTTCCTGTCTATGTCCTTCCAGAGATGCAGCTTCCAGAACATAACACAGTACTCCAGATGAGGTCTCACCTTTGCTCTGTACAGTGGCATCACCACCTCGCTTCACCTACTAGTGATACCCCTTCCTAGCTACCCTAGCATACCACTGGCCATACCACTGCCTTTGTGCACTGATTGGCCACCTTTAGGTCCTCTGAGATGATTATTCCCAAATCCCTTTCTTCCCCTCATGACCATCAATAACTCCCCCCCACACATCCAGTAACTCTCCTCAAAGTCTTTGCACTTCTTTGTGTTGAATCCTAGTTGCCATACCTCATAGCATTTTTCCAGCTTCCCTAAGTCCCTCCTCATTTCCTCCACACCTTCTGGAGTGTCTATTCTATTGCAGATCTTGGTGTCATCCATAAATAGGCAAACCTTCCCTTCCAGTCCTTCAATAATGTCACTAATAAAGACATTAAAATGGACTGGCCACGACTAATCCCTGAGGTACCTCACTGGCCACCCCACGTTCCTCTGATTGGACCCCATTTACCACCACTCTCTGCTTTCTGTCCCTCAACCAATTTCTGACCCAGTTCACCATTTTTTGGCCCACACCCAAGCTCCCCAGTTTGTTTACCAACCTCTTGTGTGGAACAGTGTCAAAGGCCTTGCTGAAACGAAGGTAGGTGACATCTACCACTCCCCGCTGATCCACTTCTCCTGCTAGAAATCCCCCTCCCTATGCACCAAAGCATCCCACTAGTCTTGCCTACTGCTTTGTCACACTGCCCTACCACCTTGAGATCATCAGATATGATTACCCTAAGGTCCCTTTTTTTACTTGGTGAATACCCCATCTTAGACACAGCTCCTGGGTTTCCCCACCCCAGATGCATGACTTTGCCCTTTTTGGCATTGAAACCCAGCTGCCACACCCTAGACCACTCCTCTAGTTTCCCCAGATCCCACTGCATTCTCTCCACCCCTTCCCTTCCTGGGTGTCCACCTTGTTGCAGATTTTTGTGTCACCCGCAAAGAGACACACCTTCCCCTCTAGTTCCTCAGTAATGTTACTTACAAAGACATTGAAGAGGACATGACCTGGTATTGATCCCTGTGTCACCACACTGGTCACTTTCCCATCCCCTGAGTGACTGCCATTTCCCACCACCCTTTACCTCCCATCCTTCAACCAGTTTGATACCCAGCTTACCACCTTCTCCCCAGCCCCCAGGCTACTAAGTTTCTTATTAACCTCCTGTGTGGTAAACTGTCAAGGCCTTACTTAAGTCCAGATAGGCCACATTCACTGCCCTCCCTAGTCACCCAGTCAAAGAAAACTATGAGATTAGTTTACCATGACCTCCCCCCATTAAACAGTACTGCTGGTGGTCCTGCATCCAATTTGTCTCCAGGTACTCTATCAGCCTCTCCTTCTACAGGGGCTCCATTAATTTCCCCACCACAGATGTGAGCCGTATGTTTATTAAATAACATATTACACTATTGGAGTGATGTGTGCAACTAGAGAAGTCTTGCCAGTCCCCTCGGAAACCTCCACACCTGTTCCCGTGAAGGGCTTTACCCATATGCAGACTGAGGGAATGATGTACTTCTCTGAGCTGGAACCCAAGTGACCACCCCATCTGGTGGCACTGCACCCACAGGCAAGTCTGTTGAGGTTGGGCCATTGCCCCTTAAAATGGGACCAGATCCTGCAGCCTTCTGCCTCATGCCAACCAGGGAAGAAGAGTCCTTTGGAAGAATTTTCTCCTTCCCAGTTTCCCCTTGTATCATTGCCCTGAGATACTTCCAAGCCACCACTGGATGGACAACTTCAGACCCCCAAGCTGATCACTCTAAATACTCCTCCAAGACATGATGAAATGAATCTAGCAACAAGTCCCAGCCATTGTCCAACAAATAAACACCATCCTTGGCATACACTTCTTGACAGGATGTGTTAATGCTGCTATGCCACATCACAGATCCTAATGGACTCCATGAAAGGCCACATGTCCCTGTTAATATATATACATACTTTGTTCATGACTTGAGGGTTCTCAGCGTAACACTCGTGATGCCTTTGAATGATATGTGACCAAAGGATTTTGGTCCCAAGCCACAGTTCATGAATGGATCTCAGATCTTCCTTCATTCTGAGAAGCACGTCGACAGCTTTCTGGAGTCCCAGATGAACCAGCAGTTTGTCCGGTGAACTACAATGATGGGTCTCGGCTGCCAGCTTAGGGAGACGTTCCCACATTTTAGTAAAAATCGAGCACTCCAGGCAAAATAATTTCAGTAGAAAGATTTTTTACTTTTGAAACATTAATTTCATACAAAGTTCATACAAACAGGAAAAAACACAAAATGCACTGTTCATAACACAGTATTTTTGCAGTGTAACAAAGTGCTTTCAGGTTCCCACAACAGTGCTCTCAAACCGTGGTGCTTCAAGGTCTCCTACCCCTTTGTCAGGAGGTGTGGCTACTCACAAATTACACACTCCATATATACTTTGTGTCTCAGGTGCAAGACATAAAAATAAAATTAACCGCATCTAATTAAATCAATAATAAAACTGCATGAAGAATATCTGCATCCATCCCTGCTTTCCTTAGTGAGGCTGGTTCCAGCCTCCAATTAATCACTGGATATTTTCAGGGAATTCCATTTTACAGAATCTTCCCCACTGCAGGAGTAAATACACATCTTAATCAAAACAGTGACACATTACATTTCCAACTTTAACAATTTAAAATGTTGCACCAAAGTAATCCAATATGGTAACCTTTATTTAAGATATTATGGTGCCATAATATTTGGGGACACCCTAATAATTCAGTTTCTCAACGTGTCCATTTTCTACACAGAAAAATACTTTAAATAAGGCAGCTAATAGTCAATCCATTTACCAATAACCTTCTATTTCCTTAATGTATAAATGGTTTCCAGTCAATGTTGTCATTAAAACCATGTGGTTTTAAGGTTCTTAATTTAAAGATCCAGGCTGATTCCTTCCTATCCAGTTCTAAGTCCCTATCCCCCCCCCCCCCAATCTAGGGGAACATGATCTATTCCCATATATTTAATTCTAGGGAGAAGTTCCCCCAGTGCATGCCCTCTGATCCAATCAATGGATTTGCACTTTCTGGTGGAAATGCCAGACCCCCACTGGCACCCTGCTCTCTCTCACTTTCCATTGTACCAAGGAGTGTCCACAGATCTAAACCTGCTTGGAACATCAGGAACCTGGCAAACAGCAAGACTATATTAAAGATAATGTGGTCTCACATAATGCAGAAACACTTGGGACCTCCTCTGGCCCAGGGCCTGAATCTGTCCATCAGTAAGCCCTTGGGCCCTGGTAGTTTTGGCTACCCTTATCCTGAAGGAATGGGTATTAAATTCCTTGGGGTTCAACCCTACCCACTGCACCACCAAGCCTAATATGTACCTGAACTGGTAAGCTGTGACTGGTGAGCCATTTGCTTGTCACAGGAAAGCTGATCTGACTTGTGGGTTGAAGGCCACATATTCCAACACTATAGCCTTCACATCCCACACTGCCCCCCCCCCCGGAACTCGCAGGGTGCACAAGCACCCTGCACCACCTTGTTGGTGTTACTCCTGTGGAATCTGATGAACACACACTCCGGTGTCACTGCTATGTCTTTGTCCTGAAGTCCTGTGGGGACACCAATTTTTGTTGAAGAAAGGAGTGAATATTTGCACTACATAACAGAAAGGAATTTTAACAGTTACTAAGAAACAAAAATAATACTAATTGAGAGTGCAATACTCATTTTACCTTTTACAAGTAAAGATATGATCTCAGGATCTAGCTAATACATAGGCATACCTCAGACAATTTGATCAAAGACATTACAAGATGTAAGTAATTTTAGACTTCTACAGAATAACCATTAAGTTTTAAATTAAACCTATATTACTACTCTAGAACCTTGCAGTTAAATGTTCAGGTCAATTAGCTTTGTATATTAAAAGGAGGTCACAGATAGAATAGTATTGGTGTAGACTGATTTGCTGAGTGAGTCAGACCCAATTTTTGCCGACTTTACCAACGCTGAGACAAGAAAGGCCCCACAGAGGTCCAACAAAAATGCAGTCTTGAATAATCCAACCTCCACTGGAGACCAGCAGACCACCAGTAGGGCCTTCCACACTCTCTCTAGTGTCACCGGGCTAAGGGGGCACTGGGCTAAGTGGGGAGTCAACCCACTTCAGGGTTCCCTTGTTTCTGCCCTCAAGGATCTTCTGAACTGTGAGAACTCAATTAGTCTCCATGAGCCCAACACCCAGCTGAACTATGACAAGCCTGCTAGGTGCTCGCCTTCCATCCCAGTAGCCAGGCCCCACCACCTAGCCTCCAATATGTAGTTGCATACATTTTCTGTCAGATTCGAGCAACTATTAGGCCAATCAACCTCCACTCAGACGGCATGAAAATGCTTCACCCTTGGCAATATGCTGCTGTGGTCCAGGGTGCAATAGAATCACTTATCCACTCCCAGGCCTCAGGGTTACCAACTTCCAAAGGAAAGGTGGAACCAGATATGGATCCTGGTCTGCTGCTGAAGTCAAGTCTCTGAACTTCTGCCACTGTGAAAGAGATCACGCCTCAAGAGATGAAGGTCAGCCAAATGTCAAGGTCCTCCCTGAAGCCCTCCATCACCTGTATCCAGTGGTGAGGCTTCCAGGCACCAAACCCAAACTTGCCATCCACCCCAAAACTGTCCTCTCCATCAGGATTAACCAGCAAATAAAGTTCAAGTGCCCCACCAGCTGTTGAAGTTCCTTTAGGGTGCTCTTTCTAGCTGCCACTGCATGACTCAGAAGAGCCCTAAGTGCTTGATTTTGTTCCAGGGTAAGCAATATTACAGTGCCTCTGTATTTCTTGAGGCCCAGGAATGGCATTACCTGGTTCAGGGCTTCTACTTTATCAGGGGCCAGTGGGATTTCAAAGCTGTGGCACAGATGTAGGAAGGTATCCAGTTTCTGCCCACAAACTGGGGGAGTGGGTTGAGCCCACAGATAAGAAGTCATCCAAACAGTGAACGTTCCCCTGTCTCCCAGCTTTTGTGGCAGTTGCCCACTTTAAGAAGGTGTTAAAACACTCAAATACTGCACAAACCACTGCACACCCCATAGGCATTTAATTATCAATATAATAATACCCTTCAAATTTCATCCCCAACAGGTCTTGATAAGCCAGGTGGACAGGTAGCAGTCTGAATGCTGACTCAGTATTGCTTTGATCATAACAGCCCTGAAACCACTGCACACACTGCCTCAAGCACCCTGTCAGACTATACATACTGAACCACTGTGTGCAGTAGGTCAATGTGGTCATTCACTGACTCACCCTCAGGGTATGACAGGTGGTGAATTATGTAGCATTCGCCCAGGGCTTTCTTGGGCAGCAGGCCAAAATGGGAACCCCATAGACCAGGAAATGGTGGGGAGGAATAAGGACCACTAATTCCACCCAATCCCAGTTCTTCCCAGAGCTTGTTATGGACCACCTGTGCATATCCCTGGTGGACATCAGGTTCTCAGCTTTGTACCCTGCTGAGGGCCCTTGTACAGGATCCTAAACCCCACTTTGAATTCTTCTTCCAGCAGGATTGCTCTCTTGTGGTCCAGGTATGGCTCAAGCTGGTCCTCCCTTACCAGAGTGGGCAGACTTGTCATAATCAGGCTTACCTTACTTCTTCTGAATGGGCTGGTGCCTTTCTTGTGGGAGCTTAGCAGGTTTGCACTGATTGAAGGGGTACCGTTGACCGGAGGCAAAACACTCTTGCCTAAACCTGCAAAGATTCCTGTTGCAGATCCCTTTGTTGAACCTGAAACACACCTGGTTTGGGGTCCCATTTGGCTCAGACCTTTGGGACTGTGGTACTTTCATTGGTAGCTCCACTGTCCGTATGGAGGACCCCCAGCCCGTACATGATCTCAACCAGTAAGGGTAAGTCTAGGACACCCCACTCCTTGATTGAGTCGTATTGTATACAGCACCAGAACTCCCGATCGTATTTCAGCCAGTCACCCCTTTGTACCTGTGGGCACACATGCTCCTACTTAGAAAGTTGAGCAGGTCAGCACTTTTTATGGCTGTGGGCAGAGTCTACAGTCATCTCACTGTCCGTAGCTGGAAAACTGGAGTACCGTGGAACACATTTTTGGAGTTTTTAATGTATCCTTCCACACCTACAAGTCACTATGCCACTTAAAATAAAATACTCCCTTCTTTCTGTTTAGAATAATGGAGACAGAACTCCAAGCTGCTTATCAGATGGCCATTAGGAATCTAAAACAGCTTTTTAAATACTGGTTGCCTATTAAACTAGAGATTTGTTTACCCCCTTTGAAATGTAACAACTTCCACATTTAAATACTTAGCATTTAAACATTTTTTGCTACTAGCTTCAGTTGGGCAGGTATTGTCTTTCAAGAAAGATTCACACTTCAAACACATTTACACATTTTTTTTAACCTCTTAAGACACTATTGGATAAGCACTGTCTTAGACATATGCCAGATCTTCTGTGAACTATCCAGGCTAATTATGTAGCAATCAGCAGGCAATTTTTACTATGCTTTTTGGGAAACAAAAATATATTGAGCTACAGCAAACACATACACACACGTGCGCGCACAAACACACACATACACTCACACACACACACACACACACACACACACACACACACACACACACACACCATCCTCAGGACCACAACATTTGAAATAAATACTGCAATCTAATATGTTATAAAACAATAAAGAAACTGTTTATGTCAGTGAACACAGTGAAGTTCAGTTTACAGTAGATTTCCTTTAAATATTTCTTATCCTATATTTTATATCCTGTATAACGCAGGGGAGATGCTACATCTGATTGTCATAGGGATCTTCATTTTATACGTTTTTTGCACTGTATTTACTCAAGATGTCCCAGATTAGATGCAATATCTTATTTTCAGTGGGATCATGATTTTACCATCTTTATAGTGTATTTATTCAGGGTAGCCTAGTCCAGATGTAAAATATTGTTTTCAGTGTGTTCTGATTTTACACAATGCAGTATAAAATTGTGTAGATGTAGAGCCCCACTGAAAATAAGATGTCATGTCTTCTATGAACTATCCAGGCTAAATATATAGCAATCAGCAGGCATATTCTAGGAAAACACATTGTAAAAATGTGTAAAATGAAGACCACATTGAAATTGCTTCTCAGCAGATCTGCATTGTGCAAATTCATTAGAAATAATGCATAAAAATATCCCAAAACCTTCCCACAGCCATATTGGCTCTGACCAGAGTTTGTTTTTAGGGCTGTCTGACAAATAGTGCTAGCAAAAACTATAAATCCCTCAAACCAAATAACAAATGTCCTGTCAACCTTAACCTTCTTCTTTTCAGGATCCTCTTTTTTCTCTTCTGTTTTCTTCCAGCTCCTTAGGCTGGTTCAATGAAGAAAACATGTCCACAAATTTATGCCCTCGAATCTACTGGTGATCTCTGTCAGACAAGTGTGATCCAAATGACTGGGCTTTGGTGAGCTAATGCCCTAGTTTAGGAGGCACTGTTGCAGGTACTGCCCGCTACCTCCTGACCCTGGTGTCATCTGGGCCCCAGCCACTCCTTGCTGCTGGGCCTGAACAGCTGCTGTAAAACCCACCACTGCCTCCATTAGTCTGTTTGTTTCTGGTTCTAGCAACCTTTGGGGGGGAGGGTGACTGTACAGGATCCACTCTTGTTGACTTAATCATGGGGGGTTGTGAATCCCCTACCACCACCATGTCTAGCTCAGCCTTCTTCTGACCAAAAGGCCCTCTTTGCCCTCATGTTGGTTGAGTGTTGAACCAAAGGGGGATTTATTGGAGGGCTCCTCCAAACACCCTCATTACCATCTGTCTAAACTTCTCATCAGACACTACATTAACTCCCGCATTTTTCTTACCCTTCTTTTGGGATTTTTTTGCTACCTTGTTGTGGGGGTGCTGCGGTCTCCATTGCTAGCCAATTCTGTTTTCCTGGCACTGGATTCTCCTTGAGCACTGGTATACTCTCCAAACAAGTGTCCAACCATGCTTGGCCTTTCTCACCCAACATGGCCCTCACCTGCTCTTTCAGTGCCATGGCTGCTGTTGCTTTGTTAGATGAAGCCTTTTTCTGTTTACTGGACATATCCACACTGCTATGGGATGTAATGATAAGAAACTACTTTCCCCAAAAGAAAACAATGTTAATAATGTTGTCATGACCTCATTTCATATGACTAGCTGTCTCAGTGAACCCGGCCCCTGGGGAGGGCCTGGCTGCAGTAGTCTGATTTTCCAGAAATGCTCTCCCACACCCAGTGCACTATGCTTGCTCCTTTTTGGGACACTGTGTGGATGCTTGTATGGCATAGGCATCACCCGATAGCCTTACCTTAGCCTTTTTATTATTGGTTTTGTTTTTTGTGGGGGGTTTATTTAATCAGCTGCTGAAGGTCAGTTTAGGAGATTCAACCTGGGGCTGCCTGCAGGGTTGACTCTGCAATTTAACGTTAAACCACCTTGCATGTGGCTGCAGCAATTGCTGTCTTCCTCTGTGGATCCCATTGCAGTCTGCTACTCCAGGTGTTGGAGAAATAAGGGCATTTATGATCATTTCCCTGGACAAATGTTTACTGCATACTATTATCACTTCACATCCTTGAATTTTTGCTTCTTTTTTTTTAATTTATATTCTTGCCTGAAAATCAATCTGATTTGCCTACCCCTTTCATGTGTATGGCAGCCGTTTACTTTCTAACTGTCAAGGGTGACCCATTCTACCAGGAGATCTGGACCAAGCTGCCGTCTGGAAGGTGGGAATGCTAACTGCCATATGGCATGGTGCTGGCCCATCCCTGCCACTCAGTAACCCTAAATGTATCATACAGCAGTGGGTCACCTAAGCGGTAATAGCTAGAGGAATAATTATGTCCGTAAGAGCAAGTAGCATTGAAAAGAAAAAAAAACATTGAAATGCCTGCCTAACCTAATCACCAGTGCCAGCATGATGTCTTTTATTTTTATTTTTTCTTTCAGAAACAAAATGAATTAACACTGTGCAATTTTCTTTTTTAATTCCACGTAATATCAGAACTTCTGCTGTGCTTCTTTATTAATACTAAGAATATTCCATACATTACCCACATAGATGCAGAAACCTTTTGTAAACAGCCCTGCATGCTCATAAACTGTAGCAAGGCTACTTAATGATGATCTTAAAGAGTAAAAAGCAAGTTAGCCAGCCTGGGAGTAGGTCTCAGGGTGGTAGCCTGGTTAAAAAATTGGCTAGACAACAGGACGCAGAGGATAATAGTAAACAGAGTCCACTCCAAAGAAAGGGGGGTTATTAGCGGGGGTACTGCAGGGTTTAGTACTGGGGCTGGTCCTCTTTAATGTTTTTATAAGTGACATTGCAGAGGGACTGGAAGGAAAAGTATTCCTCTTTGCAGATGACAAAAGATCTGCAACAGGGTTGATACACAAGAGGGGTAGAAAGGATGAGAAGGGACTTGGCAAGGTTGTAGGAATGGTCAAAAGTATGACAGCTTAGATTCATTGCAAAGAAGTGTAAAGTAATGCACTTGGGAAACAAAAACCCGGGGGAAGAGAACACAATGGGGGGAGGTACTAACAACAACAAAAATGGAAAGGGATCTGGAAATAGTCATATCAGACTACTTAAAGGTAGGCAGGCAATGTGAGAAGGCAGCAAGGAGGGTTAGGGATACTGGAATGCACAGGGAGAGGCACCACCAGTAGAAAACAAGAAGTTGTTATCCCTCTGTACAGACAGTTGGTGAGACCCCATCTGGAGTACTGCATGTGGTTCTAGAGACCCCATCTCTACAAGGACATAGACAGGATGGAGGCAGTCCAGAGGAGGGCAATTAAAATGGTGCAGGGTCTACACCAGAACCCATATGAAGAGAGACCAAAGAAGTTTACTATATATACCCTCGAGAAAAGGAGGGAGAGGGGGGAAATAATAGAAACTTTCAAGTACCTCAAGGAAATCAACAAAATCCAAAAGGGTAGCATCTTTCAGAAAAAGAGATCTGCAAGAGCAAGGGGACACAATTTGAAGATAGAGGGGGGATGGCTCAGCAGCAACGTGAGGAAGTATTTTTTTACAGAGGAGGTGGTGGACGCATGGAATGGCCTCCCTGAGGAGGTTGTGGGGTTAAAAACAGTGGGGGATTTCAAGAATGCAGGGGAAAGACATAAGATAATTATAGTGGGGGGTAAGAGGAAGTAATGTTGGCTGTTGATTAACTAGGATCTGCAGCTTAGAAACATAGAAACATAGAATTTGATGGCAGATAAGGACCGCTTGGCCCACCCAGTCTGCCCATTTCCCTACCTAATGGATAAGCTGCAGATCCTAGTTAACCAGCAGCCTACTTCTTCCTACCCCAACCCCCTAGAATTGCCTTATGACTGTCCCATGCATGCTTGAATTCCACCACTGTTTTTGACTCCACAACCTCCTCTGGAAGGCCGTTCCATGCATCCACAACCCTCTCTGTGAAGAAATACTTCCTTAAATTACCTCTGAGCCACTCCCCATCTTCAAATTGTGCCCCTTGTTCTTGCACAACTCTTTTGAAAGATGCTACCTCTTGGACTTTGTTGATTCCCTTGAGGTACTTGAAAGTTTCTATCATGTCCCCTCTCCCTCCTTTCCTTGAGGCTATACATATTAAGCTCCTTAAGTCTCTCTTCTATGTCTTCCGTGCAGACCCTGCACCATTTTAGTTGCCCCTCCTCTGACAGTTTCCATCCTGTCTGTCTTTGGGAGATTGGGTCTCCAGAACTGCACGAGTACTCCAGATGGGGTCTGACCGCTGTCTGTACAGAGGGATAATAACTTCCTGTTTTCACTGGTGATACCTCTCCTATGCATCCCAGTATCCCCCAGTCCTCCTTGCTGCCCTCTCACATTGCTTGCTCCACCTTTAGGTCATCTGATATGACTACCCCCAGGTCCTTTCCATTTTGTTATTAGTTAGTATCTCACCCCCATTGTGTACTTTTCCCTGGTTTTTGTTTCCCAGGTGCATTACTGCACTTCTTAGCATTGAATCTAAGCTGCCATACATTTGACCATTCCTCTAACCTTGCCAAGTCCTTCTCATCCTTTCCACCCCACCTTGTGCATCAACTCTGTTGCAGATCTTTGTGTCATCTGCAAGGGACATACTTTTCCTTCCAGTCCCTCTGCAATGTCGCTTATAAAGACATTGAAGAGGACCGGTCCTAATACTGAACCCTGAGGTACCCCACTAGTAACTCCCCTTTCTTCAGAGTGGGGTCCATTTACTATTACTCTCTGTGTCCTACTCTCCAGCCAATTCTTTACCCAGGCTGTCATCTTGGGACCCACTCCCAGGCTGGCTAACTTGTATATTAATCTTTTGTGTGAGACTGTATCAAATGCCTTGCTAAAGTCTAGGTAGGCCATGTCCACAACCCCTCCCTGATCTACTACTTTGGTCACCTAGTCAAAGAAATCTATCAGATTTGTCTGGCATGGCCTTCCACTGTGAATCCATGCTGCCTTGGGTCCTGTGCCCCTCTGGCCTCTAGATACTCGACAATTCTTTCCTTCAGAAGTGATTCCATCATTTTCCCTACCACTGAGGTTAAGCTAACAGGTCAGTAGTTTCCTGCTTCTGCCTTGCTCCCACTTTTGTGAAGGGGAATCACATCTGCCCTCCTCCAGTCCTCGGGTACCACCCCATCCTCCCATGATTTGTTAAAGAGGGTAGTCAGTGGCGTCACTAGTTCTACCCTTAGTTCTTTTAGAATTCTGGTATCAATCCCATCAGGCCCCATTGCTTTGTTCACCTTCAGTTTTAAGAGTTCTTTCAGAACCCTTTCTTCTGTAAATGGGCTGGTATCAACTTCTGTATCCAGAGTGTTTCTACTGTTTGTTTTAGGTACCTCCCCCTCTTCCTTTGTAAATACTGAGCAAAAATATTTGTTTAGTATCTCTGCCTTTTCACAGTCACCCTCTGCCCACCCTCCCTCCCTTTATTAAGCCTCACTATCCCTCCCTTGGTCTTCCTTCGCTCCCTGATGTACCTATAAAGGGTTTTATCCCCCTTATTAACTGAGTTGGCTATATTTTCCTCGGTTTGGGCCTTTGTTGTTCTGACTGCCTTCCCAGCTTCCTTTTGCTTTAACTGATACAGTTCTCTGTCCTGGTCCTTCTGTGATTCCTTGTACTTCCTGAATGCTTTCTTTTTCTCTTGAATCTTCACTGCCACTTCCTTTGAGAACCATAGTGGTTTCTTACATCATTTCGTTTTGTTTATTTGCTTCACACAAAGGCTTGTTACCTCTGTGATGGCAGTTTTTATTATTCCCCATTGTTCTTCCACCCCTCCTTTCTGCCCATTTGCTAGTGCATTCCTTAGGCACTCACCCATTTTGGCAAAGTCAGCCCTCCTAAAGTCCAGTACTTTTGCCTTTGTATGGCTTGACTCTATTGCTGTGTTTATTGTGAACCATACTGTTTGATGGTCGCTAGTTCCCAGATGGCTACCCACTTCTACATCTGTGATCCTCTCTTCATCTCCATTTGAGAGAACCAGGTCTAAGATTGCTCCCTCTCGAGTGGGCTCCAATACTAGTTGCCTAAGACATGCCCCCTGTAGGGCATCTAGAATAACCCCACTCTTTGAAGTGGCTGCTGCAACTGCACTCCAGTTAACATCTGGCATATTCAGATCACCCATCAGCAATATCTCCCCCTTTTTTCTGCCATTCTAAGTATACTTTCTATCATTTCCTTGTCCATTTCCTCACCCTGAGAAGGGGGTCTGTATACAACCCCTGTGCGGATTGTGGTGCCATTGCCGGTCTTCAAATTTAACCACAGTGCTTCTTCTCCTCCCTGTCTACCCTTTTGTTCTGTTGCTTTGATTCCTTCCCTTATGTAAAAGAGCTACTACTCCTCCTCTTTTACCCTCCCTGTCCCTCCTGTAGATAGTGTATCCTGGTATGTTTACGTCCCAGTCATGGTTTTGTGTGTACCATGTTTCTGTGACTGCCACGATATCCAGATGTTCCTCCTCCATCAAGGCCACTAATTCAGCTTATCCAATAGGTAGGGAAATGGGCAGACTGGGTGGGTCAAGCAGTCCTTATCTGCCATCAAAGTATATATTTCTATGTCTATGTTTCTATAATCTGTTGTCTTAAACTGTATTTGCAACATTGTTGCTCTTAGCCTGCAAGCCCAGAATTTGGTAAAAATCAGTCAGTGTTTGAAAGCCTGGAATAGCTTCATTCATTGTGCAAAAGGATGCAAGCCTGAAAATTCTAGACAAACTTTGCCAGCTAATGAGAAATTGTTTTGTCAATCTTTTTATTATACGATTTATTTGTTTATTTATTTATTTTTGTCTTCCTAGTAAAATTGGCACACTGGCACTTCCAGCCCACAGGACATATATTGTTGCTCCCCAAAGGAACTTTCTGGCTATAAGTTCACATTATATGAATGTTGTGAAAAAAAAACTCCAGTTGTCCTGCCCCCACCAACAAAGAAAAGTGTAATACTGCATAGCTACAGAAAAAAAAACAGCAGGGGAGGGGAACTTGAGAACTAGCAACCACATTTAGTAGAGCCTAGCTACACACTAGCGTATAGTTTAAGCAGCGCCTGCCCAGACAAGGCAAATGTCTGTAAAACACTGCTGTTCAGCTTGTAAATATGCCAAAATGCAAGCCAGCACTGACATTTCTCTAAACATTCACTAAAAATACCACTAACAGTCTTGTGTACACCTTCCAGATCCTGGAACTTAGCCCTCTACACAACAGCTTGCAGAGTTGAGAACTAAATCAAATGCAACATTTTGCCAGTTAAAGATCCTGTATGTCCAGCTTAGTCCTCTAACACCAAAGCATGCACAAAATGTTTCCAGTTACAGTTCCTAATGTTCCAGATACCCTTCTAACCAAAAAGCCTGCACAAATGATTTTAAGAATGGAGCAGGGAGCACATGGCAGGACAAAGACAGCTTGCACTAAGAACCAAGGCAGTTACATGACTAGTTAAGTGGAAGAGGGGAACTTTCTCAACAGCCCCTATTAGCCAGAAAATAGTAACAGGCTGATCATGGCAACCACAGTAGCACTAATTAAATAAACAATGTGTAAGAATGCACTATACAAAAAAAAACAAGGCTAAATGAAGCAAAATCTTATGAGAAATATCAGAAATGAAAATGAGCTGCTGCTGGATTCTCAGTTCTGGCGCAAACAGAGAGGAAAAGGAATAATTCTGGCTGGGCTGGAAAATGTTCAGCTGGGAGAAAAACGTGAGGGGGAGCTGCAGGCCACTACTCTTTTTACCTCTCACTCTCCTCCAGCAGCCAGATACCCCAACCCTGTGAGCAACCCCAATGGTTCCTCCCCCAGTGGTAGTACCAGAGTACCTCTGCACCCTTGTGGACAGAATCCTAGCTGACTACCTGAGGTCAGGTTTTTGGGGTGGGACAAAAGACAAAGGTTTGTCTGCTCCAAGGCTTAGCAGACTGTTTATTTTCTTATTTTTACTTTTCCTGGAACTTGAAATTCAGGTGAGTGTCCCTTAAAACTTTCCAAATCATAAGTACTTCACACTCTGACTAGGCACGCAAAATTTTATGCAATTTCATCAAACAGTGAGCCAAAGTTATTAAGGATCAAAGCCAAAGATATGAATTTTTTTCTTGTGAATATAAAAAAACATTTTCTTGCAAAATAAAAATCAGCTTCTAACCAAAACTTTTTTTAGTCACACCAAACAGCTATCCTGAAAACCCTACTGAGCATGCTTAGAAGCCAAAGTATAAAACCGGAACATGCAGAAACTAATTGATACTGTTTTCTGAAATCCTCAAACGGTACACCCTTGGGCCAAGCCACTTCTGCTCTGAAAAATTCTGAACAAAATAGTAAACTGTTTTGCTCTACAGAAGAGCAAAAAAGGCCAAAAAGTAAATTTTCACAGGAAAGTTCACTTTCCAGACCTCATAATCTGGACAAGCAGCCCATAACAAAACTCATCAGATCATAAGAACTTGCCATCATGACAGAGCATGCAAAATTTCATGCAGTTCCATCAAACAGTGCCAAGTTATTAATGTGCAAAAATTTGAGTTTATCATTAAACACTCTGCTCAACTCTAATTATAGCACCTGGGCCCCCGTCCACATGGCTCCCCAGCTCCGCTGCCGCTCCCTGGATGGCCAGCTCCTCTCAGGTCACCACCAGAGATCTCCACCCTGGATTCAAGCACAGCAAGCCAGGACACCCTCCACAGGGCTCCCCAGCTCCGCTGCCATTCCTGAACAGCCAGCTCCTCTCAGGCCACCGCCCAAGACCTCCAGAATGGATTGAAACCCAGCAAGCAGCCGGGAACCCCTCCACAGGGCTCCCCAGCTCTGATGACACTCCCCAGATGACTGGCTCCTCTCAGGTCACTGCTCAAGACCTCCAGCCCAGATTCAAGCCCAGAAAGCAGCCGGGACCCCCTCCACAGAGCTCCCCAGCTCCGCTGCCACTCCCTGGATGGCCAGCTCCTCTCAGGCCACCGCCCGAGACCTCCAACCAGGATTCAAGCCCAGCAAGCAGCCAGGACATCTCCACAAGGCTCCCCAGCTCTGCTGACACTTCCCGGATGGCCAGCTCCTCTCAGGCCGCTGCCGAGACCTCCTGTCTGGATTAAAACCCATCAAGCCAGGACCCCCTCCAGAGGGCTCCCCAGCTCTGCTGCCGTTCCCCGGATGGCCAGCTCCTCTCAGGCCACCACCCAAGACCTCCAGCCCAGATTCAAGCCCAGCAAGCAACCGGGACCACCTCCACAGGGCTCCTCAGCTCTGCTACCACTTCCTGGATGGCCGGCTTCTCTCAGGTCGCCACCCAAGACCTCCAGCCCAGATTCAAGACCAGCAAGCAGCCGGGACCCCCTCCACAGGGCTCCCCAGCTCTGCTGCCACTCCCTGGATGGCTGGCTCCTCTCAGGCCTCTGCCTGAGACCTCCAGCCCAGATTCAAGCCCAGCAGGCAACCAGGACCCCCTCCACAGGGCTCCTCAGCTCTGCTGCCACTTCCCAGATGGCTTGCTTCTCTCAGGCTGCTGCCCAAGACCTCCAGCCCAGATTCAAGTCCAGCAAGCAGCCAGGACCCCCACCACAGGGCTCCTCAGCTCTGCTGCTGCTCCCTGGATGGCCGGCTCCTCTCAGACCACCGCCGAGACCTCCAGCCTGGATTCAAGCCCAGCAAGCAGTCGGAACCCCCTCCACAGGGTTCCCCAGCTCTGCTGCTGCTCCTCAGATGACCAGCTCCTCTCAAGCTACTGCCCAAGACCTTCAGCCTGGATTCAAGCCCAGCAAGCAGCCAGGACCCCCTCCACAGGGCTCCCCAGTTCTGCTGCCACTACCTGGATGGCCAGCTCTTCTCAGGCCACTACCCGAGACCTCCAGCCTGGATTCAAGCCCAGCAAGCAGCCAGGACCCCCTACACAGGGCTCCCCAGCTCCACTGCCACTCAATGGATGGCCAGCTCCTCTGAGGCCGCTGCCTGAGACCTCAAGCCCAGATTCAAGCCCAGAAAGCAGCCGGGATCCCATCCACAGGGCTCCCCAGCTCCACTGCTGCTCCTTGGATGGCCAGCTCCTCTCAGGCCACCGCCCAAGATGTCCAACCAGGATTCAAGCCCAGCAAGCAGGTGGGACCCCATCCACAGGGCTTCCCAGCTCCACTGCTGCTCCCTGAATGGCTGGCTCTTTTCAGGCCACTGCCTGAGACCTCTAGCCCAGATTCAAGCCCAGAAAGCAGCCAGAATCCCCTCCACAGGGCTCCCCAGCTCCACTGCCACTCCCCAGATGGCCGGCTCCTCTCAGGCTGCTGCCTGAGACCTCAAGCCCAGATTCAAGCCCAGCAAGCAGCCAGGACCCCATCCACAGGGCTCCCCAGCTCCACTGCTGCTCCTTGGATGGCCAGCTCCTCTCAGGCCACCGCCCGAGACCTCCAGCCAGGATTCAAGCCCAGCAAGCAGCCAGAAGCCCCTCCACAGGGCTCCCCAGCTCCACTGCTGCTCCCCAGATGGCCGGCTCCTCTCAGGCCACTGCCTGACAGGGCTCCCCAGCTCTGCTGCTGCTCCCTGGATGACCAGCTCCTCTCAGGCCACTGCCCAAGACCTCCAGCCTAGATTCAAGCCCAGAAAGCAGCCAGAACCACCTCCACAGGGCTCCCCAGTTCTGCTGCTGCTCCCCGGATGGCCGGCTCCTCTCAGGCCACTGCCCAAGACCTCCAGCCCAGATTCAAGCCCAGCAAGCAGCTGGGACCCCCTCCACAGGGCTCACCAGCTCCGCTGCCACTCTCTGGATGGCCAGCTCCTATCAGGCTGCCGCCCAAGACCTCCAGCCTAGATTCAAGCCCAGCAAGCAGCCAGGGCCCCTCCACAGGGCTCCCCAGCTCTGCTGCTGCTCCATGGATGGCCGGCTCCTCTCAGGTCACTGCCCAAGACCTCAAGCCCAGCAAGCAGCCAGGACCCCCCCTCCATAGGGATCCCCACCTCAGCTGCTGCTCCCCAGATGGCCGGCTCCTCTCAAGCCACTGCTCAAGACCTCCAGACAGGATTCAATCCCAGCAAGCAGCCGAGACCCCATCCACAGGGCTCCCCAGCTCTGCTGCTGCTCTCTGGACAGCTGGCTCCTCTCAGGCTACCACCTGAGAACTCCAGCCTGGATTCAAGCCCAGCAAGCAGCTAGGTTCTCCTCCACAGGGCTCCCTAGCTCCACTACTGCTCCCCGGATGGCCAGCTCCTCTCAGGCCACTGCCCAAGACCTCCAGCCTGGATTCTAGCCCAGCAAGTAGCTGGGACACCCTCCACAGGGCTTCCCTGCTCCACTGCCACTCTCCAGACAGTCAGCTCCTCTCAGGCCACTGCCCGAGACCTTCAGCCTGGATTCAAGCCCAGCAAGCAGCTGGGCCCCCCCTCCACAGGGCTCCCAAGCTCCACTGCCACTCCACAGTTGGCCGGCTCCTCTCAGGCCACCACCCGAGACCTCCAGCCTGGATTCAAGCCCAGCAAGCAGCCGGGACCCCCTCCACAGGGCTCCCCAGCTCCACTGCTGCTCCCCGGATGGCCTGCTCCTCTCAGGCCACCGCCTGACAGGGCTCCTCAGCTCCGCTGCCACTCCCTGGATGGCCAGCTCCTCTCAGGCCACTGTCTAAGACCTTCAGCCTGGATTCAAGCCCAGCAAGCAGCCGGGACCACCTCCACAGGGCTCCCCAGCTCTGCTGCTGCTCCCCGGATGGCCAGCTCCTCTCAGGCCACTGCCCAAGACCTCCAGCCCAGATTCAAGCCCAGCAAGCAGCTGGGACCCCCTCCACAGGGCTCCCCAGCTCTGCTGCCATTCTCCAGATAGCTGGCTCCTCTCAGGCTGCCACCCGAGACCTCCAGCCCAGATTCAAGTCCAACAAGCAGCCAGCACACCTCCACAGGGCTCCCCAGCTCAGCTGCCACTCCCCAGATGGCTGGCTCCTCTCAGGCCACTGCCTGAGACCTCAAGCCTAGCAAGCAGCCAGGACCCCCTCCTTAGGGCTCCCCAGCTCAGCTGCCACTCCCCAGATGGCTGGCTCCTCTCAAGCCACTGCCCGAGACCTCCAGCCTGGATTCAAGCCCAGCAAGCCTGGACTCCCTCCACAGGGCTGCCCAGCTCTGCTGCCACTCCCCGGATGGCCGGCTCCTCTCAGGCCACCACCCAAGACCTCCAGCCTGGATTCAAGCCCAGCAAGGTACGGCTCCTGCCACCAGCCAATCTGAATGCAAGCACTGTTTTCTGGCCTGCTCCAATTGGCCAAAACACTCTCCTTCAGTTTTCTGCTATTTTTTGCACTAATACTGGCTTTTCTAGGCTCATAAGCTATTGTAATGTCTTAGAAATTGTTCAAAAAAAAGAGTGTAATCCTTGTAAAACTGTGATACCTGCATAACTTAAAGTGTTACAGCCTTTCTTGAATCTTTCCGTTCTCGGGAACCAGACTTGGTGCCCAAACTAACCGCTCTCTTTGTCTGCTTAATCTATCCCCTGCTGTGCTGTCTGCCTTTTGTCCCATGGCCAGCATTTAATTCTTCACCCTCTCTTTCTTTTACAGCAGCAATGACCCCCTCCACAGGGCTCCCCAGCTCTGCTGCTGCTCCTGCAGATGGCCTGCCAGGTCCAGGACCCCAGCCTGGATTCAAGGCCCAGCAAGGTATGGCTCCTGCACCAAGTGCAACCCCACCCTCCCACCCTAGCTCAACACTTTGCTTTATAGGGTAGAGTGATCACGAGGTCTTGTAAATTACTAAGTATTGACTTCCCATCTGCAGCCTATACTGTGCCACCACTAGGGGCTCTGCAACTGCTTACTCACACTGCCAGATCTCTTAGTCATACACAAATACACTCCCAAGTGACTCACATTAACTGGCTGCCCAGGCTATAAAATATTGCCGGTTTCTGCACCCTGCTACAGCAGCTCATCCTCTTAGCAATCCTATGCCATGGCCATACTCCAAGATGTCAACAGGCTGCAAGGCTACCAACATACCCTGGCACACATATCCACTATGAACCCTACTGTGTTACTGGGCACTACTTCCTGATTGCTAAGGGAGCCTGGTCTGCTCACTGGCTCCTACTACTGCCAAGATGGTGGCTGACATTGGGGAACTGCAACCTATGCCCCAACAAAATTATACATTCTAAACCACCTGGACTCCTAATGTCCTGCACACAGTCTACGTATAGGAAGAAAAATAGCAGTCTTTGTAAAAAGTTGTGTGACCACCAGCAAATTGCCCACCACCTCCTATTGCTTAGGGCTGGGGATGTGCGCCCAAACCCTGGCCCATCAAGTCCACTTCACCCCCTAAAACACCCAACACATGGAATGATCAGAACTGCATCAATAAATATCTGAAGCCTCCCAAGCAAGCTGGATCAACTTCAAGCCTGGACCGCACAGCACAACTCTGACATTTTATCGGTAGTTGAAACCTGGCTTTCACCCAAGATATCTGACAATGAAGTTGCCCTCCCTGGCTTTAATGTTTTCAGTCTTGACAGGGCTACCAAGAGAGGAGGCAGCTGTGCCATCTACATCAAGAACACTATCAAAGGACACGTCCTCCCCCAGGCAGATCTTGGACCCTATGCCCAGGCACTTGCAATTAAAGCCCTACTTGGGGCACACAACAAAACCCAAACTATCGTCTCTGTCTACATTCCCCTAATGAACACAAAAGGGGCTTCAAGGGTATTGTGAACTTAATCCATGGCCTGCCCTCTAACTCTGAGACCATCTTACTAGGTGACTTTAACATCAACTGGCTTTCACCCGATGCAGGCACACACAGGGATAATATCTCTGTAGTTCGCCTCACTCAGCTTGCCTCCTCCCCTACCAGGGTTAATTACAAAATAGGCACCAGCACCATCCTAGACTGGATACTTTCAAGCAACCCAGAATGACTTACCAATGTGACAGTGCACCCAGATGCTATTAGTGACCACTCCCCAGTCTCGTGTAGCTGGTTGAACAAATTCCTCAAGCCACCTCCCCATTTCACCTTTAGTAGGGTACTAAAGCATGGGCATCTTGAGTCCCTGAAACATGATCTTGCCAACACCAACTAGTCACAAATTGACCATGCTACTGACGTCAGTACTGCCTTGGATTATTTTATAAAACAATTCACGCAAGTCTGTGACATGCATGTGCCCCTCAAAAAGGTCAAAGCAAGAGGGTCAGTTAACCCATAGTTATCATCTGACCTCTTAAGCAAACTGAAGAAGTGCAATCACCTATGGCACCTTGCCAGAGAGTCAGGTAAACTCTCAGCCATACTAGCCTACAAGCAAGCTAGAAATACCTGCACCTGGGAAATACACCAGGCTTAATCAAAACACCACAAGGAGTTACTTACTGCCTCCTGGTGCCATGGAAAAAACATTTGGATCAACTTGAAGGAAGTCTTAGGGAAGGATGTGAAATCAGCACCAAACCTCATCAATATACAGGGTCCCCCTACCCAGGACCCAGTAACTTTAGCCAGCGTCTTCAATGAAGCATTCTTAGACCTCTCTGGGACACTCCCCCCAGACTTCTTTGAGGACCCTCCACACTCCAACACCTCTACTACTGATGCTTGCCTTCAGTCTGCCCCTCCTTTTTACTTCAAGAAACTTACCCCCTCACTAGTGAGAAAATACCTCCTCAAAGTGCTCGGGAAATTGCGACAAAGTGCAGACACACTGGACCTCAAACTTGTTGCCCTCACTATTGAAGAAGTTCTCCTTCCCATAACCAAGATCCTGAACATGTCACTCTGCCACTCGCAATTCCCACAGCTGTGGAAATCTGCCATTGTGACTCCTGTGTACAAAAAATGAAGATAAGGCATCGCTGTCAAACTACCGGCCCATCTCAATTCTGCGACCACTCTCCAAAGTGCTAGAATACATAGCGGCTGACCAGCTAGACAAATACTTTGTAAAATACTCAATCCAATGCCCAGAGCAGCATGGCTTCCATAAAGGCCATAGTACCTCCACAGCACTACTTGAACTCACTGGGTTTATTCATCGGTCTCTGGACCAAGGAACCCTAGCAGGGGCAGTATTCATTGACCTCTCAAAGACCTTCGATACTGTCCACCACTCCCTCCTCTTAAACCAATTAACCTCCATTGGCCTCTCTGCAAAATCAACCCTCTGGTTCAAAAGCTACCTAGGACAATGTACACAAAGAGTGAAAATCAACAATGTCCTCTCTGAACATCTACCTGTAAAATCTGGGGTCCCCCAAGGCTCCATATTGGGACCGCTCCTTTTCAGCATCTTTCTCGACAATCTACCGTGCCACTGCCCAGAGCAGATGTTACTCTATGGAGATGATGCAGTAATCTTCTCAAACTGCCCAGACCCAGAGAAACTTGAGTGCAAGTTGCAACATCGCTTCGGAATTGTTGAGGAATGGTTCCAAAACCACAAACTGATCCTAAACAGTAAAAAAAACAAAACCATGATGTTCTGCAGCACTCAAAGCAAGTACAAGTCGCACGCTCTCAACATCAGTACACGATCTGAAACTCAGCTCTAACATACCCAGCACTTTAAATATCTTGGGGTCACATTTGACAGCAGTCTGGCCTATGACCAGCACATCAGCAATGTGGCTAGGACTGTCAACTACAAAATCAGTCTGTTCCACAGGCACAAGCACTGTCTCACTTCGGACACTCTTAGACTAGCTATCAACAGCTTTGTCCTTTCTGTCATAGACTATGGTTTGGTCATCTATGGTGCTGCTAGCCCCACCGCCCTCCCCAGAATATCAGTTGCACTGAACAAGGCCTACAGTCTGCTCACAGGAGATAAGCATCTCACCCAAACATGTGACCTCTATGCTCAAACGGGCTGGCTCCAATTCAGTGGGAGGTTACACTACCAAACCTGCTTGCTGGCAAAAAAGGCGCTACTTGGTTCTCTTCCCCATGGCACAGCAAACCTACTTCAGCCACACAGCAGCAACTCACAATGGACAAGAAGTGCCAGCACTCAACTCTTCCATGTTCCTCATCTTCAAATGACACAGGGTCGGTGCTCCTTTGCCTACAGAGCACCCTGCTGGTTTAATGCCCTCAGCCAGGCCACCTCCACTCAACCTACTCTGGGCCCCTTCAAGACACTACTACGCCAGCAGCTTTCCTCATCCAGCACCTGTGACTCTTTCCACTAGTCCCCCTGCCATATGACTCTGACCTACCTCTTTGCAGCTCCCAGTTATGACATGCCCATGCCATCTCTACCCCCCTTCACTCCCTCCCTCTACTACCTTGCCACAAGGTGGCTCACAACCCTGCTTGGTCACTCGCTGCCTCCATCCACCCCCCAACAAGGTCTATGACTGCTGAAACTCTCTCTCTCACCCTACCATCTCCCCCCACCCACCATCATTTTAGCCCTCTTTTCCCTACCATCTACTATTCTCCCTGCTAACTACTCTCTCAGCTAACTTTCTCCCTACCTTCAACTATCCACTCCGCTACATTACTCTGTACGCAAACCAAGGGTATTTCACCCTCTATAATTTTGACTTGTTTGTATAAACCTGCTTGTATAAACCACTGTAATTATTGTAATGATTGTATATGTCTGATACTCTATGTTGTTTTAGCCTTTGTAATACTGTCTGCCCTCCCACTGATGTGGAACCTTTGTAAAAGAGCTCTCAGCTCAAAGCTGTTTAATCCTAGATCTTAATAAATAAATAAATAAATAAAATTATACAGTATGAAACAGCTATCCTGAAAATCCTACTGAGCATACTTAGAAGAAAAATGTTTCAAACCTTATAACCCAAGAACTGATTCATATTTTTCACGAAATGTTTGAAAGACATCTCCTTGGGCTGAGTCGCTTCTACCCTGAAAATATCTGTACACAATTCCAAACTGTTATTGTTCTAGATTTGGACACCACAAATGGGCAAAACATGCATTTTTCAATAATTTTTATCTCCATGGATCTTGGACTCCATATGAGTGGCTATCATGATTCTTATCAGGTCCTAATAACTTAGACCCTGACAGTGCATGCAAAATGTCATGCTATTTCATCGAATAGCGTCAAAGTTATTAAGGTGCAAAAACTGGGGTTTAACATAAAAGTACCTAGAAACATAGAAACATAGAAGTTGACAACAGATAAGGACCGCAAGGCCCATCCAGTCTGCCCATTTCTTTTTCTACCTTATAAATGTGCCATCGGCCTTTGCTCTGTCAGAGGCCTATCTATTCCTACTCATCTGTATTGCTCCCTTATGCCTATCCCATGCCTGTTTGAAGCCCTGCACTGTATTCATAGCCACCGCTTCCTGAGGTAGGCCATTCCATGCATCCACCCCTTTCTGGCAAAAGGAATTTTCTCACATTCCCCCTTAATCGGCCTCCCTCTAATCTCATGCTGTGTCTTCTTGTCCTGCTATTTTCTTATCTTTAAACATGTTAGACCCTTTCACCTTGTTAATGCCCTTAAGGTGTTTGAGCGTCTCGATCCTTCTCTCTCCCTCCTTTGCTCAAGGGTATACATATTGAGCTCCATTAATCTGTCCTCATATGTCTTCTGATGCAGTCCCTGCACCATTTTGGTTGCCCTTCTCTGGACTGCCTCAATTTGGTTAATGTCCTTGTGAAGGTGTGGCCCCAGTACTGTACGCAGTACTCCAGGGATTATTACCTCCCTCTTACAACTTGTGATACCCCTACTAATACACTCTAACATCCCCCTAGTCTTACCTACTGCTTTAGAGGTCTGCTTGGATGATTTCAGGTCATCAATGACGATGATGCACAAGTCTCTTTCTTCCTTTGTGACTGCCAGCAACTCCCCTCCTAGCCTATAGGTGGCTTCAGGGTTTCTCTTCCCTATGTGCATGATCTTGCACTTCTTTGCATTAAATCCCAGTTGCCACTCTTCTGACCATTTTGCTAGTTTATCCAGATCTCTTCTCATTCTGCCCATCCCATCTGGATCATCTACTCTGTTGCAGATCTTGGTGTCATCTGCAAACAGACATGCCTTACCCTCTAGTCCATCTGCAATGTCACTAATGAAGATATTGAAGAGGACTGGCCCCAGGACTGATCCCTGAGGTACCCCACTTGTGACTTGCATCTCTTCTGACTGTATACCATTTACCACCACTCTTTGTTTTCTGCCTGTCAACCAGTTTGCCACCCAGTTGACCAACTTCTGACCTACCCCGAGCCTACCCAGCTTATTTATCAATCTTCTATGTGGAACAGTGTTGAAAGCTTTGCTGAAGTCAAGGTAGGTGACATCAACTGCCCCCCCTCGGTCCACCACTCTGGTTACCCAGTCAAAGAAATCTATGAGATTAGTTTGACAGGAAATTCCTTTTGTAAACCCATGCTGTCTTGGATCCTGTGCCCCTATGGATTCCAGGTGTTGCACTATCCTTTCCTTAAGGAGTGCCTCCATAATCTTGCCCGCTACTGAGATAAGACTGACTGGTCTGTAGTTCCCTGCCTCCTCCCTGCTACCACTCTTGTGGAGCGGAATCACATGAGCCTTTCTCCAGTTTCTAGGTCCATTCTGGGACCTCTCCTGTGCTCAGAGACTCACTAAACAGTTCTACTAATGGCTCTGCTAGTTCCACCCTTAGCTCCTTAAGTACCCTGGGATGTATGCCATCAGGTCCCATTGCTTTGTCCACCCTGAGTTTAGCAAGTTCTTGTAGGACCCTTTCTTTTGTGAAGGGAGTAGTGGTCATCTCCCTCCCCCTGAGTCCATGGTGCTGAGCTGTGGGCCCTGCCCTACCTTCTCTTCAGTAAATACTGAGCAAAAGTATCTATCCAGGATAGATGCTTTTACAGGGTCCTCCTCCTTACATGCCCTCTTTTCCTCCTTTGAGTTTAGCAATACCCCCTCTGGACTTTCTTCTTTCACTAATGTATCTATAGAAAGTCTTGTCACCTTCTTTTACTGTTTGTGCTAGTGTTTCCTCAGTTTGGGACTTTACCTGCCTTACTGCCTTCCCTGCTTCCCTTAGGGCAGTTTGGTATGCCTCCCTATCTTCATCCCGATGTGTTCCCTTATATTTCCTGAAGGCCAGCCTTTTGGCTCTGACCTTTTCTGCTACTGTATTTGAGAACCAAAGTGGTTTCCTTCTTCTTTTGCACTTTCTTTTCTGTCTAACACAATGGGATGTTGCTTCAAGTATTGCATCCTTAATGCTTGTCCACTTTGCCTGTACCTTCTCACCTGTGTTTCTTTTTGCCAGGACTAGCTTAACTCTGTTGGCCATCTTAGCAAAGTCAGCTCCTCTGAAGTCCCATATTTTTGCATTGGAATGGGATGATTTAGATGTAGTGGCCAAATTGAACCATAACGTTTGATGGTCACTGGCCCCCAGGTGACCTTCTACCTGGACATCTGTGATCCCTTCCCTGTTAGTCAGTATTAGATCTAGGCTAGGCCTGTCTCTTGTGGGTTGTTGTACCAGTTGTTTGAGGCTCTCCCCCTGCAGGGAATCCACCATGTGTCTAGTTCTGGCAGATGTTCCTGCTGGTATTGACCAATCTGTATCCGGCATGTTGAAGTCTCCCATTATCAGAACTTCCCCTTTAGCTGTCATGTTTTGTATATCTTCTAACAGTAATGTGTCTGTGTCCTCCCCCTGGTCTGTGGGCCTGTAGACAACCCCAGTTCTTATGGCTGTCCCATTTCCTGTTTCCAGGGTGATCCACAGTTCTTCTGGCTCCTTATGTGTATTCTGAATTTCTATAGCTTTGATATTTTCATTGACATACAGAGTCACTCCACCCCACCCCCCCTTTTTTGCACCTCGGTCTCTTCTGAACAGTACATAGCCAGGTACTGAAGTCTCCCAAGTGTGGTAACTGGTAAACCACATCTCACTAATTGCTACTATGTCCAGTTTAGCCTCTGACATTATTGCCTGAAGATCTAGGATCTTACTTCCCAGGCTGTGAGCATTTGTGTACATGATTTTCCATTGTCCAGATTTCGGTGTGTTAGTTGTTGGGTGAGGTTTGGCACTTCCCCTGTGCGTCGTATGGGGAGATGGACCTTTTTTCTTACCTGGTGATGCAAATGAACTGCAAACATGCTGAATCCCTGTTTGACCACTAGCTGAGGGAGGAGGGATGTTCTTCCCATTTGACGTATGGGATGCTGCACCCCCCTCCCCTTTTGCTAGTTTCAATATTCTGCAAAGATGTTAAACTTCTGCCCCAATGCACTTACTCCCTCCTTAGTCAGATGCAGTCCATCAAATTTAAAGAACTTATCTCCCAGAACTGTTGCCAGTTCCCTACAAATCTGTGTCCTTTTTCCGACTTGACCCATGCTCAAAAGCCACATTTTTGAAACCTTATAACTCAAGAACTGATTAATATTCTTGCAAGAAATTTTTGAGAGGTGAATCTTTTGGCTGAGTCACTTCTACCCTAAAAGTTTTGGAATGAAATTCCAAGCCATTTTTGCTCTAGATGCAAGAAAAACAACATAAAAAGAGTGTTTTTTAGTTATTTTTACATTCTCTGCATCTCAGAATCCAGATGAGCGGTCATCATGAAACTTGTCAAATCGTACGAACTCAGCACCATGATGGCCCATGCAAAGCTTTATGCAATTTTGTCCAACGGCTCCAAAGTTGATAAGACTCAAAGCTCATGACGTAAAAACTGTTCTAGTGAACTAAAAACTAGCTTGCAACCAAAAATTATTTTGTCAGACCAGACAGTTATCTTGCAAATCCTACTGAGCATGCTCAGAAGCCAAAATGTAAAACCTTACAACATGAGAACTGATTATTGTGTTTTCACAAAATCCTCAAAATGCACACCCTTGGACAAAACCAGTTCTACTCTGATAATGTCTGAACAAAATTCCAAACCATTTTTGCTCAAAAGGCCCAAAAATGCATTTTCACATGGTTTTTCACCTTCTGGATCATGGAATCATGACAAGTGGCCATCATCTGGGCAACCTGACTGCAAATGCAAAATTTCATGCAATTCCATCAAACAGCATTAAAGTTACTAAGGTTCAAAGCTCACAAAATAAACATTTTTCTCACGAAAATAAAAACATTTTCTCATGAAATGAAAATTGGCTCGTGAAAATTCTTCTGTTGCACCAGACTATCCTGAAAACCCTACTGAGCATGCTTAGAAGCCAAATATTAAAACTTTATAACTCCGGAATTGATTGATATTTTTTCATGAAACCTCTGAAAGGCATAGCCTTGGGCTGTGCAACTCCTACCATGAAAATTTGGAACAAAATTCCAAACCATTTTTGCTCTACAGGTGAGCCAAAAAACAGCCAAAAGATGCATTTTTACATATTTTTTTAACATTCTGTATCTTGGAATCAGGACAAGGGACCATCATAAAACTTGACAAGTCATATGAACTTGCCACCCTCACCATGCATGCAAAATTTCATGCACTTTCATTGAACAGCACCAAAGTTATTAAAGTGCACAGACTTGGGTTTAACATTAAAGGGTAACAGTCAGCACAAATGGCCCCCACACTCAAGAGTGGGGCTGGTTCCAATATGCACTGTGTGTGCAAAAACATTTTAGTTTACTTACTGTTTACTGCAGTATAGTAGATTGTATCAGACTCATTTTGCTTAGTCCTAGGCTATCTTCTGTTACTACAAATCTCAGAATCCCCTGTAACTGACATCAGAGCCACAGGCAGCAGTAGGAGATGCAATAGCCTGCAGTGCCCATTAGAGCTTTTATAATCCCTGAGCAGATGTTTTCCTGGTCTGCTTTTCTCCAGGGGCTAAGTACGGGCATGTGTGGCTACTTACTTCAAGGAAGACAGCAGAACTAATAAACAAAAAAATCAGAGCTTATATAAACTCTAACATGCACTACAGGCTATTGAACCTCCCTCTCCTGCCTACTGCTCTGAAGTCAGTTGGAGGGATTTGTAGTAACTGAAGATGTCAGCCTAGAACAAAGAGAAATTAGTCTGATACAATCTACTATACTACAGTAAACTGTATGTAAACAAAAATGTTTTTGCACACATTGGGCACTGTGCACAATGAGGACAGGGGTACATGGAAAAGTCACGTACCCCACCCCCTATTTTATTTATTTTATTTAGTTGTTTAACCAGGTATAGCACACTAAGCTGAAAGCTTTTTTACAGGAGCAACCTGGGAGCACAAGGAGGTTAAGTGACTTGCTCAGGGTCACACAGTATGCAAGTGGAAGCTGTGGGATTCAAACCCAGGTCTGGTCTGCTGGATGTCACCAAATTTGCAGCTCAGAGCCTTAGACCACTGCGCTATACTGCCTCCTCACATACCCCACCCTCATAGCTGCACATCCGCAGACAGGTGTGCACAAGCCAGTATTCACAACCAGCACCCACCTGTCTGTGGCTCCTCCCCTGGCCCCCAGCATACAGGACTCCACAGGGTGGCAGGGGATGGAGTCGTGGACCCAGTTGGGCATCCAATGGGTCCCAGAATGGTTCCCTTGTACCCAATGGTGAGAATCTGGGTGCATGAATAGTAAATGCAAGCACCTGGGTCTGTAAAGCATGGCCCCCTTGGCTGTAAGACCCACTGCCCAAGCCCTTTTGGCATCATGGGCCCCCACCACACACCCACATCTCTACCAGCAGTACCCCTCCTGGAGGCCCATATGCCAGCCCCCCAACACATGTGTGCCCTGACACCATAGGGGCAATACAGACCCTTGGAACATGGGAGCTCAGGCCCTGTATGGGCAATCAACAGATGGGTATGGGGTGAGAGGGGGAGTCAGTGGCATGGGGGGGGGCCGATGAACCTGCTGACTGGGGATGGGGCTCCATGAAGGGGCATCATGATGTTGAGTTCTGTGGGGGAGCCCATGTATTGGGGGTGGGGTGGGTGTTTGATATGGTCAAGGACTTGGGCATGCCACCAAAGTGCGGGTCCATGATTGGGGTCCACATGTGCCAAGATGTGCAGGCACTCACCCGGTCAGCTGCCCCAGCCCTCCTCAGCTGCTTAGTGGGCTGGGGCAGCACAGAGAGTCGCATTCTGATCCTGTCACATCTGGTGGGTGGAGTCCATGGGGGCACTCAGTAGGTTACGGCAGGGTCCCAGCTTCTGTAACCTGCACCCATGTGGCCAGCACTATGCAGTTTAGTGCATACCGCATAGTGCTGGCATGCCCCTGGAATGTCCCTGGTGCATTGTAGTCTGTGCAGCCAGGGGAATGGCCACGTACCTGCCTTGTGCCCCATTCATGAATGCCGCATGGGGTCTGTGGGACCCTGCTCTGCACCATTCAAGTGTGTCAATGCCAAAGCAGTCGGTTTCCACAGTGTGTTGGCATCATGCATAGCGCCTAAAGTGCACATTGAAACCGGCCCCACACCTTGGAGTTGATTGTTCCCCTTTAAACATGATTTGAACCATAACTATACAAGTGCTTCCATACCTCTATAACATAAGAGACAGCTATCCTAATAACTCTTCTGAGCATACTCAGAAGCAAAATATTTGAAACCTTATAACTCAAGAACAAATTAATTTTTTAGCACAGAATCTTCAAAAGGCACCTCCTTTTATTTATTTACCTATGTATTTAGCTATCTGTTTGTCTGTCTAACTATCTATCTATTCATTTATTTATGTCATTTTACCAGGAAGGTTGTCTGGATCAATGATCCATTTTCAGTCACACCTGTGGACATGTGGGGTTACAATAGGAAAACAATACATGTACAAAATACATCATATACAAGTAAAACAAACAATGCAGTAAGAAACAGCATGCATTGCATTTACTTATATACATAAGAATATCAGTGGAAATACAACATGACAACTCAAAACATCTGAAAATAACTCATATTATTCTCAAAACTGTTGCACATTGATAGTACATTCAAATTTCTTTTTAAATTTCTTTTAAAGAGACATACTTCAGAATTCAGATCATGTCCCATTCTTATTGCCTTGTCTAACAATATTGGACTGTAGTATGATAACAAACATTCTGCCACTTTTCTTTTAGTTCTGTTTTCACAGTATGGTTTCACACAAGTTTTGCAAAGGGATTTGATATTTTGAACCTTTACCAATCTATCGCTTAACACATATGGTGTACTTGTTTTCAGGGTTTTTTTGCAAAAATGTTAGTATTGAATATTGAACTCTTTGTTGAGGAGACAGTATGCAAGTTGAGTGTATTAATTACAATGGTGTACATGTTTTCCTGAATTGTGTAGAAATTCTAGAAATGTTACTGAAAGTAACGTGCATTTATGTAGGCCTGTATCTGGAAGATTAAAGAACAAAATGGAATTGTATTCTATGGCTGGAAGGAGGATCTGTTCTATTATCTTTTTAAATGTGAAATGAGCCAGCCCAGTGGTGCTGAGGGTTGAGGCACTGGATGCCACACCTTGCGCCACGCCAGCGACCTGGGGTCGGGAGCAACCTTGGGTTGCCAGAGGTCAGCAGAGGAGGGAGAGGATCAAGCATCTGATGGACTGCTGTCTTCTCCCAGGGACGGGAGGGTTGTTATCCAGCTTCTTGGCTGCCCCCTAGTGGAGGCCGTAGGGCAGCGTCGGAGGTTTGGAGACACAGAAGCGTGGAGATGTGATATGTGTGTGTGTGCCTCCACATACACACCGTTCACACCACAAGGGGGAGGGGTTGTATGGGGAAAAAACAGAAAAACTGAAAAAAGTAATAAAAAAAATGTGAAATTAAACTATTTTGATTTCTGTATAAATAGCCCAATTTATTATTAACTCTTTGTGTGACTGTGTGTATGTGTACCTGAAATGATAGTGACTGGTTACACATGACCCCCGATAATTGAAACTAAGTACTTCTTCCAGCCGTTGTCCATTTACCCCTACTATTAACATACAGTTTCCTTTCATTTCATTTTTTTGCTTAGTTCCAAATACCATTGTTTTGTTTTTTATTTAACAAAATTGTATTTGAACTTCACCAAGTTTGTAATGCATGGTATACAGATTGCATTCAAGTTTCTAGGTCCATTCCTGTTCTCCCTGTGCAAGAGTATTATGCCATCCACATACATTATTATTGATACATGTCTACAAGTCCATGATAAATCATTCACAAAAAATATGAAAAGGAGTGTACCCAGAACTGAACATTGTGGTACTCCCATATCTATTTTTCTTAGTTTAGTTTTTTTTTTTTCAGATCCAATACTAAACATCTGCTTTCTTTTAAATAAGTAATTTGCCAACAATTTCAAAGTATAACGTCCTACATCTAGGTTTGTTAGTTTTGATATCAATGTGGTGTGATCCACCAAATTAAAGGCATTTGTCAGGTCAACGAAGATAGCTCTGATAAGGAATATGTTATCCATATTGTCACAGATGGCACCAGTCAACCTGATCAAGGCCATCAGTGTGCTGTACCCCAGGTAGAATCCATATTGACCTACCATAAATAAGTTATTACTCTTCAAATATATCACCAACTGGTCAAGCCCAATTTTCTCCAATAATCTTGCCAAGCAGGCAGAGCAGAGACTGGTCTATAATTTGTGAAGATGTCTTTATCTTCTGCTTTGTATATTGGTGTTAATACTGCTGTTTTCCAGCAGTTTGGAAACTGATTAGTGCATAATGGCAAATTAAATAAAGAAGTCACTGATCTAGTTATCTATTTTACCACCAGTTTTAACAGCCTTGGCAAAAGGCCATCAACACTGGCCCCTTTGTTACCTCCCAATTTCAACAGTAAATCATAAGTCTCCCTTTCATTTACTCTAAAAAATTAATGTTTTAACGTAAACTTCCCCTGCATCTAAGTCCCTCATCTCACTAGGAGTCTGATTTATCTGATTTTTATATATCATCATCATTGTGAAAAAAATCATTAAAGTTTTCTGCAGTCATCAAGTTGTCATTTATCAAATCTTCACTAGCCTTTATTTTGTCAATTCCCACATGATTGTCAGGTTTGTAAAAAAAATAATCCCAGAAACTTCTGGTGTTGGCTAAATCTTTTAGATGTTTTTCTTTGAAGTATGTTTGGATTTTTTTATTCCAGTTTTGCAAAGTTTCTGATATCTATGATAAGCATTTTAAATAATATTTTGATTCTGTTTTTTTATGCTGATTCCAAAGTGTGGGCCCGATATTCAAAAGTTTGCGTGGGTGCTAACTGGTGTTTGCCCACACAAACTGAGTTTTGCACCAAATCCCAATCTTCAAAGGGTTGGTTGCACAAGCAAACAGGGTTAGTGCCCATGCAAACCACAATATATGGGGGTATGCAAATGGGGGTTGGGACAGGAATATCTGCAAAAGCCAATATTTAGCAGATTTGCGCCATGCAAAAAAGGTTAGTGCATTCCTTTTGCGCAGTGCAAATACCACTGAATAAAACCCTTCTTACTCTGCACAACCCTAGTTGCTGCCAGAGGTGATGCACCAACTAGTCAGTTGGCCACTGGCAGAGCACACCTACTCCCTGTGGTCTGTGGCACCTCCCTCTAATCACCAGCCCATAGTTAAAAAACAACCCTCCCTGGTGCTAGCGGTCCACCCTCCCTCCAATCACCAGCCCATAGTTAAACCCACCCATGGCGCTAGTGGTCCCCCCACTCCACTCTGATCATAAGCCATAGTTCAAAAAAACTTCCCTGGTGATAGTGGTCCCCCCCTCCATTCAACTGCCTTCCCGTAGCTAAACCCACCCATGGTATTAGTGGCCCCCCCAGTCTGATCACCAGCCCATAGCTCAAAAACACCTTCCCTGGTGCTAGTAGTCCCCCCTGCAATCACCAGCCCGTAGTTCACAAAAACCTTCCCTGGTGCTAGTGGTTCCCTCTCCCTCCAATCACCAGCCCATAGTTTCAAATAAGCCCTCCTTGGTGCTAGTGGTCCCTCTCCCTCCAATCACCAGCCCATAGTTCAGTAACTCCCTCCCAAGTGCTAGTGGTCCCCCCTCCCTCTAATAACCAGCCCATAGTTCAATAAAACCCTTGCTGGTGCTAGTGTTCCCACACTCCAATCGACAGCCCATAGTTAAAAATAAACTCCCTGCTGTTAGTGGTTCCTCCTCCCTCTGATCACCAGCCTGTAGTTCAAAAAACCTTCCATGGGGCTAATGGTCCCCCCTCCCTCCAACTGCCAGCTCATAGTTCAAATAAACCCTGTTCTGTAAATAAAATGTGTGCTCCCTGCCTGGACACATGGCTGCCAGCTGAGGAGGTATGAGGGGGGCTGCACTGGTCTCAGTATGCACATCCACTGTACCAAGGGTACTGGTAAGGTGACAGGGGTGGGTATTCGGTGCCATGGTGGGGGGTGCTGTCAGACACCAGGGTTGACAGGATTGCAACCAGAAGTACCATGGATCAGTGCTGGAGAGGACCACTGGATGCCAGGGAGGGTTGTACATTTTACTATGCGCTGGTGATCAGGGGAGGGAACCACTACCACCAGGGTGGGTTTTTTGAACTACAGACTGGTGATCAGGGGAGGGAGGCCACTAGCACCTGGGATTTTATTTTAAACTACAGGCTGGTGATCAGAGGGAGGGGAGATTACTAGCACCAGGAATGGTTTTTTGAACTACAGGCTGGCAGTCAGAGGGGGGGGGACCACTAGCACCATGGAGGTTTTTTTTACCTATTACAGGGCAGCAATTGATGAGTGGGGAACAACTAGGCACCAGGGATATCTACAAATGTGTTGGACTGGGTAAAGGGGGGTGGCACCATTCTAACCTGCCTCTGCTACCCATGCAAATGGGCCCATAATGGGTATGCAAATGGCCCCTTAGTGTCTTGCATGCCCAAAGGACTCTTTTGCATGGGTCCCTATAAAAATTGCAGATGGCACTCTGGTGTTATCCACTCTTGAGGCCCACTGCAGGAGCCATGTCCAGGTAGTGCTACTTGACTTAGCGCTGCTCCAACGTGCCCCTATATTCAGTTGAATAGCACTGGTATACTGTCCAACTGCATGTAGCATCCTTGGACCCCTGAGAAATTACAAAGTGCAGTACAAACCTTTGTGCTTCACTTTTCACTTTTCCGATTATTGGGCTTTGCATCGCTTGTTTTTACCTGTCCAATTAAATCAGCGTTTAACCATGGCACAAGCTTTGTTCATAGTCTTTGTTTTTTCACAGGAGCATGCTGTTCAATTATTATTTGATTGGTTTTGGTTAATATAGGTTACAGCCTCATCAGTTTGATTTATGAGGTAAAGGGGTGACCAATCTATCTTATTTACTTAATTTGTAAATACTTCATCACTTAAATTCTTCAATGATCTACCTTCCCATATCAGTATTTTGTCTACTTTCTTTTTTCTTGTTCCTGGTTTTGTAAACTGGACAGTGATCAGATACAGAATCTGTTAAAACCCCAGAACAAGCTAAAAAATTGAACTTATTTAGTAACACCCAATAAGTTATTGATCCACCTCCTGTTTTATAATTTCTTCTAGTTTGTTCATTCATTTCTTATTTAAAACTATTAGGGCCAGATATTCAAAACTTTGCCCCAGGGCTAAATTAGCATTGCCCGGCGGGCAAACTTAGCCCGGAGCACAAAGCAAGCCATATTCAAAAGAAATAGCCCAGGGCAAACAGCTTCTGAATATAGCATGGGAATGAGGCCGGACAAACTGGGCTGGGAGTGCAGGGCAACCTTAGCACTGGAATAAGACAGCTCTGAATATGGCAACCAGGAAGTGCAAACCACAACAACAACAACACGGTGCACAGCGATGTGAAGGTAGATAGAGGTGAACTATGTGGCCAATGCGTGTGCCAGCAAATGCGTGGACCCAGTACAGCTGCAGGCAGCAGTGTATGTGAAAGTACAGTGCGCAAAACTGTAAAATAGTCCCCCAACTGTTTGTGCAACGCTAACAAGTTTGCATGGGTTTAGCGCAGGGCTAAACCGTTTGCCCGGTGCAAACACGTTTGCCTGGTGCTAAACTTTGCCATATTCAAAAGTGACATCCAAATGAGCCTATTTAGGTAGTCTCTGGGCAAACATCCAGATTAGCTTCTCATTATGCCCTGATTTGCATGCAGTTTGCCCTGGGCTAACGGTTTAGCCCTGCGCTAAACCCACGCAAATGTGTTAGGTTTGCGCAAACAGTTTGGGGAATGTTATACAGTTTTGAACACGGTACTTTCACATGTGCTGCTGCCTGCAGCTGTACTGGAACAACACAGCATAGGCACAGATGGTGGTGGTGCTGCATGCTACTGTCACACTGTAGGTCATGCTACAGTGCACAGCAGACACTACAGTAGCAAGGGGGCCAGTAGTGTGTGGACACAGCAATGCCTATGGTGTTTAGGGCAATGATGGTGACTGCACTATAGACAATGAGAGGCCCAACCTGCAGGTGTTTACTGACAGTGGAAATTACTGTTACGCTGTTGTGTGACCCACAGATGCTGCACCTCTGGCATGGGATGCTCACAGTGACATATACATGTCCGGATTTGTGTGCTGTGGCAGTTGTACAGCTGTGTGGTATGTGGCGGGGGGGCATATATTATCAGAAAGGCACACTGGTGTTGGGGTATTCCCAATACTGGTCCATGTGCACTGCATGATGTGTCCCAGCCTTGTGGCCACACCTGGTCTGTGGCACAGCCTGGCCACCCATACACTCTCCCCTCAACATCCTCCATACCCACAGTGCTGCATGTGTGTGCTGGCATCTGTTGATGTCCACAGAAGAGTGGTCACAGGTGTGTGTGCTGTATGGCCACACTGCCATGCTGTCCACTGGTGGCAGGGTCACCCCTTACTGCCTGGCATGGCTGGGACTGGCAGCAGAAGATGGCATCATTGTGATGCCATCAGTTAGCAGCATGTTTCCTCTATGTTTGGCTTTGTCTATGTGTCATATTTATTTGTTAGGGTCGTGCAAAGCCATGCAAACACCACGCAAAGCCAAAGTGTTGCACAAAGCTGATTGCCCAGGGTTAAGACAAGCTTTTCCTGGGCGGTAATGTGCACCACGCTAAGTGTTGTGCTAAGTTGCACAAAACCACTTTGCGTGGCACTAGTCACTGACTATAGCATTGCACCTGTACCCATGTCAGTTTGCCCCTTGCCTAGATTATGATTTTACCCAGTGCTAATACAGTTTGCCCGCGCTATTTGGCCTTTTGAATATAGCAGACCCACGCTAATCCCACGCTAAACCTGCGCAAATGGTTTTTGCCCGGCGCAAAGTTTTGAATATCTGGCCCTTAGTCACTAAAATATTTTTGACCCTGTCATTATTATTCAAAGTCGCATACTCTATGTTAAAATCTCACATTGTTATGTGTTCTTTTTTCACTTTATTTAAAATTGTTTTTCTAATACTAACACATCTGTTTTAGCTGTTTTAGTTGTTAGATATACACAGGAGAAGTAAACAGCAGTACCCTTTGTGCTGCCTAATGTAAGTTTAACAGTCAAATGTTTGGCTATATTGCTAAAGGAATCAGTTTCAATATGTTCTACCAATAGATTTTCCTTTACATAAATAATTATACACCCACCCAACAGCTGATCTTTTGGGAGCAGGTTGTAGCCCTTTGAGCTGCCATAATTATCTGGGACTGACTTTGAGCTGCTTCCTTGAAAATTTTGGAACAAAGACCCAAACACTTTTGACTCTAGACATGAGGAAAAATTAGCAAACTGTGTGTTTTTTTAAAGTTTTTAACTCAGATCTCAGAATCTGAAAGAGCAGCCATCAAAAAACTTGCCAAATCATAAGAAATTAACACCCTGTCTGAGCATGCAAAATTTCCTGCAATTTTCGTAAAACGGTGCCAAACGTATTAAGCTGCAAAAGTCAATTTTACATTAAATTGCATACTCAACCCATGCTCAGAAACCACATTTTTTTTTTCTTGTTTTTACACTCCCATCACAAAATTTGCCAAATCATTAGACTTTGGCATCCTGACTGGCCATGCAATATTTCATGCTATTTCATTAAATAACACCAAAGTTTTTAAGGCTCATAGCTCATAACATGGAATTCTTTTTTCATGAACATAAAACTATTTTCTTGCAAAATAAAAATAGTCTTGCACCCAAAAATTCTTTGGTCACAGCACACAGCTGTCCTGAAAACCCTACTGAGCATGCTTAGAAACCAAATTTTAAAACCTTGTAACTCAAGAAACAATTGATATTTTTTCATGAAACCTTTGGAAAGCACACCACTGGGTTAAGCCACTTCTACCCTGAAAAGTTTAAAACAAAATTCCAAACCATTTTGCTCTACAGGTAAGACCAAAAAAGTCCATAAAGTGCATTTTTACTGGTGTGTCACTCTCTGAATCTCAGAATCCAGACAAGCCAACCATCAAAAACTTGCCAAGTCAAAAGAACTTGTCACCCTGACCATGCATGCAAAACGTCATGCAATTTTGTCAAATGGCACCAAAGTTAAGAAGGTGCAAAACTTTGAATTTCACATTAAACATTGCTCTACCCTAACTATACAGTAAGAAATGGTACCCTTATGTTCTGACAAGACTCATTATCCCGACACTGACCTGCCCTTGCAGTATTGCCCAACAGGTTCAGAATCCAGATAGTAGGAATCCTGGCAGTAGGAAACCCGACAGACATTTACAGGGGTAAGGTAGTGGATGTGACAGGTTGCTACTTTACCCTGTTGATGGGCTTCAAATCTTGGCTGGATCTGGAGGCTGGTTGAGCTGCCCAGGTGGTGTTTCAGGCTAAACCCTTGGCAGCTCAGTCAGCATGCCCTGGGAGGCCCGGGTTCTGTTCTATGCTGTGTCCATTTACTTTTAATACCCTCATAACTAATTGTTTTTAAGTCCGAGGTCCACTCCGCCTCGAAGTTAGTTATTTTAGTTATGGGGGTGTGGGGGGGGTGAAGCACCCCGAGTTGTGTTTAGCATTTTTCAATCAGATGCCTGACATTGCATTGTTGGGCATCTGCTTGATTCGGGAGCATGTTTTTTGGGCCAGTGCAGTCAGTATCCCGAGAATCAGGATACTGAGTTTAGAGATACCATAGTATATCCTAAACAAGCATTTGTCAATGCCGAATGTTTGCTTGCTGGCATTGGCATTGGTAGTGTAGAAGTTACAGAGCTGCATAATAGGAATGGCAGCGAAGTATTGAACTGAAGCCAACCCCACCACCACCCTGCAGACAGTGACAGGCATTGGGGTGTGCCTTTGGGTCATCAGGCATAACGACCATGCCATTTCACCACACCCTACCCTGCAGACACTGACAAGTGTCACGGTGTGCCTTGGGGTCTTTGGCCCTTATGTACACCCCATTCCATCAGGAAATATGGTGAGATGGGTGCGGTATAGGAGAATGGGGTGAAGTTTGGACCCGAAGAGTCCAAGGCACACCTTGATGCCTCTCACTGGCTGCAGGGTGTGGGTGCGGGTGGAATGGTATGAGCATGACAGGCAAGAATCCCAAGTCACACCCCTGATGCCTGTCATTCTCTACAGGGTGGGGCGTTATGGTCGGAAACCCTATGCCTCAGGCATTCGTTGGTATTTTCACTCCAAATTTTCAACATGTTTTTTTTGTGACCCCCACCTCATAAACAGTGGCAATATCAGTTTGTTAGCCGAAAACTGCTTTTGCACAGTGACTATGGCATTTGGCACCACAGATGCAAAAACACATTCCAAACAGGATGTGAAAAATGACAGTGGTACTATTCACGGGGAGGTGTAAAGAATGGCAATGTTGAAAATCTGCTGTGAAAATCTTAAAAAAACTGGTGAAGTCACGAGCGTGCGTACAAACTGTGCAACGCACACCTGTAATGTAACTAGTTTGGGGATTTTTTTACAGCAGATTGTTAACACAGGCATTTTGGGACCTCCACTCATGAACAGTGTCAGTGTGATTTTCTTTATCTGTCCCGAACAATGATTTCCCACAGCGACCACGCATTTCTGTGCTGAAAGTGTGAAAACACATTTCGGCCATGATGTGGAAAATGACAGCTGTACTGTTCATAAGGAGGTGTGGAAAAATGCCACTGGTGAAAATCTGGACTGAAAATATTACAAATTCCACGAACTTACGAGGGTGCGTGGAAACTGCGCCAATGCTCACTTGTAACACAGTCATTTTATGGAGTTTGTCACCAAATTTTCAACATAGCCATTTAAGACTCTGCTCATGACCAGTGTCACTGTGATTTTCTTAGTCTGTCCCAAACATTGTTTCGTGACACCGACTGTGGCCCATTGTGCGCCACATGCGGAAACACATTTGGGCGAGATGTAAAAATGGTAGCTGTACTGCTCATAAGGAAGTGTGGTAAAATGGCACTGTTGAAAACTGATGTGCAAATATTACAAATTGCAAACTTGCCAGTGTGCGTAGGAACTGCATAATGTCGCTCCTAAAACAGTCATTTTGGGAATTTTCATAATTTTCAACATAGCCATTTTAACACCTCTGCTCATGACCAGTGTCACTGTGATTTTCTTAATGTGTCCCATACATTGATTTCGCACACCGACTGCGCCATTGTGCGCTACGTGGGCAGAAACACTTTATGGGCAAGATGTGAAAAATGACAACTGTACTGCTCATAAGGAGGTGTGATAAAATGGCAATGTTGAAAATCTGGAGTGAAAATATTGAAAACTTGCGAACTTACGAGCGTGCGTAGGAACTCTGCAACGCACGCTCATAAAACAGTCATTTTTAGGAATTTTTTCACCAAATTTCAACATAGCCATTTTAAGACCTCTGCTCATGAACAGTGTCACTGTGATTTTCTTAATATGTCCTGTACATTGATTTCCAGACACCATCATGCGCCATTGTGCACTACATGGCGGAAACACGTTTTGGGTGAGATGTGAAAAATAACAGCTGTACTGCTCATAAGGAGGTGTGGTAAAATGGCTATGTTGAAAATCTGGAGTGAAAATATTGAAAATTCGTGAACTTCTGACGTGCGTGGAACTGCGCCAATGCAGCGCTCATAAAACAATCATTTTTAGGAATTTTTCCACCAAATTTTCAAAATAGGCTTTTTGAGAGCCCACCTTATGAACACTGGCAGTGTCATTTCATTAATCATTCCCGAAAGGTGATTTCATGCAGTGGCTGCAAAATCACCCTTCGAGCCCGAGTAACACCATGACAGTGACAGCATTCATGAGAAGGGGTCCCAAAAACCCCATGTTGAAAATTTGGTGCAAAAATTCCAAAAAATGCCAGAGATATGCAGCAAAGTTGAAAAAACCCTATCTATTACATTATACAGCTTACCGGCATTTCCTCAGTTAGCGGTCGGCTTTGAAGAGTGCAGAGCGTGTTCCGGTCCACCGAAGATGCGACCGCCCGGACTCTGGAGGTAAGTAGGTGGGGGTGTGTAGGAGGCAGGTGCGCGCCGTGGGTGGAGTGCGGGTGGGGGCAGGGAGACTGCGAGGGACCGTTTTTAATTTACAGCTTTTTTATTACTAAGGCGACACGGGACGTTTGCCACGCTGAGGTCGGCTCCCAGCATAGCAGCTGGAAAGGCTGTTTGGGGGCTGGAGCCGACAGGGATTGGGCACCCTGTCAGTCTGGGGCGTGTGCCGCTGGTGGGCTCCCAGCATAGCACCGGGAAAGCTTTTGGGGGCAGGGGCCGATGGGGAAGTGGGCACCCCGGTCGGCTATACAGTATGTGCTGGGGCACGCCAGCACGCAATATGCGTGCGGTGTGTTGAGGGGCTCTGCTCACTGAAGCGGAGCTCTTCCTTTCAGCTGTATGCCACTGCATTTTCAGCAGTCATAGACAGCTGGAGCAGTGATTGGCGCACTGCGACCGCGCCTGCAAACACACTGACTGAACTGGAAGAGGCTGACACACCTCTGGAAAACTCGGATGATGGCACTATGTTTCTTGCACATGCATGCAAGCAAACATAAAAACAGCTATCCTGAAACCCCTACTGAGCACACTCAGATGAAAAGTTGTTAAAACTTCATAGCTCAAAATCTGATTAATATTTTTTTTATGAAATCTTCGAAAGGCACCTCCTTGGGCTGAGCCACTTACACCCTTAAAATTTTGGAACAAAATTCCAAAACTTTTGTGCTCTAAATGTGAGCATAACAAAAGGTTTTTAATGTTTCCAAATCTCCCCAGAATTTGGAATCTGGACAAGCGCCATCACAAAACTTGCAAAATCATAAGAACTTGGAACCCTGACAGCACATGCAACATTCCATGCAATTTTGTTGAATGGTGCCAAAGTTATCAAGGTGCAAACATTGAGGTTTAACATTATGGTGCCTTCTCAACTGTCCCTGATTTTCAGGGATGTCCCTGATTTTGCCTCAAAATTTTACTCTGTCCCTCCTAAAAATTGTGTTTCCCTGACCAAACAGTGGGGGTTGTAAGGACAAAATAATGTCAAACATTAAAGTTTCAGACTTGTTCTTCCTTAGAAAATACATTTTACACTAAGCCCCTTATTCTGCCAGCTTCCTGAGTGGATATCACCAATTTTGAAGATGTGTCCCTGCTTTTGGTCCTTTGTCCCTGATTTTTTTAAGCCTTGTCCCTGATTTATGAGGCAGGAGGTTGAGAGGTATGCTCAGAAGCCATGGCTTCCATGAAGGAGGCCCACCCCTTTGGATCCCCAAGGAAGACTCCTTCACCGATTCTCAAAGTCTCCGGAGTAGGGAAATCACTACTGCAGCACAACAACATAATGATGATTCTACTGCAGCACAACAAGCATATTCTAAGTATAGAATGCCATGCATAACAGGGTTCCTCCAACATACATCATATAAGCAATAACCCACAACAGGGTGTGCGGGTATTGAGGATTAATCAACACCCCGGATGCACTGTGAGGCACGAGGCGGCCTGAGTGCCCTCACCCGGCATCCGGGATTGATTAATCCCCAATACCCGCCCGGAGTGGGTTATTGCGCTTATAATTAATGGTGAGCCCATTTATTGACTGGACTGACACCACTTTCTAATGCCACAATAACCACATTCCATTCCGTAATAACTGGTCAGTTATTACAGTGTTAGTGTCAGCTAGTATCTATCACAGAGGAAAGCAACTTTTATCAGTTTACATCTGAATTCATTCGCTGAATCAAACTGTGTAATATCTGAATCGATCATAAACTATACCTTTCTGGCGTCAGCAGAAGGATACAGCAAAATCTCAAAAATGCAACATTAAAGCAGACAGCAGAGGCAGCATCGGCCTGGCTTGCCACGGCCGTCCACAGTCCTTGACCTGCCTGCCCAGCTTCCAAAGACCCTCGCAAGATATGAAGCTTGATTCAGATCAGGGACTCCAGTCCCTACAATACAATTGGGCGCAGACCTTTCAACTCAGAGGACTATTGGAGGTCCCCCTCCGCTTCTCCCAACCTGAGTGGCTGCCTCCTCCGTGAACTCCAATCTGCCATTTGAATCTGACTTTACAGCTCTTTTTGTTCCTCTGGCTAGTTGCAGTCTAAATTTTGCCCATGACATTTTTCTTTCAAATTTCTCTGATCTGTTAGTGTACCAAGTGTTTAACACACCAGAAATTTGTAATCGGGTACTCACGGTGTTAAAATCTGAGTTTAGACATTGCATGCATTGCTTCTAATGCTTCACCTAAGTTAATTCTGTCCTAGAATAATATATATTTAGCTAGCAGATTTTTGTTTAGTGCATAGCACAGTTTTAAGATCAGCTTGAAAGGCTTATACTGCCTAGCTAGCTGACTTCTGTCTAGGGCAAACGAACATACGTACAAACATACAAAATTGCCAGCAGATACAGGCCATATGGTCTATCTAGTCTGCTCGAGTGTGCAGCACTTCAGCCCATTAGACTGCAGCTGCCCCTGCTCCCATTAAGTCTTCCCTCCTCCGCTGCCCCCACGGTATGTACTTTCCCCTTGAATTTGTCCAACCCCCTCTTTAAGCACCCCAGTCTACACTGATACAAGTTGCTCAGGCAGTGCATTCCACCCTGTTACCACTCTTTCAGTGAAGTAGTGCCTCCTCCTTTCCCTCCTGAATCTGCTGCCCTTTAACTTCTGGGAGCGCCCTCTTGTATCTCTTCCATTCTGGAGAGTGAACCCACCATGGAAATCTACTCTGTTCATCCCTTCAGGTACTTGAAGGTCTCAATCATGTCACCTCTCTCTCTTCTATCCTCCAGGGTATACATGTTTAGCTCTTTTAGTCTTTCCTCATAAGTTCTATCCCCCAACCCCTGGATCATCTTTATTGCTTTTCGCTGCACTGCCTCCAGTAGTTTGATATCCCTTTTCAAGTATGGGCGCCAGAACTGCACGCAGTACTCCAAGTGCAGCCTCACCAGTGACCTGTACAGGGGTAATATGACTTCGCTACATCTGGATGTAATCCCCCTTGCTATGCACCCTAGCATCCTGTTAGCCTTAGCCGCTGCCTTCCTACACTGGGCTGAGTGGTTTAATTCCCCGGTCACCAGCACCCCCAGATCCTCCTCGTCGGATGTGGACAGCTTGATGCCATCAATCCAGTAGCTGTATCCTGGGTTTTTGGCTCTGAAATACATCACCTTGCACTTCTTGGCATTGAACTCAAGCTGCCAGGTGTGTGACCACTCCTCGAGACTTGCCAAGTCCTCCTGCAGTAATTTGCCACCCTCCTCCCCATTCACCTCAGCACAGATCTTGGTGTCATCGGTGAAGAGGCTGATCTTATTCTTTATCCCAACTGCTACGTCTGTGATTAAAATGTTAAACAGGACTGGCCCCAGTACTGATCCCTGTGGGACACCACTTGTCACTGCCCTGGGTTCTGATGCTTCTCCCACCTAACAAATACCCTCTGTTGCCTGTCCTTCAGCCAGTTTTCTACCCATCAGGCTAGCTTCCACCCTATACCAAGACTCTTCAACTTGCAGGTCAACCTTCCGTGTGACACTGAATCGAAGGCCTTGCTGAAATCCAGGTAGACTACATCTACTGCCTGGCCCCCGGCCAGTGCCCTCATGTCCCAGTCAAAAAAAATCAACCAGGTTAGTCTGACAGGATCTGCCAGCAATGAACCCATGCTGTCTGTTGTCTTGCAGATCATTATCCACAAGAAACTGAACCAGCCTTTCTTTGAGAATATATTCCATCAGTTTCCCCACAATTGCAGTGGGGCTTACTGGTCTGTAGTTCCCTGGTTCATCCTTGGGCCCACATTTGTGGAGAGGTACCACGTGTGCCTCCTTCCAATCTCTGGGCATACACCCTGTACTTAATGAGGTGTTGAACAGATCCACCAGTGGCTCTGCCAGGACTTCTACCAACTCCCTCAGTACCCTGGTATGTACCCCATCTGGCCCAGGAGTCTTGTCTACCCTCAGGGACCTAAGGCCCTCCAGCACCCTTTCCACCATGATGACCCCATCTGTGGTTGTCTTGCCCCCCCATGCCTGTGCTCTCTTTCCTTGCAGGAACGGGCCCATCCCTCTCCCTTGTGAACACTGAACAGAAGTACTCATTAAGTACTTCTGCCTTCTAGGCCCCCTTTGCCTATCCACCCGCTGCCTTTCCTGATCCTAACTATTTGATCCTTGCACTTTCTCTTTTCCCTGATATACCTGAAGAAATCCTTTTCTCCTTCCTTAATCCCCTGTGCTAATTTCCTTTCCCTGGGTGCCTTTGCAGTCCTGACCACTCTGCTCACGTTCCTGGATTTCCTCACATAGTTGTCCCTATCCTATGCCCTATTGGTTCTCTTGTAGGTTCAGAAGGCCTTTCTCTTATCCCTCACCTTCTCCATTACCTCTCTGGCCATCCAGCTTGGATGCTTGGTCCTTGATTTCTTTTGCTGGCTCTTGACACAAGTTTTAGAGGATTCAATCAGCCCTAGTTTCATGATTGCCCATTTCTGCTCTGCATCCATGTCAGGGTGGATGCCATCTATGTGTGTTCTCATTAATTGCCCCATCCTGCCAAAGTCTGCCTTTCTGAAGTCCAGAACCTTTGTTTTTGTATTGTGGATCTCTCTACCCAACCTGATAGAGAACCACACTGTGTGGTGATCGCTACCAGCCAGTGGTTCCTCCACCCTTACATCAGTGACCTGCTCACCATCCTCCAGCAAAAGGTCTAGAATATTTTCTTCCCTTGTTGGCTCTGTCACCCTTTGGGTCAGGAAGCCATCCTGGATTGCTTCCAGGAGGATCTGCTCCCTGGCACATGTGGTGGCTGGGATTCTCCAATCCACCCCTGGTAAATTGAAGTCTCCCATCACCACAGTGCTCCCTTTGCCACAGAGTCTCCTTAGGTGCTCCCCCAGCTCCCTATCCACATCCTCTTTCTGGGTTGAGGGCCTATAAACAACTCCCAATTGGACCCTAGTCCCCTTTGGGGCATGGAGTTGTATCCAAATGACTTCTAAGCTCCCTTCTTCCAACTCCTCCCTGATGCATCCAGTCCCTTCCCTTATGTAAATAGCTACTCTCCCCCTTTACCTTTTTCTCTGTCCCTTCTGAATAATTTAAATCCTGGGATGGCCAAGTCCCAGTCATGGTTTTGGGTTGCTCATGTCTCAGAGATGGCTGCTATGTCCACCTCTCCTTCTGCCAGTAGTGCCTGCAGCTCTGCCATCTTATTCCCCAGACTCCTAGCATTTAGTGATACCACCCTCCACCCTGACTCTCTCCCAGCTGCCCACTTCCTCCCCTCCCCATCCTAGACAAAGTAGGCCCTATCTTTGCTATGGGGGGAGGTCCTCTGGACCTCCTCTCCTGATTCACTCCACCCCCCCCCAGCAAGTTTAAATTATACTTTGTGGTGATACATTCCCTCAGTCTCTGCTTTAACACCTCCGAACTCTCCTTACATAGATGTAGCCTGTCTTCTGCATCTGGATCTGGATTCTCCCATGTGTTGCCCCATTCTCCTACCCAGCCATACCCCATGGACTCACACCATTCTCTCAGCCACCTGTTGAAGTCCATTATTCTGCTTTTTCTGTCCATACTTGCCCTTGGCACTGGCATAACTTCTGAGAATGCCACTGTGCTTCCCTGCTCTTTGTATTGTTTCCCCACTTCTCTGAAGCTGTCCTGCACCTCCTCTATCTGCCTTCCTTCCAGATCATTTGTTCCCAGGTAAACAATGTTGTGTGTTTCCCCCCCACCACCTTCTGTACACACCTACCAATATGCTGCTGCACCCTACCTACTGTCATGCCAGGCATGCACGCTACCCAGATACTGCTTTTCCTGGCTCCCCTTATCCCCATCTGACCCCCTTAACTATAGAGTCCCCCAGAATTATGACTGACTCCTTTATGTGCTCCCTCTCTTTTTGCAGGCTCTTTTCCTTCCACCCAAAATGCTCCCTTCTCCAATCCCCCCAGCCATTTACCCCTTCTGCCTCCTCCATTCTGTGTCCTAACTTCTCCACCTTTCGAACTATGGCTGGCGCATCAGCTTTACTTCCTAGACCATCCCCCTTGTGCCCCCCCCTCACCTTCCCCCGGCTATTCTCTGCCCCTCATCCTGCCACCCTCCCCACTATGGTTTTCCTGTGTTTTCCTTGAGTAGTGTGTGCCCCTACCCAAGGTTCCTTCCTCAGCCTTGTTCCATCCTTATCCTTGCTGCCTCCTGTTTCTAGTTTCACTGCATCTCCCTGCTCCATTGTCTCTGGTTTTGCTTCCTTACCACCTTTCTGCTGCCCCTTGTCTTTAGGACTATAGGTAGTACATGCCACTTCTGTGATGCTTCCTTTTTCCCTGGTAGTGACTCCCCCCTTTAATCTTCTCAGTGATTCCACTACCTTCCCCCTCCTGATTCTCCCAGTTAGCCATACCATTGACCTGCTTTGCTCTGGTGATCCCCTTTTCCTGTCTTTTCTTCGCCCCCTTTCCTGAGGCTTATGACCTTGCACTGGCCCTGCTATAGTCTTGTCTCAACTGCTCCACCCCCGTCTCCCTGTCTTGTATGTGCCTATACTGTATTTTTCAGCCCACCTCCCCATTCCTCTGGAATGTCCTTGTGCTGGCCTGCTGGAGGCTGTATTGTGTGTGCCAACAGGTTCCCCTTACAACACCAGTCTTCCCTACCTCGGACTCCCCATGCCTGCAGCTCCCTCCTTAGCCACCCAATTTCTTCCCTCATTTACCCCATCTGCCAGCACACCAAGCATCCCCAGCCCTCCATGCCACTGCCAGGAACATGGCTGCTCCACATCCTTGGCAACAAACTACCCTTCCTAGCTCCTGCTAGTTGCCAATCCCCTTCCTCCCTTCCCATTGATTGAACCTTCTGTCCCAACCCTTCCCCCGTGTTGGCCTCCTTTCATCTACATTGGTCATGTTCACTGTTGTCACTCCCTGTACTTCCTATGTTGTCTGTTCCCCTTCAGCCTTCCACTCCCTAGGTCGAGCCTCCTCCCCTTCCCAGTTGAACACCACTAGTACCTGATATATTCCAGTTGAAGGCCCCCTACAATATCCACCTATCACACTAATCAGCAATTCATTGTGGATGCTGTACTCCTAGTTGAGACCTACCTATGCTTTTTCCCTGCCCCGTGGCTGCATTATTGAATAGAACTACATGAGCTGCACCTGAAGCCCCTTCCTCCAACTGCAGGGCAGGTGTTCCCCTATAAATGAGCTGTGTTCTGGAGGGAGGGGTGGGGAAGGGTGGGATTAGGGCCCACACCCAACTCTCACGCGAGAGTATCAGCCTTGTGTCTGTCCCTCACTGCACCTCCAAGCACTTCAACCTCCTCCGGAGAAAGGTCCCACACACACACAGACACACAGACACACACACACACACACACAAACACTGTATTAAACAAGTCAGCACTACTGCCCTAAAGTCCACAGACTGAAAAAAAATGTAAAGCTTATCCAGCATGCTACAGTATAAAGATAAGTTTGTTATGCTGTAAACTGCTAGCTGATTTCTGTTTAGGGCATGCTACAGTCTTTAAGATAAGTTTGTTATGCTGTAAACTGTTAGCCGATTTCTGACTGGGGCATTTTACTGTATTAATATAAGTTTAAATGCTTTAAACTGTCTGCACTTTTTCAACTAACTTTCCTCCATCACACCTACCCTAAATCTTCCTCTTTCACTCGCGCTCTCTCTCTCTCTCTCTCTTTCACTCTCTCACTCGATCCACTCCTCAGCGGCTCCACAGCTAGCCCGGCTCCCTCCCTGGTACTGTTTCCCCACCCCCGCTCCTCCATTTTCTAACCCCCTGCTCTCCTGTATGCCTCCCAAGCCATTTTTCCATTTAAGTCTGACTCAATTTACCTCTTCCTGATCCCACTCCCAAGTGCTCTCTGAGTACTCCCCCCCCCGATTCCGGCTGCTTCCACAGCCATTGTTTACCCTGCTAATGGCCTCACAGCTGCTTCGGGCTACTCACCAACTGGAGCCTTAGGCCAGATGACCCCCAAACCAATCATTTCTCTCCCCCCACTCTTCCTCCTCCTCTCCACTCTCTCTCTCTCCCGCTCTCTTGCAATGGTGTCCCACCTACCAATTAGAATAATTGCTAGGTGTACTGCCAGATAAATTACCCTAACCACCTCCCTCCTTCCCTCTCTCCAGGATAAGTGCCTTGGCTGAGTGCCCACTGCCTAGCAGCAGAAGTAGCAGTGTTGGTCCAGCTTGCCATGGCTGGCTGCATTCCTTGACCTGCCCGCCTGACTTTCAAAGACCTTTGCAAGGTACGAAGCTTGATTTGGATCAGGGACTCCAATCCCTACAGTACAATTAGGCACAGAACTTTCAGCTCAGAAGGCTATTGGAGGTCCCCCTCTGCTTCTCCCAACCTGATTGGCTGCCTCCTCTGTGAACTCCAATCTGCTGTTTGAATCTGACTTTACAGCTCTTTTTGTTCCTCTGGCTAGTTGCAGTCTAAATTTTGTCCCGCCTGGCCTCCCCCACCCCGTCACTCTTTAAATCCTATTTTCTGCCTAGAGCAATCTGCCCTTGAGCCAACATTTAAATCCCTACAAGAGTTAAAGGAACACCCTCCCTTAAAGGCACATCTACATTCACTGGTGACCCATAGCCCACTGCAACTTCCCATCTTGTTCTACATATTTCCTGAATTCTACTATTACTGTGGTAATACACACCACTGCTGTTGCAGCCCACTGCACCTTCCTATTAGTTTAAGGTACTTTTAGTGTTCTCCTTCTCCTATTGTTATTTTCTCCGTTAAGCCAATCTATATGCCCCATTGCTGCTGTAGCCCATTGTAACTCTCTAAGTTTGTTCAACAAATATCTAATATTCTTATTTCTTCTATTGTTATACGCTCCTCTAAAGCCAATCTCCCCCCACACACTTCGATCACCATGAAGCCTCTAAATTACCTCCTATTGGTACTTACCCTCTCAATGCCCACCTCTACTCCGTACACCCCATGTGATAATGAGAGTTTAAAAGCATTACCAGCTAGCCCAAACTGCCCAAATTCAACAACTGCACCAGCACTGTCAGTATTTACTCACTGCCCCCTAATCTTCTACTCCCTCTCAACGAAGCTAACCCCATCCCTCCCCCTACCATCTCCCTGCTCCTACTCTTCTACAACTCCTCCAAGTGTTGCACTCTCTGTATGAACTGCTCCCATGAGATACAAATGCTTAGACTGCAGGCTGCCAGGCTGATATACCTGCTATTGCTCATATTGGGAAATGTCCATCCCAATCCTGGCCCCAGTGTGATGGGCCCAACTCATCCAGAGAAGCAGAGCAATATCATGGTTGCCTCAATTAACATCTGCAGCTTGCTGTCCAAGCTTGATGCCCTGCAATAGTGGGTAGCACAACACAGGTCAGATGTCTTATCTGTGGTTGAGACTTGGTTCTCACCAAGAACTGCAGACAATGACATTCAGCTTGATGGCTATATGTCCTTTAGGTTAGACAAAACTGGAAAACATGGGGGGATACCTCATTTATATAAAGGACCACCTGCAGGCACAAGCCCTTCCACCCATAAATTCAGGCAACAACACCAAAATGCTACCAGTTAAACATATCCTAGGGACCCATGGGAAAGGAATAACCTTTATCTCTGTTTATATCCCACCTAAGGAACAGACTGCAGGATTTAAGGTTCTCCATGACTATCTCTCCAACCTCCAACATATCTCCGAGGTGCTAGTTCTGGGTGACTTCAATGTGAACTGGTTGTTCCCAGACTCAGCACCCTATAGAGATGCCCTATTGGCTAAAAACTTTGACCAGCTAATAGATTCCCCCTCGGTCACTAACTAACACACAGGGTCCAGCACCTTGCTGGACTGGCTACTGACCAACCACCCAGAATGGATCACCAGCTCTTCTGTTCTCCCAGATGCCATAAGTGACCACTTGCCCATCATCTGTACCTGGACTAACAAGTCACCTAAACTCCCCCAGAAAGTAGTCACATCACGTATCTTAAAAAAAGGGCAACTGGGCATCTCAGGCTAACAAACTGATCCGACATCTTCGAGGCCGAGGATGTTGATGTAGCCTTAGACCACTTCATTAAGTCTTTTAATGCAGTCTGTGACATCTATGCAACTGTCACTACTAGGAAAGTAAAAAGATCCCATAAATCCTGGATAACCCTCTCTCACCTTGTCAACTACATGCTAGGAATAACTTATGACACAATGCAAGAAGCTCTGGCTCCCACACTGATCTACAAAAGTACAAGGCAGCACGTAACAACTGCACCAGAGCCATCCACCTAGCTAAATCCCAGTACTTCAAAGCTGAACTTGTTAATACCTGGGGTGATAGCCGAAATTTCTGGGCAAACATTAAGGCCCTAACAAGAACTCCCAACAAAACAGCCCCTACCTTCCTGAACATCAATGGGAATATTGCACAGGATCCCAAGCTCATTGCAAATACCTTCAATAAGACATTCACAGGCCTCAGTGCAGTACTCCCCTCGGACTATCTTCAACCAACAAGCAGTGAACATAGCAATGCATCAGGTCCCACACTCCCACACTCAGCTTACCCCATTCTACCTTAAGAAAATCTCCCAATCAGAGGCAAAAAAGTACCTTCAGAAAGTGCTCAACAAATCCAGGCATAGCAGTGATGACCTCGACCTAAAGCTAATTGCCCTCACCTTAGACATCATTATAGCTCCACTAACAAGAATACTTAACCTCTCCCTAACCATCGGACAATTCCCTAAATTCTGGAAAGCAGCAGTTGTCACCCCAGTCTTTAAAAGTGGGAACAGAACACGCCACACAAACTATCGACCAATCTCGATCCTACCCCCTATCTCTGAAGCATTAGAATGGATCATCTACGATCAGTTAAGTAACCACCTAGATAAATACAAACTCCAATGCAAGGAACAACACAGTCTGAGAAAACAGCAAAGTACAACAACAGCACTGCTTGAGTTTACCGGTTTCATACATGATTCCATGGACTGAGGGCATTTAGTGGGGGCCACCTTTATAGACCTCACTAAGGCCTTCAATACCATGAATCATGAGCTTCCTCTAACCCAATTATGTGTCACCTCCGTATCCTTGACCGTTCTGGGATGGTTTCAAAGTTACCTCTCTGGGTGTGTTCAAGAAGATAAAATTGGCAGCACACTCTCTGACAGCCAATGTGTCCACACAGGTGTCCCCCAAGGGTCCATCCTGGGCTCTCTACTGTTCAGCCTCTTTTTAAACATCCTCCCCCAGGTATATAAGGTTATAATCCTCCTCTATGCTGATGACGCGGTCATCTACACTAGCCACCCTGACTTCAATATCCTTCAACAATGCCTGCAGCTTAACATCAAGCTGGTAGAAAACTGGTTCTGTAATGCCCGACTCTTGCTAAACTATAAAAAAACTAAAACAATGCTCTTCACCTCTTCCCACAAAAGTATAAAACATCCCACCTCAACATCCAGAACAAACAGAATGAAAGTCTAGAAATGGTCCACAATTCCAAATGCCTGGGGGTCATCCTGGAGAGCTCCTTTATAATTCTCACTACACATAGACCAGGTCTACAGGAATGCTAACAGGGTGATTGGGCAGCTATATACACATAGGCACTGCCTAATGCAGGAAGCACTCAGACTGGCAATAAATAGCTCAGTCTTCTCCACCATAGACTATGGACTTGCCGTCTATGGTGCAGCCTCAGACATGTCACTAAAAAGGATCGCTCTGACCCTGAACAAAGCATGTAGACTCCTTTTTGGAGCTCCACACCTCACCAACACATATGACTTGTACTCGCTCACGGGCTGGCTGGACCTTGAACTTATGAAATCTGTCTCCTAGCTAAAAAGGCTTCCCTGGACCTGACACCTGCTGGGATTCAGTCCATGCTCTGCCCTGCTGCCCCAACTAGACTTACCAGGGGCACACAACTGAGACACTTTAAGGTACCTTTCCATGGTACAATGCAAGGCCAGCATTCCTTTGGATTCTGTGCTCCACATCTGCTCAACTCCATCCCAAAGAACATACTTGCAGAGACCAAACTATGACTATTTAAGGCCAACCTCCGCTCCTACCTCTCTGGACTAAAGAAATGTTCCTGTGCATTATAACACCCCTCATGACCATGGTCTACTCATATCATGTCTGCACTTACTCCCTATAAGAAAACCTCTACCCTATAAGCACTTCTTCCCCCTCCCCCGTGACAACCAATTTCACCCCTCTTTGCCTACCACTCTTATTCCCCCTTCCTTTATTACGTACTCAAGTAATCCACCCCTCTTCTCTCATCTCACTTATTCCCACCCCTAACACCCACTTTCCTATTATCCCCCTTCCCCCTGCAACATCCCCTCTCGCTTAACCCTCATACCCTAGCTTCCCTTCCTCACCTCTGCATCTTTCATTATGTCCCCTTTTCTATCATCCCCTTCTCCCTGTTATACTCCCCTCATTACTCCCATACCCATGCTACCCTCCCTTACCTCTACTTCCCTCCCCAACCCCCTCCACCTCTTCCCACCCCCACCCCAAATGACAAATGGTTCCAATTCCTGCTTTACAGAGCTGTGCTCCAAATTATTCTATTTGTCTCTCCCTCTCTTGAGCCACTGCCCTGTATTGTAATGTAACCACTGTAATGTTTTGCTTGCCTGATTGTACTTAGCTCTCTTCTGATGGTTATTGTGCGTATTTCTGTGTCTGTACTGTACAAACTGATGTGGAACCTCTGTAAATGAGCTCCCAGCTCAAAGGTTGTAAATCCAAGATTGCAATAAATAAATAAAAAAAATAAATAAATGAAGGAAAGGTTTTCTTTTTGAAATCTCTCCCAATGCAATTGCAGAAGTTTAACATCATATGTCTGTCTTGAACCACAGAGCTCCCCAACACACACACACACACTGACATTCTGTAAAATAAAACAAAACAATACCTTTTAAACCCCTTTTTGACATCATACTGTATACCAACAATAAAGTATTCACATTTATATCTGTTGTTAATATTCACAAGTACAAAATCCATGAGAAAGTGAGTCCCATCTCACTGCCATAAGTCCCCAAACACTCATTAAATCCCAATACATATTTATTCATAGTGATTTATTTATGTGTAGAACAAGCATTTAAAAAGGTATCCCTTTTGAAAGGACAATCTGTTAAACATACTACTGAAGTGGGCTGATGGGAAGCAGACATACTGAATAAAAGCCACCAGCTCTGCTCTGGCTCCTCTTAAATTCCATTTGAAAATGTAATCAGCTCAGTTTTACACCAACAAATTATATAAAATAAAGAACGGGGAGTTAGATTATGAGTTTTTTTACACACCCTCACTGTGTAATACCATCACAGACCACTCATGCTTTGCACTCTTGGTTTATGTAGTATTACAAACTTCAGGTGTGTAAAATAAACTCATAACGTACAACATGCTATCCATTATTCTCTATTTATGTCACCCCAATTAAAATTTACATACCACAGAAGAAACTATTTGAAAGTATATTCACACCAATTAAGAGTATATACCCCCAGTATAGAAAATCATATGCTAGCACACTGTTTACAACTAATTACCAAATCAATTAACCAATTGACATATCAATTATCATACCTACCAAACCAATTAAGGCACTTACCAAAAACACACAAGCTTATTAGACCTAAAAACCCTTTCAAAACCAGTCAAATACTAACCTAACAATGTTTTCCCTGTGCCTCACCAAGCAGCCCTGTCCCTCAGTGTGCCTGAAAATTTTTGAAAGCTCATAAAAATCAATATCATGGAAACACACTAACACTGTTATCTTGTTAATTGGGACCCCATTAGGTGAATTCTGCTGTTACTTTTTGGAGAAAAATGACTCAGGAAATGCATTTTTAACACATTTTAAAATTATTTTTTTGTTGTGAGATGATTTTCTTTTTTCATATGACTACACAAAGCAAGGATAGGACCATGCAAAACAAGATTGCCTTCATACAATAACATAATCTGGACTTAGGGTTTTTTACATTCTTTTTCATATGATGGAATATTGTTTCATGGGAATGACACAATCTAATGAAAAAGATCCCTTCATATGAAAAAAGAATTTGAACTTAGGTTTTTTCACATTCATTTTTCATATGAATGAATCGTTTTCCATGAGATTGGGTCATTCCCACGAAGAAAGATTCCTTGATATGAAAAAATAATCTGGACTTAGTTTTTTCATTTTTGTTTTGTATGAAGGAATCTTTTTTGTGAAATTCCGTCGTTCTCACAAAAAAAAGATCCCTGCGTATGAAAAAAAAATTGGACTTATTTTTTCCCCCTTATTTCAACTTTAACAAGTCAATCTATATAGGAGCTATCTACATATCAAAAGAAATGTCTTAATGAGAACTAAAACACTAATACATAACACCCCCCTCAAAAAAATGTAGGGGCCATATAAAAAAATAAACATTTAAAAATGTAAATTCCCAAAGGATTACATTGCAACTTTAACAAGCCGAAAGTCCATCAGTAATTGGAGTAAAGGGACAATGTATATATCCAAAAACAAGGTGTCCCTGAGTAGTACATAATTAATACATAATCCCAGGTAGGCAATCATCTAGGGATACAGTGGTCACTGTACAGAGTGGTTTTCCACAAAAACCATGGAGGAGTCCAGTCACACAAGGGGAACAGTCATGGATTTCCAGAGGGTAGATTTTAAGAAGTTGGGGGAATGTCTAGTGAAAGAATTGTGAGAAAGGAAGGGGGAGGATAAGCAATGGGCAACTCTGAAGGGTGTCATAGCTGAAGCTACTAATATGTGCATAAGGCAAGTAAGTATTAGAGAAGGAAAAAACAATATGGTTCACTTAGGAAGTAGCTGGGAGGGTGAAAGGGAAAAAGCTGGCATTCAAACATTACAAAGAAACACAGAGGAAGAACGATAGGGAAGCAAATATGGAAAAATTGAGGGAGGCTGGAAAAGAAGTTAGTAGAGCCAAAACACAAACAAAGGAAAGGATAGCCCAGTCAATTAGGAAAGGGGACAAGACATTTTTTAGATACATTAGTGAAAGGAGAAAGACTAGTGAAGGGATAGTGAAACTGAAAAGGGATGAAGAGGAGGACTGGCAAAAGGCAGAAATCCTGAATAAATATTTCTGCTCAGTATTTTCAAAAGAAGAGAAGAGGGAGTGACCACTATTGATAGACAAGCATTTGTCAATGCCAAATGTTGGCTTGCTGGCATTGTCATTGGTAGTACAGAAGTTAGAGAGATGCATAATAGGAATGGCAGTGAAATATTGAACTAACGCCAACCCCCAACCCCCCATGCAGAGACTGAAAGGCATTGGCAGTGTGCCTTTGGGTCATTGGCTGTAATGCTTACACCATTCCATTCCACCTCACCCCACCCTGCAGACAGCAACAGGTGTTGTGGTGTGCCTTGGGATCTTTGTCCCTTACGCTCACCCCATTCCATAAGGAAATATGCTGAGATGGGTACAGTATAGGAGAATGGGGGTATGTTAGGGCTGAAGACCACAAGGCACATCTCAATGCCTTTCAATGGATGCAGAGTGGGGTGTGTGGGTGGAATGCTGTGAATATTATGGCCAATGAACCCAAGTCACACCCCTGATGCCTGTCAATCTCTACAGGGTGGGGTGTTATGGTTGGAAACCCTAATGCCCCAGGTGTTTGTTGGTATTTTCACTCCAAATTATTTTCATGGGCTTTTTGGGACCCCACCTCAGGTACAGTGTCACTGTTGTTTCATTACTCAATCCTGAAAGGTGATTTCACACAGCGACTGTGTCATTCGGCGCCACAGGTGCAGAAATATATTTTGAGCAGGATGTGAAAAATGACAGCTGCACTGTTCATGAGGAGGTGTGAAAAAATGGCAATGCTGAAAATCTGGAGTGAAAATATGAAAAATTGGCGAAGTTACGAGCATACACAGAAATTACACAACACAGGCCCATAACGCATCATTGTTTTGGAATTTTTCCACCAAAGTTTCAACATGGGTGTCAGAGGGTGGAACTTTAGTGACAAGACAGGACTCGATTTTCTTTGGTGCACACTACCTTAGTGTGACTAAAAAATTGATTTAGAATCAAAATAAATTAAAATTACTTCAAAACAAAATAACAAATAAATTCAACAGCTCTTACAGAGCTTAAAGTACTGCCATAGAGTGGTACCATTTGACCAACAGGACCATTTTCTTCTGTGTCCAAAACCTATCTGACAAGAATGGTTAGCTCTATTCATTTTATACTGCCCACCTGATGACATCACAGGTCATCTGATCCACCCCATCACTAATACAGAAAATAAATCTATGCTAATACAAGTATGTGGGCAGTATCAGAGACCACTAGAATATATTTTAATAATATTAACTATTTATCCATTTTATATTTTGCCAACATACAGGGAAAACATATTTTATTGGTATGCATACATAAGGGTCACTTAACATCCTGGCTCCGCCCCTTTTAGGTAACCAACCCATAGTAGAACACTTTAAAAGCAGAGAAGAAAGGGGAGGCTGGTCCTTAAGAATCCCTGCATACAAGTATCAGCTACTCATGAATTAAGAATACCCTTTCTTGGTATGTCCTTTCATTTCCATGTAAAAGGAGAGAGGAAAGAAAATTGCACTGATTAAAACCGAAATAATCACTTGTTGTATGCTGTTGCTAAAGTTCGATTCTTAGCAATGCATCCGGGCATTTTAAATTATGGGATATGTTTTTTTTGTAGCCTAACTCCTATACATGCCAATAGTTTTTTTCTTTTGTTGAAAAATGTAGTTTCTAACATAAAGAAAGGTTTTTTTACCCAAACTGATAAAAGCTGCGGCTGCTAATTATTACTTTTTTAGAGCAGCCGCTCATTCCTTATGCTTCATTCAGACTGGTGGTGCACAGCGCTGCCCAGCCCGAAAACGCTCCGTCTTTTATTTTTTACTTAGCGGGTGTAAGAGGAGAAAGTAAGCGTATTGCCTTCAGTTATAAGCAGTACCCTTCACAGCACCCTGTCACCTTGGGAAGGGGGGGAGGTAACCCGCGAGGCGCAGACCAACATCAGGAGCATCTCACTCAGCCTGACAATCTTCTATGCATCGAGGGCATTGCAGACATAAACATGTAGAGGTGACTCTTTTGTTATTACTATACGAGAGCAAGCTGGGGGGAATGAAAAAGAAACATAGTACTTTGATTTCGCACCTACAATTCAGACCCTCCATGAGCAAACCACAGCGCCGCTCTGCTAAGCTTTCCCCCAAAAAAAACGTGATTCAACCATCACTCTCATGGATCGCTTGGGTCCCGAAATCAAACATACCAAGTGAGGGGGATTCTTCTTTTTTACATAGAGGAAAACATAATGAATTAACTATTAGTTTATTATTATTACTCTTAGTTTTCTGGGCATTCTAATTACAATAAGCTCATTCACTTATGACCCACCTCATGGACTAAAGAAAATAGAGGGGAAATAGAGATAAAGGTTACCATAATAGGAGGCCAACCATATTATGATAGAAAATGAAGCATAGAAAGAAGTATCAGAGGATAGTCAAGCACTACTGCAGTAGATTTTATTATATTTAGAAAGGGCAAAGAATAGAGGAGACATCCGGAGGGGGTGTTGTTTCCTAAACTACCACAATGGGCATTTTGGGACCGCCCATCATGAACAGTGACACTGTGATTGTGTAACTCTGTCCCAAAAGTTGATTCCCACAGCGACCATGCCATTCTGTGCCACAGGTGTGAAAACACATTTTGGGAAGGATGTGAAAAGAACAGCTGTACCGTTCATAAGGAGGTGTGAAAAAATGGCAATGTTGAAAATTTGGGATGAAAATATTAAAAACTGGTAAAGTTACAAACATGCGTAGAAACTGCGCAACACACGTTCGTAACGCAGTCATTGTTTGGAATTTTTTCACCAAATTCACAACATAGATTTTTGAGACCTCCCCTCATGAACAGTGGCACTGTCATTTCAATAATCAGTCCCAAAAGATGATTCTGTGCAGCAATCGCGAAATCACCTTTCGGCATGAGAAATGAAATGACAGTGTCAGTGTTCATGAGGTGGGGTCCCAAGAACCCTATGTTGAAAATTTGGGGCCAAAATTCCAAAAAATGGCTAAGATATCAACCTAAGCTGACCCCCCCCCCATTAATTCCCATTATATGGCTTACCTTCAATTCTTCATTTTGCAGTTCAACTTCACAGAGTGCAGACATGTCCTGGTTCACAGAAGATGACAGCACCCAACCTCCAGAGGTAAGTATGGGGTGGGGTGGGTGCACAGAGGGAGGGCTGGGATGGGGGATGGGGATGGTGACAAAATGATGGATCATTTCCTTTTTTAAAGGTACCAAAAATTAAAAAACAGCGAAGGACAGTTTTCTTCTTTCACAGGGAAAATTTTTATTAATGTGGGCATGCTGGGGTGGGCTCCCAGTGTGCCACATTAGTGGGAGGGGGCATGCCAAAACAGGGATTGGGCACCTCAATGTCAGCAAATCATGTAGAGGGGTTTGGGGGAAGGGGGCCCATCTGACACCAGGAGTGGACATCCCAGTGTTGGAAGAAAATTAAAAAAAAAATCAGCACATTGGGCTCCCAGTGTGCCACATTAATGGGTGGGAGGGGGAAATACATGCTGACATAGGGATTGGGCACCTGATGTCATTTTTTCAGGAGTGTGTGGTGGGCAGCAGGAGCCACCATGCTTCAGCACACTGGAGTGGGCTCCCAGTGTGCCACAATTAATGGGGGGGATACATGACAACATGGGGATAGGGCACCCCCAATATTGACTTCGCAGGTCTGTTTGGTGGGCAGTAGAAGCCGTCATTGTGGAAAGCCACTCTGTGGCTATATTATGTATTGAAATGTTTCACCAGGAAAGGCACACTGAGCAAACATGTTGCTCGTAAATCCGGCCATGCGCATTACTGTGCACTGTAATGTGCATGGTCGGAGTCATCATCTGATGCTGCAATGGTGAAACTGCATCTGATTGCAGCAGCAGACTTCTTTCAACTTTTTTGCTCTCTTTGAAGTTTCCTGTCATTGCCAGCATGCTCACTGATTGGCAGCTGAGGGATGCACCCACTAAAGCGTCCCCTGCATTTGCCACAACACTGACACACCTCTGAAATGTACTACTACCACAAGATGTTGCTTTCGCATGCGCACAAGCCAACATAAAAAAGGAAGTAAGAGACAGGGAGTGGATACCAGTCCGTTCACAAAAGTGAGAGTCCTAAAAGAGCTAAAAAAACTGAAAATAAACAAGGCAATGGGACCAGATGGAATTCACCCCAGAATACTAAAAGAGTTCAGAAATGAACTAGCAGCACCCCGGCAGAATTATTCAATAAATCATTAGAGACTTGGGTGGTCCTAACAGATTGGAAAATGGAAAATGTTCCTCTACTCATGAGTGGGAGTAGAGAGGGGGTGGGCAAGTACAGGCCAGTCAGCCTAACCTCAGTGGTAGGGAAATTGATGGAAGCAATACTCAAGGAAAGAATTGTGGAGCACCTCGAATCCAGCGGGCAGTAGGATCAAAAGCAACATGGTTTAATGGCAGGTAGGTCTTACAAACAAACCTGATAGATTTATTTGATTGGGTAACCAGAGTGGTAGAACGGGGGCGGGGGGTGGATGTGGCCTACTTGGATTTTAGTAAGGCCTTCAACACCGTCCCACATAGAAAGCTAATAAATAAGTTTAACAGCCTAGGAGTGGTGCACAGAATGGTGGACTGGGTTAGAAATTGATTGAGTGGGAGGACACAAAGACTGGTAGTGAATGGGGCTAAATCTATGGAGAGGGAGGTGACCAGCGGAGTGCCCCAGGGTTCGGTGCTGGGCCCAGTCCTCTTTAATGTCTTCACCCAGATGGCTGAGCAGTAATCTCCTCACCACCATCAGATGGAGGGATAAATCCTGGCTCAAGGCTAAACATTCCAAGTCTACAGGAGACTGTAATGAATATAGACAGTTTAGGAACCTGTGTAAAAAATCTATTCATTCGGCTAAGAGTATCTACTGTAAACAGCTTCTTCAGGTGTCAGTGAGGGACTCCCATGGCTTCTGGAGTCACATAAAATTCATCATGGAGCAGGGTATAAGTGCACCCATACTATAGATGACTTTGGATGGAATCAACTGCATCAACATTTCAATTATTGCAAATACTCTTAACTCATGTTTCTCTGATCTCTCTGGGTACATTAATCTGCCTACCTCGACACCACTCAAACTCCTGCAACTAATAGCTCAGCCAACCCTCCATTTAAACTTATGCCAGTCACCTCATCAGAGGTGCAATGCCTCCTACAGAACATACCTGCATATTGGTCAGCTGGAGTTAATGGGTTACTTCCCAGATCCCTAAAAACCTTCACTCCTCTAATAGTAACTCCTTTTACAAGGCTGTTCAACTTTTCAATATCCACTGGCTGTGTTCCCTCCACATGAAAGATAGCTCAGGTAGTTCCCATCATAAAAAAGGGGACACCAAGAATATGGACAATTACTGCCCCATGGCTATATCATCAGTGTTAAACAAATTACTGGAAAAAACAAAACAATGGCCACCCAAGCAGCAGACTACTGTACCTCCAACAACACAACCTACTTTCCACAAGCACAGCATGGCTTAAGAGTAGAGCACAGTACTTCCACTGCTATCATTCAGTTAACAAATGACATCAGGTCAGCTATGGACAAAGGCATGCTCATGGGGGCTGTCTTCATTGACCTGTCAAAGGCTTTTGATCTTGTGGACCACTCCTTATCAACTTCCAAACTGTCTACTCTTAGCTTCACCCCTGACACCACTGCTTGATTCTCTAGCTATGTCTCATAGAGGCAGCAGTTTGTCCAGATTGACAGAGCCAAGGTTGCACTTGCCCACACTGTCATTGGCATTCCACAGAGATCCATCCTGGGTCCTCTTCTGTTGTCACTGTTTGCAAATGATCACCCCTTGATGAATGGCCCAAGTTCTGTGATATTATATGCCGATGACATACTAGGTATCATACTAGGTAGTGATAGATGCACAGAAGACCACATGTGCCCATTATGGTACATCTCCCTCAAGTGGGTCAATATGTACCTGTAGGGTTTAGTAAGTACTTGTCTAGTTTAGATTTAAAATGACTAAAGGTATCTACTTCCATCATTTCTCTTGGCAAGGAGTTCCATAGTGGCACAATCCTTTGTGTGTAGAAATATCTTCTAATGTCACTTTTTGGGAAGGTTAGCATTAGCTGACAATTATGGCTTTTAAGTGAAAGTGCCTTATTATTTTCTACCAATCCCAGGTCAGCAAGAAGTTGACTGTCTCTTGATATTTTAAACATTTGCAAAAGGTCTCCCCTAGTACTCCTGAGCTCAAAGGGGTACAGGTTTAAATCTATAAGCCTTTGTTCATAAGTCATACTGTGGAGTCCATCTACCATTTTTGCTATTCTTCTCTGCACCCCCCCCCAACTCTTCTAATATCCCTACAAAGATGAGGGCTCCACAGTGAAGAACAATAATTCAGATGTGGACGTACATAAGCCCTGAAAGGGGGAAGGATGCAAGACCTATTCCTAGATGAAAAGGATTTTTTAATACAGCCAATGATTCTGTTTGACTTTTTAGCTACTTCATTACAGTGGTCACTAAACTTGAGGTCCTTAGTTATAATCACCCCAGATCATTTGGTTATCTGCTGATCTTAAAGTCCTCCCATTCAAAGAGTCATTATTGCAGGTGTTTGACCGTCCTAGATGCATAACCATGCATTTATTTGTATTGAAAGCCATTCCATTTGACTTTAGCCAATTCTTCCAGATTAGTGAGATCTCTACTGAGAGCCTCCACCCCCAAGTTAGTTTTCACTTCAGCTACGATCTTCATGTCATCAGCAAATTTAATACAAAAGCTATTAATATTTTTAGTCATGTGAACAGAGAAAACAGGGCAGGTCCCAACACAGATCCCTGCGGCACCTCACTGGTGACATATCCCTCACTTGACAAGTGCCCTCTAATTCTTACATTCTGAGTTCTGTTGTTTAACCATGCCTCCACCCAGTCTGTAATTGTGTAGTTCTATTGATTCCAAACCTGTGCATTTTTTGCTATCAAAATCGTATGTGGGACTTTGTCAAACGCTTTACTAAGGTCTAAATAAATAACATCAACTGTAGATTTTTTATCAGTGGTGCTCTATTCCAGTTCAGCTGACCTGTCCACTATTAACCATAACCTGAACACTGACTTTGACATCCTCAAACACCGGCTGAAGCAAAACAAGCTCATCTTAAATACCAAGAAGACCGTCTCCATGCTCTTTGGTTCAAAACCTAGAATTAGAACCTGCTCCCCAGCTAAACATCAATTGCTAGGATGGCTCACCTTATAATGAGGTTGTATCCTTTAAGTATCTAGGAGTCACCCTTGACCCTGCCTTGGATCTCTCTTTACCTTTGTCAAACATCACCAAAGCTGTCAACTCAAAACTTGGGCTCACCTACAAGATCAGCCATAACCTCACCGTAGCTACCAGACTGGCAATTGCCCAGGAAGTCCTCCTGCCGAACATGTTTCATGGGCTACTAGCATGCCAGGAGACCAATAAAGGATTGACAAACAAATGAAACATCTGTTACAATAACATCTGTTGATTTGCCCTATCCATGCCCAAGAAAACGCACCACTGCTCACTTTACTCCAGTCTTATGCTGGCCCAGTGGTGCTGAGGGTTGAAGTGCTGGATGTCACACCTCATGCTACACTGGCGACCCACTTTTGGGAACAAGCCTGGGACACCAGGGGTCAGCTGAGGAGGGGTAGGAGCGGGATTGAGTCACCGATTAGCAGCTCTCCTCTCCTGAGTTGGGGCGGGCATCACGCCAAGTAGTGGGCAGTGTTGGGAGGGGAGGGTGTCATTAGATGAGTGGCAGAAGCCGTGTCTCACCACGACTTACCACATGGACATTGGTCCTGTTCACCAGCACCCTCAAGGTTGGGGACAGGACAGACCAACCACTTAAAAAATTCCCAACCTACGACCATGTACAGTGATCCCACGATTGGGGAGAAGGAGCCCCAGATGGTGGTATGCCACCACCGAGCCCTATCAGGAGTGGGCTTAAATAAATAGATTAAAAAAAACAACTTTACTCCAGTCTTGGATGGCTCTCCCCCTCATCATTTCGGAGGATCACCACTCGCTGCCTCATTTATAAGATCTCCAACTCTGGTGTACCAGCTACTATGGCAAGCATGTTCAAACCAGCTACTTCCACCTACCCCCCGAGATAAAATAAAATTTTCTTTGTGGCTGTACCTAAATGAATATTCCAAATGGGTGAATGTGCCTTCTCAACATTCGCTCCCAAACTTTGGAACGCTCTCCCTCTAGAGCTAAGGCTCTCTCCGTTGCACATGATCTTCAGGAAGGAACTCCATAAGATCCTTATATTCAATGATAGATGTTCATGTGGCTGATTCTGCCCTGCCCTTATGAAAGTCGCTCTTACCCCCTCCACACAACAAAGTGTTTCAGACTTGTACTACTGCTATGCACTTTATTGCAACTGTTGTTTACATGATTTGGGCCAGGTTGTATCCTTCCAGTTTATCATTCCTGTCTTGTTGTATTCCTCTGAGCTCTGATTGTAGTATCTTGTTTTGACCCTTGTAACTGTCTAATCTGCTGTGCCACTGTTAAATGCTCTGTTTCTGTAATGTATTACTGTAGCACTGCTGTGCCTTGGTTAAATGCTCTGTCTCATAAAGTATTGTAATGTAATGTATTTCTGTATCAACCTCACATGCTCTGCTCCTAAATGTATTTTCACCATGTGACTTCCATCACCATGGCTGTAACCCTCCCAGGTCATGCTTGAAAATAGGCAATTCTATTGTCTGGCGCACCTACCCAGTAAACAAAAGCTAAATAAAAAAATAAGCAACATTGAGGAGGGGCTAGAGGGGAAGCTGTGTCTATTTGCAGATGACACAAAGATCTGCAATAGCGTCGATACTCCAGAGTTGGTGGAAAGAATGAGAAGAGACCTATGTAAGCTTGAGGAATGGTCAAGAGTGTGGCCACTGAAATTTAATACAAAGAAGTTCAAAGTTATGCACTTGGGGCATGGAAACCCAGGAGAAGAGTGTTCAGTGGTGGGGGTGGAATTACTGACACCCACCAAGCAAGAAAAGGATCTGGGGGTGATTATAACAGATGACTTAAAGCTGGCCAGACAATGTGAGAAAGTAATAAGAAAAGCCAGCGGAATCTTGAGGTGCATAGAGAGGGGCATCTCCAACAGAAACCTCACCTGAAATACTACATCCAGTTCTGGATGCCACATCTCAGGACAGATGTAGATAAAGTGGAGGCAGTCCAGAGGAGGGCTACAAAGATGATGCAGGGACTAAACCAGAAGATATATGAGGAAAGGCTAACAGACCTTGACATGTATTCGCTGGAGATGGGAAGGGAGAGGGGGGGACATAATACAGATGTTTAAATACCTCAAGGGTATTAATAGGGTCCCGGAGGGGATCCTCTTTCAAAACTCAGTATGATCTAAAACAAAGGGTCATGATATGAGGCCGGAGGGAGGTAGACTTAGGGGGAATGTGAGAAAATACTTCTTCACGGAAAGGGTGTTGGATGCATAGAACAGTTTCCCCATGGAAGTAGTAAGGGTGCAAACAGTGAAGGCATTCTAAAATGTGTGGAATAGACGTGGCAGAACCCTAGTGATGGTGAGGAAAGAATAAATGAGGGACACCTAGGGGGGTAGGATAGGGTAAAAGAGCAGACTAGATGGGCAAGGCAGTCCTCATCTGCCATCAGATTCTATGTATACACAGTATGTATCTATGTAATCCCCCTAAACATTTATGGGGGTACACTGCACCCCAAAATTACTTCCAATCTTCACCATGGTGCCAAATCTACAATGAAAGCCTGATCAACATCTAAAAAGCACCAACGGTGTATCTAGTCTTCCAGCATAACATTGCAAATTTCAGAGTAAACCAACAAAAATGTGTTAACTTCTGGGTAAAAAAAAAACCACGCATTTTTGCTCATATACAATCAAGTGCTGGCAGTTAAGAGGGACACTTAATATATCTTTCCCACTGAAGTGAGCCCCACAAAAAACAATTACAACCAAGCACATAAATTGCTTTTCTGGAGGCATGGAATTGCAGGACCCAGATGGATCTGTGTATCTATGGAGGGATAAAACGCAGGGCCCTCTAAGCCCTGTGCTTCCCTAGACAGATGGATGTGTTCATGCAGGTCCCAAATGGGCTTGCATGAATAAGGATAAGATTATACTATCTAAAAAAGTAAGGAAATTCACTACAAAAAATTGCGTTAATGCAGCAGTTAGGATTCAGATTAAAGCAATAAAAGTAGGGAAATGGGGTGTTAAGGTTTCCAACTCTAACATCACCCCACCTCAAGCAGCAAAAGAAAAAACATTACAGTTTTGCCCATCCTGAGTCTTGGCGAATCAGGGCTGGGTTCTTCCTCGAGGTTATCAACCCTAACACTCACCCCATTTCATGTAGTCTGCACATCTACACTTATTTGCTAATTGAATGGGGGAGTGTTAGGGATGAGAATCCCAAGGAAGACCCCAACCCTGTTTCGCCAAGACTCAGGACAGACAAAATTGTAAAGTTTTCTCCTTTTGCTGCTTGAAGGGTGATGGTGGGGCTGTTAGGGTTGGAAACCCTAACACCACCGTTCCCTACTTTTGTCACTTTAATCTGAACCCTAACTGCTGCATTGATGCAGTGTTCGCAAAGAATAATACATTTTTTGCAAAAAAACTGCATTAATGCAACAGTTAGAAGAAGAATCAGCATTTATATAGCGCTTTTCATACACAGCATCCCAAAGTGCTTCACAAGCAATGCTAGACTGGTAGTGAAGTGACTGAATGTGTGTTGGCAGCCATATCGCACATCATCGCCCACACATAGCCTGGATAATTGCATGAACCGGTTTATGGGAAGGGGAATGTTGGCCAGGACACCAGGAATGTTTCCTGCTCTTTGCAAAGAGTGCCCTGGGTTCTTTTACTTCCACCTGGACACCCACCAGGATGGGCAGAAGGGACCTCGGTTTAACATCTCATCTGAAGGATGGCACACCCCAGTAGTACAGCACCCCCCAATACTGCACTCAGATGCCAGCAATTTTTAGGTGCAAGTCCAATCCCGGTGTGGGATGAGAACCCATGACCTTCTGGTCCAGAGGCAGTTGTGCTACCAACTGAGCCATGCTGACACCTTTAGGGTTAGTTAGTTGTCAGCAGACAACACTTCCCTGAGGGATTTGCAGAGTAATCTGAAAAATAAGAAATAAAAAAGAGATTACTGAGCTACTAGTAGTTACTAAAAAGTAAAACCACCAAAAAACATTTTCTTTAATTTTTTTTGAACACACAGGGATTAACAAGACACAACAGGGGCAATTAACAAATTAGTACCACAAAGCGATAGAACACCATCACTTTAGGAAATAAGTAACTAAAACTAATATAGAAAGAGCCTGACAAAATACTTTACTTAAAGCAGCAGTATTTGCTAGTCAGTGAAAAAATTCACCATATATATTTTTTTAGCGAAAATTTATTTCTGACAACATAAGATTCATGCTCAGTATATTTTTTTGTTTTCTCAGATGTGTTAGGACTTTTTTCATAGCTGATTTTGTAACTAATGACTCACATCATTAAAGATGGCCATCATTCGCAATTTTTTAAACATTTCTTCCCCTGGTGTTACTTGTTGAATGTGCATGCTAGATTCATGCTGTAATTGTATTAGGATGGTTCTTCTGCATGTGTCTGATAGTAAACAGCACAAAATATTTAATTTATTTCATGGTGGACGTGGAATGGGTGTGACATAGATGTGGGAACTTTTAAAAACTTCAAGACCCCATATCTTGGTTCAGGAATGAAAGAAAATGAAAAGAAAAATGTGTACCTTGATAGTTTGGCCCTCCCACAACTACTAAGGGGCCAATAGCATGGGATCATGGACTGCACGTCATACTAAGCTTTTCAAACAAGTGATACCATATGACTCTAAATTCAAAGATCCAATGACTCATGAGCTGTCTATTAGCAAATATACATGCATGTGCTGTTTATAAGTACATAAGATTATTTCTTTTCTCTCTCACAGAACCTTAGTTAATACTGTACCGTACCACGTAACAATTTGCAGAGATCCTTCGCAATTGCTCTGCTCTACTTTGATGCTAGTGTGACAAATGATCCTTATGCATAGTCTGATGAATCTGTGATTTACCTTAGCACAACGTGTCACTGTGATACTGAAGGGTCAGAGAGGTGCCTAATTGCTGGTAGCCAGTTCAGGTAACTAAGCTTGGTCTATCTGTGTGCCTTGCTGGCAGAACAGCAATCTTGACTTGCTCATTTTGTTTTGTTTTTTCTCCCCTCAGTGACTAATTTCAGGTGCTTGACCCACTACGGAACCTGTAACAAAGGACTGCCTAGGCCAAGGACACCAGGCACCCCATAGCTACAGTAGGCCAGCTAAATCTAGATTACGCCCTCCTGGGCCGATCCTCCCTTGTACCTGGGCAGGATTTTTTGCCCCCACCTCTTGCAGTCATAGCACAGTCATGTTGCCACGAGGTCTGTACCCTGACCAAAGCCTGCCTAGCCAACTGCCTACTAGGCCAGGTAAGCCATACCCCTACAATCCTAACAGAGGTATACTTCTTGCCACCATATATATATATTTTGGCAATTCTCTGGGTGGACTGGCTCTCTTGTCTAAAAGACTCAGCCACTTATGGTCCACAGGGACCTGCCACCCATACCACCAGTCACTACTACTGTCCCACCCCCTTCAGCACAAACTCCCTCCAAATTGCCTATGAATTCACCAAAAAAGGGATATGTTACAGTACACTCCTCCAGTTCAGGAGAATATTCAGAAAAGATCTGCTCCCCTCTCTCAACCTAATTATAGATTTCCTGTTGACTGCATTATAGAAACATAGAAACATAGAAGTTGACGGCAGATAAGGACCACAAGGCCCATCCAGTCTGCCCATTTCTTTTTCTACCTTATAAATGTGCCATCGGCCTTTGCTCTGTCAGTGACCTATCTATTCATAGTCATTTGTATTGCTCCCTTATGCCTATCCCATGCCTGTTTGAAGCCCTGCACTGTCTTCATAGCCACCACTTCTTGTGGTGTCATTCCATGCATCTACCACCCTTTCTGTGAAAAGAATTTCCTCACATTCCCCTTAATCGGCCTCCCTCTAATCTCATGCTGTGTCCTCTTGTCCTGCTATTTTTCTTATATTTAAACATGTTAGACTCTTTCACCTTGTTTATGCCCTTAAGGTGTTTAAATGTCTCGATCATATCACCTCTCCCTCCTTTGCTCAAGGGTATACATATTGAGCTCCGTTAATCTGTCCTCATATGTCTTCTGATGCAGTCCCTGCACCATTTTGGTTGCCTTCTCTGGACTGCCTCATGGTTAATGTCCTTGTGAAGGTGTGGCCTCCAATACTGCATGAGCCGCCAGGCCCTAACCAATGTCTTGTACAGAGGATTATTACTCCTCTTACGACTTGTGATACCCTACTAATACACCCTAACACCCCCCTAGCCTTACCTACTGCTTTAGAGGTCTGCTTGGATGATTTTAGGTCATCAGTGATGTTGATGCCCAAGTCTCTTTCTTCCTTTGTGACTGCTAGCCACTCCCCTCCCAGCCTATAAGTGGCTTCAGGGTTTCTCTTCCCTATGTGCATGATTTTGCACTTCTTTGCATTAAATCCCAGTTGCCACTCTTCTGACCATTCTGCTAGTTTATCCAGATCTCTTCTCATTCTGCCCACCCCATCTGGATCATCTACTCTGTTGCAGATCTTGGTGTCATCTGCAAACAGACAAGCTTTTACCTCTAGTCCATCTGCAGGTCACTAATGAAGATGTTGAATAGGACTGGCCCCAGGACTGATCCCTGAGGTACCCCTACTTGTGACTTGCATCTCTTCTGACTGTATACCATTTACCACCACTCTCTGTTTTCTGCCAGTCAACCAGTTTGCCACCCAGTTGACCAACTTCTGACCCACCCCGAGCCTACCTAGCTTATTTATCAATCTTCTATGTGGAACAGTGTCAAAAGCTTTGCTGAGTCAAGGTAGGCGACATCAACTGCTCCCTTGGTCCACCACTCTGGTTACCCAGTCAAAGAAATCAATGAGATTAGTTTGACAGGACCTTCCTTTGTAAACCCATGCTGTCTTGGATCCTGTGCCCCTATGGATTCCAGGTGTTGCACTATCCTTTCCTTAAGGAGTGCCTCCTAATCTTGCCCACTACTGAGGTAAGACTGACCGGTCTGTAGTTCCCCACCTCCTCCCTGCTACCACTCTTGTGGAGTGGGATCACATGAGCCTCCTCCAGTCTTCTGGGACCTCTCCTGTGCTCAGAGACTCACTAAACAATTCTGCTAATGGCTCTGCTAGTTCCTCCTTTAGCTCTTAAGTACCCTGGGATGTATGCCATCAGGTCCCATTGCCTTATCCACCCTGAGCTTAGCAAGCTCTTGTAGGACCCTTTCTTTGTGAAGGAGTAGTGCTCACCTCCTCCCCTGTGTCCATGATGTTGAGCTGTGGGCCCTGCCCACCTTCTCTTCAGTAAATACTGAGCAAAAGTATCTATTTAGGATAGATGCCTTTACAGGGTCCTCCTCTCACATGCTCCCTTTTCTCCATTAAGCTTAGCAATACCCCCTCTGGACTTTCTCCTTTCACTAATGTATCTATAGAAAGTCTTGTCACCTTCTTTTACTGTTCGTAATAGTGTTTCCTCAGTTTGGGACTTTGCCTGCCTTACTGCCTTACCTGCTTCCCTTAGGGCAGTTTGGTATGCCTCCCTATCTTCATCCCGCTGTGTTCCCTTATATTTCCTGAAGGCCAGCCTTTTGGCTCTGACCTTTTCTGCTACTGTATTTGAGAACCAAAGTGGTTTCCTTCTTCTTTGCACTTCCTTTTCTGTCTAACACAATGGGATGTTGCTTCAAGTATTGTATCCTTAATGCTTGCCCACTTGCCTGTACCTCCTCACCTGTGTTTCTTTTTGCCAGGGCTAGCTTAACTCTGTTGGCCATCTTATCAAAGTCAGCTCCTCTGAAGTCCCATATTTATGCCTTGGAATGGGATGATTTAGATGTAGTAGCCAAATTGAACCATACCATGTGATGGTCACTGGCCCCCAGGTGACCTTCTACCTGGAGATCTGTGATCCCTTCTTTGTTAATCAGTACTAGATCTAGGATAGCCCTGTCTCTTGTGGGTTGCTCCTAGCAGGTGATATTCAACTGAATCTGGGCCCCCTAACTACAAATCTCTCTATATCCTCTCCTCAGGACCAGTCCTGCTTGTCCTCGAAGGGGCTGCGGATCACTCATATAAATATTTGCAGCTTTCGACTGAAGATGCAAGAAGTACAAGCATGGCTATCCCTCTACAAACCAGATGTCCTTGCTGTCTCAGAGACCTGGATAAAACCCCACATCCTCGGACATGAGGTAGCTACCATAGGGTACAACCACTATAGAAATGACAGGGTAATCAAAAGAGGGGGCGGGGTTCTCATCTATGTGAAGGACACACTAAGCTCCTCACAGATCTGCACACAGTATAATACCTGCTCTGAGAATGAATCAATCTTTATACTCATCACCCTTGGCCGTGCTAAGCACCTCACCATTGGGTGCATATATAGCCCCCCTAAGAATGCTCTCCAACCCCTGGAGAAACTCACTAAAGTCCTACCTAAAGAGGTCTCAACTGAACTCCTCATCCTGGTGGACTTCAACCTAAACTGGGCCCAGGAAACAAAGATAGCTCTCAATGGCCTGATACAAGAAGCTAATCTTGTTCAGGTTATCACTGAACACACTGGAATAAACCACAAAATTCACACCATTCTAGACTGGGCTCTGGTGTCAAACTCCACTGATATTCAGTCAGCAGGCACTATGGTAGATGCCCTGAGCGACCACTCACTAATCTTCTGTGTCTTGAAGAACAGGGCGATTAGGATCCAACCTAGAATCCTCACAATGCATGACTACTCTAAATTCTCAGCCAAGCAATACAATACCTTCCTCAGTAACACTGACTGGAGCCCACTAAGACACCCCCCAACTCTGGATGACTCTGTCATCTTCTTCCAGAAATCTCTTATGAGGACCACTGACCATTTTGCTCCAATGAAGACCTTTCGGTCAAAAGGCAGATGTTATAAGTGGATCACTCCTCCACTAAAGGCCCTGATAATCAGCCATGACAAAGCTTGGAAAAAGTTCAAGTGTTCCTCCCACCCTGCTGACCTAGAGACATATAAAGCTCTTAGAAACCAATGCAAGCATGCTATCAAACTTGCAAAAAGTGCATGTGTCACTCACCTCCAGAAAACTAACCTTGGCAACCCGAGGTTATTCTGGTCTCATATTAGTGAGCTGTTAAAGGGAAAAAGCAAGACTGCACCAGGCCCCATTGAGGTTAATGGGCTGATACTGAATGATGGGCCCCTTATTGCCTCTGCCCTCAACCATCACGTCACAAATCTAGATTCTTACAAGGTTGGACTCTCTGCTCCTAACAGGGGACCCAGCACACAGGAGCTACCCAACCTTGATCAACCAACTTTTTATATGAGGCTGGTCAAGGTAGAGGAGGTCTTCGCCCTCCTAAAGTCCCTGAAAACCAGGAAATCAAGAGGGCGTGATGGTATCCAACCCAGACTGTTGAAGGATAGGGCCCCAGCCCTCTCAAGACCTCTGACCTGGCTCATAAATCGGTCATTTCTGGCAGGTACCATCCCAGTCCAGTGGAAACAGGCTCATGAGGTTCCTATCCATAAGGGCGGACATCAAGAACCCATTGACAACTACAGACCAATTTCCCTGCTTTGTATCCTGGCAAAAATCCAGGAAAAGCTGGTGTACATACAATTCCATGCCTACTTAGAGGCTTACCAGCTTATTGCCCCATCCCAGCATGGCTTCAGAGCCAATCATGGGACAGACACTGCCCTAATGAAGTTCTTGGCGGATGTGCTCAGGGAACTTAACAAAGGGACCCACACATGAGCGGTTTTCATCGATCTCTCCTAGGCTTTCGACCTGGTTGACCACAAACTACTACTACACAAGCTGTGTAACATAGGCCTCGACCCCCATGTACTCAAGTGGTTTGAAAACTATCTAACTGGTCGTACTCAGAGGGTTAAGTGGAAGGATGAGATATCAGATCCACTTCCCCTAAAAGAGGGGGTTCCGCAAGGGTCCATCTTTGGTCCCCTCCTCTTCTCCCTGTTTACAAATGACTTTAACAGCCAATGTGGGGGCAGTACTGTTGTTCAGTAATCAGATGACGCTGTCATCTACCAATCCCCTGACAACCTGGGGGGCCTTAGCCCACTCCTTCAAGAAGATCTGCTGTCAATGGAGAACTGGTTAATTGAAAACAAATGGTTCTTAATACAGTACCACCAAAACCAAGGCCATGCTCTTTGGACCAAGATCCCTCGGCTAAGACAGAACACAACACCTACAACTTACCTCCAGATCTGGGAACCACATAGAAGTGGTGGCCTCCCTAAAATACTTGGGCCTCATTCTGGACCAAGGATTCACACTAAAGAACCATGTTGACCAAGTTACCAAAATCATTCATGGGAAACTTGGTACCCTCTACCACCTCAAGGATCAGTTGATCCCTGAAGCTAGGATTGCAATTGCCTCTAGCATCCACCTGCCAACACTGACCTATGCCATCCCAATAGTTCAGGGTATGGCAAAGCTTGAGATCAATAAGCTACAGGTCTTGTACAACAAGGTGGTCTGCTTTGCCACTTAGTCACACTCTAGGAGCCACCACTGTGACACCCTAGCACTAATCAGTTGGTCTTCATTTGAAGCTTGCCTCCAGTACCCTCTGCTCTGCCTAGCGTACAAGTTAATTAGCTCAACCCCTCCTCCTAGTCTGTCTGGACTCATTGCTGTCAAGTGAAACCTTTGCAACCTTCGGACCTCAGGCCAAACTCTTCTAGAGGTTCCTAGGGTAAGGACCAAGGTTGGGGAAAATCATTTTCCTCCACTGCCCCTTCCCTGTGGAACAAACTTCCACCTGTGGTGCAGGAAGCACCCTCAATCAAGATCTTCCAAACAAGGCTCAAGGGATACATGCTCGCTATGAGCCAATGTCAATGCAATGGTACCTGACACCTCCCCTTCTCGCCCATCCCGCTCATCCAAATACATGCCTCACCCTACCAAAAGCTGGGCATTCCATTTTTAAAGTACCTTTTCCTTACCTGGGCTCTCTATTTAACAAATGCTCGATGTTGTTAAACTTAACCTATGTGTGATGTTCTGGCTCATTTTTCCTTTCAATGATCGAAATGTTGATAAATCTGTAACCTGTTACACAATGTTACTGCTACAAGGTGTATAAACCTGCTATGACCTATTTATTGTACTCCTGCTGTATATCTTATTCTCCTTGTAATTCCTGGGTTGCCCCTGAAAAAAGGACCTCCGGGGCTCAGTGGGCCTACCCGGTCACCAAAATCACGAAAAACAACTTGTGGTTCCTAAGGCCAATACTATAAAATGTGATAACTGTTACACCATAAGAGTGTAAAGGTTTGAAATAGCTTGCCCCAAAATGTTGTAGATACAACAACATGTAATATGTTTAGATCTAAATTAGATTTATTCCTAGTATGGAAAAGTAGAGAAAACTGATACACCCACAATATCATTGGAGACATTGTAGATGAAAGCAAGCCTATTTATGTCTTACCAAACCGAGTAAACCAAGTAAATCTAGCAGCACAGGTCCTCTTGAACGATTTGTGAATGATTTGGATTAAAAAAGCTCAGTTTTGAGATGGACTTTAAAAGTTCTTTGCTAAGATAAGCTCATACAGACTGCTCTCTTTATTCTGTCTTTAGAAAACTGCTCTGAACGCAGCCTGCTCATGGCATACTGATTGTTTTAGTACTATGTGACCTCCAATTCGAACATTGTGAACTTCACTTGTGGGCTCCACTTTACCGGCAAGTTTCCAAATTTGCAGTATGCAAAGTTATTCCTACACTGCAAACTGACACTTTATAAGGTTGATTAGCTTCACGAATTGCAGAGAATTCCCGAATTAATTCACAAAGCAAATTTTTCCAACTTTTCACAACACCACCCAACAGTCAGTAAAATATGGCTTACTGTATGTAACTGCAGCATGGTGTGACCACAAAGCGATGACATTGGACTTGAGAAGGAAGGTGAAGCATACGTGTGTATAATTCGGATTTGAAAAAAAAAGTTCCAATCATTTCCATTTCATAAGTGCTGTGCTTAGTTGCTCAAACAGCAGAAAGTATCAAAGAGTGAATTTTAACTGAAGGACTAATGGCCTGTAGTCTGTGTGACTCGGAGGAGACAGAGTGATTAAGCCTGAGTGCTGTTGCCTCTGGAAACAGGCCCTCAGACCTCTGTGGGGGGGGGGGAACTACAGGTAGACGAGAGACAGGACTTGAGCTGATCCCATGGGTCACATCAGAGAACTTCAAACACAATCATAATTCTTGTAAGAAGGATCCCTTTTGATCTTTGCAAAAAAATGAAGGAGTAGAATGGAAGCATCAGACTACTCACTAGCGCAGTCTATTGGGGGATACAGAACAAAGAAAGGGGAAAAGAATTAAGGCACCAGGCTACTTATTGTCTCTGTCAGGGATACAGAAATAGGAAGGCAAACAAGAGAGAAAAAACAAATTAGTACTGCTGTCAGGCTAATCCAGAGCTGGTGGATAGATAGAAGGTTTTGTTTCACGCTACAGTGATAAGAAAGAATCACTATTTGCTATTTGGCTAATGTAGCATTTCTGCCTTTTAAAGTTTGAGCCTAAATCAGTCTAGATGTATGTGCTTGTGTTTTTTTCCAAAATTTTTATCAGTTTTTAAGTATTAAAAATACAGGAAGTTCATTGCTTGAGACACAAATGATGTAATACATGAAGGCACACACAATCTGGAAAGTTTTCTAAACATAATATGTCTCTAATAATTGCAAAATGAATCATACTAATATAATAATCATATTAAAAAGCTTACACAAGAAGTCAATCTATAAAAAGTATAGTTTTTCCCAAAAAAGAAAAATTATATCATTAATATGGGGCTCAGCCTGGAATCCATTTCATCCCATTTGATGCCTTTCAAGTCTATCTGTGTATTAAAGTTACATATTAGTTTCTATACTCTTACAGTATCTATACATGTGGTCAACCACTTACATCAAAAGGTACTATTCACTGCACATTTCAATTTGATAAAATGAAGCGTTTTGTAGCCATCGTCGCTAATGTGACAGTTTTACATTCAATTATGTTAAGGGATGTTTTAGTACAGTTGTTACAAAGAAAAATCCAAATATAGTGTGGAATGTGTTTTCTTATTACACCTTGTACTTAACACAGGGCTTCTCTCCACCATTCTTGCACCATCCAACATGGTCAAAAGTGATGATAAAAAGTGCTTTTCTGATTATTTCCATGCCAACAAATATTGTTCTCCCAGCTTCCCATCTTATAAAGCCTCTCAGGTATATAATATGATCTGGAATCAGTTTTATGCTGAAACAAACCTTTTTGTTTGTTATTTTCACTAGTCTAGTCCATGTATTTAATGTTATCTTCCCCATAATTACATTCCTATTTACCCAGAAGTTGGTCTCCTATTTTACCTTGCTTAAAGTTTATTATCCCCCATATTTCTAAATTAACCTTGGCTATTATTTTAAACTCAAAGGGCCAGATATTCAAAGCATAGTGCAGCGTGCAAACCAATAGCACAGGAATAGCGTGGAGCAGCCATATTCAAAGGACCAGTTAGTGTGCACTAACAGCAATAGTGTGGGGCAAACCAATAATGCATGCAAGGGGCAAATTGAAGGGGGGGTGGCCAGCAGAGACAGCAAAGGGATATTCAAAGACCCAGCACCACGCTAGGACACATAGTGCAACATGTAGCACGGTGCTAGTTACAGCCTATAAAAGGCTGGTCTTAACCCAGGGCAAAACACAGAGGAGAAGGGACCACAACAGGAAGTGGGAATGTGTGCAGTGCCAGTAGCAGTGATGCTGCCATTGATGGCAGCTGTAGTGGAGGAGGAGGAGGAGAGGAAGCAGGCACAACATGGGCCACAACACTGGTGAAGGGGACGGTATGCTGCAAACAGGTAGTACCGGCCCAGGGTCTCCTTCAAGACCCTGCCTGATGACCACATCATTGGCCAGTACAGGATGAACAGGGGAATGTTGAGGCAGCTCTGTGAACTCCTGCATGAGCAGCTGCACTCAAACACCAGACGCAGCCATGCCATGACAATGAAGTAGAAGGTGACAGCAGTGATGTGCTTCCTTGCCACAGGGACGCTCCAACGACCATTGGGGGACACCATCGGTGTGACGCAGTCTGCCACCTCACACCTCCTGACCCAGTTCCTAGAGAATTTCCTGCCACATACTGGGGAGTTCATAGTATTCCCCAGCACAGCAGCAGAGCACAGAGAAACAATGCAGCAGTTCCATCGAGTTGCGCACCTACCATCCATACTAGGTGCCATTGACTGCACCCATGTCCCTATCCGTGCACCACCTGGTGATGGCAGTGACGTGTATATAAACAGGAAGGGGTACCACTCCATCAACTGCCAGGTGGTGTGCAATGTGGCTGGGTGCATCAGCAATGTCTATACACAGTACCCCAGCAGTGCCCACGACACCTTCATCTGGCACCAGTCCCAGCTGTGCCAGGCATTTGAGGAGGGCAGGATACCCAGGGGGGCAACTAGTCAGTGAGTAGCAGCATACAAGGCATACACACAACAGCATGGGTGGGTGCAGGCAGTGTAGGCCAGGGAAGGGGAGTGGGAGGGCTACACAGAGGTGCAGGACAGCATCCAACAGACTGCTGTACAGCACTAACAGGTACACATCTCTTGACAGGGGACAGGGCCTATCCCCTGTGACCCTAGCTGCTGACACTGGTACTCCGACCGGCCACAGTGGCCGAGGGAGATGTACAACAAGGCACCTGCCAGCATGAGGAACATCATAAAGAGGGTGTTTTGCATCCTGAAGGTGCGATTCAGATGCCTAGACACATCAGGCAGTGCCCTACAGTATACGCCTCAGAAGGTATGCTGTATCTTCCTAGCCTGTTGTATGCTGCACAACATGGCAATGAACCATAGGATACAGGCCCCCGAACCTGAGGGACAGTCTGACAGTGAGCCAGAGCCAGTGGTCAGGGGGATAGTGGAGCAACTCGAGAGGAGGGATCCTCGCATGGCATGCAGGGCCATAGAGCACAGGGACAACATCATAAGGACACTGTTACAGACAAGAGGGTAAGTACAGACTGCACAACAACTTGAAAAAGTACAATGATGAATCTATTTAATGTGCATAAAGAAACAGAACAGTGACACCAACAATCACAACAGTAACACAACAGAGTGGAACAGACAACATGTGTGCATGTGGTGTGATGTTGGGGGTGTGCAGGACACACGTGGGGAGGACAGACAGAAACGGTGAACTGTCAGTGGGGAAGCATGATGTGTGCTGTGAGGGTATGGACTGCAACTGTGGCAGTGGAAGTGTGCATGTGCATGTGATGGAGTGCGTGGGTGTTTGCTAGTGTGTGTGTGTGTGTGCGCATGTCTGCACACGCATGTGGGTGTGCCAATGTTGCAAAGGGGGTGATGACTGCGCAGTGATGCAGTGTGATCATGACCATCACCGCCGACTACCACCATGCATGCGATGTGCACCAGTACGTGGGTCACAGACCCTGGTGTGCTCTGGGCCGAGGACAAGGCTGATGAGAATGGTGAGGCAGGGCCAGTCTCCTGTGCCCCAGTGGGATGGTGGAGCTTGACAGGGTGGGTGGATGGCCACGGCAGCGCTGTGTTCCTGACGGTGTGCATGACACAGTGGAGCTGGACCCACTGGCAGACCTGTGGCCACGGGTTGCCCACCTGTGTGCCCCTGTGCCTTCTGCACCCCAACCAACCATCTCATCCTGGTGACCCCCATGCACCCCACACAGTACATTACCAATGTCGACCACTGCAGCCATCAGACCAGCAAAGCCACGGTCGATCGCACCCACCAGGTGGCCCAACCTGTCCTCCGCCCGCTGTTCAGCATGGGCCAAGCCCACTGAGATGGCCTCCCTCATCTGTGCCAGCTCATGCCGCAGCTCCCTCCGTAGGCCATGCAGGTCCATATGGGCCTCCTGCTGGGAAGTGACAGCAGCCTGCAGGAGTGGGCAGGCACCATGGGCATCCTGCCCCAAGGGCACAGACTCCTCAGGTGCAGCAGGCACAGGTGCCTGCTGCACAGGAGGAACTGGACACTGTCACACGCCTGGCATGGCCTGCTGCTGGTGACTACTGGTGGTGGTCTGTTGCACTGTATTGGCCGGGACCCCAATATGGGTTGGACACTGCATGTCCAGTGGTGCAGAGATGTTCCCCACACTGACCACCACCAGATGCGCAGGGACAGCCACACCAGCAATGCTGAAGACACCACTGGCACCTGTTCCACGGCCTGCCAGCAGCCCCACCCCTGCATCCCCCTCCACAGGCACTTCTGGGTGGTGGGAAAACTCTGATACATCAGTGTCATCACCACTGGACACAGTGACAAGTACTACCTCCCCTACACCCAAATCCTCCATTTGTGCATCATCCAGGTACTCAGTGTATCCCAACCCCCTACTGAGGTGTGATCCCCCTCCCCAGACAGTTGCAGCCCCTGTCCATGGGATTGCCACCCATGCAGTGTCTCTGTGCATCCATGAGTGGCACACAGACCAGATGTTGATGGGCGTTCTCCATCATCCTCCTCCACAACCTCTGGACCATGGCCATACATCCTTGGCTGCTCCTGTTGTTCCACAGGCCTGGCTGACACCGCTGTGGAGACAATAGGGACAGGATCAGTCACCTGTACACAGACGTTGTGCCCTAACACCACCACCACTACCACCACCACCACCACCACCACCACGCCATGCAGACCCCAGGAGATGTACCTCCTTCACACAAGCCCTTGACCACATGCACCCACCCAACCCACAGCGCCCATGCCATTGCCATGCAGCTTTTCAGCAGCCCACAGTGCACCTTGTGCAGGACACCAACAGCAGGACTATGCACCCATGCCATCACAACATGCAGGGTATACACATGTGAATACAGACCTGTCCTGGGCAGTGTGAGAGGTGTCTCACATCCACCACCCAGCACACCTGTGACTGCCACCGTCCTCAGTGTTGATGCCACCACGGCCATGAGTGGCTCCTCCACCCGCTGCTGTTGTTCTTGTGGTCTTCCACTGGTCCTCATTCGTTCCCGCAGTCGCTGTGCCTCCTCTTCCTTGGCACGTCACAGCAGGTCATTCCAGCGCTTTTGCACTGCCTCTGTCATCCTGCCACGTCCTCTGGCAGCATTGACAGCAGCTGTCACCTCCTCCAAGGCTTGGCGCACCACCGCATCTGTAGCCCCATGCGTGCATAGCACATGCTCCCTCTCCTTCACAGCATGCATGAGTGTGTTTAGCTCATCTTGGGAGAACTTACGTGCATGCATGCACTCTTGTCGTGCTGCCAAACCTATGGGACAGTCAAAAGGGGACATGTGTCAGCAGCCATGTCAGTACTGCATTGCATTACGCATAGACATCATGATGCCACCCCCTACAATGACACAGGCCACATGGACATGTCACTGTTCATCAAGTGCATGTACGGTGCACACGGCCACATAGTCACTGTCCATCCTGTGTCTGGGCAGCAAGCCCTGTACCCACATGTGCATTGCTGTCGCCCGTGGCTGGCATGTGCACCGATGACTGGGGCCACCCCTACACCAACCACCTGGCACTGTACTGTGCCCTTTGTGATCACTACACTGGGTGCATGGACAAGTGCACTGGCATGTAGACAATGTCAGGACACCAGGCACAGTCCACATGGTGCATGGGATGGCACAGCACCGGGACCCTGTGTACTTCCTGCAGGGGGGGCCACAGCCTACCACGCCACACATCCAGGGAGTCATGGCAGTGAGCCAGTGTTGCAGGACACACCACGATAGTGCACTAGTGCCCCTGCCTGGCACCCACAGTGTGCAGGCAGTAGTGCCCTGCAGGGAAACGTGCACAGTGCACTGGATGGTGTGCTGCACAAGCGGATATCTATAGCTGTGCACCATCACACAGCACAGTGCTTGCCTGTGGTACAACATGTGTCTAACTATTCACCAGCAGGTACATCTGTGTGCTTCAGTCTGTGCTGACCCTGTTCTGAGCTCTTGCCATTCCGAGAGTCCAATGGCAGTCATACGTACCTGCCTCTCGCTGCTCATCCCCCTGTTGCATCTCTCCACCTGTCCCTTGTAGGTAATCAGTATCTATATTATGCTGCATTACCACAACACAACGCTGGTGGTGCACTGCTTGACCTTTTATAGCCCATCCAGGCAATCAAGCCTGTTAGGCATGCAAATCAGCGCATAATGATATGCTAATCACACAGTTTGCCCCATGCATACACAAGTACCTCCATTTGCATACGCCAGCTGATTATGTCCCTGAGTAGCACTGGGCTATCACATTAGCACTGTGCAAAAGCCAGCACAGGGCTATTGGAGGGGCAGCACCGCGCTATCCCATTAGCGCAGCACTATGTGCTTTAGCGTGACCTACACGCATGCTCGTGAGGCCCCCATGTCCGTGCTATCACCCTGGCATAGCGTGATGTAGCAATGCAGTAGCTAACACAGAACAGGCGCTATACGCATGCGTGGTGCACAACCTCAGGGTCATGCTGGGGGTCATGCATGTGCAGTGTGAATACTTCCAGGCAGCACCGCGCTATGTCAGGTGATAGCATGGAGCTACAGTGGTTGTTGAGGGAGAGTCCTGGGAGTGCAAACCTTGTGATCAGACAGGTTTTGGGGTCTACTAGCTGGGTGTGAGATGTCAGAATATTCAAGACAGCGTGCAGTGGTGCACAGGGACAGGTGCTGGGGGGAGGTTGAAACAGCCAACCTTGTGCAGCTGGTGCTGAAGAGGCATAGGAGGCTCTTTGGGGAGGTGAGGGAGGGGGACCTCCCACGAATGCAGGTGTGGGACACAGTAGCAAGAAAACATACTGCCCACACTGGGATACCCAGGAATGCTGAAAAATGCCACCACAGGTACACAGACCTGAGACAGAGGCAGCAGCAGCAGCTGGAGCACTACAAGTGCATGGTGCATGATGGCACTGTGCCTGTGCCAGGTAAGTGGTGTTGAATGTTGATTGTACCAACATGTCAGGCTGCGTGTACATGTGTGCGTGTGGAGAGGGTGTGTGTGTGGGGGTGGTGTGTGGGGTGGGTGTGTGGTGTGTGTGTGTGTAGTGTGTGTAACGATGCATGGTGCTGTGGCACACTGTGAACAGGGCAGGTTACATTTAGTCCCCTAGGGCAACGGTATGCCAGCCCATTACTGTGGAGGCGGGTGGTCCTGCTGTTTGGCATGTCCCGTTGCATCACCAGCCTGCAGCCAGCAACACCTGCAGGGATCCTGCTCCTGGTGGACTGTCGACATACACACACGGGTATGCAGATGTTCGCATGGGAGTTGCAACAACTGCTATCACAGTACTGCTGCGCCATTGATCACTGCCGTGTGTGCCTGGCAAATGCATCATGGGCACTGCCACCCTCTGTGTGGGGGTCCTCCCTGTTCACTCCATGTGTGTGCATTGTTGTTAGGGTTGCATGTGCATTTTGCTGTGGTGCACGTGGTGTATGCTGTGTCATGCTCTAACACCACTTTCTCATCTGTCCACTGTAGAGCAGATCGAGCAGCCCATGGCCAGAGGAGGGAGTCAGGCCAGGACCCAGGAGCAGAGATGAGGCAGCCCGAGGGTGTCATCCATGCTGCAGCGGGTGCAGGAGAGCAGCCCTGAGAGCGGTGGTGTGTTGCGTGAGTACCTGTTTTATTGCTCTGTGATCTGTGCCCTTTCACTAGGCTGTGTGTCACATCTGGGTGTCCTGCCACTGACTGGTCTGGTGGCATTTCTGCAATGGGCAGTGGGCCAATGGAGGTGTGGCAGTGTACTGTGTGATACACCTGTTTTGCACACCACAGTTGGGTGCTATCAGTCTGGGAAGGGGGTACTGTCAGCTTGCATTGCTGTGCAGGTGACTGATGGTGGGGGTTGCTCTGGTGGTGAGTGTTCCGTGGGGACAACATGCTGTCGGCTGACCTGCCCACCTCTGGGGTCCATCCATACCACCACCCACAGGGCATCCACATTTGCACCAGTGGTGGTGCCTTGCTGTGCATGCGGGACAACACACACCATGCCTTACGGGCATACCTCTCCTCCTTCTGTCCACCAGCTGTGGAGCATTGCCTGTCACACTGTGCTACATCCTGGCACTGTGCCGTATGCATTGTGGAGTCCTTCCATATGTATCTCATGGCGAGGTTACTGTGTTGCAGTTTAGTTACAGGGTACTGTTATCACTGTGCTTGTACATTATGTGCATCGTTGCCTGCCAATGTTGACCTTGGCTGTGGAAGTAGTACTCACAGGGTGGGACAGGGGGGTCCTGTTATGTGGGTTGGGGACACTTCCTTGTACCATGTCACAGCTGGGTGGTATGCTTTCAGTGGCCTTGCCTGGTGGCATGTGATGGCCCTTCACTGACAGCATCTGTGCCCTGGCTGACTGTTATCCTCCGGCCTGGGTCGGTCATTGACAGGCCACTGTCATGGTTCATTGATGCTCCTGCATGCCTTTCATTGTTGATGGTTCTGCGCTCTGCATTACTGTACATTTCCATCTTTTGGTGGGCAGCATGTCCCAACATGTGGATGCCCTTGTGCATGTTGTGGCATGGCCTTTGCACTCAACTCTCCGGGGATCCAGCTGTGTGTCTGCCGTGTCTCACTGTGTGCTGTATCGGGGTGGGCAGTGTCACATGTTCCCTGGTGCTGTCGGGATCGTTGTCATCATGTGTGTTGGGTATTGTGTTGGTGCCTGTGTTGCCCTGTGCTGCTTTGTGGGAACCTTCCACGTTGGCCTACCAGTGTGGAACTCAACTCCACCTGGGATTGCCCATTGGGACATGCTGTCCATATCTGTATGGCCACCTTTGGCTGCTGTTTGCCTCTTGTCTGGTGTACCGTCCTCAGGGTCTCACCCTTCCTCTTGTAGGTCCACTCTGGGCATCACTGTGGGTGACAAGGCCGGAAGAGTCAGAGGGCACTGAGAACCTGCTGCGCTGCATCATCAGGCAGCAGAAAACACTCATTAAGCAGCAGGCCATCATCATCATTACCGAAACACGGAGGGTGGCTAATGTGCTTGAGGCTCATCTCCCTGATCCAGCGGGCAACTAGCTATGACCTGTTTTCATAATTTCTTTCCTTACCACACACCCTCACTGGACTTGTTTATCCCTTGCTTGAATATTGTCATCTGTCCCTGTGTGCGTCCTCCTCCCCTTTGCACCCTTGTCCTGTGTCTTCCTGGCCCTCCAGTCATTATCATCCTTATGTTTTCCTTTGTAATCCTTTTTTTGCTGATAGTGCATACCTTTTATTTTTCCTGTAGTGGGCATTTGTTTGCGTGGGTTGTGTGTTGGGGAGAGTTGCATGTTGCTTGGTGGGTATGGTCATGTTATGTTTCTGTGTTGTGGGGAGGGTCATCCAGTGGTGGGTGGGGCATTTTTGATTCTGGGTTTTGTTCTTTGGTTTGTTATGTGTTTGATTCACTGTAATGTTTCCGTTGCCTTTACTTTTGATTATTGTTCATTACAGTGTATTTACGACATTTTACTGTGTCCTGTGTCATTCTTGGGTACTGGGGTTCCGTATGCTTTGTACTGTTGCTGGTGTTCTCCACGTGGGTCTGGGTTGTTGCTGGACATTCCCGTGCATGTGTAGCATCCTTCTGGATGTGCAATGTGGTGTGCTCCTGATACCGCATTCCAGCATGTGTTTCCTTGAATGTGTCCCAGGGTCAGGCTGTCACCTCTGCACTGTGTTCCATTGTGTGTTTGCACCGCCTGCCTGGGGCTATATTCAGTGCTGTCTTGTGTGCTATATTCAGTGCTGTCTTATTCCTGGGCTGTTTTTGCCCTGCACTCCTGGCACTGTGTGCCCGGCTTCCTTTGCTTGCTATATTCAGCTGGTTTTGCCCCGGGCTATTCCTTTTTAATATGGCTGGCTTTTTGCCCCGGGCTAAGTTTGCATGCGGGGCAGTGCTAATCTCAGCCAGGGGCTAATCTTTGAATATCTGTCCCAAAGTGTCTTAGAGTTTTCTGTTCTATTGATCTTATTTCATCCCACTCAAATTTAGTTTCATTCCCTCCTCTTTAATAAAATGCTTTGATTTACATGCGTGCGTTACTGTTACAAATATTTATTTTCATATGCTTTTCTTGACTGCACTGTTTTACTCTGATTACTTTGGAATATACAGCATCTTGTAAATAAACAGCACTATTTATTAAGATAGAAGTTACTTGTGATGCAGAGAAGACTAGAAATATCTGTCCTGTTGTTGAGACACTCTATCATAGCTAATCAGAGCTAAGTAATCCTTCCTAGTACTGAGAAGTGATAAGATAAAGAGTGGTAAACAAGACTGCACTCCACCTAAAGTTTAAGGAGTTAGCCATGGCTTGATTTAAGGAGAGTGCTGACTGGACTCATGGGTCCAGCTGTCTAGGGTGTGCCAGCCAGACAAAGGAGTGAATGTGGACACAGGGCTCTGAATGGGAAAAACTAGAATGGAGGTCTGTGCCAAGCTGATGTGAGATAGGCATTTGTGGTGTTATAGACACACACTGTGTGACAGATGCCTTGGAAAACCTTGTCAGTTCAATCATTATTTCAATGGAAACTATGGAAAATGTGTTGGTGTACTCCATGGTTTCCAAGATATTTTTCCATGGCATTCCACAGAAACCACAGACACTCTAGGGAAACCATGGAAAATCTAAGGATGGAATTTTGTCTTTTGTCAATTGATGGAATATTTATTTATCATGCAATACAGGACTTTCCACTTCTGCACAATTCCTCTGGCAGAATGTTCACCCCCTCACACACAACAGAAGGCCTTACATGGACCCAAATGTTTCAGTTTTGGGCTGGCCTTATAGCCTAGAGGTAAGAGTAATAAGCTGTGAATGAGCTGGATACATCCAGCAGACCTTGGTTTGGTTTCCACAACCTCCATTTGCATACTGTGTGACTCTGATCAAGTCACATAACAACCCCAGTGCTCCCGGGTCACCCCTGAAAACAGGCACTTGTGCCTAGTGGGCCTTACCTGGTTACCAAAAAAATAAAATACCAGATTTTATCTGTAGCAGGTTAAGCAGGAAAGATTACCCTGGCAAGCTGGTAAGGATATGTGGGTAACGTTTAAGGTCAAAGAAACACCAGGAATGAAAACTGAATGGTGCTTCATTATGTTTGCTTGTACACATGTGCAAGAAAAATAGTGCCACCATATGAATTTTTGTAGGTGTGCCACTCAGCTTGCAATGCCCTGCTCCCTTTTGCAGGCATTGTTTCACCACACCAATACATGTTGGAGCTGTCTATGACAGCAGTTCAGATGCAGTGGCATACAGTTGAAAGTGAAAAACCGTTGGCAGTATGCAAATTGCCTGCACGTCACACTGCATCTGAACTGTCATAGACAGTTCTTCCTCCCCCACTGCCCCGAACACCTATTAGCACACTGGGAGCCCACCCCAGCATGCTCATGCACTCCCCCCACCCGCACACCATATGGCCGACGGGGGTGCTCAATCACCCATCAGCTCCGATGCCCCTCCAAAACAGATTTCCAGGTGCAACGCTGGGAGCCCATCTCAGTGTGGCAAATGTCCGTATGGCCAAAGGGAGTGCCCAATCCCCCTGGTTCCAGTACCCCCCCAAAAAAATTAACTTCTAGCTGCCACGCTTGGAGTCCACCCCAGCATGGCAAACATCCTGCCGTCTTCTATTAAAAAAGGTCCCTCAATGACTGTCTTGCTCCCTCCCCAACCCGCACCCACCCTCTGAGCACACACCCCCCCACACACACACACCCCATACTACCTCCAGAGCCCAGCAAGCTGATCTTTGGTGGACCGGGAACACGCCTGCACTTTTCAAAGCCGACTAACTGAAGAAATGCCGGTAAGTTGTATAATGGCATAAATGGGTTTTCTTTCAACTTGGTGCATATCTCGCTTATTTTGGAATATTTCACCAATTCAACATGGTTCTTAGATTCCACCTCATGAACTTAGTCACTGTTATTTTGTTTTTCGTCCCGAAAGATGATTTCGTGGTCACTGCATGGAACCACCTTTTGGGACTGAGTAATGAAATGACAGTGTCACAGTTCATGAGGTAGGCCCCCCAAAACCCTATCTTGAAAATTTGGTGAAAAAATTCCCAAATATGACTGTTTTATGAGCATGCGTTGCGCAGTTCCTGTGCATGCTCGTAACTTTGCAAATTTTTAATGTGTTTACTCTAGATTTTCAACATCGCCATTTTACCATACCTCCTTATGAGCAGTATAGCTGTCATTTTTCACATCTCTCCCAAAATGCACATGTAGCGCACAATGGCACGGTCGGTGTGCAAAATCAATGTTCAGAACAGATTAAGAAAATCACAATGACACTGTTCATGAGCAGAGGTCTTGAAATGGCTATGTTGAAAATTTGGTGGCACACGTCCATACAATGACTGTGTTATGAGCGTGCATTGCGCAGTTTCCACGCACCCCCGTAAGTTCACAAATTTGTAATATTTTCAGTCCAGATTTTCTATGGTGGCATTTTTCCACACCTCCTTATGAAAAGTACAGCTGTCATTTTTCACAACCTGGCCGAAATGTGTTTTCGCACTTCTGGCGCAGAAATGCGTGGTCACTGTGGAAAATCAGTGTTCGGGACAGATTATGAAAATCACAGTGACACTGTTCATGAGCAGAGGTCCCAAAATGCCTGTGTTGACAATCTGCTGTAAACAGTCCCCAAATGAATTATAGTTTCTACGCACGCTTGTGACTTCACCAGTTTTTTTATATTTTCACTCCAGATTTTCAACATTGCCATTTTTACACCTCCTCATTAACAGTACAGCTGTCATTTTTCACATCCTGTTCAAAATCTGTTTTTGCACCTGTGGTGCCAAATGGCGTAGTCATTGTGCAAAATCAGCTTTAGGCTAACAAACTGATATTGGCACCGTTCATGAGGTGGGGGGTCACAAAAAAACCATGTTGAAAAATTGGAGTGAAAATACCAATGAACGCCTGGGGCATTAGTGTTTCCAGCCATAATGCCCCACCCTGTAAAGACTGACAGGCATCAGGGGTGTGACTTGGGATTTTCGCCTGTAATGCTCATACCATTCCACCCCCACCCACACCATGCAGCCAGTGACAGGTATTGAGGTGTGCCTTGGACTCTTCAGCCCCAAAGTTCATCCCATTCTCCTATACTGCACCCATCTCACCATATTTCCTTATGGAATGGGGTGAGCATAATGACCAAAGACCCCAAGGCACACTGTGACACTTGTCGATGTCTGTAGGGTAGGGTGTGGTGAAATGGCATGGCCGTTATGCCTGATGCCCCAAAGGCACACCCCAATGCCTGTCAGTCTCTGCAGGGTGGTGGTGGGGTTGACTTCAGTTCAGTACTTCACTGCTATTCCTGTTATGCAGCTCTCTAACTCCTACACTACCAATGCCAATGCCAGCAAGCAAACATTCGGCATTGACAAATGTTTGTTTTTAAAATGTTTTTATGTGTGTGAGTAAATGATCGTGAGAGGAAAAACGGTTTAATTATTTATATATTTGTTGAATTTAAAGGAAGTTTACCTTTTAGGGCCTTGTGGAACATTTTCAGTGAGCAAAGGTGGCAGTCATGTCTGTGATGCAACCAGGGATGAGTGAAGTGGGTCATGAATTCTTATGTGATCTGCCCAAATTCCAAATCCCGCTGCCTGAACTTGTTCCAGCCTATGCATTTTGATGGGTTAACATATGGGTCTTGAAGTTAATTTAATCAGGAAGCAGAAAAGGAGAGGATTAAGGGGTTGAACACATGGTTGGTAGAATGGTGTCAAACTAAGGGATATGGGGTTGTGGGTGGCTGGGGCAGTACCTGGGAAAATAACAATCTGTTTGCAAGGAATAGGCTGCACCTGTGTGGGGAGGGGAAGGAGGTATTAAAGCAAAGGCTGGGGAGGTATATTGTGACAAAGGTGGATTTAAACTAGATGGGGGTGGCAAGTGGACAGCAGGTAGGCAGGGATCTGATAGAGTGGAGTCACAGCCTACCCCCCCCCCAGACTAGTAGGGAAAGACTTGGGGTGGCCGAAAAGGAAGGGAGGAGATGGAGGCCAATGAAGGGACGGGGACAGGATGGAGGGTGGTCTCGCTAAATGCAAGAAGCTTAGGCAACTAATCAGCTGAGCTACAGGCACTCTTAGTAGTGTGGAGGGTGGATATTGCAGCTGTCACAGAAATGTGGGCAACTGAGAACCGGGACTGGGATCTGGCAATCCCAGGATACAAATTATACAGAAAGGACCATAAGGAGGGGAGGAGGGTGGGGTGGCAGTCTATGTGAGGAATGGGATCAAATGCACAAGGGACAAGGGGGAAGAAAGGAGAACAGAGACAATCTGGCTATAGCTCCTAGACTCAAGGGTTATGAAACTGAGGTTTGGGGTGGTTTACAGGCTGCCGTCCCATTCTGAGGAGCTTGACAGGGAATTAGCGGGACAAATCAGAAAGGTATGTAGAAAAGGGAAGGTTTTCATTGTGGGGTATTTCAACTTGCTGGGGGTTGACTGGAGCATTCCAGTCACCTCCAGTGCTAGGGAGAAAGTGCTCCTGGATGCGATCCAGGAGGGTCTCCTGACACTGTTGGTTAGTGAATACCACAACTTGTAATAATTGTTACCACTTTAAAAGTATATATTGTATAATGTGTACGACTGTTTTTGATTTTTAATTTTTTTTGTATTTATTATTGTATTGTTAAATGTCCTAATTATATGTGTTGTATTAGTGATTGGTGTTATGCTATACGATATGGAACCTCATTTTAATGCAATATGGAACTTCATTGAAAATGAGCTTCGCTCAATTGAATGTATCCATTTATTCATATATGAATAAAAAATGATTTACTACTACTACTAGTGTACCTACTAGGCTAAAGAACACTTTAGATGTGGTATTGTTGAATATGGGAGGCAGTGAGTGAAATAAAGGTGGAGGACCCACTAGCCGACAGTGATCACCAAACGATGTGGTTTAATATCACAATGTGTGGGGAGCCAGAGAAATTAGTTACTCGGGTGGTAAACTTCAGGGGGGCGGACTTTGGGAGGATGCAGGAAGTACTGAAAGGGAAAATGGAGGGCATAAGACAGGAAATGGACGCGGAGCAGAAATGGGATATTATTAAACTGGGGGTTACAGAGGCACCAGAAGCCTGCACCAAGACACAGAGTAAGAGGAGCAGAGCAAGAAAACCATGCTGGTTGAACAGCGAGTGAGTGAAGGTGGTGAGGGCAAAGTAAGAGGTGCACCAGAGGTATAGGAGGACGAGGTAGGAAGTGGACAGGAAGGAGTATGCAAAATGGTCCAGGGAGGTGACCAGAAAAGTGAGAGAAGCCAAGGCCCAGAGGGAGCTGAGATTAGTGCAGGGAATTAATGGGGGGGGAGACTGTTTCAGATACATCAGGAAGAAAAAGAAGTGCAAAGAGACAACAGTGAGGATAAAAAGGGGTGGGGAGTGGATGGAAAAGGGGGAGGAGCAGGCAGAAGCACTAATTGAATAGTTTTGCTCAGTGTTCACAGAAGAAAAGGGGGGACCGCTACCACCATGGGCTGGGAGGCTGGGGATGGGGGGAGAGGAGGTGACAGAAGGAAGAATTGAGGCAAGTAGAGTCCTTGAGGGACTGAGGGCACTGAAGATAGACAAGGCACCAGGGCCAGATGGTATCCACCCCAAGGTGCTGAGTGAGATGGTAGAGGTGTTGGCAGAGCCACTGGCAGATCTGTACAGCACCTCACTGGAGTTGGGATGTGTCCCACTGGACTGGAGGATAGCAGATGTAGTACCATTACACAAGGGCGGACCAAGGGATGAACTGGGTAATTATCACCCGGTAAGTCTCGCCTCCATAGTATGCAAAGCCATGGAAACAATACCAAAGGAAAGACTGGTGTCGTACCTGGAGGACAAAGGCCTCCAGGGTGTGAGGCAGCATGGGTTCATTTCAAGGAAATCTTGTCAAACCAACCTGATACAATATTATGAGTGGGTGACAGGTGAGCTGGATAAGGGTCATGTGATGGATGTTCTTTACTTGAAATTCAGGGGGAAGTTAACTGGTGTAGGGGTAGGGGCAAAAATGACAAACTGGATTACAAGCTGGCTGAGTGGGAGGCTGCAACAGGTGATGGTGAGTGGGGCGCTCTCAGCTCCAAGGCCGGTGACAAGTTGGGTGCCACAGGGCTCTGTGCTGGGGCCAGTATTATTTGGGCTCTTCATATCAGACATTGGACAAGGGGTGGTGAGTAAGATAAGTCTGTTCACTGATGACACCAAAATCAGAGCAGTGATGGATGGAGAGGAGGGATGGAAGCAGCTGTAGGGGGACCTAAGTAAGCTAGAGGAGTGGTCAGAGAGGTGGCAACTGGGGTTCAATGCAAAGAAGTGTAAGGTTACGCACTTCACGGCGAAGAACCCAAGGAGAGAATATTGGCTGGGGGGGGGGATAAGCTGGGGATCACTGAGGAGGAGAAGGACCTAGGGGTAATGATAACAGGGACCATGAACAACACTACCCAGTGCAGGACAGCAGCTGCAAAAGTGAACAAAATGCGGGGTGCATAGCAAGGGAGTTTTCTTCCAGGCAAAGAGAGGTGATCTTGCCCCTTTACAGGTCGTTGGTAAGGCTGCACTTACAGTATTGTGTGCAGTTTTGGAGGCCATACCTAAAGCATGATATCAGGCTACTGGAGGGAGGGCAGAGGAGGTCAACAAAGATGATATGTGGAATGGAGGAGAGAGACTATGAGAGCAGGCTGGGAGACCTGAGTATGCACATAGAAGGGATGGGGGGACATGATAGAGGCATTCAAGTATGTGAGGGGGATCAATAAGGATGGGGCAGATGGGGTCTTTAAGCTAGGAAAGCGGAGGGACACCAGGGGGCATGGGCTGAGAATTGAGGAGGGAAGATTTAGGAGAAAAATGAGAAGACACTATTTCACAGAGAGGGTGGTAGCAAAATGGAAAGCACTACCAGAATGGGTGGTATCATGTAAATCTGTGAACAGCTTTAAAAGGGCAGGAAACAGGGGAGACTGAGGGTGGGGGAGATGGGGGTGACAGTGGGATGACAAAGGGGAGGGGGTGGGCAGCTGCAAACTAGGGGTGCTAGCTGCACATTTGAGCAGACTTAGATAGACCGGGTAGTCTGTTTCTGCTGGCACATTCGTATGTTAGTATGAAATTTCCAGTTAAGGTGTCAGCATGGTATAGTTGGTAGCACATCCACCTCTGGGCCAGAAGGTTATGGTTCCAGTCCCACACCGGGACTGGGCTTGTTCCATAAATGCTAGCATCAGAGTAAAGTACAAAGGGGATGCTGTACCACTGGGCTGTGCCATCCTTCATATGTGACATTAAACTGAAGTTCCAGCTTCCTGTTCAGGTGCATGCTAAAGACTTCATGGCATGTCTTAAAAAGAGTAAGGGGAATTTCCCTGGTGTCCTGGCCAAATTTCTCCCATTCACTAAAAAAGTACCACAAACAGCTCAGTAGGGTTCAGTTTCAGTTGGTAAAGGCTGAAAATAGGCAGTATTGTCAAGCCCTCCATTCGCAGTCAACAAAAACTACATAAATACAGCCATTTTATAATTTTCAAATAACAGTGGCCAGAACCTCCTTAGTTTTATCAAACAAAGTTCAATGTCATCTTTACCCATTGCAGGTCTGGGAATAAGATGATAATGACATTTTAAGATATTGTGGGCTGTCAGGTGTTTAAAATGAAAAATAGGTTTGCTATAATACCCACTCAAAGAATTTAAGACGGACTTACTACCTGTATATTGTTAGGCTGTTCCTGAGGTGCAAATTAATAAGTTACCAACCTTGTAACAATAGTTCTTCTAATCAATGTTTTCATCTGATTACTGCATGTGCTCTCTGCCCCGGAATGTCAGAGTAGTTTAAACTGATCCAAGCATAGAGCACGTGACCCTTGAGACTGAGCTGCCAGATCAGATAGCAATGAAGAGCAAAAGACCTGTAATAAAAATCTAGCATATTTTACTATACTATAAGAAAAATTCAAATCAGGCAAACTAGAGTAAAAGTATTTAGAAAAGTATATGCAACATAAAACAAACGTTAAAAAGGAAAAAACACCATATATAAATCAAATTAAGCATTTCTGTACACAGTATGTCTGAAAGACCTATTCCTATTGTAAGAGGGGAGGCATGATGGTAGTGTTAATCAGATAAAAACACTGATTCGGTGAACTATATTTACAAGGTAGATAACTTTTTCTTCTAATGACATCAATGTTTTCATCTGCCTGCCACTTTAAGCAGACTCCTAGCAGTACCACAAAAAGGCGGTCACTAGGATTACTTAGGGAATAGGTTCTAAAGGACAGATGCCCAGATCTAATATTCCTTCTGAAGTGCACATCAGTGGGATGTGAAGGTGTGGGTTGAAGACCAGGCTGCAGGCTTACACACTTCCAGCAAATGGATGTCTCTGGCAACTGCAATGGAAGTAGCTGTAATTCTACAACAGTAGAATTAACCCTAAACCCAGAGGGCAGAGGCAGCAAAAACTGGGGGGGTGGGGGTAGACTGGTCATGCCCACCACTGTACTGGGAGGGCCATGTTGCCTTTTGACCCCACACTTTTATGCATACTTTGTTTAATTTCATGCTTTTTTTCAGTCCATAGCACCCCCACATTTATGCATTACTGTGTAACAGTTAGATGTACTGTACAAGACACCAACCAGCAAGAAGTAGTCTTTTTAGCTGCTTGGTGACCCCAGCCACTTCATTACAGTATATGTTACAAATAATTGAGTATTGCCACCAATAATAGCTTTTTGTAAAGACTGATGGGTCTCCTGCAGAGTTTTCCTGCAAACTAGCTAGTATTCTAGATATGAGAAGACTGTCACTTGTTGCCTTCTTAGTGCAGTTGGTACTACAGAGGGGCACTTTTTGCATACTCTTAGGGCTGAAGTTTGACCAAAAGGTATTGATCTGAATTGGTACTAACTGACCGCCACTTCCTGTCACTCACCCTTGTTAGGATGTGAAAGTATGCATCTTTAGGCTTCACTGAACATAACTGTTTCTAGAGATGGAATGATTAAGTTACCGTCTTTGATCATTTATTTTTTTTATAAATTTGTTCAGAACTCTGAGGCCCAAAACCGGTCACCACTTCCCCTTTTTCTCTTTGGTTAGAAAGTACCTGGAGAAGACATATTTTCCCACTTGGTGCTTTGAAACAAGTTCTGCTGCACTTAGAGTTAACAATGTTTCTATTTCTGTCTGATGCAAAGACAGGTTTTCTGATTATAGAGCCCTTTCTTTTGTAAGGACATGGTATTTAAGGATTTTTATAAATGGCAGCGTCAGTCCCAGCTCTATAATCTCAAGGACCTAGTGGACTGTGGTGACCCCCCCCCCCCACTGCCTGAGCTAGGGGAGTGGCAGCATGGACACAACAATCAATAGTTAGTCTTAGAAGGAGCAGCGGAGGACACCTGAGGTCCCTACCTTCTCCTATCTGTGCCTTTAGTGCAATTCATTGTCAGAGAATAGCTGGGCTGATAGTAAGGTCAGCTTTGGGCACCCCTTCAATAACCTCCCCTAGAGTAAGATCTAAAGTAACTATAACCTTTGCTATCCTGTTTGGTGAGGGTCATGTATGTGGCATTTTTCTTATTGATATTTTCCATATAGACTTCTGTTCTGTCCCCAAACAGCAAGTCTCCATTGAAGGGGATATCAGAAGTTTTTTGTTGTATGTCAGCAGGCAGGTTATTTATCCAGAGCCAAGCAAATTTACTTGTGACTACTGCATTACTCACAATTCTGACTGTAGTGTCATTCAGATCAACAGAGATCTGAAGCTGCTGCCTGGGAAGCCTCCAGGCCTGTCTTCACCACATGAGCAATATGTGCATTGTCTTCTTGTGGCATATTCTCATACAGAGGCAGTATGGATGGCCAAAAAAGAAAGTTGGTAGTTAAGTCTTCCTTAGTGCTAGGGTTCGAGTCAAATAACTTGTTTTCACACGAAAATAACTTTTCTTGAATCTTTGTCAGGGAGAACTGATGATAAATTCTAGTTTTTTCACAAGCAGCTGTTTGAACAAATCCTTCAGGAGAAAAGTGTTAATAAAATGTCAACACTCTCTCTAGGTTCAGCATATCCTTTCTCCAATTTTTTTGTCAAATGTCTATGCTGAAGCAGGCTGTTTAAACATTTTTGCTGAAAACATTTTTAATTCTTCACCTATAAGAAGAGATACCATTCAAGACAGGATCACACCCAAGTTTTTTGGGGAGACATTTCGGTTGTGAAAGTGGCTGCTCAAAAAATTTCACCAACCACAGCCAACTGGTCACACTCACATATATTCTTGATAAATATTTTGTAAGAAGTATAGTCTTTCACTGGATGAGGAGGAGAACCAAACTCTTCATCCCCTGTATTATCAGGACAGGAGTGATACCACTCTACTTGTCTCTGTGCTTCCATCAAATTCATTCCCTCCCTCTCTCTCTTCAAGTAAAATGGATGGAGGTACTGAAGGGCCCTGCATTTGCTGCATGATCTGAAACATTTGTCACATTTTCATGAATTCTTCCAGTAAGGTTATTTGTCCAACTAAGGGACAAGTCAGTCTGATTCACTACAACAGAGGGTTTACTGTGTGCGTCTTTCACATGTTCGCGTCCACTGTGCGGCTGACTATCACTTACACAACAAGGAGTTTAGTCCCCAAATCTTTCACCAGTTTTCTCTTCCTGCATGATTTCTTACCCCAAGTAGCAACAAGAGATGAAGTGTTCTCTGCTGGTCTCTTGGCCATATTGGTGCTGTTACTGGTGGAGGGTTTATTGAATCCTGTGAAGAAACATTAACATTACTGGTTCCCTCCATATTACCCAAATATTTTCTTACTGGGGAGAACAGAGTGAAAACATTCTCTCCTGTTTACAGTTTTAGGACAGAATATCAGGCAGGATTCATAGTCCTGCCTAAACTGTTTGGCTCCCAAAAACTTGAAATGCAAATTATACCCACTGCCCTTAGGGACCTTACCACCATAGTCCATGCTCTTTCTACATCCTAGTGGGCCTGTACATTATTGGGGTTTCTGTGACATAAAGTGCTACATGCAAAAGTGGTTTTAAATTTAAATATTTATTCCCTAATTAAGGTTTGGAACTGAAATTGGCCAAACTGCTATAGAGACAACCTTTGAAACTGGAACCAAGAAAAACGAAAAGGAACCAGATTGCACTTGGTTCCCAAAAATTGAATAAATAAGAAAAATAACCCCAAACCAATTAGTGCCTTTATTGTAACGAAGTACAATTATCCAAATAGACTTCAATAAAAGTTTTTACATCTAAAACAAAGGATTTTTTAGCCAAGTGAAGTTTGTCATGTTGAGTCTTTACTGCGTCTGAAAATGAACTGGCAAGTGAGGCTTAGGGGTCACACAATCAGTGCATGGATTAATTTAAACCACTCTGACATTCCAGGGCAGAGGCCATGAGCAGGTTATGACTTTGAAGTTGTATGCAGATAAAAACACTGATGTTTTTAGAACTTTCCATGTTTCAAAAATATTGATTGAATGTATTAGCCAAAATCCAGGGGCTCATGTGCCTCCCCATACCTTTTTTTTTTTTTTTGCATTGTCTATTTATACCCTATACTTCCAACTTGGCTGCCTTCTCCTTCTGGCAGCCAGGTTGCATCCTACCACCACTCCTCTGATCTGCCATTCATCTCCTTCACCTGTCCCAATGTATCCCTTCATCAGGGGGCCCGCCTTCCTGTGGGTGGGAACCAGGAGGGGAAATCAAGGTGACTTTTTCCGGCACAGAGGTAGATTCGGGGGCTTCTTGGCTTTGCAGCCAGGGGAGGTGGGCCACTGTCATCCGGCCAGCAAGGATGGCCTTTTCCTTTTTCTGTTGCTCCACCACCTTAGAAGGCATGCTGCGACATCCTTGTGAGACTGCACCGGCGGTGCATTGTCACCCACGTCGCAAAGTGCAAGGCCAAATCTGGCCACAAGGAGACGCTCCAAGGTGATGTCTTCTGGGACCCTCCCCCTGGGAGGAGAGCAGATTGTTCTGTATACAAAATCATTGCTTTGCATAGTCATACTAAAACTTTGCATTTATTATGATGTCATTTCTAAACTGTAGCTCTCACTTTCATAATTTTTAAAATATCAGATCTTACCCATTTCGCTTGTTCCCTTTAAAACAAAGTCTCCAGAGTGGAGAAAATTTATTTAAGATAAGTTCAAGAATGTCACAGATGGCAACAAGAGCCTCGTTTCCATCAATAATTTCTCTAAATCAATGTTTTTTTTTTATTTTTAATTCTTTGGTAATTGGTTAGAGCCTGTCAGTCATAAGGCCTGTTTACAGGGGCAACCTGGGAGCACTGGGTAAGGTTAAGTGACTTGTTCAGAGTCACACAGTATGCTAGTGGAGGGTGCGGGAATAAAACCAAGGTCTCCTGTATATACCGACGCTCATTTATAGCTCATTGCTCTAACCTCTAAGTTATACTGCCAGACATGGTGAGCAGGGATATAGTAAAACCCTGAACAACAATATTATGCAAGTTTCTTGTGTTAATAGCATTCTAAACAAGTTCTGGTCAGAGCCAATATGGCTGTGGAGCACTTTTGGGATGCTTTTACCCATTATTTCTAATGAATTTGCACAATGCAGATCTGCTGAGAGGCAGTTTCAATGTCATCTTCCTTTTACACATTTCTACAATGTATTTTCCTAGAATATGCCTGCTGATTGCCATATATTTAGCCTGGATAGTTCACAGAAGAAATGGCAACTTATTTTCGGGTGGCGGAGCACTGGCAGTAGGACACTAGAATGTGTCATACATAGGCACGAGCTGTGTTCAGGCAATAACGCCCAGTGGCCATATACCTCAGGCACTCGCATGTGGATCCATCATCCTGGTGCTGTTGCACTGCTCAGTGCGGGTGACAACCAATGCTGTACCCACTCACAGGTCCCGGAACAGGCATGTTACAGCTGACATCCCATTCATTTGTACAATTGGGGAACTGCAGATGCACTATTCATAGCCTGGAGCATATACCGTAAATGGCATTGCAGGATACCGCACCCCATGGCACCCAGGATACCTCAGCAGTCCAGAGGGTGGCATGTTACACAGGGGAATGGGGGACAGTGTGGGCCAGCAGTGGTGTATGACAGCAGGAAGATTCAGCATCAACAAGGCATGCACTGGAGATATGTCAATTCCCTCTTTCGGTTTGCCAGGGACATACACACAGCTGCATAAACTGGTGGGTCCACAGCTTACGTAGTGCCCCAATGCATGATACAACCACTTGGGTCATTCTGGAGTGCAGGTCCCTTGCCCAGGTCCAGTGCAGTCAGCAGCTGGCCATAGCAGGATTGGAGATCAATGCCAGTCTCCACAACAGGTCAGGTATGGGGGAGTGGGGGTGTCTACATACCAAGGCAGTGGGTGGGGGGTCCTCTGTGCAATGGATAGGGACCATGTTTTCCTCTGGTGCAATTTGGTCTGGGGGGCCCTACACTATGGAGCTCTTTGGGGATAGAGTTGGATCAATCGGGGATGGGAGGGGGTACCTCAAGTCCACCAGGGCTGCCAGATTGCTGTGCACCTGGGTGCACTTCCACAGCCCACTTGTGGGTGGGTGGCTGGCTGGGTTAGACCAGCTATTCATGGTCTAACTGTGGGCTGTGCTGCTCTGGACTGTGATGGGCACATTTCCACAGAGTATGCCACAGCACAGCATATGCATGGGAACGCACCCTTGGCTTGCACGGCATACTATTTGTGTGCACCCTGGCCCATTCCCTTGTGGCTGGCACATCCTGCACATTTGAATACCATGCTGTGGTGCATTGTTGGAGTTGCACAGCACATCTCCCCTTTCCGTTGGGATGCGCTGTGCATCCCCTTTGAATAAGGGGGCCCTGGACTAGGCTACCCTGAAGAAATACATTATCAAAATGGTAAAATCATGTGTGTGTGTGTGAGTGTTTGCTGTAGCTCAATATATTTTTTTCCCAAAAAGCATAGCAGAAAATGTCAACTGATAGTAGAAAATGCCTGCTGATTGCTACATATTCATTCTGGGTAGTTCACTGAAGACCTGGCATATGTCTGAGACAGTGCTCAGATAGTGTCTTTAGAGGCTAAAAAAACAGTGTAAATTATAGATTTGCTGGGAAAGGGATGACATTTATGAGGTATGAATCTTTCTTGAAAGACAATACATTCCCAAGTGAAACTAGTAGCAAGAAGTTTTTTAAATGCTAGTATTTAAATGTGCAAGTTGTTGCATTCCGAAGGTGGTAAATAAATCTCCAGTTTAATAAGCAAACAATATTTAATAAATATTTAACAAGCTGTTTCAGTTTCCTAATGGCATCTGATAAACAGCTTGGAGTTATGTCTCCAACATTCTTAACAGAAAGAAGGGGGTATTTTATTTCAGTTGGCATGGAAGGATACATTGAAAAGTCCCAAACATGTGTTCCATGATACTCCATTTTCTGGCTACAGATAGCAAGATGGCTGTAGGCTCTGCCCACAGCCATAAAAATGAGACTATATGGCATTCTTTTCACAGAAGGCTGGGCTATGGTCACTTAAAGCATCTGGTTATTACATGACTGTTGACCCTTTTAAGTGCAGATGTTTCACCAGCAATAAAAATGGCATTTCCTGGGTAATTTCACACATCACAACAATATGAGGATAAAGTGGAGTTCTCTGTAAATTTTAAAGATGTTTAACTTGTTGGGCCTGTGATGTCCAAATGAGAACAAGATTTGGTTATAGCGGCGGCAGCAGCTTTTTTCATGCACACCCCACTGGTTCGGGTTGTTATCATTATTTCTCTTCTTGTTTGTGTGTTGACTTAACTTCCCCGTATATGCCTGCTACTGCACAAAGGAGTGGGTACTTCTGTAATGATGTGAAATCTGTTGAAAAAATAGATAGTAATTAGGAGTGAATCAATCACTAGGTACTGTATGTTGGTGGGCATGCAAATTAGATCATAAGTGCTAAGATCTCAATAACATAACAAGTATTTGTCAATGTCAAATGTTTCCTTGCATAGCGTATGTGTCAGGGGTGCATTGTGTTATTTGAAATTAAGGGAGAGAAGAAATGGCAAAATTGGTAAAAGTCAGGACTTAATTATTATAAATGTAATGAAGTAAACAGTACATTTAGATAAAATTTAATATGAGAGAAAGGTGCTACCCACATAGAGAATGCAGTGTAAAATCAGAGTGTAGAGCAGAAGTCCATAATATTGTATTACAGGGTTTTATTTAACTCCAAAAATTGATTAGCATTTTGCTCATAAAAGTGCAAAAACATTGTGAAAATGCATAGCACTTACCTCAATGTGTTTAACAAACATAACACTTCTAGAAAACCTATATAAATACTTTCCATACAGTTAGCATTGTCCCAAGAAAAAAACTGCTAATCAATTATTTAAAACCCTGTTGTATGACGGTGACTGGAAAATAAGCCCACATTTGTTAAATGCAAGTCTGCCTTTTTTTTTTTCTTGTACAAAATGACAAAACATTCTGAAAGCTGCAATAATTGTTCACTGCTTAGCTTTCTTTCAACCAGCATCCCACATATTTTAATTGTCCTGCAGATAGATAACATTTCAAAGAAAAGGCCAAAAGGTTTGCCACAACCACATTTCACACGCATGTTGATGACAATAAATTTAGGGACATCTGTGTCTCACTCTCTGACAACATTCTTAAAATGTAAAGCAGGTACTACCACCCTCCAAACCTGCAGTGTTACCAGCACCTTGAAAGTCATAAAGCAGTCTAAGAAATTCACAATGAACCCTGACCAGTGACTAAATCCATTCAAAAGCAGATGCATGACTCACTTCTATTGATTGAATTTTTCTTTTTTCATTAAAAAAATAAGATTGCACAATTCCCAAATCCTATTAACTTTGTAGTATAATCACATTTAAAAAAAAATGTACTGTCTGTTTGTTCTTTTATAGTCAGGGATCCAGGGTTTCCGAATGGGGTTGGACCAGACACCTCTTGCTATACTTTGCAGGCCACCATTTTTGGAAAGAACAGACCCCCGGTACCATAATCAAGAGGTCTGCTCTGTCACAACTTTTGTACAACTCAGAGGTAGTAGAGCACAGTGGTTTAAGACTCTGAGCTGCAAATCTGGAAACCTGGGTTTGAATCCCACAGCCCCCACTTGCATACTCTGTGACCCTGAGCAAGACACTTAACTTCCCTGTGCTCCCAGGTCACACCTGTAAACAAGCTCTCAGCTTAGTGTGCCACTCATGGTTAAAATTAAAAAAAAGATTTACCTATACATCTGCAAGTTTTGACCAGGTCCATTTGGGGGGATGGGTACACAAAATAGACTATCTCACTGACTTTATACGTTTATATGTACAAATGACTTTATATGTTTATGGGGATATCTACTTGCTTTCTTTTTTTTCTCTGTGGAGATGATTATAAGTTTAATTAAAATCCCCTCAAACAAATGAATAAAGGTAAACCACTACACTGTGTTCATAAAATCCATCAGCTCATTGCAGCTGGCTTTATGCAAATGCAAGGACTGAAGCCCTTTCTCATTGTAGCACTTCAGTCCTTTCAGCTACATGAAGTTACCCAATCAACAAAAACTAAATAAATAAATAAAATTTCCACCCATCAGACTGTGACCAGCATCACAAGTGACTTGCCTAGTCATTGGTCTGCACTGCCGAGACCATTGCAGCTCAGATTGCAATTGGCTCAGCAGTTACACACCTCTGAACTGCCATTAAGCCTCACAAGATGTTTCTTGCGAATGCGCAAGGAAACATAACAAGTATTCAGGTCCCAAATTATATGATGCACAGCATTGGTATGTCATATTTGTTGCCTTGCTATTTGGCAAAAAAAAATCAATATGCTAAAAAAAATGTTAATTAACCATCATTGAGTACTTTTCTGTGCATTTTCAGTTGGATTTCAAGCCCTGGGGAGTACAGTGCGGTCACAGCTGGGAGGTGAAGCCAGCTGTTAGGGTTTTCTCAGAATGTGGACTGCATAGTGGGAGGAGGCAGCAGCAAAGCACTGAAGATCTGGAAGAGGAGGCAATCGCTGATTGAACAGGATGTGGAAGTGGATGGGAAGGGGGAGTAGTCTTTGGCTGAGTGGAAGCAGCGTCATGAAGAATCTTAGTTATTTAGTTAGTAAGTTCCTTTGTTAGTTAGCTAGTTAGTATTAATCAGGTAAGTACATTAGACAAGAAAATGCCTATTTTCAGGCACAACCCAGGAAGTTACGGTACATCAGTTAAGGAAGCAAAGGTAGCATTACACAGTGCAAAAGAATAACAATGAGACTGTAATGTATTAAGCAATAAGACATGACCAGGAATTAGATTAACAGTCTGTTATTCACCCCCTACAGGTGTAATGTGGCACGAGGCACAGCTGAGTGCCATATTGCCCCAGAGGGTGATTAACTGACTATTAATCTAACTCCTGGGAGTGCCTTATTGCTATTATAAAAAAAGAATTCCAAAAGAAATGTGTTAAAAGTATATTTTTGAATGTTTTCCTCATTTATTGGGAGATTTTTAACAAAATAGTTTTTCCACCAACAGTTTAAGACAAGAAACATAGGAACATAGAATTGGATGGCAGATAAGGACCGCTCTGCCCACCTGGTCTGCACATTTCCTTACCTAAAGGATAAGCTGCAGATCCTAGTTAACCAACAGCCTACTTCCTCCTACCCCCCACTAGAATTGCCTTATGTCTGTCCCATGCACTCTTGAATTCCCCAGTTTTTGACTCCACGACCTCCTCAGGAAGGCCGTTTCATGCATCTACAACCCTCTCTGTGAAGAATACTTCCTAACATTACCTCTGAGCCGCCCCCCCCCATCTTTAAATTGTGTCACCTTGTTCTTGGACATCTATTTTTCTGTGAAAGATGCTACCCTCTTGGACTTTGTTGATTCCCTTGAGGTATTTGAAACTTTCTATCATGTCCCCCCTCTCCCTCCTTTCCTCGAGGCTATACATCTTAAGCTCCTTTAGTCTTTCTTCATATGTCTTCTGGTGCAGACCCTGCACCATATTGGTTGCCCTCCTCTGGACAGCCTCCACCTTGTCTATGTCTTTGCGGAGATGGGGTCTCCAGAACTGTATACAGTACTCCAGATGTGGTCTTACCAACCGTCTGTACAGAGGGCCAACAACTTCTGTTTTCTACTGGTGATGCCTCCCCGATGCATCCCAGTATCCCCCAACCCTCCTTACTGCCTTCTCACATTGCTTGTCCACCTTTAGGTCATCTGATATGACTACCCCAGGTCCCTTTCCATTTTTGTTGTTGTCAGTATCTCACCCCCCATTGTGTACACTTCCCCTGGGTTTTTGTTTCCCAGGTGCATTACTTTGCACTTCTTTGTGTTGAATCTAAGCTGCCATATATTTGACCATTCCTCCAGCCTTGCCAAGTCCCTTTTTATCCTTTCCACTCCACCTTGTGCATCAACCCTGTTGCAGATCTTAGTGTCTTCTGCAAATAAACATACTTTCCCTTCCCATCCCTCTGCAATGTCACTTGTAAAGACATTAAAAAGGACCAGCCCCAGTACTGAACCCTGTGGTACCCCACTAGTAACCCCCCTTTCTTCACTGTGGATTCCATTTACTATTATCCACTGTGTCCTGTTGTCCAGCCAGTGTTTTACCCAGGCTGGCTAATTTGTTTATTAGTATTTTGTGCAGGACTGTGTCAAATGCCTTGCTAAAGTCTAGGTAGGCCATGTCCACAGCCCCTCCCTGGTCTACTACTTTGGTCACCCAGTCAAAGAAATCAATTAGATTTATCTGACATGTCCTTCCTGCTGTGAATCCATGCTGCTTTGTGTCCTGTGCCCCACTGGCCTCTAGGTACTCAACAATTCTTTCCTTCAGAAGTGATTCCATCATTTTCCCTACCACTGAGGTCAAACTGACAGGTCTGTAGTTTCCTGCCTCTGTCTTGCTCCCACTTTTGTGAAGGGGAATCACATCCGCTCTCCTCCAGTGCTCAGGTACCACACCATCCTCCCATGATTTATTAAAAAGGGTAGTCAGTGGTGTCACTAGTTCTTCCCTTAGTTCTTTTAGAATTCTGGGGTGAATCCCATCAGGCCCCATTGCTTTATCCACCTTCAGTTTTAGGAGTTCTTTCAGAACCCTTTCTTCAGGGGGGCACTGATGAGCTGCTAACTGAACAGAAGTGTTTTCCCACGCTGCTGTCTCCAAACAGCCTAAAAATTAGTATTTAAATAAGAAAAGCACTCCTAAGTCCGTGGAAAAATGAACCTTGCAGTATAAGAAGGAAGGATGGATGAATATCTCACCCTGGGCTCATCTAAAAGCCAAAGGATTGCCTCCAAGAATGCAAAAAAAGGAGGAGAGAATGGCGGCCTAGTTTCGCTGTCGGCGGCTGAGATTGCCGCTTTGGGGAGTGAAGTAATGGGGCAGGTCATTGCAGCTCTGGAGCCAAGACTAATAAAACTCAAGGGGAAATTGGACCTGAAACTTCAAGAAACACAAGAACAACAAGTGGTGCAGGTGGGACAAATATCGGAGGTAGAAGAACGGGTCTCGCATGTTGAGGATGAGTTATTGGCAGCACCTGGGCAAATAGCAGCTCTGCAAACGGAACTAGCCACACTAACAAAAGCATTCTACTACCAATAAAATTACCATCGACGCTTGAACCTGTGGCTTAGAGGTTTACCAGAGGACATGGAGGGAAAGAGTGCGATCGATTTCTGTGCGAAGGTGCTACCGGAGCTATTGGGCCTTCAACCCGCGAAGGTGAAGTTCAAATTGGAAAGGGCTCACAGGGCGGTGATGCCCAAACCACCTCGGGATCAGCTACCACGGCAAATAATATTCTGATTCCATCATTTCAAGATAGAGAAATGTTGCTGACGGCATTTCGAGAAAAAGGCACAGTAGAGTATGAGGGGCATCACATATATCTGTCGCAAGACTACTCGGCCTGCCTGCTTAAAAAGAGAAAACTGTTCAACAATGCGATGCAGCAACTGAGAGAGCATCAGATTGAGAACTTCCTAATATACCCAGCTACCTTAAAAATCAAACATGAAGGGGCAACGTACTCGTTCTGAGAGGTGGAAAAGGCCGAGGAGTTTATTAGAAATCTGAAGCAGAAACTGCATTGAGAAAGCAGGATGAGAAACTCACGATACGTGGAATGCTAAGATGATGGAAAAGAGAATATTAATGTTTTGTTATAGAACTTTAATTTTGCGGTTAACTCCTGCGGAAGAACTGAGCTGGTGAGAAGAAGAAGAAGAAGAACTGTGTTGGAGAGAGAAAGATGCTTTCGCTACATGTGATCAAGGACGGAGAGGGGACTAAATGGACTCACCCACCAACCGGACTTCCCTGATATGCGTGGAGTAGACTTGGACAGCCTTCGGATGGTGGGACTCGAGATATAAGGCAGGGAAAAGCAGGAAACCAAAGTAAAGGACTGAAGGAAAGGAATAAGCTGGTGAGCAGCAAACCTGCATGGGTGAAGGTAGGAGGGCAGGTGGGGAGGAGGGCCCAGTGTGATGTTTTTCCTTGGTGAGGCCTAGCCTCCTTGCTGGCCCTAGCTTGTAGCCCTGAAACATCCATTAGGAGAATCCGATTCCATGACTGCGGGGAGGGGGATGGGGTGGGGGATAGTGAAATGCTGTGATGGTGGGGGAAAAGGGGGGAGGAAAAGATAAATGAGGGGTGAACGTGATTTTAAAACTGCAAGGGGAATAGAGTATAAGTATCGGGTAACTGGGCAAGGGAGGAAAGATAAAATGGCTGTGGAGGGAGGGTGTGGGAACGTCTATGTCAGCATAGAGGGATGAGGCAGACACTCAAGTCAGGGAAACTATTAGTGTCTAATGGAGTACAAGGGGAGCAGAGGGGAAGGGAGGAAGAGGGAAAAGGAGATATGGGGAGAGATACAAGGGGAAGGGAATGGGGAAGTGGCAAGTATTTGGGGCAGCGAGAGCAAAGTGCTGAAAAGAGAAGGTGGTATGAAATGTGGGTCGAGAAGAGAAGCTGTCGAAGGGGAGGGGAGTTGGGGAGGAAAACAGCAAGTTTGGGGGGAAGAGGGGGTTTGGAGATGAAGGGGTACAAACTGGGAGATGTATAAAGTTGAATGTTAAAATTGATGTTAATTTGGAGTATGTTGAAAGTGTTGTTTTTCTTAGTTTTTTATTTAAAATAAGGTACAACCAAAGATGTTACATATGTGGGATAGAGATGCTAATTTTTGAATTTAGAGATCTGAAACTGAACAAAAGCATATATATCAATGGCTGGAAAGCAATCTGTTAATGTGTCTGCCTGGAATGTTCAGGGCATTGTGAATCCAGTAAAGAGGTCTATGCTGTTAACGGCACTTAAAAGAGTGGGCACTCAGATAGCACTGTTACAGGAAACACACCTGATGGAGAGGGAGCATGCCAAATTGGCTCAAGGGTGGGTAGGGAAGTGCTACAGTATGTGGCATCAGCTGTGATGCATAAGCGAGGAGTAGCCATTTTGGTACATAAAGCCCTCCCACTGGAAGTACAGAGGGTGGTAAGGGATACAAAAGAGGGCAGGTATACTTTCATATCTGGGACATTGGAAGGGGAACAGATAACGCTGGGCTCGGTGTATGCCCCTGCAGTATATGATCAAGGATTCTACACCTCTTTGGATTTACTGGTCCAGGAGCAATTTCAGGGTTTAATAATGGGAGGGGATCTGAACTGGACAATGGACCCAAAAATGGATCACTCTGAAGGGAAAGGGAGGGACTCAGGTGGTATGCGGCAATGGCAAGAGTGCATGGCGGAATTAGACTTAGTGGATGCCTGGCAAACTGCAAATCCTGGGGCCAAAGAATATACATTTTACTCAAATACCCACAAGAAGTGGTCATGGCTAGACTATCTTTATGTCTCACGAGAATGGTACTCCTGAGTTAGAGATATTCGGCATGGGCCGATACATATATTGGACCATGCAATGGTTGTGATGTATATCCAAGGTGCAGGGAAGCGGGTGACACCCCCCTACCTGGAAATTTCCCACATACATGTCCCAGAATGAGGAATTTAAGAAATATCTGGAGGAGAGCTGGGATTTTTTGTGGAAACAAATGACACAAAAGAGGTTTCTAGAGATACACTTTGGGAAACGGGTAAGGCATATGTGAGGGGTATAATTATAGAATATGTGTCACGTATAAAGAGGCAGGAGCAAAGAAAAGAGTTGGAAAGGCAGCTAAAAACACTGGAAGTGAGGGTGGCATGGGGAGAACAAGGAGAAGAAGTCCGCTCACTGGATATGGTAAGGGAGGCTCTGAATGCGCATTTGAGGGCAGAAGCCGAAAAAACAGCAGTATTCAATAAGAGATACATATCTGAGTGGGGGAATAGGCCAGGCCCAATGTTAGCCGCCTCATGAAAGGAGGTAAGAACATGGGTAGAACAACAGGGGTTAAAGATGAGCAGGGAAGACTACAGAAGGCAGATGAAGGGATGAAGGGAGCCTTTAGATCCTTCTATCACCAGATATACCAGTCGAAAGGGGCAGGCACTAGGGAACAGATGCTGAAGTTTCTGGGGAAAATTAAAATACAGATGGCCAGCCAGGTGCAGAGGAATAAATTAGGACAACCAGTGACAATGGAAGAGGTGACAAAGGTGATTCAAAAGCTGCAGAGGGGGAAAGCTAGTGGACCAGATGGCTACCCGGTGGAATATTATAAGCTGATGGGAGCCCACAGTGCAGGATTACTGGTAGAAGTATTTCAACAAAAGGGAGAATTGGGTGAGATTGACCTGCCAGATACCTGTTATGATGCAAATATATGCCTTATACTTAAAGAAGGGAAAGACCTGCAGTCATGTGCCTCTTATAGGCCAATATCGCTTTTGAATTGGGATTGCAAAATTTTGGCTAAAGTATTGGCTAGCAGATTAGAGGAGATCCTACCGGAATTACTTCACCCAGACCAAACTGGATTCATCAAAGGGCAACACTCATATCATAATATGAGGCAGCTGCTTAATATAGTATGGAAGGCGAACAGAGGAAAGGAAGATATAGGGATTATGTCTGTAGACGCTGAAAAAGCATTTGACAGGGTAGAATGGGAATACCTATTCGAAGTGATGGGGAGATTTGGTCTGGGTGAAGTATTCCTGAGATGGGTAAAAGAAATGTATAGCGGACCCCAAGCGCAAGTGTTAGTGAATGGCAGCAGATTGGAAAAGTTCAATCTGGGAAGAGGCACAAGGCAGGGGTGTCCACTCTCCCCACTACTGTTTGCAATGGCGATTGAGCCTTTAGCTGCAGCTATAAGGGAAAGTGGAAGGATAAAGGGGTGGGTGGGTGGGAGGATAAAGGGGTGGGGAGGTAAAATGCAGCACAAACTAGCTGTATGCAGACAACATGCTGTTGTTCCTGAAGGACCCGAGCCAATTGATGCTCCTTTACTGGAGTTGGTACAGGAGTTTGGCACCTTTAGGAGTACAGGATTAACTTAGGGAAGTCAGAAATAATGTGGCAGGTAGGCTCAGGGAACGAGGTGAGGCAATGGGGGTTAAAAATGGGGGGGACGGGACTAACATACCTGGGGGTTCACGTGGGTAAATCTCTGGGGTCCCTCTACAGTTTGAACTACACCAGGTTGATTAAAATCATAGAGGTGGACCTGAGGAGATGGATACAGCTGCCAGTGTCCTGGCTCGGGAGAATAAATCTTATAAAAATTAATGTGCTGCCCAGAATACTGTATTTGTCACAGATGTTGCATATTGGTTTGAATAAAGAGGATATCTATAGGCTGGAGAGGGCCTTCTCTTCCTTCATTTCAAGGGGGAAACACCCAAGGATAAGCCTGGAAAGATTGAAGGTGAACAGAGAAAGGAGAGAGCTAAATTTCCCAGATTTGGAAAATGATTTCCTGGCTATACAGCAAAGATATGAGGCGGACTGGATGTATAGGCCAGAGGTAGCCAGTTGGGTTGAACTGGAGCAAGGGATGGCTAAGGGCAGGAAAATGGCATATCTCCACAGCAGGGGATTGAAGGCATATAGATTGGGGGAGGAAGTTAACCCATTAGTAGTACAAGTACTCCTAGCTTGAAGGATGCTCAGGAGAAGAGGGTGGATATGAAGTGAGGAGATGCTATTGCTACCGATTGCAGGTAATCCTTATTTTTTGCCAGGGTTAGAAGATAAAGGCTTCTGGAGGTGGGAACAAAAGGGAATATGAAGTGTGGGACACTTACTGGTGTGGGGACAAATTTGTTCCTTGCAAGCATTAAAGGAAGTGATAGGAGGGAGTGGGCAAAAGAGGTTCAGGTATCTGCAAATAAGGGCATATATGGGAATATTGAGAAAAGAGAATAAGGGACTATATGAGATGGACCCGGTAGAAGAAATTATCTATCAGGCTCAGAACATGGCAAAAGGGTTCATTGGACGGGCAGCGAAGAGAGGGAAACAAGTGCTACCAGACAGGACCATGAAAACTAAATGGCTATGGGAAAGGGATCTAGGTAGACGTATTACAGAAGAGAACTGGAATATGCTGCTCCTTATGCACTCAGGGATTATGATCTGTAATAGATACAAGGAGGCATACTTTAAGTTCCTTCCCAGACTGTATCACCCCCCAGTGATCGTGCATAAGGCACACCCGGAGGTGTCACCATTGTATGGGAGGTGTGGTAAGGAGAGGGGAACGTATATACATTCTTTCTGGGCATGTCCAGTGCTGCAGAAATACTGGAAGGAGGTGGTCACTGAGGTAGGGAGGCATGCTGGTAGAGAACTGCCACTGGATCCCTTGCACTGTTTATTTGGGGTAAAGGTGGGAGAGGAAGAGGAATGGGTATTATTACCCAGGTGGATAAGGATCCTATATGTACTTGCTCGGCATGGGATCCAAAACACGTGGATTTCACAGATCACTCCAACTGTGCAGATTTGGTGGAGGATGGTGTTACAGGCTTTGGGATTGGAGAGACTGACTTATAAAATGTCGGGGCGAGAAGAAGGGTTTACAAGAAGTTAGGTCCCTCTCCTAGTGTATTTGTCGGTGGAAGAGAGTTGGATCTTAAGGGAAAGTTTTATAAGTTAATGAAATGGAGACAGGAGGAGAGGAGACCGTGGCAGTGGTAAGGAATGGCTCATAGGTAGGGAGATATGCCTGGATAAAAGAAAAGGAAGGGAAGGGAAGAAAAGGAAATGGATTGGGAGATATGTGAAAAAAAAGAAAAGAAGCATATGAAAATGATTAATTGGTTGCACCATATATCTTAATGCTATTTAATTTAGTCTCATTTAATATAATTTAAGTTAACATAACTTTAAGTTAAGCTAGTAGAGCTAATTTACTCCTGTGTGTTCATGGTTATAACTGATGTTATAAGTTTCAGAAATGAAGTGTAATGGTCTGATGTTAAATCAGTTTGTTAACTGTTTTAAATGTTTGCTGTTGAAGAAAAAGCAAATAAAAATATTATACAAAAAAAAAACGCTTTCTTCTATGAAAAGACTAATATCAACCCCCTTATCCAGAATGCTTCTATTGACTGGATTAGGTATCTCCCCCTGCTTTTCCATTGTGAATACTGAGCAGAAGTATTCATTCAATATCCCTGCTTTTTCACTGTCGCAGTCTGCCCAACCACCTTCCTCTTTATTCAATCTCATTATCCATGCCTTAGTCTTTCTTTGCTCCCTAATGTACCTATAAAAGGTTTTATCCCCCTTCTTAACTGAGTTGGCCAGCTTTTCCTCAGTTTGGGCCTTTTCTATTCTGACTGCCTTCCCTGCTTCCTTTTGCTTTTACTGGTACAGTTCTCTGTCCTGCTCCTTCTGTGTTTCCTTATACTTCCTGAATGCTATCTTTTTCTCCCTTACCTTCCTCGCCACTTCTTTTGAGAACCATAGTGTTTTTTTGTTCTGTTTTGATTTGTTTATTTACTTCACACAAAGGCTTGTTGCCTCTGTGGTGACGATTTTGATGTTTCCCCATTGTTGCTCCACCCCACCTTCTTGCCTGTTTGCTAGTGCTTTTCTGAGGTACTCTCCCATTTTGACAAAATCAGCCCTCCTGAAGTCCAGTACCTTCACTTTTGTATGGCATGACTCTACAGCTCAGTTTATCGTGAACCACACTGTTTGGTGGTCGCTTGTTCCCAGATGGCTACCCACTTCAAGATCGAAGATCCTCTCTCCATCCCCATTTGAGAGTACCAGGTCTAAGATTGCTCCCTCCCGAGTGGGTTCCAAAACTAGATGTCTGAGGCATGCCTCCTGTAGCGCATCGAGAATGGCCCTGCTCTTGGATGTGGCTGCAGCAAAGGTGCTCCAGTTAACATCTGGCATATTCAGGTCCCTCATCAGCGATATCTCCCCTTTCTTTACCATCCCAAGGATGCCTTCTATCATTTCCTTGTCCATTTCCTCCTTCTAAGATGGGGGTCTGTATATAACCCCTGTGCAGATGTGGTGCCATTTCTAGTCTCCAAGGTGACCCACAGTGCCTCCTCTCCTCCCTGTTTACCCTTTAGTTCTGTTGCTTTGATCCCTTCCCTTATATAGAGAGCTACTCCTCCTCCTCTTCTTCCCTCCCTGTCCCTCCTGCAGATTATGTACCCTAGTATGTTGACATCCCAGTCATGGTTCTCTGTGTACCATGTTTCTGTGACTGCCATGATATCCAGGCATCCCTCTTCCATCAAGGCCACCATTTTGGGGAGCTTTTTACCTAGATTACAGGCATTGGTACTCATTACCCTCCATTTTTTTATGGCTTTATTTTTTTTTTGCCCCATCCCTGTCCTTACTGTCTGTCTTTTCCTCCATTTGCCCCTGTCCTTCTCCCTATCGACTGCTCTATCTTGGTGTTTACCTCACTAACTACCCTGATTTTGGGGTGGGGGGCTGGGATTTCCTTTCTCCTTTTCAGTGTCTCCCACTTGGCTAGTTTAAATGCTTGCCAATGAAGCATTTAAATCTATCACCTAGGATCCTGGTTTCCCTCCTGGATAGATGCAGACCATCACACCTGTATAGGCCTGCATCCTTCCAGGTGGAGTTCCAGTCCCCAATGAAGCCAAATCCCTGAGCTCTGCACCAGTTTTTCAACCAGTCATTGAATCCCATGGTGCAGAGTACCCAGCCTCATCCATGCCATAGACATGTAGCACTTCTGAGAAAGTTACCATGTGTGCTACTTGCCTAAGGCCCCTTCCCCAACTTCACAGACTCCTCATGCACTGCTCTGATCCCATTCTCAGCCATGTCATTTGTCACTAGGTGGATAATGACATCCAGCTCACTCCCCCACGCAGCTTCTCCCATGATTCTGAGGATTCGTTTCCTGTCCCTCCAAGCCATGGCACCAGGCAGGCACCTTACCTCCTTTTCCCCTCCTTCCCCCAGTTCTACCCCCCTAACAATTGAATCCCCCATCAGGAATTGTTTCCTTCCCCTGTGGGTTCCTGTGCCTCTCTCCTGTGGGTCCATTGTGGAGGTTCCAAGCATCCTCCTTGGTCTCCACTGCAGGTACCTCCATAGAGGAACCATGCTTTGCCAGAGTGGTGAATGAATTGTGGAAAGGCACACCTGGAAGGATGCACCTCTGTTCCACCACCCTCACCCTCCCTGAGCCCACCATGGTCCAACCACTCCTCTTTCTTGGCAATCTCTGAGGTAGTGGTGGTGGCCTGGGTGTTCCCTGGGTGGGGGAGCAGGTTTCCTGAATCCCTGCCAGGTCAGCATGGAGATGAACAACCGCCTCCCTCAGACCAGAGAGGTGCCTGCAAATAGGGCAGCAACGCAGTCTCCAGAATGTCTTCCGGAAGACTGCTGCTCCACAACCAGTGCATTGCACCACTCCCCACATATCTGTGTCCCTTCCTGTTACAGATGCTTTTCTTTTTTTTTTGTTCTTGTTTTAGTGTGTGCAAGCTTTTGAGTGTCTCTACGCCCATTCAGTGTGCTGTGACTTTAAGGATATGAACAGGTTATGTTGTTAGCAGTTTTGGGGAAGTGATGTCAGAACCCCTGCTATAAAGGAAGTTATGCACTTGAGGCTGGTGGGGTGAGGTGCAGGGTGGGTGGGAGTAAACCTATGCCCTCCAGAAACAATCAACTACAACTCTGACCCTCCACTCAAGAAGTGCCTTCCTTCCTTTGAGACACCTATTTCACAGAGGTTAAGTAACAGGTCTAGTCACAAATGATTGCAAATATCTCCCAGCTACAGTTCCTCCCTGACAAATTAAAGTTAAACTAAGAAAAGTCAAACCCAAAAACAGAATCAATACTTTTTACACAGGTCCAAAAAGTAATAATTCAATTCAGTGCAGTCTAGAAAATAACCTCATTGATTTAAGGAAGTTTTGGCTACTTTCTCTCTCTCTCTCTCTTTCTCTCTGTCTCAGCTGGTTCAAAATCCTCTTGGGCGCTCTTACAGACAGACTCCGGCTGCAGGGTAGGATCGGCCACTGGATGTCATTGCACATCCAAGCTCTAGGGGCATGCAAGAACAGGGAAAACAATGGCACCATGGATAGGTGACGGCACTAGTCCCCCATGCCCATCACTGGGCCAACCCTGACTGACCTTCCAGGTCCTCCATGGCCAATCCTACCCTGCAGCCAGAGTCTGTCTGTAAGAGCACCCAAGAGGAGTAGGGCGACTTACCCTGGGAGGGTTAGACTAGGGGTACCGGCTGCAGGAGGGGGAGAGAGGAGGCACAGCTCGGGAGGCCTCTGGCGGGCAGGACATGGACTTGGATGCCTAAGAGAGGTCCATGGGACTGCGACCATCGGGAAATAAAGTTGAAAAAAATAAATAAATAAATAACACAGCTGAGGGTATAGAGGCGATGGGAAGGGGGGATAGCCAGCCTAGACTGGAGTATAGTATACAGTCGTGAGTCAGCTGGTAGTGGATAAGCAAAAATGACACGTTATTGCAGGTGGCATTCCATTTAGATAGGTTGCTTATGCTGGCCTGATAAAATGAGGTGAACCCATATGTAAGGTTTAGTAGCAGGACTCCCAGGGCTACTGCAGTCCTTGCAACAAGAGTCAGAGCATATCTAAGTCTGTAAGTGAGCCCAAGCTTAGCATTTACAGACCTGTAGATGTTCAGGATGTGCAGATAAAATCAAGGGTGGAATCCAGGGTAAGGCCTAGAAACTTAAAGAAGGCAACCATAGAGAGAAAGGAGTGATCTAAATAGTGAATAACTAAGCCAGTGGAGCACAACCTCAGCCTAGGTGCAGACCCAAATAGCATGGCATGAGCTTTACTTGAGTTTAGAAGAAGCCCGTTGTGGACAAGCGAAGTCTAAATTCTACTGAAGTCAGCATTGAGCTGTACATTGATGTCAGTTAAAGTATTTTAGCTACTGCATAGCACCATGTCATCAGCATAAAGTAGACTGTAACAAAAAGATGGGGCCTTGGAGGTATCATCAATGAAAAGGGAGAACAGCAATGTACCCAATATGGAGCTCTTAGGAGCACCAAGATTTATAGTGGTTAGGGCAGATTTGGCCTGGCTAACTTTGACAAACTGCTGCATATCGCTAAGATAGCTAAAGAACCAGTTGATACCAGTGGAGGAAATACCAAGGGATGGTCACTTGGACTTGAGTTGGGTGTGGTTCACAAGGTCAAACACTTTAGCGAAATCAATAAAGATTAACCCAGTATATAATCCCCCGTCCATGGCCATCCTAACATCATTAGTGAACTGGACGAACACTGTGGTAGTGTGATGGCTCTGTCTGAATCCATGCTGAGCAGGGGACAGCAGGTGTTTGTGAAGGTGATCCATAACCTGGGAGGCCACCAACTTTTCAAATAGTTTACTAAATACAGGTAGCATTGATATAGGCCGGTAGTTTCCTGAGCTTTTAGAGTCACCCTTTTTGAAAACTGGTACAATTTTGGAAACCTTCCAACTTGTAGGAACTGAAGCTGTAGTAAGGGATAAACTGAATAATCAGGTAAGGGAGGAAGCTAAAAAGGAGTCAGCAATCCTATGAAGCCTAGGTTCAATCCCATCACAGCCAACACTCCCACAAGTGGAGATAGCTTTTAGGAGCCACAGTACTTCACTGTGAATGATGGCTTGAGGATAAAATGGCAGGAAGTTAGGGTGACCAGATAGTGAAGTATTCTCAGAGGTATCGGACATCAAGTTCTCAGATTTGGATATGTCAGATAAACGCACATTAATAGTATTAGCAATTGTGTTTGGATTATTACAGTTAATGCCATTTAATGTCATATCAGTGCTGACCCATCAGCGCAGCAGTAGCACTGCCACTTGTGATGCCATCAGCCCAAGTTCAGAAGTGACCCCAGAAGTCAGAGGGCTGGCCAGAGGGATAAGGATGGAGCATCCTACAGATGGTGCTCCTCCTCCAGGGGGAGGGTGAGGAAGCACCTAATGCTCAAGTGGCCCCTAGCAGAGCTAAGGGGCTGACAGCTGGAGCTTGCAAGCTTAGGGGGCATGATACAGTAGATGTTCAGCCATGCACCACCACATCACTGCATGCCATGCCCCACCGGGAAATGGCCCGCAAAAATTAGCAGGCCGAGCAAGGAGGAAATCTGCCCCTGCCGAGCCCTCATGCAGCATTCTGAAGCACTCAACCCCCCAGATCAGCCTCAGTCCATCACTGGAGAGCAGTGGGGTCCTCTCCTGTGGCTCCATCCTGGAGGTAAGCCAGGGTACACTCCGAGGGAGTAGTGAGGTAAGTCCTAGGAAACAGAGGTGGCAGGGTGACAGACCAATGGCAAGGCAGCAAGTAGCCAAAAATAAAAGTCATATCAGACTGTGTGTGATTATTACCACTATCCATGAGTCCCTGTATATGGCTCCAAGAACTCATGGAGTTACTTGCAGAGGCCTGCAGGATCTCTTTACAGTATTTGCTTTTGGAAATACAAATGGCTTTTTTATAGGATTTCCTCATGTCCTAACCTATCAGCGTAAAGTGATGTGTCTTTAAATTTGTCTCAACACTTATCCCTATTTGTCAGCAGGGCAATCACAGAAACATACAAACATAGAAAAGTGATGGCAGAAGGAGACCATGGGTCCATCTAGACTGCCTGAGAGTTCCCAAGAACTTTTATAGGCCCTGGGGTCTAACCCCCTACCGAGTTTTGCCCTTCCTTGATTTTGCAGTTCCCCTGGAGCCCTTGCTCTATCCCATCCTTGTTTGAAAGCTGCCAAGGTCTTTGCACTCACCACTTCCACTGGCAGGCCATTCCAGGGTTCCACCACCCTTTCCGTGAAAAAATGCTCTCTTAGATCTTGTCTGAAGTTCTGTCCCCGTCGTTTCCACTCATGCCCCCTGGTGGCGGAGTTGGTGGTCCTCTGGAATAGTTCTGTGTATGGCATTTTTTTAATGCCTCACAAGAACTAGATGGTCTTAATCATATCCCCTCCTCTCCCTTCTTGTTTCCAGTGAGAACAAGTTTAGTTCTTTCAGTCGTTCCTCGTGCGAGAGATCATGAAGGCACTCGATCATCTTGGTCGCTCTTCTCTGCACTGTTTCCAGCTTATCTCTGTCTTTTTTCAGGTGTGGATTCCAAAACTAGATGCAGTACTCCAGGTGGGGCCTTACCAGGGACCTGTACAGTGGAAGGATTAACTCCCTGCTACTGCTGTCAAATCCTCTCCCTATGCACCCCAGCATTCTATTTGCCTTGCTGTAAGCTTTCTTGCATTGGCTTGATTGTTTAAGGGTGTTGCATATGATGACCCCTAGGTCCCTTTCTTCTGGAGATGCACTGAATTTGACTCCATTGAGCCAGTAATCTGTTCTTGGATTCCCCTTACCCAGATGCAACACCTTACACTTTTTTGCATTGAACTTTAGCTGCCATATGTTAGACCATCTTTCTAGCTTTTGTAAGTCATTTTTAAGTTCCGTAGTTGCCTCCCCGCTATCAACCCTTCCACCCAGTTTGGTATCATCTGTGAAGAGTTCCAGCTTATCCTAAATACCTCCATCAATGTCACAAATAAATACATTAAACAGGATTGGTCCTAAGGCTGAGCCTTGGGGTGCACAACTGATGACTCTACCCTCCCCAGACCTCACCCCATTGACCACAAACCTTCTGAATTATATCCCTTAGCCAATTCCCCACCCACCTGACTAAGCTTTCAGCAATGCCTAGGTCTTCCAACTTTATTTTGCAGGTGATTGTGTGGCACTGAGTCAAGGGCCTTGCTGAAATTGAAATATAGGAGGTCCACTGGGTGTCCTCTGTCTAATTTCTTTATCACCCAGTCAAAAAACATGATGAGGTTAGTGTGGCATGATCTACTATATCCTATTTAACTAAGGTTTCCATTAACTTCCCCATAATAGATGTGAGGCTGACCGTCCTGTAGTTGCCATCCTCCTCCCTACTGCCTCCCTTGTGAAGAGATACAACTTCCACCTTTTCCAGTCCCTTGGTGCCACTCCTGTCTGAAGCGAGTGGTTGAACAAATGTGCCAATGGGTCCGCCGGTACTTCAGCAAGTTATTTTAGCACCGTTGGATGCAGCCCATCAGGCCTTGGTGCTTTGTCAGTCCTTAGGTGCATCAGTGCCTCTTTAACTCTGTCAGTGGTAATCTTTGATGTCTCCATCCATGGGTACCCTCTATCAGTTACTTTAATGCCACTTTCTGGCAATGGTCCAGTGTGCTCTTTGGTAAACACTGAGCAGAAGAAGTTGTTAAGGACAGTGGTTTTTAGTCCATCATCCTCGATGATCCTGTCCCCTTCGGTGAGTTTGACCATCCCAAAGAATTGTTTGTTGCCAGAATTGATACCTGTAGCAATCTGAATTTCAGTTGATGCCTTTGCCAGCCTTACATCCTTTTTTGCCTCCTTACTCTTCTGATTGTAGACTTCCCAGTTACTGTCGGTCTGGTTCTTTTAGTAATTGTGGTAAGCTTCTTTTTTGGCTCTAATGGATGCCCTGACCCTGATAGTGAATTATATGGGTCTTTTATGCTTTTTTTCATGTATATAGGTTTTTAATGCACAGTTTTGTGGCCTCCTGTATGGCTTTTTTAACCAGCCCCCAAATGTCTTCTACTTTTCATGCACCCCAGTAAGGTTGTCTTTGACCATCATTCTCATTCTTCTAATGCTGGCTCCCTTGAAGCTCTGGACCTCAGCCCAGGACTGAGATTTTACAACTCCTGGTGACAATGCAAATCAAATGGAGTTGTGGTCGCTATATGCCAATGGTTCCCCAACTTCCACATCTTTAACTATTTTTGAATTAGTGAGGACCACATCAAGGATAGCACCCTGTCTGGTCAGTGTGCTAACCTGTTGGGTGAGTAGATAGTCCTGAAATGCATCTATCACAGTCTGACTTCTTGAAGACCTCACTACTAGGTTGTCCCAGTCAACATCTGGCATGTTTAGATCACCAATCCCCACAGTTTCTCCTTTTTTTGTTATCCCCCTGATTTCCCCTATGAGCTCTGCATCCATCTTCTCTGTCTGTCCTGGTAGTCCGTAAATCACCCTGATACATATATTTTTTCCTGATGCTGAGCTGAACTGAACTTAAAGTGATTCTACCCCTCCTTTTTGTTCATACCGAGTGATGTGGCTGTTATACCATCATGAATATATATTGCCACCCTTCCCCCTCTTGCACCTTTTCTATCCTGCCTATAGAGAGAATAACCTAGGACTGAGAGGTCACAGTCATTGTTCTCTGTGGCCCATGTTTCCATGATGGCCATGAGGTCCACTTGGGTGTCTGCCATAATTGCCTGTAGATCACTAATTTTGTTTCCCAGGTCTCTGGCATTGAAGCACACCCCTTTCCAAGAACCAGCCAGAGTACTCTTTTTCACTGTTTTAGGTTTCACTTGTTCACTTTTGATTGCTTCTTCCTTTTTTCAGCCCCTTTTACCCCTTTTTTGTTCCCTTTGCTTGCTCCCAGTTTGTGGCTGTCAGTTCATTTCCTGTGGGGGAGTGTCAGCTAAGTTATAATCCTTTATAATCTCTCTGATGGGTTCCTTGACCTCAAGCTCCCCCTCTCCTACTTTAAACTTTCCACGCAGATGTTGAATTTTTGCTGAGAGCCCTCAGACCTTCTCAGGTTAGGTGAAGTCTGTTGAATTTAAACTGTATCTCTCAGAATTTCCTCCAGGCACCACTGAACTGGTAACCTTTGTCCAGGCACCATCTTTGTAATCAAGTGTTGAAATCATTCACCTCCTTAGTCCTGATCCTGCCAACACTTTCTCCTTTCCCCCCTCACTGGGAGGACCTCAGAGAAGGCTAGGGAGGTTGACTGAACAACCAACCGTTTGCTTATCCGAGCAAAGTTTTGTTTGCCTCCTCCTCCACCATCTGGTTAGCCAGATCATTAGTACCAAGATGCACCAGTGCTCCCAGTCCATTACCTGCTCTCTCCACAGATCTTCCTATGTATTCTATGTCATGCTTTGCCAAGGCTCCTGGGAGGCATCTGACTAACACCTTGGTATGCATGTTTTTACTGAGGTGGGGCTCAATTCCTCTTACCATTGAGTCCCCTACAATGAGAAGCTGATTACAATTATTAGTTCCAATTGTTTTCTTTTTGCTGATATCAGATGCCATTTCCATGTTCTGCCTTGTTTGTTCCACCAACACAGTGCCTTCCCCCCCCAATGAGGTCAGGGTCCTTTGCCCCTGCCAGGGATACAAAGCAGTTTGCAGTCAGAGTCACCTTGGGTGGAATAGGGATTGCTTTATTCATTCTTCTGGTTTTACTCCCCCTCTTCCACACCACATTCTATCCTCCTGGCCAGTGGACCTCTGAGGGAGTGGACACAGCAGAGTAGAACACCAGTACAGTTCCCTGTGAAGGTACCTAGTAGTCTTCCCTCTAACCCTATGCCTGACAAGTGGAATGTGTTTAACCTGAAGGGTCTGGAATTTGGAGGTAAAGTAGACTAGGTCTTCATCAACAGCATTGCAGAGATATAGCAGGTACCAGTCCAATAGGCAAAGGTCGACAAGGATGGCCTCCTGATCAAGCCTGAAGAAGTCACAAAATATTAATTTATTGGGTGGGCAAGAGGGAGAGGGAGCATTCCATACACAGAAGTCTGTGATGTGGGAACTAATTACATCAGTAAGTGTACCTGTAGCTACAGTCCTATCATTTCTGTTAGATAGCACCCAGCTTATAAGGCAATGGTTGCTTCCTTTGGTGGAAAGTCTGGCTGGGTCAGCGATAACATAAGTATGGTGAATCTTACTTATTAGTGATTCAAATGATTTAGAGTTTTTATTATGCAAGTCAAAGTTGAAGTCACCCATTAATATCATTTAATTCTTCCCAATGACAGAGGACAGGTAATCAATTATTTTTGTTAGGCTAGCCCTACCACCCTTGGGAGGATTGCATACACACACAATATGAAGTTCCTATAAATAGGACTAATAGGGAATGAAGGACTTCACAAGAGGATAGGGTGTCACCAGGTAGGGCAGTCTGGTTGCAGGTGATTCTTATTTATTTATTTATTTAGTTTTTGTTTACCGGGTAAGTACACTAGACAAATATTATGCCTATTTTCAGGAACGACCCGGGAGAGTACAAAAGGGTACAAACAGGTACAACAATACAGCAATTGGTTCAGACGAATTACATTAGATACAGAAACAGAAGAAAAGGCCAAATTTTTACAGTTTTTACAATTACGTGGAAAGTACACCCAGATACAATGCTGGGACAAGATATAGATTGGAGATAAATACAATGACCAACGGGGCTAGTGTGGATTTGTGAGCATAGGAACATCACAGTTATAGTAAATGACTATACCTTCACCCCTTTTTGGTGGTTAAGCAGTTAAGTTTAAGCATTTTGTATTCTGCTGGTGAGCACATAGACTCAGGGATAGGGGGGTTAAGCCAGGATTCAGTGACACCAAGTATATCTGGACTGTAACATGTAACCCAGGTTTCTAATCCCAGGAATCCTTCTTTAAATGTTTACATTTTATTCAGTCATATCAGCTGAGAATGATACCCCAGAGATTAAAACCTATGCAAATTTTAAAATTTGGATATTTAGGTGACTCAGGAGTCGGAGGAGGAGCAACTGCTCGCTGAACTCGAGGAGCACTCAGCATGGGCCTGACATGCGATATTGCTTTTTATAATCGGTAAACCACCATTATCTATTTGAATTAGTGTGTAAAACCTGCTTATTGCAGAGTACATTTGTTTTGTACTTGATATTTTGTATTTTATACTATAAACAGCACTATTTACAGCACTAAGCAAGGGCCAGGCCATCTTGTGTTGCAGATTTTTTCTGGCCTTCTCCTGTCCTTTACTGCCCCCCCCCCCAAATCCAAACACTCTGGCAGTGGCAGAGGACATCCCTGATGGAGATGCAGAGGAAACTCTTAGGGGGAGTGTTGCATCAGAAGGCCAGAGTTTCTGTGCTGGAGTGAACACTGCAACAACTAACTTTACTGTGGAAGATTACAATGGAGTGAGAAAGAAAGCGAGAGATGCTAGAGCTATATACAGAGGAGGATATTTGAACTTCAGTCCTTGGGAAGTTAATGTTTATTGATCTACACTTTTGATGTGTAAAGTATAAAATCTCTCCCTACTTCACCCCATTAATGAAGTTCCGTTAGTGTCACACCGGCTTTCGTATTTTCCTCCTTTCAACCCTGCATGATATGGCAATGTTTGAGAGTCTTTTTACATTGCAAAAACATATTTAATTTATATTTAATATTTTGTAAGATTCTGGGTTTATTTTTTCTCTTTTTAAAACATGACTGAGCTTCACAATTGGATATAGCCTATCACGTGTACTTACAGAATCTAAGCGCATGCATGGTGTTCTGGGTCAGATCCTGCTATCTGACCAACACACAGCATCTGTTGCACTCATTTAGTGACTTTGCTGTTCTTAGATGTTTATTTTATTACAATTTTTAATATAATTGCTGCATTTCTTTCTAAATGATGCAGCGGGTTCCATAGATTCTTTTTAGTTTGGGGACACGACGTGAGCCACACAACGTGGAAGATATTTCTGTGAGAGCACTTTAGACTGATACCAGACCCTTTAACACAGTTTACATCATGACTATGCTGTGGAAGTAAGACATGTTATTGTTTCCTTCATTGCTATTCAGTATACATTGATAAATTGTTACTGTTAAACTGTTAAACTTGGTAGATTACTAGCACATCACTTGCACATAGATGAGACTGATACTGTGGAAATAGGAATATTTTAACAGTTATTACTATCCAGCTAGTAAGATATTAATGCACCAGTGTGAACTATAAGGGTCTAATAGGTCTGTAAATATTACTTTTGAGAAGGTTTTTTGGTGAGCTGCTTATTTCTTGTCCTTTCTTTTTGGTTCGTCCTCACATGACAAGTGTTGTCCAACATTTTTGAGACCCTGCTCCTGAGACTTGGTGGTACCAGGGTACAAGCAGGAGTTGCACTTGCTGAGGGTGTGACAGTTGCAGTTGCTATTGCTGTTTGGTGGGACTGTGTAGGTGCTAGAGAACAGACAGTGTGCACAGATCTACTGGATTACTTGTCTCCTGGGATGTCCCAGTTGGAGAAATGCCCAGAAAACTTGAGAAAACCATTTGATTGAAATTGAGGTGAAATAGAGGAAAACTATGCTCAAGCTGTTATAAAGCATTATAGAGACTCTTGAAGTGAAGTGATATATTTACAGATATCTTGCCTTTTTACTATTGCCATTTGTTGTATTCACTCACATCATAATGGTTATTATTAGGTTACAGAGGCATCAGAATAGTCATTATTCCCCATTACATGAAATATCTTTTAGTACTAAAAAACAAAGTCAACAAAGTAAAAGCAAAAGGCAAACTAAAATTACAGAGCATTTGATATCTTATCCACCCAACCCCACCTTGTGCATCAACTCTGTTGCAGATCTTTGTGTCATCTGCAAAGAGACATACTTTTCCTTCCAGTCCCTCTGCAATGTAAACATAAAGACATTAGAAGAACGGTGTCCCACATTGAACCCTGCGGTGGCTCCCTAAATACTTCCTCTCTTCAGAGTGGAGCAAATGGAGTCCACCTGGAAGAAAGGGGGTTACTAGTGGCTACTGTAGGCTCAGTATTAGATCGTCCTCAATGTCTTTATGCTTCACTGCAGAGGGACTGAAGGAAAGTATGTCTCTTTGCAGATGACACAAAGATCTGCAACAGAGTTGATGCACAAGGTGGGGTGGAAAGGATGAGAAGGGACTTGGCAAGGTTAGAGGAATGGTCAAATGTATGACAGCTTAGATTCAATGCTAAGAAGTGCAAGGTTATGCACCTGGGAAACAAAAACCCAGGGGAAGAGTACACAATGGGGGGTGAGATACTAACAACAACAAAAATGGAAATGGACCTGGGGGTAGTAATATCAGATAACCTAAAGGTGGGCAAGCAATGTGCGAGGGCAGCAAGGAGGGCTGGGGGGATACTGGAATGCATAGGGAGAGGCATCACCAGTAGAAAACAGGAAGTTATTATCCCTCTGTACAGACAGTTGGTGAGACCCCATCTGGAGTACTGCGTGCAATTCTGGAGACCCAATCTCCGCAAGGACATAGACAGGATGGAGGCTGTCCAGAGGAGGGCAACTAAAATGGTGCAGGGTCTGCACCAGAAGACGATGAAGAGAGAGACTTAAGGAGCTGAATATGTATAGCCTCGAGGAAAGGAGGAGAGGGGACATGATAGAAACTTTCAAGTATCTCAAGGGAATCAACAAAGTCCAAGAGGGTAGCATCTTTCAAAAAAAGAGGTGTGCAAGAACAAGGAGGCACAATTTGAAGATAGAAGGGGCGGCTCAGAGGTAATTTAAGGAAGTATTTTTTCACAGAGAGGATTGTGGATGCATGGAACGGCCTTCCAGAGGAGGTTGTGGAGTCAAATACAGTGGTGGAATTCAAGCATGCATGGGACAGTCATAAGGCAATTCTAGGGGGTGGGGGTAGGAAGAAGTAGGCTGCTGGTTAACTAGGATCTGCAGCTTATCCATTAGGTAGGGAAATGGGCAGACTCGGTGGGCCAAGTGGTCCTTATCTGCTGTCAAAATCTATGTTTCTCTGTTTCTATGTTTCTTATACCAACAAAACTTCAACTCCCAGAGTAAGGATTAGGCAGAATGATGAGAGAGTTGAAAGCATTGAAAGAGCTGAGGAACATATGATACTTAATTTACTGGATAGTGACAGTTTCAACAATTCCTTTGTTTCTGTAGAATCTGTTGATATATCTGGTTCTATGACAAGTGACACTTTAAGCATGTATAAAGGGTCAGAGTTTGCAGGTAGTCAACACATTCGTACCCTCAGGGGAAGTGAAAAATTCAACTCTTAAGGGTAAATTAGATTGTGGCCAACAAACACATATACTTAAGGGAGATTCAGTACACCTTAGAGATACTGAGAAATCACCCCAGCTGTGGCTCTCTAATGAGTCAAAAGCTAGTAACTGTACTAATAATAGCCCTATAGGCTACATAACTAAGGGGGCCAATATTGATACCACTGGTACCCCCAGCAATGTCCCAATTAAAGATGGACTGGGTAAGGTGATACATGAATTGCAGCTCACAATTGATGGATTAAAACAAATTGAAGCTCAAACAAGTAATAACGGAATGAGGTATTGTAGTCAATGTGATGCTCAGGTGGGCCCTCAAAAAACACATCACAGAAATTCTTATACGCCTTCGTGTTTAAGTGAGAATCTTATTTCCCTATTAAATAATCCTTACAATGCCCACTTAGTCCTAATGGAGCAATTGGTAATTACAAAAACATAATAGAAGCATTGAAAAATGATGTGGCTCCTAATAGAGCAAAGACCGAGAGTCTGAGCACACAATTGGCTGACAAACCAATTATGGAGGCGGACGCTCCCAAACAGGAGAGTCAACAAATACATGACAGTGGGAGGTTGCGACCAGATTTTAGCGTCATAGAAATACCTGATATAAACGAAGAGTCCTTAAAACGAAAAAAGTAAAAGGAAAGAGATCAAGAAAAGGGAAAAATTATGAACATATTGGAACAAAAGTATGTGGATAAAACATAGTACAGGAGGGGGAAATCGATAACGGTGAAAGTAAAATTACTCAGGACAATGAAAATGACATTGAGAGAAAGGAATTAGATAATCTCCCTAATAACAGAGAGGACTCACCAGTAAAAGTGGATTACTATGTAATGGAAGAACATAAATATAAGGAAGACACGTATGGTCTAGTAGCACACTTGGGTAATCTGGAACATGAAATTAAAACCCCTAAATCAACAATTGGGGCTAAACTCTGTAGCTGATGATTTGAGCTCTAATAGGCTCATTTCACAGATGAATGTAGGAAATCTTATGGGCCAGAAAGTCGAAGAGGCCATGTTAGAACAAGTTGATGTCATAGTAGGTAATGGGAAGAGAAGTACTAATAAAATACAACCAATGTTCCCTGATGGTAATGCAAATTGGGCTGAAACATACCCTCTTGTCAGATTATATGGCCCAAAGAACTGGGGGGAATTTTGATCCAGCTAATTTTGGATTTCAACTGCTGGAATATTTGAGTAAAGAACTTGATTATGTCCTGACAGAAGATCATGTAATTGAGGTCAGGAACATCCCTATTCCAGCAGCAACCTTAATTGATGTATTATTTATTTCCCCCAGAACTGCCAATCATATGTGGGTTAACAGCTGGTTAATTCAGGAAAAGGCTCTAATCATCACATTCCCTAATAGGACTCAATTCAATAAGGTCTATACAATGAGGAATGACACTTATAACAAGTTCTGGCAGAGCCACTCCGACTGTGAATGCATTAACTAGATAAGGGTGTTTCATGGGCTTAAACATAAACATTTATTTATTAAAAAAATATCAGACTTACAAACCTTTGAGTCAGAGACTCATTTACAAAGGCACCTCATCGAAACTAATACAAAGACAACACAGTTAACAATTCCAAAAACAATGGCTCGGAGAGCAGACAGTTATAACAGTCATTCACTGGAGATACATGGGTAACAGTAGATAAACAGATTACAAAGTTTAGGCACACAGGCACCACATCAAGAAGATCAAAGCAGTTCAAACAATATACAATAGCTAAAGCAAATAGACATCAGGAGTCAAAGAGAAGCCCAGAGTGTTCTCATGAAGGCTGTTGCATACACTAACTAAATCAAAGTATGGTACATTGAGAAAGGGCATATTTAAGCAATAAGGCATGACAGGGTGTGTGTTATCATGTAATAACATTACTCCTGGGGTGGGTTGAAGCACAAGGTGAAGCAGAGTATTTATTTATTTGCACATATTTATTTGATCTACTGGATCAGCAATATTTGCACAAGCTGTGCCAAGTGCGGATTTTACAGCACTGGCCCTGGTCTGGTGTTCTGGGTTTTACCCATACCAATTCAATGTGTGATCTGCTCAACCCTGGCTTTATAAATTTATTGAATTGTTTTTAGAGGGACTCCTGGTTGTGACCAATATCAACAAACAAATGAAGTCCAGTGTGCCCCCCCCATCTGCCCAAACAAGCCTGTAATGGAGGATTTTTTTTAATCTCTCATGTCCCAAATAGGGGCTGTTAGTTATCAAACTTTGGCCAAAGACCTTTTATATGACACATTATGTATTTTAAACTCACCACCTTCTTCTATCAAAAGGTAGAGGAAACTCCTCTATCATCTACTTGAACAAAACACCATAAACAGGTGGGTCTCATCCTGCTTTGACGGAGTGGTTTGGCTTGTTCACATTTTGGCCAAAGTTTGATAACTAAGAGCCCCTATTTGGGACATGAGAGATTAAAAAAATCCTCCATTACAGGCCTGTTTGGGCAGATGGGGGGGCACACTGGAATTCATTTGTTTGTTGATATTGGTCACAACCAGGAGCCCCTCTAAAAACAATTAAATAAATTTATAGAGCCAGGGTTGAGCAGATCACACATTGAAATGGTTTATGATTGGGGGAAGCTGTGACTACTTTCCTAGTGATTTGCTCCCAGTCACAGCTAGCAGACTGCACTTTATAGATGTAACAAGGAAGCTGGAGTATTGTCTTTGCAAACAGAGAATGAAACAGCAGGATTCTAACTCGGATCAGCAAGGTACTTTTTACAGTATATAAAGTGCAGGACCAAACCTCAATCCTCCCCCCCCCCCCGTGACAGATTGCATTCTGAGAAGATTACCTTGGCAATATGCTATAAATAAAAACTGAAAAATAGGTTTAATGAAGTGAATGCTGACATACTATTACTATTGTCCATGAGGAAAAGAAAACATAGTTAAGATCTTTTTTATGTCAGCTCTGATCAGAATAGCTTTTAAAATCACCAATTGTTTTCTCGTTCAGTGTTTTCTAATACATCTCAAACTTAAAAGAAAAAACACACTTTATCATCAAAGTCTGTTTTCAGCTTCCTACCACACACTTCATTTGTATAAAAAAAAAATGATCTTGTCACAGATCACAATCAGCACTAACTACTAACAGAATGCTGATACCTACATTCACAATTTAGCAAATACTTGAAATCTAACTGAGCAGGGTTTCTGTAAGCAGTTTATAGCATTGATGATTTGGGCAGTTACATCTGGGTTTGAATCCCACAGCCCCCACAAAAAAAATTAAAATTTTCTTACAGAGCTGGATGTGTCTCTAGGTCTCCTTCTGAGGCACCAGGTGGCTCTGATAATCATTTGTTCCAAAGGATTTTTAAGTCAGTTTGAAGGCATTAAATATCTTCTGTACTGTTCTCCACTGCACAAGCATGTCTGTTGGTTGATAAGGTCCCAAACTAGTGTATCTGGTTACAGAATGCTAGAGCTATCTCATGCCCCTCCCACATGAATCAGAAAAAAGTTTGGGGTGGAGGCAGAGGTGGATCTTACTCCAAAAAAAAAAACCTAATGCTGCCTCCCACTACTCAGGTTCCAGTTCTTGTACCACCCATTTAAGGAAAGAAATAGTACCCTGTAACCATTGACTAACATGAAAGCATATTTATTTGAGGACGGAAAACATTATTTGGAGGAGGGTAAGGTGGAGGAGACAATTTACACCTTCAGTCAGTTCCACTGACAGAAAACATGACATCACTCCTTTTGTACATGCAATACTCCTGTAGGCTCTGCCCACAGTCGTAAAAAGCAAACCACCTTGAGTCTATTTGGAATGAACCCCTTGAATGGGGAGGATGAGAAGAAATCAACCAATGCAATAAAATATCTATTGGTCACTTTCTTACAAATACTAATAGAGGAAATGGGCTCTATTAGAGCACAAAGGGCACATGCTGACTTCCAAAAGAATAGTCAAGTTAATATAGAGGTAAACAATGAAAATCTGGCTGATCTCATTTTGGCTCAAGCTAACAAGTTAGATCATTTAAGACTGTATACTATTGATGCTTCTGTGATTAAGTCTTTGTCTAAATAGACTGTACCACTGAACGTAAATATATCAACTGCACTACCACTTTCTGACAGGTTTCGCCTACTTAAAGGTTATAAAAATGAATGATGCCAGGCGCAAAGAGAATATTTGAAAATCAGAAGTAATAAATCTGGATTTGTCTATTTAACCTGGAATATAGCAGGGTGGAATGATAAAATGGCAGACAATGCAAAAGTTTTCTGTTATGCTGTAACATTATATGCCTATAGGAAACTTGGCACTTGGCCAATGATAGCACAGATTTAAATGGCCATGAAATCTATCATAGACCAGGAATCAGAAAAATGAAATTGAATAGACCCTATGGGAATCTTATAACAGGAATCAAGGTGGGGAGTTTTCAGAAAGCTTTATTATGGAAAATACTTAGCAACTTTATAGTAATTTATGTAAAGGAAGGATTACAGGAAATAACCATTATTAACTGTTATATTCCTCCCGAAGGTTCGAAGTTTTATTCGCCTCAGATATGGCAAGAACTGTCTGAATTGCTGATGGAGGTAGTCCAAGTATTTCCAAAAGCTGATCTTCTTTTATTATGGGATTTTAACGCCCGGACTGGGTCCTATGATCGCCTAGTAGATAATTCAATGTATACATACAGTGGAGATATTGAGTCCCTTTTACCCAGAAGATCAAAGAATAATAAACTTACTAATTCTTGCAAACAATTGATAGACCTTTTAAAAGAGTACAGCTTGTTTCCGTTGAATGGAAGGTGTACGGGGGACCCATATGGAGATTATACATATATCTCCACTAGGGGATCTTCTATAGTTGACTACATTCTATGGAACAGTAATAGTACATATTGGAAATACTTGGTACTTGGCCATACCTTTAACTGGAGAAAGTGACCATTTTCCACTTCTTATTGAAACAGCAATTCAAAGATTATGCACGGGGATAACACTGATAGATTGGAGTTTATGGAAATAAGAGCTTAAAAAAAATTTGGCAGAAAGACTCAGATCAAGCATTTCAAATTTCTAATTCAATATTGGCAAAGCAGGTTAGTTATCTAATAAATTTTGATCTAGCCTATTTGCAACAAGAACTGCATCTTCTATCTGTAAACATAAGAACTGAATTAGAAAGGCCTGTGAAAGATAAAAATAGGGTCACAAATAATACATGGTTCGATAAGGACTGTAAAAGAATGAAGGCCCAGATAAGGACAATGTACTCATTATATAAAAAAGGGGGGAAACAACTTCAAATACTATTAACCAATTAAGGAGAAACTACAAGCAATTAATTCAAGGAAAAAAGCAGACTTTTGCATAAAGCAATGGCACTGCATGATGGTAGCAGTCCAAAATAATGATGCCAACACATTTTGGACACTTGTTGCAAAATGTACAAATAATTATAAAACAGATATAGATACTCACATATAAGAAGATAGCTGGATAACTGTTATGACCCCTCTGAGGACAGGACAACCCTAGAGCAAAATAGTGTGTGTTCCTTCTTTAAGCCAATAGCTTTGGATGAAGTATATTTAACCATTTATTCTCTGAAGAAACATAAAGCAGCTGGACCCGATGGCATCCCAGCAGAGGTTTACCTGAGTGCCCCACACTTTGAGGCAGATTTCTAACAGTCTGTAACAATAAATGTATAATAACCCCTACATATCCCCCAACATGGAAGGGTACTAATATAATTCCACTACATAAAAAAGGTGAAATCTCAAACCCAGCCATGTATAGGCCTATAAGCCTACTTGCTGTGAACCTTAAGATATTTAGTAGAGTATTGCTTGAAAGACTAAAGGAGGAAGTAGAAAGGACTGGTGGTCTTCCAAATTATCAGGCAGGCTTTAGAGCTGGTTACTCAATGACTGACAATATATTTCTTCTTAGCCACGTCATTGAAAAGTATGTCTTACTCAGAAAGCAAAATGTATATGCAATGTTTATTGATTACTCATCTGCATTTGACTATATTGCAAGGAGTAGTGTATGGAAAATTTTGTGTGAAAGAGGCATAAATTATGCCTTAATCATAGTCTTAGCAGACCTATATACGCGAACAGGGGCTAAGGTAAGGCAGGGTTATAAAGGTCATCTCTTTAAGTCATTCAGTATCAACCATGAAGTAAGACAGGGCAGTTTGTTGGCTCTGGTTTTATTCTCTCTCTCTCTCTCTCTCTCTATATATATATATATATATATATATGTATGTATATCGATAAAATGCTCATGGACAGTGGGAGAATAAATTCTGACCCACCAAAAATAAAAACAACTATCTGCCCAATACTGGCCTATGCAGATGATATTATCCTGATTTCCCTTACAAACAAAGGCTTACAAAACCAGCTAGATTATATCCAGCAAAAGTCAACTAAATTAAAATTTAAGATCAAGCTAGACAAGTCCAAAATAGTACTATTTGGGAAGAATAAAATACAAACTAAGGGGACATGGCTATTGGGAAATAAGAAAATAGAAGTAGCTGACAGATACCTTCATTTAGGAGTCTTATTTTATGGAAATGGGCATTGGACTGCACATAGAGACCTTTTGGTTGATAAATTTAAAAAAAAAACATTAGCAGGCCTTGTGAGGTTTAATGCCAAATATGGTGGTTTTATACTAAAACCTCTGGTGAAAACTATTAAAGCAAAATTTGAGGCAAAACTACCATATAGTGCAGATATTTGGGTGATTAAGGACCTAAATAAGCTTGTTGCCCCATTGCACAAACTATTGTGCAATATATTAGGAATAGGCCATTCTTGTGCAGCAGCATATGTAAGAAGCGAATTAGGTCTTTCAGATATTACAGCAGCTATAGAAACCTGCAAATTTAATTACTGGATATGGTTAACAAAAAAAAAGGACACAGCATTAGCTAATGTGTGTTTGAAGGAAAAGGAAGAATGGTTTATTTTAAATTACAGACAATGGTTTTGGTTTACAATACATTCATTATGGGAAAAACATAAATTAATGAGCTTAAAGAGGGCAGTGGATCAAAGAATCACATTGAGCATAAAATATAAAAATATTTTTCAAAAAAGATTGACAATTATTGGAAGAATCAGGACTTACAAGCTATATCAGGGACCTGTTACTCCAAATGGTTTGTGCAAAACAACTATTACTTTGGGTTTAAACCCTAACTTGAAATACTTACAGATCATTAATTTGGAGCACTATTTTCTAGTTATAAATTTGAGCAATTCCCCAGCAATGTGTTACTCTATAGATGTAAAAAAGAAGGTATATTGTCAGGGACTTGTGATTGCTCCTATGGGAGGAATGAAGATTTAGTACATGTTTTATGGTACTGCACTTGGTACTTAAAACCAAGAACATATTGGCTATCTCCTTTTTTGAATAGTAGCTATCAAATAGACAAAATGTTACTAACCATAATACAATGGCAAGAAAATTTCCTGGACTCTGATTGGTCAATGTGTTCCTGAGACAGTGATGTTATTACACAATAACATCGCTGTATTGCTTTTGGATGCTATGGATGATGACCATTTGGATTCCTTAAAATCATTTTTTTTATTTTTATTTTGTATGGCAACGAGCTATTGTATAACAGCAATAAGACACTCCAGGGATGTGTGTTATCATGTAATAACGTCACTCCTGGGGTGGTGGAAGCACTCAGCTTCACCTCATGCTTCAACCCACCCCAGGAGTGACGTTATTACATGATAACACACACCCTGTCATGCCTTATTGCTTAAATATTTTACTTTACACTGAGGACGCATGGACAGTTATCAGGGTTGCCAAGTATTTTCAAGCTATTAGTGGCCTGAAAAGAAAAAATAACAGTGTGAGATAATATTTCATCCTTGAACTGTGCAATAGATTCCATGAATTGTGTACTGTATGTGAATTTAACATTTAATATAGTATTAACTTTCTTTTAAAAGTGCTGCTATTTATATTGTATGTTTATGTATGTATTATCTCCTTTCTTGTAAGATATTTTTTAGCTATATTGTAAAGGATTTTTAACTACAATAACATGTAAATTGATTGATTGATTGATTGAATGTAGGTTCAAACTCATCACCCGTGCTCTACTCCGGCTGTTGCTCAGATCTGTTTCTCCACCTGAAGAGATCAGTTGCACTATAGTGAACTCCAGTATCGGCTGGTTCTTCAGTTGGGTTCTTATTTTGCAGTTTATTTTGTAATTCATTTAAAAAGTATTTCTTAGTTAGCTTTTTCAATTACTCTGCATTTATCTAGGTTTTTATAGTAATTTATGGTTTCTCCCAGGGCTTCAGTTAACCCAATTTTGGTAGTATTTGACTTCCAAAAATAAGGCAAAAACTTCTAAAATAAAGAGAGAGGAAGTCATTGACTTCTAAATGAAAAAAACAAAATTGGATGACTTCCAAAATGGAAACCATAGAGGTTAAGAAATTTTGACTTTTTCTAAATGAATTTGAATTTTACCATTAATGTTTAAAATCCATACCCTAGAATACTGGCTTCCAAATTGTGGGATCTGGGAAGTATTTTGACTACCAAAAAATTGGAATGACTTCCAGATTTTAACTCATGGAAGTATAAGACTTCCTTTAAAAATAAATTAACTGAACCCCTGGTTTCTCCTGTCCCCAACTGATTTCCAGGAATCAGAGAATATCCTAGCTGGTTACCATTTTAATTTTTGTCTAATTCATCTACTAAACCACTTTTTCTTGGAATTAGCGGTGGTTTACTATTGTTATACCACTCAATTTACAGAGAACAGCATACTTTCACTTTTCATTTCTGTCTGTGCTTTTTCACCTTAATTAACAAAAGCTAGTGTACTGCCTGGAATTAATAATAATTTTCAGATGCAGTCAGCTATCACTTCCAATATCTTAAGCATTTTTTTTATTTCCTGTTTACCAATTACAAGATTTTCCAGCTGGCAGGATTGGGTTGATTTCTTGAGCAGCACTTTGGAAGCTAAAAAAAAAGTCATTTCTGTTCCTCCCACTACACTGTCAGAAATGTGATCAAACCCCTTGAGGCACCACAATCCTTGCAGCCTGAGCAGTGACTTTCACAAAGTACCAATCAAAATGCAGGAAATTGAGACATCGCTGGTAGCCAAGAAGAGCCAGTCCCTGCTGCTTCATGTGAAAGAAAATAATCTAGCAGTGAAAAATGGTTCTCACTGGTTACTAGTGATGTCACAGTCAATATGGTCTCAGTGTTGATGTAGTGGGAGGAATAGAACTGACTTGATTTTTAACCTCCAGACAGAGTGCTGCTCCACACATCACCCTAGTACTGCCAGGTAGAAAATCTTCTAATTAGCAAACAGAAAAGAAAAAATACTTCAGATATGTATTTATTTATTTATTTAAAAGTTTTACCAGAAAAGGCATACTGAGCAGACTACCGCTCGATTCCAGATGCGTCCTGGGGGTTGTTGGGGACAGGATGATACATACATATGAAATTCAAAGATACAGAAATAGAGAATATAGAAATTTCACAGATTATATACAAAAGATATATATATAGTAATATAAACAGTATGTACACAGCAAGCAAAGGTAGTGATTAGTAGAATTGTGCAGTGACAATTAACTGGGATAGAGTTAAACATTTCGAGTGAACCATAGTTGTAGTAAGCTGGAGAGCTGGCCCATTCTAGTATGAATCTAGGCAGCATGAGTAGTTGGTGGAGACTTGCCCTTTAAGGAGGGGAATTTGTTGCCTAGAGGAGGGGCATGCCGGATGACCACAGGCAGGGAGTTCCATAGTTTTGGTAGTCGGGCTGTAAAAGCTGACTGGCCGGCAGAGGTCGATATGTACGGGACTTGAAGGAGCTGGGAGTCGAAATTCCTGAGTGAGTATGTAGATGGTGTTTGGGCAGTTAGGGTAGAGGCGAGGTAGGAGGGCAATAACTGGGCCCAGAATTTGGCTGTGAGTCTATTACAGTGGTACTGGTGCCTGTTGAAAAGTGAGGGGAGGTTAAGGTACTGGTAGAGGTCGCAGTGGTGGGTGTAGGGTGGACAGTCCAGAGCAAAATGACAGAAGGTGTTGAAAAGAGAATCCAGTCTATCCAGGGTGGATTTAGGGGTGGCACTGTATACTACATCCCTGTAGTCAATAATAGGGAGGATCATTTTCTGCAGTATTTCTTTGCGGGCTGACAGAGGAATGCAGCTACAGTTCCGGTATAATGCGCCCAGCCTGGGGTGTAGTTTTTTTGTGGGTTGATTCGATGTGAATAGAAAAGTTGAGGTGCTGGTCCAGCCAGACCCCTAAATATCTGAAGGAGGTACAAACTCCTAAAGGGGTCCCATCAAGGGTTTTGAAAGTGGGGGAGGCAGGGAGTCGGGAGAGTCTCTGTTTCATGCCGAAGGTTAAGGAGACCATTTTCTTGGCATTGAGAATAAGTTGATTTGTGCAAAAACCAGAGCTGAACTTCAGTGAAATCTTGCTGGAGTCTGGACGCTACTTCCAGGGGGGAGTGGCCTGAGGTATACAGTACTGTATCATCTGCGTACATGTGAATGGATGTATGCGGGCAGGTTGATGGCAGGTCATTGAGGAAAATGGAGAATGGAGGACAAGATTGGGCCAAGGACAGAGCCTTGGGGGTCACCAATGGTATTGAAGTGATATAAGAAGTGATAGCTGACTACATCTGAAAGTTACAATTAACTCCAGACAGTTTCCAGGCAGTACACTAGCTTTTTAATTGGTTCTGTTACAGGATCTGCAGTTTGACCTTTGGCACAGTTTACTCTTAGTACAAGAGTTGTTTTTACTATTTGGATGTTGTACTGCAGCATTATTGGGAATTTTCTTTTTTATTATTTAAGGTTCTCGCATATTGGCATGTCAGAGAGACCTTGTGGACCTTCAAAAAAACATGAATATTGTTTCTAGTTCCTGGAAAGAGCAGACTGCCACAAGCTTTGTCTAAAGTGTCTAGGTCCACAGTACAGCATTGTAAATTGTAAGTCCTGTCATATTTTTTGCCCAAAACCCTCATTAAAAAAGGGCAAAGAAAATTTAAAAAGAAGCATGCCTTATCAGTCTGACTTTGTGTCACCTAAAAATAATAGAAAAGGCTCTGAGGGTGTTCCCGACACTGGTGGGAAGCACGCCTCTGAAGGGTCCATCACCTCAGGTTCAGCAGCAAATAATGTTAAACATGACAAGAAAAAAACATCAAGCTATACAGCCATCGGATAGGCTTGGTAAAGATGGTTCAGACATCAGGGTGTCTGAAAGGGGGAACCCTGAGTTTAGTGATGGTAAAAATATAAATAAAAGAGCCTCAGAGCAGACATTGGAAATGGTGTCTGCCAAAAAGAAATTTACAGAAAAAAAATCATACAAACATATGAAGAATCCAGCATAAGAGGCCATTTGATTTATCAAGCCTGCTCGTACTGCAGGGTCCACAGCTTGAGCTACTGTCCCTGCCCTTCCTCCCCACTCCTCCCATCCTCCCAACCCATGATCCTTACCTTCCCCCTATGCCTATTCCAGCCTCTCTTAAAGCTGACCACTGTATTCAATGAGATGACCTCTTCTGGAAGCACATTCCAAGTGTCCACCACCCTCTCTATGAAGAAATGCTTCCTGACCTCCCTCCTAAACCTCCCACCCTCCAGCTTAAGACTGCTCCCCCTCATGTTATGGTTGTCATTCAGCTTAAAGAGACTCTCCTTATCAACTTTGTTTATCCTTTTGAAGTACTTGAAGGTCCCAATCATGTCCCCCCTCTCTCTCTCTCTCTCTCTCTCTCTCTGTCTCTTCTCCTGTCTTCCAGGGAGTACATGTTCAGTGCCCTCAACCTCTTCTCATATGCCTTATCCTGCTGACCCATTATCATCTTTGTAGCCCTCCTCTAGACCATCTCCAGAAGGTTAATGTCCTTTTTGAGGTGTGAGCACCAGTACTGAACTCCATACTCGAGATGTGCCTTACCAGTGACCTGTACAAGGGCAGTACAACCTCCTGTCTAATACTACTGATCCCCCTAGATATGCATCCCAGCATCTTTGCTGCTGCTTTCTTGCACTGCATGGAGTGCTTCAGGTCAGTAGTAATCATCACTCTCAGGTCCTTCTCCTCCTCCTCTGGTGCAGATACTCAAACTCCACTCAGGTAGTACTCTGTCCTGGGATTTTTGGCTCCAATATGCATAACTTTGCATTTCTTTGCATTGAAGCCAAGCTGCCAGATCCTGGACCACCTCTACAGCTTTTCCAGATCTTCCTGTAGGTCCTGTATTCCTTCAGCTGTGTCCACTCTACTGCAGAGCTTGGTGTCATCTGCAAATAGGCACATTGTACCTTTAATGCCATCCCCAATGTCATTGATGGAGACATTGAACAACACCAACCCTAGCACTGAGCCCTGCAATACCCCACTGGTTACCTCTCTGGTGACAGATAACTCTCCTTCCACAACCACCCACTGTGTTTTGTCCCTCAGCCAGTTTTCCACCCATCTGGCCATCTTTTCCCCATTCCTGAGATCCACCAACTTCTTGATCAACCTTTTGTGGGGCACAGAGTCAAAGGCCTTGCTGAAATCAAGATAGAGGATATCTACCACTTGGCCCCTGCTACTGTCTTAGTGACACAGTCAAAGAAGTCAATCAGATTAATCTGACATGATCTCCCCTCTATGAACACATGCTGCCTCACATCCTGGAAACCATGCTCCTCTAGATATTTTACCAATCTTTCTTTTAGTATGGTCTCCATGAGTATGTCCACAACGGAGGTCAGACTGACTGGTCTGTAATCCCCTGGGTCATCCTTGGGACTGCTTTTGTAGAGGGGCACTACATGTGCTGTTCTCCAGGCCTGCGGTACCATGCTTGATTCTAGTGAACCATTAAATAAGTCTGCCAGTGGCCCTGCCAGCTCCTCAGCCTGTTCCTTTAGTACCCTTGGATATACTCTGTCCAAGCCTGGTGATTTGTTCACCTTCAATGCCAGCAGTCCCTCCCTCACTCTGTCCTCCTCTATCACTACATCTGTATCCCCCCCACTCCTCTTTTCCCTCCTGAAGGCACTGGTCCATCCTTCTCCCTGGTGAAGATGGAACAGAAGTATTCATTTAGTACCTCTGCTTTTCCCCCATTATCCTCCACCCACTCCACCCCTTTCTTAAGCCTAACAATCCCTTTCTTCTTGTCCCTTTTCTCACTTACATAGCAAAAGAAAGCCTTCTCCCCTTTCTTAATTTCTTCAGTTATTTGCAGCTCCTTCTGTGCCTTTGCTCACCTGACTTCATTACTTACCTCACTAGCCAACCTTAGATAATTTTCCCTATCCACCTCTCTTGGTCTTCCTGAATTTTATATAGGCCAACTTCTTTTCCCTTACTGTCTAGGCAACCCCAGAACTGAACCAGCTGGGCACTTTGGCCCTTGTGTTCTTCTCCCTGAGCCTAATGCACACATCTGTGGCAACCAGTATTCCTTCCTTAATGATGGACCACCTTTGGTCCACCCCCATATCTGCTCTGATGCCTGCCAGATGGCTCCTTAGCACTTTGCCCATTTTCCTGAAGTTCACCCTCCTGAAATCAAAGACTTTGGTCTTAGTTGGGATGCTTTCCCTGCCCATATCCAACTGGAACCATACTGTACAATGATTACTTCCACCCAGTGGCTCCTTGACCATTATTTCCTGTACATGCTCCCCATTTGGGAGCAGCAAATCAAGAATTGCCTCAACTCTTGTTGGTTCAGTGATGCCCTGAGTCAGGAACCTACTCTGCAGTCCTTCCAGGATCACCTGACTCTGAGCACATGTTGTGGATGGTATGCTCCAGTCCACCTTGAGCAGGATGAAGTCCCCCACAATTACCACCTATCCTTTCCTTTCCCTGCAGCTTCCAATATTTGTAAGCTCAGTTCCTTGTCCCTCTCCTCTTTCTGATTGGGTGGTCTGTAAATCACCCCCATCCTCACCTTTCTCCCTCTATTGGACCTTAACTGAACCCATAATGTCTACACATCCCCTTCCTCTGACTCCTCCCTCATGCAAGTTATTCTATCCTTGATATAAACTGTCACCCCTCCTCCCTTTCCCAACTACCCTCTCCTTCCTGTATAGTTTATATAGATCACTGCCACACCTCCTGAATGGAGAAAGGAGCAGGCAGATGGCACATATAAAATGCCCTCATCAGAGGGCATATTAAAAATCTGGCCATTTTTCCAGGTGATGCAGACCATGGAAAAATTTAATAAGATACCTGCCCCCCCCCCACCACCACCAGGTTCAGACTTCAACTTATCTGCCTACAGAGGAGGAGGAAGAACAATATTATGTACAAATGGAGAAAGATGATCCCATGAAGTTAGAGGGTCACCTGAGAAAGATTTCAAACCTCCTCCAAGACACAATGAGGACTACTCATCTTTTTTTTTTAATTTGTCAGACAAATGGTCAATACCTTCAACATCACCCCACTAGAGACAGAGTAGGATGAAGAAGATGCTGAATTTATGAACGTGTTGGGGGTATCTCCACCAAGAAGATGCTACTTCCCACACATAAACCACTTAAGACTGCCATATCAAAAATCATGTCTGCACCCATCTTGGCTGCAGCCATAGATAAGAAAACTACAAAAAAATATCAGGTGGACAAGTAGGGAGTAGAATACTTGTATGCCCATCTGATCATTATGGAGTAGTCCAGGCTGCTGCTTGTCAGAAAGCAAAAATTACTCTATCTACATAGCCTCTAAAAAGGACTCAAATAAATTGGATGCTATGGCTAAAAAGGTTTATGCTACAGCTTCCCTGCTTATCATCAGGCAGGCAGCTTACTCAGCACATATAGCACAGTACCAGAAAGCACTTTGGAACACAATTCTTGCACTGGCAGAAAAAACGGAGAGTGTATTGGCACAGGACCTGATTGCCACAGCAAGATCAGCTCTAGATGCAACAAAATATAATTTCCATACTGTGATGGACACTAATGACACTGCTGCTAGAGTTCTGGCCCATGCAGTGTCCTTAAGAAGGTTTTCCTGGCTAAGGACTATCATCTTTTTTCAGGATACTCAAAACAAAGGCATGGATTTCTCCTTTGAGGGAAATTCATTATTTAGTGGCAAAACAGACATCTACATGAAAAAAGTGGATGAATACAATACTACTTTCAAAAGTAACAATGAGACAGCAAAGGCCTCTTCCTCCTACATGTCCTAGGGAAGGGAACACAGATGCAGGGGATACTTCCCAAGAGCCTCTTTCTCTTATGCCCTGTATGAGTACTAATCACAAAGAGGTTACTATAGGGGAAGAGGAAAAAGGGATTCCAGACATAATGCTGCAGATAAGCCCCAGACAAAACAAAGCCCCTAACAATTGTGCACAGGTCGCCTACCCATTGCCAGTGAGAGGAAGACTGGCACACTACTTCCAGAAATGAGTAAACATTACCACGGACAAGTGAGTACTGGAAATAGTGGGCCGAGGCTGTGTCTGCAGTTCAAACACTTTCCAAACCTGCAGAAACATAGAAGTTTTCCAGCTTATTCTGCCACAAAAAATAGTCTGCTGGAACTGGAAATAAAAAAAAAAAACACTACCAAAAGTCATGTAAAAAGTCCCTGCCTCCCCATAGGGCAGATGTTTATTTTCAAGATACTTCCTGACCCACAAGAACAATGGGGAGTGGGGACCCATTTTAGATCTCAGGTTTCTGAACAGACATTTGAAAAAAGAAAAATTCAAGATGGTCACACTAAGGACAGTACTACAGTCTTTGCAGGCAAGTCATTGGATGGGATCCCTGCATCTGAAAGACGCCTATTTTCATACAAAAGTCAGGCCGTCCAACAGAAAATATCTCAGATTCAAGCTGGGGAACTGCCAATATCAGTTCACAGCTCTACCATTTTGTCTCACCTCAGCTCCAAGAGTTTTCACAAAGTGCTTGGCCATGGTGGCAGCACATCTGAGAAAACAATGTGTGGTGGGTTTCCCCTTCCTGAACAACTGGCTAATCTCCTGAAAAACAGAGCAAGAGACAAAGTGTCCAATTCAGAAGGTAAAAAGCACCTTGGAGAGCCTGGAATTCTTGATAAACCTGCAGAAGTCACAGCTAGAGCCTGTTCAAGTACTGGACTTCATAGGGACAGAGCTAAACACCCTACAGGGGAAAGCTTTCCTCCTATAGGCCAGAGTTACAGCTTTGATAGCAACAGCAGAGTCTTTCACAGCAGGTCAGCCAAGACCTGCAATAGACTTCTTACAGTTACTAGGGCACATGGCCACATCCATAACTGCAGTTCCATGGGCCAGGTTCCAAATAAGAGATATCCAGTACCATGCAAGAGCCAACTGGTCTCAAAGATATTCACTTACAAAGCTAGTGTCAGTGACAAAAGCACTAGTGGAATCATTAGAGTGGTGGAAGGAAGAAAGCAACTTCAGAGAGTTCATTCCCTTCCATCTGCAATCACCAGCAAGTATTCTTACCATGTTTACCTCACTCTTGGGGTGAGGCACCCACCTGCAGGACTACACAGTGAGTGGAACATGGAGCCCACAGGAGTCATTAGAACATATAAACCTCTTGGAGCTCAGAGCAGTGCTGCTAGCAGTGCAATTGTTTTCCTGCCAGCTACAGGTCAGTCTGTCCAAATCAGGACAGATAGCACCACAACTATGTACTACATAAACAAGTAGGGAGGAACAATATTCTCAAAACTGTGTATAGACTCTTTAGAAGCAAACATATTTGCAGTAAATCTGCCAGGCAAAGCCACTGTCCTGGAAGATTATCTAAGCAGCAACAGCCAGAGAACTCACGAATGGGCCTTAAAGGACAAGTTAACAAGCTTGTTACACCTTTTTTTTTTTAAATTACTCCATGGGCTTGTAAAGGAGAGGCTGTTGTTTATATTAATACTGAAAAGTACAGTTATGTAAGAACTTACCGTAACAGTACATCTTCGAGAGAGGCTCTTGCAGTAGGTATTCACAAGAAGGACTAAGCTGCCAGAAGTCAGGACCCCATGGAAAAATCTTTAGCTAGCCGTCTCCGGCGGGGACCGCCCCACATCAGGTTACCAGCATCAGCCGACGTCAGTATAAAGGGGGCAGTCCTGATGCCCACCCTCCAGTTCTTTCCCACCAAGCACCAAAGGGCTGACAGGAGAGAAGAGGATATGGTCCCATATCTGGAAGAGAAGAAAATGAGGGGACGAAGGGAGGGAGGGAAGGTAATACCTAATTCAAGAGCCTCTCTCGAAGATCTACTGTTACAGTAAGTTCTTACATAACTGTACTATCTTACTTTGAAAGGGCTCTTGCAGTAGGCATTCACAAGTAGGACTGAGTCCCAAGCAGTCTGCAACAAAAAGAAAGTGGGAAAAAAAACATCCACAAAGGCCGAGCTTCTAGACAGAGATCATGAAAGGATTCCCTGCAGAACAGCTAGCCCGAAGCCTGCTCTGTGGCAAGAGGCAATGTCCAAACTGTAATGTTTCATGAAGGTATGGACAGAAGTCCGAGTTGCGGCTGCACAAATCTCAGCCGCTGACACATTCTTGAAACAAGCGGCAGAGGCTGTGACCCCGCTAGTGGAGTGGTCTTTCACCTGACCCGGAAGGGTCTTGTGGTACTTGTCATAACAGAAAGTGATACAATTGGCCAACCATTTCGAAAGGCATTGCTTGGAAACAGGGTTGCCTTCTCTCCTGTGAGTGAAAGACACAAAGAGTTGGTCTGTTTTCCTGAGATCCTTAGTCCTGTGAGTATAGTATCTCAGAATTCTATGTACATTCAGGGTAAGGAGGAGCTACTCCCCCTGACTGCAGTGCTCTGTGAAGAAGTCTGGAAGCTTGATGGACTGATTCAGAGTAGATTCGGCCACCACTTTTGGAAGAAATTTAGGATTAGTGCGCATGGCCACCCTATCCTTGTGGAAAATCAAATAAGGGGTTTTACACATCAAGGCTTGCAACTCAGAAATCCTCCTAGCTGAGGTGATAGCCACTAGAAACAAAGCCTTCCAAGAAATAAACTTCAGCTCTGCCTCCACTGCAGGTTCGAAGGGAGGCAGAGTAATCTTCTCGAGAATGAAGTTCAAGTCCCAAGGAGGAGCAGGGTTGTGGATCGGGTGTCTTAAGTGCAGGACCCTTCACAGAAAAGTCTTTCAGAGTTCTAGTTGTGCAAACATCCTGCTCCCAAAAGGGACGTGGTAAGCCGAAATGGCTGCCCTATGTACTTTCACTGATGAGTAACTAAGTCCTAAGTCATACAGGTGCCTAAGGTAGTCCAGAACCTTATTGGCTGGACAAGAAAAAGGTTCTATATTTTTTGAACCCACCCAGATGATGAAGCACTTCCACTTCATGGCATAAGTGAACCTGGTGGAAGGTTTTCTGGCCTCCACCAGGATGTCAGCAACCGTGGGGGAAACTCCAAAATGAGCTTTAGCTACATCTGAAGGAGCCATGCGTGAAGATGAAGAGACTTGAGGCCTGGATGAACCAGGGTTCTCTTCTCCTGGGTCAGCAAATGTTGCGACAGTGATAAAGGAAGAGCAAGTTCCTCGGAAAACTCTTGCAGAAGAGAGTACCAGGCTTGCCTCGGCCAAAAAGGAGCAATGAGGATCATTCTTGCTCATTCCAACCTGAGCTTGTTGAGTACCCTTGGGATCAAAGGTATTGGAGGGAAGGCATAGACAAATCTGTCCTTCCAGCAGAGAGACAGCGTGTCCCAACAAAAACTGTCTCGCCCTGGAGCAAGCGAGCAGAAGGCGGGAAGTTTGGAATTGTCAGAGGAGGTAAAGAGGTACATTTGAGGCATCTCCCAGTGTTGGAAGACGTCTTCTACCACAACCTGGTCGAGTTCCCACTCATGGGACTTGGCTGACAAGTGATGTACGGCATCCATGAGAGTGTTCTCCATTGCTGGCACGTGAATGGCTGTCAGATGAAGGCTATGCTGGGACAGCCCATGCCAGACTCTCATGGCTTCCCAGCAGAGGGGATACGAATGAGTTCCCCCCTGTTTGTTGAGGTACCAGACAACACACCTGTTGTCTGATTGTATGAGAAGGTGACCAGGAAAACAACCAACAGGAGAGCCTGGAGGGCATAAAGGACTGCCCTCAGCTTAAGGACATTTATATGGAGCCTTTGTTTGAACTGAGACCAGCTGCCCTGAGTCTGGTGGAGCCCAAGATGGGCACCCCAAGCTGCCCCTGATGCATCCGTCCTCAGGGTCAGGGTGGGAGGGGCGTTACAGAATGGGATCCCCAGACTGAGATGTTCTGGAACCATCCACCATTGCAAGTCCCTGACCTTAGGGTCTGACAACAGGATTTCATGATCTAGGTCATCCTGAGACTGGTCCCATTGAGACCGCAGGGTCCACTGAGAGATCCTCACGTGAAGACAAGCGAGTGGGATGATTGGGATGGCAGCCGCCATCAGACCAAGAAGACGAAAGACCTTCCTGGCTCCGAAACTTCTGAGACTCGATAAGAGTTGCGCTTGATTTGACAGTGTCTTAGCTCTGTCCGGGGGTAAGAAAGCCTTGCCCAGAGTCGTGTCCAACACTGCCCCTATGAACTGCAGCCATTGGCATGGGATCAGATGGGACTTGGCAGGGTTGGTTAAGTCTGCTTGCTGGCTGTGGAGAAGATTTCTGTAAGATTTGCTATTGTTTTTTAAACTACAGGAGAGAAGGATTAGTTAATTCTACTTGCTGTTGAGGGAGTTACTGTACAGAAGATTTTTGTAAGTTTTTATATTGTTTTATTTTCTTTTTAATTTAGCTTAAAGGTTTCTGTGGCTGGAGTGACTGTAAAAGTCCTCCCACCCACCCTTTCCACCAGCCTTTCTTAAATACTGAAATACCACTGGGGTGGGTTTGAAGGCTGTGAGAGAGGAGCTTGGGGCGCTTCAAACTGATCTGAGCACTCAGAACAGGCCAGGAATGAGGAAATAAGGAACAGCCATATGAGCTAAGTCTTATAGACATATAAATATATAAAACATATGAGTAGATCCATAGTCCTTATGAGTAGGATTGTGGTTTCTGGTTAGTACTGTAGTTGGCTATCTTATGCTGCATGCAAGGGCATTTAGGGTAACAATTTCTGTTAGAGGCTGGGCTATGATTAGTTAATTCTACTTGCTGTAGGGAGAGTTGGTGTGGAGAGGCTGTATAGGTAATGTGAACCATAAGCAGGATTGTAGGGTGCAATGGTTGTGGAGCAGCAATGCAGATGAACATACTGTGGAGGCTGGGAGGGTGCCCAATATGCCACAGGCTAAGGAGGCTTGAGGAAGAGGTTCAGTGGCTTGGCAGGGAGCTGGGGAGATTGAGGGAGGAGGGGAGGATTTCATCAGTAGGAAGGCTGACATCTGAGAGTATAGTGGGGGCACTAGAGAAAAGGAACAGTGGGGCAAGGGAGAGGTCAGGGGGAGGGGGCATAGTAGACAGGAAGCCAGTTGATGAAGGGTGTATTCTAGTAGGACCTAGAAAAAGAGGAGCAGCAGCAGTAGGTAGGAGGGAGGAGGAAACATGTTTGCTGTACTAGCAACACATTGGAAAGAGGACGCAGGAGGAGATTGCACAAGGGATAGTACTTACAAAGAGAAGGGAGAGAGGGGCATTACTAGTGAAGAAACTGAGCATGGCATGGAAGGGGGAGGGATAACACTCAGAAAGGAGAGGAGGGAGGGGAAGGTTGGCAGTCAAACAGGAGGAGGGGGAGGAGTCTCAATTGAGAAGGGCAGGGGGGAAGACACTGGGACACATTGTGAAAGTACCGTCTTGAGTGGCCCCAGAAATGAGAACCAGGGGGTGGTGATGAGTACAAGGAAAGAGGAGGGAGGTGTACTGGTGTTGGGGGACTCCATACTCAAGGGGATCAGATGGGGCAGCAAGGGGGAGAGGCACAGTCAGATATGGGTGGAGTCCATACCAGGATTAAATGCAGACAAGGCAGGACAGACAATCCTAAGGTGAGTAAGGAGGGGTAGGAGGAAACCACACATTGTGATAAATGTGGGAACCAATAACCTAGCAGGGGAAACAGTGGAGGTAAGAAAGAAGAGGACTGAGGAAGTAGGAAGGCTGTGTGAGGAGACTGAGGAGTCTGTGGCATTCTCTGAGGTGCTCCCAGTACCCTGTGCAAGCACAGTGAGAAAGGAGAGGAGAGGATTAGGGAGTTGAACACATCGTTAGTAAAATGGTGTCAAACTAAGGTATATGGGGTTGTGGGTGGCTGGGGCAGTACCTGGGATAATAACAATCTGTTTGCAAGGGATATGCTGCACCTTAGTGGGAAGGGGAAGGAGGTATTAAAGCAAAGACTGGGGAGGTATATTGTGACAAAGGTGGATTTAAACTAGATGGGAGGGTGGCAAGTGGACAGCAGGTAGGCAGGGATCTGATAGAGTGGAGTCACAGCCTACCCCCCGGGCTAGCAGGGAAGGACTCGGGTGGCCGAAAAATTAGGGAGTAGAAGGAAGGAAATGGAGGCCAATGAAGGGAAGGGGGCAGGATGGAGGGTGGTCTTGCTGAATGCAAGAAACTTAGGCAACAAATCAGCTGAGCTACAGGAACTCTTAGCAGTGTGGAGGGTGGATATTGCAGCTATCACAGAAAATTGGGCAACTGAGCACTGGGACAGGAATCTGGCAATCCCAGGATACTAAGTATACAGGAAGGACCATCAGGAAAGGAGGGGCGGTGGGGTGGCAGTCTATGTGAGGGACGGGGTCAAATGCACAAGGGATGGGGGGAAGAAAGGAGAACAGAGGCAATCTGGCTGCAGCTCCTAGACTCAAAGGGTAGGAAACTGAGGTTTGAGGTGGTATACAGGCCACCGTCCCAGTCTGAGGAGCTTGACAGGGAATTAGAGGGACAAATCAGAAAGGTATGTAGAAAAGGGAAGGTGGTCTTCGTGCAGGATTTCAACTTTCTAGGGGTTGATTCGAGCATTACGGTCACCTCCAGTGCTAGGGAGCAAGTGCTCCTGGACATGATCCAGGAGGGTCTCTTGACACAGTTGGTTAGTGTACCTACTAGGCTAAAGAACACATTAGATCTGGTGTTGTCAAATGGGGAGGCAGTAAGGGAAATAAAGGTGAGGGACCCACTAGCCAACAGCAATCACCAAACCTGGGATAATAACAATCTGTTTGCAAGGGATATGCTGCACCTTAGTGGGGAGGGGAAGGAGGTATTAAAGCAAAGACTGGGGAGGTATGTGGCTACCTCCACTGCTCTAAGGCGTATCTCAATCACTCTAAATAAGGCCTGCCGGCTCCTCACGGGGGCTCAAAGACTGACTCACACGTGTGATCTGTACTATGAATCAGGCTGGTTGAACCTATCAAATCGTCTTATTTATCTCACCTGCACAATGGCAAAAAAATCTATCTTGGGACTGACTCCATTATGTATTCAAAACCTACTCCGACTGAATCCTGGCTCACGACCCTCCACCAGATCTAAACGCCAACCTTCCTGGTTCCGAGATGCCGGACTGCACAGGGACAAAGATCTTTCGCATACAGGGCCCCGACATGGTTCAATGCACTTAGTCCACCTACTCTATCCTCAACCTCGCTTGAAGCTTTCAAATCCATGCTCTATGCCCACCTCACCACCACTAGCAACTGTGACTGCGCTAGATAAAGACTACTACCTCATGTCCATCCTCACATCTGAGGCCTCTTCCTCCTGACTAATGAACCTCTGGTACCTCTACTACTTCCTGTCTCCCACCCAAACTCACTCCCCTTTTTTCCTGTCCCTCACTTACTCTCCTCCTCCTCACCTTCCTCCTCTAGCCTCCTTTGCCTAATGATCACCCTCTCCTGGAAGTTTCTAACCTCGAAATTGTCTACCGCTTGAACCTGTTATAGCTTGTTTTTCTATGAAACTAAAAACGCATTGCCTTAAACTGTTAATAGCAAATTTATGATGTAACTTTCCTGTCTGGTTTTACCTGTAATGTGTATATGCTTTGTTAAATGTTCTTTGTGACGTGGAACCTTTGTAAAAGAGCCCTGGCTCAAAGGTATTAATTCCTAGACTAATAAACTAAACTAAACTAAACCAAACGGTGTGGTTTAATATCACGATGTGCGGGAAGCCAGAGAAATCAGTTACTCAGGTGGTAAACTTCAGAGGGGCAGACTTTGGAAGGATGCAGGAAGTACTGAAAGGGAAACTAGAGTGCATAAGGCAGGAGATGGACGCAGAACAGAAATGGGATATTATTAAAAGGGAGATTACAGAGGCAGCAGAAGCCTGCACCAAGACACAGAGTAAGAGGAGAAGAGCAAGAAAACCATGCTGGTTGAACAGCGAGGGAGTGGAGTTGGTGAGAGCAAAACGAGAGGCCCATCAGAGGTCTAGGAGGACGGTGAAGGAAGTGGACAAGGAGGAGTCTGCAAGATGGTCGAAGGAGGTGACCAGAAAAGTGAGAGAAACCAAGGCCCAGAGGGAGCTGAGATTAGCGCAGGGAATTAACCTGGGGGGGATACTTTTTCAGATACATCAAGGAGAAAAGAAAGAGCAAGGAGACAATAGTGAGGATAAAAAGGGGTGGAGAGTAGATGGAAAAGGGTGAGGAGCAGGCAGAAGCACTGAATGAATACTTTTGCTCAGTGTTCGTGGAAGAAAAGGGGGGGGGCCGCTACCACCATGGTGTGGGAGGGTGGGGACAGGGAGAGGAGACAAAAGATGGAAGAGTTGAGGCAAGTAGAGTCCTAGAGGGACTGAGGGCACTGAAGGTAGACAAGGCACCTGGGCCAGATGGTATCCACCCCAGGGTGCTGAGGGAGATGGAGGAGGGGTTGGCAGAGCCGGTAGCGGATCTGTACAGCACCTCACTGGAGTTGGGATGTGTGCCACTGGAGTGTAGGATGGCACATGTAGTACCATTACACAAGAGCAGAAAAGGGATGAACTGGGTAATTATCACTCAGTAAGTCTCACCTCCATAGTGTGCAAACTCATGGAAACAATAATAAAAGAAAGAATAGTGTCATGCCTGGAGGACGATGGCCTCCAGGGTGTGAGACAGCATGGGTTCGTTTCAGGGAAGTCTTGTCAAACCAACCTGATACAATATTATGACTGGGTGACAGGTGATCTGGATAAGGGTCATGCGGTAGATGTTCTTTACTTGGACTTCAGCAAAGCCTTCGATTCTGTGTCTCATGGTTGGCTTGGGGGGAAGCTAACTGGTGTAGGGGTAGGGCCAAAAATGATGAACTGGATTACAAGATGGCCGAGTGGGAGGCTGCAATGGATGATGGTGAGAGGGGAGCTCTCAACTCCAAGGCCGGTGATGAGTGGGGTGCCATAGGGCTTTATGTTGGGGCCAGTATTGTTTGGGCTCTTCATATCAGACATTGCACACAGAGTGTTGAGCAAGATAAGTCTGTTCGCTGACGACACCAAAATCAGAGCAGTGGTGGGTGGAAAGGAGGGATGGAAGCAGCTGCAGGGGGACCTAAGCAAGCTAGAGGAGTGGTCAGAGAGGTGGCAGTTGGGGTTCAATGCAAAGAAGTGTAAGGTTATGCACTTTGGGGTGAAGAACCCAAGGAGAGAATACTGGCTGGAAGGGGTTAAGCTGGGGATCACTGAAGAGGAGAAAGACCTGGGGTAATATTAACAGAGACCATGAATAACACTGCCCAGTGCAGGAGAGTGGCTGCAAAAGTGAACAAAATACTGGGGTGCATAGCAAGGGAGTTTCCATCCAGGCAAAGGGAGGTGATCTTGCCCCTCTACAGATCTCTGGTAAGGCCGCACTTAGAGTATTGTGTGCAGTTTTACAGGCCATACCTGAAGCATGATATCAGGTTACTGGAGGGGTTGCAGAGGAGGGCAACAAAGATGATATGTGGAATGGAGGGGAGAGACTATGACAGCAGGCTAGGAGACCTGAATATGTACACCTTGGAGGATAGAAGGGGCAGGGGGAACATGACAGAGACGTTCAAGTATCTGAGGGGAATCATTAAGGATGGGCCAGATGGGGTATTTAAGTTAAGGAGGGGAAGGGTCACCAGGGGGCAATGGCTAAGAATAGAGGAGGGAAGATTTAGGAAGGAAATGAGGAGACACTATTTCTCAGAGAGGGTGGTAGCAAAATGGAATGCCCTACCAGAATGGGTTGTATCATGTAAATCTGTGAACAGCTTCAAAAGGGTATGGGACAGGGAACAGAGGAGAGTGAGGGTGGCGGAGGTGGGGGGTTGGCAGTGGGATGACAAAGCGGAGGGGCTAGGGCAGCTGCAAGCTAGGGGTGCTAGCTGCACACTCGAGCAGACTTAGACACACCGGGTGATCTGTTTCTGCTGGCACATCCGTATGTTTGTATGTTCATATGTAATCCCCAGGTTGGAGAATACTTGAAGGGTGAGGGAAAGGAAGCCCAAATGTTCCTCCCTGGATTGGGCTGCCAGAAGCCAGCCATCCAAGTAGGGGAAGACTTGGACCCCCTTGGTACGCAGGAAGGCCGCCACCACCGCCAAGCATTTGGTAAATACTTGAGGGGCCGAGGACAGACCAAAGGGAAGGGCTCTGAACTGGTAGTGGGACCCCTGAAAACAAAAATGGGGGTATTTGCAGTGGGATGGCAAACGGGGATATGGAGGTAGGCATCCTGCATATCCAGGGCGCATAGCCACATTCCCAGACGAAGCATGGGGAGAAGGCTCTAGATGGAGAGCATTCACAACCATCTGTACTCCACAAACTGACTGAAGGAGCTGAGGTCGAGAATGGCCCTCAGTTCCCCTGTTTTCTTTGGTACTAGTGTAATACCCCCTACAAATGGGGGTTCCCAAAAAGTCTTCCTTGAGTTTGCCTAAATGCGCACTGCCAGGCTGGTGTCCTGCGCTTTACCAGTTTGAAAGTGATTGCCAGAGAGTGCCTGTATGGCCTCTGTGTACTGTCTCTTTAAGAGCTGCCTGGATTGCAGTCATGGGTAATCTGAGAGGGAGCTCTGTTGAAAGATGTAACTATTTGATGAAAATTATTTAGAGTGATAATGATAATGTAGTTTGTCTAACCTGCCTTCTTTGCAGCAAGGACTGTTTTAACTCCACTATCTTGGTCCTGGACTGGCGAATTGGACCAATCAGTACTAGTGGGACCTAAAATGGGGCCAAACTTCAGGAGCTGTCTGGAGTCAAAATCTGTAGGATTTGTAGTTTTGGGCTTTTGGCACCATTTTGCACCTGAAGGGGAAGCCTTTGTTGTGACTGACAGACAGATCAGCCAACCGAACCTTTTGGATTCTGTGGAAAGTCCCAGGCTTGCTGGCAGTGGAGTCAGATCTAAGTTGGGAACTGAAGAAGCAACAGCTTGAGACAGTCAAGCAGCCATCTGAGTAGTTTCATGCGGGAGAACAGTGGAAAGGCTTGAGTTGTGACCTGCATGTCTGCCTGCTGCCCCTGAGAGGGACAGAAGAGAATTATTTTGGATTAAATCCAAGTTTGTGAGAACAAAGTAAGCCACTGATTTTTTACCAGGCTCATATCTGAAGAAGACCGAAGATTTTGCTGAATGCGGCTGGCCTTTCAAGATTTCCAGCTTCTTTTGAATCCCCGGTCTGTGCAGAAACTTTGCGATTGTGACCGGAGAATGGTTTGCCTGGTACAGTAGAATTTCCTTACATGTAAAAGTGGTGTGTATTGAAAGTGGGTGGTGATTTGGTTCCCCACTGTGTGAACTGTGTTCTGCTTGCTGGTACTGTAGAATCCTTTACATGTAAATATGCTGTGTATTGAAAGTGGGTTGAGATTTGGTTCCCCACTGTGTGAACTGTGTTCTGCTTGCTGGAAGCTTTATCTAGCCTAATCGGACTGAATCCGCATTCATCTACATTCAGCCTGGGCCATGCCATGCTGGCCCTGCCAGACTACCCCACTGCACAAAGAAAGCCACCGACAAGAGACCTGCCTGGGGATCAGCCCCCTGCTCCACGCTTCAACAGGAACGACGCCTCAGTGATTCATGTGGGCCCTGCTTCTCCTGGCACTCCAGATTAACCACCTGCTGTCTCAATTTTCATCCAGCCTGTTTCCAGTCTTGGGTATCGTGAGTAATCATCAGGGTAGCTCCCTGAAACAACAGCCTCATCTAAAAGTGTGTCATCTGATCGTCTTGTTTTCTTTTCACAAACTGAGCCTTCCAGCTCCAGATTACAAATAGTGTGTGTTGTGCATGTTGTTTTTTTCCATCACAGGGTCCCAACCAGCTGCAATGTTCCTGGCTAGCCCACCATTCTCCATGTGGATGCCCAGAGTGAGTGACTGTTCATGGACCCTGAAATACATGCATAACTGTTTGATTGATGGAGCCTTTAAGCAAATTAACCTGATTACACCCCATCCCTTGTTCAAGTCTTTTAAATAAATCAGATCTAACTGTTTGTATTTACCATGACTGTGGTTCCAGTTTGTGCAAGAGTACTGTACTGCTGTTATTTGCTGTGTATAACCTTGTTTTACAGGGGGTCCCCAGGGTCGAGCCAGAGGAAAGCACTGGTGGTAAGTGCAACTAGTGTGGGTAGTTGTGGGGTGTATCAGGGGTATTGTGAAAGTGATTATTGTGTATTGTTCCAGCCACTAGTAAGGAAAGAGGGGGGGTTACAGTGTCTTGAGGGGCTGTGCCCAGGTTAGCTTGATCACTACCAACCCTGACCTCTGGGTGGAGGCACCCATTTCAGAACTCAGGCCCCTTAACCTGCTACTAGCCAAGCAGGCAGGTGTAGTAGCCCTTAGGATAGCGCCACCTAGGGGTTACATTTTGGAGGCTCACTGCTGGGATTTTGTGCCTTCTAGTGACCAAAAATTGCGCATTATTGTTAAAGATTAATGGCTACCCCAGTAGAAATGGCTGCACACCAATTGGTAGGGTGGTGTACTGGGCAGGAGCTCGTACCCCAAAATGCTCTGCTTATACTGGATATTCCCCTGGGTACCAGTAAGGACACTGTAGAGGGAGTACTCTCCAAAGTTGAATGTTTCAAAAACCCTGTGGTGTTGGGTTGACAGGCTGATTTGATCACCCAAACTTTCATATCCTTAGCAGAGTGTAGTGACCTTGTGGACAGCTCTAAAGTGCCACAGACTGTTGCCCCAGAAGGGGTTCCAAAAGACAAGTAACTGACAAAAGACAGTAAAGACCCTGGGGAGGATGAGCTCCCACCATTATCTGAGACTTTTGAGGAAAAATTTGCTAAGTTGTTTGCTGGAGAAGGGAAAACTGTAGAGGAATGTAAGAAACTATTCCTGCCACCTGGGGGTGTTCCTTCCCCAACACCCCCTCCCACTCCAGCACCTGTTACTGCCCTGCCTTCTGTGCCCATGCCAATGCTGGCCCCTACGTCTGTACCAGCCATTAGTCACAACTCCTACTGAAGGCACCTCCCACCCCCCAGTGGGCGGATGACTGGGAGATCTGGATGGATTATGTTGTCCCACTAGTACTTGAATGGCAATGCTCAGAAGCAGAGAAACGAAAGAGGTTGAGTGAGAGCCTCTGAGGTCCTGCTCAGGCTACCATTCATGCCAAGTGAGCCAATAACCCAGAAGCAACTGCACAGGACTATCTTGATGCATTGGAGAATGTGTAGCTGGATTCAGATGAGGATCTATGGTGGAGAGTGAAAAACGTCCAGCAGTACCCAGGGGACCCATTGTCTGTGTGTGTACCTCGGCTTGACAAGCTGCTACAAGAGTGCCTCAGAAAGGGTAGTTTACCATCAAATGAATTAGATTGAACTAGGCTGGACTAGATCCTTAAGTCTGCTCCGTTTTCAGAATTGGTATTGCTTCAGTTGCACCTTGCCACCCGACTGGAATGGCCCCCCTCCTATGATGAGCTAATGAAAGAAATTCAGGGGGTTGAGCAAATGTGACCCCATGGGGGAGTTGCACCCATATCTGCTGCTACTGCACAAGTGACCGAGAGTGATCAGCCATGTGAGGCTCGAGGGCAAAAGTCGGCAGTTAATGAGCACTCTGAGAATGCAAAGAACTTCCCGCCCTGGGCCCAGCATTGGAAAGACAAGCTGCTAAAGGAAGTCCGAGAGTTGAAGATGGTTGCCTCTGCAAGAGTTTCCCCCATGGAACAAGATTCTGGTCCCTTTCAGGACGTGACTTCCATGGGGGTGGGGGTGCACCCTCAGGCATCCACTACCGAGGGTGGCTCCAAGGCTGAGATCACCGGATTGACTGCCACTCTAAAGGAACTTTTACAACACGTTGCACCACTCTCACTGCTGCAAGCAAATACTAGACCCCAATCTCTTACTACTGCTTCAGTTCCTCATACGATGTTCTCTCCCAGGATGACCCAGAAGTCTATCATTTGCCGGTCTCAGAAGGACTTAGAAAGAGTAGTAAACAGACTCCAAGGGGAGCTTTGAAAAGCAAATCAGTGGCCAAGGGGTGCCCAAAATGGCCGTAGTGAGGGTTCAAGAAACCCTAACTCAAATTTCTTTGTAGCTAAATCATCTGTCCAGGCCTCTGCTACTGCCTCTCTGGACTGGTCCAAACTCGTGGGCCCTTCAATGGAGATTACGGTGACTGTGAATGGTATTCATACCTGGGCTGTGCTTGACAGTGGTTCGCAAGTGACAATTGTATTCCAGGACTGGTATGGCAAACACTTATCTGATGCACCTTTGCAATCCCTGGAAGGCCTATATGTGTGGGGCCTGAGCAACAAGTCTTATCCCTACCTAAGGTATGTCCACCTCTGGTTGTCTTTTCCTACAACTGTAACTGGTGTAGAGGAGCGAGTAGAGGCATTGGCCTTAGTGTGTCCCTCCACCGGACTGTATGATGTGGTCCCCCTGTTAATTGGGACAAACGCTCATATATTTGGGAGACTGGCACAACTCTGTCACGAAAAACAAGGGTGATGGACTGGGAGGGCCCTGAGAATTCTGGCTCTGATCAAGAGGGCTTATGATTTGCAACAGAAATCCGAGGAAGTAGACCAGGATGAACCGGTGGGGATCGTGTGGAAGAAGGATCCCGATTCAATGGTACTAGCCCCTAACACCCAGTGTACCATTCAAGGGGAGGTCCACCTCCAGAAAGATGTCAAGAACAAAATACTGATGTTGGATGTGCCAGGTGATGGAAAATTGCCAGAAGGATTATTGGTCAAACCAAGCATCTTGCCCGCTCATGCCCATGCCTATACACGACGAGTGCTGGTCCAGATTCACAATGTGTCAGACTGGGAGATCCGAGTGAACAGAGGGTGCACCCTAGCTATGATACACTGCACAGACACTGCAGTATTGCCCAGCAAAAAGCACCCTGGTGAGAAAGAGAGAGTGACCCCAGACTTGTTTGACTTTGGTGACTCCCCGTTGCCAGCTAAATGGAAGGCTAGAATTAGTACGAGACTTGCCCAGGGAGACCACGTGTTTTCATTGAAAGAATGGGATGTGGGATGTGTTCAGGGTGCAGAGCATCACATACGCCTGCACAACGAACGGCCATTGTGAGAGATGTCCTGACACTTAGCCCCAGCAAACATAGATGATGTGAGAAGACACCTGCAGGAAATGCTCGCTGCTGGTGTGATACAAGAATCCAGGAGCCCATACGCCTCTCCCATTGTGGTTGTGCATAAGAAGAATGGGTCTGTGAGGATGTGTGTTGATTATCGAACCCTGAACCGGCGGACCATCCCAGACCAATACACTATGCCTCATATATAAGATGCCCTGGACTGCTTGAATGGGAGTAAATGGTTCTCGGTGTTGGATCTTCACAGCAGATACTACCAGATCCCAATGGCCTTGGAAGACCATGAGAAAACAGCTTTCATCTGACTATTGGGGTTCTATGAGTTTCTGAGGATGCCACTGTGGATATCGGGCATTCCAGCCACCTTTCAGTGACTGATGGAACATGTGGTGGGAGATATGAATTTGCTGGAATGCCTGGTGTACTTGGACGATGTAATTGTGTTTGGGAGCACCTTAGAGGAGCATGAGAACTGACTGTTTAAAGTCCTAGACTGACTGGAAGACTTTGACCTCAAGCTGTCCATTGACAAGTGCCAGTTTTTCCAAACCTTTGTGAAGTACGTGGGGCACATAGTATCTACAGATGGGATAGAGACTGATCCCAGTAAAGTTGCAGCACTGACTACTTGGTCACAGCCCCATAATCTGAAAAAAATACATTTCCTTGGGTTCTGTGGCTACTACCATAAGTTCATAAAAGACTATTCCAAGGTGATTCGCCCACTCTTGATCCTTACCCAGGGTTACCCTCCTACCAATCGTAAATACAAAAAAGGGTCCGTTAAAGAACCAGAAAAACTATACTTCCACCCAGGTGAACTCTTTTGGCCCCGCTGGATGCCCGACTGTGAAGCAGCCTTCCATTATATCATAAACCAGCTCACCCATGCCCCCATCCTCGCCTATGCTGACCCCACCAAACCCTATGTGCTGCATATGGACACTAGTCTGCAGGGTCTAGGAGTGGTGCTGTACCAAGACCATGAGGATGGCCTGAGACCAGTAGCTTTCACCAGTAGGAGCTTGACCCCGTCCGAATGAAACTACTCTGTGCATAAGTTGGAGTTCCTTGCGCTAAAATGGGTCATCATTGACCTGTTTCATGAATACCTCTATAAGGCAAAGATATTGGTGAAGACTGCAATAACCCATTGGCCTATGTACAGACTTCAGCTAAGTTAGATGCCACTGGGCACCGGTGGCTTTCTGCATTATCAACCTATGATTATGCTGTCGAATACAGACCGGGCCTGAACCATATTGATGCTGACGCCCTATCACGAAGGCCCACTTCCAAGAGTGATTGGGATAGGCTGTCTGAACCTGACATTTGAGCATCATTGTGTCAAAAGTTTGATAGAGATGAACAGATGTCTGCGGACACAGTGGACTGTCTAGTAGATTGCTTGGGCCCTCCTGACACCTGCATACCAGCTGCTTATTGCCATTTCTCTGCTCTAGATATTAGTGCACTACCTCAGTTTGACAATGACAGCATTCAGTGGGCTCAATCCCAATATCCTATGATTCAGCCAGCACTTGATGCCCTGCGTGCAGGGAAAAATGTGTATAAGTTACGTTCCACTGACTTGTGAACTGCTTTATTGTTTAAAGAAGGCCCCAGATTGAAGTTGCTCAATCAGTCGTTGTATAGAGAGACAGTAGATCATAGTGGCAAAGTAGAAAAGCAACAATTGATCCTGCCCATGGCCTTTAAAGATTTTGGTACTGAGGTCCCTCCACAATCACATGGGGCACCTCGGTATTGACAGAACCCTTGACCTGGCACAATCTCGCTTCTACTGGCCCAAAATGGGGGCCAATGTTGAGCACCATGTAAAGACTTGTAGTTGCTGCCTGCAAAGAAAAGCCCTGCCTCAGAGGGCTGCCCCCTTGTTAATATTACTACCAGTACCCCCATGGAACTAGTCTGCATAGACTTCTTGTGTTTAGAACCTGATCAGAGGAACATTAGCAATGTATTAGTGATTACAGATCATTTCACATAGTATGCACAAGCTTTTCCCACCAAAGATCAAAAGGCATCTACCGTGGCCAAGGTGCTAGTGGAAAATTTCTTCATCCTCTATGGTGCCCCCCAGTGGATCCACTCTGACCAGGGCAAAGACTTTGAGAGTCGACTAATCAAAGCAATGCTCTCTCTATGGGGGGTGCAAAAGTCCAGAACCACCCCCTATCACCTGCAGGAAGACCCTCAACCAGAACTTTTTAACAGCACTTTTCTAGACATGCTAGGCACCCTCCACCCAAAAGACAAGCATAAATGGAGCCAGCTGATAAGCACCTTAGTACACGCATACAATTGCATGAAAAATGATGCTACTGGGTTCTCCCCCTACTGCCTCATGTTTGGGAGAGAGGCCCGGCTGCCAGTTGATGTCTGTTTTGGGGCCTCTCCAGATGGGGTCCGAGTCGAAAACTACTTGCACTACGTACAAAAACTGAAAGCTCAATTGAACCATGCATATCAACTGGCCCAGACAATGGCCACCAAGAGAAATCTAGCCAACAAAGAGAGGCATGATAAAAATGTAAAGGCTCAAGAGCTTCAACCCAGAGACCGTGTGTTGTTATGCAATTTGGGACTGCATGGTAAACACAAAATTGCTGATCAGTGGCACCATCTTCCCCATGTAGTAGTTGGAAAGATGGATGATTTACCTGTGTACAAGGTGCGCCAGAGAACAACTCCAAAGCTGTCAAGACCATGCACTGTAACCACTTGCTACCTATCGGCCAAGTCATGATTGAGGCTGAACTTCCAGAAATTGAGCCCCCTGGGCCAGTGACTTTTGCTGCTGCAAGAAAGAGACAGAGTCAACCTACCCTAGTTGTCACAGATTTAAGGTTTTCTCCACAGCAGTCCCAGAATGAAAGTAATTGTCAGTCAGATTCTGATGGTAGTGAGTGTGACAAACGCCTATTACCCCTCCTATGAATTGAGTCAGTTGTTTTGAGGAAATCCTATGACTAATTGTGGGGATGAAGCTGGGCCTTCTGGACTGTCTAACCCCCCAGCCTCGTCCTTGGAGCCAATGCTCCCTGAAAGTGAAGTGCAGAGTATCACATCTGAAGATGCTGATTCCCTTTGTATTGTGAAACTGTATGATTTGTCTGAAGGAAGAGCTGATGGTTTGAGTCTTTCTGGTGACATACCAGAACTTGAAGAACACTATGATAGTGCTGACAACCCCCCTTCAGTGCCGCAAGGTTTGTGCTTGAGACTTCGCAAAATGAGTCAAGTGTTACAGAAATAGAGCCTGCAGAGCAAAGATCTGACAGTGCCCCAAGTTTGGACATCCCCATCCAGGCAGAGGCACCCCTCACAAGTGATGAAAGTCCCAAGACTGTTGCTAAAAGTACAGAGACTGTGGTTGTTCCCCTCAGAAAGACTGGCTGAGCTGTCAAGCCAGTATTGCGTTTCAGCTATGATTCTCCGGGGAGGCCTGTGGACTTGCCTCTCCTTGTAGTTCACAAAGGTGTTTATGTTTCACCAAGCTCACTGCCCAAACTGAACTTGATGACCCATTCCAGGTAACTTTTTCTGCTCTCTCACCGAGGTGCCCCTGCCCCATCCAGCCCCAAGCTAGCTGATGGAGAAGGGCCCTCTCTTGCATTGTTCAAGGTACTAGAAGTTATTACCTGATTGAGTATAGTAATGTTCAACTGACTTGTGTGAAATATGCCTAATGTATTGTCAGAATTGACAAAGTATTGGGAAATGTAGTGAATATGTATAGTAAAGTAATACGTTTATGTTAACTGATGCATGATGGTACAGACTTGATGCGGATGCCAAGTTTTCTCCTGGCAGGGAAGAGTGTAACCCCCCTACAAATAGGGTTCTCGAAAAGTCTTCCTTGAACTTGCCTAAATGCGCACTGCCTGGCTGGTGTCCTGCATTTTACCAGTTTGAATGTGATTGCCAGAGAGTGCCTGTATGGCCTCTGTGTACTGTCTCTTTAAGAGCTGCCTGGAATGCAGTCATGGGTAATCTGAGAAGGAGCTCTGGTGAAAGATGCAACTATTTGCTGAAAATCATTTTGAGTGATAATGATAATGTAGTTTGTCTAACCTGCCTTCTTTGCAGTAAGGACTATTTGGTTTATCTCCACTATCTTGGTCCTGGACTGACAAATTGGACCAATCACTACTGGTGGAACCTAAAATGGAGTCGGACTACAGGAGCTGTCTGGAGTCAAAATCTGTAGGAATTGGAGTTTTGGGCTTTTGGCACCTTTTTGCACCTGAAGGGGGAGCCTTTGTTGTGACTGACAGACAGATCAGCCAACCAAACCTTTTGTATTCTGTGGAAAGTCCCAGGCTTGCTGGCAGTTGAGTCAGATCTAAGTTGGGAGCTGAAGAAGCAACAGCTTGAGACAGACAAGCAGCCATCTGAGTAGTTTCATGCAGGAGAACTGTGGAAAGACCTAAGTTGTGACCTGCATGTCTGCCTACAGCACCTGAGAGGGAGAGAAGAGAATTATTTTGGACTAAATCCAAGTTTGTGAGAACAAAGTAAGCCACTGGTTTTTGATCGGGCTCATACCTGAAGAAGACCGAAGATTTTGCTGAATGCGATTGGCCTGTCAGGATTTCCAGCTGCTTTTGAATCCCCGGTTTGTGCAGAGACTTTGCGATCATGACCGGAGAGCGGTTTGCCTGGTGCAGTAGAATTTCCTTACATGTAAATGTGCTGTGTATTGAAAGTGGGTCATGATTTGGTTCTCCACTGTGTGAACTGTGTTCTGCTTGCCGGAAGCTTTATCCAGCCTAATCAGACTTAATCTGCGTTCATCTCCATTCAGCCCGGGCCATGCCACACTGGCCCTGCCAGACTACCCCACTGCACAGAGAAAGCCACCGATGAGAGCCCTGACTGGGATCAGCCCCCTGCTCCATGCTTGAACAGGAACAAAGCCTCAGCAATTTGTGTGGGCCCTGTTTCTCCTGGCACTCCAGATTAACCACCTGCTGTCTCGATTTTCATCCAGCCTGTGTCCAGTCTTGGGTATTGTGAGCAATCATCAGGGTAGCTCCCTGCAACAACAGCCTAATCTAAATGTGTCATCTGATTGTCTAGTATTCTTTTCGCGAACTGAGCCCTCCGGCTCCTGATTACAAATAGTGTGTGTTGTGCATGTTGTTTTCTTCCATCACAGGGCCCCAACCAGCTGCAACGTTCCTGGCTAGCCCACCGTTCTCCATCTGGGTACCCAAAAAGTGTGTGACTGCTTATGGACCCTGAAGTACATACACAACTGTTTGACTGATACAGCCTTTAAGCAAATTAACCTGATTACGCCCCTCCCTTGTTCAAGTCCCTTAAATAAATCAAATCTAACTCTGTTTGCATTTACCCTGACTGTGGTTCCAGTTTGTGCAAGAGTACTGTACTGCTGTTATTTGCTGTGTATAACCTTGTTTTACAGGGGGTCCCCAGGGTCGAGCCAGAGGAACACCCTGGTGGTAAGTGTAACCAGTGTGGGTACTTGTGTGGTGCATCGGGGTATTGTGAAAGTGATTATTGTGTATTGTTCCAGCCACAAGTAAGCAAAGAGGGGGGTTACAGTGTCCCAGAGGGCTGTGTCCAGGTTAGCTTGACCACTAGCAACCCTGACCTCTGGGTGGAGGCACCCATTTCAGAACTCAGGCCCCTTAACCTGCTACTAGCCAAGCAGGCAGGGTAGTGGCCCTTGGGATAGCACCACCTAGGGGTTACACTAGGAAGAAGTGAGAATAGTAACCTTTCCCCTGAAGGTGGGGGGAATGGGTTTTATTGCCTCTTTTAGTAGAAGAGAGTGGATTTCTTCCAGTACCAACTGTAGATGATTGTGGGAGCATGAGGAGGGAGAGGGTGGTCTGTGAGGGTTTTTGTTAATGAACTCTATCGAGTGTCCTGCTGCAATTAGCTGGAACACCCAGGCATCTGCCATTATCCTCTCCCAACCTGGTAGCTAGGAGGAGAATCTCCCCCCACTGGTTCCTCTGAACTGGACAGAGGCAGTGGGAGAGGTAGGGAGTCATAAGGTGGGAGGGCAGAGTAGTGACTGAGGCCCCAGGAGCTTTCTTGCTGAAGGGGCCTTGGCAGCTGATGCAGCTTAGCGTTTGTTGGGACATCAGGGTTGCGTCTGCTTAGGCCTTTGGCAGTTGGGGTGCTGAAAGGACCGTTTCTGCCACTGAGAGGGTTGTACATTGTCTGAACAGACCTTAATGCCAAACTCTTCTCCTGTAGTTTGGTGATGATGTCCTTGATATCACCGCCAAACAGCACAGACCCTCTGAAGGGATCATCATGGATGGACGACTGCACTTCAGAGGCCAAACCTGACACTCTAAGCCAGGCATGATGCTGTAAGGATATGGCAAAGGTCAAGCTCCTGCCTGCAGTGTCCACCACGTCATATGAAGCACGAAGCATGTGTCTATAGGCCGAGTGCATGGAGCGGACAAGATCTTCCAGTTCCTGCTTTGTTTGCAAATCTGGAAGGGAGTCCAGTTTTGATTCCATCTGACTAAGGATAGCCTTCTGGTAGTCCCCCATGTGGCCGATGTAACTGAGGGACCTCATGCCCAGAGTGGAAGAAGCATAGACCTTCTTCCCATACTGGTCCAGAAGATGGGACTACTTGTCAGGGGGGACAAGCTGAGATGCTTAGGGTTGGCTGATCGGTCGTGTGTGGTGCTAATCATGACCCAATCGGCCTTGGGGTTAAGGAAGAGAAAATCCTTCCCCTCAGGAGCCTGATATAGCCGGTAGGCCTTCCGAGGAGGGGTGGCTAATGAGGAGGGTTGTTTCCAAATAGAGGAGACAAGATCCTCGTGAGGCTGTATCCAGGCTGGAATCAGAGTGGGAGAAGTCTCTGGGAGGTCCAGATGGGCCAAGAGCTTCTTACACTGGGGATCTGGCTTCACTGATTGCCACTTACAGGTGGCCTGGATTTTCTTCAGCAGCTCCAGAAAAGAAGGATCTTCTGGAGGGGACTTCGGAGAAACTTGTGGCCTAGGTCTATCTAGAGTGCAGGGCTCATCCTCTAGGTCAGAGCGTCCGGAGTCCAGATCAGACTTTGAAGATTCCGATGAAGGAGGAGAAGAAGAAGAATCCTCCCTAGGAGGAGGAGGAGGATCGCCCTCTCTCTGAGGAAGTGTGTCCTCCCTGGTCCAAGAACCAGATGGTTCAGCTCTGGTATCAGGCAGAGGTAAGGTAGTCTCTTCTCGCCGATACAGAGGGTCCAGCATCAGGACTGGCATCGGTAGACATTTCTCGACATCTTGGGTGATCTGTGTTTTGGCTTCAGACCACCAGAAGGCCAAGACCTCCCTCAGGTCCACCTGAGGCTGCGGGATAGGAGGAGAAGGGGGAGGAGGAGGCAGGGGGACTCGAATACAGGTAACCTGGGAACCCGTAATAGGAGTACCCTTAACCTGATGGCAGGAGGCTGGTGTCGGGTATTGAGGCGCTGGGTATTGTGGTATCAGGTAGTGCGGCATCGGTTACTGTGGTGCAGGGTACTGAGGATCCGGATACTGCGGTGTTGGGTATGCCGGTGAAGGGTATCCTGGTGCCGGAGGCTCTGACAGAGTCGAAGGTCCCGGCGTCAGCCCTGCAGGCAGACCAGATGGGTCAGGCATCATCCTGGTGAGCGTAGGGCCCGAGGGGAGACACGCGCCGGAGGGTCTAGGAGCCCTGATAGCTCTGATAGTGTGTTGTCAGGAAGCAGAATGCCAGAGGGTGACATCAGGTTGTCTGCTGTTGGGTCCGGCGCCTGAGGGTTCGGTGATGGGGGGGCACCCCTGACGGCAGCGTTCCAGACTCCTCGACCCCAGCAGAGGAGGAAGGTGTGAGCTCCTCGGGAGGAGTGGGAGGAGACGCAGGAACCTCAGTGGGCAACACATCAGGTGTGTGTTGCAGTGACTCACCGGCATCAGGCATGGAGGAAGAGCCTGTCAACGGATCGCCAGCTGGGTGGATGTTGGGAGTACCGATGACCGACTTATCAGCCGCGCCCAGGCGGACATCAGTGGGACCAATGCCTGGCTTACCGGATGCACTCTGACCGGTAGGCCTGGGTTTAGAGGCTGTAGCAGGAGTGCAGGCCTCCTTTGCCCTGGCAGCTCCCATCGGGCTCGAGGGCAAGCCCGACGGGGGAGTTAATGCTGGCTTAGAAACTGTTAAGGCAGCCGTCGAAGGATGATCCCCGGAGGGGAAGTTGCCTGGAGGGCCTCGACTCCAGCCGAAGTCGCGGCCGCTGTTGATGGTGTGTCCTGGTCCCTGTGTTTCTCCTTTTCCCTCTTTTTCTTATGATGGCCCTCCAGAGAAGTAGGCACCTGCCTCAATTTCTTCATTTCCTTTTCCATGGATGCCATTTTCTTTTTGAGTAAATGGGCTTCCAGGAACTGCTGCCTTTGTTTCCGGGTAGCAGGACTGAATTGTCGGCAGTGCTTATACTCCTCCACATAGTGGTCTGGGCCCAGACAGAAGAGGCAGAGGGAATGGTCATCCTTATGAGGGAGCTGGGATCCACATGAGTTGCACTTGTTTTTATGGGATTCCAATGGCGTCTGAGACGACATGCACAGTGAGGTAGTAATACACAATTATCAGAATAATGTGGAAAAACGTGAAAAAGACTTATACTTATCCAAAATGGTGAGATAAGCGGGCGCTGTTCTTCCACAAGGTACTATTGCAAGCCAACGGTGGGAAATAACTGGAGGGCATCAGGACCGCGCCCTTTATTCTGATTCATCTGACGCTGGTCACTGACGTAGGGGGCGGTCCCTGCCAGAGACTGCTAGCTAGAGATTTTTCTGTGGGGTCCTGACGCCTGGCGACTTAGTCCTTTTTGTGAATACCTACTGCAAGAGCTCTCTCAAAGTAAGATCAGCATTTATTAAAGTGGGAGAAATGTAGTTTCATAGCATTTGAACATTTAAAACACAGCCTCTCATGATTCAAAAATCCTGCTCTGAGAATCCTAAAATTGTTGCCTTGATGATGTCAATGAAGTGAGAGATGCCAGCTGTACAGATGTATTTTTGCACCACTAACTGTATTCAAATGCGAATAACTTTAAAATGAAAAATGATAGCAAGGTTCTTTCAGCACGAAAGTGGTTCATCACAAATATATCTACAAAATGAAAAGTGTTTCATTTATAGATACCTTTTAGTTGTTTTTTTAAATAACAAAAAAAGCAGCAGAAAATTAAATTTTTTGTCACTTTGACGACAAACAAATGTAAATTGCTTTAAAACAAACAATGATAGTATGGTACTGTGAGCATGAAAGTTGTTCAGCACAAACATATCTATGAAATGAGTGGTGTTTCATATATATATATATATATATATATATATATCCTTTAGTTTTTTTATAATTAGCAAAAACCAGCAGAAAATTAAATTTTCTTTTTCACTTTTTCAACAAACAAATGCAAATAACTTAAAACCAAAAAATGATAGCATGGTACCATGAGCACAAACATTGATCAGCACAAAACGAGTGATGTTTCATTTACAGATACCTTTTAGTTATTTTATAATTAGCAAAAACCCATTTAGCCCCATTTACATGCGTTGTGCAAGGCTGGCCCAGTGGAATGTGCCAGGTGCCCTGCAGCAATATGCCTGGTACTGTAGTGGTACCCCCCCCCACCTAGCATCCTGATCAATGTAAATAGAATAATATCCCTACTACTGAGTCTGCATAGAGTGTAAACGTTTAAGTGAGGGATTCCTGGGATTAGAAGAAAAAAATTGCTCCCCATAGTAATGTTGTTTCTTCTTAAGGGATCCCTCACTAAATTTACACTCCCTAACCTTGCATCCCCTTCCAGAACCTGAAATAGGTTATCACAAGAATCAGCTCTTTTTTCACTGAGGTTGCCTGAGCATTACTATTGCAGTTCCTACAAGTATAAGTTCGTTGTTATGGTTTACATGACGAATTTTCTCAATTCTGCTTCAAATTTGTTTGGCGTTTTTAAAATTGTATGAAAATGTTCACAATTTTTGGTTGCCCTTTTAACTAGTTTCGCTAGCTGCTGCTTCACTCTGGCTGTGAAACAGATCTGAGCAATGGCCAGAGTAGAGTATTGGTGCAGAGTTTGAACCTACATTCCAAATTCTAAAATACGTATAGGTTCTAATCTCCAGGGCATCACTCTCAGTTGAGATGACTGCATAAAGTGTAAACACAGTCTGGAATCCCTTAAAACAATCAACATTACCTTAGTAATTTTTTCTTCAGGTTCATCAAGGTTATCCATAAGACTCGGAATGTTAAGGTGGGCTACCTTGAGACTCTTAGCATTAAACCATGAGGAGGGATTTTGGGGAATTTGAGTACAAGAAGGGCCAGGATTAGTTTCACTGTCTCCTGACAGTCATTGAGAGAATCAGGTGCCAGAGGTAAGACAGGTCTCCAACATCTAATGATGGCCAATGAAAAGCATGCTTAGCTAGGTGCCAAAGCATAAAAAACAGATGCATGGGCCTGAAGCACCTTGTTAGATTCAGGCAGAAAGCAAGGGCAACTAAAGAATTAGAGAACTGGAAGCCTAGGGATTGTCTAACGGGTAGCTGAAAAGGGTAATCAGGAGCAGGACCTAGAAAATCAGTACTGGCCATTAAACATACAAGAGTAAAACCAGTTAAAACAAACATTGGCTTGTGTGTGTGTGTGTGTGTGTGTGTGTGTGTGTGTGTAAAGGGGAGAAACTCAGTGTTGTGTAAGGGAGGGAGTTAGAGAAAGATGGGATTGACTCTGACAGTGGCTTGCATGATTCAAGACACCTTGTTCTGACATTATAAGGAGAGAGTGCTGCTCGGTAAGGAAAGGAGGGCTAGGAGGATGGACTCCACTAGGAGAGATACAACAATTTGTGCCCCAGCCAGTGGAGGGAAGAAATGTATGTGCTGCTGTGTAAGGGAGGAAGAGGGGAAGGTGAATAGAGTCAGGGCTAGATTGAGAAAGATAGATTACATAAGTACCGTATTTCACACTTCAGCCACTGGAGGGGAGAGACTCAAATGCTGAATGACGGAGAGAGGGCAGGGGAAGAGGGGTGGACTCAGAGACACAGAATTTGGGAAACTCTTGCTAAATAGCTCTTCTTCCTGTTCTAGTCTACAGAATCTGAATAAGCCAAGGAGGCCATTAGTTGGGGTGGAGGAGATAAGAACATGATTGGTTGTGTGCAGATAAAGAGGAGAGGTTTTGTGATATGTGTGGTGCACAAGCAGCACCAGAGCAACAGTCTTGTTCAGTGAGTCATGGGTCTAAATCCCGAATCTTAATAAAAGGTACTCTGGGAATAAAAAAGTTCATCCACCCCTCCCCCCCCCCAGTTCACCTGCTTCAGCAATCTCCAAACATAATCATAAAAAACTCTCAATGCAGGGGCGGGGTGTGAAGGGGAACACACATAGAAACATAGAAATTGTTGGCAGATAAGGACAGCTAGGCCCATCCAGTCTGCCCATAGGCCCTATTCATTGTATGTGGCCACGGTCCCTATGTGATCAATGGCTTTTCATCACTCCCTTCCCTCTCAAGCTTCCCTTGTGCCTGTCCCAGGCATGCTTAAACCCCTCCACTGTGTTTGCCCCACTACTTCCTGTGGCAGACTATTCAAAGCATCAACTACCCTTTCGCATAGAAAAACTTCCTCACGTTACCTCTTAATCTACCTCCTTCCAATTTCATATTGTGCCCCCTTGTTCTAGTACGTTTTCTACATTGGAAAAGGTCCTCCACCTGCACCTTGTTTATGCCCTTGAGGTACTTGAAAGTTTCAATCATGTCCTACCCCCTCCCCCCACACACACACACACATATTTATCCACTGGTGAGGTATAATTGATTTGTCATATTAACTGCTTTCCCTTCCCCTTCTACTCCTGGCTTTATCTATGCTTACGCTCCACTGCTACTCTATCAAATCACTCCTCCCCCCCATATCAGTTGTAGACTGTTGTTTGTTCTAGCTGCCAAAATATATGTATTGCACACACCAGTCATCATGTTTCATTTATCAGTATGCAACCTGTAAGTTGCTTCCCTGTCTCATATCAATGTTTACCATCTGCGGTCACCCTATGTGGTACTCTTGTATGTATATCCAGCCTGTATCATGTAACGTGCATTTCATGTATATACTGTTATTACCTATCTGTGTTTGTACTTTAAGTGTTTATGTCACAGGACCTCCTTGTGAATGAGCTTGCTCAATGGAGTTTCCCTGTAATAAACTTGAACTTGAACTTGAACACACACAAAGCCCATCTGTTTGAAGAAAAAATCTGATTGCTATGGGGATTAGTTAATAAACAGTTACTGATTTTGGATTTACAGTAAACATTTATTAATTACTGAGGTACATGAAACTGTAATTATTTAAAGCACATTTCTCGTAGCCAAGGAAACATCTTAAAATATAACATTCTGATACAATTCATCTTCATTGTCTGACATGATCTCCCTTAATTCTTTATTATTGATGACATCTGCATGAGGACATTTTTGCATCCGAGACATGAATCACTTTCTCCTGCTTTTTCCACAGCTGAAATCATGATCCACTTGTGACATCATAATCATTTCCCTAGCAACACATTTGTGATGCCACAGTCAGGGCATTATGACTTCAGTGCGGGGAAAAGAGGCTGAGCTAAAGTCAGAAATGTGTAGATCTTGTTTCCATTCAACTGTCCTCAATAAAAAAAGAAAGGAGAGAGAAATACAAAAGCAGTAGTGAAATAAAGCCTGAACTTTGCCCGCATGCTTAAAGTTTCCTCTTGCCTCTCCCTGCTTTAAGGCTGCTTGCTTAGTCAAGTAAGCTTTCTGAGATCACAACAAATGTGGGTCTAGCTAGAACAGAAGTGAAAATATAGTTTAACCCAGTTGTTTTTTCTGATGTTTGCCTAACCAGCAATTCTACATCATCATGTAGTTCTCTGCTGTAGGGAATCTATGAGCTAGGATTCTCTGAATTAGTGGTCTGCTGTGTGTTAATATGACATTGGGAGCTAGTCTTATTAGTATAAGAGTAGTCTCATAGTCGGCCCACTGGCGCACCTATAGTGCTTCTACTTGCGATGTTGATGACCCGGGTTCAGAAGCAAACTCAGAGCATTGGAGGGTGAGCCAGGTGGAGCAGGACAGAGTGTCCACTTTCCTCCTCCAAGTGGAATGTGAGCAGGTGCTCAGCAATAGTCTGACTCCTGGTGGTGGCTAGGAGTCAGTGCACCCCACTGCCTCAGCAAACACTGCAGATTGGGGGCCATGGCAGATGTCAACATGCAGCATGTGGGAGTGTGCACTGCATCCCACTGCTGTCATTGCATGCCCACGTCACCAGGGAGACACTAACAAGAAAGGAAAAAACCCTGAGCCACTGCATTGCGAAGCCCTGGCTCCTGGTGCTTCTCACTGTCCTTGGGCCTGGGCTAGCAAAGATTCGCTCCCTCCCTCTCAGCTGCTGGGGGGTGCCATCATGCAGGTTAAAGCAGTCTCCCGCTAAGTCTGGGGGGACTGAAAGACCACAAGGGCTGACAAGGGGTATATCCTGCAGGCTCACAGAGCCATAAATTGAACTGAAAAACAAAAATTAAAAAAAAGTAGTCTTGCATGCAATCTTGGGGTACAAGAACAGCGAAGTGATGCTGAGCTATTCTGTCACCTGAAAAGTGTAAGTCAGACTACTCTTATACTGCTAAGAGTAGTTCCTAAAGTCTTTTTAAAACATTAAAGACTGGAATAGTTTTTTATTTAAAGAAAAACCTTTTTTTACAGAAAGCAGACCAGCTTTTCCATTGGGCAAGTGTCCATTCACACGATGCTACACGTGAGACACTCTTGTCAAAGTAACAGTGCCTAATATGCAAATAAAAGGAGTGCTGTGATTGATTAAAAGCATCACATGATGCTCCAGTGCTCTTTAATGGGTACTATAGTCTGCAGTCTGGAACTAGTGGACAGGAAGAGTGGCAGCTGAGCAGAGAGGATACAATCAACTGGAAGAGAAGTGGCAACAGTGAAGAGAAGAACCCTTTTATGTTTCTGCTGTTTTCGGGCAATAAGGGCTGTGGGACGCACTCCCCTGGAATACTGTGAGTTTCAGCCATCTAATTACACTGGGTTGGAGAAGGATCATAACTAACTATCCTGACCATTGGCGTTGCCTGTCCCGATCCCATGCCAATAAGATCCCTGGTGTCTGGTGGCACACAGCTCCCATTCTCCATCCCAGACCAAGAAGATCTCTGGTGTCCAGTGGCACTCACCTCCCTCTCCCCCTCCCATGATAAAGAGATCCTTGTTGTCCAGTGGCCCCTCCCTTATACCATCCTATGCTAAAAAGAGTCCCAGGTGTCCAGTGGAACCCCCCACCCAGTCCCCATCCCCCAAGATGGTGTTCAGCACAGCCCTCAGCTTGCCGCCTCAGCCAGTGGCCATCTTACCTAAAATATTGCAAACCACTATATAACAGAATATATCAGTATTGTTGTTTGCATGACGTCAAACTACTATATCTGTATAGTTGTTTGCATGATTTTGAGCAAGAGCTCAAACAAATCACTATATTCTGATACATTGATAAAGCAGTTTGCATTAGGTGTGATGGCATCCAGTTAAGGATGTGAGCAGAGTTATGCCGGCCCAGTGGCGTGGAGGGCTGAGGCATCATGCCTTACCTCCTACCTCACCGGCGACTCATGTTCACGGTGCAAGTGGGCTGTCAGGGGTCAGCTGGGGAGGGAGAGGATCTAGCATCAGCTCTCCTCTCCTGGGGGTGGGTTGGGATGGAGTCCGCTGCCTGCCTGACCCCTAACGGAGGCTGGAGGTTGACACTGGTGACTCACATGTAGGGGGCAGTTACAGGGCAGTTGCCCAGCATGTTGCATGCAGGAGTGCGTGCGGCTCAGCCATTGGCGGTATTGAACGTCACTGTGCCACTTGGGGGGTGGACAAAAATGGAAAATGGCCCCCAGCAGGATGACTGCTGGACACCACAGGCCCCACTCCTGCGACTGGCAGCAGCCCCCCTCACCGGATCCGTACTGGTGGGTTTGAGGGATCCCTGCCACGGGGGCAAGCCATGGGGGAAGCAGAGGGAAAATGCTGCGAGTGGGAGATGGAGCTGGGCACCCTGGCAGGAGGGAGCGCAGTAGGGGATGAAGGCAAAGAAACAGATTAACAGAAAAAAAAAAGGATGTGAGCAGAGCGTCACCATCTGGGGGGGGCTACTGGATTCTAGAGACTCTTTTGGCATCAGATGAGGTGATGGAGGATGTGCCACTAGATCCAAGAGAATCTTTTTTACATGAGATAGGGAGATTGAGGGGGTAACACTGGGCACCATGGATCTTCTTGGCATGGGATGGGGAGAGGAAGAAGGTGCCACTGGACAACAGGGATCTTCTTGACATGGGATGAGGTGAGGGAAGGCAACAACAGCTGCTTCTGTCTATGCTTGATGTGTAAGGCTTTATTTTATTTGTTGTTTTATTGTGATGTAAGTCTGGAGTAATGTAGACTACTGAGAGTTAGCATGAGTGTGGGTTGTAAAATTCCCTACAACTGAACACATAGTTACATCATAAAATTATGACAAATATATAAAAAAAAAAAAAAAACAACCTTACACATGCTAATGCCCAGGTAGCTTCTGTTGGCTCTGGCCAACTCTTGTTTAAAGAATTGTGATCCTAGACACAGTAGCTATTTTGTGTCAAAATGTTTGTACCACTCTTCAACATTGCACCGTTGTGCCAAAATCAAAGAGGTCACATTGCTTCCCTGTGCCATCACATTAGGCATTGCACAAGTACAGGAAAAGAGCCAGGGTACAGCCAGCCAAAAGCAGGCACCAGTATGCTAATGAGTTGCCGAAATATGCTCAGCAGTTCAACGGCACCTTCATACCCTGTCACAAGCCTCACGCCCCTGACCATGGTTGAACTAATAAATGCAGCTCTACAGGGGGTGTTGGCTAATGAAACAGAATGGGGGAAGACATAGGCAGCAAACAGTGTCACCAAATATTCAAAAAGCCAGATACAGCAAGGCAGGGGGATCCTTTGGACACCAAGGAGTATTATTAAAAAAGAAAGTCTTCCTCAGAAGTCCACTAAACTACCACAGAGGACTGATGAGGGGCTCAAAACCTAACAAAAGACATCATAAAAGAGGGCCTTAAGCGACAGGTGTGGGAGGTTGAGGGCAGTTGTGGTGGTAGCAGCAGCAGACTAGGGCTCTGCACATGGCATAGTGCCACTATGACGAACTGTCGCTTTTTCTGGAGTGACCCAATTTTTATTTACAAACATCAGAACAAGAAAACTACATAAAGTGAATACATTTACAATAGACAAGAACATATGCATAGGTCAGATATTAGTTACAAGCAGAATGGAATATCTTATGTGACCCCGTCCACGGTCGGCACAACGACCAGGTTCACACCCCTGCCTCATGACTGCAGTGCTGCAGTGTGACACACATGGTTGAGGGAGTTGGGTTTGTTTGTTCTCCTGTAGTGGAAGGGTTCATCCCAAATAAATATATAGCACAGTGCTTCCAAACAGAGTGATTAAGTGGGCCAGATGTTTTATGCAGTACCACCCTCTGTGATGCAGTACCTACCCACTTCAATATGCCGGGCAAGACCACTCCCTGGGGACCAACAACAGCTGTTATCTTTACCAAACAACAATTTAGTCAGGATGTACAAACTGAATACCCACACAGTTATAAAATGCAACAAATGAAACTGCTTTTATTTTGGCACACAGGCCCAGAGACTTAGGAGAGAGCAGGGATTGGACAATAACAAGTTGCTGTACACTCAACTACCCTCAAGTAATTCCCCTCAAACCCCACTGCATACACACACCCACCCAAGCAAGGGGCACATAAGATGGCTATTTTACACAGGGTGTGATCACTTTTATCTGGTACTAGTAATAGAACTATAAGCACAAGTAAGATATTACATATTAGACTCTGGGTCCCCAGATATTATCACACAGTCACACTGCAGGCCTGAATGAAGAGTTCCTGGGATCTTGCAGTGGTGCACTTGATGAAAAATTCAGCACGCTTGCATTTTAACCCCCCAACAGGCCATAGTGAGCTAGCACAACTTTTATGAGGAATAATATCCCAACCAACTTGCTTTGACTTTCAAACAAAGTGGAAGCCCCAATTATAATCCAAACAGGGAGGACCGCAAACTCAACCAGCAACTCACGTGACTCTTGGATGCAGCAGACCAGGAGCAGAATGATGGTTTAGGAGCAGCAGGGGGCAGCACACTGGAGCAGGAAAACAGCCCAGGAGCTTTGGATTATTTCGAGCACACAACTCAACCCTTCTTGTCTCACACTTTTTGGCTACAATGTTCTTCTGGCTCACACTTCTCTGGATACAGGACCCTTCTGGAACCACTTCTGTGGTCGTGGCTCTTTTGAATCACACCCAGGATACAGGAGCACCATGTGGTAGCTTCCAGTTTCCCAAGGAGCACAGACCCTAGGAGTGACCCCGTGGTCTGACTCCCCAGTGGATCAAGAGTACACCCGTACTCAGGCACGCACCTGTGGCTCCTTGTTCCCTGTTTCACCCCACTGGGTAAAGGCTAATGGCCTTTTACCTGGCTCCAAAACAGGCTAGGAAAGAGTGCAAGAGTCTCTGTCCACTAAGGGCAGCTTAGAATCTTCAGAGGCAACCGTGCCCCTCTAGCTCATACTTTCCACAATTTCTTCCACCGAATGCTCTTAGGAACTATCTCTCACTCTGGTGAACCCAGGGAAAAGTTCATAGGCAGCAGTAGGAGTAAACCCTGGGGAGGGCTTGCAAGAATTGTAGGCCTGGATAGGCCTCCGGCTCACTGTCTCTCACTTACAGCAGGTCTGCACCCTTCTCCACCTCTATCAGACTGCCCTTGCTCCTCTAAAAACCTAGCAAACTCTGTTTTCTCCATTTTGTTTCTATTGGGCAGACAGGCATGTCCAGTCCTTCTGCCCTGTCCTGCCCTCTGATTGACTTAAAAAGTGCGCCAGTCCAGTTGGGAGGAACCTGTTGCATCATCCTCCCACAATAAATAGCTCTGTCTTTACTGCCCTCTGATTGGTAGCTGAGCAGGTTGTGAATCACAAAGATGGTGACCCTTTGTACAAATGAATCCCTGTGCTCCAAAACTCTCTATTTTTATTTATCTCAGATTGCCCCTTTTCTGTGTACTGTCCCCAGATGGATTGCATCCCCCGGGCTATTATCCGGTGGTAACATGGAGTGAAATTGACTCATGAGCTCCCCATTGGGAGCTCTGTTCTCTGCTCCTCCCACCACCTGAAGTGCTGGCAGACTCTGTATGTGGCTGGGAGCTGCTCTTTTAAAGGAGCAGTGCATCAAAATGCCCTGGTCCTTCTCCTCCCCCAAGTGCCTCCGTGCTCCTTTGTGCCCATTGAAGTACCTGGGTCCAGAGCACACTAGGGGAGATGCTGTGGCTGCTGCCAGTGTAACTCACAGAACTCCTGGTTGGCGGGCACTTCCAAAGCTGAAAAATATTTGAGATGGCTGCAGCTTGATTCAGCACACACTGCGGTGTGCAAGTGCAGCAATTCTGTTTATTGCTCCTCCGGTCCCCTCTTTTTGTGGCAGTCCCAGGCCAGAGCAAGTGAAGAGATGATCAACACAGCGGGACTCCAGGTAAGCCCCCCACCCCAGAGAGGGGGTTACACTTATTTGCATAATGATGCCACGCCCGCCTATCAAAAGTGGTATTCCACCCCTGCCAACTGCTTAGCAGTATTATGACTGGCCCAAAAGTATGCTGGCAGAACAGGAAGTTCTTTGTGCCCCAATATTGTTCATTCACACTTTGTGTACTGCGCCCTATGGTATCTAGTCAGGATAGTTGAGTGAGTGAGTGAGTGAGTGAGTGAGTGAGTGAGTGAGTTAGTTAGTTAGCTAGTTAGTTACAATGCATTGATCAGGAAAGGCACACTAAGCCAGAACTACTTTTTGAGACCGGGGCAATGGACAAAAAGAAAGGAGTAAGTGTAAGCAAATGCAAAGTGCCTACAGTGTGAAGAACTTCAATAATTATACAAAGCAGTGATTATGTGCAAGAAAATGGGGAAGTCAATGTACAAGCACATAACAAGAAAAAATAAACTGTAAAGTCATATCCATGGGCAGTGGTACAGCTAAAAGTCAGGAAGGAGAGGGGAGTGGGGAGGACAGCTAGTCACCACAAGAGCAAAGAAAGTAAGAGAAAGAGAAGAGAGGGGAGGAGGAAAAAGATGAAAGGATGGAATGAGGTGAGCCAGTACTTATGCAGGAATCAGGAGCATTAAGAGAGGTGACAGGCATCCAGAGAAGGGAGGGATGGAGGGAAAGAATAAAGGGAGCAGTGAAGGGTAAGAGGAGCATTTAATGTAAAAGTGGCAGAAAAAGTGGAAGAGGTGGTCCAGTCTGGCCTGAGTAGTTTTGGAGGCCACACTGTAAATCACATCTGCATAGTTAAACACAGACAGGATCATTTTGAGAATGAGCCTGTGGTGAACTGAAAGTGGAAGGCAGGATTTATTGTTGTACAGCGCACTAAGTTTCAGGCAAAGTTTTATATGAAAGTTGCATATGTGTGAGAAAAGCCACACACAGTGACACTTGTGTAGCTGGTCCTTGGATAGTTGTTAATAAAGATCCCACTCAACAAAATGAGGTACCGCCCAGAGTTCTTTTACATGTCCAAGCACAGGAGGCTATCTTGGGGGTGTCTAGTAGCAGCTGCTAACTATAAAACAAATTAATAAAGCTACTGTCCACTCAAACTGAGGTGGAATCTTCACATACGATACTTTATTTGGCCAAAACACAGTACGTAGTTCCAAAAGGGATACACATTATTCACAAGAACACTAAACACATTGGGCTTTCCCTGTGAGCTCCCTAATTACTAGGAGTCCCTACATAATACCCCAGCACATTAAACACATACCCCTCTAATCACAATATTTACTTTACAGGCAGTCTCCCCAGTCACTCAAGCTACAGGCACCCAGAAAAAGGGATTGTTCCATAGTTAAAGTGACCCACACTCTGGTGCTACAGAGTCTGATGGTCTACCATGTCAATGGAAGCCCACACTTAAATAGGTAACTCTTTCCAGGCTTTCTACAACCTATCGGTCATTAGCAGTTGTCCGGAGTGGCTATTACTATCTGCACATCAGTTGGATTAGATAACTTATCCCCCCAGGAGACCTTGTGATATGCTTTATACCTTAGGGTCAGTGGAGGTACACTGTATCGCCTGCAGTTGGTGCAGAACGCAGCTGTTAGGTTGCTGACCAGCCTTTCTAGGTTGAGTTATGTTTCCCTGGCACAGCTGAAATGCACTGGTTGCTGGTAAAGTGGCGTATCCCCTTTAAAGTTGTTTTTCTAACTTATAAGGCCCTACACAGGTTGGGTCCAGGTTATCTGCGAGATCTCCTGCATCCTTACATACCCTCACACTCTCTTCCCTCTACAGATGTGGACCTCTTAGCTGTACTGAGAGCCAGGCTAAAAACCTCATGCAACTGAGCCTTCGAGGCAGCTGGCCCAGTCTTACAGAACTCTTTCCCAAGAGCCCTCAGAGAGGACCACAGAGTGAAGGCCTATAAGAGGCATATGAAAACTTTTCTGTTTCAACAAGTTTTGGGAAGTGATTCATCTCCTGTTTACTCTATATCCCTGCTGAATTTGTATTGGTTATAGGTTTTGAAACTGCTAAATATATGAGTTATGCATTGTCTCATTTAAATTGATACTGTTACAACAATTTTGCACTGTTTGTAAGGGACCCTGTGCCTCTGGGGAAGAGTGTCTATATAAATAAATCCTACTGCTATTACCCTCAGCTCCAGCCCACTGTAGAAACATTTTCTTAAAACCTCATGGGGCACAAAATCATACCTTGGCAGACCATGCTGGCGCACATATGCCACCTAATTCTGGCAGAGATCTCAAGAGCCAGAGTTGACGGACTGTTTCTCCTGAACCCCACCATAGCTCCCCATGCATTGCCTGAAGCTGCTGTCCTCCACCACCTTGAAGCCCTGAGTGGGCTCCCTTGAATGCTGGGTTAATCCTTTGATGGGCTAGCGCACTACTCCAGCTTCATTCTCCTGCACTCAGGACTTTGGGTCCTCAAGATTCTCCCACTCCCCTTCCTCTTAGGTTCTCATTTCATCTCTGTTCTAAGATCATAGGGCACAGTTACACTCCTCTTTCTCTCCATCACAATGTCTCTTCACTGTTGCCTCTGGCCTAAGCTAGGGCTGGAAGTATAGCCTAGTGGTTAGAGTAATGAGTTGTGAATGAGCTTGGTGCATCCAGCAGATCTGGGTTTGATTCCCACAACCTCCACTTGCATACTGTGTGACTCTGAACAAGTCACTTAACCACCCCAGTGCTCCTGGATGAATAGATCAGCTTCTGAGCTCAGTGTACAAGCTCAGTTCAGGAACACCTGATGGTGTAGGAGCTCTACCCCTTTCTTGTTAGAGATGGGAGGGACAGTCAATGCGCCCACATTGCTGAGAAGGAATAGAACTAGATACAGTATGTCACCTCCCAGGCAGAGTGCTGTTCCACTCACCAATCCTACTAACATCAGGTGAAAAATTTAGTACATATTTTGAATGAATTAACTTCAACATTTCTTAGATTTTTACCCAGAATGGTTGAAAACAAGGGCTTTTTACCAGTCCAGCTTTCTGGTTTTAAATAAAAAACAAACACAAGGTAGACAACCATGTCATCAAGAGGAAAACAGGCAGTTGCATCAGGATCAAACTGCAAGATAGAGTACAAAATATAATGGTAAATGGAAATGCATCAGAGGAGGTCACTCACTAGTGGAGTGTACCAGAAGTCAGTGTCAATGTCCTTGCTATTAAACGTACTTATTAAAGAGCAGTAAGGAGGGATAGGTCAGATTACCAAGTGTGTGTAATTCTAAGACAACAAGCCCGATTAATAGCGAAGAACAACATGCTAGTCGGCAGAGGAACTTGAATGGGTCAGAACAATGAGCAGATAGGTGTCAAATCTAGTTTAACATTGATCAAAGCAAAGTAGTGCATCTGTGACAAGAAATATGCTAGGAAATATGCACTGAATGGAAAACAGAGAGAGAGCAGAGAGCTCAGGAAAAGGACCTTGGAGTTACTGTAGACAGGACTCTTAATCAAAGCAGTATACTGAAGTAGCAAGGAGGGAAAACCAAAATGCTTGGATGCATGTATGATGTTTGGATGTATATAAAATATGTATTTATAATGATTGCAATTTTTCTGTATTGTTTCCCTCTTCTGTATTTGTTTTTGTGCAATTCAAGCTTCAGTATTTATGTATTCTCAATCCTCTAATGCTGTGCTCATTATAATTGTCTGTACTCCCATTCTCTTCCCCTTCCCCCTCCCCCGGATGGGTCTGGAAATGAGCTTTACTGCTCAGTATGTTCTTCCTGGTAAAACTTTAAATACAAAAAATACAGAGGGGTACAGAGTATAAGACAAGGGAGGTGGTATTGCTATTGCGCAAGGCATTTGCTAAATGATTATAATGCTGTGCTCATTTCTGTTACTGTACTACAGGAATAATGGAGCAGAACAAGAGAAGGTGTAGCATATGGCAGGTAGGATGATCTACGGCCTGGAAGAACTGGGGTGCTACTACTCCACACAGAAGGTGATAGGAAATAGGAAACTTTGTCACAGTAATTGAGGCAGATGCAGAGAGTACAGTCAAGCTTAGATTGGACAAGGGTTTACAGAGAACTGGTATCAACTGCATGGCTATTGAAACTAGACAGATCAGTGATCTTATTCCATCAATTATTTTTCTATATTACATTTTAAATTAATATAGGCAAGTTAAAACACGTTCAAAATAAATAGTGCACTAAAAGATGCAATATTGTAATAATGGGTGTGTTTTCATGAATAGTTCAAAGAAGAGTCCATTGGGTGTTCCGAAGAAGGTCTTCTGAAGAAAATTGCAACCGAAAATCCATAATAAAATCCATAGGTATCAAAACAATGCACAGGAACTGTTACCAGTCGGATGCAAATAATCTACATTCGAAATAGCAGAATCGGTATTGGAAAGAAAAGGTAGAAGAGGTAGAAAGTAACTTGGAAAGCAGGAATTAAGAAGCCCCAGAAGAGGCTGCAAAGCTACTTTAGAAAAAGAAGAGAAAGTGGGAGACAGAAAGCAGATGAGGGGAAAGACCCGGTCTTACGGAACAAAGTTTGAGTAGTTGTCCAACAGGTATAGAAGCCATTTATGCCATTTGATTTTGAAAGAAGGTATATGATTCATAATCCTGGCTGACATGTTCTTCACTGTGTATAAGTCAATTGTAAGTTCCCACCAGGTAGTTCGGGTAGGAATTTTCTCAGTGCACCACAGTCTGGTAATGACTTTTTTGGCCACTAAGATCAATAAAATGGCAGAATGGAGGGTTTACTCAATGTGCAGTGATCTAGGGGAATGGTGTTAATGATAAAGGAAGGGATAATCATACTAGTGCAATCAAAGATGTCCTTAATCTTGTGCACTACAGCATGCCAATAAGACTGAAGGTATGGGCATGCCCAAAGGACATAAATTTGATCTGCCTGGATAGTGCCACAGTTGCACCAGCAGTGGCACTATGTATTTAGTGATCACCGCAGGCAGGCAGAAGTATCGGAGTTAGTGCTTCTAAGTGTATTCCCTCCAGTAGGAGGCAGCTATTACCTTGTGAGCAGGGGGGGTATATTTATGCCTCTGCTCTGTGGAATGGGTGGTGCCCAGTTCTGTATTCCATCTGTGCAGGATGGAGGCAGTAGAGTCTGTAGAGGAGGCTTGTAGAGCCTTGTATTAAAGACTAATAAGATGTGCCAAGGTATCGCCTAGCAGGTAGGATTTTAGAAGGTGAACAAGTGGGGGTGTTTTTTCGGCAAAGTAGGTCAGGGCCTCTTCCTGAACCCTAAGATAAGAGCAAGGTTGTAAATATTTATGGAAATCAGTTGACAGGAGATGAAAAGATGCCTAAAGGGTCACAAATGGTAAAATCTCCATTGGAGTGATAAGTTGGAACACATATATAATACCACATCCATGCCATTTCAGTAATGCTTTATCAAGTTTGTAGGAAAGAAAGGCCATATTATGCACTATGGTTTGGATGCAGAACTAATTAATAGTGGTAAAAAATGTTTTCGAAGGGATATCCATTGATGGTAAGTTTCGGCCATATAGTGATAAAACTTACTAAGAAGAGTACATGCGGGTGGATTATCGAAACGGTATCGGGCGTGATTGTGTGTATCGTTTAGTGTGTGCTCGATGAGCTTCCAATACAAATGATAAGACAGAGTGAGCCATAGGCAAATTATTCTGAGATGGGATGCTAAGGTGTAACAATTTAAGTTGGGTAGGTTGACTCCTCCCTTATCTCTAGGGAGCTGGAAAATGGAATAGTGGATCCAGAGAGGTTTACCCTGCAATATAAAGTGAGGGATTACTTTATCCCAGGCCCTAAATTAAGTTTTATCCAGTATAATGGGGAGGGTTTAGAGAAAATATAAAATATGAGGAAGGATGGTTTTGTCATATTACTTCTATACAATTAAAAAAATCCAAGACTGAGATTTGCCCAGTGGGAGAGGTCGGCAGTGATTTGCTGTGTTAAAGACTCATACTTAAGGAGATCAAGGTGCTCCAGATTGTTGGTAATTTTAATTCCAAGGTATCTAATGGCTATTTTATGCCACCTAAAGGGACAAGCTCATTTTACCTGCAGCAAGGGAAAATCGTTGTAGAGAAGTGCCTCCATTTGTTAAATTTATATCCTGCTAATTTTCCGAATTCTTGGAGACATTCCCAAATGGATGGAATGGAATTCTCCAGGGAGGTTACTTTTAACAGCACGTCACTGACAAACAATGAGATTTTATACTGTCTACCCCCTAGGGGAATCCCCTCCACACCAGGATTACCATATATAGCCACTGCCAAGGGCTCTAAGTAGAGCACGAACAGAATCGGGGACAATGGGCAACCCTGACAGGTGCCTCAGGTTAAGGGAAGTGAATGAGAAAGGGAACTGTCCAACTTTAGGTAAACCTGGGCAGAGTCATATATGGCTCATAGAGTCTGTATGAACTCTACTGGTATTCCAAAATTATATGAATAGTTTCAAGCATAAACTGGATATGCACATTGGGAAGCAAAAAATATGAGTACTACTAATAATGGCTATCCGTCAAAGGGTCATATAGACCTCCTGGCTTGTAGCTACCTATGAACCTATGAGACAGGATGGCCCAGATGTAAGGCCAGGCTACCCTGTCACATGACTTTTCAGAACTGAGATTCAACACTGTAAGAGCAATCTGATGGATAAAAGCATAATCTATTAAAAGGAGGTTGCATCTGATACTGTCATGTCCCTGTCTTTGCCAAATAAAGTCAACTTGGTAGGAATCTTTAAATTGGGGAGGAGATGCTCAAGTCCCCTGGCCACAATAGACAATAGATGTAGAGTTTGTAGTCAGAGCTGAGCATGGATATAGTTCTGTAAGAAGTAGGTTGTTGAGGATCTTTTTGGGGGTTCTAATATCATCAAAATGATCGTGTATTTCCAGGAGAGAGGAGGAGGAGGAGGCTCACCTTGTTGTATCCCCCTAAAGGCTGAGAGCAAAAGGTGAATGAGGGGTTCCCAGAATGTTTTATAGAATTCAGTGAGATAACCATCTGGGCCAGAAGCTTTTGGGGTTTTAGAGTCTCAGAGGACAGCTTCAATTTCAGTTGTTGTTGTTATAGGAGTTAATAGGCCTTGGGCTTGAGCCTCGGACACCTGAGGCAGAGAGTTTTCTGAGATATGTTTCTATTTGAGTGAAGGAAGCTCAAGTACCTGTGGTGTAAAGCTGCTGGTAATATTTAGCCATAGCTGTGCAGATGTCCATCTGTCAAGTTAATAGAGAGCCAGTGTGTCCCGGTCAATTAGCTGTGTTACACAAGCCTGGGCACAAAAGGCACTAAATTTATGAGCTTAGTTGCATGCCCCTCTGGGACTCCCTTATATTGACAGTGTTTCAAATATAATGGTTGTTGTATAATCTTTTGCTCTAACAATTTCTGAAGGTCCTGTTTGACCATATGGATTTGAGGAGTACCAGAATGATCTCCCTGATACAGGAAGCAGTGGAGGGTATGCAGGGTAGTTTGGAGTTCCTGCATATGCACTTCACTCGCTCCCTTTTTCTCCAAGTTGAATAAGAAATTATCTCCCCTCTAAGGACAACCTTAAGACTATACCAGAGTACAATTGGAGTTGTGGTTGGGACGTTATTATCATTCTGGATCCATGTGATAGCAGTCCCAACTAGCTGTTTGAATTCCGGATCGCAGAGAAGCATAAAGTTCAGTCTCCAGTGACTAAACCTAGGAGGTTTTCCCCAAGTCAAAAATGGCATATACAAAGGAGTGGCCCGAAAGGAGCGTTGTACCATGCTGAAGGTCTCAGTTTAATCTAGGTGTCCCATCAAAGTAAATATATAATCTAGACAGAATGAAGTACCCATTCAAAAGGCATAATAAGTAAACTTTCTACCTATCAGAAAGAGAGGATATGTTGAAGGTATTTTTGAAGGGGTGAAGCACAATGGGCAACAGAGCCAGAAATGTCTAGAACAAGGGACAGCATGACATTTAGGTCACCCTCCCAACCCCCATGATTAGTTGGCCTCCCAAGGCTGGTAATAATTTGTTAAAAAACTGTTGGGCAGGCCGGCCCGGTGGCACTGAGGGTTGAGGCGCTGGATGCCACACCTCGCACCACGCCGGCAACTCGGGTTCAGGAACAGACTCTGGTTGCCTGGGGTCAGAGGGGAGGAGGAGGAGGATTGAGCATCCCAATGGATGCTCTCCTCCTCCGGGGTGGGACCTATGGGTGCTTCGTGCACCTGATGCTTCAGTGCCGGTGGAAGCGCGGGCGCCGGGGCATAGGTGGCTCTATGGAGTCGGGAAGGGGAGGATGTCCAGGGCACTTGACAACTGTGTGTGTTAGCATGCCATCTGTCTGGACATCAGTCCTGCGAGCCAACATCCTCAGGGGTAGAGGGACTAACAGGGGAGAAAATGGAAAAACACCCTCCCAACCCTGGATGATGACTGGTCCCACCCAGGATCTCCTACCCACAGGAAAGACTCCACTGTGTAGGCACTCCAGTGGAGGAAGAGGATCGAGGCAGGAGTTGACCGGGCACTCTAGGGGCAGATACCATGGGTGGGGATCCATTAAGGGAATTGACCAAGTCCGAAGGAGTAGGCTAAGAGGGCAGTATAGATGGGATAAAAAGGAAAGTATAAAAAAAAAACTGTTGGGCGGTAGCTTTTGTGGATCCCAGGGGTAGGTATACAGAGACTAAGGTAACTGGGGAGTTATATAGTTGACCTGTTACAATGACAAATCAACCCTCAGGGTCAATAATCTGGTCATACAGGCTAAAAGGTGCTCCCCTAGGGATTAATATTGCCATGCCACGTCTCCATCCAGAGCAAATGGAAGAGGCCACAACCATTTGGTAGCTCAGAGAGGCAAACTTCACATGCTCCAATTCAGAGAGGTGAGTCTCCTAGAGGAGAACTATGTCTGGTCTATCCCTCCTAAGCTGGTGCAGCAAATGATATCTTTTAACAGGACTATAAATCCCTTTGATATTAAATGAAATAACTGTAGAGGACTTAGCCATTAGGATAGGTAATACTTGTGCTAGGGCTGAAAGAGTCAGGCCTCCACCCCTAGTGTGAAAGAAAAGCAGGGAAATAGCAAGAAAGAAAACAGGAAGGAGGTAGAAATATAGAAAGAGGTTGAGAATATAATGGCAAATAACCAGTAAGAAAGAACATCAACAAAATGTGTGAACCAGGCACCAACAGGGTGAACATAGCAACAGTAAACAAAGGGAGCAAATAAGGAATCAGGCCACTGTGGATGCACCAGGCAGCAATGCCTATGGCGAGGGAAGAGTTCCCTCAGCGGAGCTTCCAAGGAAGGAAGAGAACAAGTGACTCCGCTACATGGGAGTTGATCAACATTCCCTATGGGGAAAGGTCACAGTGTTACTGTGAGCCCCCGTAGTGGCAAAAGTGCTACACAGGAGGGTATGAGAAAGGGCAGAAGAGCTTTTTATCTAACCTCCTATTAACGTCGGACCTTAAAAGGGGGGAAAAGAATGTTAATACTCAAGTGTCAGTCAAAACCCCTCCCACTTTAAATCCATGTTAACATAGTAATACAGTGGGCATATGTAGATCTTCGGCAGTCCAGCACTGCCAGAATCTGGTCCCATAGGGGAACAGGCTAATGGGAAACAGGCTCAACTAAGTACGAATTTCAGTTACAAAATGAGGCAGAGGAGCCAGCAACTCCAGACAATGGATCATAGACCCAGGCAGCTACCTAGGTGAAGAAGAAAAAACAAAAGAGCTGCGAACTATAAGTGCAGGTTCCTAATGTTAGCTGAATGGGGTACAAAGGGTACTAGAAGAAGTGGAAAATGGACCAGACACTCCCTCATGATCTAACCCCCCATCTGACCCAGGATCAGAGTCCGATGTCCCAGCAGCCCCAACCTGCCCAGCTCATGGTGTGATAAATAGCCATTGTAAAAGGCCAGTTATCTTTAATCATGTAAAGATGCCAGGAGAAGCTATAATAGTGCAGACTGCATGATAACCAGTAACACTACTGGACAGTGTGGCAATATGATTTATCCTGTATCTCCCCGAGGGGCAGCAGTGCCGATGATCCTCCTCCTGTTTGGAGGGGATGTTTATCGGCGGCTCATGCTCTTGCACCTTTGTATTTCAGAGTAAAAATTTAGGCTAACAATGGAGTCCCAGAAAACTGAGGGGGGAAATAATCTGGGAGCACAAAGCAGCCCCATTACGCTAAACTGGGGGAGGCTGATAGGTTAGGCCAGGGGCGACCAACTTGTAGCTCGCAAGCCACATGTTGCTCGCGAAGCAGTTTGATGTGGCTCATGAGGGGTTTGTCAATTTTGTCAATTATGTATCAAGTACATGTCACAGTCTTTGCCAGCACCAATGAAATTGCAAGTGTATTCAAAGTAAATGCAGCTGACCTGGAAATCGAAATCATAAACTTGCAGACAGATGTGCAAATAAAGGCAAGATCACCTCAGCCAGACTTCTGGTCATTAATAGAAGCACTCAGATTTCCACTTTTGAAAGGAGTGTTTCTTCAATTAAGTGTGTGCTTTGGGTCAACATATCTGAGTGGAGTTGGATTTTCAGCAATGAAAATACTGAAATCAAAGTTAATGTCAGCTCTGACCAATGACCATCTTAATGACTGCATGTGAATGGCAGTGACACATTACACACCAGACTACAAAAAGTAGGCTGACAATATGCAATGCCAGAGTTTGTACTAGAGCTGCTCCAGAGCTGCTATGAATATTTTTAAAATTACAACTATTTTTTTAAAACACTGTAACTTAATAAAACTCAATAAAATACAATTTTTGACTATTGACCATGACTTGTTATTATTTTAATACTTAAATATGGCTAAATATGGGTATGGTAAGGGACGCATGTTGGGTATGGTATGGGCCGCATGTTGCTGTGGCTCACATCTTATTCTGAAATTTAAATGTGGCTCACAACTTCAAAAAGGTTGGACACCCCTGGGCTAGGCAGAACGGAGCTGGTCAAGTGGGGAAGCCAAAAATAGTTCATAAGACGCCAAGCATAATGGTGATTGGCACTCCAAGCAGAGATGGCCATCGGGGCTTAATACATGCTGACTGGACAAGTATCAGGGCTAACAGGGAGACGCCCCCATCCCCACACGGGCAGAGAACCCAGCCACAAAAGAATGCCACAGTCCTCCCTAAGGGCCCCATAAAGGGCACATAGGTTATGTTCCCTTGCAATGGGTAGTTTGTCAGGAATGTGAACATGGGGCAGCCTTTCCTCTTTCATTACTGGAGAGGGAGAATGTACCCTTAAGATATGTACCCTGCTGAAATTGTTGTATTTTTTCAGCCAATCCCTCTCCACCTGCCAGGAAAAAAAATTTCCCAACTGAATAGCTCGATACATAATTTTATGGGAAAAGGAAGTCAGCCAATATTTGGGAACCAGTGTTACAAGTGGCAGGACAGGAGTATGGAATGGCTTTACACAATTTTAAGTTGTATTGTCTGGTGGCATAAATGGCCTTTTTTGTGTGGGGAGAATGCTAGGTCAGCATGGTGGGACATGGAGGAAGGCCTCGGGTAGACCTCTTACAGCTGGCCTAATATGCCCTGTGCAGAAATCCAAATGGTGGCACTCAAAAAGAGGAAACAAATCAGCTAGATGATAGTTAATCCATTTATTGTGAGCCCGTCAAGCCAAACTCTGAGCAGGATAAAGCCCCAATGCTTCAGCCACATGGGTCTTCATCATGGGGTGTGGCTAAAGATGACAGACATTAATTTGATAGAGGGTGCCCTTAAAAAGACAGTGCCCTAATAATGTTTCAGGTGTTTTACATATCAATAGTACAAGCAGTGTAAATACATGAAAGTGCCTACAAATACGATTTTGAGACTATACCCTGTGTTGCTGTCTTTGAGACCTGTCCAGGTGGCCAATCTCCTCACTTGCACCATGCTGCCACTCTGATTCCAGATGTACAAATATATATGGCACAAGCCAGGCATGTCTCCACAAGTTTTCTTAACATAAGTCTCTAAGGTTAGTAAGGGTATAATGTGTTTGCTTACCAAATGTTACTGAAATGTGAAAAAGTGAGTCTGGAATAAGTGAGGAATATGTACGATGGAGGAATCTTGACATTGTTCTGGATCTCAAATGAAAGTTTGCTATTCCCACCCAAGCCTTTTTGGTATATTTACAAATTTAACAATATATCTTGCAGAGAGGTGGTGGGCTTACAATTATTCCTGAGTTATCCTACCCCAGCAGACGAGATAGTTGTTATGCCTCAGCCACAGCTTTGGTCTTTAAATGCCTGCTATGGGCTATTATTGTGTGCTATGCCCCTCTGAATCAGACAGTACAGCAGCTGAGTGTGTGGCTGATCTGGCACGGAGATATCCCCAATGACTTTGGAAGGAGGCAGCCAGACATACTCAGACTTGTACTAAAAGCCCCAAGTAACTCATCGTAAACCATTATGGGATCTATCCCCAGAAAACAGCTTGACACTGGTTGATCAGTGACCTCCAACTATTTGGCACTGGTCACTAAATCTTAAGATGCAGCTTAAGCTGGAATGAGTGCAGTAGAGAGCCTTTGTCCAGGTAACTAAATTTGACCCAAGTATGGGTCTTTTCATGGATGTAATGGAGAAGATAGTATTCCCACTATATTAGTTGTGGAATAGGAGAGATGAAACTGGCTCCTGTATGACCTGTGGTATAATTTTGGCTATGCAGTATCCCCATATACAATTGTAAGAAAGTGTTGTACCAGTCTTTTTGTAACAAAACTGTGCCTATGACCTGTGCCATGCTGTGTCCTCTGCCATGCTTTTTTGTATCTTCTGGATAACTTGTACTGTATAAATATCATGATGATTGTGCTACCTGTATGAAATCTTTGACTTGTTTAGCATATTTGTGATACCTATACCTAACAAATTTGTCAGCAGAAAACAACCACTTGGCCCATCCAGTCTGCCCAGATGGCCCCTGCATAGTCTGCCCCTACAGACCCTAAGTGGTCTCTGCTGTTTTTGCAAAGAAAAAAAGCTTACGAAATAAAGTTTCCAAAAAGACATCATTTCATTGGTTGTCATGGTGGCCACACAGAACCAAGCAACATCTAAAGCAGTTTTAACAGTTTTAGAAACTTTTAAATAAAAAAAAGTTTATGATAACTATGAGACCCTCGTCCTTGGGCATTTCTAGAAAGATAAGGCCTATTGAAGGGTTTGGGACTCTTCTTACAAGTCATTATCTTACAAGAAATGCCCCCCAAAATCTGGCCTTATTGCTTGATTATAAAATTTACAATGTACGGGTAGCCCTTATTACCGCTAAAGAGTGGCAAGATTATTTTCTTGTAATCCCATCGCTTTGACGTCAGGGGTTGTCAACCCCTCTTGAGTACATCACAATGATGGGATTATAACTGGAGCAGATCTGTACATGTGCGCCCCTTAAGTAGCGGCTTCAATTGAATGGCCACGGCAGTAAGTGCTGGCCCCTATGTAGAGCAGCACCATGGCAAAAAATCCTTTTTCTATTACCACCACAGTGTCATTTCTTTTCTTCACTTCACCAGTCTGTAGTGTGCCAAAATGGATGGAGCTTGTTTGGGAAGTTGTCATGCATCATGCACATCACCAGGCAATATGTGATATGCGTCAGCCAACCGGATCTGCCGTTGAGTTTTTCAAATCAAAAATGTTGTTTTTCTTGAAATGGGGGTCACTGTGGAGCCTGAGCAAGATGGCAATCTAAGACTGGAGCTCTGTTTAAACTTTAGTACAGTTTATAGAGAAATACTTTCAGTTGGGTCATTTGACTGAAACAAAAGGGCTACATCACAGTCAGAATATCCAAGGAACAGAATGGGTAATCCTAAAAATGATAAGTCTCACCAGATGAGAACAAAAAGTAAAAATGTTCCCGATCCCCCAGCCCCAAGGTCCGCACAAGGCCCGATTGATATGCTGTTCAAAGAACTGGGAATGGAGACACTGCAGAGCATCAGTCACAAACTTAATAGACTTATTTCAGCGGTGTCTAACCTATCTAAAAAATTCAACACCCTTACAAATAGAGTTTCTACTCTGGAGACAAACATGTCTCACTTGCACACAGGGACTACAAAGTCTACAAAGCAAGTGACTGCAACTATGGGAGTAGCGAATAAGTTGGTGAAAGAGAACACTCACCTAAGAACTCACTTGGAGACTTTAGAAAACCAAGCCCGGGCCTCAAACTTACAAATCATCGCAATGCCTGAGAGGAGCGAGGGTGATCATCTGCAGCTTTTCCTAAAAGAATGATTGGAGAAGCAATTGGGCCAACCACTGAAAAATCAGGGAATTGTCTTACAAAAAGCTTACAGGGTGACATATCGGGGAAGACAAGACAACCCTGAGGTCCCTAGGGCTATTGTTGCAATCTTTGAAGGTGTGAGAACCAGAGACTATGTGCTTGCTCTTGCGAGACAAAAATGATTGCTATTTCATGAGGGTCAACAGGTCCACTTATTTCCAGACCTGAGTTATGCTACACATCAGTGGAGAAAACTATTTGATGGAATCAGGGGCACGTTTGAATGAGGCGGACATCTCACATGGAATGATCTTCCTTGCCAGGCTAAGAATTGTAAACCAGAGTCAAGTATATCTTTTCACTGACTCAGAAGATGCTCTAAAGTGGGCCCAATGACATGCTATGGCCCCTCATAGGAGAGCTGTTTCCCACCAGTCAGATTCGGAAGGAGAAGACAAGCTGGACACTTGAAGGGCTTAACTGTGACTTCAGGTTTGCTGTTGAAATTCAAGATTTCTGGACTGAATTCCTCCCTTTAGCGAACTTTTTATAATTTTTCTTGAAAATGATCCCAATAAATAAAAGGGAAACTTTATTAATCTGTGAATAAGTTGAGGCTAAAGGGGGAGGGAAGCGGCCCAGTAAAAATGTACAGTATTTACCCAATGTTTAAAAGAGCATCTGTTGCCACCCTGAGACTCTGGTGGTGGAGCTCTGCATTTAACTCACCTGTTTATTTACAGGGTCTAAAATATAATTCTTTTATTGTTTAAAAAGTTTGCGGAAAGTAAATTGGAACTGCAGTTTTGTTCTTGGAATGATAACCTTTTTAGGTCAATTAACTAATGGTAATGCATGGACTGATTTAGTTTCCTATTGCATGAAACAGAGTTTGGACAATTTAAGTCTTTTGATGTTTCATTTTTATTTCCATGCTGCTCACGGGCTCGTATTTTGCAGCAATTACTGCATTTTTATTTTGTAAATGTTGTTAAACTCAAATGGGCATCCCTCCATGATGTATCTTTAGATGTGGCATGGTGTTTTGTCGTATGTATTAAGAGGAATGGCATCTGCATTGGTATTCTATGATTTTTAAGTATGTACTGCATCAGGAGTCCAACTATATTTGTTTGTTTGTTTATTCAAGGTTGAAACTACTGAATATAAAACTCATTCACAATGGTGACCTTACATAAATACACACATGACAAAATAAATAGATCATTATTAAATGCAATTTGCTCAGTTACTGAAAACAGTTACAAGACTTTTGGGAAGAATACAAATATTTTCTCAATTTAAAAATAGAAGGAGGCTTACTTGTCTGTTTTCTAAATTCTAAGGGCAAACTATTCCAAAAATGTGGTACATAATAACTAAAAAGGGATCTAGAGCGCCTGGTTTTTAGTAAAGGGACATCCATTTCTTTAACTCCTGATTTTCTTAAAGAGGGTTCTCGGTTTCTGAAAGATATTCTTTCCCTTAAATAAGTTGGGATAAATCCCAGACTACATTTATATGCAAATAATTGCTTATGGACATCTCTTCTATTACGTAGAGACAGCCACCCTAACTGTTTATAAATGTCACAATAGTGCATGAGTTTAGGACATTTTAAAACTAGTCTAGCTATCATATGAAAAAGAGTATCAAGTCTAGACAGCCATTCATGAGTTGCACCATCATATAAAATATCACCATAGTCTATGAGTGGCAAGATCTGGACCTTGATAATAAGATTCAAGGTTTCTGGTACAAAACAATTCTTGTTTCTATATAAGAAACCCACCCACTTACTAACCTGCAAAATTAAATTATCCACATGTGTATTCCCAGAACCTAATCTGTCTAACCAAAAACCTAAATATTTGTAGTATTCAACAGACTCCAGAATCGTGTCCTGACAATCCAAAATTACTAAATCAGGTGACCCTTTTAACTTAAAGGCTGACCCGAGCAGCATACACTTGGTTTTGGAGGAGTTTAGCTTTAAATTAGACTCAACAAAAAAAGACTGAAGAAGGTCAAAACTGACCTGGAGCTTCTTTTGGACTTCAAAAACTGTTGGACTAGATTGATATAAAATTGTGTCATCAACATAAAGGTGATAATTGGAAGCCCCTACATATTTTCCGAGATCTTTTAGATAAACCCAAAACAATAAAGGGTCCAAAACTGAGCCCTGAGGTACTCCTCTCAAAACCAAGAGTGAATCAGATTCGGTGCCATTTACTGCTGTTACCTGACACCTGTCAGTCCGGTAGGAACGGAACAATTTCAGAGTCAAATGGCTCATCCCTACCTCACACAATCTTTGCAATAACAATTGGTGATCCACGTTTGTTTAACTGTCAATAAATATAAAGTTTAAAAAAATGTTGTGTTTTGAGTCCATGCCTTTTTATTTAACAATTGTAGTGATTTGTAAGTGCCTAACTACAATGGTTTTATTATTTGTAATGGCGATAATTTAACTGTAAGTTAGTAATGAATTCCATATTAGTTTCAAACCGACAGACTCCTCCAAATACGTAAGACACTTACAGTTTTAATCATGTACTGATTCCGTGTCAAAAAACTTACTGTCAGCAACATTAGCTTTATAGTTTAAGGAGCCCATACACTATAGAAGCAAATGGATGGCCATCGGACTGTAACCATGCTGGTAATTGCTTCTCAAGGTTTCCATGACAATGGTAAACCTCTCAAGCCGTGCTCTTGAGGGTTACCAAGTTGTCATGGAAACCTCGCAAAGTGATCACAGCTCGGTTACTGTCCGATGGCCATCCATTATCCTTTATTTGTAAACATTATCTACTAAAGGCTGTGTACCGATTGGTCAGTCCAACATGCATTATTGACTACTGTACTTGTACATTACTGACCATTGCTCTCTTTACCCATCACTTTCTCTCCCCTCTCTTGATGCTAGGCGCCTTTCCCATTGTGCATCTTTTATATCCAAATTCTGGTTCAGTTCCCTTTCCTGCTATCCTTAAATCCCTTCTATCATCTCCTCCTTCTTCCTCCTACCTTCTTCGCAACATGAATTTCCCTTCTCTTTCCATTCCTTCTAGAAAATCTACTGTTGGACAATCTGCTTTTTCTTACCGATTTACTAAACGTTGGTCCTCCCTTCCCTTTTCTATTTGTTTTGCCTCTTCTCCTTCCTCCCTAAAGTATCTTCTTTATGACTTTTGTTCTCTACCTGCAACTGTCTATGACCATCTCTTCTTCTTATTCCCTTTCTCTATACATATGAGTGTGTTTTATTTTCTACTTGCATTCGTTTATTAATTTGCCTCTATTTATATTTATGCTTCATGTACAGTATTACTATATTACTGTAATTGACTTCTTATATTCATCAGTTTATTGTTCAGCTATTTCCTTCTCCTCTTTCCCCAGGACACATCTGGAAATGAGCTGTTCTCAGCTCAGTATCTCTTTCCTACTTAAACTTTTAAATACATAAATAAATAAATCAAATGCCTGGAAAATGCTCCAGTAATTATCATTCCATTGGTTGCCATAGTCACTACAGAAAACAAAGCAATATCTAAAACACTGAAAATGCAAAAGGCGGATGTGGCACTCACCTCTCCTCTCTGTCATCAGGATGCATGTAGCAAGCTATGTATACAGCAGATAATCCCAGCTCTTCTACCAGAAAGGGTGCCATGGGAGCAATGCTTGATGCAAATATGTAATGGTATTTAAACATCAGAGTGCAACAAATAGTGGCTCACATAGTAAAGGGCAAAAACACTGATACCCCTTATATCTAAAACTGTTTTAACAGTATTAGACCATTTAAAAATTAGAAACAGTTTTTAATATATGGATTGTGAAAATAATATGCTTGAAAAGCATACATAAAAATCCTTGTAATACCATCGCTCCTGGAGCGATAATACTACTGTTCATAAGTGATAATACTATTGTTCGGCACCCGATTGATAGTATTATCAAGAAAGCTGAAGATCGCATGCTCAAGTGTATCCTCGACGTTTTACAAAGCGTGCCCTCTGATTGGCCACTTTTGCTCTGTGGGCAGGCACAACAAGTAGGAAAAACATGGCGTTGCTCGCCGCTAGTAGCTGAGTGAACGGTCAACAGCCGCTACAACTGTTTTTTTTTTCACTTTAAAAAAATTTTTTTGAGCTCCTCTGCTCCTCCGATACCACTGCCGACAAACAGTTAAAAGAAAGCAGTGGTAAATGAAGCCCACAGCACCGGTCATCCATGCTGCACTGAGGAACCCTGCCAGCACTCACATGACCCGCTGACTCCACTGTTTAAACGGAGGTGAGTCAATTCACCTCATATCCATATATTAAAAAAAATAACAAATAGGTTCTGGCATAACAAGATAGTAATTCCATCTTGAGGTTCTGGGGACACATGAAACCTCTTGAGCTTCGCTCTTGAGGTTCTCTGTGTCCCCAGAACCTCTCGATGGAATTATTACCTTGTAATATACCAGAACCTATCTATTATTCTATTTATAACAGCAGTAAGGTATATTGTCTTCATTGTTCTTATTGTTATTCTGTGTTGATGCAATTGTAAAAGACAGCTTGCTCTTAATTTGCTTTCCAATAAATTGGTTGACTGATTGATTGATTGATTGATTGATTGAAGGTCCTTGTCCAAGGGTCTTTCTGGGAAATAATTTCCTTTGGGAGGTTTAAATTCCCTAGTTATACTTCAGGTATTTACTCCTCCCACTGGGCATGTTTCTCCTAGAAAGGCCCTCGATCTCAGACTGATGGCTTAAGTATTCAGACAGTCACTGAGTCAAATAATCAAGCAATAAAAAACTAATGCAAATGTCTATATAATTAATAAGCATTATTACCGAGAAAAATCTATTTCATATCCACCGTTACTGACAGAAGGTGAAATGATTGGTGGAAATTTGCAACCCCAATAAATCTCATTGGGGAGGTAGGAACTTCTTGCTTGAAAAGGTTGTCCGGAGGTTTCAAATGTTCCTTCCAAAATGGCCACAATCTCAAATTGTTCATACAGCAAGTCCTAAAAATAATATTATAAACAATAAATATTTTGACATACAGTATGTAATAGGTGGTTTAGTCATAATGCCATACAAAACAATATTAAAGCAATCCAGTCTCAGTTGATAAAACAACATTGCTACCAGAGACCAATAATGGAAAACTATAGAACATAGTTTGCTAACATAATGTACAACTGTCCAAATACGTATATCAATAATATACTGTATATAGCTACTGTATTTTATTGCATATTTATTGGTTCAGTTGCTTTTCACCAACCCTAAAACTTACAGTAGCTGAAACTTACAGTAGCTGAAAATAGGTCACTTAAGTACTTGGTCTGGCCTACTTTTCCTGCTAAGCCAATAAAATAAATAAATGTTTTTTAAAATTATAGACAGTGACCTAGTGCTATTATACTCTGCATTCCTTTCTAAAACAGTATAAAACTGAATAAGCAGTAGATCTGTATGAACCTCTCAGGTTTTCTCATGGAGCTCAGCAAACTCCGAAGAATTGGTTTCAGGTTTGACAGTTCAATGCAAAAAGCACTGTGTGTCCCTTTAATTTAGGGATGCTTTTTGTGGTTATATAGAAGACATGACATTCAGTGCCAAAAGCATTAAAGCAAGGAGCACTCTGAAAGTGCATTGGCAACAATGTCAGGTTTCAAAGGAATACCAAATTACCCATACTCCACTAGTGCAAAGCATCATAGGAAGTATATACAGATCACCACAAATTAAAGTAATGCTGGTTCATAGACAGAGAAACATAGACAATGCCAGCAAAAAAAGACCATTGCTCCATCCAGACTACCCAGCTTTACTCAACTCTACCCTACCCTTTGACCTATTGTCTAGATGGGGGTTTATGCTGCCCTCACCCAATCTCTGTCTTACTGCTACACCTCTAAGTGCTTGAACCCATTAACGTTTTTTGCACCCACAACCTCAGCTGGTAGGCTGTTCCACAACTCAACCACTCTCCCCAAAAATTAAAACTTTCTCACATATCACCTGAATTCCCCCCACCCCCATCCATGTTCCCTTGTTTTGGATCACCATTTCTGATTAATAATTCCTCGCAGTTTACCTTACTCATTACTTTCAGGTATTTGAAGGTCTGTATTATGACACCCCTCTCCATTCTGCCCTCCAGTGAGTACATGTTCAGTGACCTGAGCCAGTCCTGTTGCATCTGCCCTGCTGGCCCGGAATCATTTAGGTTACTTTATGCTGCACTGTCTCCAGGCTGTCCCCGTCTTTCCTCAAGTGGGTGCTCCAGAACTGGGTAGGGTACAGTTTTCCAGGTTGGGTCTCATCAGTGATCTATAAAGAGGGAATATCATCTCTTTCCTTGCTACTGAAAGCCCTTCACTCCTTCTCCTATGTCACTGATGAATATATTGAAAAGGACTAGACCCAGAGCTGATCCCTGTGGCACATCACTTGTGATTTCCCTTTCCCCTGATTTGATGTGGCTTATCTTTAAGCAGGGCTGAATGGTGCCAAATGACCTCAATAACTGTCTGCAAAGGCTGATAGCAGCAGACACATTCAGATGTTTCCTCCTTGTTGGGATCCATCCATGTGCCACATCTGTATCTCAGCCCAGGGAGAAGAAGATAAAAACTGCCTCATACCTCCTTTTTTGGGTTATGGTGATTCCAAAACAGAAAAGCAATTTAAAAGAAAATAACTGTTATGCAAAAAGTACGGAAGCTAAGGTTACCCTGGAAGGGCACAGACAGTGCTGACAAGTTTCCAAACTAGTGTGCTGTACCTTTGTTTTATTCACAAAGTTCAAATCACATTTCAGTTGAGGGGTACATAGATACATAGAAACTGTCAGCAGATAAGGACTGCTAGGCCCATCTAGTCTCCCCATAAGCGCTAAACTTGTGTGCAGTCACTGAACCTTAGTGAGCAAAGGCATTTCATCACTCCCTCCCCATCCAGTGTTCCCTTGTGCCTGTCCCAGGCATGTTTAAACCCCTCCACTGTGTTTGCCCCACCACCTCTTGTGGCAGACTGTTCCAAGCGTCCACCACCCTATCTGTGTAGAAAAACTTCCTCACATTACCTCTTAATCTACCCTGTCCAATTTCATATTGTGTCCCATCATTCTGATATCTTTTCTACATTGGAAAAGATCCCCTACCTGCACATTGTTATGCCCTTGTGGTACTTGAAAGTTTCTATCATGTCCCCCTTTCTCTCCTCTCCTCTCCTCTCCTCCAGTGAGTACATATTGAGCACTCTTAAGGTTCGTTCACACGACTGTCTGTGAGCCATTGTCACTGGCTCAGAGTGGCAAGATCAGTGCTCATGCCGACATGTGAACCTTCTCATTTTGGTAGTTTTCCATTGCGTGGCGTTGCCACCACGATCCCTCTTTTCCTGGGTTTGAAGAGTGGTGTAGGTGGTTTCCTGTGCCGTCTGAACAGGCAAACTACCTGCATCACCACAAGTCCCCACCAACCCAACAGTGACCGGAACAACACCTACATCGCCGGAAAGCAAAAGGGCACTGAAAACACTGGTGCCATGTGAACACAGCTCTCTATCATTTTCTTATTTTTCTTTTTTTAACAATTTGAAAGTGGCTGGTGTGGCAAGGTGTAGTGTGAATGAGCCTTTAGTCTCTCCTCATATGTTTTGTGATGCAAGCCATGTACTATCTTTGTTGCCCTTCTCTGGATAGCCTCCACCCTGTCTATGTCCTTATGCATGTGTGGTTTCTAGTACTGCATGCAGTACTCCAGTTGAGGCCTTACCAGTGCTTTATGGCATGTAACATCAGAATCCAGTGAAGTTGAAACTGTTCTGCCTAAATTGATTATTCTTACTTTTATATCTATGGCAAAGAAGTTCTCTTGGTCTTCATATTAGAATTCCACAAGAATTTAGTGGACTCAAAGCACCAAGGAAAGGATCATACTATACATGATAGAATGTTTATAGCTTGCCATTTGTTATAGTATGGCAAGAAAATGTCCTGGATTCTGATTGCTCAGTGCATGCTTCTTACAGGGAGGTCATCGGAGGACAAACTCACAGTGTCAAGTTCATTCATACAAATGACTGCATGCCAGGCTGAATAACAAACCATAGCTCTTACTAAGAGAGTTTGAAACCTTGCAATTATAACATGCAAGCAAAAGCTGTTTCATATAAAAAACATATTTACTTATATTGTGAGGGCCAAAAATTTTTGTCATGGATAAAGCATTTCATAGTTAGGGAGAGAACACGAGTCAGAACATCTCCTTTATAATGTGGGAATATCTATTTTATAGTATCAGTTTTACAGTTTTATTTTTATGAGGAAATATACCACATATGAATGCACTGCATCATGGGTATGCAAACACCCAGTTGGCTGATGCTGCATAACACATTATAGTGATAAAAGACAATTGATTATTTGCATACCCATGATGTAGTGCTTTCACATGAGGAGTGTTTCCTCTAAACAAATTTTAATTAAAAAATAAACCTGTACAACTGATACTATAAAATAGATGTCCCTACACATGAAAAGGATGTTCCAACACTTGTTCTCTGCTTAATAACCATCTACATGTGCTCATGTGTATCCCCACAATATTAATAAATAAGAGCCATTGTATAATAGCAATAATGCACTCCAGAGTGTGGGTTGTGCTGTGATAACTTCATGCCTGGGCACAAGTTCCTCCAACACCCCAGAAGTGAAGTTATTCCAGCACAACCTACAGCCTGTTGTGCATTATTACTTAATTTGATAGTGTACATGTAGCAATCATACAGCAGCCACCATATTGCAGATGAAATAAACACACTGGCAAAGTCTACAGGACATCACAAATTTGGTAACAACAGACCAACATTTCATTTGGATACATCCAAGCTTCACCAGAGTGAATCAGAACTACATAGTGAGTACACTTATATAGTACCAAAACAGTCACCTGCTATCCACATCCCCCTTGTGAGTATTTAAAACACAGATCAACATGAATTTAATTACAGGTGTGATCAGGCACCGTATTTTATCCAAAAAAAAAAAATTAACAAATGTACTTTATGTTGAAAGCGAATCTCATTGAATGTGCATTAATACATAGAAGAGTGATATACTCCACAGTGACTATAGTCAGTATCTGCATGTTTACAAAATCACTTAATATATTTTTTGTATGTATTAAAGGCAGAATGTCAGAAATATATACAATGGATAGTCTAAAGACAAATCTAGTCATTTCACCCATATTATAAAACACATAGCATAGAATCTAGATACTTAGCCATCTCAACCATGAACAAAAACCTATATACAATCCAAAGCCAGGACAAAAATATTCAAAGAAGGCAGCATAAACAGTTGGAGCATCCAAAAAGTAAAAATCACTCCTAAGAAATTAATTGTAACAGTAATGTCTCTATGTAATATTGAACTTGTACATTGAAGATGTTTTTTTAACTGAATGTATTATACATAATAGGATAAACTAAAGGAATAATGCATGACAGGGTGTGTGTCGTGCTGGGATAACGCCACGTCCAATGCTCCAGGCGTGGTGTTATCTCAAACGACACACACCCTGGAGTGCATTATTCCTATTATACAATGGCTCGTTGCTATACAGAATAAAAAAAATAATTTTAAAGATGTTTTTGTGTGGAAAAATATTTTTGGTTTTTAAGAGAAGATGAAACAATCAATCAATCAAAAGCTCCATAAAACAATCAATCAAAGGCTCCATAAAACAATCAATCAAAAGCTCCATAAAACAATCAATCAAAGGCTCTATAAAACAATCAATCAAAGGCTCCATAAAACAACCAATCAAAGCCTCCATAAAACAATCAATCAAAGGCTCCATAAAATGCTCATCTACATGGGTTCACAGTGCTGAGACTAGACCTGTGGTGTCGTGCTGGGATAACGCTATGGGTCCAGCCCCAAACTGACCAATCACAGTCCAAGATTCTTTCTTGCCATTGTATAATATTTTAATTACCCCCTATGAACTATCCATGGTAAAACCGGGGAGAAAACAAACTTTTTGGCACCCTACCAATATATTAGCAATGATCACGTCTGTGATCGGAATGTTGAAAAAACCAAAACATACAAACAGCAATCCTGATACACAAAGATTAGCACACCTACAAATAGGATTTGCACAGATGCTTTTGGATGACCCATATTCAGAAGCTCTGAGTGCCAGTGTAATCCCACAGTACCAAAGTGCCATAATACCATTGTGCCTATGCAAATGAGGGGGTTTCCCATGTACTGTATATTGGCACAGCGATATCTTCAAAGATTTGCAGTGGCAGTAAACGGCTCCAAAAGTACCGCTCTTTACCACCACCAAAAACCACCTCTTAACAGTGTGCACCTACTCACCTAAAGAAAGGGTGGCTGTACTGCAGCCATCTGCCCCAAGCCCCCATTGCATAGTCTGTATAGTTATTCCTGGTGTCTAGTGGCACCACCTGATTACCCCTTCCATGCAGTGTTATATATCCCTGGTGTCTCATGGAACCCCCTTGATCATCCATTCCATGTAAAGTTACATATCCCTGGTATCTAGTGGCACTCCCAATTACCCCTTCCATGCAATGTTACGTATCCCTGGGGTCTAATGGTACCCACCACTACCCCGATCACCCATTCCATGTAATGTTAGCTGTCCTTGATATCCAGTGGCACCCTCCCAGTCACCCATTTACAATGAGTGAGAATGCCCTGGTGTCCTGTGGTTCCCACTGCCCCTGAACACCCCTTGACATAAGTAATAGTAATCACTGGTGGTCCAGCATCACCCTACCTGCCTCACCCACTCACATACCACCAACCATCACAACTCCCCTTACCACAGTGTCTGCTGATGTCCAGTGGATTCCAATACATGATAGGCATAGCCCTCCTTGTACCTCCTCAGCTGGATGCTTTATGAGCTGTTAGTGAATGCACATACAGTATTTATACTTTACAGACGCCACTGTCAGCTCATACAGTGGCCAGCTGAGGAGGTGAGAGGAGGGATCTGCTATTCACTATATTGGGATCCACTGGACATCAACAGACACCCTTGTAAGGGGGGGGATGTGAAGGGTGATGGCATGTGAGCAGGCAGGGCCTGAATGGGGACACTGAACCACCAGTGATTACTGCTACTTATCAGAACAGGTGTTCAGGGGCAGGGAAACACTGGACACCAAGACACTCTTAATCTTTGTAAATGGGTGACCTGGGAGGTGGGGGGGTACCACTGGACGCCAGGGATATGTAGCATTGTATGGAATAGGTGATCACAAGGTGCCACTAATCACCAGGGATATGTAATGTTGCATAGTATGGGTGATCAGGGAGAGTGCTACTGGACACCAGGGAGATGTATGTTAAACTGTAACGGGTGTTCGGGGGTGGGAGGGTGCCACTGGACACCAGGGAGTTCATAGGATGAACCGTAGAATGGGCACCAATGGGCTGCTGCACTTATGAAAATGAGCCCATAATGGGCATTCAAATTGCACCTTAGTGCCTTTTAGGCTTAATGGGCTCATTTACATTTTGTGGCTAAATATAGTCCCACAGCAGTCTTGACGCTGTCCATTTCATGCAACACTCTTCCACGTGGGCTACACATAGCCAAGGTTTGTGTTGGAGCAGCACAGTTTCACTTAACACTGTCCCAACACAGAACAATATTCAATTGGATAGCACCAGTCTGCTATCCAACGGAATATAGCAGCCGCCAGGTTGGGTGCTAGTGTATATGCAGTGCAAATATTTGTGCTGCCCTTGTGCTCCTTTTTGAATATTGGGGCCCAGACCTGAATTTCTCACATGAAAAAATGGAGAGAATGAAAGAGGACACTTCTAAGTGGAGTTATACAAGTCTGATAGCAGAAAAATACTTAAGACAAGAGAAAAGATATATTCATGCATATCTGGGAAATACCAAATATAAACACTGGAAAGAGCCAGTGTAAGTAAAGGTCCCAGAAAGATAATTATATATTATATTGCCAAATGCAGTACTACTGACTACTGACTCCTGTATAAACCCCATCTGGATATATATTAAATGTAATCACACAGCTCTGACTGGGACGTGGAATACAGATTGGTTGATAGCCAACTAATACTAGTAAGAAATGAAGCTCAGGCACATCCCCCAACAGCAACAAAAGGTGAACACCCTCAACTGCACCCAAGATATATATTGAAATCATTAGGACATTCGTCTATTCATAAAAAAGCTGCTGGATCAATGGTAGCAATTAGACCAAAACCTTCACTGCCCCCAGCATGTAGATCCAGTTGCTCGCTCTATGTCCAGTCTTCTGTTTCCAGTTCCCCCTACATGGGCCCAAAGCCACCTTTTCAATGCCCACAAACTGTATATCATGATGGCTGTCTTATTGCTTTTCATATGTCTGAATGTGGCACACGTGGCATCCCCTCTCTGTAGTGCCCTAATATGCTCACCTATGCAAGTCTTAAATTGGTGTATTGTATGACCCATATAAAACACACCACAACCACAAAGTAGTAAATACACTACACCATAGGTGTTACAATTTACAAAATCCCACAAGATAATTTCCCGCCATCTTTTGGGTTATTGAATTTTTTAGATTGTTTTATGTAACAGCAATAGAGGCATCGACAACACCTAAAAGTCCCTGAAGTTGAGAGGATAACCATGAAGTATCTTTAGTGTTTGGTACCTTCAAAAAACTTGATCCTGTAGTGGGTACCTTGCACAAGGGCACAGGTCTGGGTGCATAAATGCCTATCACAGGCACCTGGACCCATGCAGCATGTCCCCATCACCCAGTGGACCCCTGCACCAGTCGCTCAGCAGGAAGCCCTCCCAGCAGCACTTGGACAGCCAGCAGCTGTGAAGGTGTCAGCGGACTGCACTGCTGGCTGGTCCTGGCCGTGGCACCAGTGGGAGGGGCCAGGGGAGTTGGACCGTAGGTGCCGTAGTGGGAGGGGTACACTGGCCACAAATGTGGGTTGGTAGGAGGCAGACATGGGGCAACCTTGTCAGCCCACCGAATGGGGCAGGTGCTCCACTGTGGGGAGGGCAGTGCTGCCGAGACTAGTGGGTGCTGCCATGTGTTGGGTCATGGGGCACTGAACCATACAGGGGTGGGATGCACTGTGTTGGCAGATGGAGGGGTTGCCTGCGCACAGACTAGGTGGCCAGGTGCACTGCCTGGGTGCGGCTCCTTGATGGCAGCACCATGTGCCATGCTGTGCAAGCACTCGCTCGATCAGCTGCCCCAGCCATGTCCATCTGCCTTGTGGACTGGGGTGGCATGGAGGGCTGCTTCATGGTCCTGCTGTGTCTGGTGGGTGGTTACTGTGGTGGCATGCAGTGGGTTATGGCAGGGTATCCCCTGGCATAATCTGCAACCTCCTCTGCATCCCCGTGGGCGGCACTACTCACCTTAGTTCATGGCACGTAGTGCTGGACCACCCCCTGCCCACCCCCGGTGTGTTGCTTTCCGTGCTGCTGGGGAATGTAGGTGCTGTGCACCCCCTTGGTGCATCCTGTGCAGGGGGTGCAATGAGTGCAGAGTGGCTACACACCCACGATACGCAGCGCATAGCCACTCCACCTATTAGTGCATAGGGGCCAATGTTCATATTACATTTCTGATGAGGGGTGCTTCTAGTTTTGTGGGATGTAACAATAAACCAGAGTCCAGTGCACACCCCCATGTTGGCTCTGAGAAATTAAAACATTTTTCCTCCTAAATTGGCTATTTTCTTACTTTTATCTCCTTGGAAAAGAGAACCCCTTTTCCATGGAGATAAAAGAAGAAAACAGTCATGTTTAGGCAAAAGAAATTTTAACTTCTTAGATCTAACATGAGAGGGGTGTACTGAACTTTGTTTGTTCACTGGTAACATAGCCAAGTTTCAAGAAAATACAACATTTCATATAATCCACCAATGCAAAGTATCGTGGGAAATACTGTATGTGCAAATCACCAGAAATAAAGGTAATGCTGGCTGTATTTAAGCAGGTCTGAACGGTCCTCAAAAATACTCTGAAAAGGTTGATGACAGGCACGGACATAGGTTTAGGCCTTTCCTGGGTCCTCAGTCTCATCTGTCACCGCCTGCTGTCAGGAATCCCCATCCTCATGCCACCATACCAAAAAACCCTTAGGTTAGTTTTGTTTTGCCACAATCCTGTAAAAGTGTTACTTCTTGTTCTGTTGTTATGCGCTTTTAGTTCCTTTTTTTATTATTAAGAAACTGGTTACTGGGAAGAAGCACACTGAACCAAGGCTTGTTGTCAGGTGTGTGACATGGAGGAGGGGTACAAACTGGGTGAGATTTATATTTTAAAAAAGTATGGCCTCTGTGGGCTCATATCACCAAGCCAGCACACCACCTTTATGCAGCAGCCATTAGTTTACTGATATTCAACACAAATGTTGTAAAGACTGTTGTTTCCCAGGCCTCTGGATGCCAAATGTTTACTACTAGTGTGCTTGCTTGTAAGAAGGAAAGCAGGTATTGTGCACCCTGTTTATGGCAGGTTCTCAGGGCTTCCCTCTCTGTCCACAAATGAGTAGCTGGCACCTGGTGGTGGGGAGAGCACAAAGCAGGCAGCAGTATTTTTTTATAAGAGCTATGTCATTAATTATGAACCTAAAGGTAGATACTGGGGACGGTAGACTGAACTGATGACACTGAGACATGGAGAGAGAGGCTCACATTTTGTGAAAGCAGGGATGGGACTGTTGATAAGTAGATGTCGGACAGGAATGTTGTTAAACACTGAAGGATGTTACAACATGATGCACACTAAATTGAGTAACAGCATTTCTGAAGTTATAAATAGGTGCGTATTTACAAGGATTAGGGAAAGAAAATGACAGGGACTTTTTATACCCCTTCATACACAGTAATAAACTGAGAAGTAAATGGGCAGTAATATCTATATTCACAGAAACAGAACAATAGGTGCTTATCTTCAGCTGAAGAGCTACATGTTTCAGTGCTATTCTGAAATTAATCATATAATTGCCCATAAGATCATATGACTCTTCCATAAATCAGAGAAGAGCAAACTGGTTATGACCTAGTTCAGATTCCTGACTGGATCTCCTGGAAAATAACTGGAATGCCGCAAGTTGATTCTAAACACTATTTTGTAAGAACTGACTCTTTGCCACTGACATTATTGTCTGGGGTGGTTTTCTGCACCACATGTCTTAGGGGGCAGGTTGGGTACTGTTTTACTGTTAATTTGCGAGACATGGAGGATTGTTCTTGAAGACTCTGCAGTTCCTAATTGTGTGCATTACTCAGATTATCATATTGGTTATACACTATACAAACTGTGAGTTTAATCATGAACACTACTCCTTGACTAATTGCATAGTGACAGTCTCACTCTATATATTTATTCAGCCCTCCTAACTTTCTCGCCGAATTATAGGCATACTGTGAGTTTCAGAGGGTTATTGGGAGAGTTCGTGTTATGACACCATGGTGCTGACTTATGTTGTCGGAGTTGAGTCCAGGGGTCTTTGTAACCCATTTAAGTTTCTTTGCATATGCACACACTGTTTATTTATTTATTTGTTTATTTATTGAAATGTTTCACCAGGAAGGCACATTGAACAATAAGTTGTTCGTCTCCTGGTGTGACCTGTGGGAAGGGGTACAATTGGATGAAGAATTAGACGTACAGTTTAACATTTAACATATCCAAGAAATTAAGCATTCAATTACATTTGTAACAAGACATGCAGTTAAAAAAAATAAATAAACATACAGCTGCTTTTGTGACATAACATACAGTTAAATATATCATACCTATGGAATATACATTTAATTACAAGTGGCATATCTGAGGATCATAGTACAGAAATTTAATGTAGCCCTGGAGCCAACTCTTTGCAGGAATGGATCACAGTTAAGAGGTAGATTATTTAGCAATTATTGAATGAATGAGGTCCAGGGGGATATCAAGGAGGGTAGAGCGGTAGACAGAGGAAACCAGCTGGGGGAAGGAGAGGATAAAGATGGGGGAACTTTACCAGAGAAAAGTGAGAAAAAAAATCAGTTGTGAGGGGCAAGTTAACACAGTGCTAGTGCAATCTGGGAGTAACTCAGACAGAACAAAAGTGTAAATTATTAGCTCAAGTGAACCAGTTCCTTTGATTGAGTGCAGGGGTTAGAGAGAAGGCAGGAGAGAAGTGGGGGTGAGGAATAGGGAAGGGAAGGGCGAGTCATACCTGGAACTTGCCCCTTCAGAGTGTGGAGATCACTGTCAGTGGCGGAATGAGGCGAGGACTTAGAATAAGGGCAGGAGTAGGCAAGGACAAGTTGGGTAGAGATAGAAAAGGGGATATAAAGAGAAGGAGGAGGAGAGGTGGGAGAAATTTACCCAGGACTAGGCCTCTTCAGGATGCTGAGAACCCTTCCAAAAAGCACAGTCAGGCAAGGACGATTTAGGTGGCGGGGAAAGGGGAGGAAGGAACGGAAGAGTCATTTCCCAGTGCTGGACCCCTCCAGATGCAGAAAATCCTGCTGGGGGCAGAACTAGGTGAGGACAAGTTGGGAAGAGAGAAAAGAAAGGATGAAGGGCAAGGAGGGAAGACGAGGGAAAGAGGAAGCTTGCCTAAGACTAGGCCACTCCAGGATGCTAAGAACCCTGCCAGAGCGCAGAATCAGGCGAGGACTAGTTGGGTAGAAAGGATATAGGGGAAGGGGGAGTGAAGGAAGAGTAATTGCCCAGTGCTGGGCCCCTCCAGGATGCAGAGAACTCTACCAGGGGATAGAATTAGGTAAGAATAAGTTGGGCAGAGGGAATAGGAGGGATAGAAGAGGAAAGGAAAAAAGAAGGAGGGAGGGAAGAAACTTATCTGAGAGCAGACATCACCTGGGTGCTAAGAATCCTCACAGAGGGCAGATTTAGGTGAGGACAAGTTGGGTAGAAAGGAGAGTGGGGGAAGGGGAAGGAGGAGGCTTGCCCAGTGCTAGACCCCTCCAGGATGCTGAGAACCCTGTCAGAGGTCAAAACTAAGCAGGGGAAAGTTGGCAATGGAAGAAGGTTAGGGGTAGGAGTGAGGGGGTAAGCAGTGAAGGGAGAGGAGAACATGCTGAGAAGCAGGCTTGGGGGGAGGAAGATTTAATAGGGAATGTGAGTCATGGAGAGGAACAGAGGTATAGGAGGACAGTTAAGGAGGGTTAAAGCAGGAGCAGTTAGATGAGAGAAAGTTATGTAAGGCAGAGGCAAGGAGTAGGAGGAGGAGGAGGAGGAGTGCCATATTTGGGGAGTCCCAGATTTGCAGGAAATGATGAGTAAAGCCTGACTGACCAATGAGAGTGGTTTGATGGGGGGATCAATAAAGTGCGAGTGTCAAAGGATCTAAGGGAGTGGGGGGGGGGAGTGAGCATGAGAGGTAGGAGAGAAGTTCTCCTAACCAAACTTTAGAAGTGAGTTTGGCACAATGAGTGAGGCGCCTGTTGGCAGGGGAAGGGAAAGGGCATGGTAGAGGTCACAGTGATGAGTGTGTGATGGAGTATCAAGAGCAAATTGACAGAAGGAGTTAAAGAGAGTGTCCAATATGGTTAGGAAGGATTTGTGAGCAGCACCATAGACTACATCACAGTAGTGTTATATATTTGCTTTTAGATGTACTTAGTTCCAATGCTGGAGGTGACTTTATATATCCTCGGCTTAGAGAGCAGTAACTAGTTCTGTCACTTTCATGGCCCTGGTTAAATTAGTTATTGTATTTAGTCATATGACTATTAACTTTCCTTTCCCTGCAAGGTGGGAGGCTGACTGAAAGTGTGTTGGCTACTTCGTTTTTCCCATATTAGAAAGTTTTACTGGGGGTGACCTGCACAGCCTAGTAGCTGTAAATTTGTCAGATGTTATGGTTATTGCAGATTGAATTTGGGGTCTCAAGCCACTGGCTTCAAAGACTTTCATGTGAGCATACTTACCATCTCTTTGTGCCACACATTCTGGTGGTCTGTGTTCCCCCCCCCCCAAGGAGGGCACAAAGAAAGTCAGTTCCCAATAATATTATAATAATTTTCTGTATTTTTACATTGTTTTCTTACACTGATCCTGTGTTCATGTACAAAATTTATTAATAACAAATTTAAAATAAAAAAGTCAGAGAGATTTTGGGTAAGGGGGTCTGGATCTGACTCTGGGATGTGTCAATGTAGGCCCCATGTTAAGGTACAGGCAGCTGTTTTATGGCATGGCTTGGGTTTTGACCTTGATCTGTGAGAAAACAAATTGGGTAATCTGCAGGCAGCCTGGCCCAGAGGGATGTGAATATGAATCCAAAGTGGTTAGCTCATCCCCAGTATAGATGATTTAAAAATAAAAAAGCAAGAGAAAAGTAAAGGTCCTACCTCCTTTGAAACATCATACAAAGGGCTCCTTTCATCAATGAGATGGTAGACTAGGATAGCAAGGGGAGAGGTGAGGAACGGGCTTTCTCCAGCAGAGTCCACTGCCACGGGCAAATCAGTCTGATGCAACAGGATCATCTCTCCTGGACCACGGAAAGGACAGATTAGAAAAGGCAGAGAGCAGCGTGCATGATGCTCAGTGACATCACCAAGGCCCTGTCCCACATTCAAACTACACGCTCAAACCTCAAACAGAAGCAGCCAAATCCAAATAAATTTATGAAAAACAGATATAAATATAGCTTAAACAGTGGCCAGACAAAAAATGCGAATTCCATTCCGTGAGTGAGGGAGACAGCAGGGCCATACCTCAGGAGTGATAATGTAAGCAGGAAGTGTTACTACTGTTATGAAAAGTTGACATCAACTTAAGTTTGTTATTGTTCTACAGAGTGATGTGCTGGAGTCTTCATTCCACAGGCCACAAGACAATAGTCACAAAGGACCACCTGTAAATGATCTTTAAAATGCCATCATTCAGTTTCCTTCATTCTGCTGGTACTGAGTTACTGACTTTCCCTCTAGTTAATCCTTTTCATGCCAGGCCTAGGATCATAATGTTGCCTTTATTTTTTCCCACCAGCTTAGACATATCTCATCATTTGGCTTTTAGGAGTTAGCAAGTTTCTGGAGAATAAAGTGGTTAGGAAAAAAGGAGGCTTTCCTCTCTTCCTTGATCTAATTCACCAATACAAAAGAATCCCCCAGTGCTCTGATAAGCTGCAAGTCCAATAAAGGTTGTTCATAAGGTTTTAGTGAACATAATGAGACGCCCATCCTCGTTGCCCTTTGACTTGGCCACATTTTGTATAGTTTGGGTTCAAACACAGAAAAGATATCTGTCAAGAATCTTCATGAAAACAATCTCTTTACTGAAATGGTTAGATCACAGTACCTGATAAATGAAATACTTTAAGCTGTACACTTTTACTTTCTAGGTTCATAGCAATCTTTGGAATCAATGTCTTCTATTTTTTTACTTCAGTTTTCTCTCTCTCTTTTAAAGAGCTGTTGGCTTTTACCTAACAAGGCCTGAACTCAAGAGAATGGGGTACAGGAAACTGACTGCATGTCCCCACATGCTGGAGACTGTCAACTTAAAACTGATCCAAGAAGACTTACAGGGTCAGACCTATGAGGAGAGACTTGAGAACCTTAACATGTACTCACTGGGGACTGAGGTTCCACCTGGAGGGACACCAGCCTATACTGGCAGGATGGTCTGCATCTGTCCAGGAAGGGAACAAGTCTTTTGAGCAATCGGTTTAAATGCTTCATTGGCAAGCTTTTAAACTAGTCAAAGGGGGAGGCACTGATAAGCAGCAGGAAAATCCCAGCCTCTCCCTACAAAACAGGGTACTAAATGAGAAAAAGACCGAGGTAGAAAGGTCAGTGGGGGATGCTGCAACAGAAGGTAAAGCCATCAAAAATTGGAGAGCAATGAGTACCAATGCCCATAGTCTGGGTAACAAGCTTCCTGAATTAGTGGCATAGATGGAGGAGGAACATCTGGATATCATGGCAGTCACAGAAACATGGTACACACAAAACCATGACTGGGACGTAAACATACCAGGATACACTATCTACAGGAGGGACAGGGAGGGTAAAAGAGGAGGAGGAGTAGCTCTTTACATAAGGGAAGGAATCAAAGCAACAGAACAAAAGGGTAAACAGGGAGGAGGAGGAGGAGGAGAAGAAGCACTGTGGGTAAATTTGGAGACAGGCAATGGCACCACAATCCACACAGGGGTTATACAGACCCCTTCTCAGGGGAAGGAAATGGACAAGGAAATGATAGAAAGTATACTTAGAATGGCAGAAAAAGGGAAGATATTGCTGATGGGTGATCTGAATATGCCAGATGTTAACTGGAGTGCAGTTGCAGCAGCCACTTCAAGAATGGGGTTATTCTAGATGCCCTACAGGGGGCATGCCTTAGACAACTAGTATTGGAGCCCACTCGAGAGGGAGCAATCTTAGACCTGGTTCTCTCAAATGGAGATGGAGAGAGGATCACAGATGTAGAAGTGTGTAGCCATCTGGGAACTAGCGACCATCGAACAGTATAGTTCACAATAAACACAGCAATAGAGTCAACTACAAAGGCAAAAGTACTGGACTTTAGGAGGGCTGACTTGCTAAAAATGGTGAGTGCCTAAGGAATGCACTAGCAAATGGGCAGGAAGGAGGGGTGAAGAACAATGGGAATAATAAAACTGCCATCACAGAGGTAACAAGCCTTGTGTGAAGCAAATAAACAAAACAAATCGATGTAAGAAACCACTATGGTTCTCAAAGGAAGTGGCAGTGAAGGTTCAAGAGAAAAGAAAGCATTCAGGAAGTACAAGGAATCACAGAAGGAGCAGGACAGAGAACTGTATCAGTTAAAGCAAAGGAAGCTGGGAAGGCAGTCAGAACAGCAAAGGCCCTAACTGAGGAAAAAGATAGCCAACACAGTTAAGAAGGGGATAAAACCTTTTAGGTACATCGGAGGCGAAGAAGACCAAGGAGGATAGTGAGGCTTAATAAAGGGAGGGAGGGTGGGCAGAGGGAGACTGTGAAAGGCAGAGATACTAAACAAATATTTTGCTCAGTATTTACAAATGAAGAGGGAGGTACCTAAAACAAACAGTAGAAACACTCTGGATACAGAAGTTGATACCAGCCCATTTACAGAAGAAAAGGGTTAGAAAGAACTCTTAAAACTGAAGCTGGACAGAGCAATGGGGCCTGATGGGATTCATCCCAGAATTCTAAAAGAACTAAGGGTAGAACTAGTGACACCACTGACTACCCTCTTTAACAAATCTTGGGAGGATGGAGTGGTACCCGAGGACTGGAGGAGAGCAGATGTGATTCCCCTTCACAAAAGTGGGAGCAAGGCAGAAGCAGGAAACTACAGACCTGTTAGTTTAACCTCAGTGATGGGGAAAATGATGGAATCACTTCTGAAGGAAAGACTTGTCGAGTATCTAGAGGCCAGAGGGGCACAGGACCCAAGGCAGCATGGATTCACAGCGGGAAGGTCATGCCAGACGAATCTGATAGATTTCTTTGACTGGGTGACCAAGTAGTAGATCCAGGAGGGGATGGACATGGCCTACCTAGACTTTAGCAAGGCATTTGACACAGTCCCACACAAAGATTAATATACAAGTTAGCCAGCCTGGGAGTGGGTCCCAAGATGACAGCCTGGGTAAAGAATTGGCTGGAGAATAGGACCAGAGAGTAATAGTAAATGGAGTCCACTCTGAAGAAAGGGGAGTTACTAGTGGGGTACATGAAGTTCGAGTAATAGGACGGGTCTCTTCAATGTCTTTATAAGCGACATTGCAGAGGGACTGGAAGGAAAGGTATGTCTCTTTGCAGATGACACAAAAATCTGCAACAGAGTTGATGCACAAGGTGGGGTGGAAAGGATGAGAAGGGACTTGGCAAGGATAGAGGAATGGTCAAATGTATGGAAGCTTAGATTCAATACTAAGAAGAGCAAGGTAATGCACCTGGGAAACAAAAACCCTGGGGAAGAGTACACAATGGGGGGTGAGATACTAACAACATCAAAAATGGAAAGAGACCTCGGGGTAGTCATATCAGATGACCTAAAGGTGGGCAAGCAATGTGAGAGGGCAGCAAGGAGGGCTGGGGGGATACTGGGATGCATAGGGAGAAGCATCACCAGTAGAAAACAGGAAGTTATTATCCCTCTGTACAGACAGCTGGTCAGACCCCATCTGGAGTACTGCATGCAGTTCTGGAGACCCAATCTCCGCAAAGACATAGACAGGATGGAGGCTGTCCAGAGGAGGGCAACTAAAATGGTGCAGGGTCTGCACTGGAAGACATATGAAGCGAGACTAAAGGAGCTTAATATGTATAGCCTCGTGGAAAGGAGGGAGAGGGGGGGACATGATAGAAACTTTCATGTACCTCAAGGGAATCAACAAAGTCCAAGAGGGTAGCATCTTTCAAAAAAAGAGGTGTGCAAGAACAAGGGGGCACAATTTGAAGATAGAGGGGACGGCTCAGAGGTAATTTAAGGAAGTATTTTTTCACAGAGAGGGTTGTGGATGCATGGAATGGCCTTCCAGAGGAGGTTGTGGAGCTAAAAACAGTGGTGGAATTCAAGCATGCATGGGACAGTCATAAGGCCATTCTAGGGGGTGGGGGTAGGAAGAAGTAGGCTGCTGGTTAACTAGGATCTGAGGCTTATCCAGTAGGTAGGGAAATGGGCAGACTGGGTGGGCCAAGCGGTCCTTATCTGCCGTCAAATTCTATGTTTCTATGTTCTATGTTTCACTGGAGACCAGGATGAGGGGAACGGATATGATAGAGACCTACAAATACATTTGAGAGTACAATAGGGCAGACTACACTAGATTGCTCAAAATTAGAAACAGTTCACCCACCAAGGGTCACAAGATGTCACCGTCTTAAACTGGCAGTGGAGATGTTTAAGAAGGACATTAGGAAACTTTTTTATCACAGAGAGGGGTGGATAAATGGACTATCCTTTCCAGTAATGTGGTTATGGCAGAGACCATGACAGGTTTCAAAACACAGTGGGACAACTTTAAGGGGGATCAAAAGCAAAGAGATCAACACTGGAAGGGAGGTATGAGGGGGGGAAATGTCTTCAATGCTGAGAAAGAATAATGTGAGGTAGGGCCTCTGAACAGTCATGATGGACCTAAAGTCTTCTTTGGTGCTTACTTTCTATGTTTCTATATTCTAAGCTGAATATCTACATATACAGGGTGCTGTACTGTGAAGGGCAACAGTGTGTCTTCATCTCAAGGGATTACCATATTTGTCAAGTGCAAACTTGGTGTTGGGCAGAAGCAGAGCACAAAACACTTATCTGCATTATGAGAACCACAACTTTTTGTGAGGGATCCATTTTTTACAACATTGACTGGATTTTTGCATCAGGAAATTCAATCAGTTTTTTATTCACCCATTCTTCTGACTAACCTTGACTGTAAGGTGAGCCAACAGTTCTGAGTCAAAATGTTCCACGCCTGCTGGCCCGGTGGTGCTGTGGGCTGAGGCACTGGACACTAAACCTTGCGCCATGCTGGTGACCCTCATTCGTGAATGAGCGCAGGCCGCTGGGGGTCAGCAGAGAGGAGATGGATCAAGCATCCGATGGATGGCTGTCCATCTCTGGGAAGGGAAGTGATTGGCGGCAGGTGCACGCCTGACCCCTAGCGGAGGCTGGGGCTTGGAGGCATGGTGCCATAAGAGCAAGGGGCAGAGCACAGCAGATGCTTGGCAGAAGTGTGCGTGACCCTGCTGCAGGCATCATTGCACGCCACACTCCTGCAAGGGGAGTAAAAGTGGAAACAGGGTCGGCCAGTCCTGGCGGCTTGATGGCCATCCCAGCACTTTGGCTTTAGAGGCATCGCTACCAGTGCTGGATCCGACTTGAGGTGGGTGACATTAGGGGGACTCCCCCCCACCCTACCATGGGGGGCAAGCTGTGGAAGTAGCTGGGAGCGAGGGTCTGTATGTGGTGCAGGGAGCTCAGGACGGTGGCCGGATGTACAGCCGACTGTGCTGACAAGGAGATAGAGATAACAAAAAAAATGTTCCATACCTAATCTTATTCAAAATGTCCACCTCAAGTTAAGAAATCTGGCATGTTGCAGGAACAGGGAGTATAGCTGAGCTCATACATACGGACATATCTTTTTTTTTTTATTATTAAATAAAGGTGAGAACAACATGTTGTACAGTCTTCGTCATGTCAAATTGTTACAAATTGCTTGATCATTGATGTTTAGGTTATAAAAGCAATAAAATTAACAATGTCTTCATATCTGTGTCTGTATAATTCTTTCTAAATCATGACTGATTCATTTGTCCAATGGGCTTAACACCCCCATAGATGTTATCTAAATTATATTCCCACATGAAACAAAAAACTTTATTAGAGCAGATGTGATGGCTACATTTGCAGGACCTCACATGGTCTAAAACCTCCCAGTAGCAGCAGGTTGAGGCTATGTGGAGAGGCTCAAGGGACAAAATCAGGGTCATATCTAGAGAGGTGCATCACCCAAGGTCTCCACTGGACCTCGAATGCAGGATATTTATTATGTAGTTTGGCCGTAAGGGAGTCCACGTAATAGATATCTAAAATCAAGCTCCTCCAATCTCCCAGAGTAGTAATAGTCAAGGTGCCCCATCTTCTGGTTATTGCCTTCTTGGCAGCCAGAATATAAATAGGTAGTAAAGCTCAATACCAGAAAAGTCTATGGGGGGGGATATAGATAGGAGGAACAACTCAGGCGTAAGCTCCACCACCTCTCCCAGACAATCCGCTATCTCCTGGTGTAGCAAGCACCATAAAGGTGTCAACTGCGGGCAAGTCCAAAAAACACGGCTGAGGTCAGCATGTGGGCATGAGCATTTCCACCAGCATCTACTGTAGTGAGAGGGGAGATATTTAGTTAGAATTGCTGGAGATCAAGAAAATCGGCTGCGGCATTTCCAGGCAAACTCACGCCATTTAGTTGAGTGGGTTACTTTGCATGCCAGGAGAGATGCTTGCAGCCATTCCTATTCTGAAATTGCTAATTCTAGGTCCCTGTTCCAGCTGGTCAAAACTGAGAGCAAGGAATCACCCATCCCCTCTCTAACAATTTTATAGAGACATCCTATTTGGTGACCCCAAGCTCGTCCATTAATGTGGTCTTCAAGAAACCTCCATGCCATTGGAATGGGGTCTGGTAACTTAGATGTTACCTCTCTTTGTCGTAAAATATAGTTTCTAACCTGGATGTATTGGTATTGATCTTTATCAGATAAGTCATAAATTGTTTTAAGAGTTTCGAATGGAATTATCCCTTTCGGGGGAAAGGAATTGCTTAAAAAATTGAAGTCCCACTCTCCTCCACTTAGAGAAAGTATGATCTGTGGCTGCCGGAAGGAACCCATCGTCCCCAGAAATGTGAGTATAATAACAAAAGAATGCTCTGAAACCTTTATGTGTTTTTAACTTATACCATAGTTTCAAAATTTGGACTGTAAAGGATGTGTAATCCTGTATAGGTGGTGCCTTGGCTCTCGTGGATAAAGCTACCTTACTTATATTGTGTAGGTCATTTATTGCAAACTCCAAATCCTTCCAAGGTGTCTCATTTGTGGGGGATAACCATATAAATAATATCTTAAAAAAGGCTGCTAGTGCATAAAGTTTCAGGTTGGGTAAACTGGCGCCAGCCAAGGAAAGCAGGAGTTGCAGTAGAGACATCCTAATTCTCGGTCTTTGACCAGTCCAAATAAAGTGCAATATAATTTTGTCCCATGAAGGAAAAAAGGGAATATTTTATAAAAGATACAAGAGTTTCGGCAATACTATCACACAAATAGTTTTGATTTTTTGGAAGAAATTCAACGGTAACTTGGACCACACAGCCAAATCAAATTGAATCTGGGTTGATAAGGGTTAATAATTTAGTAGCTCCAGGTTATCCAGATCCCTTGGGATATGAAGTCCCAAATATTTAAATTTACTTTGATGTCACTTTATGGGAAATTGTTTTTCAAGGGTTGTCGAGGGAGTAAACTAAAGTGTGAGGAGGTCTGTTTTAACTATGTTTAACTGAAAGCCAGCTACAGTAGCAAAATGTTCAAGGGTGTTCTATAATGCAGGGAGGGAGGTTTCTGGAGAAAGGGCTGTCACCGAGATATCGTCTGCGAACAAGGCCACCTTATGTTCTCTCTGACCCACTGGGACTCCCTCTATCTGGATGTTCTGGCGAATGGCTTCGGCCAAAGGTTCAACATAAAGCTCAAATAATAATGGAGATAGAGGGCACCCCTGTCTCGTACCTCTTTGTATAGGTATCGGTTGAGACAAAGAGTCGTTCACCCAAATATAGGCCTTTGGATGGGTATAAATCTGTTGCAAGCAAGAGAGAAAGGAATCTGGGAAAGAAAATTTAGAAAGAGTGGCCCACAGGAATTCTAATGCTTTATTAGCATCGATGCTTATTATAGTGGAGGGAATTTTTCTAGCGAGGATATATTCCAAAAGGAATAAAACTCAGCGTAAATTATCAGATGTGCTTCTCTGTTTAATGAAGTCTGATTGGTCTTTGTGTATTAACTGTAACAGTATGGGTTCTAGCCATTTGGCCCACACTGCCATAAATATTTTGTAGTCCACATTCAAAATCGAGATGGGGCGATAGGATGAAGGAAGAGTAGGTTCTTTTTCAGGTTTGAGTAAGGGACAGAAAATGGCATACCTCCAAGAGGGCAGCGGTGTTTCCCCCTCAGCCACTGCTCTACAGGCTGGTAAAAAGCTGGGGAGGAGCTGTGGCACAAAAGTCTTGTACCACTCCAGGCTAAAGCCATCTGGGCCGGGGCACTTCAAGGGTTTCAGATCCTTTATCTGTCAGAGTATTTCCTCTGGTCTAATTGGCCGCATCAAAGTGCTGGTTTGTAGCTCCGACAACTGGGGTAGGTGAAGCTTTTCCAGGAACTCTGATCTCACATACGGATATATCTTAATGTTTGCAGCTTCTTGCCTCTCTTCTGGTAGTGTTGACACCATTATGGCATATACTATAATTGGAACTTCTTGTACCTGTGATCCCTTCGTTTTCTACCTCCTGGTGTTTCCTCTATCTGACTTGGGCAAAATCAATAGGACCTTCCTCCCTAATGAAGCCCTTGTCTCTCTGAAACCAGGAACTTCTTTCATCCTCTGCAGACCTTCGCAGATTTTAATGTTCCATGTACACTCAAAGACAAATACTTATTGTAGTTAGAAATGGTATGTCCACACAGAAGTTATTATGAAAATGATATCTCTTTATTGAAGACATTGGGTCAGATTTTCAAAGGGCCCTTAGACCAACACAAGGTGTATCAAACAACCACCCTTGTGTCAAATCCAGGTGCACCAAAAACTGTGTGCAGTATTTTTCAAGAAAAAGTGTTCTCTGTGGCAAAGTCCCCCAAAATGATGCAAGAAGTCTGCTGTATCAAAAATATGATGCATGAGGAGAGAATGACGCAGGCTGAGTCAAATATACATGGAGTGAGACTGACTCAAACTGAGTAAAAAGAGAATGCAGGTGGCAAGAATGACTCAAGCTGAGTCCAAATATATGGCAGATGAAATGGCCTAGACAATGGCATTTTCAGCCCCCAAAATGCTCTACACTAATCCTGCTGCAGAATATTGGCTCTAGAACCAAACCTCTACAGGATTTACTCTCTCATTTATATGCTCTAGTGTCAGACCAGCTCTGTCTGGTCTAACAGCGGCATACATCTTAGGCATAAGGACAGGACCTATATATTTTGAAGCTCCCAAATAAGGGGATGGTGCATCATTTCTGTGACGTAGGCACCCCTTCTGACATGGCGCTGGCATTTTTTCAATGAAGCATGGCACTAGCCAGTCTTACGCATGCAGACCTGTTTTTGATGCAAGCACTGTTAGAAAATCAGAACTTACATAAGTTTTGACACATCCTGTTCCTTGCATCATTTCTTTCTGACACACGCACCATGCATCATTCTCTGGCCTTTAAAAATCCAGCTCATTATGTAAAAAGGTTAAGCAAATTGCAGGTGAGTGTTTTTTTTTTCTTCTCTAGGTCTAGGTGTTTGACCTTACCCCACCACCCTGGATCCATATGCTGACTCTCTTTTTATCCCTACGAAGCCTTGGTTATATGGCAATTATTCTCTTTATTTTTGTGATACACACCACTTCAGCTGGTTTGTTGGAGTTGTTTTAGAAATATAGAAACACAGAATTTGATGGCAGATAAGGATCATTTGACCCACCCAGTCTGCCCATTTTTTCCCTGCATATAGTGTCACCACAGTCCCTACTTGATCTTGACTCTCCCCCCTCTTGTTTTCCACTAAGATTCCCTCATGCCTATTCCATTCATCCTTGAATTTCACCACTGTTTTTTCCCTCACCACCTACATGGGAAGACTGTTCCGGGCATCCATCACTCTTTCTATGAAGAAGTACTTCCCCACATCTCTCCTGAATTTACTCCTCCAGCTTTGTTGCATGTCCCCTTGTTCTCATGCATCTTTTTTCCTGAAAAAATACTCCTCTCCTGTACTTTACTTACCCTTGTGAAGTACTTATAGGTCTCTATCATATCACCCTTCCCTCCTCTCTTCCAGGGTGTACATATTAAGGTCTATTAGTTGTTTCTCATAGGGCTTCTGATGCAGACCCTGCACCATTTTAGTTGCCCTTCTCTTGATAGCCTCCACATTGCCCATGTCCTTCCACAGAGGTACTCTCCAGAAATGGACATAGTACTCCAGGTGGGGCTCACCAATGATCTATACAGTGGCAATACCACCTACCTCCTATTGCTGTTGATACATAGATACATAGCAGACCTCCTAACAGTCACCAGCCTTAGTTGATTATAACCACAGGAGGTGTGACTGGGGCAGCTAGGACATGAAATCAAGGAGGAGTGTTGATCCTTGGTATGTCTCTTACATGAAAGGTAGGTATTGGATGTAGTGCCATTGGCAGGGAGACTGCTCCAGATAGAGTGGAGCTATACGAAATTGAGGATTGTCCTAGCTTTCTCCTGCAAAGTTGGATTTGGAAACTGTAGCCTTCTTCAGATCTGAGGGAGTATGAGTAATCTGTTGCCGGTGTGAAAAGGTTCACTAGGTAGCTTGGTAGTTTACCTGCCCAATACCTAGCCCCTACTACAGCAGTGTGCAGCAAGTGCCTCACCAAGGGTGGGATCCATCCAAGAACATTATATATGGTACAGTGGTGGGTTCTGGAGGAGCATGCCAGTATAAATCTACATAAGGCATTGAACTGTGTTGAGAGTTTGGACAGGGCAGAGGAGTTGGTGCAGAATATGCTGCATCCCTATAATCTATTAGGGGGAAGATGGATCATTTAACTACCAGTTTATTGATGGTTGGCTGTAAGCAGCTCTTCACCCTGTAAAGGGATCCAAGCTCAGCACAGCACTTGGCTGTAACCTGGGAGATGTGATCAGCGAAGCTGAGATGTTGGTCTAGGGGCAAGCCTATGTGTACATACAAGATGATACAGAGTCGAGACGTTTGTCCTGGGAAGAGTGGAGGTTTAAAGAGTCAGGGGTTGCACTTAACCAGCAAGGGTCTGTGGATATGTTTCTTCATTATATAGCATGCTGCATTTTTACACTTTGTTTAGTCAGTTTTGTGCCTATAGGGGTGTGTATTTTACACCTGGAACTGAGTCAGACGTTTATTTTCAATGCTGGAACTGAGCTTCCCCAGGTTCACTCCCATTTCCACTACCATCTACTTTAAGCTTCACTAAGCAACCTTAAACAGGAGGGATGTTACTGTAGTGTTGTGGTAAGACCACAGGCTTGGGAACCAGCAAGGTCAGGTTTAAATCCCATCAGAGCCACTTACTCACTGTTACCCTAAGTAACCTGCAGTAGCTCTAAGTGTAAGAGTAAGGTTCATGATCCATCAAGAATTAGTAATGTGTCAGTTCCTGTTCCTGTCAGCCCTGCTCCCCTTTCTTCTTGTTAGCAATACCTTGCATAGCTCTTACTATGCAGCCATAAAAAGAGACAATTTAGTGAGAAAACCATGATTGCACAGAAAAAAACATTAGATCTACATTAAAGGGGGACTCACAAACTAACATATATCACATTGGGAGTAGCCCCTCCCCCCAAGTCCCCAGCTTGTTGTGCAGACAGCCCAAAGCTCTTGGTTCATATTAAAAGTCCTCAGAATAGAGTTCTTTAATAAACAAGCCCTGTGCAAAGTAAACTCTTCTCAAGAGGGCAGGCATACACATGCCAGCACCAACAAACTATATTCTTACCTTCAAAGGGCTGCTGCAAGAGAGAGACACTCCACTCCCAAACTACAACATCACTCCCAAGTGTCAGAACTGCCACTGGGGAGATGTCACTCCATAACCTGCTTGGCTGCACAGTTCCATCAAGTTTGCTCCTGTCCTTGAAAACTGTAAAGAAGATCCACCAAAACATGGTCCACCATCAGTTCTGCCAAACCGCTAACTCCCCATTCCTTTGGACTGCTACAGAAAATGCTCCACTCTAATCTGCAACATCATTCTCAACTAGGAGAATTGCTGATGGAGTGATGTTGCTCCCTACCTTGTTGGCGTCACAGTTACAATGAGTTTGCTCCATCCCTCAAAAAGGGAAAAAAGAGGTTCCAATCCAGTCTCCCCTTGCAGGTAATCAACACACCACTGCATCTCTGCAGAAATGCTGATCCATCACTGCTCAGGGAAAGAACAGTTACATACTTACCATAATGATAGATCTTCAAGAGAGTCTTTTTCATCAGGCCACACCTATGGAATTATAAGCTGCCATGTGCTGGTACCACACAGAAACTTTTGCAAGCAGTCAGCTAAGGTCCACCCATGACAACATCAGACGTCGGCTTATACGTAAACATGAATGGCCCCTCTCCTCCTCGGTTCCCTGCCAGAGATCATACTCAGAGGACCTCTCTGTAGGGAACCAGGAGAGAACCCAGCACTCTGTGAAACCAGTGAGGTAGACGGCTATAGGTAGAATAGAATGGAGACAGGAGCAGCAAAAGCTAGAGTTGCAGGCCCATAAGAGGGATGGAGGGTGAGACGTGATGGCCTGATGAAAGAGATTCTCTCAAAGATCTACTGTTACGGTAAGTATGTAACTGTTCTATCTGCTTTGAGGATATCTCTTTCATCAGGCCACACCTATAGAACAAGTACTAAGTAGTACTGACAGTGAACATTCTGGGCAGCTGGAGGCTATAGGCTTAAGACAGTAGGTGTTGTAGTACAGCTAGGCCAAAACCAACCCAGCTAGGAGAGACAATGTGCAGACTGTAGTATTTAGTGAAGATGTGGACAGTACTCTAGGTAGCAACTGCACAGATGTCGGCAGCAGAAACATTTTTAAAACAAGCAACAGAGGTGGCCATGTCTCTTGTGGAATGATCACAAACCATCCCAGGAAGTTCCTTATGCTACTTCCTGTAACAAAAAGTAATACAGTTAGCTAGCCATTTGGACAAGCACTGTATGGAAACTGGGGCACCCTCCTTCCCGGGGCAAAAGAAACAAAAAGTTGCAAGGACTTTCTGCAGTCATTCATGTGGTGTATGTAGTACCTGAGTATTCTGTGTACATCTAGAGTATGGAGCACTGCTTCCTCTGAATTGGCATGCTCAGGAGAATAAGTTGACAGGTGGATGGTTTGATTAAAAGTAAACTCAGCACTACTTTTGGTAGAAACCTAGGACTGGTACACAAAGACACCCTTTATTTGTGGAAAATCAAATAAGGAGGCTTACACATTGGAGCCTGTAGCTCTGAAATCCTTCAAGCAGAAGTGATTGCAACTAAAAATAACTCTTTCCAAGAAAACGTAAGCTGCAATTCACAGCTGCCTCAGAAGGAGCCAAAGTAAAGTTTTTCAAAACAAAATTCATGCCCCAAGCTGGAACCGGATTACAGATAGGAGGCTTCAACTGTAGAATGCCTCTCAAGAATGTATGTGCCACCTCCAGCTGGGCAACCATACAACCCTCCATAGGCACATGGAAAGCTGATATGGCAGCCAGGTGTACCTTGATGGAGGAATACTTCAGGCCTGAATCTGATAAGGACAGCAGGTACTCTAGAACCTGATTGACTGAACAGATGAATGGATCCAGGTGGTGGGAAGCAGCCCACAGAGCAAACCACTTCCACTTCATAGAATACGTGGATCTGGTGGAAGGCTTTCTATCAGCCACTAGAACATCAGCCACTTTTTAGGAAACCCCAAAATGAGCAATGGTTATGTATTCATGAGCCATGCATGCAGAGGAGAGATTTCAGATCTGGTTGGACCAGGGTTCCGTTTCTGTGACTGTAGACCCTTGCACAGGAGCAGAGGCACTGGGTGTTCCACTGCTAGCTGTTGCAGTAAGAGGAACCAGATCTGTTGAAGCCATAGTGGAGCAATGAGTATCAGAGTTGCCCCATCCATTTGTAGCTTGAGTAGTACTCTCTGAATTAGAGGGAAAGGAGGGAAGGCATATAGGAACCTCCCTTTCCAAGAGAGGGACAATGAGTCTTGCCAGAAAACTCCAGACTATGGAGTGAGCGACCAGAAAAGTGTCAGTTTTGCATTGTGTGGGGATACAAATAGGTCTAGCTCTGGAAGAACCCGTCTTTTGAATAGGTCATCAACCACCAAGGTCAACACTTCCCACTCATGCATCCTGGACTGTAGAAGGGTGTACCGAGACTCTAGGGTAGAAATCTGTCCCCTGAAGACTTTGGGGACTCCAAAACATTTTTTTTATTTGTGTGTTTTTTCTGCTGAACATTTTTAAAGAAACAGAAAAAAAAGGGGTAGCCTGTCACTGTGTATAACAGTTTCTGTTGGGGCTGCAAGAGCACTCTGGGAAGGTGGAGGATTGCTAGACCAGGAAATAACCTCAGTTTTTTGTAAAAACCCTGAAACGGGTGCGGGAAGCATTTTCCACACAAACGCCTATTTAGCAGCACTAATAGGACATCTAGTGGCTCTAGTGAAGCATTTTATTAAGTTTAAGATTGGAAAATAGTAGTACCAAAACTGGAAGTGCAGCATGACACAACTTTCAGTTTCGGCCCTTGAAAGACAGCCACACCAGAAAGAGTCAGCGAGCATGTTTGAAGGCGACAAGTGGGCAGAGGCAAACAAGTCTGACTGCATCTGCCTGTGTCTGCTGAGGGAGAAGAGTGAAGAGGCCAAAACTATTTTTGTTCCAGGACTATAAGATTAAGTTAATCCCTTATTTTATTTCTTTTTTATGTTATCCTTGCTGCAACATATAAAACAAATACAACTCAGAATGGATCCAGCTAGAAATATTTTGGAATTGTTAAGGCAAAAAGGGTCTATAATAAAATTCAACCAGTGCAACATGTATGCATTAGCAGCTCCCACTCACTAAAAATACCACCAATAGCTTAATCTGGTTCAAGGTGAGTTGATATTCATCTGTACCCCCCCCCCAGGTCATGCCTGAAAATAGGCAAGAATTTGTTTAGTTCATTTACCCAGTCAACAAAAACTAAATAATAAATAAATAATGCAGAGTAGACTAGTTAGTTTGCATGTGGAAAATGAAAACAGTTGAAAGTAATGACCATTGAGTGTAATGATATAAGGAAGGAGCTATAAAGGTTATAAGACATTAATCAAATTGAAATGTTTGTAAACACTATAACTGCTGAAAACCCAATGCAAAATCAACATGAGAAGAACAAAGACATAGGAATGAAACAAGAGACTCCCACTGCTATAGCCTAAAGGGTGGCACTGCACAAAGGGGTAGAGAGGATAGTTCCCCAAGCTGAAATGAGTGGTGCTTGGTGAAACCAATAAAACATAAAAAGGGAAGAAGAGTGATGTCAAACCTTGAGGCTCTATTACTGCTCTCAGACAAATATAGCCATGTAGCTGTCATTGCAGATATACCTCAAACAGATGATACATCTCCATCACAACAAAACATTTCTAATAAACTTGTTATTGGGATTCTATAATCAGATTGGAAGATAGCCACATATGTGGCACTGATAAGTTACACACTGAGGTGTCATGCCTGCCTGATGTAAAAATAGTAGATACTGAATCTAAAAAATTAATCATTGAATTGATCCAGGAAAATGTTCAGTAATTGTGCATATAGGAACTAATGATGTAGGAAGAAGTCACGAAAAGGTATCTGCTCGGACATCATCGCATTAGGCAACAAAACCAAGGCAAAAGGATATACGGTCATTATATAAGGCCTCCTACCTGTCCCTAGGGATTTAAGGGAAAAAAACAGACTTTTGCTAGAATAAGTGTACAACTATCAAATTGGCATGGTGTTGCAGGCATAACATTTATTGATCACTGGAACTCCTTCTCATCAAACAGTTTCCTTTTATGAAAAGATGGTCTGCACCTGACTGAATTAGGGGCCAAACAAAATGGGCTTGAAATTAAAACAAACATTGGATGAAATGTGTTTAAACCAGATAGTGGTTGGGGGGGTACTCTAGCTACACAGTTACAGAATATTCTACCAGTAGTTATCTGAAAAATGCAAAAACAAAAAATAGTATAATTAAGAATATAAAATGTTTACTTTTAAATGCAAGAAGACTGACTCCCAAAATAGATGAACTATCCCTTTTAATCCAACAAAACAATCTAGATGTGATAGCCATCACTGAAACTTGGTAGTCAGTGGAAGCTGAACGGGGGGAAATATATCTGGATATGACCTTTCATGCACAAGTAGGCAACAGAGAAAATGAGGGGGCACAGCCCTATATGTTATTCAAAACTCAATGCTATTAATATATCAGAAAAAATAAAAACACAGCAGAAACATTGAGCTTATGGGTGAAAACAAATCTCAAGGTCTCCCATCAAGTTATTATAGGATTAGGTTATACAAGTAGGCCACCTGATGCACCCTTCGATGTTACAAATTCTATGCTATATGAAATAGAACAGGCATGTGACCCAGACAGAATAATTGTTTTAGGAGATTTTAATCTCAGAGTCATTCATTGAGTTACAGGTTCAGCAACTACCTCTGCTGGCAGAAACTTTGTATCAACTTGTGAACAATTAAATTTGCATCAATGTGTTATAGAACCAATCAGAGATCAGAACATTTTAGATATAGTCCTATGTTCTGGAAATATGAAGATTAAGGGCTGGACCAATAGTCCACCGTTAGGTAACAGTGATCATAACACAATATATTTTCATTGCGCGTTAAGTATGTTGCACACTGAAAATGCTACTGAAATATTTTTGTATGAAAAAGTTAATCAAACTGTAATCAACTCAGAACTATCCAGTATCAACTGTCAGAATTATTCCATAGTAAATACACAGATGAAATGTGTCATACAGTAAACAAGCATTTGTCAATACCGAATGTTTGCTTGCTGGCATTGGCATTGGTAGTGCAGGAGTTAGAGAGATGCTTAACAGGAATGGCAGTGAAGTATTGAACTGAAGCCAACCCCACCAGCACCCTGCAGAGACTGACAGGCACTGGGGTTTGCCTTTAGGTGATCAGGCATAACGGCCAGGCCATTTAACCACACCCTACCCTGCAGACACCAACAAGTGTCACAGTGTGCCTTGGAGTCTTTGGGCCTCATGCTCACCCCATTCCATAAGAAATACGTTGAGATGGATGCAGTATAGGAGAATGGGGTGAACTTTGGGGCCAAATAGTGCAAGGCACACCTCGATGCCTGTCACTGGCTGCAGGGTGTGGGTGGAATGGCAGGAGTATTACCGGCGACAATCCCAAGTCACACCCCTCATGCCTGTCAGTCTCTACAGGGTGGGGCATTATGGTCAGAAACTCTAACGTCCCAGGTGTTCGTTGGTATTTTCACTCCAAATTTTAAACATGGGTTTTTATGACCCCCACCTCATGAACAGTGGCAATATCAGTTTGTTAGCAGAAAGCTGATCTCGCACAGCAACTATGCCATTTGGCACCACTGGTGCGAAAACACATTTCAAACAGGATGTGAAAAATGACAACTGTACTGTTCATGGGGAGGTGTAAAAAATGCAATGTTGAAAATCTGGAATGAAAATATAAAAAACTGGTGAAGTCACGAGCGTGCATAGAAACTGTGCAACGCACACCCGTAATGTAATTAGTCTGGGGATTTTTTTACAGCAGATTGTCAACACAGGCATTTTGGAACCTCTGCTTATAAACAGTGTCAATGTGATTTTCTTAATCTGTCCTGAACACTGATTTCCCACAGTGACCACACATTTCTGCGCCGGAAGTGCGAAAACACATTTCAGCCAGGGTGTGAAAAATGGCAGCTATACTGTTCATAAGGAGGTGTTGAAAAATGCCAGTGTTGATAATCTGGACTGAAAATATTACAAATTTGTGAACTTATCAGGGTGTGTGGAAACTGCACAATGCACACTCGTAACACAGTCATTTTATGGACTTTTGTCACCAAATTTTCAACATAGCCATTTTAAGACCTCTGCTCATGAACAGTGTCACTGTGCTTTTCCTAATCTGTCCCGAACATTGATTTTGCACACCGACTGCTCCATTGTGCGCTACATGCGCAAAAACACATTTTGGGCAAGATATGAAAAATGACAGCAATACTGCTCATACGGAGGTGTGGTAAAATGGCAATGTTGAAAATCTGGAGTCAAAATATTACAAATTTGTGAAGCTACGAATGTGCATAGGAACAGCCCAACGCATGCTCATAAAACAGTCATTTTTGGGAATTTTTTCACCAAATTTTCAACATAGGGTTTTGGGGGCCCACCTCATGAACTGTGGCACTGTCCCTTCATTACTGGGTCCCGAAAGGTGGTTCTGCACAGTGACCACGAAATCACCTTTCGGGACTGAATAACAAGATGACAGTGACTGAGTTCATGAGGTGGGGCCCCAAGAACCCCATGTTGAAAATTTGGTGAAGAAATTTCCAAAAATGGCTGAGATATGCACCAAAGTTGAAAAAAAAAACATTTATTCCATTATATGGCTTACCGGCATTTCTTCAGTTCATGGTCAGCTTTGAAGAGTGCAGACGTGTTCCCAGTCCACCGAAGATTGTTGCGCTGGCCTCCGGAGGTAAGTATGGGGTCAGGGGGTGTGGGGAGTTGGATGCATAGAGGGTGGCGTGGGTTGGGGAAGGGAGGCAAGACAATCGATGAGGGACCGTTTCTTGTTTTTAGTTTTTTTTTCTTTTAAGAAGATGATGCAGGACTTTTGCCATGCTGGGGTGGGCTCCCAGTGTGGCAGCTGGAAGGTTTTTTGGTGGGGGGCCAGTGGAGCCGAGGGGGGATTGGGCACCCCCGTCGGCCATACAGAGATTTGCCACCTGGGGTGGGCTTCCAGCATGGCACCTGGAAGTGTGTTTGGGGGGGCAGCAGACAGACATTTGCCACACTGGGGTGGGCACCCAGCATGGCACCTGGAAGTGTGTTTGGGGGGGCAGCAGACATATGTTTGCCATGCTGGGGTGGGCTCCCAGCGTGGCACCTGGAAGTGTGTAGGGAGGGCGTGGAGCCGATGTGGGATTGGGCACCCCCGTCAGCCATATGCTGTACAGGAGGAGCGCATGAGCACACTGGGGTGGGCTCCCAGCGTGCACCTATATGTTTGTGGGGGGGAGAACTGTCTATGACAGACAGTTCAGATGCAGTGCCGACGTAGGCAATTTGCATACTGCCAATGGCAGTATGCAAATTGTCTGCGACGGTGTTTTCCTTTCAACTGTATGCAACTGCATCTGAACAGCTGTCATAGACAGCTCGGACATTCTTTGGTGCAGTGCAGCCATGCCTGCAAAAGGAAGCAGGGCATTGGAAGTGGGGGAGGCACACCTACGAAAACTCGTATGGTGGCACTATGTTTTTTGCACATGTGTCCATGCAAACATAAAAATATAATACTTCAAATTAGTAACAAGCATATACCCAAGCTAAAGAAACACACCAACGATAAAGTAAAACCATAACAAATGGCAAGAAATATTAAGAAATTAATCGATAAAAAATAGGCTTTTTCAAGCATTTAAGTCTAATAAAACTGATAAAAATAAACTTTCAAAAAATTATACAGAAACATGTAAATATGAAATCAGAAAATCTAAGAGAAGGATGGAACAATATCTGACTTCAAATTCATCCAAAAACAATAGTACGTTCTTTTTTTCCTATATTAATTCTGTAAACAAAAACAGTGCAAGGTTGGTCCATTAGTAGAACATTACATCAATCTGTCAAATCCCACAGAAATGGCAGATGTTTTTTTATAAATATTCCTGTAGCATCTATGCACTAAAAATGAAATGACACTATGGCAATAGATAAAAAAATGAAATCCAAATATCAATGGAAGAAATCGAAAATAAAGTACAAAATCTTAAACTTCATACATCTCCTGGTCCAGATAATATCAGAGGATATAGGATTAAAGTTATGAGTCAACATCCTGTCTGCCTACTAAAACGCTATTTTAAATACAATGAAGATCAACACCTACTGACTGGAATCAAGCAAATGTTATCCCCCTATTTAGAAAAAGGAGACGGGGTGAGAAAACAAATTATAGAACTATTAGCCTCACATCGATTTTATGTAAGGTTTTAGAGAGTTTCATCAAAGGCAAAATATCACCTACAATAAACAACTTGGATACTAATCAGCATGGGCTTATCAAGGGCAGATCATGCACAACTAATTTGCTAACATTCTGTGAAAAAATAAGTAAACATCTAGGTAATAATGAACCTTGTGATATAATCTTTTTAGATTTCAGCAAGGCACTCAACATGGTACCACACTGGGCAATTGCCTTAAAACTAAAAAAAAATTGGTCTGGACACAAAATAAATGAATTATATATCAAACTGGCTGGAAAATAAATCACAAAAGGGTGATTATTAATGGATACTGCTCAGAAAGGGGTTATGTGATGAGTGGTGTTCCTCAGGGTTTAGTACTGGGGCCAGTTATTTTTCAGATTTTCATTTTGCATTTAACAAAAATGTAGGTTGCTGGTCAACAAAATATGCCTATGGCTGTAAAATTGGGTACACATGTAACAAGGCAGAAAATATAGTGACATTCCAAGAGGATCTAGACCACATACAGCATCGAACTGGGCTGTTAAATGGGAAATGCAAGTCAATCATGAAAAGTGTAAAATAATGCACCCAGGGACAAAAAATAGGCAACATCAGTATTTTCTATATGGAAAACAACTTATTGAATCTAAAGCAGAAAAACACCTTGGGGTGATAGTGATTGATGATTGGAATACTATCCAGTAGATTAAGGAATCTCTAGCCAAAGCTAATAAAGTAGCATGAGCAGTTTGAAGAAATATAAAATCAAGAGACAGTGCCATAATTACTCCATTATACCACGCCTATGTGCATCCACACTTGGATTATACCTCAGAGTTTTGGTGCCCTTACAAGAAAAAAGATACTTCCCAGATTGAAAGGGTACAAAGAAAGTTTACCAAGAAAATTAGTGGCTTAGAAGAGATGGCATACAAATACAGACGAAGTGAACTAAAACTGATGAAACTGAAAACAAGAAGAATTAGAGGAGACTTACTTCTTATGTTTGATAGTGTAAATAATCCATACCCAATGAGTGAGGCCCCAATATTCAAAGGGGGCCTGATACACTTCACATCTATTTGCACTGTCCAAATGTGTCGGAGCAATAAAATTATATATTCAAACAAGATGCATGATCCCAACCAATCATGCATCTTGTCTGAATATAGCAACCTGTGTGGGCTGCGTAAATGGGGGTGGCAGACAATGCACCTGCACATCCTTCGGGATGGGTTGAATACCGGTAATGGGGATGTGCAGCGCATCCCTAGATGCACCGTTCCCAAATTCCCAATATTCAGACTAAATATGCAAATGAGTCCATTAGGCATGCAAGGTGCATATGGGTCCCTTGCATGCTCATCAGGGCTCATTTGCATCTCATTGTCAGGGCTGTGGCTGGCAAGATGCACCAGGTCAGCCTGCACCTCCCCAAGCCCTGTTCCCACAACACAGACCTGTCAACTGCCCAGTGAGCCATAGTTTACTGGACCCCCCCCCCATCCCCCAGGTGCAGACTGGGCATACCGCCTCACTTTTCATAGTGCAGTGGGCCCCTCCACCCTGTCCCCAACCTCCAACCACACCACAAATAAGACAGAAGCCGGTGCAGGACCCCCGAATTATCCATATTTCCAGGTCACAGCTGTTTCCATAGTGTAGCGGCCTACCACCCCATCCTGTTCCCCAATGCCCAGTTCTGGCTCAACAACCCCTGTTCCATAGTGTAGTGGACCCCAACCCCATCCCCGAACCCTGATCGCAAATGCCGCCCCAATCGTGGCATAATCCCCCACCATATAATTTTCCATAGTGTAGCGGCCCCCCACCCCGGTAGGCAGGACACCCCCCACACCACCAATGTCATAGCCCTCCACTCACCACAGCTGCCGACTGACCAGTCAGCCTATGAGCATGTATTCTGAACAGTGACATTCTGGAACTGTTCAGTCAGCAGCTGGCTGTGGTGGGGAGCAGAGGGCTGTGCCAGTCACCAGCATGGGTAATGTGGGGGGAGCAGAGGGTGCCCTGCCTACTGGCGTGGGGGGCCGCTACACTATGGAAAATTACATGGTGGGGGATTTTGCTACAATTGGGGTGGCATTTGCTATCAGGGTTCAGGAATGGGGCAGGGGGGTCCACTACACTATGGAAATGTATTCGGCAGGGTTACAATGTTCAAACAAGGATCCTGGATCGGGGTACCAAGGTGGGTGGTCACTTCTGTACATGTAAGGGGGAGTGGCATGGTTTATTGGGACAGGGACCGGATAGGGGGGTGAACTACACTATGGCAACGGGGCTGGGGGATGACACTGGGCTGCAGGGGCTGGCAGGCTGCAATGTTGCATGGCGCACTACCACAGCCTGCCTGTGGGTGGCCAGCCAAGTTAGACATGCTTTTTCCTTGCCTAACTTTGTGCCGCCCATCTCCTGCAATTGGACAGCCCATCTCCTCTGAATATTCTGTTAGGAGGAATATTCATGGGCACGCCCCCACTACTTGTGCTGCATACATTAATTTGGGGCCATGGCTCATCTTGAGTTGGGCAGCCCTTCTGCCCCTTCTGAATATGGGATTTTGGCACAAGTTTTGAGATAGGTGACTCATCTCCACTTTTTCTGAGATGCGCTGCCCATCTCTTTTGAATATGTGGGCCTGAGTTAGTACCTGAATTCAAACAAATAAACATTGATACCAGAGGTCACCCATTACAAATTTCTACTTAAAAATTCAAAATGTTAAAAAGGAAATATTTTTTTCTCAAAGAATAGTGAACCCTTGAAATGCGCTTCCCATATATATTGTTGTTAGTGAGTCTAAATCAGCATTTAAAAGAAAACTGGATAACCATATACTACTGGATGGTAATAGCTGTTATTATGGAAAACTAGGAAGGAGCAGTTATGGACAATGCCTTTTTGCTCCATAAGAACCTTAGTATGATTACTGGGACCTGCTGAGCTGGTCTGTCAAGATGTTTTGGGTGCCTGGAACATGTACTGCCAAAAGTTCTAGACTGTATTCTAGATACCAATACCAAGCTCTCATTGCTTCTCCGCACAGAGGATGGGAGTGAGTCCTCCCTTGTTTGTTCATGAAATGCATCACACTAACATTTTCCATCTGTATTAGCAAAGGACCTAGGGATAAGTGGTTCTAAAATGCCTGGAGTTTGTACAGAAAAGCCTGCCTTTCTAGAATATTTATGTGCAAGGTGCTGTCCTCTAGGGTCCGAATGCCTATGTCTGATGGGAGCCCAAATGTGCACCCTATCCCATCCCCGAAGCATCTGTTGTGAGAATCTGAAGAGTGAAGGGGATCAGGAAGGGAACCCCCTCTAACAGATTGCTGGGTTCTATCCACCACATGAGCACTTTGCACACAGGGAAAATGACTAGAACCATCTGTTCCAGGTCATCTGTGAGCTGATCCCACTGGACTCTTAGGGTCCACTGGGGAACCTGCATTGCAGTCTGGCCAGTGGTACTGTGACAATGGCCACTGTCATGAAGCCCAGCAGGCATAGGAATGTCCATGCTGAGACATAACAGTTGTCATGCACTAGCTGTGCTTGGGCAACCAGGCAGTCAGCCAAGTCCAGAGGCAGGAAAGCTGAGCCCTGGGTCATGTGCAAGACTTCGTATGTACTGCAGTCCTTGGCAGGGTGTCAACACTGATTTTGGTATGCTGGCAGTCACCCCTAAAGCATCAGCTAGCTGTCTGGTTCAAATTAAGGTCTTCAGGAGCTAGTCCCTGGAATGGGCTTTCAATAGCCAGTCATCCAGGTAAGGGAAAACATATAGGCATTCCCTGCGAAGGGCTGCTGCCACTATTGCTAAGCATTTGGTAAAGACTCATGGTGCAGAAGACAATCCAAAGGGCAACACTCTGAACTGGTAATGTTCCCCTTGAAAGAGGAACCTCAAGTATTTTCTATGAGGCTTCTGAATATTGATATGGAGGTATGCATCCTTCATAACGAGTGAACAGATCCAATCCACTGCTTGCAGCAGGAGGAGAAGGCCTTGCAAGGTGACCATTCTAAATATCTTGTACTCTATGAAGAAGTTTATCTTCCTGAGATCCAGAATAGGCCTCAGGTCTCCTGTCCTCTATGGGAAAAGGAAGTACTGGGAGTAAAAGCCTGTATTACTTTGTTCTAATGGCACAGGGTCTATGGCCTGCTTTTGCAGCAAAGTCTGCACTTCTTCCAGGAGCAGAGATAGGTGCTCTGGAGGATAATGAGTCACTAGTGGGAGATGATCTAGAGATATGTCTAGAAGTTCTAGAGAATGGCCCTGTTCTATGATTTCCAGAACCATACATCTGTAGTCATCCCCTTCCACTGGTTGAAGTGGAGGGAGAGGCAACCCCCTACAATCAACCCTGGAGGTAAAGGTGGTTGGGGGATGTATAAGAAGTTGTGGGGCTGGCAAGGTTCTTGCTCCCTTGCCCCTGCCCTGCTGTCTAGTGACTGGGCACTGTCCAACACCAACCAGATGAAAGGGATCCCTGCTTCTACGTTTAGGCTTGGTATGGTAGAGGGAATGCATAGACTTCAGGGTCCTGCCTAAGACTTGAAGAGTGGATAGAATATCTTGGACCTCAGGACCAAACAACGTGTGCCCTCGAAATGGGGCACGGAGAATGGACTGTTACACATCATTCACAAAATCTGCCACTCTAAGGCAAGATTATCTCCTGAGACAGACACCAGAGGTAGCAGCCCTGGCAGAAGCATCTGAGACATCATAGGCTATGCAGAGCAAATGTTTGCCCACATCAGCCCCAGCAATATGTGCTTTGAGAAGTTCCTGTTTTGGGGTACCTTCAAGTAAGGTTTGTACAGCTGCCTTAGCCTTCCTCCAAAGGATGTTCTGGTACTTCTTTATGTGGGCCTGGTTGTTGGCAATACAAAAGCCCAATGATGCTGAGGCAAATGTTCTTTTGCCTAAAGTATCCAGCCTCCTAGACCCTTTATCAAGAAGGAGGGAGCTAAGGTGCTTAGATTTCCTAGACCTAGCATGGGCAGCATTAATCATCACTGAGTCTGTCTCAGGTTGTGTGGCACAGAAGGGATTCCCAGAAGGGGCCATGTACATTGTATCTGCCTTCCTAGGTATAGCTGGGATACTGTTTGGTTTGTGTTACTCCAGATCAAAGCCCATGGCAGCTTGAAACTGCTGCATCATGGTGAGGAAAGTGGTATCCTCTGGAAAGGACTGTAGTGTGTTTACCACAGAGTCCTCACTGCAAGTTGAAGCAGTGGAGCTGGTGCTATGGTCATAGTGGCTTTCAGCATAGCCCTCAGCCTCATCCTCCTCATCTGGCATTATTAAGTCAGGGCTGTATTCACACTCATCTTTGAGCAGGTCGACAGGAGAAGGGAGCAGCCAGAGATGTAAGCAGCACCCTAGAAGGTGGCTGTAGCAAGGGTGTACCTTGCATCATTGATGTGGGGTTAGTGATAGGCCCCATCGATGTACCCCCCAGACCTGGCAGGCCAGATAGTAGGCATCTAATCGTATCTGAAAAGGATGATAGAATCACCTGATTGTCAGCTCCCATATGGTCGACAGGTGCAACTGGAGGAGTCAATGGGAAGGCTGAGTCTCCAACATTGAGGGTGACATACCAGCCATAATAGGTCTGGAAGTACCCGTGCCAATTTCTGACCCTGGTGTCATGTTGACGGCGGGGGGGGGGGCGAGCGGCATCTCTGCCAGAGCAGACAACGACACTGAGGAGGTTGTACCTGCAGAGCAGAAGGGTGACCTAGAATGCTCCAAGGAGGCTTTCTCCTTGTCCTTGTCCCAGTGCTTGTCTTGGTGACTTCCTGATGCCTTGTCCTGGGATTTGGACAGCCTTGATTCGACTGGACAGGCAATGCTGCACTCTTTTGCTGAAGCTCCTTCTCCATTCTGGCTTTTTACTCAATGAGGTATTTCTTGAAAGCCCCTTTACGGCATCACCTGGTTGCCGAATTGAAACCTCAGCACATTTTGCAGGCTTTCATGTTGGCAGTAGATACAGACATTGTGGGAGTCATCAGTGTAGATCTTGTCTTCATACCCACAATACCGAAATAGTTTCGATTGTTTCTTCGACAACATACAGGTCATCGAAAATCACTATAGAAGTGATTCATTTTTTTACAAAAGAAAATAACTGTGGATATAGCAGTGGCATTTCCTTCAGTGGTCCAATGAGTATGATCAATTTTGGGAAAAGAACTGAGGAGAGGATGGCCCGTTTATGTATGAGCCGACGTCTGATGTTGTTGTGGGTGGCCCCTGGCTGACTGCTTGCAAACGTCTGTGTGTGGTCCTAGTGCCTGGTGGCCCATAGCCCAATGAAAGTGATATCCTCCAAGAAGATCTACACTACAGGGTTCCCATGGGGAAAGGCACTGCTCCCAAAGCTAAATGGCTGTAAAATATTACAAAACAAATCTGGGAGCCATAAGATCTAGGTATGGACAAATAGAAACAAAACAAACCAACAAAATAGCAAGATATACTGCCTTAAATATGAAACAGCAGCAGCAACAAAGGGCAATTTCTGGAGAGAGCCACAGTTCCTACCTGACCTGGAACCATCATGTGAGTACTAGCATCAGATGAGCAGAGGGAGTAAGAAGATGGGATGAAAGGGGTAAGGATAGAGGAGTGATGGGTCTGAACAGTGGCCAGCCAGTATTTAACCAGGAAAGAGGAACAGTTCGAAAGATGCCAGACCCCTGGAAGGCAAAGCTATAGCAATGTGACATGCTATGTTCCCTTCCCCATCCAGAGGCTCAATGCATAGTTTCCAAAATATGCTCTTAACCTCCTGCTGGCTCGATGTGGAAGTCTTAGGTCAACTTCCAAACCTGGCTCTGCTGCATGGCTTGGGCTGGTTGTACATTACCTGTAGCAGGCCTCACAGGTAATAATGTATTCAATTTGTTATTCACAAGCTATTTGGTAAAGCTAAAAAGATTACCTTCTTGTGTCATTGCTCTCCTAATGTATTTGGCGCTGACCTTTGAACCTACAATCCCACTTGAGTCACGCAAGTCCCCTATACGGTACATGAGGCAAAGTTGTCCATCACGGAGGGATATTACAGCATGTTTACTGAAGCGGATAGTTCGAGTTCGCTTTTCAGGTCTTGAAATCTTTGTATAAATACAACCAACCTATAATGAAAAATAAATTTAGAATGATAAACACATGCTGGTCATATACAAAGTAGTCACTGGTCAGTCTCTGAAGAGGTTATGCTGGGGCAGGTTTATTAGCATAAACAGAGGCCACAGAGGGATGTACTGCTTGTTCTAACTCACTGGTACACAATGCGATATTTAATATCTATTTTCATTTCATTGTAGCCAGGACTGAACCACTTAGCAAGTGTTCATTTCCAATGACGCCTTGGAAGGTGATAACAAATATGTTACACATACAGTGAGCTACATCTAAAAATAATATATATAAGACAAAAGCATATAAAACCATCACATATAAAGTATAGAAATACACCACATCACATGGTAACAGCAGTGGGATTTATATAAATTATAGTAAGTAATGACACCATAACTAATGGACCACGCAAGTTCAACAGGCTAAGGTACAGCGATCTAAGGTCAGTTTTAGTCAGTTGGTCTTTATTCCAATACTTTGTCAGGCATGTACAACAATGACAATGTCACACTGAGACTGGTTTGTTCTTTGATCTTCAAGACTGCAACAATATTTAGGTTTTAGATTTGTCTCATAAATCCAATCTTTTTTTAATATAATTGGATACTATGAAGGTCTTGTCTGGCATCAAGTGATAGCCAGTCCAACTAGCTATATATCTGACCATAATGAGTAAGTAGGGAACAACCCAAGGATAACCTGGCAATCTTTTAAAAAGAAAAAAATAGCTTGTTTAGAATGTAGTCAGGAGCTTATGCATCGATGAAATCTGCATAGTCAGTAACAGGGATAATAGATGAAAGCAATACAGTTTAAAGCATCTGAACTTAAAATGTCCCTATTCTAGTACAACACCCCTACTTTCTGTTTGGGCAATATTTTAATATAGGTTTTCTCAATGTGAGTCATCCAAGTAAGGTTTTGGTTTATCCAGAGTCCCAAATATGTGTAATTCTCAACTTGCTGCAGTTTAGTGCCAAATTTAGTGAACAGTTGAATTGTACCTGGTTCTTTATCCGAGTATCTTTTGAAACCCAGTATCATAAATTTTTTTCTTACTGAGTGTAACATTGATTTATTAAGAAAAAAGAAGTCTTGTAAACTATCAAAACCCTCTTGCAAAGACTACTAAATGGAGACAAGAGATCTGGTACTGGTTTATACAATGACTGAGAATAAAATGTTGCAAATAAATGCATTTGTTTTCATGTATGACTGGCCTAAAGTGGAAATAAATCATTTATAATGTATGGTAGAACGTTGTTATAGGTAGAAATCTACCTTTTTATAACAACGTTTTACCATCGATGTGATGTCACGATGTTGTTAACCCATCGATGGTACATCACATCGATAGGTTAACAACCGGGAATAGTCTGGGCATGCGCAACTGGATCGGACGGCTTGAAACGGCCGCGGTGGTGAGGGCAGAGCGGCAGTGATGGAAAAAAAACTGCAGTAAGGAACTGCTTTCTTTTCTTAAAAACCTAAATGGTACCATACACTATAAAATATAATGTATGGTACATCAATGATTAACCGTTTTGTTAACCAATCTCGAGGTTACCATGGCAACGTAAACCTCTCAAGCATCGCTCTCGAGGTTTACATGGTCGCCCTGGCAACCTCTCGATGGTTCACAAACCAGTGAACCATCGATGACCATACATTATCCTCTATAAAAGCAAGCTGGCTCAGCAGCACTTATTTCAACTTCAGACTGGTCACAATGGAGCTCTTAACCAATGGGAGTATAGCTTGCACAATGCCTCATGACATCACAATGGTATCTGCTGTAACTAAAAACAGAACCGTAAGATCAAACAGAAAGAGCTTAAAAGAACTAATCTATAGCCCTGTTTACACGGTCACATTTGCACTGAAGTAACCCATATGTTCGGGTTGCTGCAGTGCAAATGTGACTGTGTGGACATGTACCCAATCAGGGTAAGCCACTCACGAACTCTCCCAGAGTCTCTGGCAAGCTGGGAGTGGCAGGAGGAGCAAGTGGCTTACTTAGAGTTATACTAAGACGGTCTAGACATGCAGAAGGCCAAGGCCCATATGAGCATGCACCAGCCATGCTGGTGCATCAGTTTATTTTAAAATTAAATTATCTAGATAATGTTTACATTTTACATGGTCTGTGATTTCCAATAATGAACTTGGAAGAGAGTTCCATAGGGGGAATTATTCTTTGAGTAAAATAAAATCTTCTTTTATTTGTTCTAGGGTAAGTTAATGTTAACTGATGTTTATGACTTCTAAGGTTACAATTATGCATATTATATGACATTTCCATCTCGGTTAGTAACTCCTCATCAGTGTAAATGTTGTGCATAAATAATAAATCATCTCGTTTTCTTCTTTGCTCCAAAGAGTACATACCCAATTCCTCCAGTCTATTCTCGTAACTTTTGTCACGCATATTTAGCACCATTTTAGTTATTTTCCATTGCACCCCTTCCAAACACTTTATATCATGTTTAAGATGTGGGCTCCACAAGGGGGAGCAATAATCCAAGTGTGGTCTCACGTACACTCTGTAAAATGGCAATATACATCCTCTGTCTTGGGAGGTGAAACTCCTCTTAATACGTCCTATTAAACTATTAGTTTTTTTGATTAAATTTGTATATTGATTCTTAAAGGATAAATTAGGGTCAATTATTACACCCAGATCTTTTTGTTGTATTATAGATGATAGCTCTTTGCCATGTAATTTATATTTGAATTGATAATTTGTAATTCCAAAATGCATAATTACGCATTTGTCAATATTAAAGGACATTAAGTTTTGATCTGCCCAACTTTTGAATTTTTTTAAATCGTTGGCAAAAGTTTACTGCAGTCTTCTGGCGTTTCGACTATTGCTGCCAATTTTGTATCATTGGCAAATTTTATGGCAAAACTATTTGTGTACATAGTCATATCATATATAACTATATCAAATAGTATTGGTCCCTATACGGACCCCTGAGGTATTCTGCTGTTTACAGGGAGAGTTCCAGACCTATTTCCTCTTATACATATGCATTGGGTACAGTCAGTTATCCATTCTTCTATCCAGTTAATAATTACATTATTAAGTCCCAGTGATCTCATTTTAGTAATTAGATGTCCGTGCAGAACTTTATTGAAAGCTTTACAAAAATCTAGGTAGACTACATCCATGGGTTTATTATTTCCTAAATTCTTACTGATGTATTCATAAAAAAACATATTTCCAGTTAGGCAAGATCTGTTTTTCCTGAATCCATGTTGGGTTTTCTCTACTAGTCCTTTTATGACCAAATCATTTTCTAATCTAGTTTTTAATAATGATTCAAATATTTTACCTATGATACTACTCAGGCTAATCGGTCTATAATTTGTTATATCTGCATGGTTTCCTTTTTTAAAGATGGGTGTCTCAACGGCTGTTTTCCAATCATTTGGAACCTTATGTGTATATAATGACAAATTAAATAATACATATAGGGGTTGAACAAGCCACTCCCTAATCTCTTTCAGTAGTCTAGGATGAAGTTTGTCGGGCCCAGGTGATTTATTAATGTTTATTGTGTTTAGTTTGTTCATAATTTCTTCCATAGTTATCTCCATTACGATATCCATTGTTTTTTTAATTTGTCTATTATCCATTGAGGTTTTGGGGTTAAATACTGAACAGAAATATTTATTGAATTCCTCAGTTGTGTCCGGTGTTGTAATTTCCATATCATCCACAATCTACATGCAATCCTACTATAAAAGTCCTAACTCCCCTTTCCATCTCCCTGTAGGCCCCCACTGCCGCATCAGTTCTATCGACCTATCCTTGGGACTTCACTTCTCACAATGTTTATCCTTCGCCTACATATTACATAGCCCTCCTGGTACTCCATCTGCCATTAGCTGGTGGTTCTCCAAGCCATTTTCATGGCTAGTACTAGTGACTACCACTGGTAAATGAACTAACTGGTACTTCTATACAGAGAACATGGTTTATATACAGTTGTATGGTTCAATGGTGGGCCTGCCCCCTTGTATTTGAATCCTCCTCTGTTATGGCTTGCCTTGTCTTCCTTTTATCATTTGACTCCCCTATTACTGCACCATTGTGTTTGTGTTTATATACTTATTTACATGTATTTATATGTTTTTATGATGGATGTTACCTGACCCTGTTCTAACCAGGTCCATCTTGTAAAGAAGCTCTGCTCAATGATGTTCGCCTGGATAAATAAAGATTTTGATTGATTGAATTAAAGGCCCAATGGTTCTAGATATAGGTTTTGTTGTTGTTTATATATGAGTAGAAACTTTTTCCACCATCTTTAATGTAAGCTAATCTTTTTTCAGACCTAATCTTTGCTTTTCTAATCATAGATTTACACTTTTTTGAGAATCGTCTTGTATCTCCATTTGTTGTAATCACTACCTTCTCTTTTCATGGCTTTAAAAGTTATTTTCTTTTGTTTAATTAGTTTAAATATTGTTGGAGTTATCCATGCTGGAATCTTTCCCTTCTTATTATAACAGGCCTATTTGGAACATATTTATTTTCTGCTTCCAAAATGTTATTCTTTAGTTTCATCCATAAGTCATTGCATGATGTGAATTCATTCTCCCACTTCCAGTTCAAAATATATTGTTTTAACTTAATGAAGTTTGCTTTGCTATAGTTCTTAAAAACTGTTTTCCCCACATCAGGTTTTATTGGGGTTATACTTTTAAAGGTAATGATCATATGGTCACTGTTGTATAGTGGTGGTTTTACCTGGATATTATTGATTTTATCAGGGATATCTGTTAGGACTAAATCTAGGATATTATTATTCTGAGTTGGTTTAAGAATTAGTTGATGTAATCCATTGATTATACATAAATCCAAAAATAAATTTTCCTGATTATTACTACTGTAATAATCCTTCCAGTTTATCCCCGGGAAGTTAAAATCTCCCATGAGTATCATTTCTTCAAAGTTATTTTTGTCATTAATTTTGTTCTTAATTTCATGGTTTATTGCCATGCTTGAATCTGGTGGCCTATAACACAGTCCTACAAGGAGTTTTGATTGTTTGTTTCCTAAGATTTCTACCCAGAAAATTTCAGCCAGAGATTTATCTGTTAATTCTATAATCTGTTTAGATTTTATATTATCTCTTATAAATAACGCCACTCCTCCTCCTTTTTTATCTTTCCTATTCTTGTAATAGATGGTGTAACCTGGTAAATTTGTTGTCCATTTGGAGCTATCGCTCCACCATGTTTCAGTTACAGCTGCTACATCAATATCTTCTTTATTTAACAATATTTGGAATTTATCCATTTTTGCACCATGCAGACTCCTGGCATTTGCTGATAGAAAATGTTACATAGAAACATAGACTTTGATGGCAGATAAGGACCGCTTGGCCCACCCAGTCTGCCCATTTCCCTACCGACTGGATAAGCTGCAGATTCTAGTTAACCAACAGCCTACTTCCTGCCACCCCCCCCCCACAATTGCATTGTGTCTGTCCCATGCATGTTTGAATTCCCCCACTGTTTTAGCCCCAACAACCTCCCCAGGAAGGCAGTTCCATGCATCCACCACTCTCTCCATGAAAAAGGATTTCCTCACATTACCCCTGAGCCGTCCCCCCTCTATCTTTAAATTGTGTCCCCTTGTTCTTACACATCTCTTTTTCTGGAAGATGCTACCCTCCTGGACTTTGTTGATTCCCTTGAGGTGCTTGAATGTTTCTGTCATGTCCCCCTGTCCCTCCTTTCATCAAGGGTATACATATTAAGCTCCCTCAGTCTCTCTTCATGTGATTTCTGATGCAGACCCTGCACCATTTTAGTTGCCCTCCTCTGGACTGGTTCCATCCTGTCTATGTCCTTGCGTAGATGAGGTCTCCAAAACTGCACACAGTACTCCAGATGGGGTCTCACCAACTGCCTGTACAGAGGGATAACCACTTCCTTTTTCTACTTGTGATGCCCTTCCTATGCATCCCAGTATCCCCTGGCTCTCCTCACTGACTTCTCACATTGCTTACCCACCTTTAGATCATCTGATGTGACTACCCCAAGTCCTGTTCCATTTTGTTGTTGTTAGTACCTCCCTGCTATTGTGTACTCTTCTCCTGGGTTTTGTTTCCCAGGTGCATTACTGCACTTCTTGCATTGAATCTAAGTTGCCATATGTCTGACCATTCCTCCAACCTTGCCAAGTCCCTTCTCATCCTTTCTACCCCCCTTGTGTATCAACTCTGTTACAGATCTTTGTATCATCCATAAAGAGGCATACCTTTCCCTCAGACCCTCTGCAATGTCACCTATAAAGATGTTAAAGAGGACTGGACCCAGTACTGAGCCCTGAGGTACTCCACTAGTGACCCCTTTCTTCAGAATGCGCCACTCACTGTTACCTTCTGTGTCCTGTTAGGCAGCCAGTTTGCAGCAGGCTACCACCCTGGGACCCACTCCCAAGCTGGCTAACTTGATTATTAATCTTTTGTGTGGGACTGTGTCAAATGCCTTGCTAAAGTCTAGGTAGGCCATATCCACAGCCCCTCCCTGGTCTATTACTTTGGTCACCCAGTCAAAGAAATCTACTAGATTCATCTGGCATGCCCTTCCTGCTACAAATCCATGCTGCTTTGGGTCCTGTGCCCCGCTGGCCTCTAGGTACTCAACAATTCTTTCTTTCAGAAGTGATGCCATCATTTTCCCTACAACTGAGGTCAAACTTACAGGTCTGTAGTTTCCTACTTCTGCATTGCTCCCACTTTTGTGAAGGGGAATCACAGCTGCCCTCCTCCAGTCCTCAGGTACCACCCCATCCTCCCATGATTTGTTAAAAAGTGTGGTCGGTGGTGTCACTAGGTCCTCCTTTAGTTCTTTTAGGATTCTGGGGTGAATCCCATCAGGCCCCATTGCTTTGTCCACCTTGAGTTTTAGGAGTTCTTTCAGGACTCTTTCTTCTGTAAATGGACTGGTGTCAACCCCCCTACCCAGAGTGCTTCTATTGTCTGGCTTAGGTAACTCCTCCTCATCTTCTTTTGTGAATACTGAGCAAAAGTATTCATTCAGTATCTCTGCCTTTTCACTGTCTCCCTCTGCCTACCTCCCCTCTCCCTTATTAATCTTCACTATTCCTCCCTTAACCTTTCTGTGCTCCCTAATGTACCTATAAAAGGTTTTATCCCCCTTCTTAACTGACTTAGCTATTTTTTCCTCAGTTTGGGCTTTTGCTATTCTGACTGCCTTCCCCACTTCTTTCTGCTTTAATTGATACAGTTCCCTGTCATGCTCCTTCTGTGATGCCTTATACTTTTTGAATGCAGCCTTTTTCTCCTTAACCTTCCCTGCCACCTCTTTTGAGAACCATAGTGGTTTTTTACTCTGCTTTATTTTCTTTATCTGTCTCACACAAAGACTTGTTGCCTCTATGATGGCAGTTTTGATTTTTCTCCATTGTTCTTCCACCCCTCCTTTTTGCCCATCTGCCAGTGTATTCCTCAGGTATTCACCCATTTTGCCAAAATCAGCCCTTCTAAAGTCCAGTATGCTTGTTTTTGTATGGCTTGTCTCCATGGTTGTGCTTATTGTGAAGCACACTGTGCAGTGGTCGCTTGTTCCCAGATGTCTACCGACTTCTAAATTTGTGATTCTCTCTCCATTTGAGAGTACCAGGTCTAGTATTGCTTCCTCCTGAGTGGGTTCCAACACTAGCTGTCTAAGGCCTGCCCCCTTCAGGACATCAAGAATGACCCTGCTCTTGGATGTGGCTGCAGTACATGTCATCCAGTTAACATCTGGCATATTAGGGTTATCCTAATTTATTATTCAGAGAGCTATTGCTATTGTTATTTGTTCCATTTGACCCCTATTGCATCAGATGTTAATAAATCCCTTTGCCTCATTTTCCCTTGTTTTTTGTTTGGTTAATTGCACTGTAAATCATACATCCCAATAATCTTGAGCCTTGCCTACTTAAATGTAACCCATCATACCCATAGAGTTCATTTTTATTTTCACATTTTTCCCAAGATCTTATGCAATGAATATTATTCCTGTGACTTCAGCTACACAACCAGTTGTTAAAATGTTTGATATTATATGTCCTGTGATACCTTGCCCTTGGTACTGGTAATACTTCAGACACCACAGGGATTGCATTCTCATCTTGTATACATTTTATTGCTAATTCCATGTCCCTTATAATTTCTTCTACTTCTTGTTTCTTGAAATTATTGGTACCCACATGTAAAACTACTTTTTTTGGTCCTGTTATATTTTGTAGTATACCTGGGATCATTTGTGAAATGTCCTTTATTGTTGCCCCACTGTAACTACAATTGGTTACATTTTCTTTGTTACCCCTGGTTGTAAATCTGTCTGTGTACTTTATAATGGTCTCCCAATATAAATATTTGTTCTGGTGTTTCATTAGATAACTCCAATGCATTGATCCAGTTAATGGTGGTGTTGATCTGTCCCTCATTTAAGTTATCTACTAATGGAGATCCATATACTGGGTTTTCTGCTGGATGTTCGTGAGTAAAATCAGATATAGAGTGAGGCTGGGGAGATATACCTGGACAAGCTACACTCTCATCATCTTGAATTAGCTTAAATAATGGCATTTGCACTGGGATAGTAGACTCTAACAATTGTTGGGGCATTGGCGGTGATCCCAGAATAGCTATATCATTATTTCCTTGACTATTCGTTGATAAGGGGAGAGAACCTGGCAGGAATGTATTTTCTGTGTCTGATACTACAGAAAGGGGATCAAAACTATTAAGCAGTGGTAATTTAAAAACTTCTGCTTTCCTGCCTTTCCTTTTTTTGGCTGGTCTTCTGGTCTGTATGTCATTCCAGTTATTGTCTGTGTTATCCTGCGTCCCAGTTTCCCTTGTACATTTCCTTGAGTTTGGTTCTTTTTGACATAAGCCTGGACTTACCTCTGCTACCTGGATATCTGGTAAAAAGGGAATTATAGTGGTAGGAGCAGAGTGGCTTTCTTCAGGTGTATACACTGCCCCTTCTTTATCCTTGGTGTTTACCCAGTCAGTTTTCTCGTGTAACATCTTATTAAATAATTCTTGCTGATTAATTTCAAAAGCTTTTAATCTAGTATTGAATAATGAAATTTCAATGTGCATTTCTTTATTTTGTTTACATTTCAAGCATGTCAAAGGTACATCGATTATGGGTATGTCAGAAAACAAATATATTTCACAGTCAACACATAGTGTCCCTATTGTATCCTTAATAACCAGTTTTTGATCCATTTTACCCTTATGTAGCAGTATTTAATAATAATTTTTGTATTTATAATCTCACGCGGGCACAAATCCTTCTGTAATAATTGTTTAAGTTTTAAGTGGCGGTGTAAACTGCCTGTGTAGCAGCAACCCATTCATTGGCCAGCAGATGGCTGGCTCCCCTCTAAAGCATGGCACCTCATCAGCACTGATTGCAGCGGTGCAGAGAGGGGCCGTGTAGACAGACAGGATGAGGGTGGCAAGTGGACGGGATGGCGCTATTGTGGTATATTATTTGTAGCGCTACTGCCGTGTAAACACAACTTATGCAGAGTGGCACTGTTATTGTATAAGTGATATACCATGGGCCAGCTAAAAATATTACATTTATTTTTATCTGCAGAGTTTGACCTCTATAGATATCACTCGTGGTTCTGCCACTCATGAGATCATAATGATCAAAACCTGCTGATAAAAGTAAATGTGATATTTTTAGCCAGCCCATGATATATCTCATACAGTATATACAGTATACAGTTCCATTCATACACGATATTTCAAGCTGATACTAGAGCCCACATTAAGGTTATAGTCAGTGCTATTAAGGTACCATAAATGGAAAAAAGAAAACGGCCCAAGACAGTCCTGTGAGACTTGAAACCTCTTTTTCCACAGATAAAGTACTGTGTATGGGGACACTGCAGAGCCAAACAAGATGGCAGCAATTCTTTAATGCTGTTCCTTTGTGCTGAATGAAATTATTTTTGAGGACAATTGTAGTGCTGTATTTGTGTAATAATATGGACTTCTAGATGAGTAAACCACAGAAAGATCAAGCCAGTACAGAAAGATGACTTCCTTTACCTACTAGCTTGTGAATAAACTGTTAAATGAATTGTTACCTATGAAGTCTGCTAGAGGAAAAGTAAATGTTTGTTGGCCGATCCAGTTCTTAAATTAGAACCAGGCCAGAAGTATGAGGTGGAGGACATGGTTCAGGAGGACACCCTCCTATCTCTTGGCTTTAAGATCTAAAGATTGATAGCAACGTTTTATTTATTTATTCATATACTGTATTTGTTGATTTATTTCGTTATTTATTTCAAAAGTTTTACCAGAAAACATATACCAAGCTGCTAACAGCTCATTTACAGATGTGTCTGGGGGGAGGGCTATGGAGATACTACAAGAGGAGAAAAAATAGGTAGTAATTAACAGCATTACAAAAATAAGTTACTGTATATACAGTAATGGTCATATTCAAGCAATGCAGTACATCGAAAGGAACATAATCATAAACATTGCAAGGCATAACAGTACAACAAGGTGCATGCTGTAAATGCAAATTGAGTTGATAGGCAAGGGGCAATTACTCTACAGACATAGTAGAAGAGCGGGTCAGCAATATCTCCCCAAACTGGGTGCCTTATACCAGATTCATGAATGTATCCCCTTGCCAGCCCACAGAGAAATTCTTCTGAAAATGATCCTTTCAGCTTTTGACTATGGTGACATCGTCTACAGTGCCACCCCCAAAACTACCCCAGCCAGACTGGATACACTCTTCCATTCTTTCTGTTGCTTTGCTCTTAACAACCCACCCTGAACTCATCACTGCTCCCTATATAAATCCGTGATTCTACCCTCACTCAATGACTGGCGCATGATGCACTGCTCCACCCTCATTAGCAAGTTCTGGTTTGAAATGCTCCACTTCTACCTTCTGTCCTCTCCCCTCCCCCACCTGCTCCCTCAGGAGTAGTGACACCCTTATCCTTGCTGACCCCTACAGGTCCTCATCTGCTGGTCAGGCATCCTTCTCCCACCACTTTCCTAAGCTATGGAACTCTCTCCCTACCAACATTTGAAATGCCCACTCATTTCACTCCCTATCCTCTTTCCTGCACTTTCACCTCCCCCACTTGCAACTGCCCCCTTGCTGACCTCAATGACCTAACTCAGACTCCTCCATGTCTTGCGGCACTGCGAGCCACGATGTGTTGGTATGAGCTGTTTGCACTTATCCATCAGCACTTAGTGTACAACTGTGTCATCAATTTCATGTCTTTAAATCAGTACTTCATTGTAACCCCTGCTTGTATGTACACGTTATCTATTCTGCTGTATGCTGTACTCTATGTTTTATTATGTATAGCACTTCTGCCTATTGTACCATCTAATCCATCCTCTGTAACCAACCCTTCTCCTGTCCCATCTGGAAATGTGCAAATTGCTCAGTATGTCTTCCTGGTGTAACTTTTCAATAAATAAATAAATATGGCCAGCACAATGAGAGTAGGTGGGAAGGAGATCAAAAAGGTAGGGGTCATGGACAGTTGCAGGTGGGAGTGTAGAGTTAAGGGAGAAGGGAGAGAAAAGGTAGAGTAGATTGACTAGGGAGGGTTGCACCAGAGTTTAGCAAAGCAATATGAGAAGGTAGCTTGACCAACAGTTGATTCCTATATGGAACAGAAAGGGAATAGGAAACATTGCTGCAGAGAGGGCAGGAGGATGCAGGAGGAGAGGACAGGAGGGAGGTAGGGTAAAAAGGAATGGAACCAAACCAGAATTTGGATAAAAAGAAGGCACAGTGAGAAAGGCACATGGCATCAAGAGAGGAAGGGAGAAGGTAGAGTAGAGCAAGCAGTGATGAGTATGAAGGGGACATTCTAAGGCAAAATGATAAAAAGAGTGAAAGAGTGGGTCCAGTCTGGCAAGGGAGGATGTGGGAGGTTACAAATCTCAAAACTTGCAAAACTGTTGCTGATTTCAGTACAAAATGGGATAATGTGAATGAGCATCTGGTTACTTTTATATCTTTCATTTCATTTATTCTTTGGTAACCTGGTAAAGGCACTGGACCAAAGGTCTCTTTTCAGGCCCGACCCAAATAAAAAAACACACAAAAATACACAAATACAATCAACAGCAATACAAAACCAAAACATACAAATTATAAATTGCAGTTACAAGCAGATTTATGTAATAAATAACTTTTTAACCTTTGTTTAGAAGTTAAAACTTTATTTATGTATTTACAATTTTTGACCAAGAAAGGCACACTAAGCTGTGCTAGCTTGTTTCTAGGTGCATCTTGAGGGATTACGTGGACCTGTTTTATTGACAGGGAGAATATTGGTCACGACACCTGGGAAACTCTATTTTTTTTTTTGGTAGGGGGTGCTTGTGGTTTCCTTTTAGTGTGAGTCTGGGGTCTGGAGGAGGAGGAGGCAATATGGTTGCCTGGGTGGAGGAGCCTGATTTCCTCCCCACCAAGAATACTGAGGAGGCACCCATCTCCAAAATGTCTGTAGGGGTACAGATGGTTTCTGAAGATCCCCTGACTAATGGTTTGACAGCTGCTACTGGAAGCCCTGCTGGCAGTGCCCTACTGTTCCAGGTAATACCATGAATGCTGCTCCAGAAGGTCTCTGATGGATTGAGGGGTGAGACTACTGGAGCTACTGAAAGTGCAGGTGGAGACTTGCAGAAAGCTTATCATATGAAGGGAGAACATTTGCTGATGCGCTTATCTGAAGAGGATAAGCAGTTCCAGCACAACAGTGAAAGAGGTCTGCATTGACTGTGGCAGTCAGCACAGAAATTGCAATGGAGAAGAGTAGATGCTTGGAGGTGCAGAAAGTGTGTGAGGGTGCCATACAAGTCGACTTAGTGATGTCAACAGAAGGTGCACCAACACCTTAACAAGGAATCTACTCCAGTCTACTGATGTGGCAGGGCCTAACAGCCATCAAAGGGAACAGTTGCTTCAGAGCAATGTGGGTGTGGCTGTTACAATCAATATCAAAGGCCTGTCATTTGCACAAACAGATGAAAAGACTGAAGCTGACCAGAAAGGTTGCAGATACTCTTGGAATACTGTCACATCAAGAAAGGAAGAAAACAGACTCAGAAAGGTGGACATGGCTTTGCAACAAGCGGGCTGGGTAAGACCTGCAGTCAGCTCTCCATAAAGGTCACCAGGCTCAATGAGTGCATGGGACCTGGGGAAAGTCATGATGAAGGGGGTAGGTGAAGATGGAAAAACCTGTAAAAGCTACACAGAGGGCATTACTAAGGGCCAGTGGCACCCTTCTGTCACATAAGCACCATTGTTTGAAGTGGGTGGGGGAGGGTGTGTGTGTGTGTGTGTGTGTGTCCACCCATCCCCTGGGAACTGAATCCCCATGTCCGAACAGTGTGTGTATGTAGTTCTATGTTTGGGTTTGGGGGGTGAACACTACACGTGGTCATTATACAACTGTCATTTACGTCACCAACTCATGCCCCCCAGCCTGGTCTAAACAGTGGTCATCCATCCACTGTGTGTGTGTGTGTGTGTGTGTGTGTGTGTGTGTGTGTGTTTAATTTCTGCACTCAAGTTCCCTTCCCCCTGCCTAAACAGTGGTCCCCCTTTGTGCATGTGTGTGTGGAGGGGGGCTGACTCCACATGGTGGTTAGGCAACTGTGGTTTACACCGTGCACTCAAGTCCTCCATTCCCATGTCTGAACAGTGGTCCACCATCACTAGTCTGTGTGTGACTATGCATGAATGTGTGTATGTATTTGTGTGTTGGTGCTGTGGGTGCAGATTATACTCTAGATGGTCATTACACAATTGTTGTTTATGCCATCAATCCAAGTCCCTATTCTCTGGTCCAAACAGTGGTCTCCTATCCATGGTGTGTGTGTGGAGGGGGGGGACTTACTGCAAAATAGTGATATGAAAGTGTGGTTTACACTGTGTACTCAAGTTCCCCCCCCTCCCCACGTTGAAATAGTGATCCCATTGTGTGTGTGTGTGTGTGTGTGTGTGTGTGTGTGTATGGAGTTGCATGTTTGTGCTAGGGTACGGGTTGGGGGAAACTTCCACATGGTCTTATAGAACTATCATTTATGTTGCCAACCCATGTCCCACCTCCCCTGGTCTGAACAGTGATCACCCATCCCTGGTCCACGTGTGTGTGTTTTTATGTCATGCACCCAAGCGTCCCCTTCCCATGTCTGGACCGTGACCACCCATTGCCTGTTTGTTTGTGGGTGGGTGGAGGGGTGGCTTACTCCACCTGGTGGTTATGCAAGACTCTCACCAGCCCCTTACCAGGCTCCAGCCTCCCTGGAACTCACACCCTGGCAGTTCTCGCAGAGCACCATTCGTCCACTGAGCAGCCCATCCCTGCACTCCCCAGATGATACAGGTTTGTCCACAGTGCATCCAGAAAATACCGGGACCAGGACTTTTAAATCTTGGAGCCTTCCTTCTCTATGAGCTTTCACTGCTCCCTGCTATCACGGCTGCCCCCTGAAAGACTGGTTCAGTGCTTAGTATTTGTTCAGAGCTTTATTATTGTCTCCTGCTCTTCTGAGCAGATTTTACAGTTAAATTGTATGTGCTACATGTCAATTCAGTCTTTTCTAGGATAGCATTTAAACAGTCAAATGTCTGCACTTTTGAACCTATTTTAAGGACTGTTTTTAATTCAGTTTTAGACCACATTTAGCCCTGCTTTACAACAACTGCTGAATCTATGTGTATGGTAATTCCTTAGATTGCATTTAAACTAGCTTTACACTACATTTAATTCCAGTTTCTAACTTCTGTTGAATCTATTTATGTTTAAATTCTTTATACCCTCCCGTCTTTTACTTTGTTTCTACATTTACATTCTTTTGACTCTGTTTGCTTTTAAGTTCTTTAATCCTCCCCAGTCTTTTCTCTTCACTGATGTTCCCACCTGGTCAATCCCCTCTCTCTAATCCCCGATTCATCTTGCATAGCCTAGCTTGTGTACTTTGTTCTTAAATTCCTGTCTCCTTTTCTGTCCCGCAGGCCCCTCACCAGCCTCTTACCAGACTCCAGCCTCCCTGGAACTCACGCCCGCAGCTCCCACAGAGCGACATCCACCCGCCAAGGAGCCCATCCCTGCACTCCCCTGAAGGTACTGATTTGTCCACAGTGCATCCAGAAAATACCGGGACCAGGACTTTTAAATCTTGGTGCTTTTTTTCTCCATGAGCTTTCACTGCTCCCTGCTATCACTGCTGCCCCCCAAAAGACTGGTTAAGTGCTTATTATTTGTTCAGAGCTTTTTTTTTTTTTTTTTGAAAGTGCCTGATTTTCTATTTGCTCATTACAAGAGTTGGCCATTAGAGGCATCACAATATCTTTCCTTTTTGTTCCCACTTTTGTCTATCGATTATTTTCAGCCCCTCTGCTGAATCTGTTTCTATCTATTAGTGCATTCTCAGCCCCTCAGCTGAAACTTTCTATCTCTTATTTATACAAGAAATATTTAACCTAAGCCTGCCTTTGCATCTTACACATCTGGCATTTAGTAGTCTCTTGCACGCTCTGGTCTTCCTCCTCTATTAATTGCCATTGTCTCCTATTACATGCTCCATATTTAAACATAACAGGGCTATGCCCATAAGAACCATGCCTTCTTAGACCTGCCATTGCTACCTTTACCCAAGTCTTTGTAATCTCTTGCTCTCTCGACATTTCCTTTCTCAAGCCATGCTCCCCTGTTTTAAGTTATACCTCTCCAGGGACATAGCCACAAAAACATATTTAACCAAAGCCTACCTTTGCATCTTATATGTCTGGCATTTAGTAGGCTCTTGCATGCCCTTTTCTTCCTCCTCTATTAGTTGTCGCCTTATATCCTGCCTCTGGCTGTTCCATCTCTCCCACTGACCAGTATCCTTCAAATTCCCTCTAAGCATATAATCATGATGGAATGGAATTTGCATATCATTAAGCCTTACTTTTCACATGTGCTTACACTGCTGATCCTTATCCCCCTGTGCTGGAATCTTGCTATACCAAGTCACTGACCGTAACCAGCACACTCCCCTGTATCCTACCGCCCTACTTTTCCCATTCCGGCACTGTTCCTTTAGCTATCAAAGCCTTTCCTGTTATCCAAATACTTGTCAGTAATAGCAATGTCCTGTATGTCCTCTCCACTAGGGTGGTCCTACATGTCTCCTTCACCCTTTTAAATGATACCAACCAGCAGATTACACAAGCTTCCTTTACCCAGTCCAAACGAGGATGGGTCCTGGTTCCTCAAATTCCTATTTTGTGCCCTTAAGAAACTATTTCTCCTACTTTTACTATGCTCAGGGGATGTGGAGCTTAACCCTGGCCCTCAGGCACCCATCTTAGCCCCTTCTGACCTGGCCCAGGCTAAAGGTCTGAGCTTTAAACACATAAACGCTTGCAGTCTCCTAAGAAAATTGTACACCATCCAGACCTGGGTCTGTCTCACTAATCCAGATGTTTTAGTTATCTCTGAAACATGGCTAAAATCTCATGTTGCTGATCAGGTCTTAAATATCCCCTCATATAATGTGTTCAGGGCCAACAGATCCTCTAGAGTTGAGGGGGTTCGCAATATATGTGCGAGATAAATTCCCAATCTCACTCATCAATTCCACCTCTGTACACAGAGAATTTGAATGCCTTATTAAAGTTATTACCTTCCCTACTGAGTCATTAATTATTTCTGGTTGCTACAGACCACCCTCAGGGGGACTTGAATGACTACAACATTTCCAATCCTTGCTTGGTCCCCAAACCTCGGAATTAATCATTATGGGTGACTTGAATCTGGAATGGTTCTCTCCCTATTCATCACCCCTAAAAGCTCCCTGTGATACACTCGGGCTTTCCCAGATAATCATGGAGGCCACTAGTATTAATTCCAAAACCCCCTCAGAGTACTTTACTCAACTTCATCTTGGTTAGCAAACCTCAAAATGTTACCAGTGCAGTTTTTTTTTTAAATGATGTAAGTGATCATAATGCCATTTCTTCTGTGAGAAACTTGTCTAAACCCATCTCCTCTTCTACTTATATCTACAGAAGAAGCTGCCGCAACTTCAACTGTGCTCACTTCTTGTCACATCTCAGTAACATCAGATGGCAATACTTTTACCTCACTCCCTCAGTGGATTAGCTTACACTATATTCAAAACCCAGTTACTACAGGTTATCAATTAACATGCCCCACTAGTCAAAATCAGAACTAGGAAACAATCCTGCCCCTGGTTTAATATTTCTCTTCAGCAGCCCTACACAAAAGAGATGCCCACTGGAAAAAGGCATGTAAAACTACATTACCAGCTAACTGGGCAGTTTTTAGAGCCTCCAGGAATCTCTGCACAAAGTTAAGTAGAGTCAAAAAAGCAAAATACTTTCAGACAGCCCTGGACTCATCCTCTAATGACCTGAACAAATTCTGGAAGACCCTGAGAGAAATACAAGGCCACAACCCTCCCCCTTCCCTCCCCATAAAGATCTCCACCGACAACATTACAACCACTAGCACAAAATTAACCTTATAAATAACCATTTTGCTACAGTGGGTCTTGCCTTCGACTCATCCCCTGCCAGTACATTACACTCCTCTCTTCTTAACTCGGACATCTCTCCTCCCCCATTAGAGCCTCATCCCACACAAATTCCTTCGGTTTTAGTACACTCACCTTTAAACAGGTGGAAGACCTTCTGCTAGCCCTTGACATTACTAAGAGTGCTGGGGCAGACCAAATTTACCCATATTTCTTAAAACTCAGTTTCCAAGTGTTGACCGCCCTATCACTCATCTCTTTAACAAATCTCTCACCAAAGGAGACCTCCCCCATGAGTGGAAAGTAGCACACATTATCCCTCTCTTTAAATCAGGAGACCCAAGTGACCTAAACAATTACAGGCCCATATCCCTATTACCAATCCTCTCCAAATTACTCAAAAAATTAGTTAACTCCCAAATCAGACAACATCTTGAAACACACAACATGTTCAATCCCCTTCAGTCCGGCTTCAGACCCAAAAACAGCACCACACCCACTTTAGCTAAAGTAACCAATGACTGGCACTCAGCACTCAATGCCAAGAGCCATATCTGTGCTCTATTTCTAGATTTAAGTAATGCATTTGATATGGTAGATCATGATCTCCTCCTGCACATGCTGTGGAACACTGGCCTAAATGACACCGCCGTCAAATGGTCTACTTCTTACCTAGCTGGCAAACAGCAACAGGTTAAAGCTCAGTGTGAACTCTCCCTGCTAAAAACTCTTATCAGAGGCATCCCCCAGGGTTCTATTCTTGGGCTCATCCTATTCGTGATCTGCATTAACAACATCGACCGTAACACCTCTTCAGCAAATATACACCTCTTTGCAGATGACATCATACTGTACATTGCTAAACTGTCCCTGGAACTGGCCTGTTCAGACCTATAGCAAGAATTATGCCTACTGCAGCACAACCTACTGCACCTCAAACTGCTGCTCAATGCCAAAAAAACAAAGTCATGCTTCATTCCCCCCAGGCTAACACCACAGTCACCCATCCTCAAGGTGCTAGGCCCCAAATCACAACCCTCCTTGGTTAACCTCTACAACCAGTAGATAAATTCAAATACCTCGGGTTCTGGATCAATAGCAGGCTCTCTTTCACACCACGCATTGAAAAATTAGCCAAAAAACTTAGACAAGAGGCAAAAACAAGACTAGTTCAAACAACTTTCCTTCCACTCCTGGACTACTCCAATCTTCTCTACAGTCATTGTCCTGTCACTTTTCTTTCCAAACTGGACACCCTGTACCACAGAACCCTCAGAGTCATCATTAACGCACCATACAACACCCATCATTGCACCTTCTATGCCCAACTTGGCTGGCATTCCCTAAAAATGAGGAGAATAAAAAATGTGTTAACCTGGATCTACAGAGCCATATTGGGTAAGCTCCCCCAGGATATATTTAAAATCTCATAGTTTGCTCCAAGAGATCCTTTTCCCTTAGACAACATTCTTGCCTCTCATTCGACATCCCCAGAGTCAGAACTCAGCATGGTATCTCTTCTTTTAGTTATCTGCTTCCTTCCATCTGAAATAGTATCCAAAAATCTCTAAAACTCCCGCAAATTGTTAGTATGTCTACCTTCAAAACACTGCTTCGCCATCTGTTGAAAGAAACTTGCAACTGTTTCCGCAAGCCATAGAACTCTAGAATGCTCAATGGTTAGGCCCATCTGCCTCCCTAACTTTTTAGGTTAGAGTGGAGTCCTTAGTGAGCTTTATCTCCTCTTAACCTCTTCTCTTACTTTTCTAGGTAGGACTCGAGTCCCCAGTGACCCTCACCTAGTCTTACACCCTCCTCACTCCACTTCACCCTACCTCACCCTTCCCCTCCTGGCTTCCCCTCTCACAAGCACCACTTACTCACTTGATGTCTTCATCTGCCTCTTCTCCTCCTTTCTTCTCCCCTATTAAATGGTTACCCCTATACTTTGTTTTTTTCCCTCTGTTTTTCCACCACTCTAGGCTGTATATATTGTACATATTGTTTAATGAATTTCTCATGTTACGTATCATTTATTGTAGATTTTATATTTTATATTCTGGCTTCCTTGTATCTATTTATTGTATATTAGTTTCCTAAGTTTGTTCTATTCAAGTGTTAATTTTATGTGCTTTGTCCACCCAGGACCACTTTGTAAATGAATTTATCTCAATGGTGCTTCTCCTGGTTAAATAAAGATTGATTAATTGAAGTGTGGGTTACACTATGCACTAAAGTCCCCCATCCGCATTTCTGAACAGTGGTCAACCCTCACCAGTCTGTGTGTAATTGTGTGTGAGCGTGTATGTGTATTTGTGTGTTGGTTTTGTGGGTGTGGATTATACTCTAGATGGTTGTTACACAACTGTCATTTATGTCATTAACCCCCGTCATCCTTCCCCTTGTCCAAACAGAGGTTGTGCAACCACGGTCTGTGTGTGTGTGTGTGTGTGTGTGAAGGTGGGTGGGATCTGATTCCAAAATGGTGGCTATGTAAGTGGGGTTTACATTGAGCACCAATGTCTCCTCTCTCCAAGTCTGAACAGTTGTCCCCCATTGCTTGTGTGTGTTGGGGGGGTCTAATGCATGTCCCCCATCTATAAGGTCCCACAGTAGTGCTCACTCCCACTATTTCTGTGTGTGTATACATGTTCTTGAGTATGTGTGGGGTGTGGGGATGCCTACTACACATATTCGAACAATGATCATACATCAGCAGTGTGTGTGTGTGTGTGTGTGTGTGTGTGTGTGTGTGTGTGTGTGTGTTTGCCGACTTTGCACTCTGTGTGTGTCATAGTCACTCTTAGCTGCACCGTCTACAGCCTCTTCTTATTTTTACTGAGGTAAGCACTCCAGAACTGGGCACATTACTCCAACTACCAAATCTTATACCACGTCTCTAGCCTTTGCATGTCACTCTGTATTTCCCTCATTACATCATCAATATCCACTCTCACACATAGGTTAGTGTCACTTGCAAAGAGCCATAACCTGCCTCAATTCAATCTATGATGTCACTGAGGAACACACTGAAGAGGACCAGACACAAAACAGATCACTATGCTTCCCCTTGTGACCTCCATATCCACTGACTAGGCCCCATTTAGCACAACCCTCTGCTGCCTCACCCTAATCAATCATGTTACCACCTGTCCAATACTGTTTTCACACCTAATGGTACTCATCACAGTCTGGCTCTCCACTGAAAATTCCCCTCCTGGTGTTGCTGGAGGATGGAAGAGAGAAGGCCATTCTCCACCGCCCATGAGACCCAAATCCAAGGCGTATAGATGTGGAGTGCATAGTGGTTTAGTAGTCCTATTGATATGTGGGCAGGGCTTCATCAAACACCCTATGTTCATTTTAAGTTTTTCCTTTGCCCCTCTCTGCAGACCACAACACTGGTTTGTGGAGACGCATACATCAGACCTCCTTCACAGTGTGTACCCTTACTTGCTGCCCATGCTGCATCGACACCATGTCTAAACCTGGTGGCAGTCTAAGTCTGAGCAAAGATGCTGCCCCAGCCTGGGAGAGGTGAGTGGTACATTGGACACTCGATCATCTAATGTCCCTGTTGTCCCCAAAAGACAACAACGATCCGTTCCTTAACCTGGCTTCCCACTGTGTCAGAGGACAATGTGCTGGTGCCGCCTCCCTCAATTGTACCAGACCATCTAATATATTGTAGTTTGTTACTACAAGAAAGTATTTAGCACAGTTCATCTCTCTTTCCCAGTACTTGATAAGTTTGCACAACATATGTGCCATTTGTCCAGAGATTATGTGTAATAAGCCCAGTGCATCCATATTTTAAAAGTACAGTAGTTGATAAGTTACAGCAGATAGGACACATTCCATGACTATGCAGCTGTACTTATGCATGGTTCCAGCTGTTGTCCATGCGGTTCCCTATGTTCCACTTTTGGAATATTACTTGCCTAGTTGTAATGTAATTCATAACAGTGGCCATATCAACCACAGTCCTAAAGTTCTTCAAAATAATTAACATTATATTGTGTTGTGTATGAAAATGAAAATACAGCACAGTACATATTTTTTTACTGCAATGCCATTTAAATTGTAAAAGCATGAAGCATATCCTGAATTTCTGAATTGTTATAATAGTTCACTATTTTTTCCTTTTTTCTTACTTATTTGACAGGACCTACTGACATACGGCATATAGAAAATTTGTATGGTAGATATGGCAACAACTGAGTAAATGTAACCAGAGAATTCTTCCCTCATGTACTGTCACGGCTATACATACTGTCTTTCCATCTGATAATTACAAAGGGTTTCTACCACCTCCACAATAAGAATGGTCATTTTTTTTTGTTAAAAAAACAGAACTTTATTGAAGCAACAGTTTCAAGTTAAATTTTGTTTAAATTTTGCTAGTACTACTTATTCCGTGTAACAATTACAACAAAGTTATAGAAACTCTCAAAGTTTGAAAAGGAAAAATATACGGTGTACTGAAGCACTGAAAATATGTGTGTTGCTAAACGCAAAAAAAAAGTTATGCTTTTTCCTCCCGCACTCAAGCCATCAGCAACCCCTCCCCTTCTAAATAGTGACCCTTCTAAGTGAATAGCTTGATGTAGTAGACAAGTTTAAATATTTGGGTTTCTGGATTGACTGCCGGCTGTCATTCATAGCACATATCAAGGAACTCTCCAAAAAGCTACAAATGAGGCTAGGCCTCTTCTTTAGAATCAAGCACCTTCTTACTTATGAAGCTAAGAAGGTGCTAGTCAGACCACCTTTCTCCCCTTCATCCACTATGCAGACTTCATCTACAGTCATTGTTCCAAATCAGCCCTCAACAAATTGGATGCACTTCATCACAGAGCCTTAAGGTTTATTATTAGAGCCCCTTTCAGAACTCACCATTGTGCCCTTAATGTTGAACTTAGCTAGCCTTCACTTGCTAACAGAAGGTTAAAAAATGCCTTATTATGAACCTACAGTGCCATCCTAAACAAACTTCCTCCCTACATCACAGACCTCTTTAAGAGTACACCCTGCATCTACTCACTGAGGAGTCATTCTTACATACTAGATGATGTACCTAGGGTACTGTCCCGCTACAGTGAATCTGCGATTAGCCATGCCCTTCCTGCCTTATGGAATAATCTCCAACATTCCTTAAAACTTACCAACACCATCTGCCTACAGGCCTTCAAAACCCTACTAGGCCCTCTTACCCAGGAGTTGTAATTGTTACCCATAACATGTATTCTGCATCCCTCTTTACTGTGTATTTCTTTGCCTCTTTTGGTTGCAGTACTTCCTGTATTGTTATCTCAATAAGTTAATATGCTTCATTGTATTCTGCCTATGTTCACCCATTGCTTTGTATCTATTGTGTATTCTACATATGCCTTCATCCGGATGCATTGTGGAATTATACATTGTAAGTATTATATGCATTGTATATCATTGTGTCCTTCCAGGACCACTTTAAAAATGAGCTTGCTCAACGGTGCCATTCCTGGTAAAATAAAATTGAAAGAAAATACAATGGCAAGAAAGAATCCTGGGCTCTGATTGGTCACTGTGGGGCTGGATCCGTGATGTTATCCCAGCACAACATGACAGATCTAGTCCCAGCAGACACACATGACCACATAACATGTCAAAAGAATCACTCCATAAACACATTCAAGTTGCCCACACTTGACATGTCTGCAATGGACTATGCCAGTAATTTCCAATTTTCTAAAAAATGTAAATATTCCTGCCCACAGTTTAAAAGCCAAGAAGAAATCCTTTTCATGATCCCCTGACAAGAACTGTACCCAATCTATAGCAACATATTCCCTTTTTAGCCACACAATAAAAAACAAAAGGAAGCCGTCTGTGCGATCAGCTTCACATAACCAGTGGTTGGCAGCATGGTTTTCAAAAGGGCAGCCCGTGCCTCTCTATACTAAGTAAACTCACAAGTGCTGCTTGCTCAGGCTGCTTGCCACACACTGGCTACCTCCCACAAACACATAAAAATACTGACACAAGTCATCTCTCCCAACTGCCTTCCTATTCCCAGCTGCCTCCATGAAAACTTTCTAGTAATTGAAAACAACACCACCGGACATCAGCACAGTGCACAACTTACCACGATCAGAGATCTTCTTCAGTCATGGTCTCGCTCCCAATCGGCGATCTCCTGGTGCTGCTATTACCTAGCTAGCATTTACACCCCGGAAAAAAACTAGTACTCTCATCAACCTCTGCTGTCAAGTAGCGCACACCATGGAGCATATGACATATAAAAGAGACCATTGCAGGGTGGGGGAAGGCAGAGCGCCACAGTACAAGGAACAATGCTGCCAAATGTGTAGCTTCCAACCTGCACAGAATCACACACAATTTTCAAATGAGTGGGAACTACACAAACAAGCAGACAGGAAGGGAACTGAACACAGTCCCTGATTGAATCTAGGAACACAGGGAGGTGTCTGTTTGAGGGGTTGAGAGCCACAATAAACCACAGCAACTCCACCTAGTGGCCAAAATAACCAGAACTACTTTTCTTGTAAGTATTCTTACACATTTTAAAATATTCAAATATAATTTTAAATGTCCCTTTTGTTTCTCTTTTACAAACAAGCCATTGTATAATAGGAATAATGTACTCCAGGGTGCGTGTCATGGTGGGATAACATCACTTCTTGGATATTGGATGCACTTGACCTGTGACCTCATGCCTAATCACCTGAGCAGTGACATTATCTCAGCATGACACACACGTCATGCATTTTTCCTATATTATACAATGGCAAGAACATTTATAGACTTCTGATTGGTCAGTGTATGTCTTGAATAGTGATGTCATCTGAGCATAACATCATAGTATTAAGGTCCATCACAAATAACCACAATAAGAGGAAAAAAATTAATCAATGCACCTAGTCTCCACTACCCACACTCTTCCCACTCAAAACTGCCATGGCTTCCTGCCATCCCCTGGCAAATTATTTATTCTAGGACTTTTTGTTAGACCCAAAGTCAGCACTGAAAACCACCAGCAAACTGCAATCTTTGTTGTTGTTGTTGTTAAGCTGCAATTACGAGCAGCTTCTCAGACATTGTCCACAGCACAGGAGTGACTGCAGCTGTAAGCCCTGCCCACCCCTGCTCTGGTCTAAATGGCTTTTCAGTAAGCTTTCCTGATCCCTTGGTGGTTTCTGTCTGTCCTTCCCAAGCAACTTTCTAAAAAATATAACCAGTGGGACTGAGTGACTTACTGATCACATGTCAAGTAGCAGAAGTCTCTTGGTCATCGCAAGTCAATCAGGTGATCAGCTCCATTTCATGATCATGGCTCCATGCCCTCAACAGCTACTTAAATTGAAACCAATCACCCGGTCCCAGTGCAGGCAGTGGGGCTGGCTGAATTAAACTCTACGGCAAAAGCAGAGGTGAACAGAGAACGAAAAAAAACAAAAAAGGGACACAGAGAACAGAGACCTGTTGTGTGGGTGGGGTGAGGAAAACACTAACAAATACGAGTGCTGCACTATCTATTAGCCAAAAGAGGAAGAACAGAACTTATTTTTTAAACTGTATACTTACCCATACAAAAAAAAAACATAAAATGTGTTTTAAAACTGTATTTTTAAATATTCTTTTTTTCTTTTTTATAAGCAAGAGCCGTTGTATAATAATAATAATGCACTCCAGGGTGTGTGTCATGCTGGAATAACATCACTTCTTGGGTGTTGGATGCACTTTGCCTGTGGCCTCCTGCCCAACCACCTGAAGCATGATGTTATCCTACATGGCACACTCCCTGTCATACATTATTGCTTAAATTTATCATTGCTGCTAACATGCATGTATGTCAGCAGCAGTGTTAACATGCATACATGTTATAGACATGGTACTGTATAACTAACCATATTTATCAGTACCTCATAACTGCATGTCAGCAGCAGTGCTACATGCAACAGTCTGCAGTAAATGCAAGAAGTATTTTATGGTTCATATGGGTAAGAGAAATACTGTACTGTGATTGGAGAAATCCAGTCATGTGACCATGCTGCTATCCCTGCGCAGGTCAGAAATGCTTAACTTTTTATTTATTTATTTATTTGCTTTTGGTAACTGGGTAAGCACGCTAGACAGCAAGTGCCTATTTTCAGGTGCGACCCGGGAGAATTACAGGGTTACATAGAAGGAATACATAGTAAGCATAACAATCTGGAGTGGCATACTCCAACAGTGGAATTTACATGGGAGAAATACATAGTCATCATTGCTAACAGGAGCAGCATGGTCCAAACGGAGGGACAAGACACTAGAGAGAATTCTAAAGCAGTAGGACACAGCAAACATACAAACCGGGGGCACAGAAGACCTCCCCCTTGGTTGAGAGCGTAACAATGAACATATACCCAGAGGTAGGGAGACTTCACCAAGGCGGTGAGGGAGGAAGAGCCTAGGGGTACCAGTCCAGGTGGGATGGTGGGCGAAGGGCTGGAGATTAGGCAACACACAGACAGGACGGAGCAGATTCAGGAAGCTCAGAGGAGGTTGAAGGTTGAATGAGAGGAAGCTCGGCGTGGGAGGAAGAGTTCCACTAGCAGGTGCGTGGGTGGTAAATGCTCTATCCCCAGCGAGGTGCGGGTTTTGGGGACCAGGTGGGTCTGGGACGTCGAAGACCTAAGCTGGTAAGCAGGGAGGGGTGTTTCGGGGAGGCAGCAGGCGGGTGTGGCAGTTCGAATTATGTTGTCAATAAAGTTCCCATGTTGTAGATCCAGAGTTTTTCAGGGAGCCATTCCAGGTGAGAGTAGGCGTGCATTGGTGAGGTGAGGCAGGCGCTGAGTGCAAGCGGCATATATTGTTATGCAGTGGTGTCCCATTTGGCTAGGTAGGAGGAAGGGACAGAGGCAAAGGCCACGAGACCATAGGAGAGGGTGGGCAGCAGTACACCCCTGGCGAGTGCCAGCCGGGCCACCGGGGTAAGGCAGTCTTTGGCCCTGTATGCGAGGCCGAGTTTGCCATTAGTGGCATTGCATATGCTTCTGATGTGCATGGAGAGGTCGAGTTGGGGGTCGAGGGTGACTCTGAGGTACTTAGCGGAGTCAACTGTAGGCAGGAGGGAGTCACAGGTACCATGAATTTTGAGAGGCAAAGTGCAGGAGGAGATTTTTTTCGCAGAGCCAAAGAGCATGGCTTGCGTTTTCTTGAGATTCACAGCGAGTTTGTGCCCTTCAAGCCATGCACCGACATGAGAGAAGTCCGAATTGAGTTGGGCGCTGATGCTGGGAACATTGGAGGCGCTGGCTAGTAGGACTAGGTCATCAACATACATAGAGAGGTGCTCTTCTGTGGTGACAGAGGGTAAGCCGTTGACAAACAGGGAGAACAGGATAGGTCCAAGGATAGATCCTTGAGGCACTCCACTGGAAGCGGGTGAGGAGGCGAGAGGGTTGCGTTGAGCAATGAGTTGCTTCCTGTCCCTGAGGTAGTTGGTGAACCAGTCAAGGGAGTGACGGGAGAAGCCGAGGACTGGCTAGAGTGAGAGGAGGAGGGATGATCTACGCTTAAGGCTTCGGATAGGTCCACACAATATGGCCCCAGTCAACTTGCCCTGATCAGTTGCCATCCTGATCCTGGTTGTGACTTCAGCAAGTGCCGTCGAGGTGCTGTGGCTTTTTCAAAAGCCATGCTGACAGGGGGAAAGGATATTGTATTCTTGAAGGTAGTGGACCAGTTGCGTCATTATAGCTTTTTCCAGAAGTTTACTGGCAGCTGACAGTATGGCGATCGGATGATAATTGCTGATGTCCTTGGGGTCACCGTTTTTCAGGACGGGGACTACCCTAGCAATTTTCCATATGTCGGGGATGACCCCTGCGATAAGCGAGGTGTTAAATATGTGGGCAAGAGGCCTGGCCAGGCAAGGAGCGCCCAGGCTGAGGAGCTGGGGTTCAAGGCCATCATGGCCCGGCCCCCCGTGGGGAGAGAGACTGGCAAGAAGAGCCTGGGTCTCACTCACGGAGATCATCTTGAGGTAGAAGGGCAGACGGGAGGGAGAGGGGCCACCAGGCGTGGCGGTCGGACTGGGAGGGAGGCGGACGTGGGTCAGTGAAGGCGGTTAAAGAGGAGGCAATGGTAGCGGGTTGTTACAGTTAGCCCCTCAATTGTCAAGTCAGTGACTTGAGCTTTGGCCGAGCCACCGGCTAGATTTTTTATGTTCATCCAGAACCGTTTTGGGTCACGAGCAGAGGCGATCAAAGCGGAACTGCAGTATTGACTTTTTGCATCACGTATCACCCACTTACAGGAGTTTCTAAGGTGACGGTATTCCTGGAGGTCATTAGGGTTACATGATGCCCTGTATATGGTCCAGGACTTGTCACGCCTCTTCATAAGAGAGAGGAGCTCACTGTGGAGCCATTTCGTAACAGGGGCTCGGACACGCCTCTTGGATAGGGGAGCATGCCTGTTCTGAAGTGGGGTATAGGCCGCAAGGAAGAGGTCAAGGGCTGCAGTGGGGTCACGAGTGGCCAGGACATGGTCCCAAGAAACACCCTGGAGGTCCATGAGGAAGTTCGGGGTTATAAGTTTCGAGTAGTCCCTCATGGTTACCACTCTGCTGTGGGCCTTGGGTGGGTTAGAGCCCCATATGCAGTAGACTGGAGAGTGGTCCGAGATGGAGTCAGGAGGTCCTGATTGACAATTTTGTCAAGCCGATTGCTAAGGACCCAGTTAATGGCGTCCCTTGCTACCATGAGAGAGAGGCGGGTGGGTTCCGTGATGATTTGACTGAGGAGAGGCTGGAGAGAATGGGTTCGCACAGCTTGGCGTTGGATCCGAGCCAGTTTATGTTAAGGTCGTCAAGTATGAGAAGTTCATTGGAGCACACCTTCTCCCGGAGTAGCTCCAGGAGTGACGAGAGTCCCTGCACTCCCCCCTTTGGGGGGTTGTATGCACATACTATGTGCACCTTCTTGGTGTTGCCGAGTAGAAGAAGTAGGTGGAGAAACTCACAGGGTAAGGGACTCTGGATTTGGTGAGGTACTATGGAAATGTAAAGGTGGGTCCGGTGGAATACAAGTACTCCCCCGCCTCTTTTGGTCCCAACCCTGTCAAGTCTGGCCAGGCCATACCCCGGGAGTGCACAAGCTGAGTCAGGGGTGCGAGGTTTAAGCCAAGTTTCCGTAAGCCACAGAATGTCAGGCTTGTAATGGGCAGCCCAAGCAGATAGCTCTGCATGATTACGGAGGAGGCTGCGAATGTTCAGGTGGGCTATCTTTAACCCCTTGGCTGCACCCCAGGAAGGAGGGGGGCAGAAGGAGACTGGGCGCACAGGAGGACGCAGGCTGAGGATTGACGAGCCAGGCTGAGCAGGGAGGGCCATGTCACAGGGTGTGTGCTACCAGAATGCACCGCCCAAGACTAAATTGGTGGATACCAGTCAGAAGTGACAGAGGTAGTTAGAGGAAGTAGGGATAAGTGGGGAGGGAGGCAGAAGCTGGACAGATGGGGTCCTAAGGTCCTGGAGACCGTGATTAGGAGAAAAGTTCCCCACGGGAACAGAGTAGCAGCAGTTGCGGTGGGGAGACACCAGGGCATCTAGGGCAGGGGTAGGTACTGACCAGAGATGGGGCAGAGGGAGAGAGGAGGGTGGGAGAAATCCCCACTGGACCAGCACTGGTGCTCACTTGTGGGATAAAGGTTAAGAGAAGTGTCAGGTAGAGGATTATTGAGGAATAGCCCCTAGTGGCAAAGAGGTATAGCCTGCAAATGGAGAAGTGGGCTGATAGGTTATTCAGCACCACGTGACAGCCAACTATCGCTATATAGGCGAGAGCCCACCAAGGGAGGTGATGGGGGCGGCGGGGCTAGTCCTGCGCACTGTAGAGCGTGTCCAACTGAAACTGCCATGGCTTGCTGGCAATCGAAGTCGGGAGGTCCTGCAGAGCAGACGCCTGCATTTACCAGCAGGTAGGCAGAAAATCATTCGTTTCAGCTGCAGAGAAGGCAGGGGCCTTAATGGGGTTGTACCGGTACTGATTTACCTTTGGTGGGAGCCTTCACCAGCTGGGTTCTCAGCGGGGGTGGGGTGGTGGAGGGCCTGTTGGCAGCCCTCACCCCCGCAAGGCCCTTCGTTCTGTGGAGGAAACAGGAGAGGAGAATTTTGAGCTTAAATAGGCACGGGGAGGGGGAGGTAGAAGCAGTACAGATTTGCAATCAGCAGGCATTGGGATTCACACTCGGTAAAACTGTAAAACTGCCAGACTGTAATAATAAAATTCGGACACACAACTTTCTAGAAATACATGTATGCTATGCTAGCTGGCAGAAAATGGCAGATAATAAAATTCAGACACCCAACTTCTAGAAATACATGTATGCTATGCTAGCTGGCAGAAAATGGCAGATAATAAAATTCGGACACCCAACTTTCTAGAAATACATGTATGCTATGCTAGCTGGCAGAAAATGGCAGTAAACTAGGGAAATGCAGCAACATTAAAAGCGTAGTAATACAGCATTGTGAGGGGCAGTAACAACAGGTGTGGAGTGAGAGCGTTTTGAGAGCAGCAGAACTGGTAGAATTGTTTGTGGCACTGGGCAAGATGGCGGCCGTGCTTGCATCAGGGTGAGGGCAAGTAGCCAGTGGGCAAGCCGCACCACCGCACATGCGGTGAGACACTTAAGGTAACCTGGGGATTCGCTACCCACCCAAGCCCTCCCAGGGAATCAGTTAAGGTAACGCTGTAAAACGTCCAGTTGATGGCAGATTCCACTTGCAGAAAAAACAGAAAAAAAACAGTCTTCACTCCTACACCGACTCTGTAGGCGCACTGTAGAGCGTGTCCAACTGAAACTGCCACGGCTTGCTGGCAATCGAAGTCGGGAGGTCCTGCAGAGCAGATGCCGCAAACTTTTACCAGCAGGTAGGCAGAAAATCGTTCATTTCAGCTGTGGAGAAAGGCAGGACGCAATGGGGTTGTACCCCGGTACTGATTTTACCTTTGGTGGGAGCCTTCACCAGCGCTCGGGTTCTCGCGGGGGGGTGCGGAGGGCCCGATGGGCAACCCTCACGCACCGCGAGGCCTTCGTTCTTTGGTGGGAGCCTTCACCAGTGCTCGGGTTCCGCGGGGGGTGGGGTGGTGGAGGGCCTGGTCAGCCCTCACGCACCGCAGGGGCCCTTCGTTCTTTGGTGGGAGCCTTCACCAGCGCTCGGGTTCTCGCGGGGGGGTGGGGTGGTGGAGGGCCTGGTCGGCAGCCCTCACGCACCGCAGGGGTCCTTCGTTCTGTGGAGGAAAAAAAAAACCTCATTACTGGGTCCTGAAATGAAAAAATCAGGGAAGCCACTTTATCATTGCAATAAGGCATTCTAGAATATGCATAATTGAGGGATAACAGCACTTCTCGGGTGTGTAACTCTTCACTCCCCGAGGTATGCCATTATCTCACAATAACGCACACTCCATGATGCCTTATTGTTTAAATTAGATGTTTTCTGTGCCACCTAGCAATATGTCACTGGACTTGGTAATAGGTTTTTATTACGACCCACAAAGGTAAGATCAAAGACATAATATACAATAATACCCAGCCTATTGATGTTACCAAATGCTATTTACTAAGAAGCAGGTCATTCTGACATAGGTAGATAAGTACCATCATACACTGTACTGTGGCCTAGTAAGCATTAATTAAAAAACAAAGTGAAGCAACATAATGTGACCATTGCAACAATGATGAGGCACCACAGTGTGGTTATTTACATGCTATTTGTTTTCCGTTTCCTTTTGTAACATGGCAATAATCAGACAGGTGAAATGGGGACCCGTGATTGGCCAAATGGCATCATGGGTGCCAAATCGGAAGCGGGTATTAATCCACGATATATGCGGTGCCCGCAATGGTAGTACCACAGCGAGCCAGACCCCCAGCTTAGCAGCACTGGGCATAGGTGGGGAGCAAGTCTAAGAGCCGCAAGAGTGGCACAGCAAGAGGGAGAGCAGGTATGCACATACGGAAACGTGGAGGGGGGACCAGAACCAGTGGCGCACTGAACTCACAGGTAGGAGAGCCCAAGATGGATATAGGATGCAGGGAAGAGAGGACGCAGACCGTGGCATCGGACCAGTCAGCGGGAGGCAGGAGGAAGTGACCGACACCTGTATGCTAATTTCGATCCGAGCGCAGATCGCAGCGACTGAGCACTCCACCGGAGACCTCCAGCGGTGGGTATGAAGGTAATACCCGCGCAGAACTGCAGAATATCAGGACAGCGATGTCAGCTGCACTCTGTGGTTTAGTTAGAGCTAGACATAATATTGACCCCATCAGTATCTAAATGTTGTTTTCTGCAATGATTTCAAAGTGCAGTAAAACTCCTTTGTGACAGTGCCGACTCCCTGTCTTATCTTCCTGAACGCACAGTAGCCACCCTCCTTGCGACACCACCGTCACACGGGCCATGTTACAAGCACATTAAGCCACTCTGGCGGTGGCATCTAATGCGATTGATGCATGGTTGGGTGGTTGTTCGCCCTCAGCCTCTGGCCTCAGGCCACAACCCCCCCAACCATGCATCAATCCAGCATTAGATGCCGCCTTCATCGTGGCTTAATGCTTACATAGATACAGAAAGTACTGAAGTCAACTTTGCAACAATATCCAATTGAATAATACACAATGTTTCCTAAAATTATGTTAATCATTACTAAATCCCCAAATAAAACCTGAACCAGCAACCATGCTGCTTGTAAAATGTGATAATTGTATAAGCATTATTTCTGTCATAGTAAGAAAATAATTAAATAATAATATTAGACTTACATTCAAACTTGAATACACAATCTAAACTTTGGGTATTCCAAAAACTATCTACCATACTGTTTTAGTTCTTTATACAGTAGCTGTGTAAGCAGTGATGATACAGTACCTTTCAAATAAAAGGAAAGTCCTTTTTGTTTGAAAATCGAAATAATAGTAATGTGACAGCATTATCTTGATGCACCAAAAAAGGTGTGATGGTCATACAATAAAATGTTGTTCTTATACTTTTGTTTTGTCCATGTGCTTTCCTTGCAAACCATGATGGTAAAAGTTATGTTATACCTTATGCATTTCAAGTCACGCCTGAGACATCAAACATGTTTACTCGTTACTCATTTTCCTGAAACGTGACCTTCGTTTGTGTACAAGTTCATCCTCTGAGGGATGTACATAGTTTGATGCTACAGTTGAAAGAGGATCATCATCAAGCTTAAACGAATCTGGCCTTTTTATGGGAGGAGTAACTTGCCCGAAGAAGTACAATCTCTTTGTGTATGTTGTTGATGTAGTCTGTGAAAGTACAAGCACAGTAATAAGAAACGCCATACAATAAAAACATTAACAGCAGTATATAAATTGCCTTTGAAATACAGGTTTCTGATCAACTGATCATATTCTATTTGTTATGTTTTAATGTTTTATTGACATACATGTACAGCATATTTACATGTTGATTCGGATGTCACAATACTTTAAAAACGAGTAACATTTTTAATAATATCAGTAAGCTGCCCAAAGGAGTTATTTAAATAGTTGGCCAATCACCATATGTAGGTATGTGGCCCTAAGATATGCCTCTTACAACTTTATACCCATAGCAGGAATCAGGAAGTTTGGGTCCATTTATCAATAAATTATTTTACTTACTGAATGAAGTCAATGTTTTAACAGGATTCCCCTACTGCTTCCTCTCCCTTTTTGGCCTTAGGGAAAAACATCTTGAAGTGTTGTTTCTCACGTTTGGTAACTGCATGCAATTGTGTTGCATTTTTATTAAACTGCCGCGATGCAAGTTTGTGTCTGTAAATTTTCAATTTTCAATATGAGAAGTTCAAAAATACGATATTTGTCATTAGTGCAATCAAGTGTGTGTTCATAATATGTCTAATTTAACTTTACCTGCCATACACTGTGTTGAAAAAGAAACGCGAGCATTTTGGGGTGAAGTGGCAGATCAAACTGTGGAAGACTTCTAACCCATAGGTCTGATATGCTGGAGACACCTCCTGTAGATCTTTGAGCAGATATGAGCTAAACACAACCTCCGATATCAATTTGTGCTGTCTACTACCTGTTATTTTAAAAACACAAATGTTGGTTTATATTTTTACATATTACACCTCTTGGGAAAATCTCTGATAAGGCTTAGCTATATTTAGATAATTCAAATCACCTTTTCATAACCATTCATGTTCATCTGTTAGTTCTGAGTGTACGTATTCAGGAAACAAGTCACCATGTCCAATGTGGATGTTAGCTATGTGATTTAGCAAGCTAAGCCATTTTTTGTGTTATTGCCTTCTGATGCTGTGCTGTTGACCCAGACACCCAAAACATGTAGTTATTGATGGGATTAATCCACATACATATCTGGTCACAGTCCTTCTTTTTAGCTGCCTTTTCCAATTTCTTGCACACACCTAAACAGTGAAACACCAAAGTAACTAAATATATAAATTACTGAAATAAATATTATGTGAGAACTTAATGATGCCTGGTGGAAATGATGCAGTGTGTTACATACCTTTTGATAAACACCAGATATCAAAACCATGTTTTTGGTCTGGATGAGTTCGGCACATGTAAGCCTTCACTTGCACACGTCTGTCTGTGACCAGTTGTTTGACCCTGCAGCATCGTTCTTCTAGGAATTCCAGTCCCTACGTGAGTCCCTGAAGTTCCATTGCATTCAAGTTTTTGACTTGTTAGCACTATAGAAAAACATAATATTATCAATAGATTATGGACATGTTATTCCTGGATTTGTGCAAGTGCTAATATATTTCCAGAAGCTTAGCACTGGTGCTCACTGCAGGCCCATATTCAGATGCCCTACTAGTGCCTAACAAACACGGCTGTGACAAAGAGGTAAAAAATACCACTGCAGTGATTCAAATGAAGTGTCAGCTCATTCATATCATGCCATTGGTATATTCAAATGCTTTCTGTGGTGATGATATAGCCTTCCAAGAGTATAATATCTCCAGGACCACCTGTGGTCAACCAGACTGTGTCAGAGCATGGGGACGCCAGAGACTCCATCCTCAGAGGAAGACAATACCATGTGGGATGCTCAGTTATACTCCCACCCAGCTGGGCATCAGACTACCCAGCTCATTATTGAAACCTGGGTCACTTGATTCACAAATGGAAGTGAACAGCTTCACTGGTGTGCAGGCTTCTACCATCACATTATAAAATTCACTGTTGGCATGCTGTCCCTTCCACGCCATATCCTGTCCATTAATTCTGTATGATTCTCTAGAGATGCAGTGATTCCACCAACCACCATTGGTCCATTGTCATCCCTAACAGACACCCAGCCTTACACATCCACTGACATCCCACAGCTCCACACCAACTTTTACCCCACTTACCGTCATGTTTGGAACAGCCAAATACAGTGAAAAGCACAGCACTCCTGTCATAAAAGAGGCATTCCACCGTATTAGCTGTCAGTGACCATGCATACTTTAGAAACAGCTATATCTGTAGTAGATGCACTCAGTGATAGCTCGTACCTGCTGACAATGCGATATGAGGGCTTTGCCAGCAGTTGTGTATGTCTGGTCACTGCACAATGTGAATCAGGATAAGGATGTGGTGCTCAAAGATGGGATGTCAACAAAAGGGTTTGGTGTGGGGATTATGGTGTGTAGGCATTAGACCACTCTGATGTTATAAATCACTGTATAGTAGGGTAACAGTGGTGATATGATCCAGTGGATAACAAGGATTAAGTAAGGAGTGCTAAGTACTGTCTAATCAGCAGGTGGGGATGATGAGGCTGCTCGCCAGATGTACTGCTCTCATTCTGTTGAGAGTGTGTAGTGAGCCAGGCAGTAGTAGTCCAACTATGGATGGTGACAATCAATTGATGTGCTTTATACATCTGGAACATACCTGTACAGGTCAGGTCATGATTGTGTATCAGCCTGTTTCCATACAGGAGCATGTGTGCCATGAAATTAATGAAATGCACGAAGGTTGAACACAATAGCATAAACAATTTGTTCCCGTCAACACTTATACTTACAACAATGTAATTAATATGACACAAACTAACCTGTATAAGCATCATGGATAGCATTTTGTTGTCTTCTAGGTCCCATCAAGGTGTACAGACTGTACTTTGCACAGTGTCCCAGGGATACACATCCTGCATCCCTACCTACAGTAATATTGGTTCCATTCCCTTGCATTCTTCCAGCAAAATTGTTTGTTGACCCAAACATTATTTATGGTGGGTATAATGTAGCAAAGCTGAATTTTGTGATAGGTCACTGTCGTAGAGGCATAGTTCAGGAAGCATAGGCAAACCAAGAGAAGTTACAAAATTTGCAAGTACTGTTTTATTATTATTCAATAACAATAAAATAAAAAATGAAATTGTGCAGACAGCTCTTGAAACAGGCAGATTAAACAAACAGAAGTCCTTCATCTGAGAGTCTCTTTAACTTCTCCAGCTCTCTCTATCTCTAAACAAAACATTGCTCCTTTTTTATAAGATGTGTTCCCCTGGCAATTAAATTCTGCATCCTGTTCTTGTAAATTAAACTATCTGTGTTCCACAAAATTTATTAAAACTTTATTGATTTCTTTCATGTGAGCAGCCTAAAGAGTACATTAGTCTTCTTAACAGGTGCATCCAATTAGGACATCCTGCCCCAGGGCTGATTTCCTGCTGATAATTCTGCAAACAAGCTCATGGAGTTCAAACTGCACCTCAAGGTTAAACCCATGTGTTCCAAAGAAACCCAAATAGCTTTCTACAAAAAATTCAATAATATAATTATATACATTTGCAAACTAAGAGACACAGATAACATACAGATTCATATATATTTATTTTAACTACAGAGAAGCAAGGGAAGAAAGAAATAAAAGAACCAGCAAGTGAAAGAAGGGAGAAAACGGAAATTGTGGGGCCATCAGAGTGACCAATTCATAGCTGCCACAAGAAAAATTTGATTGCACAATCAGACAAGCAAGAGACAGACAAGTGACAGAATGGGACAGGACAGACTAGATCCTTGCTTTTAACTCTGCATCACAAATGGGACAAGGTCTTATTCAACCCTGTCACAGTCACTGACGACATTACTAGTGTTTTGAGTATCTGAAACATATGTAATGCCTTAGATGGAGTCATTCTGCTGTAGAACATAGCTTTGCTTGTTATAATATCACCCCATGGCATTTTTTTCTTGTAATTATTGACTGCTACAGTCACGTTCATGACCTTGAGCACATTCAGAATGGACAGTAACCATTGTTCCAGTCTGGTGTGTAATGCAGCTTTTTGTAACTCGCTTACGCTGATGACACTTATTGAACAACATTGCCAGATCTTGATGTGAGATAACATAATAATTATGGTCTGAAAGGTCTGATGTTAGATGCAGACAATGTTTCACCTAACGTGAACTTGATGTGCTGACAAGCACATCGAAGTTCACTATCAACATCAGGATCATAATCAGAGTCGCTGTCATCATCTATTTTATCAATAACAGATAAATTCTGTTCCACTGAGCCAACTTCGGAAGCTGCACGCCTACCAGGGAGTGAATATTCATAGTTTACAGAGCTAGTGCACTGCCTAAAACTAGTATCAGCTTTTAAAAGCAGTCAGCCATTAACTATTATATCTGAGATACATTTTATTTTCCCTTTAGTTAATTAGAAGATTGTTTACCTTGTGTTAGTAGGTGTGATATGTGGGACAGCACTCTACCCCGGTGGCTGACATATATATCTCTATCCCCCACTACATCATCAATATTGTGACCTCACTGACTGTGATATCACTGTCGCTTAGGAACAGCCACTCAGTGGCTGCCAGGTTAGTCACCTGTGACGTCTCTGTCAGTGAAATCACAAGCCTGATGATGTAGTGGGGGAGGGATAGAGATAGATATGTCAGTTGTCAGGCTGAGAGCTGTTCCACACATCCAGCACAGTATTATCACATAGAAAACTCTATAATTAGCAAACAGAAAAAGAAAAAACACTTCAGAAATAAAAAGTTACAACTGACTACTTCTTAAAATTTGTATCATTTTCCTGTCTATCTGTTTTGGTTCCACTAACTCTTTAAATCACACTGAATACCAACTGACATACTTTCAATGTCTTGGAAGTGTGGAACTTTAGTCATCAAAGTTTGTATGCTATGAGTCCTTTGTGGAGGTCAGATGTCAGCTTGACACTTAACATGCCTCTATGTACGGACATGCCAAGGTGGGTGAAGGTCAAGACACTGCACATGGAACTGCTTCCTTGCTTCAAGTGGGGTAAAGATACCCTCGGACACCTTGGTAGCCATCCCACAGCATGGCAACTATTGTGGTGGTGCACCTGCATCACCTCAGTGGACATGCCAAGGTGGGGGAAGAGAAAAGTGCTGCACATGGCACTGCCTCTTCCCTATGCAGGAGGTCAACATACCCTCAGACACCTAGGTAATCATCCCACAGCATGGCAACCATCGTGGTGGTGCACCAGCATGACCTCAGTGGATATGCCAATGTGGGGGAAGGGAAAGGCTCTGTGCATGGCACTGCCCCCCAGGAAAGGTCAAGATACCCTTGGACACCTTGGTAACTCTCCAACGGTGTGGCAGTTACTATGGTGGTGCACCGGCATCAACTCAGTTGACATGCCAAGATAGGTGAAAGAAAAGGCACTGTGCATGGCACTGCCTCCCTTCTCCAAGCAGGGTCAAGATACCATTGGACACTTTGGCATCCATCCCACAGCATGGCAGTTATTGTGGTGGTGCACCAGCATCACCATGATGCATGTGTCAAGGTGGGTGAAGGAAAAGGCACTGCCTCCCCCCACCAAGTGGGGTCAGTATACCCTCAGACACCTTGATATCCATCTCACATATGGCAGTCATCATGGTGGTGCACCAGCAGCACCTTGATACACATGCTAAGGTGGGCAAAGGGAAAGGTGTGGTGCATGGCACTGCCCCCTCCCAAATGGGGTCAACATTCCCTCAGACACCTTGATATCCATCCCACAACATGGCAATTATCACAATGATGCAGCAGCATCACCCCAGTGCATATGCCAGGATGGGTGAAGGGAAAGATGATGCAACAGGCAGTGCCCTCCATCCCTAAGTAGTGTCAGTATACCCTCAGACAACATTTATGCTCCTCCCTGCAACTCCCCCCCCCCCGACCTGACACTGTTTCTGGCTGTTCTTCATCCCATTGTCACCACCAGTTTCAATCTTCGGTGCCACTTCCTGCCACTTGGCTCCCCTGGCTATACTCACATCCTCAGAGGTCCCAGCTTATCCTTGCCTAAGCACCCATCCCCTGGCACGGGAGATGGTACTGATAGTTCCTGGAGGGGTCTTCCAAGACATGCAGTACTAGGAGTGGTGGGGGTACAGGGGTGGTGTGCAAGGGCGGAACTGTTTGCATGAAGGGACAAGGCAGCCATCATACAAAATACACACTTTAATCTACTAAATGCCAGTAGTCACCTCATCCCCAATTCATATGGTCATCATAACTCCATGCTACAAAAAAGTTTGTTGAATACTGTGTGTATTTGTGGGGACAAAAATACTATAGTCTCCCCATGAAAGTGTGTCTTTTTCCAGGGGAAGCTGTGGGTGAACAGATAAATGATCAGGTGATTAGCGGTGGCAGTACTTGATGGTCTATGATTGAGAGGGCAGGATAGAACAGCACTCATGCACGCAGGAAAGTGTAAAACATTTTGTTAAAAAAAAGGAACACTGTACAAAAGACAAAATGCACCCAGAAATATAATAGAAATGTGTACACCAATCCAATGTCTATTTACAACAGTGGAACACTTCTTGCATGGTGATGTCATTGCTTCACTACTGCATGACAAAAAAATGCTGGGAATGGCTACAACATTTAGTTTGAGTTTAGCATTTTCCCACCCTAATGCAACCATATTTATAGGTTCACGGTCATAGCTGGATCACTCAAAGTGAGCCAAACAAATCCAGGTATGTGTTGGCAGTTTGAAATCCTTTCAGTGAAAAAAGTGAATCCATACCTTTCTGTATGGCTGGACATCAGGAAATTAAACAAACATATGTCAATGCCGAATGTTTCCTTGCGTGGTTTATGTGACAGGGGTGTATTGTGTTAGTTGAACTTCTCTTGGGAGGAAAAGCCTGCCTGAACTATGTTTTGACAAGCTGTCATATTTTGGACAGCATTTGAATATAGAAGCCCGGGTAATAAGAAGGCTATGTTGAAAATATGGGCTGCAAATATTTAAAATTTCTGCAGTTACAAGTATGCATACCAAAATTGCAATGAATAGGCATAACTGTCATTTTGACAACAAATGTTGAACATATTTTTCTTATCACCCCACATCATGAACCCGTAGGTGAAAATGTTCAAATCCATGGGAAAACGGCATTCAGGGCCACATGTATGAAAACAAATTTTGGGCAGGATGTGAAAAACGACAGCTGTACTGTTCATGAGGTGGTATGATAAAATGGCTATATTGAAAATTTGAAATGAAAATATTGAAAATGACCATAGTTACACATGTGCATAGAAAAAACTTGGCTTTTTTGGGGAGTTTTTTTTCACCACATTTTCAACAAGGCCTTTTTGGGACCCTACCTCATGGAGAGTGCCACTGTCATTTCATTCATTTGTCCTGAAAGGTGATTTCACACAGTGACTGTGTCAAAGTAACTTTAACAGGGAGGCCGTGAGGTGCTCGTACCACTGCCCTCCCCCCGCGGAGCGATCACCGGACCCATCCCCCTCCCAACCGGAGCATCGGAGGTCGTGAGGATCAAAACAGGGAACCCTCCCCCAAGAAGTGCAACCATCCCCTTACCTGCATGGAGTCACGCGGACTCCTGCTTGTAGTGCATCAAAGGTACTACTGAAAGAAACACCAGGCTGATCGATGTGCCTGGGTAGACTGCATTCCATGCCTTCCTACAGCTTCTACGCTGAAGCCCCGCCACCCCCATCACCGCCCTTGGTGAGCATCTGCATACATAGCAGAAGTCATGTGAGCTGTATAACCTATCAGCTCACTTTCCCATCTGCAGGTTATCAGATCTATCCACTAGAGGTCACATTAAGTGCCTTGCTACCTACGTCCTACTCCTGCAATTGGACAACAACTCTGCTGCCTGCTGCCAGCTGTAGAAACCACAAATCCCATCCCCCTCACTCCCCTGTGCCCTGTACCAACACAAAAGCCTATAAAAATCATCCCTCTTACTCCCACGAGCCCATTAACTGCGTAACAAAGGCGACAGAACATCCCAAGCACAAGAAGCTTAACAAGCCTCTCCCAATAATGCTGATAACCCACCTATACACCCTCACCAATCATAATGCTCCCCCCCAGCCTTAAGGGCCCTTTGCCCAGGATTTGGCTACTACGTGGGGGGACATTGAAAGCAACCCCGGTCCTTTCTCCCCAAACATCACTCTCAGTGACCCCACAAACCCCTTCTGGGAAAACTCCGGGGGGCTCAGGTTGGTTCACATGAACATTAGGAGCCTGAGACACAAAATGCCCGAACTTGAGGCCTGGACCCTGCTCTACAAGCCTGACATCTTAGCAGTGATGGAGACGTGGCTAAAGCCCCACATCCTCCCTCATGAAGTCGAACTGACTGGCTATCAGACCATAAGAAAGGATAGAATTGGGAAAAAAGGGGGGGTACTTATCTACCTCAACTCCTCCTTAAATACCTCCCTGATCAATCTCCAAACACCCCATGGATCTCAGGGTGAGGTATTACTTCTCAAACTACTCCTCGGAGATAGCAAACCTCTCTATATTGGGTGTGCCAACCTCCAACCCCTAACCACCGTCCCCTCCTTAGAACCCCTCACAAATGCTATCCTCAAGCTCTCCTTGGGGGAGTCCATCCTCCTCGGGGACTTCAACCTCAACTGGCTTGCCCCAAATACCTCCCGAATCAAAAACCTAATACTGGCTGCATCACTTATCCAAGTGATTGACATGCCAACCAGGCATAACACCAAATCTGGCAACCACTCACTACTCGACTGGGCACTCGTTTCAAACCCCGATCGGATACAGACTGCTGGGATTATGTCTGACTCCTTGAGTGACCACTGCCCTATCTTCTGTATCTGGTCCAATAAACCCCCCAAGGTTGCCGCCAGAGTGATTGTTGCGAGGAATTTCAGCCAATTCGTACCAGCTGACCTCTGCTCTGACCTCCTGAAGGTGGAATGGGGCCCCAGTGTCTCCCTCCCCACAATTGACGAGGCCCTGGATTACTTCACCAAGACGTTCTTGGCCATAGCAAACCAACATGCCCCCTGGAAAAAACTCAGAGTGCAGAGAAAATGCCACAAATGGCTAAACCCTAAGCTAAAACACACCATGCGGCTCCGGGACAAGGCATGGGGCTCTACTAATCCTCCGCATGCAAATCGGACTGGGAGAAGTATCAGTGCCTGAGGAACCAATGCAAAAAAGCCACAAAATAGGCCAAATCAAAATTCCTCAGGGACCTCCAAACAGGCAATCTAAGGGACCCAAAGAAATTCTGGGGCTACATAAACTCTCTCCTTAAAGGCCACACAAAAGAACACGATGCCTCACTCCTAGTTGGGGACTCATTTACCAACGACCCACTAAAGTGGCTGAAGCATTCTGCATATCCTTTACAAACCCCACTGGCTGCCTCCCAGCAGTGCCAGGGACCCCCCCTACTCCCCTGCCCAGACACAGTGCTTCCTCGCCCCTTATTCCACCTGAAACTAGTTGATCCCAGCACAGTACTGCCCCTCCTGTGCAAAATAAATCCCGACTTGTCTTCTGAGAACAACAGGCTAGAACTCCATCTGCTGAGGGCTGCAGCACCGGCCATCACCTACCCTGTTACCCTACTTATCAACAGATCCCTCCAAGAAGAGATGGTCCCCAGTAAATGGAAAGTTGCCACCATAGTCCCAGTCCACAAAAAAGGAACTCGGGACAGAGTGGAGAACTACAGGCCCATCTCTCTTCTCTGCCCCCTGGGAAAAATTCAGGAAAGACTAGTCTATGATCAACTTCAAGACTACCTGGAACAACACCTACTCCTCTCCAAAGTCCAGCATGGCTTTTGGAAAGGCCACGGCACCGACACCACCCTTATCAGGTTAACATTGGAGATACTAAATGCCATGGACCAAGGCACCCCAACGGGTTCTATTCATTGACCTATCCAAGGCCTTTGACTTGGTTAATCATCAGATTCTCCTAACTAAACTTCATCGGCTTGGCATGGATCAGCTCTCACTCTCCTGGACCACGAGCTACCTGACTAACCGATCGCAAAAAGTCAGCTGGCAGGGAGTCCAATCAAACCCTAGGCTTGTGACTTCTAGGGTTCCCAGGCTCCATCCGGGCCCCCACTATTCTCACTATTTCTGAATGACCTTGAAGAGGACTGTGCACCCTGCAACCATATCCTCTATCACGGATGACACTGTAATCTACTTCAGTGACCCCCAACCCTCGGTCATCTCAGCCAAACTCCAAGCTAGCCCTGCAAAGCTTGAAGCATGGTTTACTGCCAACCACCTAAAACTAAACGAAGATAAAACAAAAGCAGTCCTCTTCGGGACCCAATGGCTGGGCTATGACCGTAGTGGGCTACTCCAACTCTTGTCAGCCCAAGGAAGGCGTGTCGAAGTCACCGACCAGTTTAGGTATCTTGGGGTTGTCCTTGACCAAGAGCTAACCTACAAACCCCATATAGATGCCTTAACAAGATCCATCCACCAGAGGCTGGGCCTCCTATACCGCTTGGGAAACTCCCTCTCTGGAGAAGCACGATGGGTCATTGCTAACTGTAACCTCCTTCCCTCATTGCTATATGGATCCCCACTACTTCAGTCCCTCAGAGAGTCTGAGCTAAACAAGCTCACCACCCTCTACCACCGCATTGCTCGCTCCGGAACCTACTCCACCCCAAGGAGACATCACTGCGAGGCTCTTAAAGACCTCCACTGGCCGACACTGAGGCATAAATTATCCTACGCCTCTGCCTGCCTTACCTACAAATTCTCCTCCATTTGCCACCCGCCGCACCTTAGTGGCCTGATCACCCCTAAAGTCTCCATCCGAAACCTTCGGCCTACTACCAGTCGGCTCCTGAACATCCCCCGCATTCGGACAAACCAAGGAAAGTGCTCCTTCCAGTACACTGCCCCTCACTTCTGGAACTCGCTCCCTGCAAACTTGCTTGACAAACCCTCCCTCTCCTCATTCAAAGCCGGTCTTAAAGCATACCTTATTGAGTTGAGCCTCTGTGGCTGCAACCGCTAGATAATGCACTCAACTTTACCTCTCTAAATTGACAACTGACTAAAATCTCGCTCCCCCTGGACTAGCTAACCGCTAATGCTAATATCACTGTAGGCCTGCTACAATGTAACTGTACTCTCCAACCCTATCCAAATGTACCCCACTGACAATGTATGTACTCTGACACTGTCTTACTGTATGTACTTCGACACTGTCTTATTGTATTCTTGCCTCATGTACTGACTGTGTATGTATTATGTAACTGTCTTACTGTAACCTAATGTAAAATGGTTGGTGTACTCAACCCCGGGTTGCCCCTGAAAAAGGGATCTCTGGTCTCAGAGGGCTTACCTGGTCAACAAAATCTAAATAAAGAAATAAATTCTACGCCACAGGTGCAAAAACATATTTCAGGCAGAATGTGAAAATGGCAGTTATTCTGTTCATGAGGAGGTGTGAAAAAATGGCAATGTTGAAAATCTGGAGTGAAAGTATAAAATTGGTAAAGTTATGAGTGTGCGTAGAACTGCACCACACACACTTGTAACGCAGTAATTTTGGGGATTTTTTGCACCTGGCGGCCCTTCTGAAATTAAACTGTCCATCCTGGCCGAGGGTTGCACTGAGCCATCAGAGGGATAGTACGGCATTGGGGATGTGGGCTGGGTACCCGGAGCCCTCATTGCCTCCCCAATCCTCCAGGGGTATTTTCTACATGGAGGTTTCCCCTATGAAGTGTGGACATGCAATGACATTCTGGCACCAACATGCCGATGTATGCCTCCGCTCCACCCTTGATCATAGCACCGCATGTTCCTTGGGTGGCCCCCCATTTCCACCAGGAGCCACCAAGGAGCAGCATTAAGCCCAGATCCCTCTCTGGAAAGGGAGAGCAGTCCTCTGGATGCTCAATTCCTTCCCTCCCCTACCAACTCCCGTCGGCCTGAGTTCGTTCCCAAACCCGGGTCGCCGGCATGGCGCAAGGTGTGTTGTCCCACTCCTCAACCCTCAGTGCCACCGGGCCAGCTCCGATGTCACTCTTTTAATGTGGGAATTTCTTACTAAAGTTCATACTAAAGCAAAAGGAGCCAAGGGAGGTAATCTTCCCATAGCTGCTCCTGTTGTGAGTTATTTATACAGTAATACTCCATATTGGCACCTTTTAAAATGTGTCTATCAAGGTTGGCATTGAAATACTTTTAATTTTTACTGTTTATAATATCACTAGGAAGTTTATTCCAGGGGTTGACAGTGCATTGTGTGTAGTAATATTTTCTTTATTTAGAGTTAAATTTCTGTGGTATGATTTGAAATTGATGTCCATGTGTATTAGTGTTATGATTATTATTATGTATTAGATTTATTGCAGATATTTGGGAAAACTGGTGCCAACTGCCATTAGTGTCTTGTGTTAAATGTCTGGGGGTCCTATGGATCCAAGTTTAGGCATGGCACTTCACATTGAAATGGTAGGCAAGAGGATAAATCAGAAACTGGGGCTCCTTTATCAAAACTTCAGTTCATTAACTGACGAAGCATGATTATTAATAGCAAAGCAGGTGCCGATCACAACCTTGGATTATGGCAACATACTGTTTATACACCACAATAACATCTTTTTTTTAATTTATATTTTTTGCTGCACTAGCCCCTTACATCTCCAGCTGGCCCTTCCTGCCCACCGCCGCTGACCCTTCCCCATGGAGCCACAGTTTACCATCCGGGCAGGAGTAACGGGCGGCCGGCTACACCCTCAACTCATCCAGTTGTCAGGCAGGCCTTAGGTGGCAGCGTTGAGGAGACCGGTCAGGGCCATGCTGATTTTTTTTCTGTTCTGAGAGCGGGAGGGTGGTGTGCAATTATGCAGTGCGTCCACATGCCTCCCAACCTCAACCTTGGCTCCCTGGGAAGCCACCCCCATGGTCACCCAGGGGTGCTACACTGGGAGGCACAACCCCCCCCCGCTGCTTAATCCATTTCCCCCTTGGGCTGACCCCCCCCCCCCAGCCTCCTGGGCTTGTTCCCAAACCTGGCTCCACCACTGCGCCAACTGGCCAGCCCACAATAACATCTTTGGAGAAAAATATCAAGTAACACTAAATAACAACTGTAGATTTGCTCTCAAGGCACCGTACAGAACACACCCCTGCAAACTATACCATCAGATGGGTATTCTATCTCCCCAAATTAGGATTAATTATAATGCATCAACATTTTTACTTAGAATTTTCAAAAACTCAGTACCAGAGATTCTATTTGCATTCCTCAAGCCTTTGTCTGTGTATCACAGTACTAGGAATAGTGTGCCTGCACTTTTTTCTACTCCCCCCCCCGCCCCCCAAAAGCTGAAAATGTGCAAGAAATCATTTTCGTGGTTTGGACCAACAATTTTAAATGAATTGGCTTGTACTGTTAGACAGGCAAACAATGTTGTGCATTTTAAATATCTTTTAACAAAGTTTTACAGTGCTGATGTTAAGTGTCAATGTTAGTAATTTACACAGTCTTTGTACATGTTCTACTTCAGAACTTACATGTCTTTTTTATGTCAGGCATGACTGAAAAAGGGCTGTGTCCAGGTCACCTCCTGGTAAAAATTAAAAAATGAAAATGAAATTAAATGATTTTTGAATTTCAGATTTAAGTCATCGAAGAAGTTTTGGTCATGCGTGATGTCATAAAGTAATAGTATATCACCTCTGATTTGCCTAGTTTCTAACGACATCACCTTCAATTGCCTTAGCAGATCCTCATAACTCTCGTCTTTTAGATCATAAATCATTTTGGTGGCCCTCTGTTGTACCCTGTTGGTCTAAACAGTGGTGCAGGATAATTTTCTCGACACCCATTATGATCATGGTGAAATTATATTTTCTTGGCCCCATAACTTATTTTATTTTATTTATATATTTATTTATTTCAATCTAGGATTACAATACCTTTGAGCCGAGGCTCTTTTACAAAGGTTCCACGTCAGCGTGTGCAACAGTCATCACTTTTAGTTACAAACATACAGTATAGTCATTGACTTACAGACATGTAATAACCAGTACAAAGACTTGAGCTATGAGCAAGACAAGGGAAGGGGTGGGTGGTGGGGGAAGTGAGAGTAGGAGATCGAGGCTGGGGAGGAGGTGCAGGGGGTAAGGGGGAGTACAGGAGGTGGTTGGGGCAGGGCAGGAGTGGAGATATGGGGGGGAGGTGGGTGAGGGTGAGAGACAGTGCAGCCAGGGGGTCTTGTCAAGGGAATATGACAAGTAAGGTGCTAGGGGTGCAAAGACTGATTGTAAGTGCTGGGTGACGGGGCATTTGCAGCTGGAACGGTGGAAATGTTATGATGAGCGATTGCAGGATACAAGCAGTGAGAGGCACAGCTTGGACTTGAAGAGACCAAGTGTTGGAGTGGTCGCTATGTCGCTGCCAAGAGAGTTGAGCCAGTTGGATGCCCGATAGGCGAATGATCTTTGTCCTTGGGTCGTGCGACATCGTGGGATATGTAGTAGATGGGAATTGGATCTCCTTGTAGTGACGTTCCTATGTCTAGACTTAAGGAGGGCACAGACACCAGATGGGGCCAGACCCATTATAATTTTCTTGGCCATGATGCAGGTTTGGTATTTTACGCGTTTGTCCAGTTGAAGCCATCCAGATTGGGAATGAAGGTCACATGTGTGGGAACGGCAATGTGAGCCAGTGATGAGATGACAGGCCTTATTCAGGGAGGTTGCGATATGTTTGAGAGCAGAGGTAGTTGCAGACCCATATATGATAAGACCATAGTCTATGATGCTGACGATGGAGCTTTGGATGGCCACTGCCAGTGCTTCTGGGGTTAGGTGTTTCCTGTTCCAGAATAATATGCCTAACCTCGCATTGGCAGACTTTGCAACATTGCTGATATGGGCAGAGTATGAGAGGTGGGGATCAAGGGTGATGCCGAGGTACTTGAACGATTGTGTTTGCTCTAGGATGGCTCCTTGTTTGGTTGCAATGGAGAGGTGGAGTTGTTTGTTTTTGTTGTGGCGGCTGCAGAAGACCATAGACTTGTTTCTTTTCTGATTGAGAAGCAGTTTATGATTTAGAAACCAGGATTAAATGGAGAAGGCCTGCTGAAGTTTATTTTGTAATTGGATTAGATCAGGGTCCGAGGTGAGGATCACAGCATCGTCGGCGTAGAGAATTATTTGTTATGGGCAGCTGTCCAGTAGTGAGTTTAAGAATATGCTGAAGAGGACGGGTCCCAGAATGGAGCCCTGGGGGACTCCCAAGTGGACCAGCCTAGGGTTTGAGAGTGTATCAGCAATTCTTACTGTTTGGGACCATTCTTCAAGGTAGCTCTTAAACCAACCAATGGAGTCGGTTGACAGCCCAGTGTTCTGAAGCTGGACAAGCAGGAGGCGGTGACTGACGGTGTTGAAGGCTTCAGTTAAGTCAATGTAGATTGAGCCTAGTAGTTCACCAGAGTCAAGTGCATTGTGGATTGCGCCAGTGAATTCAAGTAGGGCTGTGGAGGTGCTGTGACCTTTGCAGAACCCATGTTGTTGCTTGTACAGGATGTTGTACGTATCCAGGTATTCTGTGAGCTGGTCCGAGATGATGCGTTCTAGTGCCTTGGAGAGTGGGGGTAGTAGGGAGATAGGTCTGTAGTTATCGAGGGCAGTTTTGTCACCACTTTTATGGATTGGGGTGACAGTGGCAGATTTCCATCTGTCCGGGAACTGGTTAAGGCTGAGGAAGAGGTTGAAAATTCTGGTCAGAGGACTAAGCACTTCATCAAGTGTGAGAGACAGGATTTTGAGATCGAGGGAGTCATTACTGAATCTTGATTTACCAAGGGCTTTGGTTACATATTTGCGTACTTGGTGAGCCTTGACTGCTTTGAAGTAGAAGCAGAGGGAGCTGGTGGGAGTAGTGTAAATTGCAGACAGAGGGACTTCACCATCTTTGAAATAGTCCTGAGGTAGGACAGCACTGAGGTCGATAAAGGCTTTGTTAAAGGTATCCGCAATGGTTTTTGGGTTGAGGGTTGTGGTTCCGTTGATGTTGAGTATTGATGGGGGGGCTTTGGGTGGATTCCCGGTGAGTTCCTTTATGTTCTTCCAGAATTCCCGACCATTGCCCCAGGAGTTTGTGAAGGCATGCTTATAGCAGGCGGACTTCACTTGCCTGATGGTATTGATGCAGTCATTGCCAGCACGTTTGTAATTTTGGATGTCGTTTTGCCTTCCAGAGTTTCTGGCCACCTCCCATAGGTGGTCTCTTGTTTTTAGCATCCTGAGGAGGTCACCTGTGAGCCAAGGGTTACTGAGTGATTTGACTTTGCATTTCTTACTAGGAGCATACGTGTCACAGGCCACAGTGAAGATGTTTATGAAGTGGTCAAAGGCAGTGTTTACATTGGTTGCATTGAAGATAGAGGACCAGTCTTGATGGAGGAGGTGGGATTTGAATCGAGGAAGGTGACCACTGGGTAGAACCCTGCTGGTGATAGTTTTTGGTGGTTGTTTGATTAATTTATTTGACCAGGTGCAGCTAACAGGGGAGTGGTCACTGAGAGAGTCAGGGAGGACATTAGTGTTAGATATCTACGATGGGTGACTGGTAAGGATCCAGTCCAAGAGTGTGCTGGTTCCAGTCCTGTAATTTTTCCTGGTTGGTGAGTCAACCATTTGTGTGAAGTTCGCCACAGTAATGGTATCCCTGTGTGCACCAGCATCGGCCGCAGGCCAGTTGATGTTGAAGTCACCTAGGAGGATGGATTCGGTGTCCAGTGGGAGTGACTTTACAAAGTCAAGAACAGCTGTTAGACCAGTTTCCTGTTCTTTGGGAGGGATGTAGATGGTGGCAACAGTGAGGGTTTTGTTTTGGGCTCTGAGGAGGAGGATTCTCACTGGCAGTATCTGAGCAGTTGTGAGTTGGAGTGAGGTAATGATGTGGTGCCCCTGTATGGAGTCTTTTAGGTAGAGAGCGCAGCCCCCACCTCCTTTGGAGAGGCGAACCAGCCTAAAGACATTGTAGTCAGGAAGGCTGATTGCATGGTCCGGTACTGATGGCGTGAGCCAGGTTTCGACAACCACCAGGATGTCAGGGCTGTGCTGGCTGGTGAAGGCCTGTAGGGCATCCATTTTAGGAAGGAGGCTGCAGATGTTGATTGATATGAATGAGAGGGCACCCGAAGGCTTGCTCATATTAATGGCTTTAGAGTAGAATGGGCCATGGTTTTGGTGCACGTTGCCTGACAGCATTAGGAGGAGGAGGACTAGCCTCAAGGAGCTGTGGCATATTTCTTTAAGGGAATGCTTTTGCCTGCTAGCATCTCGGGAAATTGTCGAGCATCGACGATAGTGGGAGAGGATAAGCGTAGACAGAGGGGACCAGAGTGGAGGGCTAGGACCAGTGTGGGTGTAGGACAGTTTCACGGTGGTAGGATGGACCCTGGGCAAGGGGCAGTGACCAGTGTGCAGTGTGCCTAAGTGGAGGAAGGATGTAGGAATGTGGAAGCTGTGGGGGAGGGAGGGAGGGAAAGCAGGCTTTGGGGCATGCAGTAGGGGAGGAAGACAGGCAAGAAGAAATAGAATAGGAGGTAGAGAACGGCGGAGGTGCATGATTAAGGTAGGATTCAGGGTAGGCGGAGGAAGGGGGTTAAGACAGGTTGGCGGGGCTAGAAGAAGGGGCGGAAGAGCAGTAGCTGGAACAGTGGGAAGTGAGGATATAGCCAGGAAGGCCAGGCAGCCAGGGACTGTGTCCTTCAGGGGGTATACTTTTTTTTTTTCTAATGAAAGACCAAGAATCCCTCTAGTGGCAGGTCTGTATAACCTGCTAATGGAAAACTAGCCACTTTAAAAAAAACAAACAAAAAAAAAAAAACTTCTAAGGTAGTTTATTTCTAGACCCAGCAGTTATCCCTCTCTAGTGAAGGTACCTTCTAAACCTAACACTGGTTTAAGATATTCTGGACTTTCTGTCATATGGGTTATGCTTTGATGCCATCCCATGGGATGTGTTTTAAAGAGGAACTCTCAGCTCCCCTGCTGAAATGCTCCGGGATCTTCAGGTACTAATTAAGAAAAAAAATGCAACTTAATGTAATGTTTAAAGCCACTTACACCTGTGTAGTTTTATTTTTTATGTTGTTGATACTGCAGCCCCTACCTGCCATGCTACTGTACTATAGTCCCCTACAACAAGCCCGCTGATGACGCGACTGACAGTTTAGCCGCAGAGATGTCTATTTGCCGGGTAGTCATTTTAATTGTATTAGTGTAAAGGAGCACATGGTTATGTTTATTCTACTGGTACCAATCACACTATGCTCAGTGCAATTGGTACTGGTAAAATAATCATGATCATGTACTCCCTCTCTCCTTGTGAGACATACCCTACCTTTGCGCTAAACACATTTATCCCCTCCTCCCTGTTTTACTCATGGTGCTGCTCCCTCAGGACAGCGAGCTGTTGTTCTACTTGATCAGTCTGTCCTATTTAGATCTGTGTCTAGGACAGCATTCCACTCACCAGTCATGATCATTGGTGTAGTTGGTCATGTGGCTAGTTATGTCATCAATGTAGTAAAGAATCTAGGGTCCTCTTTATTAGGGCTGCCAACATTTCCCAGCAATATCTCACTTCTGTCTCGTATACCCTTCAATATATTAAATCTCCTATTCTGGTCTTTCTCTTGTTGCAGTTGAAAAGGTATATTTCTGGAGAAAATGAAGGCCACCTCTGCCCATTTGATGTGTATTCCTGAACCATGAATCTGTCCCACCCGGTTCTCCTTCAGCAGATGTACCACTTTTTCAGCTAAGTAGGTCTTCTGTAAGATGACTACTGATAGGCTATATCTTTTAAGGTGTATTAGTATGCCAAATCTTTTGTCTGTCGAGTTGGCTCCTTTTATGCTCCAGGCTATAATCTTGATGGGCATCTTAGCCATGTTTTTTAACAACCTCGCTGCCATAATCGAGCAGTATAAAGAAGAAACCCCCTCATCATGCTATCTGGTACTTATTTTTTTATCTTTTACATATACAAAGCCATGTCTAACCAGTGTGTAATGTAATTATTGAGCCCTGTCCATCTCTTCCCCTCCCGTTTCTTCAACTCCCCCTTAAAAAGACAATAATCACACACATAATAAAAAACATGTACCCTCCTCCCCCCCCCTTTCCATTCTGTGGCTTGTCACTGAAATCATGTGAACCTGCTGGCCCGGTGGCGCTGAGGGTTGAGGCGCTGGATGCCACACCTCGCACCACGCCAGTGACCCGGGTTTGGGAATGAGCCTGGATTGCTGGGGGGTGGTGGGGGAGAGGATCGAGCATCTGGAGGACAGCTCTCCTCTTCTGGGAGGGATGGAGTCCCTGTTCGGTGCTCAGCTAACCTCTGGCAGAAGCCAGAGATACAGCAAGCACTGACAACGTAGAGAAGGGAGGGGGGAGTGGCAGACATCGATACCACGCCTTGACGTCAGGGTGCCAGCCACTCCCCAAGAAACTGTGGAAAATGCCCTTCATCTCCTGTGGAGATGGAGCACCGGAGCTTGCCCTCGACTTGCGGCCGCCCTCCTGGCACCCGACCGACCGACACTACAGACTGCTCAGGGTGTTGGGGCCCACCTGGTCCCCGCCCGGGGTGTAATCTGAGGCTACATGGGCAATGGAGGACTGACCAGGTAGGGCAGACTGCAGAGGGATGACTCCTTGGTGCTCCCGAGGAGACCGTAGCTGAGGGGGGGGTGAAGAGGAATAAATAAGAAAGTAATAAAAAAAAGAAATCATGTGAACCTGTTGTAGGTACCACTTCCCTACTATGCCCTTTGGTGTTCATCTGGGGTGGGATCATCTGGTGGCTACCAGCACCAAAGGGGTCAGGGGACCACATCTAACATTGTAAAAACTCATTTAAATTGCTTACAGCTGAATAAGCTATGAATTCAGCGGGAGGGGGCAGTAAACAATAGCCACCCTCCTCCAAAAAGGTAAAGGTGTAAAATATTTTGTTGGGTAACCTTATGAGATAACAAATTATTATCAACATACCTCATACCAAGAAAAGGTGTGTCTAATCATCTATATGCAACAGTTTACAAACCTGGAAAGCTAAAAAACATTAACAGTTATGTATCTGGGCAACTAACAGTAAGCTGTTACTGCTCAAGGGTGAAACTAAGTCTGAGAGTCACTGCATCGGGCCAGTATGTCTAGTATGATAGAAAGAAGCAATCAGGCCAGTCATTACAGTGTCTATCTCATTTTTTGCCTGCTGTCCATCATTAGAGTCCAGTTGCTTCCATCCTCAAGCTGACTGTCTGGTTTACAAAGTGGTTTCGGGTCTGCATAAGGCTCTTGTGGAACAGCAGATGTGGGCAGCCTAAAGTTCATTCACTCCTGGCGCAGTGTGATTGGATGTACATTGGTTCTGCCAGATCAGTTGTGCTACTTTGTGTCTGGCTGCGAGACATTTCCATGTTCTATGTTGTCGCTTTCTGTTTATCTCTCACTGCATAGCCTATCATCTTCCAGATGCCCTACCCACTTCTGTGCCTTTGGCTTCTCTGCCACAGGACTCCATGTAGCAGCTCAATCTCCCTCCTAAGGTGGTGCTGGCAACTGGAGTGGGCCTTATGCCAGTGGGTGAATCTTGTTTTGTGGTGTGGCAGGATTTCAGTAGACCATGGTTTTCTCTCTCAGATTTTCTCTCAGACAGCCCTAGAATTCAATATCCTGAGGAACAGCCTGTGGAGGTGAAAGTCCCTCCTTACCCTCTGGTCTACAAACTCAGACCCAGTCCAACGCCCGATAAAATAAGTCCTACCATCTGTATCCCAACCCCCGGGTCACCCCTGAAAAGGGGACTTCTAGTCCCAGTGGGTTTATCCAGTCACCAAAAATAAATAAATAAATAAATAAATATAACATAGGCAAGCATGTCCTTAAAGAGTAGTACAATCATCAGTCAGTGTCATGTTTAGTATAGGAGCAGAAATTTACTATAGAGGCTTACTTCTTCGCTGATGACATACTGATATATTTAACCCACCCAGACCAATCATTTCCAGCTTTGTGGAACCTCTTAGAAGAATATGGGAACCTGTCGAGTTATAGCCTGAATAGGGGCAAGACTGCTGTTGTCAAATTTTACTATACACCTCCAATTTTAATAACACAGCAATTTACTTTTAGATGGGATCTAGCCTCGATAAAATATCTGGTGGTTAATCTACCCATGAACCCAAAACAGCTGTTTGAAATAAATTATATGCCGCTAATGCAGGCCATAAAGAAAGATTTAAATAGATGAAAACGTATGCCATTACCTTTAATTAGTAAAATTAAAGTCATACATATCTTACCATGACTGTTGCATTTATTCTAGACACTTCCAGTACTTATTCCAATGGCCCATTTTAGGAAGTGGGATACTTATATTTCATGATGCTTATGGGGTGCCCCAGGGTGGCCTATAAAACACTACAGTGGCCAACCTGCCTAGGGGGACTTTCCCTCCTTCACTTATAGACATATTACAGGAAAGCCCAGGTAAAACATTTATGTCACTGGCTTGATCCCCATTACATAGTGCACTGGAAAGAGCTTCAGCTCATGAAATATATTCCATCTATCTCGCAGGCTCTGTTTGCTTACCCTAGAACACCACCCATGGTATTAATGCACTGCATATTTAAACAGGCGGTATTTGATACCTGGGACGGACCTTGGGAAGGAAAACAGAACTGAAAGATGCTATCATGTTACATAGACTAGCATACAATAGAGAATTTACTCCCCCCCCATATCCCTCGCTCAGATAGACCACAACTACAGACATTGGAACAGACATGGTCCGAACCACACTTTTCAATTTTATGAGGCGGGGGAAAAGACATTCGCACAACTATGGCAGGAGTATGGCTTGAAGCAAATATATTACTACCACTACCTACAGGTACACCACTACCTTCTTGCCCAGGTTTGAAGAACCTGCAAGATAGGATACCTATACCCATTGGTGGGCCTCGTACATTCAACTCTCACTGGAAGATTTCCAGACCCCTTTATATGCCTGTTTTACAAACTTCTACACCCCACACAGGTAGGGTTACCACCTGTCCCAAATTTTGTAGCACAGTCCTGATTTGGGCAACAGTGTCCTGCAAAAATGCATGAAAAATACTGCAAGTCCTGACCTTATACTGTAGTAGAAAATTTATTTTTAGCTTTCCTCTAAATGTTGCAGAAAACTATAATACCTTACCTAAAATACCTAACAATGATAAGAAACAACTAAAACACTACAACACTTAGTCTTAATTCTGATTACATAGAGAAAGCAAGCCTGTTGCATTGATTGAGATTACATATTGTCCTACAAAAAATCATGTTTTTGTAAGAAACGTCCCACTTTGGGCTTCTTAAAAGGTGGTAACCCTGCATACAGGGAGCCCCACTAGAACAACTTAGGGACAAATGGGAACGCAAGATCCAATTTCACACTCCCACACCATATCTGTCCCTTAACGATCCACTGCCATAGGCCAGGCAGCTCTGTCACACCATCTCCCTAAACTAGGGAACTCATCCCCACTCAAATTCAGTACTCCTCATCCCCTCTTCCATCTCTCTCACCCCCCATTACTTCTCCCCTAACTACACATGTCCCTAAACCCTTCCCTCATTCTCTCTGCCCTCTCCCACTCTGCCACTCAGTCTGCCCCTCCATGCACTTAACAACACCTTGTTGCACTCGCAGTTATCTCTCGTCCAATAGTTCTGTCTTCTGCTCTCGTATGTTGCCGCTGTAGCAAGCTAAACAAGTTGCCACATTTTTGGGTAATGTCAATCATCTATGTATTTAAGTTCCTGCTATGCCAATATCTATGTGGTAATATGAAATGTGACATGTGGAATTGTATAATGTGACAATTGTTATGTATTTATGTACCATCTATGCAATGCATATATGTCCTTAGTTCCATCTGTTACCCACACCCCCCAAGATGCACTGTGAGATGAGCAATCACGATTGTTCCATGTGCCTTTCTGGTGAAACTCTTCAATAAGTAAAAATAATTAAAATATCCCAGGATGATTGGCTCAGTGTGATACAACACTACTATAATGTCACTTCCTCCCACCTATGGCAGGAGTATGCATGGAAAAATATCATTAGATACTTCAACACCCAAATGATTACCTCAAGGTATACATCCCAACATACTGCAGCATGTTGGAGACAATGTGGGAATGTAACAGCTGATCATACCCAGAACTGACCCCTTTTTGGAGCCAGATTTGTGACTCCTTTAAACAAGTATTCCCAGAACTAGTAACGTTAACTTCACAGACAGCATTACTATTAATCTTTTCTGATGCTATGAGGGACACACCGAATATACCTCCTGTCAATTATGCTCACAGTAGCCAAAATTAAGTACGAGGTTATAGCTACAGGCAACAATCCCTGCTATTTCACAATGGGGGGGACTGTCTAATAGACATTTACTATGTGGGAAAAATAATGCACACCACACCTAGGAACAATTTATTAATGCAAAACAGATAGACAGGATGGTTAACATTTATGGTAAATGAAAAAAATTATTTTGTTCCATAGTTCAGGGATGATTATCATAAAAAATGTAATGACCAATGGTGGGAAGCAATAGCCAGCATTCTCCATCCAGATGACAGCTTCAAATGACAAACCTGTTGAATACAAGGAATGGTACATTAATGGAGCTGACGTACTGAAAAGTAACTAAGACTGATCTATGTATACTAATTGAGTACCTACTACCTGTGCCTGTCAGTTTCTGGTTGTCTGTGACACCCTCTGTAGACATGTGTTAATGGTTCATTAATTCTGTATCTGACCACAAGAATTTTCAATAGAATTCAGGTTTAAAAAAAAAGAAGAGACTTACTTCAACATTCCAAGCTGAACCGTGGGGGTTGAGGTTTAGGCTTGGCAAACAGCTTCAGCAGGAGGTCTGGCAGTTGTTGGGTAGCTGCAGTCACCGAGTCAAAGCTATGAGAGCTATGGGGAAGGCTGATGACACGTCAAGCTGGGAACAACACTTTAATCCCACCTGCATGTAGTTTTTGCTTTATTTTTTGTATGCTTTTGGTATATCTTGAACACTCTGGCTTAGGTCATTAAATATGTAGTGGCAGGAGTTGTTCCTCTGTAGTGATGGCTTTGAGCGGCCTGCTTGCAGGATAGGGACCTGGTTTTGGAAACTGAGCAGGCAGCAAGTGTTCACTGCTGGCCTCTTTCCTTTCTGACACAAGGGTTTGAGAGCCCTGGTGGCTCGCTCGACTTGTGAACAAACAACCTGGGAAAGCCTACAGTACGCTAAAGAAAAGGTCCTGAGCTGACAATGCAAAGGAGAGAGGGAAATCTGTTCTAAAGAAAATAAAACTTGTAAAAAAAAAACTTACCTATGCACCAAACTAAAACCAGACCCCAATAGAAAGACCTTTTCATTTATCTTACACCCTTGAAGAAGTCTGAAAAAAATCAGGCAGAATGACAGAACACGCAGCTTCCAACAGGAATTTGGGTTTAAACGCAGAAGCCAATTTAAGCAAATAATACATAGGCATGTTTTAAATTTTTGAATTTCTGTCTGTAGGACTTCCGGTAATGTCATGATCAGGACTGCTGCCTGAACCATGAGCTCTGCCACCTATCACTGCTAAAAGCCCCAAAAATAACATCAGACTCTAATGCATCATCAACATAATGTCACAGTAGAGCACCATCAACAGCAACCTCATCCCTGGGCATGGTTCAACGTCATCGGAAAGTGATCCTCAGAGAACTGAGAGACTTTAGGAAGGAGCAGAGACTCACCACAAAATCCTTATGCATGGACCTGCACCAACTGGAAAAAAGACTAACAGAAGCAGAAAGGTAAATAGTGGGGATGAATGGGAGTGTCGATGTAACTGAATGGGCCGTAGTACAACTATACCTATACACAGCAGTGTAGTCCCTGCAAGAGAAACTGGAGGACTCAGAGTATTGAAACAGGAGGAACAAACTTAGGGTATACAACCTCGCAGAGGGTGTAGAAGATATAGAAATGGTGCCATTCCTTCAGACCTTACTGAAGACCACTCTAGACTTGCCACCCAATGTGCAATGTGTGAACATGCCAGCAGATAAAAGACTAACATTCTGTCTAGTCTGCTTGAGTGTGCAGTTCCCAATGTGTCTACAGAGGGAACTTCCCCCTCCTCATATCCCTCTTTACTTCCTTCAGATACTCTCTCTCCCCCTCACACACACACCCACCTGCAACTTTCCCCTTCACCCTGTACCATCCCCCCTTAAAACTGTCCTCTGTTTTTAGGAACACCACTTCCTCTGGCAGCTCATTACACTTGGCCACAACCCTTACACTGAAAAGTGCCTCCTCATTTCCTTCCTGAACCTTCCCCCAGCAGCTTTAGGCTCTGCCCCTATTGGACTTGTTCCCATTAAGTCTAAAGTGGCCTTACTCAAGACCACCCTAGACTTGCCATCCAATGTGCAGTTAGAGATCGAGAGCGCGCATTGGGCCTATAGCCCAAAACCGCCAAAAATGCCTGTTTACTATCTATCCTGAAGGCACCCACACACATGATACAGTAGACGCTGTGAGAGCAGACTTGGCCACAACAGGAATAGTTCTCCTGCAGCAACATAAAGTGCCGGAACAGGCTGCACTGGCAGCTATATTAGTGCAAAGGACATGGCAATTGAAGGACACTCAAAAAAAGCATACTGCAGAGACATTCAAATAGCCAGTCAAACAAATTGTCAGTCAAACATCTCATGGTGGAAATGCTGGTTGAAGATCAAAAGCCAGATATTGCAGGTTTTTCTGAATCCTAGCTTACAAACAAAGTAGAAGATAGTGAAATAGGCTTGGCAGATCATCAATTATAGTGTTCAGACATTAAGAGCAGAAGGGGTGGAGGCTTTATTTTATACATAAAAAATACATTGGGACCAGTAACAACATTAACAAAAGGTAGCACAGGAAATATAGGTTATATGGTACTCTTCTTGCAAAATCTAAAAGTAGCTGTTGGGATTATGTACTCGCCACCAAATACTAAAATGGTAGACTTAGAACAGATTATTAATAAAATCCAGGACAGAATGAAAGACAGATTATTGGTTCTCATGGGTGACCTAAATTCTGATTGGCAAAAAATGAGAGGTAATAAATTAAAGGACATGGTGGCATCCCTTGATGTAATACAACAGACAGAAGAACCCACTAGATATACTAATACTATGGTAAAGGGAACACTATTAGATTTATCATTAGTTTCTCCTCGGTTAATTGTTTACTCTAAGGGAGTCAAATCACCTTTTATAGGGGATCATAATTTAATATGGGCAATTATCGGATGTACAGTACAGGGGTTGTATACAGACACCCATCTCAAGGGGAGGAAATGGACAAGAAAATGATAGAGGACATTCTCAAAATGGCTGAAAAAGGGGAGATACTGTTGATGGTGGAACTGAATATGCCAGATGTTAACTGGATGACATGTACTGCAGCCACATCCAAGAGCAGGGTCATTCTCGATGCCCTGCAGGGGGCAGGCCTTAGACAGCTAGTGCAGGAACCCACTCGGGAGGGAGCAATACTAGACATGGTACTCTCAAATGGAGAGAGGATCACAAATTTAGAAGTCAGTAGACATCTCAGAACAAGTGACCACTGCACAGTGTGCTTCACAATGGGCACAACCATGGAAATAAGCCATGCAAAAACAAGGATACTGGACTTTAGAAGGGCTGACTTTGACAAAATGGGTGAATACCTGAAGAATGCACTAGCAAATGGTGAAAAAGGAGGGGTGGAAGAACAATGGAGAAAAATCAAAACTGCCATCATAAAGGCAACAAGCCTTTGTGTGAAACAAATAAAGAAAACAAAGTAGAGTAAAAAAACACTATGGTTCTCAAAAGAGGTGGCAGGGAAGGTTAAGGAGAAAAAGGCTGCATTCAAAAAGTATAAGGAATCACAGAAGGAGCAAGACAGGAACTGTATCAATTAAAGCAGAAAAGACGTGGGAAGGCAGTAAGAATAGCAAAGGCCCAAACTGAGGAAAAAAAAAATGCACCAGTTAAGAAGGGAATAAAACCTTTATAGGTACATTAGGGAGCATAGAAAGGTTAAGGGAGGATAGTGAAGATTAATAAAGGAGAGGGGAGGTGGGCAGAGGGAGACAGTGAAAAGGCAGAGATACTGAATGAATACTTTTGCTCAGTATTTACAAAAGAAGATGAGGAGGAGTTACCTAAACCAGACAATAGAAGCACCCTGGGTAGGGGGGTTGACACCAGTCCATTCACAGAAGAAAGAGTCCTGAAAGAACACCTAAAACTCAAGGTGGACAAAGCAATGGGGCCTGATGGGATTCACCCCAGAATCCTAAAATAACTAAAGGAGGACCTAGTGACACCACTGACCATGCTTTTTAACAAATCATGGCAGAATGGGGTAGTACCTGAGGACTGGAGGAGGGCAGATGTGATTCCCTTTCACAAAAGTGGGAGCAAGGCAGAAGCAGGAAACTACAGACCTGTAAGTTTGACCTCAGTGGTAGGAAAAATGATGGAATCACTTCTGAAAGAAAGAACTGTTGAGTACCTAGAGGCCAGCAGGGCACAGGACCCAAAGCAGCATGGATTTACAGCAGGAAGGTCATGTCAGACAAATCTAATTGATTTCTTTGACTGGGTGACCAAGTAATAGACCAGGAGGGCTGTGGATATGGCCTACCTAGACTTTAGCAAGGCATTTGACACAGTCCCACACAAAGATTAATAATCAGTTAGCCAGCCTGGGAGTGGATCCCAGGGTGGTAGCCTGGGTAGCAAACTGGCTGCACAACAGGACACAAAGGTAATAGTGAATGGAACACATTCCAAGAAAGAGGGTTACTAGTGGAGTACCCTAGGGTTCAGTACTGGGTCCAGTCCTCTTTAACATCTTTATAGGTGACATTGCAGAGGGTCTGAAGGGAAAGGTATGCCTCTTTGCAGATGACACAAAGATCTGTAACAGAGTTGATACACAAGAGGGGGTAGAAAAGATGAGAAGGGACTTGACAAGGTTGGAGGAATGGTCAGACATATGGCAACTTAGATTCAATGCAAAGAAGTGCAAAGTAATGCACCTGGGAAACAAAAACCAGGGAAGAGTACACAATAGCAGGGGCGGTACTAACAACAACAAAAATGGAAAGGGACCTGGGGGTAGTCATATCAGATGACCTAAAGGTGGGTAAGCAATGTGAAAAGTTGGTAAGGAGAGCCAGGGGGATACTGGGATGCATAGGAAGGACATCACAAGTAGAAAAAGGAAGTGGTTATCCTCTATACAGACAGTTGGTGAGACCCCATCTGGAGTACTGTGTGCAGTTTTGAGACCTCATCTATGCAAGGACATAGACAGGATGGAAGCAGTCCAGAGGAGGGCAACTAAATGGTGCAGGGTCTGCAGAAACCATATGAAGAGAGACTGAGAGAGCTTAATATGTACTCTTGATAAAAGGAGGGACGGGGGACATGATAGAAACTTTCAAGTACCTCAAGGGATTCAACAAAGTCCAGGAGGGTAGTATCTTTCAGAAAAAGAGATGTGTAAGAACAAGGGGGCACAATTTAAAGATAGAGGGGGGATGGCTCAGGGGTAATGTGAGGAAATTTTTTTTCACAGAGAGAGTGGTGGATACATGCAACCGCCTTCATGAGGAGGTTGTTGGGTCTAAAACAGTGGGGGAATTCAAACATGCATGGGACAGACATAAGGCAATTATAGTGGGGGGTTGCAGGAAGTAGGCTGTTGGTTAACTAGAATCTGCAGCTTATCCAGTAGGTAGGGAAATGGGCAGACTGGGTGGGCCAAGTGGTCCTTATCTGCCATCAAAGTATATGTTTCTATGTAACCTCGGCTGCAACTGAGTGATGGGAGGGTTAGGGATATGAGACATCTTTCAGTCGACAGATTTAACCTGGATATATCAACAGAAAACTGGGAGAGATGTAAACAAATTCTGGAATTAGATCAAACAGTACAGTATTTTGTAGCCAGATTGTTGGAGATATGTGATAAGCATGCACCAAAGACAAAAGCAAAAAAGAGAAAGGCAAGGAATCAACAATAAATTAATAAAAAGTATTATGAGAAAGAATAGATTGTGAAAATTGGCTAGAAATTCAAAAACAAGTAATGATTGGGACAGGCACAAAAACAAAAGAAATTCCTGTAAACAACAGACTAGGAAAGCTCAATCTAACTACTACAAGACAAAAATAGATGCGAATAATGATCCAAAAAGGTTCTGGCACACTATTAATGATATTATCAGTCCAGGAGATAAAAACAAACATCATATAAATCAATTGACTAGTGAGGGAAAGGTAGTGAAGGAACCAACAGAAATAACAGACTTATTAAATTACTTTTTTGTGAACCTGCCAGGACTAGGTACAAAAGCATTATCCAATGCGACACAGGAGCAATCAATTTTGTAGGGCCATATCCACCTTTCCGTTTTGGTATATTAAATATCAGTGAGGTAAAAAAATGCTTAAAACAAATAAAAATCCATAAATCCCCAGGAACGGATGGGCTGGAAGGAAGATTCTTACAAATGGCTGCTGATTACATTGCATTAACAATAACATACTTATTCAATTGGGGTTTAAGTACAGGGTACTTTCCTACTCCCTGGAAACAAAGCAAGATCATTCCAATACACAAAGGGGGAGAACAAAATGATCCAGGAAATTACCGGCCTATAGCTCTGCTATCAACTTTATCCAAATGTTGGAGAAATTAGTACATACCCAAATAATGGATTACTTAGAAAACAATAACATTTTGACACCATACCAGGCATTTTTCAGAAGGGGACTCTCTAAAAGTTCAGCTTTGATAGAATTCAATGACATGTTAGCAACTTCCTTGGATGCAGGTCTGGAGACTACAGTAATGCTTGTAGACTTGTCAAAGGCGCCTGACCTAGCGGACCACTCCCTGCTGCTGAAAAACCTCTGGTACATGGGTATTACCGAGGGACCATGGGACTGGATTAAATCTTACCTAACTGAAAGAACCCAGAGGGTAAGTATGTCCCAGACTCTGTCATCAATAAAATCTGTTGACAGAGGAGTTCCTCAGGGATTCATACTGGGGCCCCTGTTATTCTTAGTGTTCTGTAATGATCTTCCCCAGATAGTGCATGCATCAAACACCCAGGTGTATTTATTCATTTTATTTAGTTTTTGTTAACCGGGTTAGGTGCACTAGCCAAGAGTTGACTATTTTCAGGCACGACCCGGGAGAATACATACCTAAAAGAGATGAGATTATACAATGACATAGTATATGGTTACATAGTATATAATAAATGTAGGTAAGAATACAGATCAGCTCTGACAGTACTAGAGATTATACATATGGCTTGGCAAAGATGACACAAGGTGACAGTAGTACAAGCAAATAACAACTGAGACTAGGCTAAGTGGCAGCTATTAAGACAAAAATAACGCAAAGATTGTTCAGAAGTGCAGCAGTGTCCTGGGCGAGGTAGGGTGACTAGCTGTGAGGCCTCAAGTGGGATCAAAGCATGTGCAAGGGTCCCGGGATAGGTGGCGATATAGTTCTTTTTTGAATATTGGGTGGGAGTTTGCCTGTCTTAGGGCAGATGGGAGGGAGTTCCAGGTGGCCGGGGTGGTGCAGTGAAATGCTCCAGAGCCTTTAGAAGTAAGACAACTGGGTACGGTAAGTATAAATTTATTTGCCGATCGTAGTCCATGAGCAGGTGTCAGCGGAACAAGTAGAGCTGCAAGGGAGGAGGGTGTTTGGTTTCAGATTACAGAGTCTGTGAGAGTCCCTAGGGAGTAAAGTCAGTAGGCAGAAGGGGAGAGCCAGCTCAGTTCGTTATACAGTGTGCAGTGGTGCTTGAGGCGATGTGAAGAGGAGGTATACCGACATATGTTGTTATATGCGACATACCATTCATGGAGAGCAGTCTTATGGGCATTAGCAAAAGTGGAGACACCATATGTCAGCGCTGGAAGCAGAATACCCTTGGCAATAGCCAGTTTAGTGGATGGTGTTAGCAGGTGACTTAGTCTTGTAGGCGATTCCAAGTTTGGCATTTGTAGCTTTACAGGTTGACTGGATGTGCAGACTGAAATCAAGGGATTTATCAAGGAGGACTCCCAGGTATTTGAAGGATGTGACACAGTCAATGAGAGACCCCCCAGAGTCATGGACTAGGAGGGGTTCCTTACAGGACCTAAGTTTGGGGGCAGTGCCAAGTAGCATGGCTTGTGTCTTTTTAGTGTTGAGGATGAGCTTATTTGTATTTAGCCATGTTTGCACGTTCCTGAAATCCGAGGAGAGGTTTTCGTTGATGATGTTGACTTTGTTGGTGCTGGAGTAGAGGACGAGATCATCAGTGTCTAGGATAGCTGAGCAGGAGAGTATGGTATAATCTATGTTGTTAATGTAAAGCGAGAAGAGAAGGGATCCCAGGATGGACCCCTGGGGTACTCCGATGCCAGTACTGGTCACATCCAAGACAGCAGAGTTGAATTTAATAAGTTGTAATCTGTTTGATAAGTAGCTGTTGAACCAGTCAACTACTTGGTATGAGAAGTTAAGTCTGTGCTGGGTTGAGAGAAGCAGGGGATGATCAACGAGATCAAAAGCCTTGGTAAGGTCAATAAATACTGCTCCAGTGAGTAGGCCTTTGTCCATGTTGCAGAGGATGTCAGTAGTGAGTTTGAGAAGGGCAGCTGAGGTACTGTGCGCTTTCCTGAAACCATGCTGAGTGTCTGAGAGAAGGTTGTTCTTTGTAAGATAGGCAATTGTTTGGGATGCAACAAGCTTCTCCAGTGGCATGCTTAGCACAGAGAGAATGGCTATGAGCCTGTAGTTGTTTATATCCTTTGGGTCACCTTTTTTCAGGATGGGCGTAACTCAAGCAATCTTCCAGAGATCAGGGACAACGCCAAGAGAGAGAGACAGAGTGAAAATCTTGGCCAAAGGTGAGGCAATCAATGCTGCCACTAGCTTCAGGAGTCGTGGCTCAAGTGAATCGGAGCCAGGGCTAGTGTTGTTGGATATGGTTTGCAATAGCCTTTGGACCTCAGACCTAGATATAGCTTTAAAGTAGAAAGGGGATAGTAGGTGGTTTGCAGTGGTCAGCACCAGATGCAGATCTCATGGATGTGCAGTAAGGCTGAGGTGTTGTGGGAGATGAAGCGAAGGACAAGGTGTACTGAGACATGTCTGTGAAAAGTCTGATAAAGGCATTCGCTATGGTGTTCGAGTCAATGAAATGCACACCATTTAGGATCATATCCCCTGGGGTAGATGTCTGTGCAGCCCCAAGGAAGGTCTTTATGTGCGTCCAGAATTTTCTAGGGTCACCAGCTGAGTTAGCAGTTCCTTGCAGTAGACGCTCTTTGCAGTTCTGATTTGTTTTTTGTAGGTGCTCCAAGAGGCCCTGTAGGTATTGTAATCCACTGGTAGTCTGGACTCTTTATACTTCTTCCAGAGTTTGTCCTGAGTGCACAGGTTAGCAAGCAGGTCCTTGTGTAACCATCTTGTTTGTTTACCCCTGACCCTTCTGGTGACCTTCGGAGTATGTTTATCTTGGAGTGCTGTGAAGTTGTTAATGAAGATATCAAGGGCAGTTTGAACATCATGGAGCAACAGATGTCAGGCCAGTTGATATAGGTGAAACATCGTAGAAATGCTCCACGCCCAGTTTGGCAAAGCTGGTAATAGTAGATGTAGGGTGGAGGTGGTGGAGCAGTCTCTGACCCATACACAGAAAGTGGGTGAGTGGTCTGTGATGGCATCTGCCAAGATGCCTGTAGTTTGCACATGGTCAAGGCGATTCACCAGTACCCAGTCTATGAGGGTGGATGTAGCTAGAGAAAGGGTGGTTCTAGTAGGCTCAGTTAGGGTCTGGTGAAGGTTATAACTGTGTTAGCATCAGCAGTGCACCGTGAGTTGGTCCCAGCCAGTTTAGGTTAAAATCTCATAAGATTATGACCTTGTTTTGCTTAGCATTCATGGCTGTTTGATTAAGTAAGTCCTGAAGACCTGTGATACCTCCAGTGGGTGGATTGTAGGTGCAGAGAATGTGAAGTTTTTTTGCACCAAGGGCAATGGTTGTGTGTAGGGACTCACAGACTGAGGGGGAGGTGGTTGGTGGGCATACAGTAATATCAAGATGTTTTTTGTAGAGAATGGTGACCCCACCTCCATGTTTTGGGGAGGGCCTATCTCTCCGTATCAAGGAGTAATTGGTTAAGGAACATAAGGAGTCCGGAATGTGGGGCTTAAGCCAAGTTTCCGATGGGCAGAGTAGGTCAGGGTTGTGCACGTTCATCCTTGCCTCGAGATCTGCAAGGTACTTGGTAATGCTCCTAATATTCATATGGGCAATGAGAAGTCCTTTCCCTGGGATAGCCAATAGGTCAGCAGAAGAGAGGTGGACAGAGGGGCCAGGGTTAAGTTCTACGTCCCCTGACAATAGGATGATGATGAGAATGAGAAACCACAGTTTAATAGTGTGGAATGGGAGATGTACCAGTTGTGACATTTTGTATTTTCTGAGCATGCGAAATGAGTTATAGGTACAACCCTTCCAAAAGATAAGGGTGGCATGGTCAAGCACATGTTGTGTCTCAGCAATTTGGTTGGAGAAGGTAAAGTCACTGTGTTGTGAGGTCTTCACTCCATGGGGTTTGTTAATTGGAACTGAGGTAAACACCTGAAGTAAGCATAATAGCAGTGTAAGGAACAGGATTTGTCCTCTCAGTCTCTGTGTTGCCAGGATTAGCCAGGACAGGTACAGGCTAGTGTGATACTGGATTAGTTGGCAGTCCATGATATGCAGGAGAGAGCTGACAGCACCCTTGTATTCCATCCCAAAACCTGACTTCCGGGAGGGGTGGCAGCTGTCTGCGTGGTTGGGTGGTGGGCAAGGTGGCTCTGGTACCCCTTCAACTCCTGACAGAGTGATAAACTGCTAGATTGGCAGGATAACAGCTGCTAGAGATTAGCTCTGTGAGCTGTGTATCAAGTAGGTAGAATTTAATTGAAAAACATAGGGATTTAAGAGTGTAGCAGCCGCTAGTGGCTAAAGAAAATAACCTGCAGATGGGAAAGTCGACTGATTGGTTTAGGGAGCCATGTGGTTCTTCCTATAAAGCTTGATGTCGACCAAGGGTGGTGGTGGGTGGGGAGCGCATACAGCACTGCAGGGACAAAGACTCCAGCTGCTCCAGGCAAGCGAGCTGCCTGCTCCTTACTGCATACTTTGTCTGCTGCTAGGCTTGATTGAGGGAGGCCGGATTCTCTGTCCTCGGACCTGCAGGCTTCGGGGAGCCCAAAGAAGACTGCAGCCCTGTGGAGACAGACAAAAGAACTGGAGATCAGTTTACAGGTGTGGCTGAAAGGGGGGGGAGAGGAAGGGGGTCGCGATAGCACTGTGCAGAGGGGGATGGAAGTCTCAGCTGAATTAAAATAGCCCAGTTCCACAGCACTTTTAAGGTGCAGGGCTTTTGTCCAGCTCAAGCTGACTGTTTGTGGGAGAAAGCAGGTTCAATTTAGCAGCGTGCAGCACTTGAAATTACACTGGGGACAAGCTGTGATAGAAAGGCTATGGGTGGGTAGAAAGAACACTCTGTTGCATTGTAAAAATAACCCTATTCACTACACTTTTTCCTGCTCACTACACTTTATAGTCACAATCAGTTTTCAGCTTACTAAACTTTAAAGCAGCCTATTCTCTTTAGGGTGCACATCTATTTAAATCAAGGATCATGCTGCATGCTGACTGCAAGAGATGGCAATTACAGAGAAGCCTGTCTAGGCGCTTGTTTAACCCAGTGAAGCACAAATTACATACACTTTGCAAGCACCCTGCACAAATTAAGGCTACTTTTAGAATGAGCAGAAATTACTGTTAGTCCAACACCTCTTAAGGTGCACAGTGAGAATAGGTACAAACCCTCATGTTTGGCTGCACAGATCAGTAGTGCAAAAACTATCTGCACTTGTCTGGTGACTCAGGTGAAGGAAGGATGATTCAAAAAAGGTGCCAATTCCAACACTCAGTCATTTCAGGCAAGCAAGCGTCTGCTCCTTACTGCGTACCATGTCTGCTGCTGAGGCTTGATTGGAGGCTGTGATTCTCCTGCCCTCGCAACCCACAGGCTTCCTCGGGGAGCCAAGGAACTACTACGTCCTTGTCTGCCGCTGAGGCTCGATTGGGGCGATTCTGCTAATGATATGGCACTTACTGCATATGGGGTGGACATGACAGATCTGAGAACCAAACTACAGAGGGACTTCAGTGGCATTGGGGAGTGGTTCACCAGGTCAAGGCTATTAATGAACACAAAGAAAACAAAAGTTCTTTACTTTGGGACCAGAGATGAGCCATGTTTAAGTATAACATTGTTGATAAATGCATTAATAGATCAGGTTACTTAATATCAATATCTGGGTGTAACGTTTGATGCAGAGTTAAACTTTCTGGAACACTCTAGGGCTGCGCTAAATAAAGTTAGTACAAAATTAGGAGCACTCAGAAGAACATCAAGATGCCTGGATTAAAGAACAAGGAAAGCTATTGTGGAGCAGATGGTGATGCCCACTATTTATTTATTTATTTAAGAGTTTAACCAGGAAAGCGTGCTGAGCAGACATCCGCTCATTTCCAAATGCGACCTGGGGGATGAGTCCCAACAGTGATAATACAATACATTGTAACAAATAAAATGAGAAGACAGGCAAATACTTTTATACATAGAGACACAGTAATACAATTCATGTGAGGTTACACTTAAGATACCCATATTAGGCTGAGAGAGAATAGGGTGCTCGGGGCAGGGCGGCTAAGAGACTGGCTGGTTAGGCGTACATATTACACGGCTTTGGGGGTAAATGAAGCAGTTGAAATACAGACTAGAAACACATACAGCTGGTGGTGAAGTGGGTGCTGAGGAGTTGATTGAGGTCATGAGAGTTTGTGGTATGTCTGATGGTAGCGGGCAACGCATTCCACAGTTTGGGTATGTGGTACTGGAAGGCAGATTGACCTTTAGTCAAGCCCATGAAAGGGACATGGAGGAGCCTGGAGCCTGTACTTCTGAGTGAGTAGGTTGATATAGGCTGTGCTGAGAGAGCAGGTGCAAGGTATGGGGGAAAGGATCGAGACCAGAATTTGGCAGCAGTCCTTACAGAGCGAATCTGTCTGCATGCCTGGAGAGAGGGCAGGGCTAGGGAGCTGTAAAGGTCGCAGTGGTGAGTCAATTTTGGGCAGTCCAGAATGAATCGGCAGAAGGAGTGGAAGAGTGTATCCAAGCTGGCTAGGGAGGAGGGGAAGCAGTGCCATAGACTACATCACCACAGTCAAATAATGGGAGAATCATCTTGAGAACAATTTCCTTCCATGTCGGTGTGGGGATACTACCCTTGTTGCGGTATAAGGCACCAAGTTTAGAGAGCAGTTTCTTGTGGATGGAGTCAATGTGTGTGGAGAAATCAAGGTGCTGGTCAAGCCAGACACCTAGGTATCTGAAAGAGGTGCAGACGTCCAGGGGGGACCCATCCAAGGATTGGAATGAGGGGCAAGCAGCTAGGTGGGAGAGTCTTGCCTGTGATCTGAAGGTTAGCGAGACAGTTTTCTTGGAGTTTAGGCATAGCTGGTTGGAACAGAACCAGTGCTGGACTGCGCTGAAATCCTTCTGGAGTATGGAGTATGTCGGACATTTCCCAAGGGGAGGGGCCTGCAGCATACAGAACTGTGTCGTCTGCATACATGTGGATGGATGAATTTTGGCAGACTGATGGGAGATCATTTAGGAATATGGAGAAGAGTAGCGGTCCCAGGACTGAACCTTGGGGGACTCCGGCTGTGACTGGCTGAGGACTAAAGCAGTGGGTGCCGATTTTTACCGATTGGCATCTACCTACCAGGCAGGCATGAAACCAGCTGGAGGCCGAGTCAGAGAGACCGGCAGTTTTTAGCTTGGATAGAAGCAATGAGTGGGAGACGGTGTCGAAGGCTTTGGCTAAGTCGATAAAAATGACTGAGGTGATAAGCCCTTTGTCCATGCCGGTGAGTATGTCATTGGTGAGCCTTAGCAGGGAGGTGATAGTAGAGTGTAATTTGCGAAAGCCTGATTGGTAGGGGGTGAAGAAGGAGGATGCATCTGGATAGGAGGTGAGTTGGGCAAGAACTAGACACTCCTGCAGTTTGGCCAGGATAGGTAGGAGAGAGATCAGGTGGTAGTTACCCAGCGATGAGGGGTCTCCGCCTTTGTGGAGGGGGATGACAGTTGCTTGCTTTCATTCGACTGGTATTATGGCAAGTGAGAAGGAGAGATTGAAAAGGTCTGCCAGTGGGGCGGCTATGGCGGGGGCAGACAAGTATAGCATTTTTGCGTCCAGGCCTGTGGGGCAACGAACTTTGTTCAGGTTAAGAGCCCTCAGTAACTGTAGAACTGCGGTCGAGGAAACCGGACCAAATTGACTATTGACCATGGAAGTATCATATTTAGGGTTGTACCTAAATTAATGCGGGATAAATTGAATAAAATGCAGTTTAAACTTGCGAGGTTTGCATTGGGTTGTCATTATAGAACACATCATTGTACATTACTTAATACATTGGTATGGACAATCCTAGAACAAAGAAATGGGGAAGTATGGTTAAAATTATTGTATCGTTTTTTTCACGAAACAACCAGTTCAGTACATATTGCTTAATGTACTGACGAAGCAAATCAAACCTACTCAGACCTTAACTAGATCTGTCCATGGAAACAAAATAAAAATAAATTATAATAAAACAAGATTTGGTGAGAAAACCTTAAGACATTAGGCAGCAAAATATTGGAATATACTTCCATACTCAACAAGAGTTGCATCCCCAAATCTATTTAATATAAGGTTAAAAACAATATCACAAGTAGTGTGTAACTGTTAGTTTAACATTTAGATGCCATTTGTTTAGTGTTTTACGTACCCATATGCTACTGTATTGAAATTTGGTAATTTAAATCTGCTTGTACATTGAATAAGTGTCGATTATGCATTCGAGGCAGCGAACAGTGTTTGTTTATATGTACTTGTACAGTATATGCCACTGTTGCTAGCTTGTTCCTTAGACGCCATTTGCCCTGTGCCTCATGAAACTATAAATCTGTCTGTGTGTTGTTACTATAACTTCAGTCTGTTTGCATATTGCACAAGTGATATCTACGAGTTTGAGGAATTAAATAATTTGTCCATACCTACCTTGTAGAGTATATGTAGATCTAACCAATTTATGTACAAACTTTTTATAAGCAACTTATTTTATGTATTTTTATTCTCTTTGTAACATCAAACAGGACTTGTCTTGTAAACAAGGATTATATCCCTAATGACAGTGGTTATCCTGTATAAAAATAAAAATGTTACCTACCTACCATCTAAGGACATCACAGAGACAGGAGGAGGGAGGCGACCAGATGAAGACACAGAAGGATTGAGCACCATGGCATCCTAATTTTCCAAATGGCAGCAGATGGGGCCTCTTTTACAATTTTGGTGTCTCCACATTCCCTGTCAATTGCTGGCATATGCAACCCACATAAACACTGAACCACCATGATCAGTTTTCCCCTCCCTACCTTGTTCTGTGGAGTTAAAGTGGCCGTGGCATTTCACAGCCATTACTAGAAAGGATCACTGACCCCACTGCAACATTCCCCCCCCCCCACTAATTTACAGGAATTCCTGGATAAATCCATGGTACAACAGGTGAGGGATGAAAGCAGGGAGGTGGTCGGGAAAGAGAGTGACCAAGACAAGCCATGCTCCCCACAACACTAGATCTCACCATAGAGTGTTCAACACATAAAAAATGAGGCCAAATGGGAGAACAGCTCAGAGGAGCTGTGACCCCCCCCCCCATGACACCTATAACATAGGAACTTTGATTACTCATGGCATACTATGTGCAGCAACACCAGCAACCAAGAACAGAGGACTTTAATATGGCAAAACTATTTTTTTTTTATTAAATCTTTTATTAAGATTTTGTACATGTAAAAACAGTTACAGACATTGTAAAAGCACACAGACTATATACACTTAAAACTCTACTAACTATTTACATAGGTCCACATATACCAAATAAATCATATTCTCTAGTCTATTACAATTACTCTATAGCTTTTTGCCAATTTCATAAACTTGAATTTAAATTTATATGCCACATATACCCTTTTTCTCTTTTCACTATTCACTATTGATTCCTCCATTTAGGTCCTAGGTCCCTGTCTGTAAGATCACTGCTTCTTCCACAGTTAGTGTTGCCAGAAAGGGGCTCCACATAGACATGAAAGTCTCTATATGGCAAAACTATTTGAGAGGTGTCTGTTGGGGGAGCAGCGATCCACTGACATAAGCCAACAGTTCTCTGACTAGGCTGGTTACTCACAATGATGGTATGGAAAGGCAGAGTGAGGTGGAGCAACATAGAAAGAAAGGTGATACTGGAGCTGCCATACAGTGGGAGGGGGGTACCAGGCCTCAGCAGTAGAGACATGCGCCAGCATGCCCAATCTCAGATTCAGAGATTACCCAAAACACATAGTTACCCGCACTTATGCAGCCCCTGGACATTGCATAATATAGCAGACACTGTGATTGACCTACTCTTTTTCTATGATAACCATGTACATTCAATTTTGCAGTCTTGTTTCAGACTTGTTAATGTGGGGATAGTTCCGCAGCCCACCCAGTTTCAAGGCACCACAGACATGATAGTAGACTAATAAGCAGCTGATCTGGGCAGCATGGAAGCAGGGGTCTTCAGCAGGGGGCCGTGAACCAAACACACATAGTACAAATGAATACATGATGACATCGAAGTCACGCAAATTGTATTCAGTGAATATCAATGGACTGAATAATCCTAAAAAGAGGTCACAGGTAATGGCTCACATTAAAAGGACACTGTCAACCCCCTTAGGCCTCAAAGTGTCTCTTGTTTAAAATAAACATGCTAAGGTTGGTCCCATTCTGTAGAGATTGCTGATGTAGCTGGTAGTTTGATTCAAATTCGTTTTTCTTAAATAAAAACAGACTGTCCTCTATACTGGTGTTACCCCCACAAAAATATGTTTATTTACTGTCTTTGATCAACTCCCACTGCATCTTTCCTGGACTTGGGAATACCCTCGATAAAGTCTAGCCACATGTGATGCAGTGAGGGAGAGGAAGCTACTGCATCATGAGTGGCTACACTGTTTCAGGTGTTCCAAATGTTCAGGAAGTATACAATATGAGTAGAACAAGGATGTGAAACAAAACAAGGTTGGGAATAATTATACCATTAGCGTGCATCTCAGTTCTACTAAGAAAGGTTGTAGATAAAACAACCAGTGACATCAATGAATTTTAGAGAAGGTAAGCAATCATAAAATGTGGGTTTTCAACAAGAAATAACATGATACAAAAAGGGTTGGCAGTGTAGCTTTAAAAGGGCCAGATTCGGTGTGATTTGCCTAAAGGATACTCACCTGAGCAGAGCGGAGCATGACAGACTCAACAAACATGCGTACCCACGGGCATAGGCCCCTTTGGTGCCAAATGGCAAAAGGCCAGGAGTGCCATGCTGATACCTGAAGCAACACTATTTGTGGAGACAAAGGTGGTTACAGACCACGAAGGAAGTCTGGTTTTGGTGCAATGGCCACTAATGAGGTCCCAGTGACACTGGTAAGCTTATACAGACAGTCTGACTCTAATACCCCATTGGTTCGTAAGCTTATGCACCTTATAGTCACTAATACAAATGGGGTCTCTCCTATTGACCAGAGACGTCAATCTCCTCATGTTCATAACACTGGACACATCATATACTTGACCCCTGAAACAGACCCCAGCACAGAAATACCAAGTAAGGCCGGCCCGCTGGTGCAGCGGTTGGAATTCCACATGCAATGCCGATGACCCGGGTTCAGGAATGGACCTGGGACATTGGAGGGCCGGCCGGGAGAGAAGGATGGAGCATCCCATGGATGGCTCTCCTTCTCCGGGGGGGAGGGTGAGGTAGTGTCCGGTGCAAGGAGGACCCCTGCAGAGGCCAGAAGTCACTCACACCACTGGCGCCCAATACACAGGGAGACAGGGTGGACACTGGCATCACTGCATGTCCCTGCCTCCAAGAAAAACAGAAAAAGGAACAGGAGAGGAGAGCCCTCTATCTCTGTGAAGCCCTCCCAGGGGCTTTGATTAGCCTACCATTGCCGCACTCCCCGACCAGCTACTGTCCCGTGGCTCGGATATGGCAGTCTGGTGCAGAGCCCCGCCACGCCCTCCGGGGGGCAAGCCGGGGGTAACTGGGGAGATAGCGACAATGGATGGCAGGTGGAAGTCCCAGGGGTCGTGACAAGGGCTGAAGCCCGACAGAGGACTCTCCAGGATAAAGAGTGGAAAATATAAAAAAAAAAAAGAAATACCAAGTCTGATGTGTGGGAATGTCAGAGTGGATGGACATATGCAGAAAACTGAACAGTGGAACCAGGGACTACACCCATTATTCAGCAGTACATAGCATGTACTCCTGTTGTTTCACCAGGCAGGAAGAATTCTAGAGGGTCCTAAACTGCTAGATAGGAGCAGTCACTACTTCAGACCACCACCCCATAGTGACACAAATTGACCTGAGGGAAGAGAAATGCAGTAAGCAGTGGCGACTGAATACTTTTTACCTGAACTCTAGTGAGTTTCAGGAATTCATATTGGAAAAACTAGAGGAGGTGATAGTGGAAAATAAAGGGGATGGACTGTTTGTAAACTTGTGTTAAAAGTGTATTAAAGTTACTGCAGTGAGCATCGGGGCATCAGCATAAACTCACATTGTATGCGGATGACCTGTTGCTATTTAGTAGTAACCCCAGATTATCCATGCCAGCCCTCCTACAGGCAATCTGAGACTTTGCAGTCTTTTCTGGATAGAAGTTAAACTTACATATGTAAGCACCCTCTGGGTGCTTACTAGTTAACTTTGTTTGTTAACTGCAGCTAGGCTGGTTGCTAAGCGTAGCTAAGCAGGAAGAGCTAGTGGTGCGGTGAAGACTGGATGTGAGCCTGCTTGCTGCCTGCAGGTGGGGGTCCATCTTCATAGAGTATAAATAGAGTAGAGACTAGATTCTGGAAGATTCAGGGGGAGAGAGAGCCAGGGAAAGAGGACCGGGGGTTCAGCCCACAAGTTTGGACAGAGGGCCGTGATGGGGCCAGGTAGACCGCTTGCTGCCACGGCCTTCCACCCCTGAAGACCTGCAATGGAAAGTAGTGGTTCAGGTATGCAGGAAAGCAGGGCAATGGAGCACAGCAGACTGGGTCTGTTGGTGCATTTTGGAGCCGGAGCCTCGGGAGAAGAAATGAAAATTGAGGCCCGCCAAGTGAACTTTGGCACCTTGGTAGGGTAAGCACTGACAAGGCCTAAAACGCTAAAAAAGAGAGACTGCCCGTGGGTGAGTTCAGCTGTTGTGTCAGAATTGTTTACTGTGGGCAAGCCCACTGTGGCAGTAGGGCCTGGGGTGCGGCTTGGAAGTGGCAGCCCTTGCAGTTGAAGGATTAACGGTGGCAGAGTTATGAGGAAAATCCATTTGGGGGAGTGATGTTTGTTAACCCAGCAGGGTGGCAGTCTGTTGGGTGACCTGGTGTGGCACTGTCAGAGGTCCTCCTGATGAGTCAGTTCAGAAGTTGGAATTGCTACATGAGTAGAGCGTGCTGGGTGGTGACTGGCATCAGGTCCGTGGACCCCAAAACTGTTGGAATAAGGCACAGTCACCAGATGAGGTATCAGCGACTGAATGTCTGAAAGGGTTCTGGTGGTTTGGTTCTTGCTATAAGAACATCAAATGAAATGTACAGAAATAAGACCTTAAAGGAAAAGAAAAATATGCTCCATAAGACATAGCCCCCGGGTGGAGAAGGTATAAGATCAAGCTGGTGGAAATGAACTGAAGAGGGTGTAAGGGTTTGGGACAATAGAAATGTCTCTTGTTGTCATAAGCCCAGAGGAAATGTGAAGGAATGAAATTGCCTGAAGAGAGAGTAAAGGGAAAGGACTGTAACTACCAGAGAGAGAAGGCAAGGAATGGGATATGAATTGCTAGAGTTATCAGTACCAAGTTACCTCAAGTGGAGGCCCTGTTTCAGCCCCAAGAATGCTGCCAGGAAGTCTAGCCTTTACAGCTTGAGGGAGAGCTGCATGAAATAAATAGTCTGTTAGTACAAGAGACTGTTGCAGTAGATTTTCCAGCTGTGCCTGTGAAAGAAACCTACCGGATATGATACCCCCTGCTCCATGAAGTGGTTGTTACTGTTTTCATGTTTAATTAAATCATTTCTGCATTTTGATTTTGAAGTGGACAGTGAACTTATTCAAAATGACCATGCATGCCTGCCTGTTTTCTAATGAACATTGGCCCTACAGATGAAGAGATCTGCCTAACGAATGGTGCCTGCATCCCTATTTTGTGACTTCTAGGCACTATGATCCAAGAACCCAGGTAGCATGTATCTTTGCTTCAAATGTGGTTGCTTATGTTTGTGAAATGCCTCTCTCCAATATTTATGACCACCTGGATACCTCTAGAAGAGGAGAGGGGCTTACAACGTGGGGGCTCGTCTGGGATTTGACAATAAACCATTTTGGGGAGCAAGTTTTGCCTGGGTGTATGCTAAAACCTGTAGGGGATCTCAAAATCAAAAATACAAGCCTTAATGTGCAATATCAATAGAGGCACCATTTTTCTGCTGTACCGCCTCTCTCCTAACAGCGGCACATGGACTTGGATCGTGACTAAAATTTTGGTTATGCAAATGCTGAACTGTGATTGGCTGTTGGGAGTAACAGACTGTGGTATGAAATTCCTCAGCTGGGCAGCCATCACCATTTTTGTGGACCAAATGGGACTGGGGTGTTGATTGTGGCTGTGTGGAACAGTGGAGAGCAGCACAATGCAAGGAGCAACCAGAGAATGTACCGTAACTATTCCATTGTTAGTGTTGTGGATTTAGGATATGATGGAGTGCAGTTCTACTTTAGACAGCTGTGTAGTCTCCCATACTATCGAAGAAAGACCAGTATGCTTGCCAGTGTGTCTGGCTTGTGCAGATGGAGCTGTGCCTTATCCCAGCGATGCTATTGTGCCCTTTTAGAGAGTTGGGGCTGGCTAGGTGCTCCCATTCCTACAGACAGATTAGATTCCTTAGTGGGAGTACTGGCCTGGAAGGAGATGAGACGAGTACTGCGGGATCTAAAAGGGGAGAATGCAGGAAATGGCAACAGATGTCTGCCCAGCCATTCCTTGCAGGTGGATTCCATGTCTTCCAGTGACAGTGGGAGAAGCTTTGAAGGGGCCCAGTCTCCAAGCATACATCAGCCTACTTGCCTTGGTAACCCCTCTGAAGTGGTGGAATTGCATATATCAGATCTGGAGGCAACCATGATTAAAAAAAGGAGAAAAAAATAAATAAATAAACAGAGGAAAAAGTAAGTATTCCAAACAACAGTTAAGGGGCCAGAAATAAGACATGATGGGAGTGGTGCAGTGCAGTGGCTGTGGAGCAGTAGTCTTTTGGGAGACGTTCTGGAGGATGCAGTGTTGTCCCATCTGCAGGCACCTCTCTTGGCTGAGAGGAGGAGGTTGCTCATCTCTAGGCTGAGTTGGCCAGGATTTGGGGGACCTCCTCTCCCACCCAGGGATCACCAGGGCCACTGCCATTGCCTCAGAGGTTGCCAAGAAAGAGGAGTGGTAGGAACACCGTGGGCTCAGGGAGGGTGAGGGTGGTGGAACAGAGGTGCATCCTTCCAGTTGTACCTCTCCACGATTCATATGCCATTCTGGCAAAGTACGGTTCCTCTATGGAGGCACCCACAGTGGAGACCAAGGAGAATGTTGGGAACCTCCACAAAGAAGATCCACAGGAGGGTGGCATGGGACCCCACAGGGACAGAAAACAACTCCTAGTGGGAGACTCCATTGTTAAGAGGGTAGAATTCGGGGAGGAAGGGGAGAGGGAGGTAAGGTGCCTGCCTGACGCCATGGCTTGGAGGGACAGGGAGCAAATCCTTAGGATCGCCGGAGCAGCTACACTGGGGAGGGAGCTGGATGTCACTGTCCACCTTGGGACAAATGACCTGGCTGAGAAAGGGATCAGAGCAGTGCAGGAAGAGTTTGTTGAGTTGGGAAGGGGCATTAGACAAGTAGCATGCATGGTAATCTTCTCGGAGGTGCTGCCTGTCTATGGCATGAGTGAGGCTAGGGTGCTCCACACCACGGAATTCAATCAGTGGTTGAAATACTGGTGCAGAGCTCAGGGATTTGGCTTCATTGGGGACTGGGGGTCCACCTGGAGTGATGCAGGCCTATACTGGCGTGATGGTCTGCATCTGTCCAGGAGTGGAACCAGGATCCTAGGTGATAGGTTTAAATGCTTCATTGGCAAGCATTTAAACTAGCCAAGGGGGAGGCACTGGAAAGGAGCAGGGAAATCCTAGCCCCTCCAAAAATCAGGGTATTAAGTGAGGTAAACACCAAGATAGAGATGTCAACAGGGAGAAGGGCAGGGGTAAATGGAGGAAATGGCAAAAGCAATAAGGACAAGGATGGGGCAAAAAGGGGTAAGGCCATCAAGAAATGGAGGGAAATGAGTACCAATGCCCGTAGTCTGGGCAACAAGCTCCCTGAACTGGTGGCCTTGATGGAAGAGGGATGCCTGGATATCATAGCAGTTACAGAAACATGGTACACAGAGAACCATGACTGGGATGTTAACATACCAGGGTACACAACCTACAGGAGAGACAGGGAGGGTAGAAGAGGGGGAGAAGTAGCTCTCTACGTAAGGGAAGGGATAAAAGCAATGGAACAAAAGAGTAAACAGGGAGGAGAGGAGGCACTGTGGGTCACCTTAGAGACTGGAAATGGCACCACAATCCGCACAGGGGTTGTATACAGACCCCCATCTCAGGGGAAGGGAATGGACAAGGATATGATAGAAGACATCTATAGGATGGCAGAAAAAGGGGAGATACTGTTGATGGGGGACCTGAATATGCCAGATGTTAACTGGAGCACCGTTGCTGCAGCCACATCCAAGAGCAGGGCCATTCTCGATGCCCTACAGGTGGCATGCCTCAGACAGCTAGTTTTGGAACCCACTCATGAGGAAACAATCTTAGACCTCGTATTCTCAAATAGGGACAGTGGAAGGATCTCAGATGTAGAAATGGGTAGCCATCTGGGAACAAGTGACCACCAAACAGTGTGGTTCATGACAAACTCAGCTACAGAGTCAAGCCATACAAAAGTGAGGGTACTGGACTTCAGGAGGTCTGACTTTGGCAAGACGGGAGAGTGCCTTAGACAAGCACTAGCAAACAGGCTAGAAGAAGGGGTGGAGCAACAATGGGGAAACATCAAAACTGCCATCACAGAGGTAACAAGCCTTTGTGTGAAGCAAATAAACAAATCGAAATGAAAGAAAAAGCCACTATGTTTCTCAAAAGAGGTGGCAGAGAAGGTTAAGGAGAAAAAGATGGCATTTAGGAAGTATAAGGAAACACAGAAGGAGCAGGACAGAGAACTGTACCAGTTAAGGCAGAAGGAAGCAGGGAAGGAAGTCAGAATAGCAAAGGCCCAAACTGAGGAAAAGCTAGCCAACTCGGTTAAGAAGGGGGATAAAACCTTTTATAGGTACATCAGGGAGCGTAGAAAGACAAAGGGAGGGATAGTGAGGCTAAATAGAATGGATGGTTGGTGGGTAGAGAGAGAGACAGTGAAAAAGCAGGGATACTGAACAAATACTTCTGCTCAATATTCACAAAAGAGGAGGAGGGGAGGTGCCTAATCCAATTAACAGAAGCACTCTGGATAGGGGAGTCGATTCCAGTCCTTTCACAGAAGAAAGGGTTCTGGAAGAACTCCTAAAACTGAAGGTGGACAAAGCAATGGGGTCTGATGGAATTCACCCCAGAATTCTAAAAGAATTAAGGGGAGAACTAGTGACACCACTGACTACCCTTTTTAACAAATCATGGGAGGATGGTGTGGTACCTGAGGACTGGAGGAAGGTGGATGTGATTCCCCTTCACAAAAGTGGGAGCAAGACAGAGGCAGGAAACTACAGACCTGTCAGTTTGACCTCTATGGTAGGGAAAGTGATGGAATCGCTTCTGAAGGAAAGAATTGTTGAGTACCTAGAGGCCAGTGGGGCACAGGACCCAAGGCAGCATGGGTTCACAGCAGGAAGGTCATGTCAGATGAATCTAATTGATTTATTTGACTGAGTGACCAAAGTAGTAGACCAGGGAAGGGCTGTGGACATGGCCTACCTAGACTTTAGCAAGGCATCTGATACAGTCTCACACAAAAGATTAATAATCAAATTAACCAGCCTGGGAGTGTGTAGCTGGACAACAGGACACAGAAGGTAATTGTAAATGAAGTCCACTCTGAAGAAAGGGGGGTTACTAGTGGGGTACTGCAGGGTTCAGTACTGGGTCTGGTCCTTTTTAATGTCTTTATAAGTGACATTGCAGAGGGACTGAAAGGAAAAGTATGCCTCTTTGCAGATGACACAAAAATCTGCAACAGGGTTGATGCACAAGTAGGTGTGGAAAGGATGAGAAGGACCTGGCAAGGTTAGAGGAATGGTCAGAAGTATGGCAGCTTGGATTCAATGCAAAGAAGTGCAAATAATGCACCTGGGAAACAAAACCCAGGGAAGATTACACAATGGGGGGAGGTAGTAACAACAACAAAATGGAAAGGGACCTGGGAGTAATCACGTCAAATGACCTTAAGGTTGGCAAGCAATGGGAGAAGGTGGTAGAGAGGCTGGGGATACTGGGATGTATAGGGAGAGGCATCACCAGCAGAAAACAGGAAGTTGTTATCCCTCTGTACAGACAGTTGGCGAGACCCCATCTGGAGTACTGCGTCCAGTTCTGGAGACCCCATCTCCGCAAGGACATTGACAGGATGGAGGCAGTCCAAAGGAGGGCAACTAAAATGGTGCAGTGTTTGCAAGAGAAGCAATACGAGGAGAGACTAAAGGAGTTTATTATGTATACCCTTGAGGAAAGGAGGGAGTGGGGGGAACATGATAGAAACTTTTAGGTACCTCAGTGGAATCAACAAAGTCCAAGAGGGTCCATCTTTCAGAGAAAGAGATGTGCAAGAACAAGGGGACACAATTCGAAGATAGAGGGGGGACGGCTCAGGGGCAATGTGAGGAAGTATTTTTTCACAAAGAAGGTGGAGGACAGATGGAACAGCCTTCCTGAGGAGGTTGTGGGGTCTAAAACTGTGGGAGAATTCAAGAATGCATGGGACAGGCATAAGACAATTCTTGTGGGGGTAAGAAGAAATAGGCCGTTGGTTAACTAGGATCTGCAGCTTATCCTGTAGGTAGGGAAATGGGCAGACTAGGTGGGCCAAGCAGTCCTTATCTGCTGTCAAAGTCTATGTTTCTATGTTTCTGAGTTTACCTATTCTACTTATCCTTCTACCTATTCTACCCTAGATCCCCAGGATATAGAAAATATTCCACCCTTAGAGATATGCTCTTCTGATTCTGAGGACAGTATTATGGCCACTGCCCCAGGTCCCAAGCCCAAAGTGTTTTCATTTATCGATCCATGTATCATGGGGGATATTCCACAACCATATGATTTTGCCACCTGATGGACTAATTGTAATCCCCTGGTGGCTGCCGGATCTGTGCAAGCGAGGACATGATTGGATGGAGTTCATAAGCCCTAGACACCCTCATGTGTTGGATTACAAGTTTAGTCCCTGGCTGCAGAAAGGTACCTCTGCAGAGTCAGGAAGGCTAGGTGACATGCAGTGGTCCCATGCAGAGTGTTGGATAAGAAAACGTATTAAACAAGAGTATTGTGCGAGTGATTACCCATACTTGATGGAGAACATTTGGAACTCCATTGAAGAGAACCGGGAGGCCCGGATGTTCCAAAAGGCAATAAACTCTATGACGGCTCATGAGGACTCAGGCTATGAACTCACCTAACGAGTGTGAAATAAACTTTTCTGTAGAGCCAGGAGAATGTATGATTTTTCAATTCAGACTGGTATTACTCTCTTTAAGACATTTGCTTTGGTGCAAGAGGAGACAGGCCAGCGAATCAAATGGTACTATGTCTCTAAGGACTTCACCAGTGAAGCCATCACTAAGCCTGACCCAAAATATTATTAGATTACGTTGACTCTCAGAACAAAACTAACCTTTCTTTCCTCCACAGTGTTTGGATGCTGGGCCAATAGGTGCTGTGAACTTTTGCTGTTATATTTTGAGTAAAGTTCCACTTTGTCTAATGTTATTTATCATGTTGTGTTAAGCTGTCACTATTTGAATAATATGTTTGAAAGAAAATAAATGTTTTCTTAAGAGTATAATGCTAATTAGCTGTAGGTGTACCTAATGGAGTTTATATTGGAACGTGCCTCTTTAAGAACATAGTAGCTTTTAGAGTTTATTTAGAGGATGCATGGGAATAGAATAAACCTTTTATAAAGCTCATTGGATGACTGAGAGTGCATGTGTAGCCATTGTTAATGATAGTTTTGTATTCTAGTAGCTCGCTACATTTCAGAAAATAAATACGAAGAGAAGAGAAAAAAATAAGAATTGCAAGAATGTATTTGTTGGCTACTGCTACAATGTTATAAGTTTTAACTACTCAGGGGTACAAAAAGTAAAATGTCCTATTCCTGGCAACATTATTTCTATAGGTAGCATGGGATAGTAAAGGAGAAATTGAGTATAAATAGCAAAGAAAAGATTGTGTTTAGTCAGAGAGGGGGAAGAAGTAGTACCTGGCAAGTGACCGTGGGAAATGGTGTTGGGTTACCTAGTTGGCCCTCGTATGGGAGTATTAGGATCTTGGATAGATAGATGGTAATAAATTCACTGCTCCGGTGGTGCTGCCGGTTTTGTGCACTGGCCTTCGGGGGCAGGTGGAGAGAATGTATATATCTCTCCTCTCATGGGTCGGTGGTACGGCCTGGTCAGGCATTCACCAGGAGGAAAACATTTTGTGTGATTAGAATTTTGTTTGCCAAGTGTAGCTAAGCAGGAAGAGCTGGTGGTATTGTGAAGTATGGATGTGAGCCTGTTTGCTGCCTGTAGGTGGGGCCCATGTTCACAGGGTATAAACCGGGGTAGAGATTAGATTCTGGAAGATTCGGGGAGAGAGAAAGAGCCTTGAAAAGAGGACCTGGGGGGTTCGGCCTGCATGTTCAGACAGAGGGCCATGGTGGGGCCAGGGTGGGCCACTTGCCACCCTGGCCTCCCACCCTTGAAGACCCGTGATGAAAAGAGACGGTTCAGGTGTGCAGGAAAGGGGAGCAATGGAGTGCAGCAGACATGGCCTGTTGGTGCATTTGAGAGCCAGAGCCTGGGGAGAAGAAATGAAAATGGAGGCCTGCCAAGTGAACTTTGGCACCGTAGGGTAAGCACCAACAGGGCCTAAAGCCCTAAAAAAGAGAGCTTGCCCATGGGTGAGTTCAGCTGTTGGGTCGGAATGGTTTACTGTGGGCAGGCCCACTATGGCAGTAGGGCCTGTGGCATGGCTTGAAACTGGCAGACCTTGCAGCTGAGGGGTTAACGGTGGCAGAGTTACCCCTAATCCCCAGGTATGAAGGCCACCACAGAGCTGGAACCCATGGGGTGAGCTGCTTATGGAGGTGGGGAAAGTCCATTAGTGGGAGTGATGTTTGGGACCCTAGCAGGGTGGTAGTCCATTACAGGGACACTGGTTTACCGGGATTGAGAAAGGACATATTCCATTTTGCACATTGTAAAAAACGGTATTGTCACCGGTGTCTGCTAAGCCAAAATCTGGTTTTACCGGTATTTGGTTCTCTGTACTTTATTTCACAATTTTTAACTCTGCTAACATGCATTTTAGCAATTTTGACCTCCACTGTTGCACATCCTTCCATCCTTGTACCAATTTAAAGTTATTTTAGGTACAAGATGTGATGGCAGCAGCACTACAACCCCCATCCCTAAGGTGTGATGGAAGCAGCACTACGGCCCCATCCCTCAGGTGCGATGGCAGCACCAACAGCACTACTGCCCCCATCCCTCTGGTGTGATGGCAGCAGCAGCAACATCACTACGACCTCCCTCCCTCAGGTGTGACAGAAGCAGCAGCACTGTGGCCCCCATCCCTTAGGTGTGATGGCAGCAGTACTACATTCCCCATCCACCATTGGTGATGGCAGAATCACTACAGCCCCCACCCCTTCAGTATGATGGCAGGAGCAACAATGCAGTCCACATCCCTCAGGGGTGATGGCAGTAGTGACAGCACTATGATCCCCTTTCTTCAACACCCACACCCCACATGCACAAGTTACAAATGACTTGGTCTCTTTGCTTGTTAGAACACAGATGTGAATTAATCTGAACCATCACCACTAAGGTGGGCTACCTTTGTGTTTTCCTGTCTATAATTTAACTGCCTCAATTGGATTTATGCCTGTGACACCGCTGACCAGGGTTCGGGAACAGACTTGGGTGTTGGAGGGCCAGCTGGTGGGTGAAGGCTTGATTGTCCAATAACCACGCACCTTCTCCTGGGATGGAGGGTTGGTTCATGCACAGCATTTGCTGACCCATGGTGGAGGCCAGAGGCACAGCAACATGTCATCCCTCACTGCAGGAGGGAGCATGACGGACATCGGCTTGTGCCTTGACATCATGTGGCCTGTCAAGAAAATGGGAAAACACCCGCTGGCCAACCAAAGGACAGCTGTTGGTCCCTCCATAAGCTGGAAGCCCCAGACATGTGTCTGTTCTGACCCCTGCCATGCTCAGGATACACAGAAAGCTCTTTGGGGTAATTCTCCTCCCTGGTAGCCTCCAACAGGGGTAGGGGCCTGCTCAATGAAGGGTTACTTTGGGTTACCTGGTAGCACAGCAGTAAGGGGCAGTGGATGGTGGTCGGGACTCAGCAGCAGTGATAGGGGAGCCTTGGCAGGCCTGAAGGAGTGGATGGCCAGGGGATAGGAGGAGGAGGAGCAAAAAAACACTGCTTGAATTTGCTTCTTTGAAATAAAGTGTCTTCACCTAAAAAATCCACAAGTGATTAGTGGAGGACCTTCAAATGGATTCATGCATCTCCCAGACATGTGGATGTTTTTTTTTACTTGGTGTCCATGAAAAGGGTGTTTCCCAGTTTTCATGTCTTTGTTCAGATCTGAATTGAGCACCACTCTGCCCACCAGCATCATACAGCCCCTGGGGTCTTACCTTCTGTACGTCATTGACTGTGCTTTCAAAATCCACTGGGCAGACATAAGTACACTTAAATACTTAACTTTTGCTTTTTGTTGAAGCAGTCATCAGAAAACGTTTTGTTGTCACAGAGACTGAAACAGCAGGTGGGAGAAAAGGTGCAAATCATCCAATTCACCTAAATGGGGTGTTAACTCTGAAGTCTTTTCATAAGTAGTAAGGCAGTTTCTCCTTTGTGGATATACTTTCATTCAGACTAGTTTTCATTCAAACAACTGAGGATTTTAGATGGCCCTACTGATTACAGTATAAACTTGAATAAGCTAGTTGGTAACAGTGATCCTGTGTTTAGCAATCTACAACCTAGATGCTCATATGCAAAGAACACAATAAAAACCTGACAAATCTAACAACAAGCTTATAAAGCACATAAAATGTATCTGAACATTTACCTTTACCTGTACAAAATCATTGCAGCCCAAGTAAAACACAGGCAAATTACATGGTACCCTGACTACTATTCTATGAAGTAGTAAACATATATTGGTATTTTTTTATGTTCTTTGTAAAGCAGGTAAGTCCCACTAGGCAGAACTGTCTGTTTTCAGGAGTGACCTAGAAGCACTGGGGAGGTTAAGTGACTTGCTTGGAGTCACACAGTATGCAAGTGGAGGTTGTGGGAATCAAACCCAAGTCTGCTGGATGTACCTAGTTCAATCACTGTTTGTTACTCTAACCACTAGGCATGGGTGGTTAAACTGAATGGCTGATTACAACAAAGCAGTGCAGGTGATTTCCTTACTGACTCTATAAGCAGCAAAGCAAAAAGAATGCAAAGCCAGCAGCATTCATTTTAAGATGCTGAAATCTGGGTGGGCTCACTAGTGCTGCGGTAGCACTATTGCTTGCAATGCCAGTGACCCAGGGTCAGAAGTGAACTCGGGTTGCTGGAGGTCTGGCTAGGGGAGTAGGATCGAGCACCCGGGGGACTGCTCTTCTCCTCCAGGAAGGGTGGGCTGCAGGTCCTGCTGCTTTACCACCACCTGTGTGACCACGGGTGGTGGTGCAATGGTGCTGCAGAGTGATCAGGAGGGGAGGAAGCTAGCCAGGATCTGGAGCAGTAGCATGTCTCTATGTGACCTACCTTGGAACTCCTCTAGTGCAGATGCCCTCAGGGACAGACAACAGAAAACCAGGAACAATCACCGTACATTGGTCACTGGCAGAAGGGACCCAGGTGCCCCAGACTTCATAACCAGGCTCCATGAGGGACCCACTGAGCTGTCCAACACACATTAATGGAGTGTGGAGGGGTGACCTGGGGTTCCCTCCCTTCCCACCTGGGGGTACAATCCCGGCAGGATAGGGGCAGGCCCACAGGAGCTCCTGAGCATTACCTGGGGTGAAGCTAGGGGATACCCAGCCTAGGGATCTCTGAAAAGTTGTGACTGATGCTGTAAGAAGGGGACATAGAAAGAGAAAAAAAAAATTTAAAAAGATGCTGAAATCTTAGAGATTCTGTGCAGTGACATGCAATTTCCGCGAGGCACCGGTACAAGAATTCAAAATCCGCAAACCAAGCAGGATTCCGTGATTGTTACCGGTGTTACCGGTAAAAATGGAAAACCAGGGTCTCTGTCCGTTGAGTGATCTGGTGTGGCACTGGCAGAGGTTTCCCTGATAAGTCAATTCAGAGGCTGGAATCGCTGCATGAGCAGAGCATGTTGGGTAGTGACTGGGATCAGGTCTGAGGACTCCAAAACCACCAGAATAAGGCACAGACACCGGCCAAGGTATCAATGATTGAATGTCTGAAAGGGTTCTGGTGGTTTGGTTCTTGCTATAAGAACATCAAATGAAACATGCAGAAATAAGACCTTTTTTTGCCAACTTTCTTTCTTCACTGGCAACCCTGGAACTCTTTCAGGCTAACCCCACTCGCCACCTCTGCTCTACCACCCACCTGAAGCATGCCCCACCAGGAAATCAGGGACAGACACCCCCACCTACCTCAGACCGACAGAACCCCCGGCTCTGAGTCCCCCGAGGCGGGGCTGCCTCCCACTCCTGGTCCTCTATCTAGAATACAGCGTGTTGGCCACAAGGTGAGGTGGAGGGTCAGGAGAGCTGGCAAAAAGAGCCTGGTATAGCTTTTCCTCTTGTGTTGGTTTCCCCCTGTTGCGTGGATGTGCAACGATGTCCACGCAGACACACTGCTGACATCCACTGCCACTCCACCCTGTACAGCATCAGCACCTGTAGTGCCCCAATCTCCATCAGAGGTCACTAAGGTGCTGAGAAAACCCTGTAGCCTTCCCCTGGAAAGGAGAGCAGTCCTACAGATGCTCAATCCTCTCCCTCCCCTGCCAACCCCCAGTGGCCTGAGTCCATTCCTGAACCCGGATCACCAGCGTGGCACAAGGTTTGGTGTCCAACATCTTTGCTTCAAATGCTTTGGACTGTGTTTGCTTATGTTTGTGAAGTGCCACTCTCCCATGTTTATGACCATCTGGATACCCCTAGATGGGAAGGGGGGCTTACACATAAGTCAGAATTAATGATAGGGAAGCCTCTGGATGGCTGGGCAGGGGAGACATGGGGCCTGAAGGTAGTGGGGAGATCCCTAACTTACCTTGGAATTAAAGTAAGCAAGCAGCTGGGCAGCTTACATGGCCTTAACTTCAGGCTCCTGTTTGCAGCAGTATTGGCAGCTTAGAGAGGTGGAGGGTACTGCCCATTTCCTGGTTAGACTGCATCAACCTTTTAAGTGAACATTTTTCCTTGGAGGCTTGTGCCACAAATGTTGCCCATGGGACCCACCAAAAGGCTGGAATGGAGGTTTACCACTTTTATCTAGCAGGGCAAATGTTCCAGAATGAGCCTCCAGAGGCCCAAATGTGAGGTGGATCGGGGGGGTCTAGGCTTCCCTGACCTGAGAGGGTACCATGTCAAGATCCAGCATAGATATAAGACTGGGTGAATAAAAGTGAAGCTGCCAGTTAGCTGGACCTGGAGGAGCAAGGTGGTGTTATCATCTCTGATGACCTCAATGAAGGGAAATAGTGTGACAAGGTGTCAGGTAAAGCAAATAGGATGCTGGGATGCATAGGCAGTGGCATCACTAGCAGGAGAAGCAAGTCATAATTCCACTATACAAGACACTAGTGAGGCCCCACCTGGAATACAGTGTCCAGTTCTGGAGACCATACCTACGTAAGGACAAAGACAGCGTGGAGAAGGTTCAGAGGAGGGCAACAAAGATGGTACAGGGATTGCATCACAAGTCCTATGAGAACAAACTGAAAGATTTGAATATGTATTCCGAAGAGAAGAGAAGAGAAGAGAAGAGAAGAGAAGAGAAGAGAAGAGAAGAGAAGAGAAGAGAGAGGGGATATGATAGAGACATACAAGTACCTTACGGGGAGGAACAGGGGTCAGGAAAACACTTTTTTCCAGCAAAAAAGATGTTCCAGGACTAGAGGGCATGGGATGAAATTAGAGTGAGGGTGATTCAGAGGAAAGGTGAGGAACAATTTCTTCACAGAAAGGGTGGAGGACAAGTGGAACACCCTGTCTGAGGAAGTGGTGGGGGCTGAAACAATCACAGGATTTAAAAATGCATGGGATATGGGCTGGCCCGGTGGCACTGAGGGTTGAAGTGCTGGACGCCACACCTCGCACCATGCTGGTGACTTGGTTTCGGGAATGAGCCCAGGCCACCGGGGGTCAGCAGGGGGGAGAGAGAGGATCGAGCATTTGGAGGACTGCTCTCCTCTCTTTCTCTCTCGGGGGATCCAGGGTTAAGCCTGGCACTACAACGGCCCCTGGTGGAGACCAGAGGCTCTGCAACACTCAGGGCTCAAAAAGTGGGATGCAGAGCCGTGACAGACACATTGGGCTGTGTAGGGGAAGAGAGGGGAAGAAGGCAAAAAACATCAAGGAAAAACCCTGGCTTGCCGAGGAAGCAACGAGGACCCCAGAGACCTCCCTCACATCCCCAGTTTCAGGCAGACCACACCGGGGATCCACAGCCAACTTCACAAGAGGGATGGACCCTCTAATTTCAGACAGATGCCACCATGAGAGGGCAGGCCCTGCCCCAGGAGGAGATCTAGGGAGCTGGGAAGTCCCTTGAGTGAAGGGAGCTCTGGAGGTGGCCTGTCACAGAGGGGAGTAGAAGGGCTAGTGTCAAGAGGGTACCTCCGAGAGATGCCTTGGTAAGCTGGCGAATAAATAAAGTTGAGAAAAAAAAGAAGAATGCATGGGATAGACATAAGGGAATCCTGGAGATCAGGGTTAAGGTGCAACAGACTTCTAGAAAAAAACTTAGTGATCTTATGAGCTCAGAATTGGGCAGACTGGGTGGGCCATAGGGCCTTATCTGCTGACAGTATCTATGTGATATGGGGAGACTTTCAGTATACTGTACCTGGTACATGGGGGTAGTTGTGCCTATAATCAAGGGGCCTCCCCCAATCCCCTCGTGCAGTGCACTCTGAAGGCCTGGGAGGTGTCTAAAAAGAGCATGGGGTAGTGGCAGATAAAGCTTTATTGATCCCAGTGGCAGGCAGTCCTAATTCCCCCCCTGGCATTAAGATAATGGAGTTAAGGACTGGGAGGAATGAGGCATTAGATGCTTGGGGGACTTATATACACGGGATGGAATCAGGGGATGGCATTTAGACCTTTGGAGATGTGCAAAAACAACTAGATGTTCCCCACTCCCACCATTGCTGATATCACCAGGCAAAAGCATATGGCAGAAGTATGGGTAAGGGACCCTGTGGGGGCTTCACAACTAGTGGCTTTAAAACAGGCTTCCTATTGCTCCAGAACATCAGCCAATGATCTTATTGAAAAGCTGGCCAAGCAGGATAGAACTTTTCTGCCTGATCTCTTGGGTACAGTTAATGGGCAGTGGGAGAGGGACCTGGGGATCCACATTCCAAAGAATAGCTGGAGAACTATCCTGAAGCTGCATATGGGTCTGTCATAACAGAGCTAAGGAGTCCCAATACAAATTTCTCCATAGGCTGTATTGTCAATCCAGTGTAGTCCACAAATTCAATCCCTCTATTTCCCCAGACTGCAGAAGGTGCAAGACAGCCTTAGGCACTTATAAACACTACTTCTGGGACTGAGGCACCCTAAAACAGTTTTGGGTGGGGGGTGGCCTGGGACCTCACCACATTGTCAAGCAGACTGGCACCCTACAGAAGCCTCTCTCTCTGTTGCTGGGTATGAAGGATCTGGGGAAGGAAGTATGGGAACCCTATAGAAGGTAGCTCACGGTGTTGACAGCATTAGCACACCAGTGCATTCAAAATACATGGGTCTTGTGTGTCACTCCAACCCTCTCACAGTGAAAGACCCAGATTCTGCAGAATCTAGCCCTAGAGCAGCTAACTTACACTCTGAAGAGCTGTGAAGAATTGTCCATTAGATGCTGGGGCAAATACCTAGACTACTTGCCCCAGCAGAGGTGGTAATCATTCATAGCGGTGGTCTGATCTAGAATCCCTGGGCATGCCTTTGTATCCCTAAAATGAAATACTTAATTCACTGTTTTCTGTCCTTATGAAAAATGTACTATTGGAGGACTGATTTATGTGGAATGAACTGTCTTGTCACCCTGTCTGTCTACCAAGTTGTGTAACCTACTGTTATGTATTGCTTGCATATGTCTTTTTTTCAAAATCAGTGAACATATCATGCAAAACAATAAATAATAGTTACTGTAGTGGACGGACTACATGCAAAGGAGCATATGCCATGATGAATGATTATTATGGGACACTTTGGAAATAAGCTTTACTTGCATGTTGCTGTTTCCTGTGGTTGTCTGAGTTATTTAAATCCACAGTGGGGATGTTGACATTCATTGACACACTTTACATCCAGGGAAATATGTAATAAAGTCTATACTCATGACCATGGGGGAGTATGTTCTTCATTCTGAAGTCCTCTGTCCTAGCTGCTGTGTTTTTCATTTTCACCCACTCAAAGACATATCTCAGATGATTACAGGGGTTGGTTTTTGCCTGCATGACATCTGTGTTTTAAGGAATTCATATCCCTCCCTTTGTTTATCTTGCCCTGTTTCCCACATTTCCAAGGAGCTTGCCATGCATTAATATATATTTGGTAAGTCTCATTAACTGCTGGGCTGGGAGGAAGGTTAATCATGCTTAACATTCAATATGGGGTAATGGTTACCTGTGGCAAGGCTCCTAAATATAGTCAGTAGTTTCTCAACCCTTACGCATGCAGGCACTCACCACCAACGTTACCCCATCTGCATTTGTGTTCCTGACCTATAATATGGAGTGGGGGAATCATATCTTTTAATGGTTGTTTTACTGAATATGTGTCCTCTGAGGCATGAAAATCCCATTTTGTCCTAATGTTATTTCCAAGTACCAGTCTGTTGTCAGATTGTTGGGTGGGCAAACCATTGTCTTTTAAGGGGTTTTTGAGACAGTCCTAATGGGGCCCTGTGGCTGTGCAGTCCAGAACACTCGGCATTGCCAATATCCACAAGGTATCCTTGGCCTGGTGGGTGAGCAGTTGTCTCTGGGGGATCATTTATGTAAGGTCCTTTGGTTTTGGTGATATGGGAAGACCTCCTATACTACTACTGCGTGCTGAATGAGAAAACCAACATTTAATCCAGCACAACATTAACAACAGACTACCATCTGCAGATCACTGTTTGATTATTTGCAAATTGTCTGTCAAGTACAAATATGTGCAGCCCTATCTTTGTTGCCAGCCAGGGCGAGGCCCCTGGTTGGGAGCTCAGCCCCCCACCCCCTAACCCCCGTGTAACTACAGCATTATATTATTATCTTCCCCTGGTGGACCCAGGCCCTGCACAGTTAGGGCCCTCAAGATGTGGATCCCAGGTGTCTTCCTAGTGTAGTGTCAGTTTGCTGGGTGGACTTGCTGGGCGGCCCAGTGGTAGCAGGGGGCATTGAACACCCCAATGGGGGTCAAGGTATCCTCTGGTTGTGTAGTGTTGGCTACTTTGTTACTCCTTGTATTTGTTTTTTCATTATGGGATAAAATTTTGATCTTTTCCAATAACAAAGTGTATCCAGGAGACCCACATGGCATGCCATTGGTCAACTCTATAATTTAGGAAGTATGCTATTCTCTCCATTTTATATATTCGGTTGACTATCCCCCTCCAGTCTTCGGTTCTAGGGATGTCAGGAGTCAGCCATTTAATGGTGGGTGTTTCTGTAAGGGCAAATATCAAAACTCATACCCTGTGTGCCTGGTTTTGTAGCCATGCATGTATTGTAGGGGGGAGGAAGAGTTGAGCTGTCAGTTATATATTTTGTCCCACCACTTAATTTATTTCTCATTCTCTCAGGAGGGGTTGAATTACACGGCATGTCCACATAATCTGGGTGTGTGTTGCTCTGCTTTCCCTATAGTTCCTCCAGCATGTGAAGCTTTAGATAGGGGCAAAGTGGGCAGTGATATTCCCTGCAGACATGGGAGGAAGATACTCGTGACTGTCATTCACAGGCGCCATACTAGTTCTTTTCACTGATTATCAGGCCTGTCTCTGCCTCCCACTTACATGCAACCCCTAGGGTACGTATTTTCTGAGTGTATTGTATAGCTCTATAAATCCCTGCGATCAGGTGCGATCTGCTACGCTATCTTAGAAGTTGTATAGCTGCTTGTATAAAGGGGAATGAAGTTCTGGGTCCTTTACCTCTTGTGATAACGTATTACTGTAACTACGGATTTGCAGGAACCAGAAGAGGTCAGATTGTCTCAGACCCTATGTTTGTTGTATTTCCTGGAATTAGATCTAGATCACCAGCACAGCCCACCTCGGTATAAAAGAAAGAACAACTCCTTATGGAGAGCCCATTTCCAATCTTTGTGCTAGTCACAACTACGATTCAGACTGGAAAAATATGGTCCACTCATGCAACATTAAAAGTAATGATTTCATTACCGAAGTATAGACAGCAGTGCACATATATACTTTTTTTCTGACCCAAATACAGTACACCCAATATTTTGGGGATTATACCCCTTCCTCAGGGTGTCTGATTAATATCTAAAAAGTAACAATATACAATTTTCTTTATTTTATAGATAATGTATAAGTACTGCAATTACTGAGAAATATAAAGTATATCCTGCACATACATCAGATTTATCCTTTCAATTGCATTTGCTCCTGTTATAGTTTAATACCAGGCCATCAGTTCTAAAAATGTTTTTTAAATATATCTTACAAGGCACTTTTGTGCTAGTTCTTCAAAGTATTAGAAGATAATAATAAATCATCATAACATTTACAAGTATTGAAATTCACTTGCTATGCAGCAGTTCTGACTTTTTGTTACTGGTTATAAACAAATTCCTTCTTAGTTCAACATGCTCTGCATAAAAGCAAAACCTCCACCATTTAGTTTTAAAATAGCCTTGAAAACATATTTATATAGCCTAGCTTACCTGGATTTTTTTTTAAACTTGTTTATTAGGTTTTTCCATACATATCACAGACATAACATACAAAGACCTACATACATATATACCAGGGCATAATCCCGGCACCTCATCCCAGAACTGGCTGCGGATACTATGTACATCAAGAACTATGTACATACACAGCTGCAATAGAGAGTCCTGTACCTCTAATAATTATCTGGCTGTTATCCAACCTGGAGGATAGGATAGGCCATAATCTAACCCAAGAATGCAAAACATGATAAATGATTGCCCATCCCAAAATACATTTGGCTTATCTTAGCTACTTCTGCTAAGGTCAGACAAGCAAAACACAGCTGCATCCGCTAGAAAAGAGAGAGAGTCCCCCAACCCCTTCTTAGTCAGCAGATCTTTATATTCCAAGCCTATATAGAGCCATAGGAACATATGAAATTAGTTACATATTCTCAAAAGATAAACATAGCAAATAAGCCAAAATTCAGACCATTATTCATCTGCTAATCTCACCCCGACAGACAGGCCCCTGCTCTGGGTATTTTCAAGTTGTATGGAATAAACTGCTTTCAAATGCAACCACCTTTTATTATATAATCCAATCTTACCCTCTCCCAACATCTGCCTCCGTATCATTCCCAGGGTTCTCATAAGATCCCCCACCCACTGACCTTATGTATAAGTAAGGCTATATTTCCAGTGCTTTAAAACAAAAGATTTGATGAGGGCTGTGAGTAAAGAAAGGTGGTATTTGGCTATAACCCCTGAAACCTGAGTCAGGTCCCCAAGCACACAGGTCTTAGGTAGTATAAGCTCCGAATAGTCTAATATGGGGTCCATGTTTTGTTTAATTTTCATCCATAGGGGCTGAATTTTAGAGCAATCCCACATCACATGCAAAATATCCCCTTGTTTCTCACCGCACCTAAATCATAGGTCTGTCTGTCTGAGGTTTCTCGCACATAACTTAGCCGGAGTATAGTACATATTAGAAGAGATAAATAATTGCATATTCTTGAGTTTAGGTATGGTTATATATTTACAGCTCTTCCATACAATCTTCCAGTTAGGCCTTAGGGGAGACATGATCTTATCCCAGTATGGGATTTGAATTGGGGAGCCTGAGCCCATAAAATTCAAAAGCACTCTATATACCTGCAAGATGGGCTTATTTGCGAGATCTACCCCATTTAGTTTCTCCCAAGTAAACCCATTCTCCTGGGGATCCACCATCCCTCTTTTCACCCTGTTCAGCAAATTAATAAACTGCATCTTCTTGAAGAAATGCAATCCCTCACACTGAGGTGGAATAACTACTCTATCCTCATGTATACAATCAGACAGTTTAAGGCCCCATAGCCATCTGGCCCATTGTTTTGTAATAATTTGACCTCCTAGTTGGAAATTCAGGTTGCCTAATATCGGTTGATCCCGTGCTTTCTCTTGCCCCCTTTTCTGTGCCGGCGTTAGAAAGAACCACCATGCATTTGCTGTTTTTCCTATTGGAGTCAGCTTTCCTTTTTTAGGAAGCTTTTCTGGGTGGGAAAAAAGTAATGTTTCTGGGGAAACTCCCAAATCTTTTAGAATCTGCCTCTCTATTTGAAGCCAAGTTGGCACATATTCCCCCCCCCCCGTCCATTCCACCGTCCCATTAACCCTAGCTGTCCTGCCACAAAATATAATTGGAGATCCGGCATCTTAAAGCCCCCTATGTCTTGTGGAAGACGTAGGACAGAGTGTTTTTCCCTAGCAGGCTTAGAATTCCATAGAAAGTCAGATAACAACTTTCTAATTTTGATAAACCAGGACTTAGGGAAAAGATATGGTGCTAAATTAATCGGGTACAACAGCCTGGGCAGTAGGTTCATTTTAACCAATCCTAAACTGGCTGTAAAATTCAGTGGAAGTTTATTCCATCTGAGCATGTCTCCTCTGATTATGGTTAGGAGTTTTTCCAGATTGATCTCTGCTCCCTCCTCTATATTAGGAGTAATCCATATACTCAGGTATTTAATTAATTTAGGGGCCCAGTGGATCTGCAGTGGCTCGAAGTCTGCCCTAAAAGTGTGTGGTGTAAGAGGGAGAATTTGTGTTTTGTTTAAGTTCAGCTTATAACTTGAAACTGCTGAGTATTTCCGTATAATTCCCAGTGCCTGTCTAAAGCTCTCAGCTGGGTCCTGCAAGTGTCAAAGTATGTCATCTGCAAAAACAGACAATTTGAGGTCTTCCCCCCAGATTTTGATCCCCTGGATCCTAGGATCTAAGTTAAGTGCCTTTAGCAAGGGTTCTAAATAAATGTTAAACAAAATAGAGGAGAGAGGGCATCCTTGCCTAGTCCCATTTGCTAATTTAATTTCTTGTGATATGTATCCATTGCATAACACCCTGGCAGTAGGGGCTGCATATAAATTTGTGATTCCCCTAAGAAGGCCTTCCGGGAATCCCATCTTCTCCATGATGGCAAAAAGAAGGGTATGAGAAACCCTGTCAAAGGCCTTCTCAGCATCTAAAGAGATCAGCGCCATAGGTATCTGGGAATCCAGTGCATAGATTAAAATATGGTGAAGCTTCCTTAGTGCATCATGTGCCCCCCTACCCGGCATAAACCCTACCTGTTCCTGACTAATTAAACTTGGAGCAGCTTTCAAAATTCTATTAGCCAGGATCCTTGTCAAAATCTTAATATCCTGATTCATCAATGCCATCGGTCTGTAGCTCTCCAGTAGCTCCTTTGGCTTATCTGGTTTTGGGATGAGGGTAATATTTGCTTGGTAAAGTGGGGGATGAGATACTCCTGTTTGCATTATCCTAGTAACAATATCTTTTAGGAGAGGAAGTATAGTTGAAATATGTGATTTACAAAACTTGGCTGTGAGGCCATCAGGCCCAGGAGTTTTACCATTCAGCAATGATTTAACCACTTCTAAGATTTCCCCTTCCCTTATTGGAGCTGCAAGCCCCCTTACCTGTGTCAAGTCTAGAACAAGGAGAGGTATATTTTCAAGAAATACTTGTATTTCTGCTTCATTGTCAACCACTCTCCCTTGATAGATCCCTTTATAGTAAGATGCAAAAGCATCAGCCATTTCTTGAGGGTCAGTTATAGATTCCCCTTCCACTTTAATTAAGTTTACCATTCGTGCTGCCTCCCATTCTCTCACTCCAGCCGCTAGGAGTCGGCCAGGCACATCCCCCTGCATTAAGTACTTAGCTTCGATTTTCTCCAACCAAAAATCCATTTTGCCATAAATCAGTTCTGCCATCTCATCCCTAAGGTCCTTAAGTTCAGCATCTAATTCTGTAGATGACCCTTCTAAGGGAGCAAGAGAATCTATAGCCCCTAGAATAAACTCCTCTCAGGCTTGTCTTAGTCCGTTTCTTCTCGCTGCATATCTTTGAGCTACCCCCGAGTAAAGGACTTTACAGGCTGGCCAAGCTATTTGCTTATCCTGTAATGCTGGTAGTTGGATTTGGATGATCTCTTTGAGAGCATCTCCTAGCTTTCCCTGCAGTTTAGTATCAGTCAGTAGAGATTCATTCAATCTCCATCTATATGGCTTGGGCAGAGAAGCTTTTAGCTCCCACATCATCTGTACTGGGGAATGATCAGACAGGATTCTACTATAAGTAACCATTTCCTTGATTCCCACCAAGGCTTCCTTATTAACCAGGAAAAAATCAATCCTGGAGTGCATTTTGTGAGCCCCAGAGAAAAAAGTCATGCTATTGGGTCCCTGGTTGTGAATCCGAGCAGGATCCACCAATGCCATAGCCTCTAAGAAACGACCCATGGCCTCCTGCGCTCTGGAAAGGGTTTTGTTAGAGGGTGGATTCCTATCTTCCCAGTTATTTAGGCACAGGTTCAAGTCCCCTGCTAATATAATTGGGTGTGCTGGCAACAGCACTACATCTGCCTCTAGCGAAGCAAAAAAGTCTGAGTTGGAGGGTGTTGGGCCGTAAATGGAGGCGATTGACAAATCTGAACCCAGGATACAGCCTGAAAGAAAATTCCCTCTATTGTCCCCTCTTGTTACCACCCTCTTTACCACATATGGGCAAGCCTTCCCCACAAGAATAGCAACCCCCCAAAGCAGTTGTGCTTCCCACTACAAATACCTGACCCACCCACAGTTTTTTCAACAGATCCAATTCCTCAGACAGAAGATGAGTCTCCTGTAAAGTCGCAACTTGGGCCCCCAGTCGTTGGATATGTCTCAAAATCGCCAACATTTTTTCGTCTACCCTAAGGCCTTTAACATTCCAAGAAATTATTTTAAGATTTAACATTGTACATGAATAGTCCCCTAGCCTTTACCTCAGTAAGATCTGCCACTGCATTGTTCCTAGCCAACGGACTCTCTCTCTTTTCTTTTCCCCCCACCCCCCAACACAAATCCCTGATCCTATGATCGCCCTCCTAAAAAAATAGCAATCCATTAATGAGCAGTTTCCTGAGTGCCCCCCCGGTCCCCACTTAAAGCTCATAACAGATATTAGAGGTAATCCCAACCCTCCATTGTCACCCTGCAATGCAATCCACACCGTTCACCTCAAAAGTAAAACAGAGAGTCTTAATGAACTGGTGTAGCTATTAAACTGCCAAAATGAGCCTGAAATATATTTTAAAAGTAAAACAGGCTGACGAAGGCCCAGGAGCAACACTCAAGATGTCCTCTCTCCTCTAGCTCATCATGTGATCCACCCTTACCCGAATTTTTAATACTGCTATGTTGACTGGTTTTATTATTTGTTATCTCTGCTGTATTTTAATTATTTATTTCTGTACAAGCGCCTTGGTTTTGGAAAGGCACTTTTTATAAATAAAGAATGAGCTGAGTTGAGAGTTGACAGTATATAAAATTTGATTGAAGTATGTATCTATACTATCCCAGATGTCCAGTGGTACCCCCTCCCTCACTCCCTGACCATCTGTCAACACACGGACCAGCAACCACTGGCAGTCCAGTGGCCCCCCACCAACACCCTGAACACCACTCATCCAACCCCCCCCCCACCAGTCTGACAAGGGACATGTGGTAAACTAGCTACAGTGACTGGCACAGCCCTCCACTCAACTCCTTGGCTGACTGCCATATGAACTGCAATGAGCACGAGTACAGTATACTGTATACTGTACGTGTGATCCCTGCAGCTCATATGGCATCCGGACAAGGGGGTGAAGGAGGGTTATGCCAGTCACCCTATCAGGATTCACCGCATGTCCTCAGCCACTCTGGTAAGATGGAGATTGGTTGGGTGGTACTGAGGGTGTGAGTGGGGGGGCCACTAGACTGCCAATGGTTGCTGGTCCGTGTGTCAATCAGCTGTCAAGGGTTGGGAGTGGGGGTGCCACTGGATACCAGGGACAGTGTGGATACATGGTCTGGGTGACCAGAAGGTAGAGGGTACCACTAGACACCAGAGATATGCTTCTTATAACCAGGGTGGGTGATCAGGGGATGCCACTAGACACCAGGGATAAGTATCACATCTACAGGATGGGTGGTTGGGGAATTAAGGGTGCCACTAGACACCAGGGAGAGGGTGAACTATACAGGATGAGTGGTTGGAGGTGGGGTGCTGCTAGACACCAGGGATATGCTTCTTATAACCAGGATGGGTGATCAGGGGGGTAGGGATTGCCAGTAGACACCAAGGATGGGGCAAACTACACAGGACAGGTAGCTGGGGGTGTGGGGTGCTGCCAGACACCAGAGATATGCCTATTGTTACCAGGATGGGTGATCGGGAGTGGGGGTGCCAGTAGACACCAGGGATAGGGTGAACTATACAGGGCAGGTAATCAGACAGTGAGGAGTACCACTAGACAGCACGGATATCTGTGACATCTATGGATGGGTGTTCAGGGTGGAGGGTGCAACTTGACTCCAGGGATGATGCGGCAGGTGCCCAAAGGATTGGAGCAAAATTACCACCACTCACGATGCAAATGAGCCCATATCAGGCACACAAATGGGCCCCTTAGTGTCTTACATGCCCAATGGGCTCATTTGCTGAATGTGGCTCAATATTGCATTATGGCTCCTGGCTTTGTCCAGTCCTGAGGTGCAATTCCCTGTAGGTTGGATACAGCCCAGTCCATGTCAGGGCAGTGCAAGTTGACTTAGTGCTGCACCAACACAGGCCAATATTCAATCAGATAGCACCAGTCCAACTGAATATGGCAGCCTTTGGGTCAGGCTGCTTGCATCTATTTTTGACTATCTGGCACCATGTGTTTTCTCCTGAAAAGAATACATTTTTTTTTAATTTAGTATGCATTTTGGCCCCTCCACAACCAGCCCCCATCAGTCTGACTGCTCGCCAAGTCCCATCACCCACCATCCACAGGACATACCTTCACCTCACATATGCACCCATGGAAAAAAACCTGTGGGCCCTGTAAATCCCTGGCAGAGTTGAAGCTTAGGTGAACAAGGCAGAAAGCCCAGTCAGCAGTGTGGAGACTGTGTCAGGAAGCAGACCTAATTCTGCGTCAGTCAAGGGATTTTTCCTTTTTTTTCTGTCCCTCCCTGTGACGTCATGAGGCCTTGCTGATGCCAACTTGCCATGCCACTGATGTCCCTCTCCCTAGATCCATGGCTCGGCTGCACCTCCACGTGTGCTCAGGCAGCTGGTGGTGTTGCAGCAGAGACCATTCACCGTCCCACCCCAGAGGAGGCGAGCATCCCTTAGACTTTTAGTCATCCTCTCTTTAACGATCCAGGCTTAGTTCCAAATCTGGGTCATTGGCATTGCACGTGGCAGCACTACTACTGTGCAGCCAGACCAGCTCTCTGGAAAGAAAGCTTTCACATCTAATAATCCTCATACAATAGGTCAACTTTGGGGAGTTCTCAAATCTCTTCCAAGAACGCTACTGTATAAAAAAATGTTTGGACAGCAGGGAATAAGTAGCTCATACATTTTTTTTTTGGGGGGGGGGTCAAATGGGCCCTCTTTCCAAAAGGATAGAAGATTACAAGGTCTACTGGAAATTAAGTAACCAGACATGAACTACCCAGATATCCTGGTTCATGTAGGGATTAGCTCTACATTAGCTCAACTGTCTGGGCTTCCTATTTCCCTATGTTGAAAATAACTCTGCTTAGGGAGAGTTCGTTCTCTTGGAAAAATGTTGCATAAGCACACAAACCTGGGTACTGTTTCTAACATGATTTATTATAAATTCTGCTACCTCTGCATGTATTTAGTCTCACTGAAATCACAAATCTCTGAGGAAGCCATGCTTGTATCTGCCAATGAACTGTAACTAAACCTCTATAGTTATGTTAAACGCTTTTCTATATTGTTTATATTGTATGTGTAGGATATGAGTTGTTTCTCTTTTTATGTATGTTGTCATTTGTATTAACACTTTGGTGACTAAATAAAATTAGAACTGAACTGGAAAGAAGAAAAAAAGCAGTGACTGCACACTTACCAGTACTGACTGGATTATCATTCCCATAATTGATTGTATCAGCAGCAGAATAATCCCCACAGTACAGTGATCATTTACAACCCGCCGTCCATAGCCAATGGTGGTTTGTGTCTCTAGAGAGAAGAGAAATGCTGAAGCAAAGGAGTTGACATTGTCTACACACGTGCAGTTCTCCATTAGGTTCATCTCAAGGTCCATATCCCCATGGCAGAAGGCAATCAACAACCACAGCACAGCAAAGAAGAGACAGACCCCAACCAAAATGGAAACCAAGAGGAGAAGGTGCAAGGGCCAGGGTGCATCCAAAAAGGTGTTAAAAGGATCTTTCCAAAATCGGCTCGTCCGACCCTTCTGTCCAACGTACCTAATAAAGAGAATGATTCAAGAAAGAGTAGAAGAGCGATTTAGCATATACAGCTTAGAAAATGTTTAATTCTAGTGTTTTATCAAGATTGCTGCACTCCTACCCTTTTCAGGTCCCTAGGCAAGTTTCCAGCCCCACTAGCCCTTAACAGTGAAATGCTATGGTGAAGTGCAGAAATGCTCATATAACAGTGAAAAACTATCTGGACTCTTTTTTTTTTTTTTTTCTGTGTGTTTAGTTGTCCTGCAAAGGTTGGTATTTTGTCATTTCAGATATATTTGCAGGGTTGACCAGTTATTTACTGCTATTTTGACACTTGCGAGGCAAAGTGAGCAGTTGTACTCCTGCTGCTACTTACATAACAGCCTCTGTTTTCAACTGCAGTCAGCTCAAACAGAATCTGAATTCAGTGGCGCCAATCCAATAGGAAAAGTTTTATTTCTACTGAAAAGGTTCCTTTTGACTAGCATCTTTAATTACAGCGGTACGTTGGTCATGACAGAAGAAATCTGCACTTGGTGTATAGCAGTCCTCTGGACTCAGTTTTTTTTTTTTTTTCCTGTCAGTTATTCCACAATAGGCTTTCAACCTGGGCTATCAGTGTTATGTGACGTAGGAGAGGCTGTCAGACTGTGATGATAGTAACGACTGTGATGTGACTCCTTCTTGAACTGGGGATTATATGGTTGATCACAATCAAATTGTGTTCAATTTTCTTTTTTGTCATTTTTTTTCCATTTTCTGCTGTTTTATCTTGCATCAAGGGAAACAGCGTTACTGCTTTCAGACTGCGGTGACAGTAGTTAGACATTCTGCTAAGTCCCCAATAAAGGAATGTGGCATTTTGTGAAGACATCCAGTTATAATAAGTATATTTTGATCATTAAGAAAAATGCATTCATTTGCCCCTATTAATTGTTTTTTTAGTTTATAAGTTGACAATCATCTGTAGGAGTTCTTTTTTTAATTTTTTTCGAATTCTGTTTTTTCCTCCAGCCAGTGAAACTCTCTCAGGCATCCTGTTGTACCCCCTGACTCTACCTCCGTGCCTGAGAGGCCTCCTGAAACCTGGCACCAGCCCGGCTATCCTCCCAGCTCTGAGCCCCTCGAGGTAGGGCCGCCCTATCCATCCAGGGCACTCTATCTGCAAATTTGGGCCAGGCTGGGCTCGGCCAAGGTAAGGAGTGACCCCAGCAGTGGAGTGCAGTCCTGGTGGACACAGGTGCCGTCACCTATCCACTTGGCTGGGTATTTTTGCTTTGTCCCCACCCCCCTCCCTTGTTACTCCCACCCTCTCCCTGATGGAGTCCGGCATGCAATGATGGCCAGGGAAGCGATCTTGCCATAACTCCGCCATCCTCTATTTCTGGCCCTGAGCATTGTGGTACCTCCTGGTCTCCACAGAGGTCATATGATGCCGGGCAGAGAATCCTCTCTCAAGGAAGGAGAGCTGTCCTCGGATGCTCAATCCTTCTCCCCAGCCGACCCTCGGCGACCCAGGCTTGCTCCCGAACCCGGGTCGCTGGCGTGGTGTGAGGTGTGGCGTCCAGTGCCTCAACCCTCAGCGCCACTGGGCCAGCCATAGGAGTTATTTTGGATTTGTTGCCTTTTGCTGTATTCAGTGTTGGGCTCATTTATTTTTCATGCAGATGTAACCAATACTTGTAGAAATCCTATGGGTCTGATATTACTTCATTTATGCACATTACTTTTCAATACTCATTGTTAGGTTTCCAACATAATTTCCTGAGCAGGACTATCAGGAAACTGAGGTCCAGCTGAGAGACATATCCATTTCTGAGTGCTATGGAATAGGACAGAAACCTTTTTTGATTTTTACTCTAGTCGTATGCATAAATTGCAAGACTCAGATAAATGCATGCTGCCAGGGATTCATTTGTAAAGGACAGTAATTTCTGACATTCAGTCATATTTATACACAGTTAGGTTTTGAAGTGCCAAGAACATTCCTGCATTGGTAAAATCTGAGATATGTGCCCCATGTAATGAACAATGTTTAAATAGATTTGAGGCATTTAAATGTCTCAGTCATGCATTTCTAGTACTCAGGAGCTTATGTATATTGGGGTTCCAAAAAAAAAAAAAAAGAAATGCAGTGTTCATTTATGAAGTTTCAAAGCATATGCTGGACACTGTCTTTGCTACTGTAGCTACATGTTGAAATTCTGATCTGAAAGCATCACAGCTTTTATGAATGACAGCACAGGTAAAAACAATGATTACAGGCAAAGTAGGTGATATCTGCTTTCACAAAACTGTGTTTCTAAATGGATGACAATCTTCAGGCTCAGTAACCATACTGCAAATTATTCCACATTAGTTGCAATATTTGTTATAGTCTGCCATACTTGCAATTGTAAATAAGTGGAAGATTGCATGCATACCCAACAGTCTACTGATTTCTGATTGGGCTGTCGCATATTTAGGAAATGATGCATGTGTCAGAAAATGGCATGTAAGGGTTAATATCCCTGCATGCTTGGAAATGTAGATTTTTGCATGTTTAAATATGGGACCCCCAAGTAACTGAGATGCCCTAGAAACAGAAATTGTTTCCCAAACTCGAATTGTTATGGCACACACTTGAATGTGATTCTGTTGTCATAAATATCGATAGTAATGTAATAATGTCACATTTGAAATGCTTGTTCCCCCCCCCCACACACACAAAGAAAAAGAAGGTTTGTAACTGAGGCTTCAGAAAACCATTCCATCATGCAAAGTATGTTTCACATGTATTCTAAGTTCTGTATATTCAGTACCATGTGATTCTAAAAAGACTGTGGCTTATGCATGTTTTAATCTAGGACCCCCTACAAACACAGATGAAAAAAAGGAAGTAAACTACTTATTCACATAACAATTGTTTTGAACCATGTTATAAATTTAAATGTTTTATCCTGAATAAGTGTAAAAAAATCATTGTGGATGGTTACAATACTGAAATCATACATCAACTTGCTAAAGTTGTGGACGTGATTCTTTTATGTATCCATTTACCATATTAACCCTCACTCCACATAGGTTTTTTAGTGGTTGCACTGAGATAGGACTTCATTGAACATGTCAAGTGATTCAGAATCATCAGACATTTCTGAGTTCACATATGTGATACCATGAATGATAGTGCCATGCCGTTTTGAACCACTCGTGGCATAATTACAACCCAACTTATTACAGTCTCCACATAGTGCCCCCTGTGGCAATGCTTTAGGTGGCATTCCCTACTCTGGAATATTCATGCAGTGCATTCCATTCTTTAATGCCGAACACATTTACATGAACACAGGATCCTCCCCCCTTAGGCTCTATCTACTCCTTTTGCTTATACCAGCCTTGAAGTCATGATCATCTGCTTGTGACATCAGTGTCATTTCCACAGCAACCATCAGTGATGCTCCAAGCAGATTGGATTTCATTTGATTTGTTTAATATCTGGTAAGTCCAAGGGATAAATAGCCTGTTTACATGGTCAACTAGAAACAGTTTAAAATACAAAGACAGTATAACATATCAACATGAAATAAAATTGAAAGTATCATGTGCAACTCCATACAGCGGCAGAAATCTGATACATTTCAAGGGTACCAGGTCAATATAGCACTGCTGAAACAGTGCAGCAATAACGACACGGTGTAAAGTGCAGAAACATTTAGAGCGCCAGGGGTATAATCGCAGTAGACAACTACTGCTACCCCTGTTGCTGACTGGGGCGGATCACTGAAGGAAGGCTGAAGAAGCCCTCACAATGTGCCTGGTCGAGTCACCCCATGGTGGATTGGCTAATGCATAAGCACCGGAGGTAGTGTAGACCTGGGGATCAGGGTTTGATTCCCTCCCCCCCCCCGATAGTTTTTTTTTTTTATTGTGCTGCCAGAAACTAAGTCTCCCCTTATCCCCTCGGTCCACACCCCCTCGGAGTTAGTTATTTTAGTTCTTGGGGGGGGGTGAAGCACAACAAAAATATCTCAATTCCTCTCATTGATTTGTGTGGTGTACACTATTTTTGTTTCGGTCGGTGTTTTCACAGACTCTGTTTGCAGCACACGTTAGGAATCTGTCTAAAGTTACTCATTGTTAGAGCACCAGCAATTGATGGACATAAAGAGCTGTCAAATTTGTGCAACCTGAAAAGCAGTGATCACTAATCTTTGGTTGTCCACAGCAAAAGAACTGAAAACAGATTTTGTGTAGCTGATCTGATAGGAACAGGTTGCTTCTGTAGCTGGAAAGTGTTACGGAATGAAGCTGGAACCAATCTCAGTGTCACCTTATTTGCCAAAGAGCCAATGTGAAATAAATACCTTTGATCAAAGGAGAGCCAAAGGAGGAGGAGGTTGTATAATGTACAATGGGGAGTATGCAATAGAAGTTGTGAAGCCAGTCTGGTGATTTTATTGTAAAGGGTCCTCATCCTGGAACGTGCATACTCTCCAGCTGAATAATAAAACCAAAATACTACAATCCAGAACTGGTAGAAGGAAGGTCTGATAGAATAGCCTTCTAGTAGCTGTATCAAATAAAGAATTTAATCTAAACAGTTTGCCGAGTCTATGATGGACTATCTTGATTATATTAAAACGATGTAGCTCGTATGAGAGTGCACTTTCCAGGGTGAGTCCAAGGGATGTGAAAGAAGACACTTGTTCAAAGACAGACCCCACCACGTAGATAGGGAAATAGATGGAGGGATATTATGTTTTTTAAACAGATTGTAAAGCAACATGGATTTGGTCATGGAGGCGTTCAAGACAATTTCTGTTTTAGGAGCCATTTTGCATATTCTCCAAATCCAACTGCAAAAGTCAATTTAACTCAGAAATGGAGGAACTGCAAGAAAAATAATTGTGTCATCAGTATATAAAAGGATGTTAGTTTTACTACAAACTGAAGGGAGGGTGTTCAAAAATAAACTGAATAAAATGGACCAAGGATTGACCACTGGGAAACTCCCAAATCTGTGGGAACCAAGAGGGATAAGGCATTAGCAATTCTGGTGCACTGGGATCTTCCCATCAAACAATTTTGTAACCAACCAGTAGCATCAGAGGGTAAACCAAGCAAACTCTGCGATGACAAAAGAAGTTGATGATTAATCAGGTCAAAGGCCTTGGTGACCTCCAGAAAGATGGCTGCAGAATAAAAACCCTTACCATGGGCCTCATGTACAATCTGCGTGAACCCTACCAAGACCATCGAGGTGCTGTGCCAGGGTCAAATGCCATGCTGGGCGAGAGTTTGAATATCATGCTTGACCAGATGACCGCGAAGTTGGTAAAAAACATGATCAGCTCCAACACTTTGGCAGGTGTGGCCATATGTGATAAGTCAATAGTTCTGGACACCACACTTGTCACCAGCCTTAAAAAAAAGGTACAGCCACCACTCTTTTACAAACAGGGTCTTGCTTGTATACATTTTTGCTATATACTTACCCAGGACAGACCAGATGAGATGCAATGTCTCATGTTCTGTGGTGTCCTGATTTTACACATTTTTAGATTGTAATTGCCCAGGACATGCCAACCGAGAGGCAATATCTAATTTTCATTGGACTCCCACATTTTGACCACAAATTTCCAACAGTCTTTTTATGACCTGACATTACAATCGAGACAGGTGGAATTCTTTAAATCCCATTTGAAAAGTAATTTCACAGTGCAACTGCGAAAACAAGTTTCAGAAGGGATTTGAAAGATGACACCCGTCGTGTTCGGGAAGGGGGATAACACAAGGAATATGCTGAACATTAGGTGCCAAAATTTGCAAAAATGAAGTTATGAGTAAACGTTGGAAGAATTTAACAGTTCTCCGTAACTGAGTTGTTTTTCCACATTTTGACCCCACATTTTCAACATACTGTCATTTTATTATGGCCACTCCTTCTGAACATGACAGGTGTCATTTATAAAATTGTGGCCAAAATGTCATTTTGTCCCATGAGTGTGAAAACCCTTTAGGCCAGGGTCTGAAAAATGACAGCTGTCACAGTAATGAGGTGGTGTAAAAAAATTGCTATGTTGAAAATCTGTGGTCAAAATAATGAAAATTACCAAAGTTACAAGCGTGCATTGAAAAATGTCAATGTATGCTCATAACTTTGTTGTTTTTTAATACTTTTACCACACATTTTCAACATAGCCTTCTTATGACCCCACTTCATGAACAAGGGTGGAGAAAATTTTCAAATCCTGCCCGAAAAGTGATTCCACGCAGCGACTGCAAAATTACCTATTGGGATGGATTTGCATAATTTTACTATCCTTGTTCATGAGGTGGGGTCCCAAAAAGGCCATGTTGAAAATTTTGGGGGAAATATTTAAAAATAACCAATGTATGAGAACAAGTTTGAAACCCATAGAAATACTTTGAACCGCATACCAGATTTCTTCAGTTCCTGGTCCAGTGTTGAAGAGCGAAAACGTGTCTCCGGTCCACAGAGGATTACAGCGATGGACCCCTTGTAGGTAAGTAAGGGGTGTGGGTGTGGGGTGGTAGCTGCTGAGTGGGAGGATTGGGTGGGTGAGGGTAACAGCAGTGGTGGGCCGGTAGCAGCAACAGACATCGATGAATGTTTTCCTTTTTTGTACAGGGTGTCTAAAAATAAACAAAAAGACTACAAGGGACGGTTTCCTTTATTTCTCGTAATGACACTAGAGATTGGGCACACCAATGTCAGTGTTATGTTTGACAGCACCAGAGGTGGGCTCCCCATTGTTGCACAGTGGTATATGCAGCAGACCTGAGTTTGATTTTTACAACTTCCACTTTTTTTTTCCAATTGTTTAACTAGGAATAGCACACTAAGCTGAAAGCTTGTTTACAGGTGCGACCTGGGAGCACAAGGAAGATAAGTGACTTGCTCAGGGTCACACAGTATATGCAAGTGGGGCCTGTGGGATTCAAACCCAGGTCTCCAGATTTGCAGCTCAGAGCCTTAAACCACTGCACTATACTGCCTCAAACACTTGCCCACTTGAACACTGTGTGACTCCAAGCAAGTCATTTAACCACCGCAGTGCTCCCGGGTCATCCCTGAAAACAAGCACTTGTGCCTAGAGGGCCTTTGCTTGGTTACCAAAAGAATAAATAAAACAAAATAAATAAACAGTGAAAACAGGTGGGTTGGGGGTACTAGATGGCACCAGGGATTGGGCACCCGGTGTCAGAAAATTAAGAAAAAAGGGATGGGAGGTATTAAAGGAGGGTTTTCTTTATTTCAGATACTGATACTGACATGGGGGATTGGGCACTCAGTGTCGGTGTTATGTTTAGCGGCACCGGTAGTAGGCTCTCCAGTGTTGCTCAGTGAAAATTGGTGGGGTGAGGGGTACTAGCCAGCACCAGGGATTGGGCAGTCTGGTGTTGGAAAATTATGAAGGAAGGATTGTTTTTTATGTTGGGATGGGAGAACCACGGCAGGCTGTTTGTGACGCTGATCAGCTCTACTTGCTGAGCGGCATTATGCAGATCAAAGGAAAGAGACACTCTGTGATTCAGGAGGCTCTCTTCTTTGAACTATATGACATTTTTACCCAGCAAGACCAGAAGAGTGTCATGCTCCATCTGGCTGATGGTTGGTCTTACACTGTCAAGCCCCTTTCAGACAGTCCTGCATTGGACTGACAGCTACACATCTCTCAGAATCCACTATCATACCAAGGTGTTTGCTTTGCGCAAGCACAAGGGCGAACATAAAAATTAAAAAATTTTGTGAGTAGAAATAAAAGAATGTCAGCAACAATTTTTACAAGTCTGAAGGACAACTTATTCATTCCCACTAATGGCTTCAGTTTCATACCTTTCAGATAACTAAGCACCTCACTGGGGAAAATATTTTAAAATAAAAATTTGGTACAGTGGCATCTGATGAATAATCAGAAGCTGGCAAATCATCTACAAAATTAGGATCTCCACTCTGATATTATTAGACAATTCTGTGAAGAAATTAAATTCACATTCAATATCAAAGGGTTCTGATAAAGTGCCGGTTGGAGTGGACAGCAAGGCATGCTCTGATTTTTGTTTTTTACCCAGAATTTCATTTACCAGATCCCAGGTTGTTGCCTTGTTACTAATTATGGACTGGATTTTCAAGGTTCTAAAAACTCCGAATGTGTCCAGAGCAATTCTGAATGGGCTGCATCAGTCACTTGCAGCTGATGCAGACAGTCACTGTGAGATGGGCAAAAAGTTTCCACAAACATCCAAGGATGTGGGTGACCAGGGACTAAGTGCTGAATCCACAAAGATATGGGAGAACTGAGCAAAAGCTGTGTAAATGGAAAGCAAGCATGTGTGGTGCAGAGCACCTGTGCATCTGACCATATCCAAAATGGCAGTGGTGTGGGTAGATATGCCCGTAGGTATGTGTGTAGCAGTGCCGACATGTAAGGGTCTGTTTCTGCAGATTGTCTGACATACCCATGGGCCACCCTTTGATCCCACCATAAAAGTGGTGGAATACTCTGCATTAATCCAACATGAAAATGTAATTTATTTATTTATTGAAATGTTTCACCAGTAAGGCACACTGAGCAACAAGTCGCTCATCTCCCGGTGCGACTTGGGGGGAAGGGGTACAACTTGAATGAGACATTAAACATTTAAGTTACAAGATCCACATTAACATACAGTTGTAAGGCAGGTGTTACAAACAGTGTTACAACAGTGTTATGCATAATATGTAGAAAGAGTGGATAATAATAAGTGATGGGTTAATAAGTAAACAAGTGTTTACATGAAAGAAAAGGGGGAAGGGAAGGGAGGGATGAGGTGGGGAAGGGGGAAGAGTCGTGCCCCTGGAGACTCCTTCAGGATGTGAGGAACTCTGCAAGGGGACTGAGGGAACCAGAGAGAGAAGGGGATATGGCAGTGTCCCAGAGAGACCCCTAGAAGATGGTGGGGGAAGAAAGTAGATGAGAGATACAAGCCCCTTGGGGGGGTAAGGAGAGGAACCCATGGAGAGTATTCAGGGTCCTTCACATTCTGTCAGAGATCAAGGGAGGCCAGTAAGGAGTGGCAATTAGGAGAAAGGGGAGAAGGGCTCAGGATTTGGGGGTTGGGTGTGCACAGGGTAAAATGAAGGTGAGGGTTGGTAGGGTTTGTCCAGGGCTTAGGAGGAAGGAATTAGGAGGGACATGGCAGGAGCAGCTCGTGCAAGGTAATTATTGAGGGCAGAGCTGATGGAATAGGCAGAGGATGAGTGCCGGATTGGGGGGATTCCAAATTTTTAGGAGGCAGTGAGAGTAACTAGATTGGCCAATTTGGGGGATCTGCAGTGGACAACCAGTGTATGGGAGTCGGTTGATCTAAGGGAATGGGAGGGTGGGGGGTCTTATAAAGGAGGAGGTGAGGTAGGGTAGGAAAGGAGCTCACCCAACCAGTGTTTGGAGGTGAATTTAGCACAGTGAGAGAGTCACCTGTTTGTAAGAGAGGGGAAGATAGGGCACGATAAAGACTGCAGTGATGGGTGTGAGGGGGGCTTCCACAGCAAAGCGGCAGAAGGAATTGAAGAGGGTGTCCAGTCTAACTAGGGAGGACTTAGTGGCAGCACCATAGACCACATCACAGTAGTCGAAAATGGTCAGTATCATCTTCTGAACAAGTTCACGCCTAGCCTAGCCATAGCCATCATCTGAGAATAGTGAAGCAAGTGCAGTGCAAGCAGATGCCACCATAGAGCTAGACACAGGAAACCCAGAACCAATGAGGCCGGTACCAGAACCAGCAATGGGTCCAAGATCCAGGGCAGCTGACCATGTGCATCTGGTATACTAATGGACATCAAACTTCATGGAGGAGAGGAAAGTAATCAGTACCATAGGGCAGATACTGCAATTATTAGACCCAGTATTACATCAGGGCCAAGAAGGGTATACCCGCCCACAAACAAGGAGTGTTGGAAGACATACAGGCTGCTGCTAATTTGGCCACTAACACCCATGGATAATATAGGGGATCAAACATAAATGGAGCAACATCCATGGCAACGTGAAGAAGAAGCTGTCCATCCAATGACAGGCCCGGACGGCCACCGGGGGGAGGGGCAGCAGTGTTCTGGAGTTGAATGCCATTGAAGACATTGTTGCTGACACTTTCACTTGGTAGTCTATTGACAGGGAGGATGATAGCACTAACCCCCTAGACAGTGAGTACGATACTGTACCATGTACCACACAGTGTTGTCCTCCTGAGCACAAATTAATATACTGTACCTCCTAACCTTGCAGATGTCAGACCACCACAGGATTTGGAGGATGAAGGAGATAACTGCCAGCCACAAAGCCAACATGACACACAGCTCAGATCAAGCAGAATACCAGGAGAGATGACCACCAGTGAGTATGTAGCAGGTGGCACCAACACATGTATGCCATACATCACACCTTGACATACACAGTACATTACTATATGCTTACCCTCCACAGGTGCAGTTAACAGTACAGCCCAGGAGGGCCAGTCAGGCAGCAGAAGCAGTACCACCAGTCAACTGCCACAGTGGAGCACTGTAGCCCTGGCACATTCAGGCCATCACAGACACCAGCACACTGGTCAAGGGTAGTATGCATGACACCATGGGGGAAGGGGGGCACAGAAGAAAACCCTGCCTCAACAGACACACCACTTAGCACCCAGTAAACAAGTACACTACTGCATCCTGCGCTACAGTTGCATGATATTTTACAGAGTAGGATCCAGCAGGTAGAAATAGTAGGGCAGAACTCTAAAATAGTGTAACCCCTAGGTGGCTCTATCCCAAGGGCTACTACCCCGGCCTGCTTGGCTAGTAGCAGGTTAAGATGCCTGAGTTCTGAAACGGGTGCCTCCATCTAGAGGTCAGGGTTGGTAGTGGTCAAGCTAACCTGGGCGCAGACCTCCGGGACACTGTAACCCCCCCCTCTTTCCTTACCAGTGGCCGGAACAATACACAATAATCACTTTCACAATACTCCGATACACCACACAAGTACTCCCACTGTTTGCACTTACCACCAGGGCTTTCCTCTGGTCTGGCCCTGGGGACCCCCTGTAAAATGAGGTTATACACAGCAAATAACAGCAGTACAGTACTCTTGCACAAACTGGAACCACAGTCAGGGTAAATGCAAAAAAGAGAACTGATTTATTTAAGGGACTTGAACAAGAGAGGGGGGGGTGTACTCAGGTTAATTTGCTTAAAGGCTGTATCTATCAAACAGTTATGCATGCACTTCAGGGTTCATAAACAGTCACACACCCTGAGTACCCAGATGGAGAATGGTGGGCTAGCCAGGAATGTTGCAGCTGGTTGGGGCCCTGTGATGGAAGAAAACAACATGCACAACACACACTATTTGTAATCCGGAGCCGGAGGGCTCAGTTTGTGAAAAGAAAACAACAAGACAATCAGATGACACACTTTTAGATTAGGCTGTTGCTGCAGGGAGCTACCCTGATAATTACTCTCAATACCCAAGACTGGACACAGGCTGGATGAAAATCGAGACAGCAGGTGGTTAATCTGGAGTGCCTGGAGAAGCAGGGCCCACACGATTCGCCAAGGCATCATTCCTGTTCAAGTGTGGAGCAGGGGGCTAATCCCCAGGCAGGTCTCTCGTCGGTGGTTTTCTCTGTGCAGTGGGGTAGTCTTACAGGGCCAGTGTGGCATGGCCCAGGCCAAATGGAGATGAACGCGGATTCGGTCCGATTAGGCTGGATAAGGCTTCCAGCAAGCAGAACACAGTTCACACAGTGGGGAACCAAATCACGACTCACTTTCAATACACAGCACATTTACATGTAAGGAAATTCTACAGTACCAGGCAAACCGCTCTCCGGTCATGATCGCAAAGTCTCTGCACAAACCGGGGATTTAAAAACAGCTGGAAATCCTGACAGGCCGATCGCATTCAGAAAATCTTCGGTCTTCTTCAGGTTAAAGCCTGGTCACAGTCCAGTGGCTTAAATAGTCCTCACAACTCGGATTCAGTCCGAATAAACTTTATTTTCCCTCTCAGGGACAGCAGGCAGGTGAAAACTCAGCCCGTTCACAGTTTTCCCATGCAAAACTACACAGAACTGCTGCTCAAAAATCACTTGAGCTGTTACTTCACTTCTCAGCTCAAAACTGAAACTAGCTGCAGCAGCCTGGAAAATTCCCCAAGAACCACAAGGTTCAGTTGGCTGATCCTCCTGTCAGTCACAACAAAGGCTCCCCCTTCAGGTGCAAAAAGGCACAAAAAGCCCAAAACTTCAATTCCTACAGAGTTTGACTCCAGACAGCTCCTGTAGTCGGGCTCCATTTTAGGTCCCACCAGATCTGTTCAGTCCAATTCACAGTCCATGACCAAGATAGTGGAGATAAACAAAACAGTCCTTGCTACAAAGAAGGAAGGTTAGACAAACTACATTATCATTATTACTCTAAGCGATTTCCAGAAAATAGTTACATCTTTCAACAGAGCTCCCTCTCAGATTACTTATGACTGCAGTCCAGGCAGCTCTTAAAGAGACAGTACACAGAGGCTATACAGGCACTCTCTGACAATCACATTTAAACTGCTAAAACGCAGGACACCAGCCTGGCAGTGAGCATTTAGGCAAGCTCAAGGAAGACTTTTTGGGAACCCCCATTTGTAGGGGGGTTACAATAGGAAGAACAGATGATGGTGTTCCTCAGGGGACCAAATTGCACGCCCTCCTTTCCTTTTAATGAGTAATGACCTCCAAACAACCAATCAGTTTATCACATTCATTAATGACACCACTGTCATTGATGTATTTGACAATAGAGGGAAAAGCACCAAGCAAAATGATTTTCAAAAGCTTGAGTAGTGCTCAAAAAGAAACATGCTAGAAATAAATCTGACAAAAACTTGTAACAGCCTTTTGACTCACCCTTGCTGCTCCGGTGCCCTCGGGGTCCACACTGTACCCACCTCTGAGGGGACCAGCCTGGGCTCAGGAATGAAGAGGAGAAATGGTGCAGTGCCTCCACCTGGGATAATGGCAGGGAATAACTGTGAACAAATTGCAGGTTACCACGCCCCAGGAAATATACAGTAGCTGCCCTCACAACACTTCCCAGCACAATAAAAATTCCCCTCTTTACAATAATTTATCATGTCAGCATATAACATGAACAAATAAGATTTATTAAGGAAAGGGGAAGGGGAGGAGTAGCACAACATTAATAACTGGCTCAAACAATGTTACCTCACACAGTATCCCCACCTCCCACCTGCAGGTGCACCCAGGTTCCCACTGGCAGCTGCTAAGTGTCTATAGTCCCTTTCGGTGAGTACAATACCGTAGTGCAGATTCTGATGCTGGGTATCTTTCATTGGGGCCCAAATAACTTGAACAGTGAACAAAATTTAAGTCCAGCCTTGGGCTTAGCTTTAGTTGCACAGTCCTGCCCAGGATCAAAGCCCCTAATCCAATCTACTGTTGATAACTAACAAAGTTCTCCTCTGAGCCCAGAGGTACTTACAGTTTGTGGAATTTCACAGTCTGGATCTGGACTTGCACAGTACAGTGGAGCTATCTCTTTGAAGATGCACCACAGCAAGAGCAGGGCAAATTGTAGAAGTTGGAGAATGCTGGTCTTCACCTGCCTGGCCTTGCCAACTTTGCCTCTGAGGTCTTTGTAGACAGTTTTCACCAGGCAGGCCTCTCGCTGTCTTCTCACTTGGTCTTCGGACAGGGCAGGCTTAGTTCCCCAGACTGGTATTCTGGTACTCTTTCCTAAACAGCACTGTAGCTGGGCTTTGGCTCAGTCTCTAACCCCAGCATGCACAGTCATTCTGGATTGCAGCAATAAACAATACTGCATTTAACATTTGTCCCACCAAGGGGAAACACCAGTGGCTCAGTCCCTTTTATTTCTCTGCTGCAATACTCTTTATTTCCAGGCTGCAAATTACAGTCTCTAGCTCCATACTGCAGTCTCTCTCCTCTCAGGCTGCATAACGTTTTAGTTTAAAAGCTGCAAAACGTAGTCTCTGCACTTCACACTGCAACTCCAAGCTCTCTCTGGCTGACGGCTTCACATCTATTCTTTTTTTTAGGCAGCACTTCTAAATTCTCTTTCTCTGCAGTGAAGCTCCAAAGTATCTCTGTTTTCTGGCAACAAATCTCAAAATTCTATTTCTCCTGGCGGCAAAATCTCTAGTCTCTCTCTCACTCTCTGCTAGTCTGGGCTACTGGGTGCAAGTATTGGACTGGGTAGCCCATAGCAGTCTCTCCTGAACTGTTCTCTCTCTGGACTCCTGAGGAATCTCTCATTTTTGTGGGCTGCCACTCCCTTTTATAGTTTTGGCAGTGCCCTTTCCTGAATGGTTGCACATTTCCTGGGCTTTTTTCATGACCTTTGACTCTTTCCCAGCAGCCCCCTGCTTCAGAAGTCCATGGGGGATGCTATGTCTGTCTACATTTGTTTCCCCAAACAATGCAGTCCTTTCATATTTATTTTTTTGCCCTCGAGGGCCACCAAACCATTTTCCCCTAAGCCCAGAGGCTAAGTTCTTGCTGCTGATCCCCAACTCCACTGCCTACTCTGAGCTTGGGATGTTCTTAACAGTGGCCACACTGCCAAAACACTCTTTGAGAGCTGTGGCTCCTTTAAATTTTGCTCCCGATGGCAATGCATGTGCACTAGGCACGTGTCGGCCATGTTTATTTATATTCCATGCAGTCCAATTTTACTACTCACCAGGACTGACGGACAACTCCCCAAAATGCCCGGAGGTGCAGAACACTCAAATGGAGATTGGCCTCCTTCAGGACATGAGCTGAGATACAGGATTTCTTGCATCGCAGCTGTGGAGCACAAATAGGGCACCATGACCAGAATCCCACCAGGACCACTTGCAGGACGGCAACCACGGCAGCGATGGGGCCACCATGGTGAAGTAAGCCCAACTTTGGGGGGGGGGTTACAAACTTAAGAACTTTGGTTTGAGAAGCAGTCGAGATGGATGATGCCAGCCCTGACTTTTGGTAATTCAGAAGCAGAGATTATGGACCATGTGAACAGGGGAGTAATTATAGGGGGGGATGGGGGCACAAGTGCCCTTCAACATTTTAGGTGAGCAGATTTGTCACCCCCAACATTCAGGCCATATGCTGTTGCTGCCTGCTGGTGAGCTTGGAGGGACACAGGAGCCTGCTGTTCTGTGGGGGGGGGGTTGGATTTCACTGGTGGGTTGGGTCAGGTCCTGGGAGTGAAAGCCCCAAGAGAGTGCAGCAAGCTATGGTAGCCAGACAGTTAGACAGCAGGGGGGGACCAGTACTACACAAGTGGCCTGGCCAGAACCAGGAGGAGAAGAGTGAATTGTAGCAGGGAGAAAGAAAGTGATGGACCACATCTCACCCAAAAGTAGCGTAAGTGCATGCCACTGTCAATAGCAAGGAGTCGGGATGAGCGGGTGGGAGACTGACTGCTCGCATCGAGGGAAAAAACTGCACTACTACCATCGATGTGTTTGCCTGCTTGGTGCTGCTTCACTTCCCCTCTCCTCCTGACTGTGGCTGTCATGTCCTGCAACTCCTGCTGCCACATCTTCCCTCCAATGATGCCTGCTTTGCTTTCCAGCCTGGGAGTTGGGGGGGGTGGCGTTTTATGGCACGGGATCAAGCAGTTCAGGGCGATGGGCACCAGTGAGTGACTGTGGGGATCAGATGGTCGGCTCAGTCGGGGCATCAGTCAGTCTGAGCCTGCAGTGGAAGTTTGGAAGGCAGAGCAGAGGACAGAGAAATATGGACTGCTGGAGGCTGCTGCAAGCAATGATGAAGCAACAACTACCTGGGAGGTAGGACTGACTGGTGGTGCTGCAGTGCAGTGGGTGGGGGTGAGTAGTGATTGGGGGGGCAGTGAGCCAGCAACATCACCATGCCACAGGGGCATTTACTTACAATGTTGTATGCACAAATTTGCAAAAAAAAGGCACTGGCAAACAAGCAGAGGAGGTGGTGAAAGGGAATTCCAATTTGTACAGAACAGTTCTAAACTGGCAGGGGCCACACAGTATTGGCCATTTGATATGGCACCAGTCAGGGTCAGGGAGTGCCTGGGAAAAGAAACTTGTTGCAATCTGTGAGGCATTCTCTTTACTGTTGTGTCTGGAGTGGGCCAGTGGCTCTACCAGTAGACTGTGACCAACACAATCAGCAATCAGCACAAAACTGCTCAACTTGAGCTAACATAGCTCTAATAGTCTACAAAAGGCAAGGGTAGGTGATGTTTCTGTTTAATTATGTTTATTGGTGGTCCATTCTGCTTTGCTGTGTTGGTTGTGTCTGTACTGTCTACAGTCAGTGTCTGATTTAAAATGCTGTGCTGGCTACTGTCTCTCCTGTGTGCCACCTGAGCCTGACTGTTACTGCTTTGGTAGGGGCAGAGATCTTCTGGCTGGGGAAGGGGTTATATGGTTAGCCTAGCATGCAACTCCAGTGTTTTCCTCTGTATTACCAAAGTTAAAGTAATTTCAATGGGCTTGTGCAACTGGATGAGATGTGTGCTTATGTGACTTCAATGCATTGTGGATGTTCACCTCTCTATCCATGGGATATACCATCCTGTAGGGGGGTATGATGCAAGGAACCCTAGAGGAGAGTCCCCCTCCCCCATAGAGGCTACAGGAATAATTTCCTTGGGTAAAGGTAGCTTAGGAAAAAGCCCACAGGAAAGAGAGATGAGCTGCTGGAGGAATGGATGGTGGGGCAACAAAGAAAACAAATGAGGACTGGCAGCCCAGATGAGGGCCTTTTAAGGCCTGGTTGGGGGAGTGGTTTGTTGCTCTACCCATTGAACTCCAGCCAGCCCTTAGCCATCAGTTTCAATGGGCTTGCGCAACTGGATGAGAGGTATGCTTGTGTGACTTCGGTGCATTGTGGCTGTTCACCTCACTATCCAAGGGATATACCACCCTGTTGGTGTACGACACAATGAACCCTAGTGGAGGATACTGCCCCCCCCCATAGGTACCTCAGGAATGATTTCTTTGGCTAAAGGTTATTTAGCAAGAAGCCCAAAAAGAATGCCCAAAAGGGTGTCGAGCATCGAAGAGGTGAGCAATCAGAATACATCAAGACTGGAAATTAAGGTGATAGACGTAGATGGGAATGACAGGAGAAGAATGAGATATGAAGAGGACGATGAATGAAATGAAAGCAGACAAGATGTAGAAGGGTAGAATTCCTAAAGAGAGAGGGAACAGCCAGGGCCACCATTTGACTCCATCCAACAGCGGAACTAAACTATGGAACCTAAGGAAACTCCAACCTTATCTAATATTATGACCATTGGCAAGTAGGAGGGGAAAAAAAAAATTTGAGGAGGAAACCTCTGGGGATCCAAGGCCTAGGTTGCCTTCCCTCCAGGCTGAAGGATGTTTTGATTAGTGACGGCTTAGCTACTGCAATTTAGAGTCGAGATCAAGTGAGAAGGAAAACATTCCAATTTAGAGGAAGCTCTTGCTCTGTCCTTCTAAATGGACAACTGTTGAGGGTTACGAGTGATGTTTCTGCAACTACATGCTCAAAAGCAAGAAAGGAGACAGATGACTGCTAAGGCACTCAGCTGACCAGCGTGAGCCTACAAAACAGACTAGGTGAACTAGAGGTGGTCCTGAATGAGAATAGCATAGAGGGTGCCTCCGAACCCACTCGGGCAGCCAAAGGGGCTCTGATGATGAGAGCCCCACCCCTCATAGCTGGATGCATAAATTCTAAATCCAGAGGTGTCGCCAAGATGAGGGATGACTGAAGGTCCACCCAGAGCAAAGACATTCTCACTATAGGCCAGGGAGAAGGACCCTGTTCTGAGCTTTGCATGCTGTAGATTAAGACTTCATGGGTGCAGAGCAAGACCATCAGCTACAGGTTAGCCCTGAGCCAAGGAGCAATGCACACAGAAGACATGTCTCCGAATGGAGAGCAGTTTGATGAGGTAGCGTAAGACCCAATGAGAAGTATGCTCGATTAATCAATGTGAATGAGTAGATCCTGAGATCAGACTGAGTGAAGGAGAACCAGACTCATGTCATGAGGAAGCTACCCGTGATTGATAACTATGGGAGTGCATGCCAGCTGGATCCATTGACAGCCAAATTAGGAATGGATAGAATTGCATGAAGGTAGGAGCAAGAGAGGCCAGGTGAAGCCGCTGCCGATGGTGGTGAGGTAGTACCAGAAGGACATCTGAATAGTTTTGATTAGAACGAGGGAATAGGGTCGGAGGAGGAGACAAGTAGGCAGGCGATATGCTGAGAGGAATATTAGGTGATGTGAATTAGTAGGGTATGGTAGTATAGCAGGAAGGCAGGATAGGAGCCCCAAAAAGAAAGCAGAGGTCAGAGAATGTGAGGAATGGAGGATGAGGGAGCGGAGAAGGAGGCGAGCACCCACCATGGGGAAGGACAGTTAGGGATGAAATTAAGAAAAGGCGTCATGGTGTAACCAAGAGCAATGAGTGGCAAAGGCCAGGGAGAGCAGGGCAGGGACAAATGGCAAATCCCAGAGGAAGGCTGCAGAGCATGCCAGCCAGGCATACGGTCCAGTCGGTTTGATAGTCCTATAATGTGGAACAGGATGGGTGGTAAACAGGTTGGGTTGAGGCTGAGGAAAGGAAGGGAAGGAGTACCAGGAAGAAAACGAGGTATAAGGGGAGGTAAGAGGAGACCAGGTGAGAACCGACAGTAGGAGTCGCAGTCCCCATAGAAAGCAACTGTTCCTTTAAAAGGGAGCTGGGAACCAATAAGGGAGATCAGGATCCGAACCACAGGGCAATAACAGTAGATGTGGTCCAAACATCAAGATAGGCCGTTGAAAATGAAGTTCTGGAACAGGTACGAGAGGCCAGGAGGTGAGTATCAACCAGGGGAGAACATAAGTCAAGAGGAGCGAAGTAAACGCTGTCCCCCAGCTCACAAGAACTGCCAAGGAGTTCAACAGCACAGGGCACAGGAAGTTGCTGCGGAGGGAACTAAAGCAGAGGAGCGAGCCATCCGCTGTAGCAGTGGGGATGAGCACAGTGGGCAAAAGATACAGAGACAGCAAAGAAAGACAGATCGAGGGAGGAGAAGCAGGACTGAATGAGGGAAAGCTGGGCAGTGGCAACACCAGCACAAACCCGGAAGAGGGAAGGCGACAGAGACAGGAGCAGCAAATGGAGAGAGAGAGAGAGAGAAGGGGAAATGAAACTATGAAAAAGGTACAGGGGAAACGGAGTGAGGAGGAGGGATGGGAGAACCAAAGAGCAGCAGACAGCCACTGAGCAGTGAGACAGGAGAAGGAGCACAGACAACAGAAGGGGGGGGGTCACATAGAGCCGCAGCAGGAGGTAGAACTGGCAAAGGGGCTACTCTGCATACTGGACCAGGACAGGAACAGGATGGAGGTATGCAAGTGAGGAAAATGAACACCAGACTGGAGGAGATATGGAGAATTTGGGTCGGGTGGGAGGGAGAGAGAGAGGGTAGGCCAGTTGCAGCAAGCAGTAGGATGAACAGCAGAGAAATGGAATGGAGCCGCAGTTGGAGGTGCTGCTAAATGCAATAAACAAAGAAAAGGAGAAGAGGCATGAGGAGCAGCACCTCCGGCCGCAATGAAGAAAACGAATGAGGACTGGCCCAGGAGACGGCCTTTTAAGGCCTGGTTGGAGCAGTGGTTTGTTGCTTTGCTCATTGAACTCCAGCCATCCCTCAGCCATCAATAAAAGAAAAATCAAACCCTTACCCTGCAGGTGGGTCTGGGTGGATAATTCAAAGGAGTCATTATGGAAAGAAAGGGGGGAGGGAGTAAGAGCTGTATATCAAGTTGGGTCTACGGACCATGGTGATAATGCAGGTAAGGAAAAATGGGCAAACTGGGTAAGTCAAGTGAAGCAATCCTTATCTACCATCACATTTTATGTTTCTGTTTTAAAATGAATTAACAGCTGTGCAAAAAAAACCAAAAAAATAACAAGCATTTGTCACTGCCAAATGTTTGCCACTTGCATTGCTGTTGTGCTGGTGGGTCCTGCTAGCTTGTGCACATTTTTAATACATATTTAACCAAAATAGACCAAATGAGATGTAATCTGTGATATGTCATTTGCAACTGGGTTCTTGTTTTTCATTTTATTTATTTTTGTTTAGTTTTTGCTGAGTGGGTGAGGCACACTAGCCATAGAGATGACTATTTGCAGGCACAACATGGGAGATTACAAAGTAGAGAATATACAATACAGAGAGAGTACAAAAAATGAGGTACATAATACAATTTCCCATGATGGCAGAGACAAATAACACAATAGGAAATACAGTCTTGACCTAGTTATACAAAGAAAATGCAGGCACATAATACACTGGAGAGTGGCACTGAGGGTAAAATGTAAGGTAAAAACAAACAGTTGCATGAATAGGAGGGAGGGAACAAAGGGAAGCGATCCAGCTAAGCAAAAATACAATGATAAGTGCACTCAGTAATGAACAATAAGGAATGAGCGGCGGTCTGGCAGAGTACGATTTTCAAATAGTAAGGGAACCAAACAATGGCAGAGACACACAGTGGTTTAGTACCAGGTAAGTGCAAGCAAAGAAAATGAGCAGAAGGATAAGAGGGAGAGGAATTATTCGGGTAAAGTCAAAATCACCAGAAAGTTTAAGGTAGGAGGACGTGTCAGCGAAGCAAAATTAGAACGGGTTAGGTAATCTGGGTGAGGATAGGGCAGTAGTAAGTGGACTAGACAGAGGAGGACCAGGTAAGACCAAAGCACAAGCAAGGGACAGATTTGGTTAGGAAATTTTGCAGCTCCTTTTTAACTATAGCATGAGTCGGCGAGTGACAGATGAAGAGGAAGAGAGTTCCAGTTCTTCGAGGCAGCATGAGAGAAAGCACAGCTACCCTTTGAGGTTTTACATTAGTGTTGTCCTGCTTGTATAATGTATTTATGTATTCACTTTCAAAGGCATGTTGATAGAAATAATGGTGTTTTTCCACAGATAATTTACTTTTAGCTGGGTAACATAGCACTCACGATCCGAGGCTGGCTGAGAATGATCCTGTCCCCCCCAACATTTACACCAAAATTACTCCTCTGCATGTGAAACTTTTGGGTTTTTATATTAGGGCAGTTTCTAATGGTCTTTACATGTTGAGAACATGTGATTTACTATTTTTGCACAGCTGTGAGGCCTGCTTTAGAATATGGTGCAGCTGTATGGCATGGGGCTTGACATTAGTTAAATGATATTGAGAAAACACAAGAAAGAGCTATGCAAATTCTCTGTGGGTATGAGGTCAAATACTGTATGCTGATACTTTATCTGCATGTCAATCTGCGACTCAGTTATCAGCAGAATAAATCTGATATGTAATAAAGCATATCTCTTTGCGCTTGGGGCTGACAAGTGCACCCATAGTTGCACCCTTTACACCCAAACAAATTGTTACCCCTACCTAGCAGAATTAAGTTCCATAAATGTCTCCTAGCCAAACAGGCACTACTGGGCCTAGCTCACTGCCTCTGCCTGTCATCAATCTCTACAACACCAGAAGCATGACTCAGAATGCCCTTGAACTGCCTTTTCACCATACTCGGCTGGGCATGCATTCATTCACTGTTAGGGCTGCTGGCTGCAGTAGCGCGGCTCTAGCCACAAAGGTTTACCAGGGCACAGCTGGGGCACAACAGATGACAGCCAGGGCACTGATATATTATTACTATGGGGGAAGCTCTGCACCATATGGGGCACCAACTGGGACACCGCTTTTTTTTACCAGGGCACGTGCCCTGGCGGGCCCTGGTGTAGAGCCGCCATTGGCTGGCTGGTTAAATGAGCCGCCTGATACCTTGCTTAATCTATTTAACTTTGACCAGTTTAAGAGAGCACTACCAGCTACCCTAACAGTCCAATGTACTGCTATTCATCTTAGCTAAAGTCCCTCCTGGTATACTCTCTGAACTGTGTCAGACTCTGGCTTTGTGGCCATGTACCATTAATGGTCCATTACTATGCTGGTTCTACACTGATTCTGGCTATCTGCCTTATTGTAAAATTGTATGCAACTGATCCAGCCTGTTTATTTGTACTTGTTCGACTACATTGTACTTGTTGACTTCATTCCACTGGAACTTGCTTATTGTATTCATTATGCTGTCTTGTAATCTCTGTTGTCGATATAAAACCTTCGTAAAGGAGCAAAAAGGTATTCTCCGAAATTTTTTGTAAATAAATAAATAAATACAATTTTGAAAGGCTAGACAGCAGAAGAGAGAAACTAGCCAAGGATCTGCTTCTGAAAATGTAACCCAGACCACAGGCTGCATTGCCTATTAATTAAGAAAAGCAGTCCAGATTATGAACTGCGTACCCAGACACTTTGAGGAAAAACACGTCAGAACTACAACAGATGCTGACTCTTTCTTTGTACATTATTTCACTTAACATGTGAAATGTTTTTTTTGAACTGCATAATATGAGGAAAAAAACAGAATGAATTCCTTTTTACTCTTTAAAGTTCTAGAGACTTTTTGTATTTTGCACATTGTATTTCAATATTTATTTAAAAGGATGAGTATACTGGGATGCATAGGGAGAGGCATCAGCAGTAGAAAACAGGAAGTTGTTATCCCCCTGTACAGACAGTTGGTGAGACCCCATCTGGAGTACTGTGTCCAGTTCTGGAGACCCCATCTCCGCAAGGACATAGACAGGATAGAGGCAGTCCAGAGGAGGGCAACTAAAATGGTACAGGGTCTGCAAGAGAAGCCATATGAGGAGAGACTAAAGGAGCTTAACATGTATACCCTTGAGGAAAGAAGGGAGAGGGGGGACATGATAGAAACTTTAAGTACCTCAGTGGAATCAACAAAGTCCAAGAGGGTAGCATCTTTCAGAAAAAGAGACGTGCAAGAACAAGGGACACAATTTAAAGATAGAGGGGCAGTTCAGGGCAATGTGAGGAAGTATTATTTCACAGAGAGGGTAGTGGATGCATGAAACAGCCTTCCTGAGGAGGTTGTGGGGTCTAAAACTGTGGGAGAATTCAAGAATGCATAGGACAGACATAAGGCAATTCTTGTGAGGGGTAGGAAGAAACAGGCTGTTGATTAACTAGGATCTGCGGCCTATCCTGTAGGTAGGGAAATGGGCAGACTAGATGGGCCAAACGGTCCTTATCTGCCGTCAAAGTCTATGTTTCTATGTAGTTGTTTCTGTATTTTTGTTATAAATTTTGTAATGTACTTCAACTTGACCTTTCAGGTTAAGTTGTAATTGTGATTTTAAATAAAATTGAATTCAGCATTTGTGCTGACACTACCAACAGACACACCACTTAGTCATAGGCATGCAAGGAGGGGCCAACCTGAGCCATCCCCCATATTCAGCACCCAATGTCTGGTGTTCCCAATTTACTAATATGAAGTGGCAGGCTGCTGCACTTGCTACAGTGTCAGTTACTACATTTAGAAGCTGACAAAACTGCTCATTTCTGGGTTGTGGATGGGAGTGACTTGGCAACATGCCACGTCAGCTCTAAACCAATCCAAAACTGTTTCCATGCATTTTGGTACAAACAAATGTCTGCCAGGCTGCCCTAGCGTGACCATTAAAACCTCAGAAGGTACCTCTTTAATATCAGCATCCAAAAAGAAGTAACTCATTGTCATTCTGGATAGTTCTCTTAACTTTTCCACACACATCCAGTCACTGGCTTCTATGTCCTTCTGGAAACTTGGAGCCCTCTATGGGGTGGGTAACTATGTTTCTCGAGGTACAGTATGAGAAAATGTCTGGTTAAGTGTTTGATCCTGCCGATTATCAACTTTAGAAATTTGATTTATAATATTGCCACAAAATGTCTGTTATTAAAGCTTGATACTGTATTCAAAGCCCTCTGTAGGTTTATCCTTTGCACACACACACACCCCCCCCCGCCCCCAATCTGGACACTTCATTGCACTGATCATCTGGGCTGACCGTTATTGATGGATAGACATATGCAGCAGTTTGCTTTGCATGGTTTTAAAACATTTAAGTACTGGTTAAATAATCTCCCAAAATACCCGCTACTCAGTCTGTCCACCTCCTTCATTCCCACACCAGAAACAGATTCCTTGTTCCAAGGTGAAAAACAGAATTCTGGCCAACGTACTTATAGCCATAAACTCCCACAGGCCTGGAACAACCTTGCCTTGGGAAACAGGCCACTCACCAGCACTGCCTCAGCCAAACAGCTCCCCCCTTCTGGGACTGCACCAGACAGCAGTTTCTGTATCATGCTGTACCAGCTACTTTTGTTGTTCAGCCCCTTGCTGATCATACCTGTAAACTGTTTTAATCCATGTTCTGATATTATAAGTATGCTATTTCCATTGCTGTTACATTGTCCCACCCCCTCAGATTGCATCTGTAAATGAGATTATTATTCTGTCTCTGTATGTTCTGGTCAAGCTGCCTTCCCTTTCCACACACTAACCTCTGGGGCTCTCTACCCATTTCCATTCACTCTGCTCCAACCGTACCCTCGAAGTCAAAAATCTGTCCTCTGTAATTTCACTACTCGCTCCTGCAGTTGCTTATGACACTGGGTCTTGGACTTTAGTCCACTGCCCCACTCTCTGCACTGTCACTAGTACAGCCCCACCCCCACCCACCCCACCCCTGGGAAGTCATGCAAACAATCCCAACCTCCATAGGGATCTGGCATGCCCCACCCCAGGACATTTTGAAAAGCAGAAGCCTAATGGTACATTTTTGTGACTTTTGTCAGATCACAAAGCTGTTTCACAACATGCTAAATGTCATCAGAATGATAAGGCAATGTTGCATTTTTGATGTCTTTCTTCAGTCTGTGGGGAAGCTGGATGTTGAACTGTTGTGTTATTCAATAATATTTTGGAAAGTACAGTTCAAACAGTGGCATTCTGCTGGCTTTTAGTGAATAGCAAATCTGCTTCACTGCTTCCTAAAAACCAACACAATGGTGAGACTTTCTTTCACACAGTATTAAGTGATACTGTTTGTATTGTATCACCTCACACTGTCCTGCCCTGTGAGAACATTTTTTAATAACCATAGTTAAACAGTGCCTTCTGCTACATTTTAGCAGTGGGGTTGTTGAATGTTGACCTTTTGAGTTTTCCAAGAAAATTTTGGAAAATACAGTTCAGACAGTGCCGGCACACTGGATTTTAGCAGGTACTGAATCAGCTTCACTGCAGCCTAGAACACAACTGAATGCTGAGGCTTCCTGGCTGTCACAGTATTAAGTGACACTGTTCGTATTGTATCATCCCACATTGTTCTGCCCTGTCAGAGAATTGTTTAATAAGCACGGTCAAATGGTGCCTTCTGCTGCATTTTAGCAGACTGTTGTATTACAGTAACTGTTACGGAAGAGTAAAATGATGGCACAAGTCATTTTTTCCTGGTAATATACTGTTCAGTCTTTTTTTTTTATACTACTTTCTTTGTTACTCTTCAAAGAATATAAATAATACATAATTCCACCACTAGATGGCAGGCATGGTAAATATATATTATACATATTATAGCAGCCTACACAGTCAGGCACTGATCAGTGATCAGTGTTCAGAGTTACACAGTACATTTTATTATATAACAATATAGACCACCAGTCCCATTTCAGAACCCCAAGAGTATCTCACCACATGATCATATCTCAAGTGTATGGACATGTGGTGGTATAATAATATATATGCATAACTGTATGACTTCTCTAACCATTTTGTAATACATATATCTTACAAAGTGGTAAATGAACCCATGCAGGAGTACGTTTAGGTGTTCCACAGAGGGAACAGTTGCACTGTAGTAAGTAGACCTATTATAGAAACCTTTTCAATTGGTGTTGAGAAGTACGTTTTTGCCTGTGTAACACAGGTAACTACTCAGATGAGTTGTACAGCAGCATGATAGCTGGGATGAAACCACCAAAACACACTTTTTAAGTAGATGATGCCTTTGACAAAAACAGGAGTGCATCCAAAATGCAATAGGCAACCAAAGTCACAGCATCAGTCCAGTTTGGTGATATATTTCAACAATAAAACGGATTTTTATATAGCGCACTGAAGCGACATCTCTTTAATTATTTCAAGAGGTAGTGAGTGCCCAATTCTTCGGTTTCACGCTTTTTAAGTAGGTGAACCAGTCCACTTCCCCTAGTTAAGCAGTATGTTTTTCTGGTTCAGTAGCCACTTTTCGGCTGCAGTACAACTCCCCTGAGTAATTAGATGTGGTACATAGGCAACATCATACATCTCAGCACTAATTGAACAGGTTTCTACAATATGTCTACCAACTACGGTGCAGCTGCACCCTCTGTGGAACACCTAACTACGCATGTGTTATATTGCAGTCTGACATCTACTAAACCACAAAAACACACTGTTTAAGTGGGTGAACAAGCCCATTTCCCTGATTAAACAGTATGTTTCTCAACTACTGTGGTCTAAATCAGCTTGACAGCAGGGACCACGGTTTTCTGTTTTTCATAGATAAACTGGCAAAACTAATGGAACCCTAATTGTTTTGCAGAATATGGATTCTTCCACCTGTGCCAAACAGAAATCACATGTCGCTGCATGGAATCCCTAAGATTTCATCATCTTAAAATGGATACTGCTCTGCTGTACATTCTTTCTTCTCTGCTGCTTATAGGAAACCACCCATGCTGCTTCATTGTAGCCACCCACGTTTCCCTCCAACCTTTCAACCAGCTGAAGACAGTTCTCCATCAGAAAAGCTCAGTTTTCATTTAGTATACGTCTAAACTTCTTTTATTATTTGTATTATACTGGATGATATAAAAAATAAAAGTTAAGTATTGACACACTCAAGGAATCAGACTAGGCAGCTGGGGTGGGGGAGTCAGATTTAAAGTTTAACTGCTCCAGCATCTAACCCTTCATTCAATCAGCTGACATAACTGCTCACCAACCTGAAAGTAACGTTTTTGTATAGAAAAGGTATATGCCTAAACGTTATTCACTCTAGACAATTTAAAATAACAATGAAAAACGCTGGCCTGATGCACTGAGGGTTGAGGAGCTGGACACTACACCTCACGCTATGCTGGTGACCAGGGTTCGGGAATGACCTAGGGTCATCGGGGTGCTGGCATGGCGGTGAGGACAGAGCAGGATCAAGCATGCTGATGGGCAGCTTTCCTCTCCCGAGGGTGGTGAGGGTGGATTGGGTGCCCCCCCCGTAGTTCCGCTCCCACCAGGTGGAGGTCCGTTGGGTAGTGTAGGTGGAGAGGGGGCAGCAAATAGTTACAGGAGGTGAAAGGGGCTGAGCTGGCACCACAGGGTGCATAGCATGCCTCCACATGCTCGCACGACTGTGTACCGGGGCCTCTGGGGGGGGGCATCGGGGAGAAAACCTTTAAAAAAACAACCTATTTGTCCCCATTGCCAGTTGGTGGGAGGAGGCAACAGGGACCAAACAGCTATATATAAAAAAAAATAACAACAAAAAAAGCTAAGTATCAGCATGCACGGGAAATTGGGCTGCCGAGCTTGGGCACTGGTGTCAAGTTTAGAGATTAACAGCAATGCATCTGACCCTTTGATCAGCTCATGCAACTGTTCTCCATCTGGACATTAAAGTTTTTGTGTAGAAAAAAGTATGCACCTAAGGTATTTTTATAATGCATGATTAAATCCCCAAAAACTTAGCACAGTAGAAGCCACTTACTTGGGATGGCACAGTGGTAAATGCTTAATCCAGATTAAGCAGCCATACCTACAAAGCTAAGTTCATTTTTTTCATAAAAAAACTCAGAGATGTGTAGGCCATATATGTAATTATCTCCTTTTTGTGTTTTTTTTTTCAGCTTGTGATACTTAGAAACATAGAATCTGATGGCAGATAAGGATCACTTGGCCCACCTAGTCTGCCCATTTTCTTACCTAACGGATAAGCTGCAGATCCTAGTTAACCAATAGCCTACTTCCTCCTATCCCCCCCCACACTAGGACTGCCTTATGTCTGTCCCATGCATTCTTGAATTCCTCCACTGTTCTTGACTCCTCGACATCCTCAGAAAGGCTGTTCCATGCATCCGCAACCCTCTCTGTGAAAAAATACTTCCTCACATTACCTCTGAGCCATCCCCTCTCTATCTTCAAATTGTGCCCCCTTGTTCTTGCACATCTCTTTTTCTGAAAGATACTACCCTCTTGGACTTTGTTGATTCCCTTGAGGTACTTGAAAGTTTCTATCATGTCCCCCCTCTCCCTTCTTTCCTCAAGGGTATACATATTAAACTCCTTTAGTCTCTCTTCATATGTCTTCTGGTGCAGAACCTGCACCATTTTGATTCCATTCCTCTGGACAGCCTCCACTCTGTCTAGGTCTTTGCGGAGATGGGGTCTCCAGAACTGCACACAGTACTCCAGATGGGGTCTCAACAACTGTCTGTACAGAGGGATAACAACTTCCTGTTTTCTACTGGTGATGCCTCTCCCTGTGCATCCCAGTATCCCCCCAGCCTTCTTACATTTCTTGTCCACCTCTAGGTCATCTAATATAATTACCCTCAGCTCTCTTTGCATTTTTATTGTTGTCAGTATTTCACCCCCCATTGTGTACTCTTCCCCTGGGTTTTTGTTTCCCAGGTGCATTACCTTGCACTTTTTTGCATTGAATCTAAGCTGCCATACATTTGACCATTCCTCCAACCTTGCCAAGTCCCTTCTCATCCTTTCCACTCCATCTTGTGTATCAACCCTGCTGCAATAATTTGTGTCATTGCAAAGAGATATACTTTTCCTTCCAGTTCCTCTGCAATGTCACCTACAAACACATTAAAAAGGACCCGTCCCAGTACTGAACCCTGCGGTACCCTGCTAGTAACCCTCCTTTCTTCACTGTGGACTCTGTTTACTGCTACCCTTTGCATCCTGTTGTCCAGCCAATTTTTTATCCAGGCTACCACCTTGGGACCCACTCCAAGGCTGGTTAACTTGTTTATTAATCTTTTGTGTGGGACTGTATCAAATGCCTTGCTAAAATCTAGGTAGGCCATGTCCACAGCCCCTCCCTGGTCTACTACTTTCATCACCCAGTCAAAGAAATCTATTAGATTCATCTGACATGACCTTCCCGCTGTGAATCCATGCTGCCTTGGGTCCCGTGCCCCACTGGCCTCTAGGTACTCAACAATTCTTTCCTTCAGAAGTGATTCCATTATTTGCCCTACCACTGAGGTCAAACTAACTGGTCTGTAGTTTTCTGTCTCTGCCCTGCTCCCACTTTTGTGAAGAGGAATCACATCCGCCCTCCTCCAGTCCTCAGTTACCAACCCATCCTCCCATGATTTGTTAAAGAGAGTCGTCAGCAGTGTCACTAGTTCTACCCTTAGTTCTTTTAGAATTCTTGAGTGAATCCCATCAGGCCCCATTGCTTTGTCCACCTTCAATTTTACTAGTTCTTTCAGTACCCTTTCTTCTGTAAATGGACTGGTATTGACCCCCGTCTCCAGCGTGTTTCTCTTGTTTGGTTTAGGTACCTCCCCCTCCTCTTCATTTGTGAATACTGAGCAGAAATATTCGTTCAGTATCCCTACTTTTTCACTGTCACCCTCTGCTCACATTCCCTCCCCTTTATTAAGCCTCAGTATCCCTCCCTTGGTCTTTCTTCACTCCCTAATGTACCTATAAAAGGTCTTATCCCCCTTCTTAACAGAATTGGCTATCCTTTCCTCGGTTTGGGCCTTTGCTATTCTGACTGCCTTCCCTGCCTCTTCTGCTTTAACTGACAAAATTCTCTGTCCTGCTCCTTCTGTGTTTGCTTATATTTCCTGAATGCTATCCTTTTCTCCTTAACCTTTCCCTGCCAGCTCTTTTGAGAACCATGGCATTTTTTTCCTTCGTTATGTTTTGTTGATTTGCTTCACACAAAGGCTTGTTGCCTCTGTGATGGCGGTTTTGATTACTCCCCATTGTTCCTCCACCCCTCCTTCTTGCCTGTTTGCTAGTGCTTTTCTGAGGCACTCTCTCATTTTCCCAAAGTCAGCAGTCCTAAAGTTCAATACTCTTGCTTTTGTATAGCTTGACTCTATGGCTGTGTTTATCGTGAACCACATTGTTTGGTGGTCGCTTGTTCCCAGATGGCTACCCACTTCTAAATCCAAGATTCTTTCTTCATCCCCATTTGAGAGTACCAGATCTAAGATTGCTCCCTCTGGAGTGGGTTCCAATACTAGCTGTCTGAGGCATGCTCCTTGTAGGGCATCAAGAATGACCCTGCTCTTGGATGTGCCTGCAGCAAAGGTGCTCCAGTTAAAATCTGACATATTCAGGTCCCCCATCAACAATATCTCCCCTTTTTCTGCCATTCTAAGGATGCCTTCTATCATTTTCCTTGTCCACTTCCTCCCCCTGAGACGGGGGTATGTATACAACCCCTGTGCAGATTGTGGTGCCATTTTCTGTCTCCAGGGTGACCCACAGTGCCTCCTCTCCTCCCTGTTTGCTCTTTAGTTCTGCTGCTTTGATCCCTTCCCTTACATAGAGAGCTAGTCCTCCTCCTCCTCTTTTACCCTGCCTGTCCCTCCTGTAGATTGTGTATCCTGGTATGTTGACATCCCAGTCATGGTTCTCTGTGTACCATGTTTCTGTGACTGCCACAATATCCAGGCATCCCTCTTCCATCAAGGCCACTAGTTCAGGGAGCTTGTTACACAGACCACGGGCATTGGTACTCATCACCCTCCAATTTTTGATGGCCTTACCCCTTTTAGCCCCATCCCTGTCCTTACTGCCTTTGCCTTTTTTTTTCATTTACCTCTGTCCTGCTCTCTAATGAGTTCTCTACCTTGGTGTTTACCTCACTAATTACCGTGTTTTGTGGGGGGAGGCTGGGATTTCCCTGCTCCTTTTCAGTGCCCCCCCGGCTAGTTTAAATGCTTACCAATGAAGCATTTAAACCTATCACCTGGGATCCTGTTCCCCCCCCCCCGGACAGATGCAGACCATCACACCAGTATAGGCCTGCATCTCTTCAGGTGGCTCTCCAGTCCCCAGTGAAGCCAAAACCCTAAGCTCCACACCAGTTTTTCAAACATTCATTGAATTCCATGTTGTGGAGTACCCTAGCATCACCCTTGCCATAGACAGGCAGCACCTCCGAGAAGGTCTAAGGCCCCTCCCCAACTCTACAAACTCCTCTTGCACTGCTCTGATCCCATTCCTAGCCAGGTCATTTGTCCCTAGATGGACAATGACATCCAGTTCCCTCCCTCATACAGCTGCTCCCACGATCCTGAGGATTCGCTTCCTGTCCCTCCAAGCCATGGCGCCAGGCAGGCACCCTACCTCCCTCTCCCCCTCCTCCCCCACTTCTAGCCCCCTAATGATTGAGTCCCCCATACTGCATAAATATAGTGCATCACAACATTAGTACAGTAGCAAATGATGCAGTACAGTAGTAAAAAAGTTAATAAATTAAAGAAGTTAAAGTTAAAAAAGTGACGTTTAATTTAGTTGCATGTAGTAGTCAGTGATCTGCATTTGTTAAGATTCTTGGATGGCAGTAACTTTCACCTGAGATTCTATCTCTAGCAGTCTATTCCATGCGCCAACCTGCCCCATTTGCTGACACCACTTCATCACTGTCAAAATAGATGCCAGTGCCTCCGCTGTGTGGATCTGATGGGATACCTCTTCTTCACCATCTTCTATGTCAGTCTGGTCATTTTCATTTTTGTCCTTATCCCTATTTCTTTTGGCAGCTTTGAGAACTTCCTCAACTGACAGCTCTCCCTTCATAGGCTCGTCATTGTCCATGGCAACAAATGCCTCACACTTTTCATCGTTAAGAAAGGAGGGATGGGATACATCTGACCGTTTGTTTCACTGTAGGAGATCTCCAACCCCAAAGCCAGCTTTTTTAAAAACAGTTCTGGATTGTGCTCTGTTTTACTGACACCCATGCTCTGTGGAGCATGCCCACAATTGGGGTAGCCCCTGTAGAACAACCCCATCTTATCTACATTGAATATGTCCTCAGGTCTGTAGCTGGCAATTAATGAGGGCAGCACATCTCAAACCCAGGACTATGTTGCAGGAGAATCAGCATCCTGTTGTTCCCTGTGCTCATGCTTTTAAATGATCTGGTTGTGAGACTTCCATCTAGGCAACTACCCATCTGTGGGCTCAAAGGTGATATATTCTAGTTGGGTTGACAGCTCCAGGGCTTTTTGTTTTAGCATCGGCCCCAATATTCTTAGCCCCTTGGAGAGTGCTTGTTGGAGCTAGAACATCAAGGTGTCCTCCACCTTATTATCCTTACCCTCACACTTGCATTTTCATTGAGGGTTGGCATTAGCTCTCCACTCATTCAGAATCTGTTCTAAATTATGACTGATACTGCTAGCTTGGCTTTTAAAAATGCCGAACTGGGCGGCAATGATGGACAAAGAGACTTTTGTTTCCAGAGTCTAGATAACTTTGACATGGTCAGTGAGGGACAGTTCATTCCATCTGGATGCCATGCTGAGAGATACAGAAGTACAGCATGGTGGGGGGTAAATTGCTGTCAAACACTCAGTGATAGTCTACAAGTGCTAATTATAACTTTCTGTGACTTCTATGGTGAACATTAAGTAGCCACTAATGAGAGAGATTGTCAGCTATTGCTAGTGAATGTGGAATTGATTGCCAACAATTGTCCCAGCTATGTGGCTTTCTAAAAAATCACTGTCCCTATTAAACAACAAGCAGGCTTGTAGGACAGCACTGCTGCTGCTAAATTGATTTCCTTGGATTTGTCCCATTAATCCAAACATCCCAGTTAACCGTGTCCCGATAAAGTGGAGTGTACCATATCAGCACACTTTGAGACTCAGGTGGGGGGGGTGTCAGTCAGGTGTCCTTAAATGCATTATTTAAATGTGTGTCTCTGGGAAGTTGAACTTTTAGTCTTGCAGAGATAGGAAGCTCAAAGGATGCTTGCTGATCTGGGTGTCTTTGTGTGGGATCAACCAACTGAGAGGGGGTCTTACAACACTGTGTGGTCACCCACATCATCATGGCAGCCCCTACCTCCCCTTCAGGTATACCCCTTCAGGTCAGCGTGCAGTGCCTCTGCATCATTCTGTAAGCCCTAGCAACCCACAGCAGGGGAGTCTGAATCGGCTCATTTCAGAAACCCAGATTTCCCACTTGCCAGTGTTGTGCACCACCAGCCTGTGCCACTATTTTGTTTTTAATTTTGGGAGCGTTTTTTAAAGCTTGGTGGATGGTGCAAGTGCTGGCAGTTCTCCACGCTGCTGTTGTTAGTTGTGTGCCCCAGAGTGGGGAGGACTAAGCTTCTCTGTGCCTCTGAATTTGCTGTATGACCTGGGTGGTGGTGTTAGCCTAACTGCCACTGCATGATGACAACATGGGTGGGGTGAGGGGGTGCTGCAACAACAACACCCAAGCCAGATTGCACACTCAGGCATGCAGCAGGTAAGGTGTCAGATACTGTGCGATGCCAGTGGGCAGAGTGGGGCTGCTGCTGTTGCTTGTTATGTTCCCCAAATGAGTCAGGGGGCCTTAGCATCTGTGTGCCCTTCAGTTTGTGATATGGCCCAACTGTTATCACTCTACCTGCTAATATATGATGCCAGAAGAGTTGAGTGGGGTGCTGCAACCACATCCAAGCCAGAAAGCACACTCAGAGACACACGGAAGTTAAGGACCCAGGTGCTGTACAATGCCACTGGGCAGAGTGGTGCTCAGTTCACATATGAGCTCAGACATGAAAACTGAGATACCCCCTTTTCGTGGAGACCAAGTAAAAACAATTATCCCCATGTTTGGGAGATGCATGATTTTCCATTAGAAGGTCCTCCACTAATCACTTACGGATTTTTTAGATGGAGGCACTTTCTTTCAAAGAACACAATTCAGACAGTTAAATGTTGGATAGGGCTGAACTGAGGGAGTCCACCTTGGCATCTGGTGGTTCAGCTTGATTCATATGTGAGTCCTGACAAGCTAAGAGACCCAGAAAGTTGTAACGTGGGCAGGTGGGGTACAGGTGTTGAAGGAAGAGGATTATAGCCACGCCACTAGTGCCGTCACTCTTGAGGGATGGGGGCTGCACTGTTGCTACTACTGTCACACCTGAGGGCTGGGGGCCATAGTACTTCTGCCATCACTGCTGAGGTGTGGGGACTGCAGTGTTGCTGCTGCTGTCACACATAAGGGACTGAGGCCTTAGTGCTGCTGCACTCAACCCTGAGGGATAGGAGCCACAGTGCTGCTGATGCTGCCATTACATCTGAGGAATGAGGGCCACAGTGATGTTGCTGCTGCCATTACATCTGAGGAATGAGGGCCACAGTGATGTTGCTGCTGCTGTCACTTCTGAGGGATGGGGGCCATAGTGCTGCTGCCATTACATCTGAGGAATAAGGGCCATAGTGATGCTGCTGCTGCTGTCACTTCTGAGGGATAGGAGCCATAGTGCTGCTGATGCTGCCATTACATCTGAGGAATGAGGGCCACAGTGATGTTGCTGATGCTGTCACTTCTGAGGGATGGGGGCCATAGTGCTGCTTCTGGTGCTATCACACCTGAGGGATAGGGGCCACAGTACTGTTGCCGTTGCACCTGAGGAATGAGGGCCATAGTGATGCTGCTGCTGCTGCTGTCACCTCTGAGGGATGAGGGCCATAGTGCTGCTTCTGTCACACCTGTGGGATGTGGCCCATAGTGCTGCTGCCATCATGACTGAGGGACAGGAGACGTAGTGCCACCATCACCGCTGAGGGTTGAGAGCCATAATGTTGCTGTCACAACTGAGGGTTGGGGAACATAGTGCTGCTGCTGCTGCTGTCATACTGAGGGTTGGGGGACATAGTGCTGCTGCTGCTGCTGCTGTCATACTGAGGGTTGGGGGACATATGTGCTGCTGCTGCTGCTGATGTCACACCTGAGGTTTGGGGGCAGTAGTGTTGCTTCTGTCATCACACCTGAGGCACAGGAGGCTGTAGTGCTGCTGCTGCCATTGCACCTGAGAGTTGTGGGCCACAGTGCTGCTGCTGCTGCTACTGCCACACCTAAAGGATGGGGGCCATAGTGCTGCTGCTGGTACCACCATCATCCCTGAGGGATGGGGCAATAGTGCTGCTGCTGCTGTCACCTCTGAGGGATTTTCAGCTATAGTACTGCTGCCATCACACCAGGGAGATGGAGGTCCTAGTGCTACTGCCATCTGCTGTCACCTCTGTCACCCCGAAGGGTGAAGGCTATAGTTCTGCCACCATGACACCTGAAGGATGGGAGTCATAGTGCTGCTGCTGTTACCATCACCTCTGAGGGATGGGGGCTATAGTGTTGCTCCTGCTGCTGTCACAGTCACCACTCAGGGATGGGGGCCATAGTGTTGTTACTGCCACCCCTGAGGGATAGGGGCCATAGTGCTGCTGCTATCACTCCTGAGGGATAAGGGCCACAGTGCTGCTACCATCACCCCTGAGGGGTAAGAGCTGTAATGCCACTGTCATTTCCCCTGATTGATAGGAGCCATAGTGCTGCTGCCGCCGTAACCCCTGAGGGATGGGGCCTCAGTGCTGTTGCTGTCACCCCTCAGGATGGGGGCCATTAAGGAGGCAGTATAGCGCAGTGGTTTAAGGCTCTGAGCTGCAAATCTGGTGACATCCAGCAGATCTTACCTGGGTTTGAATCCCACAGCTTCCACTTGCATACTGTGTGATCCTGAGCAAGTCACTTAACTTCCCTGTGCTCCCAGGTCACACCCATCAAATACCTTTTAGCTTAGTGTGCTACTCCTGGTTAAACAACTAAAAAAAAAAAATAGTGCTGCTGCTGTTGCTGTCCCTGTCACCCCTCAAGGATGGGAACTACACTGCTGCTGCAATCACCCCTGAGAGATAGGGGCCACAGTGCTACTGCTGTCACATATGAGAGCTGGTTGTCTTGAGATGCCAAACATGAACACAAACACATACACACACACACACACACACACACATGTTGGCCTCCAATATCTGCACACTCAGACCACTGGGGCGAATAGGCATTGCTAAGACAGTGCAATCTGCTTAAATGCACACTCCTTTTGCAGCAAGAAAATGTGCATTTAAGCAGAATGTGCATTTATCCAAACTCCTACAATATGTTTACAATGCAGCATAAAGAACATAACTGAGACCTGACACTGTAAAGGCATTCCACATTTATTTGTCATAGCAATATACTAAAAACGTTAAAAATGTTAAAATGTGCTACTGTGCAACATTGACAAATAATTTCCTAAAGCATAATGTTATAAAAAAACATATCAAAGCCAATCATCTGTCCGCATTATCTGTATTGCTTGTGGACCCGAAAAAGGAAATGTTGTTAGTCTATCTGCAACTTTTCAGTGCCAGCTGAGTGATATAGGGTGTTAAATGCTACTTCACAACTACTTAGAATCACCTGTCCACTTAAGAGGTGCTACCTACCTAGCGAGAGATGTGTTCGTGAAGTGTGAAACTGTGCATTTAACTGAAATGTGCACTAATCCATTGTGCACTTAACAGATGTTGTTGTACTATGTGAATAGTAAAAAAACTGGGAAACAGGAAAAGTGTGTACTTATCAGGAATGTGTACTTATTCGAAGTGCACTTAAGTGGAATCCACTGTAGCGGGATGACTGTATACATATAAGACACAAAACCAAAGTGAGGTACAGATTAAGCTTATCATATAGTTTATTATTTTAATAAATACAAGGACTGATGCACAAAACCAGACAGCAACAATTGCTAAAATACATGCTAGCTGAGAACAAAATTGTTACACAAAGCTCACAAAATACTGCTAAAAACAGATTTTGGTTTTGTAGACACCAGTGACAATACTGTTTTTTCCATTTGGCAAAAAAGATTTTGCCCTTTTTCAGTCATGGTAAACCTGTGTCCCTCAGGCTACAGGAAACCCAAACAAGTGTAACCCCAAGGGGCACTATCCTAAGGGCTTCCACCCTGCCTGTCTCAGCTGCGACAGGGTAAGGGGCCCAGATCCGTTGACAGGTGCCTCCACCCAGAGGTCAGGGTTAAGACAGTCAAGGTTGACTCGGTCACAGCCCTCTGGGTTGCTGCAACCCCCCCCCTTCTTCCCACTAGTGGTTCACACGGATTTATTACAATGCTGTTCCCCTGAACACTTACCCCCCGGCTCGAACCACTCAGCTCACTCCGGGGACCCCCTGGAAAGTAAGGTACAGTTATCAAATATTCACTGTGCAGTATATCCCCAGTAAGACACAAACCAGCCAGAGTACAGTTGCAAAACAAACAATCTGATTTATTTGAGGGGAGATAACAAGGACCGGGGGAAATCAGGGTGATTGACTTACCACTATAAAATATATTTAACTACCTAGGGCTCTGTGCACAGGCCTAAACCTATCAGTTACTGTCTATGGGTACCCAGGCCCTAATGGCTAGTTCCTCGATGCAGCTGGTTGGGGCCCTGGCACAAAAGAGCATTCAATTCCTACGAAGTTTAGATGGAGCCAGAAAGCTCAATTAGTACAATCTGCAACACAACAAAACGACTGTGTCTTGGATGGTAACCTTAGCAGGGAACTACCCTGATTTAGTACTCACAACTCCAACAGAGAATCACTCTTTCACCGCTTGCAGGGCTGAGCCTGAGCTTCAACGGCCTCCTCACACATTTATATGGAAAAACAACAGAGGGGTACCATACCAGGCAGCTGCTTCCAGGACCCGACCGAACTCACAGTTATGCGGGCGTCTCACTGCAGCCTCACTGTCCTGGTAGACCAAGCGCGATTCAGCAGATTCTCCAGTCCTCTACAGGGTGAGCCTGGTAGGTAGCTGTGTGACTCACAGCCTCCTCTGACCGCTTCCCCTGCGGATTTAGTCCAAAGCTGTCCGCTATGCCAACGGCCACCTAAGGCCTTTCACATGCTTCCCGCATGAATACTTAATGCCGCAGGGAGCAAGAGCTCCTTCTCCCTCTCAGCCACTGTGTCTCTGCCCTTCTGGCAGTTGGGGCCAACCTTCTCACTCGCGCGCCACCCATTCCCATAGGTGGGCTGCAGACACCAGGCTATGAGACATGTCTCGATTGGTGCAAAAAGGCACCTTGGGTCATACTTCTCTTCCCAGGATTACTAGCTAAGTCCTCATTGGTCAGCTGGCTCTATCTACAGTCCCATGTACTGACTGGTCCAATTCAACAGTTCGGGACCAAAATGGAAGAGATAACCAGAACAGTCTTTGCTGCAAAGAAGGCAGGTTAGAACAACTACATTATCATTATTACTCTAAGTTATTTCCAGCAAGTAGTTACATCCTTTAGTAGAGCTCCCTCTGCATACTTAGCGATGGCAGAATGTAGCTATTTCCAGCATCCCGGGTGGGACTCGAGCATAGCAACACTCAAACCCCCCCTCCGGAGTAATTATGACTGCAATTAGGCAGCTCTTAAGAGACAGTACTGGAGGCTTTAAAAGCGCTCACCACGCCCGCATTTAGCAGCCTTATGCCGAACACCAGCCAGGCAGTGGGCACTTAAGCAAGCTCCGGGAAGGCTTCTAGGAACCCCCAATTGTAGGGGGGTTACCCAAGTATGGAATCACAACTCAAGTGGTGCAGGGCTGGTGCAAAAAACAGAGGCAGCCAACCTCCACACACAGACAAACGCCCACAAGTTATTGCACTCAAGGGACAAACACACACCAGTAGCTGAAAATAATTACAAGAGGTGCTCAGTTTATTGCAGGAGCTAGCCCAGATGCAATTGCACACTTCCAACTGTAAAGTAATATGTCAATGTAGTGAACAGTAATCCATACAAAAGTCCACAATTTCAGCTCAGCGCAGTCAGGAGCTACCACCCATTTGCCATGGCACTTCATCTCACCAGACTCTGACAATTATTTCTGGCTGCTGATGTGTTTGTGTGTCCCATTGAGTGCAATAACTTGTGGGGTCTTATCTGGCTGCAGGAGAAGTTGCCTGAGCAGCAGTAACCATGAAGATAAGTTTTTTCTGCATGCTAAATGTGCTATTTTGTCACCAGGAATAATATTCTCTGTAAAGAACTACATTACTGCACCAGTTAGGATTCAAGTTAACTCCAGGAAAGTAAGCAAATGTTGAATTAGGGTTTCCAACCCTAACTTCCCACCCCTACCCCCCAAGCAGCAAATGTTAAAGCAATTAGGGTTTTGGGTCTCCAGAGTCTTGGTGAATCAATGGTAGGATCTTCCTTGTGTAAGCACCCTCTGGGAATTTACTAGTTAAATTGGGAAGCTAGGCAGTGAGAGAAATGGTGCCAGTAGGTCTGGGATGTGGGCCTGCTAACTGCCAGTAGGGGGGGGCCCCATCCTTAGGGGTATAAAAAGAGGGTTTGCCACCAGAACGGGGAGGAGATTGGGGAGAGGGGATTGAGAAGAGGAGAGAAGTCAGGTTTGGACCCTGCTAGTTAGGCCAGAGGGCAGTGGCGGGGCCAAGGTGGGCCACTTGCCATTCTGGCACTCCTCCCTTGAAGACCCGCATATGAAGATGCAGCTGTTTGGGCTGTAAGCGTACAGGGGAGGCAGTGGAGCTCAAGTTTGGGTCCTGTCAGTGCAGTTTGGGAGCCAGAGCCCACAGAAGCAGAAGCATGGAGGCCCACCAAGTGATCTCTGGCACCTTGGTAGGGTAAGCAACAATGGGGGGGGCGCCTATTCCCTACATAATCTCACCCATGGGCGAATGCAGCCTGAGTGCCAGTGAGTGTTTCTGTGGTCAGCTCTGCTCTGGCAGATGGGGCCTGGGGCGTGGTCCAGAGGTGGCAGCCTGGATCATTTTTTTGACTGGGTGACCAGGGAATTAGATTAGGGTGGAGCAGTAGATGTGGTATACCTAGATTTCAGCAAGGCCTTTGACACCATTCCACATAGAAAACTAGTACACAGGCTGAGCAGCCTAGGAGTGGGTCCAAAGGTGGTAAACTGGGTAAGAAATTGTTTGGGGGATAGGCAACAGAGGGTGATAGTAAGTGGTGCTCACTCCAAGGAAGGAAGGGTGACCAGTGGGGTGCCAAAAGGAACAGTACTGGGACTGGTCCTCTTTAATGTCTTTAGTAGCAACATTGCAAAGGGCTATGGGGAAGGTATGCCTTCTTGCAGATGACACTAAGATCTGCAATAGGTTGGACACTCCAGAGAAGGTGTAAAAAATGAATAGAGATCTAAGAAAGCTTGAGAAGTGGTCAAGGGTGTGATGCTCTGCCCCTTGCTTATGATTATTGTATGATATTGGTATTATAAATACATGGTCTGTGTATGACATTTCAGTGTGTGAGAAATTTGGCCTGTAACTTCAAGGTGTCAGTGGCTGAGAACTACAGGATGTAATTGAACAGACAGGAGGGTTACCCTGTCTGTTACCTGTTCACACTATTGCGCTCTGAGGTTGGCACTGTGGGAGCAGAGGGCCTGACCTGCGGAGTGTGTTTGTGACAGATTTAGTTGCCAGTGGTGCAATAAAAAAATTTGGTAACACAAGCGTTAACAGTTCAGTGTGTCAGCTTAATACTGTACAGCTCACTTGCAAAATAAGGCAGTGATTTATTTTTAAAATAAGAAATAGAACTCTATCATTTTGCTTACAGTCAAATTTCCTACCTGTTTGATTTTTTTTTTGAGTGCAAGTTAGAGTAGCCATAGTTAGGGAAGAAGATGGCTTCCAACTACAGTAGGTACACTACAGACTACTTGAGGCAATTGTTCCAGGACAGAGGAGTCCAGTATGAGGGGAAAGCCAACAAGCAGACCCTCATAGATGCTCTGATGACCACCGATGGCCAGAGCATTGAGTCACTGTCCATGACTGGAAAGGACCAAACCTTGGGTGTGGAGGGGCCAGTGACCCATGCAGTGTCCATATCCAGTGAGAAGGACAGCAGGGCCAGTGCAAGCCAAGGGCCACAGAAGCAGGGGAAGGTCACCAGCATTCTGGAGCCATAAGCAATCAGGCTGCAGATTGAGTTGCGCAGAATGGAACTGGAGTTCCTGAAGAGGGAGCGAGAACGGCGAGAAGTGGAGTGTGAACAGCGAGAGGCTGACCATGAAGAGCATGAGCGTCAGAGGCAACATGAACTGGAGAAGCTACGACTTCAACCACCAGCATCAGAGCAGGTAAGTGGCCTAGGTTTAACTGGAACTACAGGACTGGGATACAAATTAAATTCCAAATTGATAGCTGAATTTAAAGAGGGGAAGGATATGGATGCCTTTTTAAATTCCTTTGAAAAAGTCTGTATTCAGGCAAATATTCCTAGAGGGTCCTGGAGCTTCCAGCTATCCCCGCTACTTACCAGGAAAGCTCGGGATACATTCGGTCAAATGGACAATGAGGACAGTAATGATTACAGCAAACTTAAAGCTGCACTTTAAAAAAAGCTTGATTTAACTGCAGAAGCATACAGAGCTAAATTCCGTAAGCACAGGAGAAGCCCTGACATGAGCTATGAGGAGCTAGCCACGAAAAAACATCAGTTTTTAAAACGTTGGTGGGAAGGAATTGAAGCAAACTCTATAGATAAAACTGAAAATGCTGTATTGTTAGAGCAGTTTTTGGGGGCATACCCAGCAGAGCTGAAAACCTGGCTGGAGGACTGAGATCCCAAAACAATGCAAGAAGCTGCTGAACTCTCAGACTGCTATGCCAAGAGCAGACCTGCTCTGAGAGCGAATGGGGTGGGTGTGGCAGCACAGAAAGGGAAAAGCACGCCTTCAGGACAGCTAAAACCCTCACTGCCTCCACCAAAACCAGTTAGCCCCAGGTTTCAAAGAAAAGATTTTTCTGAGAAAAGAAACGAATGTTGAGTTTGCAAAGAAACTGAACATATTGCCAGACAGTGTCCCAAAAGGACGAGCAATACGCAAAGTGGTGCTAGGAAAGAAGTGGGTTGTTTGTGTGTCCTTGAAAGCATGCCTGTAAACATGAGAGAACACATGCACCCAGTCACTGTGGATGGTATACAGACACAAGGGTTAAGAGACACCAGGGCATCCCAGACATTGGTAAAAGGGGATCTGGAAGAGCCTGGTCAGCTTATACCCAATAAATTTGTAACTGTACAAGGGTTCACTGGGGAGAAGAAAACATTGCCACTTGCTAGTGTTCTCCTAGACTGGGGTGAGATGGGGGAACTGTACAAAAGGTTGCTGTAGCTGAAACTTTAGCAGTTGATGTCATTCTCGGCCACAATCTCAAACAGGGGATGGTGTGTGCAGTTACCTGTAGCCAAGCGGCAAGAGAAAATTGTAATTCCCTGGACCCCATAGAAGCCACTGTGGAAACCACTGGGAGGCTGGTTCCCCAGCCTGTGTCTCCTGCTATGGAGACTAATGAAAGGGGGGTAGAAAATTCCCCAGTAGCAGTTAACCAAACAGCTATGGAGGGTTATTCCAAAGAAGGAGGGGTGACCCATTGTCAGAGGGTTAGGGATGGCAGTGATCCTGAGTGCCCTGATGCTAGCGCTAGGGACCCTAGTTTAGAGACTGAAGGGGACCTGTCCCATGCCTTGGGAATGTGGAAGACGTTTTCAGCTGCTCAGAAAAGTGACCCTAGTCTAGAGAAGCTGAGGACTTGGGCAAACTCTGATGTAGTACAAGGAGGTGACGGGAAACATAACGTTTATTGGGACAATGGACTGATGTATACTAAGAATGCTAAGACAGAGGGAGGGTGATAGGCAGGCAGCTTGTCATTCCCCAGGGGTACCGTGAGCAGTTGCTCAAGACTGCACATGATATTCCCTTGTCTGGTCATCTGGGAATTGCCCGCACTACGCAGCGGTTGGCCCAGAATTTCTATTGGCCCAACTTCACCCAGCAAGTGAAGGAGTATTGCAGGTCTTGTCACCGGTGCCAAGAAATAGGGAAGGCGGGTAAGAAAACCCAAGCCACCCTAATTCCATTGCCCATAGTGGAGAAGCCATTGCAGAGGGTGGGAATGAATATTTTGGGGCCTTAAAATACCCCCAGCTCCTCCGGGAAGAGGTTCATCCTTACTGTGGTGGATTATGCCACCTGGTACCCAAAGGCAGTTGCCCTATCTTCACTGAGGACAGACAAAGTGGCAGATGCCTTACTAAGGATTTTCTCCAGTGTTGGGTTTCCGTAGAAAGTTATCACCGATCGAGGGGGTTCCTTCATGTTGGACCTGATGAAATGTTTGTGGGAGAGGTGTGGGGTGGTGCAGCGATACATGACACCTTATCACCCGCAAGCCACATGGGCTTGTGGAAATATTTAATGGTACCCTGAAGTCAATGCTCCAAATGTTTGCTGAACAGCATGGGAGGGACTGGGAGAAATACCTTCCCCACCTGTTGTTCGCATACAGGGAGGTGCCCCAAGAGTTGACAGGGTTTTTCCCCTTCGAGCTCTTATACGGACGCTGGGTACATGGGGCCCTAGACTTGATCCAGGAGGACTGGGAAGGCAAGCACGCCACCCAGGGTACTCCCATAGTGGATTATGTCCTTAGGTTTAGGGAAAGGCTGAAGGAGCTTACGGGGACAGCCCAGAGCAACCTGGCAGCTGCCTAACAAAAACAAAAAGTGTGGTACGACCACAGAGCCAGAGCTCGCTCATACACAGTGGGTCAGGAAGTCATGGTCCTCATCCCGGTCCGGAAGAACAAGCTGCAGGCTGAATGGCAGGACCGTACAAAGTAGTTAGAAAGGTAAATGACATGAACTATATTATCAAGTTACCTGACAGAAGACAGACAGAAAGAATGTATCATGTCAACATAATGAAGCCATATGCTAATAGGGCTGACAAGGTATTTGCAGTTTGTAGTCCTGGGGAGGGGATGGAAGAAGGAGACCCCCTCCTGTGGAGGCAGTTAAATTGTCACCCCAGCTGGTCCTGGAAAAGATCCAGGAAGTAAGGGAGGTTTTAGTAGACTTTGCCCCACTGTTTAGCGCCAAGTCTTGACTAACCTCCTTAGCGACGCACGATGTGGAGACAGGGACACAGACGCCCATACAGCGGACAGCATATCAGGTGTCAGAGGCTGTCCAAAAGGACATTAGGAGGGAGGTGGAGGAAATGCTGGATTTAGGGGTAATCCAGAGATCCCACAGCCCCTGGACCTCATCCATAGTCCTTGTGCCCAAGCCAGATGGCTCTACTCATTTTTGTGTGGACTATCGTGGACTGAATGCATCATGAAGTCAGACGCCCACCCGATGCCAAGGACAGATGAACTCCTGGACAAGTTGGGAGGGGTGACATACCTTACGACTACTGACCTGACAAAGGGGTATTGGCAGGTAGAGTTAACTGCCAGAGCTAGGGAGAGGTCAACCTTCATCACTCCGATAGGCTTATTTGAATTTAAAGTAATGCCTTTCAGAATGAAGATCGCACCAGCCACTTTCCAAAGGTTGGTGAACCAGGTGTTAAATGGTGCTGAGGAGTACGCTGTGGCATACCTGGGTGACATTGCCATCTTTAGTGTAACCTGGGAGGAACACCTGTCCCACCTTAGGGAAGTGCTGGGCAGAATACAGATGGCCAAGCTCACTGTCATCACTGAGAGGCACCAGGTGGCCATAGCTGAGGTGGCATACCTCGGACATGTTGTAGGCCAGGGACAGCTCATCTTAGCCAAGTGAAAATAGAGGTGATCAATGCCTGGCCCAGACCAGAAATGCAGAAGCAGGTCAGGAGTTTTCTAAGGACAGCAGGTTACTATAGGAAATCTGTACCCAGTTACAGTGCCCTGTCTGCTCCCCTATCTGACCTGGTAAAGAAAAGGATGCCTAAGAAAATTACCTGGGAACCAGCCTGTGAAAAAGCCTTTACCAGACTGAAGGAGGCACTGTGCAGTGCTCCTGTGTTGACAAGTCCTGGCTATAGCAGACCCTTTATAGTCCAGACTGATGTCTCAGACATGGGTATTGGGGCAGTACTGAGCCAGACATCCAACCAAGGGAAGGATCACCCCATTGTGTACCTGAGTAAAAAGTTACTTCCTAGGGAGCAGGCTTACTCTACTGTAGAAAAAGAGTGTCTTGCTATGGTGTGGGCCCTAAAGAAATTACAGCCATACTTATATGGGTAGCATTTTGAGGTACAGACTAACCACAACCCCCTGGTTTGGCTGACACAAATGGGGAAAAACTAATGGTAGACTATTAAGATGAAGCCTTGCCTTGCAAGGGTATGACATGACGATCTTACATAGGGCTGGAGCAACCAATCAGAACGCAGATGGCTTGTCACATCTATATGAGGAATGAACTGACTTATGGAGCTCATCCTATGCAGGGGATAGAGCCCCCAAATTCAGTCTAGGTGGGGAAGATTGTGACGCTCTGCCCCTTGCTTATGATTATTGTATGATATTGGTATTATAAATACATGGTTTGTGTATGACATTTCAGTGTGTGAGGAATTTGGCCTGTAACTTCAAGGTGTCAGTGGCTGAGAACTACAGGATGTAATTAAACAGACAGGAGGGTTACCCTGTCTGTTACCTGTACACACTATTGTGCTCTGAGGTTGGCACTGTGGGAGCAGAGGGCCTGACCTGCAGAGTGTGTTTGTGACAAAGGGTATGGCAACTAAGTTTCAATGTGAAGAAGTGCAAGGTTGTGCACTTTAGGTGCAGAAACCTAGGGGCGGAGTACAAAATTAGGGGAGTGGTACTAGCGACCACCAAACAGGAGAGAGACCTGGGGTAATCATATACAATGACCTAAAGGTGGTCAAACAGTGTGACAAGGCAGTGTGAAGAGCCAGCGGGATGCTAGGGTGCATAAGGAGGGGTATCACAAGCAGAAAGAGTGTGGTGGTGATACCACTGTACAATTCACTGGCGAGACCTCACCTGGAGTACTGTGTCCAGTTCTGGAGACCTAATCTATCGAAGGACATAGACAGAGTAGAGGCGGTCCTAAAGAAGGCAACTAAAATGGTACAGGGGGTGCTGCTGAGCAACCGCGCTATATATTTTTATTACTTTTTGATAATAATCATCATCTTCGAAGCCCTTCTCTGACCTTGTTGCCTCTTCAGATTGCTACAATCTTTGTCCTGAACATAATGGGGAAAACTAAGGGCTTTACAGCTGCTCCACCTGACTTTTTCCACCCTAGAAGCAAAAGAGGTGGTGGGCCTTCCAAGAGCAACGCGGCAGGGGCCAATGGTTCTGAGGATCCTGAGGAGGTGTCTCTGGAGATGACCAACTCAACACTCCAGCAGCTGGTCTGAACGGTTCAGGATCTGGACCGTAAGTTTGATTCGTTGACCCCCAAAGTAGCCATGCTGGAAACCAAGACGGAGCTCACCCATCAAACAGTGACTAAATTGGAGCGGAATCTGAACAAGATGATGGATGCCTCGACCAAGTTAATTGGGGACACTACTGCACTCCGCTGTCGTACTGAGGTGCTGGAAAATCAAGTGTGGGAATAGAATATCCACATTTTGGGATTACCAGCGTCAGCAGAGGGGGAGGATCCCCTGGATTTCATCTGAACTTTCTTACCTGATTTGCTTGGATTTGATGAGGATGAGCCACTGCTGTCTTTGGAATGGGTCTTTCGACTTACCCCCTGCAGAATGCTGCAAGGGCTGAACAGCCCCAGGACATTTGTGATCATCTGTTCTGGTGTGGGGAACCGGGATCGCATACTGGCTCTGGCAAGAGGAGGAGGTCTTTTAAGTATGGAGAATCGTCCCTGTCTATTTACCCAGACTATCATACGTGACCAAACAGTATCGTAGATCCTTTGACAACATTCATAGCTGTCTTCAACTGTTGAAACTTTCTCGTCAGCTATTACATCCAGCCAGGGTGTGCATCGTGTGGAAGGACAAAGTATACTTGTTCAATGATCCATCAGAGGCAGAGAAGGGGCTGGGACTTACAGAGCAAGAGGTAGCCGAAGAGCCAGGGGCCACTGCATTACAAGGAGAATGATCTACATAAGGACTTTTGCCAAACTGTAATGTATTATATGATTGTAGAGGTTCCCACACTTAGTGCATATTATCTGTTTATATAGATAAATCTGTGGGTGTTCTGGGTCTCATGGGCTTATCTATAGGGTGCTTGTTACTTTTCAGGGGCTGGGTAATGTCTACTGTTATATTACTTTTCCCTTACAGCTGCCTGTTGGACTTACTTATATAAGAATTTAAGCTTTCCTGGGATCTGAATAAGCTGTCACATTTTTTCCCCTTACAGCCTCCTGTTGGACTTGTTTATATAAGACTATGAGTTTCCCTAGGACTTGAATAAGCTATGAAGCAGAGCCTGGGACTCTGAGATCTTGAACATACTATATGTTATAATTGTGTGTGATAATGGGGCTATATGGATTCTGTTTTAAAGGTAGAAGATGATGCGGCTTGTTCCTTAAGCATATTGATGGGATTACTGGGTACACCTGCCTCTTTAATGGTTAATGAGTTGTGGGACACTTGGGGCTGTTATTTATATATATATGGCTATGTAGTCTTACAGGAGAGTTGTGGGCTGGTTAACTCACGCATTAGTGGGCACAATAGAGGTCGACTGGTGTTAATTCTCCCTCTGAGGCTCTCCCTGTGCTGTAGGCCTTGGGATTTAGATCTATTCTACTTGTGGTTAAATCCCCCCATGCCATTCACTAGGGGGTGGGTTTCGATATATATGAGAATTTGTCTGTTATGACTGGAATGCTTTTTGAATGTATTTTGAACCCACCTATGTTTGTCAGCTTCTTGTGAGTGATCTTGCATTAAAGCTTAATAAAAACATTATACAAAAAAAAGGTACAGGGTCTGCATCAAAAGCCCTGAGTACAGATTGAATAACCTCAATATGTACATTCTGCAGGAAAGGAGGGGGAGTATGATAGAGACTTTCAAACACCTCACGGATATAAATAAGGTTCAAGAGGGAAGCCTTTTTTAGAAAAAAAGATGCTCAAGAACAAGGGGCCATGCTATGAAGCTGGAGGGGGGTAGGCTCAGGGGAGATGTAAGGAATTACTTCTTCACAGAAAGTGTGGTGGATACCTGGAACATTCTTTCAGCAGAGGTGGTGGGGAAAAAACTGCAGTGGGATTCAATAGGGCATGGGATAGGCATAAGGGAACCTTAGTGGTAAGGAAAGGTGGGGAAGCCGGAGATTCAAGTAGGATCTGCAATGGTACAGTAGGTAAGGGAAATGGGCAGACTGGGTGGGCCAAGTGGTCCTTATCTGTTAGCAAACCTATGTTTCAATGTTTCTGTTAAATGTTTTTTTGTAGACTGTGCTAGCGCAGTCCGCAAGAACCCCTTTATGGTGAGATTTGCAAGCCGACACCCACTGTGTTCATGAGGGGGCATGCCATAAAGCACCCAATTGAAAGAATGGGTTAAAACAGTCTAAAACAAAAAAATCTATGACTTTGCAAAAAAAAAACATTAAATAAGATCGGCCCACTTAACTGAATGGGACCATTCAGTTCAATGGAACCCATTCATTCAGTGTTTTTCTTGAGGTGCATAACTTTTTAGGCTTTTTAACCAATTCTTTCAGCCAGGTGAATTTAGCACCACCCTCATGAACACAGTGTTGACCCCAAAATCTCACTGTAAATTGTTGTTTGCAGACTCCACTAGCTCAGTCTGCAAACATCCCTTTATGGTGAGATTTGCAAGTTGACGCCCACTCTGTTAATGAGGGGAGTGCCATAAAGCAGTTTACAGTAAGAATGGGTTAAAAATAGTCTAACAATAAATGTATGAACCTCACAAAAAAAATTTTAATGAATGGGCCCATTCATTTCAAACATTTTTTTGAGGAGGGACGTGCATCACTTTTTTTTTACACTATTTAATTGAACATATAAATTGAAACAAATGTTCATTACTTGCCAGTGTACCATGTTGTGACAGTTTTACTAGTGTTACACTGCAAGCTTGGTTTCTTCCAACAATAAAAGATATTTATGATATCAGACACAATATCATACTCTCATCACATATGATTTCAGCCATCAGGAACAGTTCTGAGAAACAGTTCTCTGCAAGAACTGCTTCTGAGAACTGTTCCTGATATCTAAAATCATATGTGATATCAGAATTATCACTCAGAGACATACCTCTCAACATTTCATCACTGAAATGAGGGACAAGGGCATTCAAAACAAGGGACAATGAGGAACAGTGACAGTCGTAATAAGGGGCACGTCTTCAAACATGGAGATACAAGCTGAAAACACAGTGCAAACCATTGTGTTTATTTATATTGTATAAGGTTTGTTTTTGATTTATCATCTTAGAAAATTATGAATTTCTGCTTTACAGTCTGATTTTACAGCACATTCGCTGTCTGGGCAGCACCATTTCCTCGAAGGAGAGATGAGGGACAAAGCAATTTTGAGAGGTAAAGTGAGGGCAGTTGAGAGGTACAGTATGCTCAGTAAGCCTGCCCACCCTACAATAACAAAGTCCAACCTTTTGCATGACAGCTTGTTTTCCGATATAAAAATCGGACGTTACAAAAATCCAGTTTTGCATCAGAAAGTAGGTTCCACTCGTAAAGGTGTGTGGAAGCACTGAACTGCCAGTCGTGACTTATACTTTCCCATCCCCATAAGTCCTCTGCACATGTGAACTGCAGCCCAATTCCGTTCACTTTCCCAATCTCCCATTCAACAGCACTGAAACTGTTCTGCACATGGGGTACGTTATCTCCAAGCTCGACTGCGGAGCAGACTCGGAAACACTATAAAGCTGATTTTATCAAATGTAGATATCTGAAAAAATACAAAACTCCCAAGCAACAAACATCCCTAAGAAATCTTTCCCCACCAACCTACACAACCATACAAATTTTACAATTTAAAGATTTACGGAGTTCTAACTAGATGAGGACAAAAATTCAGAAAAAAACACCATTGAAATCAATGAAAAAATTGCATTTATTTCTCACTATTAATATCTCTAAAAATGCTGAACTGATTTACATGAGACTTTCAGGGACTGTACATTCTGCTATAGACAACAAATACTGAAAGTTTCATGTAAAGCTGTAAAACCGTCTTCTTGCAAGCTGCAAACAAAAAATTGAGTTCAACATAGAACTCACCAGCCACCCTAACTATACAATAGAGGCACTACCATGCCCCTATAATAATGGGAAGTAAGTGCCATAGTTGGACCAGTTTGTCAGAACTTTTCTTTGAAAAGCTACACATACTTACAAAGATGAAAAAGAAGAACTTTCAACAGAGTAACATAGGTTTTGTTGGCAATGAAAATATTTGAACCTATAGGATGCAGCATCATTATCTGTTATACACTCATTCTTATCTGCCAACAGATCCTGTTTCTATATTTAAAGAACAGAAAGCATGTTAAAATAAAAACTTAAATGAAATGTCGCTTTTTCTCAGACATGGTAGCGCCTATAGTTGGAATATTATGTTTGTGTTGGTTAAGGGGCGCCTTCAGCCCTCCTTGTTTTAGTTTTATTGTTTTACACAATGCAAATTAAAGATGCAAGGTATTGTGGTGTATCCAAATGCAGTAGGAGAAAAACATTAAAGGAGAACTGCACTGAATCTATAAGTCAGTTTTCCCTAGTAGAAGCTGTTTTTTAAATACTAGTTCAAATTCTGTTATTGCTCTAGCTATACAGACTTTTAATTATCCTGGTGGATATTTCTGGCTGACATGCAGCTGGTAAGAACCATTTTAGAATTGTATGATGTAGTTTATGTCCCTGTTCTTCTCTTCCATTGTTGGCACAATGCATTCATTGTTCTATTACAGAACTCTGTGGCTGAGAGGAACATAAACTAAATCATGCAGTTCTAAAATGACACTTTACACCAGACTGTAAAACAGAAACACTCACTGAGGGTTCTAAAAGGCCTGTATAGATGGAACAATAACAGCAATTTAACCAGTACTTAAAAAAAAACAGCTTCTGTTGAGAAAAAAAATGACTTACAGGTTCAGCACAGTTCTCCTTTAGCAGAAGAAATTGGTTCAATTAATGTTTTGATCCTTTTCTAACATTTTTCTATGTTGTTGCTGCTGTGGTCTTCTCACATATTTCTGCCCCAGGCCCCAACTGTCAGTCTCTCCAGTGCCAATGAACACTGAACAACATACTTTTTTATGTGAAGCTGTGCTGTAGAGTGTTAATGTCTATCAGACAATGTCCAGAAATAATCTCTGATTTTGTTAAATTCCACAGATTGAGTTATTTCTGCTTCCACAGTGATAACCATGAGATCATCAATACGCCCTTTCCAAATTGTTGTTCTTAAGTGATTTTTATGTTGTCTAGTACACACACAAGCAACATTTTTTGGTAGTAGGAGAAATGCAGAGGTGTGTCAGTGTTGGCAAATGCAGGGCACGCATTAGAAGGTGCGTCCCTCATTCTTCAATGAGCCAGCACGCTAGCATTAACACAAGTTTGCAAAGTGCCACCATCTTGAAATAAATGTGCCACTGCAATCCGAGACAAGCTCGTCATGCAGTGGCACAGAAGACACGCCTCCCCCACGTGCCTTGTCTGATGAAACATTTCAAACACACATGGTGGTGGCTGCTGCCGTCCGCCGCACAATACCAAAACAAAGCCGACTTCGGGGGTGCCCAATCCCCCTGTCAGTATGTCCACCACCTCCCCCACACACACACAGATTATGTGGCAAACTGGGAGCCCACCTCAGTGTGCCTCCATTTAACAGAAAGTTGACCATGTCGGCATGTTCATGTTCCTGCCCCCACCCCCATTGTGTGGCCCAACATCACCCCCCAAAAGTCATGGGGCACACTGGGAGCCCACCCCAGTGTGTCCAACATTTGCTTTATTTAACCTGTAAAGAGAGAAAACAGTCTCGTAGGGCAGTGTCCTTTTTTTTTTTTTTGTTCCAAAAAAAAGAAAATGGTCCGTTGTCAGTGGCACCTCCTCCCCCAACCTGCACCCACCCTCTGCACATCCCAACTCCCCACACCCCACCCCATACTTACCTCCGGAGGGCCGGTGCTACGATCTTTGGTGGAACAGGAACACGTCTGCACTCTTCAAACCTGACCACAAACTGAAAAAATGCTAGTAAGCTGTATAATGGTATAAATGGGGGGAGAGGGATTTCAACTTAAGTGGATATGTCAGCCATTTTTTGAATTTTGGCTCCAAATTTTCAACGTGGTGTTCTTGGGACCCCACCTCATGAACACATGCACTGTCATCTCGTTATTCGGTTCCGAAAGGTCATTTCGCTGTCAAAGTGTGGAATCACCTTTCAGGACTGAGTAACAAAACAACATTGCCACTGTTCATGAGATGGGGTCCCAAAAAATCTATGTTGCAAATGTGGTGAAAATATTCAAAAAAATGACTGTATTACAAGCGTGCATTGCACAGTTTTCACACATGCTCGTAACTTCAACAATTTTTTATATTTTCACTCCAGATTTTTAACATTGCCACTTTTTCACACCTCCAGTATACGGTAGCTGTCATGTTTTCCATCCTGCCCAAAATGTGTTTTCGCACATGTGGCGCACAATGGCGTAGTCGCTGTGGGAAATCAATGTTTGGAACAGGTTAACAAAATCACAGTGACACTGTTCATGAGCAGAGGTCCCAAAATGCCTATGTTGAAAATTTAGTTAAAATAATTCCCAGTATAATTGTGTTACGGGTGTGTATTGCGGAGTTTCTAAGCACGCTCATGACTTCACCAAGTTTTAATATTTTCACTCCAGATTTTTAACACTGCTATTTTTTTACACTTCCTTATGAACAGTATAGCTGTCATTTTTCACACCCTGCCCGAAATGTGTTTTCGCACAAGTGGCGCACAACGGCGCAGTCGCTGTGGGAAATCAATGTTCGGGACAGAGTAACAAAATCACTGTGACACTGTTCATGAGCAGAGGTCCCAAAATGCCTATGTTGAAAATTTGGTAAAAAAAATTCCCAAAATAATTGCGTTATGGGCGTGCATGTTATGGCTGACAACCCAAAGGCACACCCCAATGCCTGTCAGTCTCTGCATGGTGGGGGTGGGGATGGTGTCAGTTCACTATTTCACTGCCATTTCAATTATGCGTCTCTCTAACTCCTGCACTATCAATGCCAATGCCAGCAAGACAACATTTGGCATTGACAAATGCTTGTTTTTATTGGTTTTGCAAGAAGAAAATGTACAAAGTTATACACAAAAGGTAAACATCAATGCATTATCAGATATGACAGTTCTCTTACAAAGGATATATTTGGACCCCTCTTCTTTTGTTACAGCATGGGGGAAGTTCAAGTGAATCACTGTTACATTCAATAAAGTTACCATTAGCATGCAGCCAAGGAAATTGCTGAGGAATGGGAAAAGGATTATCCCTTCTTACCTGATTAACACTGTGACCTGCTGGTCTATAAATCCCTCCATAATATAAGGAATTAAGCAACTACGAAGATCCCCTTAAACTCCCAAGGAGAAAACAAAACATCATTAAAACTGTTGTTTTAAATATATTAAAACATATTGGAACAGAAATAGCTACTCCGAAATAAAGAAACCACTTGGTGGCATTACACTGAAGGCTTATAGATGAGGGCCCTGCACTTTAAACACTTCGGGCATATCAGTAATTTGTGCCCCTGAAAATAAGACACTCATGGAAAATGACTGCTATATTATATCTACATATACTGTATGGTGTGATTTAGGCTGCTATAACTTGCATTAAAGTCTAGGAAGATGTTTGAGACATGCAGTGGCAGTATGACGTCCTATCAGAAACACAAGGCAGCTGGCAGCACTTCGCAGTTCGAAGCGATATAGTAATAGAGTGTAGCTGCAATCTTAAACCCACGAGTCAGCACAATGGCAGTGAATGTCTCACAACACAACATAGCCCCATCAAGTGAATGTCAAATTCAGGTGCTTAAAAAGTCATTTTAAGCACTTATTGCAAGGGTACGTTCTGAGGTGTTAGTCCTCTTCCTAAAAATGATCTTCTTCCTGCCTCATCAAGTCTGCCTCTATGCACTGCATTAATTCCCCCACATCTTTAGAATCCAAAAAAAGGTAAACTTGAGCATTCCATTGGACTCTTAGTTTGGCAGACATTAGGAGCTGTTAGATGTTTAAGTGATAGAGTCGGCTTCTAATCCCATCGAATGCCTTCCTCCTTAATCGGGTGCTATACAAGACATCTGGGAATAACGAGACTGAATCATCCCCATACCAGAGAACTCCTTTCCTTCTGGCTGCAACTAGGATCCTGTCCCAGATGCCAACACCCATGCAGACAATCATAAAAGTCCTGGACATATCAGGCGCTGCAGCCACCCATCGTGGGGGTTATGCGGAAGGCTTTTTCCAGGGCTGGAGAAGGATCCATTTCCGATAGGTCCAGCAGCGAGGAGATAAGTACCTGGGTGAACCCCAAGCAGTCTTCACCTTCTGCCCCTTCAGATAGGCCAATAACCCTGACATTCCATTCCCTGGCCTGGTTCTCTACATTTCCAACCACTGGTGCAGTGTGGAATTTTCTTTCACCAGTCGAGTTGTAGCATCTGTGGATTTAGCCACTGAGGCATCATTCCATTGGATCCCCTGCTCCATGTTGTCCATTCTTTGTTCGAAGGAAGCTACCCTCGGGTGTACGGTATCAAATTTGCAGTCTAGATCTTGGATCATTCTCACTAGCTGGCCAAAGTATTATTGATGGTGGCTAAAGTCACTTCTCCCATTGCTGAATCACCTGAGGTCCCAGCCCCTTCCTGCTGTGTAGGCCGTTCATTTTGTTTCTGACCCTTAGGCTTAAAGAATTCCTTGGACGAGGTGTCACAAGTCTACTCCTGTGGGGCGGGACTTTCTGCATCATAACAAATCCCTCTTGTGATGGGGGGAGAATAGGGTCAGAGACATCCTTTCTCTGTGTGAGGGGATACAAATACAGTCTCGAGTCTGTGCTCCTGGGGAAGAGCTCCCTCAGCCACTGCATCGCAAACCAGAAAGCCACAGGTGTGTATAGGCTTTGGGGGCCCATATACACCCTATTACAGTGTCTTTCCCCAGAAATGCAGCACTCAGTTCAAACCCCCACAGGCTCCTCTTGAGACCTTTCGTATTTCCTCCACTCCTTTCTTCACCAAGTCCCTAATGGTACTTCACTTTTGGTAGTGTTTTGGCCCTTAAGCAATCACACAGGTGTAGTATAGTCTGAACCACTCTTACCCAGGCAGCACACACAAATGACATAGGCAGGATTATTTTAAAATAAGCCAAAGGTTTTACTAATTAAATTATTTAGAAAACAGTAAATAAAATAAAAACAAAATAATTTGGAGATTGGTTACAGGATATTGAAAATGAAAGTATACATAAAAACCAACACTTTAAACTCCGAGGTTAAAAGTCTACCTTGAGTCCTTAGTTTGAATTTTGAAGTGCAAAAGTGTCCTTAGAAGTGTGGTAGTTGAAGTCTTGGCTCTCAGTGATCCAGAATAAATTGTCTCTGCCCAAGACAGGTAGGTAGAGAAGGTCCCAGATGCAAAATGGCAAAACAGAGGCTTCAGCAAAAAAGCAACAAAAGGCTCAGATACCCCTCCCACCTTAACAGAACCCGGGGAGAATATGACCCTTTTCTAGTAAGTGTTTCCACCAGTTCTGCCTCTTACTCCAACTGCCAGGATAGGCCATCTGCATTGGCATTAGCAGATCTATGTTACATGTCCTACATATGAGACCTCAGCCATGGCCACCTGGCACCTTTTGGCTTTGACAGTTAATACTGCCTTCTGTATCCTACCCAACACTTCCCTATCTCTGGCAGTTAGCTCCTCCTGCCAGTACCTCTTTGTCAGGTCTACGGTTGTTTGGTAGGTCGCCCCACCCAAGTTGTCCAACAACTCATCTGTCCAGGGCATTGGGTGGGCATCAGACTTCGTGACTGTGTTGAGTCCATGACAGTCTACACAAAAACAGGTAAACCCATCTGGCTTGTGGACGAGGACTACGGGTGAGGAGCAGGGACTGTGGGATTTCTGGATTACCCCTAACTCTAGTATTTCCTCCACCTCCCTCCTAATATACCTTAGGACAGCCTCAGACACCCAGTAAGCTGTCCATCATATGGGGCGCTTGCATCCCCGTGTCCACATCATGGGTAGCTAAGGGGGTTCATCCAGGCTTGGCCATAAATAAAGAAGCAAAGTCCTCTAAGACTTCTCTCACTTCCTGGCTCTGTTCTGGGGTCAGCTGGGACAACAGTTTGATTGTCTCCACCGATGACTTCCACTTGCTTTCCTCTAGCAAGCCCAGAAGGGGGTCTTCTTTGTCCATCCTCTCCCCCAGGACTACAAACAGCAAACACCATGTTGGCCCTATTTACATATGGCTTTGTCATATTAACATGGTACATTCAATGGGTATGTCTCCTGTCAGGCATTTCTTCAATGTAATTCATGTCATTTACCTGTCAGAATACCTTGTATGGTCCTGCGCACTTGGCTTGCAGCTTGTCCTTCTGAGCTGAAATGAAGACCATTACTTCCTGACCTGTGCTGTATGAGCAAGCTCTGGTTCTGTGATCATACCAGACTTTTTGCTTCTGCTGGGCAGCTGACAGGTTGCTTTGGGCCATCCCCAAAAGCTCCTTCAGCTTCTCCCTCAGCCTAAGGACATACTCCTCTATTGGAGTTCCCTGGGTGGCATGCTTGCCTCCCCAGTCTTCACAGATCAAGTCTAGGGGCCCACTCACCCTACATCCGTATAAGAGTTTGAAGGGGGAGAACCTTGTCTACTCTTGGGGCACTTCTCTGTATGCAAACAACAGGTGGGGAAGGTATTTCACTCAGTCCCTCCCATGCTGTTCAGCAAACACTTAGAGCATTGATTTTAGGGTACCATTGAATCTTTTCATGAGTTCATTGGCTGGTGGGTGATAAGGTGTCATGCGTCTTTGCACCACCCTACATTTCTCCCACAAAGATTTCATTAGGTTTGACATGAAGTTAGCCCCTTGGTCAGCGATAACCTCCTGCAGAAACCCAACATGGTAGAAAATCCCTAGCAAGATGTCTGCCACCTTGGGTGCCTTAATGGAAGATAGGGTGACTGCCTCTGGGTATCGGGTGGCATAATCGACCACCATCAGAATAAACCTTTTCCTGGAGGAGCTTGGGGTACTCAAGGGTCCCACAATATCCATTCCTACCCTCTAGAATGGCTCCTCCACAGTGGGCAAGGGAAGTAGGGCAGCTTTTGTTTTACTACCTGCCTTCCCTATCTGTTAGCACCGGTGACAAGACATGCAATATTCCTTCACCTGCTGGGTGAAGTAGGGCCAATAGAAATTTGGGGCCAATCGCTGCATGGTACACATGATTCACAGATGTCCAGACATGGGGATATCATGGGTGACCTTGAGCAACCACTCACGATACTCCTGGGGAACAACAAGCTGCCTGACCATCACCCCTCCCTCTGTCCTCATGTCCTATGTATACAGCAGTCCATTGTCCCAAAATACCCTGTCTCATGTCACCTCCCTGTGTCCCATCAGATTCTGCACAAACCCTCAGCCTCTCCAAACTAGGGTCAGTTCTCTGAGCAGCTGCAAAATCTCCACATTTTCCCAAAGCATGGGGCATGTCCCCCCCCTCAGTCCCTAAACTAGGGTCCATAGCTCTAGCATCAGGGCATTCAGAGTCATTGCCATCCCTAACCTTCTGACCATTGGTTACCCCTCCCTCCTCAGAGTAACCTGTTGTAGCTGTTTGGGAATGGCTACTTGGGGAAGTCATACCTCTCTTTCACTATTCTCCATTTCAGGAGACACAGGCTGGGGAACCAACCTCCTATTCTCTTCCACAGGTGCTTCTGTAGGGTTCAGGGAAATACAAGAGGCCTTAGCCGTCTGACTGCAGGTCACTGCACACACCACTCCCTGCTGTATATTATTCCCTATAATCACATCCAGAGTGAGGTTGTCTGCCACTGCCACTTTGTGTACTCCCAGGGTAGGAGACGTCCTTGTGTCCCTTAACCCATAGGTTTGCACCCCATTTACAGTAACCGGGTATATGTGCTCCCTCATATTCACAGGCATACTCTCAGGGATACACAGTGCACTCACCTCCTTTTGGGGGACACTGTCCTCTCTGTGCCTTTTTAGGACACTGTCTAGCCAGATGCCCTGGCTCCTTACAAAACCCAACATTCATCATTCTTTTTTTCCAGGAAATTCCTTTTGGGTAACTTGGGGCTTCTCCCTTTCTGTGGAGGCAGTGAGGGTTTTAGCTGCCCTGAAGTTGTGCTTTTCCCTTTCTGCGCTGCCACACTAGCTCCACTTCCTTTCACAGCAGGCCTGCTCCTGGCATAGCAATCCGAGAGTTCAGCAGTTTGCTGTGCTGTTGTTGGATCTCAGTCCTCTAGCCAGGTTTTCAGCTCTGCTGGGCAAGCCCAAAAGAACTGTTCTAAAAGTACAACCTCCTCAATTTTCCCCACAGAGTTTGCTTCCACCCCCTCCCACCAACGCTTTAAAAACTGCTGTTACTTTGTGGCTAGTTCTTCAAAGCTCATGTCAGGGCTTTTTCAGACTTTGCAGAATTTAACCCTGTAAGCCTCAGGAGTCAGTTCATACTTTTTAAGTAAAGCAGCTTTCAGTTTCTCATAGTCTTGGCTATCATCATTATCCAGTTGGCCTAGTGCCTCACGCCCTTTACCAGTAAATAGCAGGGATAGCTGAAAGCTCCAGGACTCCCTGGATACAGACTTTTTCATATGAATTCAAAAATGCATCGATATCCTCATCCTCTTTAAATTCCACTACTAATTTGGAATTCAATTTATATCCAGCCCTGGAGTTTCAGATGCACCCTGCCACTTACCTCCTCTGGCACTGGTTGTTGGAGTCTTAGTCTCTCCAGTTTGAACTCTCTCTCTGGTGCTGCTGTTCCTTAGCCTCTCTCTGGTGCTGCCTTTCTTCAGCCTCTCTGAAGCTGTCTTTCTTTTTCCTCAGCCTCCCTTTGGTGCTGTTTTCCCTGCAACTCTAGTTGGAACGTTCTCTGCTCAAATTCCCTCTGCTGCTGGGCTTCAGACTTTCTCTGCTTGAATTCCAGTTTCCTCAGCTGAAATTGTAGCCTGATCCCTTCCAGTTCCAACTCTGTGGTGGCCTTCCCCTGGTGCTGTGGCTCTCGGTTCCCTCTGGTCTCGTTGTCCTCCTCCCTGGGACTGGACACTGTGACATTCCTTGGCACCCCCACGCCCAAGGTCTAGTCCCTTTCAGTCACCGGCTGTGACTTGAGGTCCTGGGTAGTCACTTGCTCATCAGCTGCCAGAAGAGCCTCCATGAGGTTCTTTTTGTTTCACCTCTCATAATGTACCCCTCTTTCCTGGCACAGCTGCTTCAGCTCTTCTACAGTGTAGTCGCTGTACTCGGAAGTCATCTTTCTCCCCTACACTACCACTAGTATGTCTCTTACTTGCAGCCAAAAAAAACAGAAAACAGGGTGGGAACTATATCTTGTAACAAATTTGCCCTTTTCCAATTTTACGAACATACATATAAAAACACCAGCAGAAACAGGCCTCACAGTCTATCGAGTCTGCGTGATTGTGAAGCAAGCCTCTCAAACTACAGCTGGCCCACCCTCCCCACCCCTCTAAATCATTACCCCTTTCACTCTGTCCCATCCCTCTTAAAATCACCCACCATTCTACAAGATACCACCTCCTCGGGCACAGCATTCCACTTGTCTACCACCCATTCTGTGAAAAAATGTCTCCTGAATTCCCTCCTGAATCTTCCCCCCCCCACTCTCAGCTGGTGCCCTCTCATATCCCTCCCTCTTCTAATCTGGAAAATCCCTTCTGTATTAGTCTTATTTATCCCCTTTAAGTATTTAAAGGTTTCAATCCTATCCCCCGGTCTCTCCTCTCCTCCAGGGAGTACATGTTTAGCTCACCCAGCCTATCCTAGTAGGACTTTCCTTCCATTCACTGGATCATCTTTGTCACCCTATGCTGCACCCCCTCCAAAAATCTGACATCCTTCTTCAGGAACGTGCACCAGTACTGCATGCAGTATTCCAGGTGCAGCCTAACCAGTGACCTGTACAGGGGAAGGATCACCTCCCTAATTCTGGAGGAGATTCCCCTTGCTAGACACCCCAGCATCTTGTTGGCTTTTGTTGTCACCTTCCTGCACTGAGCTGAGTTGTTCATACTCCCTGATATAAGCACCCCTAGATCCCTTTCCTCCTCAGTGGTTTCCAACTGTACCCCTCCCAGCTCATGGCTCCTCCTCTGGTTCCTAGCCCCAAAGTGCAGTACCTTGCACTTCTTGGCATTCAACCCCAACTGCCATGTTCCTGACCACTCCTGTAGTTTGGCCAGGTCTTCCTGCAGCCCCCTCCAACCCTCGATGCCATCTACCACAGCTCCCATCTTCATATCGTCTGCAAGCAGACTGATCCTACTCCGGATCCCAAGTGAGAGATCAGCTATGAATAATCCTAAATAGCACCGGTCCCAGTACCGATCCCTGTGGTACCCCACTCATCACCGCCCTTGGGGATGAGAGTCCCCCCAACTACCACCCTTTGCTGCCTTCCATTCAGCCAGTTGTTGATCCATTTGACCATCCTTGTTCCCACCCCTATATACTCCAGCTCCCCCCCAGCCTCTCATGTGGCATGAAATTAAAGGCCTTGCTGAAGTCTAAATACAGGACATCCACCACATGGCCCTTGTCCAGCTCCCTGGTCACCCAGTCATAGTACTCAATTAGTTTGTCTAGCAGGCTCTTCCCGAGACAAACCCGTTCTGTTGACCGTCCCAGAGTCCATTATCCTCCAAAAAGGTCACCAGCCTTTCTTTTAGGAATGTCTCCATGAGCTTATCCACAATTGACATGAGGCTCACTGCCAGGTCTGTAGTTGCCTGGTTCATCCTTGGGGCCACTTTTGTGCATGGGCACCACATGGGTCATCCTCCAGTCCTGTGGTATGCATCCTGTGTCCAGGGAGATATTGAACAGGTCAGCCAGTGGTCCTGCCAGGATCTCTACTAGTTCCGTAAGTACCCTAGGGTGAATGCCGTCTGGTCCCAGTGCCTTGTCCACCCTTAGTGCCCTTAATCCTTCTAGGACCCTATCCTTTGTAATCCATATATCAGTCACCCCTCCCTTGTGGTATCTGCCCCCCTTTCTCCTCCATGAACACAGAACAGAAGTATTCATTTAGTGCAAGTGCCTGATCCACCCTCCCTCCGTCCTTCCTAATTCTCGCAATTTGTTCTTTGTTCTTCCTTCTCTTGCTTATGTATCTGAAGAAGTACTTTTCTCCATCCTTAATACCCTGTGCCAGTCTCAGCTGTCTTGAAGCGTTGGCCACTCTGACTAGCCTGGTAACCTCCCTGGACTTCTTCATATACTCATCCTTGTTATCTTCCCCTCCCAATTTCTTGAGTCTTCAAAATAGTTTTCTCTTGGCCCTCACCCCCTCCATGACCTCTTGAGTCAACCAACGGGGCTTCTTTGCCCTTCCCTTCTTACTCTGGGTTCTTGTCTTGTACATGTCCCAGTAGCCTCCGTGAGACTTTTTTTGATAATGTCCCATTTTTGATTAGTATCCATGCTGGGTTGAATTCCCACCAGATGCCTACCCAAAATTTCCCCCATCCTTTTAAAGTCCACCCCCTTAAATTCAATCACCCTGGTTCCCATACCCCCTGTTTCCCTACCCATATTGAGTGTGAACCACACTGAGTGGCAGTCACTCCCAGCCAGAGGGTCCTCTACCCCCAGATCTCTTGCAGCCTCCCCATTTGATAGTACCAGGTCCAGAGTGCTTTCCAATCTAAAATTAAAAATATTCTCCACAGAATATGGGAAGTAGGGGGCTCAGTAAACAGGAGAAGTGCACTATACCCCAGGAGCTGACAGCAGGATCCCAGTAAAAATAACACACAGGGGTCAGCACAAACATTTTTTTACTTTAATATCATAAAAATAACACACATACAAAAGGCATAGATCTCACCCAGTATAAGCAGCAACGCAGGCACATGCAAAACGTGGTTGTACAAGATGTAGTGGAAAGCAGGTCCATAAAGTGTTAGCAACCATATAACAGAGTGGACTTGCATGCAAAATGGCATCTCAGCGAAACACAGGATAAATATCCCACGAACCCCATAAAAAGAGCAGGAACTGCAAAGTGCATATAATACCAGCTCCGGGATAGTAAATATGCCAAAATGAAACTACCAAACCATAAACACAGAAAAAAACACCAAACACTCATGCCGCCACTCTGACCAGCTCGACCACAGACAAAAAACACTTCTGGATATGCTTACATAGCGACCAATAGGCGGTCTTCTTCAGAGCTATGCCTTTTGTATGTGTGTTATTTTTATGATACTAAAGTAAAACATTTTTGTGCTTACCCCTGTGTGTTATTTTTGTTTTCCAATCTAGTTGGCTCGTGGACCAACTACACCAGGTAGCTGTCCTGAAATGCTTCTAATATGACCTGTTCCTTTGCACTTATGGTAGCTGGGGTGCTCCACTCCACCCCAGGTAGGTTGAAGTCTCCCACCACCACTGTGTTCCCATTCCTACAGACCCTTATAATTTGTTCAGCTAACTCTTTATCCAGGTCATCCCCTTGAACTGGTGGTTTGTATACTACCCCCATCCTTAGCGTTTTAGCTTTTGGGCCTTGAAACTGCATCCATAGGGCCTCTGTCCTGCCTTCCTCCCCCCTCCCCCCTTATACACCTTTATCCCCTCCCATACATAGATTGCCATGCCCCCACCTTTCCCCTTAGCCCCATACTTCCTGAATATCCTATACCCTTAGATTGCCATGCCCCCACCTTTCCCCTTAGCCCTATACTTCCTGAATATCCTATACCCTGTGTCATTTGTACCCACGTGCACCATGAGATGCGGTTTCTTCCTACCCCTCTTTATGCACTTAAGAATTGACTGCCCCACCCTGTCTGCTGCTTACCCAGGTATGGACTCCAACCATATGCGACTATGTCTTTTCCCCTTTTTCTGATGGGGGGGGAGAATGGGGTCAGAGATACTCTTTCTTCATGTGAGGGGATATAAATACAGTCTTGAATCTGTGTTCCTGGGGTAGAACTCTCTTCAGCCACTGCACCATGAACCAGAAAGCCACAGGTGTGTATAAGCTTCAGTGGGCCCCATACACCCTATTACTGTGTCTTTCCCCAGAAATGCAGCGCTCTGTTCAAACCCCCACAGGCTCCTCTTGAGACCTTTCATATTTCCTCCCCTCCTTTTGTCACACAGTTCCTAATGATACTTCACTTTTGGTAGTGTTTTGGCCCTTAAGCGATAACACAGGTGGAGTATAGTCTGAATAACTCTTACCCAGGCTGCACACACAAACAACATAGGCAGGATTATTTTAAAATAAGCCAAAGGCTTTACTAATTAAATTAATTAGAAAACAATAAATAAAATATAAACAAAATAATTTGGAGATTGGTTACAGGATATTAAAAATGAAAGTATACATAAAAACCTACACTTTAAACTCTGAGGTTAAAAGTCTACCTTGAGTCCTTAGTTGGAATTTTGAAGTGCAAAAATGTCCTTAGAAGTGTGGTAGTTGAAGTCTTGGCTCTCAGTGATCCAGAAGAAATCGTCTCTGCTCAAAACAGGTGGGTAGAGACGGTCAAAAATGCAAAATGGCAAAACAGAGGCTTCAGCAAAAAGGCAACAAAAGGCTCAGATACCCCTCTGCATCCTGGTTTTAAACGGGTTCAAAAGGGCAGGTCCATTGAATAGTGGCTGCCCTGTGATTGGCTAGCATTTCAGTTTCTATGGTTACCCAACCAATCAAAGTTCAGTATTTTATTACAATAACACAGATATGCAGTTTTCTGAATATAGAAAAAAAACATGAGGTTAGCCAGCTCAAACTAGATTTCTGGGGTATAGTCCCGCCACCCTGCTGGGAAATAGTGCTAGTTAAACTGCACTTAAATACAGTCAATTAACTAACTGGTGGCCTATTCATCTGGTAACACGATTAAGTCACTGCAGACCTCTCAACACAAATGATGCCCAGACATCCCGAATCCTCATCAGGTCCTGTTCGTTCACAAGCAAATAGGCCTATCTGGCCTCCCAACTAGGCTTAATTATTCTTTTGTCTCTTTTTAGATAATTTAATTACCTCTAGCCTCTGCTAGCAGCAAAACAGTTTTCCTGCCCAGTAACAAGAGTTCCAACATTATTCTAAGGCCCATGTGCCTGTACCTATGATCCCTTGCACTTACACTGGCTACTATGGGCATCTCTGATGCATTATATAAATAACATTATATAAAACATGTCCCAAAATAATAAAATATGGCCTTCTTTCACCACACGAGGTACCGGAGGCTTTCGGTTTATCCAACTTACAGTCTTAGGTGTCAGCTACCAGATGTGTCAAAAGTAGCCAAGAGTTAATATTTAAAGTTAGATAAAATAATAAAATCAAATTGTTCTCCTGGGAGCCCAAGTGAATTGCTGCTTCCTGTTAGGCTGCTCAGCAGTGCCTCCACCTTAAGTGAATTTTAATTAAGTCAAAACTGAAAAGCTTCTTTCATTATTGCATGATGCTGCAGGGAGAGTTAGTACTACTCTATATAGTGTTTCTGTTTGACAATATACTGTACATCTTGTATGTTGGAGTTACAGATAAATGGTATTTACTCACCTGGTAAAGGTGATTATTTGAGTACCCTTTATAGTACTCCACAGTCAAACCCAATGGGATATTCCCCATCCATCCTACAGCTTGTTGCATGATCCAATAAAATTTGAGTTGGCTGGGAGCCAACCCTCTTGCCCATCCCAGTAGCTAAAGTGTGATACTTCCATATCAAAAAGATGAGAACCAGAGAAACAGCAACAACCCACTCTGGGTGATGCCTGGTAGCCCTTACTTGTCTATTTCAAATAAATATAATACACATACTCAAGGAGACATGTTCACTCTTTTATTACTCCCAGAAGCATTTTGCTTAGAGTAATGCAGAATGATGCACACTACAAAATTGGTATTCTAGACTAAGTAAACCTGTGTAAGTACATACATAGCCTTAACATTAGTGACAGATCTATTTAAGAATATTTAGAAAAGGAGGGGCCCCTCTCTCTTGTGATGCCCATTGCTGACCATCTGCTGCCTTGGGTGGGGCTGTGGAGTACTATAAAGGGTACTCAAATAATCACCTTTACCAGGTGAGTAAGTACCATTATGTCTCATATCCTTTATAGTACTCCGCAGCCAAAACCAATGGAACCTTGGAAGTAGTACCATTTATCCTCTTGGGGAGAAGGCTGCAGAATGAGTCCCAGGGTGTTGGCACCCCCCTCAGTACTGCCCTGCCGAAAGAGGCTCTGTCAGCAGATGTCACATCCAGGCAGTAATGTGTGGTGAAGGTATAAATGGAAGACCATGTGGCTGCTGAGCAGATGTTGGCTACTGATATGTGGCCTCTCTTTGCTCATAAAGTGGCCATAGCTCATGTGGAGTGTGCCTTGATGCCAGCTGGTGGCTCCTGGCCAGCTTCATGGTAGGCTTTGGTTATGGTGTCTGAGCCACCTGGCTATGGTGTCCTTGGAAACCGCTTGCCTGGCTTTTGTCCCCAGACGTCAGGATGAACAATTTGTCTGACTTGCAGGTATCACTGGTCATCGCGAGGTATTTCCTCAGCTGCTGATCAACGTCCAGCAGGTGTGGAGAATCACTTAGGGTTTCTTGTTCTAGGTTTAACGCTAGAAGGTGAATTTCCTGCTCTAAATGGAAAGGGAGCAGCAATGTTTGTTATAAAAGAGGGTACTGTCCTCAACATCACCCTATCATTATGGAATGTCAAGAATGGTTCTCTGCAGGACATTGCCTGCAGCTCCCCTATTCTTCTGGCTGAGCAAATAGATAGTAAAAACACAGTTTTTAGTATATGCCAATAAATGGATTCCTGTTGAAAAAGAGTTCCCTGGAGGGACTCACGAACAATGTTCAGCTGCCATGGGGTGCATACCTGTCTGACTCTGGTTGTTGATATTGTTACAGCCCTCAGAAGCTGGATTAGATCCGGATGTGCCCCAATGGGACCTATCCTTGGTAATGGGCCCCTGATGGATGAAACAGCTGATGCTTGGTCCCTGAAAGAAGAGGGTCTGAGTCCCTTATTTGCCCTGTCATTTAGAAAGTTTAGAATCTGTGGGAGTCCTGCCACCGATGGGGATGTCCCCTTCTCTAGGCACCACCTGCAGAACATCTGCCAGTATCTCTGATATGTTACATTGGTGGATTGTCTTTGTGACTGCATAAGGCATTCCACCATTCTCGGATGATAGCCCCGGTTCAACAGTCTCTCCCTTTCAGTAGCCATGCCATCAACTTGAGGGTCTTCGGGTTGGGGTGCAACACCAGGCCTTGGCTCAGTAGGTCCAGTGACAGTGGGAGTTTCATTGATAAGTCTATCATCATTGCCTGAATTAAGGAGTACCAAGGTCTCCTGGGCCAATCTGGCGCCATTAACACCACTGTTGCTCCGGTGACCCATATCTTGTGTAGTATTTTGTGAATCATTGCTGCTGGCAGAAAGACATAAGCTCTGTGAAAGTTCCATTGTGCTGACAGGGTATCGACATCTTGTGCCATGTAATCTCAGAATCTGTAGTGGAATTTTGACAACTGCATGTTTTCATGTGTTGCCATGAGGTCAGTTTGCAGGGGACCCCACTTGCATATGATCCTCTGGAAGACTTTTTGGTTGAGCCTCCATTCTGACTGAGTCAACGTCACCCTGCTCAGCCAATCCACTTGAATGTTGGCTTTCCCTGCCAGATATGTTGCTGATACTGATGACAGATGTTGTTCTGCCCAGTGCAGCACTTTCAGTGACTCTGTTATCATCGCCTAGCTGCAGGTGCCCCCTTGTTTGTTCAGGTATACCACAGTCACCTGATTGTCTGACCTCACCAAGTTTGCCTGTTTGGTAAGTAGTGTCTGAAGAAATTTTAGAGTGAGATACACTGCCTTTATTTCCAGAACACTGATTGGGAGCAATGATTCCTCAGGAGTTCATAGGCCCTTTGTGACGTGGCAATTGTATGTTGTCCCCCACCCCATTAGGCTGGCATCCATAGTAATCACGGATTTGATTGCCTGAGATAGTGTCCATCCTTGCAATAGGTTTCCTCTGATTGTCCATTAGAGTAAACTGGTTAGAACCTTGGGGGATGGTGATATCCAGAAACAAAAGTTTTGGGTTGTTTGGTCCCATGTGTCTAGCAGGCATCTCTGTAATAGGTTACTTTAGAGCTGCTGCCACAATAAAGTTTTTAAACTGCAATTTCTGCCTGTTGGAGTTTGCTTTGGAGTACAACTTACCTGGTTTGTGTTTGTCTGTGGGCTGGTCACCCTCAACTAGCACCCCCCCATCTCTCCAGTGTGCCACTGGTTCCTATATTCTTGTATGTCTGTAATAGACACATGTGTAGTCTGGCCCATGGAACTGCATCTATTGTCACTGCCATGAAACCTAGTATCTGGAGATAGTCCCAAACTGCCCTACATGGTTGTTGTGAAACACAACTGATGTGAGTCCATATGCTGCATACCTTGTCCTTTGTAGGGGTCATTTAATCATGAAGTGTGTCTATCAATGCCACAAGTTGTGAGATGAACTGTGATTGTGATAGCTGACTCTTTTCTAAGTTGATGACCCATCCGTGTCTCTGCAGGCACTGTACCGCTAAGGATGTATTGTTCCATGCTTGTTTCACTGTTCTTGCTTAGAGTAGCCAGTTGTCCAAGTAGGGGATGATATGTGATCCTTTTTTGTGCAGGTATGCAGCAAGGACTACTAGAATCCTGGTGAAAACCCTGGGCGCTGAGGCTAGTCTGAAGGGTAGGCAGATGTACTGGTAATGTTCCCCCTTTATGGTGAACCTGAGGTATTTTTGATGAACTGGCCATATTGGAATGTGAAGGTATGCATCCTTCAGATGTATGGATGTGAGGAAATCTCTGGGTTGAATGGTCAGTAGAGTGGAGCAGAAGATATCCATTTCGAACTTTTTGTATACGACAAATTTGTTCAGGTATTTGAGGTCTAGCACAGGATGCATGCTTCCCATCTTCTTTGGGACCACAATGAATAAGGAACTGATCCCAGTGTTTCTCTCCTCTTTCGGAACTAGAGAAATAGCCTTGTTTTGGATTAACTCAGTATTTGCCAAGTCTATCGCCTGATGTTTTTCAGGGCAACTTGGAATGGGTGACATTAACATACTGTGTGGCACTGTCCTGCATTGTAGTTCAATAGCACACCTCATCGAGATGACCTCTCTCACCTATTTGTCCAAAGTTGTGCGGGCCCACTGTGATGCAAATTGCAGCAGTTTGCTTGCAATTGAGAGTGTATTTGCCTGGGCCCATGTGGTCTCATTGTTTCTTTTCTGTGTTTCTGAAATTGGGTTTGCAGCCCCCTTTGCCATGCAACTTGTTGTTGTTGGCTTGTGGTTTGTTTCCGGATGCTCTGTAATGGAATTGGGATCTTATGGACCATTGTCTGGAGTTTTGGGAACTGTATGCATGAAAAGAACAAAAAGTCAGCACCAGGATAAAGCAGTGGTGCTCAATATAAATACATACTGAACAGAGGAAAAAATAAAGCACCCACTGCAAACAAGAGATCACAGTTAAATGGAATAAAGTTCTTACTGTTTATTACATATAAAAAAAAGTTCAGTTAATATCCCTCCAACACCAGTAGTGGAAAAACCGTCGAACATGAAGTGACATCATAACATACTGACGTAATCACCGACGTTTCGCTCAGGTGTGCCCAGAGCTTCTTCAGAGCACCCAACCAGTGTTATTAGTATAACATACTGTACATATAGACACACCAATTAAGTTCAATTAACACATATACAATTAAAAACAATTGTGGTAAACACAATCTATCATAGTGCCCACAATTGTTAATACATATTCACATTTGATTGGTTACCAGGCTCAACACTTATTAAGTAACAATATTTTGGAGGGATAACCCATACCTATTTATGCAGAATAAATACACCACATTCTTAAAATACATTCATAAATATAACAGAAGTACAGATAATTAATTCAGATGCCCCAATACCGATATTGATACCCAAATAAACAGGGGTTCAAAATATTTCACAGTTTACTTAAAAATACAGCTACATCAATGTTCTCATTTAGTCCCTCATCACGTAACACCTCCAAGGTATATATCCAATAACTCTCCTGTCACCCAATTGGTTTCTCCAAATCCCCTCCCCATACCAAGACACGCCTTTTCAATCCCAATAAAATTTACATTATGCTGTGTGATGCTAGAGAATTTAATATGTTTAGCAATAGCGTATGTAATGCCTCCCCTCTGGATCACACTTATATGTTCCCGTATCCTTACCGTGAATTGTTTAGTGCTGCGACACACATAATACTGACCACAACTACATGTTAACAAATAAACTACACCACTATTACTACCTGAAATGAAACCATGAATGGGGAGTTTTTCACTATTTGGGGGGGGTTAACAAATGCCTTACAAGGCTGAACATACTCACAGTAAATACATTTACCACATCTGTGAGTCCCAGGGTGGGGCAACCAGGTTGCTCTAGGTTTCTCAGGGCAAGGTAACGTACTAGGTACTATTAGATCCCTATTATTTTTATGTCCTTTAAAAACAGCTGATGGTCCTCTCTTGACTAATTCTCTTAACCTAGGTTCTGCATTCAGCTGACTCCAATTATTAGATATGATATACCTGACATGATCCACCCTTACCGAATATGTAGTGACAAATGGACATTCGCGTAAATTTTGTTGTTCAAGCTCTTTTGAAGTTAAAGTACTGTTTCTTTCTGTATTATCCAGTCACAGTAGCTTTAAGGATACTATTATTACTGTATACCTTTTGCTTAAACCTGTGTACCTGTTCAGTTTTTTCTTTTCAAATTCCGATTTCTCAGTACAATTTCTGAGTGTCCTTGTCATCTACCCCTTCGGTATATTGCGAGTCACATATCCTGGATGACAGCTATTATACAAAAGTAAACTGTTATGGTCTGTAGGCTTCTGAAATAAGGTAGTACAGATGTCACTCATTGTATTTCTGTATAACCTTAGATCAAGAAACATAATTTCATCTGGATGAATGGTATATTTCAATTTAAAAACAATCGGTTTGACTCTCTAACCAAGTAACAAAGGATTTAAACTCTGAAACTGTGCCCTACCAGATAACCAATATGTCATCTATATAACCCCACCACAAATCCAAACTGGAAAAATATGGATTTGTGGTGGTGTCATACAGAACAAGATTTTCCCAATGCCCCACAAATAAGTTAGCATAGTTGGGGGCCATAGTGGCCCCCATTGGCGTACCACAAATGTGCTTGTAATAGCTCCCATGAAAAACAAACATGTTTTCTAGCAAGCATCACCTCAGTTAAATTTAATAAATACCAGGTAGGCATGTTTACACATGATAATTCATCACGTTATTCAAGAAAGTATTCCACTGTCACCAATCCACCACTATGGGAGATTACAGTATAAGAAAGCAATAAGACATGACTAGGTGTTGGTTGCTGCCTGATAAGAGCATGCACCAGGTGCGTAGAGAGGCACGAGGCTCTTGCACCGAGTGCCTTCAGCACTTGAGAAATGCTTTTATCAGGCAACAACCTACACCCCAAAGTGTCTTATTGCTCTTATAAAATGGGTTTCAGTACTAAACAAACATTTGTCAATGCTGAATGTTTGCTTGCTGATATTAGCATTGGACGTGCAGGAGTTAGACAGATGCAGAATAGGAATGGCAGTGAAGTATTGAACTCACGCCAACCCCACCTCCACCCTGCAGAGATGAACAGGCATTGGGGTGTGCCTTTGGGTCATTGCCCATAATGCTCATGGCATTTCACCTCACTCTATCCTGTAGACACTGAGAAGTGTTGAGGTGTGCCTTGGGGTGTTCGTCTTCACAGGCACCCCATTTCATAAGGATGTATGCTGAAATGGTTGCAGTATAGGAGAATGGGGTGAAGTCTGGGGCTGTAGAGTCCAAGGCACACCTCGATGCCTGTCACTGGCTTCAGGGTGGGGGTGAAATGATGTGAGCATTACAGCTGGCAATCCAAAGGCACACATCTGATGCCTGTCAGTCTGTACAGGGTGGGACATTATGGTTAGAAACCCTAACACCCCGGGCATTGTTTGGTATTTGCACTACAAATTTTCAACATGGCCTTTTTGTGACCCTCACCTCATGAAAGCATTTGGGACCTCTGCTCATGAACAGTGGCACTGTGATTTTGTTAATGTGTCCCTTTCCCACAGCCACTGTGCCATTCTGCGCCAGATGTGTGGAAACACAGATCAGGCAGGATGTGAAGAATGACAGCTGTACCATTCATAGGGAGGTGTGAAGAGATGGCAATGTTGAAAATCTGGAGTGAAAATATTAAAAATGCTCAAACTTCCGAGCATACATGGAAACTGCGCAATGCATGCTCGTAACACAGTCATTTAATGGAATTATTTCACTAAATTTTCAAAATAGGCATTTTGTGATCTTTGCTCATGAACACCGTCACTATGATTTTCTTAATCTGTCCCAAACATTGATTTCCCACAGCAATAGCACTATTGTGCGCCAGATGTGCAAACACACATTTTGGGCAGGATGTGAAAAATGACAGCAGTACTGTTCATAAGGAGGTGTGCAAAATGAACAATGTTGAAAATTTTGAGTGGAAAACTGTAAATTTTTAAAGTTACAATTGTGAGTGGAAACTGCGCAATGCACGCTCATAACATAGTCATTTTATGGACTTTTGTCACCAAATTTCAAGGTATTGTATAACCTCTGCTCATGAACAGTGTCACTGTGATTTTCTTAATCTGTCCCAAACACTGATTTCCCACAGCGACCCTGCTATTCTGCGCCAAAAGTGCGAAAACACATTTTGGCCAGGATGTGAAAAATAAGAGCTGTACTGTTCATAAGGAGGTGTAATAAAAATGCCAATGTTGAAAATCTGGAGTGAAAATATTACAAACTGGCGAAGTTATGAGGGTGCGTGGAAACTGCACAACGCACGCTCATAGCACAGTCACTTTATGGACTTCTGTCACCAAATTTTCAACACAGGCATTGTAGGACCTCTGCTCATGAACAGTGTCACTGTGATTATCTTAATCTGTCCCAAACTCTGATTTCCCACAGCGACCGTGCTATTCTGCACTGGAAGTGTGAAAACACATTTTGGCCAGGATGTGAAAAATGACAGCTGTAATGTTCATAAGGAGGTGTGAAAAAATGGCAATGTTGAAAATCAGGAGTGAAAATATTACAAATTTGCGAAGTTACAAGAGTGGATGGAAAACTGCGCTATGCATGCTCCTAACACAGTAATTTTTTGGAATTTTTTCACCAAATTTGCAACATAGGCTTTTTGAGAGGCCACCTCATGAACAGTGACACTGTCATTTCATTAATTGGTTCCAAAAGGTGATTCCACACAGTGACCGCAAAATCACCTTTTGGGTCGAATAACGCCATGACAGTGACTGAATTCATGAGGAAGGGTCTCAAGAACCCCATGTTGAAAATGTGATGCCAAAAGTCAAAAAAATGGCCAAGATATCCACATAAGTTGAAAAAAAACATTTATGCCATTATACAACTTATCGTCATTTCTTCAGTTGACGGTCGGCTTTGAAGAGTGCAGACATGTTCCCGGTCCACCGAAGATCATTGCACTCAACTTCAGAGTAAGTATGGGGTGACAGGGGTGTGGGAGGTGGGTGCGCAGAGGATGGGTGCGGAGTTGGGGCAGGGGCACTGACAGACAGCGAGGGACCGTTTCTTTTTACAGGTTAAAAAAAAAAAAGACAATGCGGAACACTTCCTAGGCACACTGGGGTGGGCTCCCAGTATGCTACGTGGGTGTTTTTTAGCAGGAGGGCTGGAGCCAACAGAGATTGGGCACCCCCATCGGCCATACAGTGTGCTGGGGGGGCATGAGCCGAGGAGGATTGGGCACCCTCTTGGCACACAACAAATGGGGGGGGGCACATTATGTAGACGGGGATTGGGCTAACCCATCTGCAAATGAACTTGGGAGGGGGCATGCTGATAGGGGGGACTGGGCACCCCCTTCAGCTTTAACGAGGACTGTGAGAGGCAGCGGCTGTCTGTCGACTTCTGTGGGGACTGTGAGAGGCCCACGGAGAAGCCGCTGCCATGTTTATTGAAAGGGGACACCAGACAATGCAACTGTAATTGGCTGCTGCAGTCAGGGACCACCCACAGCAAAAACAGCTGATTGCTGATGACAGGGCGCTCCCTGATTGCAGCGGCAAGTGTGTTTCAAGTTGGTGGCAAGCTACACTACTGCTTTCATGGACAGCATAATCCTCTATTGGTGCCACACAGACCAACCCTAAAATGGGCTGCTAGCATTGGCAACAACACTGCCGCGCCTCCACAACTCGCTACTTCAGCAAGCTGCCCCAATGTGTTTCTTGCACATGTGTGCAAGCAAACATAAAAATTAGAAAAGGAATAAAGTTTTTTAAAACAATGGTAAAATTGGTTTGTAAACCACTGTAATTGAATTTTACATTAAGTAGTCCCTGTACAGTATATAAAGAGGTCTACTAGAAAATGGAATTGTGTTGCGAGTGTCATTAGAGGACTTCTCCCTGACTGTGTACCCCCACTCACACATATGTAATTCTGTGTGTTTTCTTGAAGAGTTTTTAGGGACCTGAGAAACACGCTGTTTGTAGAACTGTCACCAGTGTGAAATGGATGCTGTTTATAGCAACACTGGCTGTAACTGTTGCTGAGACAGCGAGCAAGTGAGGAACTTCCGGGTCACAGTCTCTCTCTCTCACACACACACACACACACACACACACACACACACATTTTATTAGTTTTATTTATTTCATTTTTTTTTTCTTATTCAGAGCTGAACAGTTTTGGAGAAGCGCGCTAGAAGTGAATGTGTCTCTCTGTAGCTGCCACAGTAAGTGCCTTGTACTGCGCCGTTTTAGTTAAGGCATTGCAGTTATGAGCAAGAGGGTTGCTGACCTGATTTTTTCTATTTAGTATTTTGCTATGCTCTCTCTAAATTATTATTTTAATCATGGCAGCCTGGCAATGTGGAGTACTGCTGAAGGAGAGGGAGACCAAGGACTGGAAACCATGGGGACTGAAGAGTGCAGAAATGGCAGTAGTCTAATGTGGCAATGGCAGAATTTAAATTTCTGTGGAAGGAGTGTGCAGTTGTTGCTGGGGACTGGCTTCTGGGAGGCATGGATATTGGTCTGTACTGCATTCTGCTTGGCATTACAAGTGCCAGTCACAGAGTTGTTGCGCTATAAGGAAACAGGCCCTGTCCAGTCAAGACCCAGGATTTCCTTTTGCCATTTTATAAAGTGACTCAGTGTCTAAGGTGGAAAAAAAAAAACACCATTGAATTCGATGTTCTCAATGATGTTAATAACCTCCTTTGAATCCCTGCCATATGATCTCTGGGATTGAACATGGGGCTGTAAATAGCTATCTACTAACATCGATATGGGCTCAGTTACCCATCCTTTACCAGAGACAATGGGTCGGCCTCTGTACATTTTTAAGTATTTTTGGGAGTGTATACAACATGGGCACAATGGGATGGGCTATAGTCAAGGCTTTATATGTTGTTTCAGATATAAAACCCCATACAAAACCCACACTGAGTAACTCATCTATTTCTGTTTTAAATGCAGATACCATATTACAGGGCAATAGAAGTTTTTATTTTGTAATTGTCCCTGTATTTTTTCAACGTAGTTGGCCATGTTAAGCACCACTACCATCCTGTCTTTTTCGGCAGGCTTGATAATTATCTGATGATTAACTGCCAGATCTTTCAGTGCTGCTTTCTCTAGTCAGCTACAATTGAAGTTAACTGATGTAAACTCAGTGTCAGATTTCAAAACGTTGAGAACAAAATCACATAAAATGAAACTGGGTTTGTAGAACTGTAGTGCTGGTTCTTAGGCTTAAAGAGCTTGGACTTTGGCAGAAAGGGCTTATCAGATGGCAGGTAAACAAATCTTACCTCCTTGTGACTGCTTCCTGCCCGACCTGCTTTTTAGAAAGGGGGTGAGCCCTTTGCCAAAAAGATTTCCCTCTCTGAAGGGGAGTTTCATTAAAGCATTCTTCAATTCATTGCCTACTTGCCAGCGTTCCAGCCAGAGGGCATGACTGGCTTTGTTTGCCAATACATCACCCTGGAGCCGAACCTCAAGATATCAGAGAAGGCATCTGTTATGTACCTTGCTTACATTTGGCTATATCCACCTGCAGCAACCCATCTGGGAGGGACTCTGCCAGAGACTTCGTCCATCTTAAGAGTGCCCTGCTGTCGAATCAGATCACCATGTCCACTGAACGCAACATCCCCGATGCTTCATGGATTTTTCTTAGTTGTGCCTCTATTTTCTTATCCATTGGCTGTTTCAGAGCTGCTATGCTTTCAGTGTGGATAGTTGTGCATTTTGAAAGTTCAGATAATGGCTGATCCACTTTTGGTGCCTTACGGCAGGCTTCCCTTCTTACCTCTGACAAGTTCAAGTTCAGGTTTATTATTATAGGAATTACTCCATTGAGCAAGCTCATTCACAAAGAGGTCCTGGAGATTTCAAATGATACAATGACATGCATGATCTTATACAAAACAGATTTGGATAGAACGAGTAAACAGCAATGGCAATGATAAGGTACAGCTTGGATTGTTGCAAATAACTGATACATTACATACAAAAACTAACCGCACTAATGTGCATGTAGATGATACACATAGACTCAGACAAGTCTTCACTGGGGGCAGAAGGAAAAGGAAAAAAAGAAAAAAGTGAAAACATGGGGCTGTAGATGACATCGCAGAGGAGGGTGGTAGGTTCAGAGGGACAGGAATATTGTACTGAGATGGGGGTATAGGGAGGGGTTCAGGGGAGGGTGGTGACTGGGGTGGGGGTAGGAGGGGGTAGGAGACAGGGAGGTGGGGAAAGGAGGGTTTTAGGTTCAGCAGGACAGGAATATTGTGCACAGAGATGGGGGTACAGGGAGAGGGGTCTAGGGGAGGGAGGTGACTGGGGTAGGGGAGGAGGGGGTAGGGAGACAGGGAGGTGGATGAAGGGAAGCAGTGCTAGGAGGTAGAATGGGTAAAGGAAGGGGGACTGAGGTAGGAATACAGGAGTAGGAGAGGAGGGCTGTCAACCTTGTGTTTTTCTGTGATTCTGGTCAGTTCCGGGGTGTCGTATTCCTTGTTGTCCATAGAGTCGATTGCTTGGCAGGATGGGAAGTGTGTCTTGTAGGTTGACTGACCTGATGATAATAGAGGGTCTTCTGAGGTAGATGTTTTTTTGGGCTCTTATGTGATTCTGAGTGCCTCCCTTACCATCCTGATTGATTCCTCTATATTCTCGCCGTGGCACATTCTCTTGGAATTGTCCAGTACCACCTTCTCCAACTCTGATGAGCTCTCAGAAGCGATGCTTTCTGTATCCGCCCTACCTCTCTTGCGGGTAGGTTTGCCCATTGTTTTGTCATGGACTTTTTTCTTTGGTGCAGGTGAAGGGGGAGAGCCTTACGTTTTTGCAAAAACTGAAGTAGAAGCTGCGCTTGGCTGGCATCCAGGGACAATGGGGCCATTGGGGGTGGGGAGTCACTTCTGTGTGGACTTTGTTCATCCAACCTTTTGGATCCCCTGTTATCTGAAATGGCATAGACAGTGCAGATGTTGTCCCCCCCATAAGAATCCAGAAAAATGACATCGCAATCTCTACATTTCCCCATGGTGTTGGGGGGGGTTGTGTCGATCTGTGGTGATCGGAGAGAAAAAACTGCGTGAGATATGGATTCCATCTAGCACAGGCCATATGCATCTTAGAGTAGAGGAGCTATACAACTTGAGGATGTCTGGTAGCACTTGGCACTGTCCTGACGTTCCTCATGGTGACCAGGAAGTCACGTGAGGCATGCCAGTGGGTTAAACTTTTGATCATATTCATTGGGAGGTGTGGGATTCAAACCCAGGTCTTCAAGACCATAGCCCAGAGCTTTAGCCCCTTAAGTACTGAGCTGAGGTGCGGGGGGGCTTTTGCATGGCCGACCCCCTCTGAGAAATGTCCATCCTTTAAAAAATGCTGTCACTTTCTTTTTGTTTCAGTTGCTTCAGATGTTGTCATGTTTCATAGGGACAACAGCTACAGGTAAGATGGTTGCCGAAAGTCTTGCGATGGTATTGGTGAGATTTGGATCACCCTACCTCTCCTAGGTGACAGAGAGTGTGATCCCAGGTAAGATGGCTACCTTAGTCTCACAGGGGTTGGTCGCGAGCTTAGGATCCCTCTACTCATTTAGCCTGAGTCTCATGGGAATTCTTCTGGTGGAGACGGAAGTGAAGGGAACAAACAACATGGCCATGGCCCTGCAGTAGTGGGTGGAGAACTCACTCATCGGAGCACAGAACAATGGAGGGACTCTCTAACAGAGCGGGAGACTTGAACAGGGCAGCCTGGTGAGACCGGGAAGTACTCTACCCATGGAGGTAAGTAGCAAACTGTTCTTGGAGCCGTGGGTGTTGCCAGATAGACTACAGAAGCTACACAGGCATTTGTGTAGAATGTTTGACAGGCATAAGCAGGTTTGCATAAACACTTCTTTGTGAATACTGTGCTTCTTTGCTCGTGCGCTTCCTGCTATGCCTTTGCCTACTCTGCCATGCTATCAGCCAACAATCAATGTGTGATATATGATTGGGGGGCACTGCCCCCAACCCCCCCTTTACTTCATGACATGTAACACAATACATCATTAATTTGGGAGGGCAGAGCCACAACCCCCTTCACTTCTAAACATGAGTCAAAATCTAAACCCTATTAGTATATATGCAGAACAACTAGACCAACTACTAAACATCATGACGCAATTATGCAAGGAGCCCTATGAATTTGCCATAGCCAATCAGGGTGTCCAATATTCTACACAATTCCCACTACATGAGGTCCCGAGTTACTTCTTTTCATATTTTTTTCCCTTTTGCTCTCTTCTCGTCCACTGTTTCCTGGAGGGACCTTACAGGGAAGATAGCCTGGTCATGGTTTGGGGGGGCACTCCAAGAGGGACCTAGCCCTGTGTACCCCATTTTATTTGACTGAATCTTGCTTTTTTTAAAAAGGCAGGAGTGGAAGTGGAGCTATTAGCTGGATGAGTTGTGCAGGGGGCTCTACTGGAGATTCCCCTGAACACACGTGCCTCTACTCTGTGGTATAGCTTGACTACATTTAGAAACCGTTTCTTTGACTGATAAGCTTTTTTGCTGTCTTCTATAAAAATGCATTTTCTCTTCCGTCACTGTTTCAAATGGACACCTGCTCGTGCATACTAATTTCAGTACAGTAACTTATGTATTATTTCCCACTATTTACATACTAGCTGGCAACCAGGCAATTTACAAAAAATGTTTTTTAACAGAGATGAGTAATCATGATTAATGTAATGCACCTGGGAAACAAAAACCCAGAGGAAGAGTCACAATGGGGGTGAGATACTGACAAAAACAAAAATGGAAAGGGCCTGAGGGTAGTCATATCAGATGACCTAAAGGTGGTCCAGCAATGTGAGAAGGCAGTAAGGAGGGCTGGGGGGGGATACTGGGATGCATAGGGAGAGGCATCACCAGTCAAAAACAGGAAGTTGTTGGCTCTCTGTTGGTAAGACCACATCTGGAGTACTGTGTACAGTTCTGGAGACCCCATCTCTGCAAAGACATAGACAGGGTGGAGGCTGTCCAGAGGAGGGCAACCAAAATGGTGCAGGGTTTGCACCAGAAGACATATGAAGAAAGGCTAAATGAGCTTAAGATGTATAGCCTCAAGGAAAGGAGGGAGAGGGGAAACATGGTAGAAACTTTCAAATACCACAAGGGAATCAACAAAGTCTAAGAGGGTAGCATCTTTCAGAAAAAGAGATGTGCTAGAATGTGCCATTGTGCGGCAGTATAGCCTAGAGGTTAGAGGAATGAGGTGTGAACGAGTTTGGTACATCCAGTAGCCCAGACCTGAGTTTGATTCTCGCAGCCTCCACTTGCATACTGTGTGACTCTGAGCAAGTCACTTAACCACCCAATGCTCCCAGGTTGCCCCTGAAAACAGGCACTTGTGCCTAGTGGGCCTAACCCGGTTACCAAAGACTAAAAAAAAAAAGAACACGGGGCACAATTTGAAGATAGAGGGGGACGGCTCAGAGGTAATGTGAGGAAGTATTTCTTCACAGAGAGGGTTGTAGTTGCATGGAATGACCTTCCTGAGGAGGTCATGGAGTCAAAAACAGTGAGGGAATTCAAGAATGCATGGGACAGACAAAAGGCAATTCTAGTGGGGGATAGGAGGAAGTAGGCTGTTGGTTAACTAGGATCTTCAGCTTATCCATTAGGTAGGGAAATGGGCAGACTAGGTGGGCCAAGCGGTCCTTATCTGCCATCAGATTCTACGTTTCTATGTACCTTATCAAATGAATGTTGGGAGCAGACTTAGATCAGGACCAACCTCTCTGGATGCACAAAGTAAAACTGGAGCTACTGGGATGGGCAAGAGGGTTGGCTCCCAGTCAACTCAAATTTGATTGGATCATGCATCTACCTATAGGATGGACAGGGAATATCCCATTGGTTTTGACTGTGGAGTATTATTTTTGCATTTGTTCATATTATTTACTTTGTCCAACCCTGTATTTTATAGTCTCACAACATGTTTGTATTTTTCTGACCTGCCTTGCATTGTATAACCTATTCTATGTGCTGTGTCACATTGTTGTTGTTGTTCTTGTATATGACTTGTATCCTCCCGGGTCATGCCTGAAAATAGGCAGCTGTATGCCTAGTGCACCCACCCGGTTACCAAAAGCAAATAAATAAATAAAGGGTATGTGACATAATCTGTAGATGTTATCAATTGTGACTGGTGATGTTGTTTCTCAGGATAGTCTATGGATCAATACTTTATATTCTTGTTCTACCAAACATGCATTTATGTCTCCTGTGCAGTAAGTTGTTAGCTATTTGAGGCTGTCCAGTTTTGCAAGAGAAGGATTTGATTTGTTAGGCAAGCAAGATGTTTTGGCAACCTAAGTGTTTCAGAACTCAATCTATCGTTACTCCCTTAATACAAAAATCTAGGGTTGCAAAGTAGAACTCGCACCAGACTTTCTCTTTACCAGTTGTAGTGGATTTGTTTTGCCACATTTGAGCGATTTTTCTGGATACTTTTCTGATTCATGGTTCCTCATACTCTGTATCTATTATTGAAGCTAGCATCACGGTTGCAATCCATATTTCCTCAAACTCTGATCTCAGTGCCACTGGCTCAGTTGTATGGTCCTTAATCATCTCAGCTGCAACAGGCATGTCTGACTCAATAGACTGAGGATATTCTGAGGCTGTGTTTGTAACACACAGAATCTTGTCAAATAATATGTACCAGGCACACAGGTAGATGCTGGGACTGGTGAAGTAGTAGGAAAGGCAACCAGAATGCTGGTGTGTATAGGGAGAGGGACAACAAGCAGAAGGCGGGAGGTGATAATGCCCCTATACAGGTCCATAGTTGGACCTCACCTGGAGTATGGGTACAGTTCTGGAGACCTCAACTACAGAAGGATAATGATAGGGTGGAGAAAGTCCAGAGGAGGCCAACCAAAATGGTGCATGGCACGCATCAAGAGGAACACCTACGAGGAGAGGATGGAAGAACTTAATCTGTATCCCCTGGAAATGAGGAGGGAGAGGGGGGATATGATTGAAACTTTTAAATATTTTAAGGGGATAAACAAGGTGAGAGAAGGGTGCATCTTTTGGAAGAAAGAAAATCCAAAAACTAGGGGGCATAGTTTAAAGCTGGAGGGTGGAAGGGTCAGAGGAAACAGGAGAGGGCACTTCTTCATGGAGCAGGTGGTGGGCCCCTGAAACAGGCTACGGAAAGAGGTGGTGGTGGCCAAAACAGTAGGGGGATCTAAGAGATCATGGGATAACTACATGGGAATAACCAGACGAGGAAAGGAAAAAACCCTGGAAGCAAGGAAGGGACTGGAGTCTCCTTTGGGGAAGGGGGGACACAGGGTTGGAGTATAAAGAGGTAGGTCCAGAGCTACTTGGGGGGGGGGTTAGGGGCAGACTGGATGGGCCAACAGGGTCCTTTTCTGCCATCAGATTTCTATGTGTGTATGGTTCTATGATATCAAATAGAAATGGAAGTGAAAGTCTATTGCTCTGCTCAGGGCCATGGTTGTGCTAGCGGTGCCATCTTCTGGAATTTTTTTCTAGGGTTTGCATTACAGAATCAATGGCTAGAAGCAGCACTTGAGAGTTGTCTATCCTACTGGACCAGCATGTCCCACACAGTGATTTAAGAGTGTGTGTTCTATGTGAAGCACTGTCTTTTAAAAACTCTTCCTGTACAACAAGAAACATATACTGTGTCTTTTGTGGACTTTTTTTTTTTTTTAAACATAGTTTATCATCCACTGCCAGCTGGCTTGGTGGCGGTTATACTGACATCCATGCTCTGTCCCCCATCCAACTATCTGGGATTATGCTGCATGGCAGTAGGGGCTTTTTACCCTATGTGCACCAAAACCCTTCCCCTGAGGACGCCGGCACAAAGGATGGAAGTCAAGGCTATAGACACGCGATGCATGTCTCAGCCAAGCGCCTAATGATGTCCTGTCCTCCCCCACACCACAAGTCCCATCCCACTGCCCGTACATCCACAGGTGGAGGCAGTGGGGTGATGTGACGGCCCTCCCCCCATCACTATGGTGACAATTTTACCGTGACCAACACTACAGCAACAACAGCATCAGGTCACTATAGTGTCAGCATGGGACCCGGGCACTGCTTTCTGGGGGTCTTGCACCCCTTCCCCGAATCAGCTCTGGCTTGGAGTTGATTGATTTTCAGTTATGGGGTGTGGGGGTGAGTCCCATGGGAGGTTTGGGGGGTGAAGCTCTCTGAAGAAAACGCAGTCAGTCTCAAGTGGCCACCTTTATGCCAACCACAACTGCAGTCGACATAAAGGTGTCACTGTAATGTTGGTCGACAACAAATTTGTTGACCAAGTGTCATGGAGCCCTCCCCACGGAGGAGGACAGCATCCTTTGAGATGCTCAGACCTACTCCTCCCAGCCAGCCCCCTACAGCCCAGGCTCATTCCCAAACCTGGGTCACCAGCATCACCGCCGGTAGCACTACCACTGCACCAATGGGCTGGCTTTTAGTTGCATTTTCAAATGAAAGTGTATAACTGTTAAAGGAGGACTCCAAAGAAGTTATGATTCTGAGCAGTACTGCTGCATGTGTCAACAACCACCAAATGTAGGTGCTGTGCATTGCAATGAACAAAAAGAACAGTTACTTACCAGTTACAGCAGATCTTTGACAGAATCTTCTCCACTGGGCCACACTTTTGGAGCTGTAAGTCATCAGTGTCAGGATCTTCTGGAAACATTTGCCTAGCTGGGGGCTGCCCCCGATGATGTGCAATAGCAGCATCTCTAAAATGTGGACGGCCTGCTCACTCCACAGTTCTCCACTGGAGATAAGCTGAGAGAGCCACTTACCAAGAGAAACCAGATCATACCAGGACCAGGCACACAAGGAGATGCTGGGACTGGTGAAAGAAGGCATATTCAGCACAAATAACCATACCTTCAGCAAAGGCAGCAGGACAGCTAGCCAGGTGGTACCTCACAAAGGGGAAGGAGGGTGGGTGCACTGTGGCCCATTGGAGCAGATTCTCTTGAAGATCTGTTACTGGTAAATAACTGCTGTATCTTCATTGAGGATATCTCCATTGGGTCACACCTTTGGAATGATTTCCAAGCAGTACAATGTCCCCAGGGAGGCTGGTAAGTCTGTTATGCAATCAAGACAGAAAACCATGAAGGACAGTGAGACCAAAGCCAGCACGTCTGTGGGAGATGATGTCTGGATTCCAATGTTTAGTAAGAGTGTACACAGTTCTATGGGAAGCCATTCCATTCAAAATCACAGTTTTCAGAATATAATGCATCGTAAAATGTCTACGATTAGCAACACAATGTTTACAGCATAATATTAAGAAAATGGCAAACATGAAAATGAGTATATCACACACCAGAATAGGTATGATACCTTCTGAAATGGGTATGACATATACCAAAATGGGTATGACACAAACCAAACTGGGTATGATGCACACCAAGTTAGAAATAACACTTATTAAATTAATTATGATATATATCAAAATGGCTAGGACACATGCTGAAACAGGTAAGATGCCTACCAAAATAGATATGACACATACCAAAATGGGTAATGACACAAACTGAAATGGATATGCTATACCAAAATGGGTATGATATATAAAGAAATAATTATGACACATATTGAAATGGACATGGCCTATACTGAAATGGTTATGACACATAGCAAAATGTATATGTCATACCAGAATAGATATGACAAATACCAAAATGGGTTTGACCCAAACTGAAATGAAATATGACACTCATTGAAAATGGTATGACACATGCCAAAATGGATATGAACTATACTGAAATAGATATAATACATACCAAAATGGGTATGACAAACTCACATGGCTATAACACACACTGAAATTGGTATGACACATATTAAAATAATGGTTCATCCATGGTTCCTGGGAGTTACTGGGCCAAAGTGCCCTCCCGGGAAACCGTATCCCCCAAAAACTATATATAACCTCCTCCGGGGCATACCCGCCCCAGAGGGGGTAGAAAATGAGTGGGGGCCAAGGGTGACAGGAGTGAGGGGTGATCTAAAATCAAGAGCACCCCTTTCACTGTTGCCCTTTTTCCGGTGCTGTAATTGTGGCGACAAAACTAAGTCCCCATCCTAACGGTATACCAAAATAATTATGACACATACCCAAACAGATATGACCCATACTGAAATGGATATGACACATGGTGAAATGGTGTGACAAAAACTGAAATGAATGTGGCACATCCTGAAATAATTATGATACAAACCAAAATGGGTATGACACATACTGAAATGGGTATGGCAAATTCCAAAATAGGTGTGACATATACCAAAATGGGTAAGATGTTCCAAACTGGATGTGACACACATAGAAATTAGCATGACACACACTGAAATGGTTATGACACACCAAAATGGGTATGACACAGACCAAAATGTTTATGATACACACCAAAACAGGTGTGGCACAGACTGAAATAATGATGACACATGCCAAAGTATGTATGACACATATCAAAATAGATATGACACATGCTAAATGGGTATGACACACTGAAATAATTATGACATATACTAAAATGGCTATAATACAAACTGAAATGGTTATGACAGATACTGAAATAATTATGTCACATGTTGAAATTGACACAACCTATATTGAAATGGATGTAATACATAACAAAATGAGTATGACACATACTAATATGAATATGGAACTTTCTGAAATAGATTATAGGTAGAACACCCTCCAAAATAAAACTAACATACTGTAATGAGCATATAGCAAACTGAATTGTGTATATATGTAGCAAATCTTGCAAGGTATAGATTAAATAGATTGTAATGTATGCCAAAATGACCATGTAACAAACTGAAATGATTGGAAGATACAGCAAGATGAGTCTAACACATACTGAACTAAGTGTACCAGACAGTGAAAAGCACATGACTTAGGTAACCAATCACAATGCAGCATCACCTTCTGAAATGCTGTATAAGCCGCCCCCCCCCCCCAGTTCAGGAGCTTACTAAAAGTTACCCTGCTCGCCCCCTGTAGGTGGTGCTAGGCAAGTTAGGCCCTGGGTGGTGCTCGCCCTGTGGGTGTGGTGATCCTGCCCCTTTAGGGTATAAATTGGGAGGATCAGAGAGCTGGGGGAGGCTGGCAGGACTGAGAACACAAGTGTGGGCCAGGGTTCAGACCTGCAGCTCGGGAGTTGTGGCCTAGCTCAGTGTCACTGGTTTGGCACTCGAGTGGCTGGGGAGGTGTGCAGGGGAGTGACTATTTGGGATGGGAACCCTCTTGGGAGTGGAACAGCGGCCTGGAGAAATTGATTTGGACCCGTCTTGTGCTCTGCAGAACCAGGGTGGGCCAGGGCCTATCCATGTAGTAGGTGAGAGGCAGTGGGGGTGCCATGGTGGTGGCAGAGCTGTGGCATGGCCTATGTGGTGGTGGCAGCACTGGGTGGGTTGTACCCATGTGGCATGCTGTGTTCTATCTTTGGTGGTCTGCTATGAGCAAAAGATGCTGAGCCCACCTTTCCCATTGGTGAGTTTGGTTGGGGACTGGGGTGGGCCTTGACGTAAGGCCTGAAGCTGCAGGATGTGTTGGAGTTGGAGGGAGACAGCTGTTTGAGAGAACTCCCCGCTAGTGGGTCCAAAGGCCAGTAGGGTGCACAGCAGATTGGCCAGGCAGAAGTGTGACCATGGACATGTTTGGAGAGACCTGGCGCGGTGTTAAACCTTGGTGTTTAGTGACCCTGGTTATTGAACCTCTGGGTTCATGTCTATCTGAGTGGAGCTCACTTGTTGGCTTGCCTAGACCTAAGTTTGTGCCACAGCTCTGTACTGCTGTAATTGCACTTTACATCTTTGTGTCTGTCCTCCGTTTGTGCCTCCAGCCCCATAGAGCTGAATTTTATGTTTTATTGATTAATGAATTAAATATTTTTTATTCTTTTAAAATCTGGTCCTCCTGTCTGTTTGTGCTGCCTGTACATCTAACAAGTTTGCCCCTCAGCTCCATCTCCAGTGCTTACCTGCCCAGTTTATCCAGCTGCTTCTCCATCCTTCTATGCTGTGAGGATCCATCCCCTCCTTGGTGGTTTGAATTCAAGCTCAAGGTAGGCCAAGCTATCTATTTTGTTAAATGGAATCACGTATGTATTAGTAGCTTGTGCCCCTCCCTTCCAGCATATTTACCATCAGGACCCCTAGACATCACTGAGGGGGGTTACAGCTGTAAGATTCCAGCAGTTCTTGTTCAGCTTCAGTGCAGGTATAATTTTCTTGAAGTAAATTTCAGAAATATGGTAGTGGGCTTCATAGTCCATTAGCTTAGGGGAGCAGTAGCTCATTTCTGTAAGAATTTTTCATCAGGTATTTTTTGGGAAGGAAGGGATAGTAAATAAGATCGAAGCCACTGCAAGCCTCTCCCTTCCACTTCCCGGTCCTCCTGCTCTGCCCCCAAGCTTCGACATTTTGTGACATATAAGAAGGGAGGGGGTGAGGGTGCATCCCATTGAAGTCTATGGGGTTCATTTTCAAAACATTTTTACAGAACTTTTAAGCAACCTTTGATAAAAAATTAAAGTCACTGCTCAACTACTAGGGGCCCTATTAGTTGAGCAGTGGCTTTCATTTTTATCAAAGGTTGCTTAAAGTTCTGTAAAAACATTTTGAAAGTGAACTCTATAGATTTCAATGGGACAGGCCCTCGTGCTCTCCCTGGTTATACGTCACAAAACATCAGAGTGCCAGGATGGAGCAGACGGACCGGGAGGTGGAAGGGATCGGCTCACCATGGCTTCAATCTTATTTATGATCCCCTCTTTCCCCAACAATACTTGATGAAAAATTCAGGTTCTTACATCTTAATACATAATAACAGATAGTCATTCTGTACTTCAGATGTTTTGTGAAGCTGCACAGCATTTTATTTTGCATTAGATTTTATTCGCCCCTGTACAAGAGGAGCATGACCAAAAAATCTGTTGCTTCAGCTTTACAATAGCTCATCCTTGTGTGTTTTAATTAAATTGCATCAGCTTGTTGAAGTTAAGGTTTTTCTTTACTGCCTTTTTACGTTCGCTTGCGTGCATGCGCAAGGAACGTTTTGGGAGAGTAGCACACTTGGAGGTGTGCCTCTCCCATCCAATGCACTGCTCCCTTGAGCAGGCGTGGTGGTCCTGCACCAATGGGTGCAAGAGCTCAGTATGGCAGTGGTGTTCCTCTGCTTCAAAGGAAAACACCGCTGCCATACTGAGCGCCGCCGCCGTCCCCTCCATCACGCGCTCCCCCCCGTGCGCGTCACACCGCCTCCCCCAAAAGCTTTCCTGCCACGCTGGGAGCCCACCCCAGGGTGGCAAAAGTTGTTTGTTTTGCCGTCAGGGGTGCCCAATCCCCCGTCAGCTCCACGGCCCCCACCCAAGCCATCCTGCCGCCACGCTGGGAGCCCACCCCAGCGTGGCAAACCGTTTGTTTGTTTTGCCGACGGGGGTGCCCAATCCCCGGTCGGCTCCTCGGCCCCCCCTCACACATCTTCTGCCACTCTGGGAGCCCGCCCCAGCGTGGCAAACGCCCCTCGCCGCTTTTTTTTTTCCTGTAAAACAAAAACTGTCCCGCAGCACGCTCCCAATCCCCTTCCACAACCCCACTACCCACCGCGCACCCAGCCCCCCACACCCCGCCACCCCATACTTTCCTCCAGCGACGATCTTGGTGGACCGGGAACACGCCTGCACTCTTCAAAGCCGACCGCGAACTGAGGAAATGCCAGTAAGCTGTATAATGGGCTACATAAGGGGGTTTCAACTTTATTGCATATCTCAGTCATTTTTTGGAATTTTTGCACCAAATTTTCAACATGGGGTTTTTGGGACCCCTTCTCATGAATGATGTCACTGTCATGGCGTTATTCGGGCCTGAAGGGTGATTTCACAGGCACTGCACAGTCACTGCATGAAATCACCCTTTGGCCTCGAATAATGCCATGACAGTGACATCATTCATGAGAAGGGGTCCCAAAAGCCCCATGTTGAGAATTTGGTGCAAAAATTCCAAAATATGACTGTTTTATGAGCGTGCGTTGCGCAGTTCCTACGCAGGCTCGTAAGTTTGCGAATTTTCAATATTTTCACTCCAGATTTTTAACATTGCCATTTTATCACACCTTCTTATAAGCTGTACAGCTGTCATTTTTCACATCTCACCCAAAATGTGTTTCTGCCCATGTAGCGCACAATGGTGCAGTTGGTGTACGAACTCAATGTATGGGACACATTAAGAAAATCACAGTGACACTGATCATGAGCAGAGGTCTTAAAATGGCTGTGCTGAAAATTTGGTGAAAAAATTCCTAAAAATGACTGTTTTATGAGTCTGCGTTGCGCAGTTACTACGCACACTCGTAAGTTTGCGAATTTTCAATATTTTCACTCCAGATTTTCAACATTGCCATTTTACCACACCTCCTTATGAGCAGTACAGCTGTCATTTTTCACATCCTGCCCAAAATGTGTTTCCACCCATGTAGCGCACAATGGCGCAGTTGGTGCTTAAATCAATGTATGGACATTAAGAAAATCACAGTGACACTGTTCATGAGCAGGGTTTTAAAATGGCAATGTTGAAAATTTGGTGAAAAATTCCTAAAATGACTGTTTTAATGAAGGCAAGCTGGTACAGTTCCCACATGCGACTGTAGGTTTGGCGTAATTTTCAATATTTCCACTCTAGATTTCAACATTGCCATTTTACCACACTTCCTTATGAGCAGTACAGCTGTCATTTTTCACATCCTGCCCAAAACGTGTTTCCGCCTATGCAGCGCACAATGGGGGTAACAAAAAGATCATGCTGACAATTTATTGTGCAAATACCAGCAATCGCACAGGGCAGTAGAGTAAAGCACCATACATGCCAAACACCACTGAAAATACCTGCAAGCGAACGTTCGGCATTGACAAATGCTTGTTAAAACTAATGTCAGTATTTTGCTGCTGCTAATTTGAGCAGTAAACCAAATCCTTTGCCATTTACTCTGTAACCATAAGGGCTAGAAACATATAGTGTATACCACTGGAAGGTGGAGAGTCTCCTCTTTTCAACAATATAACATTTGTTTCTAGAAAATGTTGTTATGGAAGAAACAGACCCATTATCAATGTTCTGTTTTTTTTCTTCTCAAAAATGGCAATTAGTGAAGCCAGTTATCCAGCAGTTATTCATCTCCTGCCAATATTTCCCCCCAGATAGCCTGGGCCCAGTAGTAAAGTTGTTAGCCCATCCACTAACAGGGTTAGTGGGTGGGCGTGGGCTAACATGGGTTTGCATGGCGCTCCCGGTCAGCCCATATTCAGAAGCCACTGGAGAGCCCAACAAACCTGGGAGTGCCAATTAACTAACATACCACTACGCCTATGCAAATGAGGGTGTCCCCCTCATGCACAGTGGTACAGCGGTATTGGCAACATTTTGAGGCAGAGGTAAACCCCGCCAAGTGGTGATGTTTACCGCTGCTGAAAATCACATCTTAACTAGATGCTAAGCCTGAGCTCCCCCCTGCCACACACACACGAAGGCAGGGTGACTGTTTTGCAGCCGCCCACTCCTGAACACTCGTTTCTACACAGTAAAAGTACCCTGGTGTTTAGTGGTACCCCCACCCCTGAGCACCCATTTCAATAGAGTATTCCTGTCCTAGTGTCTAATGGTACCTCCCAATCACCCGAGTTATGCCTTATAACTATGCTCTGGTGGTCTACACATGCTCACTGACAGCTTATGCAGCAGTTGACCGAGGAGGTGAGAGGAGGGCTATGCCTGTCACTGCATCAAGCTTGGAAGATCACCAGCCACCCGGGTAAAGGGGCTTGTGTTGAGGCAGCATGTGAGCAGGCGAGTCAGGTGGGCTGACACTTAACCACCACTGCTTCGTGAGAAATGTGTAAACATGTAATCAGGGTGTGGGGGGAACCACTGGACACCGGGGCATCTTCACTTTTATGAAACAAGAAAACAGCAGGTGGGGAGACACAGTAGACCACCAGAGGACTGTGATAAAGCATAACATGGGCAACATGGGCAATCGGGTATACCTCTAGATTCCAAAGGATGAATATTCTGTTAACAGGGTGCTCAGGGGTTGGGGGGTACCACGTGACACCAGGGCAACTTTACTGTGTTGAAATGGTTGCTTTGGGGCAGGTGGCTGCAATACAGCCACACTGCCTTTGGGAGGGTGGGGGTGCGGGTTTAGCACCCAGTTAAGAGATGATTTGCAGCAGCAGTAAAGAACACCACCTGGGGGGGCTGTTTACTACAGCCACAAAAGTTTGAAGATGCAGGTGCGCCACTATACATGAGAGGACCCCTTCATTTGCATAAGCAAAGTGGTATGTTAGTGCTTTGACGCTGCCGAGTTTGAAGGGCACTCACGGGGTTTTGGACTATGAGCTGGCCTGGAGTGCTCACAAACCCATGTTAGCACACCCACTAACCTTTCATCAGGCACACTAACCTTTGAATATTGGGCTCAGGGTATCTGGGGAGAAATGGTAGGGAAATCAATAACTGCTGGATGACTGACTTCACTAACTGCTATTTTGGAAAAAAAAATAGAACATTGATAATGGGTCTGTTTCTTCCATAATGGCATGTGCTAAAAAAATAGTTCATATTGCTAGAAAAAGGAGATTCAGCTTTCCAACAGTACAGAATATGTGCTTCTAGCCCTTACAGTTACAGAGCAAATGAAAAAAGAATGTGCTTTATTGCTTACATTAAAAGCGGCAGAATACTGATATTAGTTTAAACAAGTTCTGGTCAGAGCCTACATGTCTGAATGAAGCTATTAAGAGAGCATGGAGGTGATGGCGGAAAGGGTCTCCATGTTATGGAGTTCAGGGTGTAAATGGCAGCTGTTTCCAAGGTGGTCACTGGAGTTCATACATGTGCACTAAGATACAGTGGCCATCTTGAGCACAGCAAGCATTTCTGCCATGAGCTGCTTGCACATGTGTGACATGGCAAAATGTGGAAGTATCACATTAAAGAAGTGCACCTGTGGGGGGGGGGGTTCTGCACTGCAGAGAGGAACTGCAGCCATGGAGGGGAGAGGCAGTGGAAAAAAAACACACCACCAATGATCTCTGCACTGAGGACAAAGGTTGCATCGCTGTAGAAGAGAACTAGGACCGAATACAATAATGGTCCCTTATGTCTGCTAGAGTGATAGCAACATGCCTGTAGTGCTCGCTCCATCCATGCAGTCACAAAATTAGTACAACAGTATGATAGTCGGGTGCTTCCTAGGCATCACCAGGAATTCTGTTCCTTTTCATGTTTTTTTTTTGGGGGGGTTGCAAATTATACGCTGGAGTTTAGGTGACACTGCAGATTAGCAAACATGGCATACTGGTAGTGGTAGACTAGCATACTATCAATAAACAAAAAAGTCCCAACCGTTGGAAACACAAGTGGAGTGCTGGGATTGGGAATGTCAAGGTGCTAAGCTGCTCACAGCGTCTCTCACTTTCTGTGTCTGTCATCACATGGTGGCATTACCTTGCCCCCCCCCCCAATTGCCAAGCACAGATAATGTCACAGCAGATCTATTGGAGAGAGAGATAGATATACTTTCCCTTGATGCCACTGAGGCTGTTGATTTATTAATCTGGATTTTTCTATTTTCTTGCCTTGAGAAATGGGAGCTTTCAGTTCATACAGATCAGCGTTCTTTAGTTTAATTGACCATGCCCCCGGTGCTGTTTTCAGAATCAATTTTTCTGAATCAAATCACATTTTAATTCCAAATGACATTAGGCAAGGATGTTTTATATCTCCTATATTTTTTTTAAGACTTGGAAAGGTGCTTACTGATGCAGGCAACATAAATTTAAGTGGATATGCCAATGACCTGTTTATCATTCGGTCAAACATTAATGTCTCGGATAGATGCTGGAGATGCCAACAGGTGCCAGGAAATATCACTCATATTTTATTGGGATTGCCAGCTCATCCAACCATTTTGAGTGGAAGTGATCACAATTTGCTCCTAGCTTCTGAAAAGTTTAGTGTTTCATTGTACAGGTATTTGCTTGAAGGAGTGAGCTGTCTGTCGTCCAATATTTCTTATCTCAACTAACAAAATAATATGGCCAACTGTGGGGAGTTTTGCATGAGAAGTTGTTATTCTCCAGACTTGGGTAAAAAAAAAAAGCACCCTATTCCAAAGGAATTTGCTTTTTACATTGAAATGAAGACCCATGGTATGGACTAAGAGAGTCCTGCACACTTTCCTACTGAGAAGGAACTAAAACCGTCTTTGATGAAAGAACTGGAGGACAATTGCTCTATTGAAATGGGGGGGGGTCTTCCTCTTATAGTGTAGTTAGAACTTCCTTATTGTCAATTGGCAGGGTATGTACTGTAATATTTTAATTAATCAGTGAAAATCGAAGTCCAATTTGTGTTATCAGGGGACCCCATCCCTCCTACCAGGGGTGAGAAAAGAGATGCATTAGGAAGCAATCTATTTTGCTGGTGCTGGGGGTTAATGACTATTGCCAAAGATAAGTGAATTATCAAAGTTGTTGCTCTAGCCTGATCTCAAAATCCATTACTTTGCTGGTCGTTTAATTAAATACATAAGTATGATAAAATCATATTTTATGACTACTTGAGAGTAATAACCCCCATCTGCTGCATTCTGCAAACTTCCTTGTCCCATGCTGCCTCCTAAGGAAACTCCAATCCCTCAGGGATGTTTGCATTTAATAATAAAAAAAAACCTTTGTTGTGGAACTCGTGTCTTCTCTCCCTCTCCAGGGACATCCTGGGTCCAGACAGGAAAGCATCCATCCCTGCTCCATCCAGGTAGCTTAGTTCGCTTGCAGAAAATGTCCATTAACTAGTGACACGCAAATTCCAGGTCAACTGCACATTAGAACTCAAGCTGACTTTTACATAAGGGTTCAGACCAGGAGCATTGGGGAACCGGACAGATCATCCCTTAAGGGAATTCAAAAATATGGCTACCTGAATTGAGATAAATGAATGCCTGGTTCAACCCTCAACAGACCCATTTAGACATGATGGCCCAGGAGTACTTATATTAGATAAAAGCTACTTTTATAATGTTCATGGCAACTGTTGCAATATGACATCGATGCATGCATATTGATATATTGTTAAATATTTGAATACATTTTGCTGCAGAATGTGTGTCCCACTCTATGTAGCTGAGCCTGTGAGGTTAAACTGATTACATTTTAAGGAATCACAGTTTGTAAATGGAAAGTAAAATTATGCAGAACAAATAACAGAACACAACATTTTTGTGCCTAAAATGCAAAATAAAATGAATCCCAGAAAGAAGCAGAATGCACACTGTCCATTTACAGAATGTACTTCTTTAACTTGGAATCAGTTTAACCTAACTGCTACAAGGTGATTGATACACATATTAGAGCAAAATGCATTCAAAAAAGAAAAAGGAAAAAAAAAAAAAGATATACGTTTATAGCATAAATCCAAAGTTGTAACAGTAGCCATGAACACAAAGCACCCCTGATCTAATACAAGTGTTCATGAGCCATAAGGTGGTAATCCTGCCCCAACCATCTTTCTTCATTGATTACTATTATAGGAGGGTTCTAACACTTAAAAATGATAGTTCCACCACCTAGAAATCTAGATGTGAGTTCCCCTACCTAAACATTTCCACTTTAATCACCGCGCATTACAGTCATTGACTTATAATGGGAAGGGGGGCTTAATTTAAAGATAGCACCCTGATGCTCCCCAGCTCACAAAGGAATTCCAAAACTGCCCTCATATCAGTACAATGAGGGGTGACTCTAGTAATAAGGTGAGGGCTGATAGGTAGTGTAGGGCAGTGGACAATCGGCAGAATAGAGCTCGCTAGTGCGACATGCCAGACACCAACCCTAGTCGAGTCGTCCCTCAACTTCTCCCCTCAAAGCAAGCTGTAGCAAAACTGTCTTTTTAGAAACAGGCCAGGCTTTTTCAAGGAGGACCCATCCAATATCGGCAAACAAAAGGAAGACATATAAATACCCTTCTTGTGACCATGCTACCATTGACATCACTGAGCGCAGGGCTGTTTCTTTTCATTAGTAAAAGTTATATATGTTAGTTGTACTCATATCCCATATAACAATATCTAGTTTATTAATGTCCTTTCCCTTCCGCACACAGTGTCCACCTCCTATTGCCACGGAATGGTACCACCGGTTGTCATTCGTGATGGCTGTGTGTTTCTATGCCTGCGGGTTGCTGACAGTTGCTGCTCAGTAAGGAGGAGGATTTTCGGTGGGATGTAGAAGCTGGGAACTCTGTCCAGTTGTGAAGGATTTTTTCCCAATCAGAAAATATGGCTTCCATGCTTCCCAGTTCCTCGAGGAGGAGCATCCGGTATCAAACCTTCAGCCCTTATGACAGGTAACCGACATTGCCGAATAGAATAGCAAGGCTCGGCTCCAGGGGTTTCCTTCTCCTTGCTGTTGTTGTTACGGTTACTCAGGGTCATGTTTGACAGCTGCATCCTTAAAACAATACCACTCCATTGAAACCTCTTTACACTCCAATTTTTATTTTAATTGAAGAGGCATAAAACACATTCATTCGCTTATTGATTTGTGTACTATTGTTCCTCTCGGCAGTTTTCCATCTACCAGTCTGAAAGAAAAAGAAATGCGGCTACGGGAGTTGTTGTTTTTTTCACAAAGGAGTAAACCCAGTGTGCGGTGGTGGTGGAGTTGAGATGAGTTAAACATACTCTAGGGGGAGGGGACCTCTCAAGAGATCACCGGAGCGGTGGTGGCGTGCAGTGCACAGTGGGCAGCTGCGGGAGGGTTTGTTTTTACTGGGGGTGGAGTTGGGGTGGGTTAAACATACTTTCAGGGAGGGGACCTCTCAAGAGATCAAGTACCAAGAAAAAAAGATCTCTTCAACTGCTATACCTCATACAGTCAGCGTAGTAATTGAGCTCTTTACAGAAGAAACTCTTTTGACACTGCATCATGTTGTATGGACAGAAAACATGATGTAGGTCCTTTTAGGATGCAAAACATCTGCAGGCTACACCCATTGCAGACGTAATAAAATAGTAGCATCTCAAAGATCCCTTTCAAAAAGCTGATTGTCTAGCAGAAATTCCGTAGGAGCCTATAAGGCAATACAAAATATGATTTACCATTATGGATGTCAATATATGCCCCTTTATTTTGAGGATGAAAAATATTGTAGTTTTAAAATATTTTCAGATTTGAGGTTCAAAGGAGCAAAATAAGTAGCAGTTTAATGATTTTGAACATAATTGTGTCTGTAGGGAATTTAGCTTTGTTGCATAACCAAAACACCAGTCATCGGAAAGGGGAAGTCCACGCCTGAATTCCCATTGGAAATCTTAAAATCCCCAACCCCCATGAAAATTAATAAACGGAGAATGAGTTGAGACTTGGCAGGTAAATCATTTCTCTGGCAGCACAAAGGCAGGACCGGGTGGAGGCGCTTAGGATGCAAGTCAGAAACTACAACCCAGCAACAAGGTTTCGAAAGTTAAAGCTCACAGCAAAACCGACCAAGGTTCGCATCCATCTGTTCGGGATGCTGGGATACGGCAAATCAACTCTCATCAATAACTTCTGGTGTGTGTTCCATGATAAAGAATACGAGGACATAGCTTTAGAGGGGAACCCCGAAGGGGTGGCTGTGGTGTGACAATGAAATTAGAACCTCACAAACTCGAAGGCACTTGTATAGAAATCGTGGACAACCAAGGCTGCAGAGGGTTCCAACCACAGGAGCAAACCGAGTTTCAGAAGCATCTGGGTAAGAGTTACTTTCTCCCATCAATAACTGATGCAGTGGGTTACTGTTTGTACTGATCAGCGTACACTAATTTCCTTTTTTATGTGCAGAATGGAAACGGGGTCTAAAAGAAGAAGTTCTATTGTTCCTCTCGGCAGTTTTCCATCTACCAGTCTGAAAGAAAAAAAATGCGGCTGCGGGAGTTTTCTTTTTTCACAAAGGAGTAAACCTAGTGTGCGGTGGGGGTGGAGTTGGGATGGGTTAAACATACTCTAGGGGAAGGGGACCTCTCAAGAGATCACCAGAGCTGTGGGGATGTACAGTGCACAGCGGGTGGCTGCGGGAGGGTTTGTTTTCACTTGGGGTGGAGTTGGGATGGGTTAAACATACTCTCGGGGAGGAGACCTCTCAAAAGATCAAGTACCAAGAAAAAAAGAGCTCTTCAACTGCTATACCTCATACAGTCAGCGTAGTAATTGGGCTCTTTGCAGAAGAAACTATTTTGACACTTCATCATGCTGTACGGACAGAAAACATGATGTAGGTCCTTTTAGGATGCAAAACGTCTGCAGGCTACACCCATTGCAGATGTAAAAAGGCAGCAAAGAAAAACTCTGACCTTCCATAAGCTGGCAAAATTCAATTAAAACACACAGGGATGAGCTAAAGCTGGAGCAACAGATTTTTTGGTCATGCTCCTCTTTAACAGGACAAATAAACTCCAACGCAAAATAAAATGCTGTGCAGCTTCATAAAACATCAGAAGTACAGAATGCTTTTATCTGTTATGTGTAATCTTATACAGGGAACAAAAAAAACAATATTCTTTTGTTGGGGGCCAGAGAACACTTTTCAAAACAAAGGTCCTCTAAAAAAACGGCAGTAGCAAAATACCAGTTTAATACTATGCATTGTATGCATTGTACATATTTCTGGGTCACAGAACTTAAAGGGGAACTGCCAGTTTCCCCAGAAGAAGACAATGGGACCTATAGGTCCCGCTGAGCAAAAGTGCACTGTGGTGAACTATTTTTAATAACTTACAAGGCTGCAATCTTAAAGTTTATCTGGTTGATCCTACAAACCTCTGCCTGCCATTACTGTTCCACAGTCCCTCACAGCCAGCCCTCAGATGACATGCCTGACAGGCTAAACCATGGGGACTCCTACATGCCACTATAGTGCTTGACAAGAATAACACCTATACAGAGCATGTCTGTGCTTCTAACGCCAGTACTGATCAGTTGAGGAAAGCGGTTTCCTCAGTCAATCGGTACCAGTGTTTGAAGCACAAACATGCTGTGTGTAGGTGTTATTCTTGTCAAGCACTAGTAGGAGCCCCACACAGCATAGTCCATCAGGCATGTCAACAGAGGGCTGGCCCCAGGGGACTGTGGGACAGTAATGGTGAACAGAGGGTTGCAGGATCAACCAGATAAATGGTAAGACTGCAGCCTTGTAATAATATTTCACCGTAGTGCATTTTAACTCAGTGGGACCTATAGGCCCTGCTGTCTTCTGGGGAAGTTGATAGTTCCCCTTTAAATTCTGTTACCCAGGAATATGTACAATTTTTATTATTAGATTGGTATTTTGCTACTGTCCCTGTTTTTTTAAGGAGCACCTTTATTTTCAAAAGTTTTCTCTGGCTCCACAAAAAAATACATTTTTTATTTGTTCCCCATGTAAGATTATGCATAATAGCAGATAAAGTCATACTGTACTTCTGATGTTTTGTGAAGTTGCACAACATTTTATTTTGCATTAGATTTTATTATTTATTTTATTTATTTAGTTTTTGTTTACCGGGTAGGTGCACTAGCCATAGCAATGACTATTTTCAGGCACAACCCGGGAGGGTACAGTACAACAATACAGGGGAAACGTTTCAATACAGGTACAGAAAAAGATTTACAAATAGTTATACAGAGCAATTAGTAAATGTAATACCAGTGTAGAGAAAATATGAATAAAACAAACCTATACTGCAATATGCTTTAAGGAAGAAAAAAAACATTAACAGATTGACATTAGTGCTAATTAGGGAATGAATATAGTACAAGGGGAATGATGCTAGAATATGATAGAAGTAAGAGTCAAGAAGAAAGGGTTGGGAGTGAGAGTAAGGTGGGGTAGATAGGAAGGATAAGTGCTAAGTGTACAGACGATCAGAATCAATAACCCCATGGAAGAGGAGGCTGGGAAATGAGAGGAGCTATGGAAGTTTGAAGCAGGAGCACTTGTGGACCGAGTCAAGATAGTTTCGCAGCCCCTTTTTAAAAGATGCTTGAGATGGTGAAAGGCTCAAAGATAGTGAAAGGGAGTTCCAGCATTTGGGGGCATGACAGGTGAAAGCACTAGCACCTTTAGTGGTTTCGAGAGCATGACCAAAAAATCTGTTGCTCAGCTTTAGCTCATGCCTGTGTGTTTTAACTGAATTTTGCCAGCTTATGGAAGGTCAGAGTTTTTCTCGAATGCCTTTTTTTAACTAATGTCAGTATTTTTTCACTTTTAACGTGAGCAGTAAAGCACAGTCTTACTTTGAGAGTATTTCTTGCAGCAGGCCAACACCGGTAGTACTCAGCCATCAGGCACCAGGACCAAACGGAAACCTTTCTAGCTAGTAGTCCACGAGAGGAGGCCGCCCATCTCTAATATCAGCACCTGACGTCAGCAAGCCTATAAAAGGCAGGCGGCCCCCACACCCTCATCAGTTCTTTCCCACCATCAGCCAGCACACATCGGACCTCTGCTACCACCACAGCTACAGTTGACTGCCATTTTCCCGTGTTTAACCACACTTTATTATTTTTATATTTTTCCTCAGTTTAACGTTGAATTTTCGGTGTTTTTATCAGACAGTTTACAGTATGTCTTCACAAACTTCCTCTTCTGAAAATCACTCCATGAAGTATGCCTGCGGCAAACAGATCCCAGACAAGGATGTCCATTCTGCCTGTGGCTTGTGCCTCAGCCCAGATCACGATGCCCAGACCTGCAAGGCTTGTCAGACATTTAATCTAGCCACCTGTAGACATTGCCAGAAGATCCTGGAGAATCATCTCCTCAAGCAGAAGGTCGCCTCAGTGGAATGGGAGCTGCAGGCCAGGAGCTCCTCTGTTTCCCTGGCCTAGTCCACAGGCTCTTTTTCATTGAAGTTCCACGACAAATCTTCCAGGAAGCATAAACATAGGGACAAAGACCGGAACCAACCCTGGTCTGCCTCCCTCCCACTTGCGGTTCCCACATAAGGATTCTTTGGCCACAAAGCAGTCCTCTTCCCTTGGGAGTTTGACCTCCTTAGCCCCACGCACCCTTACTTCCACAGGGCTACCAGTGACCCCACCACTGCCCGAGTCTCCCTCATGGGCGGTCGCCCTTCAGGACAGGGTACTTTAAATCCTGCCCCCCAGACCCTGCTGTTCCAGAACTTGTTCTCTGTGGGCTCTCTGTCAGGTGGCTCAGTTGGAGTCTATTCAGCTGATATGGGTGCTGCAGGCACCAGCCTCCTGGCTGCTGCCCCCACAACACCCACGTCACTGATGCCAGCCTCCTCTGCTGGGATCACCACCGGTTCTACCCCTGCTTCACAGGGGCAGATGCTGCAGAAATCCAGTGCCTCCCAGATCCTGGTCACTCCTCAGCCATTGCCCAGGGGATTGCCTGGGCAATGGCTGAAAGAAACTTTCACGTACCTCAAGGGAATCAACAAAGTCCAGGAGGGTAGCATCTTTCAGAAAAAGAGATGTGTAAGAACAAGGAGGCACAATTTAAAGATAATGGGGGAACAGCTCAGGGGTAATGTAAGGAAATTTTTTTTCATGGAGAGAGTGGTGGATACATGGAACCACCTTCCTAAGGAGGTCGTTGGGTCAAAAACAGTAGGGGAATTAAAACATGCATGGGACAGACATAAGGCAATTATAGTGGGAGGTTGCAGGAAGTAGGCTGTTGGTTAACTAGAATCTGCAGCTTATCCAGTAGGTAGGGGAAATGGGCAGACTGGGTGGGCCAAATGGTCCTTATCTGCCATCAAAGTCTATGTTTCTATGCCTTCCACTCCAGCACCAGTCTTCCCATGGCTGACTTCTGTGGACTCCTCTCTGGCGCTACCTTGACTGGTGCCCGCCAGGCCAGTACCAGTCCTTCCTCCACCACAGCCTGCGGGTCCGGTGCCGGCTGCACTCCATAAGCCAGTTCCAGTAGGCCCATTGCCTGTTCTCCTGCCACCCACTCCAGTGGGTCCACCGCATGTCCTGCCACAATGCAAGCCCACAGGACCTACGTCCAGGTACCCAACACCAGCTCCCACTGGCCAGGTGCCTATGTACCCCTGTCTGATGCCAGTGGGACCTGTGCCCGTGCTACCCATATCTGGATCCTGTGGGACTGCCACTGGTCCCTAGTTATCTGACCTCTGTGGGGCTAATGCCAGCTCCTTTGGATTATCATAGGCTGATTTCTGCCATCTGGTCCTTCATGTAGATGCATGTTCTGGCTCTAAGGGCTCCAGCCCCGGTTACCCCTCAAGGGCCTCCCTTGGGACCCACCTCCCCAGCATCTGTCAATCAGACCCTAGTACTCCTCGCACACTCAGGAGTACTCCTCACACACCCAGGGATAGGCCCGACACCGGATCAGCCAGGTGCTCAGATGATCATCGGTCTGAGGAGAGCAGGGATGATGATGCGGATGATGCTGACCAGAGCTTTAGCAGCAAGTCCTCCTCCTTGGGACCAGATTCCTCAGATGGGGAAGAAGCACCTAGCAACATCCCTAAGACCTCATGTTTATGGCCATCATGAGGCACATTCAGGCCACCATGGGGTGGGAGACCGAGGAGCAGGACCCAGGGTGGTGTCAGCTTGCCATATTCTTAGAACAGCCAGAAGCCCCTCCACTGGTGGTCCCGCCCATGATCGACTCCTGTAAGGACGTTACCCGAGCTGGTTGGAACTGCCCCATACGGTGCCAGCAGTATCCAAAGAGGCTGATAGGATTCACCATGCCCCAGTGGGCAAGCCGTACTTTGGTGAACAGCCCAAGGCTGATTCAGTCATTACCAATGCGGTCCATGACCGCACCAAAAGACCCAAGCACCTAATTTCCCTTCCGCCAGACATGGAGTCACACCAGTTAGACCAGACAGGCAAACAGGCCTTTCACTTCTGCCACTCTGGCCATCTGGGCCATTAATTATCTGGCCCATATGGTTCAGTACCAGAACTGCTCTGGGATCAGGCTCAGGAGGCTGTCCTAGCCATGCCAGAGGACCCCTCCAAGCAGCAGACCCTCTGAGCCCTCAAAACAGGCTCAGACATTGGTACCCACATCCTCAGGGCTGCCTATTATACAGTAGATGCTTCGGGTAGGACTGCAGCCATCAGCATCTGCATGAGATGCCACTCCTGGCTCTGGGTCTCTGGCTTTGCACAAGACATCCAGTCCAACATTATGGACACACCCTTCAGGGGGCTTAAACTTTTTGAGGGAGATGTCCAGGACATCATCTCTGAACTTCAGACCTCAGAATGGGCTCTCAAATCCGTCCACTCTATGTACTGTACCATACCATGCCAAAGTCAAGGCAGCAGGCTCCCTTTCGCTGCTTCTCCTGCAGACAGGCTTGACCCCTCCCAAGGGCCAGGGCAAGCACAAAGCGGGGGCAGCTCTCCCTATTCCCTTGGCCACCACCACCCATAATGCCCATGGTACAGCAGCAGCCACAGCAGCGGCTGCTGCCACCTCCTGATTCCTTGCCAGATCCCTCCCCCCTCATTCCCGAGGAGGCAGTCATCAGGGGTTGCTTCTCCCTGCACCTGGACAGGTGGAGTGAAATCACCACAGACAACTGGGTGCTGCAGCACATCGAGCATGGCCACACTCTCGAGTTCATAGATTGACCTCCGGAAAAACCTCCGAGTTATTCCTCATACCCTCCTGGCCATGCCTCTCTTATCTGAAAGGAAATTCGGGCCTTATTTTGAAAAAAGGCCATAGCACCAGTCCTGCAGTGTCAGTAGGGAAGAGGGTTCAACTCCTACTTCTTCCTGGTCCCCAAGTAGATGGGAGACCTTTGGCCCATCCTGGATCTCAGCCAGCTGAACCTGTTTATAGAGTACAAATGGTTCAGGATGGTCATCCTTCAGGGTTTGCTACTCCTGCTTCATCAGGGGGACTGGGTTTGTTCCCTGAATATACAGGATGCCTACCTGCATACCAAGGTCTTTGCCTCCCCCCCGGCACTTCCTCCACCTCCACTTCCAGGGAGTGCACTACCAGTTCACAGCTCTGCCTTTTGGCTTGTCTTCAGCTCCCAGGGTTTTCACCATGTGCCTGGCAGTGGTGGCAGCTGCCTTGAGATGGCAGGGGTTTTACATCTTCCCTTACCTGGATGATTGGCTGCTAGTAGCCCCTTCCAGGGACCATCTCCTTCAAACTCTTTCTCACACCTGTAGTCTGTTCCAAGCTTTGGGTATTACTATCAGCCTCCCAAAGTCTTTCTTGACTCCCCTGACAGTGCCTCCTGTACATAGGGACTGTGCTGGACACCATCCAAGGGAAGACCTTCTTACCACCAGACAGAGCAGAGCACCTAATGGACCAGGCCCGCCTTCTTTACTCCAGCCACCACATTCCAGTGAGGGTCTTTTTGAGGCTTTTAGGCTTCATGACTACAGCCATTACCACAGTTTCCCTGGCCAGGCTGCACATGTGAATCCCTCAATGGACAATGCGGGTCCAGAGAGACCAGCACATAGATGCCCTGGACTAACCAGTGCTGGTGTTGGGTCCAGTCAAGAAGGTACTGTTTTGGTGGCTGGAGCCCAGCAAACTGTTTCATGGAGCTTCGTTTTCTATACCTCCCCCTCAGCAAATCCTTAGAATGGACGCCTCCATCCTCAGTTGGGGAGCCCACATGGGGACCCACCAAACTCAAGGACATGGTCCAAGATACAGAGGGTTCTCCACATAACTGGCCTGGAGATGCAGGCAGTTCTGTATGTCCTACAGGCCTTCCAGACTCTGCTCTTTCTGGTCCGCTCTTAGTTCAGATTGACAACATGTGTGTAGTTTATTATGTAAACAATCAGAATGGGACTCATTCCTATCCCCTGTGCAGGGAAGCGATGAGAGTCTGGTACTGGGCCATTCAGCATAGCCTGGAACTCTCAGCTGTCCATGTTCCTGGTGACCAAAACATCCTGGTAGACAGCCTAAGGTGCTCACGCTCAAGAGTCCACGAGTGGGAACTTCTGACCTCAGTGGTAGAAGACCTCTTTGACAGATGGTGTCAGCCTGAGCTGAACCTTTTTGCATTCCCCACACAACACAAAACTGTCGCTTTTCTGCTCGCTAGATCCAGGGCCTGAAGTTTTCTGGCAAGATGCATTGTCCCTCTCCTGGATAGGGAGGTTTTTGTATGCCTTCCCTCCCTTCCCACTCCTTCAACAAGTCCTGATCAAGCTCCAGATGAGGGGGCTACAATGATACTCATCACCCCCCTTCTGGCCTCATCAGATCTGGTTCCCCTTGCTACAGCAATTGTCAGTGGAATCTCTGCTGTTCCTGCCCCTGTGCACAAGCTTGCTCTCCCAGAAAAAGCACCTTGGTCCATCCAGATCTCAAGTCTCTATCTCCACGCATGACTCCTGAGGACATAGCCATTGCCTAATTTGGGGTCTCCCCCAGAGTGGCAGATGTCTTGATGTCAGCCAGTAAGCCTTCCACCAGGGCCACTTTCTCTCTGAAATTGAAGTGCTTTGCTATTTGGGCTGCATTACACCAGTTAGATCCCTTCACCTATCCAGTGGACCAGGTTCTGGAGTACCTTCTGTCCCTCTCAGACTTGGGTTTGCTTTATTCCTCTATTAAGTTACATCTCTCTGCTATCTCTGCATATCATGTACCCGTGGATGGGCATTCAGTGACCCAACTTGATGTTTCCCACTCATTATTGAGGGGAATCTTGAATTTGAAGCCCCCAATCAGGGACCCTGTCCCACCTTGGAACCTTAATTTTGTGTTGGAAAAACTTAAGCTGCCTCCCTTTGAACCAGCCTCATCTTGCGAGCTATGCTTTCTGTCATGGAAAGCATTATTTTTAGTTACCATTACCTCTGCTTGAAGGATTTCTGAGCTTCAGGTCCTTATGTGTAGGGAGCCTTATTTAGTTTTTCACAAAGACAGGGTGTCTTTGTGTACCAATCCTAAATTTCTTCCTAAGGTGGTGTCGGAGTTTACTTTGAATCAATCCATCCACTTGCCTGTTTATTATCCAGAGCATTCCAGTCCAGGGGAGGCATTGCTCCATACCTTGGATGTGCATAGAATCCTAAAGTACTATACACACCAGACTAAGGACTCCCAGAAGTCCAATCAGTTGTTGGTTTCATTCGCCCATGGGAAAGAGGGCACCCCGGTGTTTAAATAGTGTTTGTCTAAATGATTAGTCAATTGCATTGTCTGTTGTTACCAGAAGTATGGCATGGAACTTCCCAGAGGGGTTAAAGGCCACTCCACAAGAGGTATGGCTGCATCAGTGGCTTGTTTCCATAATGTGTCAGCTGCTGACATCTGCACTGCTGCCACCTGGAGTACTATCCACACTTTTACCAAGCATTACAGTCTGGACATCACTTCTAGGCGTAGGGTCAACTTCGGTGTAGCTGTTCTCAAAGGCCTCCTTTCTTAGGCTGCTATTTCTTCTGCCTACTGTCCAGACTGTCTGTATGAGTGCCTGAACTGCTTGGGACTCAGTCCTACTGGTGATGGCCTGCTGCAAGAGATACCCTCAAAGTAAGATAGTACAGTTACATAAGAACTTACTGTAACAGTAGATCTTCAAGAAAATCTCTTGCAGCAGGCCCTACTTTCCCTTCCCTCCTTCCCCCCTTTCCTGTGTCTCTCTCTCCCCTTCCATTGGGGGTGAGCCTTCTGCCTTTACCTCTTGTTGGTTACTGGGATACCTTGGAGTTCTCCTCGATTCCCCCCTTCTGGGATGCTGCTTATGGTCTCCAGTGGGAGGACTGAGGAGGGTGTGGGGGCCACCCATCTTTTATAGGATTGGCTGACATCAGGTGCTGACGTTGGAGTTGAGGTCACCATCTGGTAGACTGCTAGCTAGAAAGGTTTCCATGTGGTCTTGGCATTTGGTGGCTTAGTCCTGCCGGTGATGGCCTGCTGCAAGATATCCTCTCAAAGATCTACTGTTACAGTAAGTTCTTATGTAACTGTACTTTCTTTTGCCATTTACTTTGTAACCATAAGGGCTAGAAACACATTATATACCATTGGAAAGCTGAATCTCCTATTTCTAGCAATATGAAAATTTTTTTTGTTCTTTCTATTTTTGCTCCTCTGCAGAGCAGGCCAGTGACCCCCAGCCGCTAGCACCCACACCCTCGGACCAGGTCTGGCACATGGTAGTCGCTCCATGCGCACAGGGTCGGCCACACCCCAGTGAAGGTGCCTCTTGTGTCCTGGGGTGCGGGGCACAGCCATCAGCCGCCGAGATCACCCCACCATTTTCTGCCAATTTTTCTTCCCCAAGGAGCCGGGCATGCAATGGAGTCATGCATATCCGTGCTGACGCTCACCGCGCTCCCCACTCCTTGCTGTGCACGCAGCTGTAATGAGGCTGGCCTCCGCCAGTCGCCACTACAGTGCGATGCAGTGCCTCTCCTCTCCACAGAGAAAGGAGAGCAGTCGTGGGATGCTCAATCCTTCCTCTCCCCTGCCAGCCCCTGACTGCCCAAATCTGTTCCTGAACCCAGGTTGCTAGTGTGGCATGAGGTGTGGCGTCCAGCGCCTCAACCCTCAGCGCTACTGGGCTGACCTGCAATATGAACTATTTTTTTCTGGCACATGCCATTATTGAAGAAACTGACCCATTAACAATGTTTTATTTTTTCTCAAAAAAGGCAGTTAGTGAAGCCAGTCATCCAGCAGTTATTGATTTCCCTACCATTTCCCCCAGATACCCTGAGCCCGATATTCAAAGGTTAGTACACCTGATAACAGGGTTAGTGAATATGCTAACATGAGTCTGTGTAAGCACTCCTGGCAAGCCTACATTCAGAAGTCCCTGGAGCACCATTTAAACACGACAGTGCCAATGCACTAACATAGCATTGTAACACAGAATTTAAGGAAATATTACCTGCAGTGAAGCTGAACAAGAACTGCTGGAGTCCTACAGCATTTCAGGAAGTGATGCTGCATTGTGATTGGTTACCCAAGTCATGTGCTTCTGTTACACTCAGTTCAGTATGTGTTACACCCATACTGAACTGAGTGGGTTGGCGACTACTGGCTTACTGAAACAACTGAAACAATGGTTAATTGAGTGACCGAGCGATCGACAGACAATTGTGTCTGCAGCTGTACACCAGATTTGGTGTGCTAGCTGGATGCTGGAGGTGCCCTTCTGACGTCTACGGAGGGGCCGACTTCGTTGAGCTTGACTCAATCCCCGGACGGACTGCTTCCCAGGCGGTGTCTTCCTGTGCCTAAACATCAGAACTAGATGATCTAGTTCATTCTTGGAGGTGCCCTTCTTCCATCAGCGGAGGGGCTGATATTTTCATACTGGTGCGTTCCTAGACGGAGTGCTTTTCGGGCGGACGTGGATGCTAAGATGCCAGGAACAGTGGAGTCCATGGTTCTGATTCCCAATTCATCCAAGGAGATAATCCTGTGTGGAGGAGACTTTGTTAACCTGACCTCGGTTCACTGTAATCAATCGTCTGGCTTTCTGTCGGGTTTCCGCTTGGCATTCGCTTACTCTGTATGGGGACTTTAATTGCTACTCTGGTGTAGGTTGCCTCTTGACTTTACTGGAGGGGCTGTCCTGTCCCGTTGGAGGAGAGGGATCATTGTGTGCAAGCCATGCCAGTGAGAGAGGCATTGGCTTTGCACTGAAGGATGGGTGAGCTGGCTGTCGCCATTTTATCTAGTAAACCCGTTCTTTTATTTTCAGTGTGAGCCCCCATCTTCAGAGCGAGTCAGAGAAGCTCCTTCTGGTTTAAGGTGGACCCCCTTGACTGCGTTCCTTCAGCAGAAGCACTGTTCCCTTTCCAATCTGCCCAGTAGTGATCAGGGTCAGTGAGACGGCCCCTGGTTACCTAGTTTCTGGGCCTTGGAACTTGATTGTTTCTCTACGAGTTATTACTTCCACCTAGTCCGTTGGTTCTAGACTTGCCCTGCAGGGCTTTGTTTTTGCTAATTTGTGGCCTGAAAACTGCTCTCTGGAACTAAGAAACTGAGACTTGGTTTATCTTTTCTGCTCTGTGTGGGGTGGTTGTGGGGTCTTATGCGGGGGGTGAGGATCTTTTAGCTGTTTTAAGTGGTGTGTGAGGTGTGTGCTGTGGTCTGTAGTGGTGATTAGGTTTTTTGTGTGTATTAGCTGTATGTGTGGGAGTCAGTGATAATATTGAGTGTGTGTGACTGATGATACTGATATTACTTTTAGTAAGTATTAACTGGCACTCGTAGTGTACCTTAGAATTTTTGTAGATGAGTGGGCTAGCTGTCTAGGATGTGCAAGGGTCAGAGGTGGGTTTGGATTACCTACGAGGCATCCCAACTGCTTGACCTGCAGCCCTTCACTGGCCTCCCTATACCAGCTATGACAGCACATCGCTGTCGGGAGGTCAGAATTAGGAGGTGCCGTACTGGTCAGCTGTGGCAGGATGCTGCAAGTGTAATGGAGGAGAGCAGGATAGAGGTGGTTAAGTGTAGGAGGCACCCTGGGGTTAGACGGGGCCTTGAGAGAGGCCAGACATATTTGGTCCCCATCCACAGAGATCCCACCGGACCAAGTGGGAAGGTAACTAATGGGACTGTAATGCTTCCCTGGCCCCTTAGGGCAGTGCTTTGCAATGCCAGATTGATCAGGAATAAGACCGCAATTATAGCGGACTTGACTTCAACAGTTGATCTGGCTTGCATTACGGAAACCTGGTTGGGTGATGATGCTGGACCAGTTTCGCAGGCTGCTGTCCCCCCAGGTTCTCTGTAGTGCACTTCAATGATAGAAGGCATCCTTAGAATGGCAGAAAAAGGGGAGATATTGTTGATGGGGGACCTGAATATGCCAGATGTTAACTGGAGCACCTTTCCTGCAGGCACATCCAAGAGCAGGGTCATTCCTGATGCCCTACAAGGGGCATGCCTCAGACAGCTAGTATTGGAACCCACTCCGGAGGGAGCAATCTTAGACCTGGTACTCTCAAACGGGGACGAAGAAAGAATCTCAGATTTAGAAGTGGGTAGCCATCTGGGAATAAGCGACCATCAAACAGTGTGTTTCACGAAAAACACAGCCATAGAGTCAAGCTATACAAAACCAAGAGTATTTGACTTTAGGAGGGCTGACTTTGGGAAAATGAGAGAGTGACTCAGAAAAGCACTAGCAAACAGGCAAGAAGGAGGGGTGGAGGAACAATTGGGAGTAATCAAAACAGCCATAACAGAGGCAACACGCTTTTGTGAGAAGCAAATCAACACAATGAAGGAAAAAAATGCTATGGTTCTCAAAAGAGGTAGCAGGGAAGGTTAAGGAGAAAAGGATAGCATTCAGGAAATATAAGGAAACACAGAAGGAGCAGGACAGAGAACTTTATCAGTTAAAGCAGAAAGAGGCAGGGAAGGCAGTCAGAATAGCAAAGGCCCAAACTGAGGAAAGGATAGTCAACTCTGTTAAGAAGGGGGATAAGACCTTTTATAGGTACATTAGGGAGCGAAGAAAGACCAAGGGAGGTATACTGAAGCTTAATAAAGGGAAGGGGAATGTGGGCAGAGAGTGACAGTGAAAAAGCAGGGATACTAAATTCATATTTCTGCTCAGTATTCACAAAGGAAGGAGAGGGGGAGGTACCTAAACCAAACAAGAGAAACACTCTGGAGATGGGGGTCGGTACCAGTCCATTTACAGAAGAAAGGATTCTGAAAGAACTAGTAAAATTGAAGGTGGACAAAGCAATGGGGCCTGATGGGATTCACCCAAGAATTCTAAAAGAACTAAGGGTAGAACTAGTGACACCGCTGACTACTCTCTTTAACAAATCATGGGAGGATAGGGTGGTACCTGAGGACTGGAGGATGGTGGATGTGGTTCCTCTTCACAAAAGTGGGAGCAGGGCAGAGGCAGGAAACTACAGACCAGTTAGTTTGACCTCAGTGGTAGGAAAAATGATGGAATCACTTCTGAAGGAAAGAATTGTTGAATACCAAGAGGTCAGCAGGGCACAGAACCCAAGGCAGCATGGATTCACAACGGGAAGGTCGTGTCAGACGAATCTAATAGATTTCTTTGACTGGGTGACCAAAGTAGAAGACCAGGGAGGGGCTGTGGACGTGGCCTACCTAGATTTTAGCAAGGCATTTGATACAGCCCCACACAAAAGATTAATAAACAAGTTAGCCAGCCTTGGAGTGAGTACCAAGGTGGTAGCCTGGATAAAAAAATTGTCTGGACAACAGGACACAAAGGGTAGTAGTAAACGGAGTCCACAGTGAAGAAAGGAGGGCTACTAGTGGGGTACCGCAGGGTTCAGTACTGGGACTGGTCCTTTTTAATGTCTTTATAAGTGACATTGCAGAGGAAATGGAAGGAAAAGTATGTCTCGTTGCAGACGACACGAAGATCTGCAACAGGTTTGATACACAAGATGGAGTGGAAAGAATGAGAAGGGACTTGGCAAGGATGGAAGAATGGTCAAATGTATGGCAGCTTAGATTCAATGCAAAGAAGTGCAAGGTAATGTACCTGGGAAACAAAAACCCAGGGGAAGAGTACACAATGGGGGGTGAGATACTGACAACAATAAAAATGGAAAGGGACCTGGGGTTAATTATATCAGATGACCTAAAGGTGGGCAAGCAATGTGAGAAGGCAGTAAGGAAGGCTGGGGGGGATACTGGGATGCATAGGGAGAGGTCTCAACAGTAGAAAACAGGAAGTTGTTATCCCTCTTTACAGACAGTTGCTGAGACCCATCTGGAGTACTGTGTGTAGTTCTGGAGACCCCATCTCCGCAAAGACATAGACAGAGTGGAGGCTGTCCAGAGGAGGGCAACCAAAATGGTGCAGGGTCTGCACCAGAAGACATACAAAGAGAGACTAAAGGAGCTTAATATGTATAACCTTGAGGAAGGAAGGGAGGGGGAGACATGATAGAAACTTTCAAGTACCTTAAGGGAACCATCAAAGTCCAAGAAGGTAGTATCTTTCAGAAAAAGAGATGTACAAGAATAAGGGGCACAATTTGAAGATGGGGGACGGCTCAGAGGTAATGTGAGAAAGTATTTTTTCACGGAGAAGGTTGTGGATGCATGAAACAGCCTTCCTGAGGAGGTCGTGGAGTCAAGAACAGTGGGGGAATTCAACAATGCATGGGATAGACATAAGGCAGTCCTTGTGGGAGGTAGGAGGAAGTAGGCTGTTGGTTAACTAGGATCTGCAGCTTATCTGTTAGGTAGGAAAATGGGCAGACTGGGTGGGCCAAGCAGTCCTTATCTGCCATCAAATTCTATGTTTCTATGCGCTAGGGTGGAATGCAGGGGCGGAGAAGTGGCCATCTGTTTTAGATCTTACCTTGACTTCACTGTGCACCCAGTGAGAACTACTGGGTCCTTTGAATATGTGGCCGTATGTGGGGGTCCAGGTGCAGGCTGCAGGGTTCTTCTGATTTACCATCCCCCTGGGGTGGCAGAAGAATTCCTGCAGGAGGTGGCAGATTTCATCAGTGGCAATATGTTGGAGTCCTCCGGATGCATAGTATTGGGGGACTTCAATGTTTGGGCCGATGACGAATCCTCCAGATTTGGATCCAACCTCCTCCAGATGATGTCATCTCTCGGCCTGTCACAAGAGCTTACTTCCATGACCCATCAGGGCGGCCACATGTTGAACCTGGTGTTCTCACTGGGGCTTGAGGTTTGTAACCTCAAGACTGACCAGGTCAGTTGGTCTGATCATTGCATGGTGGAGTTCTCGTTCGGGCCCCCTCGAAAGCCCTCCCCCTGCAGAGATGGTCAGCTACCACCCTTTGAGGGGACTGTCTCCAGAGGGTTTCCTGGCAGTTGCTGATCTATCTAGTGTAGGTACTGCATGTGCAAAGGGCGCGAGTGATGCAGTCGCCGCCTATAACAAGGCAATGTCTGACACGCTCGATGCTCTTGTCCGTTTATGACCCAAATCTTCTCACTTGAGATCCCCCTGGTTTAATGGGGAGCTCAAGGTGATGAAGATTACGGGTCAGAAGTTGGAGCGCTGCTGGTGGAAGACCAGGCTAGAGGAGGATAAACTGGCCCTGCTTGCTCACTACAGTGAATACCAGGGGACAATCAACCGTAAGAAGGCAGAGTTCCTATCCAGGGAAATTGCGGCAGGGAGGAACTGACTAGCTGTCCTATTTCAGACTGTGGATGGACTGTTACACCCAGTTTGTCTACAGCTGAAAAAAGTCTTTTCCAAATCCTTATGTGAAGAGTTTGCTCGGTTCTTCTCTGACAGGGTGTCCTCCATCCAGCAGGGAATTCCACCAGTGAGCCAGAGTATGGCCTACAGCGGTCGCCATGGGCATTGCAGAAGCACTCCGCCAAGTTTGGGTGAGTTTAAACTGATGGAGGTGGCTGAGGTCATTGAGGTCGCTTCCAGGCTGAAACATACATACTGTGGACTAGACCCGGTGCCGGTGAATGTCTTTTTTTTTTTTTTTTGTATTCTCTATTTTTGCCCCCTTCTCACCATCGCAGAGGAGCTTCCTCAGGGAGCCCTAGGCTGGTGATCCCCTAATCCCTCCCCGGGTAACTCCAGTGGTGCCACTCAGACCAAGCTCATCATGTCTTGGCCTACCCCCCCCGGGCGGAGATAGCCTACCAGGCGGAAGAGGTCCCCTATACCCCCCTCAATCCATCAGTGCTTGGCCATGAGGTCCTACTGTGGCATCTATCGGGAGCCCGGGTGTGGGTTATCTGGGGCAGCTGGGTCCCGTCTCCGTCCTCCACAGCAGGGTATTTCCTTGGTTTCCTGGCCCGTCCCGCAGGATGTCGGCATGCTCGGGGAGCCAAGGGTTGGAGCAAGTAACAACATGCAGATGCTCCGGCCGTGGCCTACGTCCCCCCTCCCTGCTTCTTGCTGTCCCACTGCACCTCCACCCCTGGTCACCCAGGTGGCGGCAGAGTGGCAAGACAAGCAACCCTCCCTCCCCGGAGGAGGAGGAGAGCAGCCTCTGGGTGTACAATCCTCCTCTGCCCGGCCGACCCTCCAGCTACCCGAGTCTGTTCCCAAACCTGGGTCGCTGGAGCCACAAGCGGTAGCCCTACCGCTGTGCCAGCGGGCCAATCCCAATGCATTTCTTGATGGGATGTGTTGACTTCATTGGTCCGGTGTTCACCTTGATTGCCTGGTGCTCTTTGTCAGAGGGGGTCTTCCCAGGTTCCTTGAAAGAGGCACTGATGAGACTCCTTCTGAAAAAACAATCATTAGACCCTGACATCTTGGGGAATTATCGACCCATCTCTATCCTTCCTTTCCTAAGTAAGGTTGTAGAGAATATTGTGGCACAACAGCTTGAAGAGCACCTTGAGGCATTTGACATTTATGAGCCACTCCGGTCTAGATTTCGTGCGAGGCATAGCACTGAAATGGTGTTAGTTCGGGTGCATAATACCTCCTCAGGATGAGAGATAGAGGAGAGGGGTCAGCTCTCATTCTCCTCGATCTCTCCTCAGCATTTGACACAGTGGACCATGCTGAGTTACTCAACCATCTCAGAGAGTACTGTGGACTTGCTGGCACTGTCATCTGCTGGTTTGAGTCCTGTCTCACGAATTGGAGGCAGCAGGTGGTGATTGGGAATTCCTCCTCCTCCCCAAGCCTCATGTCTTGCAGAATACCTCAGAGTTCGGTCCTGTTACTGATGTTGTTTGCTGTGTACATGCTGCCCCTGGGTGAGCTCATTAGGAAACACAACGTGGGTTTTCACTGCTATGCAGATGATACCCAGTTGTATCTTTCCTTTGCCCCTGGGACACCAGACGCTGTGGATGTGCTCAATAGCTGTCTCGCCAAGATCAATGACTGGATGTCTTCCAGCTGGTTGCAACTGAACCCCGATAAGATGGAGGTACTGGTGGTGGAGTCGGACCTAAGGTGTGATAGGATTGCCTCTGGCGCAGCAACAGGTTTATTTCTGGGGCCTGCGCCACTGAAGGCTTCCTCTAGGGTATGCAATCTAGGCATCTTCCTTGATGACTTACGGTTCAACTGCAGAACAATAAAGGTAAAAGGGTCAGACTGGGGGTTGTATACAGACCACTCTCGTAGTCAGAGGATATCGATAGAGAACAGGCACATCAGTTACGAAAGCACTGTGGAAGGGGTGGCACTGTGGTGGTCAGGGATTTCAATCTACCAGGGGTGGATTGGAAAACCATGTCTAGCACAAGCACTAGGGAGCAGGTAAGTCTGGAAGCCTTCCAGGATGTATTCCTGTTACAAAAGGTAGAGGAACCGACAAGGGTGGGGAACATCTTGGATCTTGTGCTGACCGATGGAGACTACGTGCAGGATGTATGGACAGAGGATCCCCTAGCAGGTAGCGACCACTGAACAGCGTGGTTCTTCCTGGATATGGGTAGGGAGGGGACATCTACAAAAACCAAGACAGTGGACTTCAAAAGGGCTGACTTCTGCAGGATGGTTGACATCCTTAGGGGGCATTTGGCTAGCATCACCCCTGACATGGATATCATCCAGAAATGGGCTATCCTGAAGGAAGGCCTGTTAAGGGCCATGGACACCTGCACAAAGAAATGCAGTAAGAAGGCAGGGACCAAGAAGCCATGTTGGTGGTCAAAGAAGATGCAGATAAGGGTGAAGGTTCAAAAGAGAGGAGGATAGGGAGGCGTACACAAGGAAAATGAGGGAGGTGAGCAAGGCTGTGAGGGCTGCCAAGGCTTCAAAGGAGCTAAGGCTAGCAGAAGGGATTAAGAAGGAGGACAGGCCTTCTTCAAGTACATAAGGGAGAAGAGGAACTGCATAGAGCAAATCACCAGGATAAACAAGGATGGAGGTTGGGTAGAGAAGGGGGTTGAGCATGCAGAGGTGCTCAATGAGTACTTCTGCTCAGTTTTTACCAGGGAGAGAAATGGGCCAATACCGCAGGGGCAGGGCAACACTGGCATGGGAGGAGATAGGACAACGAATGGGGAGATCCCTGTGAGCAGAGTGCTTGAGGGCCTTAAGTCACTGAACACGGACAAGGCTCTGGGGCCTGATGGGCTGCACCCTAGAGTCCTGAGGGGGTTGGCTGAGGTCCTGGTGGCACCACTGGCAGACTTGTTCAGTACCTCCCTGCAGACAGATTGCGTGCCTCAGGACTGGAGGATGGCACATGTGGTACCCCTGCACAAGAGCAGTCCCAAGGATAAGCCTGGTAACTACAGACCAGTCAGTCTGACATCCATTGTGGGTAAGCTCATGGAAACAATCCTAAAGGAAAGGTTGGTGACCTTCTTGGAGGTGAACGGTCTTATGGACAACAAACAGCATGGGTTCATCTCCGGGAGATGATGTCAAACAAACCTTTTTCACTTTTTTGACTGGGTGACAAAATAACTAGACACCGGTTGGGCCATAGATGTCTGTATCTAGATTTCAGCAAGGCCTTTGATGTGGTACCACATGGCAGATTATAAAATGGGGGTTCCCGAAAAGTCTTCCTCGAGCTTGCCTAAATGCTCACTGCCAGGCTGGTGTCCTGCGTTTTAGCAGTTTTAATGTGATTGCCAGAGAGTGACTGTATAGCCTCTGTGTACTGTCTCTTTAAGAGCTGTCTGGATTGGAATCATAAGTAATCTGAGAGGGAGCTCTGTTGAAAGATGTAACTATTTGCTGAAAATCATTTACAGTAGAGTGGTAATGATAATGTAGTTTGTCTAACCTGCCTTCTTTGCAGCAATGACTGTTTTGTTTATCTCCACTATCTTGGTCCTGGACTGCGAATTGGACCAATCAATTCTGGTGGGACCTAAAATGGAGCCTGACTACAAGAGCTGTCTGGAGTCAAAATCTGTAAGAATTGTAGTTTTGGGCTTTTGGTGCTTTTTTGCACCTGAAGGGGGAGCCTTTGTTGTGACTGACAGACAGATCAGTCAACCGAACCTTTTGGATCTTGGGAAAATTCCCAGACTTGCTGCAGTTTGAATCAGATCTCAGTTGGGAGCTGAATGAGCAGGAGCTTGAGACAGTTAAACAGCCATCTGAGTAGTTTGGCATGGGAGAACTGTGGAAAGGCCTGAGTTGTGGCCTGCATGTCTGCTTGCTGTCCCTGAGAGGGAGAGAAGAGAATTATTTTGGACTAAATCCAAGTTTGTGAGAACGAAGTAAGCCACTGACTTTTTACCAGGCTCATACCTAAAGAAGACCAAAGATTTTTTGCTGAATGCGATCGGCCTGTCAGGATTTCCAGCTGCTTTTGAATCCCCGGTTTGTGCAGAGACTTTGCGATCGTGACTGGAGAGCGGTTTGCCTGGTACAGTAGAATTTCCTTACATGTAAACATGCTGTGTATTGAAAGTGAGTCGTGATTTGGTTCCCCACTGTGTGAACTGTGTTCTGCTTGTTGGTACCGTAGAATCCTTTACATGTAAATGTGCTGTGTATTGAAAGTGGGTCGTGATTTGGTTCCCCACTGTGTGAACTGTGTTCTGCTTGCTGAAAGCTTTATCCAGCCTAATCGGACCAAATCCGCATTCATCTCCATTCGGCCTGGGCCATGCCACACTGGCCCTGCTAGACTACCCCACTGCACAGAGAAAGCCACCTACGAGAGACCTGCCTGGAGATCAGCCCCCTGCTCCACGCTTGAACAGGAATGACGCCTTGGCGAATCGTGTGGGCCCTGCTTCTCCTGACTCTCCAGATTAACCACCTGCTATCTTGATTTTCATCCAGCCTGTGTCCAGTCTTGTGTATCGAGAGTAATTATCAGGGTAGCACCCTGCAACAACAGCCTAATCTAAAAGTGTGTCATCTGATTGTCTTGTTGTTTTCTTTTCACGAACTGAGCCCTCCGGCTCTGGATTACAAATAGTGTGTGTTGTGCATGTTGTTTTCTTCCATCACAGGGCCCCAACCAGCTGCAATGTTCCTGGCTAGCCCACCATTCTCCATCTGGGTACCCAGAGTGTGTGACTGTTTATGGACCCGGAAGTGCATGCATGACTGTTTGATTGATAGAGCCTTTAAGCAAATTAACCTGATTATGCCCCTCCCTTGTTCAAGCCTCTTAAATAAATCATCTCTAACTCTTTTTTGCCTTTACCCTGACTGTGGTTCCAGTGTGTGCAAGAGTACTGTACTGCTGTTATTGGCTGTATATAACCTTGTTTTACAGGGGGTCCCCAGGGCCGGGCCGGAGGAAAGCCATGGTGGTAAGTGCAAACAGTGGGGGTACTTGTGTGGTGTATCAGGGGTATTGTGAAAGTGATTATTGTGTATTGTTCCGGCCACTAGTAAGGAAAGAGGGGGGTTACAGTGTCCCGGAGGGCTGTGCCCAGGTTAGCTTGACCACTACCAACCCTGACCTCCGGGTGGAGGCACCCGTTTCAGAACTCAGGCCCCTTAACCTGCTACTAGCCAAGCAGGCAGGGGTAGTAGCCCTTGGGATAGTGCCACCTATGGGTTACACTAGTAAACTGAGGAGCAGGGAAGAAACTGGTTAAGTGGGTTGGTAACTGGTTCGGGGACAGACATCAGAGGGTGGTTGTGGGGAGGGGGGACTCTCAACTCATAGGGCAGTCACCAGTGGGGTCCCACAGAGTTCAGTGCTGGAGCCAGTGCTGTGTAACATCTTCATAGCCGATATAGCAGTTGGAGTTAATAGCAGAATCAGTCTATTTGCAGGTGACACCAAGATGGGGCAGTTGTGGATGGGGTAGAGGGAGGGAGGAAAGAGCCTCCAAGAAGATTTGGGAAAGCCTTAGCAGTGATCAGACACTTGGCAGCTGAGTTTCAATGCTAAGAAGTGGAAGTTCTTGTACTTCGGAGCAAGGAATCCTGGGTACAGTTACCATCAGCTGTCTGTCTCTGAGGAGGAAAAGGATTTGAGGGTAATGGTCACAAAGAATATGAACCACTTGTCTCAATATAGGAAAGCAGTGCAAAAGCCAATAGAATGCTGGGGTGCAGTGCTAGAGGAATCACCTCTAGGAAGGAAGAAGTCATTCTGCCACTGTACAGGTCACTGGTGAGGCCACACTTGGAGTACTGTGTACAGTTCTGGAACCCATACTGTACTTAAAGAAGGACACTAGGTTGCTGGAGGGGGTAACAGCGGAGTGCTACTAAAATGATCAGAGGTATGGAGGGGAAGCCTTATGAGGATAGGTTGAGGGACCTCAACATGTACTCAATGGAGGAGAGAAGGGAAAGGGGTGATATGACCAAAACCTTCAAGTACTTAAAGGGCATCAACAGGGTTAGTACAGATGGCATGTTTCGATTAAAGGGAGAAGGAATTACTAGGAGGCACAGCCTGAAGTTGGTGGGGAGGGGTAGAGTTAGGAGGGAGGCAAGGAAGCATTACTTCACGGAGAGGGTGGTAGGGGAATGGAACACGCTTCCTGAAGAAGTGGTATCTCTTAGAACAGTGGAGAGCTTTAAAAGGGGGTGGGATAGGATTAAGGGCAAGATACTGGTCAGTGGGAAGATGAGGGGGGCAAGGGGTGGGGGAGAGCAGCAAGATTCTAACCTCTGTGCTGCACAATTGAGCAGAAGCGATAGACCATTTGGCCTGTATCTGCTGGCAGTTTCATATGACAGAATGACATTTGAACCTCGGGTGTCATCCATCGTCCAAAGCAGTTTTTTACCATCTGAGGAATAGCGCTAGGATCAAGCCCCTAGTTCTGCCTGGGGACCTCCCCACCTTGGTGCATGGTTCTGTGACATCCAGGCTGGACTACTGTAATGCGCTCTACTTTGGGGTCTCTGAAGGCACCCTCTGCTGACTGCAGCTGGTGCAGAACAGTGCCGCAAAGGCTGCTGACAGGACTTTCTAAGTTCAGTCATGTTACTCCGGTGTTGTGGGAACTGCACTGGCTGCCGATCAGGTGGAGAGTCCTTTCTAAGGTGGGCTTGCTCATCTTCAAGGCCCTATATGGACTTGGCCCTGGCCACCTGTCTGACCTTCTAACTCCTGTCGCCAATGTCTGCTCCCTCCATTCCTCCTCTAGGGGCCTCCCCGTGATTCCCAGGACAAGGTTAAAAACTGCTGTCGACAGGGCTTTTAGCGTTGCCGGCCCTTTCCTGTGGAATTCGTTACCACCAACTGTGAGAGAGAGGCCCTGTCAGATGAGATGTTTAAGACCCACCTCAAAACCCACTTATTTGCATTAGCATTTCCAGACATTGATCCCTAGGGGCATCATCAGTGGTTGCTCCATAAATTGTCTGTATATTCTGAATTTAGATTGTTGTTTTTATTCTTACCCTGTTTTTAATTTTATTTATGTATTTATGCATGCACCGCCCTATTTTTACTGTTTGTATTTGTATAGCGCCCAGAGCCTCCAGGATTGGGTGCCCAAGAAATAAAAGTTGCCTTGCCTTGCCTTATACTCGGTTCGGTATGTGTGATACTCATCACGGTGTGTCTTTGCAATCATTTCAGTTTGTTATATGGTCATTTTGGCACACATTACAATCTATTTAGTCTGTGCCTTGCAAGTTTTGCTACATATTTCATATTTGCCACTACGGTCACCACTTTACCAAGGATTGACCCATATAAGAATGCCGTCAGGAATCACACTTTCTCCTCCTGCTGCTGTAAGTGCCCACTGCAATGATTTGCCAGTGCTTACAGTGCCTCCTAACTGTGCCTGCCGCTCCTGTGCCTTAGATTCCTCATCCAACAAAGTCAAATACCTAAGACTGCTATTGCTTATTGTTTGCTTTCATCTTGCACACTGTTATAATGTGCCTTAGCTACCGTTCTGTATAGGAACACTGACTACTTGTATATAGGGGCATTGATTATTGTCTGTTGTTATGTGTCATATCTGCTTGCATCATCCTGTCTTGCTCTGTAACCTGACATGGAGCCTTTGGAAATGAGTATCTGACTCAAAGAGTTGTAATTCCGATGTAATAATAAATAAATATTTATACAATTCAGTTTGCTATATGCTCATTGTGGTATGTTAGTATTATTTTGGAGGGTGTTCTACCTATAGTCTATCTATTTCAGTATGTTCCATATTCATATTAATAAGTGTCATATCCATTTTGCTATGTATCACATCCATTTCAGTATAGGTCACCTCAATTTCAGCATGTGTCATAATTATTTCAGTATGTGTCATACCCATTTAGTGTGGGTCATAGCCATTTTGGCATGTGTCATACATACTTTGACATGTCATGATTTATTGGTATGTACCATGCCCATTTCGGTGTGTCATACCCATTTTGGTGTGTATCATGCCAGTTTCAATGTGTGTTCATTTGGGAACCTGTCATACCCATTTTGGTATTTGCCATATCCATTTCACTATGTCATATCCATTTTGATTTGTGTCATGCTTATTTCAGTATGTGTCATTCATTTCAGTTTTTGTCACACCATTTCACCATGTGTCATATCCATTTAGCTCTGTGTCATAATTATTTTAGCATGTATCATACCAGTTTCAGTGTGTGTCATAGCCATTGCAGTTTATGTCATACCCATTTTGGTATTTGTCATATTTATTTCAGTACAGGTCTTATCCATTTTGGTATATGTCATTATTCATTAAGCATGTGTCATACAATTTTCTGTGTGTGTCATATTTCGGTTTGTGTCAGACCTATTTTGGTGTGTGTCACACCCATTTTGGTATGTGTCATATCGATTTTGGTATGCGTCTTACATATTTCAGTATGTGTCCTAGCCATTTTGGTATATGTCGTGCTTATTTTAATAAGTGTTATTTCTATCTTCGTGTATGTCATATCCAGTTTGGTATGTGTCATACCCATTTTGGTATATGGCATACCAATTTCAGAAGGTATCATACCTATTTCGGTGTGTGATATACTCATTCTCTTGTTTGTGATGCTCTTGATATTAGGCTGTAAACATTTTGTTACTAGTCAGACAGTTCACTGTGCATTATATTCTGAAAACTGTAATTTTGAATTGAATGGCTACCCATACAGCTGTCCATGTGGCAGCAGTACAAATGGAAGCACTAGACACACCTAGAAACAAGCAACAGAGGTGGCCATACCCCAGGTAGAGTGTCCATGAACATCACCAGGAAGTTCCTTACCATACTTCCTATAACAAAATGTAATACGGTTAGCCAGCCATTTGGACAGGCACTGCTTAGTCACTGGTACACCTTCTCTCCCAGCAGCAAATCAGACAGAGCTGAGAGGACTTTCTGCAGTCCTTTGTGTTCCAGATAGGAACTTAATGTTATGTGTACATCAAGGTTATGTACCAACTCCTCATGTTTGCTAGTACACTCAGGATATTACACTGGCAGGTTAATGGTCTGATTCAATGTGAAGTCAGAAACCACCTTAGGTAAAAAACAAGGAATCATACACAATGCCACCCTATCCTTATGGAAATCAAGTAGGGGGATACACTCATAAGAGCCTGAAATTCAGAAATCCTTCAGGCTGAGATAAAAGTAACCAGAAAAAGTGCCAGCCAAAAATGAAAGTAGAGTTCACAAGTTGCAGTGTGCTCAAAAGGAGTATACAATTAAAGTCTTATGGCAGAACCGGTTTACAGCACATGTGCAGAATACCCTGCAAGAAGGTACAGGACACTTCCAGTTATGCCACTGTATTCCCATCAGTAGAGGCATGGAAAGCCAATAGAGCAGCCAAGTGCATCTTAGTAGAGGAACCTTAATAAAGGAGTACTACAGACCAGAGTCTGAGAGAGACAGGAGGTAGGCAAGCACAGTATTAACAGGACATGTAAAAGAGTCCTTAGAGCAGGAAGCACACCAAATAGCAAAACGCTTCCACTTCAGTGAATATGTATGTCTAGTGGAAGGCTTTCTAGCCACCAGCAAGACTTTAGCCACTTGGGGAGAAACCCCAAAATGTACAATGGCTATATCCTCAGGAGCCAAACATACAGATGGAGACCTGAGGTCTGGGTGGAGCAGGGACTCCCTGTCCTGAGACATTAGACCCTGACATAGGAGCAAGTGAATTGGAGGTTTCATTGCCAGATGCTGCAGAAGTGGAATCAATTTCTGTTGAGGCTGGGGGGGGATCAGTATCATGGTGGCCCCCTCCACCCGCAACTTTAGAAGGACACTCTGAATGAGAGGTATTGGACGGAATGTGTAAAGGAACCTCCCCCTCCAGAAGAGGGACAATGCATCTTGCCAAAAAACTCCTGGTCCTGGAGTGAAGGAGCAGAAATGTAGCAGTTTTGCATTGTGTGGGGATGCAAAAAAGTCCAAATCTGGCTGACCCAATTTTGCTAAGAGGTTATTTACCACAGAGGTCAGCAATTCCCACTTGCATATCAGAGACTGGGACCAACTTAGCCTGTCTGCCAAGACATTTTGGACTACTAGGTGGAAAACTGCTGTGAAATGCAGGCCATGAGAGAGTGCCCATTGCCATACTCTCATCACTTCCTTGCACTGAGGGTACAAGTGAGTGCCCCCTTAGTTGCTGATATAGTGCCTCACACTGATGGTGTCCGTATCAACAGGGGCCCAGAGTGAGACGGTTTTCAAAGGCCTGGAGCCCAAGAAGAACAGTCCTCATTTCCAGAACATTGCTTTGGAGATGCGCATCTCGGTCTGTCCACAGCCCCTGGATCTGGTAAAGGCCCAAGTGGGCACCCGATCCCTACCTGGAGGCATCCATTGTGAGGATATGTTCTGGAGTTGGGGAAAAGAAGGGGATATCCTGTAGTAAATGCTACTGCCCCTGCTACTGTTGCCCCAGTAGCATGGTTATTTAACAGATCCATCCTAGAAGGGAAAGTTCCAACACTCTGGAAAGTGGCCCTGGTCACACCAATACATAAAGGTGGTTCTCATGATAAAGCTGAGAATTATTGGCCCATCTCGTTCCTCTCCATCCTGAGTAAGGTGCTAGAGAGAGTTGTCAATAACCAATTAATCAAATACATCAAGAGGCACAATATATTCATGTCTAGGCAACATGGATTCAGGAAAAACCATGGGACAGGCACTGCCCTAGTCCTTCAACCTTGTTGATCACAAACTGCTCATCGAAAATCTTAAAGGAAAACTGCACCCTCATATCTTCTAAATATTATTTGTTTCCATGTCAACAGACAAATCTTTTCATGTAGCTGTCAAAGATGTATGCAACTGCTTCAGTTAGTTTTCACACTTCATATTAGGCCCTGTCACTCTCCTGGGAGGGTCCATTTCGTGGTTGTTGAAATCTCATTGTCCCTGAGAGCTACATTAGCATATGAGAACATGATGTCAGATCAACCATTTATATTATGTATCTCTATGCTAAAATAATAAATACCCTGCAAAAACTCTCTGGGAACTTATAAACCGAATGGAGTTTAAAGGGGGAAAAAACTGCATTACAACTCAGATAGCTTGTAAAACTCACTGAAGGTACAGTAAATGTCATATTTCATACCTTCTTGCAGCTTGGTTATTTTAAAACTATCTAAGCAGACAGGCATACTGGGGAGTTTAAAGGTTGATTATGCATCACATTCTCATATGCTAATGCAGCTCTCAGGGACAATGAGATTTCAACAACCACAAAATGGACCCTCCCAGGAGAGTGACAGGGCCTAGTATGAAGTGTGAAAACTAACTGAAGCAGTTGCATACATCTTTAACAGCTACATGAAAAGAGTTGTCCGTTGACATGGAAGCAAATGACATTTAGAAGATATAAGGGTGCAGTTTTCCTTTAAACAAATAGGCCTAGACTGCCTGACAGTGCAATGGTTCACTGACTACCTCTAGGGAAGGACCCAAATTGTAAGATGGTAGGGTACCCAATCTAGCACATGCCCAATACTTGATGGGGTCCCTCAGGGGTCCATATTGGGGCCCCTACTATTCTCCTCATTTATTAACAGCATGCCAAATAACTGTGGAGAGGCAAACATAACCCTGTATGCTGATGTCACAGTACTATATAGGTCCTACAAAGATGTAGTGACATTGAACCTTGAGCTGACAAACGATCTACAACTCCTTGAGGGTTTGCTGGAAAGTAACAACCTCATGCTGAATGGCAAAAAAACGAAGGCGGTGGTGTTTGGACCAATAAGTTTAGGACTTGACAGGTCACCAATCCTGACACCTACTCTCTCCAACGGATCAAAGGTTGAAGTGGTTGAATATACATCAAGTACATAGGCACTACTTTAGATCAAAATTGCACTTTCAAGGCACACACCAACTAGCTGGCCAAGACTGTGAACAAGAAACTTGGTCTGCTATATATTTAGCCCCTTTTTTACACAAGAATCCCGACTAAAGGTGATAACTGGTACCTTACTACCCACCCTGTTCTGTGGTGCATCGGTACTTCTCTCTGTCAAAGGGGCAGAAATGCAAAAGCTTAGAACCTTATACCACCAGGTAAGCCAGTTTGCTTCAGGAGTCCCCGCCTCGTGAGCATCACTGTCATGTGCTGCAAGCCCTTTCATGGCCACCGAATGAAGGGTGATTACAGTACCCATCATTGTGTTTGGCCTTCAAGCTGCGGCAGGAAAAAGCACCCCAAAGCCTTGCCAGAACACTGCCAGATAAACCGAACAGAAGAACCCTCAGATCCTCAAACCGTAAGCTCCTTAACATGCCCAAAGTCAGATCATCCCTAGGACAAAGGTCATTTCCTGCTAGCATCCCACCCATCTGGAACATACTCCAGGCGAAATTACAGGAATGCACCTCCCTTGGGGTTTTTAAAAAGGGGCTCAAGGTGCACCTCTCTGAGCTCAACCAATGCAACTGCTACCACTGACACCCTTTGCCCAGTCATCATTTCGCACTTGATGTCATTTCTGTGATTATCTGTAACCAAAACTGTCTTAAATAGATTAACAAATGTCACGTAAAGATTATTGCTATCACTGGTTCGTGAACAATACTGTAAGTGAATGTTGTAAAGTGAGAAACTCACTGAATGTGTCTCTGTATACTATTCTACTGTTTTTAATCGCCTCTCTCTCCCCTGAAAAAGGGACTGTTATGGTCTCAGTGAGCTTGCCCAGTTACCAACATTAAATAAATAAGTAAATGCAGAGGTTCCATCCTCCACAGTAGCGACTTTCTGAGACGGGACGTGACGAGGAACAAGTGTTCCAGTTCATCCATCAGTTGGTCCCACTGTACCCATAGAATCCATTGCAGGATTCTCATATGAAGACATGCACAAAGGACAGTTACAATGGCAGCTACCATAAGTCCCAGGAGGCGTCGCGTAGTCCTGGCAGACACTTAATGACTACTGGGCATGAGATGGCCTAAGCAATCAGGGCCTCTGCCCTGTCCCAGTGCAGGAATGCACTGTCCACTGCCATGTCCAGTACTGCACCAATATACTGGAAGCACTGGCATGGACTGAGGATGGATTTTGGTACACTGACCATGACATCCATGTCCTCGGACAAGTGCTGTGCTTAAGATACTGAGTACTGGACCACTTCCCTGGATGATCTTTGCAAGGGCCAGTCATTCAGATAAGGGAAGACATAAAGCCTTTCCCTCCGAAGGGTTGATGCCACAGCTGTGAAGCATTTTGTAAATTCCCACAGTGCTGTTCTGAGGATAAGCTACAGGATAAGGCTCAGAACTAATAATGGCTGTCCTTCAGAGTGAGTCTGATGTACTGCCTGTGAAATGTTCTGATTTGGCTATGAAGGTAAGCAACCTTCACGTCCAGAGCACAAAGCCAGTCTCCCTTCTCTAGAAGGAGAATGAAAGCCTTGAGAGACACCATTCAAAACATTTGCATCCAATCAATTTGTTCAGGGCTATAAGATCCAACATGGTCACAAATCTCCTAGGATTTTGGGACCAGACAGTACTTTGAGTAAAACCCCCTGTTTATTTCCTTGGGAAGAACAGGATCTATGGCCTTTTTCTTAAGAAGGGACTGCACTTCTTTCCTCAATAGGGGCAGGTGCCCCGGAGGGTAATGAGAATAAGGTGGTGGATGCACTGGAGGTTTTGAGAGTAGTTCCAGTGCATGCCCTCATTCCACTATTTCCAGGACTATTCATCTGAAGTGATCTCCCTTCATTTTTGCAGATGAAGGGAGATCTTTCCCCTCTCTTGTACCCCCGGTGGTAGCCCTGGAGGGGGAGGAAGTGGGGATACAGAAGGTGCCAGGGGTGGCAGGGCTGCCTGAACCAGAACCTTTGGGTGCCTTGGAGTGGCCACCCAGGGCAGCAGGTCCAGCTGGGGGACCATGACCCCTGCCATTGTAGGGCTGATAGTAGCCATGTTCTCATCAGCTGGCAGGCTTCTGAAAAACACATTTACCATGCCCTCTGTATACATTCAGGAGGATCAGGGATTTCACAGACCTTACAGTCATTTTGGATGACTGTATATTTTTCAGTGCATTTCCACCTCTTGTCCATACATCTTAGAGCCCTTAAAGAGGACATTTACCAGTCCTTTTGACTTTCATGCATAAATTACCCCTTCTTGCATTGATTCTGGAATTGTATTTCATTACTGTCTGCTGCAGTTAGTTTTTGCATTCTGAGCTGCTAAAAACTGTAGGGTGTACCAGGGCTTCTATAGCAAGCCTGGTGTTTCTGTGGACCTAGGCTTGTACTGGTGACATCACTGTAGGGAAGTCAATTTCACACGCTCAAAAAAAAAAACTTACTGACAAGGCATTTGGATTTTGGCATAATGCATTGCTCACAGGGTGTCTTGGGGAAGGGGAAACACAGTATGTATACTAAGTACTGGTAGGTTTCCCTTGCAACGTTGTTGCAACTGCATGGTACTGCACAGTGTGAGTCACTCCCCTATCCTACAATGATGTCATCAGGAGCTAGCAGCCCAGCAGCTGAACAGCAATGGCAAGTGCAGCAGGGCTCAAAAACAAATTCAGATTATGGAAGGCAGAGTAAACCTTGGCCAGAAATAACAAATGCACACCCCTTTTCAGGTCTAGTACTGCATATGATGACTACAAGCTGTACCTTTTTAGACTATCACTGAAGTTCCTCTTTAAAGGGGTCTCTGAACCGAGTCTATTGCACATCTGAAGCAAATCATTCCACTCTGAGCTACAGTTGGAGTACCTTTTGAGGCATATAACAGAGGCTGCTGATCTATAAGCAGCATCTGAAGCATTATATGCTAACCATAGTAAATGTTTATCAGTATCCAGGCCATGAGAGGCAGCTTTAGGCAGTTCTGTCTGAACAGAGCTATCTGGCAGTGTCTGTGCCATTAGCTATAGCTGACTTCCAGAGGCTCCTTTGATACTTGATTATATCAGCCTGGTAGTTTGCAATACAGAGACCCAAAATGGAAAAGACACAAGTCCTCTTACCCAGTACATCCAATTTTCTGGACACCTTGTCAGGAGGAAGGGTGCTCATCATTCTAGGGGCCCTAGAGCGATCATATGCAGTCATAACCACTGAGTCTGTTTCAGGCTGGGAAGCATAATATGGCTTGACAGATGGAGCAGAATATTGACTGTTAGACTTTCTTGAGACTGCTGGCAAAGTGCCAGATCTGGGACAGACAACAAATGTAACATCTCCCGAAGCAGGACAGGCACGGGGGTCATTATGTTGCAAGACATATTGCCACATGGCTCAATCACACGGCGCGATTTATGCCATGAGGCATATGTCTTTGTTCTGTGGGGGGGGCTCTGCCCCCCACACCCCCCGTTATGAGGGGCTGCACCCCCCAGACCCCACCCACTAAAGATTCCCAACTCCAGGGGGGGTCCAACTCAGGAGCACACAAGTCTGGGTTCGCCATAATGCCATACGCTATTAAGCATGTGACATTATGAGCCGGTACGAGCAGGATAAATGGGGGGGACCACAATAGTGGGAACAGCTGATACATCTAAGAACTTCATTAGGAATCTTTTACCATAGTCATCTTCTTCACTGTTAAATCCCATCACATCCTGTTATTTTCTTAAACTAAGCCTGGAAGGAGGGTTCCTCTGAAGGAGACCTGGGATTATACACTGCAGAGTCCTCACTGCATGATGATAAGGTTGAGCTGGAAGGGAAATGTCCATCACATAGTTCCTGATCCCCATCTTCATCTTCTAAATCCTCCTCTATCTCTGGGAGGTCAGGATTGCATTCCACCTCATCGTCGTTTCATATGATGATGGGGGCAATTGAAGGGGCCAGCAATGGAGGCAAAGTCTATACCATCGGTGCAACAGGCATGCCTCTTACTTTTGTCAATGACAACTGTGCCAACAGTGGAGACCCTAGCGATGGAAATGACATTGTCATTTGCAGCGATCGAAAAATGCATGTTAACATTTCTGAGAATAATGCTGGCATAACCTGTGAGTCAACAAAATCTGGTTGATGGGTCATGACTACTGATGTCATCAGGATGGAAACTGTCAATGACAGCTGTATACCATCTGTAGTAGATATGGCAGCACCAGAGCCAGGCCCTGACCTTAGTGTCTTAATGATGGTCGGGTGGCTGTAATCAATGATGCCCGAGTAGATGCAGATGGGGACTTACCCTCCTTCAATGGGGACCATGACCTCTCCGGTGAAGTATGTTTCTACTTAAGCTTATGGTGACTGATAGAGGAAGAGGGTCTTGACAGCAATTTATCCTTCTCTTTGGATTTCTTCATCATCCTTGACGATCTTGGTAATGATACTGTTGATGACCGCCAGGGCGCCTCCATACCCACAGCGGGTGATCAAGAAGGAGAAGCTGGATTGGATGCCACTGTCTTCACCTGAGCTTCCATGGCTTCCAGGGTGATGAAAGTCTCTAAAGCCTTCTTCTTGCATCTTCTTGTAGCCTGGTTAAATCCTTGGCAGATCTTGCAGGCCCTCACATTGTGGGACAGGCCCAGACAACAAACACCCACAGTGTGAACTTCGTCCTTGCAGATCTTGTAACTGCAGGTATGAAACCTAAACAAAGGTTCTTTTGACGGTGGCATACAGGGACAACATTGACATAAAACTGAAGGTAGTTAGAAAACAAATTAAAAAACAATGGCATTGTTTCTCTGCAGGTCTGACGAGCATGTCAACAGTGAAAAAAAGAACTGCGGAGTGAGGGGCCACCTACCTTTTATAGGCGCTGATGTTGCACATCAGTGGCCCCCAGCTAGTCAAATGTTTCCAGAAAGTCCTGATGCTGACAACTTATAGTTCCAAAGTTGTGGCCCAATGGAGGTGATATCCTTGATGAAGATAGTGCAGTTACGTAGGAACTTACCGTAACAGTAGATCTTCGAGAGAGGTTCCTTCAGTAGGTCATCACAAGTAGGACTGATGCTGCCTGATGTCGGGCCACAGGGCAGAATTTTCTAGCAATCCCTGATGGGGGACCGCCCACCTGACGTCACGTGACCGACATCAATGTGGTATATAGTAAATGGTCTCCACTCCATCTCAGTTCTCCCGCCAGAGCCAGGAAGAGACCTAACAGCAGGAGCGAACAGGATTGGAGACCCTGTAAAAATTAAAATGAGGGGAAGGAAAAATATGATCTACTGAAGGAACCTTTATTGAAGATCTACTGTTATGGTAAGTTCCTACGTAACTGTACTATCTTACTTCGAGAGGATTCCTTCAGTAGGTCATCACAAGTAGGACTGAGTCCCAAGCAGTCCCTCTAAGGAGAGACTGTGAGAAACTAGGGAGAGGGCAAAACAAAATCCACGGAAAAGACTGAGGTCCGAAAAGAACCCAGCCTAGGACAACAGACCCAGCAGCACAGCTAGGCTAAAGCCAGCCCTCCACCTAGAAGCAATGTCCAAACTATAATGCTTGCTAAAGGCATGGACTGAACTCCAAGTGGCGGTGGCACAAATATCCACTGCAGAAACATTACGAAGGAAGGCTGCAGAAGTGGCCATGCCTCTAGTAGATTGACCCCTGATAACACCCGGGAGGGGTTTGTCATACTTTTGATAACAGTATCTGATGCAGTTGCCCAACCATTTGGAAAGGCCCTGCTTGGAAACCAGTTTGCCTCAAGTTTGAGACGCTAAGGAGACAAACAATTGGTCGCAAAGCGAAAGTCCTTGGTTCAGTGTGTGTAACACAGGAGAATCCGGTGCACATCCATCGTATGGAGGAGTGCCTCACCCCTGATAGTGGGAGCCGGATAATATACCGGAAGCTCTACCAATTGGCTCAGAGTAGCTTCCGACACCACCTTTGGAAGGAACCTCGGATGGGTTCTGAGAACCGCCCTGTCCCGGTGAAAAATAAGTTAAGACTCCTTACAAACCAGCGTGTGAAGCTCTGAAATTCTTCGAGCTGAAGTGATGCCAACCAGAAGCAACACCTTCCAAGATAGGAAGCGTAGGTCACAGCTCATTGCTGGTTCGAAAGGAGGCAAGGTGAGCTTTTCCAGGACGAAATTCAGGTCCCATGGTGGTGTTGGGCTATGGATGGGGGGATTTCAGATGGAGAATCCCTTTCAAAAAATTTTTTGAGATATCCAGCTGAGCCACGGGTTTACCATCCACCAGCTCATGGTACGCCGAGATAGCTGAGAGGTGCACTTTCAGGGAGGAATAGGCTAGACCTGAGTCCGATAAGTGAAGGAGGTATTCCATGACTTGTAGGGCCGAGCAGGAAAAAGGGTTCTAGCCCTTCGTGGTCGTCCAAATGGAAAACCACTTCCACTTCAATGCATAAATGGAACGGGTGGAAGGTTTTCTGGCTTCGACAAGGATCTGTGTCACTCTAGAGGATACCTCAAAGCGAGAGATGGCTACGTCTGCAGGAGCCATGCATGCAGATGCAGGGTTCTGAGCCCTGGATGAACCAGACAACCTTGATCCTGAGTAAGAAGGTCGTGTATCAATGGAAGTGGAACCCGTGGTTCCCTGGATAGTTGCTGAAGCAGTGGGAACCAAATCTGCCTTGGCCAAAGAGGAGCGATGAGAATCATCTTGGCCTTCTCCATTTGTAGTTTGAGGAGGACCCTCTGCAGAATGGGAAATGGAGGGAAGGCGTATAAAAATGTCCCTGTCCAGAATAGAGACAATGCGTATCTCCAGAAAACACCTGGCTCTGGAATGAGTGAGCAAAACTTGGGAAGTTTTGCATTGAATTGAGAGGCGAATAGGTCGAGTTCCAGCCACCCCCAATTTTGAAAGATGGATTCTGCCACTTTCTGATGAAGTTTCCACTCGTGAGCAGGGGTTCTTGATCTGCTGAGACTGTCTGCCAGGACGTTTAGAATGCCCGGTACATGCAAGGCCACTAGGGACAAGTGATGCAGGACTGCCCAGTTCCACACCCTGGTCGCTTCCCTGCAAAGAGGGTATGACTGGGTTCCTCCTTGTTTGTTGATGTACCAAACCACCGACATGTTGTCCATTTGGATCAGCAGTGTTTGCTCAGGCAGCAGGGGTTGAAAGGCCTGTAAGGCATACAGGACCACTCTCAGGTCTAGAGCATTGATGTGAAGAGAAAGCTCCAAGTCGGACCAAAGTCCCTTGGCTTCGTGGTCCCCCAGATGCGCACCCCACCCCATGTTCGAGGCATCCATGGTGAGTGTGGCTACGGGCACTGGTCTTCAAAACAGGAGACCCAAGGAAAGATTGTGTGGATTCATCTACCATAGAAGATCCTACCAGACCGCTGAGGAGATGAGGACTGAGTGGTCCAGATCGTCCAAAAGCTGGTCCCACTGTACCCTCAGAGACCACTGAGTGATCCTCATGTGGAGCCTGGCCAGGGGAATGGTACAAATGGAAGCTGCCATGAGGCCTAACAGGTGAAGGACCTCACTTGCTGGGATGGTCCGGCAAGACGCCACCTTGGTGGCCTGGTGGACCAGAGTCTCTACTCTGTCTGGAGGAAGGAAAGGGAAGGAAAGCTCTGCACTGGACTGTGTCAAGGACCGCCCCAATAAACTGTAGTCTCTGGGTGGGAATGAGTTATGACTTGGGCACGTTGACAGTGAACCCAAGTCAACTGAACAGGTCCAGGGTAAATGACAGAGCCCCCAATAACGCATCCCTGGAAGGGGCAGCTAGTAGCCAATCATCCAGGTAGGGAAAAATTGCAATACCCCTGTGGTGTAAAAATGCCACAACCACCGCTAGGCACTTGGTAAAAACCTGAGGTGCCGAAGACAGGCCAAAGGGGAGTGCTCGGAACTGGAAGTGCTCCCCCCAGAACATGAAACGCAGGAACCAACGGTGGTTGGGGAAAAAAGGGATATGCAGTAGGCATCCTGCATATCCAGGGTGCAGAGCCAGTGATTCTCCAACAGTAGCAGCAGAAGGATCTGCAGTGTCAGCATGCGAAACTTCTTGTACTCGACAAAATGATTCAGCTGACTGAGATCTAGAATGGGTCAGAAGTCCCCGTTCTTTTTCAGAACCAGGAAAAAAATGGGAGTAGAAACCTTTCCCTGTTTGCCCTGGAGGGACTCGCTCGATCACTTGTTTTAGCAAGAGTGAATTTATTTCCTCTTGGACAAGGAAAGCCTGGTCCCAAGAATATGAGGACTTCACCGGAGGGTTTCTCAGAGGAATTTTCAGGAACTCTATAGCGTGACCTGAGGCCACTATTTGCAGGACTCACTCATCGGAAATAATCGCCCTCCACTCCTGCACGTGGAGAGCGAACCTCCCCCCACCTGCTCCTCGCCGAGAGACTGAGGAGGCAGTGGGGCCAGGGAGTCAAGAAGTGGTGGGTCGGTCAGGGGGAGGACCCCCTGACCAACGCAGATTCTTGGAGGCAGTGGGGTATCGGTACCCGTGGCCTTCCACTTGCCTTGGTGATGCTCCTGCATGGATCTCCCCTACCACCAGGTCCTCTTCTGAAAGGGTTGCTGTTGTCTTCATTGAGGAGCACCCGATCGGTATATCGACCGAACAGATCTAAGGGCAACACCTTTGTCCTGTAGTTCTGTAATTGTGTCTTTGGTGTCACCCCCGAAAAGTACTGAGCCCCAGAAAGGAGCATCCTGAATCACCGACTGAACCTCATTAATGAGGCCAGAGAGGCAAAGCCAGGAGTGCCATCTCAGGGCCATGGCAGTCGCTGAGGTACGGGCCACAGAATCGACCGAATCGTAGGTGGCCCATAGAGCATGTCTACAAGAAATCCTGGAGAGGCGAAAGTCCTTGGCGAGTTCCTCCTTGAGAAGTGAAGGATCCATAGACCGGACCTTCGCCACCAACCTGGCCATGGTCGCATTTTGGTGGGACACCATATGGGCCACGTAACTGAGGGAGCGGAGCACGCATGTGGCCAAAGAATAGACTTTTTTGCCAAACTTGTCCATCTGCCTCGACTCCTTATCTGGAGGAGTAGTGCTCAAGTGCTTGGGCATAGCGGAGCAATCATGAGCCGCTCAAATGAACATGGAGTCTGCCTTCGGATGGGTCTTCAAAAAAGGAGCATCCTTAGGCACCCGGTAAAGCCTGTCCACCCACCTCGGGACAGCCGGGATAGAGTGAGGCATCTGCCAGACGGTGGTGGTGAGGTCTTGGTGGGGGGCCATCCACAGAGGAACTGGGACTGGAGACAAGGACTCCAAATCGAGGTGCTCTGTGAGACACTGTCTCATTGGGTCCTGTTCCTCTGACTCCCAATCGAAATAATCTCTGAGGGCCCTCAAGATATCTGAAAAGGAAGGATCCTCAGGTGGCGATTTCAGTGAGGTCTTATCTCTCGGCTCGGGTTCCTCCATGATTTCCTCCTCTGAAGAGTCCTCCCTCCCATTGGAACTACCATTGGCCTCCTCCACTGGACGATGCTCAAAGCAAGAAAGGGGAATGTCCGGTCGAGTCTTCCCCAAGAGGTGGACAATCAGACCCAAACTGCTCGGGGAAGGGGACCTATGAAGTGGCGGAGGTGGGAGTCTTGCTTCTGGGTCCAAAACCAACTCCAACCTCGCTCCCTGCCACAAGACTGTAGGAAGGACTTGAAACCAGGCATAGCCAGAGGGGGTGGGGTTGGTTGAGGCTGGGGGGGAGGAGGAGGTGGAGGGGGAACAGCAACTGGCAGAGGGTAATACCCATGTGGACCCATGTAATGGGTATATGGATAATAACCCTGGTAAAACTGTCCCATTGGACTCCATCCAGGAGTGGGAACCTCCGGGTAAGGATCCCCAGGATACCCGTGTGGGTAATGGGGGACAGTGAGGGGACGGTTATAGAACCCCATTGTCAGCCCTGATGTTGGGGGAACCCACGTTTGACCCGCTGTAGTATAGATTAAATTAGGATCCGGCGTCGGAACAGTCCATGTTATAGGGACCGACGTCGGCACCGGCACCACCTGATCCAGTGCCGGAAAAGGATCCGGCGTTGGAGGGGCTGGCGTCGGTACCGGATGAAGAGTCTCAGTGGTAGGATTCGGGTCTGGCGTCAGGCCGACGGAATAGGCCTGACCACTGGGCCCGGGGTCGGGACTGTTGTAGGGACCGGTGGCATTGGAGGTGCCGGCGGTCCTGACATCAGGACTGCTGCGGTAACTGGCGGCGTTGGAGTCACCAGCGGTCCTGGCATCAGAACTGTAGTGACTGGTGGTGTTGGAAGCGCCTGCAGTCCATCCTTGGGCTGAAGAGGGGCCTCCAGGGAAAGGTCATCCGACCGAGGAGGAGCTTCCTGACCCTGGTCCCCAGTGGGAGAGCGAAGGGAAGAACTCACAAAATCAGCTGGTTCACCAGCAACCCAATCGGCCTCGCCGGACATGTCCGAAGTAGAATGTGAGGACATGGGTGAGGGAAGAACAGAAGGGACCGGGGCTGTCTCCCTTCGGTCCCGCCAGACGTCGGTTCTAATGCCAGAAGGCCCTGACAGGGGAACCGAGCCCATGCGGTCATCGGGGACAGCCGACTTAGCAGGTGGGGTCGGGCAGTCGGTGAGAGAAACCCCGACCGACTTAATGACTGAGGCCAGGCCACTGCCCCCAGCCAGGGGAGTCAACTTAACAGCCGCTGGGCGGTCTCTGGAGGAGCCAGAGGCTGACTTACCGGCTAGTGCAGCGCAGTCACCAGAGGAGCCAGTGGCCGACTTATCTGCATGAAGTGTCTCCTTACCTGGGTGCTTCGACGGTGGCTGGGCCTTGCTGGTAGAGGGCCTGACATCGTCCATGGAGCGAGCCCGCTCCCTTGTCTTCTTCTTGTGTTTTTTAGGGGAAGATTTGTCGGACGAGTCCCTAAGCTTGTCCATCTTCTTCTCAAGCTAAAGTAGTTGGGCCTTGAGAAGTTGGGCCTCCAACACCTGCTGTCTCCGCTTTTTGGTAGCCTGATTGAAGGACTGACAGTCGGGGCAGGAGGAGACTGGATGGTCTGGGCCTAGGCAGATGACGCACTTGGAATGCCCGTCTTTGTGTGGTATCTGAGCGCCACACTTGGAGCACTTCTTCTTCGGAGAAGACATGTACCTAATTAAACTAAAAGAAGAAATAGTGAGTTTTGTGAAAACCGCATGAAAACACTTTCCGACGGATGCTGAATGAGTCTGCGGCGGCTGCTTGCAGGCGGCGGGAAAAGGGCTGAAGGGTGGCGTGGGGACCACCCACTATATACCGTCACGCTGACATTGGGTGGGCGGTCCACCCATCAGGGATTGCTAGAAAAGTCTGCCGTGCGGCCCGATGTCAGGCAACGCCAGTCAAACTTGTGATGACCTACTGAAGGAACCCTCTCGAAATAAGATTATGCTTTACCACAAGATTTTCTAATAACAGCCTGAACTCCTCTGGAAGCCACCAACATTGCTGCACAACCGTCATATCCTTGTCTCCTGACATTTGAAATACTAAGATCACATTTCTTCAATGTCTGAGAACGGGTAATCTGCCATACTGGCACCAGTACTAATTTCTGTGTGAATAACATGGATTAATGACTGACGAATTGTGGTAACTCTCGAAACACAACGTAAAACTACCAATAACTGGTCTTGCTTAGAAACATCAAAAGTTGCATCAAGGCAAAAAGTGAAATATACAGACTGATCAATTTATTTTGACTTTGAGATGATAAGTAACTTGAGTAGCCCTTTAGATTTTTCACAGCCAACTCTAGGTGTTGTTTAAGCACTGGGTTATATCATGCAAGTAAAGATGTAATTTCTCTGCACACACCCCTGTTCTTTGAATCCTTATCCTCATCGTGGCCTTTAAAGAGGAACTTCAGTGATAGTCTAAAAAGGTACAGCTTGTAGTCATTATATGCAGTACTAGACCTGAAAAGGGGTGTGCATTTGTTATTTCTGGCCAAGGTTTACTCTGCCTTCCATAATCTGAATTTGTTTTTGAGCCCTGCTGCACTTGCCATTGCTGTTTAGCTGCTGGGCTGCTAGCTCCTGATGACATCATTGTAGGATAGGGGAGTGACTCACACTGTGCAGTACCATGCAGTTGCAACAATGTTGCAAGGGAAACCTACCAGTACTTAGTATACATACTGTGTTCTCCCTCCCCCAAGACACCCTGTGAGCAATGCATTATGCCAAAATCCATATGCCTTGTCAGTATGTTTTTTTTTTGTTTTTTTTTGTGTGTGTGAAATTGACTCTTCGCTACAGTGATGTCACCAGTACAAGCCTAGGTCCACAGAAACACCAGGCTTGCTATAGAAGCCCTGATACACCCTGCAGTTTTTAGCAGCTCAGAATGCAAAAACTAACTGCAGCAGACAGTAATGAAATACATTTCCAGAATCAATGCAAGAAGGGGTAATTTATGCATGAAAGTCAAAAGGACTGGTGAAGGTCCTCTTTAAATGGTAGTCTTAAACTAGCTAGTGTAGCAGTACTATCAACATGCCTTATGACAGGACTGTATCTATTCTCTCTATGTTTCAATTTTAGCTATATTTGCTTTGACCTCTGTTCAGATAATGCTCATCTAACAGTCTAGTAATCAAATAAGGTTGTCATTTTTTGACATTTTGAAGATGTTGTTGGCTGTTGTTCATGTTCAGCAAGTGAGTTGAGCAGAAAAGGAGTGGAACAGGTTTTTGGGGTTGTAGGCATTGGCAGGCATTAGCAGAAGGGAGCAGAGAAGCAGGAGGCTCTGTCAGTTGACTAAGGCAAGGCACCTGTTCACTACTGTGTAACAGTCACTGCTGAGAAAGACAGAAGGTCAAAGGTAGGCCAAAACTGGAAATAGGAGCGACACCAATCTAGGGTAGGAGTATAAAAAGATTTAAACAAAGCACAGGGGATCACAAATAGAAACAAACCAAAACTAGGAAAACTAGAAACACCCTTTCAGGGTAAGGGTACAAAAGTATTTCCAGGTAATACAGGGAGAACAGAAGTTGAGAATGCTGGGAGTGGTGCAGTGCAGTGGCTCTGAGGCAGCAGTTTTCAGAGAGACCTTCTGAAGACTGCAGTGCTGCCCCATTTGCCCACACCTCTCTGGGTTGAGGGGGGAGGAGGTCGCTAGACTCCACTCCGAGTTGGCTAGGATTCTAGGGACCTCTTCCCTCACCCAGGGGCCACCAAGTGTGCCACTGTTACCTCTGAGGATGCCAGGGAGGATGAACAGCTGGATGATGGTGGGCTCTGGAAGGATGGGGATGTTGGGACAGAGGCACATTCCTCAACTGGTGCCTGTATGTAATTTCTACACTGCTCTGGTGGGGCGGACTGCCGGGTGGAGGCACCTGTGGTAGTGACCAGGGAAAATGTGGAGGCCCTCCATAGTGAAGACCCCAAGGAGGGTGGTAGAGGATCCCAGAGGAGAAGGAAGCAACTTCTGGTGGAGGGCTTGATTGAGAGGGGGGTAGATTTGGGAATAAGAAAGGGGGGGAGAGGAAGGTTAGGTGTCTACCTGGCACCATGGCCTGGAGGGATGGGAAGCGGATCCTAAGGATTGCTAGGGTAGCAGGACAGGAGAAAGAGAGATGTATATCATTGTCCACCTGGGAACTAATGACCTGGCTAGAGACAGGGGTGGGATAGTGCAGGGGTAGTTTAGGAAGCTGGGGAGGGGTCTCAGTTAGCATGCTCAGTGGCGTTCGCTGAGGTGACACCCATCTATTACAGGGGACAGAGAGGGATCTCCACACCAGGAGCTTCAACTTGTGGCTGAAGAAATGGTGCAGATAGGAAGGGTTTGGCTACATTGAGGACTGGGGACCCAACTGGGAGGATAAGGGCCTATAACATGCGTGATGGGCTGTATCCATCCAGAAGGGAACCACAGTCTTCCATGGATCATTTAAATGTCATTTTGATGGACATTTAAACTAGCTGAGGGGAGGGGTGGAAGGAATCAAGGAGTCAGAAACTACCACCCCCATAGGCTGAAGTAGAAAGTAAGGAGAATCCAAGGGGAGAGGAATCCCCCAGGGTGCAAACTAACAAAGGAAGCAGGATGGTAGAAATAGAGTGGGAAAGGAACAGAAGCATTAAAAAGAGAGGGGAAAGGAGGAAGGCCAAAAAAGGAAAAAAGGGGTGGCAACAAGCAATAACAGAGCTGGCCCGGTGGTGATGAGGGTTGAGGCGCTGGACACCACACCGGTGACCTGGGTTCAGGAGCGAGCCAAGGTTGTCAGGAATCGGTGGGCTTGGGGAAGGATTGAGCATCCTAAGGACTGCTCTCCTTTCCCAGGAAGGGGGGTCTATGCTTGCGGCAGCGCTGGCGACCTCTAGTGAAAGCTGGAGGTGCAGCATGCACTTGGCAGTAACTGTAGGGGATTGGAGCTGTGGCAGACGTCTTTCGGGTGATGCTGAGCAGGATGTCATTGCATGTCCGAGCTCCAGGGGACCAAAAAAGGAGAAAAATCCCCCACCACCAGGTGAGGCGACAGCAATCACCAGTAGCCCCAGCCACACACCCAATGTCAGCTGCTTCCTCAGACTCTCCCCCTGGGGACTCTGGGGTCTCTCCATGGGGTCAGGGGAGCCCAGAGTCCTGATACCAATGCAGCATACGGAGGAGCTCTTCAGGCAGGCAGTGGAGCCAAAGATCTGAGTGTGGGACCCCGAGAGATGCCCCGGTAGGTGGGAGCAGTAAAAAGAGTTAAAAAAAAAAAAGCAAGAGTGGAAGCAAAATCTGGGATGCCTTGTATGCGAATGCTAGAAGTCTAGGAAATAGGATTCTGCTCCTAGAGACCATCATAGCAGAAGTTAGCCTGGATATTGTGGTCATTACTGAGTCATGGTGCACTGAAAACCATGACTAGGACATGGCCATACCAGGCTGTACTCTGTTCAGAAAGGACCAGGTGGGAAGGAAAGAGGGGAGTGTGGTGCTTTATGTGAGAGAAAGCAGAAAAGCGATGGAGATACAGGGAATAAAGAGGGAGGCAAAGGTACTGTGGGTCACCCTGGAGACAGGGAATGGAGCCACTATTCGCACTGGAGTAATCTACAGACCTCCAGCACAGGAGGAGGAATTAGATAAGGTACTGGTGCAAGCCACTGGCAAGATGGCAGAAAAGGGGGAGGTGCTGTTGGTGGGGAACTTCAACCTGCCAGATGCAGATTAGAGCCTCCCAGCAGCTGCTTCACCTAGAAGCTGGGACATCCTTGACTCTCTGCAGGGGGCATTCTTCAGACAAGTAGTCAGTGAACCCACTCATGATGGGGCAATACTGGACCTGGTACTCATTAACAGGGACAGTATTGCAGACAACAAGGTGGGAGGCCACTTGGGGACCAGTGATCACCATATGGTCAGGCTTAAAATAAGGATGGCTGCAGAATCAAACCACACAAGGGCAAGGGTCCTGGACTTCAGAAGGGGAGATTCTGTGAAGATGGGTGAATGCCTCAGGGATGACCAGGAGAGGGGGGGTTTGGCTGGGATGGAGGAACAGTGGATGAAGCTAAAGGGGAGCATAGTAAAGTCAACAAACCTCTGCATAAAACAAGTGAGCAAAAGTAATAGTGGGAAAAATGCTATGGTTCTCTGGCTGAAAAGGTAAAAGCAAAAAAGGTAGCATTCAGAAGGTATAAGGAGATACTGAGGGACAAGGATAGGGAGGTGTATCAGGGGAAACAGAGGGAAGCAGGGAAAGCAGTTAGGAGTGTAAAGGCACAAACTGAAGACAGAATAGCCTAGGATGTAGCAAAAGGGGACAAGACATTTCTGAGGTATGTAAGTGAAAAGAGGAAGACCAAGGGTGGGACTGTAAAGTTAAAAAGGGAAGAGGGGGACTATGCAGAGGGGGACCAGGTAAAGGCAGACATCCTGAATGGAGGAAGGAGAAGGGGAGGGGCCGCAAAGTAACAGAAGCTTTGGAGAGAGGGAGGGAGGGAGGGAGGTGGACATTAGTCCTTTTTTGGAGGTGTACATCCTGAAGGGACTTGCTAATCTGAAGGTGGACAAAGCAATGGGGCCAGATGGGGTGCATCCAAGGGTATTGAGGGAGCTGAGGGAAATGCTGGCTGTACCTCTGGCAGTTTTAACAGCTCACTGGAAACAGGAGTGGTTCCAGAGGACTGGAGGAGGAGAGATGTAGTCCCACTACACAAAAGTGGCAGGGAGGAGGTAGGCAATTATAAGCCAGTCAGCCTGATATCAGTGTTCAGAAAATTAATGGAATCACTGCTGAAGGAAAGGATTGTGGAATATCTTGAATCCAGTGGGTTACAAGACCCGAGGTAGCATGAGTTCAAAGGAGGAGGTCACATCAAATGAATCTGATAGATTTCTTTGACTGGGTGGCCAAGGAACTAGATCAGGCAGAAGCGGTGGACATGGCCCTCCTAGATTTCAGTAAGGCTTTTGACACCATTCCACGTAGGAGACTAGTAAGCAAGCTGGGTACCTTAGGAGTGGGTCCAAAGGTGGAAAACCGGATAAGAATTTGGTTAGGTGACAGGGTGTAGTGGTAAATGGAGTTCACTGGGAGAAAGGGAGGGTGACCAGCGAGGTGCCTCAGAGAGCAGTGCTGAGACCGATCCTCTTTACTGTCTTTACAAGTGACATTGCAGAGGAGCTGGAAGCCTCTTTGCAGATGGCACTAAAATCTACAATAGGGTGGACACTGGGGGTGGAAAGGATGAGCAGAGACCTGAGAAAACTAGAAGAGTGGTCAAGGGTATGGCAGCTGGGTTTCAATGCGAGAAACTGCAAAATAATGCACTTAGAGCACAGAAACCCAGGAGCAGAGTACAAAATGAGTGGAGTAGTATTGATGACCACCAAGCAGGAAAGAGACCTGGGGGTAATCATATTGGATGACCTATAGGTGGCCAGGCAATGCGACAAGACAGTCAGGAGTGCTAGTGGGTTGCTGGGGTGCATAGGAAGGGGTGTCACCATCAGAAAGAGGGAGGTACTGTTGCCTCTGAATAGATCACTGGTAAGACCCAGCCTAGAGTGCTGTGTCCAGTTCTGGAGACCACATCTCCGGATGGACATAGACAGAGTAGAGGAGGTCCAGAGGAGGGCAACTAAAATGGTGCAGGATCTGCATCAAAAGCTCCATGAGAAGAGACTAAAGGACCTCAATATGTACACCCTGGAAGAGAGGAGGGAGAGGGGATATGATAGAACCCTTTAAATACTTCATGGTGGTAAATAAGGTACAGGAGGGAAGTATTTTTCAGAAGTAAAGATGCTCAGGAACAAGGGGACATGCTAGGTGTAGATTCAGGATTGATGTGAGGAAGTACGTCTTTACAGAAAGAGTGGTGAATTCCTGGAACAGGCTTCCAGTGGAGGATGTCGGGGCAAAAACAGTGGTAGGGTTCAAAAATGTATGGTATAGACACAAGGAAATCATAGTGTAAGGGGGGGGGGAGAAAGAGCTGTAGATCGGACATGGTCTGCAGTAACAGTGTAGGTAGGGAGAAATGAGCAGACTGGATGGGCCAAGCGGTCCTTAACTGCCATCACATTCTACAGAAACATAGAAGTTGTCTGCAGAGAAGGACCTTTTGGCCCACCTAATCTCTCCTATTTTCCCTACCTACCTACTGTGCCACAGCAGACTCTACTCGATCTTTGGTCTTTCCCCCTTTGCCTTATTTCTAATGTCCCCTTGTGTCTATCCTATGCAAGCTTGAATCATGTTACTGTTTTAGCACCCATCACCTCCATTGGGAGGCTGTTCCAGGTGTCCACCACTCTTTCCGTGAAGAAGTAATTCCTCATATCTCCTCTGAGTCTCCCCCCCCCCAGCTTCATAGTGTGACCCCTTGACCTTGAGCATCTTTTTCTATGTAAAATGATACCTTCATGTACCTTATTAATACCTGTGAGGTATTTGAATGTTTCTATCATGTCCCCCTTTTCCCTCCTTTCCTCTAGAGAGTATATATTTAATTCCTTGAGTCTTTCCTCATAGGGCTTCTGATGCAGGCCCTGCAACATTTTGGTTGTCCTCTTCTGTACTGCCTCCACCCTATGTCCTTCTGGAGATGGGGTCTCCAGAACTGGACACAGTACTCAAGGTGGGGCCTCAACATGGATCTATACAGGGGTAACACTACCTCCCCTTTTCTGCTGGTGATGCCCCTCCCTATGCACCCAAGCATCCTGCTAGTTTTCCCCAATGCCTTATCACATTGCTTTGCTACTTTCAGGTAATCAGAAATGATTACCCCCAAGTCCCTTCCTGTTTTGTGATTGCCAATACCTTCCCATCCAATTGGTACGTTGCCCCAGGTTTCTGTGCCCCATGTGCATGATTTTACATTTTTCTTCATTGAAACACAGTAGCTAAACCCTTGACCAATCTTCCAGCTTTTTCAGATTGTCCCTCATCCCCCGTGTATCCACTGTCATCCACAAACAGGCATATTTTCCTTCCAGCCCTCCTGCAATGTCACTAATAAAGACATTGAAGAGGACCAGGCCAAGTATTGACCCCTGTGGCACCCCGCTGGTCACCTTGCCTTCTTCAGAGTGAATACCATTTACCACCACCCTCTGACTCCTGTTGCTCAGCCAACGTCTTAACCTATTTTACTACTTTTGGACCTACTTCTAGGCTGCCCAGCTTGCTCACCAGTCTTCTGTGTGGAACGGTGTCGAAGACCTTACTGAAATCCAGGTAGGCCACATCCACTGCTCTGCCCTGATCCACTTCCTGGTCACCCAGTCAAAGAACTCGATCAGGTTTGTCTGGCAAGATCTCCCCACCCCCACCCCCGTGAAACCATGCTGCCTTAGATCCTATAATCCACTGGTCATAAGGTATTCCTCAATCCTTTTCTTCAGGAGAAGAAGAATCAGCATTTATATAGTACTTTTTCTACACAGTATCCCAAAGCGCTTTACAAGCAATGCTGGACTGGCAGTGAAGTGACTGAATATGTAGTGGCGGCCATATCGCACATCATCACCCACAGCCTGGATAATTGCATGAACCGGTTTATGGGAAGGAGAATGCTGGCCAGGACACTGGGAATGTTCCCTGCTCTTTGCGAAGAGTGCTCTGGGTTCTTTTACTTCCACCTGGACACCCACCAGGACAACACCAGGATGGGCAGAAGGGACCTCGGTTTAACGTCTCATCCGAAGGACAGCACACCCCCACAGTACAGCACCCCCCAATACTGCACTTGAATGCCAGCAATTTTTAGGTGCAAGTCCAATCCCAGTGTGGGACAAGAACCCACGACCTTCTGGTCCAGAGGTGGATGTGCTACCAACTGAGCCATGCTGACACCTATATTGATTATATTGACACAATAGTATTGATTCCATTACTTTACCCACCACTGAAGTCAAGCTGACAGGTCTGTAATTTCCTGCCTCCTCCCTATTATCACTTTTGTGAAGTGGGACCACATCTGCCTTCCTCCAGTCCCCTGGAACTTCCCCATATCTAGTTATAGGTTGAACATTACTGACAGAGGTGTAGCCAGCACCCCCTTGAGCTCCCTCAGTATCCTAGGATGTACCTCATCTGGCCCCATTGCCTTGTCCACTTTTAGTTGTGCTAGTTCCTTGAGGACTCTCTCCTCTGTAAAAGGACTAGTGTCCACCTCCCTTTCTTTAATGTTCTTGTTCCTTATTTGTGACCTGTCACCTACCCCTTCCTCCATAAATACTCTGCTTTTTTTGGTCCTCTTCCATACATATTCCTCTTTCCCCTTTTAACCTTAGTACCCCACATTTGGTCTTCTTTTTTTCACTTATATACCTAAAGAATGTTTTAGCTCCCTGTTTTACTGACTTGGCAATATTCTCCTCTGTTTGGGCCTTTGTGCTCCTAACTGCTTTCCTTACCTCCCTTTGTTTTTCCTGATATCTCTCCCAATCCTCCTCCTTCTGTTGTCTTGTTCCTTCTAAATGCTAGCTTTTTTGCCCTTACTTTCCCCGCCACTTCTTTAGAGAACCACAGTGGTCTCTTTTTTTCTCTTGCCCTTGTTAACCTGCCTGACACAGAGGTTTGTTGCCTTCTTAATGCCCTCCTTTATTTTTGCCCACTGTTCCTCGACTCCACCCAGTTTCCCTATCCCTGCTAGGGCTTCCCTGAGGCATTCTCCCATTTTCTTAAAATCGGTCCTCCAGAAGTCCAGGACCCTCGTTTTAGTGTAGTTCAGTACTGGCCCAGTTCTTATATTGAATCACACTGTACGCCGATCACTGGTCCCCAGGTGGCTACCCATCGTGACATCAGCAACACTGTCCCCGTTTGTCAGTACCAGGTCAAGTATTGCTCCCCTATGAGTAGGTCCCTTAACTGACAACAACAAAAATGGAAAGGGACCTAAGGGTAGTCATATCAGATGACCTAAAGGTGGCCCAGCAATGTGAGAAGGCAGTAAGGAGGGCTGGGGGAATACTGGGATGCATAGGGAGAGGCATCACCAGTAGAAAACAGGAAGTTGTTAGCCCTCTGTACAGACAGTTGGTAAGACCACATCTGGAGTACTGTGTACAGTTCTGGAGACCCCATCTCCGCAAAGACATAGACAGGGTGGAGGCTGTTCAGAGGAGGGCAACCAAAATGTTACAGGGTCTGCACCAAAAGACATATGAAGAAAGACTAAAGGAGCTTAGGATGTATAGCCTCGAGGAAAGGAGGGAGAGGGGAGACATGATAGAAACTTTCAAATACCTCAAAGGAATCAACAAAGTCCAATAGGGTAGCATCTTTCAGAAAAAGAGATGTGCAAGAACAAGGGGGCACAATTTGAAGATAGAGGGGGGCACGGCTTAGAGGTAATATGAGGAAGTATTTCTTCACAGAGAGGGTTGTAGATGCATGGAACGGCCTTCCTGAGGAGGTCGTAGAGTCAAAAACAGTGGGGGAATTCAAGAATGCATGGGACAGACATAAGGCAGTTCTGGAGGGTAGGAGGAAGTAGGCTGTTGGTTAACTAGGATCTGCATCTTATCTGTTAGGTAGGGAATTGGGCAGACTAGGTGGGCCAAGCAGTCCTTATCTGCCATCATATTCTATGTTTCTAACTAGTTGCCTGAGGAATGCCCCCTGCAGGTAGTCCAGGATGTTCCTATTTCTAACTTGCCGCATCTGGGAGGCTCCAATCCACATCCAGTAAATTGAGGTCCTCCACCAGCAATACTTCCCCCTTGCCTGCCTTCCTTTGAATTGCTTCCAACATATCCTTATCCACCCTCTACTCCCTGTGTGGAGGTCTGTAGATCACTCTTGTATGAATAGCGGCCTCCTTCTGTGTCTACAGGGTGACCCACAGGAACTCTTCTCTTCCCTGCACCCCGTGTATTTCCATAGTTTTTATATTTTCCCTCACATAAAGAGACACTTCTACCCTCTTTGTGCCTACCCTGTCCCTTCTGAATAGAGTATAACCTGGTATGGCTACATCCCAGTCCTGGTTTTCATTGCACCAGGGCTCAGTAATTGCAACTATGTCCCGGTCTGCTGTTGCCATGGTGGCCTGTGGGTCTGTAATCCTATTGCCCAGACTTCGAGCATTTGCACTTATGGCTCTCCAGATTGTAACATAGAAACATAGAATCTGATGGCAGACAAGGACCGCTTGGCCCACCTAGTCTGCCCATTTCCCTACCTAATGGATAAGCTGAAGATCCTAGTTAACCAACAGCCTACTTCCTCCTACCCCACCCCCCAGAATTGCCTTATGTCTATCCCATGCATTCCTGAATTCCGCCCATTTTTGACTCCACGACCTCCTCAGGAAGGCCGTTCCATGTATCCACAACCCTTCCATGAAAAATACTTCCTTACATTACCTCTGAGCCTTCCCCCCTCTATCTTCAAATTGTGCTCCCTTGTTCTTGCACATCTCTTTTTCTGAAAGATGCTACCCTCTTGGACTTTGTTGATTCCATTGAGGTACTTGAATGTTTCTATCATGTCCCCCCTCTCCCTCCTTTCCTCAAGGGTATACATATTAAGCTCCTCTAGTCTCTCTTCATTTGTCTTCTGGTGCAGACCTTGCACCATTTTAGTTGCCCTCCTCTAGACAGCCTCCATCCTGTCTATGTCCTTATGGAGATGGGGTCCCCAGAACTGCACACAGTACTCCAGATGGCATCTCACCAACTGTCTGTACAGAGGGATAACAACTTTCTGTTTTCTACTGGTGATGCCTCTCCCTATGCATCCCAGTATCCCCCAGCCCTCCTTTCTGCCTTCTCATATTGCTTGTCCACCTTTAGGTCATCTGATATGACTATCCCCAGGTCCCTTTCCATTTTTGTTGTTAGTATCTCACCCCCCATTGTGTACTCTTCCCCTGGGTTTTTGTTTCCCAGGTGCATTACTTTGCACTTCTTTGAGTTGAATCTAAGCTGCCATACATTTGACCATTCCTCCAACCTTGCCAAGTCCCTTCTCATCCCTTCTCATCCTTTCCACCCCACTTCGTGTATCAGCCCTGTTGCAGATCTTTGTGTCATTTGCAAAGATACATACTTTTCTTTCCAGTCCCTCCGTAATGTCACTTATAAAGACATTAAAGAGGACTGGTCCCAGTACTGAACCCTGCAGTGCCCTGCTAGTAACCTCCCTTTCTTCAGAGTGGACTCTGTTTACTATTACCCTCTGCATTCTGTTGTCCAGCCAATTGTTTACCCAGGCTACCACCTTGGGACCCACTCCAAGGCTGGCTAACTTGTATATTAATCTTTTGTGTGGGACTGTGTCAAATGCCTTGCTAAAGTCTAGGTAGGTCATGTCCACAGCCATTCCCTGGTCTACTACTTTGGTAACCCAGTCAAATAAATCTATTAGATTCGTTTGACATGACCTTCCTACTGTGAATCCATGCTGCCTTGGGTCATGTGCCCTGCTGGCCTCTAGGTACTCAACAGTTCTTTCCTTCAGAAGTGATTCCATCATTTTCCCTACAACTGAGGTCAAACTTAACAGATCTGTAGTTTCCTGCATCTGCCTTGCTCCCAATTTTGTGCAGTGGAATCGCATCTGCCCTCCTCCAGTCCTCAGGTACCACCCCATCCTCCCATGATTTGTTAGAGTAGTCAGTGGTGTCACTAGTTCTACCCTTAGTTCTTTTAGAATTCTTAGCTGAATCCTGTCAGGCCCCATTGCTTTGTCCACCTTCAGTTTTAAGAGTTCTTTCAGAACCCTTTCTTCTGTAAATGGACTGGTATAGACCCCCCTACCCAGAGTGTTTCTATTGTTTGGTTAAGGTACCTCCCCCTCCTCTTCTTTTGTGAATACTAAGCAGAAGTATTCATTCAGTATACCTGCTTTTTCACTGTCACCCTCTGCCCACATTCCCCCCTTTATTAAGCCTCAGTATCCCTCCCTTGGTCTTTCTTTGCTCCCTAATGTACCTATAAAAGGTTTTATCCCCCTTCTTAACAGAGATGGCTATCTTTTCCTCAGTTTGGGCCTTTGCTATTCTGACTGCCTTCCCTGCCTCCTCCTGCTTTAACTGATATAGTTCTCTGTCCTGCTCCTTCTGTGTTTCCTTATATTTCCTGAATGCTATCCTTTTTTCCTTAACCTTCCCTGCCGCTTCTTTTGAGAACCATAGTTTTTTTTCCTTCATTTTGTTTTGTTGATTTGCTTTACACAAAGGCTTGTTGCTTCTGTGATGGCAGTTTTGGTTTTTCCTCAGTGTTCTTCCACCCCTCCTTTTTGCCTGTTTGCTAGTGTTTTTCTGTGGCACTCTCACATTTTGCCAAAGTCAGCCCTCCTAAAGTCCAACACCCTTGCTTTTGTATGACTTGATTCTACAGCTGTGTTTGTGAACCACACCGTTTGGTGGTTGCTTGTTCCCAGATGGCTACCCACTTCTAAATCTGAGATGTCTCTCTCCATCCCCATTTGAGAGTACCAGATCTAAGATTGTTCCCTCCTGAGTGGGCTCCAACTCTAGCTGTCTGAGGCATGCCCCCTGTAGGGCATCGAGAATGACCCTGCTCTTGGATGTGGCTGCAGTAAAGGTGCTCCACTTAACATGTGGCATATTCAGATCCCCCATCAACAATAGCTCTCCTTTTTCTGCCATTCTAAGGATTCCTTCTATCATTTCCTTGTCCACTGCCTCCCCCTGAGACAGGGGGGTCTATAAACAACCCCTGTGCGGATTATGGTGCCATTTCCTGTCACCAGGGTGACCCACAGTGCCTCCTCCCCTCCCTGTTTACCTTTTAGTTCTGTTGCTTTGATTCCTTCTCTTATGTAGAGAGCTGCTACTCCTCCTCTTTAACCCTCCCTGTCCCTCCTGTAGATTGTGTACCCTGGTATGCTGACATCCCAGTCATGGTTCTATGTGTATCATGTTTCTGTGACTGCCATGATATCCAGGCGTCCCTCTTCCACCAAGGTCACTAGTTCAGGGAGATTGTTACCCAGACTTGGGCACTGGTACACATCGCCCTCCATCTTTTGATGGCCTTACCCCTTTTAGGCCCATCCCTGTCCTTACTGCCTTTGTGTTTTTCTGGATTTGCCTCTGTCCTGCTCCCTATCAACTTCTCTACCTTTGTGTCTACTTCGCTAATTACCTTGTTTTATTGGGGGGGCTGGGATTTCCCTGTTTCTCTTCAGCGCCTCCCCCCTTGGCTAGTTTAAATGCTTGCCAATGAAGCATTTAAATCCATCACCTAGGATCCTGGTTCCCCTCCCAGACAGATGCAGACTATCACTCCAGTATAAGCCTGTATCCCTCCAGGTAGACCCCCAGTCCCCAACAAAGCTAAATCCCTGAGCTCCGCACCAGTTTTTCAATCAGTCATTGAATCCCATGGTGCAGAGCACCCTAGCCTCACCCATGCCATAGACAGATAGCACTTCCAAGAAAGTCACCATGCGTGCCACTTGTCTAAGGCCCCTCCTGAACTCCAAAACTCCTGCTGCACTGCTCTGATCCCATTCCCAGCCAGGTCATTTGTCCCTAGGTGGACAATGACATCCAGCTCCCTCCCTCATGCAGCTGCTCCTATGATCCTGAGGATTCACTTCCTGTCCCTCCAAGCCATGGCACTGGACAGGCACCTTATCTCCCTCTCTCTTCCCCAGTTCTACTCCCTAATGATTAAGTCCCCCACCAGGAGTTGTTTCCTTCCCCTGTGGGGTCCCGTGCCACCCTCCTGTGGGTCTCCTTTGTGGAGGTTCCCAGCATCCTACTTATTCTCCACTGCAGGTGTATCCATAGAGGAACCATGCTCTGCCAGAATGGTGAATGAACTGTGAAGAGGCACAACTGGAGGGATGCATCTCTGTTCCACCATCCTCACCCTCCCTAAGCCCACCATGGTCCAACCACTCCTCTTTCTTGGCAACCTCTGAGGCAGTGGTGGTGGCCTGGGTGGTCCTTGGGTGGGGGAGGAGGTTTCCCGAATCCTCGCCAGGTCAGCATGAAGACGGGCAACCTCCTCCCTCAGACCAGAGAGGTGCCTGCAAATAGGGCAGCAACGCAGCCTCCAGAACATCTCCCGGAAGACTGCCTCTCCACAACCAGTGTACTGCACCACTCTCCACATGTCTATCTCCCTTCCTGTTTAAGGATTTTTTTTTTTTTTAGTGTGTGCAAGTGTATGAGTGTGTTTACCGCTTATTCAGTGTGCTGTGCCTTTAAGGATATGAACATGTGTATGTCCTTTGCACTTTTGGGGAAGTGATGTCAGAACCCCTGATATAAAGGAAAGGATGCACTAGCTGGCCCAGTAGTGCTGAGGGTTGAGGTGCTGGACGCCATACCTCGCGCCACGCTCGTGACCCAGGTTCGGGAATGAGCCCGGGTCATTGGGGGTCGGCAGGGGAGGGAAGAGATCGAGCATCTGATGGACTGCTCTCTCTTCCCAGGAAGGGTTCAGTGGAGTGCCCGCTCGTGGAATGGCCTTTGGCGGTGGCCAGGGGTGCTGACATGGCAGCATGGCGTATGCTGGAGGTGGAGCTGCGACACGATGTTGCCTTGCAAAGTCGCGCTCCACAGGGGAGGGAGGGAGTAACTAAGAAGACAGATCCCCACCGATGGGGATAGGTGAAGGCATCACGGACCCCGGGCAGCCACACTCCAAGGCTGGGCACCTCTCCTCGAGCCTTCCCCCGACCACCTGGCAAATTAGATTATAGATAGAGCATCCTGGGAGGATAGAGTGGCCCTACCTCAGAGGTTGCAGAGCTGGGAGGTTTGCCAGGGTGGTTCAGGTGAGGAGAAGGGTGCTTCAGGCAGGAGGTAGCACTCCAGTGGTCAGTGGATGCCGGAGAGAGTTCTCCTCTGGCAGAGCTACAAACAGAGTTCGAAAGAAAAAAAAAAGGAAATAATGCACTTGGGGCAGGTGGGGTGAGGGGCAGGGAGGTGGGTTGGACTAAGCCCATGCCCTCCAGAAACAACCAACTACAACTCTGACCCACCACCCCAGTGAGTGCCTTCCTTCTTTTCAGACACCTATTTCACAGAGTTTAAGTAACAGGTTTAGTCACAGATGACTGCATATATTCTCCTAGCTAGATTTTCTCCCTGGCAAATAAAAGTTACACTAAGAAAAGTCAACCCCAAAAACAGAGAACCAACACACTGACTTCTACTTACTTAGATAGGCCCCAAAATTAAGAATTCAATTCATTGTACTCTATTAAATCACCTCCTTGCTATAAGGAAGCTGGTGGCTGCTCTCTGCCGTGCTGCCACCCTCCCTCCTTTTTCCCATTTGCCCTCCCTTATTTCCTCCACTGTTTTTCTTTTTCTTTCTATTTCTCTTCCATTCTATCCCTTGGATTCTTATGTTAATTGGTTCCTTTTGGTATTTTTCTCCTTCCAGATTCCCACTACTGACCTTGTAAGCCTGTGGGGGGGGGGAACCGTTTATGTCTCCCAGCCTCATCCCCCCCTCTCGTCTAGTTTAAATGCTTGGCAATGTAGCATTTAAACTTTCACTGAAGACCAAGGCGCCCCTCCTGGATGGATGCAGGCAATCACCCTTGTACAGGCCTTTATCCCTCCAAGTGGGGCCCCAGTCCCCAATGAATTCAAATTCCTCCTCTCTGCACCATTCCTTCAACCATACGTTGAAGTTCCTGGCTTGGAGAATCCTGTCCTCTCCCTGTCATAGACAGGTAGCACCTCTAAGAAGGTCACAGATTGTGCTAATTGCCTAAGACCCTTCCTCAATTCTCTGAACTCTTCCTCAAGTATTGTTGGCTCATCTCCAGCCAGGTCATTAGTCCCCAGATGGACAATGATGTCCAGCTCTCCTTCCCTTCCTGCTGCCCCAGCAATCCCTTGGATCCTCCTTCCATCCCTTCAAGTCATTGCACTGGGAAGGCACCTAACCTCCCTCTCCTCATCGCTACCTGCCTCAACTGTATCCCCCTCACTATGGAGTCCCCTACCAGCATTTGCTTCCTCCTCCTCTGGGGTCCTCTGCCACCCCTCGCCGTGGTCTCCACTATGGAGAACCCCCACATCTACCCCAGTCACTACTTTGGGTGCCTCTGTGGGACATTTCCACCCAGCCAGTGCGGAGTAGGAGTTTCATAGTGGTACCAGAGGGGGGATGTGCCTGCGTTCCAACACCCTTACCCTCCCCTCTCCAAGCCCACTGCTGTCCAGCCATTGCTCCTTCTTGGCATCCTTTAAGGTAGTGGTGGCAGACTAGGTGGTCCCGGGGTAGGGGAGTAGGATCTCCAAACCCAAGCTAACTCAGCCTTGAGTCTGGCAACCTCCTTCTTCAGCCCAGAGGGGTGCACACAGATGGGGCAGCAATGTACCCTCCAGAAGGTCTCCCTGAAGACTGCGCCCCACAGCCATTGCACTGCACCACTCTCATTATCCTATACTTCCTACTCTTTCTGTAATTTTAGCCCCCTGAATTCCTTTTATTTCCTTAACCTATATAAGAGCTAACTTAACCCCCCCCTTTTTTTTCTCCCTCCCACTCTAGATAGGGTGCTTCACCTTTTCCCAAACTATTGCTTTTTTAAACCCTTTTCTACCTTACCCTAGGATAGGGTGTTTCACCTATCCACACTCTTTTGCTGACTTTAAGCCCTTTTCTCTCCCTACCCTAGATAAGGTGTTACACCTACTCCCAAACATTTAGCTTACTATAAACTCTTATTTACCCCTCCCCTAGACAGGGTGTTTCACTTATACCCAGTTCCTGGCTTGACCCTAACACTCCTCACTCCCTTGTGGCACATGAGCTACAGTAAGAATAACAGGAACTTGCTTCCCTGCCTCCTCCTGCTTTGCCCAGTCACCTAGTTCGCTCCTCTACTGGTCCCCCGCATCCTTTTTGAGGAGCAGAGTGCTTGGCTGCTGGCTGCCTGGTTGGGCTGACTCCAGTGGGAAGACTCTGATGTCCTTTTCGCATGGGTCCTTTGTGCAGGGGACCGCTTGGAGGCCTAGTCCTTATGAAGCAGAAGCAAAATGGAGCTAGGGCACACTTGACTCTGCTTTCACAGGTCACAGGCCCCTCCCATTTAGCTGTCTCGGGTAGCAGTTAAGTGATAGGGGAAGGGGGGAAACTGTAGCTGCTTTCCCCTGTTCCTTTCCCAAATCTGCTGCTTCCAAAAGTTTCTATGTTTCAGGGCTAGTACTGTACCTATACATAAAACTGCTGGCTTAGAATATGCATGTTGTAAAATCCCATTGTTAATACCAGCTATCTAGTGGCATAGGTCAGGAAGCATAGGCAGACCAGGAGGAGTTATAAAATTCACAAGTAGTAGTTTATCATTAGTATCAATAACAATGAAATAGAAAAAAATTAAAATTGTACAGGATAGCTCTTCATACAGGGAGTACAAACAAAAAGTCCTTTATCTGAGTTTGCCTTTAAAATCTCCCCAAACAAAACATTGCTCTCTTTTTATGTCTTTTCCCAGTAGTTTAAACTCTGCATCTTGATTATTATTAAGTCTCCTGTTTTCCACAAAATGTCATAAAACATTGTCAGTTTCTTTCATGAGGTCAGCCTCAACAGCACATCTAGTCTCAACAGGTGCAACAAAATATAATATTTTGTCCCAGAGCTCTTCTCCTGTTGACAATTCTGTAAAGTAGCTTGTGGAGGTCAAAATACATCTCAAGGTCAGCCCCCTCTATTACAGATTATTTTTTTTAAGAAACCCAAATAGCTTTCTGCCATCATTTCAACAAAGTAAAAACATACATTTGCAAGCCAAGGGATTCCAGTTTCATATGTAACCCCCCTGCAAATTGGGGTTCTCAAAAGTCTCCTAATAGCTTGCCTAAAGGCCCCAGCCTGGATGGTGTTCAGTATTTAAGCCGCTTATTTGTGAGCACTTTTAGAGCCTCCGGTACTGTCTCTTTAAGAGCTGTCTGCTTACAGGCAGGACTGGAACCTGGGGGAACTGTGTGGTTCCCTGCTCGAGTCCCGCTCGAGCTGCTGACAAATTGCTCTGTTTCTGCCGTTGCTAAGTGGGCAGAGTGAGCACTATTCAGGGATGTAGCTGTTTGCTAGCGATCTGTTAGAGTGGTAGTGGAAATGTAATTTGTCTAACCTGCCTTTCTTGCAGCTGGGACTTTATGTGCTTTGCCCCTCCATTTTGGATCTGAACTGCAGACTAGATCCAATCAAGAGGGAGGGGCACCTAAAATGGAGTATTGAGTGACCAACCAGGATGAGAATTCTCTCGGGAGCCAGCTGGCCATGGGGGATATAGCCAGTAATTCTGGGAAGTGAAGTTCTGGACTGTGGCACCTTTTCGCACCAATGGGGGAAGTTTTAAGTGATTGGCAACTGAAGCCCACCATTTGGACCAGGTGGTGCCCGACTGTAATTCCCTGCCTGGTGGCTGAGAAGGCAGATCTGTTGTGACTGCAACTGGGGAAGGAGTTCCAGGCTTCTGCGCTGCAGAGTTTTCGTGCGGGAAGTGTGTGTGGAGGCCAAAAGTCAGGCGGCGCAGTTTGCCATGGCGATTTAGACTGAATCTGCTGTGACTGAGGAGAGGAGAGGCTGTGCAGCCAAGAATCAGGCTTACCCTGTAGAGGACTGGAGAAACTGCTTCATCGTGCTCAGTCTGTCAGGAAAGTGAAGCTGCATTGCGAACCCCCGGGTTGGCAGTAAGTGCGATCAGGACCTGAGAGCAGCTACCTGGTATGGTAACTTCTTTTACATATAAATGTGTGGGTGTGTCCTGCTTACAGAACCCTGTTCCCCTGCTGTGCAAAGGGTGTCCAGAAATCCACGCCACTCTCGGGGACAGTGTCCAGCCTAAAGTTAGTGAGTGAAAATCAGGGTAGCTCCCTGCCATCTGTACCTTTAAATTGCAAGTGTTTCATCTGATTTTCTTTCTTGCTACATGAACTGAGCCAACTGGCTGCGGATTACAAATTGGGTATTGTGCAAGTGTTTTCCATCTCAGGGCCCCAACCAGCTGCATCGATCCTGGCTAGCCCCTCTCCATCCTGCTTACCCAGTGAAAGTGACATTTAGGGACTCTGAAATTGTGCACAGTACTGTGAATATTAATGTGATTGATCTAATTAACATGATTTCCCCCTGTCCTTGTTGCCATCCCCTAAATAAATCAGATCTGGTTGTTTCAGCAAAGTTACACTGACTAAGGCATGTGTTTGTGTTGAAGTATTGTACAGTGGCTATCGTATTACATCCTCTTACTTTACAGGGGGTCCCCAAAGTCAAGCTGACCGAACCAGTCCTGGGGGTAAGTGTACATTATGAAGATACTCCTGACATATTGTGTGGGCCACTAGTGGAAAGAAAGGGGGGTTGCAGTGTCCCAGAGGGCTGTGACCAAGTCAGAATAGACAGTATCAACCCTGACCTCTGGGTGGAGGCACCCGCCATTGGACCTAGGCCCCTCAACCTGTCAGTAGTCAATCAGGCAGGGGTAGTAGCCCTTGGGATAGTGCCACCTGGGGGTTCCACATATAAAGATTCTCTTATTTTTAACCACAGAGAAGCAAGAGGAGACAGAAAGAATAGAAACAGCAAATGAAGGAAGGGAGATAACGGGGTGAAATTGTGAGACCATTGGAACTTCCAATTCCTAGGAGCCACAAGAAAATATGATTGTGCAGTCAGACAGGCAAAAGACAGACAAGTGGCAGAACAGGAGAGAACAAACTGGATCCTTACTTTTAACACCTTCTGCATAACACATGGGACAGGGTCTTACCCAACAGTGTCACAAAATCCAACTCAGCACCACAGGCAGCCTCCTGATTGGGGGGGGTCAGGCAATGAAGGGGCAAGTCCAAAGTCCTGCAATTAGCAGAAAAATAGCACCACACAGCCCCGCACCCCAAATTAATCCAAGGAGCTGAGAACCCGACTGACTCCTGAGATACCTGATACAGATGCTAGCAGCTCAGAACAGAAGCACAGTTAGAATGTGGCAATTCAAAAGCTACGCCACTTCAATTGAATGGAGGCCTCACCCAGTACCACCGGCAGCCTCCTGATTAGAGGATTGGGCAACCAAGGGGCAAGTCTCAAAGTCCTGTGATCATCAGGAAATCAGCACTACAAGTTAATGCAGGGAGCAAGGATAAGGGAGCACAACTGACTTCTGACACTGACAGTTTTTAAAATACTAATGAAATGATGCTGCTGAGTGTCACAGAAACAGGGCCTGTTTTTTGTCTCACAATCCCATTTTCATGAAATAAACATCTGCTTTCATGACAGTCTCAAAGTGGAAAAAATACAGATATGTTTGCAGGGCCATGCACCTCTACACAAGGGTGCACTGTGTGCGGAGGTTATACTACCCTTGCACAGGTCACGGTTGGGCCTACAGCTACAGTATGGAGTCCAGTACTGGTGCCCACACCTCAAAAGGACATTAACCTGCTGGAGAAGGCTCAGAGGAGGGCTAGAAAGATGATAGTGGGTCAGCAGGGTAAGGCATAAGAGGAGAGGCTGAGGGCACTGAACACATACTCCCTGGAAGACAGAAGAGAGAGAGAGAGAGGAGACATGATTGGGACCTGCAAGTACTTGAAAGGGATAGATAAAGTGGATAAGGAGGGTCTATTTAAGCTGAGTGGCAACTATAACATGAGGGGGAACAGTCTTAAGCTGGAGGGAGGGGGGTTAGGAGGGAGGTCAGGAAGCACCACCTCACAGAGAGGGTGGTGGACACTTGGAATGTGCTGCCAGAAGAGGCGGTCTCATTGAAGTCATTGGGCAACTTCAAGAGAGGCAGGATAGGCATGGGAGGAGGTAAGGACCATGGGTAGGGAAGATGGGAGGAGTTGGGTGGGAAAGCAGAGACAGTAGCTCAAGCTGTGGACTCTGCAATACGAGCAGACTAGTTAGACCAAATGGCCTTCTCCCTGATGGTTTCTTCATATGTCCGTATGTCATTCACAACCCCAGTCCTCCCTTTCATGGCCCCTCCTCTCATGCATGGAGGAGTGCAGAGAGGCAAGGGGGTGGGACGTGGGTGGAGTGGCAGACACCGGCAGCAATCCAATCAAATGCTATCCCATCAGCAGACTGGATCCACTGCTCCATGTGGCGTACAGCATTGTGGGTACTGCTGTACAGTGGTACCTTAAGGGGCCTCTGTAATAGATTAAGTTGCCATCTGGTAGCCCCCCAGCAATTGATGCCTGTTAGGAGGGCTGGGCAGCAGGACAAGGGTGGATGCTTGACCCACTGGGTCCACTATCAACCAGTATGAGGGGGTGCATAATGGCTACGGCAGAGTGCCTGCAAGCATAGCCTGTGCCCCCTTTTCCAGCACAGCGTACCACTATGAATGGTGTATAGCCATATCGCACCCCATGTCACTCTCCCTCGAAGGGTCTGGTACACAATGCTGCTCATGGCCATGGGATCCAGTGCAAAAGGGGCACATGTCCCTTTTGTAGCTTGCTGTCAGGGTCCAACAGGACACCCGATGCATGGCTTTCCATTGTAAGGCTGTCTACGCAACATATATCTGTGGCATGTAGGTATGATGTTTATGGGGCCCAATGGTTGGTCAATGGGGGGGTGAAAGTGCCTTGCGGCCAGTACCTTTGCTGTGTAAGAGCCAAATACCTCACCTACACAATGTGCCTGGCATCCTGCCTGTTGCACTAAGCTAGTCATATAGAGTAGTGTGCCATCTGCCTCTTTCCTGCCACCTTGACTATGGCACTGAACTCTTTTAATGTCTCAGACGTTTCTTCATGCTATAGAACCAATTAGTACCTGCTCTTCTCAGGCACATTACTTTGCCTACTTTCTGACTCAACTCCAGCTCCTCTGTATGTCCCTTTATGCAGAGGATCAAGTGCACAGTACAAGTCACGTGTCTCCTCTGATGTGCAGATCTCCAAAATACTTGCATGAGTATAAAAATTAATGTTGTCCTGTGCTCCTCAGAGATTAACTTGCTGATGTGAGTAAGGATTATGTAACTTTCTTCTTTGTTCTGTAATATCGGCTCTGTTCATACTGTATGTTTGGAAAAAATGTGAAAATAATACAGCATGGAATGTAAGTGTCTTTGAGTATCTTGTTAGCTAAAACGTAACTGTGAATGCAACTGTTTTATTTAAAACTGTATCTGTCAGCCTCCATGGAGTGCCCATGTAAATGAGGTATTCCATTTTAGGGTCTGCCTTGTATTAAATTCAAATAATTTTTCTAGAGTATCACTGGTTCTTTACCATAGAAGACTAATGGCTGTTTGACTTCCAATACTGGACCTGACTACATAGCTTCTATTCCCCCTCGCAGACTCAGACTGACTTGTATTCTGTGCCCAGCTCTGCCTCACAGCACAGACATCACAGAAATGAACAGATGCCTAACTTAAGTCAGTTTGCCCTCATAGCACACTGACTTTTTCCAGATAAATAGAGCTTCTGAACCCTTCCTGTCCCCTATTCCAAAGAAAGTAATTAGTATTGTCCAGCTACCAACCTACCACCTTTGTGCCAAAACTCTTTCCCCACACCCACCCCCCACACACCACTGTGATCTGCACTCTAGTATGGAAGACCTTCTCTGGAGGAATGACTGCTAATGCATGGTACCCTTCTGATTTTCATATTCTGGACTAACACACTTCCGATTTCTCTTCCCATCTCATGCCAACTCCTCCCTCTCCCTACACCACCTTTTGCTTTAATCCCTACTCTCCTTGCTAGGAGATGTCACCTGATTGTTTTGTTAGAGGCTTCCCTTTCTTCAGAACATGCCTCCCTTCTCACCTTCAGACTTTTCCATCACGGCTGTCTTTCAAGAGGCATGTCTGACAACTGACCCGCCCTGCTTGTGGTCCGGAATAATGCTCACTGCATTACTTTTTGTTTCTGTTTTCCACTGGAATATGTACCATTTTCTTTGTAACATGTGTCCCTTTCGGAGCTTATTAGCTAATTTATTGTAGTCTCAGAGTTTGGAGATGGGGCCCTGCCTGCCAGCGAGGGGGGGGGGCTCAGCCCAGAGGGTTTAAAAGGGAGGTTTTGCACAAAAGATGGAGTCCCCTGGGAAAAAGGAAGAAGAGGAGGCAGCCTGTGAAGTGTTCAGCCATGAGGGCCAAGGTTCAGGGCCTGGGTGGCATGCTTGCCACCCCGGCCCTCTGCTCTCAAAGACCGTTGGAGACTGTAGCAGTCGGGAGTCCATGTGGGGACTGGAGCACCTTGTTGGGACCACCTGCACCATTTGTGGAGCCAGACCCTTGGAATAAAGAGTAGCGTCCCACCTCGTGACCTCTGGCACCGTGATGGGACAGCACAGGTGGGTCCTTGTATCCTCGTCTGCGGGGTGAGAGTGAGTGAAGCCCTGTGCCAGGTCTTTGGGGCAGTGTGGTGGTGGCAGTCCATACTGCAGGGAGGTCAGTAGTGGCAGGCTGTCTCCCTTTTCTGGTGGCACTTCGGCGTGGCCTTGAGGCATCTGGAAGCCTATACAGCCAAGCAGCAGAAAGTGCATGGGTCTCTGGGATCACCAGGGCTCTGCAGAGTCTGTGTTGCTCTGGGATGCTCGGAGCTGCACTGGCTTCGGATAGAGGGGACTTGGCATTTCTTGATAGGACTTTGTTTGTAGTTGTAACAGACCATCCAAACTGGAGAGCTCCGGATTTGAACCAGTGACACTGGGAGTTACCACTTTCCTTTTTCAACTACTCTAAATCTTGCAGCTGCTACTGCAGTCATGGCCAGTGTGTTAGGTGTGTGAAGAGGTGAACCATAAGTGTGTGCAGGAAAGAAACTGGGAGAAAAGATCCTTTGAGGCCTGGTTTTCTGCCCAATAAAGTTGCTGCTGTCAGGATTCACAGAGCATTTTTAGCTTGGAAGGAGCATTGTAGTGAGAAGCTTTTGGGAAATGAAAGTTTGCTGCAGACTGTATAGGGCTTTGTGCCCAGAAGGTTACCCACCGTGTGATTTGAACCCCATGCTCCATGGAGTGTTTTGATCAAATCTGCAAATTAAATCAGTTTTTTTTTTCTTTTACTTCTGAGTGGAAAATGGATTCAAATTATGGCACTCTATGAGTGTATTAACTAAGCTTGCCCCCACAGCTGCTGTCACCCCTCACTGCTGAAGTATAGCCTGCATTCCATGAAGACACCTCATCGAAACCCAGGTAACGAGTTTAATTTTCTGGGACTGTGTCTCTGGCAGCAAGTGCACTCTCCCCCTAAGTTACCATCTGGCATACCCCTGTGTCTCGTCCCCTGTTTTTGTTATTGACCCCAGGATATGTCTGGAAATGAGTTGTTTTTCAACTCAATGTGCCTTCTTGGTTAAAAAAAAAATATTTGTGGCCTGTGAAGTTTAGCAACACTATTATCTAATGCAACTTAATACAAGAAAGCATATCTCTTTTAGTAAATGGTGAGGGTTTTGCCATTCTAGCTGCAAGATGAAAGTTGTTATTGTAACAGGTTTATGTTTTCTGTCCTACAGTAACAAGAAATTATGTAATTGTTGTATCTGGTTGTTTACAAGTGTATTAATGCTGAAAATGATTAAAATAGTTTAATAAAAATTATAACTTGTGGCTGCTCCCAATTCTGGCTGTTAGCAGACCTTGGTTGTTCTGGAATACCATGTTCAGCAGCGATATTTGTTCCAGTGTGTGTCGTACTTTTTGGTAATAAGTTTTACCCCTCTGTCACCAGAACTAGCCCCTTCAGTCCAGGTTTCTAGCTTTATGCCACCCTCCTCTGGCACTTACCTCAACCTCCAATACATAAAGCAGCTCCTGCCTTTTGCTTGTTCCTTGGGGGGGGCACCTTTCAGCTGCCCCATCAGTCCTCCAGTGTCGGAGGCTGAGCGGTCAGTTGTGAGGGCAAAACTCAGAGGCACCAGGTTTCATCCAACAAGAGCGTGAAGTGTGCATGCGCATGCAACTGCTTGGCAGTGCGCAGCGCTAGCTGGCATCCTCCCACCCCGCACTGCTCAAACTGCACTGCCACCTCTGGTCACCCAGATGGCTGCACTGCAGCAAAGCCTGATACCCTCCCTCCCCAGAGGAGGAAAGCATCCTCTGTGATGCTTACTTCTCCTCCTCCCCTACCTGACCCTCGATGTCCCAGTCCCATTCCAGAACCGGGTCACTGGCATCACGAGTATGAGCCCTGCCACTGCACCATTGGACATGTGTATGTACTTTTCTCTGCTTACCTTAGCCAGTTGTTTGGAAATCCAGCTCTCTACCTGGCTACAGTTATTGATTGATTCATTCGTTGAATGATTGATTTATGTACTGAATTGTGGATATTTTATGTGCCTTCTTTATTTTTCTTAGTTTTGTTAAGCAGTTCTGCCTTGTACATTGTTTGATTGCAAATTACTGCACATTGTTTATCTTGCTCTGGTCCATGTGCCATACCCCCCCCCCTCCCCACCTCCCCAAAACCACCCCACAGGACACAGCTGGAAATGAGCTGTTTCAGCTCAGTATGTTCTCTCCTGGACAAAATATTTGCATTTGAAGTAGATCAATAATACCCAATTACTACATGTTGTTTTCCCTTCATCAGTGTACAGTACACACTTTAGGGAAGACGCTCTCTACATTATACAATTTGTCCATAGTAAGAGAACAATACAATGCCCACTGAGGAAGAAACTTTTTTTACCCCGCCTTCCTTGTTTGTCAAGCTTTGTTCTTGGCTGTGTTTAAAAATCAGATAAGTTTCAAAGAATATTTCTTCACCCAATATGCACTGGTCAGATAAATGACTTGCAGTTTCACAGATACTGTAAAGAAAGGGTAGCTTTATTTTTGCACTGCTGCCAGAAAGCAACGCTGTATCAAAGTCCCCAGCATGGTAAAATGGATTAATTGGCATTAAAATGGCACTGTTCCATGCAGTAACTATGCAGGATTCTGCAGTATCCTGCACTGCAGCCTCGTGGGCTCCACTATGTCTGAGAGTCGTTTCTTTCTGTTATCCAGTGTCAGCAGCCAATCACAAACAATGAATGTGAACATTTTCAATGAATAAATAAATAGGGAGGCAGTATAGCGCAGTGGTTTAAGGCTCTGAGCTACAAATCTGGTGACATCCAGCAGATCAGACCTGGGTTTGAATCCCACAGCTTTCACTTGCAGACTGTGTGACCCTGAGCAAGTCATTTAACTTCCTGATGCTCCCAGGTTGCACCTATAAAAAAGCTTTCAGCTTAGTGTGCTAGTCCTGGTTAAACAACTAACAAAAAAAAAAAATAGCTACTTTAAGCAGAGGGTGGCTTTTGATTATATGGAGAGAATATTTCTGTACTGCCTACTTCACTGTTTTAATACTACAGTCATATTGCTGCAATTATTAAGAAAATAAATGTATATTATGACAATAACTACAAGATAATCAATAATGGGAAACATTTAAAGTAAGTGGCACTACAATAACATGGAAACTCAAAGTTTGTTTCTGCAACAGCTATGTGATCACACTGTTATAGCAGGACATACTGGAGTGGAAAGCAGTGTTTAATGTGGTCAGACAGAATTGCATAAACATTGTAAAATATATAATTTACCCTTAGGTTCAACCAAGGGTAAATTGGGCAAGAAACTATATTAACTTAGTTCCCCAATGCTTACAAAATCGTATGAGTTCCTGCACCTCTTGTCATCTTTCTTCATTGAATACTGTAGGAGAGTTCTACCACCTAAAATTGACAGCCCCCTCCCCACCATCACCACCTACTGTGCAAATCTAGACCTTTCTAGTTTAATCACAGGGTTCCACTTGTTACCTCAAATCACATTGGCCACTCTTCTTGACGATCCGCATATAACTGGGCAACTGCATCATTGGTAAGTCCATAGAACGGAGGCCAAGGAGTGAAGAAAGAATCCATCCAATGTTTCTTGGTAAAGTGCAACCTCGGAACTACCAAGCAAGTGGTAACAGTGTAAGAGTTTCATAGTATGTCACAGCAAATCTAGGCAAAAAGGAGAAGTCAGATCCTTGTCAGATCCTTGATGCAGAAAAGCGTCATCTGCAAAACAGATCTGAACTCCAGTCGAAAGTGCTGCATCAGCAGGCAGCATTGTGTTTCTCAGCCGGTTTCCTGTCACTAACTCACATGACCCAAATTACTAGATTTCATGAATTTATGTAAAAGCAGCAGTGCAAGTTCACGTGGAACAACAAGTTGACAGTATCGTCCTTTTTATTGCTGCATTCTCTTATTTTTCTTTCTATGACAGATTATACATACAAATCAAACTAACACTTAGACAGGCCTAAGCAAAACTGGATACATTTTGTAACAGCGTGCCTCAATTACTGGCACAGCACACCTGTTCCTCCAACAATATACTTGTTTATTTATTTATTACACTTTATATGCACGTGACCCCTGGGTTGTCATGTCTGGATTCACACCCATGCCTGGTGACTGCACAGGGCCCACCTGGTTGAGGGATTGGGTTCATCTCTCGGGTCTTCTAAACCACTTCTGACAGTGTCTTCTGAGCTGGTTGAATTGGAGGAATTAGGTTGACCGGGATATTAGGCATGTTTAGAAACTCCAGTTGGAGGCACTTAGGCTGACCTATCACTGCTGGCTTGAAATTCAGTGCCAAATGCATATTTCTGAGTGGAGTGTGAAAGGAAGAGTCCTCCTCAGGAACGGGCTGGGTCTGAGACCTCTGGACTATGAAAAGAGTAATTTTCCCCCATCAGATATGATAAGGTCAGGATCAGACTCATCTGGGTCTGGATCACCCTCCTCAGTAACAGAGAATAATAGAAAGTGGGGCTGAGGAGCTGACAATGCAGCACACAGCTGTGGCAACACTGGCCCTGGCAGCCTAAGGAGCAGTGTTGGAGGTGGTGCCATGAGTGGCACCAGTAGGGCTCCTGGCATGGTAATCGCCTGTGTCATTGTATCCAGTGCCGCATGCAGCACTGGGGAAGGCCCCAGGGGCCTGACTCCCGCGCTGCAGACAATGCCATAGCACAGAGTCGACAACCCAACAGGCACCGAACTGACTGACAGCGGTACCATGACTATCCATGTCCCCAGAAAAGATGGAAGTGACACCACAAGTAGGACAGGTGTTGGCAGCACTGCTTGGTGCAGCAGTCTGGAGGCTGGGGCTGCAGGCAGATACACATCAGAGTCAAGCAGTGGTGGCGAGAGCCCACTGACCCCAAGGGGTCAGAGGCTGGTGCTAGAAGTGGCACCAACTGACTTAGACGCTGCACCTACTGCTCCATAAGAGCTACCCCATGATGGAACTGTCCATCGGGGTCCTCCCAAGAAGACAGAGGGAGACTTCGGGACAGACAGCGACCTTGCAGGCCTAGGAGTCTTTGGTGTCATTGGTGATGACAGTGGGGATCCCAGGCCTGCAGAAGTAAGATGTCTTGCAGCAGATATGACAGATTGTGACCTCGATTGGTGCTGTTTCTTCTCCTTGCTACGAGAAGAGGAAGAGGTGGAGGTCAAATGGTACCAGGACCCTGACGCTGAGCATGTGCTGGAGCAGGACCATTTCTTTTTGCACTTCCGGATGAACTGCATTTCCTCCTGGCACTGAACTTACTGTCATCAGAGCACCCTGTCAGTGAGGGGTGTTGACCAGATATAGTGCTACTGCTAGAGCAGCCTACCTCTTCAGGCTCACTGCCATCCTCCATGGTCGTCGACTGTTTGCATAAGGTAGAGCTGAGAGAAACTGAAATACTGTATCTGTATTAAACTTTAAACTGACACAAAAATAACAAACTCTATATTTAAACACTAAAACTGAAGAAATGAATGTTTGTCATCATATAGACAGTAAAGTTCTGACTCCTGACAGGAGAGTGATATCGTCAATGACGTACAGTCAATGGTGGGGAAAAAGGGAACTGAGGTGGTTGGGGGCTGGTGCCAATGTATACTAGCAGGTGCATGTTGTCATGTGATGTTGCTTGCATGGCTCCGTTGGGTCCTAGCATCTCTGGCTTAGACCGACAAGTGAGAATCAAAAGTGAAGACTGATTCTTGAAAGCTTATTTGTAGATAATACCAAGTTAGGAGGGAGGGTCAATAGTGAGGAGGGCATCACGGTTATGAAAGGTGACCTAGAGAGGCTGGAGGAGTTGTCAGGGATCTGGCAGCTATTGGATACGGAGAGTAAAGTTCATAGTGACGACTGAGGAAAGGGATCTGGATCTAGCCATTATAGACAACTTAAAGGTATAGGTCCAACGTGCAAGGAAGGCAAACAGAATGTTGGGCTGTATAGGAAGGAGGGTTTGTAGCAGAAAGAAGACATTTTTTTTCATACTTACTGTAATTTCCTTTTCTGTTAGTGTATCTCCAACATTGTCAATGGGTATTCACAACAACTGGTATAGTGCACCTCTACCAGGGAAATGGCACAGCCCAAGCTTTAGAATGTTAGGCATATGAGGAGTCCAAGTAGCAGCAACTCTCCAGTCAAGAGAAAACAATTAACTAATTACTTGCATGTAACATTCCTTCTACACTGTAAGTAAAAACTGTCTTACCTTATTGGCAGACCTCCGAAAGAAAGCATATTCCATATAGGACACAAGGCTTGGTCGAGTCAGTCTTCTTTGTGGACAAGGCGAACAGCCAACAAGGAACGTCCTGCATCAGCAATCTTCTGGAAATCTGATGTTGACAAACACAATGCTGAACTCTGGCAGGCAAAACTGAATGCAGTGAGACTACCTGCAACAAGGAAAACACCCTCAGTGCTATACAACTAAATCTGTTAACATGTATGGTCACAGTCTGACTAAAAATGGGTGTTTGCTCACCTGGTAACGGTGATTGTGTTAGTTGCATCCATGACACTCCAGACATTGCCTCTTGGGTTCCCAACCCACCTGATAGGCTAGTGATGCACATGTGACCCAGATCAAATTTCGCAGTACACCTTGGTCGCAGAAGTTCCCTTTCTCCAGTTTGAGTTTTCCATAGCTGAAAAATACAACTTGGGCTAAAAGAGAAACACTCTTACCTGTGACTCCCCCACTAAATCCCATATTAGGAACAAAAATTAAATTCTGAATGCAAATTTACCACCACATCGAGTTTATTTTTTATCTGTACAACTCTAGACTCGGTCCCCCTAGGGTACCGACAGTTATCAACGTTTCAGGTACATATAATCAAGCTTGCACATACTCAGAGTTTGCTAGAGTTCTGAATTAACCCTGTGTGTTCGGTAGTCAGCATGTGACATAACTGCTGTGATCATCCTGAAGGGAGGGCTCTGGAGTGTCATGGATGCAATTAACACAATCACCTTTACCAGGTGAGTAAACACCCATTGTGTTAGTTGCTATCCATGACACTCCAGACATTACCTCTTGGGTTATTTATAAGAAGCAGTTCACCAATCCTTCAGGGCAGGGCAGGGCGATCCGAAGGCAAGGAGTTGTGGCATGCTGTTAATAGGACTTGATTGGCAAAATTAGTTCTCTGTCTATATAATGTCTTAAGTCTGTAATGTCTTGCGAATGTATGAATGGAAGTCCAGGTTGCTGTTCTGCAGATGTCCTCCATGGACACATTAGCTCTTTCTGCCCAAGACGTGGCCACTGCCCTTGTGGAATGAGCCTTTATTCTGTCTGGTGGTGTGAGGCACTTTGATTTGTATGCCTCTTGTATAGTCTTCTTTACCCAGCTGGCGATGGTGGCCTTGGAGGCTGCCATTCCCTGCCTATGACCTTTCACTATAATAAAGAGTCTTTCCGATCATCGAATTGGTTGTGTCTTTGTGATGTATTGTTTTAATGCACTATCTGCATCCGAAGGGTGGTGAGTTCTCATCTCTCCCGTTGTAGTTGTGTGTAGAAGGTTGGCAGTTCCACTGGTTGCTCCCTGTGGAATGTGGACATGACCTTGAGGCGGAAGGCAGGTCCTGTTTTCAAGAACACCCCTTCTGCAGTGAAGATGATGTATGGTTCTTTACAAGAGAGTGCTCCCAACTCACTAATTCTATGAATGGAGCAAATGGCTACTAGAAAACAGGTCTTCAGGCCCAACCAGTAAAGTTCTGACTGCTGCATGGGCTCGAATGGTGCTTCCCCTCGGAACTCTAGTACCATTGGAAGATCCCAGGGGGCCACTGGTGCTCATGAGCGGGGCCGTTAGGCCTCTGTTGCCCTGAGAAATCGGATGGTGTCTAGATGGGCTCCAGGCTGTGTAGGCCTGACATCTCCCCTGGCTGCTCCTATGGCTGTCAGTTGGACTCTTAGGGAAGAAGGGGAGAGGCCCTTGTCTAGTCCTTGCTGTAAGAACAGCAGTATCAGAGACATGTCAGCCTGCAATGGATCGACTTGCGCCATCTTGCACCAGGTAGTAAAAATGTCCCTCTGCCTACCATAAGTGGCTGTGGTAGATGATTTTCTGGACTGTAAAATGGTTGAGATGACAGATTCGTGATACCCGGTGGTTAACAATCTTTGCCTTTCAGGAGCCAAGCTGATGACTTTAGGGTGTGGGGTGCTGGGTGCATCGTTGGACCCTGCAACAGCATGCCCACTCTGTATGGGAGTGACCATCTGCCCAGGTTCATGGCTATTGCTGATGCAAACCATGCCCTCTGTGGCCAATATGGTGTGACCAGGATGATCAGCCTCTGGGATAGTCTGATCTTTGTTAGCACCTGCGGGATCAGAGGAATTGGAGGAAATACATACGAATGATCCTGGTCCCAGGTCTGGGATAAGGCATCCAGTCCTAGTGCCTGCCTCTCCCTGAATCTGGAGAAGTAAGCTGTGACTTGGGTCTTTGATTTGGACACCATTAGATCGATTGGGATGCAGTCCCACCTGTTCTGAATCAAGTTGAACAATTCCGGGTGCAACTGCCACTCCCTTGGGTGCACCTACTGTCTGCTGAGCCAGTCTGCTCTGACGTTCAGTTTGCCTGCCAGATGGATGGCATGAAAGTGAGTGAGATTGGACTGAGCCCAGTTGAGCACCTTGGTTGCTTCCCTGTGCACGGTCTTGCTGTGTGTTCTGCCTTGCTTGGCTATGTACGCTACCATGACTTTGTTGTCAGACTTTACCTGGACTGATTTCCCGAGGATATTGTCTCTGAATGCTTTCAGGGCATTGAGCACTGCTCTCATTTCCAGGATGTTGACAGACAACCTGGCCTCTGCCGTTGTCCATCTGCCTTGGGCTGAGTGAGTGCCCATGCATGCTCCCCAACCAGTCAGGCTTGCATCGGTCTCCAGTGACACTTGATATGACAACTCCAGTGAGGAGCCCCTCATTAGGTGTAGGCGATATATCCACCACCGTAGTGATTCCCTGACTGTGTGTGGTAGGATTACCTTCTTGTTGAGGTCGTCTTCTGAAGGGAAACCTTGCTGTAGGATGCAGTTCTGCAAGGGGCGCATGTTCCACCTTGCCCAGGGAACTAGGTCGATGTATGATGCCATGCACCCCAAGACCTGTGCTGTTTGACCCATCGTGGGTTTAGGGGTGGCCCAAAGAGCCCAAACTAGTGCGATGATTGAGTTTATTCATTTGCATGAAGGCCTTGTCATTCCCTCGGCTTTATTTATTTCTGTGCCGAGGTGCTCTATGCGTTGCGAGGGGTGTAACAAACTCTTGCTCTGATTGACCACCAAGCCGTGCTGCAAGAGGGCAGTCAACACTTGGTCTGTGTCCTTCTGAGACTGTTGTCTGGAGTGCGATCTTATCAGCCAATGGTCCAGATATGGGATAATGTCCACTCCCTTCTCTTGTAGCTGAGCCACCAGGATGATGGACACCTTTGTGAACGCCCTGGTGCGGATGTGAGACCGCAGGGTAGGGCCTGATACTGGAAGTGTTGACCCAGTATGTGGAATCGAAGGAATTGTTGATGACTGGGCCAGATTGAGATGTGGGTGTACGCATCCTTCAGGTCCACCGAAGTGAGGTAATTGCCTATCCGGATGTTCCTCAGTGTGGTTCTGAGGGTTTCCATCTTGAGCTTCAGGGTAGTTATGAACTTGTTCAAGAATGTTAGGTCTAGGGTCGGCCTGAGGTCCCCATTCTTCTTTGTACTAGAAAGAAGATGGAATAGACCCCAGTGCCCACCTCACTGTCGGGTACAGGTTGTATTGCCTTGTTCTAGAGCAGGTCCCGTAGGACATCCTGCACCTGGTGGGCTGTGGCCCTTTTCTTTGAGATGGGTGAGAGCACCACCCTGTCTCTGCAAGGCTTCTTTAAATATTCTATAGCGATTCCTTGAGATATGATCCCTAGGACCCACTTGTCGGAGGTTGTTTGTTGCAGGAACGATGACAGTCTTTGCCCCACTGGCGGGTAACTGTGTTGAGGGCTGAGGTAAGGGGTGGCACGAGAGTGGTAGTCAAAACTGCTTTGGCTTTCCACCTCTGCCTCTGCCCCCGAATTGGGGGTTTCTGCCTCTGAAGGAGGAGTGGTTACCTTGACAGGTGCTTCTGAAGTTACTGCTGTGTCCTCTCCCCCGAAAGGAGTTATTAGTGTAAGTTTGCTTTTTGTACTACTGAAATCTGCTGTGCCCTCAAAATCTACACCGGTTAGATGGTAGGTAAAGGGTTCTTTGTTTGTCCTTTGGGAGATCTTTTCCTTCCTCTTTTTGCTTGAGGTACTCATTCAGGCCTTCACCAAAGAGATTTTTTCCCTTTAGTGGTAGGTTTTGCAATAATGCTTTTGATTCATTATCCGCTTCCCAAAGTTTTAACCATAAGACCCACCTAGCCCTCAGGGATCGACAAATCCAGTAGTCCCTTGTCCCGGGCTACCAGTCTGCTGACAGAGACAAGCATCAACTGAGCCAGAGGCTGTCCCATGGACAGCCAGATTAATTCAGACTGTTTTTTTTATCTACAGGTACTGCATTGTTCAGTTGAGGCCACTAAGTGTTGTCAGGTACTGTAGGTAGTCAGGTTGCCTGCTGCCATGGAGTTCACATGAGACAGCAAGATGGAGAAGAGATGCACCATATGTTTTTCAGGGAGCTGTCATTTTGGAGCAGAACTGGAAGAGAGCGCAGTTTGAAAACAGTGTCACAGCCTTCCCAGTACCTCCCACCTAGCGATCGCAGTGACCGTGCCACTTAAGAATGACAGATCAGTCTGCATATTGCAAATTGTAGGCTGCCAGTCACTCAAGGGGTAGTTCACCAATTTCATAGCAGTTGATTGCAGCGGCGAACTGTCGACGGATAGAACCGCACTCTGTGCGAGTGGCACACATGAAGGCAGCTTGTCAGTGGGTGGTCATGTAGACAGCAGACATGTCTCACACAGCGCTGCTGAATTGACTTAATTCTGAAGCCAGAAAAGTGCATTTGGGGAGCAGATCTCTGCCTTAATTTCAGTATGTCCTCAGTGACACCCTAGTAACAGAACTTAAAAAAAGATGCAAAATCAAATAAACAGATTGAATGTAAAAGGAAAAAGAAAAGTGACTACAAGAGGAAGGGGACGAGGAGATCTTGGGGGGGGGGTCAGGCTGTAGGGTCACATTGGATCAGTTTGACCATATAGAATGCAGCAAAGTTGATAACTGAAAAAAAAATTGAAAATAAATATATACTTTATAAAACCTATTTACTTCACTGCTGTCTCTGGAAAAGGGTGTGGGACGTGGTGTGGTGTGGGATGGGATGGGTTGTGCATTATGGTGAGTGAGAAAAGTAAACAAGAGAAAAAGAATATATTAAAACATTTCATTCGTAAATTATTTTTCTTGTTTCCTAATGTTCTATACCTACCTAGAATTAATAATACAATCCCCACAGCAAGTCTTTTGTTGTTACATTAAGTCTTTGTATTTTCCTTCAAAATATAGCCTTCCAACCATGGACTATCACTCCCAACAATGGGACTACTATTTTTGGTAAGACCAGTTGTCCTGTACAAGTACAGTACCTTATATTGAAATTTGTCGATCCCTGCTAGCCCTGTTTGTTAGGGCCCCTGCCCCGGCTTCCAACTTCAGAGTGTCCACGGCCATGTCCCCTAGGTACTTGGCTGTATCCAGAGTGCATTCTAAAAGTTCAGCTTCTCTAGTCTTGGGGTCATTTTTTTCCATTACTTCCTCTAGCCGGCGAATTTGAGCTCTGGCAGAGTATACTGCTGCTTTGGTTGCCATTCCTATGATCTCAAACACTTCTTTAGCACGTCTTCCACTTTTTTGTCAGTAAGGTCTTTGAGTGAAATGGTGCCGCATGGTAGCACTGTTCTTTTGCTTAGTGCTGCAATTTGGGGATCTATGATAGGCTCTGTGCACCACAGTTTAGCCTTTTCCTGTTGTATCAGGTACATCCTGTCCATGTTCCTTTTCTCAGACATTCAGCCTGGTTCTGTGGACTCCCATTCTTTAGAAATTATGTCATCAATGGCTGGACAGCTTGGGAAAGTGTCCTTAACATGCTGATTCTGCTGGATCATAGGATCAAGCTTGGATCCTGGCTTTGGCGTCTCTGTGTCGAACCCCACGGTTGTTTTAATGGCCCTCATTAGCCCTGGTACCAGGTCAAAGGAGCAGAGTTTGATGTCAATGAGGAACAGTCGGATACAGTGTCCATGCCATCATCCCCCGATTTTATGTTTTCCACCTCTTCTGGAACATCCCCATGGTCCTCATCCACTGGGTCAGGGGGCTGTGTTTTCATCATTTTCCAGTTGAGGGGTTGGTTGGCTGTGGTTTGGCATTGGCATGGCATTGGTAGAGGTCTAGACCTAGTTAGAGATTCCAACTTCTCCTTGACCTTCAGCATGAAGTTTTGTTGACTCTCCATCATAGCAACCGTTGTCTGCTGGGTCTGGATGAGAAGGGCCCCTGGATTCATCCAGGCAGACGTGCTAGGCCCCTGGGTATCCAGGTCTGTGTTTGGGGTCTGCTCTGCTTCTAACTCCTCTTCCATGTGTTCGCAGGTGGAGCAACGTGGGCCTGGGTTTTGGGGCAGGAGGGCAGTACTACAAGAGGTGCATTTCTTTGCCTTCGCCATCTAAGGGATGAGAGAAGGACAGAGAGAAAAAGAGGAGGAGCGTTAGAACACATGCACTCACAGGAAATTACCTGCAAGAGGTACTAATTTATGAGCAATGCCTTTAAATGTGAACGCAGTAGGTATAATATCCAGATACAAGTACTCCAGGGTGGAAGGTTAAGGACCCCAAAGAGGCTATGGCACTCAAGGGGTGATTTCATAGGCTCAATACCTTTATTGTCCCAATAGTAGCGTGCTTCGTAATAATGACAAAAAACTCCTTCCCACTATAATATATTTTGATGTAGGAAAGGAACAAACACTGCATGCTTATGGGACTGTAAGGCCTTTCCACCTAAAATGGCGGCTTGAGAATTCTGAGGCCATCCTAGAGAATGACTGGCCCCCCTACCTAAAATGGCAGCTTAGGAAGGATGCAGCCATCCTAAACAAAATGGAGGCTGAGTCTAACAATGACAGATTTAGAGAAGCCTCATGCAATGGAGGCAGAGTCCCTCAATGCCAGATTAAGAGAAACATCATGCTGCTGTTTGTCAAAGAAATAATTCTGATTGAGTTGAGGGATCTCCTGACGCCTGCAGGGTGCCCAAGTATGCGTTGAAGTGATGGAGTATGCACGTCAGTAGCCCGCTACTAAGAGGGGCCTGAGCTGGTGATGTGGGAAAAAAACATAAAAATGGGTTGTTTTCCGGCTTCACCGAGTGTTCGCAGTGCTAGGGACCGCATCAGGAGCCTTACTGTAGCTCCAGGGTAATCTGCTTGCTAGGGACATTAGGTGCAGTTACCGGAAAGCGCCATGTGGCATCCGCTAGTGAGGGGAGGTCACGGAACAGCACTCAGCTTCTGCTGTTGCCAGCTAGGGTCCCACTTGTGAGGGGGAGACCAGGAGCTTCCAAAGTGCTTCAGGTGGCGCGGTGAAACGAAAGGCAAATTGGACCATGCAGCCATGAGCATCCAGTTTGAGAGAAGGAGAGTGGAAGCTGCAGAGCGCTTCTGAAGTGGCATGATATTGTGCAGCAGCGAGAAAAGGACGCACCACGATGATCATGGTCTGAGCATTAGGCTATTTTAACCTGAACTGTACCTGTGCTGTAATTTTGCTTAAAAGTTGCATGAAACCTGGCAAAGTGTGTTGCAATTTATCAGTAGCTCCACAAGAACGAACTAAGCTCCTGCTGATTAATTCAATCACAAAATAAGCCCCGCTGTTTAACTTAACAAAATGCACTAAGCCCCTGCTGAGTCTATTTATAAATAAGGTTATACAATTAACCACAGCTAACAACCTTAGAAAGGCAAACAAACGATTTAACAACTAAATCAGCAAACTGAAAGGACCTAACAAGCATAGGTCAAATCACTGTGTCCCAGCTACCTAGATAAAAATTTTACAGAAACAGAGGTAACAGGAGGAATAAGACCTCTTACACAGCAGGGGCTGTAAGGATTTTCCTTCAACTAAATGCATTTTAAATTAATCAGTTAAGAACAATGGAGTTACACAGGCTTTTGGTCTACCTTAGATAATTTGCTGAACAAGGGACTCCTGGTGTGCTTGTAGCCTCTTCAGATGCAAAGGTTGAACTGGAGAAAGGGAGCTTCTGGGACCAAGGTGTACTGCAAAATTTGATCTGGGTCACATGTGCATCACTAGCCTATCAGGTGGGTTGGGAACCCAAGAGGTAATGTCTGGAGTGTCATGGATAGCTACTAACACAAACATGTTTTTTTTTTTTTTTTTGTTACAGGAAAACAGCACAGCAGGATTGATAGATGCCACGGCGTAGTATGCGCTGACTGAGAGACCTGGAGGTCTTGAAAGAGGGAAAGTGCTTCGTTTGTTTTGGTGAACTTACAGCTCCCTGATATTATACCTGCGCAGTGTGAGAGACTGCAAGCAGGTTTACTGTCGATGAGCTCTGATTCAGTGAACTGGGGGGAGCTAGGACCTGGGTGTCCTCGTTGAACTTCTCCTGTTATAATCTCGCTCCGCTCGTAAGCGGTACGTAGTATGTGCTGATTGAGAGACCTGGAGGTCTTGAAAGAGGGAAAGTGCTTCATTTGTTTTGGTGAACTTACAGCTCCCTGATATTATACCTGCGCAGTGTGAGAGACTGCAAGCAGGTTTACTGTCGATGAGCTCTGATTCAGTGAACTGTGGGGAGCTAGGACCTGGGTGTCCTCGTTGAACTTCTCCTGTTATAATCTCGCTCCGCTCGCAAGCGCGAGCATTGTGAGTGGCGACTCGGCACTGGAAATGTTTAGTTGATACAGGAGGGTGAGGCTATGTTTTAGTATGTGTATTTGGAAATCAAATGTTTATTTATATAGCCTTTATTATGTGTAGTTGTAGAATTAGTCTTTTTGAGGGCATGGTTATTAGTAGGTCTGTTATATTTTAGAAGTTAGGCTTGGTGGCTATTTTATATATATTCTATATATACTATTACTTTTATATTTTTGTATTTGTTGTGCCTTGGAGATATATATGTGATATGGGAGGATCGGAGGGGCTAGAATTGTGTGTGATAACTTGATGCTGGCGCTACTCTGCGCCTTTCATCCCCTTCCGGTTTCTGATGTTACTACCAGACGCTGCCGGAGATGGGGATTGGCAGGGATAGTGTTGGTCGTGCACTATCAAGAAACTTTAATTTGGGTTATGCGAGGATTGAAGTTGTGAGGTCCAGGAGGTGCCCTGGGTTGCGATGGGCACATGGGAGAGGCCAGCCGTGCTTGGTGTCCATCCCCAGGGAGCCTATTAGATCAAATGGCCAGGTAACCTGTGGGGCTGCATCACCCCCAAATCCCCTGACAGCAGTGCTTTGTAATGCCAGATCGATCAGAAATAAGACAGCAATTATTGCTGCCTTGGTTTCGTCGGTCGATCTGGCTTTTATTACGGAAACTTGGGTGGGAGACGATGCGGGCCCAATTTTTGAGGCTGCAGTCCCCCCTGGGTATACCGTGGTGCACTGTCCCAGAGTGGAGCGCAGGGGTGGCGGTGTAGCCATCTGTTTTATATCCAGCCTGACCTTCACCGTGCACCCGGTGAGAGCCCCGGGTTCTTTTGAATGTGTGGCCATCCGGGGAGGACCTGATGCGGCTGCAGGATCTTTTCATTTATCGCCTCCTGGGTCGATGGGGAGTTCCTGCAGGAGGTCACAGATTTCGCCACTGTTAGATCATTGGAATCTCTCGATGTGTTTTTCTGGGGATTTCAGTGTTTGTCTGACGATGTGAATCATGGACATGGTTGTGAGCTTTCCCGGATCATGTCCTCCCTTGGTTTGACGCAGGCAGTTACTTTACCAACTCATCGGGATGGCCACATGTTGGACCTGGTGTTCTCACTGGGACTTGATATTAGTGATCTTAAGATCGATCCAGTTCTCTGGTCTGATCATTGCACGGTCCAGTTCACGCTTGGGGCTCCCGCCATAAGCCCTTCCCCTGCTGAGATGATTCTCTGCGCCCTTTACGGGGTTTGACCCCTGAGGGTTTTCTGGTGGCAGCGAATTTGTCTAGAGTGGGTGATGCATGCTCGGGAGGTGTTGTGGTCGGAGTTGACGCCTATAATGAGGTGTTATCCGACACCATAAATTCCCTCGCACCTGTGCATGTATGACCCAGGACTTCTTACCTGAGGTCGCCATGGTTTGATGGTGAGCTCAGGGAGATGAAGAAACTGGGTCAGAGATTGGAGCACTGCTGGAGGAGATCCCATCTGGATGTGGACAAACTGGCCCTGCGTGCCCACTATGTTGGGTACCAGGAGGCAATCAACCATAAGAAGACAGTGTTTCTGTCTGGGGAGATTGCTGCCGGAAGGAACCGACCAGTCTCACTCTTCCGGACCGTTGATAGACTTTTACATCCTGTCTGTCTATGGCCCGGGAAGGTTTTTTCTAATTCTGATTGTGAGGAATTTGCTCGGTTCTTTTTGGATAGGGTGTCTGCGATCCGGCGGGTGGCTCCTTCAGCCAGAAATGATACAGCTGGCAGTGATCGCCTGATGTGTTCTGAGTGCACTCGCCTGGTTGGGAGAGTTTAGACCAGTGGAGGATAGTGAGGTTATTGAGGTAGCAACCAATGTGAGGCACACCTTTTGTGAACTGGACCCGGTGTCGACGCGTTTTTTAATGAGATGTGCTGACTCTGTTGGCCCGGTGTTTGCCATGATTGTACGGTGCTCCCTTTCCGAGGGGGTCTTTCCGGATGCCTTGAAGGAGGCTCTGATGAGACCCCTCTTAAAGAAGCCATCTTTGGACCCGGAGATCAAGGCAAATTACCGTCCAATCTCTAACCTTCCATTTTTAGGAAAGGTTATTGAGAAAGTGGTAGCGCTTCAGTTGGAAGAGCACCTCACATCTCATGAGTTATACGAACCCTTCCAGTCGGCTTTTCGTGCCAGACATAGCACTGAAACTGCACTTGTTCGGGTGCAGAATGACCTTCTCAGGGCTAGAGACCGGGGAGACAAGACAATTCTTGTTCTCCTCGATCTCTCATCAGCATTTGACACTGTGGACCATTGTGTGCTGCTTGCTCACCTTGGGGACCTATGCGGACTCACCAGTAATGTTATCAAATGGTTTGAGTCCTTTCTTACTAACAGGAGGCAGCGGGTTGTGATGGGAAATTTCTCATCTACACCCAGTCTGCTTCTTTGTGGAGTTCCCCAGGGGTCAGTATTGGCTCCAATGTTGTTCGCAGTGTACATGCTGCCTCTGGGTGGGATCATTAGGAAATATGGCTTGAGTTTTCATTGCTATGCTGATGATACTCAGCTATATTTTTCCTTTGCCCCAGGAACATCCAATGCAGTGGATGTGCTTAATATCTGTCTGACCGAGATTAACAACTGGATGGCCTCCAGCTGGTTGTGGCTGAACCCCGATAAGATGGAGGTATTAGTAGTGGAGTCGAACAGAGTTCGTGATAGGATGGCCTCAGACACAGAAACTGGGCTTGTCCTAGGGTCTGTGCCATTGAAGGCCTCCTCTTGGGTGCGAAATCTTGGCGTGATTCTGGACAGGGATTTAACCATGGAGGCTCAAATATCCTCTGTGGTTCATACCTGTTTTTACCATCTCAGAAACCAGAAACATTGCCAGAATCAAATCCCTTGTTCCACCTCTGGACCTCCCTACTTTGATACATGCCTTAGTCACATCTAAGCTTGATTACTGTAACGCGCTCTATCTCGGGGTCACAGGAGGGTCTCTCTGCAGATTGCAGCTGGTGCAAAACGCAGCTGCCCGGTTGCTGACCGGGCAGCAAAAGTTCTGTCACATTACACCGGTTCTGCGTGAATTGCACTGGCTGCCAGTCAGGTGGAGAGTCTTCTTTAAGGTAGGTCTTCTTACCTATAAGGCCCTACATGGACAGGGCCCTGGTTACCTGTTAGACCTTCTGTCACCTGCTTTCTCTGCGTGCCCTCTTCGTTCCTCCAGTGAATGCCTCCTGACCATTCCCAGAACTAGGCTGAAATCAGCCGGCGACAGGGCATTTAGTACCGTGGCCCCTTTTCTGTGGAACTGCTTACCAACTATGGTCAGAGAGGCTTCATCAGTGGATGTTTTCAAGGCCCAGCTAAAGGCCTTTTTCTTCTCTAAGGCATTTAATCTAATTTAATTTAATGTTTCAATAAAGATCTATATTTAAATGTTTAGTTCTGTAATGATCTGTATTTATGTGCAAATTTTATATTTATTATGTTAAAATGCCTGTTTTAATGTTTTGTACGGTGCCCAGAGCCTCTGGGATTGGGCGTCTTTTAAATAAATTTTGCCTTGCCTTGCCTTGCCTTGCCACGGTAAAGTCATAAATGAAAATTACGTACCTACCGTAATTCTTAATCTTCTCTTGTATCTGTAACCCCCTTGCATATGGGGGTTCCTAGAAATGCCAGTCTGGGTTTACCTTAGCCCATTTTGTTCTGTCCTTCTCCCACTGTCTCTCGGGCGTCTCCTGACTTGGCTTCTAATTTTTCTGGCTTTCCAGGTCCTGTTTCCCTCGTGCGTGCCCCAGCTTACAGTCAAATGAAAATCCAGTGCCTTGGGGCTTAAGCTGCTGACTGCGAGCTCCTGCTGCAAAAGTGCTGCCTCCAGGGTTGTGGGAATTGGTGCTACGCCGCAAAGTGCCTTTTGATGGGAGCCGCTTGCTCATGGGTCACTGGGACTGTGCTGCGGGTCCTGGGATCCCTTCCACCTATTTGGGACCCAGTGACCACAGACAGCTCAGTGGGAATTAAAGGAGTTCTGACCGGGGCTCATTTGAGTATGCCTGTGCAGGGCTCCGGTCATCTGAATAATGCATAACAGTGTATCTGCATGCCTCCAGGGTAGCTATGTTGAGCTCCAGCCGAAAAGTAAAGAATTAAAATGTTTTAAATAATGGAACTGTTGCTGCTTATTGGGAATATACCATGCATGTGGGGAAAAGTGCTTAAAGTTAAAATGAGTACTGTTTCCCTGTCAATTCCAGTATCTGGGACTCTGTATGTCAGCCTGTCAGCTGCTGCAAGGGGAGCTTGCATAAGTGCAGTTGCAACAGGAAAAGTAAAAGAGCCATGTTTTTCATCTGTGCAGCGACTGCAAGTACAGCCTTTAAGCTATAGAACTGTGGGGCATTTGAGGCAAATAATTACTACTTTCTGGCTGCACCAGGACATAATTCAGGACTGTATCTAATCTGCTATAAGGGACAGTGGGTTAAGCAGCCATTGTCAGCAGTACAGCCAAATGGAATTGCAACAATAGAAAGCCAGGACTTGTGGGACATTCTCTGCATCTCATGGGTAAGCACCCAAGTGCTTATGGGGGCTTACAGTGACATTATTTTAGGCTCAAATTCCACAACCTAATTGTGCCTTGAGTGTCCTAATGGACAGGTCCTTCAGCAACTTGGAGACATGTCACCTCATCCCTGCTACCAATCAGGAGTTGAGCTAGGAGCTCTATAAAGAGACAATGTTGCCAGTTTGTCTGGAGATTCAGAGATGCAGAGCTGAGAGAGAGAGAGAGCAACAGAGCAGGCTCCAGCCTGCTGGGAGCCCCCATGGGGGAGGGGCTCAGGCTCCAGCCATGCCTTCAGGCCTGGGCCACTTAATTCAAGCCCTTTCAGTCTTCAGTGGGCATTTGTTATTTTCTTCAGTTAACAGTTAACTAGTTAACAATAATTGGGCTTTCTGCAACAGCTAGTCTGGAGGTTGCCAGTACTGTTCTCCAAAGGCTAGCCTTCCCTCCCACGTCGGGGAAAGATGTGGACCGAAGAATCAGATGTCAAGCAGCGGTGAGAGTGCTGACCAGACCAGATGACATCATGCAGTGGTGAGAGCGCTGACCAAGTACCTCAGCGGTGAGAGAGCTGAAGAAGTCTTCAGGATGCTTTGATTGCGGAAGAGACCCGTGGAGGACCTGAGTGAGTACTCTCTTACCCCCCGGTGTGAGGGAGAAGCTAAACAAGTAATCTTGGGGGCCTCATGCCCCATTAAGAAATGTGTGCTGTTAAGTGTGAAGTGCTGAAGTCATCAGTCTGGGCTACTAACCCCATAAGAGACTGCCTAGTTCAAGTAATGGATGCATCTTGTCTGTGGCCCAAATGGCTAAGTTGCAGGTGCAGCAAGATGCTGGGCTTAGTGAATCACATAAATGTGTAGCTATAGGTTAGAGTCCTGCCATCGTGGAGCTGTCTGCCAAGACGTGCTTCCAACTTCATGAGACAGGAGGCCCTAGAGCATATTAATGTCTAAGATACCTTAAAGAGAATGTACCTGTGTCTGCACAGAATTTCGTCTAAGAGCACTTGGTATAAGTGTTAAATGGCTAGACATGCTGGATAGGACTCAGCTTGTGGATAATGTTCTTGGTATATAGAATGTATTGGATGTGACTGCCTGTGACTAAAGTATGGGATGCTTGATAAAAGTGTCATTGCCAACTTACTCTGGATGGATGCCTTTCGGTGTATATAAAGTACTGGATGTGACCGTGTTTAAACTGCGTTTAGGATGCTTGACAGAAGCATCACTCTCATTGCATTGTATGGGACTTTCAAATATTGTGCTGAATGTTCTGGATGTAAGATCCACATAGTTTGTTCTGGAATGTTCAGAAGTCTGTGAGTGCAGGGCAATCCCTGCTTTGTCTGCTAAAGTGTAGGGCAATCCCTGCTGTGGTTGTAAATAGTAATTTGCTGCTTTACAAAAATCTGGTTCCAAGTTGCCCCCACCCTCAAATTAATAGCCGCCACCTCGACCAGCTGCAACTCTTCCCGCCTACAACATCTTGGACTGTGGTATCTGTTTAACCAGTATGGTATGAGATTTCGGGATTTCTACTGTATCTGGGACTGGTACCAGTGTGGGTATTATTAATAATTATGTTTAACATCTGATTTATCAGCAGCTAGATAGCCAGGGCTCTGGATGTCTTAAGTCGAATGGTAAAATGTGATTTATGTCTGCCTGTTAATATGTAGCCACCCAGCTGGAGGGTTCACCAGCAAAAACCCAAAATGATCTCTGTACATGTGTAAATACGGTAAGATAACCTCTACTCCTTCTGTTTCCCTTTCCTAGATCCTTTATTTCTCCCCCAAATAAATATGTTGTTGTTGTTGTTGTTTGAAATCCTGTGTAAGCATATTATTAGAGAGAGACTTTAATTCAAAATGTTGAAATGTGGGGAGATGTATCTTGGGACATGTCTGGGGACAGTAACTGGTCACCGTGGGTGGTGAAGCAGCTCAGGGGTCTACACCCAGTACCATCTCACCCGTGTAAAGCACCTTAAGTGGAGGCACTGCACAAAGGTTTTTAAAAAATGTTATAAGTTAGCAAACCCAACACCCTTAACCTATGTCCAGGGTAGTAGGCAGGCATGTAACACTTGGGGGTGGTGCTGCCCAGGGGTTACATATCTTCACCATTTATTACTGCTGGGTGTAAGTCGGAGGCGAGCACCCACCACGGGAGCTTTTTTTTTGTGGGAGGAGTCACATGGCTGACACACTGTGCAGAGCATGCGGGTTGGCCATTAGGCGCCACAGACTCCTCTTCCATCCCAGTTCTGTGGAGCTGGAGAGGAAAAAACAGGTTGTAGAAAATAGAGAGTAAGGCAAGAGAGCTGAGGCACAGAAAATGGAAAGGATATAAACTGAAAAAAGCAGAAGCCGAAGAGAGGACAGAGAGAAGGGAACCCTACCCTAATCGGCCTTAGGGCCTCAATCCTTGGGTGGGCTCAGGAGAAGGATAAGGCAAAGGATGGAAAGAAGAAAGGCAGAAGAGATGAGAGTAAAAGATAAAGGGGAGAGGAGAAGGGCTGTCTGCCACAACAAATTGGAAGACCACTGGCTTAAGAGTTTCAAAATCTCCACGGGATTTGAAGACAAGGGAGCAAGGATCCCGCCAGTTTATACCGGTTGAGAACCAAGGTCTGAGGGTGATTAAAGGACTTGAGATTTGCCGAAGGCAGACCCTTCCTCTCACCCTTTATCTGGGAGCGATATGAGAGTCCTAGAGCCTAGGCCTCACAGACTGTCCCTTGGAAGGCAATCAGTCCTGCTCAGAAAAGGAGTGTCTTGACTTAGGTGTAGGGAAAAATTCTGGACAATGTTTCCCACTGGAGTACTGCCGTGGTCCCCACTTCAGGAGAAGAGAACCACAGGGCATCAGTGCCATAAGGTAAGAGAGGGAGGAAGATCCCATGGACCCTCTTAGGACTGCACTGATGCAATGACAGCCAGAGGGAGACATAAGCCAGAGGATTATCCAGCCCCAAGAGGGGGACACCCCAGTGCATTGTGAAGAGAATCCGAGGGAGTTCCCGCAGAGGTTTTAGGGCAAAGACCCTACTTGCCATCATTCAGGTTGAACACTCTGTGACTTTTAGAGAAGGAACAGAGAGCTCTGAGGTACCAGGAGGACTCCGTCCCCAAGTGACCTCTAGGAGGGGGAAGACGAGCAGGGTGAAGGCGATGCCCAAGAATTGAGGCCCATGAGGGGATGGAGGGTGGGAATCAGTAATGAATGACAAAGATACAAGAGAAGATCAAGAATTACGGTAGGTACATAATTTTCATATCTTCCCTTGTCAATCTTCACCATTCATTACTGCTGGGTGAGTACCAAGCCCCCCATAGGAGATCTGGCACAGCCCTGAGGAAAAAGATCCCTCAGCCTCCTGCGGGTGAAGTGTAGGAGGGGGAGACCCTAAAGCCATACTAGACCAGCAAGGTCTAAGACTGTTCAGGGTGAGGAGGTGTCCCCTGTGGTTAGGTGGACGGGAAGCACCCATGAAGAACACTACTTGCCGTGTGGGAAAAAAGTTGGATCCTCCAGAAAGTGGAGGAGATCACCCTATGTTGGGCAATGGGTGTCAACCTGGACAGACAAAGCCACGCCAACTGCCTAATGCAGATCACTGTCCCTGCCAGTCTGGACGCCCCCTCAATGGCATTGTAAGACGCCCTTGCCTGGTGCCTTGCAAGCTCCAGACCTTAAGCAGAGAAGGCAATGTCCTGTCTAGATTGCTCCATATCAGGCAGAGATGCTAGGACTTGGGCTAGCATCGACCACAGGTGTCTGTTATAGGCAGTGTGGTGAGCCTGATGAGAACCTATGCACATTAACGCACGAGCCGAAGAGAAAACTCTTCATCCCCACCGGTCGACTTCTGCGGAATCCAGATTTGGGGGTCAGTCATGCACCAGGCGCTGAAGCCCAGAAGGAGTGTCTAGGGATGTCCGCCCCAAAGGCGAGTGAGGTAGAGAACCTATAGACTCCTGGGGGTGCAATACCATCTCCTGCAGTCTGCTGGAGCTGGGGAAGGGGTGGCTGGCGACTGCAGGTAAGGATAGACGCTTTCTGGAAAGGAATGGGCCAGGAGGGTACCACAAGGCGGTGAGCACTGAATTCACTCAGGAATGAGCATGTCTGCTGCTTGGTATTGCTTCTCAGCATGAGAAATATGAAGCTCCTGAACCAGCCTCGAGAGGAACCGCTGATATTCAGTGAAATCAGCGTCAGAGGACAGGTGGACAGAACATTCCTCTCCCTCGGAAGAGGGAGATGAGGAGGAATAGGAGATTGAGTGTTCAGAGGTCTCCTGTGGCAGGGGAAGACAGGTGAAAGGCCCATTCATCCATGGCCCTGACATAAGTGGGAAAGGCCGCCATGGTGGCTCTAACATCTCCCAGGTTAAGGGCCCCGTGGGACCCACATGGCTTGGGAGAGGAAGAGGAGGAGGAGGAGGAGGTGCCTGCAGAGGGATGGGCAATGGGCACCGAACTGATAATGGCCAATCCCTACTAGGGCTCTGAGACCCCGAGACTGGTCCCGCCAAATGGGGGGACCCTGGGGCCAAACCGGGTTGTGAAGGCTGTGTCTGAGATGGCAAACTCCGGAAGAGCTTTAAGGGAGAATCTCCCCTGTGATGCAGCTGGGGTTGCATGTGTCCAGAAGGGCAACCCTCCATGCTGCCAACCAAGGAAACCTCTGAGACCTTGAGGGAAAGGTGGAGTTCAGTGCTGTAACTCCTCCCCACCTTCTGCAGGGCAGTGGAGGGGGGCAGCTGCGCTTCACCCTTGCCCCCAACACCTCAGACTCAGAGTCTGCCCTCTTCCTCAACCCCAGCTTAGTTGGGTCCCCCAATCCCGCAGGCCCCCTAAGGGAGACCACAGAAGAGCGGGTCCCAGTCCCTCCCCAAAGGGCCTGGGCAGCACCAGGAATGGCAGCTGCCACGGCCTTCCCGGGGGCGGACACCCCACCCCAAGCTCCTAGGCCACCATCCCCAACAGATCCATGGTCATCCTCAGCCGTAGGATCCACCAGAACAACAGGCTCCAGGTACTCTGGGATAAGGACACTGGGCCGCCTAGTACCACATCCCAAGGGGGTCTCCAACTCTGACGAGTCAAGGTGCCAGTCTGGATCTACCTGCACGTCATCTTTCTCCGAAGTGGAAGTGACCAGGCAGACCTCCAGTCCAGCGACCCAGGGAGGGCCCCTGGCAGTGGCTCTGCTTTGGGACACGGCACCGCCCATGGCACCATCCCAATCACCAGTGCCGCAAATGGCTCAGGGATCCTGGACGGTGCCAGGAGGCAGCTCCGAGGGTCCGCCAGTGCCAGGCCAAGCAGCCGTGGGCCATGACACTAGGGGAGCCTGCACCTCCATAGAGGTGACTGCCGGGGCAGAGCAAGCAACATGACTCTGCAGGGAATTGTGTTGCTCTTCCGGCACCGCAAAAGAGGCCTCCTCCTCAGCAAGGCTAGAATTGGAGGAGGCCTCCTCCTTGCTGGTCCAGTAAGAGTCCTGGCCTTGGTGACCCGTGAGTGACGCTGACCTCCGAAAGTCGGTGGGGCCCTGCCGACTTTAGAAGTACGAACTTCGAGAACATGGCAGTCCATGGAGCAGCAGGCATCACAATGATCTATATCATGACTGGGCCCCAGGCATCACAAGCAAACATCATGCCGGTCCGAAATGGAAAAATGCCGGCCACAAGGGCACCGATGCATGGGGGCATGGCTCACTTTAGATTTTCTTTTGGCCCCAGAACCGGACATGATGAGAAATCAAAACACAAACTGCAGAAAAAGATCCCAGTGCCGTCGGGATGAGTGAACCAGGATGAAGGTGAGAAGGTGTCGTTGAAAGATGAAGGCCTAGTGGCATATCAAGAAATTTGTTTGCAACTTGCGCAGCAGGTACAGCCTTGATGGTGAAAGAAACCAAACTGGGATGGAGGAGGAGTTTGCAGCACCTAATGGCCTACCCGTGCGCTCTGCGTAGTGCGTCAGCCATGTGGGTGGTGCCATCGGCACCGACTCCTCCCACAAAAAAAAAGCTCCCATGGTGGGTGCGCACCTCCAGCTTACACCCAGCAGTAATGAATGGTGAAGACTGACAAGGGAAGATTAAGGGTTTTGTTTAAACAAAGGACATCCTCCTGCAAACCCATAAACACTCTTATCTATGCAGATGACGCAGTTCTATACACACATAGCAAAGACATCAACAGAATTAACCATGTACAGGGAAACAGCTTCACAAATTTGCAGGAATGGTTCATTCTAGGAAAAATGGTCCTGAATCTACTGAAAACCCAATCAATGTTGCTTGGGTCTAACTACAATCTGAAAAACGCAGCACCCAAGTTCTTCATCAATACAAATAATGGGAACTGCCTGGAAAAAATGAGCTGCTTTAAATATCTAGGAGTGGACTCTATCCTTACCTTTGATATCCACATTCAAAACACTATCAGCCTGCCTCACCAAAGGCTTGGCTCTCTGTACAGAATCTGCAAGTACCTAATGCCCGAATCCAGACATAGAATAGCACAGGCAAATCTGCTCTCTATACTGGACTATGGCTCCTTGGTTACCGATGCGGTTAACAAAACTATGCTACAGAAGAAGCACACTGGGTTGCCAGATTTGCAACACATAGCGATAGCAAGACGCATCTCTGCCTTTCTGTGAACAGCTAAACTGGCTCTCACCAGAGCTCAAATCCAACCTAACACTCGCCAGATTTTATTAAAAGAACTATGGTTAAAAACTCTCCCATCTATTTAGCTGAACAACATGAGTTTGTCAACTTGCCCTCCTCTCGATCCACCTCGAAAAATAATCTTAAAGGTTCCCTTTATTTGAACAAATACTGGACAACACTTCTTCAGCTACCGTGCCTCCTCACTATGGAATGCAACCCCCCATTAGAGAATCACCAACTGTCTCTGCTTTCTCAAGCAATCTGAAAGAATTTTATCTATAACTCAGTATCTGTGACTGCTTTGTGCAAATGCCCCTTGTTCATACCCCTATGCATCTGCACTCAGTTTAGTATCTGCACTAATCAGCCATACTTTCTATGTGCTGCAAGTATGTAATCAAGTATGTCACTTTCAGTAGATGTATATATGTTTCATTTTCTGCAACAAGCACCAGACATTTGTAAGAATGTCCTCAAATGTCTTTGCAATTGCACCCGGGTTGTGACTGAAAAAGGCACTTGGTGCAGTGCACTTACCCGGTTACCAAAGTGAAAATACATAAATAAACAAACAAATCCTCCACTGGAATACCAGGTAATATTTTTCTGCAGGAGCAAGGTTCCTGGGTGGGCCCCATTGAAAATGTTGGAGCTAACAGAAAAGGAAATTACGGTAAATATGAAAAAATTTCTTCTTTCTGTAGTGCTCCACATTGTCAATGGGTACTCACAATAACTGGGTTCTAAGAAGCAGTACCCAGAACAGCCAGGGGGGGGTATTATCCCATATGCCAAATTACCAAACAGATTACTTGCGAACTGCTGTCTGCAACATTCTGCGACCAAAAGCTTCATCAGCAGAAATCTGAACATCCAATTTGTAGTGTGCTGTGAATGTGTGAACAGAAGACCATGTAGCTGCCTTGTATAACTCTAGAACCAATGCTTCGACTCTCTCCACCAAGGATGTGGCCATAGCCCTGGTGGAGTGAGCCTCGATGAGGGCCTGAGGCCTCTTCTTTTCTGCAACATAAGCCTTAGCAACACAGGCCCTCACCCACCAACCTAGTGTGATCTTGGAGGCTTTTTGATCCTGTCTGGCCGCTCCAAAGAGAACAAACATGCTATCTGATTTCCGGAACTCAGATGTCCGTTTAAGGTATATCTTAATGGCCTGCTGCAAATCCAGCTTGTGCAGCTCATTCTCTCGCTTGGGTGAGATAGTTGTGGACAGAAGGATGGAAAGCATATTTCCTGGTTCACATGGAAAGCCCTGGGCACTTTTGGGACAAAAGACAGGACTGTTCTAAATACCACCTTGTCCTTATGCATGACAAGGTATGGCTCATTGTGGGATGAGACCTGGAGCTTGCCGATCCTACTGGCTGAGCACACAGAAACCAAAATACACAACTTGTAAGACAACACATCCAGCGAGATGAATGACAGTGGTTCAAAAGGCTCCTTACAAAGCATTCAGAACCAATATTTAGATCCTATGGAGGAACCGGGGATCAGAACACAGGACGACTCCTGCTAACTGCATGCAGAAAACAAATAACCTATTTATCCCTAGAGAAATGCCTAAGGATGCTCCAAGAGCGGAAACCTAGCCTTTCAGAGTGCTCAGTGCCAACTCCTACTCCACGCCTTCCTGCAGAAAATCCAAAATCTGTGGAACTGAGGCCTTGGAAGGCTTAAGATCCTTCCCCTGGCCCAAGATGAAAAGTCGATCCATACACAAGCATAAGTTGTAGAAGTAGAAGTTTTCCTGGCAGCCATCAAAGTATCTACTACTTTCTTAGAGAAACCTAATTTTAAGAGTCTCCTCCTTTCAGGAACCAGTCTGCAAGCTGTATCACTCCTTGATTTGGGTGCAGAAGGGGCCCTGAGACAGAAAATCTCACACTGGAAGGCAAAGATGTGCTTACTGAGCTAGGTTCACTAAGTCCAAAAACCATGGTCTTCTTGGCCACTCTGGAGCTACTAGTAGGTAAGGCAAGGAAACTTTTATTTTTCAGGCACCCAATCCCAGAAGCTCTGGGCGCCGTACAATAAAAACATAAAAATTTAAACATTATAAATAGTCAACATTCAAATTAAAACTTCATATAACTGTAACCCCCCTGCAAATGGGGGTTTCCAAAAGACTTCCAGGAGCTTGCTTGAATGCTCCAAGCCTGAATGGTGTTTGGCATTTAAGCCATTTATCAGTGAGTGTTTTTAGAGCCTCTGATACTGTCTCTTTAAGAGCTGTCTGCTTGCAGACATAATTAGTTTGTATGGGGGGACTGTGTGCTTCTCTGCTTGAGTACCACTCGAGCTGCTGCCAATTCACTCCATTTTGCAGTCACTAGGAGTGCAAGGAACCTATCTGAAAGATGTAACTGTTTGCCAGAAATCATTTAGAGTAATAATGAAATTACAGTTTGTCTAACCAGCTTTCTTTGCAGTCAGAACTGTGTTTGCCTAGTTCCCATTCTAGTTTTGAACTGCTGAACTGGACCAATCAGTGTGGGTTAAGGTAGCTCTAAAATGGTGCCTTGGACGAATCAGAACTTGGACTCATAATCTGAGCCAGCCACAAGAGGATTGTATGGGCAGTGACTCTGGGAGATGTAGTTTAGACTTTGGCGCCTTTTGGACCAACAGGGCAGTCTATTGTGACTGACAGCCAATCCAGCCAAGAACTGGGAGGAACTCAAAGGAAGTGCCAGTTTGTCTGCTGGAGTTTCAGTTGAGCTCTGGCAGTGAAGAGGGAAGGAACCATATGCTTTTTCGGTGTGCAGTTTTAGTCGGGAAACGTGTGTAAGGCCCAGAGTTCCGGTCTGCAGCTTGTGTAACTGCTTGTTAGGACTGAATCCGTCCTGTGAAGAGAATCAAAGGATATCTGAAGAGTAGAAACCAGGCTCACCCTGTAGAAGACAGGAGAAATTGTTGAATTGCACTCGGTCTGTCAGGAACTGAATCTGCTATGTGTTCTCCCGGGTATTGTGCAGTAATTGCGATCGGGATAGAGAAGCAGCCTGCCTGGTATAGTACTTTCTTTTACCATATAAATGTGTGAGGAGGCTTGTGTAGCTCAAGTGAATCCTGCTGCCATTAAAGGACTTTTGCCTGTTGCAGTTTGCCATATAAATGTGTGAGGAGTCCGTGGAGCTCAAGAGTAGCCCTGCTGACATTGAAGGACCCTATCTTGTTTGGAGGTCGTGAGTACTAATTCAGGGTCACTCCCTGTTGAATTGCCACATTGAATCCAAATGGAATTACTGTACTGCTGACTGTTTAACTAATTTTTCTTTTCTCTGTGTGAAAGGGCCCCTACCAGCTGCCACGGTTTGGACTAGCCACTAGGGCTTGGGTACCCAGGGACAGTAACTGGTAGGGATAGGCCTGTGCACAGAGCCATAGGTAGATGAGTAAAGTGATAAGCTAATTAACCTGATTCCCCTGTCCTTGTTATATCCCCTAAATAAATCAGAGCTGCTTGTTTCAGCAAAGTTATACTGCCTGAGGTATTTGTCTATGTTAAAGTATTGTACTGTGATTGTTGCACTGTATCTTATTTTACAGGAGGTCCCAGTGCCTGAACCAGTCCTGGGGTAAGTGTATACTGTGAAGGTAATTCTGATATATTGTGTGGGCCACTAGTGGGAAGAAAGGGGTTGCAGTGTCCCAGAGGGCTGACCAAGTTAGTTTAACTATTGCAAACCCTGACCTCTGGGTGAGGCACTCGCCATTGGATCCAGGCCCCTCAACCTGTTAGTGGCAAATCAGGCAGGGGTAGTAGCCCCTGGGATAGCGCCATCTAGGGGTTACATCTTGGAGGCTCACCGCTGGGATTGTGTGTCCTCTAGTGGCCATATTTACGAACCACTGTTAAGAAAAAAAAATGGGTACCCCGACAGAAATGGCTGTGCACTGGCTGGTGGAGTGGTGTACTGGGGAGGAGATTGACCCCCGAGGTGCTGTGCTTGTCCTGGACATCCCCCTGGATATCAGTGCGGACACTGTACAGGGAGTACTTTCCAAGGTGGTAGGTTTACAAAATCCTGTGGTGGTGGGTCGGCATGCTAATCTGCTCACCCACACTTTCCTGGCCCTAGTAGAGTTTAAGGATCCCATAGATAGCTCCAAAGTGCCACAGACCATTACCCCAGAGGGAGCCCTCACTGCCTGGAGAGTGATAACTTAGGACAGTAAAGACCCGGGGGGGAATGAGCCCCCACCACTGTCTGAAACTTTTGAGGAGAAATTTGCTAAATGGTTGCTGGGGGAAGGGAAAACTGTGGAGGACTTGAAGAAACTATTCTTGCCACCTGGGGGTGTTCCTCCCCCAACACCCTCTCCCGCTCCAGTACCTGTAATGGTGGCTGAATCAATGCAGACTCCTATTTCTGCACCTGCCATTAGTCACGACTCTTACCGAAGGTTGAGGACCTTCTCTGGCACCCTCCCCACCCCCAAAGGGGAGGATGACTGGGAGACCTGGATAGACTATGTTGCCCCAAGTGCTAGAATGGCAATGTTCGTAGTCAAAAGTGAAAGAGGGTTAGTGAGAGCCTCCCGAGGTCCCGCCCTGGCTACCATCCAGCTAAACGGCCAGTAACCCTGAAGTGACTGCACAGGCCTATCTTGAGGCCTTGGAGAATGTGTATGGAGCCCAGATTCTGATGAGGATCTATGGTGGAGAGTAAGAAATGCACAACAGTACCAAGGAGTTGTTGTCTGTGTATGTATCTCGGCTGGAAAAATTGTTGCAAGAATGCCTCAGAAAGGGTAGTTTGCCAGATTGAACTGGACCGAACCAGGCTGGACAGGATCCTTAAGTCTGCCCCTTCTCAGAACTGCTGTTGCTTTAGTTCGCCTGGCAAATTGACTGGAATCCCCACCCTCCTATGATGAGTTAATGAGAGAAATTGAGGAGTTGAGAAAAGGCGACCTCGGAGGGACCTGCACAATAGCTGCCAATAACCGAGTGACTGAGGGTGACCCATCAAGTGAAGTTCAGGGGCAGAGGTTGGCAGTCAATGAGTGCTCTGACAAGGAAAAAGATATGCCACAATGGGGCAAACTGTTGAGAGAGATCCTGGAATTCAAAAACAGTCCCTTTATGAAGGCCACACCTGCAAGTACGGGCCCCGACCTATATCCGACTGCATCTGCTATGGGGTGGGGTACCCACCCATGTATCTCCTGCTGATAACAGCTCCAAACTCAATTCCTTGACCATGGAAGTGGAGAAACTGACGAGATGTCTCCAAATGCTTATCACCCGCAGACAGAGATGGCACCAAGGTTTCCAGTTAGTAGTACCCTGCCCTGGCTCCCAGTGTGGCGCCTCAGCCAGCCAAACTTCAGAAAGTATGTTTTGCTATAATTGTGGGAAGGATGGGCACATGAAGAGGAATGCCGGTCCCAAAGACACTGACAAAGTTGCATATAGGCTACAAGGAGAGCTTGGAGAACAAATCAGTGGTTAAGAGGTGCACAAAATGATCCCAGTGAGGGCACCAAAAATGCTAACTCACGTCTTTTTGTGGCAAGGTCAGTTACCCAGGCCCCCACTACCGCCTCTCCAGACTGCTCCAGAATAGTGGGTCCCTCCATGGAGACCACTGTAAAGGTGAATGGAGTGTCTACAAGAGCTGTATTAGACAGTGGCTCCCAAGTGACAATTATGTTCCAGGATTGGTATCAGAAGCATTTGTCAGATGTACCCTTACAACCATTAGAAGGACTGCATGTATGGGGGTTAAGTGAGAAGGCCTACCCTATTCCGGGTATATCCAATTTGGCTGTCTTTCCCCACCTCCGTGGCTGGAGTGGCCGAACAAGTAGAGACCCTAGCCTAGTGTGTCCCCCACTGGACTGTATGATGGTGTCCTTTGTTGATTGGAATGCTCATATGTTCGGAAGGCTGGCACAGTTGTGTTATGAAAACAGGGGTCAAAGACTAGTAGAGCTTTAAGAGTTCCGGCTTTAATTAAGAAGGCCTATGAGGCACAGAGAGATGCTGAAAAAATAGAACCAGAGGAACCGGTCGGAATTGTATGGCAGAAGGATACTGAGTCTCTGATCCTGGCACCAAATGCCCAGTGTACCTTACAGGGAGAGGTCCGTATCAGAAAGGATGTTAAGAATAAAATATTAATGTTGGATGCACCAGGCGATGGAAAATTGCCAGAGGGACTGCTGGTCAAGCCTAGTATTTTGCCCGCTAGAGCCCATGCTTATGCCAGAAGGGTAATGGTCCAAGTTCATAATGTGTCTGAAAGAGACATTCGAGTAAATAGAGGTTGCATCCTGGCTAATGTGCATTGTGCAGACACTGCAGTGCTACCCAGCAGCAAGAGTTCGAGGAAGAATGACAGAGTAACACCTGATTTGTTTGATTTCGGCGACTCCCCGTTGCCAGCTGAATGGAAAGTGAGGATCAGTGAGAAGCTTGCCCAGAGAGACCAAGTGTTTTCTTTAAAGGAATGGGATGTAGGATGCGTGCAAGGAGCTGAGCACAATATCCGGCTGCATGACGAAAGACCATTTCGTGAGATGTCTTGACGCCTGGCACCTGCTGATACAGATGATGTGAGACGGCATCTGCAAGAGATGTTAGCTGCTGGTGTAATACAAGAATCCAGAAGCCCTTATGCTTCCCCCATTGTGGTAGAGAGGAAAAAGAATGGGACAGTAAGGATGTGCGTGGATTATCCACCTTAAACCGTGGACTATCCCTGATCAGTACACAATGCCCCGATTCAGGATGCTTTGGACTGCCTAAACAGGAGCAAGTGGTTCTCTGTGCTGGATCTCCGAAGTGGGTACTACCAGATCCCGATGGCCCCAGAGGACCGTGAGAAGACAGCCTTTATCTTTCCTCTTGGCTTCTATGAATTCATGAGGATGCCTCAAGGGATTTCAGGTGCCCCAGCCACTTTTCAACGATTGATGGAGCGTGCAGTGGGGGACATGAACTTACTAGAGTGCCTGGTATACCTAGATGATGTTATTGTGTTTGGCAGCTCACTGGAGGAACATGAGAGCAGATTATTTAAGGTATTGGACCAACTGGAGGACTTTGGCCTTAAACTGTCCATTGATAAGTGTCAATTCTTTCAAACATCAGTAAGTATGTGGGACACATAGTATCCACCGAGGAATAGAGACCGACCCAAGTAAAGTTGAGGCCTTGACCACCTGGCCACAGCCCAAAAATCTAAAAGAACTGCAAAGATTCCTGGGATTCTGTGGTTATTATCAGCGTTTCATCAAGGACTATTCAAGAGTGATCCGCCTTTACTTAACCTTACTCAGGGTATCCCCAACCCACAAAAATACCAAAGTCAGCGTCCCTCAAGACTGAAAGAGTGTATTTTCATCCGAGTGAAGTATTTGGGGCCCGCTGGACTCCTGATTATGAGACTGCTTTTCATGAGATCATATATCAACTTACCCATGCTCCAGTGCTGGCCTATGCCGATCCAAGAAAACCTTATGTCCTGCACACTGATGCTAGCTTGCAAGGGTTGGGGCTGTGTTGTACCAAGAGCAGCGAATGGCCTGAGACCAGTGGCCTTTGCTAGTAGAAGCCTGACCCCATCCGAAAAGAACTATCCTGTACATAAGTTAGAGTTCCTAGCTTTGAAGTGGGCTTGTTGACCAATTCCATGAGTACTTGTATGGGGCTAAAATACTAGTAAAACTGACAATAATCCTTTGACCTATGTGCAGACCTCAGCTAAGTTGGATGCCACTGGCCATAGGTGGCTTTCTGCATTATCTACATATGACTATGCTCTCGAATACCGAGCAGGTCTGAACCACATAGATGCTGATGCTCTCTCCCGAGGCCTGTTCCCCAGAATGATTGGGTCCGATTGGCAGAACCTGACATTGAGCACTCTACCGGAAGTTTGACAGGGAGGAACAAATGTCACAGGGACGCAGTGGACTGCATGGTGGATTGCTTGGGACCCTCTGAGGATTGCATACCTGCTGCTTATTGCCACTTTTCTGCAATAGACATTGGTGCACTGCCTCAGCTGGACAATGACAGTATGCACGTGGCTCAATCCCGATCCCATGATCAAAGCAGCTTTAGAAGCCCTCTATGCAGGAAAAGATGTGTCCAAATTACGCTCCACTGATTTGAGAACTGCACTGTTATACAAAGAAGGTCCTAAGTTGAAACTGATCAATAAACTGTTATACAGAGAAACAGTAGACAGAGGGGACAAGTAGACAAACAACAACTAGTGCTGCCCACTGCCTTTCGGACTCAGTACTGATGTCCTTGCACAACCACATGGGGCACCTTGGTATAGACAGAACACTTGACTTGGTGAGATCCAAATTCTATTGGCCTAAGATGGGGGCTGATGTGGAGCAACACATTCGAACTCGTAGTCACTGCTTACAGAGGAAAGCTTTGCCCCAGAGGGCTGCCCACCTTGTTAACATCACCACCAGTGCACCCATGAAGCTGGTCTGTATTGATTTTCTGAGTTTGGAGTCAGATCAAAGAAATATTAGTAATGTGCTGGTGGTCACTGACCATTCTCACAAGATTCCCAAGCTTTCCCACCAAAGACCAGAACGCATCCACTGTGGCCAAAGTACTTGTAGAAAACTTTTTGTTCACTATGGGGCTCCACAAAGAGTCCATTCTGATCAAGGGAGAGACTTTGAGAGTCGTCTGATCAAAGAGATGCTTTCTCTGTAGGAGTGCAGTCCAGAACCACTCCTTACCACCCCCAGGGGACCCACAGCCTGAGCGTTTCAACCCTTTTGCTAGATATGCTAGGCACCCTGCACCCAAAGGACAAGCCTAGATGGAGCCAACAAATTAGCACCCTGGTACATGCTTATAACTGCCAAAAGTGATGCCACTGGGTTCTCTCCTACCGCCTGATGTTTGGAAGAGAAGCTCGACTACGGTAGATGTGTGTTTTGGGGTCTCTCCTGATGGGGTTCAAGCTGACAACTATTTACAGTATGTGCAAAAGTTAAAGGCCCAGCTAACTCATGCGTACAACTGGCTCAAACCATGGCTGCCAAAAGAAATCCAGCCAACAAAGAAGGTATGATAAAAGGTGAAAGCACAGGAACTCCAGGAGGGAGATCGGGTGTTGCTAAGAAATCTGGGACTGCATGGCAAACACAAGATTGCTGACAGATGGCACCATCTCCTCACATTGTAGTGGGCAAACTAGATGATCTGCCAGTGTACAAAGTAAGGCCTGAGAATAATTCAAAGATGTAAAAACAATGCATAGAAATCATTTACTGCCCACTGGACAAATCTTGATTGAGTCTGAGCCCCAGAAGATGCCCCTCTGGACCAGTGACTAGAGCTGCTGCTCAGAAAAGATCAAGAAAGTCTGCACCTACAGAAGCAGAGTTAAAGTGTTCCCTCCACAAGTCCCAGTTGAGCATGACTGTCAGTCCATATCAAAAGAAAGTGAGAGTGACTTTGAATACTACCCTTCTTACAACTGAGTCAATTGTTTGGGCAATCCCTAGTCAATACTGAGACGAAGCTGGGCCTTCTGGACTGTCTAGCCCCCAGCTCGTCCCTGGAGCCAATGCTCCCAGAAAGTGAAGTGCAAAGCATCAGATCAGATGAAATGGAATCATTGTGCATGGTTGAACTGTTTGAGCTTTCAGGGAGAAAATAATGGATTAGGGCAGACTGGTGATACACCAGAACAAGAAGAGTATTTTGAGTGCCCTGACAGTCCACTGCCAGTGTCAAAGCTCTCCATGTGAGCCAAATGTTGTGGACTCAGAAACTGTAACTCCTGGAGCTGAAAGTGCCCCAAGTTCTAGCCTCTCTACCCCCATGGAGACTCCCCTGACAAGTGAGGACAATGCTGAAAATGAGGCTCAGAGTGCAGAGACTGTAACAGTTCCCCCTAGAAAGACTGGTCGAGCTGTAAAGCCTGTGGTGCACCTCAGTTATGATTCCCTTGGGAGGCCTGTGGACTTGCCTCTCAATGTTGTCCATAAAGGAGTGTATGTGTCCCCGAGCTCATTGCCCAAACTGAGTGTCAGTGCTAACTCCAAGTTACTTGTGCTGCCCTCTAAGTATGGTGCCCTTGCCCCGTCCAGCCCCAAGGTAACTGATAGGGAAGGGCCCCCTCTCTTCAGGTTTCATGTACAAGAGGTAATAACTTGAGTTATGGTACAATGTGTGTGTAATACTGTATAAGAGTGACGTGACTGCAATGTTTCAGAAATGTGTTCTTGGTAAAATGATGTATTGACTGATGATTACATGTGTGGAGCCTAATGCAAATGTATATGGTTGCAGTTGAAACTTATGGGGTACTTGCTTGAGCGAGACGACAAGCTTTCCCAGGACCAGGAAGGGTGTAACCCCCCTGCAAATGGGGGTTCCCAAAGACTTCCAGGAGCTTGCTTGAATGCTCAAGCCTGAATGGTGTTTGGCGTTTAAGCCATTTATCAGTGAGTGTTTTAGAGCCTCTGGTACTGTCTCTTTAAGAGCTGTCTGCTTGCAGACATAATTAGTTTGTATGGGGGGACTGTGAGCTTCTCTGCTTGAGTACCACTCGAGCTGCTGCCAATTCACTCCATTTTTGCAGTCACTAGGAGTGCAAAGGGAACCTATCTGAAAGATGTAACTGTTTGCCAGAAATCATTTAGAGTAATAATGAAATTACAGTTTGTCTAACCTGCTTTCTTTGCAGTCAGAACTGTGTTTGCCTAGTTCCCATTCTAGTTTTGAACTGCTGAACTGGACCAATCAGTGTGGGTTAAGGTAGCTCTAAAATGGTGCCTTGGACGAATCAGAACTTGGACTCATAATCTGAGCCAGCCACAAGAGGATTGTATGGGCAGTGACTCTGGGAGATGTAGTTTAGACTTCGGCGCCTTTTTGGACCAACAGAGGCAGTCTATTGTGAGTGACAGCCAATCCAGCCAAGAACTGGGAGGAACTCAAAGGAAGTGCCCGGTTTTGTCTGCTGGAGTTTCAGTTGAGCTCTGGCAGTGAAGAGGGAAGGAACCCTGTGCTTTTTCGGTGTGCAGTTTTAGTCGGGAAACGTGTGTAAGGCCCAGAGTTCTGGTCTGCAGCTTGTGTAACTGCTTGTTAGGACTGAATCCATCCTGTGAAGAGAATCAAAGGATATCTGAAGAGTAGAAACCAGGCTCACCCTGTAGAAGACAGGAGAAATTGCTGAATTGCACTCGGTCTGTCAGGAACTGAATCTGCTGTGTGTTCTCCAGGGTATTGTGCAGTAATTGCAATCGGGATAGAGAAACAGCCTGCCTGGTATAGTACTTTCTTTTTACCATATAAATGTGTGAGGAGGCTTGTGTAGCTCAAGTGAATCCTGCTGCCATTAAAGGACTTTTGCCTGTTGCAGTTTGCCATATAAATGTGTGAGGAGCCTCGTGGAGCTCAAGAGTAGCCCTGCTGACATTGAAGGACCCTATCTTGTTTGGAGGTCGTGAGTACTAATTCAGGGTCACTCCTCGTTGAATTGCCACATTGAATCCAAATGGAATTACTGTACTGCTGACTGTTTAACTAATTTTTCTTTTCTCTGTGTGAAAGGGCCCTACCAGCTGCCACGGTTTGGACTAGCCACTAGGGCTTGGGTACCCAGGGACAGTAACTGGTAGGGATAGGCTGTGCACAGAGCCATAGGTAGATGAGTAAAGTGATAAGTTATTTAACCTGATTCCCCGTCCTGTTATATCCCCCTAAATAAATCAGAGCTGCTTGTTTCAGCAAAGTTATACTGCCTGAGGTATTTGTCTATGTTAAAGTATTGTACTGTGATTGTTGCACTGTATCTTATTTTACAGGAGGTCCCAGTGCCTGAACCAGTCCTGGGGTAAGTATATACTGTGAAGGTAATTCTGATATATTGTGTGGGCCACTAGTGGGAAGAAAGGTTGCAGTGTCCCAGAGGGCTGTGACCAAGTTAGTTTAACTATTGCAAACCCTGACCTCTGGGTGGAGGCACCCGCCATCAGATCCAGGCCCCTCAACCTGTTAGTGGCAAATCAGGCAGGGGTAGTAGCCCCTGGGATAGCGCCATCTAGGGGTTACATAACATTATTAAAAGGGTCTAGATTATCAGCAGAATTCAATAATAAGAGTTAGATAACCCATACATTAACTGCAGAACAGTGTCTGGGAATCCCCGGCTAAACAAGAAAGCCTTGAGGCAGGCCTTGAACGCCTCAACTGAAGGGGCCTCCCTTACTGATGGAGGAAGCGAATTCCACAGGATGGGGCTGGCGACACTAAATGTTCTGTCATCGGTAGTTCTTAACCTCATCCTGGGAATTGCTAGGAGGCCCCTAAAGGAGGACTGAAGGGAGCGGACCAGGACAGCGGGTGTTAGAAGGTCCAACAAGTAGCCAGGGCCTAGTCCATGTAGGGCCTTAAAGGTAAGCAAGCCCATCTTAAAGAGAACCCTTCATCAAACAGGCAGCCAGTGCAGATCACGCAGCACCGGGGTGACGTGACAGTATCTAGACTGTCCCGTCAACAACCTGGCAGCTGCATTCTGCACCAGCTGCAGTCGACGGAGGGTACCTCCAGAGACCCCAAGGTACAGCACATTACAGTAGTCAAGCCTAGATGTCTCGAATGTATGCACTAAGGTGGGGAGGTCCAGGGGTGGAACCAGGTGCTTGATCCTCGCGATATTCCTCAGATAAAAAAAGCTGGACCGGACAACGGACAACACCTGAGATTCAAATGTCAATCCGCTGTAAAGAATAACACCAAGGTTGCGCACCCCAGAGGAGGCCTTCAATGGCACAGATCCCAGGAACAATCCAGTCTCAGCACCAGAGACCATTATATCACGCCTCCTGTTTGACTCCACCACCAGTACAGCCATCTTATCAGGGTTCAGTCGCAACCAGCTGGAGGCCATCCAGTCATTAATCTCGGCCAGGCAGTTGTTAAGTAAGACCTTGGGGAGAATAGGTGGGGGGGAGGCATATGCTCCATTGAAGGTCCACTCCTGAGTCAGAGCGTCCACTGCTTCCACCTGTGGACACTGATAGCGGCTGAAAAACCTTGGAGTCTGAGCATTGTATCTGGAGGTGAACAGACCGATCTGAGGCCGACTGAACCTGTTGCACAGGAAGTCAGACACCTCTGGGTTCAACCTCCACTTCCCAAGGTGAAAATGTTCACAACTTAGCCAGTCCTCCTGAATGTTCAATTCTCCTGCCAAATGTACTGCTGACAGAGAGAGGGGCTTCTTTTAGCATCTTCCTGCTGTTTGTGCCACCTTGATTGTTCATATACACCACAGTGATGGCATTGTCCAACCTTATTTTTACTGCTTTGGTCTGCAACAGGTTTTGAAATCGGCGAAGAGTTAGCCGAATCACCCTCATTTCCAAGACATTTATGTGGAGATGCTGTTCCTGTACTGACCAAGTTCTCTGAGTGGGTAGTTAGTTGAGGACTGCCCCCAACCATGAAGACTGATATCTGTTGTTAGAATTAATTCTGAGGGAAGTTCCAGTGGAACCCCTTTGCTCAGATTCTGCACACTCACCCACCAGCTCAGTGAGTGATGTAGCTGAGGGGAGAGGGAGATTCTGGCTTGATAATCTTCTGATGTTGGATCCCAGGCCATCAGCAATCCCATTTGAAGGGACTGCATATGAAAGTGAGCCCACAGGACTAGATCTGTCACTGCCACCATGAGGCACAAGACATGTAGCAGGCTGAGGGCAGAGGCTGGTGACTGAGTCCTGCCCACTCAACTTCCATCAATAAAGTCTCCTTTTGGGAAGGTGAGAGGAAGACCTTCCTTTGTTTCATGTTGAAGACTGCCCCCAGATCTTCCAAGGTCTGAGATGGCTCGAGAGACAGTTTCTCTCAGTTCACCACCCAGCCGTGGGACTCGAGCATCTCCAGAGTCCTGAGCACCATTCTTTTTGCCAAGGGCAATATCAATGTATGAATAAGCAAGTCATCCAGATAAGGATAGACATGATGCCCCTCCTGTCAAAGTTGAGCCACCAGGACTACCATCACCTTTGAGAAGACCCTGGGGGCCATTGAAAGACTGAGGGGAAGCACCCTGTATAGTAAATGTTGGCCCAGTATCGAGAAACTGAGATACTTCTGGTGAGACTGACAGATGGGAATGTGAAGTAGGTATCCAACAGATCTGTTGAAGCTAAGAAGTCCCGCAGCTTAACAGCTCAGGTGATTGACCTCAAGGACTCCATCTTGAAGGTTGTGTGGTGCATGAACTTGTTTAGATGCTTCAGATCTGGAATAGGCTTGAAACACCCTGTTTTTTTGGAACTATGAAATAGATTGAGTAGAATCCCTGACTTTGCTCACTTGGCAGAACTGACACAATGGCCCCGATTTGAATGAGGTGGTTCAGGGTCTCTGACACACCTGTCTCTTTGCAACTTCCTTGGAGACAGGGGATGGCAGAAAATGTCCCTTTGAGGGAATTGTTGAAAATTCTATGGTGTAGCCCAAGTCTAGGAATTCCAAAACCCAGGCGTCAGACATAGTTTGGGCCCATCGTGAGTAAAATTCCTGTAGTCTTCCAATAAAGAAAGACGGGCAGGGATGGGCCCATGTACTCTCATTGTGAGGTACCAGGCTTTTGGGCCGGGCCTCCTGCATGGCTTCTGGCCATGGCCCCTCTATTACTGCAACCCTTGTTACCTGAGTAGGCTCCTCTGTTACTCTGGTTACTGAAGATCAGAAAGGGATGAAATCCTCCTCGGGACTGCCTGCGCTGGCCGTCACCGTGACCACTTTGGGTTGAGGTAGTTTTACGCTATTATTTTGACACTGGAAGATGTCCCTTCTTATCCTGAATATCCTTTAAAATAGCATCCAGGCCAGAACTGAACAACAAGCCTCCCTCAAAGGGGAGGTTAAACAGCTTAGATTTTGAAGATTGATCAGCTGCCCAGTGCCTAAACCATATGCCCCGCATGGCATGATACAATCTGGTAGGCTGAATGGGCCAACATGCACAAATTCTCCTCTGCAGAATCACCTAGAAACGTGGAGGCCATGGCAACCAACTGCAAAATGCTCACTCCTTCTGAATCAGGAGGAACGAAACTGCCCAGAGTAGTGACCCACAAGTTTAAGGCTCTGGCAACAATAAAGGAGGCATATGAAGTACGTAGGTTTGTGCCTTTAGAGGTGAAAGCCCTCCTACAAGCAGCATCGATCTGTTTGTCCTTGGAATCTGTTAAGGCCAGAGAGCCTTTGATAGGTAGTGCGGCATGTTTGATCAAATTATAGATAGCCTTGTCCGCCAGTGGAGGGGCTTCCCACCTGGGAGATTTTTCCTCTAAAAATGGAAAAGAAAGGCTGTGTCTTCAGTTTTGGAAGATACTTTCTCTGATCCACATCTGCTCATTCTTGCTCAATAATTTGGTCACAATGAATAAAACCTGGGAAACACTTTGGAGCAGAGGAGGACGCAGACAGAATCAGATTGACATCCACCATCTCACAGATTGTTCCTCCTTGAGCTGTAAGGATCTACACACCTGAGCTATCAAAAAAAAAACAAGGACTTGTTGTCAAACGGGATGAATCAGAATCCTTGACCTGGGCTCTGTCAACCCCCCCTTCTTCTTCTTCCTCAGAGGGGACGTCCTCTTCATCAGAAAGCAATTTTTTTAAGGTCAGAAGCTTCTCCAAGATCCTCGATATCCTCATCCTGACCTTCTAAGTAGTCAGAGTCAGGGTCTGCCTGAACATCTGTCTCTGCAGCCTTTTCTCACTGCGATGCACCTGGACATGCCTGTGTGGGCTCCTCCCTGACCTGAGGGGCCTGGTTTGGGGTTGGGTGTATCTGTTGGGATGTCCTGCAGAACATTGGGGCCCAAAAGCTCACCCAGGAGCAACAAAAGTGATTTTCACAATTCTGCTTTGCCACTGCCAACTGAAGAACCAGGTGCCCTTCTCCCCAGCTCGGAGGACTGGCTGGTGGGAACCATTAGAGAAATATAATGCTGAGCAACACAATGAGGGCAATAGGAACCCGTGGGGGAGGGCCTCATTACCCATTTGCAGGTCTTACATCATTTCATAATTAATGGTCTCCAGTAAGCCATGGTGCCAAGTACATGTTTATAACTGTGAATGCCAAAAGGTACTGCAGTACAGTAATTACCAGAGAAAAATAATAATTAGCCCTATCAGCTGTCTGCACTGATGGCTCTCAAACTGAAGCTGCAGGCAGGGATCAGTGCGGCTACAGAGGGCTGACTAGGCATATGTGCTCACTAGAGGGAGTGTGTGTGACGCTCAGCCAGCTGGTTATGATTACTGTATGATATTTGTAATATAAAAATATAGTATGTGACTGTCTCACATAAGACAGCCTGTGCTTCCATGGGTGCCCCCCCCCCCAGGTTTCAATTAAGCTACAGGATATGTAAACTGACCAGGAACCATTTAATTAACTGACTTCCTTCAGAACGGCATTTTATTACCTTTTTATGACATGCCTATGCTTTTTGAAGTGCAAACCAAATGTGACTTTATGACTTCAGAAACAGGACGTCATTAGGCTGATTCCTGCTGGGTTTTTTTTAACACATTGGTGCCAGTGTGGGATTGCTAAGTTCAAAGGAAACATGTGTAATTAAGGAGTTATATATAGGAAATGTCTTTTTTTTTCTTCTGATGGCACCTTATTTAAAATACCTCCTGATAGGAAATAATTTTTTGTAATTTTATATTCAAAAGGGAGGAGCTAGATGACTCACAGAAGGGGTGTGAAGACACAGAGTTTAATCTGATACTTGTGTCTGAAATGTATGTCATATCATCTTGGGACTCTAGAGAGACACAGCTCTCTGATCTAACTTTAAAACGCACTTCCAGAGGTAATACCTTAGATAGCAAACATCTAAATGTATTGTGGTAGGAGTTTTGCTTTGTAATTTCCCCTTGTTCTTTTATGTGATTGTGAGCTCTTTGTTATATTGTTCTGTGTTTACATTTTTCATGTTTTTATGATCTTTTAGTAAAGTACATTTTCTTAAGATACTGCCTGGGTGAGTCTTCCAAGTTCTTTTTGCATGTGATGTATACGTGGTTAAGTCTGACAGCTGTTTGAAGGGCTTGATGGTGTTACTAAACTGGGAAAAGGTAAGAATATACCTAAGGTCTCTTATAGAGTTAAAAGGGTTCATTTTGGAATCCTGGCTGATTGCCCCTGGCAAAAGACTGTACCACAATCCCCCAAGAGGGTACGTATCTGAGCTTGTTCATTGGGTATGCTAGCATAAGGTTCACAGTTTGAATCCCCCCCAGAACTTGAGACTAAAAGTGATTCAGACCCAAAAGCAGACATGAGGGTTATCCTGTCTGTTACCTGTTCACACTATTGTGCTCTGAGGTTGGCACTGTGGGAGCAGAGGGCCTGACCTGCGGAGTGCATTTGTGACAGATTTGGTTGGCAGCGGTGCAAAAAATTTGGTAACACAAGCTTTAACTGTTCAGTGTGTCAGTTTAATACTGTACAGTTCACTTGCAAAATAAGGCAGTGATTTATTTTTAAAGAGGAAACAGAACTATATAATTTTGCTTACAGTCAAAGTTCCTACCTGTTTGATTTTTCTTTTTTCAAAGTGCAAGTTAGAGTAGCCGTAGTTAGGGAAGAAGATGGCTTCCAACTACAGTGAACACACTGCAGACTACCTGAAGCAGTTGTGCAAGGAGAGAGGAGTCCTGCACGAGAGGAGGGCCACCAAGCAGAACCTTGTGGACACGCTGATGGCCACTGATACCCAGAGTGTCAAGTCACAGTCCATGACTGTAAAGGACCAAACCTTGGACGTGGAGGGGCCAGTGGCTGGTACAGTGTCCAGATCTGGTGAGGAGGACAGCAGGACCAGTGCAAGCCAAGGGCCACAGCAGCACTGGAAGGTCACCGGCATTCTGGAGCCAGAAGCCATCAGGCGCAGATGGAGTTGTGAAGGATGGAACTGGAGTTCCAGAGAGAAGAGAAGCGAGAACAGCTAGCCACAGAGGAGAAGAGGGAGCAAGAACAGCGAGAAGCTGAACATGAACAGCAAGAGGCGGACTGTGAAGAGCATGAGCGCCAGAGGCAACATGAACTGGAGAAGCTACAACTCCAACCACCAGCACCAGAGCAGGTAAGTGGCTTGGGTTTAACTGGAACTACAGGACTGGGTTACAAATTAAATTCCAAATTGATAGCTGAATTTAAAGAGGGGGAGGATATGGATGCCTTTTTAAATTTCTTTGAAAAAGTTTGTATTCAGGCAAAGATTCCTAGAGGGTCCTGGAGCTTCCAGCTACTCACCCTACTTGCCGGGAAAGCTCAGAATGCATTGGGTCAAATGGACAATGAGGACAGTAATGATTATAGCAAACTTAAAGCTGCACTTTTAAAAAAGTTTGATTTAACTGCAGAAGCATACAGAGCTAAATTCGGTATGCTCAGAAGCCCTGACATGAGTTACGAGGAGCTAGCCATGAAACAATGTCAGTTTTTAAAATGTTGGTGGGAAGGAATTGAAGCAAACTCTGTAGATACAATTGAAAATGCTATATTGTTAGAGCAGTTTTTTGGGACATGCCCAGCAGAGCTGAAAATCTGGCTGGAGAACCGAGATCCCAAAACAGTGCAAGAGGCTGCTGAACTCTCGGAACGCTATGCCAAGAGCAGACCTGTCCTGAGAGCGAATGGGGTGAGTGTGGCAGTGCAGAAAGGGAAAAGCGTGCCTTCAGGGCAGCTAAAACCCTCACTGCCTCCACTGAAACCAGTTATCCCCAGGTTTCAAAGAAAAGATTTTTTCTGAGAAAAGAAATGAAGGTTGGGTTTGTAAAGAAACTGGGCATATTGCCAGACAGTGTCCCAAAAGGACGAGCAATATGCAAAATGGGGCTAGGAAAGAAGTGGGTTATTTATGTTTCCCTGGAAGCATACCTATGAACATGAGGAAACACATGCACCCAGTCATATGTGAATGGTGTACAGACACAAGGGTTAAGAGGCACAGGGGCATCCCTGACGTTGGTAAAAGGGGATCTGGTAGAGCCTGGTCAGATTATATCCAATAAATTTGTAACTGTACAAGGGTTCACTGGTGAGGAGAAAACATTGCCACTCGCTAGTGTTCTCCTAGACTGAGGTGAAACAAGGGGAACTGTGCAACTGGTAGCTGTAGCCAAATCTTTAGCAGTTGACATCATCCTTGGCAACAATCTCAAACAGAGGATGGTGTGTGCAGTTACCCATAGCCAAGTGGCAAGGGAAAATTGTACTTCCCTGGACCCCACAGAAGCCACTGTGGAAACCACTGGGAGGCTGGTTCCCTAGCCTGTGTCTCCTGATATGGAGACTAATGAAAAGGGGGTAGAAATTTCCCCAGTAGCAGTTAACCAAACAGCTATGGAGGGTTTATTTATTTATTTATTTATTTATTTATTGAAATCTAGGATTATGACCTTTGAGCTACGAGCTCATTTAAAAAGGTTCCACATCAGGCTTAAAGAATCAAATATACACAATACAATACAGGAATGCGAAGAGACAGCAAAAGCTGTAGGGAAATTAACACAATAATAGGAACAATAATTGCAGCTACTATACATTACCTAAAAGATAAAGAACTTTTGGAAGGAAAAAAGTTGATTAAGCAATATAGTTGACCTTGATTAGAGGAGAGGCAGGCAAAGATAGGGGTTGGGGAGAATGATGGCAGAAACCTCAGGCTCGGGGTCACTTTGTCATGGGGTAAGTGAAGGAGGGGCAGTTGTGGCAGAAAGTGAAGAAAATGGGTAGTGAGGTGGGTTGAAGACCTGATGAAATGGATTGGGGGCAGAAGTGGGGAGCAGGGAAATGGGAGTGAGGTCAGCCGATGAGGTTGGGCAGCTGATAGGTGCAAATGATGGGGGGAGTTCCATGTCAGATTTCAGGGAGAGGAGATCAGGGGAAGCAGGAGCAAATCTGTTGGCTGGCCAGATGAGATTTGAGTGCTGATTTGATGAGGCCAATTTTGCTGATAGCAGTAAGAGCGGGAGGGTTATTCTGAAGTAGGAGGGGTGACCCGCTGTCAGAGGGTTAGGGATGACAGTGATCCAGAGTGCCCTGACGCTAGAGCTAGGGACCCTAGTTTAGATACTGACGGGGGCCTGTCCCATGCCTTGGGAATGTGTAAGAAGTTTGCAGCTGCTCAGAAAAGTGACCCTAGTCTACAGAAGCTGAGGGCTTGAGCAGACTCTGACGGAGCACAGGGAGGTGAAGGAAAACATAAAGTTTATTGGGAAAATGGACTGTTGTATACTCAGGATGCTAAGACAGAGGGAGGGGTGATAGGCAAGCAGCTTGTCGTTCCACAGGGGTACTGTGAGCAGTTGCTCGAGATTGCACATGATATTCCCTTGTCTGGTCATCGGGGGATCATGCGCACTATGCAGCGGTTGGCCCAGAATTTCTATTTGCCCAACTTCACCCAGCAGGTGAAGAAGTATTGCAGGTCTTGCTACCAGTGCCAAGAAATAGGGAAGGCGGTTAAAAAAACCCAAGCCACCCTAATTCCATTGCCCATAATGGAGGAGCCATTCCAGAGGGCGGGCATGGATATTGTGGGGTCTTTAAATACCTCCAGCTCCTCCGGGAAGAGGTTCATCCTGACTGTGGTGGATTTTGCTACCAGTTATCCAGAGGCAGTTGTCCTATCCTCACTGAGGACAGGCAAAGTGGTAGATGCCTTACTTGGTATTTTCTCTTGTGTTGAGTTTCCACAGGAGGTTATCACCGATCGAGGGGGTTCCTTCATGACAAACCTGATGAAATATTTGTGGGAGAAGTGTGGGGTAATGCAGAAGCACATGACACCTTATCACCTGCAAGCCAATGGGCTTGTGGAAAGATTTAACGGTACCCTGAACTCAATGCTCCAAGCATTCGTTGAACAGCATGGGAGGGACTGGGAGAAATACCTTCCCCACCTGTTGTTTGCATACAGGGAGATGCCCCAAGAGTTGACAGGGTTTTCCCCTTTGAGCTCTTATATGGACGCCGGGAACGTGGGTCCCTAGACTTGATACGGGAGGTCTGGGAAGGTAAGCACGCCACCCAGAGAACTGCCATAGTGGATTATGTCCTTAGGTTTAGGGAAAGGCTGAAGGAGCTTATGGGGACAGCCCAGAGCAACCTGGCAGCTGTCCAACAGAAACAAAAAGTGTGATACGACTGCAGAGCCAGAGCTCGCTTGTGCACACTGGGTCAGGAAGTCATGGTCCTTATCCCGGTCCGGAAAGACAAGCTGCAGGCTGAGTGAGTAGGACCGTACAAAGTAGTTAGAAAGGTAAATGACGTGAACTATACCATAGAGTTACCTGACAGAAGACATACAGAAAGAATGTACCATGTCAACATGATGAAGCCATATGCTAATAGGGCTGACATGGTGTTTGCAGTGTGTAGTCCTAGGAAGGGGACGGACGGATGAAGGAGACACCCTTCTGGACTTGCTGGAAGGAAGCAAGCAGGAGTCCTTTGTAAAGGCAGTTAAATTGTCACCCTAGCTGGCCATGGACAAGATCCAGAAAGTAAGAGAGGTTTTAGCAGACTTTTCCCCACTGTTTAGTGCCAAGCCTGGACTAACCCCCTTAGCGATGCACAATGTGGAGACAGGGATGCAGGTGCCCATTTGGCAGACAGCATATCGGGTGTCAGAGGCTGTCCAAAAGGACATTAGGAGGGAGGTGGAGGAAATGCTGGATTATGGGGTAATCCAGAAATCCCACAGCCCCTGAGCCTCATCCATAGTCCTCATGCCCAAGCCAGATGGCTCTACTCATTTTTGTGTGGACTGTGGTGGACTGAATGCAGTCACAAAGTCCAACGCCCACCCGATGCCCTGGACAGATGAACTGGACAAGTTGGGAGGGGCGACCTACTTTTCGACTATTGACCTGACAAAGAGTACTGGCAGGTAGAGTTAACTGACAGAGCTAGGGAGAGGTCGGCCTTCATCACTCCGATAGGCTTATTTGAATTTAAAGTAATGCCTTTTGGAATGAAGAATGCCTCAGACACTTTCCAAAGGTTGGTGAACCAGGTGTTAAATGGTGCTGAGGAGTACACCATGGCGTACCTGGATGACATTGCCATCTTTAGTGCCAGCTGGGAGGAATACCTGTCCTACCTTAGGGAAGTGCTGGGCAGGATACAGAAGGCCGGGCTCACTGTCAAAGCTAAGAAGTGCCAGGTGGCCATGGCTGAAGTGGCATACCTCGGGCATGTTGTAGGCTGGGGACAGCTCTGTCCTAACCAAGTAAAAATAGAGGTGATCAAGGCATGGCCCAGACCAGAGATGCAGAAGCAGGTCAGGAGTTTTCTAGGGACAGTAGGGTACTATAGGAAATTTGTACCCAATTACAGTACCCTGGCTGCTCCCCTATCTGACCTGGTAAAGAAAAAGATGCCTAAGAAAATTACCTGGGAACCAGCCTGTGAAAAAGCCTTTACCAGACTGAAGGAGGCACTGTGCAGTGCTCCTGTATTGACAACTCCTGACTATAACTGACTCTTTGTAGTCCATACTGATGCCTCAGACATGGGTATTGGGGCAATACTGAGCCAGACATCCAACCAAGTGAAAGATCACCCCGTAGTGTACCTGAGTAAAAAGTTACTTCCCAGGGAGCAGGATTACTCTACTATGGAAAGAGAGTGTCTTGCCATAGTGTGGGCCCTAAAGAATTTAGAGCCATACTTTTATGGGCAGCATTTTGAGGTACAAACTGACCACAACTCCCTGGTTTGGCTGACACAAATGGGAAAAACTAATGGTAGACTATTAAGATGGAGTCTTGCCTTGCAAGGGTATGACATGACGATCTTACATAGGGCTGGAGTGACCAATTAGAACACAGATGGTTTGTTGCGTCTATATAAGGAGTGAACTGACTTAGGGAGCTCATCCCATGCAGGGGATAGAGCCCCCAAATTCAGTCTAGGTTGGGAGGATTGTGATGCTTGGCCAGCTGGTCATGATTGTTGTATGATATTTGTAATATAAAAATATAGTATGTGAGTGTCTCACGTAAGACAGCCTGCGCTTCCGTGGGTGCCCCCCCCCCCAGGTTTCAGTGAAGCTACAGGATATGTAAACCAACCAGGAACCATTTAATTAACTGACGTCCTTCAGAATGGCATTTTATTACCTATTTATGACATGTTTAGGCTTTTTAAAGTGCAAACCAAATGTGACTTTATGACTTCAGAAACAGGACATCATCAGACTGATTCCTGTTGTTTTTTTTAACACATTGGTGCCAGTGTGGGATTGCTAAATTCGAAAGGAAACGTGTAATTAAGGAGTTATATAGCCAGACTAAATCTGTTGCCTTCATTTTGGCTTAATTGGACCACCTGCCTGTGCAGTTGACCCCTTTGTCTACTGCAGGCTTTAAAAAGTGTCTCTCCCTTTCTCCCTGCAGTCGAGGAACAGCCCAGCAGGGCTCACAGCTCCCAGTCCAGGATCTCCTGGCCAACAGGCAGTCAGCGCTCTCTTAGCCGCCGCCTGCTTCTACAGGAGCGGACTCGCAGCAGCACAAGGTATGGCTAAAGCCGCAACCAATTGGAACGCGAACGCCTTTTGGGCTCCGTTTCCGAATGGTCCCCAGGATAGTAGCTCATCTTTATTTGTATTTCTCTCCTGCCGCACTGGTTTTAAAAGTTTCTGAATGTTAGATTTGAACATGTTAGAGGGTTCTTTTAATTGGATCAATGCTGCAATTATTTGACCTGTAATTTCACATGAAGGAGTTAGTAATCACAGCCCTTCTGTGTTGCAGTTGTGGTAGATGCCTGGCGCCAGACTAAATCTGTTGCCTTTATTTTTGCTTAATTGGACCCCCTGCCTGTGCTGTTGACCCCTTTGTCTACTGCAGGCTTAAAAAAGTGTCTCTCCCTTTCTCCCCACAGCCAAGGAACAGCCCAGCAGGGCTCCCAGCTCCCAGCCGAGGATCTCCCGGCCAGTGGGCAGTTGGCGCTCTCTTAGCTGCCACCTGCTTCCACAGGAGCGGACTCGCAGCAGCACAAGGTACAGCTAAAGCCGCAACTTATCTGCTCAACCACCCTTCCCCCACTTGGATTATTATTTTTATGCTCCCCCCCATGCCCCTTCTCTCAGCCACGCCCATTCATTTTCCAGATCCTATCATTTGACATATCATCCGCCGTCCCTATCTCTCTGCCCCTCATCTACAGATTCCTAAAAACTGAGCACCTCTTTCTCTTGAAGGTGATACCTCACCCTTGTTATTTCTGATTTTAAACTTTTACTGGAAATCATGTGGACTGTTCAGACTACCTTAATCTGGGTACTCCTTCTCCTCATCGTACCATATGGCAGGGATGAGGTTCCCCAACAAATGGCGCTTGGAGTCCATGAGTTGCTACCATATTGCCCACAGTGTTCCCTATGTATATATATCCTCCAATTTGAGCAGTATCAATCTTCATGGGCCGTCATTGCTGGAACTAGATCTGATTAACCTATGCAATACACGGTACCAGCCCTTTCTAAAGACGATCCTGCAATGACCTTTACTGTCAAACTGTTAATCTATGCTATAGTATACCGGAAGAAACCTATATGGGAACATCTGCCAATCCAAGATGCCCCCCCGATGCAAATGAAGTAAGATCAGAATGCTGAATCTAACACTTGCGGCCATAAAAAAGTTATTGCTCCTTTTACTAATATGCTCAGGCAACGTAGAGCTCAATCCTGGGCCCCCAAATGCCATTACATCACCTGCTGACCTAGCTAACCTCAAAGGTCTGAGCTTTCTGCATGTCAATGTATGCAGCCTATTAAAAAAGATTTTCAAGATCCAGGCGTGGGTCCATCATACCATACCAGATATACTAGTGGTCTCCGAAACCTGGCTTAGACCAGCTACACATGATAGAGAGATCAATATCCCAAACTACCTACTATTTAGAGTAGACAGGCACTCCAGAGGAGGTGGGGTAGCCATTTACATCAAGAATAAATTCACAACTCATTGTCTCGACTCAACAACAATCGTAAATGAATTTGAATGTCTATCACTCAAGGTTGCAATCTCACCCATCTTACCTCTGCGTATAATAGGTTGCTATAGACCCCCCTCTGCTGGTCACCAGATATTCTCTCATATCAACACCTTCATGGGGCAAGAGCCACTAGAAACAATTATTATTGGGGACCTTAACCTAGACTGGCTATCTAGCTCCTCTGCACCTCTTTCATCCTTTTGTGATGCACATGGATTAGTGCAACTAATCAATGAACCTCCATGTACTAACAAAAAAAATCCTGACAATAGCTCCTTGCTCGACATCATCCTAGTGAGTAAACCACATCTTTTCTCCCATGCTGGCGTTTTCTTCAGTGACATAAGTGATCACTGCTTCATAGCTGGTGTAAGATCATTCAATAAACTTTCACCTTCACCAAAGTTCACAGCTAAGAGATCTAGACGCAATTTAGACTTACCAGCATATATCTACGAACTAGAACACTCCATGCAGTGGCAAGATTTCTACCTGGCAAAAACAGTACAATCAGCTTATGACAATCTCAACACAATCCTCTTAGGGGCCATAAATAAATATGCACCAATTGTTAAAGCTCTTTTATCAAACAAAACGTGCCGTTTGTTTACTCCAGAACTAAAACCAGCCCTATTAGAGAGGGATAAGTTATGGAAAAAAGCATGAAAATCTCAGAACCATTTGAACTAGAGCCAGTTTAAAAGGGCAAGAAACCATTGCACAAAATTGGTCAGAGAAACAAAAGCTGTCTCTTACCGCTCTGAATTTGATGCTGCCTCCAAGAATCCTACTAAATTCTGGAAAACCTTCGAAGATCTGTCCAGACATATGCCTGGAACCTCTCTTCCAAACAAGATCATCTCTGGCAATGATATCATTAGTGATAGATTGGAAGTATTGGATTCCTTCAATAATCACTTCGTGACCGCAGGCCTAGCATTTGACAACTCACCTGCTAACCTACCAACAGACTAGCAATAAAGAAATGGAGCCACATGCCACTGATCCAAGATTCTCCCTGACTCCTACCACACTCAAAGAAGTTGAAGATTTGATACTGAAGTTGGATACTGGAAAAAGTGCATGCGCCGACACGATTGACCCCTATTTCATAAAAGTGGCGCTGCACGTGTTAGCCGTGCCTATAACACACCTATTTAACCTGTCCCTGTCCCTAGGGTCTATCCTAACTACATGGAAAATGGCACATGTCATTCCCCTGTTTAAGTCAGGGGACCCTAGTGATCTGAACAACTACAGACCAATTTCAATTCTTCCAGTACTGGCAAAACTACTGGAAAAAATTGTATGCAATCAGTTGCTACTATACCTAGAATCTACGAATCTCCTAAATCCAGTCCAATCAGGCTTCAGAGCAAAACATAGTACTATTACAGTGCTTGCAAAGGTGACTGAAGACTGGCTAATAGATGTGGACAATAAGAACTATGTTTGCACTGTCTTTCTAGATTTAAGTAAGGCTTTCAACACTGTCAACCACAGACTGCTTCTCTCCTCTCTGCGTGCATTAGGGTTGGACTCACTATCCCTGCAATGGTTTAATAGCTATCTCCATGACCACCTCCAGCAGGTGAAGGCCAAAGGCGAGTTCTCAACCCTCAAACCTCTACTGAGGGGGGGTACCCCAAGGGTATATACTAGGTCCATTATTGTTTGCCATCTACATCAACAATATTGATGACTGTATAACCAGAGCCAGAATCCATCTGTTCGCAGATGATACAGTACTATACTTAAGCCGCTCAACCCCAGAAGCTGCATGCGGTGACCTGCAAGCCAAATTCAACTTATTACAAAACCAGCTCCTAAACAAAAAACTTTTACTTAATGCTAAGAAAACCAAAGCCATGCTTTTATCTCCACTGGTACATACAGTGAACCCAGCTAATGCAGGTTTAATACTGCAAATTTCTGCAACTCTCGGTGAAAAATTGGAATTCGTCAATAAATTCAAATATCTGGGAGTGTGGCTGGACCACAGGCTATCCTACATAGACCATGTAGAGGAGCTTCTAAAAACATTACAACAAAGATTGGGTCTTTTCTTTAGGATCAGCTGCTCTCTAACAAGAGATGCTAAAGTACGTCTAGTCCAAACAATGTTCCTCTCCTTAATAGACTATGCAGATTTCCTGTACAGTCAATGTCCTGCCTCTTATCTCATAAAACTGGATACGTTGCACCATAGAGCTCTGAGATTCATCACAGGCCTCACCTTTTCTACCCACCACTGCTCCCTATATACAGTAGTGGGCTGGTCATCCCTCCAATACAGACGGAACAGAAATGTTACCCTATGGACACTGACAGCAATCTCAAACAGACTTCCACAATACATTACTGACTGCCTTCCTTGAAACCAAATAGGCAAGTATGCCCTGAGAAGCCTTACATCCATCTCACTGACAGTTCCCAGAGACAAGTCTTGCTTTGGTAAAGTGGCTGTAAGTACAGTATTGCCTTCTCTCTGGAACAAACTTCAGAAAACACTGAAGCTGAGTACTCCGGTCAGTGACTCTACCTTCAAAACACTTTACTCTCATCTCATTAAGGAACCCTGCAAATGCTTTCCTTAATCCCGACTTAAGTTCCTCTATCCTATCAATTTCTTGCCTCCATAACTCCGTAATCTCACTCTTTTTTTCTCTCTCTGTCCACTTATACATATTCATGACCCTTTGTTTTACTCTGACAGCTCAAAGTACCTATTACCCATCTCAGCCCTCCTTGGCAACCCAATTCTCATCCTAGCTCTTCTACCTTTTTCCCACTTTCCTACCCTGACACCTGAAAAGCAACCATAGAATCCTATCAAAATACACGCTATTGGGTCTCGACCACCCCACCCACCTGGCTCTTCCCATCCCTGCTCACCGCTGTACCGTCCGGCAGCCTCTAAATGTATTCCCAAGTTTAAGAGCCAGAACTATAACTACACTTGGGGGCTGCCACCCATAAATGGTTCCCCGCAACTTACTATCATGTGTTTGGACCACAACTTATTGATTCACAGCTGTATATGGTTCTCTTGTGTTATGCCAGCCAGGTATTCTACCGTATGTCTTCATTGTTGCCTTTGTTCTCAGATGTAAATTGTATATAGTGTATATATAATTGTGTATGTGTGTACTTTTATTTTCATATGTTATGTATTTCCTTTTGTACCCGACCCTGTTATCCCCAGGTCCATCTTGCAAATGAGCCTTGCTCAATGATGATCACCTGGATCAATAAAGATTTTGATTGATTGATTGATTGATTGAAATGTCTTGTTTTCTTCTGATGGCACCTTATTTAAAATACCTCCTGATAGGAAATAATTTTGTGTAATTTTATATTCTAAAAGGAGGAGCTAGATGACTCACAGAAGGGGTGTGGAGACACAGAGTTTAAACTGATACTTGTGTCTGAAATGTATGTCATATCATCTTGGGACTCTAGAGAGACACAGCTCTCTGATCTAACTTTAAAACGCACTTCCAGAGATAATACCTTAGATAACAAAGATTTTAATGTATTGTGGTAGGAGTTCTGCTTAGTAATTTTTCCTTGTTCTTTTATGTGATTGTGAGCTCTTTGATATATTGTTCTGTGTTTACATTTTTCATATTTGTATCACCTTTTAGTAAAGTACATTTTCTTACGATATTGCCTGGGTGTGTCTTCCAAGTTCTTTTTGCATGTGATGTATACGTGGTTAAGCCTGACAGCTGTTTGAAGGGCTTGATGGTGTTATTAAACTGGGAAAAGGTAAGAATATACCTAAGGTCTCTTACAGAGTTAAAAGGGTTCATTTTGGAAGCCTGGCTGGGTGCCCATGGTGAAAGATTGTACCGCAATCCCCAAAGAGGGTACATATCTGAGCTTGTTCATTGGGTATGCTAGCATAAGGTTCACAGTTTGAATCCCCCCCCAGAACTTGAGACTAAAGGTGATTAGGACCTAAAAGCAGACAGGAGGGTTACCCTGTCTGTTACCTGTTCACACTATTGTGCTCTGAGGATGGCACTGTGGGAGCAGACGGCCTGACCTGCGGAGTGCATTTGTGACAGTGTGCACAACATCACAACATCCTATGTGATGTTAGCGCACTAAGCATGGGCATGCGCACACATGCAGGTGTGCAAGTACGTTAGTGCAGTGTAAAAGATAGGTGATTGCACATGCTAATGTGCCACGCTTTGCGCATCTGCACGCACCCTCTGGCTCGCGAAAACGAAGCACATGAAAATGAACTGAGGAAGAAGCGCATGGCCAACCATCACCACGGTTGAATGGCGGCCAAGCAAAAGCATTCAGAGGGCTGAGGTAGAGAAAACCTCCCAAGACCCTCTGATAGCAACACGAATCAGAAAAAAAAATAACAGATAACCCAAGCACTTAACCAAGTGACTAAATCATTTGTTTTAAAATTAGCCACACAGAAACCTGAAGCTGGGGGGGCAACCATCGCAAGAGCCGAGGAAAACCCCCCAGAAGTCCTACACTACCTTAGAAATGAGCAACATGTACCTACCTGTGGCACCTTTGGTTTTTTTTTAAAACAGAGACCATTAAAGCACTCTAGCAAGGCAGAAGTGGCTCCCAATCCACAAAATGAAATGAGTAGGGCAGGTTAGTCAGTTTGAAAGCCACAGCTTAACAGGCATGATTTTTATTTAGGGGGGCTCCCTGGAACCAGGCAGCACTAACCTTCTATGTAGAACTGCAGCCTCAGCAGAAAATCTTGAGAGAAGATAAAGGTAGCTGTTTCCCCTTTCAATGACACAGCTAAACTGGGGAGTTTCTGCTGCTTGGAATCCTCATGTGCCCAACATTCTAAGGCTTGGGCAGTGCCATTCCCCTGGTAGGGGTGCATCATACCCAGTTGTGAATATCCATTGACAATGTGAAGCGCTATAGAGGGTGATCCTGCCCTTGTACAGTTTTGTGGCGAGACACCACCTGGAGTACTGTGTTCAGTTCTAAAACCCTCAGCATAAGAAGATTAGGGATAGATTGCAGATCGCAGACAGTACAACAAAGTGCAACCAAGATGACTGGGGAGGGGTTGGCAGCAGGAGATGTGGACGGAGACTATGTAGCCTGAACATGTACTCTTGGGAGACCGGGGAACGTGACTGAGGCATTCAAGCTTATAAAGGATATCAGTAAAGTTGACAGTCTGCAACTGTTTAACCACTATGAGGATTCTACTACCAGAAGGCATGAATACAGAGTCAGGGGGGAGTTCAGAAGGGAAGTGAGAAAACATCTTTCAACTAAAAGGGTATTGGTGGGGTGGAACAGTTTGCCGGGAAGGTGGTAGGAGCTGGAAACTGGAGGGTTTTAAGAGGTGGTGGAACAGATATAAGGGACTGATCCCTTTGTTTCTGCACCCTTATTATGGAGACCCCATCTTCATAAATAATATTATGCAGTGATTCTTAAGTACGGAACATAAATCCTGCATCTGTGTGAAACAGTCTATAGGCATTGCTACACTGTATGGTGTAATTAAGGCATCTTTTTAAATCTTCCTTGTAAGGAGGCGCACTGTAACTGTTGTACTATGTTATTTATGTTAATGTCTTTGAATGCTTGTTGTTGCCAAATACTTATCACATGTATAAATCATGCTTAGGATGTCACTGTATACCAGTGTGACAGCTCACACGATGTAGTACCATCCTGTTTATTGCTTTTAATAAACAAAAATGAATGAATGAATGAATAAAGTGAAACATGATCAAGGGGAAGGGGACGGCACTACCAGTAAGGAATGTCACTGCATACACACAGCATAGGCTGACGTTGCAGGATAGGAACAACAGAATAGACGGGATGGACCTCATCTTTTTTCTGCCTGGAAAATTTCTGTGTTTCCATGAGATCGTCTCTAGAATGATCCAGTTTTCATGTAGCTGTCCTTAGTAATAAAGTACAGAATGTCTTGAAAGGTAAATTTTTGTTTAGGAACACTCACTAAATGTAAATTACATACTCACCGTAACTCTTGATCTTCTAGGAATATCTTCACCATTGATTTCCTCTAATAGGTCTGAGTTGGAAGCTCTAGGCCCCTGTGGGAGCCATAACCTTTCAGAAAGGCTGGTGCTGAGGTAAGTTGTGTGCATGCATGGCTCCACAAGACTGAGCTTGTGGGCACAGGCTTACCTCAGCATCAACCCTCAACTGCCTCAGAACCTTTTTCACCGAGAAAGTGCTTACTGAGGAGGGCCTGAGATCAAGTAGGATTTGCAGTGATACTGTAGTCAGGGAAAATTGGGCAGACTACAAAAAAATGGCAGGGAAAATTGGGCAGACTAGGTGGGCAAAGCAGTCCTTCTCTGCTGGCAAATCCCATTTTGCTGTTTCCAGGTGCAGCATAACATAACAAATACTAGTGCACTTAACCTAAGGGCATAAGATAGCCCTGGTGGCAGTCTCTCAACAGCCCAAACCAAACATAAAGTGGTGAAGACCAACACAACATACTGGAGTAAGCCTGAGATCCACAGGTGGGCATGTGAATCAATGATGCAGATATTCCTAGAAGATCAAGAATTACGGTGAGTACATCATTTTTATATCTTCCAGGAATCAGTCTTCACCACTGATTCACACTAATGGGTCAGAGTAGCAAGCTCAGATAAAATCCCCAGGACTCGGGAAATAGGAGCTGAGGGCTCACTCAGGACAGTAGTCCATTCAGAATTGTCCTTCCAAAGGTGGCATACTGCCTGGCATGGACATCCATGGCACAGTGCTTAGTAAAAGTGTACACTGTGCTACACATTGAAGCTCTGAAAAGTTCCAAAGGGCACAAAGATAATATCTGCCAGGAATGTGGCAACCACTCTGGTGGAGTGGGCACGTACCTGGCCCTCCAGCTTGACCTGAGCCATGGCACTGCAGTGGCGCAGGCAGCTCACAACCCAGGCAGAAATGCACTTGATTGTAACAGGCTGTCCATTCTGATTAGGATCGAATGAGACACAGAGATGTTTGGATTGCCTGAAGTCCTAGTTCAGTCCAAGTAAAACCTAAGGACCCTCTTAACATCCAGAAGCTGGAAAATGGCCAAGTACATAGTATACATGGGATCTGTGACCAAAGAATGGATTTCAGACACTCTGCAAGTAGAAGTGATGGCCACTAGAAATGCTTGCTTATATATATATATATATATATATATATATATATATAAAATATATGTATGTATGTATTTTTGACCGCTCTCTAAGTTAAAAACTTAAGTTACACAATGCAAGGGGCTCAAAGGCTTGTGAGCAGAGGTGTGCAAAGTCAGCAAATTTTGTTCCGTGTAATATTTCACAGAGTTTTGACTTTCCACGAAATTGTACGCCATGTAAAAATTCCAGTTTCGCCTTTTCCGGTGATTTCATGAAAAATGCTAAATTGCTGACTTAGCTCCTATTGTGCCACTATCTGGGTTATTACTGTTACGTGAAATGACAATTTTGCCGGTGAAATTCACACTGCAGTATGGAATAGAATGTCATCTGACACTCTAGGGGGGTCACATGTTGCTGAATAGCCTATAGGAAGCTGAGTAGGTCATGTCTGAGTGCAGTGTAGTTGAGAGTCTCTCAGAGAGCACATTGTGTTAGTCTGATCATAAAAACCTGTTAAAACAAAAAAAATCCATTTGAACAAAATGTTGATCAAAATTTGTGAATGTATTGTGGGTACACAGTATTTTAATTTTTTTTGTATTCACTCATCAGTGTAAAGTACATTTTTCAGTTTCTGCATTTTGTGTCTGTGGATTGTTTGTGGAGGAGGGGAGCAGCAGCATTTTAGGAGGCTAGGTTCAATCAAGATCTGTAGTTTTATTTTTTGTTAAGCAGTGTTTTTTGTGGTATATGTTGTTTTTGTTTCTTTTCTTGCCATTTTTCCCACTGCTAAATTAAATTCCTGTGCATTTTGTATGTGAAATACTGATTCAATGTTCAGTTTCACTTGCCAGATTCCCCTGTGCTAGAAAACCAGACCTTTGTTTTGGGCATATAAAATACAGATTCAGGACCCGCTTCTCAGAGGTTGATGCAGGGCTGTCGGAAGCCCTGTGTTGACTCCCTCAACTGTGCCGACAAAAGGTGATGCACCTTGCACCCAATTTTCAAGGGTCACGCGCCTTTGCAATACTTTACCTGTTTTACAGTGGCTTGCGCTACATATATGGCACAAGTCCCGTAAAAAGGTCCATAAAGTTATACCAGCAAAAGCTGCTCTAACTTGCGGCATGTGGCGAACAGGGAGCTCAGGAATTGAGAATCCCGATTGCAGGTCACAGACTGTTGCAAGATCCATGCGCCATGTGTTCGGTATACCTGGGGCTTGTGGCATTCTAAATCGTACGAGAATCGAGCCCTCAGTGTGCAGTTTCACTTGCCAGATTTCCCTGTGCTAGAATACCAGACCTGTGTTTTTGGGCATATAAAATACAGATTCAGTGTTCAGTTTCACTTGCCAGATTTCCCTGTGCTAGAAAATCAGGCCTTTGTTTTGGGTGTATAAAATACAGATTCAGGGCCTGATGCTCAGAGGTTGACACAGGGCTGTCGGAAGACCTGTCCTGCACCCCACAACTGCGCTAACAAAAGGCAACGCACCATGCTCCCGATTCTCAAAGGTTGCGTGCCTTTGCAACACTTTACCTGTTTTACAGTGGCTTGTGCTACATATACGGCACAAGTCCCGTAAAAAGGTCCACAAAGTTAGACCAGCAAAAGCTGGTCTAATTTGCAGCATGTGGCGCACAGGAAGCTCAGGGACTGAGAATCCCGATTGCTGGCCACAGACTGTTGCAAGCCCCATGTGCCATGTGTTCGGTATACCTGTGGCTTGTGGCATTCTAAATCGTACAAGAATCGAGCCCTCAGTGTGCAGTTTCACTTGCCAGATTTCCCTTTGCTAGAATATCAGACCTGTGTTTTTGGGCATATAAAGTATAGATTCACTGTGCAGTTTCACTTGTCAGATTTTCCATGTGCTAGGAAACTAGATCTGTGTTTTGGGCATATAAAATATAGACTCAGTGTGCAGTTTTACTTGTCAGATTTCCCTTTGCTAGAAAAGAAGATCTGTGCTTTTGGCGTATAAAATACAGATTCAGTGTTCAGTTTCACTTGCCAGATTTCCCTGTGCTAGTAGAAAACCATACCTTTGTTTTGGGAGTACAAAATACAGATTCATTGTTCAGTTTCACTTATCAGATTTCCATGTGCTAGAAACAAGATCTGTGCTTTTGGCGTATAATATATGGATTCAGTGTTCAGTTTCACTTGCGAGATTTCCCTGTGCTAGAAAATCAGACCTGTGTTTTGGACATATAAAATACAGATTCAGTGTGCAGTTTCATTTGCCAGTTGAGGTATTATCGGTGTTGTGATCCATAAAAAGAAAACCTTACAGTTAAAACATAAACAGGAATCGTGACTGGCAAAAAAAAGGTAAGGACGTCCATGCGTCAGGGAAGAGGGTTGTTAAATCAAAGGCGCCAATTATTACTCCACTACCAACATCAATGTCTGAGCACGTCATCAACAATTCCTGTTGGCTCAGAAGCAAATAACAGCGAAAGCACTGGAGTTGTTAGCAGCAGTGGCATATCTGTCACAAAATGTTTTAACGCTAAATCAGTGGTAGCAATGATGGTGAGTGAGGTGACACCTGAAGAGAAAGGTAGCAGCCCCGCAAATACCAGCAGGCAGGAAACAGTGGAAGAGGAGAAGGTAGTCTAGGTACCCATGGGTGGTGTTGACAGTCATGCTTCTGGAGCAGACAGTGTTGAGACAGTGGTAAATACTAGAGATGCAGAGAATGTGGTTGAGACTGCACATGTACAGGTTGAGGAGGACATGCATGTTGAAGAGGAGAGCGTTGTTGATGATTATGATAATGATGTGCAGGATCCACCTTGGGAGCCTGACAGTAAGAAACATAAATCACATGATTCAGATGTTGTTGAGGAGGATGTTGCATCCAGTACTACCACAGCTAGTAAAGAAAGTACACCTAATACTTTTGATGTGCTGAAATCATCTCAAAAAAACAATGTCTCCACACCTTCCCCTCCACTGTCACAGTCCTCCTGGCACCATGGAAAAAGAAGGGTAATTAAATCCCCAGTGTGAGATTTTTATGTTCTTGACCTTGCTGATGAGTCAGTTGCAGTCTGTCAGCTCTGGCAAGCACGGGTAAGCAGAGGTAAAAAGGAAAGCCATCTATGTACTGGTGGGCAACTCACCCACCCCAAGAACAGACACCCTGCACACTGGTGTCAGCATGAAAAGAACGGTAGTGGTGGAGTTCACAGCGTCAGTCCAGTTGAGAAAGTGGTTAGAGGGTCCACAATGTCAAATGTGGACTATGTAGCGGAGGAGCATGATTCCATTCTGTCCAGCAACACGGGGCACAGCAGTAGTGCTACTAGTACCACCCTTTTGAATCATAGAAGCATAGTCACTGTATTGCATAATGCAACTAAAGTTAGTACTGAAGCACCAGCTCATAGCACCCCAACAATGCCACCGTAATGATTAAAGTTGTTTACTCCAACTGCACAAAGGAAGGTCCGGCCCACACTCCACACCATGCTTGATCATAATATAAAATTCCCACCAAATCATGTGACTGCAAGGGAGCTCAATGCAGCAGCGGTTGATATGTTGGCAGCTGATCTCTTGCCATACTCCTTTGTTGAGAATGCCAGTTTCCAGCAGTTCATGGCCCATGCATGTCCCAAATGGCAGATACCATCTCAAACGTACTTTGCAAAACGTGCTATTCCGGAACTGTATGGTAGAGTTTGAGATATGTTAAATCATGCCATTATTCATTCAGCAGTGTCTTATATGCTTTATATACATCTGAGTGTGGATGTGTGGACCAGTGGCAAAACAGCTGGTAGTTCATATTTGTGCATTACAGGTCACCGGACACAGATACCTGGGGTACTGTTCAACTTGGGCAGTGTCAAAAGTTGTAGCAAGGCAAATTATGATGGTAGCAACATTCCAGGTCTTCGTCAGCATGCCACACTGACAATGGAAAGCATAGTGGAATCACATACGGGTGAGAAGATGCTGGAAGCACTTCCTTTGGAAATTGATGAGTGGCTCCACCCACATTCACTGAAGGCAGGTTTTATTGCCAGTGATAAAGGATCTAATGTCATCAAGCGCATCAGTGATGGTATTTTTTTCAGGGTGCCATGCCTGGCTCACTGTCTGAATCTCATCATCCAGCAGTTTCTCACCCATCCGGACATCAGGGAGATTTTGTCTGATGCGCATCGCATCTGTGTGCACTCTGCACAGTCTGGAAAGACACATGACCTGCTGCATGAGCTGCAGATTCATAACAACTTGCCTCAGCACCACATGAAAATGGATGCGATGACAAGATGGAACTCCACCATGTACATGCTTGATCGCTTATATGAGCAGTACAAGGCGATTTCCGAATATATATGCCGGTACATACTAGCTGAGATAGTACTGGTGCATCCTTGAGTCTCACAACGGAACAGTGGTGGCAGATAGACTTCTCATGATTCTAAGGCCATTCGAACATGCCACTCAGGCCGTGAGCGATGACAGTGCCTGTATGAGTCCGGCAATTCCACTTCTGCATATCCTGAGGCAAACATAGTTGAATGTCCAGCAACTGCTTGAAGCTGGTGTTGACCATGGTACTTGTGACTTGATGGATCACATGCTGAATGTGTTTCAGTCCAACACACATAATAATGGAATTCTGCACTCTGAAGAGTGTGACATCACTACAATGCTTGACCCATGATATAAACATGGTGTGGCTTCAATCACTGAAAGTGGGGCACCAGCAGGTTAAGAAGTTGACAGACTTTCTGATAAGAAGGGTACGTGGTGTGCAGATGTGAATAAACACACAGGTGCAGCAGTAGGCAAAGCATGACACAGCCAATAGACCAGGTGTTGCTACCACTACACAGGCCTCAAATTCGAATGTTTCTTCCAAAACCCGTACCATGAATGAACAAAATGATAATCCCATTTGGGATGTCTTAAATTAGGTAGGTGTGGCAGACATGCAAGATAATGAGGAAGAGGCTGATGATGAATCAGCAGGAATGCAAGCAGCACAATGCATGATTGATGCGTATCTTGCAGACACAAGGCATCTAAGCATTGGAGATGAGCCCCTGATGTACTGGAGCACAAAGGTCTCTGGTCAGCACTGACACTGGTGGCCATGAATTACTTGAGTTGTCCAGCATCGAGTGTAAGTGTTGAACAAGTATTTAGTTCAGCCAGTGCCATAATGCGGGTCAGGCGCACCAATCTGTCACCAAAAAAATGTTAGCTTGCTAACATTTATTAAAATGAACCAAGGAGACATTCCAACAAGTCAGTAATGTCTGTGTTCTAACCACATGACAGCAGTGACGAGGAAGGTACTGTCAGCACACTCAGTAGTAGGAGCAAAAGTGAGGTGGGAGGAGAAGTACTGGAGAGAGAAAGAGTTTCCATCTGGTTACAGCTCCAGTCTGGAGGACTGTGAGGGCTGCTTCCTTGCGGATGTTGATTAAAATATGACTTAATTTTTCAGTCATTGGTCCTCTGCAGTATAAACATTTTAATTATCACTTATTCTGTTACTTTATTTTCATTCATATCTTGATGTTGTGACAAATAATTTCTTTACTTTGATTAATGTCTAAACACTCCCCATGGAAAATGTTCTACTGTTTTTGCTTGCCGTCAGATTCAGTGTCTATCTCACACTCCAACACCATTGACATTTCTTGCTGCTCCACATGGCACCATACTGTACAGCACTTATTCCTCTTCCTCCACCAGTGGACTGGGTTGTTCTGTCATATCCAGTGATAAACGTCACTGCCCAATCCACATTGATGCAACATTACAAATGGCTTCTGTCCTCACCACTTGTCACCATCCTTACATAACTGTGTTTCTGATGCTACTATTGCTCCTAATGGAGTACTGTCCACCACCACCAGACTGTGATGTCCGCATAACATACCTGCTCCATACAGAGGGACATATCACTGCTTCATCAGCCTCCTCCTCTTACTCTACTGTGGCCTACTTGTGTTGCTCCTTCATGATCAGGCACAAACATGATGATTTGTCGGCTGCATACAGTGTGATAGAGCATAAAAATGTAATTTTAAAACTCACAATAATAAAACAGTTGTGTCGCTGCTCTTTAGACTAATATGAGTGACATTATCAAGCACCGCAGGTTTGCAAAGCGACAGCGGTTCCGACAGCAACACACAATGATGACACACGATATCACAGCCAGCATCGCTATTACTCAAGTAATGGTAAGTATTGTTTTTTTTAAATCAACTTCCTCACTGTATTGCAATAATATTGTTTTGATTTCACAGGTCAATGCGGCTGTGTTTCTGCTTCATCATGATCGTTCCTATCTGCCTTTGACACGTCATCTACTTCTTCCTGTTCAGGCCAGACAATGTGACACAGAAACATCTTGGAAAGTACCTGAAATCAAACAACACAAACACAAAACCTGTACTATGACACGGACGACTTTGAGTCTGACATTAAAAAATATATGCCTACTTCAAACAGCCCCACCCCACCCCCGGTGTAAAAAAATACTTACCTTTATGTGGTTGTTGCTGAATTCACAGAGATACAGGATGCAGAGTGGCATATGTCATCATAATCTTACCTGGACATGGAAAAAGTAAAAATACATGGTTATTGCACCAAAAAAAGGCTCCCACCGCAAAATAAGAAACATACAAAGAATACATACTTACCATGCCATGGTTGTGAGATGTGGTTAATAATGACTTCCTTCTAAGTACCAAGAAACATAATGTAATGTAGTATGGACAATTATGTCACTTCATTGCTCATGATATGAACAGTAACTGTAAAAGGAAAATATTAGTGAGATATGAAAAAAATTACTCACCATAGTAATGTTGTTTCTTCTAATGGAGTCTTGCTGTATTCTGACTATATGCAGTTAGCCCCAGCACTTGAACTGCTCCGGAGAGGAAAGGCTTAACTCTATGCTAGGGCATAGAACATTGAGCTCGAGCTTGGTTTTCAAACCTCTGTCCCAGGTACTCCTCAGTGTAACCGTCAGATTCTTACGAGCACTATGCTAACTAACTATAAACAGAAATTGTTTTTAAAATTTTGTGCCAAAAGGCAATAAAAGATTTTTAGGATACAAAAGACTCAAGTCGAGAACCCCATAAAGAATTCAAGTAGGTAGTAAAACTTAATAATAACAATTAAAAAACCTTACCCTAAGGAAAGGTAACCCAGGCACACCTCTGGGGTGCAGCACTGTGCCTGCCAACCCACATCCCGAAACAACTAGGTTCCAGAAGGGGAGGCAGGAAGGGACATCAGAATACAGCAAGACTCCATTAGAAGAAACAACATTACTATGGTGAGTAATTTTTTTTTCAAACAACATGAAGTCTTGCTGTATTCTGACTATATGCAGACTACCAAGCAGTACCCCCTTGGAGAAGGGAGTTACAGAACCTATTTTGGGAACAGGATCTGCAGTACTGCTGTGCCAAACCTAGCATCACTTCTTGACTGAATGTCGAGAGAGTAATGCTTGGTAAATGTGTGAACAGTTTTACAGGTGGCTGCTTTACAGATTTCCACTAAAGGTATGTCTCTGGCTGCTGCAACCGAAGCAGCTGTACCTCTGGTGGAGTGAGCCCTTAGGCCTGAGGGTGGCTCTTTCCCCAACTTTGAGTAGCAGAACTGGATACAGGAGACAATCCACCTGCCAATAGTTCTCTTAGTAGCAGGTTTACCTTTTTGCACTTCTCCATAAGTGAGAAACAGCTGTGAACAGTCATTTCTATGGGTCTTCGTGTGTTCTATATGACTAAGGGCCCTCTTTACATCAAGACGGTGCAGTCTTCTCTCCCAGAGGAGGAGGAGTGGGCAGTGAAAAATACAAGCAATGACAGATTGGTTCAAATGAAAGTCTGATACCACCTTGGTGAGGAACTTTCTATTCGTTCGAAGGACCACCTTATCCCTGTGAAATGAAATGAAATCAGGTTCCACTGATAAAGCCTGTAACTCACTGATTCTCCTGGCAGAGGTAATGGCTACCAGGAACACAGTTTTCCAAGTCAAGTATTTTAGCTCAGCTGAAGATAATGGTTCAAATGGGGGCTGCATAAGCTGTGCAATACAGATATTCAGATCCCAAACAGGAGTAGGGTCCCTAAAGGGAGGATTGATATGAACCAGACCTTTGAAAAATCTCTTGAAAACTGGATGGGAGGCTAAGGAAGAGCCCTTCCCAGCTGAAAGGAAGGCAGAGATGGCTGCCAAATGCACTTTGAGAGTGGTAGGCCTGAGGCCTAAACTGTTAAGATGCACCAACTAGATCAAAGCAGTGGCAGTGGCAGCTGAATCTGGCTGAATCTGCCTCTGAGAACACCAGAAACCAAATCTCTTCCATTTGGAATTGTAAGTTTTTCTAGTGGAAGGTTTCTACTAACCTTAAGAATGTCCAGGGCTGATTGGGAAATATGCAGGCTTGCACATTCTAGCTCCTCAAGAGCCAAGCTTTGAGTCTGAGAGTCTGAAGGTTGGGAAACAGTATCCTCCCCGTGAGGAAGTGAGAAGATTGAACTGTCTGGGAAGACAAAGTGAAATTTTGTCACTGACACTGACAGTAGTAGAGGGTACCAAGGCTGTCTGGCCTAGTCTGGAGCCACTAGAATCACAGTGCAAGGCTGAGATCTGATCTTGACCAGAACTCTGAATATCAGAGGAAAAGGAGGAAAAGCATACAGAAACCTGCTTGTCCAATCCAACAGGAAAGCATCTTGCGGAACAGACCCCAAAAGAGGGGGTTTGCAGCAGGATAGGGGAAGCTGATGATTGTCCAGGGCTGCAAAGAGATTTATCTCTGGAATGCCCCACCTTTTGAAAAGGATCTGAAGAATTAGAGGATTCAGGGCCCATTCATGGTGACCTTGAGAAATCCTGCTGGGAGCATCTGTCAGTACATTGTCCTTCCCTGGGAGATGCACAGCTATCAGGGAAACCTGCAGGGAATAAGCTAGTGACCAAATTTTCATGGCTTCGGTGCACAAGGCCGAGAACTGAGTGCCCCCCTGCTTGTTGATGTACCACATGGTTGTGGTGTTGTCTGTCCTGATCTGCACCACTTTCCCCTGAATTGTATTCAAGAATGTCTGAAGTGCTAGAAAGACAGCCCTGAGTTCGAGAAGATTTATGTGCAGGAGAGACTCCTGATGAGACCATGTTCCCTGAGCAGTAAGCTGATCCAGATGGGCTCCCTATCCCAGTAGGGAAGCGTCTGTGATGAGAATCATGTTGGAGCCAGACTGAGGAAGGGGACACCTTGCTTCAGGTTGTCCTCCTCCAGCCACCACTGGAGAGTCTGAACCAGAGTTTGAGACACTGGAACTAATTTGGAGAGGGGGGTCTTTTTTCTGAGACCAAAAGGATTTTAGATGAAATTGAATATCTCTCATTTGAAACCTTGCCCCTTGCACTACTGCAGTGCAAGCTGCCATGTGGCCTAGCAACTGTAAGAAGTGTCTGACTGGCCGAGACACTAGTGGACGAAAAGAGGAAGCCAGGGTGATGGGGGAACTGAACCCTTAAAAGAGGAAGAAAGGCCTTAGCCTGGACAGAGTCCAGTTCCACCTCTATAAATGTGAGAAGCTGGGCTGGTTCCAGAACAGATTTTTCCAGATTTAGGATGAATCCTAAGGAGTCCAGAAGCTTTTGAGTGACCTCTAGAGCTGACCTGACTTGGTCTGAGGACTGACCCACTATGAGCCAGTCGTCCAGGTAAGTGAACAGTAAGATGCCTTGTCTCCTGAGAAAGGCCACCACTACTGCCAGACACTTGGTGAACACCGTTGGAGTAGATGTTAGGCTGAAAGGCATTGCTCTGAACTGGTAGTTGCCTGAGGGCAACTCGAACCTGAGGTACTTTCTGTGGGAATGTCTGATAGGTATGTGGAAATAGGCATCCTTGAGATCCAGGGAGGCTAGCCAGTCTCCTGGTCTCAGAGAGGGGAGAATTATTCCCATAGTCACCATTTTGACCTTTGGCTTTAGTATATGTTTGTTTAGGTATCGTAGATCTAGGATGGCTCACCACTCCCCTGTCTTTTTCCGGGAAAGGAAGTATCTGGAATACAGTCCTTTTCCCCTGTGATAGAGAGGTACCTTCTCTACTGCTTGCAGGAGTAGTAGAGAGGAGACCTGCCTCTAAAGCCTTTGTCTCCAAAGGAGATGGAGGACTGAAAGACTTTGCTGTCATTTTTGGGAACTTTTTGAAGCTGAGAGCAAGTCCCTGGCTCACTACTTCCAGGACCCATTTGTCTGAGTTACTAGACTTCCAAGCCTGGAAATAGTGAGCCAGCCTGCCCCCTACTGGAACTGGGGAGGCGCCCCTGACTGACACATCAGGGTGTCTGTTTGGCAGGGGGCTTAGACTGAGTGGAGAATGGAGTCCTGGTCATCCCCATTCTGCCTCTTCCCCTAAAGAACCCCCTCTGCTGGAAAGAAGAGGAGGCCTGGGCTTGGTAAAAAAGCATTTGAAAAGGCCTGCCCCTGCCAGCCCTAGATTGCTGCCTCTGAGGAGTGAACTGCTTTTCCTTGGCTGCAGCACTCTTGTAGGTGGTCCTGTATTCATCCATCTTTTTTATGTAAGCCTCTGTTTGCTCCCCAGACAGAGAGTTACCAGTGACAGGATAATCCATGGCTTTGGTCTGGGTATCCTGTGATAAGCTGGTACACCTGAGCCAAGCAAGTCTCATGAAGACAGATGTAGCCATGACCCTAGAATGTACATCATTCGAGTCAACAGCAGCGTGAAACTGGACCTTTGATGCCTCAATACCATCCACAGCCACCTGCTCCAGCTCCTTGGCCAGCTGGGAAGGGTCATTCTTAGCTAGCTTCAGAACCGTATCCCACATAGACTTCTGGTATCTGGCTGTATATGCCATGTAATTAGATTGCCTGAGCCCCAAAGAGGATGCCAAGTACTGTTTCTTTGCCATGGCATCCACTTTCCTGGAATCCTTATCTGGGGGGTGATATGCCAGGGGAATGTTAGCCTTGTCACAGGCTGCAGCTTGCACTACCCAACATGGCTGCAATGATTTGTAAGGAATTCCATCCCAGGACCTGACAAGGCATACCTCCTGTCCATCTTTTTATCCACAGGAGGTATGGATGTTGGAAACTAAAGAATTTTCTGTGTCTGTTTCCCTAGGGATTTATGCAGAGGGATAGACACCCTTTTGGACTCTGGGACATCCATCATCTCAACATAGTCAGGTTGCTCCTAAGCCTGTTCAGCCTCTTCCACTGGAAGCTGAAGAGTTTCAGCCACTTTCTTGCAGAACAAGAAATGGGAGGGGGACTCAGAAAGTCTGGGAGGAGACACATTAGAAGGCCTGTCTGGGGAGATGTCAGGCTCTACTGGCTCATCTAGGCCTTCATAATCTTCTTCTTCATAATCGTCATCTCCTTCCCAATCACCTCATAAAATGCTTCAGGATCATATTCAGAAGCAGAAAGTTCCTACTGAACCAATCGTCTTTGAGTCGGTGTCGGTTTGGTGGGAACCGGGCAAAGCGATTGTACAATAGCAATTGCTTTAGCTATTTCATCAGCGGTCGGAACATGGGAACGGAGATCCGAACCAGCTGACTTGCACTTTCTCTTAGACGGAACCAATTCTACAGAATCAGCTCTCCTTTTGCCCGAGGAGGTATCGCCCAGGTCAGTGGGCCCCCCTCAGGTTCAGTCGGAACCGAACCGGGCTGGCCATCCGGGTCAGCGCATTTCTCGGTCTTCCTTTCCTTCAGCCTACTTAAACATTTATCTAAAGTGGCTTTGGGAAAGTTTTTGCAGATTTGGCAGTCTGCTTTGAGGTGGTCAAACCCCAAACAGTAAACACAGACGAGGTGGGGATCAGTCTTAGCAAAGGTCTCCCCACACTCGGTGCAGTGCTGAAACCCAGTGGGACCAGTTTTCTTTTTGGGTTTCTCAGACATGCTTAAAGGAAAAAAGTTACCCTTACCAACATTTAAGACAGGCAACTACAAACCTATTGGTTCCAACCGCATCACGAGTTGGTTAAAAAAAACAAGGAAATTATCATTTTTTTTAGGATCCGATAGGTACCATAAACCACAATACAAGACCCAGAAAAGAACAAAACAGAATTGCTTCAGTTCCCAACAGGACCAACCAGGAAGAAACTGAACAAAAAACAATTTCTACCACAAAACACTAAACTACCTACTAAACACTTACTGTACCGTGGACAGAAATCAGAATACCAAAAAAATAAGTAAACGGTTGAAAAACAGATCGATTTTTACTTAAACCGAAACGAAGTGAAGGAGAGGATCTCCGGAACGACTTCTCAGTTAGGCGGAGTAAAGAATCTGACAGTTACACTGAGGAGTACCTGGGACAGAGGTTTGAAACCCGAGCTCGAGCTCAACGTTCTATGTCCTGGCATAGAGTTAACCCTGTCCTCTCCAGAACAGTTCAAGTGCTGGGGCTAACTGCATATAGTGAGAATACATCAAGACTTCATGTTGTTTGAAGGATATGGGTACAAATAACAGCAGCCAACACCATGCAGATGAGTAACCATTTCTTACCTTCCCATGGTTTGTTTTATTTAAGAGTTTTAACAGGAAGGCATGCTGAGCAGAGTACCACTCGATTCCTGATGCGTCCTGGGGATAGTACATGAAAATAAGGAGGACAACAATAAAGATGCTCTAATACAGCAATGGTACAAACATGGTGACAGTAATACAGTATAGCAGTGTAAATTAGGCAAGATTATACAAGCAAATAGCACAGCTTTTACAATGATGCACTAACATGGGGGGCAGTCATGAGACAAGCACTTGACATCATAAGAATGGTAAAAGGTTGGAATAAAGAGTGGCACAAAGTAAGTCTGGGGAGGAGAAGTTGGCCTAGAGCTGTGTACATATTAGGCACATGAGCAGGTGGGTGAGAAATGTGCTGAGAGAAGACCATTGAGGTGCTGTGATGGAGAGGTGAGCCGAATGTCTGAAGGTAGTGAGTTTCATAGTTTGGGCAAACGGTAGCTGAAAGCTGCTTGGCCTGTCAGGGTGGATCTGAGGTTAATATGAAGTAGATGATTATCGTTTTGCCTAAGCCCGTAGGCTGGTGGGGAGCAGGTGGACACGACTGAAGAGAGGTAGGAGGGCAAGGACTAATGCCAGAACTTGGCAGTGAGGGATACACAATGAGACGATCTGCTGTCCTGTAGGGAGGGTAGTCCCATGGACTGGTAGAGGGTACAGTGATGGGTGGAGTAAGGACAGTCAAGGGTGAAGCAACAGAAGGAATGGAAGAGGGGGTCCAGTCTTGTCAGGTGGATTTGGTTTGACAATGTGCTGTCTTTAAACTTTCACAGCAGCACTCAGCAGCAACAGCAGTAGTAGTAGTCACAGGCAGCGCAGCAACTTGACATTTGGTCATCATCAGTTTGCCACTGTAGAACTCCTGGTGTTCCCATCTTGCAGACTTAAACTCCACAATTTATGCCACTTCTGAAGACATTTTCTCACTGGTGCCTTCTCGACTTCTCTGAACAGTTGCAAGACGCAGCAGCAGAAGGCATGCAGCAGCAGGAATTAATTTTTTGTATTTGGGCACGCACCTTACTAGTGTGGCTTGTAGGGGAAATCTTGCATGAAAGTTTCCACAATGTATTTCACATAATAAGACATGTTCTCGTGTGTGTCTTCTTGACTTCTCTGGGCAGTTGCACAGCACAACATAAGGATGCATATTGTATTTCTAGGTATTGTGTGTGCATTTTGTGACAGGCTTGACCACCAATTTACATTACTGTATATTTCCAGATAGTTTCATGAGCCCAAGGTAAAAAAAAACAAAATGATTTTTAGTTAATGGCTTCTTAAATAATACACTACTATTAGTGGTTCACATTTCCTGTTACACACTGTCAACCATTGAGACAGCATGCAGCCTGATGTGGCGGTATGCCTAGTTTACATAAGATAGGAACTTTTTTTTGGGGGGGGGGGTTACAGCAGCAATGCATTAAGGAAATATTATGAGAAAATATTTACCTATAATTTGTTATTCTATTTTAAATTACCACTTCTCTACTAACTGAAGTTCTGTGATACCATGCATCACACAATTTGAGTATACTTCAGAACTTTTCACATCTGAAATATAAAAAAAGGAGGACTCAGTTGAATATAGCCAGGACAAGGTTTTCAGCAGTTCTAACAGCTGTTTCTGTACATGAATTTTTGAAGCTCACTTCTGCATTGATGGGAATCAACTACTATGCAGCACACACTGCTCCATCACATTATGTGGGACAGTACGTGTTCAAAAACTGTACCGAAGACTGATGAAAACCAGGTGGGAGCCATACTGAACTGAGTCTTACTTTAATATTTCAAATGTGAAACCAAAATAGAAGACAGACTCATAATTGAGAAATAATGGTATCACATACACAAAGTCAGTATGTAAGGGGAAAAATAATACTGAATAAAAAAGTATAGGCTAAGTGTTTCACAACATTCATAAGCAGCAGTGCAAGAATCTGGTGAAAATGTTTACCTATTCTTTTTTTTTATTTTTAGTTATGTATTTTTCTCCCCCGGGGCTCCGGTCAGTGATACATCCCAACCGACCCCCTAGCCCTGACACCGAGATCAAGCCATCCTCCTCAAGCCCCCATAGATTACCCCCCATGGCGGGGTGGTGAGGAGCTACCCAACTCAACTAACCGGAGCAGGATCCAGATGAGGAGGCACCATTCGAGTTGGGCAGCAGGGGTCGGAAGCTCATGCTACCTGACCTAGAGCCTGATTTTTTTCTATTTTTTCCTCCTTGCGGGTACTGGCATGCAATGATGTCCAGGCATGTAGCCTATGTCTGCCGTACTCCGCCCCCTCTCTACACCACTCTGGTAGCAGTTCCCGGTCATCACCAGGGGCCGCAACAGAGTGATGGAACCCTGGATCCTTCCCCGGGATAGGAGAGCAGGCCTCCGGATGCTCCATTCTATCCCCCCCGCTGACCCCTGGCGGCCTGGGCTCGCGTCTGAACCTGGGTCACCAGCATGGCGCGAGGTGTGGCATCTGGTGCCAGGTGGGGGAAGCAGCACGTTTCTCCATGCCGGAGATAGGACAGCCGACCAGTGCCACTTCAGACAGAAAGGGTAACCCAGAAAACAAAGGAAAAGATTAGCTTACCTGTGTCAGTGAGCCAGGAAAAACAAGTTACTCACCTGTAACAGTGGTTCTAGAAGTGCTACCTATTGCAGTTCTTGTGCAAGAAGTAGTATATGTTGTTCATCCGCACTTCTGGCAGTGTCCTTTCCCTTTAAGGATCGCCGGAAAGTCTTCAAGCTGGCTCCTCCCACCCACCCAGGTGGTATAACCCTCAGCTCCACCTCATGATTCCAGATCTTGCCAGCTGGAAGCAGAGTGAGAGGGCCGAAGCCAGGGAGGTTGGGTGGGTCCATGTGGGTGAGCAACATATACCACTCCTAGAACTACAGTTACAGGTGAGTAACCTGTTTTTCTAGGGACATATCTGGAATGTGTAGTACAGTACAGGCTGCATGCCCATTGGCTCACACTGTGAACCAATGGGTGTGCAGCCCTATGGAGGTGTCAGTCGGCGGGCGGCAGGCAGGTGGGGTACCGCCGCCCGCCAGCTGACGGGGGGGGCAGGGTGGTTGGGCTCAGTGATCGGGTGGGGGATTACCACTAGACCACCAGGGATATTGGAATTTGTTTTTTACAGATGCCCGCGATCGGGCAAGCAGCGGTCCACTGGACCACCAGGGTTATTGGACTTATCTTGTTTGTACAAATGCCCGTGATCAGGCAGATAGGGTCCGCTAGACCACCAGGGATACTGGAATATTTCCCTTTTACACATGACCGCGATCGGGCAGATAGGGTCCGCTAGTCCACCAGGGATACTGGAATATTTTCCTTTTACACATGCCCGCGATCGGGCAGATAGGGTCTGTTAGACCACCAGGGATAATGGCATATTTTCTTTTTACACATGCCCGCGATCAGGTGGATAGTTGGTCCACTGGACCACCAGGGATATTGGACAGTTTCATTACTTTTTTATACAAATGCCCACGATCAGGCATGGGGGGGGGCGCCGCCAGGTGCAGCCGGAACTCGGGTGGCCTGGCAGCTGCCGTGTTGCACCCAGCAATGTGGCAGCTCACCTGTGGGTGGCCATCAGTTGTTCCTTTTTTTTTTTGGCTTAACTTTGTGCTGGCACAGGTTGGGGTTGCGATGATGGCTCTGCACATCCCGGGCTGAATTTGGGCTGTGCAGGTTATGCATGGGCACCAACTGTGCCTGCCATACATTACTGATGTCTCAACGCACCGGGATTTGTGATGCACTTTCCTTTTGAATATCAAGGCTGAAGATTGTGGATTTGAGGGTGCAAACACTGTTGCGCCATGTGCAACCCTTTTGAATATCTGGGCCAATGTCTCTTTTATCTTGAGAAGACTGTCTTTCTGTTTGGCTAGGCTCAATGATGGCTGCCGTTGCTGCTGCTCCTAACCACATAGAAAAAAAGAGTCTTTTGTTTCTTATTCTTTTGCATAGCCATATTTTTAACTTTTTTCCACACTTGCTTACTCTACAAATCAAATGTATTTTATAATATCTGTGTGTGAGTGTCCTCCTTTCTTGACTGGGTGTGTGGGCAGGGGGAGCCGGGTAGTGCTTGGGTGGGTGAACAACAGTGAACACAGGAAACACACTTTATTCTGTTTTTTAAAGTTTATGTTGAAATTCACAATGGTCAAGTGACTTCACTGCAGGCAGCCAGCTAGAGTCAGGAACACAGCAATGTAAAAGCTTAGTACTAGTTACACAGGCTAAACTTTTTAACTTCAGTACACTGTACTTTCTTCAGAATATTTTTTTATTTATTTTATATTTCTCTCTGTAGTGTACAAACAACACCCCACCAGTCCACCACTTGTTCCCTTTCAGGTTTTTTTTATTTAATTTCTGTGCCTCTCACTCTCTCTGCCCTACTGTCCTCCCCTACTGTCCCTCACCCTCAGCACACACAGGTTGGATTTAATGTCTCACACAGCTGCAGCAGTTTAATAATGTGATTAAATATATTTCAATTTCTACCCCCCTCCCTCTCCCTCCTGTCCTGTCCCTCACACAGTCAGACAGACAATAGTGTGTATTAAGTTTTTTTTTTATTTTTTTAGGGCAGGTGCTGGTGGACAACCGGGCAGCACACAGACAAAGCCTCTCACACTTTTGTTTCTTCTCAGTTTTTAAGTTTTAGGGCAACACACAAAGCCCCTCATCCTCACCCTTCTTTGTTAAACTGTGTTAGGGCAGCCTTTTATTATTTTTTGGCAACACAAGCTTAGCCCCCACTCTTTTATTTCTTCTCAGACTAGAGGAGACTACAAGTTTTCTGTTTACCAACTTTGCCCCAGTTCTGTTCTGTTGTTGAACTTAGCATACAGTAAGTACAAGTACACTATTACAGTTTTACATCCTTCTCCTCTGATTTTGTTGTAACTCACTGTACTGTTTTTTTCAGACCTTTCTTTTTGTACTTTATTTCTGGCTGTCCCCTCGATCTCTGTGTGACAGAAGCCACTAAGCCACTAGCCAGGCCAACACAGACTCTCACCAGATTCTCTACAGGCTCTCCCTCCAGTCCTAAAAACCTTCCCCACCCCCCGTTTTCACCTCTCCATCTTGCTTCTCTTTTATTTCACAAAACACCCCACCAAAAAGAAACAAATCTATATTCATTCATTCGTTGTTTTTTGAGTCCGACTCCCACAAGCTTGCTAGCAGTTAGCAAATAACCACAACACACACGCTCTGGTCGCACACTGAGATGCATCCAAGTCTGCTGCTTCAGTGAAAATGGCACTTTGCCTAACTGCCACCGAATGTTCTCTCCAGCCCCTCCCCTCAAGCCAGGACTGACTCTGACAGATACTGCTACTGTTACAATCCGAACCCATTTGTTGGATCACCTGTCAGTCCTGTGGATGGCTCTGGTACAGACGATGTGTTGGCTGGGTGCGGGTGGGCTGGTCGCGTGGGAGGCGGTCTAGATTGCTGTGGGGTGAGCGTCCAGGTGAGCACGCTCCTTTTACTCCAGCTTCCTTGTCTTTCTTCGCACAGCATACACCACATGGGGTGCCAAACTCACTAGCATGTGACTGATGGTGGCGCTTCACTCACTGACATGGAGGGAGGACATCTAGTGGCCAAAACCACACATGGCAGGCAGCTAAAGTAAAAGAAAAATAATTCAAGGCAGTCAGCACTACTTTGGTTGTCCGTGGACAACCAAAAGCATTAAAAGTGCTTGTCCCTTATCAGTTCATGCTAGCCCGGGACATCGGGCTCTGGGATTTGTTGACCCCTGGAGTGGACCTGCTGTTTCCAAAGTCCTTATCTATCGACCCATTCACCAATTGCTGAACATATCAGGTGAGCTGCTAATCAACTATTTTTAAATATTCATGTTTGAACTGGGCTAATGAATCATGGGGAAATCCTGTTTGTATCACCCCTTCCCCTGGAGTATACAAGGATCGAGCGATTATGTGGACAAAATGGTGGGGCAAGAAATAATGGAGCCTGGGAACTGCATGGGGAGACTGTTCATGGGCGGTGACAAATTCTTGCTGCGCTATGGTGGGAGAAGTGGGTCTGTCACTCTGTATGTGTCAACCTCGAGTGACAGCCCATGCCCTGCCCCCTGTGTGTGGATCCCCCTCTTACTTCTTCTTTAGTCCATCCACGAATACAGTGGACTGGCCATGGCAGCTGAGACCTCCTGGTTCCCAACAATCCATATTTGCTCTGCACGACTAGTTATGAGGTGCAGCCAGCCATGAGGAGTGAATTAATAATTTGTTTGTTTCCACACTGAGGAGTCCATTTTTGATTTGCCTGAAGCCTTGTTAATGGAATTAGTGGGCTGGGGATTTAAGAAACTTACAAGGGAAGGGTGTGGAGGTGCACCCTAGACTTGGATTTTTTGATTGGATATTGACATAGGGACACACTCCTTTCATTCAGTAGATGTGCACTGTAGCCTGGGGCCATGCATGAGCACGCAGGGACATAATCACGGCTCCAAAGTGCTGCAGCAAGTGGCTGAGGTGGGATTCAAAAGAGGTGACATCTTGGCTTTTAACTTGATCTTGCTCCCCGTGATGACTGGAACTAGGAACTACTCCATCGTCCCTTGCAACCTCCACCTCGACCATAGCTGGGGCCATGGGTAGCAATGGGCAGGTGAGGGAAGGATGCGCAGGAAGAAAACAACTCCAGATCTGAGCCCATGGCAGACATTGGGAGCCTGTTCCCCATTCATGTGTATGTGTTGACTAATAATTGTTGAATAATAACTGTGCTTCTTAAGTGGGGGATGTGGTGGGGGGGTATAGCCAGATCGTGGCTAGGGGTAGGGGAGGGAGGAGTCCTGTGGTCAGATAAAAGGTGTTGTACATGAGGTGGTAATATGCTGATGGTAAACCTGTATTTATTATCCATGACATGTCCTCTGCTCCACACTAAGGGGCAGGGAAGCGGAGTATCCACAGGTGTGCCACCGACAGGCAATAAGGGTTCTCTGATGTTAATGTGGGCTATTTTATTATGCTCCATAAGGGGTGGGATCTGTGGTAGGGTGAAGGGGGGGGAACAGGTGATTTCTTAGGAGAATTTGGTCATGCTTGGTGAGGGGGGCAACGGTGTATGACGGCAGGGTTGGAGCAGGTATAACTAAGACGGGGCAACAGACTGACTTTAGCAGAGGAACTTAATGCTACCTGTAAATGGAACAGACATATGCTTCTCATCCTTCCCTCTGAGCTCACTGGGGAAAATGAAGGTACCACAGGCCTTAGCACCTTTGGAGAAGGTTGGCAGTGCTAGGGGAGTTGGGGGTAGGGGCCCCATGGGAAGGAGCCCCTTGACTCCACCAGGTGAACCCAATGGGTGGGGGAAGGATGCACACAACTTAAAAAGTCTGGATTAATTACCACTATGAAACAATCTTTGCCACAATTATAAGGAAAACCACACTTCCTTACCAGCTGGGAGGAAATTGTGGCACATATTTCATGAGGAGGATGCCAAGAGATAATGGAAAAACCTAAAATGTGTGGGATGATTCACTGCCAAGTGAGCAGTGTGCACAAAAGGGGGGGGTCTTTTTTGCAAGTTTTGGGAATAAAACTGTACAAGGATTTACTGTTATGTTGTTTTGAATAGGATTCAAAAAGTTGAGGTTAATGTTTTTGTTACTAGGATTTCAGACTGTTCTGAGCACCTCAAGTTTGGTAAGCTTAAAACAGAAAAAAAGAGGCAAGAATTTAGTCAGCAGTCCATGCTCTGTGAAAGGGTTCTCACATTTGACCAATACAGTATATTTTGGGCAAGGCCAATGGTTAATAAGTTAAATGTATGTTCCTGGAACGTGAATGGATTAAAATCTCAGACCAAACAAAAAAGAATTCAGGTCAAAGTAAAGGCTTTGAGATCAGACATAGTACGTTTTCAAGAAACCCACATGACATCTAAAGAGGGAGCACACATGTCTAAGAATTGTGGCGGAGAGTGGTATGGATCTTATTTCACATCTAAGGCTAGTGGAGTGGCTTTATGGCTGTGGCCTAAATTCCCAGGGGTAGTCACAAAGGTAAAAAATGATTCTGGAGGGAGGGTCACACTCATTCAACTGTAGCTAAATGGGGACAAGACTATTGCTCTGGGATCAGTCTACATGCCCAATATAGATAATGCAGCCTTTTTCAATCAACTACCTGTAGAAATGGCTGATTTCTCTGGCCCATGGATTCTAAATGGGGACTTTAATTGCGTACTAGATATGATCTTGGACAGAGCCTCAAGATTGGGGGAAAACTGAGCAAAAGTTCCACAGCTTTGTTAGATCTTATGAAGACCTACTGCTTACCCTTATCAAATGTTACACAATGGCACCAAAATGGCAACATGGTGGTGAGCTACAAAATGTGCAATGGTACTACCCAGTGGTACCATGGTTGTACTATGGTAGTTAAAATTTTGATTATTTTTGTTGATATGGTAGGACAGTGGTACAATGGTATCACAATGGAATTGAAACAAACCACTGTGATACCATGAAAACCTTAATGGTAGTACAGTGGTAATCACAGTGGTATTGCAATGGCAAATGAGTGGTATTACAGTGGTATTCCGAAGAACTTTTTGTAAGGGTAGTTGATTCGTGGAGGTACTTAAACCCTAGTGGGAGGGAATATTCTTTCTACTCCCATTCAGCAAAAAGTTATGTTAGACTGGACTTGACTTTGGCCTCCCGAGAGTTACTCCCATCCTTGAATTCAGTTACTTATGGCCCAGTCCTAATATCTGATCATTCCTATGTTATTTCTACCTTAGCAATAGATGGGCCGGGGAGCACGACAGGAGCCTGGAAATTAGACCCATTGCTACTGAAAGACTCCCACTTTCCTGCTCTTGTGGGAGAACCCTGATTAAGAACTTTTTGACTGACAACCCATGAGGAGAGACCACAGACCGGATTTGATGGGACGCTCTCAAGGTGGTGCTTAGATGGGGAGATTATATCCTACTATACACACAAAAAGGAATGTTCAAGCAGAGAGGTATCAGAACCTGAAGCCTCAATTCACTCTATGGAAAAGGCCTACAGCACAGCCCCTACCTCCAACTGTGTATCAGGAGTTACAAGCACTTAAGTGGAAATACAATGCAGAGAGCACAGCCAGTACTGAAAGGGCTATCTTATTAACAAAGACTGGCATATATTTTAATGGGGACAATGGGGGTAAATGGCTAACGTGGCAGCTTAAAAACAGAACTAATGTTAGGAATGTAGCTAAGATTATTGATGAAGATGGAGGGATGTTTGAGGAAGACAAGAACATAGGGGAATGTTTTAAAAGTTCCTATGAGGATTTATGCAGATCTGAGGTTAACCCAGAAAAAAAACAGATAGAGGGGTTCTTAGATAGGGCAGAACTCCCCCAAATATCAGTTGAGAACAACAGCTTGCTGAAATCTCCCATTCACTGGAAGGAAATGCAAACTGCCATTGGACGGATGTCGGGGGGGGGTGGGAGAAGGCCCTAGGTCCAGATGGATTCCCCATAGACTTTTACAAAATGTTTAAGGAAGAGCTGAAATTTCCCATACCAGACATGATAGTAGAGGTGTTTGACAAAGGTACCATTCTTCCCTCTATGAGATCTGCCACTATAACTATTTGCCCAAGCCAGGAAAAGATCCTGAAAAATGTGCTTTGTACAGGTCTATCTCCCTCCTAACATCTGATTACAAGATTATGGGCAAACTACTAGCTGGCAGGCTGGAAAAAATCCTCCCCAAAATAATACACAGTGCCCAAACTAGGTTTATTAAGAGCAGAGAGGGCAAACTTAACATAAGATGGACCCTTAACATAGTGTGGAGGTGGGGTAGGACCAAGGAGAAGGCCTCGGGCATCCTGGCTCTTGATGCCAAAAAGGTATTTGATAGAGTGGAATGGAGATACTTATTCTCCACACTAAAGAAATTTAGAATTGGGGACACTTATCAAATGGATCTCATCTTTCTATAGTGCCCCTAAGGGCACAAATATTGGCGAATGGCAATCTGACCAAACCTCTCCAGCTGTCCAGAGGAATTAGGCAGGGATGCCTCCCATCCCCACTGCTATATGTCCTATCTTTTGAGCCACTCACAGCAATAATTCGAGAAGACCCTGACATTGAGCGGATGGTAGCAGGGGGAGAACATAAAAAATTTGCTCTGTTTGCAGATGATCTGCTACTTTATTTGAGGAATCCCCAAACTTCACTGTATCCTCACTGAATATGGATCCCTCTCACTACATAAAATAAACTGGACCAAGAGTGAACTGATGTTGGGAGAGAATGAAACCATGGTCAGAGTGGAGCTCCCTATTAAAATGCGGACGGTGGGCTCGATAAAATACCTTGGGATCATGATCTCAAAACCCCCTGCAAAACTGTATAAAGAAAATTACACAAATCTCCTAAACAGAATTAGAAAGGATTGTGATAAATGGGAGGGGCTCCCAATAAGTTTGATAGGGATAGTTTACTCAATTAAGATGAACGTGCTCCCTAGATGTTTATACTTTTTTCAAAACTTGCCCATAAGAGTGCCTGAAATTTTTTTTCAAACAGCTGGACTCAATTTTAAACAGATTCATGTGGAACAGGAAAGTGGCTAGAACTTAAAAAATCCTATAGCCGGCCCGGTGGTGCTGAGGATTGAAGCACTGGATGCCACATTTTGCACCACGCTGGTGATCTGGGTTTGGAAGCGAGCTTGGACCGCCGGGGGTTGGCCAGGGGGAGATAGGTGGAGCATCCGACGAGGGCTCGCTTTCTCTGGGGGAGGGAGGGTCTTTCAACCTGGCAAGTGGCGACCCCCGGCGGAGGCTGGGGGTGCAACGGCAAGCTGGAGTCACTGGGATATGATTGGTTGCAGGTGTAGGCTGGCGATCAATCAGTCACAGGGGTTGCTCTTTTGAGGAAGGAGGGGGAGGGACGCTATTGATAGCGAATGCACCATGACGTATGGGCCCACAACATCCCACAGAACAGAGAAAAACCCCTGTTGGAGATGGGAAGGTGGAGCGCCAAGTTGGGTCCCAATGTGCCGGTGCCTGTCTACAGCCCTGGACCCTGACGAGACTTGTAAGATTTGGGGGTCTGCCCCACCCCTACCCAGGGGGGTTTCCGAGGCAGGATGGAGGAGCTGGAGACTGTAAGGTAAGACACCAGTAGGGTCAGACTTCATAGGCGACTCACGATGGTGCGACTCCGATGAGACAGTGGATGGGGAATAAATAGAAATATCAAAAAAAAAAAACAGTCCTTCAGCTTCCTGTCAAACAGGGGGGCTTGGCACTACCTAACTTTAAATATTATTGGGCTGCACAGATTGCTTTCCCGAGCAAACCTAACTCACTTACCAAGCCAGCATGGATGCAGATGGAGGACGAACATATAGTAGGTGGAGTGCGCCAGGGACTACTATTCCCCTCATTGAAGACACTAAACACTCCCAGCAAAAATGAAAAACCCTTCATTCATACCCTGGCCAGGCTCTGGGTGGGTGTGCATAAATTTACAGGCCACAGGCCATCCACATCACTTAAGGCTAACTTCTCCAAGAGATTCAAGGGTAGCAGGGGATACAACATTGTATTGCATCAAGCCTTGCATAGATGGCAGAAAGGGGGGAATTCAGACTGTGGGAGATCTCTATTATGGAGGGGCATTACTACGCTTTCGGCTACTAGTGAAGCAGTGGGACCTCCCTGATGTGGAATTCCTACAGTATACTAATTTGCAGTCTTTGGTTGTAGGTGTGGACTTGTCGCTGTGTCCCTTAGAGGCGATACCGTACAGGCCACAGCCAGGTGCTTCTATTATTTCATCTCTTTATTGCCTTTTTTTTGGGTGCCCATCCTGAACTGGAGGTAAGGGCTAGAAAGAAATGCAGTGAAGACTTGTAAATCCAAGTAAGTGATGCAATGTGGGACAGGGTGGTGAAAAATATTAATGACTGCTCAGTATCTAATAAGTTTAGGACAATACAGTTAAAATTTGTTTATCAAACCTACTATACACCCAAAAGGTTGCACAGGTTTACACCAACAAAGTCTGATAAGTGCCCAAAGTGCATGACACAAACAGATGATTTTCTGCACACGGCCTTATTGTGGCCTACAGTCTCTCCCTTCTGGAGGGAAGTACACTCCATCATGCAAGGAGTGCTAGCAACCCTGTTGGCATGTACCCCTGCTGAGTTCATGCTGGAAGTTGACCATGCAGCAACACTGGCACTGGTCAATGCTAGGAAAACCGTAGCCCAACACTGGGCTAGCCCTACTCCCCTAGTATATCTCACTGGTTAAATAACTTATTTATGAGCACGAGACTTGAAAGATGCCAGCTGTCAGTAAATGGGCACTTTGACATCTTCAATAAAATCTGGCAACCCTTAGTGTCTGCTGTTGAATCTGGCCTGGTACAGGGCTAATAGGGGTAATACTGTGAGTTAACCCTAATAAACCACAGAGGAATGCACCCTTACCTACCCAGATGGGTTACCCTGAATATAGAAAAAACAGTCCCTGGTCTACAAGGTATATTCAATTTATAATATTGATGATGATGTTACAAAGAACAGTGTCACAAAAATGTCACTATCATCCAGGATAATAATGCTTCTAAGATGAAATATCATGAAACATCATATGTTGTACATTATGTATAAATACTGTCTTTTGTGAGTCATTCACACACAGTGGATGTAATGCTGGAAATATTTTGAGTCAAATGTATGTGCTATGTTTTATTGCCTCTTAATAAACAATGTTTACAAAAAGAAAAGATATACCATGCAAACCTCCTGAAGAAACAGGTTGAAAAAACATGAAAGGCTGCTTTGCTAGTTTTACCAGAAACCAATAAAGACGATATTGATATAATTTATGACAGACTGGAACAAACTGTAACTGCTGATGTTGTGAAGGTGAATGTTTACTTAACCACGGAACAAACTGCAGAAATCTGTAACTTACTAAAGACATTTCACAGTACTTTAACCACAGTGCCAGGCTGAGCAAAAGGGGTCAAGCACGAAATAGTGACAGGGAATGCTCGCCCTATTAGACAAAATACATTCACATTACCAGAGCGGTTATGAGCACATGAGGTTAGGGAAATACAAAAAAATGAAAGAATTGGGTATCATAGGAGAGTCAAGAAGTGCTTGATCATCACCAATGGTGACTGCAATTAAATCAAACTCTAGCCAGAGCCAATAGGGCTGTGAAAAGCTACCAAATGACCAAAATTACAAATGTGCATAGAAATTATGCAATGCCCAGGTGTAACTTGACCATTTTTTGGAGGTATTGTGCCAACTTTTCAACATGGCCTTTTTGGGACCCCTTCTCATGAAGAATGACAGTGTCATTTTGTTCACTTGTCCCGAAAGGTGATTTCGCAGAGCGAACATGCTATTTTTTAATATTCAGAAATTGGTAGAGAACTTGATATGAGGTTGGAGTACTTTGCAAATCTTCGGGAAGTGTGACATTCCCAGATTTTTACCAACATCACTGGCAAACTATAAATTTACAATATCTCTGTCTCCAATACAAACACATTCCCTTTTTGAGTTTTTATTTTGAAAGAGATTATTTTTGCTGTTGTACATGACATGGTTATAACAAGCATAAACAGTATTTACAAGCTAAATATTTAAAATGCACACTACATACTGAAGTAATATTATATGACTATTAAGATGCAATGGTCAAATATGGAAAACATCTTTTATTAAAAATTTGTTTCCATATTTTCACTCAAATATTATTTTGGATAAACATTTCAGATATCAATTTATTATTTTCTTGTTGGTGCAGTATAGTGCTGTTCAGTCACATTCATCAAAAATTGGCATGCTGCTAATTCAGTCCTCTGGAATTTATTTAGTCAGAGTACATGCTGCTGTGTGTGTGTGTGTGTGTGTGTGTGTGTGTGAGACCATGCAACCTGTCACTGTAGATAAACAAAATGCTGTAGCCCCCAGTTCTGACAGTCTCTCACCATTCACCAGTACTAACTGCAGACAGTGTGGAAACCAAACACTTACCCTGCCTTCACATTGTAGCTGTCTTTATGGATTATCCAAAGGTTTAAAGCCCAAGTGATGTCAGTCCCTTACCAGCACTAAATCCATCACAGTGTGGGTACGTTTGCACTGAGCCTGCCCCACATGGTACTGTACCTGTCGATAACTTGAAGGCTTTATCTACTTTTTCCAGCACTATATTCATCACAGTGAGTGAGTGGGGTGGGGGGCTACACTGTACCTGTCCCTGTGGATAAACAAAGAGCTTTAGTTTATCTTCTAGTGCTATCTCAACTGTACCTTGTATGAGCATTGAGAAGAAAAGTCAGCAGTGAACCTGATTCTGTGGATAAACAGAGGTGCTGTAAGTCCCCACCTTTCACTAGCACTAGATAACAAATATACAAAGGTTGAATAGATGAATATAAAAAAAACCAGAAGAAAATGGTCTCAGATCCCAATAAATGCCCACAGGAATGAGAGGGCTAACAAAGCTGCAGCTGGACTGTTTGTAATCTGACACTGTAGTCTGCCTGCTGTTTCAGCGCTTTAATAAATTCCAGTACAACAGATAATGAGTTAACCCCTAGGTTACTGAAAGAAATAGAATAAATCTATTAGACTGAGCTGGAGAGATGCTCAATCTGCAGCCCTGCAAAGGTTCAACTGAGGGGCTAGAAACAGCAGTTTAAAAAGGTTTTTTTTTGTTAATATCTTGAGAAGTTCAGAGGTACAATACAGTAGCATCCCCCCTCACTTCAGATGACTTTAACATAAAGCAGCAAATAGCAAAAATCAGAGGGGGAGTGCACTATTTTGCAGCTGTGGAGGAATACTTCCAAATGTGCAAAAAGGGAGTTCCACGATCAGCCATTTTTAGAGCTAAAATCTGATCCCAATAGGGCTGTAGGATCCATCCACAGCACTAAAAAAAAGGGTGGGGGGTGTAAGAATCTGCCTTGATTTTAGAAAACTTAATCAAGGGCCAGATTTGACAGTTATCCTATGCACCGGCTAGATGAGTTGGTGGACAGATTGGGAAGTGCCAAGTACATCAGTACCCTCGATCTCACCAAGGGTTACTGGCAGATTCTCCCAACTAAAGAATCCAGAGATAAAACTGCATTTGCCACCCCTGTTGGATTCTATCAGTTTACCACCATGCCATCTGGTTTACATGATACATCCGCTACATTCCAGCGGTACATGGATGTAATTTTATCTTCTCACACTGGATATTGTGCTGTGTACCTGGATGATGTTGTGGTGTACAGTCAGGACTGGATAAGCCACCTGTAACACCTTCGAGCAGCTATCCAAGCTATCAAAAATGCTGGTCTGACCATTAATCCTACAAAATGTGCATTGGGCATGCAGGAAACCAGATATTTTGGCTATATTTTGGGAAATGGAGAAGTAAAGCAAGAGATTTCTAAGATAGCAGCTGTAGTTAACAGTCCGATGCCTAGAACAAACAAACATGTCTGGTCATTTTTAGGACTGGCGGGTTACTATCGGAGATTTGTTCCCAACTTTACCCAGTTAGCTACTTCCCCTCACTGAACTCTTGAAGAAATGGTTCCCGAATAATATGAAATGGTCCCCAGAGTGTGATGAAGCTTTTCAGGCCATCAAAGCTGCATTATGTTCAGCTCCTTTTTACAAAGCCCAGACTTTGAGAAACAATTTTCTTTACAAACAGATGCATCAGAGATTGGCCTAGGTGTGGTCTTGAGTCAAAATATAGATGGGATGGAACATCCCAGTCTATATATCAGTAGGAAGTTGCATGACAGAGAGAAAAGGTACTCCACCATTGAAAAAGAATGCCTTGTGGCAAAGTGTGTCATAAAGTCCCTTTAGTTTTATTTGCTAGGAGCTGACTTTGTACTTCTACTTGATCATAATCCTCTCTGTTGGCTTAACCAATGAAGGATAACAATTCCAGAATCACAGGGTGGTGGTACCTGGCACTACATCCATTTAAATTCAAGGCGATACAAAAATCTAGAAAAGAGAATGTCAGTGCTGATTTTCTGGCAAGCTGTGGACCAGGAATTGAGAATTCAGAAGGTTGAAAAAAAAAAGTGTGAGTTTAAACTTCACTGTTTACTATACTGCACTATGCACTGAACTGTAAAGGTTATAAGCTAATGTTAGAAGAGTATTAAAAGAAAGTTTTGGAAACCCTGTTTTTAAAACAGCTTCCCTCTTAAAGAGAGGGGTATGTGACAGGGTTGAATAAGACCCTGTCTCATTTGTTACACAGAAAGAGTTAAATTCAAGGATCTGTTGTGTCCTCTCCTTTTCTGTCTCTTGTCTGTCTGGTTGGCCAAGCAAATGTTCTCATGGGACCTAGGAACTGATCACTCCAATGGTCTTGTGATTCTCTGCCTCTCGCTATCTCTCTGCCTTCACTTGCTGTTTCTGTCTTTTCTTTCCCCTTGCGTATTTGTATTTATAAAAAATATATGTGAATTTCTGTGTGAAACTGGGATCCCTTAGTTTGAAACTGTATATAGTTATACTGTTGAAATGATTTCAAAAAGCTATCTGGAATTTAGCGGGTTAACCTTGACATGCAGCACAAACTCTTTTGCAGAGTTGTCAACAAGAGGTCAGTTTTTGGACACCATGGACTGTTTTGTTGCACCTGCAAGGAAGGAAACTGACAAGAACATTTTCTTAGAAACAGAATGTTCTCTTAATGAGTTCCCAGGCAAAGACTTATAAAAAAGTGGCAATACTTTTGCTAGAGATAGACAGAGCAAGAATGAAACTTGGAATTAGAGATACCCTTAGAGGAAGGTCTTTGTTTTCTGTGTTTGTACTGCCTTTGTAAATAGTTTTACTGAACAATTTTATTTATTATTTTACTGTTACTGGAAAAAAAATGCTAGTTATGAATTTTATACCTGCTCCTGGTCTTCCTATGCTTCCTGACCTGTACCTTGATGATACAACTCTAGACTACCCCATCTGGCGAAGAGACTTTGGGGATGAATGAAAGGCATTCTCACTCATGTAAGCTGGACTTTGTCCTGTAAAGGCTGACAGCCAGAGTATATTGCATGCCGGGGACATGGCCTGCCGAGAGGATGAGACCGTAGTCTGTGGCCCAGTACCCTATTCTCATGACCTCCCTGTATAGGGGATATGAGTGAGCCCCCCCCCGGCTGGCTGGTGTAATTGGCTATGCTATGGTTGCAGATCAACAGTTGACCTTGGAGAAGATGGTTCCAAAAGGTCTGCATGGCATATGGAACTGTGTGCAACTCCAGGACATTGATATGAAGAGCTGATAGAGCTCCCGCTGAAATAGGAACTGCAGAAGCTTTCTGTGCAGTGGAAAGACAGGTATATGCAGGTAAGTGACCTGCATATTTATTTATGTATTTATTTATTGAATTGTTTCACCAGGAAAAGTAATCTGAGCAACAAGATGCTCATCTCCCGGTGTGACCTGGGGAAGGGGGTACAAAGGATAGGATAACATGCAGGTTATCAAGTGAACATTTAACAGTAATCAAATAGCAGCATTAGGATACATCTGTATGATTTTACAATCAGCACATGTTGAATACATTGGCTACAGTCAGGAGTGTAATAATTACATGACATGTTGCAGTAATACAAGGGCAATTTAGCAACACAAGTAGTACAAGGGTTTAAACAATTGAAGACATAGAACACATGAAGTACATGCCAAGAAGTGCACAGGTTGGGTCAATATACCAGCTTCTGTAGCTATAGCTAAGTGCCACTGGTCAGGCAAGGGGGAGCACTGGCACTTGACGGAGTCAGGTGCAGGAGCAATTTGTAGTGAGGTAATTTGCCAGGGCAGTGGATAGAGAGTGGGCAGAGGATGAGTTGTGAATTTGTGGCGGGAGATCATTCCAGAGCTTGGGTAGGCTGTGCGAAAAGGCAGCTTGGCAGACAGTTGTCCTCCACCTGGGGATTGACAGTTGATGGGAGTCAGAGGATCTAAGGGAGTGGGTAGGGTGGGGGCAGCTGAGAGTAAGGTGGAGAGGTAGGATGGGACGGTGCAAAGCCAGAAGTTAGAGATGTATTTAGCACAGTGCACAATGCAGCAGTTTTCGAGGGACAGTAGCGCCAGGGAGTGGTAGAGGTCACAGTGATGGGTGAGAGGTGGGGCGTCGAGAGCAAAGTGACAGAAGGCATTGAAAAGGGTGTCCAGTTTAGTTAAGGTGGACTTTGGGGGCTGCATTGTAGACAATGTCGCAGTAGTCAAAGGAGGAGAGTATCATCTTCTGGAACAGTTCACGTCAAACGGGGAGAGGGAGGCTACTATGGTTCCTATACAGTGCACTGAGCTTGGGGCACAGTTTTCTTGAGATAGCATTGATGTGGTCAGAGAAAGAAAGATGCCGGTCGAGCCATACCCCCAAGTATCAGAATGAGGTGACATCCTCGCATTTTTGTCCATCCAGGGTGTGGAAATAGGGAAGGAATGGGAGTCTGGACAGGTGTTGTCTGGTGCTGAAGGTCATCGTGACAGTTTTTTTAGCATTTAGGGAGAGCTGGTGAGAGCTGAACCAGTGCTGAACTTTGCTGAAGTAATGTGTCCCCCATTATGGATGCTCCCCATTCTTGATCAGAATCTCATAAATTCGTGCCTCATATTAAGGCTTATATAAAATTTCCTTGAACATTCAAATGGAATATACTTAATTTTTAAAATAAGGTTCTAGATCATGTTTTTCTGGTATATTGTGCTTCTTGTCTTTGTATGCCTTGTATGAATTTTAGAATGTGTTGTACGTATGATTGTTTCCTGAAATATTGTATTACATGATGGCTTATTGTACTGTGAAACTGTTTATTTATTTATTGAAAAGTTTCACCAGGTAAGGTACACTGAACAACAAGTTGCTCGTCTCCCAGTATGACCTGGGGGAAAGGATGATGGGAGTTACATAGTAAAAATGAGCATGCACAAATTAAACAATAGCATTAAAAACATAGGTTATAAGTGAACAACACCTTAGCAAGCAGAACAAATAATTGCAGGGTAGAGTAGATTAAAGTCCTGTAGCTAAGAACTAGTGGTATGACAGAATCACGGGTAAACGTCACAGCAAGTAGGACCAATGGACTCACAGACTTCAGACTAAAATGGCACAGAGCAAGCGAGGGTGGGACAGCTAAGTGGTAGAGAAGCGAGCCACAGCCCAGGGCTAGGTCGGCCGATTAAGGAGATAGACCAGAATAGAGAGAGAGAGAGAGAGAGAGAGATGGTATGAAGCAACCATACACAACTGGAGCCAGGATAGGCTCCGAAACTAAAAGTGCATCAAATTGGTTGTGGTTGTGGTTAGGCAAGTAGGGCATCAGACATGGTGTGAGACAAGAAAAAGAGGGGGGAGCTAAGGGCAGGTGCAATTTACAGAGAGGAAATTATGTAGATCTTGATTTAATGATCCATGCGAGGAAGAGGATCAGATTTGTGTAGGAAGAGCATTCCACAGTTTAGTGAGATCATAGGAGGAGGAGGTCTATCCACTAGAGGTGTCTCTCCAGGGAACAGTCAGAGTTCTGTGGTTGTAGGACCTTAGAAGTCGAGAGGAAGTGGGTGGGGGGAGAATAGGGAATTTAGATAGGGAGGGAGGGTACCAAGCCAGTACTTAGAGATGAAATTTGCGCAGTGATGTAGACGCCTATTTGTTAGGGAAGGCTAAAGCTCAGTATAAGTGACAGTGGTGGGTAAGGGTAGGTGCATCCAGAGCAAACCGACAGAAGGAGTTGAAAAGAGTATCCAAGTTAGCTAAGGAGGCGGCAGGAGCAGAGCAATAGACGGTATCGCAATAGTCAAAAATCGGGAGGATCATTTTTTGGATCAATTCACGTCTTGCCTGGGGTGGGAGGCAGGAGCGATTTCTATATAAGGCGTTGAGTTTGGGGCATAGCTTTTTTATTATGGCATCTACGTGGGCCGAGAAAGTGAGATGTTGATCCAACCAAATGCCCAGATACCTGAATGACTCGGTGACAATTATAGTTGCCCAACCGAGGGTAGTGAAAGGGGGCAGATTGGAGCCTTGACAGTTTCTGACACGTGCCAAATGTCATGGAAAGTTTTCTTGGTGTTTAGGAAGAGTTGGTGAGATTGAAAGCAGCTCTGGACATTATTGAAATCACATTGGAGCCTGGAGGTGACATCCACAGGTGAGGACCCTGAGGAGAAAAGACCCGTATCATCAGCATACATATGTATAGAAGATGAGGTATAGATGGATGGCAGGTCATTTAGAAAAACAGAGAAGAGAATCGGGCCAAGTATGGACCCTTGAGGGACACCAGAGCAGATGGGTAGAGGAGGGGAGATGTGGTCAGATATTTTTACAGACTGTGAGCGGTCGTTAAGGTACGCGCTGAACCATTTTATGGCATGTTCAGACAGCCCGGCAGATGAGAGGGAGCGGAGCAAGAGGGAGTGGTATAAGGTGTCAAAAGCTTTAGCAAGATCAATAAAAATGGCAGTGGTGATGTGACTGCAGTCCATGCCTGTCAGGATTACACCAGTGATACAGAGTAGCAAGGTAGTAGTGGAGTGATGTTTATGGAACCCAGATTGTTACTGGGTGAAGAAATTAATGTCAGAGAGGTACGAGGATAGTTGGTCTAGGACTAGGTGTTCTTGTAGTTTGGCTAATGTCAAGAGTGATACAGGGCAGTTGTTCTCGGGGGAGGAGGAGTCGCCACCATTTGGGAGAGGGAGGATGATTGCATGTTTTCAATCAAGGGGAATTTCCGCCAATTGAAATGAGAGATTGAGAAGGGCAGTCAGTAGGGGAGCAATGGCCGAGGCAGACAGGTTTAGTAACTTTGGGTCCAATCCATCGGGGGAGTTACCTTTGCTCAGGTTAAGGGCTTCCAAGGCCGTTAGCATGTCAGCTGTCATGATTTTAGAGAAAGAAAAACTGAGCGGTGGGGCTGGTGGATGCCTAGTAGATGCGGAGGTCAACTGGTTTATGGTTGGAAGGGACCTAGCAGGGCAGAAGCGCATGAGGTAAAATGTGAGTTGAAAACTACGGCAATGCTAGGGTGGTCAGAGATGACAGTATTATTTATTTGGAGGAGGGGGAGGGAGGGAGGAGGTGAGCCTGAGGGGAGAAAAGAGAATGAATTACCTTCCAGAATTTGGATGGGTTATTTATATTAGAGTTAAAGGTAGAGTTGAAGTACTCAGCCTTGGCCAAATGAGTGGCTTTAGTGCATTTGTTTCTGAGGACGTGGTAGGCCTCGTACTCTTTAAGAAGCATAGTACTTTTATAGAGCTTCCAGGCAGCATCAAGTGCCCTCTGGCAAGCAATGAGCTCTGGAGAGATCATGGAGAGGTGGTTTCCATGGACACAAACTCAGCGTAACGGTGCATGTTGATTCCAGACTTCAAGGAATCAGTCTCTGAAGTATTTGGCTGCGATATCTAGGTTGCTGGCAGCAGATATGGGTGCCCAGTTAGTGTTGGCCAATTCGTAAAGAAGGGGGGCAATGTTCAGGGATTTGTAAGACGGATTTGTAAAGTTTTATAGGGGACTTTGACTTTGTGAATTCTGCGCACCAGGAAAGTCATGCAGTGGTCACTGAAGGCATCTGCTAGGGTACCCGATTTAACGACCCTATGGGTGTGAGTGGTAAGGGCCCAGTCGATGAGGGAGTGGTTTCCCGTCTTGTGGTTTAGCCCAGTCAGATCTTGGATAATTTGAGTTAGGTTGAGCGCATGTATAGCATTTAGCACTTTGCTAGGTATGTGTAACCCCTAGATGGCGCTATCCCAGGGGCTACTACCCCTGCCTGATTTGCCACTAACAGGTTGAGGGGCCTGGATCCGATGGCGGGTGCCTCCACCCAGAGGTCAGGGATTGCAATAGTTAAACTAACTTGTCACAGCCTCTGGGACACTGCAACTCTTTCTTCCCACTAGTGGCCCACACAATATATCAGAATTACCTTCACAGTATACACTTACCCCAGGACTGGTTCAGGCACTGGGACCTCCTGTAAAATAAGATACAGTGCAACAATCACAGTACAATACTTTAACATAGACAAATACCTCAGGCAGTATAACTTTGCTGAAACAAGCAGCTCTGATTTATTTAGGGGATATAACAAGGACAGGGGAATCAGGTTAATTAGCTTGTCACTTTACTCATCTACTATGGCTCTGTGCACAGGCCTATCCCACCAGTTACTGTCCCTGGGTACCCAAGCCCTAGTGGCTAGTCCAAACCGTGGCAGCTGGTAGGGCCCTTTCACACAGAGAAAAGAAAATTAGTTAAACAGTCAGCAGTACAGTAATTCCATTTGGATTCAATGTGGCAATTCAACAGGAGGCGACCCTGAATTAGTACTCACGACCTCCAAACAAGATAGGGTCCTTCAGTGTCAGCAGGGCTACTCTTGAGCTCCACGAGACTCCTCACACATTTATATGGCAAACTGCAACAGGCAAAAGTCCTTTAATGGCAGCAGGATTCACTTGAGCTACACAAGCCTCCTCACACATTTATATGGTGAACAGTAACAGGCAAAAGTCCTTTAGTGGCAGCAGGATTTACTTGAGCTACACAAGCCTCCTCACACATTTATATGGTAAAAAGAAAGTACTATACCAGGCAGGCTGCTTCTCTATCCCGATAGCAATAACTGCACAATACCCGGGAGAACACACAGCAGATTCAGTTCCTGACAGACTGAGTGCAATTCAGCAATTTCTCCAGTCTTCTACAGGGTAAGCCTGGTTCTACTCTTCAGATATCCTTTGATTCTCTTCACAGGACAGTTCAGTCCTAACAAGCAGTTACATAAGCTGCAGACCGGATTTCGGCGCCTTACACACGTTCCGACTAAAACTGCACACGAAAAGCACAGGGCTCCTTCCTCTTCACTGCCAGAGCTCAACTGAAACTCCAGCAGACAAAACGGGCACTTCCTTTGAGTTCCTCCCAGTTCTTGGCTGGATTGGCTGTCACTACAATAGACTGCCCTGTTGGTCCAAAAAGGCGCAAGTCCAAACTACATCTCCCAGAGTCACTGCCCATACAATCCTCTTGTGGCTGGCTCAGATTACGAGTCCAAGTTCTGATTCATCCAAGGCACCAGTTTACAGCTACCTTAACCCACACTGATTGGTCCAGTTCAGCAGTTCAAAACTAGAATGGGGAACTAGGCAAACACAGTTCTGACTGCAAAGAAAGCAGGTTAGACAAACTGTATTTTCATTATTACTCTAAATGATTTCTGGCAAACAGTTACATCTTTCAGATAGGTTCCCTTTGCACTCCTAGTGACTGTAAAAATGGAGTGAACTGGCAGCAGCTCGAGTGGTACTCAAGCAGAGAAGCACACAGTCCCCCCATACAAACTAATTATGTCTGCAAGCAGACAGCTCTTAAAGAGACAGTACCAGAGGCTCTAAAAACACTCACTGATAAATGGCTTAAACGCCAAACACCATTCAGGCTTGGAGCATTCAAGCAAGCTCCTGGAAGTCTTTTGGGAACCCCCATTTGCAGGGGGGTTACATATGGTAGACCAGTTTATTTTGAAGTCGCCCATAATATATAATTCACCAGCAGAAGAGTGGCTGCCTAAGGTGGCTATGAGGTCAGTAGCAATTTTGGGTTTGGAGCCAGGACGGCAGTAGGCACCTGCTACAAAGATGGGTTTGGAGAAGGGGAGAGAGATTTGCAACAGCAAAGCCTTGTAGGCTTTAGGTATAGCACTAGAAAAGACGGAAGTGAATTGAATGGAAGAGGAGACATAGATAGCTATTTCGCCTCCTCGCCCAAGCCAGTCCTGTCACAATATGGTGAAGCCAGGGAGAGTCAGAGACGAGTTGCAGATTTGGTTATTTAGCCAGCATTTAGAAATTATAATTATGTCCGGGTTGAGCATAGCCACCAGTGTAATCTTAAACAGGACAACTTTGATAAACAGGGCCTATTTTGGTCCTAAAAGTTATCACCCTGTCAAAAAATAAAACCTTTTTATCTATCTATCTATCTTACTTGGAGGTTAGATAGTACTTCTTCCGGGGAGGTGCCTGAGGAGAAGAGTACAGCATCATCTGCATACATGTGGATTGATGAAGTAGAGCAGATGAGTGGTAGGTCGTTAAGGAAAATCGAGAACAGAATAGGTCCAAGAACCGACCCCTGGGGAACACCGATAGTTAAGGGAAGGGGGTGAAGATGGCATCCGAAACTCTAACGGATTGTGTTCTGTCAGAGAGGTAGGATCTGAACCAGTTTGTGGCAGCAACAGAGAGGCCTGATTCAGAGAGACACGAGAGCAGTAAGGGATGGGAGACGGTGTCAAAAGCTTTTGCAAGATCGATCAAGATGACTGAGGTGATCTGCCCTCTGTCCATACCAGATAGGATGGTGTCAGTAAGCCTTGTCAGAGAGGAGGCGGTGGAGTGACCCTTCCTGAACCCAGACTGGAAGGACGTGAAGAAATTAGAGTCAGAGAGAAAAGAGGTAAGTTGGGTGAACACAAGGTGCTCTTGTAGTTTTGCCAGAGCTGGGAGGAGAGAGAGATAGGGCGGTAGTTTGAGGTGGAGGTGGGGGCACCTCCTTTAGGAGGGGAATGACGACGGCATGCTTCCATGCCTGGGGGACTGCTGCAGCAGCAAAGGATTGGTTTAGGAGGTTGACAAGTGGGGTTGCTATGGTGGAGGCAGAAAGGTAGAGGAGTTTAGGGTCCAAACCATCAGGAGATTTGCCTTTTGAAGGGTTGAGAGACAGTAGTGCATCAAGGGCATCTGCTGTCAAGAAGTCTTTGAAGGAGAAGGTGCGAGGCCTAGTAGGATTCTTTATATCTGTGGTGGGTGCAAGCGGTGCAGGGTTGGGCAAGGAAGAGAGGAGAATGGCAGCATAAGAGGAGAAATACATGTTGAACTCTGTAGTGACTGCACTTGGTTCCACGAGAAGGGAGTTATTAACATTTAGAAGTGGAGTGGGATTAGCAGCAGGTGGAGCAAAGTGCGAGTGAATGACCTTCCAGAATTTTGAGGGTTTATTTAAGTTAGACTGAAGGGAGCTGTTGAAATACTCTGCTTTAGCTAGATGAGTAGCTCTGGTACACTTGTTTCGGAGCATACGGTATGTGGAGAGGTCATGTGGGAGGTGTGAAGATTTATGCACTCTCCATGCTTTGTCCCAGGCAATATCCAGGGAGGACAGCCAGTCACCCTGCTTGAGATATGGCAGCAAACTCAGCAAGGTGACAATACAGAGCTTTTTGTACTGGATGCACCAGTTGAGGTCTCTGAGATCCCATATGGGCCACAGAACCCTGTTCAGGGGTAAGTGGAGGGTTCTGGGGGGGGCTCTTGGGGTGCCTCTATCAGCTCCAGAGTGTGACCCCCCCCAGTATGAGCTGAAGGATCTAGGCATTTGAAGAGATGGGTCTCCAATAATTGAAATGGAGGGAAAACCGACCTTCAACTGCCACCTCTTGGTCGAGGACCAGTAGAGGGAGGGACCTGCAGGACCAACTGCAGGGGCTGACTATTCACTCATAGGGTGCTTGACTGCAGAACCTGAGGAGGAGGTAGCAGGCAAGGTGGAGGAGGTTCTTCGATTACCCTGGGGCTGGGAGGTTGCCCCAGATGTTGGGGTACCTGACGTAAGGGACGGCACTGCTTGCTCCGAGGTCGAGTATCATAGAGTGAGTGAACAGACTTGATAGCCCTGCCATATGCCTGTAGCCAGTTAATGATGTCCTGAACATCTGGTCCACTAAGTTGGAGCCATTAAAAAGGGCATTACGCACCCTCTATGGGATATCAATCGGAATACCGGAGACCGCAATCGGGGTGCCTCCGAAGGCAAAAGCCTGAGGCAGCAGCCCTGGCACGTGTATCAGAGATATCACAATGTGCCCTGAGGAGGTGCTTGCTAAAATTCTCTGCACTCTGTAAGCACCTGAGAACCTCTTGTTTTGAGGACACGCAGAAAGGGCTGGGGTGGCAGCCTTGCCTTTCTGACAAACAGTGCTCTGATTTTCCACCAAGTGGGAGAGATAATGGGCAATTCTCAGCCCCAAGGCAGAAGAAGCAGAAAACCCTCTTGCCCCCAAGGTCAAGCCTGAGGGACACCTTGTCGGGGTGGGAGGGAGCTAAGGTGCCTGGGTATAAGCTGCCTAAATGACCACAGTACCAGATACTGGCTAGGCCACATGGTAAGGAAGGTAAAAGCCTCAGGAGGCATCCTGGGAATATACTTGACTGAGTCCTCACTCACTGAGGGGGCAGTGGACCTGTCAGAAGAGGTGGGTTCTTTCTCCTCCTCCTCTTCCTCCCATAGCAAGAGGTCTGGATGGTAGCCCACCTCAACATCGACATGCTTAGGTTCAGATACCAAAGAGCAAGGTGTAGACAGCGGCCCACTGGGAATAACTTGACGTGGGTGAACCAAGTCGCAACGTGCCAAGCTGATGGAACAAGACAGTATAGGACTTGGCCAGGACTATCAGAAAGATCAACAACAATAGAAGGCATCGTCAATGGCAGAGAGGTTGACAGTACAGGACATGACACCATCAATGGGCCTTGAGAACACAAAAAGCCCAAAACCCAGGGCCTGGAAGAGCATCAGGCTGTGACGGGAGGGCTATGGCTGATGAGGCAGTCATTGACAAAGCATATACCCTGAAGGTCAACAACAGTAGTGAGCATTGTCGATAGTGGAGGCGTCTATGGTACAGGACATAATGACCCTGTCAACGGGGCTTGATAGCCCAAAGAGCCTGAAGCCCGGGGCCTGAAGGAGTATCAGGCCTCAAAGGGAGGGCTGCCATCAATGAGTCTGTCATCGACAAAGCAGGTAACATTAAGTTTGATGACAAAAGAAGGCATCATCGATGGCAATGGGGTCAATGGCACAGGGCACGATGACCCCATCGGCGGGCCTTGAGAACTCAAAAAACCTGAAACCCCAGGGCCTGGGGAAGCATCAGGTTGCAACAGGAGGACTGTCCTCAATGAGCCAGCCATCGATGGAGCAGGTGCCATTAAGGTCGACGACCACAGAAGGCATAGCCGATGGCAGAGGGCTCAATGGCACAGGGCACCACTACCTCATCCAAAGCCCGGGGGCCTGGAGAAGCATCAGGCCATGATGGGAGGGCTGTTGGTGACAAATCAGTCATCGATGGAGCAGGTACCATTAAGGTGAATGACAGTAGAAGGCATCGTCAACGGTGGAGGGGTTGATGGCACAGGGCACGATGACTCCGCCAACAGGGCTTAAGAGCCCAAAAAGCCCAAAGCCAGGGGGCCTGGAAAAGCAGCAGGCCACAATGGGAGGGCTGTCATCAACAAGCCAGTCATCAACAGCAGAGGGGTCAATGGCACAGGGCACAATGACCCCATTGACAGGCTTGAGAGCCCAAAGAGCCTGAAGCCCCGGGTCCTGGAGAAGCATCAGGCTGTGATGGGAGGGCTGTTGTCGATGAGCCAGACATCAACAGAGCAGGTACCCCTGAACAGTCCAAAGCCCAGAGGCCTGGAGAAGCATCAGGCTGCAATGGGAGGGCTGTCACCAATAAAGTGGGGGTCACCAACCCAAAAGTCAATGACCTGTTGCTACAAGGTGGGTGACGATGCTGTTGGTATGGGTCTGGTAAGGCAGAGGCCTGGACAGCGACCCTTGATGAGGTCAGAGCCATTGATGAAGAACCCCCTAAAGAAGAAGGAGCCATTGGGAAGTGGGAACACTAGGGGAAGTGATCCCAGTCCCGGTCTTTTGATGACTAACCCCCTGGGGACTGGTCCCAGGCCTTGGAGGCATGTGAGCTTGAAGGACCCACCGGCGATGGGAAGAGAGGAACCCTGGAGGACTCCTGCCCAGAATTGCTCCATTAGGAATTTTGAAGAGCCATTTCTCCATCAGAGAGCAGGCAGAGACAACTTCTGACAGAGTCCCCAGTCCAAGACAACAAGATCAGGCCTAAGACAGTGGACACAGAGAAAAATTAGTCTGTGGAGGTGATCTTCTGTCCGCTGCAGCAGTGATAGAGAAAAGAAGAAGAAGAAAGATTAACTCTCAACAGAGGAATCTCTAAGAAAAAGAGATTCTAAAACAAAACTATGTAAATTAAAATTGTAGGCAAAAAAGGCATGAAACTGCATCAGAACTTCCACGGAGACCTATGCAAACTGAGTCAACAGACGGAAAGAACAGAGGAGGGAGCGGGGCTGCTCACACCTATACAGGGTTGGTGATGTCAATAGATGACATCGGCGTGGGCAGCCCCAGTTGTACTGCTGAAAATCTTCAGTATGGATCCTGCTTCACTGGCGGTGAAGTTCCTACGGTGACCCGATGATTGAGATACCCCTGAAGAAGATAGAGCAGTTACATACTTACTGTAACAGTAGAGCTTTGAGAGTATCTCTTTCATCAGGCCACATCTTTGGAAATATACCGGTGTCAGCGCTAGGACCATACAGAAACTTGTGCAAGCCAGAGGCTGCCCACAACAGTGTCATGTGTCAACGTCTACATAAACATGGGTGACCCCCTCTGTCCTCAGTTCTCTGCTGGAGATTATGCTTGGAGGACCTCTCTATGGTGAACCAGGAGACAAGGGCTGCACACAGCATACCAGGCAACAATGGGTGCTGAAAAAGGCAGTGATGGAAAGACTCAGTACGGGAATTCCGGCGTGATACCCCTGAAGGGGGGAAGGAGGATGGGTCAGCATGGCCTGATGAAAAGAGATTCTCTTGAAGATCTACTGTTACAGTAAGTATATAACTGTTCTATCTTCTTCAGTGATATCTCTTTCCCAGGCCATACCTTTGGTACCAGTTTGAAACAATACCAAAAAGTGACCATCCGGACGGATGGAGACATAGAAGCTCATGACAGCAGGCCCTCTAAGACAATCAGGCCAAAGTCTGCTTGTTTGCGAGACACAGTTTCCAGACTGTAATGTTCAGTGAAGGTATGTACAGTGCTCCATATGCCAACTGCACAAATTTCAGCAGCTGAGACATTTCGGAAACAAGCAACAGAAGTGGTCATGCCTCTTGTAGAATGACCATGAACCACTTCAGAAAGTTCCTTACCATACTTCCTATAACAGAAAGTAATACAATGGGCCAGCCATTTGGACAGGCACTGTTTAGACACAGGGGTGCCCTCTTTCCAAGGGGGGGGGAACAAAACAGAAACCTAAAAGGACTTTCTGCAGTCCTTGGTGTGATTCACATAATAATTGAGGATTCTATGTACATCCAAAGTATGGAGTAATAATTCCCTGGAACAGGCATACTCCAGGAAGTAGACTGGAAGGTGTATGGTTTGATTCAAAGTAAATTCAGATACCACCTTTGATAAGAACTTAGGATTGGTATATAAAGACACTTTGGGTTGGATATTCAGACTGCGCCAGGCTGTGGTGCAAGCCTGAGCACAGCACAACTTGGCTGCGCAGGGACGTTGACAGGGTGATATTCAACTGAGCTGCGCCATGGCACAGCATCGTTGAATATCACACCCTGGCCACCTGCAGTGCACATGGCACAGTGGCACTGTGCCAGCACAAGTGGCCAGAGTGGAGCAGGGGGATGCACTAGTGCAAGTTCCGTTGTGCTAGGCACAACAACCGCGATATTCAAAAGTGCACATGCAAATAGGGCCATAATGCATTCAAGGCACAAATGGGGCCATTTGCATGTCATTATGGTCCGGTTTGCATGCAGGTGCGCCAATCCCTGGTGACTTGCGCCTGGCGCCCTGCCAGGCTGCAGCCATCGGGGATCGACGCCCCCTACACATCGCAGCAAAGTGCTCCACTGTCCGATTGCAGGCATATGTAGAATATTGTTGGTATGGGACAGTTGTCTTATGAGGAAAGACTCAAACAACTTAATTTATATAGCATGGAATATAGATCTATACGAGGGGATCTCTGTTTATTATACAAAGCATCCCGAAATGAATACCTTTTTGATACATTGCATTTGAAATGGAACTCTACTACAGTCTTAACCCGTTCGCATAACTTAAAATTATTCTTACCAATTAATCGAACTACTAAAAGAACACTATTTTTTACTCAACAGATAGTTCCAATTTGGAACTCACTACCGTATAAAGTGGTGAAGTGTGAAAACTTGTCACTATTTAAAACTTACTTAGATAAATATATGAATGACTATAAATTTGTAACCCACTTAGCTTTAGTGGCATGATCTTAAATGGGCTAGTCCCTCGATCGTGTATTTCACCTATGAACCTATGAACCTATAATAATCATCCAGTATCCCTGGTGGTCCAGTGGACTGCTTGTAGCCCGATCACGGGCATATGTAGAATTTAATAAATGTCCAATATCCCTGGTGGTCCAGTGGACCGCTCGCAGCCCGATCGCAGGCATAGGTAGAACATAATAATCGTTCAATAACCCTGGTGGTCCAGTGGACTGCTCACAGCCTGATCGTGGGCATATGTAGAACATAATAATCGTCCAATATCCCTGTTGGTCCAGTGGACCACTCGCAGCCCAATTGCAGGCATCAGTAGAAAATAATGCCACTCCAAAACAAACCTGGTGGACTAGTGGTACCCCTCCCACCCGCCCACTGGGCCCACTGCCCGCTCCCCGGTCAGTGACGGGTGGCAACTTCCACCCACTTGCGCCCACCGACTGACAACATCACGGTGGGGTTGTCGCCCATTGGTCCACAGTGTGAGCCAATGGGCGTGCAGCTCTATTGTACTACACTAGCCTAGATATGTGAATGGATCCATTCACATATCTGGACTGTAGTACTGTACAGGCTGCATGCCTATTGGCTCACACTGGACCAATGGGCGACAGCCCTACCATACGGTGTCAGTCGGGCGGCGTGGGCGGCAAGTGGGGGGGGAGCAGCCACCCACTGCTGACTGGGGGGAGGAAGGGTGGGGCTCAGGGCGGGTGGGGAGGAGGGTACTGCTAGTCCACCAGGGTTGTTTTGGAGTGGCATTATTGTTCACTGATGCCCGCGACTGGCTGTGAGCAGTCCACTGGACCACCAGGGATACTGGACACATTTTATTACAACATATGACCGCGATCAGGTTGCGAGTGGTCCACTGGACCACCGGGGATATAGGACTGCTTTTATTACAACATCTGCCCGCGATCGGGCTGCGAGCGGTTCACTGGACCACCAGGGATACAGGACTGCTTTTATTACAACATATGCCCATGATTGGGCTGCGAGCAGTCCACTGGACCACCAGGGATATAGGACTATCCTATTTCTACATATGCCCACGATCGGGCATGGGGGGGCGCAGCCACGAAGGTGCAGCTGGAGCTCAGGTGGCCACCCACAGGTGGCAGCTGCTGTGCTGCATCCTGCAATATGGCAGCTCACCTGTGGGTGGCCAGCTGTTGCTCCTTTTTTTTTTTGGCTGACCTGTGTGCAGCGCAGGTAGGGGTTGCGCATGCATGGGCTCAGCACATCCCAGGCTGAATATCAGGATATGCGGAGTATGCATGGGCACGCCCCCCTACCTGCACCGCATACATTACTGATGCGCTTCGGTGCATCGGGATTTGTGCCAGGCTCAATCCCCATTTGAATATCGCACAGGAGCTCATCAGTGGGTTGCGCATGGCGCAACAGTGTTGCACCATGCGCAACCCTTCTGAATATCCGGCCCTCTGTCTTTATAGGAACTCAAACAGGGAGGCTCACACACTAGAGCCTGTAGCTCTGAAATCTTTCAAGAAGTGACTGCAACTAAAAACAAATTCTGGTCAGATCCACTACGGCTGCATAATGAAGTCAGTGAAGTAGTGTGGAATTGTTAAGGAGATATGGAGAAACAACACAATGATTTGTAAGTAGTAAGATTTGTTTTAGTTTCTGTTCTAAGGAAGGCATACACATTATTAGGAAAATGTATGGAGGTGTACATTTTAATGGAAGGAATAGGAAGCAATGTAGGTTTACAAAAAAGCCCAGAGCAAATGCCACTGAGGTATGTGTTATCCCGGATGATATTTTCCAGACAGCCACATTTTAAAGAAAACACAATTGCACATACCCCAATGATGCAAAGCATCATGGGAAACATATGTAAATTCCCATGATGGTACAGAAGGTGGCAGTACATGAAAAAGTAATGGCTGGCATATGTTCAGCCTTGGGATTATTTACACAGTTTTTTTTTTTTTTTTTAGAGAAACAGGGTTTTTGTACACGAGGTAATACAAGTTATATTTAAGCAATGTGTCGATGTCAGGAAATCAGGTGTAATGATGGACTGTTAGCAGAGAAAACGTGATAGTAACTTTCAGAGGGGGTTGCTTTTGATAAGGGCAAGGTAGTTATACTTGTGATAATGTGAATATTAGGAAAGTATGAGGTCTATGCAGAAGTGGAGTAGAAATATGCACAGTTTCATAAATATGTGCTCAGAGTGCAGGCAAATGTGATATGCAGGTTTGTTTTAGAAACAGGTAAAAATAGCAATACATGCAATTGATAGAAAGATAGATAATCACATAGACATATAGATAGACAGAGAGACACAGACAGTCAGGCAGAATAGGAATGGCAGTGAAGTACTGAAGTGACGCCAACCCCGCCCCAGCCCGTAGAGATGGACAGGTAGTGGGGTGTCCCTTTGGGTCATTGCCCATAACGCTCATGCCATTTCACCTCACCCTACCCTGCAGACACAGACAAGTGTTGCGGTGTGCCTTGGGGTGTTCAAACTTTACATTCACCCCATTCCATAAGGAAATACACTGAAATGGGTACAGTATAAGAGAATGGAGTGAACTTTGGGGCTGAAGAGTCAAAGGCACACCTCAGTACCTGTCACTGGCTGCACGATTCAGATGGGGGTGGAATGGCATGAGCATTACTGTTGACAATCCCAAGTCACACCTCAGATGCCTGTCAGTCCCTACAGAGCAGGGTGTTATGGTCAGAAACCCTAATGCCCTGGGCGTTTCTTGGTATTTTCAATCCAAGTTTTCAGCATGGGCTTTTTGTGACCCCACCACATGAACAGTGACACTATCAAGTTCATTAGCTGAAAGGAGATTTTGCACAGTGACTGTGCCATTTGGCACCACAGGTGCAAAAACACATTTTGAACAGGATGTACAAAATGACAGCTGTACTGTTTATGAGGAGGTGTAAAAAAACGGTAATGTTGAAAATCTGGAGCGAAAGTATAAAAACATTGGTGATGTCATGACACTGTTCCTGCTAATGCATACTTTTTTTCAAATTCCTATGCATCCCATTGTTTTCATCTCTATTGCTGTTATGTGACTTCTTAACCTAGCAATAACATGTAATGCATTACATTTTAAGGACAAGTAAATGGTTTCAATACATTTACAGTTACATAAACCTAATTTCCTTCATAGAATAATTTAAATTTAGCAACAGTGGTAGTACAAACTAATTACTCAGACAACTTGAAAACTATAACTACTTTATAATGTACATTTACACCCATAAGGACCTCCTTGAAATTGAGATGCAAATGTCATACATTTATTGTTTTCTAACAGGAATATTTACTATCCTAAATACATTTCTTGCTTCAGTAACTGTCAGCACATCTATTGCATGACCTACTTATTGACATTTTACACCTGTTATGCAGTGTACTGCTGCTTACTACACCAACATCATGAACCATAAAACAAATGATTGCCATAACTAGGGAAGCAGTATAGCACAGTGATTTAAGGCTCTGAACTGCAAATCTGGAGATCTGGGTTTGACTCTCACAGCCCCCATTTGCATACTGGGTGGGTGACCCTGAGCAAGTCACTTAACTTCCATATGCTCACAGGGTTACCCTGTAAACAAGCTTTCAGCTTAGTGTGCCACTCCTGATTAAACAATTGAAAGAAAAAAAAAATATATATTATTTTCTTGCTTTATTTTGCTACTACAGGCTTTGATCAATACATCCATCCTTAAATGTACTTTTTATAGCTTATGTGTATGTAGCCTAGGCAGAACTACACTTAAAATCTTACACATATGGTTCACAATAAACACAGCAATAGAGTCAAGCCATACAAAGGCAAAAGTACTGGACTTTAGGAGGGCTGACTTTGCCAAAATGGGTGAGTGCCTAAGGAATACACTAGCAAATGGGTAGGAAGGAGGGGTGGAAGAACAATGGGGAATAATAAAAACTGCCATCACAGAGGTAACAAGCCTTTGTGTGAAGCAAATAAACAAAATGAAACGATGTAAGAAACCACTATGGTTCTCAAAGGAAGTGGCAGTGAAGGTTCAAGAGAAAAAGAAAGCATTCAGGAAGTACAAGGAATCACAGAAGGAGCAGGACAGAGAGCTGTATCAGTTAAAGCAAAAGGAAGCTTGGAAGGCAGTCAGAACACCAAACGCCCAAACCGAGGAAAAGATAGCCAACTCAGTTAAGAAGGGGAACAAAACCTTTTATAGGTACATCAGGGAGCGAAGGAAGACCAAGGGAGGGTTAGTGAGGCTTAATAAAGAGGAGGGAGGGTGGGCAGAGGGTGACTGTGAAAAGGCAGAGATACTAAACAAATATTTTTGCTCAGTATTTACAAAAGAAGTGGGGAGGTACCTAAACAAACAGTAGAAACACTCTGGATACAGAAGTTGATACCAGCCCATTTACAGAAGAAAGGGTTCTGAAAGAACTCTAAAACTGAAGGTGGACAAAGCAATGGGGCCTGATGGGATTCATCCCAGAATTCTAAAAGAACTAAGGGTAGAACTAGTGACGCCACTGACTACCCTCTTCAGCAAATCATGGGAGGATGGGGTGGTACCCGAGGACTGGAGAAGGGCAGATGTGATTCCCCTTCACAAAAGTGGGTGCAAGGCAGAAGCAGGAAACTACAGACCTGTTAGTTTAACCTCAGTGGTAGGGAAAATGATGGAATCACTTCTGAAGGAAAGAACTGTTGAGTATCTAGAGGCCAGAGGGGCTCAGGACCCAAGGCAGCATGGATTCACAGCAGGAAGGTCATGCCAGACAAATCTGATAGATTTCTTTGACTGGGTGACCAAAGTAGTAGATCAGGGAGGGGCTGTGGACATGGCCTACCCAGACTTTAGCAAGGCATTTGACACAGTCCCACACAAAAGATTAATATACAAGTTAGCCAGCCTGGGAGTGGGTCCCAAGATGACAGCCTGGGTAAGAATTTGCTGGAGAATAGGACCCAGAGAGTAATAGTAAATGGAGTCCACTCTGAAGAAAGGGGTTACTAGTGGGTTACATGAGGTTCAGTATTAGGACCGGTCCTCTTCAATGTCTTTATGTTTACATTGCAGAGGGACTGGAAGGAAAAGTATGTCTCTTTGCAGATGACACAAAGATCTGCAACAGAGTTGATGCATAAGGTGGGGTGGAAAGGATGAGAAGGAACTTGGCAAGGTTAGAGGAATTGTCAGATGTATGGCAGCTTAGATTCAATGCTAAGAAGTGCAAGGTAATGCACCTGGGAAACAAAAACCCAGAGGAAGAGTACACAGCGGGGGGTGAGATACTAACAACAACAAAAATGGAAAGGGACCTGGGGGTAGTCATATCAGATGACCTAAAGGTGGGCAAGCAATGTGAGAGGGCAGCAAGGAGGGCTGAGGGGATACTGGGATGCATAGGAAGAGGCATCACCAGTAGAAAACAAGAAGCTATTATCCCTCTGTATAGACAGTTGGTGAGACCCCATCTGGAGTACTGCGTACAGTTCTGGAGACCCAATCTCCGCAAAGACATAGACAGGATGGATGCTGTCCAGAGGAGGGCAACTAAAATGGTGCAGGGTCTGCACCAGAAGACATATGAAAAGACACTTAAGGAGCTGAATATGTATAGCCTCGAGGAAAGGAGGGAGAGGGGGGACATGATAGAAACTTTCAAGTACCTCAATGGAATCAACAAAGTCCAAGACTGTAGCATCTTTCAAAAAAAGAGGTGTGCAAGAACAAGGGGGCACAATTTAAAGATAGAAGGGGGGCAGCTCAGAGGTAATTTAAGGAAGTATTTTTTCACAGAGAGGGTTGTGGATGCATGGAACAGCCTTCCAGAGGAGGTTGTGGAGTCAAAAACAGTGGTGGAATTCAAGCATGCATGGGACAGTCATAAGGCAATTCTAGGGGGTGGGGGTAGGAAGAAGTAGGCTGCTGGTTAACTAGGATCTGCAGCTTATCCATTAGGTAGGGAAATGGGCAGACTGGGTGGGCCAAGCGGTCCTTATCTGCCATCAAAATCTATGTTTCTATGTAAATCATCAGAATAACATATATTTCAGTAGTATCTCCTTCCTTTTCAGGTGCCCATGACTCTACGTATATATATTATATCTTTTACCTTCAAAGCACTAAACCTATTCAAATGCACAAAACATAAGACTTTATTCTCTTCACACATCACTGTTAAACTTCGGGTCCCAGAATGGCCAAGAAACAATTTTGTTAGACTTTACTCTTGCATGCCACTGTCACACCCACTTCTCATGCAAACATCAATTAGGCAAACCCGTTCGTTTCTGTGCTATGCAATCTTACATCAGAGAGACATAAATCTTACAGAGCTGCTAAAAGAACAGAAGTGGAGTACAAATATGCACAGTTTCATAAATATGTGCTCAGAGTGCAGGCAAATGTGATATGCAGGTTTGTTTTAGAAACAGGTAAAAATAGCGATACATGCAATTGATAGAAAGATAGATAATCACATAGACATATAGATAGACAGAGAGACACAGACAGTCAGGCAGAATAGGAATGGCAGTGAAGTACTGAAGTGACGCCAACCCCACCCCCAGCCCGCAGAGATGGACAGGTAGTGGGGTGTCCCTTTGGGTCATTGCCCATAACGCTCATGCCATTTCACCTCACCCTACCCTGCAGACACCGACAAGTGTTGCGGTGTGCCTTGGGGTGTTCAAACTTTACACTCACCCCATTCCTTAAGGAAATACACTGAAATGGGTACAGTATAAGAGAATGGAGTGAACTTTGGGGCTGAAGAGTCAAAGGCACACCTCAGTACCTGTCACTGGCTGCAGGGTTCAGATGGGGGTGGAATGGCATGAGCATTACTGTTGACAATCCCAAGTCACACCTCAGATGCCTGTCAGTTCCTACAGAGCAGGGTGTTATGATCAGAAACCCTAATGCCCTGGGCATTTCTTGGTATTTTCAATCCAAGTTTTCAGCATGGGCTTTTTGTGACCCCACCACATGAACAGTGACACTATCAGTTCATTAGCTGAAAGGAGATTTTGCACAGTGACTGTGCCATTTGGCACCACAGGTGCAAAAACACATTTTGAACAGGATGTACAAAATGACAGCTGTACTGTTTATGAGGAGGTGTAAAAAAACAGTAATGTTGAAAATCTGGAGCGAAAGTATAAAACATTGGTGATGTCATGACACTGTTCCTAGCACGCATACTTTTTTCAAATTCTATGCATCCCATTGTTTTCATCTCTATTGCTGTTATGTGACTTCTAACCTAGCAATAACATGTAATGCATTACATTTTAAGGACAAGTAAATGGTTTCAATACATTTACAGTTACATAAACCTAATTTCCTTCATAGAATAATTTAAATTTAGCAACAGTGGTAGTACAAACCAATTACTCAGACAATTTGAAAACTATAACTACTTTATAATATACATTGACACCCATAAAGACCTCCTTGAAATTGAGATGCAAATGTCACACATTTATTGTTTTCTAACAGGAATATTTACTATCCTAAATACATTTCTTGCTTCAGTAACTGTCAGCACATCTATTGCATGACCTACTTATTGACATTTTACACCTGTTATGCAGTGTACTGCTGCTTAATACACCAACATCATGAACCATAAAACAGATGACTGCCGTAACTAAATAGGCAGTATAGCACAGTGGCTTAAGACTCTGAGCTGCAAATCTGAAGATCTGGGTTTGACTCTCACAGCCCCCATTTGCATACTGGGTGGGTGACCCTGAGCAAGTCACTTAACTTCCATATGCTCACAGGTTTACCCTGTAAACAAGCTTTCAGCTTAGTGTGCCACTCCTGGTTAAACAATTGAAAGAAAAAAACCCAAAATATATTATTTTCTTGCTTTATTTTGCTACTACAAGCTTTGATCAATACATCCATCCTTAAATGTACTTTTTATAGCTTATGTGTCTGTAACCTAGGCAGAACTACACTTAAAATCTTATACATAAATAAATAAATCATCAGAATAACATTTATTTCAGTAGTATCTCCTTCCTTTTCAGGTGCCCATGACTCTACGTATATATATTATATCTTTTAACTTCAAAGCACTAAACCTATTCAAATGCACAAAACACAAGACTTTACTCTCTTCACACATCACTGTTAAACTTCGGGTCCCAGAATGGCCAAGAAACAATTGTTAGACTTTACTCTTGCATGCCACTGTCACACCCACTTCTCATGCAAACATCAATTAGGCAGACCCTTTCGTTTCTGTGCTATGCACTCTTACATCAGAGAGACATAAATCTTACAGAGCTGCTAAAAAAACAAATTATCAAGACTGGATTTCTGAATTAAAACCTGTAGTTTACAGTACCTACGTAAATAATAGTTTACTAGCTACAAACAATGCTACAAACATGACAATAACAAAATTTTGTTTTACATGGAAAACATTCATATAATGAACTTGTCATACAGGATTTATAACTTTCTGTCTGCATGTATCTGACAAAGGAAAAGGCACCTGCTTGATCCTTTTTTTTTGTTTTATTTTTATGCCCAACGTGCCCATACTGTTAGAGCCAAATATTGACATGCTTAGAGTTAAAAAAAAAAAATCATGATGTCTATGTGTGTTTTTTTTTTTTTTTTTTTTTAGTTGTTTAACCAGGAGTAGCACACAAAGCTGAAAGCTTTTTTACAGGAGCGAGTGTGTGTGGGGGTGGTTGGGGGGGGAAATATGCCTAGATGCAGTTTCAGGCACTCCTTAATTACTTCCCCAGGCAGCTCTGATAGTCAGTTTTTCCAACATGATAGATCCACCTCATGCCCCTCCCACATGAACACCCAAAAAAGGTGGGGGTGGATCTTTAGGAGCTTCTCGGGTGGAGGTGGGGGTGGATCTTACTCCCCAAAAAACGCTAATGCTGCCTCCTACTACTCAGGTTCCAGTTCTTGTACCTCCCATTTAAGAAAGAAAATGGTGCCCTGCAACCATTGACTAACAAGAAAGCATATTTATTTGAGGGCGGAAAACATTTCTTGGAGGAGGGTAAGGTGGAGGAGACTATTTACACCTTCAGTCAGTTCCATGGACAGAAAACATTACATCAGCCCTTTTGTACATGCAAAACGTCTGCAGGCTCTGCCCACTGCAGCCGTAACAATGCTTTCCATGAAAGAAAGCATAAGCCACAGCTCATGCTTGACTTAAAGGGAGTCAAAGTAAACTTCTCTAACACAGCAATCAGATCCCAAACCAGGACTGGATTCCTAATGAAAGGTATCATATAGAACAGTTACATAAAAAGTAACCATAACAGTAGATATTTGAGGGAATCTCTGTCGTCAGGTCATACCTACATAACTCAGCTGCCAGGCATCAGGATCCCATGGAAGCTTTTTCTGCCGCATTCTATTAGGGGCCGCCCACGCTGACATCAGGCTCAGATGTCACACACCCTATATAAGCATGGACCGCCCTCTCTCCATTCTCAGTTCTTTCCCTAGCCAGAGGCCATGGGAGACAGGAGTCCCACCAGGGAACCGAGGAGAGAGAGAAGGTGCCCAGGTGGCAGAAAGGCTGCAGCAGCATGACAGCCAAGCTGTAGATAGAGACAGAGAGAGAGAAAAGGGGGATGGAGAGAGGGATGGCATTACCTGATGACAGAGATTCCCTCGAAGATCTACTGCTATGATAAGTTCTTACGTAACTGTTCTATCTTCTTCAGGGATATCTCTGTCATCAGGTCACACCTATGGAATGAGTCCCAAGCACTTCTAAGAGCAAGGACAGTCTGAGTGGCAGGAGGGCAGAGACCTAAAAAAGAAGGCCCTGAAGCACAGCTAGGCCAAAGTCTGCCCTTTGTCTGGAATTAATGTCCAGACTGCAGTGTTTGGTGAAAGTGTGGACAGTACTTTAAGTGGCAGCAGTGTAAATCTCGGCTGCAGACACTACTGAAAAAGGCAACAGAAGATGCCAATATCCCTGGTGGAATGGCCCTTAACAACCCCAGGAAGTTCCTTACCGTACTTCCTGTAATAAACAATAAAACAGTAGGCCAACCAGTTGAAGAAGCAGTGTTTTGAAACTGCAGTGCCTTCTCTGCCAGGGGCAAATGAAACAAACAACTGACAGGACTTACTACAGTACATCGTAAGATGTGTATAGTAATTCAAAAATTCTATGCACATCCAAAGTATGGAGCAATGCTTCCCCTAGATTGACATGCTCTGGATAATAAGCAGACAGTTGGATGGATTGATCTGGGGTGAACTCAAACACCACCTTAGGAAGAAACTTAGGGTTAGTACACAAAGAGACTCTGTCTTTGGGGAAAAATCAAATAATGCTGCTCTTGCATGAGAGCCTGTAGCTCTGAAATTCTTCAAGCGGAAGCCATAGCAACTAAAAATAATGCTTTCCACAAAAGAAAGTATAGCTCACAAGACATGGCTGGCTCAAAGTCAGCTTTTCTAGAACAAAATTCAGATCCCAAGCCAGGACTGGATTACGACTGAGAGGCTTCACAATGCTTCGCAGAAAACTATGGGGCCACATGCAGCTGTGCCACCATATAGCCATCAATGGGCAAATGAAAGGCTGATATATCTGACAGGTGCACTTTAAGAGTATTTGAGTCCTGCATCAGATAACATCAGGAGATACTCCAGAACCTGGTTCATCGGACAGGTGAAAGGGTCCAGGCTATGAGAAGCAGCCCAGATAGCAAACTACTTCCATTTCATAGAGTAAGTGGCCCAGGTGGAAGTTTTTCTGGTAGCCACCAGGACATCAGCCACCTTCTAAGACACACCAAAATGACCAATGGCTGCATCTTCAGGAACCAAGCATGCAGGTGGAGGGACTTGAGGACTGGATGGACCAGTGTCCCCTGGGCCCAAGTCAGCAGGTCCTGGCAGGGGGGCAGGGGAACTGGAGGTTCCTCAGTCAATTGCTGCAGTCATGGAAACCATATCTGCAAGGGCCAAAACAGGGCCACCAGAATTAGGGTGTCACCCTCCATCTGTAGCTTGATGAGCACCCTCTGAATCAATGGGAATGGAGGGAATGCATAAAGAAACTTCCTTTTCCAGGAGAGAGACAATGCGTCTCGCCAGAAAACTCCAGTCCCTGGATCAAACAAGCAGAAACGTGACCATTTTGCTTTGAGTGGGGATGCAAAAAGGTCCAACTCTGGAAGACCCCACCTGTTGAACAGGTCTTCTGTGACTGAGGTCAGCAGTTCCCATGCATGCATTTTGGACTGTGACCTGCTGAGGCTGTCCGCCAAGGACTTTCGGGTGCCTGGCACATGGACAGCTGACAGTTCTAGACAGTGATCTACAGTCCAGTACCAGACCTTCATTGCTTCCTGGCACAGAGGGTAGGAATAGGTCCCCCCATTCTTGTTGATGTAATAGACCACACTGAGGTTGTCCAATTGTGCTAGAAGAGGACCCAGAGAGAGAGAGAGAGAGAGAGAGAGAGAGAGAGAGAGAGAAAGAGAGCTGGTTCCAGGAGGCCTGTAAGGCATACAAAACCACCCTCATTTCTAGAATGTTTATGTACAGGTGAATCTCCAAGTGGGACCAGAGGCTCTAGGTCTAATAAGGGCCTAGGTTGGCTAACCAATCCAAACCCAAAACATCAGTGGTGAGGAATGGGGATAAGAAAGGGGGCCCCCTTTAAAAGACTGACCGGGTCCATCCACCAGTGAAGTACTTTGTGTACTGGTGAGGAGACGAGGACCAGCCGATCTAGATTATCTGAGCACTGATCCCATCGAACCCTGAAGATCCACTATGGCATCTCCATGTGCAACCTGTCCAGAGGGACGGTAACAATTGCCGTGGCCATGAGGCCTAGGAGCCTGAGGAATGTCCTGGCTGGGACATGCTGGCTCTTAGCCACTTACTAAGTATGGGCAAGAAAGTGGTCCACCCTGTCTTGAGGGAGGGAGGAAGGCCTTGCCCTGAGTAGAGTCCAGGACTGCCCCTATGTATTGCAACCACTGAGAAGGGGTCAGCATAGACTTGAGCCAAATGACAATGACTCCTAAGCACTGGAATAACTGCAGGGTGCATTCTAGCATCGCCTGAGTGCTGATCCCACTGAACTCTGAGGGTTCACTGCAGGATCCTCCTGTGCAGCCAGGCCAGAGGAACCGTAACATTAGGCCTAGTAACCTGAGGAAAGTTATGGCTGGGACGTGCCGGCTCTGAGCCACCTCCTGGGCCTGGGTAATAAGGCAGTCGTCCTTGTCTTGAGGAAGGAATGCCTTGCCCTGAGTAGAGTCCAGGACTGCCTCTATGTACTGGAACCACTGAGATGGGGTCAGCGCAGATTTGGACCGATTGACAATGATGCCCAAGGACTGTAATAACTGCAGGGTGCATTCTAGGGTCAACAACAGGCACTCCCTGGACTGGGCTTTCAGTATCCAGTCATCCAGGTATGGGAACACAAAGAGGCCTTCATGCCAGAGGGCTGCTGCTAAGCACTTGGTAAATTCCCGCGGCACAGAGGATAAGCCACCATAAGTCAGGAGAGACCTGGTAGTAATCATATCTGATGACCTGAAGTCATCCAAACAATGCGAAAAAGCAGTGGGGAAAGCAAACAGAATGCTGCTGTGCATAGGAAGGGGCATAACCAGCAGTAGGAATGAAGTGGTGATGCCACTGTATAGATCACTGGTGAGGCTCCATCTGGAATACTGTGTCCAGTTCTGGAGACCACATCTCAGGAAGGACATAGAATGGAAGCAGTCCAGAGAAAAGCAACAAAAATGATTCATGCACTGCACCACAAGTCTTATGAGGAAAGACTCAAGGAACTTAACATCTATTCACTGGAAGAGAGAAGGGAGACAGGGGGATATGATAGAGACTTTCAAATATCTTAGAGGAATAAACAGGGTACAGGAGGGGAGCATATTTCAGAGAAGAAAGTGCACAAGGACAAGGGGACATAACATGAGGCTGGAGGGAGGGAGGCTCAGGGGGAATGCTAGGAAGTATTTTTTCACAGAGAGGGTGGTGGATCCATTGAACAGCCTACCAGCAGAGGTGGTGGAAGTGAAAATAGTACGGGGATTCAAAAGTGCATGGGATAAGCATAAAGGCACCATGCTGTATAGCAGAGCAAGGGAAAGGCAGTCCAGATAAGAGTAGGGATTGCCAAACCAAGTAGGGAAATGGGCACACTTAGTGGGCTGTATGGTCCTTATCTGCCGACTGATTCTATGTTTCTACCCTGAACTGGTAATGCTTTCCTTGAAACAGGAACCGCAGGTATCGTCTGTGAGGGGGCAAACCATGATATGCAGATAGGCATCTTGTATATCAAAGGATCATAGCCAATTGCCCTGCTTGAGTAGAGGAAGAAGGCCACACAAATTGACCATCCAGAACTTTTTGTACTGGATAAAAAGGTTCAGCTCCTTGAGGTCTAAAATGGGCCTTTCAAGTCCCCTGTTCTTTTGGGAACCAGAAAGAACCTGGAGTAGAACCCCTTGTTCCTTTGCCCCCTGGGCATTGGTTCTATGACTAGCCTGCCCAGCAAGATGAGGACCTCCTCCCTCAGCACCTCTGTGTGGTCTGGAGAATAAAAGGTAGGGACCGGGGGGAACATCTGGAAGCTGTTCAAGGAGTTCTAGAGCATGGCCCTGTTCTATTATCTGCAGGATGCAGCATCTGTTGTAATGGTTCTCCATTGGAACAGATGGAAGGAGAACTGACCTCCAACCACCACTTCCTGGCTTGGAACAAGGGGGGGTCTGTCAAGGAGTGAGGCTGAAGCTGAACTGGTGGCCGGGGCCGCACCTCCTCCTCTGGATTGCTTGGCAGAGGAACCAGAGGTGGAGGAGAGTTTGCCCTGGAGCTTGGTTCTGGAACCCAACTTGTGAGAGACCTTATGAAATGAGGGCTTCGGTCTACTCATGGTCTGGTTATAGTAAAAGGAGTGGACAGACCGAACAGCCATGCCAGAGGCCTGCAGGTCATTGATAATATCCTGCACATCTGGCCCAAAGAGTTTATGACACACAAATGGGGTATTCAACACCTTATGTTGGATGTCAGCAGCAAAGCCAGAGACTGTAAGCCAGGAGAGCCTTCTGAGGCAAATGCTGGAGGCAGCTGCCCTGGCAGTAGTATCAGTAACATCATAGGTGACTCTGAGGAGCTGCTTACTGACATCTTCAGAGGCCTGGAGCACTTTAAGGAGCTCCTGTCTCTGGGAACCCTCAGGGAGGGCCTGAGCAACAGCTTTGCCCTTCCTCCAGAGGGTATTCTGGTACTTAATCAAATGAGCCAAGTAGCTGGCAATCCTAAGGCCAAGAGTGGCAGAGGCAAAAGTCCTCTTGCCCCAGAGTCCTAATCTCCTAGATTCCTGGTCACTGGCAGGGAAGTAAGGTGCTTAGGGGCCTTAGTTCTGTCATGAATGGTCTTAATAACCACTGAGTTGGTTTCCATCTGGGCAGCATAAAAGGGTAGCCCCTGAGATGCTTGGTAGTGCTTGCCAGCCTTTCTAGATATGGCTGGTACCATGTTGGACCTGTGCCAGGCCACAGTGGCAGCATCATTTAGTGCTGGCAGCAGAGAAGGAATAATTTTGGGTGGAGACTCCAGGATCTCCAAGAAGTCCACCAGATTCCTCCTTGTTTCATCCTCTTCTTCAGTCTGAAACCCCATACTGGAGGAGAGCTGCTTCATAATGTTGAAGAAAGAAGGATCCTCCGGGGGGGGGCTGGGTCTTCACTCCTCGAGGAGACAATGGACCTATCAGAGGATTCCAGTTCAATATCTTTTACCACATCATCTTTCTCAGGGACACAGGAGGTCGCAAGGGTCCCAGGTAGCCCTCTCCCAAACCGGAGAAGCTGCCCCCCCCCCACCGTCAGCAGCACGCAGCTCACCCCAGGAATGCAGGAGGTCACAAGGGTCCCAGGAAGTCCTCTCCAACCGGAGAAGCTGCCCCCCCACTGTCAGCAGCACGCAGCTCACCCCAGGAATGCAGGAGGTCATGAGGGTCCCAGGAAGCCCTCCCCTGAACCGGAGAAGCTGCCCCCCCCACCATCAGCAACACGCAAGTATGGCTTCACAAGCCATTGGCAGTTCAGCTGAGTTTGGGTGCTAAACTTGAATTTGAACTCTTTGTTTTCAGTCAGCAGACAAGTGGAGATAGTCTTCCACCCCATCCTCTTCCTCAGGGACGCAGGAGGTCGCGAGGGTCCCAGGAAGCCCTCACCCGAACCGGAGAAGTTGTCCCCCCACTGTCAGCAGCACGCAGCTCACCCCACGAATGCAGGAGGTCACGAGGGTCTCAGGAAGCCCTCCCCCAAACCGGAGAAGCTTCCCCCCTACCACCATCAGCAGCATGCAGCTCACTCCAGGAATACAGGAGGTTGCGAGAGTCCCAGGAAGCCCTCCCCTGAACCAGAGAAGCTGCCCCCCCACTGTCAGCAGCACACTGCTCACCCCAGGAATGCAGGAGGTCGCAAGGGTCCCAGGAAGCCCTCCCCCGAACCGGAGAAGCTGCCCCCCCACTGTCAGCAGCACGCAGCTCACCCCAGGAATGCAGTAGGTTGCGAGGGTCCCAGGAAGCCCTCCCCCGAACCAGAGAAGCTGCCCCACCACCATCAGCAGCACAAGCCATCGGCAGCTTAGCTGAGTACTAAACCCCGCTGATGCTTTGCGTCAGCTACGCCACTGTCCCCACCACCACCCTCACTACCACCCTTGGCAAACTCTCACTTATATAGGTGTGCTCACATGGTGCAAAAAAAAACAATCAGCCTATTTCCCCATCTGCAGGTTATACCTTGCATCCACTAGTGGCCGCCACACTAACAAAGTATAAAAAAAACAACTAATTCCTAAATCTCACTCAACTGCCTCTTCACTATATTGCCACTGTACCTAACTACTATATTTACTTTCATCCCCTGGGTGTCCCTCCTGCCGTCTACCTACCCTGATTCAGTGTACTGCCAGGCACCTTGCATCACGCTGCCAATATCCATGAATACCGCCGCTACCAAAGCTGACACCCACCCTGGTTGCCACTTCCACACACAATAACTCAGCCCCGTGTTCCCACCCAGCTTCCAAACTAGCCACCTAACCCTACTGCCCCATGCTCATAGGACAGCAGCTGCAATCACCAAGCCTAATACCACCCCCAGAAAGCTACACTGGTTTGCACATAATACAGTACTAAATTCTTGTTCACACTACTGCTACTTCTAGCAGGTGATAGTGAGCCAAACCTCGGTTCTAATCACTGCACCTCAAATACCTCGGTACCACTCCAACTCTCCTCAGGCTTAAAACTGATTCATCTAAATATCTGTAGCCTTCTACATAAAATAATCTTGCTTCAACCCCTCGCCCTGTCCCTCAGACCAGATATACTGATTATTTCTGAAACCAGGCTGAAGCCCCATAACCTGGACACCAAATTCTGTATACCCGGTTACAATCTCATCCGACATGACCGGTTGGGTAAAAGAGGGGGTGGCATAGCCATGTACATTACCTCCTCCATCCAGTTTTCCCCAATTACCCTACCCACATATTCGGAGTCCATCGATGCAATAATGGTAAAACTCTCCCTCCCCCATTCAATTCCGATTTTTATTGCTGGTACGTACTGCGCTCCCAACACCAGCACACCTGTGATACTGGATCACCTGGGTGCGCTCAACTCTCTGGCCTCAGGAGGAGAGGGCCATATACTTGGAGACTTTAACATAAACTGACTCGCCGGGACAAACTCCAAGCTTCGGGACAAGGTGACTGCCCTTAACCCAGCTCAACTAATCTCAGAACCCACCCGATTAAACTACAAATCCTCAAACTACACTCTTCTGGACTGGTCCCTCACCTCACACCCACATAGAATTCTAGCCTCAGGCCTCCTCCCTGACGCCCTTAGCGACCACCACTGTATCTATTTGGTAAGAAAAATCTTCAGACCAAAAGCTCCCCCACCCAGAATTCTTATGTCCAGATCCTTCAAATCACTGGACCTCACCTCCTTACTCAATGATTTGGCTAATTCTGACTGGTCACGCATCAGTCAATCCACCTCCATAGATGAGGCCCTGGTGCTCTTTAAGACCAAGTTTCTAGCCATCTGGGATTGTTATGCCCCCCTTAGGTGCACTAGGGTCAAGGGTGCTCACCTCCCTTGGATCACAACCGAAATCCTAGCCCTCCTCCGAAGCAGGGACAAGGACTGGAAATCTTTTAAGTCTTCCAGCTCACCTCCAGGAATATCGTGTGTTATGAAATGCCTGCACAAGGAAACTTCACCAAGCCAAATCCAATTATTTCAAAGTCGCATTCAATTCTAACCACTCATCACCCAACCAACTTCTGGAAAGTGGTAAAATCACTTCTCAGCCCTCCATCACAGCTGCCCACTCTTACACTCCAGGTAGGTGGTCTTACCATAGCTGACACCTCAGCAGTGGCCACAATGCTTAACTCACACTTCACAAACAGCCATGTCATCCTCTTGTCCCCACCTCCCCTACCCCAGCACACCACCTCTTCCACCCCAGCCAGTCCCGCACCCTCAGCTCACTCCTTCTCCTTCCGGCAGGTCACCCCACATGAGGTATATAAGGCCCTGACTGCCCTTAACACAAACAGGGGAAAATGTCCCACTGGGCTGGACTCCAAAATGCTCTACCTCTTGGCCCCCACCATAGCCATACCTTGGCCTCCCTGTTCAACCTATCCTTCTCCCTTGCTGAAGTCCCCTCAGAATGGAAACATGCCACCGTTATCCCCCTTCCCAAAGGTGGGGATGCTTCAAACCCAGGCAACTATCGGCCCATCTCCCTAGTCCCAATCTTGGCAAAACTACAAGAGCGTTTAGTTCTCGCTCGTCTATCACTCTTTCTGGATTCCTCTTCCTTTTTCACCCCCTTCCAGTCTGGCTTTAGGAAACCCACTCCACTACTACTTCCCTCCTCAGGCTCATTGACTCCATTCTTACTGGGATGGATGCTGGCCACATCATGGCTGCCATCTTCATTGACCTGGCCAAGGTGTTTGACACTGTCTCGCACTCATTCCTCTTGACCAAACTCGCCAAAGCTGGTCTTTGCAGCTGGGCTACCAGTTAGTTTCACTCTTACCTAGCGGGCAGGTCCCAATCCATCAGAATCTGTACTTCCACCTTGGCACCCCTTCCTGTCACCACAGGGGTACCGCAAGGCTCAGTCCTCAGTCCACTCCTGTTCTCCATCTTTCTGAATGATCTGCCTTCTGCCTGTCCACACTCCTCAATCCACATGTATGCAGACGACACTGTACTGTATACTTCTGGCCCATCTGCCTCAGAGGTTATGACCATATTGCAGTTGGACTTTAATACGGTACAGCACTGGCTTCACTCCAATCAACTCGTCCTCAATGGCAAGAAAACAGTCTCAGTGACCTTTGGCACAAGGTAGAGACTATCGAGGCTACCCTCCCTGCTCATTTTCCACACCCTGGAAGGAATGCCCCTCGAGGTTTGTACCTCCTTCAGATACCTCAGGGTTTGGCTTGATCAGCACCTAAACTTTTCAGCTCACATTGACTCAATACTCAAGAAACTGCACCCCAGGCTTGGTGCACTCTACCAAAACCGAGACAACATCCCTGAATATGCCCGTAGGGTCATTGTGCAAAAAATGATCCTCCCCGTCTTTGACTATGGGGACATAGTCTACAGTGCCGGTCCCAAGTCCACCCTGGCTGGGCTAGACCCCCTTTTCCACTCTTTCTGTTGTTTTGTAGTAAATTGTCCCTACTCCACCCATCACTGTGCCCTTTACCACTCAATGAAACTCACATCTCTAGACAATCGCAGGCAGCTCCACTGTGCCAAAATCCCAGCCAAGTACTGGTCCCAGTCACTCCTCCTCTACCTCACCAATGCTGTAGCCAACCCCAGCACCCTAGCATATTCCCTCAGAAAACTTCACTCCCGATCTTTAACTGTCCCACATAGGGCCACTGCTGTTGAGCAGGGAGCATTCAGCTACCGCATTCCTAAGTTGTGGAATTCCCTCCCCGCACTCATTCGGCACTTCTCCTCCCGCCGGCATCTTAGCTCCTTGCTCCAAGCTCAATTCTCCACTACCTGTACATGTACCTAAGCAGTTTTGTTAAACCATTCTGTGTAAATATCAACAAATTGTTATACCTATCGAGCTATATGTATGCCGATGTATGTAAACTATGCCTGTATTTCTGCTTGTTCCCCAGATCCGCTATGTCCTTCTATTCTGGACACATTGTGTAGTGTTTACCCCTCCTGAATTTCAATTGTACTGTTTGTCATCCACCTATGTACTTGTTCCCCCTTCCCCCAGGATGCATCTGGAATCGAGCAGTAGCCTGTTCAGCATGTCTTCCTGGTTAAACACTTAAATAAATAAATGAGGTCAGGGTGGTATTCTTCCTCGACATTGGCCTGCTGTGAAGCAGGAACCAACAGTTGGAGCACCAATGGTTCTCTGGAAGGTGTGGGGCGAATGGGTCATACTTGTATCGACACTGAAGCAGCACCCAGTGCCGCGGACAACCGCTGGACTGTGGAACAAACTGTTGTATGAGAGACATGGTAATGGAGGAAAGAATAGCGTTAAGGTCGACGGTAGGAAAAGGATGATGAGGGCGAGGAGCCCAGCTCTGACGAAAAACTGCTAGCAGTAGTGTAATGGTAGGGCCCTGCACCTGTGGACCTCAAGTTTCAAGAGGTCTCAATGGGGCTGGGGCTGATGACCCAGAGGCAGAAGGCCCCTCCACAGCCTTGTGATGGCTGGGAGAAGACTCCTGTATAGGGGGCTTGACAGGAGCAGTGGTCTGAATGGAATGAGGTGCTGATGCCTAAGCGGTAGATGGATCAATCCCAGGAGAACAGAAGGAGGAATCCAGTGGGGACCAGGATCGCTGAAGGGGGGGATGGTCCTTAGGCTGGTCCTTCTCCTGAAGAGAGTGTTTTTGGGAGGATTTGTTCCAGGCCTTAGTGGCCTGAGAGCCCAAAGAAGATGTGGCAATTGTAGGTGGTGCCTCGGAAGACCCCTGCTCTCTGCTTGCTGCCTGTTGATCCACAAGGAACTTCTGTAGGGCTTTCATGCATCAGCGCTGGGTGGTGAGGTTGAACTTCCGGCAAGACTCACAGGCTGGAACATTGTGGTTAGGTCCAAGACAGCAGACACAGTGTTCGTGTTCATTGGTTGAAGAAATCATCTTTCCATAGCAGCAGCAATGGAAGAGAACCAACGAGGGATTAGTTCTCGGCATACAAAGGACAAAAGAATCACTTTAAACTAAAGTGATTCAAAGGCAAGTATTAACAAAAAAAAAGCTAAGTAGTTTTGGTAGCCGAACTGAGCAAAGAAGCTTCCACGGAGTCCATGCACAAATGGTCAATGGTGGGAAAGAACTGAGGAGGGAGGGAGCTGCCCACACTTCTATAGAGTGTGTGATGTCAGAGCCTGACATAGGTGTGGGTGGTCCCTAATAGACTGCTGCACAAAAAGCTTCCATGGGATCCTGACGCCTGATGACTAAGTTCCATAGGTGTGACGTGATGACAGAGATATCCCCAAAGAAGATGTAATATAACTCTCAGAAATGTATGGGATATCCATAATTGGGCAACCATACATCCATCCACAGGTGCATGGGAAGCTGAAATAGTGGCCAAATGTACCTTGAACGAAGAATACTGAAGACTGGAGTCTGACAGGGACAACAAGTATTCCAGCACTGCATTGACTGGACAGGTAAACAGATCCAGTTGCTTAGAAGTGGCCCACAAGGTAAATTGCTTCCATTTCAAAGAATAGGTGTCTGGTGGAGGGTTTTCTGGTAGCCTCCAGAGCATCAGCTACTTTAGGAGACACTCCAAATCATGCCATGGCTATGTCTTCATGAGCCATGCATGCAGAAGAGGGATTTCAGGTTCAAATGGACCAGAGACCCCTTGTCTTGTGACAACAGGCCCCTGCAAGTGGTACAGGTACTGGGGGTTCCATTGCCAACTGTTGTAGGAGTGGATACCAAATCTGCCGAGGCCATATCGGAGCAGTGAGGATAAAGGTTGCCCTCTCCATCTTCAGTTGAGTAGTACTCTGTAGGGAAAGGGAAGGAAGACATACAGAAACCTCCAAGAGAAGGACAATGAGTTTTTCTAAACAACACCAGGCCCTGGAGCAAGTGAGCAAAATTGTCAGTTTTGCATTGTGTGGGGATGCAAAAAGGTCCAGCTCTGGGCAATCCAATCTTTCAAAAAAGTCTTCCACTACAGAAGTCAGTATTTCCCATTTGTGCACTTGGACTGTGACCAGCTTTATTTATTTATTTATTTATTTATTAAATTCTCGGATTACAAGTACCTTTGAGCAGAAACTGCTCGTTTACAAAGGTTCCATGTCAAAGGATGAGGGCAACATACATACAGAGGTAGTAAAAGAATGCACAATAAACAACCAAAACAACTAAAAGAAAAAAATAAAGATATACAGTTATACTTTGAGATAATATTCATACAACGAGCAGCTTGAGTAGGCAGCTGGCTGCGGTAACAATAAGACATAGAGGGCACAAGAGGCAGTTAGTATTGCAGGCATGCGACCGGGAGAGGAAGTAGGCAGGCTAATGGGCCACTGTCAGAAGGTGGTGGAAAATGTCTTGTACCAGTGGAGATGCGAAGCAGGAAAGGAGTCACAAGGAAGGCCCTGTGCCAGAGGGAATGAAACTGGGAAAGGGCGGGCTGTGAGACATGAGTGAGCTGGGAGGTGTTTAGAGAGATCTCTATTTAGAGAAACAGTCACATGGAGTGGTAGAGGTGAGGTAAAGTTTGAGATTCCTTTTGAAGGGTCCAAGTGTAGTAGAGGAAAGCGCTTTTTTATTGAGCTTAACTTGTCTGTCAAGGCATTTTGGGTACCTGGAAGATGTATGGTTGAAAGTTCTAGACCATGTCTCACAGCTCAATGCCACACTCTCATTGCTTCTTGGCATAGTGGATAGGAATGAGTCCCCCCTTGTTGTTGATGTAACAGCAGACCTGGTGTCAGTTGCCTCTGAAATGCCTGGAGACTGTTTAGGACAGCTCCCATCTCTAGGACATTTATGTGCAAATTCTTCTTCATCTAGGTCCAAATACCCTGTGTCTGTTAAGGGACTAGATAAGCTCCCTATCTAGATCCTGAGGCAGCCAAGGTGAGAATTTGTACTGGAGTTGGCATCAAAAATGTAATGTCCTTGTGTATGTTGGTGTGCTCCATCCACCATGTCGGTGCTTTTCTCAAAGGAGACGTGACTAGCATTTGTTTGTCTAGGTTGTCGGTTGTTTGGTCACACTGTGACTGATGAGGCGGTATAGTGTAGTGGTTAAGGGCACTGAGCTGCAAATCTGGAGACCTGGGTTTGAATCCCATCAGCCCCTACTTGCATACTGTGACATCCTGAGAAAGTCACTTAATGTTCTTGTGCTCCCAGGTCACACCTGGAAACAAGCTCCAGCTTAGTGTGCCTCTTCTGGTTAAACATTTTCCCTTTTCCCTTTCTCATAGGGACCATTGTGGGACCCGCATATACAAACAGGCCAGTGGCACTGTCACAATGGCTGCTACCATAAGGCCTAGAAGGCACAGCAGAGTCTTGGCTGGGACATACTGACTGTGGTACATCAGTTGTACTCAAGTTATAAGGCGTTCTGCTGTCGAGAGGCAGGAACACACAGCCCTGACCTGTGTCCAATACTGCCCCCATGTACTGCAGTCTTTGACAGGGGGTCAGTGCTGACCTTGGTAAATTGAGTATCACCCCTAAATGGTTGAACAATTTCCTGGTTTGAACCAGGGTGTGTATTAGTTGCTCCCTTTAATAGCCAACTGTCCAGGTAGGGAAATACATAGAGATCTTCACTGTGAAGGGTTGCTACCACAGCCAAGCATTTGGTAAAGATCAGTGGCACAGAAGATAAGCCAAAGGGCAATACTCTAAACTGCAAAAATCTCAGATGTTTTCTGTTCGGACTTACCAGCCACTTGCAGTACGAGATTCGGCACCAACCTGCACCTCTGACGAAGACTCTCCCTGGCAGCATTTCTTCCGATACAGCTGGGAGGACATCTTCCGGGAACCACAGGAGGGCACATCTGGGAACAGCTGGGCTGATGTCATCTCTGGAGATGGAACCTTAGAACAGGAACAAAAAGAAAACAACTAGTCCAACGTCATCCGATTACCAGGCGATGAACAGGAAACAGCTGGGCTGGTGTCCTCTCTGGATCTGAAGTCATCTGGTGGGCCAGTCGATGGTTTCTGGGAAGGACAGTACACTGTAGACTGATGAATGTGGGGCACCTGAGTCGTGGATGTTCATATTGGTGAATCAATAAAGGCACTTCACAGTCTGGTGTGGCAATATTGACTACCACTGCTCGGGCTTTCCATTTAGTAGGCATGGGCACATTTGCGGAGAGGTCCTTGCACTGAGGCCAATAGTACCGGGGATCAGGGGCTTGAATTATTACCCCGTCTGGGCGCACATAATTCACACAGTGGGAGATTTCACGTCCCTCTCCGTCCACTATTCGCACCCTGTCCATAAACAGTGTCCTGCCTCTCTTCCACTGGTATACTTTTCGTGGAACAGTCTATTCTTTACATGCTTGTTGGCCCCAGGATGCACACTTTTCATTGCTTCATCCCAGATCCAGGATTTTCTGCAGTTCTCAATCTCTTCCCAGACTTTTTGAGGAAAGGTAGGAAAGGTCATACCATAGATGTCATTTGCCTTTCTACGAACCAGTCTCTCCTCTTTACTTGCTTTGGTTAATCTGAGACCGCTGGCCTGGCTTGGGGGTGGCCAGTCCTGGTTCTGCCAGCTACGCATCCTTACGGAAATTAGAAACGGATCCCTGACTTCTTCCTCCTGTAAAGCCAGGGCAGTGGCATCACCACTTTCTTCCATACATTCCTCTGAGGCAAGATCTTGAGGCTGTGTACCCGTTCCTTTTTCACAAGGCCACCTAGGTTCCCCCTCATCTTCCTCTTCACTGAGGATCTGAGCCCAGGAGTGAGCAGTCGTCCTCACTCCCGAGACTATCCACTCATCACTAAGTGCGGAGGTCAACACCTCCCATTTAAAGGCCTCCCACATCTCATCTTCACCTAAGAGACTCGGGCTAGGCCCCCCCCTCCAGGGGTCGATTGATGCTTTATCCGAACTTTCCTTCTGGGATCCAGCATCCGAAACTTCAACTTCTGGTTCTGTCTCTAACTCTGCACCCTCTAGCTTTGTGCCACACTCTCCCGAGGGGCCTTCCTCCACAGGCTCCACCTGGTGCTGTGTGCTGCCAACTGCAGAGTCCTGAATTTTTGTCCATGTGGGGGCCAAACGAATTGGAGGCGCTTTATACAAGCCATATTTTTCTAGGCATCCAGCACAGTGAGGAATCATGAAGACGTCCCTTCCAGCTCCCAAGCATATTTGACATACACGCATTGGATAATTAGGAATCACCACCTGAGGAGGCAGTTGCCCTCCATAGCACCACTTTTCAATATCTCTCAGTCTATTTACTGCTGCTGTTACTGCAACCCGTGCATGATCTGGGTAACGAGCTGGTCCTGAGGCCATAACTGCAGAAAAATAAACAAAAGTTCACTGTAACTGAAAGTCCCACTTTATTGAACACACTCTTTAGCTGTAAAATGGCTCCTCTGCTGCTGTGTTTACTTTACTACCCCATCCTGTAATGGCGGAGGCAGCACTCCTGTGCATCAACATTTAGAATCTGGGTCAAGCCGCTGCGCATACAATTTACACAAGCTACTGATAACTTTTGCTCAAACTGCACAACTTGCTCTGATCTGGCTTTAAACACATTTACAGGATTTTCCTTGGACTTTTTACATGCTGGTATCATTTATTTTATTCACAGTCCCTTAAAGCTTCAGGTTTTTAGCACAGGATTGCCTGTATTTCTAGTGCTGCACTTTGCTACAACCCACAGTCTCTCTCTGGCAGCAAACTTTAAACTGAGGCTAAATTCATTACTATGCACACAGTCAATGGCTTAACAGACTTGCACTTGCTGGCAGGACATTACACAGTCGTTACCTGCAAAGCGACTACACTGCTGCACACACATTTTATATGGCATAGGCTGAAAATCACTGTTTGAGCAGTTTTAAGGATGGTTACTTACTGTTATCAGTAGCAGCTTGCTGCGATGGGGAAAAACGACCTGCAGCCAGTTCTTGAAGGCCTACACAAACGGGCGGGCAGTCCTAGCGATCGTCTTTTTAAACACCAAACTTGCAATTTGGACGATCGATTAGCGGGTTGAGCCCGATTTTAAACTAAATAGTCTATTTTTAAACTGTTTACAACACTTTGAACATTCTGCGACGCTCCTCCACTGCCAGTACACGCACTCCACTCTCACTCCCTCTCGAATGCTGGGGCAGTCTCTGTAGAGCTGGCTGAGGGGCGGGACTGATTGCAGCCTGACCAACCACATGACGCCATGCAGATGAGCCTCTTCTTCCTCGCGAGGGCTCTTCTCCTCACGGCGATCGTCGAGCAGGCAAATTTAAACTGTAGAATGCAACTTTTTTTCTTTTCCAACTGACTCCACGGTGGGAGCCCATTTCAACCATTTAACATAGCCATTTACTCTGCAGTCTCTCAATTCATTCAGAAAGCATTTCCAACATCCAGGGCATAATTTTTCTTTTGCTACCCCTAAGTCTTCCACACTTTTCTTCACAACAGTTCATTTTAAAAGCATTTCAAACATCCAGGGCACAATTTTCCTGTTGCTACCCCTAGTCTTCCACACTTTTCTTCACAACAGTTCATTTTAAAAGCAGGCAAAAATGCTGTAAACACTTTTGATGCAGGACAAGGGCACACTCTTTGGCTTTACTGCTCCTTGGTAAACAGTTGGCAATTTTAAACAGCAGCACAAGATTCACAACACACAGCAACACACTAGGGAAATTGTTTCAGCTTTTTTTTGGGCTACCCACTGCCAGATAGCCAAAACGCTAGCCCCCTTGCCCAAGCACCTTCCTCCCCGAACAGTGGTGCCTCCATTTTTGTAACCCCTCACCCCTGCCTTTTTAGCAAAACGACAGGTGGCCTGCTGTTGAAGCTGACAGCAGTACCTGGTGGGGACTGGGTTCAGGGAGGATGAGGCTACTCGGCATAGGGTGACCTAGGTTTGGCTACTCTATACAGGGGCACCCAAGTAAATCCGAACACAGGAAGCAAGAACTGTAATGTCCAGAACCAGGAATGGGATTCTTCAGTGTGGCTTTTATTCACATACTAGCTGAACAAAACAAAGCATAGATGGACCCCCATGGGGCTACATTTCCTGGTAATGCAGATTAGAGACTACAGAACACTTATTCACCATTTTCAGCCCTCAGGCTCTGAACCCACCAGGTATACAGCCCGGACTTGCACACAGTTTTGGGTACACAGCCCGACTTGTACACACTTGGGTTTCCCCCATGGGCCAGGCTCCCCCCCCGGCCACTTGATCCACGGTCCATTGGAAGAATGAACCAATTATCCTGTCATGGCTCCCCTCACCACTTAGAGTCGGTGACTCCTAGATAGAATTTTTCTTACACTTGTTGTGGCTCCCCACACCACTTAGAGTTGGCAACTCCTAGAGAAAATTTTTCCTTACTTGTTGTGGCTCCCCACACCACTTACAGTCTGCGACTCCTAGAAAAATTTTCCCTTTTGCAACCCCACATCTGGGTACTTCCCCCATCACTTGCCAAGTAGCAACCACAGCAGAAATCCGTAGAGGTGGACCTGGTCACTAAAGATGGGGGGGTTCGCCCATCTCCAACTCCCACAGCCCATACCTGGCCATTTCCCTGGGAAAACTGAACCATCCTTTGCTGAACGTCTAAATGTAGATTAAAGGGTAGATGATCTGGTGCATCTCCTCTACATATTACTTGAATCACACAACACTCTAGCATTTGACACTACTTTACTTGTTTGGCCCATTTCTCTAGGCTTCCCAAAATGTAGCGCAATCCTCAGATTTTCACACATGTCCCAGGGTGAAGAAAACATTTTTCCCTCTTAGTCAGAGCAGACACTCACCCTTTAGTTGCAGGTGCCCCACAGGCGACTCACAAATCCTCCATCTTTCAAAATAAATGCTGAACTAAACAGGCAGCTTTTCTTCCACTTGGCAGAATTAAGGGGATTGCCCCAGGAATCTGCTAGGGATCTTTACATCCCCCCCGGAGGGAGGGGGCAATGAGACCCAAACAGCGGTCTCCACCACTTGAGCACACCTTCACTTACTGAAGACAAACTGGACACTGACTACTACCCTTTGAAAACTCCAAATGTTCTATCTAACTCCCTCTGCTGCAGATTCCAATGTGGCTTATGCAGCTGCGAAAGTTCTATTGGTGATGTCATCCCTCAGTCTCAGCTGTGACTGAGAACAGAGTGAGACAGTGTGAAACCCATTTAACTGGAGTTTTACAAGCTGCCTTCCCTGCCTACCACTAGGTCTTACTGGTATTCTAGTAACCCCGGGTAACAAGGGGGTTACATATAACAAATCATTCTAAGTTCTAAAAGGTGAAATTTAAAAATCACCGGGTTGTGCATAAGCTGCACATTATTAACTAGGGTACCTGGTTGAGAAGTGGCTATTAGACCACTGGGTGGGCCAGGGTTCTGTTTTGGGCACTCAGTATTACATATCACAAATTATGAAGCATCATAGGGTTAAAAACCTTAAGGTCTAATGGCTTTTATTCCCATATAATTTTGGATGCAAAATTTCTGATTATCAATAAAATGTAAACAGGAGTCCAGATAAAGTCTGACTTCTAGAATTGATCCATAGCAATGATCATAACATTCAGTAGGGCCTCACTACCCTTCTGGGAAATGAACATGTATTTTAGGACTTTAGTGTGAATTTCATAGGATGCAATTAAATCATGTGGGCTCGTGAGGTATTTTGCCTCAACAATCTGTTTAGGATTAGGTCACTGGTTCTTATCTGCAATAAAATGTGCAGTTTGGGCTTGTGAAGACCCATACTTCTAAAAGAATAATAAACATAAAGCAAGCATTCTCTCTTTGGAACCTAAAAGAAAAGAGAAAAGGAAAAACATAGTTAGTTTAGTACTATTCCACCCATTGGGGTATGGGAAAGTAATTTAATCTCCTTTAAACAGGTTCATTTGATTGGCATGTAGCCATTTATCAATGACTGTTATAGTGAGGCAGTCTAACTTGGTAGCCTGCTGGACTGCATTTGTTTACAATGGGATAGGGCCTGCTGTTGGGGCTTGCCCATATCTTATGAAGCAACAAGTGTACCTTTTGGATGTCTTGTTTGAAATATTTAACATATTTATCTACTGATGGTCCATCAGCAGTGGCAGTACATGTCCAGAAATAATGTTCTGGGAGTCTTATGGACCATCTGGTCATGATTTCAAACATGGGGTACGCTGTGTACCTGCAGAGGGTGTCTCTCTTATTGTCATAAGGCCATAAGGAGTAAAGGCAATAATTAATTTCAGTCCTTTTGGGTTTTCTGAACAAGTTTGAATAACATAACTTTGATCTGCCTGTTACCAATTCCACCTGTCCTGATGACTGTGGGTTGTAAGGGATCTGAAACTTTTGTTTTACCCATAACAAATCCAGAATTTCCTGCATTATTTTGGCTATAAAGCCAGATCCCTGTAATCAGCATTTACCTTTAGGGGTAAAACCCTATCTGGTAAATAGCTGGCTTACCAAAACATTTGAGTCACTTTGACTGTGTTGTTCTGTTTTGGGATAGCTTTAAACTGTTTGGAAAATAGGTCGGTGATCACTAGTGCAAACTAGTTGGTCTTAGTGGTTGGCATAAGGCCAGTGTAGTCAAACTGGATATTGTTCCAGGGGCCTTTGCTTCTGGGGTAACAATGCATTTGTCCTAGCTGGTAAAGGATTATTCTGTTCACAGATCAGTTATTGATGTAGTGTTCTACATCATTTCTCATGTGTGGCCACAAGACAGAGGATTTTAGTCTGTCTAGTGTTTTTACTGACTCACTGGTGTACACCAGCTGAAGTGCAATGTACTTGGTACAGTAGATAAAATCTACTCTCAGGTGTTCAGGAATCACCCATAACTTTTCATGAGTGTTACAGCAGTGATGTTCCAAATGAGTAAGCCATCACTGGATAGGAGAATGTCATTTTCACTTCCTATAAGAGCTACTTCTGGAAGTTATTCCTCAGTTCCTTTATTAAGGAACCTATACACTGCCCTCAAATGAGGGTCCTTCTTATGGAGCATAAGGAATATACATACAACATGCTCAAACCTTATGAATGTACAGTATTTGTAAACTGTTAGGTTGTGACGTACACAAGCAAGTCACTGTATGTCTCAATAGTACTATCGAGTACTGGAACAGAAGTTTGTCTTCTGCCAAACAAATTTAGTTTAGAGAGAAACAGTCCCAATTAGAAACTGTAATGAAAACATAGTATCTGCAGTGCTTTCTGTAATTATCTCAAGGACATTTCTTGAAGCGGGCAGAACTTAACCCTCTCATATAGTGCTGGTATCATTTTACGTAAGGAAAAATCTTTTTATTCCTTTCTTAACACAAACTGTGTATTTCTCAAGGACATTCCAGCTCTCTAAACCATTCACAAATATTTGTGGTAATTAGGAGACTCCTCGCCTCCCTGCTTTTCATTTTATTTGCCAGGCATGTTTTAACATTGCCTGAAAATCGTACATGTACAATGATGCAATTACTAGCCATGCACACTCTGTCATCACTAGGATGCACAATAATTTCAAACCATATTATCTGACCCTCGTTGGTATGTGTGGCTGAGTCATCAGTCAAAACATGACACACAGTGGTGTCTTTTAACACTTTCTGAGGTTCTGTCAGAAAGGGCACTGGGATAGATAGGTCGGTAAGTTGGAGTGAACAATCATGGGTCTGTCCTGTAAATTGTAGGCCATTGGCCAACAAGGATGGAGTTTTGATAGGAAGGACAGTGATGTCATAATCCTGTAAAATGAGAGACCAGTGTGTAAGTCTGGCATTGGATACAGAGTCATCTTTTACTCTGACAACAGAAAGTTAGTTGGCAAATGATTGGAATGCTGCACAATGGGTACATATCCAATGATGTACATAAAGTATCTCACTGCCCAGTATGTAGCCAAAAGATTCCTTTCACAAAGGTTGTATTTCAGCTCCACTGGGGCAAGCATCTGGGATGCATAAGCAATGGGTGTGATGTGTCTGTCGTATGTTTGGGCCAAAACTGCTGAGATTGCTTTATCTGATGTGACAGTTTCAAAATAATGTCCTAAAACTGTGTTAGGATTAACCAATGCTGGGAACATGGTCAGTGATCCCAAAAGAAAAGATAATGACATCAGTATTAGGATACCTTGTACATTCTTACCTGTAGTGCCTGCCATTGCAGCCATAGCATGGGATGATCCAGGTGTCACTGATGGAGGGGATTCTGCATCATGTGCAGGGGTGCTGGCACTATCAAGGGTGCCTGCACAATGGAGAAAAGTGATGTGCAAGCTGCACGTAGTTCTCCAGCTTTGGATTGTGGTTCAGTAGCCATCAGGGGTGGAGAAAATAGTGCTGAAACAGTTGTCAACTCAGGTTCAGAAATCAAACCTGTAACCTTCCCCCCCAATGTGGCCTGTGATGCTGAAAATATCACAGCCACGGGGCTTTCAGAATCAGGGTTGTCCCTTCCCCCATCAAACGTAAAGTGGGTTTCCCCACTGGAATGTTACTGGATGGTAGCAACATTGTTTTTAATGTTGCAACTTAAGGTATTAATGCATTGCATAGGAAAAGCAGTACGTTCAGTCTTCTCGGGGAAGCTGATGTATCATTGCACAGGAAATAAAAACATTTCATGTAATTAACTTCATTGAGTTCTTTAACCAAAGCCATGCTAATAAAGCAAACATTAACAGCATTAGCTGTTTCTTCAGCATCAGACGCTGACTTCATGACAGATTGCGTATCAGCCATATTCAAAAGTACGTCAACATCATTTTTAATGAGAATCTTCTGTCCCTCAGAAACACTAGTGTTACTGATAACATTATTAATCATGCCAAACAACTCCGGTTTGCTTTGTTTGGTTATGGCAGCAATCACAGGTCCCTGTGACTGCAAGATCGAACCTCTGTGAGATGGTGGTCGGACATTTTGGATTACCTCACGGGCACCATGGGTTACTGTGTCATGACCATCATCACGTGACCAGAAGTGGCCATCTTGGGGATGGTATGGGGATGCAACCTGATCACATGTGTCCACCATTTTGAGACTCTAACAATTCTCCATTTTGTGAATCACAGAAAAACAAGTGGCTAGCCTTTGCTCTAGTCCACCCCGCAGCATACTGTAAGTGTTCAAAATCAAACTCTTCAACATCAGAAGAGGCAAGGTCTTTGGGCATTAAGTTAGTATGCCCTGCCAATACCTCTGGTTGATGGAGCAAGTTCGCCATATCTGATTTTTTACTCCTACATTCTAACTCAGATACAGGAGTTAGCACTCTATTAAGTGCTTTGTTTTCAGATTTCAAGACAATCACATCTTGTAAAACGTGTTTTTTATCAACAGAAACTGTGTCATGATTTAGATTCAAAACCTTCATTTCAAGTCTGCTGTAATTAAACATACTGAATCATGCTGTACCGTCAAGGTCTGGTGTTGACATACCACCTCGTTAACTTTTTCAGTAATTACTTCAGACTTATCTCTAAGTTCCTTGTTTTCAAAACATAAGGAATCAGTGTTACTAGCCAGAACATCATTAGTTTGAAAAACATTTTTTCTAAGTTTTGCCTTTTGAGCGTTATCTCTTAAGGCATGCAGGTCGTGGCTGCCTCTCTTATTAAATAGAGACTCATTTTCTAGATGGACAGATTGTAGCTTAGACAATAGTCCAGCTATTTTTTCTGTATAAGAAGCCCTTTTCAGACTAATCTCCTGCTTGTAGGCAGAATTCTCCATTTTGCAAGCATCATACTCATATTCCAAAACAGATATCTTATTTAGAACAGCATCAAAACAATTAAACTACGTTGCAATTAATAATCCTTCAGGATCATTGATACTACTTTTCAGTTCCCCATAATGGGCAATGATATCTCTTAAAGGGCTACCATTGGATTCTGCTACTTCAGCAAAACCAAACCAACTACAGTAAGCAGTTTGGCATGTTAAGACATCCAGCCTCAACTCAGTACTGATATATTTAGACATGTCTTAAGATAAGAAACCCTTAGCTGTCTGTGGATCAAAAAAACTTTGTTTGCAACCAAAATTCATGAAAGCACACAAACAGCCTTTGGGGTATGTGGACACCTAGATGAGTAAATACCCATCAGGATTTTGAATGCACAAGAAAGCTGTCAGTTTGTTTCGGATCCTTTATAGCTGTGTTCCCACAGAGAAAGAATAGGAAAAAAATCAAAAATAAAACAACTCATTACACAGAAGTTGAATATCTGCCAAGAGATTGTTTTGTCTGCACTGTAGAACACACAATTGACCAAAACATTTTAAACATTAGACACTTTCAGCTTGTTTTTACTGGGGATCTCTGGCCCAGTGTTTTAATTTACAGAGGAAATTAAAATGAAACTTGGCAAAAACATCCAAACTCCATTTTGCGGTTGCCATTATGTTGTCTAAACACTCTTGGTGTGTAGGGTAAACAGTAAAAATAATAATAATAATACAGATTCTTGTGTCTCGGAGTCTGCCAAGAAACATTCGTAAACAAGCAAGGATTACTAATAAAGTTTATTATGCTACTTACGCCAAGCATGTGACAAAGAAAATCACAAGGGAGATGGGTTTCTCACCACTCCCGAAGAATGTACATAATCTCCAGAATTGTAGATCTTAGGTTCTCTAAGATCTTGTTCTATCTCTTCCCATGCTCCAGCTCTCTGCCCTTCTTGGTTTAGTTATTTAACCAGGTGAGACACACTAAGCTGAAAGCTTTTTTACAGGCGCAACCTGGGAGCACAGGGAGGTTAAGTGACTTGCTCAGGGTCACACAGTATGCAAGTGGAAGCTGTGGGATTCAAACCCAGGTCTGGTCCGCTTGATGTCACCAGATTTGCAGCTCTGAGCCTTAAACCACTGCCTCCTGTAGAGAAGTTACAGTAGTGTTTCGAGAGCGCTACAATGGGTTTCGGACAGCTAAATACTACAGATAACAGCATAGCAACAGAGATTACAACATAGTTACAGATATCAGAAACAATATGTATAGGTCCTAAGTCATTCTCTATTGGATAATGACTTAGGAGACAGAATTACTAATGAGTATCATATGAGACAGAATATGCTTCCATTAGCATTATAGCTTGGACAAAAGAAATGCTGACAGTTCAAACTACATTTCTTGCTTACACCAGTTATAAAACATAAAGACATAACAAAAGCCTTCAGTCTCTGTCAGCTTGCTTAGAGACAAAGAACTGCTGACAGGCCTATTACATGGCATATCTGAGTGTAAAATACACTACATATAATTATATGAGAATATGAGTATACAGTAATCACTGATGATCCCTCTGAGTCATCTTATCAGTGATTAGGTAGATAATATATGGAATATCTATAAAAGGCAAACTAATCTAGATAAATGTATTATAGTGAGGTATAATATATCATGCATGACAATATTAGCATATGTTAGCAGCAAAGCACATTCCTAGCACTCATATCTATATACAAGTGCAAAATAGCAGTATCACAGTACAATAGACCAGGAATACAGTGTGAGGTGTATGTGGGACAATAGGGGGCATAACCCAAGCGTAACACCTAGCCTTTGCTTAAGTTTTTTAGACAGTTCTTCTAGATGGACAGAGAAGGAAAGCTTACAGTCCATCCAAAAATGAAAATTACGTACCTACCATAATTCTGATCTTTCTGTGTATCTTCACCATTCATCACCTTTGGGGTACTGGCCGGAGGTCATGACCCCGTGGGAGCTCTTTTTTTTGGGATGGGTGGAGTAGACGCACCATTGGCGCCGCCCTTGAGGTCGACGCACTGCGTTGTGCTTGCAGGTTGGCTGTTAGGTGTTGTCAACTCCACCCTCCCGCCAGTTCTGAGTCACTGTAGAGTGAGAAAAGGGTTGGGAGGGTGGGACAAGGAAGTCCAAGGGACAGACAAAGGAAAAGGTATATAAACTAAAAGGAGAAATAAACGACTGAGAGGACAGAACAAGTTTGAAAGACTAAGGGGATTGGGTAGGGACCCCAATCTCTGGAAGTAGAAAAGGAGGAGGAAGGGTGGGTTAAGGATTTTGAGAAATAAGGATGAGAGTGAGGGGGGAAGGAAACATACCCTGGAACCTTGACCTGTCTCCAGATTGGATAGGAACTGTGAAGGAGTAGCCAAGAGGCTAACTACCAGAATTCAAAGTTCAGAATCACTGGCAATAACTACAACAAAAGCAGAATCGGCTATTCTGGAAGAAAAGACAGGCTACATGGATATCTTCCCCCCAAAAGGAAAAGTTTGGTGTAAGAAACCTAATTTCTTAAATTAATTGAGGTTATGTCCAAAGGAAAAGGAAATCAAAGGATTGACGAGGAGAAGGAAATAAAGGAGGGCAACTGCCAGCCCCCACCCCACAAGGGGTGGAGCCAAAGCACTGAAGAAGGAGTCTCCCCCTTCTGACCACTCTTCCCCCAGAGAGAATTATCCCCCTATGTGCCCAAAGTTATTCCACTCCTGACTGACAGAAAGGAGGGGGACAAGGGAGAGGGCACAGAGAGGAAGGGAGAACCAGAGACTGAGGCCCCAGGGGGATGGAGGGTGGGATTGTGATGAATGGTGAAGATACACAGAAAGATCAGAATTATGGTAGGTACGTAATTTTCAAATCTTATCTGTGTCACTCTTCACCATTCATCACCTTTGGGTGAGTGCCGAGCCCCTTTCCTTTAACCCTAAGGGACTGAGTCCCTTAGCTCTCAGTGGGTGACACACTAAGAGGGATAAACTTCATGGGTCTGGAAAGGCCCGAGAGTGGGGAGAATGAGATGGGGACCCCCTGGAGTGGGTAGTAAGTTGCCCCGACAGACGCCGTCTCACCCTATGGGAGAAAAGATAGGTTCTCTGGTGAGCAAAGTTAATCACCCTACACCAGGCCAAGAGTGACAACCAGGAGAGACGCAACCATAACGTCCACCTAGTGCAGATCACTGTCCCTATGACCCTGGTAGCTACCTCATTGGCATCATGTGATGCCCTTGCTTGGTGCCTTGCTAGCTCCAGACCACGTGCAGAGAGTGCAATTGCTTGTCTGGTTTCCTCCGTATCAGGCATCAAGGCTAGGAGTAGACCTAGCCTGGACCACAGGAACCTATCATAGGTAGCATAGTGTGCCTGATGAGCAGCTATCGAGAGAAGCAACCATGCCGAGCAAAAGGTCCTTCTACCCCAGAAGTCAAAATCCAAGGAATCTTGATTTGGGGGCCACTCACGGTGCAGGGCACAATGCCTGTCGGGAGTATCCAATTGCATCAATCCTGAGCTAGGATGAGGCATGGAACCTGGAGACTCCGGGGGGGGGCACAATACTGCTGGCAGAGATCCCTAGGGGCTGGGATTCTGGAAAAAGGGTCTCTGTCAGGAACGTGACGATGTCTCCCAAAAAGGAACAGGCTGGGGGGCACCACAAGGGTGTCTGCACTGAAATTGCTTAGGAAGGTGCATGTTGAGTGCTCTGAATTGTGTTGAGTGGGTGGGGTGATGTGCAGGTCCTCCAACATCCTCACGAGGAATCGCTGATATTCTGTGAGATCAGCAGCCGGAGAGATGTGGACAGACAGCTCCTCTCCCCCAGAAAAGGGGGATGAGGAGTTAGAGGACCTCAAGAGTTCAGAAGCTGGCTGCTCAGGGGGAGGTTGAAAAACCTGTCTGTCCATAGCCTTAACATAAGAGGGAAATTGAGCAGCCACTGCTCTGAACTGCTCCCAGGAGAGAGGACCACTAGGGCCAAGAATACCTGGGAGCACAGGAGAATGAGGCAGAGAAGAAGGGGCAGAGCTGACAACAGGAATCAGCTGCCCTCTGCCTGGGCTCCAGAGTGCACCAGGAGCCCTAAGGAAAGAAGGAGCTCTGGAAAACTCCACAGCCAACAGCTGGTCAACCAAACTAGTACTGTCTAGGCTGCGCCCTGAAGAATCCCTCCTGTGAGGTGACCGGGGCCATGAAAGTCCAGAAGGACGGTCCCCTACCTCCAAAGAATGGGGCCCTCTCGAGGAAACCAAAACAGAGGGGTGGAGATCCACACTACAAACTCTCCCAGAGCCCGGGTGGGCTCCAGAAAAAGGCTGCCGCAAGGACTCCATACCCCTCGACCCCTCAGAATCTGAAAGTGCTCTCCTCCTCGAGAGAGAGTCAGCCTAGGCAACTGGCAACCCTGGTTGGCCCCCAAGGGGGCTATCCAGGGAGCAGCAGCCTCCCCTCCTGTGGGTGCTCCGATTGGCCCCCAAAGTTGGGCAATCCAGGCACACCACTTGAGGGGGTACCACTACAGAGGGGTCAGAACCCCCGCCCTGAGACCAGGCTGCAGAGCAATGGTGACCTGCACCACTGCCTGCTGGTCAGCACCCCTGATCCTGGTCCCAGGAGCAACTGTCCTCTCCTCAGAAGGGAGCTGGTTCAGGCCTGTCAAGGACACTACCAAGGTGTCCATGTGAGCAGCCAACTCCAAAGAGTCAGACTGCCTATCTGACTCAGAGTCCGATTTCCACTCCGAAGAGGCGGAGATCGAAGTTCTGTGCCAAACAGTGCGTGGATGCCCACTGCCATCCCAAATGAAAAGGGCACCAAATCCAGAGACTGCACCAGAGTCGGTGCCAACATCACCAACTGCACCACGAATGGAGCAGGAAGAAGACATGGCTCCAATGATGACAGCAGCCTCGGAACCGGAGTCTGTCACAGTGCCACAAGCAGCACCAAGGCCAGAGATGGTGCTGATGACGGCCCCGACCGTGCTCTCGGTGCTGAGGTCGGAAATCCCAACAGCGCCGACCCACCCCATGGTGCTGACAGAGATGGCACCAACAATGGCCCCAACTGTGCTCTTGGCGCCGAGATCCAAAAACCCCACAGCGCCATTTCCTTGCTCGGAGCTGTGTGCGGCTCCAGAGCTGGACACCGTGCCATGCTCAACCATGGTGCTGCGGTAGGTGCCATGGCTAGAGACAGTCAAGGACAGCACCGTAGAGCATCCCACAGTGCTGCAAGCACCTTCAGTGCCATGAACGGAGCCAACGGCAGCAACGGCACTGAACGACAGACCGGCACCAATGACGGTGCCATCAGAGCCCATGGCGCCACAAACAGTGCCGAGACCCAAGACGGCGCAGACATCAGAGGACGGTGCCAACCCAGGCCTTCTGAGTCGAGAATCACGACACTGGGGAACTCCGCCCCGAAGGCGAGCTGCATGGCAATGCCTCCCACCCGCATCTCCCGGAGGGGACAGACTGGGCCTTCTACACCGTGGAAGGGGCTTCTGCTTCTTCTAGCCTAGCCATGGCAGAAGCCCCAGCCTCCTTGGTCTGTATAGAACCGGGAAGGGATCCTGGAGGAAAGGCTGAGAGAACGAGGCTTGGCCTGACGAGTGCGCGCCAGTCCCCTGAACATCGGTGGAGCTCGTCCAACTTTCCATGCATGTCATTTGATGACACGATGGTCCATGGAGAAGCAGGCATCGCATGAATCCATGTCATGTAGCGGGCCAAGACACGCGAGGCAATGGTCATGTTGGTCGGTGATGGAATACTTATGGCCGCATGGGCATTGACGTATGGGGGGCCATCCCATCTTCATAGATTTCTTGCCCCCCGACCAAGACATGACCTATGGAAAAAACAACACCAAAGAAGACCTGACATCACAAAATAAAGAAAAAGGAACAGTCTTACTTTAACCTCAGGCGATGTCGAGTGGGGCGAAACTGAACCGGCAGGTAAATATAGAATGGAGTCGACGGACTCAACATGGAGCTGAAGGTTTCACAATTTTCTACAGGCCTCTCGCACAGCAGAGATTCCATGAGGTGACCTCGTCGGCGGGAGACGAAGAACTGGTGGGAGGGCGGAGTCAACAACACCTAATGGCCAACCCGTGCACACCGTGCAGTGTGTTGGCCTCGAGGGCGGTGCCGATGGTGCATCGATTCCGCCCATCCCCCCCCAAAAAAAGAGGTCCTGCGGGGTCATGACTTCAAGCCAGCACCCCAAAGGTGATGAATGGTGAAGATTGACACAGATTAGATACCCAGGTATTTGAATTTGTCCACAGTTTCAAGTGGCTGCCCCAGCAGGGTCTTGATCTGGAGCTTATGTGCTGCGGTGATGGTGTTCACCGGTTGGGAATGAGGGGAGAGAAATGAAAATTATGTACCTACCATAATTCTTGATCTTCTTGGATGAAGTCTCCACCACTCATTCACACTAATGGGACTATACATTAGGACCCAGCGGGAGCCAAAAATCTTCAGTAAGGCCGTGAAGAAGTAGCACCACAAGCCTGGGTCACGCTGTATAGGCTACCTTGGCATTGACCCTCCAACCACCTCAGTACCTTTTTTACTGAGGAGGTGCAGCATAAACTAACTTAGTCTAACTAACCTATGTCGGACACAAGATAGTCTGAATGAACAGAGTCTTCACAGCCCAACTATCGAGGGAGTGAAGACCAAAAAATGAAAATTATGTACCTACTGTAATTCTGATCTTTCTGTGTATCTTCACCATTCATCACCTTTGGGTACTGGCCGGAGGTCATGACCCCGTAGGAACTCTTTTTTTTTTTTTTGATGGGCAGAGTCGACGCACCATCGGCTCCACCCTCAAGGCCGACACACTCGTGGGCACCTGTGGGTTGGCCGTTAGGTGTTGTCGACTCACACCTTCCGCCAGTTCTGAGTCACCAAGAGTAAGAAAGGGTTGGGAGGAGGGACAAGGAAGTCCAAGGAACAGACAAAGGAAAGAATATAAACTAAAAGGAGAAATAAATGACTGAGAGGACAGAATAAGTTTGAAAACTAAGGGGATTGGATAGGGACCCCAATCTGTGGAAGTAGAAAAGGAGGAGGGAGGAGGGAGGTTAAGAAATTTAAAGATAAGGATATGGGAGGGGGAGGAACACACCTGGAACCTTGGCCTCTCTCCAGGTTGTATAGGAACTGCAAAGGAGTAGCCAAAAAGCTAACTGCCAGAATTCAAGGCACAGAATCACTGGCAATAACTCCAAGAAGCAGAATTGGCTACTCTGGAAGAAAAGACAGGATACAGGGATTATCTCCCCCCCCCCAAAAAAAGAAATTTTTGGTGTAAGAAACCTAGTTTCTTAAATTAAATCGAGGTTGTGTCCAAACGATAAGCAAATTAAACCAAGGTGATGGGGAGAAGGGGAGAGAGAATAGAAAAGAGGGCAGCTACCAACCCCCACCCCACAGGGGTGGAGCTGAGGCACTGAAAAAGGAATGCCCCTCATTCTGACCACTCTACCCCCAGAGAGAATTATCACCCTATGTGCCCCAAGTCACCCCACCCCTGACTAACAGAAAGGAGAGGGGCGAGGGAGAGGGCACAGAGACGGAGGGGGACCCAGAGATTGAGGCCCCAGGGGGATGGAGGGTGGGATTGTGATGAATGGTGAAGATACACAGAAAGATCAGAATTACGGTAGGTACGTAATTTTCAAATCTTATCTGTATCACTCTTCACCATTCATCACCTTTGGGTGAGTGCCGATCCCCCTGAAGGGGGCTTTAACCCTAAGGGACTGAGTCCCTTAGCTCTCAGTGGGTGACACACTAAGAAGGAGAACCTTCATTGGTCTGGAGAGGCCTGAGAGTGGGGAGAGTGAGACAGGGACCCCCCGGAGGGGGTAGGAAGTTGGCCTGACAGACACCATCTCACCCTATGGGAGAAAAGGCAGATTCTCTGGTGAGCGGAGTTAATCACCCTATGCTGGGCCAAGGGTGACAACCAGGAGACACGCCGCCATGCCATCCACCTAGTGCAGATCGCTGTCCCTATGACCCTGGTAACTATCTTATTGGCATCATACAATGCTCTTGCTTGGTGCCTTGCTAGCTCCAGGCCACGTGCAGAGAGTGCAATGGCTTGTCTGGTTTCCTCCGTGTCAGGCATCGAGGCTAAGAGTTGACCTAGCCTGGACCACAGGAACCTATCATAGGTAGCATAGCGGGCCTGATGAGCAGCTATCGAGAGAAGCAACCATGCCGAGTAAAAGGCCCTCCTACCCCAAAAGTCAAAATCCAAGGAATCTTGATCTGGGGGCCAGTCATGGTGCAGGGCACAAAGCCTGTCAGGAGTATCCAATTGCGTCAATCCTGAGCTAGGATGAGGCAGGTTACCTGGAGACTCCGGGGGGGGGCACAATACCTCTGGTGGAGATCCCTAGGGGCTGAGACTCCGGAAAAGGGTCTCTGCCAGAAGCGCATCGACACCTCCCTAAAAGGAGCAGGCCGGGGGGCACTACAAGAGTATCCGCACTGAAATCGCCCAAAAAGGTGAGCGCCGAATGCTCCAGATTGTGCCGAGTGGGAGGGGTGACACGCAGGTCCTTCAACATCCTCACGAGAAAATGCTGATACTCAGCGAGATCAGCAGCTGGGAAGATGTGGACAGATGGTTCCTCACCTCCTGAAGAGGAGGATGAGGAGTCAGAGGGCCTGAGAGGTTCAGAGGTTGGCTGCTCAGGGGGAGGTTGAGAAACCTGTCTGTCCATAGCCCTGACATATGCGGGAAATTGAGCAGCCACAGCTCTGAGAAGAGAGGACCACTAGGATCAAGGATACCTGGGAGAGTAGGAGAATGTGGCAGAGGAGAGAGGGCAGAGCCGACAACAGGAATTGGCTGTCCTCCGCCTGGGCTAGAGAGTACACCTGGAGCCACAAGAGAAGAGGTAGCTCTGGAAAACTCCACAGCTAATGGCTGTTCAACCATACTGGAACTGCCTAGGCTACACCCTGAAGAATCCCCTGTAAGGTGACCAGGGACATAAAAGTCCAGAAGGACGGTCCCCTACTTCAAAAGAATGGGCCCTCTCAAGGAAACCAAAAGGGAAGTGCGAGGGTCCGCGCTACGACTTCTCCCAGAGCCGAGGTGGGCTCCAGAAAAAGGTCGCCACATGGAGCCCATACCTCTCAACCCCTCAGAATCTGATAGTGCCCTCCTCCTCAAGAGAGCCAGCCTAGGCAACTGGCAACCCTGGTCAGTCCCCAAAGGGGCTATCCAGGGAGCAGCACCCTCCCCTCCTGTGGGTGCTCCGATCGGCCCTTAAAGTTGGGCGATCTAGGCACACCATTTGAGGGGGTACCACCACTGAGGGCATCAGAAAACCCTATGAGTCCAGGCTGCAGAGCAATGGTGGCCTGCACCACTGCCTGCTGGTCAGCACCCCTGACCCTAGTCCTGGGAACCACTGTCCGCTCCTCAGAGGGGAGCTGGTTCCAGGCTGTAGAGGACACTACCAAGGTGTCCACATGTGCAGCCAACTCCAAAGAGTCCAATTCCTCCTCCGAAGAGGTGGAGATCTAAGTTCTGTGCCAAACAGTGCGTGGATGCCTGCTGCCATCCTGACTGAAAAGGGCACCAGTTCCAGAGACTGCACCAGAGTCGGTGCTGACGTCCCCAGCAGCACTGCGAACAGTGCGGGAAGAAGACACAGCTCCAACGACGGCAGCAGCATCTGAGCCAGAGCCTGTCACAGCGCTGTCCCAACCTTGCGGTGCCAAGGAAAGAGACGGCGCTGTCGCTGACTCCAACCATGCTCTCGGTGCCACAAATGGCACTGATGTCAGAAACCACCATGGTACCATCCTGACCCATGGCGCCTCTCACGGTGCCGAGGCCAGGGAGAGCACCGACAGCACTGACCACACTCTCAGTGCCAAGATCTGAAACCCCCACAGCACCGTGTCATTGCTCAGAGCTGCAAGCGGCACCAGAGCTGGACACAGTGAAATGTTCAACCACGGCGCCGTGGACAGCGCCGGGGTGAGAGACAGTCAAGGATGGCACCATAGAGCCTCCCACAGCGCTGTGAGTACTATCGGCACCGCAAACGGAGCCAACGGCAGCAATGGCGCAAAGCAACAGACCGGCACCGATGACGGCGCCATCAGGACCCACGGCACTGCGAATGGTGCCTAGGCCCAAGACAGCGCCAATAGACAGCATTGAGGACGGTGCTGACCTAGGCCTTATAAGCCAAGGATACGGCACCGGGGGAGCTTTCACCCCCGAAGAGCCGATTGCCAAGGCGGTGCCTCCTGCCCATCCCCCGGGGGGGACAGACTGGGCTTCCTGCACCACAGAAGGGACTTCTGCAATGGTTAGGCTAGAAGAAGTAGAAGCTCCCTCCTCCTCGGTCCGTATAGAGCCAGGAGGGGACCCGGAGGAAAGGCCCAGAGAACGTGACTTGGCCTGACGAGTGTGCGCCTGTTCCCCGAAAGTCAGCAGAGCTCATCCAACTTTCCACGCGCATTGTTCAATGACACAATGGTCCATGGAGAAGCAGGCATCACACGAATCCATGTCGTGTAACGGGCCAAGACATGCGAGGCAACGGTCATGTTGGTCGGTGACGGAATACTTACGGCCACACAGGCACTGACGCATGGTGGGCCGTCCCGTCTTCATTGATTTCTTGCCCCCGACTGAGACATGATCTACAGAAAAAGCAACATCAAAAAAGACCCGACATCACAAAATAAAGAAAGGAACAGTCTTACTTTAACCTCAGGCGACGTCAAGTGGAGCAAAACTGAACCGACAGAAAGAATTCGAGAATGGAGTTGACAGACTCGTAACGGAGCCGAAGGCTTTAAAATATACAACAGACCTTTCACACAGCAGAGCTTCCACAAGGTGACCTCGATGGTGGGGAGATGAAGAACTGGCAGGGAGGCGAGTCGACAGCACCTAACTACCAACCCACAGGTGCCACGCGGTCACGTTGGCCTCGGCGGCGCGATGGTCTGTCGACTCGTCATCAAAAAGAAGCTCCCGAGTCATGACCTCCGACCAGTACCCAAAGGTGACGAATGGTAAAGACTGACACAGATAAGATCAGATAAGTGAGCTCAGGGGGTAGAGGGTGGGCGTGTGAATGAGTGGTGGAGACTTCATCCAACCCTTTTAACATCCAGAGAATGCAACCTACGCTCCCCCTCATTCTGAAAGTTCGCGAAGTAGGTCGGGAGAACTAAGGGCTGGTTCAGATGGAATTCTAAGACTACTTTGGGGAGAAACCTAGGGTGAGTTCGAAGAACCACCTTGTCTTTGTGAAATATAGTATATGGGGGGGGCTGTGACCAATGCATGTATTTCAGACACTCTGCGAGCGGAGGTAATGGCTACAAGGAAGGTGGTCTTCCAGGTCAGGAACTTCAGCTCACAAGTTGCTAGGGGCTCGAAAGGTTTAGGGGTGAGCATGTCTAGCACAAGGTTAATGTCCCAGGTGGCTTCCGGTCTTCTGACTGGTGGCCTAGTGTGAAGTATACCTTTAAGGAACCTCTTGGCCAAAGGCAACTGAGCCAGAGATATGGAGTGTACAGGCTCGTGATACTCTGAGATTGCACAAAGGTGAACCTTCATGGCTGAGTATTGCAGTCCTGTATTAGATAGGTCTAGAAGGTACTCCAGGACTTTGTTAGGTGGGCAGGGGAAGGGGTCTGGGGAGGACTTTGCACAGTAGATGGAGAACCGTTTCCACTTTGCCGTATAAGTTCTCCTAGTAGCCGGCTTGCATGCCGCTAGGAGAATGTCTGAGACCCTATGTGAAACGTCAAACCTTCCCACTTCTCTCTCTTCAAGAGCCAAGCATGGAGGTGAAGGGATCTCAGGTTGGGATGGACCACTGGGCCCTGGGTCATCAGGTCAGTTTGAGGTGGAAGCTGTCTCAGTGAAGTTTCCGATAATCTGTTGATTAATGGAAACCAGATCTGATGAGGCCAGAATGGGATGATGAGGATCATTCTGCCCCCTTGTACCTCCAGCTTGAGCAGTACCCTCTAAACCAAGGGAAGAGGAGGAAATGTGTACAGAAAGCATCTTGTCCACTGTAGTCTGAATGCATCCTGACAGAAAGTGCAAGGTTCTGGATTTCTGGAGCAGAATAGAGGCAGTTTTGCATTGAGTGGGGACGTGGAAAGGTCCAGGTCCAGTGTTCCCCACTCTTCAAAGAGTGATTTCACGATGTTTGTGTCGAGAGACCACTCGTGAGGATCCATTTCTGTTCTGCTGAGATGATATGCTAGATCGTTCTGCACTTCTGAAAGGTAAACCACTTGGATCAAGGCTTTGTGCTCCAGGCACTATTCCCACACTCTCCTCACTTCCCTGCACAAGGGGTAAGAGTGTGCTCTACCCTACTTGCTGATGTAGTACATCACTGCCTTGTTGTCCGTTTGAAGGAGAATGATCTTGTGACAGAGAATATCCTTCAGAGTATGGACTGCATACAGGACAGCTCTCATTTCTAGGATATTTATGGAGTTAAGACTCATCCTGATTCCATCAACCTTGGGTGTGGAGATCCTGACAGTGAGCTCCCCATCTGAGTAGGGATGCATCCGTGGTGATGGAGATCTGAGACTTCAGTGGGGCAAAGGAGAACCCTTTCAGAAGGTTGTCCTCTTGAGTCCACTAGGTGACTGACCATTTTAGAGGTTCCGTCACCTGGATGTGAAAGGACTGGGGATATGTGGTCGGGGACCACTGAGTGCTGAGCACCCACTGAGTAGTCCTCATGTGAAGACAAGCCAGGGGCACAGTGAACACTGAGGATGCCATGAGACTCAGCATCCGCTGCATTGAGAGGGCTTGGACTGAGTCATTCCCTCTGATGAAATGGGCCATCTTGGAGGATGTCGTTCTTCCTGTCTTCTGGAAGAAAGGCTTTTGTGCTGGGGGTATCCAGAATGGCTCCTATGAAGAGGAGCTGTTGGGAGGACTGTAGTTGCGATTTTCCTAGATTCAACAGAACTCCTATGGATGTGAGAAACTTGGAGGTCATAACCACGACTTCCTGTGTCTCTTCTCTGGAGGGACTTGCAGGTAGGCAGTCATCCAGATATGGGAACACCTGAATTCCTAGTTTTCTGAGATGCGCTGCGAGAACTGCAAAGCACTTTGTAAAGACTTGAGGTGCCGAGGACAGCCCAAAGGGCAGGACCCTGCATTGGTAGTGCTTACCCAACACCATGAATCGGACATACTTGTGGTTTGGGTATATGGGAACATGTTGGTAGGCATCCTACATGTCCAGGGAGGCCAGCCAATTGTTTTGATTAATCAGAGGTAAAACAGTGCCGAGTGATATCATCTTGAATTTCTCCTTGTAAAGGAATTTGTTTAACTTCCTTAGATAGAGAATAGGGTGCATGCCGCCTGTTTTCTTTGGAACTAGGAAGTAATGGGAGTAGAAACCTGTGTTCCGTTGCTCTAGTGGAACTACTTCTACTGCCCTGTTGTTCAGAAGACTTTGATCTCGGAAGCAAGAAGGTCTGACTGAGAGACAGACAGCTTGGGCTGTCGTTTGGGTGGATGATCCGGAGGGGTTTCTGAAAAATTTAGAGTGTAACCCTCGCAGATTATCCTGAGCACCCATTTGTCTGAAGTTACTGACTTCCATTGGTTGTAAAACTGAGTCAGACACCCTCCTACTGCCAAGGAAGATTCCCCTTCGGACAGCTGAGGTGGGACTTGGGCCAGAATTTCAGAGGGTGGCACTAGGTGCTATTGGGCCCTGTGCCTTTTGCTGAATTTTCTTTTGTGGCTGGGGGGCTTGATTTCTTTTAAAGCCCCCTCTGCCTTTGCCATGAAAGGGCGGACGGTTATGAAACTGCTGCCGGTTCCCACCCCGTTGAGGGGCAGCAGAGGGTGACCTGGCTGTTTTGAAAGCTGTTCTAGTTTTCTGTGTGGCCTCTAGTGCTTGCTCGACTTGAGGACCAAACAGATACGTTCCGTCAAATGGAAAACTCATAACTCTCTGTTGGGCATCATTTGTGAATCCCAACATCTGTAACCATGAGTGGCGTCAGGTACATATACCAGCTGCTGCTGCCCTGGAAGCAGTGTCAAAGGCATCCATAGCAGCTTTAAGCTGCTGATTGTTGGATTCAATGTCTCTAGTAATGGTCTGGAGAAGCTCTGTGCTAACATTCAATTCTGGAAGAGCTTCCACAGTGGCTTTGAGCGAATGCCAGAGGGTATACTCATATTGAAAGAAATAACCCTGGTAGCTAGCAATGTGCATACCCAGGGTAGAGGCAGTGAAAACTCGCTTCCCCAAAGTGTCAGTCTTACGAGATTCCTTATTTACTGGACATGCCGTAGATTCTTGAGGAAGGACGGCTTTGTCATTCTCTGCCAGGACAACTATGGCATCAGCAAAGGCTTGTGAGGCAGAATAGGACAATCCTTGGGGGGGAGTACTTCCTATCTATGAATTTGGCCATGGAAGGAATAAGTGCCGGATTATCCCACACCATTTGTGAGAGTGTCTTAAAAGAGGCTGTTACCAATAGAGTATGTACAAGGATGTGGTGCTAGAAATAAATAATATAGAATTGGGGTGTTTTTAATATCATTCTGAAAGAGGGACGCTGATTCAGGAGGATGGCGTTAATCACATTTGTTTGTAACGAAATGCCGCCTTGATATAGTTTCGATAGCTTAGACCGAGGTCCTTTTCAAAAGCTTTTGAAAAAGGACCTCCGGTCCGAAACATGTCAAGCTGTATATGGAGCGGGTGTTTCATTTTTAAATAAATGAGAATTTGGCACTTAAAATCCTTATGGTGCAGCGTCCCTCTTTTCAGATTAGTGTGTGCAGGGAACTTTTTGGTTCTATGTCTCAAAAGAGGGTTGCATCGGAGGAGTCAATTGCACAGGAATATCAGGAATGTGCAGATACTGCAGACGCAGCAATTTCCCAGAATCAATCTCTGAAGTCCGGAGAGAGAGAGAGTAGTATTCATGTTCTTAAGCAGAGACTTAAAAGAAAGGTCCTCAACAGTGGAGCAGGAGCTGGGTTCTCAGATGAGTGGTATGTCACAGCAACGTAAGAAAATGGACCAAAAACTCCAAGCGCTACACTGCAAACATGAGTCAAACTTACAAAATGCTGGTTCAAGAAAGCGAACAAGAAAAATAGTTTGAGAGATGAAAATGGTAGATTGTTGCAGGATACAATGCAGATCTTCCCTTGTCAATCTTCACCATTCATTACTGTTGGGTGTGAGCTGGAGGTGCGCACCTGCACGGGAGCTTTTTTTTGGGGGGGGGGAGTCGGTGCCGATGGTGTGGAACATGAGGCCGATGCATTGCGTGGCGCATGAGGGCTGGCCATTAGGCACTGCAGACTCCTCCCCCGCCCCAGTTGTTTCTCCCACTGTCGAGGTCGCACCTGCTCCACGAGTTTCAGTGCTTGCTGCGTCATCGGGTCTATTCCGTATTTTGATGCCGTTTCCTGCTTCTCCATCCCAGCTCTGTTTCACCTGATGCCATAGGATACTGGTAAGAAACATAGAAACAGAAATTGATGGCAGATAAGGACCCCAAGGCCCATCCAGTCTGCCCGTTTCTTTTTCTACCTTAGGAATGTGTCATCGGCCTTTGCTCTGTCAATAGCCTATCTATTCATACTCATCTGTATTGCTCCCTTATGCCTATCCCATGCCTGTTTGAAGCCCTGCACTGTATTCATATCCACCACTTTCTGAGGTAGGCCATTCCATGCATCCACCACCCTTTCTGTGAAAAAGAACTTCCTCACATTACCCCTTAATCGGCCTCCCCTCTAATCTCATGCTGTGTCCTCTTGTCCTGCTATTTTTCTTATATTGAAACATGTTAGACTCTTTCACCTTGTTAATGCCCTTAAGGTGTTTGAATGTTTTGATCATATCATCTCTCTCTCTCCCTCCTTTGCTCTAAGGTATACATATTGAGCTCCGTTAGTCTCTCCTCTTTTGTTTTCTGATGCAGTCCCTGCACCATTTTGGTTGCCCTTCTCTGGACTGCCTCAATTTGGTTAATGTCCTTATGAAAGTGTGGCCTCCAGTACTGCATGCAGTACTCCAGAAGGGGCCTAACCAGTGTCTTGTAAAGAGGGATTATTACCTCCCTCTTACGACTTGTGATATCCCTACTACTACACCCCAACATCCCCCTAGCCTCACCTACTGCTTTAGTGGTCTGCTTGGATGATTTCAGGTCATCTGTGATGATGATACCCAAGTCTCTTTCTTCCCTTGTGACTGCCAGCAACTCCCCTCCCAGCCTATAGGTGGCTTCAGGGTTTCTCTTCCCTATGTGCATGATCTTGCACTTCTTTGCATTAAACCCCAGCTGCAACTCTTCTGACCATTTTGCCAGTTTATCCAGATCTCTTCTCATTCTGCCCACCCCATCTGAATCATCTACTGTGTTGCAGATCTTGGTGTCATCTGCAAACAGACAAACCTTACCCTCCAGTCCATCTACAATGTCACTAATGAAGATATTGAAGAGTACTGGCCCCAAGACCGTACCTTTCATGATTATTGCCAATGGCGCCGGGTCTTTACCTGTGAATTTTGTTGTATTCTTTTCACATCATGTCTGGTTCGGGGGCTAAGAGAAAATCCAAAGCGGGCTGTGCCCCCATGCTTCAGTGACCCTGTGGCCAGCATTTTTCCATGACGGGCCGACATGACATTTTTCTGTGCTGCCTGGGTCCCAACCACAATATGGACAACTGTGATGCCTGTTACTCCATGTACCACCATGTTCTGGAAGTCTGCAGGTTTAAAGTTGGCAGAGCCCTGCCAACTTTTGGGGACAGCGTCGTTCTAGGGATGCCACATCAAGATCCCTTGACCCTGCCTCTGGGTCCCTTCCCGGGTCTATAAGGCATGGTGAGGAGGAAACCTCCTCGGATTCTAGCCTTGCTGTCAAGGAGGTTTCTTCCATGGTGCCAGAGGAATGCCTTGGTTCCCTGGGGAGCTGAGGCAGGAGCACTGCCATGGCAGTCACCTCCTCGGAGGTGTAGGCTCCCCAGTGTTGCAGCCTACAGTCGCTGGGCCAGGCACTGGGGAACCCCCAGTGCTGCCCACTTGTGCCATTTCAGATCCCAGCGCCATTTGCGGTGCCAGGGGTCGGGGCGGCAACCCAGGCAGTGCTGTGTCCTGCAGTGCCATCGGTTCTGGGGCTCCTGGGGTCACTAGTCTGGCAGTATGCATCATCTCCTCTACTTTGAAAGAGGATGACTCGCTGGCCAATCCAGACTGGTGTCCCAACTCCCCGGAGTTGGGGAGCCCTCCTGGACGCAGCACCAGGCGGCCCAGTATTCACCTTCCATACTCTCCAGAGTCTGTGGTCTCTGCAGGCCTACTTGCTGACCCCAGCATTGGGGGCCCCATGGTGGATAGCAGTCCTGGAGGGCATGGTGTGGCAGTCTCTACTTTGGGGGCCGAGGTAGTTGCCATGTCTGGTGCTGCTTTGGCTCCTTCGGTTGGGATGGGGACTTCTTCTGCAAACTCCCCCGGGGTGGCCTGCAGGATTGGGGTCCCCCTAGCACTGGGGTCAAGAAAGAGGGCACCCTCAGAGTCTGAGGGGTTGAGGGGCCAGGGTAAACCACGGGGACCCTCCTCCACTGCCCTGCGGGGGGTGGGTGGAGTCACAGTGTGAAGCCCCACTTCTCCTCCTCAGAGTCCTCAGAAGGTGCCCTTAGTGCGCCGCACTGAGGGTTGCCCTTCTGGATCCATGCAACCCCAGTCACACCATAAGGGAGATTCCCCCTCATGTCTCAACCAGGATATGTTTTCACATCTACAGCATACTCTGACTGGGTCAACCCCCGGATCCCCTCAAACTAGAGGATCTTCAGCAAGGTCTCAGAGTCGTGGCAGAGGCCGGGCACTTTCAGTCATGTGCTCCTCCCCAATTCCTCTGTAGTCACCTCCACCCCTCCTAGGCCTTGTGGGCCCTATGGGGCCCTTAACCTGGTAGACGTTCAGGGCCACTGCGGCGGCCTTCCCTAGGTATGTGAGAGGCGTGGACGAGCAGGTCTTTCACCTGTCTCCTTCACCACTGGAGGACTCGAAGCACTTGACTTCCTCGGCTTCCTCTTCCGAGGAAGAGGACCATTCAGTCCACCTTTCATCTGATGCTGATTTCACTGAATATCAGCGGTTCCTCTCGAGGTTGGTACAGGAACTACATATATCCCATGTGGTAAGGCGCAATACCGAGTGGGAGACATGCTCCTTCTTGAGCGAATTTAGTGCACACCACCTTGTGGTACCATCCTGGCCTATTCCCTTCCAGGAAGCATCAATCTGCACCTGGCAGCCACCAGCTGCCTCATCCACAGCAGACTGCAGAAGGGGGTATTGCACTCCCCAGGAGTCTCTTGGTTCTGTGCCTCACCCGCCTTCGGGACTGATGGCCTTTGATACTCCTTCCAGGCTTCAACACCCAGCACATGACAGACCACCAGATCTGGATTCCTCTGAGTTTGACCAATGGGGAAGAAGAGTTTTCTCTTCAGCTCATGTACTGCTTTGTATCAGCTCACATCAGGCTCACCATGCTGCCTACAACAGGTACCTGTGGTCGATGATAGCACAGGTGCCAACATCTCTGCCTGATTCGGTGGAATCTAGGCAAGCCATTGCCCTCTCTGCACAGGGTCTGGAGCTTGCAAGGCATAAAGCAAGGGCATCTTACGACGCTAATGAGGTGGCCTCCAGACTGGCAGGGACAGCGATCTGCATTAGACGGATGGCATGGCTTAGTCTATCCAGGTTGTCACCCATTGCCTGGTGTAAGGTGATTTTCTCCACTTTCTGGGGGACCCATCTTTTGTCTTGCAGGGCGAGAAGGCACTTACAGGGGTGTCTTCCATCCTCCCAGACACAGGGGACACCTCCTTGGCCTGACCAGCCTTAAGCCAGGTACGGTCTAGTAGGGCTATGGGGTCTTCCCCTCCTGCACCTCACCCACAGCCGGCTGAGGGAATCTGTTCCCTCAGGGTAGCGCCAGGTCCCCTCCAGGGGCTTGGTACTCACCCAGCAGTAACGAATGGTGAAGACTGACAAGGGAAGATATGAAAATTACATACCTACCATAATTCTTGATCTTCTCTTGTATCTCCACTATTCATTACTGATTCCAGCCCACCTTCCCCTCTTGGGCCTCAGCTCTTGGGTGCTGCCTTCACCCTGTTTGCCTCACCCTTCGAGGCCAATTGGGGGGCAGAGTCCCCTTGGTAATTCAGGGCCTTGTTTCCTTCTTTAAGAAGTCACAGAAATGAAAATTACATACCTACCGTAATTCTTGATCTTCTCTTGTATCTTCACCATTCATTACTGCTTGGGTTAAGCCGGAGGCGCGCACCCGCTACAGGAGTTTTTTTTGTTTTTTTTGAGTCGGCTCCAACGGCGCTGCCCTCGAGGACAAACGTGATCGCGCCAGCGCGAGGGGTGGCCGTTAGAGCCACAGACTCCTCCTCTATCTCAGTTTTGCAGTCGAGAGTGTAAAATAAAGGGTAAGAAAAAGCGAGGCAAGAGAGCCGAGGGATAGAAAAAGGAAAGGAAATAAACTGAAAAAGGAATAAGCTGATGGAGAATAGACAGAGAAGAGAGAATTCCTACCCTAAGGGACCACAGGGCCTCCTTTCCGGGTGGCTCTAGGGGAGGAACAGAGAGAAGGAAAGGGAAGTAGAAGAAGAAGAAGAAGAAAGAAAGAGGCATGTTGAGAGGGAGAACAGTGCCCATCGAGCATTGGTTGAGAGGCTTATAGGCTCGAAACTAACAAGGTAGCAAGAATCCCAGCTGCTAGGACTGAGGGGAGGTTCAACCAAACCACATGAACAGATCCAAATGAGGGCAGACTCTCTGAACTCTCAACATGCCAAGTCCCTTCATCCTAGTTGAAGGCTCCTAGACTGCCCAGGCAGAACCTGTTCCAGGTAGAGCGCCCATCCAGGAAGGGGACTAAGTCCCTTAGCACCTTGTTACGTGCTAACACAGTAGTGTATGGGAAAGACTATGCCTTCTCGAAGGCAGTTTTGTATGAAAGATAGAGTGGAACAAAGGAAGAGGGGGAGGTACATAAAACAAACAGTAGTAACACTCTGGATACAGAAGTTGATACCAGCCCATTTACAGAAGAAAGGGTTCTGAAAGAACTCTTAAAACTGAAGGTGGACAAAGCAATGGGGCCTGATGGGATTCATCCCAGAATTCTAAAAGAATTAAGGGTAGAACTAGTGATACCACTGACTACCCTCTTTAACAAATCATGGGAGGATGGGTGGTACCCAAGGACTGGAGGAGGGCAGATGTGATTCCCTTCACAAAAAGTGGGAGCAAGGCAGAAGCAGGAAACTATAGACCTGTTAGTTTAACCTCAGTGATTGGGAAAATGATGGAATCACTTCTAAAGGAAAGAATTGTGGTATCTAGCTGCCAGAGGGCACAGGACCCTAGGCAGCATGGATTCACAGCGGGAAGGTCATGCCAGACGAATCTGATAGATTTCTTTGACTGGGTGACCAAAGTAGTAGATCAGGGAGGGCTGTGGACATGGCCTACCTAGACTTTAGCAAGGCATTTGACACAGTCCCACACAAAGATTAATATATAAGTTAGCCAGCCTGGGAGTGGGTCCCAAGATGACAGCCTGGGTAAAGAATTGGCTGGAGAATAGGACACAGAGGTAATAGTAAATGGAGTCCACTCAGAAGAAAGGAGGGTTACTAGCGGGGTCGCAGGGTTTCAATATTAGGACCAGTCCTCTTCAATGTCTTTATAAAGTGACATTGCAGAAGGACTGGAAGGAAAAAGTATGTCTCTTTGCAGATGACACTAAGATCTGCAACAGAGTTGATGCACAGGGTGGGGTGGAAGGATGAGAAGGGACTTGGCAAGGTTAGAGGAATGGTCAAATGTATGGCAGCTTAGATTCAATGCTAAGAAGTGCAAGGTAATGCACCTGGGAAACAAAAATCAGGGAAGAGTACACAGGGGGTGAGATACTAACAACAACAGAAATGGAAAGGGACCTGGGGGTAGTCATATCAGATGACCTAAAGGTGGGCAAGCAATGTGAGAAGGCAGCAAGGAGGGCTGGGGGACATGGGATGCATAGGGAGAGGCATCACCAGTAGAAAACAGGAAGTTATTATCCTCTGTACAGACAGCTTGGTGAGGCCCCATCTGGAGTACTGTGTGCAGTTCTGGAGACCCAACTTCAAGCAAAGACGACAGGATGAAAGCTGTCCAGAAGAGGGCAATCAAAATGGTGCAGGGTCTGCACCGAGGACATATGAAGAGACTTAAGGGAGCTTAATATGTATAGCCTCGAGGAAAGGGGGAGAGGGGGACATGATAGAAACTTTCAGTACCTCAAGGGAATCAACAAAGTCCAAGAGGGTAGCATCTTCAAAAAAGAGGTGTGCAAGAACAAGAGGCACAATTTGAAGATAGAGGGGGTGCCAGAGGTAATTTAAGGAAGTATTTTTCACAGAGAGGGTTGTGGATGCATGGAATGGCCTTCGGAGGAGGTTGTGGAGTCAAAATCAGTGGTGGAATTTCAAGCATGCATGGGATAGTCATAAAGGCAATTCTGGGGGTGGGGGTAGGAGAGTAGTAAGGCTGCTGGTAAACTAGGATCTGCAGCTTATCCAGTAGGTAGGAAATGGGTAGACTGGGTGGGTCAAGCGGTCCTTATCTGTCGTCAAATTCTATGTTTCTGACTCCCTAAGACAAGGCAAACAGATGCTCAGAGCTGACAAGTTCAGTCAGTAGCCAGAAGAGCTCGAAATAATACCTGTCAGGAGGATTCTAGACTTTGCCGAGGCCAAGTCAGGGCATAGCCACTTGGGCTGTGAACTGTATAACTTCTGAAGAAGGTATTTAGGAATCGCACCCTAGAGGCGGTCAGAAAGAGTTCCCTCAGAATTTGAGAAAATACAGCCGTGCTTGTTCCTCTTTACCTTAGAAAAAGGGATCCATTCACTAAGAATGGAAAACAGAAAGTTTTTTTTTTTTTGGCATAAAGGCCAAGGGAAGGAAGAGGAGGAGGCGGGAGGGAGAGACGCCACAGAAGCAGGCCACTGAGGGAAGGTGGGTGGGTATCAGTAATGAATGTGGGTGAAGATACAAGAGAAGATCAAGAATTACGGTGGATGTCATTTTCATATCTTCCTTGTCAATCTTTCACCATTCATTACTGCTTGGGTGAGTACTCCCCCTCCCCCCTTGAAAAAAGGGGGAACAAGACCCCCAGCCTCCTGTTGGTGAGAAACAGAAGGGGAAGACCCTGGCTAATACAGAGAGAAGCCTAAGTGGGAGAAGAGCTAGGAGGTGCCCCCCGAGGACAGGAAGACGGAGGAAGCCCCTGCAGAAGTCTCCTAGCTCTGGAGGAAAAAAGACGGGTCCCCGGGAAAGCGGAGCGCATCACCCTACGCCGGGCCAGGGGTGACAACCTTGATAGACGGAGCCATGCCGTCCGCCTAATGCAGATCGCTGTCCCCTCAAGCCTGGAAGCCACCTCATTGGCATCATAAGATGCCCTTGTCTGGTGTCTTGCCAGCTCCAGGCCTATAGCAGAGAGGGCAATAGCTTATCAGGCATTGATGCTAGGAGCTGGGAGAGCATCGACCACAGATGCCGATTGTAGGCAGCGTGGTGAGCCTGATGTGATGCAATGCAAGCCACCGCACGAGAAGAAGAGAACACTCCGCCCGCCCCACCGGTCGAATTGTAGAAACTCGAATCCGGTGGGCGTTAATGAGCGCAGGTGGCGGCGCCTGGAAGAGTCTAGGTACACCAAACCTGAGGACGGGTTGGGAAGGGTACCCAGGGATTCCGAGGGGGCACAATACCTTCGACGACAGTCTGCTGGGGCTGGAGAAAGGGCGGCTGGTGACTGCCAGAAACGGATAGATGCCTCCTGGAAGGGGATAGGCCAGGAAGGACCACCAGGTGGTGCTGGCACTGAATTTCCAAGGAATTCACGTCTTCCCATTCAGTATTGTCTCGCCTTACATAAGAGATTTGAAGATCCTCACCATCCTCGAAAGGAATCGCTGATATTTCAGTGAAATCAGCTAGGAAGAAAGATGAGCAGGGTTCCTTTCCTCAGAGGAGGAAGACGAGGATGATGGAGAGTTCGAATGTCCAGGAAGATTCTGCGGCGTGGGAGAGTCGAAGACCCGCCATGCATACATCTAACGATGAGGAAAGGCCGCTGGTGAACCTCTGAACTGCTCCTCCAGGATACGGACCAGAGGGACTGACATGGCCTGGAAGAGCGGGGGGTGGTTGCAGAGGTACTGGAGAAGGGTACCTGTGAAGAGGCAACTGACCTCTGCTAGGGCTCTGAAATCCGGGAAACGGAGCCCGAGCTGGCAGGATCCCGGACAACAAACCAGGCCGCAAGACGGGACCCTGAGGATGTGATGCCTGGAAGAGCCCAGGGGGGAACCTCCCCTGTGACGAACCCGGGACTGCATGGATCCAGAAGGGCAATCTGCAGCAACGCCACCGGAGGGGACCCTGGGGCCCAAGAGGGAAGGGCGGGGTTCAGCGCTACGGCTCCTAGCCACCCCAGGAGGGGTGGCCGGCCGAGACCGCGATGACCGTCCCCCGCCCCTCGACCCCTTGGACTCTGAGAGAGCCTTCCTCCTCGACTGCAGCGTTCCCCCACCCCGAGAGGTGGCAACAGCACCCGGGAGGGTAGATATCAGAGCCCCCTAGGAGAGGGAGCCCCCCCTCAGTCCCCACCACATCACCCCCGGGGACCCGGGGCCACCCCTAGCCTGAGGGCCCTCAGGGGAGGACGGGAGTGGGAACAGTGGGAGGGGCCCGCTGTGCCATCTAACACCCCGTGCCACTGGGGACCCCGACCCTGAAGAATCAGGATGCCAGGATGGGTCCACATCTGAGTCGCTGACCTCCGAAGAGCACGAGACCAGCAGAACCTCAATGCTGGCAACCCCAGGGGTCCCCAGAGGAACGGCGCCAGTGCCAGGGATGGCGCCGGATGACCCCAGCCCACCCGCGACAGTCAGGCCCGGTTCCGGCTCCCTGCTGCACCAGATTAGGCCACAGGCGCGCCCCCAGCATCGGAACCCAACCCGAGCGCGGCGAGCACAAACCGGGCCCGCGGCGCGCGGCGGTGGCAGGCCTGGCGGCACCGCCCACGGCACCGTCTTGATCACCAGCACCTCAAGCGGCGCCAGGATCCAAAACAGCGCCGGAGGGCGGCGTTGAGGGTCCACCGGTGCCAGGCCCAGAAATCGTGGGCCTCGACACTGGCGGAGCCTGCACCTCCGAGGAGGTGACTGCCGAGGCGGTGTCCCTGTCGCGGCCCCGGAAGGGACCACGACGCTCCCCCGACACTGCAAGAGAAGCTTCCTCTTCGGCAAGAGAAGAGGAGGAAGCCTCCCTCCACGGACCGTGATAGGCACGGGAGGGACTCGGGAAGGCCTAGAGACCTCACCTGGGAACCCTGGAGCGATGCCGTCCCCCGAAGGTCGGCGGGGCCTTGCCGAGCTTGAACGTGCGGACTTCGAGGACATGACGGTCCATGGAGAAACAAGCATTGCACGCGTCCATGTTGTGGTTGGGTCCCAGGCAACAGACACAGACATCATGCCAGTCCGAGATGGAAAAATTACGGCCACAGGAGCACCGACGCATAGGGGCACGACCCACCTTTGACTTACGCCTTGCTCCGAACCGGACATGATGCGAACTAAACGAGGAAAAAAAGGCAATAAAGCACACGGCGCCGCAGTATAGAAAAGAAAAGGAACGGTCTTACCGGTATGAGGAGTCGAGTGTGAATCTTCTGAGAAGTGAGGAGTCTTTGAGGAACCGAGAAACTAACGCTACCACGCAGCAGGTGCAGCCTCGACGGTGGGAGAAACAGAACTGAGATAGAGGAGGAGTCTGCAGCTCCTAACGGCAGCCCCTCGCGCATGACGCAGTACGTCGTCCTCGGGGCAAGCGCTGTTGGAGCCGACTCCAAAAAAAAAAAAAAAACCTCCCATAGCGGGTGCGCGCCTCCGGCTTAACCCAAGCAGTAATGAATGGTGAAGATTGACAAGGGAAGATCACCCATCCTAGAAGGGTGATAAGTAGGGTCTTTGCCCTGGCCATGGAGGGAAGTCCCTGGGATTCTTAGTGGGGTGCACTGGGATTACTTCTTTACCTGACACAGATCTGTTTTGTTTTCCTCTTGAAGTGAGAACTGCATCAGCGCATCTCGTGGGAGAACTGTAGGAATTTTCCTCCCCCTCTGTCTTTCCCTCTTCTCCTCTTCCTTAGAGGTCATTCTGGACAGAGTCCTCTCCTGTTATAAAGGGCCCCCCCCCCCGATTAAGCCGTCAGGTATTGAGCTGTAGAGAGCAATGTTCCAGGACTTTCTTCCCAGATGTAGGTTTAGGGGTGAGAAGGGGTGGCTAACTTGCCATGTTTTATATTCTCCAAGACCATTTCAGATTCTCTTGTTCTGGTCCAGTGGTCCCTGAAGTTGACAGGATCCATGCACCTGTATCTTCATACCTTCCAGGTTTTTGAAGCTAAAATAAGCCAATGGTCTTCCAACTCAGCATGGCTGAGGGACCCCTGTCTTCCCCTACATATGCTGTATCTTTCTGTCTTTTCTCTTTCTTTCCTTATTTCTTCCTTTCCAGTGCTGCCGCCCAAGGGTTGGGGCCCTATGGCCTTAGGATAAAAAGTACAATCCCTCTGTCCTCTGGTCAGCTTCTTCCTTTTTCAGTTTATATCCTTTCCTTTTCCTATCCCTCAGCTCCCTTGCCTCACCTCGATTTTCTCTGTCCCCCTTTGTTTATTTAATTCTCTCTGGCAAAACAGAACTGGGGTGGAGGAGGAGTCACGGCACCTAACGGCCAGCCCTCATGCGCCATGTGATGTGTCGGCCTCGTGGATGGTGCCATTGGCACCGCCTCTCCCCCCCAAAAAAAAGCTCTCGTGCAGGTCTGGCTTACACATAACAAACATACAGATGAACATATGAATGTGCCAGCAGAAACAGATCACCCAGTCTATCTAAGTCTGCTCGAGTGTGCAGCTAGCACCCCTAGTTTGCAGCTGCCTCACGTCCCTCCCCTTTGTTATCCTACTGCGGCCCCCCACCCTCACTCTCCCCTGTTCCATACCCTTTTAAAGCTGTTCACAGATTTATGATACCACCCATTCTGGTAGTGCGTTCTATTTTGCTACCATCCTTTCTGTGAAATAGTGTCTCCTCATTTCCTGCCTAACTCTTCCCCGCTCTGTTCTTAGACAGTGCCCCCTGGTGTCCCTCCCCCTCCTTAGCTTAAAGACCCCATCTGCCCCATCCTTATTGATTCCCCTCAGATACCTGAATATCTCTATCATGTCCCCCCGACCCTTCTATCCTCCAGGGTGTACATATTCAGGTCTCCCAGCCTGCTCTCATAGTCTCTCCCTTCCATTCCACATATCATCTTTGTTGGCCTCCTCTGCACCCCCTCCAGTAGCCTGATATCACACTTCAGTTATGACCTCCAAAACTGCACACAATACTCCAAGTGCGGCCTTACCAGCGACCTGTAGAGAAGCAAGATCACCTCTCTTCACTTGGATGAAAACTCCCTCGCTATGCACCGCAGCATTTTGTTTGCTTTTGCACCTGCTCTTCTGTACTGGGCAGTGTTGTTCATAGTCTTTGTTACCATTACCCTAGGTCCTTCTCCTCCTACTCAGAGATCACCAGCTTAACTGGCCCAAGCCAGTATTCTCTCCTTGGATTCTTTACCCCGAAGTGCATAACCTTACACTTCTTTGCATTGAACCCTAGCTGCCACCTCTCTGACCACTCATCTAGCTTGCTTAGGCCCCCCTGCAGCTGCTTCTATCCCTCCCCTCCATCCACCACTGCTCCCATTTTGGTGTCGTCTGTGAACAGACTTACCCTGCTCACTACCCTGTGCGCAATGTCTGATATGAAGAGCCCAAATAATACTGGTCCCAGCACAGAGCCCTGTGGCACCCCACTCGTCACTGGCTTCGGAGCTGCGAGCACCCCTCCCACCACATCCTGCAGCCTCCCACTCAGCCAGCTTGTAATCCAGTTTACCATTTTTGCCCCTACACCAGTTAGCTTCCCCCCAAGCCATCCATGAGGCACCGAATCGAAGGCCTTGCTGAAGTACAAGTAAAGAACATCCACCACATGACTCTTATCCAGCTCACCTGTCACCCAGTCATGATATTTTATCAGGTTGGTTTGACAAGCCTTCCCTGAAATGAACCCATGCTGCCTCACATCCTGGAGGCCATTGTCCTCCGGGTATGACACCAGTCTTTCCTTTAGTATTGTTTCCATGAATTTGCACACTATAGAGGTGAGATTTATCAGATGATAATTACCCAGTTTGTCCCTTGGTCCACTCTTGTGTAATGGCACTACATGTGCCATCCTCCAGTCCAGTGGCACACATCCCGACTCCAGTGAGGTGCTGTACAGATCCACCAGCTGCTCCTCCGATACCTCCACCATCTCTCTCAGCACCCTGGGGTGGATCCCATCTGGCCCTGGTGCCTTGTCTACCCTCAGTCCCTCTAGGACTCTACCTCCCTCAATTCTTCCATTTGTCGCGTCCTCTCCCCCCAACACCCTCCCAGTCCATGGTGGTAGTGGTCCCCCATTTTCTTCCATGAACACTGAGCGAAAGTATTCATTCAGTGCTTCCGCCTGTTCCTCCCCTTTTCTGTCCACTCCCCACCCTTTTTTATCCTCACTATTGACTGCTTGCACTTCCTTTTCTCCTTGATGTATCTGAAAAAGTCTTTCTCCCTCCCATTAATTCTCCATGCTAATCTCAGCTCCCTCTGGGCCTTGGCTTCTCTCACTTTTCTGGTCACCTCCCTGTATCATCTTGCATACTCCTCCCTATCCTCTTCCTTCCCCATCCTCCTATACCTCTGGTGCGCCTCTTGTTTTGCCCTCATCACCTCCACTACCTCGTAGTTCAACCATCATGGTTTCCTTGCTATGTTCCTCTTACTCTGTGCTTTGGTGTAGGCTTCCATTGCCTCTGTAACTCCCTCATTTAATAATATCCCATTTCTGCTCTGCGTCCATCTCCTGCCTTATGCCCTCCATTTTCCCTTTCAGTACTTCCTGCATCCTCCCAAAGTCCGCCCCCCTGAATTTTCCCACCCAGGTTACTGACTTCTCTGGCTCCCTGCACATCATAGAAACATAGACATAGACTTTGACGGCAGATAAGGACCGCTTGACCAACACCTAGTCTGCCCATTTCCCTATCTACAGGATAAGCTGCAGATCCTAGTTAACCAACAGCCTATTTCTTCCTACCCCCCACAAGAATTGCCTTATGTCTGTCCCATGCATTCTTTTTTTTTTTTACTCTATTTTATGTGCCTTACTGTCCCCTCTCTCCACTCTTTCAGACTACCTCTGCTGCATGGTCCCTCCTCTCGTCAGGGTCTGCCCCTAGACTACCTGGTGCCACTAACCCTAGATGCCCAGATAACCCCCCCAGTGTAGGGTGGGGAGGGACCCTACTTATCTCCCTGATTTACTTCCAATGTGGACTGGTACAGCGGAGTCTACCCCGATGATCTGAGGGCATGCAGGTGGAGTCATCACCTAGGAGAGACGGGGGTGTTTCCCTTGTTCTTCCTCAGATGCTGGTGTGCAGTGAGGGCTAGGGAGTGAGGAGATGCACTGAGACATGCCTCCTGCTCCGCCCCTCTGCTGATGTTTGCCCTGTTCCCTCACTGCTTCCCCCCATCTACCGCACCTTCCACCCGGGCACCCCAAGGTGGTGGTATAGCGGCAAGAGCTTGCAGGTGACCCCCCCACAGAGGGGGAGAGCAGCCGTTGGGCACTTTATCTTTCTCCTCCCCGGCTGCCCATGCTCGTTCCCAAACACGGGTCGCCGGCGTGGTATGAAGTAAGACATCCAGTGCCTCAGCCCTCAGCGCCATTGGGCCGGCTGTCCCATGCATTCTTGAATTCTCCCACAGTTTTAGACCCCACAACCTCCTCAGGAAGGCTGTTCCATGCATCCACCACCCTCTCTGTGAAAAAATACTTCCTCACATTGCTCCTGAGTCGTCCCCTCTCTATCTTCAAATTGTGTCCCCTTGTTTTTGTACATCTCTTTTTCTGAAAGATGCTACCCTCTTGGACTTTGTTTATTCCACTGAGGTACTTAAACATTTCTATCATGTCCTCCCTCTCCCTCCTTTCCTCAAGGGTATACATATTAAGCTCCTTTAGTCTCTCCTGTTATGGCTTCTGTTGCCGACCTTACATCATTTTAGTTGCCTTCCTCTGGACTGCCTCCATCCTGTCTATGTCCTTGCAGAGATGGGGTCTCCAGGACTGGACACAGTACACCAACTGTCTGTACAGAGGGATAACAACTTCCTGTTTTCTGCTGGTGATGCCTCTCCCTATACATCTCAGTATCCCTCCAGCTCTCCCTACTGCCTTCTCACACTGCTTGCCAAGCATAAGGTCATCTGATATGATTACCCCCAGGTCCCTTTCCATATTTATTGTTCCTACTACCTCTCCCCCCCCATTGTGTAATCTTCCCCTGGGTTTTTGTTTCCCAGGTGCATTATTTTGCACTTCTTTGCATTAAATCCAAGCTGCCATACTTCTGACCATTCTTCCTACCTTGCCACGTCCCTTCTCATCCTTTCCATGCCTCCTTGTTTATCAACCCTGTTGCAGATCTTTGTGTCATCTGCAAAGAGGCATACTTTTCCTTCCAGTCCCTCTGCACTGTCACTTATAAAGACATTAAAATGACTGGACCCAGTACTGAATCCTGCGGTACCCCACTAGTAACCCCCTATCTTCAGAGAGGACTTCATTTTCAATTACCTTCTGTGTTCTGTTGTCCAGCCAGTGTTTCACCCATGCTACCACCCTGGGACCCACTCCCAGGCTAGTTAATTTGTTTATTAATCTTTTGTGTGGGACTGTGTCAAATGCCTTGCTAAAGTCTAGGTAGGTCATGTCCACAGCCCTTCCCTGGTCTACTACTTTGGTCACTCAGTCAAAGAAATTGATTAGATTCATCTGACATGACTTTCCCGCTGTGAACCCATGCTGCCTTGGGTCCTGTGCCCCCCTGGCCTCCAGGTACTCAACAATTCTTTCTTTCAGAAGCGATTTCATCACTTTCCCTACCACAGAGGTCAAACTGACAAGTCTATAGTTTCCTTCCTCTGTTTTGCTCCCACTTTTGTGAAGGGGAATCACATCCGCCTTCCTCCAGTACTCAGGTAGCACACCATCCTCCCATGATTTGTTAAAAAGGGTAGTCAGTGGTGTCACTAGTTCTCCCCTTAATTCTTTTAGAATTCTGGGGTGAATCCCATCAGGCCCCATTGCTTTGTCCACCTTCAGTTTTAGGAGTTCTTCCAGAACACTTTCTTCTGTGAAAGGACTGGGATCGACCCCCCTATCCAGAGTGTTTCTGTTAATTGTATTAGGTACCTTCCCCTTCTCCTCTTTTGTGAATACTGAGCAGAAGTATTAGTTCAGTATCCATGCTTTTTCACTGTCCCTCTCTGCCCACCCACCATCCATTCTATTCAGCCTCACTATCCTTCCCTTTGTCTTTCTATGCTCCTTAATGTACAAAGGTTTTATCCCCCTTCTTAACCGAGTTGGCTATCTTTTCCTCAGTTTAGGCCTTTGCTATTCTGACTTCCCTCCCTGCTTCCTTCTGCCTTAACTGGTACAGTTCTCTGTCCTGCTCCTTCTGTGTTTTGTTATACTTCCTAAATGCTATCTTTTTCACCCTAACCTTCCCCACCACCTCTTTTGAGAACCATAGTCGATTTTTCTTTCGTTTTGATTTATTTGCTTCATGATATTAAACCACATCGTTTGGTGATCGTTGTCAGCTAGTGGGTCCTCCACCCTTATTTCCCTTACTGCCTCCCCATTCGACAATACCAGATCATAAGTGTTCTTTAGCCTAGTAGGTACACTGACCAACTGCATCAGGAGACCTTCCTGAATAGTGTCCAGGAGCACTTGCTCCCTAGCACTGGAGGTGACCGGAATGCTCCAGTCAACCTCTGGCAAGTTGAAATCCCCCACGATGACCACCTTCTCTCCTCTATATATCTTTCTGATTTGTCCCACTAATTTCCATCAAGCTCCTCAGACTGGGACAGCGGCCTGTATACCACCCCAAACCTCAGTTTCCTGCACCTTGAGTTTAGGAGCTGCAGCCAGATTGCCTCTGTTCTCCTTTCCTCCCCTCATGCCTTGTGCATTTGATCCTGTCCATCACATAGACTGCCAACCCACCCCCTCTTTACGGTCCTTCCTGTATAATTTGTACCCTGGGATTACCAGATCCCAGTCCTTGGTTGCCCATGTTTCCGTGACAGCTGCAATATCCACCATCCACACTGCCAAGAGTGACTGTAGCTCAGCTGATTTGTTGCCTAAGCTTCTCGCATTCAGCAAGACCACCCTCCATCCCACCCAGCAGTAATGAATGGTGAAGATACAAGAGCAGATCAAGAATTATGGCAGGCACATAATTTTCATTTGCTGCATATAAATGACCTGTTAAGTAGGATGAATGAGATGTTGCGGAATGAGGAGTGTGAGGAAAAACTGAAGAGTGTGTCTAGGGAGTTAGACAGAGAGCTTACCATATGTATTCACAGATAAGCCGATCTGTGTATAAGCCAACTCCCCCCCCAAAAAACAGCTATATTAAAAGCAACAATATACAGACCCACATATAAGCCGAGTGCAAATTTTTTTTCCTTTTCTTTGCAAGCACACACTTGTGAAAGACATGGTACACACAACCCTGCTCAGTACTTTACCCAATACAACCCTGCTCTGTACTTTTTGCCAATGACATTACAGTTCAACCTTGTTCTTTACGGCTCACGGCACTTGGCACTGAAGTAAAGTGAAATCAATTAACTTATCTAATGTACGGTAGTTCCAATCCAGCAATCCTTTCTAATCAGTTTCCTCGTCCTCTTCTCCATCTGAGAGACTGTAGATTCTCAGACAGGAACTGCTCAGTTAGGGTATCATCAGTATAGTCCAGCTCCTCCTGTTCCTCTTCTGGGTCCTCGCTCGACCTGGCAGCCTCTGCATCGTCATACAGTGTATCATTTTCCATCCCCTCCATGGAATTGCTTATACAGCATTTCAGAAATGATCTGCGGACCATATTGACAGGTATTGAGTCCCATGCTTCTATGACCCACTTGCACACCAAATTCAGGTCAGGCTTCTTGAGGTTGCCAACTTTAGTTACAGCTCCTTCACCTCTCCAATCCAATCACTCCACAGACGTCTGACCCTGTCTCTAAACAGCTTGTTGAGACACACATCAAGGGGTTGGAGTATGGATGTGAGACCGCCCGGTATAACACAGAGGTCTACCTTTGATTTTGTGGCTATTTTATTAACACCATCAGTTAAATGTGCCCGAAACATGTCCCAGACAAGGAAGGAGCGCTTAGAGCATAGCACCCTTGGATGTGAGCCCCAAACCCTTTGCAGCCAGATCTTCACCAGTTCCTCATCCATTCACCCTTTAAGATGGGGGTATACTAGCACCCGGGGGAGTCATATTTTTGGGTAATGTCCTCCTTTTGAAAATAAGTGGCCTTAGTTTGTCACTATCAGCCATGCATGATAGGACAACAGTAAAATGAGTCTTTTCGTGCCCTCTTGTTCGGATAAGCACTGTCTTACTCCCCGTAGGGTTCACAGTCCTGTTATCAGGCAGGTCAAACGTCATGGGGGTTTCATCCATGTTTCCTATCTGTGAAATGTCATAATTGTGTAACTGACTCATTTTTATTACAAACTGCTGAAAATTGTAAACCTTTTGTTCAAGATCGTGTGGCAGTGTCTGTGATATTTTAGTACGCTGTTTTAACGTCAGCCCGTGATGCTCCATAAATCGTGAGCACCACCCCGCTGATGCCAGAAAAGACTCCGAGCCTGTGGAGCAGTACTTGGGCTCCTTTGCCATCCTAAGTGCCTGCATTTGGATGGCCAAATGTGTAATGATGTAGCCGCTCTGGCGGCATGACAGTATCCATTCATTTGGATCTGACTCAGGCATACTGAAAGCAGGTTGGTCACCACGGCATGCTTTCTTGGTTTTAGGCCTATCAAGTAATGCCTCTTTTTGTTTTCTCCATTCCCGCACTTGCTTCTCATTAGTCGAGAAGTGCCGGGCAGCAGCAGAGTTATTGGGGCTCTCAGAGAATTCAACAGCACGAAGCTTAAAGGCTGCATTGTAAGTGCTCAGTTTTCTCGTTACCAATTACAGTACCGGTATTCATTTTGGCATGAACTGTGGTAATGAACTGTCATGGACACTGCGTATGTCTTTTACATGTCTTGTTATTATACCATTTAATAAAGGGCAGCTGAAACTGGGTGTGGGAACTGATCTGGAACTGTGTACCGGTAAGTCTTTTATGTGTCTTGTTAGTGTACCATTTTATACTGGGCAGCTGAAACTGGGTATGGGACCTGATCGGGAACTGCATGAGCCAGGATCAGACGAGAAGTTTAGCTGTTTGAGATTTTTGTTTTGGCAAGTAAAGTTTGACCTACATATAAGCAGAGACTCATTAAGTGAGCATTGTAATTTGGTGCAAAAATCTCGGCTTATATGCGAGTATATACGGTAAGAAGAACTGCGAACTCAGCTCCACGTATAATGTTTTACAGAAACATATAAATAGAAACAAAGAAAATGTCAGCAGATAAGGACTGCTAGGTCCATCCAGTCTTCCCGTATGCCCTATACATTGTATATGAAATGAAGGGGGACAGCATAAAGGTAAAGTTTGCCATGTTGCGTGTAGAGTCAAAATGGCAAAACTGCACCATCAAAGAGAGGTGTTGGCTGGCCACGTCAACACGATGGGTGGATACCAGTCCCCACCCATCAACATAGTGTCATCAGGAGAGGATGACAAACCCGATGACGCAGTCATCAAAAATGGCGACCCCCATGACCAAGGCAGTGGTCCAGGCCTACCCCGTACTGTCGCTGTGATTACCAAGCAGGAGATCCTGAAATGATTCAATGATACATTAATTAAAACCACCCTAAACCCCGAGCAGATTTCTGCCTTACAGACTGCCATGAAAAAAATTCTTGTGGAACAAACCAAGAGAAAAATCCTCATCAAGACCGTGGCCGATGCGGTGAGCGCAGCAGCTCAGTTTGTAGCCACTCATCCAACTCCGCCAGTCATACTGGCAAGCCCCTTGCAGGTTGCTCAGTTAGTACAACAGATTGCCAATAGTATCAGTCGCATGATCCCCAATGACAATCTCAGCTGTCATCTGGAAAAAGTCCAAAGCCAGTGTGCAAAATGCTCAGCCTCCCCACGGAGTGCCGAGTACAGGTACTGCGCCAAACCACTGACCCGGTTCTATGGGTGAAAATCCCTGTAAAAGTCAGGAATGCTGCTAACATCAACTACGACAATATAGCTGTTAAGCTAATCGCTGCCCCTAACCCAGGGGTAGTAGGTGCAATGCTTGTCCAACCAATTAAGTAGTTAGTTAAAGAAAGCCCCATGGCTTTTCACAACCGTTTATGGTTGGCGTACCGTGCAGGTAAAAACTTAGTTGGGGAAGGAGTCAATGATGAGCAGGTTATGTACAAGGCCCTTTTCATCAAAAATCTGGCCCCTGCTATCTGCAACAAGATTGAACCCGTTGTGTTCCCTAGAACAAATAAGTTTTGTAATATTCTCCGGAAAGCAAAACAAGTGTTTACACTGTATCTCTTAAGATCTCACTTCCAGCGGCAAAAAAAATAGATAGCCGCGGTCCAAAATACCAGCAAGCTACCTATGCACGGTTAGACTGTTCTGCAGAGAAACTGGGCTCAGAAAGTACAGTTACGTAAAATCTTACCATAACAGTAGATCTTCAAGGAACGTTTCTTGCAGTAAGTCATTACTTCCGGGAGTTTCCAGCACAGGGCGCTGGGTGCTGTGACACGGCAGCTCTTCTAGCAGTTTTGTACCAGGGACAGCCCACACATCATCATCTTCCTGCTTCTTATATAAGTGTGGGTGGTCCCTGGTATCCTCAGTTCCCCCGCCAGATTCAGCTCACAAAGCGAGAACTGAAGGGAAGCCGAGGTACCAAGGAGTCCCAACCCAAGGTCATTGGATCAGAATTTGCTCTCTTAGAGGAGGAGGGAGATGGAGGGTGGGATCGTACCTACTGCAAGAGACATTCCTCGAAGATCTACTGTTATGGTAAGATTTTACTTGACTGTACTATCTTCCACGGAATGGTCTCTTGCAGTAGGTCATTACTTCTGGGAGAATCCCAAGCAGTTATGTCCATGTGGGTTGACAATTATGATAGGAGACCTTGTAGGACTGCACGGCTAAAGGCCACCCCACACCATGAGGCAATATCCAGATTGTAATGCCTTGTGAAAGTATGGATTGTGGACCAGGTAGCTGCACTGCAGATATCCGAAATGGAGGCTCCTTTGAAGCAAGCTGCAGTAGTGGCCATAGCTCTAGTGGAATGAGCTTGGACAGGTCCAGGTAAATTTTTGTTGTACTTTTTGTAACAGAAGGTAATACAGTTCGCTAACCAGGAAGAAAGGGTTCATTTAGCAACAGGAAGCCCTTCTCTGCCAGAGGCAAAGGTAACGAATAATTGTGACGTTTTCCTAATTGGGTACGATTAGTGTAATAGCGTAGTATGCGATGGACATCTAAGGTATGTAAGAGATGTTCACCTTGATTGGAGCATTCAGGGTAGTAGACCGGAAGCTCCAAGGAATGATTTAGAGTATGTTCGGAGATTACTTTAGGAAGGAAGGATGGGTTGTTACGAAGGGCCACCCTGTCTTTGTGGAAAATCAAGTAGAGTTCCCTGCACATGAGAGCATGAAGCTCAAAAATACATCAAGCTGAAGTGACAGCCACTAGAAATAATGTTTTCAATGAAAGGAAACGGAGGTCACAAGTGGCCACTGGCTTGAAAGGCTCGAGGGTCAATTTTTCTATCATAAAATTGAGATCCCACGGAGGAGTGGGTCTTCTGATAGGAGGCTTAATATGTATCATTCCTCTGAAAAACATCTTGGCTAAATGATGTTGGTACAGTAGTTTGCCATCTTAAAGGTTCATGAAATGCCGAGATGGCAACCAGATGGACTTCGATGAAGGAGTAACTTAATCCTGACTCTGATAATGAGGCTAGGTAGTCTAAAACTTTCATCAGTGGACAAGAGTAAGGGTTCAGTGAGCGAGAGGCAGACCTTATGGAGAAGCGTTTCCATTTGGAATTGTATGTTTCTCTGGTTGCTGGTTTACGAGAAGCCAGGATAATGTTGGCAACTGGAGAGGACACCTGAAGTCTGTCTATGAATGCATCCCTCAGGAGCCAAGTGTGAAGATGAAGGGTCTTCAGGCTGGGGTGAAGGAGGGATCTGTGACACTGAGTCAGGAGGTGTGGTCTGACTGGCAACCGAACAGGTTCCCTTACTGATAGTTGTTGAAGTAGGGGGTACCACGGTTGACGAGGCCACATTGGCGCTATGAGAATCATAGTGGCCAGTTCCATTTGTAGTTTCAATAGAGTTCATTGCAAGAGAGGGACGGGGGAGGAAAGGCATATAAGTAGAATCCTGTCCAAGGTTGGGAGAGGGCATCTATAGATCAACTCTTTTTGCTCGGAATAATGGAGAAGTAACTGGGGAGCCGGTGATTGACTGGGGAGGCAAACAGATCCAGCTGTGGAGTTCCCCATAGGTCGAAGATTTCTTGGATTATTTCTTTGTGATGTGTCCATTCACGAGAGGATGACTGGTGACTTAGCCATCTGCTAATTGATTGCACCATCCTGGTAGGTGGATGGCCGCTAGTGTTAGTTGTTGTCTGATGGCTTCTTGCCAGACTGCAAGGGCCTCCATGCAGAGGGTGCGCTATTTCGTGCGCCCTTGCTTGTTGAGGTAAAACACAACTGCAGCGTTTCCTGATTGAATCAGCAATGGTCCTGGCTTGAGGTAGGGCTGGAATGCCTGAAGGGCTAAACGGACTGCTTTCATCTCGAGGAGATTGATATGAGGGTGATGGGAAAAGGCGGTCCTCTGGCTCTGTGTCTGATAAGGACCTAAGTGAGTGCCCCGTCCATCCAGGGACGCATCCGTGGTTAATGTCTGCATGGGAGGGAGGGACCGGAAAGGCATTCCTTGGTACAAATTGTTTTTGGTTGTCCACCAGGTCAGAGTTGACTTCAGATAGGGAGTGACCCTGATTTTGTCTTTGAACTGTCCTGTTCTTTGAGACCATTGATTCTGGAAGGTCTACTGAACAGGTCTCGTGAATGCGGGTGAATGCCACCATTGAAATGGCAGCAGACATGTGACCCAGAAGGCTTAGCATTTGACTGGCTGTGACTATTTTCTGAGTCTGTATTCATGAAGCCAGAGATACGAGTGTCCTGACGAGCAGGCGGAAGGTAAGCTCTGCCTGTGACTGTATCTAGAACAGCTCCGATATATTGGAGAGACTGTGTTGGGGTTAGACTGGACTTTGGACAGCAGACTGTTATCCCTAGATCGTTGAACATGTTCAGGGTAGCAACTAGGGAGGCAAGCAGAGCTTCTCGGGAGTCTGCTTTGATTAGCCAATCATCTAGGTACGGGAAGACGAAGTGCCCTTTTTTCCGTAAGGCTGCTGCCACCACCACTAGGCATTTGGTGAACATTCTTGTGGCTGATGAGAGGCCAAGAAAGGGAGTGCTCGAAACTGATAGTTTTGACCCAAAAGGTGGAAGCGCAGGAATTTGTGATGGGTGGGATGAATGAGGATATGTAAATAGGCATCCTTCATATCCAGGGCACAGAGCCAGTCCCCTTGTTTTAGAATAGGCATGATGGCAGTTAAGAGTTATCATGCGGAAATGTTTGAACTGAATGTATCAATTCAGGTGTCTCAGATCTAGTATTGGTCTGAGATCTCTGGTACCAGAAAGAAGTGGGAGTAAAATCCTGTTTGATGTTCTGGAAAGGGCACTGGTAAGAGAGCCTGTTTGGCCAGAAGGGCCTTCAATTCTTCTTGAAGGATAGGTGCATGATCTGGAGGATAATGAATCATTCGAGGGGGGGGAAGGGGGTGGAGCAGAGGTAAACTCCAGAGTGTGTCCCTTTTGAATGATCTGAAGTACCCATTTGTCCGAAGTGTTCATTTTCTAGGCCTCCAGATGAAGGGCAAAACGACTGCCTACAGCCTCCAAGGCCTGGTCAAGGAGCCGAGAGGAATGCCCTGATAGTTCACTGGGTTGCCCAGACCCTCCCGAGGGATAGGCATGGGAGCCATGAGTGGCAGAGGTGTTGCTTCTTGTGGATTGGGCATGACCTTGAAAGCCACCTCTGACAGAGGCTTTATATTTTCCGCTTCTTTTGGAATAGGAGGAATATTGAGTATGATAGGTTGGCTGTGGAGTACGGTACATACCGTATACCATATGAAGGGTTCTGCCTGGTGCTTGAAGGTCGTCCAGTAATGTTTGAGTACCTGGCCTGAACAATTTGGACCTGTTGAAGGGTGCATTGGCTACTTTATGCTGTATATCAGGAGCAAAACCTGAAATGTGAAGCCAAACATGGCGATGCAAAGAGACACCAGTAGCTCAGAATCGGGCTGAGGTATCTACCAGGTCCATCTTGTTAATGAGTTATGCTCAATGGTGTTCGCCTGGATAAATAAAGATTTGATTGATTGATATGGCATCATATCCCGACCTTAGTAGGTGGCGGGAGACAGAGTTGCTAGTTGACACTGTTGCCAATAATTTGTCCTTTTTCTGGGATGGAGGAAGTTTATTGATGATTTTGATGGCCGAAGCCCCAAGGGTACATTGGTATTTAACCATGTGTCCCATATAATTTAAAATTTGAATATTCATGGTGCCTGAGGCAAAAAACTTTTTCCCCAGATAGTCAATTCTTCAGGATTCTTTATCAGGTGGTAAGGTACTCATGTGTTTGGGTCTTTTAGTATGATCATGAGCGGCAGTAATGACCACTGAATCTGCTTCTGAGATGGTGGACAGAAAGGGATAATCCAGGTGAGCCTAATATAAGCGGTCTGCTTTTCGGGGAACAGCTGTAATAGCTGAGGGTTGATGCCAGGCAGTTAGCATGGCATTCTGGTAGGTTGGAATCAGTGGGGGTAACACTAAGGTCGGCTCCTCTGGCAGCTCAAGATATTCTGCCATATCCTTGCGTTGTTTGTCACGTTCTGTAGTAGAGAATCCCACAACCTTTTGTATTTGAACCATCATCTCATTAAAGGTCAGGTCATCTGGGGGGAAGCTGCAGTGGGTATAGGCAGGTCCTCATCCAGGGAAGAGATTTCTGAGTAGGGGGACTCCGGATTCGGGAAATCCAGATCTTGGAACTTTTCTTCATCAATATCAACAGGGAGATCCACCAGTAGTTCAGGTTCATCTGACAAATAGTCTTCCATATTAGGAGGAGGAGACCAAGGTGGCAGTATATCCCGGTCACCGTGAAATCGTTTAAGGTCTCAATCTCCTCCTCCTAAAGGATCATCTAGCTCTCCTGGGTTGGAGGGCTGGGAGTAGCACATGGCATGCAAGACGTGCTTTACTACCTTGGTGATGTCCTGTTCTTGAGAAGAAGGGGAGGTAAGAAGCGGGGGAGGGTGAGAAATAATGGGGGTGATAGAGGGGATGGGATGGGCAGTGTGAGCAAGTCTTGCCCCTGGGTAGTATGAACCAGGGTCCCAGTCTCTGTCCGCTTGCCCCCGTAAGATGCCACCTGTAAGAGCAGAAGGGCACTGAGTAAGGCAAAAGCCATTGGTTTGCCTTGTGGAATACGGGATCTCGTCGACGAGCCCGTAGAATTATTTTCACTAAATATGTCAGATGCGTTACTGGAGGAGGAGCCGCCGTCGATGGAGCAGCTGTATATTTGGCTGTATTTAAGACACTGGACAGTGTCATCGATGAGAGGGTATAAGCCCTCGTTGATGGAGCAGGCAAAGCCTGCACAGCACTTAAAGCGCTCGAGAGTGCCGTCCATGAAAGGGGTACGAGCCCCCGTCGATGAAGAAGCTGTAGGAAGACGCTCTGTCAATGGAGGAGCCACAGAAACAGTGGCCGTCGACAGGTGACGTGGCAGGGAGTGAGAGGAGGGTTTTTCCCACTCCTTCTTCTGCTGAGGATGAGAACTAGAGCTGGGGGAGCCCTTGGTACGAGCCCTCTGGTTCTCTAACAGAGACATTTTCTGCTCCATTTAAAGATGCTGAATTTCTAGCAACTGTCATCGACGGGTTACTTTGTTAAACTCCTGACAGGAGTTGCAGGAATTGGTGTTGTGTGTGGGTCCCAGACACCTTATTTATTTATTTATTTAGCTTTTGTTGACCAGGTAGGTACACTAGACATGCTGTATGCCTATTTTCAGGTACGCCCCGGGAGATTACAGTGAAAAATACAGGTTCAAACAAGGTACATAATGACAAGAGAGCAATGTACATACAGTAGTAACAGGAGAGCAAGATGAACAGATAGTCTACAGTAAGCAGTAAATAGGTAAACTATATATATATATATATATATATATATATACACAAAATAAATAGACTAAGACATTTAATGGCAATTACATTGCATGAGTGACCCTTTTACTAGGGCCACATAATTCATAAGCAGATAGCAAGCAATCACGTGCTTCCCAGAGTTAAAGGACAGTGGGCAGTGGATTGGATGAGACCAATTTGGAGACCTGATTAAGGTGATTTAGGACACCCACACACAGAGGACAGTTTCAAGTGCCCCCACAGGGAATTCTGGAGGCTCAGGTGGGAGGGGGACATATGAACGTGGTCTGGAAGGGAGTTCCATAGCCTTGGAGCGCACATAGTAAAGTCCCTTCCCCCATTAGGGTTCGAGTATAAGGAACTTTGAGCACCCCAGGACATTGAGACCTGAGGGAGTAGGAGTAGGATTCAGCAGGCTTGAGGAGCTGCACCAGCCCTGGAGGGGTTCCGGTTCTGAACACCTTTCCTACGAAGCAGCCCAACCCATATTTCAAGTGATTGGCAGGGGACAGCCCGCCCAGTCTGTCGTATAATTTACAATGATGGGTGAGATGTGGGGCTGCCAGAACAAAGTGACAGATGTTGTTGTAGGTCATGTTCCATCGAGCAAGGTGGACCTTAGAGGTACTAGCGAACAGAAGAAGGCCATAGCTAAGTGAAGGGAGCAGCACACCTCTGGCCAATGCCACGCGAGCTGCAGACGTCAAATTTTTCTTTGCCCTGTAGGCAAGACCCAGTTTGCAGTTTACAGTTCTGCAAACATTTAGGATGTGACACCACATGTCAAGTTGGGGGACAAGTGTCACTCCAAGGTATTTTATTGAAACCGTGGTTAAGAGGGGAGAGCCGTCAGCACCACTGACATATAGAGGGACAGGGGAGGCCTTATCTTGGCAACTGACCCAAAAAGCATGGCCTGAGTTTTCCTTAGGTTGAGGACCAGCTTGTGAGTCATTACCCAGGATTGAATTTTCTTAAAGGCCTCACTCAGCTGAAGGTTGAGAACCCCAGTGTCCCAGGAGTGTGTAAGGATGACAAGATCATCGGCATAAAAGGTGGCGCTACAGTTGGAAGCAGCAGCTGGTAGGTTGTTAACACAAGCTGTGTGGTTGTCAAAGCAGTATATCTTCCTACCGCAGCAGCAGGAATGAGATGGAGCTTGTTTGTTTGAAGAATCTTTAGACATTTGTTTTGGAATCCAACTCTCGTCAGTGACTACTACACAGAAGTTAAACTAGCTGCTGTGCGAGCTGAAGACAGTGGGAAAATGAACTCAGGATACCAGGGACTGCCCACACTTATATAGGAAGTAGGAAGATGATGTCATGTGTGTGGGCGGTCCCTGATACAAAACTGCTAGAAGAGCTGCCATGTCACAGCACCCTCCGCTGGAAACTACCAGAAGTAATGACCTACTGCAAGAGACCATTCCATAGAAGATCTAGCTTTGTGACCCCTGCTAGAACTTCCATCAACTCTAGGCAAGGGCTGAGCCACAGGTCCAGTACCCAGTCTCTTCTCCTATACAGTGCTAACCCTGTCTCTCCCCCCCCGGGCCAAGCCCAGACTCTACCTAGGGCCACTAGGAGGATCAGTATCAAGCTTGGCACTGCAAACGACGCTGGTCCTGTCCCTGGCACCACAAACAATGCTAGGACCAGGCTCAGCATCGGAAGCTGAACTGACACCATGAATGGCACCAGAGAGGCCCCCAGTGCTGTCCCTGGCATCAATCCTAGAGGCAACCCCAAAGGAGGCTCCATGAATCAGGCCCAGGAAGGCCTCCATCCTTGTCGGCCCCATCTACAGGACCAAGGACGACACTAACATCCTCCCTCAGGTCATCCGACTGCTTGGGGGAAGAAATGATAACCTCAAGGTCAAGAGCGGCACCGGCTCCGGAACCCTTCCCTCCTCCAGCACTGTGAATGGTGCTGGAGTAGGGCCTGGTCTTGCTGTCAGCACTGCCCCGCTCACTGGTACTGGCCTTAGTACCAGGCGATGAGGCGGCACTAGGCTGCAACACTCAGGTGCCCAATGGTGTAGATCCAGCGTACAGCTTCAGCCTCACCACCATGGGTGTCTTGCTGCCACAAAGGGCTGATGGATTGGAAGGGGTGCTCAGCTGAACTCCCAGGAGAAGTCAGTTGTCCACTCGACCCCTCTCTCAGGGCCTCCAACATCTTGGCAGGCCAAGTGCATGAAGAGCCCTAGTTTTCCTCAGTACATACTGTTTAGTACTGGGAAGGGGTTCAGGGGAACAGCCTAGGCACCTTACTTTGGTGTCCCTGCTGTGATGCCCGCCTCCAAAGGTGGGAGGCTTGCAATCACACTTCAAAGAGTGATGTTCAAGGGTGCGGTAGTCCATTGAGAAGCAGGTGTTGCACCTATCCATGTTGTGGTCAGTGCCAAGGCAGGTCGAACAAACGTCATGCTTGAACAGCAATGTGTTCCCCACAGGAGCACCAACGCATGGGAGTCACTGCAATTCTTCTTTTGCGTGGTGTTCTTGCCCTTATGACCCTCAGGATCGGACATGGCACCGAGAACACAAAAAAGCTAAATATGTATACCCTTGAGTAAAGAAGGGAGAGGGGACACATGATAGAAACTTTCAAGTACCTCAAGGGAATCAACAAAGTCCAAGAGGGTAGCATCTTTCAGAAAAAGAGATGTGAAAGAACAAGGGGGCACAATTTGAAGATAGAGGGGGGGATGGCTTAGAGGTAATGTGAGGAAGTATTTTTTCATGGAGAGGGTTGTGGATGCATGGAACAGCCTTCCTGAGGAGGTCGTGGAGTCAAGAAATGGAAATTACATACTACCGTAATTCTTGATCTTCTTGGATGAGTCTCCACCACTCATTCACACTAATGGGACTGTGCCAGAGGCACTAGGACCCAGTGGGAGCAAACTTTTTGCTAGAGGGTCGGCGCCAGAGATGGAGCTGTGAGGAGTGGCACCGCAAGCCTCAGCTCATGCGGTAATGACTATCCTGGCATCGACCCTCCAACTGCCTCAGTACCTTTTTTCCGAGGAGGTGCAGCATAACTAACCTAGAAGGATAGCCTAAACCAAAAACCGGACATAAGATAGTCCGGACGACCCGTAAAAGAAGGGTCAACAAAGAAGTCTTCAAAGCCTAAAGATTGAGGCAGTGAAGACCAACAACAGAGGTGAGCTCGGGGGATGGAGGGTGGGCGTGTGAATGAGTGGTGGAGACTAGTCCAAGAAGATCAAGAATTACGGTAGGTACGTAATTTCCATATCTTCCTGGACATAAGTCTCCACCACTAATTCACACTAATGGGAGAGTACCGAGCTAATAATCCCCCGAGAGGGCGGCAGGAGAGACCAAGAGCGCCCAGTTTTAGGACAGGAGTCCATTAAGGATGGTTCTGCCAAAAGAAAGATGTCGTCTGGCATGGACATCCAGGGCATAGTGTTTGACGAAAGTATGCACTGAGCTCCAGATAGCCGCATGGCAAATATCTGCAATGGGCACATTGTGGATTTCTGCTAGAGATGCCGCGACCACTCTAGTAGAGTGAGCGTACACTCTGCCCTCCAGCTTAACCTGCACCATGGAATAACAGTGGTGAAGGCATGCCATCAGCCATGCTGAAATACATCTGATAGCGACAGGTTGTCCCAGCCGGGTCTTGCTGAAGGAAACAAACAGTTGTTGAGCTTTGCGAAAGTGTTTTGTTCTATCTAGATAGAAATGCAAAGCTCTTTTGGCATCCAAGGTATGAAGAGAATGCTGTCCTTCATTTTGAAAGTTCGCAAAGTAAGTAGGAAGGACCAAAGGTTGGTTTAGATGGAATTCTGAAACGACCTTAGGGAGAAACTTAGGATGGGTTCTAAGGACTACTTTGTCTTTATGAAACACAGTATACGGAGGGTCTGTGACCAAGGCATGTATTTCAGAGACCCTGCAGGCTGAGGTAATGGCCATTAGGAAGGCTGTTTTCCAAGTGAGGAATTTTAGCTCACAGGTAGCTAGAGGCTCAAAAGGTTTTCGAGTGAGCATGTCTAGCACAAGATTAATGTCCCAGACTGCGACTAGACATCTTATATGAGGTCTGGTGTGCAGAATTCCCTTAAGAAACCTCTTAACCACAGGTAACTGAGCCAGTGACAAGGAAAGTACTGGCTCATGATAAGCTGAAATGGCACAAAGGTGAACCTTAACTGTAGAGTATTGCAGACTTGAATTTGAGAGGTCTAAGAGGTATTCTAAAACTTTATCTGGTGGGCAGGAAAAGGGATTCAAAGAGGATTTTGCACACAGAGTGAAAAACACTTCCATTTGGCTGTGTAAGTTTTCCTAGTGGCTGGCTTGCGCGCAGCCAGAAGAATGTTTTGAAACTCTGCGAGAGACATTGAACCTGTTCACTTCTATCTCTTCAGGAGCCAAGCGTGAAGGTGAAGCGACCTCAGGTTGGGATGGACCACAGGCCCCTGAGTCAGAAGGTTCATCTGAAGGGAAAGTGGCTTCAGAGGAGCTTCCGACATACTGCAGAGTAATGGAAACCACATCTGTCAAGGCCAGAAGGGGGCAATGAGGATCATTTTGTCCCCCTGGGACTCGAACTTGAGAAGTACCCTCTGAATTAGAGGAAGAGGCGGAAAGGCGTATAGAAAGCGTTTTGTCCACTGCAGCCTGAATGCATCCTGACAGAAAATTCCAGGCCCTGGATTTCTGGAGCAGAATAGAGGCAGTTTTGTGTTGAGTGGGGATGCAAAAAGGTCCAGGTCTGGAGTTCCCCACTCTGCGAATATTGACTGAACCATGGTTGAGTTGAGAGACCACTCGTGAGGATCTGTCTCTGTTCTGCTGAGATGGTTTGCCAGTTTGTTCTGCACTCCCGACAGGCAGACCACTTGAATTAGAGCCTTGTGTTCCAAGCACCATTCCCACACTCTCATAGCTTCTCTGCATAAGAGGTAAGAGTGAGCACCGCCCTGCTTGTTGATGTAATACATCACTGCTTTGTTGTCCGTTTGAAGGAGAATGTTCTTGTGACAGAGAATGTCCTTCAAAGCTCAGACTGCATAAAGGACGGTTCTCATCTCTAAGACATTTATGTGAAGCTGGGACTCGTCCTGAGTCCACGTACCTTGTGTGTGGACAGTCTGACAGTGAGCTCCCCACCCCATCAGGGACGCATCTGTGGTAATGGAAATCTGATGATCCAGAGGAGCAAAGGGATACCCTTCTAGAAGATTGTCTTCTTGCGACCACCAGGTGAGTGATCTCTTTAGAGGTTCTGTCACCTTGATGAGAAAGGACTGAGGGTGAGTGGTTGGGGACCACTGAGTGCTGAGCATCCATTGAGAGGTTCTCATGTGAAGGCATGCTAGGTGTACGGTGAACACCGAGGATGCCATGAGACCCAGCATCCATTGCATCGAGAGAGCTGAAACAGAGCTGCTTTCCCTGATGTATCAGGCCATCTGAAGGATATCGTGCCTCCTGCCCTCTGGAAGAAATGCTTTCGCACAAGAGGTGTCCAGAAGAGTTCCTATGAAAAGGAGCCTCTGGGAGGGCTGCAGCTGCAATTTTTTGAGGTTTAGCAGGACTCCTATGGACATGAGAAAGTATGAGGCCATGGCCACGGCGTCTAGAGTTCCCTATCTGGAAGGGCTTGCTAGAAGTCAATCGTCCAGATACGGGAACACTTGTATTCCGATTTTTCTGAGATGCGCTGCGAGAATTGCACAACACTTTGTAAAAACTCGTGGCGCTGAGGATAGCCCAAAGGGCAGGACACTGAACTGATAATGCTGTCCCAAAGCCACGTACCTTAGGTATTTGTGATGCTTTGGGTGAATAGAAATGTGCTGGTAAGCATCCTGCATATCCAGGGAGGCTAACCAGTCATGTTGATGAAGCAAAGGTAACAGGGTTCCTAGTGATATCATTTTGAATTTCTCTTTGGGAAGGAATTTGTTTAGTTTTCTGAGGTCCAAAATGGGGCGCATGCCCCCAGTTTTCTTTGGAACTATAAAGTAATGGGAGTAGAATCCTGTGTTCCGTTGATCTAGTGGAACTACTTCCACTGCCCTGTTGTTGAGAAAGCCCTGTATCTCGGAGGCGAGAAGATCTGAATGAAGAGCTGACAGCCTGGGCTGTCGTCCGGGGGGACAATCCGGAGGGGTCTCTGAAAGATTGAGTGAATTCCCTTTGTGGATTTTCCGGAGGACCCATTTGTCTGAGGTTATGGACTTCCACTGATTGTAGAAGTGAGTCAGACGACATACCACCACTGAGGAAGAGTTCACCTCGGGCAGCTGAGGTGGGACTTGGGCCAACAACTCAGAAGGCGGCACTGGGCGCTTTGGGTCCCTGCGCCTTCTGCTGCATTTTCTTTTGAGGCTGGGAGGCTTGGTTTTTATTAAAACTTCCCCTGCCTTTGCCTCGAAAGGACTGACGGTTATGAAACTGGCGTTTATTAACACCCCTTCGAGAGGGGATAGGAGGAGGCCGAGCCAATTTAATGGCTCACCTAGTCTTTTGTGTAGCCTCTAGAGTCTGTTCCACTTGAGGGCCGAAAAGATACACACTGTCAAAAGGCAACGCCATTACCTGTTGCTGTGCATCATTCGTAAAACCTGAAGTGTGCAGCCAGGAATGATGGTGGGTACAAATGCCTGCTGCCGCCGCTCGGGAAGCAGTATCAAAAGTGTCCATAGCTGCTTTATCCTGCTGGTTGTTGGACTCGATACCCCTGGTTATGGTTTGAAGAAGCTCCGAATTTGTGTCCAACTCCGGTAGAGCTTCAACCATTTGAGTGAATGCCAAAGGATATACTCATATTGAGAGAAATAGCCTTGGTAGCTAGCAATATGCATACCTAGGGTGGAAGCAGCAAAGACTCTCTTACCTAAAGTATCTATCTTATGAGATTCTTTGTTAATAGGTCGAGCTGTAGTAGTCTGGGGAAGGATGACCTTATCATTCTCTGCCAAGACTACAATAGGATCCGCAAAGGCTTTGGATGCCAAAATGGGTCGATCCTTGGAAGCAGAGTGTTTCCTATCTATGGACTTAGCCACCGAAGGAATGAGAGCAGGATTATTCCATACCATTTGAGACAGCGTCTCAAAGGAGGGCTATACCGGAGGAGTCAAATCCATAGGGATCTCCGGAAAATGGAGATATTGGAGCCTTAGCAATTTCCCAGGATCGATGTCTGTAGTTTGGAGAGAAAGGGTGGAAATCAAGTTTTTTCAGCAGAGACTTAAGACAGGCCCTCGACCACAGGCTCTGCAGCAGGAATAGATCCTGTTTCTTCCACTTCATGACCCAGCCTAAAGTCTGGGTCAGGCTCAATGTCATCTCCTGACAGTCCAGGAGGGACTGTATGGACAGGAGAGGAGTGAAAATCAGAAGGAAATGAGGAAAGAAAAGGGTTGAAGGAGGAGTCCTGAAGGTTGGATGATGTCCTAACAGGCCTTGGCGCTGAAACAACGCACGGCACCGAGGAAGCGCATGGCACCGAGAGGCCACACGGTGCTGGGCCGCACGGTGCCAAGAAGCCAAACGGCGCTGACAAAGCGCACGGTGCCGAGGATGGCACCGACAAGGTGCATGGTGCCGAGGGCGGCACTGATGAAGCGCATGGTGCCGTGATACTCAACGGTGCTGAAGACGGCACCGACAGACGCATCAGCACCGAAGACGGTGCCGAGCGTGCCATTGATGCCGAGGGCGTTGAAAACATCCCAAGACTCCGAAAAACAGGATTTGAGGAGAAAGAAGGATGAAGACCAGGAGATAGAGGCATCAGTGAGGCCCCTGCGCCGCAGCCATGTGGGGGGGGGGACACCTAAGCACAGAGTCGATGGCACTGAAGGCAGTGCCCGCGTGACTAGGGAGGCCCAACCACCCTACCTGATCTCCCAGAAAACCCGAAGGCCTCTGAGTGACTGAGCCAGGCAGCTGGACCAACCTCCGAGCCCATTGCTCCATAAGAGCAGCCCACTGATGAAACTGCTCATCTGAAGACCTACCGGAGGGCAGGGTAGGGCTCCGATGTCGAAGACATCGGCTACCAGAAGCAGAAGTCATCTACTCCGAAGGAGGAGACTGGCAACTAGCCCCAATAACTGACCGTCTACGCGCAGACATATCAGAGAGTGACCTTGAGTGATGCCTTCTCTTTTTTGACCTGTGGGCAGAAGAAGAGCTCGAGGCCGAACGGTGCCGAGAATGCGACCGTTTACATTTATGCGTTCGAGGGGACTGCCCACCCCCTCGGGCACTGTCCTGTCCGTTGTCAGACCCCCCCCCCCGGAGAAGGCGGCAGACCGGACCCAGCCCGGCTGACTGAACAGCTTTCATACAAAGTCTCCCTACTGTCACCTGACCCACTCATGGTCGACTGTCAATGTAGGCTGAGACTTCTTGCTATATAAGAATAAATAAACTAAGCGATACTTTATTCGAGATATTACTACAAAACAATAAAACTGAAAAACTATGCTGCTAGTTTGAAGTTTGACTCCCGACGGGCGAGCGACGTCGTCACTGAAGTACACTCGATGGTGGGAAAAAAGGAATTGAGGTGGTTGGAGGGTCAACGCTGGGATAGTCATTACCGCACGAGCTGAGGCTCACGGTGCCGCTCCTCGCAGTTCCACTCCTCGTGGCTCCATCTCTGGCGCCGACCCTCTAACAAAAAGTTGCTCCTGTTGGGTCCTAATGCCTCTGGCACAGTCCCATTAGTGTGAATGAGTGGTGGAGACTTATGTCCAGGAAGATCAGTGGGGGAATTCAAGAATGCATGGGACAGACATAAGGCAGTTCTAGTGGGGGGTAGGAGGAAGTAGGCTGTTGGTTAACTAAGATCTGCAGCTTATCCATCAGGTAGGAAAATGGGCAGACTAGGTAGACCAAGCAGTCCTTATCTGCCATCAAATTCTACGGTTCTGTGTTTCTATGTAAGCGATAAAGGATAGAAAAAGAGTTCGGTGCCGCACTAAAATGAAGGATGTTAAAATAATAAAATGGTACCGAGAAAAGCCGGTGTCGTGTGGTACAGCGTGGAACTTAGGAAAGTACTGTGACACAGTTTCAAGGACAAAGCTCCCAAAGTGTGTACCTGACAGTGGGAAAGACAGACCTGAGGAAGACAGTGGGCTGGCACTGGTTACTGAGCAACCCTTGAGTGCAATGTCACGTCTGTCTTGTGGGCAGCACCAGCAACAACATCAGACCCCTAGGCTGCAAAAGACTTTGCTCCCGTATGGGCTTAGTGCCCCTGATCCTAGACCCATAAGTGGGAATGAATGGTAAAGACTGATTCTTGTAAGATCAGTTCGCATCTCCGGCACAACTATGGGAAGATGAGTCTCTGACGGGTCCCAGACACCATATGTTTTGGAGGCTCTGACAATGGGCACCAACTCCAACAGGAAGGCATCCACAGTAAGAGTCACCTGAGGCTCTGGTTGGGAAGAAGGGGAAGCCCTGGAGGAGACTGTCCTCCACTGACCAGCATGTGAGTGACAGAACAAGGGGCTTGGCCACCTAACTGGGGTAGGTCTGAGGGTGCGATGCTTGTCACCACTGTGCACTGAGCAGCCACCGAGTCATTCTCATGTGCAACTGTTCCAGGGGCACTGAGGAGGATATCATACCCAGCATGCTGAATGGAGTGGGCTTGTACAGTCTTGCACTCCACGATGTAACATCATCTGCAGAATTGGATGCAGTCTACTCTCTGAAAGAAAGGCCCAAGCTTTGGTTGTATCCAGGAGAGCTATCAACAGCAGTTGCTGTGAGGGTTGGAGATGAGACTTCTCGAGTTTCAGCAGAACCCCATCAAGGTGAGGAACTGAGTGGATGTGGTCACTGCTTGTTCTGTCTCCTGCCTGCACAAGCTGGCAATTAACCAGTCCAGGTAAGGAAAGACTTGGGGGTCCTAACTTTCCCAGGTGAGCTGCAAGTACTGCAAAGCATTTTGTAAAGATTCATGGTGCTGAGGACAGCCCAAAAGGCAGAACTCTGAATTGGTAATGTTGCCCCAGTATGATGAAATGGAGGCATCTATGGTGAATGGGGTGTTCCAGTATGTGCTGGTATGAATCCTGCATATCCAGGGACACTAACCAATCCTGAGGTTTCAGGAAAGGAAGCAGAAAACCCAGAGAAATCATTTTGAATTTTTATTCAATATTCTGTTCTGAGGTCAAGAATAAGGCGCATGCCCCCGACTTCTTTGGTGCAAGGAAGTCGTGGGAGTAGAAGCCTGTGTTTCACTCTGACTCTGGCAGTACTTTCACTGCGTTGTTGCTCAGAAGGTCCGCAATCTCAAGCGCCAGATGCTCTGCCATATGAGCTAATAAGAGGGGCTGCCCTCTGGGTGGATAGTCCAGAGGGATTTCTGCAAAGTCCACAGAGTATTCCTCTCCGATGATCCTGAGAACTCACTTGTCTATTGTAATGGACTCCCACTGATGGTAAAACTGGGTCAGGTGTCCCCTACTGGGGAGGAGAGGTCTGCCTTGGGCACCTGAGGCAAGACCAGGGCCGGAGCTTCAGAGGGTGGCACTAGGTGCTTTTTGGTGCCTGTGCCTTCAGCTGTGCCTTTTTCTGAGGCTGGGGAGGCAGAGTTTTGTTTTGAGCTCCCCTGCCCGTTCCATGAAATGACTGCTTGTTCTGAAAGAAACGTCCTTTACCCTTTGAAAGTCTTAAGGATTGTCATAGTTTCATGAGATGCCTTTAGAGACTTCTCTACCTGCTATTCAAACAGGTAAGCTCCATCAGAGGGAATGTTCCTAAACTGCTGAATATTTTGAGAAAAAAAAACAGACGTTCACAGCCAGGAATGCCGCCTGATGCAAATGTCTGTAGCAGTAAAGTGAGAGGAATCCATAGCGGCTTTGTGCTGATGACTGTTGGACTCAGTGCCTTGTTTGATAGCAAAAGATCTAGTTTTCATTTCATTTATTCATTTGTTAACCCAGTTGGTGCGCTGATCTGAAGACCTTTTTCAGGCACGGCACGGGCCAGTACTGGTTTAGCCTCTGAATATGAAAATTATGTACGCACTGTAATTTTTGATCTTACAGAATATCTTCACCATTGTCACTGGTGGGTCTGTGCTGGGGGTGCTAGGACCCTGTGAGAGAGTACAGCTTTAACATTTTAGAGCTACAGAACAGACGTTGGGGACGGTGCCACCCACAAGAGGATGCATGATATGGCACTCACAGGCTGGTCAGTAATTGATGCCAGCCCCCTGGTCTCCTCAGTTCTGTTTGCCAGGAGAGGAAACAAAGGGTAAGAAAAAGGAAAGGATGGGGTAAGGTTGCCCAAGGGATAGAAAAAGGATATAGGATATAAAAAGAACAAAGCAATAAAACCCAACTACCAGAGAGGAGAAAGAAGTGGTTAAGAGAGAGAGAGGGCCTGGGTAGGGGGTTAAAAGATGACCAGGACAACCAGACAGGAGAGAGAGAGAGAGAGAGAGAGAGAGAGAGGAAAGAGTGTGCAGCGGGAATACTAAACTCCCAGTAGGAGAGCAGTGCTTTCAGAAGAGTTGGCTTGCTCGCAACTGCAGGGAAATTTACCTATGCTCCCCTGCAGATTATACGACTTCTAAGTGAAGTCAAAGGTCCCAGAAATCCTATATGACCAAACAAAAGTATGGAATGAATGCCTGAGGAAGATTCCACTTCCCTGAATGACAAAGGAATGGTAGTAGAACTATGAGCCTTGAAACTGTTACCAGCAGGGGTTCTCCACGTGCAGATACGTGAACTGCAGAGGGGTCAGAGGCTCAGGGATCCCATATAACCAATGCAGAAATATGAGATGCAATTTACTGAAAGAGACCGGTTTCCCTGAAGCATGGTAATCAGAAGAGACAGGACCCATGAAATGCCCTACTAGCCAAGGTTCTTGCACCGAGAAGACACCTAGGAGTTCAAAAGCTAATGGAGTAATCCTGAGAAGGGAAGGAAAACAAAACTGGAGGAGGGGGGCCCTGCTAGAAAGGGCAGATACCAACTGAGAGAATCAGATATCCTACGATTCTCAGACCACATCTTCCCTTTTCCTTACTACAACATTCCCCAGAGGGAATAAAGTAACAGAAAGAAAAATGTAGCAGGCTAGCTAGAAAGGAAGCACAGGAGACAGAACGCAAGGAAAAAAGGAGAGCTGCACTAGGTGGAGTCTGGGCTGGAATTCTACGATATGTCTCCTGGTCCTCTTCTATGCCTGCTCTACTGCATGCCTTTTCATTTAAGAGTGGGAAGAAAAAGGGAAGCTTCTCCAACAGCAAACAGCTACAGACTCCATTTTCTTTTTTTTTTTTAATACATTGAGGAGAAGGGAGTGGAGCAACTAGGGGAGAAAGAAAAAAAATTTTTTTTTAATATATATATATATATATATTTTTTTTTTAGGGCCACAAAAGAGGTAAAACAGTCCTCTGTGGTGTACCGCCCCCCATGTGCCTCCCTCTTTTTTTTTTTTTTATCTGGAGCACCTAGCAAGGGTGGCAGAAGGTGAGAAAGAGAAGGAGAGGAAAAAAAAACTGTCCAGAAGCCTGGCCACTGAGGGGGAAGGTGGGCAGCGTGCAGTAATGAATGGTGAAGATATTCTGGAAGATCAAGAGTTACAGTGAGTACATAATTTTAATATCTTCCAAGAATTAATCTTCACCATTCATTACTGGTGGGTCAGAGTGCCACGCTTACCACCAAGGGCGGTGTTGGCCAATGCTGAGGGGAAAAAAAACAGAGAAGCGGGGGGCCCCTTATGGGCCTGGTGAGTCCCGTAGTTGGTCAGAGGCAGCCGGAGGCTGCTGTGGCTTGGGAACAGGAATGCACCTTACAAGCTCATGCCTCGCCCTGCGGGAGAAGTGGGCCCCTGGAACCATGAGGCAATCACTCTATGCCAGGCCAAGGGTGATAGATGGAAATTACGTACCTACTGTAATTCTGGATCTTCTTGGACAAAGTCTCCACCACTCATTCACACTGATGGGGGTATGCCAGAGGTGCTAGGAGCTAGCAGGAGCAAACTTTTAAGGAGGGCCAATGTCGAGATGGGGCTGCAAGGAAGTGGCACAGTGAGCCAGGTGCATGCAGTATAGACTGTCTCGGCATCGACCCTCCAACCGCCTCAGTACCTTTTTTTCCAAGGAGGTGCAGCATAACTAACCTAGAGAGGATTAACCTAAAAACCAGACATAAGATAGGCCGAATGACCAGTGTAAGAAGGGTCAACAACAAAGTCTTCACAGCTCAGCCATTGAGGGAGTGAAGACCAGAAAACAGAGAAGTGAGCTTGGGGGATGGTGGGTGGGCATGTGAATGAGTGGTGGAGACTTCATCCAAGAAGATCAAGAATTACAGTAGGTACATAATTTCCATATCTTCCTGGACATAAAGTCTCCACCACTCATTCACACTGATGGGAGAGTACTGAGCTAAATGATCCCCCGAGACAGGCGGCAGGAGAGAAAGGAGCTCACTTTCTTAGGACAGAAGTCTGTTAAGAACTGTCCTTCCAAATGACTGATGTCGTCTGGCATGGACGTCCAAGATATAGTGCTTAACAAACGTATGCATGGAGCTCCAGGTAGCCACATTGGTAGCTGCAATGGGGACATTACGGATTTCCGCCAGAGATGCCGTGGTTGCTCTGGTAGAGTGAGCGTACACTCTACCTTCCAGCTTGACCCGTGCCATAGAATAGCAGTGGCGAAGGCATGCCACCAGCCACGCTGAAATACACCTGACAGTAACAGGTTGACCCAGCCGGGTCGCACTGAAGGAAACAAACAGTTGTTGAGCCTTGTGAATTTCCTTTGTTCTAGTGAGATAGAACTGTAATGCTCTTTTTATATCCAGGGAATGAAGGGTACGTTCCCCTTCTTTCTGGAAATTTGCAAAGTAGGTAGGAAGGACTAAAGGTTGATTTAGATGGAACTCTTGAGACCACTTTAGGTCGAAACGTAGGATGAGTCCTAAGAACTACTTAGTCCTTGTGAAATACAGTATGGGGTGGGGGGTCTGTGATTAATGCATGTATTTCAGAAACCCTACAAGCAGAAGTAATGGCCACCAGGAAGACCGTTTTCCAAGTGAGGAATTTCAACTCGCAAGTAGCTAGAGGCTCGAAAGGTTTACAAGTGAGCATGTCTAGCACAAGGTTAAAGTCCCAGGCTACAACTGGATGTCTAATAGGAGGTCTAGTATGCAGAATCCCTTTAAGAAATCTCTTAACTATGGGCAGCTGAGCCAGCAACATGGAAAGTACTAGCTCATGATATACCAAAATGGCACAAAGATGAACTTTGACTGTGGAGTATTGCAGACCTGTGTTTGAGAGATCTAAGAGATACTCCAGGACTTTATTCAGTGGGCAGGAAAAAGGATTCCAAGAGGATTTTGCACACCAGATAGAGAAACGCTTCCATTTAGCTGTGTAGGTTTTCTGGTGGCCGGCTTGCGCGCGGCCAAGAGAATATCTGAAACTCTACGAGAAACATTAAATCTATTTACCTCTATCTCCTCAGGAGCCAAGCGTGAAGGTGAAGCGACCTCAGGTTGGTATGGACCACAGGACCATGGGTCAGAAGATTTGTTTAAAGGGGAAGCAGTTTCGGGGACGTTTCCGACAGTCTGTTGATTAGAGGGAACCAGATCTGTCGAGGCCAGAACAGGTCAATGAGAATAATTCTACCCCCGAGTCTCCAGTTTGAGCAGTACCCTCTGAAATAGAGGAAGAGGAAGAAATGCGTATAGAAAGCATTTTGTCCACCACAGCCTGAGTGCATCGTGACAAAAAACGCCAGGTCCTGGATTTTTGGAGCAGAAAAGAGGCAGTTTTGCATTGAGTGGGGATGCAAAAAGGTCCAGGTCCAGAGTTCCCCACTCTTTGAAGAGTGACTGAATGACGGTTGAGTCGAGAGACCACTCGTGAGGATCTGCCTCCGTTCTTCTGAGATGGTCTGCCAGCTCATTTTGTACTCCTGGCAGGTAAAATGCCTGAATCAGAACCTTGTGCTCCAGGCACCTTTCCTGCACTCTCTTTGCTTCCCTGCATAATGGGTAAGAGTGTGCACCACCCTGTATGTTTATGTAGTACATCACTGCCTTGTCCATTTGAAGGAGAACGTTCTTGTGGCAGAGTATGTCCTTCGAAGCTCGGAGTGTATAGAGGATGGCTCTCATTTCCAAGATGTTTATGTAAAGTTGAGACTCATCCTGAGGCCACGTACTCTGGGTGTGGAGATCCCCGGCAGTGAGCTCCCCAACCCATCAGGGACGCATCCGTGGTAATGGAAATCTGATGATCCAGAGGGGCGAAGGGATATCCTTCCAGAAGGTTGTCCTCCTGAGACCACCAGGTCAGTGACCTCTTCAGAGGTTCCGTCACTTTGATGAGAAAGAACTGAGGATGAGTGGTTGGGAACCAATGAGTACTGAGCATCCACTGAGAGGTTCTCATGTGAAGACTAGCCAAGGGTACAGTGAACACCGAGGATGCCATGAGGCCCAGCATCCATTGCATCGAGACAGCTTGAACAGAGCCGTGTTCTCTTATCTGTAAGATATCGTTCCTTCTGTCCTCTGGAAGAAAAGCTTTCACACACGAAGTGTCCAGAAGAGTTCCTATGAAGAGGAGCTTCTAGGAGGGCTGCAGTTGTGATTTCTTGAGGTTCGGCAGGACTTCCATGGACGTGAGGAAGTCTGAGGCTGTGGCCCCAGCCTCCAGTCTCTTGCCTGGTGGGACTTGCTAGAAGCCAGTCATCCAGATATGGGAATACTTGGATTCCGATTTTCCTTAGATGTGCCACGAGAACTGCACAACACTTTGTAAAAACTCGAGGTGCCAAGGACAGCCCAAAGGGCAGGACTCTGAACTGATAGTGTTGACCCAATGCCATGAACCTTAGGTATTTGTGGTGATGTGGGTGTATGAGAATGTGCTGGTAGGCATCCTGCATGTCCAGGGAGGCTAGCCAATCATGTTGATGAATCAAAGGTAGCAGGGTACCGAGTGATATCATCCTGAACTTTTCCTTGTGAAGGAATTTGTTTAACTTTCTCAGATCCAGAATAGGGCGCATGCCGCCGGTTTTCTTTGGGACCAGAAAGTAATGGGAGTAGAAACTGTGTTTCGTTGATCCAGCGGAACTACTTCTACTGCCCTGTTGTTCAGAAGGCCTTGTACCTCGGAAGCAAGAAGGTCGGACTGTACTGCAGACAGCCTGGGCTGTCGTTTGGGAGGATGATCCGGAGGGGTGTCTGACAGATTGAGAGAGTACCCCTTGTGGATTATCCTGAGGACCCATTGCCTGATGTTATAGATTTCCACTGGTTGTAGAACTGAGTCAGACGTCCTCCTACTGTTGAGGAAGAGGGCAGCTGAGGTGGGACCTTGGCCAGAAACTCAGAAGGTGGCACTGGGTGCTTTTGGGCCTTGTGCCTTTTGCTGCATTTTCTTTTGCGGCTGAGGATTCTGGTTTCTGTTAAAACCTTCTCTGCCTTTGCCCCGAAAGGACTGACGGTTGTTAAACTGACGCTTGTTCGCACCCCCTCGAGAGGGAGCGGGCAGAGGTCTGGCTGTCTTAATGGCAGACCTAGTCTTCCATGTGGCCTCTAGTGCTCGTTCCACCTGAAGCCCAAACAGATGCTTGCCGTCGAAAGGTAAGGCCATGACTTGCTGTTCGGCGTCATTCGTGAAGCCTGAAGTACGCAGCCAAGAGTGGAGACAGGTGCAAATGCTAGCTGCCGCCGCTCGGAAAGCGGTATTGAAAGCGTCCATTGCAGCTTTAACTTGTTGGTTATTGGACTCGATATCCCTAGTTATGGTCTGAAGTAGCTCTGAGTTAACCTCCGATTCGGGCAGAGCTTCTACCATTGCTTTGAGTGAATGCCAAAGAACATATTCATATTGTGAAAAATAGCCCTGGTAGCTGGCAATACACATGCTCAGGGTTGAGGCAGCAAAGACTCTCTTACCCAAGGTGTCTATCTTGCAAGATTCTTTGTTAATAGGATGGGCTATAGATTTCTGATTGAGGACAGCCCTATCAATCTCTGCCAGGACCATGATGGCATCAGCAAAAGCTTGAGAGGCCAAAATGGGGCGATCCTTGGGAGGGGCATATTTCCTGTCTATGGACTTGGCCACAGAATGAATAAGCGCCAGACTCTTCCACACCATCTGGGAAAGAGTCTCAAAAGAGGGCTGTACCAGAGGGGTTAAATACAAAGGGATTTCCGGAACATGTAGATATTGTAGACACAGAAGCTTCCCAGGATCTATTTCCATGGACTGGAGAGAAAGAGTAGAATTTAAGTTTTTGAGCAGAGACTTAAAGGAAATGTCCTCAACAATAGGCTCTGCATGAGGATCGACCCCTGCCCCCAGGGCCGAATCGGCATCAACATCATCACCCAGCCGAAGATCTGGATCAGGCTCAAAATCATCTCCTGACAGTCCAGGGGGGACTGCATGTACCAGAACAGGATGAGAACCAGGAGGAAGAAGAGAAGGAGAAAGAATCAGAGTTGAAAACCTCTGGAAACTAGATGGCACCATACACATCCCCGGCACTGCTGAAGAGAACAGCGCCGAGAACAGAGAGGGCGCCGACATAGAAAATGGCGTCGCACCTGGAGCCGACAAGGAGCGCGACACCTCACACGGTGCCGACGCCACCCCTGGCACCGACGGGTAGTGAGTCACCATACGTGGCACCAATGCCAGCCCCGGTGCTGAGGATGGCATCAACAGAGCATGCGGCACCACAGACGGTGCCGACACCACTCGTGGCTCCGCAAAAGACCTCGGTGAGCGGCACCACAGTCGACAGCACCGTCACAGAAGTCTGCGATTTGAAGTTAAAGGATAAAAAATGGCAGGAGATAAAGGCATCGGTGTGGATCCCTGTGCCGCAGCCATGTGAGGGGGATAGACACCAGAGCTCGGAATTGACGGCACCGAAGAAGGCAATGCTCAATTAAGAAGTCCAAAATGCACCACCTGCCATTCTGAAATCGACAGGCCCGAAAGCCCCGGTGATGGACTGGCTGGTTCGGGCAGTCGGGACAACGTCCGAGCTCACTGCTCCATAAGAGCAGTCCAATGGTGAAACTGCTCATCAGAAGCCCCTCCAATAGGCGGAGAGGAGCTCTGGTGTCGAAGAGGTCGGCTACCAGAGACAGAAACCGGTGACTCCAAAAGAGGCGGAGACCGGCTCCTGACCCTAATAACTGACCGCTCACGTAGACATACTACTAGAAGGTGACCTCGAGTGATGCTGTTTTTTTCTTTGACCTGTGGGCCGAAGAAGAACTCGAGGGTGAACAGTGCCGAGAATGGGACCGTTTCTTTTTATGCTTTCGGGGAGACCGCCTATCTCCCCAAGAATTGGACCATCCGTTGTCAGACCACCCCCTCTGGGGAGGGTGGAGGACCAGACCCGGCCCGGCTGACTGAACAGCTTTCATAAGAAATCTCCCAACCGTCACCTGCCCCACTTATGGTCGACTCCATCAATGGAGGGCTGAAAACTACTCTCTGGTACAAGTAAGAATTTATTAAAATATAATCAGTACTTATTTGATAAAATACAAAATAATAAAACTGAAAACTAAGCTGCTAGTTTGAAGTTTGACTCCTGGTGGGCAAGCAACATCATCACTGAAGTGTACTCAAAGGTGGGGGAAAAAAGGAACTGAGGCGGTTGGAGGGTCGACACCGAGATAGTCTATGCTGCATGCACCTGGCTTACGGTACCGCTTCCTCGTGGCCCTGTCTCTACATTGGCCCTCCTGAAAAGTTTGCTTCCACTGAGTCCTAGTGCCTCTGGCATACTCCCATCAGTGTGAATAAGTGGTGGAGACTATGTCCAGGAAGATCCTGGAGAGACAAAGCTACACCACTCGCCTAATGCAGACTGCAGTTCCCACCAACCTGGAGGCTACCTCACTGGTGTCATAGGATGCCCTTGCTTGGTGTCTCGCCAGATCAAGGACCTGTGCAGAAAGGCATATGGCTTGTTTGGTATGCTCACAGTCTGGCACGGATACCAGGAGCTGTCCCAGCATCGCCCACAGGTGCCTGCCATAGGATGCCTGGTGCACTTGGTGTGCTGAGATGCACAACATGGTGCATGTTGCCGAGAAAACTCTTCGACCCTAGGCATCAAATTCAGCAGAGTCTGACTCTGGGGGAACCGTCATGCACTTGGTGCCTATGCCCAGAGGGGCTGTCCATGAGCTGGAGCCCAGATGTGGGGTGTGGCACAACTCGTGGAGACTCCATTGGTATGCAATACCTGCACTGGGTGCCCCTCAGGGCTGGAGAAGGTAGAGGGATGGAGCCAAATGACTCTAGACACCTCCGCAAAAGACCTAGGCCATGGAGGTGTGACTGTATAGTCATGACTGTACTCCACAAGGAAGGACAGCATCAGATGAGCAAGATTACGGCCTGAAAAAAAGGGTAGTCACAACTCCATCAACATCTCCACAAGGAAATGTAAATTAGGTACCTATCATAATTCTTGATCTTCCTGTGTATCTTCACCATTCATCACTATTGGGGTACCAGCCAGAGGTGCAAGACCCTGTGGGATGCTCTGCTTAGAAAAAAGCTTAACTGCTTTTTTTTTTTTGTGTATTCTTTTTTCTGCCTCCTCATGCTTGCGGGTCCCCACTCCTTCAGGCTCTGCAAGTCTCCCAATAGCCCCTCCTGTCCTAACCCGGCCCTCCTCTAACTCCTCAGATCTCAGCCGATCACTGGGATATCCCAGCTGCATCCTTTGCTGGGGGGCCTCTCTTCTGAGGGGGAAGGCACCAGGGGGAGAGGGATGACCCCAGCACACTCTTCTTAGGGCCTGGAGATGCTACCGTGGAGAAGGAGGCCCCAGGAAGGCACTGGAGGCAACCGGGGACAGAGAGCCATCATCCAGTGTCCAGCGAGCAGCATTTCCGCTTTTCTGGTGTTCCCCCTTCATGCGATCCCTCTGTTGTGCCCCCAGTCTCCACCAGGGGCTGCTGCAGAGCGATCATGTGTCCCTAACCCTCCCCAGGGGAGGACAGCAGTCCTATGGATGCTCAATCCAACCCCCTTCCCCTGCCGACCCCCGGCGCCTGAGCCCGCTCCCGAACCCGGGTCACTGGCGTGGTTCAAGGTGTGGCATCCAGCGCTTCAGCCCTCTGTGCCACCAGGCTGCTTAACTGCTTTAAGAGAGAAGGATGCTGTTGGCAATGGCGCCGCCCTCGAGGCCGACGCATTGTGTGGTGCTCACGGGTTGGCCAGTAACTGACGCCGTCCCTTCCACTCCCTCAGTTCTGCTTGCCAGAGAGGAAAGTAGATAAGAGATAAATAAAGGGTGGAGGGTGGGCAAGGCAGCCCAAAGGGATAGCACAAGGAAAGAATATGAACTGAAAAAGGAATAAACCTACAGGAGAGGACAGATGATTTTTTTTTTTTAAATTGGGCCTAAGAGGGTATGGACTGGGGCCCCAACCTTTGGCAGAACCCAGAAGAAAGAAGGAGGAGGAGGAAGAGAGGGAAGCAAATGGGAGGCTAAAAAAAATTAACACTCCCTCTCACCATTCCCCTGTGGGCACAAAACAACTGATGTTGCTCGGTTCAGTTCCTTATACGAGACCCCCCTTTTCTTTTCTTTTTTTTTTAAACCTGCAGGGCCTAGCCCACAGCTGGGAACTGAAATCTAGGAGAGGGAAACTACCCTTGCAAGAAAAGGGGGTTGAGGAAACACTGCCAGCAATAGCTTTGAATGCAAAACAAGGGTATGGTGGGTAATGGATCAATGTTCTTATTGGAACTTCTTCAGCCCCCACAAGAGGCTCTGAATACAACTGTATAAAATGGGGGGGGCCCCTTGACAAGTTCAAAACAAGTTCTCTGTGATGTAATTTCTTATTCAATGTGCTCTGTTTGGTACTGGGGAAATCTGCTTTTAAGCACTAAATTCATTTCTTAGAAAATTATATCAACCCCTCTGTACCATCTTTTAGGTACAGAGGGGTTGATATAATGGAGGAAACCTTTTCTAAAAAAGCAATTAAAAATGAATTTAGTGCTTAAAAGCAGATTTCCCCAGTACCAAACAGAGCACATTGAATAAGAGCATTGAATGTTATTTTTGGCTTTTTTAGAAAAAAAACTATTACTACTACAGTAACGGCCTGCATTTTTTCTAAGAAAAATAGAGGATACAGTATCTACAAGTCTATATCCCCGTGAACAAGCCCATTTTGTGGGTGAAACATAGGGGACTGTACACAATAAAAAAGAAATTACATCACAGAGAACTTGTTTTGAATTTGTCAATGCCCCCCATTTTGTACAGCAATAGCTTTGACCCACTAGGGAAGCACTAGTCCTTGATGCCCCCTCTCTCCCTTCTCCATTTTATGGCTAGGAGGGGGGAAGGGGGGTCCAAGAGATAACCCCCCATTTCCCACCTAATTTCAGATAAGGTCCAAGGACTCGGGGCAGAAGGAGATCCCATATCCCACACCACCGAGTAGGAGACCTGATGAGACAGGACCCTGTACGCATCCTGATCTCAGTGTCTAAGGATTTAGACTTCTAGCAGTGGGCCTCTGAAGAGGTTGTGACAAGGTAGAATAGGACCCTGTCCCAGTTGTTATGGAGAAAGTGTTTAAATGCAAGGATCTGTTCTTTCCTTTTCCTGTCTCGTCTGGTTGCGCAACCAAGTTTTCCTGTGAGAACTAGGATTTGATCACCCTGACAGTCTCGCAATTATTTGCCTCTCGCTATCGCTCAGTCTTCCCTTGCTGTCTGTCTTTTCCTCCCTTGCATATCTGCTGATATAAAAATATATGCAAATCATTATGTGGAAATGTAACTGATATTGGGATCCCTCTGTTTAGAAATTATATAGTGTTACTGTTAAAATGTATATAACTATAGTTTGAGAGGATTGCAGAGAGCTATTGGACATTCAAGGGGTTACTTGAGTGCAATTTTTAAGCCTTTTGCAGAAGAGCTGTGGAAAAGGGGCCTCAGCTCAGGCACACTGTGTTCTGCCAGCACCTGCCTGAAATACAAGAAATGGAAATTACATACCTATCGTAATTCTTGATCTTCTTGGACGAAGTCTCCATCACTCATTCACACTAATGAGAATACGCCGGAGATGATAGGACCCAGCGGGAGCCAAAAATCTTCAGGAGGGCTGGTGCCTAGGTAGGGCCGCGAGGAGTGGCACCGTGAGCTCAGCTCGCGCTGTATAGGCTACCTTGGCGTCGATCCTCCAACCACCTCAGTATCTTTTTTACAGAGGAGGTGCAGCGTAAACGAACCTAGTGAAACTAACCTATATCGGACATAAGATAGTCCGAATGACCTGTGTAAGAAGGGTCAACTCAACAGTCTTCGCAGCCCAACAACGAGGGGGTGAAGACCAGAACAGGATGAGTAAGCTCGGGTGATGGTGGGTTGTCATGTGAATGAGTGGTTGAGACTTCGTTCAAAAAGATCAAGAATTATGGTAGGTACGTAATTTCCATATCTTCCTGGACATAAAGTCTCCACTACTCATTCACACTAATGGGAGAGTACTGAGCTAGAATAATCCCCTGAGACGGACGGCAGGAGACAGGAGCTCACTTCAGGACAGAAGTCCATTAAGAATTGTCCTGCCAAAGGACTGATGCTGCCTGGCATGTACATTCAAAGTGTAATGCTTTACAAAAGTGTGCACGGAGCTCCAAGTGGCCGCACTGCAGATGTCCGCAATGGGCATGTTCCAGATTTCTGCCAGAGATGACGCAACTACTCTGGTAGAATGAGCGTATGCTCTGCCTTCCAGTTTCACCTGTGCCATGGAGTAGCACTGGCGAAGGCATGCAACTAGCCATGCTGAAATGCATCTGATAGCAACAGGCTGACCCAGCCAGGCTGTGCTGAAGGAGACAAACAATTGTTTTGATGTGCAGATTTCTTTAGTTCTGTCTAAATAGAATCGCAAAGCTCTCTTCACATCCAGAGAATGCAGGGTACGCTCCCCCTCATTCTGGAAGTTTGCAAAGTATGTTGGAAGGACCAAAGGCTGATTCAGATGAAATTCAGTGACAACTTTGGGTAGAAACTTAGGGTGGGTCCTAAAAAGCACCTTGTCTTTGTGAAATACAGTATACGGATGGTCTGTGACTAAAGCATGTATTTCAGACACTCTGCGTACGGAAGTGGTGGTTACAAGGAAGGCAGTCTTCCAAGTCAGAAACTTCAGCTCACAAGTAGCTATGGACTCGTAAGGTTTAAGGGTGAGCATGTCTAGCACAAGGTTAATGTCCCAGGCGGCTACTGGTTGTCTGACCGGTGGCCTGGCATGCAAAATGCCCTTAAGAAAACTCTTGACCACAGGTAGCTGAGCCAGAGACACGGAGTGTACGGGCTCATGGTACACTGAGATCGCACAAAGGTGAACCTTCACGGTTGAGTATTGCAGGCCTGTGTTCGAGAGATCTAGAAGATACTCTAGGACCTTGTTTGTTGGGCAGGAAAATGGATTCCAACAGGATTTTGCACACCAGATGGATAACCGCTTCCATTCAACTGTGTAAGTTTTTCAGGTAGCTGGCTTGCATGCAGCTAACAGAATATCTGAGACCCTACATGAAATGTTAAACCTGTTCACCTCTATCTCTTCAGGAGCCAGGTATGGAGGTGAAGGGACTTCAGGTTGGGATGGACCACAGGGCCCTGAGTCAGCAGGTTCGTAAGAAGTGGAAGCTGTCTTGGAGAAGTTTCTGATAATCTGTTGATTAATGGAAACCAGATCTGATGAGGCCAGAATGAGGTGATGAGGATCATTCCAGCCCCGTGTCTCTAATTTGAGCGGCACCCTCTGAACTTGGAAAGAGGAGGAAATGTGTACAGAAAGCGCCTTGTCTATCATAGTCTGAATGCATCCTGACAAAAAACGCCAGGTCCTGGATTTCTGGAGCAGAAGAGGGGTAGTTTTTCGTTGAGTGGGGACACAAAAAGGTCCAGGTCTGGAGTTCCCCACTCTTCGAAGAGTGATTGCATGACGTTTGTGTCGGGAGACCACTCGTGAGGGTCTGTCTTTGTTCTGCTGAGACGATCTGCCAGATCGTTCAGTACTCCCGGCAGACAGACCACCTGGATCAGAGCTTTGTGCTCCAAGCACCATTCCCACACTCTCATCATTTCCCTGCATAAGGGGTAAGAGTATGCTCCGTCCTGCTTGCTGATGTAGTACATCACTGCTTTGTTGTCCATTTAAAGGAGAATGATCTTGTGATACAGTATTTCCTTCAAGGTTCAGATTTCGTACAAGATGGCTCTCATTTCTAGAATATTTATGTGAAGCTGAGACTCATCCTGACTCCATCGACCCTGGGTGTGGAGACCCTGGCAGTGAGCTCCCCATCCCAGTAAGGACACATCCGTGGTGATGGAAATCTGGGATTCTTGGGGGGGGGGGCAATGGGATAACCTTGCAGAAGGTTGTCCTCCAGAGTCCACCAGATGAGTGACTGTTTCAGAGGCTCTGTCACCTTGATGTAGAAGGACTGTGGGTGCGTAGTTGGTGACCACCAAGTGCTGAGCATCCACTGAGTAGCCCTGATATGAAGACGAGCCAGAGGCACAGTAAAAACTGAGGATGCCATGAGACCTAGCATCTACTGCATCGAGAGAGCTTGAATCGAGTCATTCTCTCTGATGAAGTGGGTCATCTGAAGGATGTTGTGACGTCTGTCCTCCGGAAAAAAAGGCTTTTGCGTTGGAGGTACCTAGAAGGGCTCCTGTGAAGAGGAGCCATTGGGAGGGCTGTAGCTGTGACTTTCCCCAATTTAGCAGGACTCCCATAGATGTGAGGAATTTTGAAGCTATAGCTATGGCTTCCTGAGTCTCTTGTCTGGAGGGGACTTGCTAGAAGCCAATCATCCAGATAGGGGAACACCTGAATTCCGAGCTTCCTGAGATGCGCCGCGAGAACTGCAAACCACTTTGGAAAGACTCGAGGTGCCGAGGATAGCCCAAAGGGCAGGACTCTGAACTGGTAGTGTTGGCCCAATGCCACAAATCTGAGGTATTTGTGGTGGTTAGGGTGAATGAGAATGTGCTGAAAGGCGTCCTGCATGTTCAGGGAAGCCAGCCAATCGTTTTGGTGAATCAGGGGTAAGAGTGTACCAAGTGATATCATCTTGAACTTTTCCTTGTAAAGGAATCTGTTTAACTTCCTGAGATTAAGAATTGGGCGCATGCTGCCTGTTTTCTTTAGAACTAGGAAGTAATAGGAGTAGAAACCTGTGTTCCACTGATCCAGCGGGACCACTTCTACTGCACTGTTGTTTAGAAGGCCTTGAATCTCAGAAGCAACAAGGCCTGACTGAGAGACAGACAGCTTGGGCTGTCACTTGGGTAGGTGATCCAGAGGGTTTTCTGAAAGATTTAGAGAATACCCCTCGCGGATTATCCTGAGTACCCACTTGTCTGATGTGATTGACTTCCCACTGGTCGTAAAACTGAGTCAGATGCCCTCCTACTGCCGAGGAAGAGTCCCCCTCAGACAGCTGAGGTGGGACCTGGGCCAAAGTCTCGGAGGGTGGCACTAGGCACTTTGGGGCCCTGCGCCTTCTGCTGTGTTTCCTTTTCTGATTGAGGGGTTTGGTTTCTGTTGAAGCCCCCTCTGTCTTTACCATGAAAGGACTGACAGTTATGAAACTGACGCTGATTCCCACCCCTTTAAGAGGCTGCGGATGGTGATCTGGCTGTTTTGATAGCCGTTCTAGTTTTCTGTGCAGCCTCTAGCACCTGCTCAACCTGAGGACCAAACAGGTACATACTGTCAAAGAGCAAAGCCATAACTCTCTGCTGGGCATCGTTTTCGAATCCCGACGTGTGCAACCAAGAGTGGTGTCGGGTGCCTATACTGGCCGCTGCTACTCTGGAGGCAGTATCAAAGGCAACCATGGCAGCTTTGAGCTGCTGGTTATTAGATTCAATGCCTCTAGTAATGGTTTGAAGAAGCTCTGAGTTAACATTCAAATCTGGAGGAGCTTCTACTGTGGCCTTGAGCGAATGCCAGAGTGTATACTCATACTGAGAGAAGTAGCCCAGGTAGCTAGTAATGAGCATGCCCAGGGTGGATGCAGCAAAGACTCACTTTCCCAAAGTGTCAATTTTGTGAGATTCCTGGTTTATCTGATGTGCCGTAGATTCTTGCAGAAGAACGGCCCTGTCATTGTCTGCCAGAATAACTATGGCATCAGCAAAGGCTTGTGAGGCCAGAATGGGTCGATCCTTGGGAGGGGCATATTTCTTGTCTATGGACTTAGCCACGGAGGGAATAAGCACCGGATTATCCCACACTATTTGAGAGAGAGTCTCAAAAGAGGATTGCACGGGGGAAGTCAATTCCACAGGAATGTCTGGAACGTGCAGGTACTGCAAACGCAGCAGTTTCCCAGGATCGATCTCCGAAGTCTGAAGAGAGAGAGTGGTATTCACGTTTCTAAGCAGAGCTTAAAGGAAAGGTCCTCGAACAGTGGCTCTGCTGTAAGAGAAGGTTTATTTACCACCCCTATGGAGCAGTCGTCATCAAAGTCATCCTCCAATTGAATATCAGGATCAGGCTCAATATCATCTACTACTAGTCCCAAAGGGACTGTGTGAAGCTAGGAAAGGGAGGAAAAGGAGGAGGAGGAGCACTGCAAATTGGAGTCGAAAACCCTGGTGTTGCATGCGGCACCGCAGGCACTCCCGGCACTGAAAGAGAAGGTGACACTGAAAACACAGGCGGCGCCGGCACAGGATGTGGCGTTGGGTGCGGCACCAGCACAGAGTTGGTGCTGGAGCCGGTGGCGCCGAACCAGAGGTTCTCAACCCCTGACTCACTGAGGAAAGCTGAATAAATTCAGCAGGAGATAAAAGCACTGGTGTAGACCACTGTGCCACAGCCGTATGAGGGGGAAAAAACAACAGAGCGCGGCGTCAACGGCACCGAAGAAGGCGCAACACGACTAGGAAGCCCCAACTGAACTGTCTGCAGGTCTGAAACCAAAAGGCCCAAAAGCTCCAGTGACAGACTCGCTGGCTCGGGTAGACGGGACAACTGCCGAACCCACTGCTCCATAACAGCGGCCCAATGGTGAAACTGCTCAAAGGAGGACCCCCCAGAGGGCAGGGAAGGACTCCGGAGTCTAGGATGCTGGTCACCAGAAACAGAAGCCAGAGAAGACCCCGGAAGGTATGGAGTCAGGACCCTGCCACCGGTAACCGACGACTGACGCGCAGATGTACCAGAAGGCGACCTCGAGCAATGCAGTTTCTTTTTTGACCAGGAGGCCAAAGAAGAACTCGAGGCCAAGTGGTGCCAAGTTCTCGACGAAGATCGAGAATGGGACCACTTCTTTTTGTGCTTTCTGGAGGATCACCCATCCCCCCGAGCACTGGACTGCCTGAAGTCAGACTCCCCCTCCTTAGAGGGCGGTGGACCCAACCCAGCTCTGCTGACAACAGAGCTTTCATGCGAAGTCTCCCTACTGTCACCTGCCCTGTTCATGGCTGACTCCATTGAAGGAGGGTTGAAGACTTCTTCTGACAAAAATTCACTTACTAAATTTTACTTATTTATTTTTTCTTAATAAAATAATAAAACTAATCAAAACTGAAAAGACTAAAGCTGCTGTCATATAGACGTGAAGTTTCGAGTTTCGACTCCCGGCGAGAGAGCGACATCACTGAAGTCCACTCAACGGTGGGAAAAAAGGAACTGAGGAGGTTGGAAGGTTGACGCAAAGGTAGCCTATACAGCGTCAGCCAAGCTTACGGTGCCTGCTCGTGGCCCTACCTAGGCGCCGGCCCTCCTGAAGATTTTTGGCTCCCGCTAGGTCCTAGCGCCAACAGCGTAGTCCCATTTATGTGAATAAGTGGTGGAGACTTTATGTCCAGGAAGATCACTTTGGAAGATACTTGTTAAGAATGGGGGGGGGGTTGGGAAGGACTTATAAGACAGAGCTACAGCGGCTTGCAGAGGGACACACAGAGATTGAAGGAAAACTGATGAATCTGCTGTTTATTCTTCCTTTGTAAACAGTTATTCTGAACAAGTTTATTTTATTTATGTTGCTGCTAGTGTAAATAAATATTTTTTGTGAATTTTACAACTACTCCTGGTTTTTCCTATGCTTTCTGACCTGTGCCTCGATGACAGAGGCCCACCGCTGAAAAGGCAGAAAACAAGATATACCAAGTCCCTGGGTCCCCAACCCTGACAGAGGACCAGGGAGGATCCCACAGAGGTGGGGTACAACAGCAGAGCAAACCCCAGCACTGACCAAGAAGGAACCCCAGGGAGCCGAGGAAAGGGGCCAGAGCCCCCTACTTGCCCCCCTCCAAGGTGGGCCCCTGCTGCTTCCAGGAAGTGGTAGGGATCCCAGAGGTACCAGTGGGACCAGCCCACAATTGGGGATGGAGCGAAAGCAGCGATATACAGGAAGATCAAAAATTATGGTAGGCACGTAATTTACATCTCTTCCCAGCAAATAGCTCTGACCTCACCACCGGGGGCATCCAGACCCCGGAAAGGGTTCCAGACTGGGATGAAAGTGCAACCAGCCACTTGGAGGAGGCTAGATGTCCCACAGACCCCTCCTCCAGGCTGTCTCAGTGAGACAAGGTCAAGAAGAGGCCTGGTCTCCCTTAGTACACATAGTACTGAGAAGGGGCTCAGGGGGAGAGCCCAGAGGCCTTACCTTGGAGTCCCTTGTGTGGCGCTTGGCTCTGAAAAGTGAGAGGTGACCGACCCCACTTCATTGCACAGATTTCTGGGCTACAGAAGCCCACTGAAAAGCAAGTGTCAGTGGTCCATATTATGCTGCACCCCAAAGCAGGTCCAGCAGCATTCATGTCAGACCCAGATAGACATATTTCTCCCACACAGACATCGAGGCATGGGGGGAGACTCCGTCTTCTCCTTTGACTTCTTAGGCCCCTGAGACTCAAAAATGACTGAATACAGAAAATAAAAAAACAGCAAATAAGCATTTGTCAATGCCGAATGTTGTCTTGCTGGCATTGGCATTGGTAGTGCCAGAGTTAGAGATGCATAATAGGAAGGGCAGTGAAGTATTGAAGTGACGCTAACCTCACCCCCACCCTGTAGAGACCGACAGGAATTGGGGTGTGCCTTTGGGTTATCAGCTATAACGCTCATGCCATTGTACCTCACCCTATCCTGTAGACACTGACAAGTGTCGTGGTGTGCTTTGGGGTCTTTAGGTGTTATACTTACCCCATTCCTAAGGAAATATGCTGAGGTGGGTGCAGTATAGGAGAATGGGGTGAACTTTGTGGCTGAACAGTGCAAGGCATACCACGATGCCTGTCACTAGATGCAGGGTGGGGGTGGAATGGCGTGGGCATTATAGCCGATGATCCCAAGTCACACCCATGATGCCTGTCAGTCTCTACAGGGTGGGGTGCTACAGTTGGAAACCCTAACACCATAGGCATGTGTCGGTATTTTCACTCCAAATTTTCAACATGGCCTTTTTGTGAGCCCACCTCATGAGAAGCGGCACAATCAGTTTGTTAGCTGAAAGGTGGTTTTGCACAGCAGCTATGCCATTTGGCGACACAGGGATGAAAACACATTTTGAGCAGGATGTGGAAAATGACAACTGTATTGTTCATGAGGAGGTGTAAAAAAATGGCAACATTGAAAATCTGGAGTGAAAATATGAAAAACTGGTGAAGTCTTGAGCATGCACAGAAACTGCGCAACACACGTCCGTAACCCAATTATTTTTGGGAGTTTGTTAGCCACATTTTTAACATAGGCATTTTGGGACCTTCCGTCATTAACAGTGGCACTGTGATTTTGTGAATTTGTCCCAAAAGTTGATTTCCCACAGTGACCACGCCATTGTGCGCCACAGGTGCAGAAACACATTTTGGTCAGGATGTGAAAAATGACAGCTGTACTGTTCATAAGGTGGTGTGAAAAAATGCCAATGTTGAAAATTTGGCATGGAAATATTGCAATTTTGCGAAGTTACAAGGGTGCGTGGAAACTGCACAACGCACGCTTGTAACACAGTCATTTTATGCAGTTTCGGCACCAAATTTCCAGAGGAGGCTAGCTTAGGCAACAGCCCAGAACACAGGCCAAATCAGGAACCAGACTTGAAAGGCCCTCACTGCCAGGCCAATAGAGGTGGAAAGAAACAGGGGGGCGAGTGTCTCCCACTCCTGCCATTAACAATCCATTAGGGTGGGGACAAGGCCCACGCCGCTGCAGGGACCCCAAGAAGAGGGATTCCCTTTACATAGAATGTAGAGACAGAACATCCTCGAGACTGAAAGGGAAAAGATGTCAGGAGGAAAACCTCTAAGACATGGGTCTCCCCATCCCAGAGGGACGCTGCAAGGGACAGGGATAGTTGCAATTAGCAGAAAAGAGGGAGCTACAGCTCCTGAGGGAAGAATTCAAGGGATCACCTGGGCCCTCAACAGTTGCAGGCCTGAGGAGGATCCCACTGTTTGAAAACTCAAACTGTCAATTTTGAGCTCGGAGGCTCGAAGCAGCCAGAGAGGGTCCCTATCAGGAATGCTTGAAAAAGAAGCCCGGGTGAGCCCTCACTTGAAGGGACAAGCACCCCTGCTTGTACTCCCCAATGGCGAACCTCTGTCACTTCACTCAAAGGAGCAGAGAGTTCAGAGGTACCAGCAGGACCCAGCCCACAATTGGCCTCAACTGGGGAAAGACAAGCAGGGAGGAAGCACTGCCCAAAGACTGAGGCCCTAGTGGGGAAGGAGGGTGGGAAGCAGTGATGAATGGTGAAGATACACAGAAAGATCAAGAATTATGGTAGGTACGTAATTTTCATATCTTATGTGTGCCAATCTTCACCATTCATCACTGGTGGGTGATTACCAAGCCCCCCAAAGGGGACCTGGTACCTGCCCGAGGGAGGAATATCCCTCAGCCTCCTATGGCAGAGACACAGAAGGGAGGAGACCCCTACAGGCCTAGTTAGGCCTGGAACTGGTCAGGGTGAGGTGGGGTCTCCCTCTGCCTGGGAGATGGAAGTCGCCTCTGGAGTTACCGCCTCACTCTGTGGGGGAAAAAGGTGGGTTCCCCAGAAGGAGGAGGCAGTCACCCTTCGCCAGGCCATGGGTGATAAATGAAAATTACCTATCTACTGTAATTCATGATCTTTCTGTGCATCTGCACCATTCATCACATTTGGGTTCTGGCCGGAGGTCATGACCCCGCGGGACCTTTTTTTTTTGATGGGCGGAGTCGATGCACCGACGGCGCCGCCCTTGAGACCGACGCACTGCATGGTGCTCGTGGGCTGGCCGTTAGGTGTTGTCGCCCCGGCCCTCCCACCAGTTTTGAGTCGCTGTAGAGTAAGAAAGGGTTGGGAGGGAGGGACAAGACATACAAACTAAAAGGAGAAATAAACGATGGAGAGGACAGAAGAAGATTGAGAAAAACTAAGGGGATTGGGAAAGGGCCCCAATCTCTGGAAGCAGAAAAGGAGAGAGAAGGAGGGAGGGAAAAACAAGAAATGGAGAGGGGGAGGACATACCCTGGACTGTTGACCGTCTCCAGATTGTATAGGAACTGTGAAGGAGTAGCCAGAAGGCGGAGTTGCCAGAATTTAAGGCACAGAATCACTGGCAAGAACTCCAGCATGAGCAGAGGCGGCTATTCTGGAAAAAAGGAACAGGAAACAGGGTTGTCCTCCCCCAAAACCACACATCTGGAAGGGGAGAAACAATAAGTCTCCTAAATTAAATTGAGGGATGAGTCCCTAAGGATAAGAATGGAGGAGGATAGAGAAAGGAAGAGAGAGAAAGAGAGAAAAGAAGAGAGGGCAACCACCAACCCCCACCCCAAAGGGGTGGAGCCGAGGCATTGAGGACAGAAGCGCCCTCTACCCTCCTGTCAGAAGGTAAAATTCCCCCTGTGTGCCCAAAGTCACCCTGCTCTTGACCAGCATAAAGGAAGGGGGGGAGGGGGCACACAGAGGGAGGTGGACCAAGAGACTGAGGCCCCAGGGGGATGGTGGGTGGGATTTGTGATGAATGGTGAAGATACAGAGAAAGATCAGGAATTACGGTAGGTAACGTAATTTTCATGTCTTATTTGTGTCAATTTTCACCATTCATCACATTTGGGGGAGTACCGAGCACCCCTGAAGGGGGCTCTAGACCCTAAAGGACTAAGTCCCTTAGCCTCCAGTGGGGGAAAAACACTGAGAGGAAGAACCTATACGGCCTGGCGAGGCCTGAGACTGGAAAGAGTGAGACAGGGACCCCCCAAGAGGGGGCAGGAGGTTGCCCCAACAGACACCGCCTCACCCTACGGGAGAAAAGAACAGGTTACTCACCTGTAACAGTAGTTCTAGGAGTGGTATATGTTGTTCATCCACAATTTTTGGCATGTCCCTTTCCCCTTTAAATCTTGCCAGAAAGTCTTCAAGCTGGCTCCTCCCACCCACCCGGGTGATAAATACCTTGGCTCCGCCCCATGACGCCAGATCTTAGCCCGCTGGAAGCAATGTTGTGCACCTAAAGCCAGGGAGGTTGGGTGGGTGCATGTGGATGAACAATATAGGAAAATTACGTACCTACCGTAATTCTTGATCTTCTTGGACGAGTCTCCACCACTCATTCACACTAGTGGGATTAGGGCCGGAGGCACTAGGACCCATCGGGAGCAAACTTTTTTTCTGGAGGGTCGGCGCGAGAGATGGCACCGCGAGACACGGTGCCGCGAGCTGCGGCTCGAGCGGTAACGACCTTCTCGGCGCCACCCTCCAACCACCTCAGTACCTTTTACCAAGGAGGTGCAGCGAATCAACGTGAAAGAGTAACTGTAACATTAAAAACACGGACATAAGATAGTCCGCACGACCCGCAAGAAGGGTCAGTAAAGAAGTCCTCACAGCCTAAAGATTTGAGGAGTGAAGACCAACACCGCGGTGAGCTCGGGGATGGAGAGGAGTAGGAATGAGTGGTGGAGACTCGCTCAAGAAGATCAAGAATTACGGTAGGTATGTACTTTTCCTATCTCCTGACCCAAGTCTCCACCACTCATTCACACTAGTAGGAGAGTACCAAGCTGATAATCCCCCAAAAGGGCGGCAGGAGAGCCAGAGCTCACATGTCTAAGGTAGAAGCCCATTAAGGATGGTTCTGCCGAATGCGGAATGTCGCCTGGCATGAACATCCAGTGCATAGTGCTTAACGAAGGTATGCACTGAGCTCCAGGTGGCGGCGTTGGTAGATATCTGCAATTGGAACATTGGCGAATTTCACCAGAGATGCCGTGGATCGCTTCTAGTAGAGTGAGTGTACACCTACCTTCTAATTTAACTTGAGCCATGGAGTAGCAATGTCAAGGCATGCTACTAACCATGAGGAGATGCATCTGATAGCGACAGGTTGACCCAGCCGGTGTCGCTGAAAAGAAACAAAGAGTTGTTGAGTCTTGCGAACATCCTGGGTTCTGTCCAAATAGAACCGCAGGCTTTCTTAACATCCAAGGAATGAAGAGCTCCCCTTCATTTTGGAAATTAGCTAAGTAAGCGGGAAGTACCAGAGGTTGGTTTAGATGGAATTCTGACACAACCTTGGGAAGAAATTTTGGATGAGTAAGGAGAACTACTTTGTCTTTATGGAAGACAGTATACTGGAGGGTCTGTAACCAGGGCATGTATTCAGAGACTCTGTGGGCTGAGGTAATGGCCCCAGGAAGGCAGTCTTCCAGGTAAGAAATTTTAGCTCACAGGTAGCTAGGGTTCGAAGGCTTCCGAGTGAGCATGTCCAGCACCAGGTTAATGTCCCAGGCTGCAACTGGATGCTTAACAGGGGTCTGGTATGAAGAATCTTTAAGAAATCTCTTCACCATAGGTAACTGAGCCAGAGTCAGGGATGAAACCAGCTCATGGAACGCTGAGATGGCACTAAGGTGAACTTTAACTGTGGAGTACTGAAGACCTGAGTTAGATAGGTCCAAAAGATACTCCAGAACCTTGTCAGGAGGACAGGAAAAGGGGTTCCAAGAGGACTTTGACACCAGAGAGAAAACGCTCCATTTGGATGCGTATTGCCTGTGTGAGTTGGCTCCCGAGCAGCCAGAAGGATGCTCGAGACTCTACGGGAGACGTTGAACCGATTCACTTCTATCTCTTCAGGAGCCAAGCATGAAGGTGAAGTGATTTCAGGTTGGGATGGACCAGTGAACCCTGGGTCAAGAGATTGACTTGCAAGGGAAGTGGACTTGTGCTCCAAGCACCACTCCCATACCCTCATTGCTTCCCTGCAAAGGGGATAAGAGTGAGCACCGCCTTGCTTGTTGATGTAATACATCACAGCTTTGCTGTCCGTTTGAAGGAGTATGTTCTTGTGACAAAGGACATCCTTCAGAGCTTGGATCGCATAGAGGACCGCTCTCACCTCCAAGACATTTATGTGGAGATGAGATTCGAACGGAGTCCATACACCTTGAGTGTGGAGGGAGAGACAGTGAGCTCCCCATCCCATTAGCGATGCGGTGGTGATGGAGATCTGATGGTCCGGAAGAACAAAGGGGAACCCTTTGAGGAGATTGCTCTCTTGAGACCACCAGGTGAGAGACCTTCGAAGGGGTTGCGTCACCTTGATGGGATAAGACTGGGGATGAGAGGTCAGAGACCACTGAGTGGAGAGCATCCATTGGGTGGTTCTCATGTGCAACTGGGCCAGGGGTACAGTGAACAACGAGGACGCCATGAGACCCAACATGCGTTGCATCGAGAGAGCTGTAACCGATTGGTTCTCCCCGATGTAACGGGCCATCCGAAGGATGTCGAGTCTTCTGTTCTCTGGAAGGAAAGCCTTCGCAGAAGAGGTGACTAGAAGCGTCCCTAAGAAAAGGAGCCTCTGGGAGGGCTGCAGTTGGGATTTTTTTCAGATTCAGCAGAGCTCCCATGGACGTGAGAAGACGAGAAGTCGCTTGCACGGCTTCAAAGTCCTTGGCTGGACGGGCTTGCTAGAAGCCAATCGCTCCAGGTAGGGAAAGACTCGAGTCCGCTTTTCCTGAGATGCGCCAGAGAACTGCACAACACTTTGTAAAAACTCGGGCGCCGAGGATAGCCCAAAAGGCAGGACTTGAACTGATAATGCTGACCCAAAGCTACAAACCTGAGGAATTATGGGGTCGGGTGAACGGGATATGCTGGTAAGCATCCTGCATATCCAGAGAGGCCAGCCAGTCGCTCTGATGCAGCAAGGGTAACAGGGCACTGAGGAAATCATTTTGAATTTCTCCTGGGGAGGAATTTGTTCAGCTCTGAGGTCTAGAATGGGGCGATCCCCCAGTTTCTTTTGAACCAGAAAGAAATGGAGTAGAACCTGTGTTCTGAATGCGGGGCACCAGTTCTATTGCCCTGTTGTTCAGAAGGCCCTAGATCTCGCGGTGAGGAGGTCTGACTGAGAAGCCGACAACCTGGGTTGTCGTCTGGGAGGACAATTTGGGGGGGAAATTGAGAGAGTAACCTTCGCGAATTATCCGAAGGACCCATTTGTCTGAAGTTATGGACTTCCACTCGTTGTAGAAGTACATCAGACGACCTCCCACCGGAGGAGAAAGTTCCATCTTGGGCAGTGTGGATGGAACTTGGGCCAACAACTCATAAGGTGGCGCTGGGGGCTTTAGGCCCCTGCGCTTTCTGCTGCGTCTTCTTCTGAGGTTGGGCAGGTTGGCTTTTATGGAAGCTTCCCCTGCTTCTGCCTCGAAAGGACTGACGACTAAGAAACTGACGCCTGTTCGCATGCCCGCGAGAGGGGCAGGCGGAGGTTCTGGCCAATTTAATGGCCGATCTAGTCTTTTGGGAGGCTTCTAGGCTTGCTCCACCTGAGGGCCGAAAAGATAGGTGCTATCAAGGCAACGCCATTATCTGCTGCTGAGCATCCTTCGTGAAGCTCAAGAACGCAGCCAGGAATGGCGGCCGAGTACAAACCTCGCAGCAGCTGAACGAGAAGCAGTGTCGAAAGCGCCCATGGTGGCTTTGACTTGTTGGTTATTGGATTCAATACCTCTAGTAACGGTCAAGAAGCTTTGACTTGGAGTCCGAATCTGGAAGAGCTTCAACCATTCTTTCATAGAGTGCCACAGGATATACTCATACTGGAGAAAATAGTCTTGATAACTGGCAATACGCATACTTAGAGTGGAGGCAGCAAAGACTCTTACCTAATGTATCAATCTTACGAGACTCTTGTTAATAGGTCGAGCTGAAGTAGTTTGAGGAAGAACGACCTTTGTCATTCTGTCCAGGACTACAATAGATCCGCAAATGCTTGGGATGCCAAAAATAGGACGATCCTTGGGAGCTGAATACTTTATCAATGGATTTAGCCACTGAAGGATTAAGAGCAGGATTATTCCATACCATTTGAGACAGGCCTCAAGGAAGGCTGGATTGGAGGAGTCAAACCAGAGGATCTCCAAGCATGAAGGTACTGGAGTCTTAATATCTTCCCAGGATCGATGTCTGTAGTCTGGAGAGAAAGAGGATCTCAGGTTCTTCAACAGAGACTTAAAGGACAGGTCCTCACCACAGGCTCTGTAGCAAAGAAAGATCCTGTTTCTCCACTTCATCACCCAACCAAGGTCTGGGTCAGGCTCAACATCATCTCCTGATGGTCCAGAAAGGACTGTTTGGACAGGAAAGGAATGAAAATTATGAGAGGAGGAAATATCAGAAAACAAGGAGAGTCCCCGAGGACCCCGTGCCGAGATGGCAAAGCGGGTCAAGACGGCACCAAGGAGGCACACGGAGAAGAGGCACGCTGCCCGCAAGCAGCAATCAAGAAAACCCCAGGCAGCGCCTAAACGGCGCCAGATACGCCGCGACGGCGCCACACACGGCACGCTGAAGCCGATGGCGCTGCACACGGTGCCGCCAAGCCGACGGCGCCGCCAAGCCGACGGCGCCACACACAGTGCCGCCAAAGCCGACGGCGCCACTAAGCTGACGGCGCCGCACACGGTGCCGCCCGACCCAACGGCGCCGCAGACGGCGCCGCCAGATCCAACGGCGCCGCGGACAGCTCCGCAAGACCCACCGGCACCAAAAACGGCGCCGACAAGCCAACAGACCCCGCAGAAGGCGCCGGAAAAGCCCCAGGAACCTGGAAAGCAACAGGAGGAAACAAAACCAGGAGATAAGGGCATCGTGTGGCCCCGCGCCGCAGCCATGTGAGGGGGAAACACTAAGCACGGAGTCGCAGGCACCAAGAAGGCGCCACACGACTAGGAAGGTCCAACCGCCTACCTGATCGCCGAGGGCCCGAGGCCCGAGGCAACCGAGCCAGGCAGAAGAACCAACCTCCGAGCCCATCGCCCATAAGAGCGCCCACTGATGAAACTGCTCATCTGGAGCCCTACCTATAGGCGGGAGGGCCCGGCGTCGAGGACGACGACACCAGAAGTTGGCACCCGAAGAAGGAGACCGCAACTAGCAATGATAACCGACCGCCGACGCCAGAGATACCAGAGGGCACTCTCGAGATGCCTTCTTTGACCTGTGGGTCAAGAAGAGTTCGAGGCCGAACGGTGCCGTGAAAGCGACCGCTTATTTTATGCCTGACGGGAGACCGCCCATCCCCGGCATCGGACTGACCGCTGTCGAACCCCGCTGAGTTTCTTGAGAAGGAGGTTGACCGACCCAGCCCGCTGACTGAACAGCTTTATCACGAAGTCTCCCTCACCGTCACCTGACCTGCTCATGGTTGACTCCGTCCAGTAGGCCGAGACTTCTTCAAGTAAGTTAAATTTAAGATATTAGAAAAATTTTCAAATAGAATAAAATTAAGCGATACTACTATCGTGATAATGTTACAAAAACAAACTGAAAACTAAGCGTAGTTTGAAGTTTGACTCGACAGACGAGCGCTTACGTCAGATACTGAAGCGCGACTGACGGGCGGGAAGGAATTGAGGCGGTTGAGGGTCGCGCCAGCACAGCACGCCGAGTTAGTCGCTGGCGCGCGGTCTCGCTAAGCGCCATCTCCTCGCTACTACCTCCAGCAGCTCTGATGGTTCTCAGTGCCTCAGTCTGACTAGAATGAGTGTGCAGGACTTAGTCCAGGAAGATATACCACACCTAGAAAGGAAAATTACGCATCTACCGTAATTTGATCTTCTTGACGAGTCTCCACCACTCATTCACACTAGTGGGATTGGCCGGAGGCACTAAGACCCATCGGGCAAACTTTTGCTGGAGGGTCGGCATGCAGAGACGGCGCACTGAGACACGGCGCCGGAAGCAGCGGCTCGAGCGGTAATGACCATCTCGGCGACTTACCCTCCAACCGCCCAGTACCTTTTTACCAAGGAGGTGCAGCGCAACTAACGTAACGGGTAAACCAATATTAAAAACGGACATAAGATAGTCCGTGATGACCCGTAAGAAGGGTCAGCAAAGAAGTCCTCACGCCCTAAAGATTTGAGGGAGTGAAGACCACTACAGCGGTGAGCTCAGATGGAGGGGAGTAGGAATGAGTGGGAGACTGCCCAAGAAGATCAAGAATTACGGTAGGTACGTAATTTTCCTATCTTCCTGGACATAAGTCTCCACCACTCATTCACACTAGTGGGACAGTACCAAGCTGATAATCCCCCAAAAGGACGGCAGGAGAGCCAGAGCTCACGCGTCTAAGATAGAAGCCCATTAAGGATAGTTCTGCCGAATGCGGAATGTCGCCTGGCATGAACATCCAGTGCATAGTGCTTAACGAAAGTATGCACTGAGCTCCAGGTAGCGGCGTTGCATATATCTGCAATATCTGCAATTGAAACATTGCGAATTTCCGCTAGGGATGCCGCGACCGCCCTAGTAGAGTGAGCGTACACTCTACCTTCTAATTTAACTTGAACCATGGAATAGCAATGATGAAGGCATGCCACTAACCATGAAGAGATACATCTAATAGCGACAGGTTGACCCAGCCGGGTGTCGCTGAAAGAAACGAACAGTTGCTGAGTCTTGCGAACATCCTTGGTTCTATCTAAATAGAACCGCAAGGCCTCTTAACATCCAAGGAATGAAGAGCCTGCCCTTCATTTTGGAAATTAGCTAAGTAAGCGGGAGTACCAGAGGTTGGTTCAGATGGAATTCTGACACAACCTTGGGAAGAAATTTAGGATGAGTACGGAGAACTACCTTGTCCTTATGGAATACAGTATAATGGAGGGTCCGTAACCAGGCATGTATTCAGAGACCCTGTGGCTGAGGTAATGGCCACCAGGAAGGCAGTCTTCCAGGTAAGAAATTTTAGCTCACAGGTAGCTAAGGGTTCGAAAGGCTTCGAGTGAGCATGTCCAGCACCAGGTTAATGTCCCGGCTGCAACTGGACGCTTAACAGGGGTCTGGTATGGAGAATCCTTAAGAAATCTCTTCACTATAGGTAACTGAGCCAGAGTTAAGGAAGAAACCGCTCATGGAACGCTGAGATGGCACTAAGGTGAATTTAACTGTGGAGTACTGAAGACCTAAGTTTGATAGGTCCAAAAGATACTCCAGAACCTTGCCAGGAGGACAGGAAAAGGGATTCCAAGAGGATTTTGTACACCAGAGAGAAAACGCTTCCATTTGGAAGCGTACGCTGGGTGGTGGCTTCCGAGCAGCCAGAAGGATATCTGAGACTCTACGAGACGTTGAACCGATTCACTTTATCTCTTCAGGAGCCAAGCATGAAGGTGAAGTGATTTCAGGTTGGGATGGACCAACGAACCCTGAGTCAAAAGACTGATTTGCAAAGGAAGTGGTCTCGAGAGGCTGCCAACATACTGTTGAGTAGAGGAAACCATAGTTGCCGAGGCCAGGAAGGAGCAATGAGAATCATCTTGGTCCCTGAGACTCGAACTTGAGGAGTACTTCTGGATTAGAGGAAGTGGTGGAAAGGCGTAAAGAAAGCTGCTTTGTCCACCGCAGCCTGAACGCATCCTGACAGAAAATGCCAGGCCCTGGATTTCTGGAGCAGAAGAGAGGCAGTTTATGCTGAGGGGATGCAAAAGGTCCAGGTCTGGAGTCCCCACTCTTGAACAGGGACCGAGCTACGGCTGGATCGAGAGACCACTGTGAGGGTCTGCCTCGCTTCTGCTGAGGTGATCTGCTAGGTCGCTTTGTATACCTGGCAGATAAACCGCTTGAATCAGAGACTTGTGCCCAAGCACCACTCCCACACCCTCATTGCTTCCTGCAAAGGATAAGAATGAGCACCGCCTTGTTGATGTAATACATCACTGCTCTGTTGTCCATTTGAAGGAGAATGTTCTTGTGACAAAGGACATCCTTCAGAGCTCGGATTGCATAGAGGACCGCTCTCATCTCCAGGACATTTATGTGGAGATGAGTTTCAACTGAGTCCATACACCTTGAGTGTGGAGGAGAGACAGTGAGCTCCCATCCCATTAGCGATGCATCTGTGGTGATGGAGATCTGATGATCCGGGGAGCAAAGGGGAATCCTTCCAGGAGATTGCTCTTGAGACCACCAGGTGAGAGACCTCAAGGGCTCCGCCACCTTGATGGGATAAGACTGGGGTGAGAGGTCGGGGACCACTGAGTGGAGAGCATCCATTGGGTGGTTCTCATGTGCAGTCAGGCCAGAGGGACAGTGAAGACCGAGGACGCCATGAGACCCAACATGCGTTGCATCGAGAGAGCTGTAACCGATTGGTTCTCCCTGATGTAACGGGCCATACGAAGGATGTCGAGTCTTCTGTCCTCTGGAAGGAAAGCCTTCGCTGAAGAGGTGTCTAGAAGCGTCCCTATGAAAAGGAGCCTCTGGGAGGGTTGCAGTTGAGATTTTTTCAAATTCAGCAGAACTCCCATGGACGTGAGAAGACGAGAAGTCGTTTGCACGGCTTCCAAAGTCCCTTGGCCGGAAGGGCTTGCTAGAAGCCAATCGTCCAGGTAGGGAAACACTCGGAGTCCGACTTTTCTGAGATGCGCCAAGAACTGCACAACACTTTGTAAAACTCACAGGCCGAGGATAGCCCAAAGGGCAGAACTTGAACTGATAATGCTGACCCAAAGCTACAAACCTGAGGAATTTATGGTGGGTCGGGTGGACGGGATATGCTGGTAAGCATCCTGCATATCCAGAGAGGCCAGCCAGTCGTGTGATGCAGCAAGGGTAACAGGGCACTTAGGAAATCATCTTGAATTTCTCCTGGGGAGGAATTTGTTTAACTTTCTGAGGTCTAGAATGGGAAGATCCCCAGATTTCTTTTGAAACCAGAAAGTAATGGGAGAGAACCCTGTGTTTCGAGATGCGGGGCACCAGTTCTATTGCCCTGTTGTTCAGAAGGCCCTGGATCTCCGGTGAGGAGGTCTGATTGAGAGGCCGACAACCTGGGTTGTCGATGGGAGGACAATTCGGGGGGGTTTCCAAGAAATTGAGAGAATAACCCTCGCGAATTATCCGAAGGACCCATTTGTCTGAGGTTATGGACTTCCACTGGTTGTAGAAGTACATCAGATGACCTCCCACCGGAGGAGAAAGTTCCACCTCGGGCAGAGTGGATGGAACTTGGGCCAACGACTCATAAGGTAGCGCTGGGAGCTTTAGGTCCCTGCGCTTTCTGCTGCGTCTTCTTTTGAGGTTGGGCAGGTTGGCTTTTATGGAAGCTTCCCCTGCTTCTGCCTCGAAAGGACTGACGACTAAGAAACTGACGTCTGTTCGCATGCCCGCGAGAGGGGGCAGGCGGAGGTTCTGGCCAATTTAATGGCCGATCTAGTCTTTTGGGAGGCTTCTAAGGCTTGCTCCACCTGAGGGCCGAAAAGATAGGTGCTATCAAAGGCAACGCCATTACTCTGTTGCTGAGCATCCTTCGTGAAGCTCAAGAACGCAGCCAGGAATGGCGCCGAGTACAAATCCTGCAGCAGCTGAACGAGAAGCAGTGTCGAAAGCGCCCATGGTGGCTTTGACTTGTTGGTTATTGATTCAATACCTCTAGTAACGGTCAATAGAAGCTCTGACTTGGAGTCCGAATCTGGAAGAGCTTCAACCATTCTTTTAGAGTGCCACAGGATATACTCATACTGAGAAAATAGTCTTGATAACTGGCAATACGCATACTTAGAGTGGAGGCAGCAAAGACTCTCTTACCTAATGTATCAATCTTACGAGACTTTGTTAATAGGTCGAGCTGAAGTAGTTTGAGGAAGAACGACCTTGTCATTCTCTGCCAGGACTACAATAGGATCCGCAAATGCTTGGGATGCCAAAAATAGACGATCCTTGGGAGCTGAATACTTTATCAATGGATTTAGCCACTGAAGGATTAAGAGCAGGATTATTCCATACCATTTGAGACAGCTGCCTCAAGGAAGGCTGGATTGAGGAGTCAAACAGTGGGATCTCCGCATGAAGGTACTGGAGTCTTAATATCTTCCCAGGATCGATGTCTGTAGTCTGGAGAGAAAGAGGGATCTCAGGTTCTTCAACAGAGACTTAAAGGACAGGTCCTCGACCACAGGCTCTGTAGCAAAGAAAGATCCTGTTTCCTCCACTTCATCACCCAACCGAAGGTCTGGGTCAGGCTCAACATCATCTCCTGATGGTCCAGAAAGGACTGTTTGGACAGGAAAGGAATGAAAATTATGAGAGGAGGAAATATCAGAAAAACAAGGAGAGTCCCCGAGGACCCCCGGTGCCGAGATGGCAAAGCGGGCCGAAGACGGCACCAAGGAGGCACACGGCGCCAAAGAGGCACGCCGCCCGCAAGCAGCACCAAGAAAATCCCAGGCAGCCGCTAAACGGCGCCAAGATAACGGCGCCACCGACGCGCCACACACGGCACGCTGAAGCCGACATATGCTGCACACGGTGCCGCCAGTTTACTGGCGCCGCCAACGGCGCGCCACACAGTGCCGCCAAAGCCGACGGCGCTACTGTTGACGGCGCCGCACACGGTGCCGCTGACCCAACGGCGCCGCAGACGGCGCCGCAGATCCAACGGCGCCTGACAGCCCGCAAGACCCACCGGCACCAAAAACGGCCCGACAAGCCAACAGACCCGCAGAAGGCGCCGGAAAGCCCCAGGAACCTGGAAAGCAACAGGAGGAAACAAAACCAGGAGATAAGGGCATCGTGTGGCCCCGCGCCGCAGCCATGTGAGGGGAAACACCTACACGGAGTCGCAGGCACCAAGAAGGCGCCACACGCACTAGGAAGGTCCAACCGCCTACCTGATCGCCGGAGGGGCCCGAGGGCCCGAGGCAACCGAGCCAGGCAGAAGAACCAACTCGAGCCCATCGCCCATAAGAGCGCCCACTGATGAAACTGCTCATCTGGAGCCCTACCTATAGGCGGAGGGGCCTGGCGTCGAGGACGACGACACCAGAAGTTGGCGATCCGAGAAGGAGACCGCAACTAGCAATGATAACCGACCGCCGACGCGCAGATATACCAGAGGGCGACTCTCGAGATGCCTTCTTTTGACCTGTGGGTCAAGAAGAGTCGAGGTCGAACGGTGCCGTGAAAGCGACCGCTTATTTTATGCCTGACGGGAGACCGCCCATCCCCGGCATCGGACTGACCGCTGTCGGAACCCCGCTGAGTTTCTTGAGAAGGAGGTTGACCGACCCAGCCCGCTGACTGAACAGTTTCACGAAGTCTCCCTACCGCCACCTGACCTGCTCATGGTTGACCCGTCCCAGTAGGCCGAGACTTCTTCAAGTAAGTTAAATTTAAGATATTAGAAAAATTTTCAAATAGAATAAAATTAAGCGATACTACTATCGGATAATGTTACAAAAACAAACTGAAAACTAAGCGTAGTTTGAAGTTTGACTCGACAGACGAAGCGACGTCAGATACTGAAGCCAGACTGACGGCGGGAAAGGACTGAGGGGTTGATGGTCGGCGCCGAGAAGAATAAAGATCATTGAGACAGCAGTCAGGGCGCCGTTGTCCGCTGGCGCGATCCTCGCTACCGACCTTCCAGCAAAGTTGTTCCCGATGGGTCCTAGTGTCTCCGGCCCTAATCCCACTAGTGTGAATGAGTGGTGGAGACTTAGGTCCAGGAAGATATACCACACCTAGAAAGGAAAATTACGTACCTACCGTAATTCTTGATCTTCTTGGACGAGTCTCCACCACTCATTCACACTAGTGGGATTGGCGCCGGAGGCACTAAGACCCATCGGGAGCAAACTTTTTGCTGGAGGGTCGGCGCGAGAGACGGCGCCGCGAGACACGGCGCCGCGAGCAGCGGCTCGAGCGGTAATGACCATCTCGGCGACGACCCTCCAACCGCCTCAGTACCTTTTTTACCAAGGAGGTGCAGCGCAATTAACGAAAGGGTAAACTAACATTAAAAACGGACATAAGATAGTCCGTATGACCCGCGTAAGAAGGGTCAGCAAAGAAGTCCTCACGGCCTAAAGATTTGAGGGAGTGAAGACCAATACAGCGGTGAGCTAAGGGGATGGAGGGTGGGCGTGTGAATGAGTGGTGGAGACTCGTCCAAGAAGATCAAGAATTACGGTAGGTACGTAATTTTCCTATCTTCCTGGACATAAGTCTCCACCACTCATTCACACTAGTGGGACAGTACCAAGCTGATAATCCCCCAAAAGGACGGCAGGAGAGCCAGAGCTCACGCGTCTAAGATAGAAGCCCATTAAGGATAGTTCTGCCGAATGCGGAATGTCGCCTGGCATGAACATCCAGTGCATAGTGCTTAACGAAAGTATGCACTGAGCTCCAGGTAGCGGCGTTGCATATATCTGCAATATCTGCAATTGAAACATTGCGAATTTCCGCTAGGATGTCATGATCCCTAGTAGAGTGAGCTACACTTTACCTTCTAATTTAACTTGAACCATGGAATAGCAATGATGAAGGCATGCCACTAACCATGAAGAGATACATCTATTAGCGACAGGTTGACCCAGCCGGTGTCGCTGAAAGAAACGAACAGTTGCTGAGTCTTATGAACATCCTTGGTTCTATCTAAATAGAACCGCAAGGCTCTCTTAACATCCAAGGAATGAAGAGCTCGCTCCTCTCATTTTGGAAATTAGCTAAGTAAGCGGAGTACCAGAGGTTGGTTCAGATGGAATTCTGACACAACCTTGGGAAGAAATTTAGGATGAGTACGGAGAACTACCTTGTCCTTATGGAATACAGTATACGGAGGGTCCGTAATCAGGGCATGTATCTCAGAGACCCCATGGCTGAGGTAATGGCCACCAGGAAGGCAGTCTTCCAGGTAAGAAATTTTAGCTCACAGGTAGCTAAGGGTTCGAAGGCTTCCGAGTGAGCATGTCCAGCACCAGGTTAATGTCCCGCTGCAACTGGACGCTTAACAGGGGGTCTGGTATGGAGAATCCTTAAGAAATCTCTTCACTATAGGTAACTGAGCCAGAGTTAAGGAAGAAACCGCTCATGGAACGCTGAGATGGCACTAAGGTGAACTTTAACTGTGGAGTACTGAAGACCTAAGTTTGATAGGTCCAAAAGATACTCCAGAACCTTGCCAGGAGGACAGGAAAAGGGATTCCAAGAGGATTTTGTGACACTAGAGAGAAAAACGTTTCCATTTGAAGCGACGCTGGGTGGCTGGCTTCGAGCAGCCAGAAGGATATCTGAGACTCTACGAGACGTTGAACCGATTCACTTCTATCTCTTCAGGAGCCAAGCATGAAGGTGAAGTGATTTCAGGTTGGGATGGACCAACGAACCCTGAGTCAAAAGACTGATTTGCAAAGGAAGTGGTCTCGAGAGGCTGCCAACATACTGTTGAGTAGAGGAAACTATAGTTGCTTAGGCCAGGAAGGAGCAATGAGAATCATCTTGGTCCTGAGACTCGAACTTGAGGAGTACTTCTGGATTAGAGGAAGTGGTGGAAAGGCGTAAAGAAAGCGCTTTGTCCACCGCAGCCTGAACGCATCCTGACAGAAAATGCCAGGCCCTGGATTTCTGGAGCAGAAGAGAGGCAGTTTTATGCTGAGTGGGATGCAAAAGGTCCAGGTCTGAGTCCCCACTTTGAACAGGGACCGAGCACGGCTGGATCGAGAGACCACTCGTGAGGGTCTGCCTCCGTTCTGCTGAGGTGATCTGCTAGGTCGCTTTGTATACCTGGCAGATAAACCGCTTGAATCAGAGACTTGTGCTCCAAGCACCACTCCCACACCCTCATTGCTTCCCTGCAAAGGGGATAATAATGAGCACCGCCTTGCTTGTTGATGTAATACATCACTGCTCTGTTGTCCATTTGAAGGAGAATGTTCTTGTGACAAAGGACATCCTTCAGAGCTCGGATTGCATAGAGGACCGCTCTCATCTCCAGGACATTTATGTGAGATGAGTTTCAACTGAGTCCATACACCTTGGAGTGTGGAGGAGAGACAGTGAGCTCCCATCCCATTAGCGATGCATCTGTGGTGATGGAGATCTGATGATCCGGGGAGCAAAGGAATCCTTCCAGGAGATTGCTCTCTTGAGACCACCAGGTGAGAGACCTTCAAGGGCTCCGCCACCTTGATGGGATAAGACTGGGGTGAGAGGTCGGGGACCACTGAGTGGAGAGCATCCATTGGGTGGTTCTCATGTGCAGTCGGGCCAGAGGGACAGTGAAGACCGAGGACGCCATGAGACCCAACATGCGCTGCATCGAGAGAGCTGTAACCGATTGGTTCTCCCTGATGTAACGGGCCACACGAAGGATGTCGAGTCTTCTGTCCTCTGGAAGGAAAGCCTTCGCTGAAGAGGTGTCTAGAAGCGCCCTATGAAAAGGAGCCCTGGGAGGGTTGCAGTTGAGATTTTTCAAATTCAGCAGAACTCCCATGGACGTGAGAAGACGAGAAGTCGCTTTGCACGGCTTCCAAAGTCCCTTGGCCGGAAGGGCTTGCTAGAAGCCAATCGTCCAGGTAGGGAAACACTGGAGTCCGACTTTCCTGAGATGCGCTCGAGAACTGCACAACACTTTGTAAAACTCTGGCCGAGGATAGCCCAAAGGGCAGAACTCTGAACTGATAATGCTGACCCAAAGCTACAAACCTGAGGAATTTGGCGGTGGGTCGGTGGACGGGATATGCTGGTAAGCATCCTGCATATCCAGAGAGGCCAGCCAGTCGTGCTGATGCAGCAAGGGTAACAGGGCACTTAGGGAAATCATCTTGAATTTCTCCCGTGGGAGGAATTTGTTAACTTGAGGTCTAGAATGGCATCCCCAGATTTCTTTGGAACCAGAAAGTAATGGGAGAACCCTGTGTTTCGCAGATGCGGGGCACCAGTTCTATTGCCCTGTTGTTCAGAAGGCCCTGGATCTCCGCGTGAGGAGGTCTGACTGAGAGGCCGACAACCTGGGTTGTCGTATGGGAGGACAATTCGGGGGGGTTTCCAAGAAATTGAGAGAATAACCCTCGCGAATTATCCGAAGGACCCATTTGTCTGAGGTTATGGACTTCCACTGGTTGTAGAAGTACATCAGATGACCTCCCACCGGAGGAGAAAGTTCCACCTCGGCAGAGTGGATGGAACTTGGGCCAACGACTCATAAGGTAGCGCTGGGAGCTTTAGGTCCCGCGCTTTCTGCGCCTTCTTTGAGGTTGGGCAGGTTGGCTTTATGGAAGCTTCCCCTGCTTCTGCCTCGAAAGGACTGACGACTAAGAAACTGACGTCTGTTCGCATGCCCGCGAGAGGGGGCAGGCGGAGGTTCTGGCCAATTTAATGGCCGATCTAGTCTTTTGGGAGGCTTCTAAGGCTTGCTCCACCTGAGGGCCGAAAAGATAGGTGCCATCAAAAGGCAACGCCATTACCTGCTGCTGAGCATCCTTCGTGAAGCCCGAAGAACGCAGCCAGGAATGGCGTCGAGTACAAATCCCGCAGCAGCTGAACGAGAAGCAGTGTCGAAAGCGCCCATGGTGGCTTTGACTTGTTGGTTATTGATTCAATACCTCTAGTAACGGTCAATAGAAGCTCTGACTTGGAGTCCGAATCTGGAAGAGCTTCAACCATTCTTTTCATAGAGTGCCACAGGATATACTCATACTGAGAAAATAGTCTTGATAACTGGCAACACGCATACTTAGAGTGGAGGCAGCAAAGACTCTCTTACCTAATGTATCAATCTTACGAGACTCTTGTTAATAGGTCGAGCTGAAGTAGTTTGAGGAAGAACGACCTTGTCATTCTCTGCCAGGACTACAATAGGATCCGCAAATGCTTGGGATGCCAAAATAGGACGATCCTTGGGAGCTGAATACTTTATCAATGGATTTAGCCACTGAAGGATTAAGAGCAGGATTATTCCATACCATTTGAGACAGCGCTCAAGGAAGGCTGGATTGGAGGAGTCAAACCTAGGGATCTCCAAGCATGAAGGTACTGGAGTCTTAATATCTCCCAGGATCGATGTCTGTAGTCTGGAGAGAAAGAGGGATCTCAGGTTCTTCAACAGAGACTTAAAGGACAGGTCCTCACCACAGGCTCTGTAGCAAAGAAAGATCCTGTTTCCTCCACTTCATCACCCAACCGAAGGTCTGGGTCAGGCTCAACATCATCTCCTGATGGTCCAGAAAGGACTGTTTGGACAGGAAAGGAATGAAAATTATGAGAGGAGGAAATATCAGAAAAACAAGGAGAGTCCCCGAGGACCCCCGGTGCCGAGATGGCAAAGCGGGCCGAAGACGGCACCAAGGAGGCACACGGCGCCAAAGAGGCACGCGGCCCCGCAAGCAGCACCGCAAAACCCCCAGGCAGCGCCGCAAACGGCGCCGCATACGGCGCCGCCGACGGCGCCACACACGGCACGCTGAAGCCGATGGCGCTGCACACGGTGCCGCCTAGCCGACGGCGCCGCCAAGCCGACGGCGCCACACACAGTGCCGCCAAAGCCGACGGCGCCACCTAGCTGACGGCGCCGCACACGGTGCCGCCCGACCCAACGGCGCCGCAGACGGCGCCGCCAGATCCAACGGCGCCTCGGACAGCTCCGCAAGACCCACCGGCACCAAAAACGGCGCCGACAAGCCAACAGACCCCGCAGAAGGCGCCGGAAAAGCCCCAGGAACCTGGAAAGCAACAGGAGGAAACAAAACCAGGAGATAAGGGCATCGGTGTGGCCCCCTGCGCCGCAGCCATGTGAGGGGGGAAACACCTAAGCACGGAGTCGCAGGCACCGAAGAAGGCGCCACACGACTAGGAAGGTCCAACCGCCCTACCTGATCGCCGGAGGGCCCGAGGCCCGAGGCAACCGAGCCAGGCAGAAGAACCAACCTCCGAGCCCATCGCCCATAAGAGCGCCCACTGATGAAACTGCTCATCTGGAGCCCTACCTATAGGCGGAGGCCTCGATGTCGAGGACGACGACACAGAAGTTGGCGACCAAGAAGGAGACCGCAACTAGCAATGATAACCGACCGCCGACCGCCGCAGACATACCAGAGGGCTAACTCCGAGAGATGCCTTCTTTTGACCTGTGGGTCAAGAAGAGTTTCGAGGCCGAACGGTGCCGTGAAAGCGACCGCTTATTTTATGCCTGACGGGAGACCGCCATCCCCCGGCATCGGACTGACCGCTGTCGGAACCCCGCTGAGTTTCTTGAGAAGGAGGTTGACCGACCCAGCCCGCTGACTGAACAGCTTCATTGAAGTCTCCTACCGCCACCTGACCTGCTCATGGTTGACTCCGCCAGTAGGCCGAGACTTCTTCAAGTAAGTTAAATTTAAGATATTAGAAAAATTTTCGAAATAGAATAAAATTAAGCGATACTACTATCGTGATAATGTTACAAAAACAAACTGAAAACTAAGCGGTAGTTTGAAGTTTGACTCGACAGACGAGCGACGTCAGATACTGAAGCCAGACTGACGGCGGGAAAGGATTGAGGGCGTTGGAGGTCGGCGCCGAGAAGAAGCATCGCGAGTCAGCAGTCGCTGGCGCCGCGTCCGCTGGCGCCATCTTCTCGCCCGACCTCCAGCAAAGTTGTTCCCTCGACAGCCCTAGTGCTTCGCCTTAATCTCACTTAGTGTGAATGAGTGGTGAGACTTAGGTCCAGGAAGATATACCACACCAGAAAGGAAAATTACGCACCTACCGTAATTTTGATCTTCTGGACGAGTCTCCACCACTCATTCACACTAGTGGGATTGGCGCCGAGGCACTAAGACCCATCGGAGCAAACTTTTGCTGGAGGGTCGCAGAGAGACGGCGCCATGAGACACGGGCGCATGAAGCAGGGGCTCGAGCGGTAATGACCATCTCGGCGACGTCACCTCCAACCGCCTCAGTACCTTTTTACCAAGGAGGTGCAGCGAACTCAACGAAGCGGTAAACTCAATATTAAAAACGGACATAAGATAGTCCGTATGACCCGTGTAAGAAGGGTCAGCAAAGAAGTCCTCACGGCTCAAAGATTTGAGGGAGGAAGACCAATACAGCGGTGAGCCAGGGGATGGAGGGGAATGTAGATGAGTGGAGACCGCTCCAAGAAGATCAAGAATTACGGTAGGTACGTAATTTTCCTATCTTCCTGGACATAAGTCTCACCACTCATTCACACTAGTGACAGTACCAAGCTGATAATCCCCAAAAGGACGGCAGGAGAGCCAGAGCTCACGCTGCCTAAGATAGAAGCCATTAAGGATAGTTCTGCCGATCGCGGAATGTCGCCTGGCATGAACATCCAGTGCATAGTGCTTAACTAAAGTATGCACTGAGCTCCAGGTAGCGGCGCTGTATATATCTGCAATATCTGCAATGAAACATTGCGAATTTCGCTAGGGATGCCGCGACCGCCCTAGTAGAGTGAGCGTATACTCTACCTTCTAATTTAACTTGAACCATGGAATAGCAATGATGAAGGCATGCCACTAACCATGAAGAGATACATCTAATAGCGACAGGTTGACCCAGCCGGTGTCGCTGAAAGAAACGAACAGTTGCTGAGTCTTCATAACATCCTTGGTTCTATCTAAATAGAACCGCAAGGCTCTCTAACATCCAAGGAATGAAGAGCCTGCCTCTTCATTTTGGAAATTAGCGAAGTAAGTGGAAGTACCAGAGGTTGGTTCAGATGGAATTCTGACACAACCTTGGGAAGAAATTTAGGATGAGTACTGGAGAACTACCTTGTCCTTATGGAATACAGTATACGGAGGTCCGTAATCAGGGCATGTATCTCAGAGACCTCATGGCTGAGGTAATGGCCACCAGGAAGGCAGTCTTCAGGTAAGAAATTTTAGCTCACAGGTAGCTAAGGGTCTGGAAGGCTTCCGAGTGAGCATGTCCAGCACCAGGTTAATGTCCCGGCTGCAACTGGATGCTAACAGGGGGTCTGGTATGGAGAATCCCTTAAGAAATCTCTTCACCATAGGTAACTGGAGCCAGAGTTAAGGAAGAAACCGGCTCATGGAACGCTGAGATGGCACTAAGGTGAACTTAACTGTGGAGTACTGAAGACCTAAGTTTGATAGGTCCAAAAGATACTCCAGAACCTTGCCAGGAGGACAGGAAAGGGATTCCAAGAGGATTTTGTACACTAGAGAGAAAACGTTTCCATTTGAAGCGCACGTTTTTGTGGCTGGCTCTCGAGCAGCCAGAAGGATATCTGAGACTCTACGAGAGACGTTGAACCGATTCACTTCTACCTCTTCAGGAGCCAAGCATGAAGGTGAAGTGATTTCAGGTTGGGATGGACCAACGAACCCCGAGTCAAAAGATTGATTTGCAAGGGAAGTGGTCTCGGAGAGGCTGCCAACATACTGTTGAGTAGAGGAAACCATAGTTGCGAGGCCAGGAAGGAGCAATGAGAATCATCTTGGTCCCTGAGACTGAACTTGAGGAGTACTCTGGATTAGAGGAAGTGGTGGAAAGGCGAAGAGAGCGTTGTCCACCGCAGCCTGAACGCATCCTGACAGAAAATGCCAGGCCCTGGATTTCTGGAGCAGAAGAGAGGCAGTTTTATGTTGGGGATGCAAAAGGTCCAGGTCTGAGTCCCCCACTTTGAACAGGGACCGAGCTACGGCTGGATCGAGAGCCACTGTGAGGGTCTGCCTCCGTTCTGCTGAGGTGATCTGCTAGGTCGTTTTGTATACCTGGCAGATAAACCGCTTGAATCAGAGACTTGTGCTCAAGCACCACTCCCACACCCTCATTGCTTCCTGCAAAGGGATAAGAATGAGCACCGCCTTGCTTGTTGATGTAATACATCACTGCTCTGTTGTCCATTTGAAGGAGAATGTTCTTGTGACAAAGGACATCCTTCAGAGCTCGGATTGCATAGAGGACCGCTCTCATCTCCAGGACATTTATGTGGAGATGAGTTTCAACTGAGTCCATACACCTTGAGTGTGGAGGGAGACAGTGAGCTCCCCATCCCATTAGCGGCTGATCTGTGGTGATGGAGATCTGATGATCCGGGGAGGCAAGGGGAATCCTTCCAGGAGATTGCTCTCTTGAGACCACCAGGTGAGAGACCTTCAAGGGTCCGTCCACCTTGATGGGATAAGACTGGGGTGAGAGGTCGGGGACCACTGGAGTGGAGAGCATCCATTGGGTGGTTCTCATGTGCAGTCGGGCCAGAGGGACAGTGAAGACCGAGGACGCCATGAGACCCAACATGTTGCATCGAGAGAGCTGTAACCGATTGGTTCTCCCTGATGTAACGGGCCATCCGATAAGGATGTCGAGTCTTCTGTCCTCTGGAAGGAAAGCCTTCGCTGAAGAGGTGTCTAGAAGCGCCCTATGAAAAGGAGCCTCTGGGAGGTTGCAGTTGAGATTTTTTCAATTCAGCAGAACTCCCATGGACGTGAGAAGACGAGAAGTCGCTTGCACGGCTTCCAAAGTCCCTTGGCCGGAAGGGCTTGCTAGAAGCCAATCGTCCAGGTAGGGAAACACTGGAGTCCGACTTTCCTGAGATGCGCCGCGAGAACTGCACAACACTTTGTAAAAACTTGCGGCGCCGAGGATAGCCCAAAGGGCAGAACTCTGAACTGATAATGCTGACCCAAAGCTACAAACCTGAGGAACTTGCGGTGGGTCGGGTGGACGGGATATGCTGGTAAGCATCCTGCATATCCAGAGAGGCAGCCAGTCGTGCTGATGCAGCAAGGGTAACAGGGTACCTAGGAAATCATCTTGAATTTCTCCTGGGGAGGAATTTGTTTAACTTCTGAGGTCTAGAATGGGGCGATCCCCAGATTTCTTTGGAACCAGAAAGTAATGGGAGAACCCTGTGTTTAGAGATGGGGGCACCAGTTCTATTGCCCTGTTGTTCAGAAGGCCCTGGATCTCCGCGGTGAGGAGGTCTGACTGAGAGCGACAACCTGGGTTGTAGTATGGGAGGACAATTCGGGGGTTTCAAGAAATTGAGAGAATAACCCTCATGACTTATCCAAGGACCCATTTGTCTGAGGTTATGGACTTCCACTGGTTGTAGAAGTACATCAGATGACCTCCCACCGGAGGAGAAAGTTCCACCTCGGGCAGAGTGGATGGAACTTGGGCCAACGACTCATAAGGTAGCGCTGGGAGCTTTAGGTCCCTGCGCTTTCTGCTGCGTCTTCTTCTGAGGTTGGGCAGGTTGGCTTTTATGGAAGCTTCCCCTGCTTCTGCCTCGAAAGGACTGACGACTAAGAAACTGACGTCTGTTCGCATGCCCGCGAGAGGGGGCAGGCGGAGGTTCTGGCCAATTTAATGGCCGATCTAGTCTTTTGGGAGGCTTCTAAGGCTTGCTCCACCTGAGGGCCGAAAAGATAGGTGCCATCAAAAGGCAGCGCCATTACCTGCTGCTGAGCATCCTTCGTGAAGCCCGAAGAACGCAGCCAGGAATGGCGTCGAGTACAAATCCCAGCAGCTGAGCGAGAAGCAGTGTCGAGAACGTCCATGGTGGCTTTGACTTGTTGGTTATTGGATTCAATACCTCTAGTAACGGTCAATAGAAGCTCTGACTTGGAGTCCGAATCTGGAAGAGCTTCAACCATTCTTTCATAGAGTGCCACAGGATATACTCATACTGAGAAAAATAGCCTTGATAACTGGCAATACGCATACTTAGAGTGGAGGCAGCAAAGACTCTCTTACCTAATGTATCAATCTTACGAGACTCTTTGTTAATAGGTCGAGCTGAAGTAGTTTGAGGAAGAACGACCTTGTCATTCTCTGCCAGGACTACAATAGGATCCGCAAATGCTTGGGATGCCAAAAATAGGACGATCCTTGGGAGCTGAATACTTCTTATCAATGGATTTAGCCACTGAAGGATTAAGAGCAGGATTATTCCATACCATTTGAGACAGCGTCTCGAAGGAAGGCTGGATTGGAGGAGTCAAATCCGTAGGGATCTCCGAAGCATGAAGGTACTGGAGTCTTAATATCTTCCCAGGATCGATGTCTGTAGTCTGGAGAGAAAGAGTGGATCTCAGGTTCTTCAACAGAGACTTAAAGGACAGGTCCTCGACCACAGGCTCTGTAGCAAAGAAAGATCCTGTTTCCTCCACTTCATCACCCAACCGAAGGTCTGGGTCAGGCTCAACATCATCTCCTGATGGTCCAGAAAGGACTGTTTGGACAGGAAAGGAATGAAAATTATGAGAGGAGGAAATATCAGAAAAACAAGGAGAGTCCCCGAGGACCCCCGGTGCCGAGATGGCAAAGCGGGCCGAAGACGGCACCAAGGAGGCACACAGCCAAGAGGCCTGTGGCCCGTAAGCAGCACCTAAAACCCCAGAGCAGCGCCGCTAGCAGGCGCCGCCTACGGCGCCGCCGCAGGCGCCACACACGCTCTGAAGCCGATGGCGCTGCTGCAGTGCCGCCAAGCCGGGCAGCGCCGCCAAGCCGGCAGCGCCACACACAGTGCCGCCAAAAGCGGCGGCGCCCTGCCAAGCTAGCGCGCACGCTGGTGCCGCCCGACCCGGCGCCGCAGGCAGCGCCGCCAGATCAACAGCGCCGCGGACAGCTCCGCAAGACCCACCGGCACCAAAAACGGCGCCGACAAGCCAACAGACCCCGCAGAAGGCGCCGGAAAAGCCCCAGGAACCTGGAAAGCAACAGGAGGAAACAAAACCAGGAGATAAGGGCATCGGTGTGGCCCCCTGCGCCGCAGCCATGTGAGGGGGGAAACACCTAAGCACGGAGTCGCAGGCACCGAAGAAGGCGCCACACGACTAGGAAGGTCCAACCGCCCTACCTGATCGCCGGAGGGGCCCGAGGGCTCCGAGGCAACCGAGCCAGGCAGAAGAACCAACCTCCGAGCCCATCGCTCCATAAGAGCGGCCCACTGATGAAACTGCTCATCTGGAGCCCTACCTATAGGCGGGGAGGGGCTCCGATGTCGAGGACGACGATTACCAGAAGTTGGCGACTCCGAAGAAGGAGACCGGCAACTAGCAATGATAACCGACCGTCGACGCGCAGACATACCAGAGGGCGACCTCGAGATGCCTTCTCTTTTTTGACCTGTGGGCCGAAGAAGAGCTCGAGGCCGAACGGTGCCGTGAAAGCGACCGTTTATTTTTATGCCTGACGGGGGGACCGCCCATCCCCCCGGGCATCGGACTGACCGTTGTCGGAACCCCGCTGAGTTTCTTGAGAAGGAGGTTGACCGGACCCAGCCCGGCTGACTGAACAGCTTTCATACGAAGTCTCCCTACCGTCACCTGACCTGCTCATGGTTGACTCCGTCCAGTAGGCCGAGACTTCTTCAAGTAAGTTAAATTTAAGATATTAGAAAAAATTTTCGAAATAGAATAAAATTGCTTATACTACTATCGTGATAATGTTACAAAAACAAACTGAAAACTAAGCGGTAGTTTGAAGTTTGACTCGACAGACGAGCCGACGTCAGATACTGAAGCGCAAACTGACGAGGCGAAAGGACTGAGGCGGTTGAGGTCGGCGCCGAGACGGTCACGCCGAGTCAGCAGCTGCTGGCGCGGTCCGGGCGCCATCTCCTCGCCGACCTCCAGCAGCAGCCTCGATGGTCTTAGTGCCTCAAGCCTCATCTCATTAGTGTGAATGAGTGGTGAGACTTAGGTCCAGGAAGATATACCACACCAGAAAGGAAAATTACGCACTCACCGTAATTCTTGATCTTCTTGGACGAGTCTCCACCACTCATTCACACTAGTGGGATTGCGCGAGGCACTAAGACCCATCGAGCAAACTTTTGCTGGAGGGTCGGCTAGCAGAGACGGCGCCATGAGACACGGCGACAGAGCAGCGCTCGAGCGGTAATGACCATCTCGGCGACGTCCTCCAACCGCCTCAGTACCTTTTTACCAAGGAGGTGCAGCGCAACTAACGAAAGGGTAAACCTAATATTAAAAACGGACATAAGATAGTCCGTATGACCCGTAAGAAGGGTCAGCAAAGAAGTCCTCACGGCCTAAAGATTTGAGGGAGTGAAGACCAATACAGCGGTGAGCTCAGGGATGGAGGGAGTGAATGAGTGGTGGAGACTCGTCCAAGAAGATCAAGAATTACGGAGGTACGCAATTTTCCTATCTTCCTGGACATAAGTCTCCACCACTCATTCACACTAGTGGACAGTACCAAGCTGATAATCCCCAAAAGGACGGCAGGAGAGCCAGAGCTCACGCTGCCTAAGATAGAAGCTCATTAAGGATAGTTCTGCCGAATGCGAATGTCGCCTGGATGAACATCCAGTGCATAGTGCTTAACTAAAGTATGCACTGAGCTCCAGGTAGCGGCGTTGTATATATCTGCAATATCTGCAATTGAAACATTGCGACTCGCTTAGGATGCCACGGACTCTAGTAGAGTGAGCGTACACTCTACCTTCTAATTTAACTTGAACCATGGAATAGCAATGATGAAGGCATGCCACTAACCATGAAGAGATACATCTAATAGCGACAGGTTGACCCAGCCGGGTGTCGCTGAAAGAAACGAACAGTTGCTGAGTCTTATGAACATCCTGGTTCTATCTAAATAGAACCGCAAGGCTCTCTTAATATCCAAGGAATGAAGAGCTCGCTCTTCATTTTGGAAATTAGCTTAAGTAGTTGAGGTACCAGAGGTTGGTCATGATGGAATTCTGACACAACCTTGGGAAGAAATTTAGGATGAGTACGGAGAACTACCTTGTCCTTATGGAATACAGTATACGGAGGGTCCGTAACCAGGGCATGTATCTCAGAGACCCTGCAGAGGTAATGGCCACCAGGAAGGCAGTCTTCCAGGTAAGAAATTTTAGCTCACAGGTAGCTAAGGGTCTCGAAGGCTTCCGAGTGAGCATGTCCAGCACCAGGTTAATGTCCCGGCTGCAACTGGACGCTTAACAGGGGTCTGTATGGAGAATCCTTAAGAAATCTCTTCACTATAGGTAACTGAGCCAGAGTTAAGGAAGAAACCGCTCATGGAACGCTGAGATGGCACTAAGGTGAACTTTAACTGTGGAGTACTGAAGACCTAAGTTTGATAGGTCCAAAAGATACTCCAGAACCTTGCCAGGAGGACAGGAAAAGGGATTCCAAGAGGATTTTGCAGACATAGAGAGAAAAACGTTCCATTTGAAGGTGCCGTTGGGTGGCTGGCTTCAGCAGCCAGAAGGATATCTGAGACTCTACGAGAGACGTTGAACCGATTCACTTCATCTCTTCAGGAGCCAAGCATGAAGGTGAAGTGATTTCAGGTTGGGATGGACCAACGAACCCTGAGTCAAAAGACTGATTTGCAAAGGAAGTGGTCTCGAGAGGCTGCCAACATACTGTTGAGTAGAGGAAACCATAGTTGCCGAGGCCAGGAAGGAGCAATGAGAATCATCTTGGTCCCCTGAGACTCGAACTTGAGGAGTACTCTGGATTAGAGGAAGTGGTGGAAAGGCGAAAGAAAGCGCTTTGTCCACCGCAGCCTGAACGCATCCTGACAGAAAATGCCAGGCCCTGGATTTCTGGAGCAGAAGAGAGGCAGTTTTATGCTGAGTGGGGATGCAAAAGGTCCAGGTCTGAGTCCCACTTTGAACAGGGACCCAGCTACGGCTGGATCGAGAGACCACTCGTGAGGGTCTGCCTGCTCTGCTGAGGTGATCTGCTAGGTCGCTTTGTATACCTGCAGATAAACCGCTGAATCAGAGACTTGTGCTCCAAGCACCACTCCCACACCCTCATTGCTTCCTGCAAAGGGATAAGAATGAGCACCGCCTTGCTTGTTGATGGGTAATATCACTGCTCTGTTGTCCATTTGAAGGAGAATGTTCTTGTGACAAAGGACATCCTTCAGAGCTCGGATTGCATAGAGGACCGCTCATCTCCAGGACATTTATGTGGAGATGAGTTTAACTGAGTCCATACACCTTGAGTGTGGAGGAGAGACAGTGAGCTCCCCATCCCATTAGCGATGCATCTGTGGTGATGGAGATCTGATGATCCGGGGAGCAAAGGGGAATCCTTCCAGGAGATTGCTTTCTTGAGACCACCAGGTGAGAGACCTTCAAGGGCTCCGCCACCTTGATGGGATAAGACTGGGGGTGAGAGGTCGGGACCACTGAGTGGAGAGCATCCATTGGGTGGTTCTCATGCAGTCGGGCCAGAGGGACAGTGAAGACCGAGGACGCCATGAGATCCAACATGCGTGCATCGAGAGCTGTAACCGATTGGTTCTCCTGATGTAACGGGCCATACGTAAGGATGTCGAGTCTTCTGTCCTCTGAAGGAAAGCTCTCGCTGAAGAGGTGTCTAGAAGCTCCCTATGAAAAGGAGCTCTGGGAGGGTTGCATGAGATTTTTTCAAATTCAGCAGAACTCCCATGGACGTGAGAAGACGAAGTCGCTTGCACGGCTTCCAAAGTCCCTTGGCCGGAAGGGCTTGCTAGAAGCCAATCGTCCAGGTAGGGAAACACTCGGAGTCCGATTTTCCTGAGATGCGCCATGAGAACTGCACAACACTTTGTAAAACTGCGGCGCCGAGGATAGCCCAAAGGGCAGAACTTGAACTGATAATGCTGACCCAAAGCTACAAACCTGAGGAATTTGCTGGTGGGTCGGTGGACGGGATATGCTGGTAAGCATCCTGCATATCCAGAGAGGCCAGCCAGTCGTGCTGATGCAGCAAGGGTAACAGGGCAATTAGGAAATCATCTTGAATTTCTCCTGGGAGGAATTTGTTTAACTTTCTGAGGTCTAGAATGGGCGATCCCCAGATTTCTTTGGAACCAGAAAGTAATGGGAGAACCCTGTGTTTCGTAGATGCGGGGCACCAGTTCTATTGCCCTGTTGTTCAGAAGGCCCTGATCTCCGCGTGAGGAGGTCTGATTGAGAGGCCGACAACCTGGTGTCAGATGGAGGACAATTCGGGGTTTCAAGAAATTGAGAGAATAACCTCGCTAATTATCCGAAGACCCATTTGTCTGAGGTTATGGACTTCACTGTTGTAGAAGTACATCAGATGACCTCCCACTGGAGGAGAAAGTTCCACCGGCAGAGTGGATGGAACTTGGGCCAACGACTATAAGGTAGCGCTTGGGAGCTTTAGGTCCCCGCTTTCTGCTGCGCTTCTTTGAGGTTGGGCAGGTTGGCTTTTATGGAAGCTTCCCTGCTTCTGCCCTCAAAGGACTGACGACTAAGAAACTGACGCCTGTTCTCATGCCCGAGAGGGGGCAGGCGGAGGTTCTGGCCAATTTAATGGCCGATCTAGTCTTTTGGGAGGCTTCTAAGGCTTGCTCCACCTGAGGGCCGAAAAGATAGGTGCCATCAAAGCAACGCCATTATCTCGCTGCTGAGCATCCTTCGTGAAGCTCAAGAACGCAGCCAGGAATGGCGCCGAGTACAAATCCTGCAGCAGCTGAACGAGAAGCAGTGTCGAAAGCGCCCATGGTGGCTTTGACTTGTTGGTTATTGATTCAATACCTCTAGTAACGTCAATAGAAGCTCTGACTTGGAGTCCGAATCTGGAAGAGCTTCAACCATTCTTTCATAGAGTGCCACAGGATATACTCATACTGAGAAAATAGTCTTGATAACTGGCAATACGCATACTTAGAGTGGAGGCAGCAAAGACTCTCTTACCTAATGTATCAATCTTACAGACTCTTTGTTAATAGGTCGAGCTGAAGTAGTTTGAGGAAGAACGACCTTGTCATTCTCTGCCAGGACTACAATAGGATCCGCAAATGCTTGGGATGCCAAAAATAGGACGATCCTTGGGAGCTGAATACTTCTTATCAATGGATTTAGCCACTGAAGGATTAAGAGCAGGATTATTCCATACCATTTGAGACAGCTGCCTCAAGGAAGGCTGGATTGGAGGAGTCAAACAGAGGATCTCCGAGCTATGAAGGTACTGGAGTCTTAATATCTTCCCAGGATCGGATGTCTGTAGTCTGAGAGAAAGAGGATCTCGTGGTTCTTCAACAGAGACTAAAGGACAGGTCCTCACCACAGGCTCTGTAGCAAAGAAAGATCCTGTTTCTCCACTTCATCACCCAACCAAGGTCTGGTCAGGCTCAACATCATCTCCTGATGGTCCAGAAAGGACTGTTTGGACAGGAAAGGAATGAAAATTATGAGAGGAGGAAATATCAGAAAACAAGGAGAGTCCCCGAGACCCCGGTGCCGAGATGGCAAAGCGGGCCGAAGACGGCACCAAGGAGGCACACGGCGCCAAGAGGCACGCGCCCCGCAGCAGCACCGAGAAACTCCAGGCAGCGCCGCAGAACGGCGCCAAGATACGGCGCCGCCGACGGCGCCCACACACGGCACGCTGAAGCCGATGCGCTGCTGGTGCCGCTGCCGACGCGCCGGCCAGCCGACGGGCGCCACACACAGTGCCGCCAAAGCCGACGGCGCCACTCAGTTGACGGCGCCGACACGGTGCCGCTGACGCAACGGCGCCGCGAGACGGCGCCGCCAGATCCAACGGGCGCCGGACAGCCTCAAGACCCACCGGCACCAAAAACGCGCCGACAAGCCAACAGACCCGCAGAAGGCGCCGGAAAGCCCCAGGAACCTGGAAAGCAACAGGAGGAAACAAAACCAGGAGATAAGGCATCGTGTGGCCTCGCGCCGCAGCCATGTGAGGGGGAAACACTAAGCATCGAGTCGCAGGCAATCAAGAAGGCGCCACACGACTCAGGAAGGTCCAACCGCCCTACCTGATCGCCGAGGGGCCCGAGGGCTCGAGGCAACCGAGCCAGGCAGAAGAACCAACCTCCGAGCCCATCGCCCATAAGAGCGCCCACTGATGAAACTGCTCATCTGGAGCCCTACCTATAGGCGGGAGGGCTCGGCGTCGAGGACGACGACACAGAAGTTGGCGACTCCGGAAGGAGACCGCAACAGCAATGATAACCGACCGCCGACGCCAAGAGACATACCAGAGGGCGACTCGAGAGATGCCTTCTTTTGACCTGTGGGTCAAGAAGAGCTCGAGGCCGAACGGTGCCGTGAAAGCGACCGCTTATTTTTATGCCTGACGGGAGACCGCCCATCCCTCCGGCATCGGACTGACCGCTGTCGGAACCCCGCTGAGTTTTTAGAAGGAGGTTGACCGGACCCAGCCCGCTGACTGAACAGCTTACACGAAGTCTCCTCACCGTCACCTGACCTGCTCATGGTTGACTCATTCAGTAGGCCGAGACTTCTTCAAGTAAGTTAAATTTAAGATATTAGAAAAATTTCTAAATAGAATAAAATTAAGTTTATACTACTATCGTGATAATGTTACAAAAACAAACTGAAAACCAAGCTTTAGTTTGAAGTTTGACTCGACAGACGAGCGACGTCAGATACTGAAGCCAAGACTGACGGGCGGGAAAGGGACTGAGGCGGTTGAGGGTCGGCGCCGAATACAGCACGCCGAGTCAGCAGTTGCTGGCGCCGCGTCCGCTGGCGCCATCTCCTCGCGCCGACCTCCAGCAAAGAGCCTCGATGTCTTAGTGCCTGTCATCACTAGTGAATGAGTGGTGAGACTTAGGTCCAGGAAGATATACCACACTCTAGAAAGGAAAATTACGCACTCTACCGTAATTCTTGATCTTCTTGGACGAGTCTCCACCACTCATTCACACTAGTGGGATTGGCCCGAGGCACTAAGACCCATCGGAGCAAACTTTTGCTGGAGGGTCGGCGCGAGACGGCGCCATGAGACACGGCGCCATGAAAGCAGCGGCTCGAGCGGTAATGACCATCTCGGCGACGACCCTCCAACCGCCTCAGTACCTTTTACCAAGGAGGTGCAGCGAACTAACGAAAGGGTAAACCTAATATTAAAAACGGACATAAGATAGTCCGTATGACCCGTAAGAAGGGTCAGCAAAGAAGTCCTCACGGCCTAAAGATTTGAGGGAGGAAGACCAATACAGCGGTGAGCTCAGGGATGGAGGAAGGTAGATGAGTGGTGAGACTCGTCCAAGAAGATCAAGAATTACGGTAGGTACGTAATTTTCCTATCTTCCTGGACATAAGTCTCCACCACTCATTCACACTAGTGGGACAGTACCAAGCTGATAATCCCCCAAAAGGACGGCAGGAGAGCCAGAGCTCACGCGTCTAAGATAGAAGCCCATTAAGGATAGTTCTGCCGAATGCGGAATGTCGCCTGGCATGAACATCCAGTGCATAGTGCTTAACGAAAGTATGCACTGAGCTCCAGGTAGCGGCGCTGTATATATCTGCAATATCTGCAATTGAAACATTGCGACTTCCGCTTAGGGATGCCTGATCACTCTAGTAGAGTGAGCGTACACTCTACCTTCTAATTTAACTTGAACCATGGAATAGCAATGATGAAGGCATGCCACTAACCATGAAGAGATACATCTAATAGCGACAGGTTGACCCAGCCGGTGTCGCTGAAAGAAACGAACAGTTGCTGAGTCTATGACATCCTTGGTTCTATCTAAATAGAACCGCAAGGCTCTCTTAACATCCAAGGAATGAAGAGCCTGCTCCCCTTCATTTTGGAAATTAGCAAGTAGCGGAAGTACCAGAGGTTGGTTCAGATGGAATTTGACACAACCTTGGGAAGAAATTTAGATGAGTACTGGAGAACTACCTTGTCCTTATGGAATACAGTATACGGAGGGTCCGTAATCAGGCATGTATCTCAGAGACCCCGCGGGCTGAGGTAATGGCCACCAGGAAGGCAGTCTTCCAGGTAAGAAATTTTAGCTCACAGGTAGCTAAGGGTTCGAAAGGCTTCCGAGTGAGCATGTCCAGCACCAGGTTAATGTCCCGGCTGCAACTGGACGCTAACAGGGGTCTGGTATGGAGAATCCTTAAGAAATCTCTTCACTATAGGTAACTGAGCCAGAGTTAAGGAAGAAACCGCTCATGGAACGCTGAGATGGCACTAAGGTGAACTTTAACTGTGGAGTACTGAAGACCTAAGTTTGATAGGTCCAAAAGATACTCCAGAACCTTGCCAGGAGGACAGGAAAAGGGATTCCAAGAGGATTTTAGACACTAGAGAGAAAACGTTTCCATTTGAAGCGTGACGCTGGGTGGCTGGCTTCCGAGCAGCCAGAAGGATATCTGAGACTCTACGAGAGACGTTGAACCGATTCACTTCTATCTCTTCAGGAGCCAAGCATGAAGGTGAAGTGATTTCAGGTTGGGATGGACCAACGAACCCTGAGTCAAAAGACTGATTTGCAAAGGAAGTGGTCTCGGAGAGGCTGCCAACATACTGTTGAGTAGAGGAAACCATAGTTGCCGAGGCCAGGAAGGAGCAATGAGAATCATCTTGGTCCCCTGAGACTCGAACTTGAGGAGTACTCTCTGGATTAGAGGAAGTGGTGGAAAGGCGTAAAGAAAGCGTTTTGTCCACCGCAGCCTGAACGCATCCTGACAGAAAATGCCAGGCCCTGGATTTCTGGAGCAGAAGAGAGGCAGTTTTGCGTTGAGTGGGGATGCAAAAAGGTCCAGGTCTGGAGTCCCCCACTCTTTGAACAGGGACCGAGCTACGGCTGGATCGAGAGACCACTCGTGAGGGTCTGCCTCCGTTCTGCTGAGGTGATCTGCTAGGTCGTTTTGTATACCTGGCAGATAAACCGCTTGAATCAGAGACTTGTGCTCCAAGCACCACTCCCACACCTCATTGCTTCCTGCAAAGGGATAAGAATGAGCACCGCTTGCTTGTTGATGTAATACATCACTGCTCTGTTGTCCATTTGAAGGAGAATGTTCTTGTGACAAAGGACATCCTTCAGAGCTCGGATTGCATAGAGGACCGCCTCATCTCCAGGACATTTATGTGGAGATGAGTTTCAACTGAGTCCATACACCTTGAGTGTGGAGGAGAGACAGTGAGCTCCCATCCCATTAGCGATGCATCTGTGGTGATGGAGATCTGATGATCCGGGGAGCAAAGGGAATCCTTCCAGGAGATTGCTTTCTTGAGACCACCAGGTGAGAGACCTCAAGGGGCCCGCCACCTTGATGGGATAAGACTGGGGTGAGAGGTCGGGGACCACTGAGTGGAGAGCATCCATTGGGTGGTTCTCATGCGTGCACAGAGGGACAGTGAAGACCGAGGACGCCATGAGACTCCAACATGCGCTGCATCGAGAGAGCTGTAACCGATTGGTTCTCCCTGATGTAACGGGCCATACGGGATGTCGAGTCTTCTGTCCTCTGAAGGAAAGCCTTCGTGAAGAGGTGTCTAGAAGTCCCTATGAAAAGGAGCCTCTGGGAGGGTTGCAGCTGAGATTTTTTCAAATTCAGCAGAACTCCCATGGACGTGAGAAGACGAGAAGTCGCTTGCACGGCTTCCAAAGTCCTTGCCGGAAGGGCTTGCTAGAAGCCAATCGTCCAGGTAGGGAAACACTGGAGTCCGATTTTCTGAGATGCGCCATGAGAACTGCACAACACTTTGTAAAACTCAGGCGCCGAGGATAGCCCAAAGGGCAGAACTTGAACTGATAATGCTGACCCAAAGCTACAAACCTGAGGAATTTATGTGGTCGGTGGACGGGATATGCTGGTAAGCATCCTGCATATCCAGAGAGGCCAGCCAGTCGGCTTGATGCAGCAAGGGTAACAGGGCACTTAGGGAAATCATCTTGAATTTCTCCTGGGGAGGAATTTGTTTAACTTTCTGAGGTCTAGAATGGGCGATCCCCAGATTTCTTTTGGAACCAGAAAGTAATGGAGAGAACCCTGTGTTTCGAGATGCGGGGCACCAGTTCTATTGCCCTGTTGTTCAGAAGGCCCTGATCTCCCTGTGAGGAGGTCTGATTGAGAGGCCGACAACCTGGGTTGTCGATGGGAGGACAATTCGGGGTTTCCAAGAAATTGAGAGAATAACCCTCGCGAATTATCCGGGACCCATTTGTCTGAGGTTATGGACTTCCACTGGTTGTAGAAGTACATCAGATGACCTCCCACTGAGGAGAAAGTTCCACCCGGGCAGAGTGGATGGAACTTGGGCCAACGACTATAAGGTAGCGCTTGGAGCTTTAGGTCCCCGCGCTTGCTGCGCCTTCTTTGAGGTTGGGCAGGTTGGCTTTTATGGAAGCTTCCTGCTTCTGCCTCAAAGGACTGACGACTAAGAAACTGACGCCTGTTCGCATGCCCGCGAGAGGGGCAGGCGGAGGTTCTGGCCAATTTAATGGCCGATCTAGTCTTTTGGGAGGCTTCTAAGGCTTGCTCCACCTGAGGGCCGAAAAGATAGGTGCTATCAGGCAACGCCATTACCTGCTGCTGAGCATCCTTCGTGAAGCCCAAGAACGCAGCCAGGAATGGCGCCGAGTACAAATCCCTGCAGCTGAACGAGAAGCAGTGTCGAAAGCGCCCATGGTGGCTTTGACTTGTTGGTTATTGATTCAATACCTTAGTAACGGTCAATAGAAGCTCTGACTTGGAGTCCGAATCTGGAAGAGCTTCAACCATTCTTTCATAGAGTGCCACAGGATATACTCATACTGAGAAAATAGTCTTGATAACTGGCAACACGATACTTAGAGTGGAGGCAGCAAAGACTCTCTTACCTAATGTATCAATCTTACGAGACTCTTTGTTAATAGGTCGAGCTGAAGTAGTTTGAGGAAGAACGACCTTGTCATTCTCTGCCAGGACTACAATAGGATCCGCAAATGCTTGGGATGCCAAAATAGGACGATCCTTGGGAGCTGAATACTTCTTATCAATGGATTTAGCCACTGAGGGATTAAGAGCAGGATTATTCCATACCATTTGAGACAGCGCCTCAAGGAAGGCTGATTGGAGGAGTCAAACCGAGGGATCTCCGGCATGAAGGTACTGGAGTCTTAATATCTTCCCAGGATCGATGTCTGTAGTCTGAGAGAAAGAGGGATCTCAGGTTCTTCAACAGAGACTTAAAGGACAGGTCCTCGACCACAGGCTCTGTAGCAAAGAAAGATCCTGTTTCTCCACTTCATCACCCAACCGAAGGTCTGGGTCAGGCTCAACATCATCTCCTGATGGTCCAGAAAGGACTGTTTGGACAGGAAAGGAATGAAAATTATGAGAGGAGGAAATATCAGAAAACAAGGAGAGTCCCCGAGGACCCCGGTGCCGATGGCAAAGCGGGGCTGAGCATCCTTGTGAAGCTCGAAGAACGAAGCCAGGAATGGCCGAGTACAAATCCCTGCAGCAGCTGAACGAGAAGCAGTGTCGAAAGCGCCCATGGTGGCTTTGACTTGTTGGTTATTGATTCAATACCTCTAGTAACGGTCAATGAGTTCTGACTTTGAGTCCGAATCTGAAGAGCTTCAACCATTCTTTTCATAGAGTGCCACAGATATACTTCATACTGAGAAAATAGTCTGATAACTGGCAATACGATACTTAGAGTGGAGGCAGCAAAGACCTCTTACCTAATGTATCAATCTTACAGACTCTTGTTAATAGGTCGAGCTGAAGTAGTTTGAGGAAGAACCACCTTGTCGTCCTCTGCCAGACTACAATAGATCCGTAAATGCTGGGATGCCAAAAATAGGACGATCCTTGGGAGCTGAATACTTTATCAATGGATTTAGCCACTGAAGGATTAAGAGCAGGATTATTCCATACCATTTGAGACAGCTGCTCAAGGAAGGCTGGATTGGAGGAGTCAAACCAGAGGGATCTCCGAGCATGAAGGTACTGGAGTCTTAATATCTTCCCAGGATCGATGTCTGTAGTCTGAGAGAAAGAGGGATTTTGTGGTTCTTCAACAGAGACTTAAAGGACAGGTCCTCACCACAGGCTCTTGTAGCAAAGAAAGATCCTGCTTTCTCCACTTCATCACCCAACCAAGGTCTGGCCAGCTCAACATCATCTCCTGATGGTCCAGAAAGGACTGTTTGGACAGGAAAGGAATGAAAATTATGAGAGGAGGAATATGAAAACAAGGAGAGTCCCGAGGACCCCGGTGCCGAGATGGCAAAGCGGGTCAAGACGGCACCAAGGAGGCACACGCTGCTAAGAGGCACGCTGCCCGCAAGCAGCACCGCAAATCTCTAGGCAGCGCTCGAGAACGGCGTCAAGATACGGCGCCGGCGACGGGCGCCACACACACGGCACGCTGAAGCCGATGGCGCTTGCACACGGTGCCGCTTGCCGACGCGTCGGGCTAGTTTACGGGCGCCACACACAGTGCCGCCAAAAGCCGACGGGCGCCACTGTTGACGGCGCCGCACACGGTGCCGCTGACCCAACGGGCGCCGCAGACGGCGCCACCAGATCCAACGGCGCCATGGACAGCTCCAAGACCCACCTGGCACCAAAAACGGCGCCGATAAGCCAACAGACCCCGAGAAGGCGCCGAAAGCCCCAGGAACCTGGAAAGCAACAGGAGGAAACAAAACCAGGAGATAAGGGCATCGTGTGGCCTCCGCCGCAGCCATGTGAGGGGGAAACATCGGCATCGGAGTCGCAGGCATCAAGAAGGCGCCACATCTACTAGGAAGGTCCAACCGCACCTGATTATCGCGAGGGCCCGGGAGGCCTGAGGCAACCGAGCCAGGCAGAAGAACCAACCTCCGAGCCCATCGCTTCCATAAGAGCCCACTGATGAAACTGCTCATCTGGAGCCCTACTCATAGGCGGGAGGCTCTGGCGTCGAGGACGACGACACAGAAGCTGGCGACTCCGGCAGGAGACCGCAACTAGCAATGATAACCGACTGCCGACGCCAAGAGATATACCTAGAGGGCGACACGCGAGATGCCTTCTTTTGGACCTGTGGGTCAAGAAGAGCTCGAGGTCAACGGGTGCCGTGAGCGACCGCTTATTTTTATGCCTGACGGGAGACCGCCCATCCCCCGGCATCGGACTGACCGCTGTCGGAACCCCGCTGAGTTTTTTGAAAGGAGGTTGACCGACCCAGCCCGCTGACTGAACAGTTACACGTAAGTCTCCTCACCGTCACCTGACCTGCTCATGGTTGACTCATTCAGCAGGCCGAGACTTCTTCAAGTAAGTTAAATTTAAGATATTAGAAAAATTTTCAAATAGAATAAAATTAGCTTATACTACTATCGTGATAATCTTGCAAAAAACAAACTGAAAACTAAGCGGTAGTTTGCAGTTTGACTCCACAGACGAGCGACGTCGATACCGAAGCCAAGACTGACGGCGGGAAAGGACTGAGGCGGTTGAGGGTCGGCGCCGAAAGCAGTCGCCGAAGTCAGTAGTTGCTGGCGCCGCGTCTCGCGGCGCCATCTCCTCGCCGCCGACCTCCAGCAAAGCAGCCTCGACAGTCTTAGTGCCTCCTCATCCATGTGAATGAGTGGTGAGACTCAGGTCCAGGAAGATATACCACACTCCAGAAAGGAAAATTACGTACTCTACCGTAATCTTTGGATCTTCTTGGACGAGTCTCCACCACTCATTCACATTAGTGGGATTGGCGCCGAGGCACTAAGACCCATCGGAGCAAACTTTGCTGGAGGGTCGGCGCTGGAGACGGCGCCGAGACACGGCCATGAAAGCAGCGGCTCGAGCGGTAATGACCATCTCGGCGACGCACCTCCAACCGCCTCAGTACTTTTTACCAAGGAGGTCAGCTAGCATCCAACGTAAAGGGAAACTCATCATTAAAACGGACATAAGATAGTCCGTATGACCCGTGAAGAAGGGTCAGCAAAGAAGTCCTCACGCCTCAAAGATTTGAGGGAGGAAGACCAATACAGCGGTGAGCTCAGGGATGGAGGGTAGGATGAGTGTGGAGATCATTCAAGAAGATCAAGAATTACGGTAGGTACGTAATTTTCCTATCTTCCTGGACATAAGTCTCCACCACTCATTCACACTAGTGGGACAGTACCAAGCTGATAATCCCCAAAAGGACGGCAGGAGAGCCAGAGCTCACGCTGTCCTAAGATAGAAGCTATTAAGGATAGTTCTGCCGAATGCGGAATGTCGCCTGGCATGAACATCCAGTGCATAGTGCTTAACTAAAGTATGCACTGAGTTCTAGGTAGCGGCGCTGTATATATCTGCACATCTGCAATTGAAACATTGCGAATTTCCGCTTAGGATGTCATGATCACTCTAGTAGAGTGAGGACACTCTACCCTTCTAATTTAACTTGAACCATGGAATAGTAATGATGAAGGCATGCCACCAACCATGAAGAGATACATTAATAGCTGACAGGTTGACCCAGCCGGTGTCGCTGAAAGAAACGTAACAGTTGCTGAGTTCATGAATATCCTTGGTTCTATCTAAATAGAACCCGAGGCTCTCTTAACATCCAAGGAATGAAGAGCCTGCTCCTTCATTTTGGAAATTAGCTAAGCGATGGAGTACCAGAGGTTGGTCTAGATGGAATTCTGACACAACCTTGGGAAGAAATTTAGGATGAGTCACGGAGAACTACCTTGTCCTTATGGAATACAGTATAATGGAGGGTCCGTAACCAGGGCATGTATCTCAGAGACCCAGCGGGCTGAGGTAATGGCCACCAGGAAGGCAGTCTTCCAGGTAAGAAATTTTAGCTCACAGGTAGCTAAGGGTTCGAAGGCTCTCAGTGAGCATGTCCAGCACCAGGTTAATGTCCCGGCTGCAACTGGACGCTTAACAGGGGTCTGGTATGGAGAATCCTTAAGAAATCTTTCACTATAGGTAACTGAGCCAGAGTTAAGGGAAGAAACCGCTCATGGAACGCTGAGATGGCACAGGTGAACTTTAACTGTGGAGTACTGAAGACCTAAGTTTGATAGGTCCAAAAGATACTCCAGAACCTTGCTAGAGGACAGGAAAAGGATTCCAAGAGGATTTTGTACACTAGAGAGAAAACGTTTCCATTTGAAGCCGTGATGTTGGGTGGCTGGCTTCCAGCAGCCAGAAGGATATCTGAGACTCTACTTAGAGACGTTGAACCGATCTACTTTATCTCTTCAGGAGCCAAGCATGAAGGTGAAGTGATTTCAGGTTGGGATGGACCAACGAACCCTGAGTCAAAAGACTGATTTGCAAAGGAAGTGGTCTCGAGAGGCTGCCAACATACTGTTGAGTAGAGGAAAACCATAGCTGCCGAGGCCAGGAAGGAGCAATGAGAATCATCTTGGTCCCTGAGACCTGAACTTGAGGAGTACTCTGGATTAGAGGAAGTGGTGGAAAGGCGTAAAGAAAGCTGCTTTGTCCACCGCAGCCTGAACGCATCCTGACAGAAAATGCCAGGCCCTGGATTTCTGGAGCAGAAGAGAGGCAGTTTTTGCTGAGTGGGATGCAAAAGGTCCAGGTCTGGAGTCCCCACTTTGAACAGGGACCGAGCTACGGCTGGATCGAGAGACCACCTGTGAGGGTCTGCCTCCGTTTCTGCTGAGGTGGATCTGCTAGGGTCGCTTTTGTATACCTGGCAGATAAACCGCTTGAATCAGAGACTCTGTGCTCCAAGCACCACTCCCACACCTCATTGCTTCCCTGCAAAGGGATAAGAATGCACGCCTTGCTTGTTGATGTAATACATCACTGCTCTGTTGTCCATTTGAAGGAGAATGTTCTTTGACAAAGGACATCCTTCAGAGCTCGGATTGCATAGAGGACCGCTCATCTCCAGGACATTTATGTGGAGATGAGTTTCAACTGAGTCCATACACCTTGAGTGTGGAGGAGAGACAGTGAGCTCCCATCCCATTAGCGATGCATCTGTGGTGATGGAGATCTGATGATCCGGGGAGCAAAGGGGAATCCTTCCAGGAGATTGCTCTCTTGAGACCACCAGGTGAGAGACCTCAAGGGGCTGCGCCACCTTGATGGGATAAGACTGGGGTGAGAGGTCGGGACCACTGAGTGGAGAGCATCCATTGGGTGGTTCTCATGTGCAGTCGGGCCAGAGGGACAGTGAAGACCGAGGACGCCATGAGACCCAACATGCGCTTGCATCGAGAGAGCTGTAACCGATTGGTTCTCCCTGATGTAACGGGCCACAAGGATGTCGAGTCTCTGTCCTCTGAAGGAAAGCCTCGCTGAAGAGGTGTCTAGAAGCGCCCTTAAGAAAAGGAGCCTCTGGGAGGGTTGCAGTTGAGATTTTTCAAATTCAGCAGAACTCCCATGGACGTGAGAAGACGAGAAGTCGCTTGCACGGCTTCCAAAGTCCCTTTGGCGGAAGGGCTTGCTAGAAGCCAATCGTCCAGGTAGGGAAACACTGGAGTCCGATTTTCCTGAGATGCGCCATGAGAACTGCACAACACTTTGTAAAATCTGGCGCCGAGGATAGCCCAAAAGGGCAGAACTTGAACTGATAATGCTGACCCAAAGCTACAAACCTGAGGAATTTATGTGGTCGGGTGGACGGGATATGCTGGTAAGCATCCTGCATATCCAGAGAGGCCAGCCAGTCTGTCTGATGCAGCAAGGGTAACAGGGCATCTAGGGAAATCATCTTGAATTTCTCCCTGGGGAGGAATTTGTTTAACTTCTGAGGTCTAGAATGGGGCGATCCCCAGATTTCTTTGGAACCAGAAAGTAATGGAGAGAACCCTGTGTTTCGTAGATGCGGGGCACCAGTTCTATTGCCCTGTTGTTCAGAAGGCCCTGATCTCCGCGGTGAGGAGGTCTGATTGAGAGGCCGACAACCTGGGTTGTCGGATGGGAGGACAATTGGGGGTTTCAAGAAATTGAGAGAATAACCCTCGTGAATTATCCGAAGGACCCATTTGTCTGAGGTTATGGACTCACTGGTTGTAGAAGTACATCAGATGACCTCCCACTGGAGGAGAAAGTTCCACCGGGCAGAGTGGATGGAACTTGGGCCAACGACTAAAGGTAGCGCTTGGGAGCTTTAGGTCCCCGCGCTTGCTGCGCCTTTCTTTGAGGTTGGGCGGTTGGCTTTATGGAAGCTTCCCTGCTTCTGCCTCAAGGACTGACGACTAAGAAACTGACGCCTGTTCGCATGCCCGCGAGAGGGGCAGGCGGAGGTTCTGGCCAATTTAATGGCCGATCTAGTCTTTGGGAGGCTTCTAAGGCTTGCTCCACCTGAGGGCCGAAAAGATAGGTGCTATCAAGGCAACGCCATTATCTGCTGCTGAGCATCCTTCGTGAAGCTCAAGAACGCAGCCAGGAATGGCGCCGAGTACAAATCCCTGCAGCAGCTGAACGAGAAGCAGTGTCAAAGCGCCCATGGTGGCTTTGACTTGTTGGTTATTGATTCAATACCTTAGTAACGGTCAATAGAAGCTCTGACTTGAGTCCGAATCTGGAAGAGCTTCAACCATTCTTTCATAGAGTGCCACAGGATATACTCATACTGAGAAAATAGTCTTGATAACTGGCAAACGCATACTTAGAGTGGAGGCAGCAAAGACTCTCTTACCTAATGTATCAATCTTACGAGACTCTTGTTAATAGGTCGAGCTGAAGTAGTTTGAGGAAGAACGACCTTGTCATTCTCTGCCAGGACTACAATAGGATCCGCAAATGCTTGGGATGCCAAAATAGGACGATCCTTGGGAGCTGAATACTTTATCAATGGATTTAGCCACTGAAGGATTAAGAGCAGGATTATTCCATACCATTTGAGACAGCGCTCAAGGAAGGCTGGATTGAGGAGTCAAACCAGAGGGATCTCCAAGCATGAAGGTACTGGAGTCTTAATATCTTCCCAGGATCGATGTCTGTAGTCTGAGAGAAAGAGGGATCTCAGGTTCTTCAACAGAGACTTAAAGGACAGGTCCTCAACACAGGCTCTGTAGCAAAGAAAGATCCTGTTTCTCCACTTCATCACCCAACCGAAGGTCTGGGTCAGGCTCAACATCATCTCCTGATGGTCCAGAAAGGACTGTTTGGACAGGAAAGGAATGAAAATTATGAGAGGAGGAAATATCAGAAAAACAAGGAGAGTCCCCGAGGACCCCCGGTGCCGAGATGGCAAAGCGGGCCGAAGACGGCACCAAGGAGGCACACGGCGCCAAAGAGGCACGCGGCCCCGCAAGCAGCACCGCAAAACCCCCAGGCAGCGCCGCAAACGGCGCCGCATACGGCGCCGCCGACGGCGCCACACACGGCACGCTGAAGCCGATGGCGCTGCACACGGTGCCGCCAAGCCGACGGCGCCGCCAAGCCGACGGCGCCACACACAGTGCCGCCAAAGCCGACGGCGCCACTAAGCTGACGGCGCCGCACACGGTGCCGCTCGACCAACGGCGCGCGCAGACGGCGCCGCTAGATTCAACGGCGCCAGGACAGCTCCGCAAGACCCACCGGCACCAAAAACGGCGCCGACAAGCCAACAGCACCGCAGAAGGCGCCGGAAAAGCCCAGGAACCTGGAAAGCAACAGGAGGAAACAAAACCAGGAGATAAGGCATCGTGTGGCCCCGCGCCGCAGCCATGTGAGGGGGAAACACCTACACGGAGTCGCAGGCACTCAAGAAGGCGCCACACGACTAGGAAGGTCCAACCCCTACCTGATCGCCGGAGGGCCCGAGGGCCCGAGGCAACCGAGCCAGGCAGAAGAACCAACCTCCGAGCCCATCGCCCATAAGAGCGCCCACTGATGAAACTGCTCATCTGGAGCCCTACCTATAGGCGGAGGGCCTCGCTGTCGAGGACGACGACACCAGAAGTTGGCGATCGAAGAAGGAGACCGCAACTAGCAATGATAACCGACCGCCGACGCCAGAGACATACCAGAGGGCTACCTCGAGAGATGCCTTCTTTTGACCTGGGTCAAGAAGAGCTCGAGGTCGAACGGTGCCGTGAAAGCGACCGCTTATTTTATGCCTGACGGGAGACCGCCCATCCCCGGCATCGGACTGACCGCTGTCGGAACCCCGCTGAGTTTCTTGAGAAGGAGGTTGACCGACCCAGCCCGGCTGACTGAACAGTTTTCATACGAAGTCTCCCACCGCCACCTGACCTGCTCATGGTTGACTCCGTCCAGTAGGCCGAGACTTCTTCAAGTAAGTTAAATTTAAGATATTAGAAAAATTTTCAAATAGAATAAAATTAAGCGATACTACTATCGTGATAATGTTACAAAAAACAAACTGAAAACCAAGCGGTAGTTTGAAGTTTGACCTTTACAGACGAGCGACGTCAGACACTGAAGCAAGACTGGCGAAGAGTGACTGAGAGGGGTTGAGGTCGGCGCCGAATGGCTCTGCCGAAGTCAAGCTGCTGGCGCCGCGTCTCGCTGGGCGCGACCGCTACCGACCTCCAGCAGCGAGCCTCGATGGTTTAGTGCCCTGCCTATCCACTAGGTGAATGAGGGTGAGACTTAGGTCCAGGAAGATATACCACACCTAGAAAGGAAAAATTACGCACTCACCGTAATTCTTGATCTTCTGGACGAGTCTCCACCACTATCTCACACTAGTGGGATTACGCCGAGGCACTAAGACCCATCGAGCAAACTTTTGCTGGAGGGTCGGCGCAGAGACGGGCGCCATGAGACACGTACAGCGAAAGCAGCGGCTCGAGCGGTAATGACCATCTCGGCGACGACCTCTCCAACCTGCCTCAGTACCTTTTACCAAGGAGGTAGCGATCTAACGAAAGGGTAAACCTAATATTAAAAACGGACATAAGATAGTCCGTATGACCCGTGTAAGAAGGGTCAGCAAAGAAGTCCTCACGGCCAAAGATTTGAGGAGTGAAGACCAATACAGCGGTGAGCTCAGGATGGATGGAGGGTAGATGAGTGGTGGAGACTCGTCCAAGAAGATCAAGAATACGGTAGGTACGAATTTTCCTATCTTCCTGGACATAAGTCTCCACCACTCATTCACACTCAGTGGACAGTACCAAGCTGATAATCCCCAAAAGGACGGCAGGAGAGCCAGAGCTCACGCTGCCTAAGATAGAAGCCTATTAAGGATAGTTCTGCCGACTGCGAATGTCGCCTCGGCATGAACATCCAGTGCATAGTGCTTAACGAAGTATGCACTGAGCTCCAGGTAGCGCTGCATATTCTGCAATATCTGCACTGAAACATTAGCACTTCCGCTTAGGATGTCATGATCATCTCTAGTAGAGTGAGCGTATACTCTACCTTCTAATTTAACTTGAACCATGGAATAGCAATGATGAAGGCATGCCACTAACCATGAAGAGATGCATCTAATAGCGACAGGTTGACCCAGCCGGTGTCGCTGAAAGAAACGAACAGTTGCTGAGTTCTTGGAACATCCTTGGTTCTATCTAAATAGAACCCAAGGCTCTCTTAACATCCAAGGAATGAAGAGCTCGCTCCTTCATTTTGGAAATTAGCAAGTAAGCGGAAGTACCAGAGGTTGGTTCAGATGGAATTCTGACACAACCTTGGGAAGAAATTTAGGATGAGTACGAGAACTACCTTGTCCTTATGGAATACAGTATACGGAGGGTCCGTAACCAGGGCATGTATCTCAGAGACCCCATGGGCTGAGGTAATGGCCACCAGGAAGGCAGTCTTCCAGGTAAGAAATTTTAGCTCACAGGTAGCTAAGGGTCGAAGGCTTCGAGTGAGCATGTCCAGCACCAGGTTAATGTCCCAGGCTGCAACTGGACGCTTAACAGGGGTCTGGTATGGAGAATCCTTTAAGAAATCTCTTCACCATAGGTAACTGAGCCAGAGTTAAGGAAGAAACCGCTCATGGAACGCTGAGATGGCACTAAGGTGAACTTTAACTGTGGAGTACTGAAGACCTAAGTTTGATAGGTCCAAAAGATACTCCAGAACCTTGCCAGGAGGACAGGAAAAGGGATTCCAAGAGGATTTTAGACACTAGAGAGAAAACGCTTCCATTTGGAAGCGACGCTGGGTGGCTGGCTTCCGAGCAGCCAGAAGGATGTCTGAGACTCTACGAGAGACGTTGAACCGATTCACTTCTATCTCTTCAGGAGCCAAGCATGAAGGTGAAGTGATTTCAGGTTGGGATGGACCAACGAACCCTGAGTCAAAAGACTGATTTGCAAAGGAAGTGGTCTCGGAGAGGCTGCCAACATACTGTTGAGTAGAGGAAACCATAGTTGCCGAGGCCAGGAAGGAGCAATGAGAATCATCTTGGTCCCCTGAGACTGAACTTGAGGAGTACTCTCTGGATTAGAGGAGTGGTGGAAAGGCGAAGAAAGCGCTTTGTCCACCGCAGCCTGAACGCATCCTGACAGAAAATGCCAGGCCCTGGATTTCTGGAGCAGAAGAGAGGCAGTTTTATGCTGAGTGGGATGCAAAAGGTCCAGGTCTGGAGTCCCCCACTTTGAACAGGGACCGAGCTACGGCTGGATCGAGAGACCACTGTGAGGGTCTGCCTCGTTCTGCTGAGGTGATCTGCTAGGTCGCTTTGTATACCTGGCAGATAAACCGCTTGAATCAGAGACTTGTGCTCCAAGCACCACTCCACACCCTCATTGCTTCCTGCAAAGGGGATAAGAATGAGCACCGCCTTGCTTGTTGATGTAATACATCACTGCTTTGTTGTCCTTTGAAGGAGAATGTTCTTGTGACAAAGGACATCCTTCAGAGCTCGGATTGCATAGAGGACCGCCTCATCTCCAGGACATTTATGTGGAGATGAGTTTCAACTGAGTCCATACACCTTGAGTGTGGAGGAGAGACAGTGAGCTCCCATCCCATTAGCGATGCATCTGTGGTGATGGAGATCTGATGATCCGGGGAGCAAAGGGGAATCCTTCCAGGAGATTGTTTCTTGAGACCACCAGGTGAGAGACCTCAAGGCCCGCCACCTTGATGGGATAAGACTGGGGTGAGAGGTCGGGACCACTGAGTGGAGAGCATCCATTGGGTGGTTCTCATGTGCAGTCGGCCAGAGGACAGTGAAGACCGAGGACGCCATGAGACCCAACATGCGTGCATCGAGAGAGCTGTAACCGATTGGTTCTCCCTGATGTAACGGGCCATTCAAGGATGTCGAGTCTTCTGTCCTCTGGAAGGAAAGCCTTCGCTGAAGAGGTGTCTAGAAGCGTCCCTATGAAAAGGAGCCTCTGGGAGGGTTGCAGTTGAGATTTTTTCAAATTCAGCAGAACTCCCATGGACGTGAGAAGACGAGAAGTCGTTTGCACGGCTTCCAAAGTCCCTTGGCCGGAAGGGCTTGCTAGAAGCCAATCGTCCAGGTAGGGAAACACTCGGAGTCCGACTTTCCTGAGATGCGCCACGAGAACTGCACAACACTTTGTAAAAACTCACGGCCGAGGATAGCCCAAAGGGCAGGACTCTGAACTGATAATGCTGACCCAAAGCTACAAACCTGAGGAATTTGAGTGTGGGTCGGGTGGACGGGATATGCTGGTAAGCATCCTGCATATCCAGAGAGGCCAGCCAGTCGTGTTGATGCAGCAAGGGTAACAGGGTACCTAGGGAAATCATCTTGAATTTCTCCTGGGGAGGAATTTGTTTAACTTTCTGAGGTCTAGAATGGGCGCATCCCCAGATTTCTTTGGAACCAGAAAGTAATGGAGTAGAACCCTGTGTTTCGGAGATGCGGGGCACCAGTTCTATTGCCCTGTTGTTCAGAAGGCCCTGGATCTCCGCGGTGAGGAGGTCTGACTGAGAGGCCGACAACCTGGGTTGTCGATGGGAGGACACTTGGGGTTTCCAAGAAATTGAGAGAATAACCTCCTAATTATCCGGAGACCCATTTGTCTGAGGTTATGGACTTCACTGGTTGTAGAAGTACATCAGACGACCTCCCACCGGAGGAGAAAGTTCCACCTCGGGCAGAGTGGATGGAACTTGGGCAACGACTATAAGGTAGCGCTTGGGAGCTTTAGGTCCCTGCGCTTTCTGCTGCGCTTCTTTGAGGTTGGGCAGGTTGGCTTTATGGAAGCTTCCTGCCTCTGCCTCAAAGGACTGACGACTATGAAACTGACGCTGTTCACATGCCCCGAGAGGGGCAGGCGGAGGTCTGGCCAACTTAATGGCCGATCTAGTCTTCTGAGTGGCCTCAAGGCTTGCTCCACCTGAGGCCAAAAAGAAAGGAGCCATCAAAAGGCAGCGCCATCACCTGCTGCTGAGCATCATTCGTGAAGCCAGAAGTACGCAGCCAGGAATGGCGCCGAGTACAAATCCCCGCGGCTGCTGAGCGAGAAGCAGTGTCGAAAGCGTCCATGGCGGCTTTGACCTGTTGGTTATTGGACTCAATACCTCTAATAACGGTCAGAAGAAGCTCTGACTTGGAATCCGAATCTGGAAGAGCTTCAACCATTCTTTTCATAGAGTGCCACAGGATATACTCATACTGAGAAAAATAGCCTTGATAACTGGCAATAGATACTTAGAGTGGAGGCAGCAAAGACTCTCTTACCTAATGTATCAATCTTACGAGACTCTTTGTTAATAGGTCGAGCTGTAGTAGTTTGAGGAAGAACGATCTTGTTGCATTCTCTGCCAGGACTACAATAGGATCCGCAAGGCTTGGGATGCCAAAATGGGACGATCCTTGGGAGCTGAATACTTTATCAATGGATTTAGCCACTGAGGGAATAAGAGCAGGGTTATTCCATACCATTTGAGACAGCGCCTCAAGGAAGGCTGAACGGAGGAGTCAAACCAGGGATCTCTCCAAGCATGAAGATACTGAGTCTTAATATCTTCCCAGGATCGATGTCTGTAGTCTGGAGAGAAAGAGTGGATCCCAGGTTCTTCAACAGAGACTTAAAGGACAGGTCCTCGACCACAGGCTCTGTAGCAAAGAAAGATCCTGTTTCCTCCACTTCATCACCCAACTCAAGGTCTGGGTCAGGCTCAACATCATCTCCTGATGGTCCAGAAAGGACTGTTTGGACAGGAAAGGAGGAAAATTAGGAGAGGAGGAATTGGCAGAAAACAAGGAGAGTCCCTGGCGCTGCCGGCGCCGACGGCAAAACGGGCTGAAGACGGCATCGAGGAGGCGACGGCGCCAAGAGGCACGCGTCCTCAACGCGCCCGACGGGCGCCGCTGATGATGCCACGCACGCGCGTTAACGCGCCGCGCCGACGCCGCGAACGGGCGCCGCCAGATCCAACGGTACCTCACTGCCGGTGCCGCGAGACCACGCTGGCGCCGCCAATGCGCCGAGACTACACGGCACCGCCAACGGCGCCAAGAAGCTCTGGCGGTCAAAACGGGCGCCCGACATCGCCACAGACCCTGCAGAAGGCGCCGAAAAGCCTCGGAACCTGGAAAGCAAGAGAAGGAAAAACAGGAGATAAGGGCATCGGTGAGGCCCCCTGCGCAGCAGCCATGTGTTGGGGGGAACACCTAAGCACGGAGTTAGCGAGACCAAGAAGGCGCCATGGCGACTAGAAAGGTCCAACCGCCTACCTGATCGCCGAGGAGCCCGAGGGCCGCGGTAACCGAGCCAGGCAGAAGAACCAACCTCCGAGCCCATCGCTCCATAAGAGCGGCCCACTGATGAAACTGCTCATCTGGAGCCCTACCTATAGGCGGGAAGGGGCTCCGATGTCGAGGACGACGATTATCGGAAGTTGGCGACTCCGAAGAAGGAGACCGGCAACTAGCAACGATAACCGACCGTCGACGCGCAGACATACCAGAGGGCGACCTCGAGTGATGCCTTCTCTTTTTTGACCTGTGGGCCGAAGAAGAGCTCGAGGCCGAACGGCGCCGAGAATGCGACCGTTTATTTTTATGCCGGCGGGGGGACCGCCCATCCCCCCGGGCATCGGACTGACCGTAGTCGGAACCCCGCTGAGGAGAAGGAGGCTGACCGGACCCAGCCCGGCTGACTGAACAGCTTTCATACGAAGTCTCCCTACCGTCACCTGACCTGCTCATGGTCGACTCCGTCCAGTAGGCCGAGACTTCTTCAAGTAAGTTAAATTTAAATATTAGAAAAATTTTACGAAAAATAGAATAAAACTAAGCGATACTACTATCGTGATAATGTTACAAAAAAACAAACTGAAAACTATGCGCTAGTTTGAAGTTTGACTCCCGACAGGCGAGCGATGTCGTCACTGAAGCGCACTCGACGGCGGGAAAAAAGGAACTGAGGCGGTTGGAGGGTCGCCGCCAGATGGTCATTATCGCCGAGCTGCTCGCAGCGCCAGGTCTCGCGGGCGCCGCCTCTCGCTACCGACCTCCAGCAGAAAGTTTGCTCCCGATGGGTCTTAGTGCCTCCGGCGCCAATCCCACTAGTGTGAATGAGTGGTGGAGACTTATGTCCAGGAAGATCTACTGTTGCAGGTGAGTAACCTGTTCTTCTAGGAGCGTGGAGATGTTGTTGATCCACACTTCTTTGCAGACTCCGAGCAGTTCTCTGGGAGGAGGGAGGCAAGGCGCACACCCCCTACATAGGAAAGAGAGATTGGAGAACCGAGGCCCCAAAACCAGCATCCTGGCGTGACTCAAGGTCGATGTGGTAGTCGGTAATGAAGGTGTTTGCTGACTTTCAGATAGCAGCCCAACAGATTTCCTGGATAGGGATGTCCCTGGAAGCAGCCACCAATGCAGCAGTATGGCGGGTAGAATGAGCTCTTATCCCTCTGGGAGGCTTCTTTGCCCATCAACTCATAGCACAGACCTATGCATGATGTAATCCACCTTGCAATGGTCTGTTTGGCTGCAGGTCTGCCATAAGCAGCTTCAGCGTAGGTGACAAACAGTTGATGAACCTCTCCACAAATTTCCGCCGTTCTCTCCCTATAATAGGAGAGAGTACGTCTCAGGTCCAGAGTATGGAGCCTGTACTCGGCGTCCGAGGTGTAGATAGGGTAGTATACTAGCAGAGTCAGCACCTGGTTAAGGTGAAACTCTGAAACCACCTTCAGAAGGAATTTCGGGTGGGGGCGCAGGACAACTTTGTCCCTGTGAAAGACCAGATAAAGGGAGTCCACCGAAAGCGCCTGGAGCTTCCCTGTCCTTCTGGCTGACGTGATAGCCACCAGGAAGGCCGTTTCCACGACAAATGTGAGAGCTCACACTTGTGCATGGGTTCCAAAGGCTTGCCCATGATTTTGCAAAACCAGAAAAGATCCCACAGAGGTGGAGGTTCACGCACCGAAGGGGATATCTAATCCAGGCCTTTGAAGAAGCACCCAACCAGTGTCTCCTGCACCAATGACGGCTGACCGGCCCACAACCGGTAAGCAGAAATGGCTGCCAGGTGCACCCTAAGGGTCGATGACCATAGACCCCCTTTGGAAAGAGACCAAAGATAGTCCAGAATGTTAGCCATGGAGCAGGATAAGGGGTCCAGACCTTTACCCTGGCACCAAATGGAAAACCTTCTCCATTTGAAGGCATAACATTTCCTGGTCGATTCCTTACGAGATGCCTCCACCATGATGTAGACATCCTTGGAAAGACCCAGAGCCTGGAACTCTAGCCTCTCAGGTACCAGGCTGTGAGGTGCAGGGATTGAAAGTCTGGATGGAAAACCTTCCCCTGGTTCAATATCATCAGGTCCGGGCGTGTACAAAGCCACTCCGGGGGCCTGCAGCTGAGGCTTAGGAGATCTGGGTACCAGAAGTGGTGCGGCCAATCTGGGGCTACCAGGATCACCTTCTCCTTGTCCCTCCTCACCTTGAGTAACATCTTGTGGATCAAGGGAAATGGAGGGAAGGTATATAGGAGGCCTGGGGTCCACGGCCTCGAGAAGGCATCCCCCTGCAGTGAGCCCTGCTGAGGGGGGCGGGCATGGTACAGCCTCAGCTTGGTGTTTGCCCTGGAGGCAAACAGGTCCACCAACGGTTTGCCCCAACGGGAGAACAGACTGTAAGCTACCTCTGGATGGAGAGACCACTCGTGGGATGTCTGGCCTAGACGGCTGAGAGCATCCGCCAACTAGTTTGAGACTCCTGCCACATGAATGGATAGGAGATCCACCTCCAACCAGCTTACAAGGGTCCAGATGCGGAGCACCTCCTTGCATAGCAGACAGGAGTGCATGCTGCCCTGTTTGTTGACGTAGTACATGGTCATGGTATTGTCCATTTGGACTTGAACCACTTGACATAGAAACATAGATTGATGGCACATAGGGACCGCTTGGCCCACCTAGTCTGCCCATTTCCCTACCTAGAGGATAAGCTGCAGATCCTATTTAACCAACAGCCTATTTCTTTCTACCCCCCACAAAAATTGCCTTATGTCTGTCCCATGCATTCTTGAATTCTCCCACAGTTTTAGACCCCACAACCTCCTCAGGAAGGCTGTTCCATGCATCCACTACCCTCTCTGTGAAAAAATACTTCCTCACATTGCCCCTGAGCCATCCCCCCTCTATCTTCAAATTGTGTCCCCTTGTTCTTGCACATCTCTTTTTCTGAAAGATGCTACCCTCTTGGACTTTGTTGATTCCACTGAGGTACTTAAACGTTTCTATCATGTCCCTCCTTCCCTCCTTTCCTCAAAGGTATACATATTAAGCTCCTTTAGTCTCTTCTCCTATTCTTCTCCTATGGCTTCTTTTGCAGACCCTGCACCATTTTAGTTGCCCTCCTCTGAACTGCCTCCATCCTATGTCCTTGTGGAGATGGGGTCTCCAGAACTGGATGTAGTACTCCAGATGGGGTCTCACCAACTGTCTGTACAGGGGGATAACAACTTCCTGTTTTCTGCTGGTGATGCATCTCCCTGTACATACCAGTATCCCCCCAGCCCACCCTACCACCTTCTCACATTGCTTGCCAACCTTAAGGTCATCTGATATGATTACCCCCAGGTCCCTTTCCATTTTTGTTGTTACTACCTCCCCCCCATTGTGTAATCTTTCCCTGGGTTTTTGTTTCCCAGGTACATTATTTTGCACTTCTTTGCACTGAATCCAAGCTGCCATACTTCTGACCATTCCTCCAACCTTGCCAAGTCCCTTCTCATCCTTTCCACGCCTCCTTGTGTATCAACCGTTTCAGATCTTTGTGTCATCTGCAAAGAGGCATACTTTTCCTTCCAGTCCCTCTGCAATGTCACTTATAAAGACATTAAAAAGGACTGGACCCAGTACTGAACCCTGTGGTACCTCACTAGTAACTCCTCTTTCTTCAGAGTGGACATTTACAATTACTTTCTGTGTCCTGTTATCCAGCCAATGATTTACCCAGGCTGGTTAATTTGACTATTATTCTTTTGTCTGGGACTGTGTCAAATGCCTTGCTAAAGTCTAGGTAGGCCATGTCCACAGCCCCTCCCTGGTCTACTACCTGACCCTGCAGCTGAGGAGCGAAAGCTGACAGTGCGTTTGACTGCTCTGCGCTCCAACAGGTTGATGTGGCATCAGGACTCCTCGGTGGTCCAGAACCCGTGGTCCCTGTTGTCCCCCATGTGGGCTCCCCAGCCCACGAAGTATCCCGATCGTGGGGCGACCGTCGGCTCAAGGGGACAAAGGGATCCCTTCCTGCAACCGTTTTGAGGCGGTCCACTATTGGAGAGCGTCCCACATCTTCTGGGTTACAGTGATCAATTGGTCAAAATGACCATGGCGCTGAGTCCACTGGGTGGCCAGCTCCCATTGGAGGGAGCACATGTGCCACCTGGCCCAACGGACCACTGAGGTGCACGCTGCCATGTAACCCAGAAGGCACAGAAAATCCCAGGCAGGGAGCAAGTGCCCAACCAGAAATGATCGGGCAAAGGAGGAAAGAACCTCCGCCCTGTCCGCCGGGAGCCGAGCTCTGGCTTGACAAGTTGAGCTCTGTCCTGATGAAGCCCATCACCTGAGAGGGCATGAGTTCCGACTTGGCCTCGTTGATCAGGAGGCCGAGTTGGGAGCAGATTCGGAGGGCCAGATCCCTGGATCTCTCCACCTCCTGAAGGGAGGAACCTGCCAAGAGCCAGTCATCAAGATAAGGGTAGATTCGTACTCCTCGACGCTGAAGATGGGCTGCCACCACTGCAATGCACTTAGTGAAGACCCCTGAGACCGATGACAGGCCGAATGGCATGGCTTGGAACTTGTACAGGGTCCCCTCAACCCTGAAGCAGAGGAACCGCTGATGGGTCGGACAGATTGGGACATGAAAGAACATGTCCTGCAGATCCAGTGAACAGAACCACGTTTCGCTCCAGGGATGGTATAATCTGGTTCAGAGTTACCATCCAGAAGGTGTGAGACCTGAGATATTGATTCAGGTCATGGAGATCTAGGATGGGGCACCAACCCCCTGTCCTCTTGGGCACCAGGAAGAACCTGAACATGAAGCCTGGGTCTGTAGGAGGATCCGGCACTGGAGCTACTGCCTTCTTGGGGAGGAGCTGAGCTATGTCGTCTCGGAGAGCCGACTGGGTGCAAGCTGAGATCCTTTCCTCCCGAGGGGCGTGGGCTCAGCTGGGAGGGTACTGCTCGAATTCTAGAGGCAGTCCCTGACCGACCACTTCAAGAACCCACCTGTCCGAAGTGATAGCGGACCAGGCGGAAAGAAGGTGATGGAGCTGGCCCCCACGGGAGGACCCAGAGCTGGCGTGACGGGAGTAGGAGTGGCAACCCCCAACCCGTCAATGAGCAGGCTTAGAGGAGGAGAAGGCTCCTGAACCTGCGCCTCGGCCTTCTTTACGGGGCTGTTGTGGACCCTGCTTGGGCCTTGGGCACCAAGCTTGAGCCTGCTGCTCCTGCTGTTGCTGCTGGCCTCCTTGATAGGAGGGTTGCCTGACCGCAGGGGAAGAGTGCCGAAAAGGCTTCTTCTTACGCTTCTGCTGGTTCTTGCCAGAAGAACCCTTCACAGAAGTAGCATTCAAGGTGGCACTGGACTGCTCTATGCGCTGAAGGTGACCGGCCACTCCTGGACCGAACAGGTCGGTGCCTAAGAAAGGCACGTCAGCTAACTTGTGCTGAGTATCCACCGGGAAAAAGGAAAGCCTCAGCCAAGACCTGCAGTGAGTAGCCACTGCGGCTGCTAAAGAGCAGGCACAAGAATCCCCGATGTCCAGGGCCATCTAGAGCTGTTGTTTTGCAACAGCACAGCCCTGATCACGGACTTGCTTCATTGTGGTCTGCATGTCCGCTGGGAGATGAGGGAGGACTTCGTCTAATGACCCTAGGAGGGCATGAGAGAAGTGTGTCATTATAACAGCTGAGCTGACCTGACGAAGGCCTAAGGAAGAGGCTGCATAGACCTTACGGGCGGAATGGTCAATATTTTTGGACTCCTTGTCTGGGGGTCAGTCAATGTCGGCTGAGCTATCAGTACGCCTGAACACAGAAGCGGTCACCAGGCTCTCGGTTGAAGGATGTTCTGTGAACCCTACCAGGGACCCCATGGGCACCGCGTACTTGTGGGTCATGCAGGCAGACGGTGCTGGGCAGGAAGCTGGGTGCTGCCAAAGCTCAAGGGCCAAGCCAACAATGGCTTCGGCCACTGGAAAGGCCTCCATCGGGGTATCCCTCCTTTTGAAGATATCTGTAAGGGGGTACTCCGCCTTCTTCTGGATGGACTCCAGGGGCATTCTGGTGGATTCGGAGATGATGCGGAGAATGCCCTGAAAAGAAGAAGGGCCTTCCTCCAAACCCGCCACGGACTCATCATCCCCAGGATGGGAGTGCAATCCGGTGGCGTCCGAGTCTGAAGAGTCGGGATACAATGGCCTCCCACCTAGGTCTCCCTTGATACGCCAAGGGCGCCCGGGGATGTCTGTAATCAACAGACATCGGGGAAGCCCGGTGTCTGTTCGGTCCTCTTTAGAGGGAGCCCCTCCCTGAGGCTGCTTAGGTGGTGGTTCCACCAAAATCGGTGGAGAGACCGAGGCAGGCCTAACCGGGATACGGGCCGGCCCCACGGGCGGGGGATCCGAAGACTTTGGTTCTGGAGGGGTCAGCCTAGGAGGCAGAAGCCAAGTGATGGCTGGGGTGGCAGGCGGGGCCGGCTTCTGCCCGGACAAAATCAGCTGTTGCCACATGAGATCTTCATAGTGTCGACAGAGTTTCCGCTGAAGCCTCTCCTCGTCCGAGGAGGATGAAGATCTGTGGCGACGCCTCCTCTTAGATTGTTTATGACTCTTTTTCGGCCGAAGGGGTTCTGGACTTCGATCGAGACCGAGGGATTCGGCCCAATCGATCGGGAGACACCAGTGTCAGTGAAAACCGAGGGTCTGGAACCGTTTCCTAGATGGGGACACCAGCGGGCTGGCTCTCCTCATCCGGAAAAACAATGACCGGAGTCCTTTCCAAAGAGTCGTCGACCGGGATCGGCAACAGAGGGTCAATTGGGTTGAGAGTAATCTCAGCCTCATCGGCCATTTCTTCAGTCCCCTGGCCAGACAGGATGTCCGAAAAGCTGGCGGCCGAGGATGCGATTTTGACCAAGGCCGAGTGCTCTTGGGACTCAGACCTTTCTTGGTCCCAAGAGCATCCTTGCTTAGACAAAGACTTTGGATCCTTATCCCTCTTGCGAGGGCGGAAGGAGTGCGAGCCCGAGGGCGCCTCACCCCTGGTGGGGAGAGACTGGCACAACTCCTTGAAGGAGCCCGTAAAGGTGGAGCCAAGGTTGAGCGGAACAAAAAAGCTTTCATTGGCTGAAGCTTGAGCTGCTTCCTCCTCGAATGCCTTCATTTGCTCCAGCTGCTTGGCGGATCCCGCAGCCGTGGAAACCACCCACCTCCTTCGATTTCACTGGCGGGTTCCTTTTCTCTGGTCTCCCCAGTGTTAGGCACGCCTTGCAGTCGTCCAGGATGTTGGGATGGAAGGCCAGGATGATTTATCCTTCATGTCCGATGCGCTACAATCGTAATCGCTAACTCGAACGAGTTTTAAGGTTAGTTTCGCTAAAAACCGACGCTATGAATCCAGGGCCTATGAACTGCGGTGAGAGCACGAGGGAACCTGTATCTTCCAGTGAAAAGGAAGATCTGGCATAATGGGGTGGAACTGAGGTATTTACCACCCGGGTGGGTGGGAAGAGCCAGTTTGAAGACTTTCCAGCAAGATTTAAAGGGGAAAGGGACAAGCCAAGAAGTGCGGATTAACAACATATCCACGCTCCTAGAAGGTGGGTTCTCCGGTACGTGGAGGAAATCACCCTACACCGGGCCAAGGGTGACAACCGGGAGTGCCTAGTGCAGATCGCTGTCCCTACGACACTGGAAGCTACCTCGTTGGCGTCGTAAGATGCCCTCGCTTGGTGCCTTGCTAGCTCCAGGCCACATGCAGAGTGTGCAATGGCTTGTCTGGTTACCTCCAAATCAGGCATAGAGGCTAGGAGTTGACCCAGCCTTGACCACAGAAATCTATCATAGGTAGCATAGTGGGTCTGATGAGCAGAAATAGAAAGAAGCAACCGTGCTGAGTAGAAGGTCCTCCTCCCCCAGAAGTCAAAATCCATGGAATCTTGATCTGGGGGCCGGTCACGGTGGAGGGCGCAAAGTCCATCAGGAGTGTCCAGCTGCATCAGTCCTGACTGAGGGTGAGGCATACGACCTGGAGACTATGGGAGGCACAATACCTCTGACTCAGATCCCTAGGGGCTGGGACTCCGGAAAAGGATCTTTGCCAGAACTGCAATGATGCCTCCTGGATAGGAACTGGCCAGACGGGCACCATAAGGGTGGCTGTACAAAAGTCACCTAAGAAGGCACGTGTCAAATGCTCTGGATTGTGCTGAGTGGACGGGGAGACACGCAGGTCTTCCGTCATCTACACGAGGAAACGCCGATACTCCGTGAGATCAGCAGCAGGGGAGATGTGGACAGAAGGCTCCTCTCCTCTGGAAGGAAGCGGAAGACCTCTGAGATCCAGAGGATGGTTGCTCAGGGGAAGGGCGGAACACCCGCTCATCCATGGACCTGACATACATAGGGAAGTGAGCAGCCGCACCCCTGAATTACTCTCAGGAGAGAGGTCCCCTAGGGCCAAGAATGCCTGGGAGAGCAGGAGAAGGAGACAGAGGAGTGGGGGCTAAGTCAACAATAGAAGGCGTCCGTCCTCTGTCTGGGCAAGAAAGTGCACCAGGAGCTCCAAGGGAAGGAGGAGCTCCGGAAAACCCAATGACCGACAGCTGATCAACCACGCTGAACTGCCTAGGCTGTGCCCTGAAGAATCCCCCCTGTGAGGTGACCAGGATTGTGGAATTCCAAAAGGACAGTCCCTTCCCTCCAAAGACCAGGGCCTCCTCGAGGAGACCAAGAAGGAAGGACGGGGGGTCCGCGCTAAGACTCCTTCCCGAACCCAGGTGGGTCCCGGAAAAGGGTCGCGGCATCGAACCCCGACCCCTCAACCCCTTGGAATCCAAAAGAGCCTCCTCCTCGCAAACACCAGCCTAGGCAGCTGACAGCCCTGGTCAGTCCCTGAGGAGGACCACCCAGGGAGTAGCACCATCCCTTCTTGTGGGTGCTCTGGTCGGCCCTAAAGTTGGGCAATCCAGGCACACCACCTGAGGGGGTAACCCAACTGAGGGGGTAGAAAACCCTTCGAGCCCAGGCTGCAGGGCAATAGTGGCCTGCACTACCGCCTGCTGGTCAGCATCCCTGACCCCAGACTCGGGAGGGCTACCAGCCGCTCCTCAGAGGGAGGCTGGCTCCGGTCAGCCGAGGAAACTACCAGGGTGTCTACATGGGCCGCCAACTCCAAAGAGTCGGACAGTTGGTCCGAACCAGACTCTGAGTCTGTCTCTGAAGAGGTAGAGACCGAAGTCCGATGCCAGACCATATGCGGATACCCACTCCTGTCTGGACCGAAGGAGGCGCCAGTCCGGGTGTCTGCACCAGAGCCTGCACCAAACTCCTCCACAGCGCCATGAACGGTGCCCGAAGAACAGACAGCGCTGAGAATGGCAGTGGAGCCGGAGTCGACAACAGAGACAGTGCCAAGCGGCAGACTGGCGCTGACCACGGCTATATCAGGGCCCATGGCCCCACGAACGACGCCGATGCCCAAGACGGCACTGACGGACAGCATCGAGGACAGTGCCAATCCAGGCTTCCCAGTCCGAGGAAATGACACTGGGGAGCCTTCACCCCTGAAGGGGCGATTGCCAGAGCGGTGCCTCCTGCCCGCTCCCCAGAGGGAATGGACTGGGCCTCCTGCACCACGGAAGGGCCTTCTGCAACATCAAGGCTACTAGAAGAAGAAGTCCTCTTCCTCCACAGTCCATATAGAACTGGAGGGGACCCGGGAAATGCCGAGAGACCGGCGTTTGGCCCGACGAAAAGTGCTACCGTCTCTCGAAGTCGGGCGGAGCTCGGCCCAACTTTTCACGCTCGTTGATTGATGACATGATGGTCCATGGATAAGCAGGCGTCACACGAATCCATGTCGTGAAGGAGGCCATGACACGCAAGACAACAATCAGTGGTCGGTAACGGAGTACTTGCGGCCGCACGGGGACCGACGCATAGGGGGCTGTCCCGCTTTCAGTGATTTTTTGTCCTCCGACCGAGACATGATTGACAGAAAAACAATTCAAAAACAAACTTGACGTCACTGAAATATAATAAAAGGAACAGTCTTACCACAGCGGCATCGAGTAGGCGAAACGGAACCGGCAGGTAAAACTTTTTTGTCGTTGAAGACACAAGAAGGCAGTTGTTGATAGCAGCTCCACACGAGGTGCGACCTCTACGGCGGGAGACAAAGAACTGGCGGGAGGGCAGGGTCGGTGAGACCTAACGGCCAACCCACGAGCGCCACACAGTGTGTCGGCCGCGAGGGCGGCGCCATCGGTGCGTCGACTCCGCCCATCCCCAAAAAAAAAACTCCTGCGGGGTCGTGACCTGCGGGAAGAACCCAAATGTGATGAATGGTGAAGATTGACACAGATAAGATATGGAAATTATGTACCTACCGTAATTCTTGATGATCTTGGACGAAGTCTCCACCACTCATTCACACTTATGAGAGTTCGCTGGAGGCGCTAGGACCCAGTGGGAGCAAACTTTTTCAGGAGGGCTGGCACCGAGATGGAGCCGCGAGGAGTGGCACCATGAGCCCCAGCATGTGCAGTAATGACTATCTCTGCATCGACACTCCAACCACCTCAGTACCTTTTTTCCGAGGAGGTGCAGCGTAATTAACCTAGGACTAGCCTAAAAATTGGACATAAGATAGTCCGAATGACCCGTGTAAGAAGGGTCAACAAGAATGTCTTCACAGCCCAGCCATTGAGGGAGTGAAGACCAAAAACAGAGAAGTGAGCTCGGGGGATAGGCATGTGAATGAGTGGTGGAGACTTCGTCCAAGACGATCAAGAATTACAGTAGGTACGTAATTTCCATATCTTCCGGGACATAAAGTCTACACCACTCATTCACACTAATGGGAAAGTACCGATCTAAATAATCCCCTGCGATGGCGGCAGGAGATAAAGAGCTCACGTGCTTAGGACAGAAGTCCGTTGAGAATGGTCCTGCCAAACAACAGATGTCATCTGGCCTGGACATCCAAGGCATAGTGCTTAACAAAAGTATGCACGGAGCTCCAGGTAGCCGCATTGCAAATGTCTGCAATGGGCACGTTACGGATTTCCACCAGAGATGTTGAGACTGCTCTGGTAGAGTGAGCCTACATTCTGCCTTCCAGCTTGACCTGTGCCATAGAACAGTAGTGGCGAAGGCATGCCACCAGCCACGCTGAAATGCATCTAATAGCAACAGGTTGACCCAGCCGGATCTCGCTGAAGGAGACAAACAGTTGTTGAGCCTTGCAAATTTCTTTCATTCTATCTAGATAGAACTGCAATGGTCTCTTAACAGCTAGTGAATGAAGAGTGTGCTCCCCTTCGTTATGGAAGTTTGCAAAGCAGGTAGGAAGAAAGTACAGTTACGTAAGAACTTACCGTAACAGTAGATCTTTGAGAGGAGCTCTTGCAGCAGGCTATTACCATCAGGACTATGCTGCAGGCACTAGGACCTTTCGGTGAAAGCTTCTGCCAGCAATACCAGCGGGGACCGCCCCCGACGCTGGCCCCACCCCGACGTCTGTCAGGGTACAAGAGGGGGCGGACCCAGCTCCACCTCAGTTCTCCCGCCAGGACCCAGCAGAAGGCCTGACAAGAGAAGGAGGTGAAGCCTACCATGAAGAGAGTTGGAGAGAAAGAAAATGGATCTGCACACCTCGAGGGGAAGGCGGGAGGGAAGTAGCGCCTGCTGCAAGAGCCCTCCAAGATCTACTGCTACGGTAAGTTCTTATGTAACTGTATTATCTTACTCGAGGGATCTCTTGCAGCAGGCTATTACCATCAGGACTGAGTCCCAAGCAGTCCCACAGCAAGGAGGTAGCCGACCCCGGGAGGTGGAATATGCTGACTCCAGAGGCCTTAGGACAAAAGCCCTTGTAAAACGGCTAAGCCAAAGCCAGCCCGGCATCTGGAGACGATATCCAAGCTGTAATGCTTGATAAAAGTATGCACCGAGTTCCAGGTTGCGGCCGCACAAATGTCCTGTATAGCGACATTTCGCAGGGCGATGAAAGAAGCTGACACTCCTCTAGTGGAGTGACCCCTGACCGGGCCCGGCAGGGGTTTATTGTGATGCTCGTTGCAAAATGAAACACAGCGAACTATCCATTTAGAGATAGTTTGCTTGGACACTGGTTGACCCAAGCAATGTGGCACAAAGGCCACAAATAGCTGCTCCGATTTACAGAGCTGAACCGTCTTTTTGAGGTAAAACCTGAGAGTCCTGTGGACATCCAATGTGTGGAGGAGAGCCTCCCCTCTATTAGAAGGGGAAGGAAAATAAACAGGAAGATCAACCGACTGGTTGAAGGTCAATTCTGAGACCACTTTCGGAAGAAACTTAGGATTCGTTCTAAGGGAAACCCTTTCCCTGTGGAAAACCAAATAGGGCTCTTTACACATCAGAGCCTGAAGCTCGGAAACCCTTCGAGCTGAAGTAACAGCAACCAAAAAGCAATCCTTCCAAGAAAGGTAACGCAGCTCACAATCTGCTGCTGGCTCAAAAGGAGGGAGGGTGAGTTTCTTCAACACAAAAAGGAGGTCCCAGGGTGGGACAGGGTCCCGAATGGGAGGTCTCATGTGTAGAATTCCCTAAGAAAGGTGCGGCCACATCCATTAGTTAATGCCTTCTCCCACGAGAGCATGGTAGGCAGAGATTTCCCACATGTGCACCTTGATAGAGGAGTAACTCAGGCCCTTATCGTACAAGGAGAGGAGATACTGTAAAGCTGAGTTCACAGGGCAGGTGACGGGATCCAAATGTTACGGCAACGCCCAAAGACAGAAACGCTTCCACTTCATAGCGTACGTGGAACGAGTAGAGGGCTTTCTTGGTGAGACCAAGACAGCCGCAAATTCCGGGGAAACCCCGTATCTATTTTGAGCTATGTCTGAAGGAGCCAAGCATGAAGGTGTAAGGATCGAAGATCTGGATGGACCAGAGACCCTTGGTCCTGGGACACTAACTGCGAACATATGGGCAGCGGAAGTGGAGGTTCCATGGATAACCACTGCAGAAGTGGGAACCAAATCTGCCGAGGCCATTTGGGGGCCACTAGGATCATCCGGGCTCCTTCTGCCTGTAACTTGAGCAGTACTCTCTGAATGAGAGGGAAGGGCGGAAAGTCATAGAGAAATCTCCCTGCCCAGCAAAGGGATAATGCGTCTGGCCAAAAAACTCCAGGCACGTGCTCTCGCGAGCAAAACGTTGGCAGTTTGGCGTTGCGTGGTGACGCAAAGAGGTCCAGCTGTGGAAGACCCCATCTGACGAACAGCTGGTCCGCTACAGATTGTAGCAGCTGCCACTCGTGCACTCTGGCGTGCGACCTGCTGAGGCTGTCGGCCAGATCATTTAGGACGCCTGGAACGTGCATCACAGACAGTAGAATGCCCTGCTCCAGTGCCCAGTACCAGACTCTCATCGCCTCCCTGCAAAGAGGATACGAAAGAGTGCCTTCTTACTTGTTGATGTAAAAGACGACCGCCATGTTGTCTGTCTGAATTAGAAGAGAGCCTGGTACCAGATCCTCTCGAAAAGCCTGGAGGGCGTAGAGGACCGCTCGCATTTCCAGTACATTGATGTGGAGGGACTGCTCCTCGGGTGACCAAACCCCCTGCGTTCGATGTGCACCCAAGTGCGCCCCCACCCCAGGTCTGATGCGTCTGTTGTCAGTCTGACCTGGTGGCTCCGGATGAAAGCTGACCCCTTTCTCCAGATTGTTGGGGTCCATCCACCAAAGCAAAGTTCTCCTGACTGGCTCCGAGATCCTGACCAGAGAGCCTAGGTCGTCGTAGCTTTGGTCCCACTGCACCCTGAGCATCCACTGTGGGACTCTCATGTGGAGGCGGGCCAAGGGAGTGACTGGAATGGCCACCGCCATGTGCCCCAGTAAACTGAGGAAGTTCTGAGCCGGAACTTGAGACGCTATAGAGATCCTTTCTGCCATCTCTCGCAAGCGAACTCCCCTGTCTTGTGGGAGAAAAGCCATGCCCTAGACGGAATCCAGGATCGCTCCTATGAAGGCAAGCTTTTGGCTGGGCTCCAGGGATGATTTTTGTAAGTTCAGGGTGATCCCCAGCTCTCGGAACAGGGTAGAAGTGTCTTCGAGAGCTCGTAAGAGACTGCCTCTTGACAGGGCCGTAAGTAGCCAATCGTCGAGGTAAGGGAACACATAGTGTCCCATCCCCCTTAGAACCACAGCCACCACTGCTAGGCATTTTGTGAAGACTCGCAGAGTGGAAGAGAAGCCGAACGGAAGCACTTGAAACTGAAAATGCTCCCCTTGGAAGTGGGACCTCAGAAACTTCCTGTGGGGAGGATAGACCCCGATATGCATATATGCATCCTGCATGTCGAGAGAACATAGCCAGTCCCCTTGGTGCAGCAAGGGGGAGGAGTCCTTGAAGAGTCACCATCCTGAACCTTTTGTATTCGATAAAGAGGTTTAGGGGGCTGAGATCCAGAATGGGACGAAGGTCTCCAGTCTTTTTTGGGACCAGAAAAAGTGGGAGTAGAACCCCTGACCCCGCTGCTCTAATGCTCTATTGCTCTCTTCTGCAGGAGAGTCTGAATTTCTCCTTCTATTAGTGGGATGTGAGAAGGAGGATAGCGGGAGAGCTTTGGTGGAGTATGCGGAGTGAACTCTAGTGAGTGTCCTCTCCGTACAACATCCAAGACCCACTGGTCTGCGGAAATAGACTTCCACCCTTCGAAATGAAGGGAGAAGCGGCCCCAACCAGCTCCCCTGGGACTTCTGGCGGAAGTGGGGGGCGGAAGGGAGTCATTGGGCAGAGCCGGGAGTTGGGAGAGAGAGGTCTGGGAGGACTTGGACCCACGGGTGAGAGGTCTACCAGACTGCTGGTTCCAGGATCTCCTGCGGAAGCCACCTCTCTGCCCCTGTTGGTTGCCACAGGCTGAACCTTGACCGCCTGAGGGCTTATGAAAGGGCCATCTATGGTGCTGATGTCGCTGGTCGCCATGGTACATCTGGCGGACCGTCCAGATCGACTTGCCCAACTCCTGGAGGTGGGAGATCAAAGCCTCCATCTCCTACCCAAACAACACGGTACCCTGGAAGGGCAAATCCCGGATACCGGCCTGCAGATCCTGGTGAAAGCCCGAGACTCTCAACCAGGCATGGCGCCGGAGGCACACCCCAGAGGCGGCTGCCCTGGCTGCCGTGTCTGCAGTGTCATATGAGGCCCTCAATATGTGGGAGCCTACGTCTGAGCCCGACTGCAGAAGGGCCAGGAGCTCTGTCTTTTTGTCAGAGTCTGGCATGGCCTGTGTCAGCTCTAGTCCCCTTTCCCATAGCACATTCTGGTACTGTACCATATGCGTTAGGAAATTAAGGGAGTGGATAGAACAGATGGAGGGTGCATAAACTTTTTTGCCCACCTGGTCCAGGTATCGGGACTCCGGGTCAGGAGGTTGTGAGCTGAGGTGTTTTGGTTGCTGAGATTTGTCATGGGCAGCCGTGATCACCGACGAGTCTGCCTGAGGGTGTTCCACTAGGAAGGGTTCCGCCCTCGGGGCCTTATACAGCCTATCCAACTTCTTAGGAACTGCCGGGATCGAGGCCGGATGAATCCAGGTGGTCCTAATAAGATCCTGGAATGTATCCACCAAAAGAGGAATAACCAGAGGCTTTGGCCCCTTTTGCCTCAGGTATTTGGTCAATCTCCGGCATTCCGGATCCGGGTCCTCCGTGTCCCACTCGGAAGCCTGGATGTGCCTCATGATGTCCATAAAAGTAGGATCATCTGGAGGTGAGCGAGGCTGGTCCTTCTCCCCCGGGGAGCGCTTGAGGCTGAGAGAGGATAAAGAGGTCGACGATGAAGAGGAGGATTGACTATCCGACTTGGAATAGTCTGACCCCGTCCTACGACCATGCCTTCGCTGACATTGGTAGCTAGGGGACAGACTCCGGTCCCTGGACCGGCGACGGAGAGAAAATGACTGACGTCGGTCAGAGGACCGACGTCGGGAGCGTTCTCGCTAAGCGGAAGGGCTCCTGGAGCGTGACCTAGACCGACGCCGGTCACCAGAATCCCTGAGCGACATCGGTGGTCCTCGGACCTGGAGCGGGAACGAGCCCTGGAGGGGTGAAGGCTACGCCCAGTGACTTCCAGCGGAAGACTCACCCACCGGCTGTGGTTCTCCCGCAGGGTCCGGTACCAGTGTCTGGGCCGGCGACAGGGAGGACCGCTTGTGGACCTGCCCCCACCAAGAGGAGAAGAGATCCTTGAGCTCGTCCTTGGTGAAAATTTCGCTTCGGAAATGAAGTCTCCGGGAACGTCGGGACGTGAAGGAGATGTCTCCTGAGGGCCCGAGGGGGAGGAGGACTTGGGCGACGGGGACGTCGGTATCTCCAAGACCGACCCCGCGTTCTTCACCCCTTTGACCGGCGTCGGTGTAGGGACCGACAACGGGTGACGCCAGGGGGCGCCGGAGAGTCCTTGGCCTCCGGAGGTGCGCCTTTAGCAGGCGGCGTCGATGCCTTAGCAGGTGGGGCTGAGGCAGGCACCTCTAAGGACTTGGTGATGACCCTTAGCGGAGTCACCTTTGGCTTGGCTGACTTCTCCCCCGACGGACCGGCCTTAGCCTGTGGAGTCTTCGGAGGTTCTCCAGACCCTGAAGGACGGGCCTTTTTGGGAGAAGGCTGCGAATGCGAACAGGACCGAGACCGAGACCTGTGATGGGACCGACTACGGTCCTTGCTGTGGCGCTTCTTCTCCTTCCTCTTCCCCTCCAGGGAGTGCAGATCCATCTTCTGCTCCAACAGGTAGGCCTTGAGGGCTTTCAGGCGGCAGATGCGGGTCTGGCTGGCAAAGGCCTAGCAATCTGCACAGTTGGCGGTGTCATGGTCGGGGCCCAGGCAGAAGACGCACCGCCGATGGCCGTCCTTAGCAGGGATCTGCCTCCCGCAGTCGCACTTGTTTAAGTGTTCAGGTGATGCCGACGCCCGGGAAGACATCGAACCCGGCTGGGTAAGAGTACGGCTGACGTCGGTACTGGGAAGTGGCAGGAGCGAGGAAAACAACACTCCAAAGCGTTAAAAAAATGATAAGGCAACGGCAGCGAACTGACGTCGGTACTGGAGAATGGTAAAAACCATCCAAAAGAGGCAGGAATCTTGCTAGAAAAAGTTCTTTTTCGCTGAATCGCAGACAGAAGCAAAGGCACTCGGCTTCACGTGCGGGTACGCGGCGGGAAAGAACTGAGGTGGAGCTGGGTCCGCCCCCTCTTGTACTCTGACCGACGCCGGGTGGGGCCGCGCTGGGGCAGTCTCGCTGGTATTGCTGGCAGAAGTTTTCACCGAAAGGTCCTAGTGCCTGCGGCATAGCCCTGATGGTAATAGCCTGCTGCAAGAGCTCCCAATTGAAGTAAGATCTGAAGGTTGGTTTAGATGGAATTCTGAAACAACCTTAGGGAGAAACTTAGGATGAGTCCTAATAACTACCTTGTCTTTGTGAAATACAATGTAAGGGGGGGGTCTGTGACCAGTGCATGTATTTCAGAAACTTTACGGGCCGAAGTAATGGCCACCAGGAAAGCCGTTTTCCAAGTGAGGAACTTCAACTCGCAAGTAGCTAGAGGTTCGAAAGGTTTACAGGTGAGCATGTCTAGCACAAGGTTAATGTCCCAGGCTGCAACTGGACATCTAATAGGTGGTCTAGTATGCAGAATACCCCTAAGAAACCTCTTAAAGGGTACCTAAACAACATTTTGACAACACACTATTCAAAAGTCTGACTTCATAGGGGACTAAAGGAAAGGCTGCTGTATTGATTAATACTAAAACTACATTTATATAATTTACGTGAATGCGGTTCCAAAGCATTTGAAAAATGTAAAATCAGCTTTCCAATTTCAAAAAAACTGCCTTCCCTGCTTCCTAAAATGGCTGCCAAATGTGTTATGTGATGACATCATTGGAGCCAGAGTCAAAGAGTTATATGGCTCTCTATAGTGCTAACTAGTTCTTCTTTCCCTTTGTATAGAATTGTTTCACCAAAATGGTCAAAACCATGTGCATTATTTTGATCAATACACGTTATGCTATGGCTCTGTTCATTTTGTTTACTTTAACATGCTGAAATTTTTTTAATTCATCCGACTTTCTCTTTGGCAAACCACAGTGCAGTACAAATCTTAAATAACCTGGTGGTCTAGTGGTTATGGCGGATCTAGAATGTTACAGTGGGGGTGGTGTACATACTTGATAAGTACTTTTTAACATTTTTATTAAATCTTTATATTGTCTACTATTTTTTTTTAGTACGTTTTTGACAGGACCTACAAATGTAATCCATAGTTCTGAATGTAAACATTTGTACAATCATAAATCAGACTTCTCCAACAAAGTGAAATGCAGCAGCAACAAGCAAGTTACAGTGTGGGGGGGGGGGTGCAGCCACACCCTTCACCACCCCCTAGATCCACCACTTGTTTGTAGCAAAGTTGTGTGTTCCAATGCTAGAGTTCATACTTTCTCGGAAATCAAAATATGCTCTTCTTTTTCCATGGGAAATAAGAAGAATCAGCATTTATATAGTGCTTTTCATACACACTGAATCCCAAAGTGCTTTACAAGCAGTGGTAGACTGGTAGTGAAGTGACTGAAGGTGTAGTGGCAGCCATTTCACACATTAATACTCACACAACTTTGGACAATTCCATGAACTGGTTTATGGGAAGGGGAATGTTGGCCAAATCAATGGGGTCAGGTAGTGATCATGGTGTTGGCAGCCCCACGTCTTATATCTCACAATGATCTCATATTTCTCCCCTTCTATCTGCCCCTTCCCTGCATATAGCAGAACCTTAAGAGTGGCCTTCTCAGTCCCCGTCTGGTATTCATTCTTCACTCCTTCTCCCCACATCAAAAACTGGTGAGCTCATCACCCTTCTGCATCGTGAATGCAGGTAGTACAGTCCCCCAGTTTTTTGACATATCAAAAATCTTTCCAGAAAATCAGGCTAATAGCAGGGAACAAGGGGAAAATGGGCTTTCCTATCCTTAAAAGAGCTAGGCTACCTTTGATTAGGCACTGTTAAATGACGGGTGTACGAATCATTATGCACATCATTTAATAGTGCCTAATCATAGGTGGCTTAGATCTTATATGGGTAGGAAAGCCTATTTTTCCCCTTGTGCCCTGCTATCAGCCTGGCTTACCAGAAGATCACATTGATTATTAATATGTAAAAATAACATGGGAGACTGTACTAACTGCATTCATGATGCGGAAGGATAGTGAGCTCACAGTTTTTTGGTGTGGGGAGCTGGTGAGAAGAATGAATGCTAGAGAGGAACTGAAGAGGCCATTCCAGCAGGGTACAGCTATATTCAGGTTAAGAGAAGACAGGAAGGGGAATGTTGAGCAGATCATTGTGAGATTTGAGATGTGGGGCTGCCAGCACCGTGATCACTACCTGACTGTGGATGAGAGCAACAGCGATGACAAATACTCAGAGTGGCAGAGCTGCACCTAAACTGTTACTTGAATTCAGTGTAGGGAAATTACCCTGGGGGGGGGGGGAGAGATGTTGACGTTTGTTAGGACAGTATTGAGGGAGCTGTGTATGGCTCATTCAAGATTGGGAAGGGTGGTAGCCAGCCACTCACATTGTGGAGTAGGGCACAGAAAAGTACTGGAGAAGAATTGGCAGGAACTGTCCTGCGGGGTTGTGCAGATCACAGGTAAAAGAGCAGGCCGATACTGGAAGTCGGGTGGATTCGTTCAAGGCATTAGTATGCCTCTCCTCCTAATACTATTGTCATCCATAGTAAGTGCAGCCCTTATGATGGCATGAACAGCAGCTTTTCTGGTGTGTCCTATGCTTATTGCTTGGCTCTCCAGGAAGACCTAGTTTTTGGTTAATTAGGTGGGAAAAAAAACACAACAGGGGGACTGTACATACTGCCTTCACTGCGCAGAAGGGTGGAGATCCACTCAATGTTTGCTGTGGAAGCAGAAGTCAAACATTGAGAAAGCGGACTGGAGAGTGATTTAGGAGGCATTTTTTTAACAGTGCCAGCTGATGGAGCGTATCAGTATAGGTGTGCACAGCTCTCTGAGGTACAAGATTACAATGTGAGGTGTGATAATACTCTTCATGAGACCACAAGCTCATATGCTGCCCCAGGTGGTACTGAGGACAGGGTATGGATGGTGGGGTGTTCAACAGAAGGCAGGCTAGGTCCAGGGGATTCACGTGGAAAAAGACTACAAGAGAAGCTTATTTGTGGATTACCAAGAAAACATGAGCTTTGAAATTGGATCAGACCAGTACGTCACTACAAATTTCAGGGCATCACATAACCACTAGATCATTAGGTATTGAAGTGTTGTACTGTACCGCAGTTTGCCAAAGAGAATGTCAGATGGATTACAAAAGATTTTCAGCAAATTAAAGTAAAAAAAAAAATGAACAAAACCACAGTCTAACGTGTACTGATCAAAATAAGCCACGTTAACACATGGTGTTGATTATTCTGGTGAAACAATTCAAAACAAAGGGGGAAAGAAGAACTAGTCAGCAGTACAGGGAGCCATGTGGGTCTCTGCCTCTGGCTCCAGTGATGTCATCTTGACTCATCAGTTAACACACTCGGCAGACATCTTGGGGAGAAAGCAAGGCTGTTTTGTGAAAGTGAAAGGCTGATGTTTAAATTTTCCAAAAGCTATGAAACTGCATTTATGTTGTTTACATACATGCAGTTTTAGCATAAATGTAAACAGCAGCCTTTACTTTACCTCACTATGGAGCCAGATTTTGGAGTTTGCAGTTTAAAAAAAACTGCTTGTTTAGGTACCCTTTAACTACAGGCAACTGAGCCAGTGACATGGAAAGTACTGGCTCATGATATGCCGAAATGGCACAAAGATGAACTTTGACTGTAGAGTATTGCAGACCCGAGTTTGAGAGATCTAAGATATACTCCAAAACTTTATTTGGTGAGCAGGAAAAAGGCTTCCAAGAGGATCCTGCACACCAGATAGAGAAATGCTTCCATTCAGCTGTGTAGGTTTTTCTAGCGGCCGGCTTTCGTGCAGCCAAAAGAATATCTGAAACTCTATGAGAAACATTGAACCTATTCACCTCTATCTCTTCAGGAGCCAAGCGTGAAGGTGAAGCGACCTCAGGTTGGGATGGACCATGGGTCAGAAGGTTCGTCTGAAGGGGAAGCGTCTTCGGGGGGGGGGGGTCCGATAGACTGCCAAGTAGCAGGAACCATATCTGTCAAGGCCAGAAGGGGGCAATGTGAATCATTCTGCCCCCCCAGAGACTCCTATTTGAGTAGTACCCTCTGAATTAAGGGAAGCGGAGGAAAAGCGTATAGAAAACATTTTGTCCACTGCAGCCTGAATGCATCCTGACAGAAAACACCAGGTCCTGGATTTCTGGAGCAGAAGAGAGGCAGTTTTGCATTGAGTGGGGACGCAAAAAGGTCCAGGTCTGGAGCTCCCCACTCTTTGCAGAGTGACTGAATGATGGTTAAGTCGAGAGACCTCTCATGAGGATCCGCCTCTGTTCTGCTGAGACGGTCTGCCAGCTCATTTTGTACTACTGGCAGATAAACTGCCTGAATCAGAGCCTTGTGTTCCACGTACCACTCCCACACTCTCATTGCTTCCCTGCATAATGGGTAAGAGTGTGCACCACCCTATTTGCGGTAGTACATCACTACCTTGTTGTCCGTTTGAAGGAGAATGTTCTTGTGACAGAGTATGTCCTTCAAGGCTTGGACTGCACAGAGGACGGCTCTCATTTCCAGGATGTTTATGTGAAGCTGGGATGTACTCTGGGTGTGGAGATCCTGGCTATGAGCTCCCCAACCCATCAGGGACACGTCCGTGGTAATGGAGATTTGATGATCCAGAGGGGTAAAGGGATATCCTTCCAGAAGATTGTCCTCCTGCCACCACCAGGCAAGTGACCTCTTCAGAGGTTCAGTCACCTTGATGGGAAAGGACTGAGGGTGGTTGTTGGGGACCAATGAGTACTGAGCATCCACTGAGAGGTTCTCATGTGGAGACGAGCTAAGGGTACAGTGAACACCGAGGATGCCATGAGGCCCAGCATCCGTTGCATTGAGATAGCTCGAACCGAGCCGTGTTCTCTGATGCATCGGGCCATCTGTAAAATATCGCTCCTTCTGTCCTCTGGAAGAAAAGCTTTCACACAGGTGTCCAGAAGAGTTCCTATGAAGAGGAGCATTTGGGAGGGCTGCAACTGTGATTTGTTGAGGTTCAGCAAGACTCCCATGGATGTGAGGAAGTCTGAGGCTGTGGCTACGGCCTCCAGAGTCTCTTGCCTGGAGGGACTTGCTAGGAACCAGTCATCCAGATATGGGAACACTTGTCTTCCAATTTTCCTGAGGTGCGCCGCAAGAATTGCACACTTTGTAAAAACTTGAGGTGCTGAGGACAGCCCAAAGGGCAGGACTCTGAACTGATGGTGTCTACCCAACGCCATGAACCTTAGGTATTGGTGGTGCTTTGGGTACATGAGGTTGTGCTGGTAGGCATCCTGCATGTCAAGGGAGGCTGGCCAATTGTGTCGATGAAGCAAAGGTAGTAGAGTACCTAGTGATATCATCTTGAACTTTCCTTGTGAAGGAACTTGTTGAACTTTCTGATATCCAGAATGGGGCACATGGTGCCAGTTTTCTTCGGGGACCAGAATGTAACGGGAGTAGAAACCTGTGTTTCATTGATCCAGCAGAACTATTTCTACTGCTCTGTTGTTCAGAAGGCCTTGTACCTCGGAAGCAAGAAGGTCTGACTGTACTGCTGACAGCCTGGGCTGTCGTTTGGGAGAATGATCCGGAGGGGTTTCCAAAAGATTAAGTGAGTACCCCTCGTGGATTATCCGGAGGACCCATTTGTCTGATGTTACAGATTTCCACTGGTTGTAGAACTGAGTCAGACGTCCTCCCATCACTGAGGAGGAGTCCCCCGGGACAGCTGAGGTGGGACCTGGATCAGAAACTCAGAATGTGGCACTGGGCGCTTTAGGCCCTTGTGCCTTCTGCTGCGCTTTCTTTTGTGGCAGAGGGTAGTGGTTTTTGTTAAAATCCCCTCTGCCCTGAAAGGACTGACGGTTATGAAACTGACGCTTGTTTACACCCCCTCTGGAGTGGGCGGGTGCCGGTCTAGCCATTTTAATGGCAGACCTAGTCTTCTGCGTGGCCTCTAGTGCTTGCTCCACCTGAGGCCTGAACAGATACATACCATCAAAAGGTAAGGCCATGACCTGCTGCTGGGCGTCGTTCAGGAAGCCCGAAGTACGTAGCCAGGAGTGACGGCAGGTGCAGCCGCCAGCCGCCGCTGCCCGGGAGGTGGTATCGAAGGCATCCATAGCAGCTCTAACCTGCCAGTTATTGGACTCGATACCCTAGTTATGGTTTGAGGTAGCTCTGAGTTAACTTCTGTATCGGGCAGAGCTTCCACCATTTCCTTGAGTGAATGCCAAAGGACATACTCATATTGAGAAAAATAGCCCTGGTAGCTGGCAATGCGCATACCCAGGGTTGAGGCAGCAAAGACTCTCTTACCTAAGGTGTCTATCTTGCGAGATTCTTTGTTCATAGGCTAGGCTGTAGATCCCTGAGGAAGAACAGCCTTATCATTCTCTGCCAAGACCACAGTGGCATCAGCAAAGGCTTGTGAGGCCAAAATGGGGCGATCCTTGAGAGGGGTATACTTCCTATCTAAGGACTTGGCCACGGAGGGAATGAGAGATGGATTCTTCCACACCATCTGTGAGATGGTCTCGAAAAAGGGCTGTACCGGAGGAGTTAAATCCTTAGGGATCTCCGGAATATGAAGATAGTGGAGTCGTAAAAGCCTCCCAGGATCGAGTTCTGTAGTCTGGAGAGAGAGAGAGAGAGTAGAATTCAAATTGTTGAGCAGAGACTTAAAGGAAAGGTCATCAACCATAGGCTCTGCAGAAGGACTGATCCCTGCTCCCATGGCAGAGTCATCAACATCCTCACCTAGGCGAAGATCTGGATCAGGCTCAAAATCATCTCCCAACAGTCCAGGGGGGACTGCACAGACAGGAAAGGGAGGAAGAACAGAAGAAGAAAGAATTGGAGTTGAGAACCCCTGTAGACCAGTCGGCGCTGTACCAATCCCCGGCACCGTAGGAGTGGTGGTGCAGAGAACAAGGAGGAGGCACCACGGCACTGACAGAGCTCACGGTGCGCGGACGGCGGAAGCAGAGCCCCAGTGCTGCGCATGGCGCTGACAGAGCCCCCGGCACCACGGACGGCACCGACAGAGCCCACGGCGCCATGCACGGTGCTGAGAGTGTCCCCGGGGTCTAAAAACTGTGATTTGAGGTAAAAGAGGGAAAAATGGCAGGAGATAAAGGCATCGGTGTGGACCCCTGTGCCGCAGGAATGTGAGGGGGATAAACACCGGAGCGCAGAGTCGAAGGCACAGAAGAAGGCGTCGCTCAACTAGGAAGGCCCAGCCGGCCTCCCCTTCCCTCCAAAACTGAATGGCCCAAAGGCCCCGGCGTTGGACTGACTGGCTCGGGCAACTGGACCAACCTCCGGGCCCACTGCTCCATAAGAGTAACCCACTGGTGAAACTGCTCATCGGAAGCTCCTTTAATAGGCAGAGAGGAGCTCTGAAGTCGAAGGGGTCAGCCATCAGAGAGAGAAACCAGTAACTCCGACAGAGGTGGAGACCGGCGCCTGGCCCTAATAACCAACTGTCCACGCGCAGACATACCAGAGGGTGACCTCGAGTGATGCCGTTTCTTCGACCTGTGTGTCAAAGAAGAACTTGAGGCAGATCAGCGCAAAGAATGGGACTGTTTCCTTTTATGCTTCCAAGGGGACCGCCCATCCCCTTGAGCATTGGACCGTCCACTGTCAGACCCCCCCTATGGGGAGCGCTATGGACTGGACCCGGCCCAGCTGACTGAACAGCTTTCATACAAAGTCTCCCTACCATCACCTGACCCGCTCATGGTCGACTCCGTCAATGGAGGGCAGAAGACTTCACTTGAGCAGTTAGTAACAATATCAGTACAATAAACTGAACTATTGCTGCTAGTGAAGTTTAACTCCCGGTGGGCGAATGACGTCGTCACTGAAGCGCACTCAATGGCGGGGAAAAAGGAACTGAGGTGGCTGGAGGGTCGACGCTGAGATAGTCATTACTGCACGCGCTGGGGCTCGTGGTGCTGCTTCTCGCAGCTCCATGCCGGCCCTCCTGAAAAAGTTTGCTCTCACTGGGTCCCAGCGCCTCCGGCGAACCCCCATTAATGTGAATGAGTGGTGGAGACTTTATGTTCAGGAAGATCTGGGACAGACGAAGCCATGCCTTCTGCCTTACTCAGATCGCTGTCCCCACTAGCCTGGACACCATCTCACTAGCGTCACACAATGCCCTTGCTTGGTGCCTCACAAGCTTCAGGCCACATGCAGAGGGTAATGGCTTGTCTGGCTGCCTCTGTATCAGGCACAGATGCTAGGATGTGCCCTAGCAAAGACCATAAGTGCCTGATATAGGCAGTATAATAGGCCTGATGTGCTGCGTTTGAAAGAGAAAGATGTGCCGAGGAAAACACTCTCCTTCGCCAGAAGTCAAACTCTATGAAGTTCACATCCGGGGGCCAGTCACATCTTGGGCTTCTATGCCTGGAAGGAATGTCACGCCCGAAGAGGGGTGAGGCAGAGCTCCTGGAGATCCTTGGGGTGCGCAATACCTGTGCCGGCTGTCCATCAGGGCTGGGGAGGGGACTGATGGATGCTGCCAAGCGCAACACAATGCCGCCCTAAAGGGAGAGGGCCAGGTGGGTACCACCAGGTTGCCCGCACTGAATTCGCTTAAAAAAGCACTCGCCGCCCACTCAGGATTGAGTCTTGCCAGCCTAAATATGTGGAGCTTGTCGACTAACCTCGAAAGGAAGCACTGATAGTTGGTTTGGTCAGTGTCTGAGGAAAGGTGGACAGAAGGGTCCTCTCCCTCATGTGAGGAAGACGAGGAACCCGATGAGTCTGGAGAGTCAGAGACCGTCTGCCCAGGGGAAGAGTGATGAAACACCTGCTCATCCATGGATCTAACGTAGGCTGGGAATAGGGCAGCCGTGGCTCTAAACTGTTCCCAGGGTAGGGGCCCCTTAGGACCAGAGTGGCCCGGGAGAGAGGGAGGGGTTGGCAGAGATAGAGGGATCAGACATCTCTGAGAAAGAGAAGTGAAAATTATGTACCTACCGTAATTCTTGATCTTCTTTTCTGTCTTCACCATTCATTACTGCTGGGTGTAAGCCAGAGGCGCTCACCTGTATGGACGCTTTTTTTTTGGGGGGGGGGTAGGGAGGAGTTTGTGCCGACGCATTGCATGGCCCATGTGGGTTGGCCGTTAGGTGCCGCAGACTCCTCCTCCACCCCAGTTCTGTTCTGCTGGAGAGGATGAAACAAAGGGGGATAGAGAAAACCAAGGTGAGGCAAGAGAGCTAAGGGATAGGAAAGGGAAATTATATAAACTGAAAAAGGAATAAGCCGACCAGAGGACAGAGGAACTGGACATTTTCTGCCTACATGGCCATGCAGCCCCAACCCTTGGGTGGCAGGAAAGGAGAAAGAGAGAAAAGAGAAGAGACAAGAGAAAGATACAATATACGTAAGGAGGGAAGGGGGCTGGAAGACCATTGGCTTATTTTAGCATCAAAAACCTGAAGGTATGAAGACACAGGAGCAAGGATCCTGTCAACTTCAGAGACCACTGGACGGAGGTCCAGAACAACAGAATTCAAAATGGTCTTGGAGAATATAAAACATTGCAGAGTCAGCCCCCTCTCCCCACCCCTAATCCACATTCGGGATGAAAGTTCTGAAGCATGGCCCTGCACAGTTTATCACCTGACGGCTTAGTAAAGGGGAGGAAAAAAAAACAGGAGAGGACTCTGTCCAGAATGACCTCTAAAGGTTGAGGGAAGCGATAAAGGAGAAAGGGGAGGAAAATCCCTATGGGTTCTCCCACGAAATGCACCAGTGCAGTCCCTCCTTCAAGAAGATGAAAACAGGCGGAACATCTGTGTCAAATTAAGGAGGATACCACAGTGCACCCCACTGAGAATCCCAGGGAGTTCCCTCTGAGACCAGGGTGAAAACCCTACTCGCCACCCTCCTAGGATGGGTGCTCTGTGACTTTTTAGAGAAAGAAACAGAGGAACCTGGGGTACCAGGGGGACTCTGTCCCCAACTGGCCTCGAAGAGGGGGAGGACGAGCAGGGTGGAGGCAACACCCAAGAGCTGAGGCCCAAGAAGGGAAGGTGGGTGGGAATCAGTAATGAATGGTGAAGATATAAGAGAAGATCAAGAATTACAATAGGTATGTAATTTTCATATCTTCCCTTGTCAATCTTCGCCATTCATTAGGCTGGTCAGGCCAAGGAGGTGTCCCCCATGGCTGGGGGGACGGGAGATGCCCCTGAAAGTGGAGGAAATCATCCTACGCCGGGCAACAGGTGACAATATAGACTGGCGAAGCCATGCCGTCCGCCTGCTGCAGATCGCTGTCCCTGCTAGTCTGGATGCCTTTGCTTGGTGCCTTGCAAGCTCCAGACGCTGTGCAGAGAGGGCAATGGCTTGCCTAGATTCCTCAGAATCAGGCAAGGATGCTAGTATCTGCGCCAGCATCGACCACAGGTGCCTGTTGTAGGCAGGGTGGTGAGCCAGATGTGAGCTGATGCAGAGTAACACACAAGCTGAAGAGAAAACTCTTCTACCCCACCGGTCGAACTCTGTGGAATCCGGACCTGGAGGTTGGTCGTGTGTCGGGTGTTGAAGCCTGGAAGGAGTGTCCAAAGTCGTCAGCCCCGAGGGTGGGTGAGGCAGAGAAATGTAAATTACGTACCTATTGTAATTCTTGATCTTCTTGGATGAAGTCTCCACCACTCATTCACACTGATGGGATCTACACCGGAGGTGCTAGAACCCAGCGGGAGCAAACTTTTTGCAACAGGGCTGGCACCAGAGATGGAGCCGCGAGGAGCGGCACCATGAGCCTTGATTAGTGTGGCAATGACTATCTCGGCATCGACCCTCCAACCGCCTCAGTACCTTTTTTCCTGAGGAGGTGCAGCGTAACTAACCTAGAAGGATAGCCTAACAAAAAACGGACATAAGATAGTCCGGGCGACCCGTATAACAAGGGTCAACAAAGAAGTCTTCACAGCCTAAGATTGAGGGAGTGAAGACCAGCAACAGAGGTGAGCTCGGGGGACGGTGGGTGGGCGTGTGAATGAGTGGTGGAGACTTCATCCAAGAAGATCAAGAATTACGGTACGTTCCTGGACATAAAGTCTCCACCACTCATTCACACTGATGGGAGAGTACCGAGCTAATAATCCCCAGAGGGCGGCAGGAGAGACCAAGAGCTCACAAATTTAGGACAGAAGTCCGTAAGGATAGTCCTGCCAAAACGAAAAGATGTCGCCTGGCATGGACATCCAGGGCATAGTGTTTGACGAAAGTATGCACTGAGCTCCAGGTAGCTGCATTGCAAATGTCTGCAATGGGCACGTTGCGAATCTCCACCCCAGATGCCGCGACTGCTCTAGTAGAGTGAGCGTACACTCTGCCTTCTAGCTTAACCTGTGCCATAGAATAACAGTGGTGAAGGAATGGCACCAGCCATGCTAAAATGCATCTGATAGCGACAGGTTGACCCAGCCGGGTCTCGCTGAAGGAACCAAACTGTTGTTGAGCTTTGTGAATTTCTTTTGTTCTATCCAAATAGAAACGCAGAGTTCTTCTGACATCTAAAGAATGAAGGGTACGGTCTCCATTTTGGAAGTTCGCAAAGTAAGTAGGAAGGACCAAAGGTTGGTTTAGATGGAATTCTGAAACAACCTTAGGGAGAAACTTAGGATGAGTCCTAAGAACTACTTTGTCCTTATGAAATACAGTATATGGAGGGTCTGTGACCAAGGCATGTATTTCAGAGACCCTGCGGACTGAGGTAATGGCCACCAGGAAGGCTGTTTTCCAAGTGATAAATTTCAGCTCACAGGTAGCTAGAGGCTCGTAAGGCTTTCGAGTGAGCATGTCTAGCACAAGGTTGATGTCCCAGGCTGTGAATGGACGTCTAATAGGAGGTCTGGTATGCAGAACACCACTAAGAAACCTCTTAACTACTGGTAACTGAGCCAGTGATAAGGAAAGTACTGGCTCATGATCAGCTGAAATGGCACAAAGGTGAACTTTGACTGTAGAGTATTGTAGACCTGAATTTGAGAGGTCTAAAAGGTACTCTAGAACTTTATTTGGTGGGCAGGAAAAAGGATTCAAAGAGGATTTTGCACACCAGAGAGAAAAACGCTTCCATTTGGCTGTGTAAGTTTTTCTAGTGTCTGGCTTGCATGCAGCCAAAAGAATATCTGAAACTCTCCGAGAGACACTAAACCTGTTCACTTCTATCTCTTTAGGAGCCAAGCGTGAAGGTGAAGCGAAGTCAGATTGGGATGGACCACAGGCCCCTGGGTCAGAAGGTTCATTTGAAGGGGAAGCGCTTTCGGAGGGGTTTCTGACATACTGTTGAGTAACGGAAACCACATCTGTTGAGGCCAGAAGGGAGCAATGAGGATCATTTTGTCCCCCTGGGACTCGAATTTGAGAAGTACCCTCTGAATTAGTGGAAGAGGAGGAAAGGCGTATAGAAAGTGTTTTTTCCACTGCAGCCTGAACGCATCCCGACAGAAAATGCCAGGCCCTGGATTTCTGGGGCAGAAGAGAGGCAGTTTTCTGTTGAGTGGGGACGGAAAAAGGTCCAGGTCTGGAGTTCCCCACTCTGTGAATAGTGACTGAAGTACGGTTGAGTCGAGAGACCACTCGTGAGGATCTGTCTCTGTTCTGCTGAGATGGTTTACCAGTTTGTTCTGCACTCCCGGCAGGTAGACTGCCTGAATTAGAGCCTTGTGCTCTAGGCACCATTCCCACACTCTCATTGCTTCCCTGCATAAAGGGTAAGAGTGTGCACCGCCCTGCTTGTTGATGTAATACATCAAATGTTGTCCATTTGAAAGAGAATGTTCTTGTGACAGAGACTGTCCTTCAAAGCCCGGACTGCATAAAGGACTGCTCTCATTTCTAGGACATTTATGTGAAGCTGGGACTCGTCCTGAGTCCACGTACCTTGGTTGTGGAGATTCTGACAGTGAGCTCCCCACCCCATCAGGGACGCGTTCATGGTAATGGAAATCTGTGATGCTTTGGGTGTATAGGAATATGTTGGTAAGTGTCCTGCATGTCCATGGAAGCTAGCCAATCGTGTTGATGAAGCAAGGGTAACAGGGTCCCGAGTGATATCATCTAGAACTTTTCCTTGAAACGAAACTTGTTTAACTTTCTGAGGTCCAGAATGGGGCGCATGCCACTGGTCTTTTTCAGGACCAGGAAGTAATGGGAGTCGAAACCTGTGTTTCGTTGATTCAGCGAAACTATTTCTACTGCCCTGTTGTTCAGAAGGCCTTGTATCTCGGAGGCAAGAAGGTCTGACTGTATCGTTGACAGCTTGGGCTGTCGTTTGGGAGGACGATCCAGAGGGGTTTCTGAAAGGTTGAGGGAGTACCCCTCACGGATCATCCGGAGGACCCATTTGTCTCATGTTATAGACTTCCACTGGTTGTAGAACTGAGTCAGACGTCCTCCCACCACTGAGGAGGAGTACCCCTTGGGCAGTTGAGGTGATACCCAGGCCAGAAACTCAGAGGTGGCACTGGGCGCTTTGGGCCCTTGTGCCTTCTGTTGTGTTTTCTTTTGAGGCTGAGGGGCTTGGTTTTTGTTAAAACCTCTCTTGCCCTTGCCAAGAAAGGACTGATGGCTGTGAAATTGATGCTTGTTAAAACCCTCCCCGAGAAGGGTTGGGAGCGGGTCAAGCCATTTTGTTGGCTGACCTCGTCTTCTGTGTGGCCTCTAGAGCTTGCTCTACTTGAGGTCCGAACAGATACAAACCATCAAAGAGTAACACCATGACCTGCTGTTGGGCATCATTCGTGAAGCCCGAAGTGCGTAGTCAGGAGTGACGATGGGTACAAATACCTGCCACTGCCGCCCGGGAAGCAGTATCGAAAGCATCCATAGCTGCTTTAACCTGCTGGTTGTTGGACTCTATATCCCTGGTTATGGTCTGAAGTAGCTTTGAACTAGTGTCCGACTCGGGCAGAGCTTCTACCATCTGTTTGAGCAAATGCCAAAGAACATACTCATATTGAGAGAAGTAGCCCTGGTAGCTGGCAATACGCATACCCAGGGTAGAGGCAGCAAAGACTCTCTTACCTAAGGTGTCTATCTTATGAGATTCTTTGTTTATAGGCCGGGCTGTAGATGCCTGAGGAAGAATGGTCTTATCATTCTCTGCCAAGACTACAATAGGGTCTGCAAAGGCCTAGAAGGCCAAAATGGGTCGATCATTGGGAGCAGCATACTTCCTGTCTATGGACTTAGTCACAGAAGGAATGAGCGCGGGACTATTCCACACCATCTGAGAGAGCGTCTCAAAGCATGGTTGTACCGGGGAAGTTAAATTCATAGGGATCTCCGGGACATGTAGGTATTGGAGTCTCAAAAGCTTCCCAGGATCGATATCTGTAGTCTGGAGAGAATGAGAAAAATTAAAATTTTTCAGCAGCGACTTAAATGACAGGTCTTCAACCACAGGCTCTGCGGCAGGATTAATCCCTGCTCCTTCAGCATCATCACCCAGTTGGGTCAGGCTCAATATCATCTCCTGACAGCTCCGGAGGGACTTCATGGACAGGAAAGGAGTGAAAATCAATAGAAAACGAAGAAGAGAAAAGATTCAGAGTTGAGAACCCTTGAAGGCTGGACAGCACTGCACCCAGCCTCGGCGCCGAATAACACGATGCTGAAGGCAAGGGAAACGGCACTGTAGGAAACAACCCAGCAGACGCCGCCAAGAGAGACCATGGCGCCAATAGATGCACCGGCGCCGAGGGACACATCAACACCAAGAGTCTCCCCGACAGCGCCAAAAGCAATCCAGGGCCCTGAAGACTCCGATTTGAAGAAAAAGAAGGAAGAATACCAGGAGATAAAGGCATCAATGTGACCCCCTGCGCCGCAGCCATGTGAGGGGGAAAACACCTGAGCATGGAGTCGACGGCACCGGAGATGGCGCCGTGCGACTAGGAAGGTCTAACCATCCTACCTGCTCCCCGGAAGGGCCCGAAGGCCTCGGAGTAACCGGGCCAGGCAGCTGGACCAACCTCCAAGCCTATTGCTCCATAAGAGTGGTCCACTGATGAAACTGCTCATCGGAAGCCCTTTCAACAGGCAGGAAAGGCTCCAATGTCGAAGAGGTCGATCACCGGAGCCAGAAACCGCGACTCTGGAGGAGGAGACTGGCATCTGACCCCAACGGCCGACTGTCGATGCACAGACATACCAGAAGGCGACCTCGCGGATGCCTTCTCTCTTTTGACCTGTGGGCTGAAGAATAGCTCGAGGCTGAACAGTGCCGAGAGTATGACCGTTTCCTTTTATGCTTTCGGGTGGACTGCCCATCCCTCCAGGCATCGGACCGTCTGTTGTCAGACCTTCCCTTCAGAGAGGGCGGCGGACCGGACCCAGTCCGGCTGACTGAACAGCTTTCATATGAAGTCTCCCTACAATCACCTGACCCGCTCATGGTCGACTCGGTCAATGGAGGGCTGAAGACTTCACTTTCTTAATAAGTAAAGTTTAAAAATAAACGGTACTTATTTGAGATAAATTACAAAACAATAAACTGAAAACTATGCTGCTAGTTTGAAGTCTGACTCCCGGAGGGCGAGCGTCGTCACTGAAGCGCACTGGACGGCGGGAAAAAAGGAACTGAAGCGGTTGCAGGGTCGATGCTGAGATAGTCATTGCCGCACGACCCGAGGCTTGCGGCTCCATCTCTGGTGCCGGCCCTCTTGCAAAAAGTTTGCCCCTGCTGGGTCTTATCGCCTCCGGCGTAGATCCCATCAGTGTGAATGAGTGGCGGAGACTTTATGTCCAGGAAGATCCAAGAGACTCCTGGGGAGCGCAATACCTCCTCCTGCAGTCTGCTGGGCCTGGGGATGAGGTGGCTGGGGACTGCCAGGTGCGGATAGACACTTCTTGGAAGGGAATAGGCCAGGAAGGCACCACCAGGTGGTTGGCACTGAACTCGCTCAGAAAAGAGCGCGTCTCACGCTCGGTATTGCATCTTACCACGTGGAAGATGTGGAGCTCCAGTACTAACCCCGAAAGGAATCACTGATATTCGGTGAAATCAGTTTCAGAGGAAAGGTGAACAGAATGTTCCTCTTCCTCAGATAAGGAAGACGAGGAAGTAGAGGAGCTCGGATTTTCAGAGTCCTCCTGCGGCGAAGGAGACAGGCGAAAGACCTGCCCGTCCATAGCTAACATATCTAGGGAAGGCCGCCGCAGTGGCTCTGAATGTCTCCCAGGTTAAAGTCCCATAGGGCCCACATGGCCTGGGAGAGGGGGAGGTGTCTGCAGAGGGATTGGGGAAGGGCACCTCACCAAAAGTGCCCAGCCTCTGAGACCCGGGAGTAGATCCTCCCACATGGGGGATCCGGGGGTCGATCCAGTCAGCAGATGCTGCAAATGTGAAAACGAATCCTGGCTGAGCCCTGAGGGAGAATCTCCCCTGTGGAGCAACGGAGGTTGCATGGTTCCAGAAGGGCAACCCTCAGCGCTGCCCACTAAGGGTGCCCCTGAAGTCTCAGAGGAGGAGAAGCAGGGCTCAGCACTGTGGCTCCTCCCCACCCCGCGCAGGGCAGTGGAAGAAGGTCTCCGCACCTCACTCTGGCCTCTCACTTCCTTGGACTCTGAGGCACCCTCTTCTTTGACCATAGTGACAAGGAGTCCCCTAAACCCTCAGGCCCCCCCGAGGGAGGCCGCAGAAGAGGAGGTCACTGTCCCTACCAAAGAACCCATGGCAGCACCAGAAATGGCAGCTGCCCAGGACACCAGGCCTCCCGAGACTGCTATCCACCATATTGCCCCCAACACTGGAGTCAGCGTGGCGGGCTGCAGAGACCACAGACACTGGGGAGCCCAGGAGGCAAACACTGGGCTGCCTGGTGCTGTGTCCAAGAGGACTCCCCGACTCCAGCCGGCCCACCAGTGCAGCAGTTGGATTTCCATTTGCGACACCGGCAACCCAGGTTTGGGAACGGACCTGGGTCTTCAGAAGGCCGGCTGGGGAGAGAAGGATTGAGTGTCCCTGGAGGCTCTCCCTTCTTTGGGAGGGAGGGTGGGGGAGGGTTGTGTGTCTGGTGCACAGCAGCACCCAGCGGAGGCTGGGTTCCCCGTACCATACCAGCGCCAGCACGTCCTCAGGGCTGGGGTGGACGCTGGTTGTCATTGCACGTCCCCGCCCCTGCTTACAGGGGGACAAAACTCTGTGCTGGATTGTCTCCATGGTGCCCTTCCCCTGTGACTCAATCAGCCTCTGGTACTGGCTCTCCTGACCAGTACCAGTAGTGTGGCACTGGAAGGGGCCCCAGTGTTGCAACCCCACCCTCTGGGGGGCAAGCGAGGGGTGACTGGGAGAGCGCGGTAATTGCCGGAGGTATGAGGGGGGTCATGACCAAGGGCTGAAAATACAGATTTTTTCAGGCAAAAAGTATAGTAAATTAAAAAAAAAAAAGGACTCCCTGACTCCGAAGAATCGGGGTGCAGTCCTGATCGGCCAGCAAGTCAGGCCGCCTCAATCACCGGTACTGTGAATGGTGCCAGGATCCGAAGTGGCAGTGACAGGCAGCACCGAAGGTCCGCCGGTGCCGGGCCCTGCAGCTGTGGGCCGCAACACCGGGGGAGCCTGCACTTCTAAGGAGGTGACTGCCATAGCGGTGCCCTCGACCCGGCTCCCAGGGAACCAAGATGATTTTCCAGCACCATGAAAGAAACCGCTTTGACAGTAAGGCTCGAATCCGAGGAGGTTTCCTCCTCACTGGGCCATATAGACCTGGGAAGGGACCTGGAGGCAGGGTCAAGAGATCTTGCCATGGCATCCCTAGAACGACGCCGTCCTCCTGAAGTCTTCGGGGCCCTGCCAACTTTAAACTCGCGGATCTCAAGAATGCGGCAATCCATGAGAAAGAGGCATCGCAGTTGCCCATATTGTGGTTGGGACGCAGGCAATGCAGACGAACATCATGCTGGTGTGTAATGGAAAAATGCCGGCCACAGGGGCACCGACGCATGAGGGCACAGCCCGCTTTGGATTTTCTCTTAGCCCCCAAACCAGACATGACGTGAAAGAAATTTAACATACTTCACAGGAAAAAGGACCCGGCATCGTTGGTTGAAATAAAAGGAACGGGCTTACCGGTTTCCAACAGCATCGGGTGTATTCAGAATTGAGATAGAGACGGAGAAGGCAGGAAATGGCGTTGAATGGCAAAGGCCTAGTGACGCAGAGGAAAACTTTAACTCATGTAGCAGGTGAGACCTCGATGGCAGGAGAAACAGAACTTGGGTGGAGGAGGGTCTGCGCGCCTAATGGCCAACCCTGGTGCCTACGCAATGTCGACTTGCGGGTGGGTATGCACCCCACTCTCAAAAAAAAGCTCCCATAGAGGTGAGCGCCCAGCTTACACCCAGCTGTAATGAATGGTGAAGACTGACAAGGGAAGATCGACCTCTGCCAGGGCTCGGGACCGAACTGGCGAACCAACACCCGGAAAGGATCAGTCTGTCGAGGTGGTCACCGGCTGTTCAACCATTCTGAAACGGTCAGGACTGAGCCTTGAAGGAGATACCCCCTTGCGAGGCAACTGTGGCCACTTGGATCCAGAAGGGTGGCCCCTAACCTTGAAAGACGAGATCCCCCCAGGAGACCTCAGGGAAGAAGACAGGGCTGGTGCTGCTGCTCCTACCTGAAACCTTGTGGGCTACCAGGGAAGGATGCTGCTCCTTACGCTGTCCCCTCAACCCCTCAGTCTGACAGAGGGACTTCTTCTGCAGGACCAACCGAGGAAGCTCAACCTCACCCGCCAACTCCTGAGAGGCGGCAGTTGAGGGAACATCCTCCCGTGTCTTAGATGCCTTAGCAGGTCCAGAAATGGTCCCAGCCTGGACACCCAAAACAGGGGGTTTGCCTTCTCTGAGTCCAGAGGCACCACCGGCTCTGATGGACCCTCCAGTGCCGCCCCCAGAAGATCTGTCGTGGTAGAAACCACCAGTTCCGAAGGAGGGTGCTGGACAGATGCCAAAGTGCTGGGGGCGGGGGGAACCCGAGGACTCCAAAAAAATCCAGAAGCCAATCCGAATCTGCCTCCAAGTCATTGTTGTCCCTGGAGGCAGGGATCCAGATAACTTTATGAACCCCCCCTCCACTCAGCCTGCCCCACACTGCCCATAGCACTGCCCCGATCACCGGCGCCACGCATGGTGCCTGGATCTGAAATGGCGCAGAGAAAACCGCCGGGCCTAGCAGACACAGGCTGCAACGCTGGGAGAGCCTTCACCTCCGAAGAGGTGATTGCCAAAACAGTGTCTCCAGCACGACTCCTGGAGGAATCAGACCGGGCCTCCTGCACCGTGACAGGGTCTTCTGCTGAGGCGCAGCTAGAACGGGCAGAAGCTCCCTCCTCCTCCGCGGTCCACATAGAACCGGGAGGAGACCCAGAGGAAGGGTCAAGGGACCTATGTCTGGCATCCCTAGTGTGCGCCTGTCCTCCGAAAGTTGGCGGCACACAGCCAACTTTAAACATGTTGGTCTCTAGAACTCTGCGAGCCATAGAAAAACAGGTGTCGCAATGGTCCATATTGTGGTTAGGGCCCAGGGAGGTCAAACACCGATCATGCTGGTTCGAGACGCAATAAAGCCAGCCACAGGGACACCGCTGCATCACGGGCCAGCCTGACTTCAAAGTCTTCTTTTTCTTGTCCTCTGGACAAGACATGACTGGACAGAAAAACAAACAATGATGGCAAAAAAAGGTCTCGGCGCCATAGAAAATAAAAGTAAAGGTCTTACCTGGTCGATGGTGCCGTGAACGGGCGGGCTTGTAGCTGAACTAGGATGGACGGACTAGACCTGATGCCGCAGCTATCAAAATGCCCCACACGAGGTCGTGCTTGCCTTGACGGCGGGAGAAGCAGAACTGCGGTGGAGGAGGAGTCGGCGTCGGTTACTGGCCAACCCACAAGTGCTATGTGGTGCGTCAGCCTCGAGGGTGGCACCTCCCACAGCACCAACTCCTCTGCCTTTACAAAAAGAATTAAAAAATTCTCCCGTGGGGTCCTGCTCCTCCAGCCAGAACCCACCAGTGATGAATGATGAAGACGGACACAGATGAGCTGCACCAAGTGAAGGAGCTTGGGCTTCAACTCCAAAACAGGTCTCCTCATCCCATACTATGCCTGCTCTCCTGCAAGCCTTTTCCGTAAAAGTGGAAGGAAAAAGGGAGCTTCTCTGACAGCAAGCAACCACTGACACTTCCCAAAAAGGGTTGAGCATTTTCTGCCCTATTTATTTTTTGGATGCAATGACTTTTTTTTTTTAAACAATGAGGAGAAGGTACTGGAAGAAATAAGGGATAGGAAAAACAACCATCTTTTTTTGTTTATTTTTGAAATTTTAATTTTTGACAGCCACGAACAGGGGCCATAAAAGAGGTGAGAGAATTCTCCGTTGTGTTTTGCCCCATATATGCCTCCTCTTTTTTTTTTCTTTTCGAAAAGTAGGATGCCTAACAAGGGAGGCAGAGGTGAGAGAGAAAAGAGACTGCCCAGAAGCCTGGCCGTAGAAGGGGGAGGTAGGTGGGTTTCATTAATGAATGGTGAAGATATTCTGGAAGATCAGGAATTATAGTGAGTACGTAATTTTCATATCTTCCAAGAATCGATCTTCACCACTCATTACTGGGGGTCTAAGAGCCAAGCTTTCCACCAAGGGCAGTGCTGGCCAGCTCTGAGGGAAAAATTTGCTCCCTCAGCCTTCTGTGGGGGGAAAAACAAAGAGAGGCAGGGACCCCTTATGGGCCTGGCGAGGACGGCCAGAGGCTCCCATGGTCTGGGAGCAGGAATGCAACCCGCAAGCTCACGTCTGGCCCTGCGGGAGAAGTGGGCCCCTCTGGAAGCATGAGGCAATCACCCTACGATGGCCCAATGGTAACAACCTTGAAAGATGCAGCCATGCTGTCTGCCTAATGGAGACCGCAGTTACCGCTAACCTGGAGGCTACCTCATTGGTGTCATAGGACGTCCTCGCCTGGTGTCTCAGCAGCTCCAGGACCTGCGCAGAAAGGCGCATGGCTTGTCTGGTTTGCTCACAGTCTGGCAAGGATGCCAGGGAGCTGTCCAAGTGTCGCCCACAGGTGCCTGCCACAGGACGCCTGGTGTGCTTGGTGTGTTGAGATGCACAACACATGGTGCATACCACCAAGAAGACTCTTCAACCACAGGCAACAAACTCAGCTGAGTCCAACTCGGGGGGACAGCCGCGCACTGGATGCCTATGCCCAGAGGGGGTGTCCAGGAGCTGGACCCCAGAAGTGGGGTGTGGCATGACTCCTGGAGACCCCAGGGGTGTGCAATACTTGTGCTGGATGTTCCTTGGGGCTTGAGAGGGGGCAGAGGGACGGAGTCCGACATCTCTCAATGCTTCTGCAAATGGCCTAGGCCACAGAAGTATGACTGTATAGTCATGACTGCACTCCCAAAGGAAGAACAGTGTCAGACATGCAGGATTGCAGCCTGAGAAGTGGGATAGTTGCAGCTCCCTCATTATCTTCGAAAGGAGCTGCTGGTAATGAGGGTACTCAGCATTGCAGGATAAATGGAGGGAACAGTCCCTTTCCTCAGAGGAGGAAGATGAAGACGAGGAGGAGCCAGATTCATGGGGTGTCAGTGCTGCGGTCTCAGGCTGGAAAATAGCCTAATCTAGTGCCCTCCGGTAAGTTGGGAAGGCACTTGCCGAAATCCTGAATTGGTCCCAGGTGAACGGCCCCATAGCACCCGAAACTGCCCTGGACAGCAGGAGGGGTAGGCAGAGGAGGAGGGTCGTGTCGGACCAGGTCAGGTCCTCTGCCAGGGCTACAGCAGCATACGGGGGACCTCCCCCGAGGGGAGGGCCTGAGCAACATCTCCACCTGGGAACACCAAACTGTAGAGGGGTGGTCCAGGTGGTGCCCCTGGGGGAACTCCCCAGGTAGGGGGAACTCCCCAGGTAGGGAGATCTGAGTCATAGAGGTCCCACAGGGCACCTCCTATCCCCAACTACAGCAGGCCCAGATGGTTCCAGGGAGGCCAAAGGACCAGAGTCAGCATTCTAACTCCTGCCAGAGACCCCAACAACTCTGGTTGTGGGGCAGCAGTGTGGGATGACAAAGGGGAGAGGGGGTGGGGCAGCTGCAAACTAGGGGTGCTAGCTGCACACTCGAGCAGACTTAGATAGACCAGGTGGGCTGTTTCTGCTGGCACATTCGTATATACCAGCCCCCACCTCACCAGAATGGACTCTGCCCTTTGGGCTAGGCCTAAGGACAGAACCAACATCGAGACTCTGAGCTAAGGGGGAGCCAGTGCCACAAGCAGCAAAAGAACCCCCTTGGCACTGCAAAGGGCACCAGAGTCAGATTTGGCACCAGGGGTGGTGCCGGGACCTGACCAGCACCGAGGGCGGTACCAGAACCCAACCTGGCTTTGCACCTGGCACAGGCCCCTTTCCTGGCACCAGAATCATCATTGGGACCATGCCCAGTGCCATGAGTGGCGCTACGAAAAAGAAGGGGGCGGCACCGAGGCCGACAATGGGCCGAGAAGCCCCCGGGACAATGCAGCGCACATCAAAGGCCTAGGCCCAGGCCCAGAAAGGCTTCCTTCATTGCCAGGGCCAGGAAGCCAGTCGGGCTCATCACGGTCTCCATCCCTCGGATCATCCGACAGCTCAGGGGGTGAGATCCAGAAGCTCTCCACCGGGCCTCTAGCTCCAGAAACCTTCACTCTCCTAGTGCACCAAGGAGCATCAGGAGGAGACCTGGCTGTGCAGGTGGTGCTGCTTCACTCACTGGCATCAGCCTCAGTGCCAGGAGCCAAAGTGGCACCAGCCTGCAGCCACAAGGAGCCACTGGTATAGGCCCAGCATAAAGCTCTGACCTCACCACCAGGAGCGTCCGGACCACCGAGGGGGTGCAAGACTGGGAGAGGTGCACAACTAATCCCTTGGAGGGGGCCGGCTGTCTCAGAGACACCTCCCCAGGCTCTCTGTCTCAGTGAGAAGAGGACAAAAAGAGGTCTGGTCTCCTTCAGTATGTACAGTACTGGGGAGGGGCTCAAGGTAAGAGCCCAGGGACCCTACCTTGGAGTCCCATGTGCAACGTCTGCCTCTAAAAATGAGTAGCGACTGACCTCACTTCATTGCATGGATTTCTAGGATTTGGAAGTCCATTCAGAAGCAGGTGTCACAGTGCTCTATATTGTGTTCTCCTCCAAGGTAGGTTCAGCAACGGTCATGCCGGTCTCGGACGGACATGTTTCTCCCACAGGGGAGCTGACGATGGGGGGCCCATCATCATCTTAGATTTTTAGGCCCCTGAGACCTGGACATGACTGACTGCAAAAAATAAAATGCAGCAAAAACAGAGCTCGGCGCCGTAAAAGGGACAGGAAAGAAAGTGGTGACAAATATTGAAAAGAAGGATTAATGCATTGAGCGAGTGGCAACAAACAGAACTAGGCTGAACTACGCAGCTGTAAATGGTGAACGCTCCCACAGAGTGCTCCCTTAATGGAGGGAAGAACAGAACTGATGAGAGCAGGGGGCTGGCATCAGTAACTGCCAGCCCGCAAAAGTCACATCATACATTCGCCTCGTGGGTGGCACCATCCCCGATGTTGCTCCCTAATCTCTGAAGTTTTAAAGCTGTACGCTTCCACAGGGTCCTGACGCCTCCAGCACAGACCCACCAGTAATGAATGGTGAAGATTGATTCTTGGAAGATCAAAGAGCTCGGCGCCATAAAAGGACAGGAAAGAGAAGTGGCGATGGAAGAAGATCGAGAGAAGGGTTACGGCATCGAGCAAGCAGTGAACAGGACTGTGCAGCTAGAAGAAATGGCAAATGCTCCTATGGAGTGTGACCTCGATGGCAGGAAGAACAGAACTGAGGAGAGAAGGCAGCTGGTGTCAGTAACTGGCAGGCCTGTGAGTGCCATGTCATGCGTCCGCTTCATGGACAACGCCATCCCTGATATCGGTCCCCTAGCTCTAAACTTTTAAAGTTGTACACTCCCATGGGGTGCTACTGCTCCTGGCACAGACCCACCAGTTATGAATGGTGAAGCTGGATTCTTGGAAGATCTGACAGAGACACTACCTGGGATTTATGTTTGCCCCAACGTATATACTAGTACTTAGAAAAATGCCCTTGGTAGCTGGCAATTCTCACGCCCAAGGCAGCGGAAGCACAGGCACACTTGCCCATAGTGTCAATTTTGCATGAGTCCTGGGTAACAAGATTCACAGTAACCTCTTGGGGAAGAATGGCCCTATCATTTTCAGTGAGGATAACAATGGCATCAGCTACAGGTTGAGAGACATACACTGCTGATCCTTGGGAGTATATTTCTTCTTGGGCTGCCTGCAGATGGAAGCCACCATAGCAGGCCTACTTCAGACTGCATCAGACAGGGTTTCAAATGTAGGAGGAATTGGAGGGACTAAATTGACTGGAATATTGAAAAAGTTTAGCCACTCCAGACTGAGATGTATACCCCGGTCAACTTCAGTAGGCTCGAAATTAAGAGCAGAGTGCACAGTTTTGAACAAAGTCTATAAAGTTAGATCCTTCTGAGGCACAGACACAGGACCTGGGTAAGAAGTTTCTAGGCTAAAGAGAGAGAGTTGTTGTCACTGCCACCTAAATGATGAGGTCATGGTCAGAGTAGTTCCCTTCTTTACCCATAGGCCCCCTAATCCAGAACACAGCTGCAGCAAAACTGGAGATACTTGCCCAAGTGGGCGAGGGGCCAGTGCTGGAAATGGAACAGAATATGACATTAGGGGAATCTTCAGCACTGAGGGCAGTGTCAGAACTGGCACCAGAAGAGGAGCTGAGCCAGGCCCCAAAGGGCCCAAGCCCAGCACTGGAACCAGACCCAGTTGGAACTGGAGCAACCAGCACTGGCACCGCTGCTGGTCTCATCCCTACACAGTATGAGGGAGTGACCAGTGGGTCAAGAGTCGATGACATAGTCACCAGGAAGAATACAAGGGCTGTTGCTGGAGCCAAACACTCTTATCAGGCCCGAGTACCCTGTCCACGGGTCCAGTTTCACTGATCCCAAGGTGTCAGAGGCTGGTTCTGCTGGCAGTAGGACACAGGCCAGACACTATATCCACTGCTCCATAACACCTGCCCAGTGGTGGAACTGCCAACCGGTGTTCCCACTTACAGAGAGGAACTCTGGACCTGGGAATCTGACCTCCGAGGCTCTTGATAACACTGAAGGTGATGGTGCTGGCCTCCGGTCCCCAGAGACTGGGGGATCTCATGGCAGACCTTGCAGAAAGCGACCTCAGCTGGTGCCATTTCTTCCACTTCTGATGGGAAGAGGAAGAAGTCGAGGCCAAGTGGTGTCAGGGCCCCGAATGGGATCAGGCCCACTTCTTTTTGTGCTCTCAGAAGGACTGTCCTTCCTCCCAGGCACTAGACCGCCCACAGTCAGAACCCTTCGCTGTTGAGGAAAGTGGACAGTGCTGCTGGAGCAGCTTGCCTGAGCAGACTACCTATGGCCCTCCATGGCCTTCTGTCATTGACACTCGGTAAGGCTGAAAGAAAATGGACACAAAAATAACAAACTCTAGCTTTGAATACTAAAACTGAAAAGAACTGGAGAAGTTCCGACTCCCAGCGGGCAAGCACTGTCATCACTGATGCGCACTCAATGGTGGGGAAAAGAAGGAACTGAGGTGGTTGAGGGTCGGTGCTGAGGTAAGCCTGTACTCACAAGCTCAGTCTCACAGAGCCACGCATGCATGCAGCTTACCTCAGCACGAGCCCTCCTGAAAAGTTCTGGCTCCTATGGGGTCCTAGTGCCTCCAACTCAAACCCACTAGTGGGAATCAATGGTGAAGACTGATTACTGGAAGATCAAAGTTCTGCTTATGCAAATTTAAATTTTTTGTGAGTCAGCACAGCCTATTTTTCAACACCCTGCAATCCCTCACATCATGGAGTTTATCTCATCATCAGTTGCTACATCAGATCTCCAGTTCTCTTCCCCTTACCTTAGACATCAACACACAAACACATAAAATAAGCATAAAAAGGCCTCGTAGTCTATAGAGTCTGCTTGATTGGGGAGGTCTTGATCCAGCAATTACTGTAGTCTCTGCCCCCCACCAACATCGATCTATCCCTTCACCCTGTCCTACCCCTCTTGAACCCCCCCTACCATCTTTTGAGTTACAACCTCAGATGTGAGTTCATTCCACCCTGTTACCACTTCTCTGTAAAGTAGTGTCTCCTGACTTCCTTCTTGAACCTTCTCCACACCAGCTTATAGCAGTGCCCCTTGTGGTCTTGTTCCCACTGAAACAAGAGGTGCCCTATATCCACCTTGTTAAATATTTTTCAAGTACTTGAAGGTGTCAATCATATCCCCGCTCTCCTGCCTCTCCTTGAGTGAGTACATGCTGAGTTCTATCAGCCTGTACTCGTATGCCTTGCCCTGCTGCACCTGAACCATTTTTGTTGCCCTCCTCTATACTGCCTCTAGCTAGTTAATATCCTTTTTCAGGTATTATACACTGTACTCCAGCTATGGATGCACCAAGGATATGTACAGTGGTAATATAACCTCCTCCCCTCTGCTTGTGAACCCCCTTGCAATATAGCCTAGCATTTTCTTTGCCTTGGCTGCTGCCTTTCTACACTGCATAGCCTGTTTTAGGTCACTGGTGATGGTTATCCACAAGTCCTTTTCGTCCTCTGACCTTGACCCCCCAGGCTATACTCGGTCCTTGGATTCTTTCCTCTTACATGCATGACTTCGCACTTCTTTATATTGAGCTTGAGGTACCATATGCCAGATGACCTTTCCAGCTTCACTAGGTATGCTTTTAGGTCCTGTACCCCTCAGCCTCATTCCTCAAGACAAGAATACAGCAGAAAGTGAGCTATTGAATCTCAGATGGGTTATCAAGAGTATATAAACTATACAAACGTAACATCAAAAACCTTTTCAACCTCCTCTCCACTTATACCGATGTACTAACAAGCTTTACAGCAAGCTTGCAGTTAGGGTATAGAATGTGGTTTTGATGACAGGAAGTGACACAGACTTGAGAAGGTTAGATATCATAACTAAGCAATAACCTCAGCAAAAGCAAATGTTCTATATGATATTCACAGTATACATGAACTAAGGAAATTATTCATTAACTATGACACATCGGGGTTTTATTACAATCCATAAAATATACAAGAGTCTCAGAGGTACTGAAAGAGTGCAGGTAAGTACAGTATTCAGGCATCTTCTATTTCTATATACATGCTAATATTAATTCCTCTCATAAAAACTGAAAATTGTTTGAACAGATTAAAATACTGTCCCTTTTCACACTATGTTCAGAAAACCAGCTGAGCATGTACTATTCAGGCATGTTTTCCAGTCTCAAAATACAAAGAATAGACAAAAAAAAAAAAAAAATAACGGATCTTCACTATTTATTTGTACACAAAATGGGCATGCAAGATCACTGGTTATTCTTGCATGTAATATAACAAGCTGTAAAAGTGGCATCTTTATGTTACACAAAACCAATCCTTGTCTGAAGGTACAATGGACAAAAAAACCCCCAAAAAAACAAAAACAAAAAACAAAGGTCAAACTCCAGACACAACTCCTTCCCTCCCAACATGGTTAAAACGGCCTTAAATTGTCATGGGAAATAAAAGAGCTCCTTAAAATTGCTTTCAGGCAGAGTGTTATTCTTTCAGTTCAATTCTGCCTCTCGTGGTGCATGGCCATCTAATGCACAGGCAAATTAGAATAACTCTTGTGCATTTCTTTTTACAGTAAATGAGCAGTTTATAAATCTTCAGACAAGCTTAAAACTCCACAAGGTTCTAGGTTCTTTACAGTGCCTGAATAAAACCCCAAATCAGAACTCCTGTATATGGATCCAACAGTGCACATGTCCATGAGCTATGAACAAAATCAATAATATTGGCAGAACCGAACTCAGGAGTCTAGGATAAGAAAACACAACATGAAGGCACAGAATCATTTGCAAAGACAATCATAAAATGTACAGGTCTGATTTGAGGAAATTATAGTTTCCAACTTCTGAGTGCTATTAACAACCAACAAGTGGTAATGACACAAAATAGAATTTGTTATGCAAATTTTCCCTTGTGTGAGAAATAACATTAACATATTTAAAATCATATATCCCATCTCTGAAATGAGAATTTAAAACAAACGCTAACTGCAGAGAAAGCTATTGCAATCCCCCAATTCAGTATTTTATACATTTGTCACCCTGACTGCGCCTTGTTAACTGGTTAATTTTAAATTACCTTTAAAAAAGTATGACAAACCCATTATCGTTTTGTCTCAAAAAAATACATTTATTTTTCCTTTCATAGAGTATTGACTGTAGACATGCCAGGTTTCATGGATCTGGAAATCAACATCTGTACATCAACTTAAGTCTTGTTTTCAGTAATACTCGAGGACTGGCCGAGAAGAAACATTTCTGTTTGAGTCGGTCAATATCTATTCCAGTTGCTAAATACACAAGTTTCTTGAATTAAAAAAATAATAATAATATTAATAATTATTGTTTGGTCCTTTGGCAATCTGTTGTGCACAGAAGGGTTGCTGTCCCAAACAGGTTTATTGCCTGCCAGTTATTTTCAGTTCTGTTCACCAATTTTAGTGACTGTACATTAGTGTCAGATTAGTGTGCACGGCTATAAAAACCTCGGCACTGTGAACATAATGATAAAATACAGTGAAATAAAACAGATTGGCATTCTCTGATTTCTGACAGCAGTTCCCAGCAATATGATACAATCTAGGCAGACCTTCGTTTTATGGGCTTCCAAGACCATCACTCGACAGCATGTTTTCAAGCCGCACCAGAACCATCCTAAAAAGCCTACAATATAATCTCTTCAGGTCCACTGCTTTTTCAACCAAAAAAACGCTTTTACAAAGCGCATTTCCTGGGTTTAAATAACTGGGTTTTCCCCATCCAAGTCCAGTGAACTTGCTCAGTAAGTCTCAGAATCAGAGTCATTAAGTTCATCCTCCTCCGTATATGGGTACCCGTCCTCCCTGCCGATGTTGTTAAAACTGCAGTAAGAGCTGTGCTCACTTCTCACAATTGGCAGGGATTCAAAGGTGACAGTCTTTGAGGTGCTGGTGTAGTGATTAACAGCATTGAAAGTGAGGGAAGGCAAAGTACTGCTGGGTGATACAGGCATCATGGTGGCCAGGATGAGAGCAAGGCAGTCAGCTACATCCTTATTTGGAGCACAGGCCAAGGCAGGTGTGTAACCTAAAATTAAGAAACAAATATAAAGCATTATGTCTGTTCCTTGTTCAGTCCTTCACATGTAACCAGTACTTTGGTATTTAGAAATGAATAATAGGAAGGGGCTATAACCCATGACCATAAGGGCACTGGAAGTTCAAATTAACCCAAGTTGATATTACAGAAACAGATGTGTAATTCAGCATTAATTTGTTCAGTTAATCTCATTTGTCTAAGGTCATCATGCTACATTGTTATGAAATGTACCGCATTACTGTATGACTCTGGTCACGGCTGTAAAACAAGAGCGAATATGCTGAGGGCTCACATCAAACCTTAACATGGATTCTGTTCAAACAGGATCCCTGCAGTAAGGAAGAAGAAGACAAACCCAGCTGGTGTGTGTGTATGTGGGGGACTGGCACCTTGGTTTCATTTCACCTTTTCAGGCTGCTTTTTTATTTTTCTAAATATTCTTTTGTAAAAAAAATGCACATGTAACTGAAGAAAGGCACACACACAAACACACACAGATCTAGCTATCTATAGCACATATCTATATATCTTTATATATATTCATGGCAAAAAACTCCGTTTAATGCATCAGTTAGGGTTGTTCCACAGCGACAAAAGTGAGGAAATTCGGTGTTAGGGTTGAAAACCCTAACTGAGCATCCCCCCCCACCACCACACACACACACACACACACACACACATACATGCAAGTAGGGGAAGGACCAAGGCAACACAACCAATCGCACACAACCAGCAGGGGGTGTATATCTGTGTTAACGTAGCAAGTAGGTAAGAAATCTAACTTCAGCTGGCAGTAGCGAAAACGGTGTACCTCACTTTGTTTTCGAGATATGGGTGGTGAAAAGGCATCATGGGCGTTGCAATGTTAGTCTATGGCAAACTGTTCAATTTTGGAACAGTTTAAGTTTTTCATACTTAAGTATTTTAGCACAAAAGCAGGAAAAGGCAGATCTGTGGGACTAGGACTTGCCACCCTGCAAATTTCAGCTCAAAGGAGCCAACCATTTGGTTGCAGGATGATGGCAAATATGTGCCATCAGGAGGAGCATACTGTTGCAAAATACTTCCGGAAACATAAAAGTAGCAAATAGAAGAGACAAAAGTGTTGCATTTACAAAAGCATATAAAATAGTGTCGCCAAATACTGTCGCAAACGGAAGACAAAACAGTGTCACATTTGCAAAAGCATTGAAAATAGTGTCACAAAATACTTTCGCAAAGACGGAAGTGTCGCAAATGCATATCACATCACTGACATTAGCGAAAATGATTTTCGAAAGTATATCAGGGAATGTGCAAAATCCTGTTTTGGATCTTGTGAACCCCAAAATATCATATGTGTTGCGTGTGTTATGTGTTGGTGGCAGCGTGTTGCCGAAAATGCGCAGTTGTGCATAGTGATATGTGTTTTGCAGTGCGTGGAATGTCCGGGATCAGAGTTACGTTGACAACCCCATAGAAGTCCGACGGAGCATGGGTGTGTGGTTTTGTGGTTTACATAGTTGTATGTTAGTTCTGTCACCTGCTGCTGTTGTGCGTATTGGTTGTGTTGCCTTGGTCCTTCTCCTACTTGCATGTATGTATGTGTGTGTGTGTGGGTGGGGTGGGGAATGCTCTGTTAGGGTTTTCAACCCCAACACCGAATTTCCTCGCTTTTGTCGCTGTGGAACAACCCTAACTGATGTATTAAACTGAGTTTTTTGCCATGAATTTCCCTTCTTCTTGAGAATGCGCACTATAAATAATGAATGGAATGTAGTAACGGTAACGTAAATGCAGGTGGAAACGGTAATGCACATGGTGACGCAAACGTAAATGGTAACGCAAACGGTAAGAGAAATGTAAGCGCAAACGTTAATGAAAACAGAAATGGTAACGCAAACGCTAACGACAACAGAAATGCAAACGTTGACAAAAACAGTAACAGAAATGCTAACACCAACAGAAATGCAAACAGTAATGAAAATGCAAACGGTAAGAGAAACGCAAACAGAAATGCAAACGTTAAAGGCAATGGCGATGCAAAAGGAAACAAAAACGCAATCGACAATGGAAACACTACTGAAAACGCAAACGCTAAGACCAACAGAAAGGAAAACGGTGACGAACATGCAAACAGTAATGGTAATGCAATTGGAAATGCACAACGGTTATGGTAACAGCAATGATGATGCCAAAGGGAAGAGTAACACAAATGGAAATGCGAAGGGAAGTGCGTATGCAAATGCTAATGGTAACGTGTACAGTCATGGTAATGCAATTGGAAACACAAATGCTTATGGTAACACCAATGATGACGCCAAAGGAAAGAGAAATGGAAACGCAAACTGAAGCGCAAATGCAAATGGAAATGGAAATGCAGATGGTGACACAAAAGGAAACGCAAACAAAACCAGTAATGGAAATGCAAATGGTAACAGTAATGCAAACGCAAAGGGTAACGCACAGGGTGCTGTAAAGGGAAACACTAACGCAAACGGTAACAGAAACGGTGACTGTGACAGTAACGGAAACGCAAACTGCTTTGTTCCCCAAAAGCTCCATTCAGAAGCACAGTGAACACAAAGAACATATGCATAATAATGGGCTTGGAGCAGAAAATGAACACTTGGAATACTAAACTGTTTATATCTCAGGAACCGTACGGCGTAGGAAAAAATTTAAATCTCGTATTAGTTATGACTTTCCTGGCTAGTTTTGCACTTAGATGCCTAAGCATTTTTCTGACGAAAAGTCCGTATCTCGAAGCGTTTTCGAGATACGGCCCTGAAAGGTGTGGCGGACGCCGTAATTACTTGGTATGAAACAACAGAAGGCCAGAGCCCATCGAGACCGTTCCCCACACTATGTGGGACATTATTTATCCATTATCCCTCAACCAACATCTAATTTGTTTTTAAAAACAGTGGCACTAGTTGCCCCTACCAATTCTTGTGGCAAGATGTTCCATACAGTGGATGCTCTTATTGGAAAAAAGTTTCCCCTTTTGTTGGTTTTATCAGTTTTTACTTCAAGCTATTTATTATGCAGTCTCGGAACATGTCTCCTTTTGGAGAGTGTTAGACCACATTTTTCCATTAGATCTGGTGAATTTATTAAATTAAAAACCATAAGCATATCACCTCTTAATCTTCTAGTTTGAAGAGAGAAGAGACCAGTAGCTTTTAATCTGTTCTGATAATCCAAGTTTGTTAATCTTGGAATCATTCTAGTTACTCTCCTTTGAACCTGTTCAAGAATTGCTATGTCTTTTTTTGGTTTGAATTCCAGAAAGGGGAGCCATAGTCTAGATATGGTCTAATGTATGCCCTATACAATGGAATAAGGCATTGTTCAGTGTGATTAACAAAAGTGCATTTTATTTGCCTCAAAAGTCTGTTGGTCATGCAAACAGTTCTAACACAGTGATTATTTGATGTAAGTTTATTATTAACATATATCCCTAAATCTTTTTCACAATTTGATGAGTGAAGAGATAGTCCATTTATATAATATATCGTTTTTGGATTATTTACACTTAAATGCACTACTAAACATTTGTCTTGATTAAACTGCATATGATTTTCATTTGCCCAAAGTGTTAATTTTTCCAAATCCTTCTTTAATGCAGAAATATTTTCTTGATTATTAACCTTGCCCCCCAATTTAGTATCATCTGCAAATTTAACCATGTAGTTATTTGGCCCTGTTTGTAAATCACTGATAAAGAGATTAAACAATGTTGGTCCCAAGACCGACCCCTGTGGTACACCACTTGTCACACTACCCGAATCAGACGAGATATCATTAATTCTGACTCTCTGAGAATGATTTGTCAACCAGTTTAAAGTCCAGTTGACAATATCAGGTGACAAACCTAGATTGTGCATTTTAGTAATGAGTTTTTCATGTGAGACTTTATCGAAAGCTCTACTAAAGTCCAAAAGAATTACATCAGTAGGGATACTTATATTATTGTAAAAAGATATCAGATTGGTGGTGCAGGAATACTTGGGAGTAAACCCATGCTGATTTGAATCATAAATTCCTAATTTTTTACAATCTTGATCTATTAGAGACTTCATTACTGCTCCATTAATTTACCAGCCACTGAGGTCAGGCTAATTGGACGATAATTTTGCACAGAACCTCTATTGCCTTTTTAAATATGGGAGTAACTATTGCTGAACGCCAATCATTTGGTACAATGCTTTCTTGTAAGGATTTGTTGAAGATAATTGACAAAGGTATAGAAATATTTATAGAGGTTTCGATCAGAAACCATGGATGAATACCGTCTGGGCCCGAACTAGTATTTTTTAGTTTTTTGATAACCTATATAATGTCAGTTGGATAGAATCTACGATAATCTATGTGGTGAACTTTAAATGTACTAATAGGTGATTTTTGAGAGAAGACAGAACAAAAGTACTTATTAAAGAGATTCGAGGTTTCTATATCAGATAGAGAAGAGCCATTGGTTATAATGGGACCAATGGTCCTTGATACACCTTTTTTACTATTTATATAGGAGAAAAGAGATTTGTGATAGTCTTTTGTGTGAGCTAGTTTAAATTCTAGCTTATTTTTTGCCAATTTAATAGATTTTTTTAAGTTTTTCACAGATAGTCTGTATTTATGTAATACAGTAGTTTTAAATGGAACAGAACTATTCCTAAGTTTCCTAAAAAGTTTAATTTTTATTTTAATCTGATTTTTAATTGTCTTGTTGAACCAAGGGGGATTTTCCTTTATTATTAAATTTCCTCTTAGCTGGAATAAAGGTATTTTCCAAATAATGTACAATGTTTTTAAAAAAGTCCCAAGCTTGTTGTGTTGTACAATTAAGAAGATTAGATTCCCAGTTTATGTTTTGTGAGTATTCATTGATTTTAGAAAAATGTGCTTTATTATAATTTTTTGTACAGTATAACTTCCTTTGTGTAGTTTTAAACTGTTGAATTTCAAAAAGAATAGATGAATGATCACTGGTCCCAAGTGGATCCCAAATTTCTAAATTGCTAATTTGTTGCTCTGTGTTAGTAAATAATAGATCCAAAATATTAGGACCTCGAGTAGGTTCAGTAACAAGTTGTTGTAATCCAGTACTAACTACCACATCTATTAGGCCTTTCTCGGCAGAGGACTGTCCTGAGAATGAGTCCCAGTTAATATGAGGGAGGTTAAAGTCACCAAATATTACAGTATCTTGAGATTCTGAAAAATGTGTAATTTCTTTAAACATACCAGTTGTGTAATCTGAATTTGCAGATGGAGGTCGATAGATGTTACCAATAGTTATATAGGACTGCTCCTTCAATAAGATTTTAACCCATGTACTTTCCAAAGGAAAGGGAGAACACACTTCAAAAGAAGGAATATCATTTCGTATGTACATACAAACTCCACCACCTTGCTTATCTAATCTGTTTTTATGATATAATTTATAACATGGAATTTCTCTGGAACAAATTGAGGATGCGTCCCACCAAGTTTCAGTTACTCCCACCACACCTATATTTAAAGTTTTACATTTGGCTTCAAGTTCTGCTAATTTGAGTTGGTTTAAAGATCTTGCATTCAAAGCTAGGAATTTACTTGTAGTTGTAATAATATTTTGGTAAGTATTCAGAGACTTGGGAATAGACCCATTTTCCCCCATTGTTTTTAGTTTAAACAATGATTTATGATTTTAGTGATACTTTTCCCCATAAGTGTACTAGCCCTACGACTGAGATGTAAACCGTCCCAGCAAAACAAGGAAGAACGATCTGAAAATGATTCCCAGTGGGTAATACAGGGTATAGCCTGCTTAAAACACCACTTTCTCAGCCATTCATTTAGGGCTTTGATTTTCTGCATCATGGCAGATGTTGCTCTCAGGACAGGTAGAATTTCAGATATACATACACAGCATCCCCTATCAAGTAACAGGTTACATAACGCCACATAGTCCTGTTGTAACTGATTAAATGGGGTGTTGTTTATATCATTAACACCGGCATGTATGATAACCAGTGGATTTCCCCCCGCATTTTGTAAAATTTCAGGCACTATGGAGGTAATGTCAGATACCCTGGCCCCACGGAAGCTAGAACAAGTGCGGTTGCTCTTGTCACTATTGCATACCGCCCTGTCAATGTGCTTAATGATTGAATCTCCCAGGACTAACACTTGTTTTGAGACAGTAGGGGTACAAGAATCAGAAACAGGTGATTGTTTAACACATTCTGGAGCGATTAACTTAATAGGTATTGATTTGGTAGCTTGAGATGTACTAGGACAAATATTCATGGGCACTAACTCCTGACTGAAAAGTGTTTTTAAACCATTATTATCAACAGAGGGTGATGCACAGGATAAATCATGTAGCACTTCATTATTTGATACAGTCAATTGCTCAAACCTATTTCGAGTTTCAATAGGGGCACTATTGTGTATTTGACCGCCCCTCTTTTTTTAAGAGGCTTTGTGACAATGGTCCAGTCATCATTATCATGAGAAGAGGGCGGATAATCATCCACCTTATAAGAAGGGGCAGAGGCAACAGGTATACTAGTACTAGTTCTTACAATTGTCTCCTCAGCAGGAGGCATAGAAATGCTACCTAAATGTAAAGGAAATTGTTCATTAGAATGAAGCTGTTCATCCATAAGATCAATGTAACTTTCCAATTCCCTAATATCAGTAGAAACTGGTTTAATATTAAGCAGAAAAGCTATCTCTGCTTCAAGAGTGGTAATCAGATGGCAATTAGCACATACATACTCGCTCCCATACTTTCCCTCACTATACATCAAACATTGCATACACTTACTAAGTTCTTTTTCCATTATTAAAGATGTATATTTACTAAGTAGATGATATGCTAAAATTATCTTATCCAAGTTTGTCTAATAGCAGCAGTTTCAGCTGCTCCAGCGGACACAGTAGATACACGCAAACGTTTGCCTCTAAACGACCGCAAGACGCCCCCACGCACGCCGCCTACCGCTAGAGGGCAGTTTTAAGCCGAAAAACCGGAAGTAAGCGTCTGTTCACTTCCTGTTTCAGCGCGAAGTAAAAATAACAATATTTACTTAAATTCAGCAAGATTCAGTGAGTTGAAGGTTTACAAGCCCTTAAAAGGGCAAGAGAACCACCAGGCAACAGTGCTTTTAACAGAGAGATGTTGTTTTGGGATAGGAGGTATACTAGCCTATTGCTAGTCCTCCAGGTTCCCACAATGCTCTGCTATTCACTGAGGAGTCAGTTACAAGCAATGGTATCAATACAATGGTATCACACAGGGTTGACAAAACCAATGTTTCTCTATGATCCTTCCCTTCCTACTGCTAAACAGGAAGTTCCTGTTGACAGTCAAAACCAGTGGCTATAAAAGTAGAACTGGCTTAGGGTGGGTGGGATGGAGGGCAATTAGTAAGAAAAAAGGCGAGCAACAGGAAGTTGTAATTTGAGTCACCTGCTTTTATAGTGTCTAAGCCACACCCCAATTAAGCTCTCTCTCCTCCTACTGGTTTAGCAAAGTAAGTTGATTCAGTACCCTTCATAGCACAGAACACACACTGACTTTCTTTCTTTTTTTAACCCTAAATAAGACCCCTTCTACTTCTAATAAAGTATCTGTCTGCTTAATCTCAACAGACCCTGACTCCTGCTGAGATCTAAGTGTTAAATTAATAAGAAAATGTAGCTTCTTTTAGTTAGCTGCTTTCTGCTCTACAAGCAAGGCTATGTTAGCCTATGGGACAAATTGTCAACTTCGGAGTGCCGTAACTTTGCAGCCCTCTAATATTTTGTCACCAAACCACCAAAAGGCACATCTGTGGGATCTTGGCTTTCCTCCCTCCAAATGCTAGCCCAAAAGACCAAACTGTTCTTTTGCAGCAGGGTGGCAAAGATGTCCTACTATTTTGGTCATAGTGTCGCAAAGTAGTGTGATTTGCGACACTTTTGCAAAAAAAAAAATAAAAAAATCACTAAAGTGTCGAATGTGCAACACTACTTTGTGACACTACTGTTTACAAAAATGTGAAAAACATATTTCTGGGGTGTTTAACCCCCCAAAAAAGACATGACTAGCATCCTCAGGACTCGACTAGGTGAACGCAGCAAGAACCGTGTCCCTAGAGGGTCCCAAATTTAAATGGCAAGCATTTCTGACCACCAATTGAAAACAAGATAGCGGATTTGCGACACTAAAAACTGCATTTGTGACACTGTCAAACTTTTGTCAACTTTTCCCATTGACTATAATGGGAAACTTGTTTTTTTGAATAACATTTGAACCGTTCAATATTTTTTCACGAAGTCTTTGAAAAGACACATTGGGGACCATGGCTGCATGTTCCCTGAAGGTTTTGGACTGGTTGCGCAGACCATGCGACCTGTAGGTGCGAGCAAAGAATACTCAAAAATGTGTTATCACCACATTCTCTGGTGCTGTGTAGCTCCACAACTGTATATCCGACCGTTACGAAACTTGGCAGATCCAGAGATCTATGGTACTGCTCCGTGCATGCCACATTTCAGGCAACTCTGTCATATGGTGGTAGTTATTAAGCTGCCAAATTTCAGAGGTTAACCTTAAATGGGGTACTCAACCCTAACTATAGTGACACTACTGTGCCACTAAAATATCTATCTATATACTGTATATCTAAAGATAGCAAAAATCTTCATTAAAGAGCTAGTGGGACCAAAACAAGCAGACAGGAAAATAATACAAATTCTAAGAAGCAGTCAGATGTAACTTTTTCCTTTAGATCATCAGAAAGTCTCCTATATGATAATATTGTGCTGGATGTGTGGAACAGCTTTCAACCTGGCAGCTGACATATCTATCTTTATCCCACCCACTAGCTACCTGATATCCTTACACCTACAATTCCGGTCCGCTTCCTCCACTTCTCCACCATGGGCCTCTTTGTGGTTCTGAAGGCCAGGCTGAAAACCACAGGTGATCGTGCATTTGGGGTGGCCGGCTCAGCCCTCTGGAACTTGCCTCCCAGCTCTGTAAGGTAGGTCCTTCAGTGGAGGCATTCAAGAGGGGTCTGAAAACTTACCTTTTCAGAATGGCTTTTCCAGATTAATTGCAGCTGATTTTAAACTAATTATTTTATGTTATTGTTTATTATGCTTTTTTATTAGTAATTTAATTTTGTATTACGTATATTTTTATTTATATGCTGTGCTGTTTACTCTGCCTGTTTTTTGACTCGTTGTAAGGCACCCAGAGTCCCTGGGATTGGGCACCATATAAATAAAGATGACCTTACCTTACCTACCTACATCATCAACACTGTGATCTCACTGACTGTGACATCACAGATAATTGACATGGCAGCTATGGAATGGCTGTTCCTAGGCAGCAGTGATGTCACAGTCAGTGAGGTCACAATGCTGATGACCTTGTGAAGGGGAACAAAGATAGATATGTCAGCTGCCAAGGAGCGTACTGTCCCACAAATGACACCTACTAACATCAGGTAAACAATCTTATATTTAACCAAATGGAAAAGAAAAAGTACCTCAGATATAAAAAGTAACTGTAGATTGCTTTTAAAAATCAATATTAGTTTTAGGTAGTACACTAGCTCTTTAATGAACTACTTAGGGTTAAACCAACAAAAGTAGGGAAATGTGGTCTTAAGGTTGCCAACCCTAACACCCCACCCCGACCCTGTAGGCAGCAACAGGAAAAACCATAACAGTTTGACCTTTCCTGCACCTTCACAAATCAAGCTGGCATGTGCCTTGGGGTTGCCAACCCTAACGCCACCCCATTCCATCAGTAAATAAGCTTAGATGTGTACAGTACATGAGAATGGGTTGAGTGTTAGGGTTGACACCCCCAAGGCACACGTTAGCGAGAGGAGCAGTTCACCCTTGTTCTCAGTATGAGAACAGCGGGACTTTCTTGAATTGTGAAGCCACAGCTGGAGTCGTGCTGCTGGCTTCAGCTGTAACAGTGAGCTGGTGATCCCTTGATCTCTTTCTCTCATCTATCTGTTTTAATGTTTTATTCCCTCGCCCTCCCAACTCTGCCTGCCCTCCCTTGTGTTTCCCCTAATAAGCTATGAAAAGCAGACTGGGCGCCACCCCTCATGCCGCACCAACCCCTCTCCTCCAGGAGTGGCCTGCTGGGGTCACATGAAGGCTTTTGTTAAACATTTGGGCCCAGATATTCAAAGGAGTTGCGCATGGCGCATGGCAGTGCTGCGCCATGTGCAGCTCACTGATGCGCCCGCACGATATTCAAAAAGGGAAAGCACTGGCACAAATCCTGCGTGCTGAGCGTGTTAGTAATGTATGCAGGCACAGGTGGGGTGGGGGCGTGTCCATGCATACTCTGCACAGCCCGATATTCAGCCCGGGATGTGCAGAGCCGCTCATCAATGCCTTCCTGCGCCAGCACAAAGTTGATCAAAAAAAAAAAAGGAACCCGATGGCCACCACAGGTGAGCTGCTGCATTGAGCACAACACAGCAGCTGCCACCTGTGGGTGGCCACCCGAGCTCCAGCTGCACCTGGCGGTGCCCCCCCATGCCCGATCGTGGGCATTTGTAAAAAAAAAAAAAAAATCTGTCCAATATCCCTGGTGGTCCAGTGGACCGCTATCTGCCCGATCATGGGCATGTGTATATAAAGACAGAAATAAGTCCAATATCCCTGGTGGTCCAGTGGACCGCTATGTGCCCGATCGCGGGCATCTGTATATAAAGATAGAAATAAGTTCAATATTCCTGATGGTCCAGTGGACCACTATTTGCCCGATCGCGGGCATTTGTAATTAAAAATAGACATAAGTCCAATATCCCTGGTGGTCCAGGAATGGTGAGGAATGTAGGAACTCAAGACGTAGAACTCTGCTTTGGTCCACAGATGAAGACTGAAATGTTATGGTTGACCCTGAGGAAAAAACTGGAAAGAAGATCTTCCATCACACTGATACAGAAGGCTTGCCTTCCAGCCCATAAAATGAGTCATCTACTGCGTCTTCGACAAAGCAGAACAGGGAACGACTTACACAGATCAACTTCTACCCCAGAATAACATCCAAAAGGCAGATCTAGGCCAGGAAATAAGAAATTATGTACCTACTGTAGTTCTTGATCTTTCTGTGCATCTTCACCATTCATCACTGGTGGGTTCCGGCCAGAAGAGCAGGACCACACGGGAGCATTTTTTAAAAAAATTTTTGGTGAAAGGGGAGGAGTCTGGGCAGTGCTGCCCACCTCGAGGGCCTACGCACTGCGTGGCACTGAGTGGGTTGAGCCAGTAACAGGCAGCGACTCCTCCCTCCATCCAGTTCTGCGCCCGGACAGCGAAGTTAGGAAAAGAGAAAATGGGAGGGTGGGGCAAGGGAGCCTGAGAGACAGGAAAAGGAAAGGCTATAAAACAGAAGAAATAAAGTCACTTAAAAGGACAGAAAAGGTAGCGTAAGGGTCTGTGACAGGGGGCCCCAAACCTCTGAGCAGGCAAGAGAGGGACAAAGTAAGGGAGGGAGAGCAAAAGGATAGGAAAGATAAGGAAGAGAGGAAAGGGAGACACTGTGCCACCCCTGCAGAGGTCAAAAGGACTCTCTGAGGCTCTGGAGAAGGGGACTGCTGTCTACAGCCACATATAAGGTATATATATATATATATTTTTACATTTCCACTGAAGTGGAGCTGAATACAACATCCCAGGTTTGAGAGCAAAAACTGGGGGGGCACTAGCTGGACAACAGCCCAGAAGACAGACCAAGCCAGGGCACCAGACTTGAAAAAGCACTCTCCAACAACCCAAAAGACATGGAAGAGGGTAAGTGTCTCTCATGCCTGTCATTAACAAACCCCTAGGGTGGGGACAGGACCCATGCCACTGCAGAGTCCCCCTTGAAGAGGGAATCCTCTCAAGAGAATCTAGAGATGGAGCATTCCCCCCTCCCGAGACAGAAGGGTAAAGGCTAGCAGGAGGAAAACCTCCTTAAGACATGGTCTCACTATCCCGAGGGGGACCCTGCATAGGGAAAAAGATAGTTGTAACCAGCAGGGGAGAAGAGGGAGCTACAGTTCCTGAAAGGAAGGATTCTAGGAGTCACTAGGGCCCTCACAACTGCTACAGGCCTGAGAAGGATCCCAAGGGTCGAGAAACCCGAGCTGGCGAATCAAGACAAAGAAAGGGCTCGATCCAGCCGGTGGAAGGGTCATCAGGAATGTAAGAAAGGGTCTGGGTGAGCCCTTATATGAAGGGACAAGTGCCCCTGCTTGCACTCCCCCAGCAGTGAACCTTTGTCACTTCACTCAAAAATTGGACAAATTAAAATGTAGACTTAATAATGGGGATGGTGACATTATTTCCATCAGCGAAACTTGGGGGGATACAAAAACATCATGGGGAACTAACATACCTGGTTTCACAACCTATACTTTCAATAGACCTAACAGGAAAGGTGGAGGAGTGGCGTTATTTATTAGGAATCAAATTAATTCTATAGATATAACAAAGTATATTAAAATTCATAACATACAAACAGAGTCTATCTGGATTAAGATAAACGTATCTACTTCTGAGGCCCTCATATTGGGTTCTTGTTACTATCCTCCGAATTCATCAATTGATATATTAGATGCACTTTTATCCGAATTTGAACAGGCAAAATCATTAGGTAAAATTGTCATCACTGGGGACTTTAACATTGGCTCGATTGACTGGCATAATTTACGTGCAAATACCTGCAATGGGAAGAAGTTATTATATAGTTGTACTTAGTTGGGACTTCAGCAAAATGTATTTTGCCCAACCAGAGGAAAATGATCTTAGATTTGGTCCTTGTGATGATGACCTCAATTAGAAAATATGTTAGTTAGCGATCCTATAGGGAATAGTGATCATAATACTATCACATTTAATATTGTACAAACTTTGTATATAATCCCAACTGTACTAAAATCTATCTGTACACAAAGCTGACTTAGATACCATGAAACATATTATGGGAAACATCAATTGGGAACTCATATTGTCAGACTTTACCCCGGAAGATTAATGGGAATATTTTAAGAATATTATATTTCAACTTAAAGAACTATATATTCCATCCAAACTTAAAAATAAGACTAATATTAAAGCTCCTAAATGGATGAATCAATCTATCAAGAAATGTATTAGACAAAAGCAGAAAAAATATATTAAATTTCAAAAGACTAAAATGTCCTCTGACTGGATTTCCTATAAACATATACAAAGAACATGTAAAAGATTGATTAGGAAGGCTAAATCTAACTGGGAACAAAATTTAGCATTCAGTGCCCACAAATCTAATAGCAAACAATTTTATTCATATATCAATTCTCTAAGGAAACCTACGTGTCAAGTAGGTCCATTATTGGACTGTGACACTTTAATATATGAGCCTAAAAAATGGCCGATTTCTTTAATGCAAAGTTCTGTAAAAATTTTTCCGGATCCTCTAATCAAACTTATGATTATACCTTACTAGACACCGCCAATGTTTCACCAGTTAAATTTTCTTTGGACACCATTAGAAATAAAATATTGACATTGAAAGGAAAATATAGTCCTGGTCCAGATAATATAGCGGTCATTTATTATTTTTATTAGTTGATGTCATTACAGTTCCTTTAAAATTGATGTTCAATATTTTTGGCCACCAATTTTGCTCCACATGACTGGAAAGAAGCCATGTCATCCCTATTTACAAAAGGGCCAAAAAATAAGTGGATAATTATAGGCCTATAAGTTTAACTTCTTCTATTTGTAAATTATTAGAGAGTTTAATTAAAGATTTAATTTCCCCAGTCCTGGATTGTCACGATGCAGAACAACATGGCTTCAAAAAAGGTAGAAGTTGTCTGACAAATTTAATATGTTTCTATGAACATATCAGCTTATTATTAGACAGAAATGTTCCATGCGATATTATTTATATTGATTTCAGTAAGGCTTTTGACATCATGCCACATTGGGCCTTAATTACTAAACTTCACAAGCTCAATATAAACAAGTGTCTAGTCAATTGGATAATTAGCTGGCTTTATAATCGCTCTCAGCAAGTGACCATTAATGGGAGCATTTCAGCTAGGGGTAGTGTGACTAGTGGGGTGCCACAGGGTTCAGTCTTGGGCCCTTGTCTGTTCCAGGCATTTATTGCTGACCTTACTTCTGGCTGTTCCTCATTTACTATTAAATATGCCGTCGACGCAAAAATAGGTGGCCCTTGTGCCTCTGATCATCAGGTTGTTGCCATTCAAAAGGACCTAGACCATATCACAACATGGGTTAAGAAATGGGGTATTAATTTGAATATCTCCAAACGCAAAGTAATGCATTTGGGTTCTAGTAATTTACAAAGTCCCTATTATTTGGATGGCATATTACTTGAGACCACATCTGATGAAAGGGATTTGGGTGTCAATATTTCAGATAACTTTAATTACAATAATCATGTACACAATATTATTAACAAATCTAATAAAGTGAAATGGTCTATATTAAGTAATATTAGATCTAGAAAACAGGAAATATTGTTGCCCTTGTTTCGTGCATACGTTAGACCACATTTAGAATATGCCTCACAGCTTTGGAATCCTTATAAAAAAATCTGAATGCCAGTTACTGGAAAGAGTTTAAAGAAAATATACAAAAAAAGTTTCTGGGCTATTCGCAGTTCCTTATAAGAACAGATTAGACATTTTAAAACTTATGCCCTTATCTACATGTCGACTTCGTGGTGATCCTATGTTACTGTATGATATTATTCAAGACCCTTATTTATTGTGTGAACTGGGTCTAGAATTTAAAAACTGTGGTCATAACATCAGGGGCCATCCCTTACAATTGGTAAGAAAACCTTTTGTCAAGTCTAGCCGTAAATATTTTTTTTACTGTCAGAGTTGTTGGCCCTTGGAACAGGCTACCACTAAATGTTATCAGTGAAACTAAAAGTATTTTTAAAAATAGATTGGGATAGTCTTATATGTAATGGGTATGACCTCTCCTATTATGTACTGGATTAGCACAAGAGCTTCATGGGCTTCTGCCTTCTTGCTCTTGCACTTAACCTTAGTATGAACCTTAGTATGAGTGGAGAGTTCAGAGGTACCAGCAGGACCCAGCCTACAATTGGCCTCAATTGGGGAAAGACAAGCGGAGAGGAGGCACTGCCCAGAGACTGAGGTCCGAGAGGGGAAGGAGGGTGGGAAGCAGTGATGAATGGTGAAGACACACAAAAGGATCAAGAATTACGGTAGGTACATAATTTTCATATCTTATCTGTGTCAATCATCACCATTCATCACTGGTGGGTGATTACCAAGACCCCCGAAGGGGACCTGGTACCTCCCTGAGGGAAGACTGTCCCTCAGCCTCCTGTGAGGCAGACATGGGGGGGTGGGGAGAGACCCTTACAGGTCTAACTAGGCCTGGGACTGGTCAGGGTGAGGCGGGGTCTCCCTCTGACTGGGAGAAGGAAGTCGCCCCTGAAGATCATGCCTCACCCTGCGGGAAAATAGGTGGGTTCCCTGGAAGGAGGAGGCAATCACCCTTTGCCGGGCCACAGGTGATAGATGAAGCCGTGTTGTCCGCCTTAAGCAGATTGCTGTCCCTGCTAGCCTGGACGCCACGTCATGGGCGTCATAAGATGACCTTGCTTGGTGCCTTGCAAGTTCCAGGCCACGTGCGGAGAGGGCAATGGCTTGCCCGGTTGCCTCCGTGTCAGGCATGGATGCTAGGATTTGTCTTAGCAAAGACCATAAGTGCCTGTTGTAGGCAGCATGACGGGCCTGATGCGCTGCAATGGAGAGAGAGAGAGAGAGATGTGCTGAGGAAAACACTCTTCTCCCCAGGAGACAAACTCTTCGGAGTCCGCATCTGGGGGCTGGTCACGTCTTGGGCTTCTATGCCCGGGAGAGAGACTGTACAAGAGCGTCACGCCCGAACAGGGTTGAGGTAGATCTCCTGGAGATCCCTGGGGTGCACAATACCTGCACCGGCAGTCCATTAGGGCTGGGTAGGGAACTGATGGATGCTGCCAAGCGTGGCATGATGCCTCCCGGAAAAGGGGAGGCCAGGCTAGTACCACCAGGTTGCCTGCACTGTTCTTGCTTACAAAAACGCACGCCGATCACTCAGGATTGTGTCTTGCCAATCTAGATATGTGGAGCTCGTCGACAAACCCTGAAAGGAAACGCTGATAGGTGGTCTGGTCAGTGTACGAGGAAAGGTGGACAGAAGGATCCTCTCCCTCATGTGAGGAAGACAAGGAAGCCGATGAGTCTGGGATGTCAGAGTCCAGCTGCCCTGGAGGAGAATGGTGAAACACCTGTTCATCCATGGATCTAACGCAGGCTGGAAAAAGGGCAGCCGTGGCTCTAAACTGCTTCCAGGTAAGAGGCCCCATAGGACCAGAATGGCCCGGGAAAGGGAGAAGGGTTGGCAGAGGTAAAGGGGCCAAACACCTCTGAGGAAGAGAATGACCTCTGCCAGGGCTCGGGGACCGAACAGGTGAACCAGTACCCTAGAAGGATCCATCCGTCAAGGCAGTCACCGGCCGTTCAACCATTTTGAAACGGTTGGGAGCCCTGAAGGGGATACCCCCCTGCGAGGCAACTGGGGCTGCATGGGTCCAGAAGGGCGGCCACTAGCCTCAAGAAATGAGATCCGTCCCAGGGAGACTTCAAGGAAGAAGACAGGGACAGCACTGCTGCTCCTACCAGAGCCCCTGCGGGCTACCAGAAAAGGGCGCTGCTCCTGATGCTGACCCCTCAATCCCTCAGACTCAGAGAGGGACCTCGTCCTCGGGACCAACCAAGGAAGCTCAACCTCACCCGCCAACTCCTGAGAGGCAGCAGATGAGGGAACCTTCTCCCCTGTCCCAGATGCCCTAGCAGGTCCAGAAGTAGACCCAACCTGGACACCCAAAACAGGGGGTTCACCTCCTCTGAGTCCAGAGGTTCCATCTGCTCTGGTGGACCCTCCCGGTGCTACCCCCGGCACCAGAAGATCTGTTGGCACCGCGACTGGCTCTGACACTGGTTCCGAAGGAGGGGGCTGGACAGGCGCTGAAGTGCTAGGTGGGGGTGGGGGGGTCCGAAGAATTCAGAAGCCAGTTCAGAGCCACCTCCGAATCATCATTGTCCCCAGAGGCACGGATCCAGAAAACTTCCCGAACCTCCTGCTCCTGGCACCACAAGTGGCACTGAAAGACATCCCAGCACTGCCCACAGCATCACCCTGATCACCGACACCGTGCACGGCACCAGGATCCGAAGCGGCACCGAGAAAACCACTGGGCTGGGCCTGGCAGACACAGGCTGTGAGGCTGAGGGAGCCTTCACCTCCAAGGAGGTGATTGCCAAAATGGTGCCTTCAGCTCGACCCCAGAAGAAATCGGACCGGGCCTCCAGCACCGTGAGAGGGGTGTCTGCCATGGCGAGGCTACGGCAGAAGCCCCTTCCTCCGCAGTCTGTAGTACCGGGAGGAAGGGTCAAGGGACCCACGTCTGGCATCCCTAGTGCGAGCCAGTCCTCTGAAAGTTGGTGGCGTGTGGCCGGCTTTAAACAAGCGGTGTTCCAGAACTCTGGGATCCATGGAAAAACAGGCATCACAACGGTCCATGTCGTGGTTAGGGCCCAGGTAGGTCAAGGCAACAATCATGCCGGTCTGAGACAGGATAAAGCCAGCCACAGGGACACCACCGCATCGGGGACTGGCCCGCCTTAAAGTCTTATTTTTCTTGTCCCCTGGATGAGACATGATCAGATGAAAAATCAACAGTAAAACAGCAAAAAAGGTCTCGGCGCCGAGAAATGGAAATTACGTACTTACCATAATTACTGATCTTCTTGGACAGTCTCCATCACTCATTCACACTATTGGGATAGCGCTGAAGGCACTAGGACCAAGCGGGAGCCAAGCATTTTCTGATGGGTCGGCGCTGAGGTAGGACCGTGCATGTGTGGCACCGTGAGACTGACTCGCGCCTGTGTAGGCTATCTCATCGTCGACCCTCCAACCGCCTCAGTACCTTTTCGACCAAGGAGGTGCAGCGTAACTAATGAGAATAACTTATTCTGAGTTTCTGGGCCTGAGAGGGCCAAGATGGCCTTTGTAAGAAAGGTCAAAGAACAATGTCTTCACAGTCTGAACCATAGGCCATGAAGGCCAGGAAAGAAAAACGAGTGAACCCAGGGGATGGTGGGTGGGCGTGTGAATGAGTGATGGACTGTCCAAGAAGATCAATAATTATGGTAAGTACGTAATTTCCATATCTTCCTGGACTAAGTCTCCATCACTCATTCACACTATTGGGAGAGTACCAAGCTAAAACCCACAACCCTGAGTAGGGTGGTAGGAGATAGGGTTCATACAGAAAGGACGGCCAAGGACTGTCCTGCTAATAAAAAGAGCTGTCTTGTAAAGAGCATCCAGAACATGATGCTTACAAGATAAGCGCTCGAGTTGTAACTCACCACTTTGCAGATGACTGCAATGGGCACAAAATGAAACTCTGCCAGGAAGCCGCAACCACTCAGAGAGTGGCGAAAACCCGGACTCACAATTTGGTATAGGACCAAAACTAATAGTGTCAAAGACATGTACTGATCTAATGTAAAGGACCTCAGGAACTGTAAGAGCCAGAGGTAAAGTCTACAGGTTCAGGGTAGACCGAAAAGCGGAGACGGAACCCCCACTACCAAGTATGGCTGATCTGCAAACAACAGGTCCAGGAGCACTTGAACCCCTTACTTGGTGAGCAAAAGAAGGTCCAGGTGGGGTTAGCTCATCAAGGAGAATGGTTTTCACTTAGTCACTAAAACCTTCCTGATGGAAGGCGAAGCACAACTTGGAAGCCTCTAGTGGTGGTCTTGTAGAATCAAATCCTAGTCACTGCATATTCCAAAAAGGAAGTGCTGCGAGGCTCTGATCAAGAGAAGAAAGCCGGATTAAAAAAAAAAAAAAAAAAAAGGAGGGACTAACAGACTGGTTAGACACCTGGGTTTTGGAAATATCTTGGAATAAGAGAAATCTCTCTAGAGAAAAGAGGTGAGCTATACCACGCTGGATCGACTGCCCCCTAAATTAGAAGAAATCAGGTACTCTTTACGAAGTTTGGGCTTGACCATACCTCAGGGCTGGCCTGAACCTGACCAGATCCAAGTGTGGTATCGGGAAATTCCAACTAGGTCCTGTGCTGTGATAATTCTAACCCCCTTTTTTAAATATATTAGTCTGAGCCAGACAAGGTTGATGGCTGCTATTTGCAAGGATTGCCTGATACAGAAATGACAAGGATGTCATCCCCTGAGGAGCAGGAAGAGCCTGAGGATCCATAACTGAACTCTTGACTGGACTAACAATAATAGCTAGACAAATGTTAACCACCTGTGCCAAAGCAGCCACCAGAAGGGCAGCATCAGAAGAGGGCTGTATACCCCTATCAAAGGAGCGGAACAGTCTGTGCGGCTCCCGACCATTGAATTAGAATGTTCCACAAAGTGTAATTGTCTTGTCGACTGGAAGAGTCTAGACGCAGAGGTGTATGGTCCACAGATCCAGTCTGAACACTACGGTGGACCCCATTAATGAGGAACTACTGAAAAGAGCTTCCATCACAGACTCTGATGATAGAGAGGGCATGTCCTTCAGTATATAAAATGAGTCATCCACTGTATCACTGACCAGAAGGACAGGGAGAGACTCACCTAGATGCCCTTCTACCGCAGAAGGACCCCAAAAAGAGGTCTAAGTCAGAGCCACTAGAGACTCCGCCACCAAGAAGGATGTCGAGGAGCTTGGCACCACGTAGGGAGCTGAAAAAGTGCTGAGCGGAATGAGAGATTCCGCTGGCAGAACAGAACAGAAGAGTCTCATCAGCGGAAAACTGCTGGATGACACAACACCCGATGCAGACCGCCACCCACTAAAATGTGTGGAAAAAATAATCCGCAGAACAGGACTTCATTCTTCGGAAACATCCCGCCACAAGTCCCGCAGAAGAAGAGGTCTGCAAACAGAGATCTTTCCCAAGTTCTGTCGGACAGCACCAACTGGCACCCCTGCGGCACTAGCATCACTCGTGGCACAGGAGGGCACCAAGCAGTACCTATGCCAACCTGGGAGACACCCGAGGGCACCCACGGTGGAACCCACAGGTATCCTTGGCACCAATGGCAGCAATGGCACGCAAGGGCACCCCTGATGCCCATGGCACCCATGGACTCATGGCACCCATGACACACTTTTCCACTCATTCTGCCGCTTTGCTCTTGATTGCCCGCTCTCCACTGCTCCCTTTACTGGTCACTTGACCTCCCCTCGCTTGAAGATCATCATTTATCCCACAGTGCGAATCTCACGGCTAAGTTCTGGTCCCAGTCCCTTCCACCCTACCTCACCTCGGCTCTGTCAGCCCAGTCCAGTCTGGCATACTGTGTTAGAAATTTCAACACCTGACTCCTGGCAATGCTGCGCTTGTCCTCTTCTGTAGGTCAGGCAGCCTTCAGCTACAGAATGCCTAAACTATGAAACTCCCTCCTTCCTGATATCTGGCACACGTCCTCTCCACATCAACTCCTCAAAGAGCACATCTCCTCCCCATGCATCTGTAACAACCGTCAATTGAGTTAGCCCAACCCTGATGGTCCTATTCCATCCATAAGATTAGCATTCATCTTCCATCCCATTTGTGGTCCTGTTTGATTATTGTTCATCTGTCTCATTACCCTATTCAATGTGCACTTGAATTGATTGTTTATTTCCTGGTATATGTATCTTATTGTGTTATGCTCTCGAGTTAGTGTGACGTCTGTACTTGAACTTGTAATCTCCCATTCCCTCTCCCCCAGGACGCACCTGGAATCAAACTGTATTATGCTCAGTGTGCCTTCCTGGTAAAACTTTTAAATAAATAAATAAATAGAAGTCCATAAGGACTGTCCTGCTGAAACAAGTGTGCTGTCTGGCATGGACATCCAGAGCATAGTGCTTCACAAGGTATGCACTGAGCTCCAAGTCACCGCCTTGCAGATGTCTGCAATGGGTACATTTCGAATCTCTGCCAGGGATGCTGCGACCGCTCTGGTAGCGTGGGCATGAACTCGGCCTTCTAACTTGACCTGTGCCATGGAGTAGCAGTGTCGAAGACATGCTACTAACCATGTAGAAAAATGGAAATTACGTACCTACCGTAATTCTTGATCTTCTTGGACGAAATCTCCATTACTCATTCACACTAATGGGAGTATGCAGGAGGCGCTAGGACCCAGCGGGAGCAAACTTTTTCAGGAGGGCCGGTGCCTGAGATGGAGCTGCGAGGAAGTGGCACTGCAAGCCCCAGCACGTGCGGTAATGACTATTTCGGCATCGACCCTCCAACTGCCTCAGTACCTCCCCAAGGAGGTGCAGTGTAACTAACCTAAAGATTCGGACATAAGATTGTCTGAATGACCTATGTAAGAAGGGTCAACAACAAAGTCTTCACAGCTCAGCCACTGAGGGAGTGAAGACCATAAACAGAGAAGTGAGCTTGGGGGATGGTGAGTGGGCATGTGAATGAGTGGTGGAGACTTCGTCCAAGAAGATCAAGAATTATGGTAGGTTATTTAATTTCCATATCTTCATGGACATAAAGTCTCCACCACTCATTCACACTAATAGGAGCGTACCGAGCTAAATACTCCCCCTGAGACAGGCGGCAGGAGAGAAGAGCACACATGTTTGGGACAGAAGTCCGATAAGAATGGTCCTGCCAAACGATAGATGTCATCTGGCATGGATGTCCAAGGCGTAGTGCTTAATGAAAATATGCACGGAGCTCCAGGTAGCCGCATTGCAAATATCCGCAATGGGCATGTTACAGATTTCCACGAGAGATGCCGCAACTGCTCTGGTAGAATGAGTGTACACTCTGCCTTCCAGCTTGACCTGTGCCATAGAATAACAGTGGTGAAGGCATGCCACCAGCCACGCTGAAATGCATCAGATAGTGACAGGCTGACCCAGCCGGGTCTCGCTGAAGGAAACAAACAGCTGTTGAGCCTTGCAAATTTCTTTTGTTCTATCTAGATAGGACCGCAATGCTCTCTTGACATCCAGCGTATGAAGGGTACATTCCCCTTCATTCTGGAAGTTCGCAAAGTAGAACTAAAGGTTGGTTTAGATGGAATTCTGAGACAACCTTAGGGAGAAACTTAGGATGAGTCCCAAGAACTACTTTGTCCTTGTGAAATACAGTGTATTTGGCGGGGGGGGTTGTGACTACAGCGTGTATTTCAGAAATTCTATGGGCCAAAGTAATGGCAACCTGGAAGGCCGTTTTCCAAGTGAGGAACTTTAATTTGCAAGTAGCTAGAGGCTCAAAAGGTTTACGAGTGAGCATGTCCAGCACAAGGTTAATGTCCCAGGCTGCAACTGGACGTCTAATAGGAGGTATTGTATGCAGAATACCACTAAGAAACCTCTTAACTACGGGCAACTGAGCCAGCGACATGGAAAGTACTGGCTCATGATATGCTGAAATGGCGCTAAGATGAACTTTGATTGTGAAGTACTGAAGACCTGTGTTTGAAAGGTCTAAGAAATACTCCAACACTTTATTCAGTGGGCAGGAAAAAGGATTACATGAGGATTTTGCACACCAGACAGAGAAATGCTTCCATTCAGGTGTGTAGGTTTTTCTAGTGGACGGCTTACACGCAGCCAAAAGAAAACTCTATGAGAAATATTGAACCTATTCACCTCTATCTCTTCAGAAGCCAAGCGTGAAGGTGAAGCAACCTCAGGTTGGGATGGACCACAGGACCCTGGGTCAGAAGGTTCGTCTGAAGAGGAAGCGGTTTCAGGGAGATTTACGATAGCCTGTTGAGTCGCAGAAACCATATCTGCCGAGGCCAGAAGGGGGCAATGAGAATCATTCTGCCCTCCTGAGACTCCAATTTGAGCAGTACACTCTGAATTAGGGGAAGGGGAGGAAAAGCATATAGAAAGCATTTTGTCAACCGCATCCTGAAAAAAAATCCCAGGTCTTGGATTTCTGGAGCAGAAGAGAAGCAGTTTTACGTTGAGTGGGGACTCGAAAAGGTCCAGGTCTGGAGTTCCTCACTCTTTGAAGAGTGACTGAACGATGGGTAAATCAAGAGACCACTCGTGAGGTTCCGCCTCTGTTCTGCTGAGACGGTCTGCCAGGTCATTTTGTACTCCTGGCAGGTAAGCCACCTGAATCAGAGCTTTATGTTCCAGGCACCATTCCCACACTCTCATTGCTTCTCTGCATAATGGGTAAGAATGTGGACCACCCTGTTTGTTGATGTAGTACATCACTGCCTTGTCAGTTGGAGGAGAATGTTCTTGTGATAGAGTATGTCCTCCAATGCTCAGACTGCACAGAGGATGGCTCTCATTTCCAGGACGTTTATGAGAAGTTGAGACTCAACCTGAGTCCACGTACCCTGGGTCTGGAGATCCCGGCAGTGAGCTCCCCAACCCATCAGAGACACGTCTATGGTAATGGAGATCTAATGATCCAGAGGGGCGAAGGGATATCCTTCCAGAAGGTTGTCTTCCTGAGACCACCAAGTGAGCGACCTCTTCAGAGGTTCTGTCACCTTGATGAGAAAAGACTGCGGGTGAGTGGTTGGAGACCACTGAGCATCCACTGAGAAGTTCTCCTGTGAAGACGAGCCAAGGGTACAGTGAACACCGCAGATGCCATGAGGCCCAGCATCCGTTGCATCGAGATAGCTCGAACCGAGTTGTGCTCTCTGATGTATCAGGCCATCCGTAAGATATCGCTCCTTCTGTCCTCTGAAAGAAAAGCTTTTGCACAGGAGGTGTCCAGAAGAGTTCCTACGAAGAGGAGTTTCTGGGAGGGCTGCAACTGTGACTTGTTGAGGTTCAGCAGGACTCCCATGGACGTGAGGAAGTCTGAGGCCGTGGCCATGGCCTCCAGAGTCTCTTGCTTGGAGGGACTTGCTAGGAGCCAGTCGTCCAGATATGGGAACACTTGTATCCCTATTTTCCTGAGGTGTGCCGTGAGAATTGCACAACACTTTGTAAAAACTTGAGGCGCTGAGAATAGCCCAAAGGGCAGGACTCTGAACAGATAGTGTTGACCCAATGCCACAAACCTTAGGTATTTGTGGTGCTTTGGGTGTATGAGAATATGTTGGTACGCATCCAGCATGTCCAGGGAGTCTAGCCAATCATGTTGATGAATCAAAGGTAGCAGGGTACCGAGTGATGTCATCTTGAACTTCTGCTTGTGAAGGAACTTGTTTAACTTTCTGAGCTCCAGAATGAGGCACATGCCGCCGGTTTTCTTTGGGACCAGAAAGTAATGGAAGTAGAAACCCATGTTTTGTTGATCCAGCGGAACTATCTCTACTGCCCTGTTGTTCAGAAGGCCTTGTACCTCAGAAGCAAGAAGGTCTGACTGTACAGCCGACAGTCTGGGCTGTCGTTTGGGAGGATGATCCAGAGGGGTTTCCGAAAGAATGAGAGAGTACCTCTCGCGGATTAACCTGAGGACTCATTTGTCTGATGTTATAGATTTCCACTGGTTGTAGAACTGAGTCAGATGTCCTCCCACTGCTGAGGAGGAGTCCCCCTCGGACAGCTGAGGTGGGACCTGGGCAGGAAACTCAGAAGGTGGAACTGGGTGCTTTTGGGGCTTGTGCCTTCTGCTGCACTTTCTTTTGTGGCTGAGGGTTCTGGATTCTGTTGAACCCGCCTTTGCCTTTGCCCCGAAAGGACTGATGGTTGTGAAAATGGCGCTTGTTTCCACCCCCTTCGGGAAGGGGCAGGCATAGGTCTGGCTGTCTTAATGGCAGACCTAGTCTTCCGTGTGGCCTCTAGTGCTTGCTCCACCTGAAGTCTGAACAGATACATACTGTCAAAAGGTAAGGCCATGACTTGCTGCTGGGGTCACTCGTGAAGTCAGAAGTACGCAGCCAAGAGTGGCGATGGGTGCAGATGTCAGTCGCCGCCCCGGAAGCAGTATCGAAGGCGTCCATTGCAGCTTTAACCTGTTGGTTATTGGACTCGATACCCATAGTTATGGTTTGAAGTAGCTCTGAGTTCATCTCCGACTCAGACAGAGCCTCTACCATTGCTTTGAGCGAGTGACAAAGGACGAACTCGTATTGAGAAAAATAGCCCTGGTAGCTGGCAATGCACATGCCCAGGGTTGAGGCAGCAAAGACTATCTTACCTAAGGTGTCTATCTTGCGAGATTCTTTGTTTATAGGCTGGGCTGTAGATTCCTGAGGCAGGACAGCCTTATCATTCTCTGCCAGGACCACAATGGCATCAGCAAAGGCTTGTGAGGCCAAAATGGGGCGATCCTTGGGAAGGGCATACTTCCTATCTATGGACTTGGCCATGGAAGGAATAAGAGCCGGATTCTTCCACACCACCTGTGAAAGGGTCTCGAAAGAGGACTGTACCGGAGGGGTTAAATCCATGGGGATTTCTGGGACATTAAGATAATGGAGACGCAAAAGCTTCCCAGGATCAATTTATGTGGTCTGGAGAGAAAGAGTAGAATTTAAATTCCTGAGCAGAGACTTAAAGGAAAGGTCCTCCTCAATAGGCTCTGCAGGAGGACTGATCCCTGCCCTCAGGGCAGCGTCAGCATCAAAATCATCACCTAGGCAAAGATCTGGATCAGGCTCAAAATAATCGCCTGACAGTCCAGGGGGGACTGTATAGACAGGAAAGAAGTGAAAATCAGGAGGAAGAAGAGAAGAGGTAATAATTGGAGTTGAAAACCCCTGAAGACCAGACGGCACTGTACTCCTCCCCGTTGCCATTGCGGAAAACGACGATGAAAACAAAAAAGGAGCTGTCACAGTAAACGGTGTCGTGCACGGTACCGACAAGCAGCGTGGCACCGACAGCACCCCTGGTGCTGCAGATAGTGCCGACAGAGCCTGTGCCAGCGCAGATAGAGCCCGCAGTGCCGCAGACAGCGCCAACCGAGCCCCTGGCGCCAGAGAAGTTAGCACCACGGACGACGGCAACGTCCCTGGAGTCTGAAAACTGTGATTGGAAGGAAAAGAAGGAAATATGGCAGGAGATAGAGGCATCGGTGTCAACGGCACCGAAGAAGGCGCCGCACAACTAGGAAGGCCCAACCACCCCACCCGCCCTTCTGAAACCGAACAGCCAAAAGACCCTGGTGTTGGACTAGCCGGTTCGGCAATCAGACCAAGCTCCGAGCCCACTCCTCCATAAGAACAGCTCAATGACAAAAGTGCTCATCTGAAGCTCCTCCAATAAGCAGAGAGGAGCTCCGATGTCGAGGAGGTCGGCCACCAGAGACAGAAACTGGCAACTCCAACAGGGGAGACCAGCGCCTGGCCCCAATAACCAACCGTCTATGCGCAGACGCACCAGAGGGCGACCTCCAGTGATGCCGTTTCTTCTTCGACCTATTTGTCGAAGAAGAACTTAAGACCGAACGGTGCCGAGAATGGGACCATTTTCGTTTATGCTTTTGGGGGGACCGCCCATCCCCCTGAGCATTGGACTGTCCGTTAGCGGACCGAACCCCAGCTGACTGAACAGCTTTCATACGAAGTCTCCCTACTGTCACCTGACCCAATCATGGTCGACTCCATCAATGGAGGGCTGAAGACTTCTCTTGTAAGTAGAATTTATTAAATATAATCGGTACATATTGAAAATAAACTACAAAACAATAAACTGAAAACTAAGCTGCTAGTTTGAAGTTTAACTCCCGGCAGGCGAGCAACGTCACTGAAGCACACTCGATGGCGGGGGAAAAAAGGAACTGAGGTGGCTGGAGGGTCGACACTGAGACGGTCATTAGAGCACATGCTGGGACTGGTGTTGCTTCCTCGCTGCCTCCATGTCATGCCGCACTTCTGAAAAGTTTGCTTGTTGCGTCCTAGCGCCTCTGGCGTACTCCCATTAGTGTAAATGAGTGGTGGAGACTTTATGTCCAGGAAGATATACATCTAACAACAACATGCTGACCCAGCCGAGGCATGCTGAAAGATACAAAGAGTTGCTTCAATTGCATGTCTCTTTCATTCTGTCGACGTAGAATCGCAGAAATGGAAATTATGCACTTACCGTAATTGTTTATCTTCTTGGACAGTCTTCATCACTCATTCACACTACTGGGATAGCGCCGGAGGCTCTAGAACCAAGCGGGAGCCAACATTTTTCATAAGGGTTGGCGCTGAGACAGGACCACGCATGCATGGCACCGCGAGACTATCTTGCACCTGTGTAGGCTATTTCGGCGTCAACCCTCCAATCGCCTCAGTACCTTTTCGACTGAGGAGGTGCAGCGTAACTAATGAAAATAACTTATCCTGAGTTTCTGGGCCTGAGAGCGCCCAGATGGCCCTTGCAAGAAGGGACAAAGAACAATGTCTTCACAGCCTGAACCGTATGACCATGAAATCCAGGAAAGAAAATGAGTGAACCCAGGGGATGGCGGGTGGGAATGTGAATGAGTGATGGAGACTGCCCAAGATCATCAACAATTACGGTAAGTACGTAATTTCCATATCTTCCTGGACTAAGTCTCCATCACTCATTCACACTACTGGGAGTGTACCGAGCTAATATCAACAGCCCTGAGTAGGGTGGAGGAGATAGGGTTCACTCAGAAAGGACGGTCAAGGACTGTCCTGCTAATAAAAAGCGCTATCTTGGAAAGAGCATCTAGAATACAGTGCTTACAAGATAAGCGCTTGAGTTGTAACTCACCACTTTGCAGACGACTGCAATGGACACAAAATGAAACTCTGCCAGGAAGCCACAACCACTGCAGGAGAGCGGCGAGAACCTGGCCTCACAATTTGGTATAGGACCAAAATCAATGTCAAAGACATGAACTAATCTAATGTAAAAGGACCTCAAGAACTGAAACAGCCAGATGTAAAGTCTAATGGTTCAGGGTAGACGGAAAAATGCAGATGGAACCCCCACTACCAAGTATGGCTAATCTGCAAATAACAGGTCCAGGAGCTCTTGAAACCCTTACTTGGTGAGCAAGAAGGTCCAGGTGGGGTTAGCCCATCAAGGAGAATGGTTTCCACTTAGTCACTGAAACCTCCCTGATGGAAGGCCGAGCACGACTTAGAAGCCTCTTGTGGTGGTCTAGTAGAACCAGATCCTACCCACTGCATATTCCAAAAAGGAATCATCCTGCCCCTGTGTGTACAACTGTAGTAGCAGTCTCTGAACTCAGGGAAGAAAGGAAAAGTGTACAGGAGGACGTGTCCACTGCAGAAAAAAACATTCCAACAGAAAAAAAAAATGGGCTGGATTTCTAAGGCAAATAAAGGCAGATGTGCGTCGAGGAGGGACACAGCAGGACCTAGCTAGGGCAAACCAATTCGTTTAAAGTGACTGAATAGCGGCAGAAGTGACTCAATGCGGTGAGGCACCACCCACTCCAGCCTCCCTGAAGGGAGTAGGAAGGACTCTAATTTGCTTTGCTGAAAAACAAACATCACAGCTCCGTCACACACTCGGAGAGGATTAGCTTTGCGTGTGACTGGCACGGAACCAGTGCGCAGGAACTGAAGGTGTGAATATTTGAGAAGCCATCTCAGAAAAAGACCTACTTGACCTAAAGTCAAGAAAGCAGCATGTCGTTTGTTGAGTTTAAGCAAGCAAGGAAGTAGGAACCTAAGTTCCGACTCACTGAAGAGTCACTTCTGTTGCTGCGAGGCTCTGATCAAGAGAAGAAAGCCTGAACAAAAGGGGGACCAACAGACAGGGCAGTCGCCTCGGTCTAAAAAATATCTCAGAATAAGAGAAATCTCTCTTGGAGAAAAGAGATGACCCATACCTCCGCTGGATCGGACTCCCCCTAGGGGTAGAAGAAGTCAGGTACTCTTTACCGTTGTTTAGAGACGACTGCCTCAGGGGCTGAGGCGGAACCTGACCAGATCCAAAAGTGTGGTATCGGGTAATTTCGGCTAGGTCCTGTGCTGTGATAATTGTAACTTTTTTTTTTTCTGTTTACCATTAGTCCGATCCTGACAAGGTTTCAGGCTGCAATCTCTCAAGGAGTGCCTGATACAAAAATGACGAAGATGTCATCCCTCTGAGGGGCAGGAGGAGCCTGAGTGTCCATAACTGAAATCGTGACCGGACTAATAATCACAGATGAAGAGATGTTAACCACCTGCCGAAGAAGCCACCGAAGGGGTAGTATCAGAAGGGGGCTATATATCCCTACCAAAGGAGCAGAAGAGTTTGTGCGGCTCCCGACCATTGAATTAGAATGTTCCACAGAGTGTAACTGTCTTGACGACTGAAAGAGTCTAGATACAGAGGTGTATGGTCCACGGATGCAGTCTGACTACTATGGTGGATCCAATCATTGAGGAACTACTGAAAAGATCTTCCATCACGGACTCTGATGATAGAGAGGGTGTGCCCTTCAGTATATAAAATGAGTCATCTGCTGTATCACTGACCAGAAGTTCAGGGAGAGACTCATCTAGATGCACTTTGACCCCAGAAGGATCCCTAAGGGAGGTCTAGGTAAGAGCCACTAGAGACTCCGTCACCAGGAAGGATGTCGAGGAGCTTGGCACCATATAGGGAGCCGAGAAAGTGCGTAGCGGAATGAGAGATTCCACTGGCAGAACAGTACGGAAGAGTTCCATCAGCAGGAAACCGCTGGATGTCTTAAGATTCCACGCAGACCGCCACTCACTAAGATGTGTGGAAAAATAATTCGCAGAACAGAATTTCATTCTGTGGAAAACATCTTGCCACAAGTTCCGCGTAGAAGAAGTCTGCAGAAGGAAATCTGTCACTAGTTCTGCCGGACAGCACCAACTTGCACCCCTGTGGCACCAGCATCACTCGTGGCACAGACGGGCTCCAAGCAGTGCCTATGCCAACCTGGGTGACACCAGAGGGTACCCGCAGCAGTACCCACAGGTATCCCAGCACCCATGGCAGCAGTGGCACCCGATGGCACCCCCCGACACCCATGTCACCATGACACCCATGGTATCCATGGCAGCAATGACACCCATGATACTCACGGTACCATGGCAGCACTGGCACCCAAGGGCACCCATGGACTCATGGCACTTATGATACTCATGGTACCCGTGGGTACCCGTGACACACCCGGGTGCCCGCGGCACCCACAGGTGCCACCTGCATGTGCCTGGCACTGCCCACGGCGCTGAGACACCTGCGGCACCGCCAGCGGCACCAGCAACCAACAGCACCAACAACAGCACCATGAAAAGTCAAGACAGAAAGATGGCGCCAACTCCTGGTGCCGACCCAACACCAGCAGTGCCGCCCACAGCACCGACACCAAAACCAGCGGCCACGGTGCCAGACCTGCGGCACCTCATATGGCGTCAGGCACGGCGCCAGGACACCACCACCGTGGGAATGCCAATGGAGAATCCTGAGAAGAAGGGGAGAAGGAAAAAGGTGGCGCCTGTGCCGGCCCCTGCATGGAAAGAGAGAGGGTGGTAGGCACAAGGGGTTGACACGATGGCGAAGGCACCAAGAGGGCACCTCGCTCAACCTGATCCAATTGACCCGGCCTCGGTCCAGCAGCTCTGAGGCCCAGAGGCCCCCGAAATCTGAAACAGTGGCCAGGAAAACTGGATAAAAGTCGAACCCCCGCTCCACAGGAGCGGCCCAGAGGTGAAACTGCTCACTGGAGCTCCAACGAGGACAGAGATGGAGTCCGGAGTCGAAGAATGCGGCCATTAGGAGTGGAGCCAAGGGGAACCCACCAAAGTCAGCTCAGGCCAATCGCCCCTCCCGACTAACAATCATCATGCAGACGTACCAGAGGGCAATCTCGAGCAGCACCGATTCTTCTTCCCCCAAAGAGGAAGAAGTGCTCGAGGTTAAGCGGGCGGATCCCCGAACCGTAATTAGATGCTGGTGGACTGTCCCCCGAAGCACAGGACTGTCCGCAGTCAGACCCCCCCCCCCCATTTATCAAAGGGTGGCAGACCGGACACAGCCCCTTTGCCATAACAACTTTCAAACTAAGTCTTTCTACTGTCACCGCTACTGTCTAAGGACGACTCCGTTGATGGCAGGTGAGCATTCCTTTTTATTCTTCTTCATAATCTTTTCTTGTTCATAAAATAAGAAATTAATGCTACTAAAATGTTAAATTAAACACTAAAAACTGCTGTCGTATAGACGAAAACTTTGACTATGGCAGGCGAGCAACGTCGACATCCAAGTGCACTCGACAGCGAGAGAAAAGGAACTGAGGCAGCTGGAGGGTTGACACCGAGATAGCCTACACAGGTGCAAGCTAGTCTCGTGGTGCCATGCATACGTGGTCTTGTCTCAGCACCGATCCTTCTGAAAAATTTTGGCTCCCGCTTGGTCCTAGTGCTTCTGGCGCTATCCCAATAGTGTGAATGAGTGATGGAGACTTAGTCCAGGAAGATCCCTCAACATCCAGAGACTGAAGGGTGTGCTCTCCTTCATTCTGGAAGTTAGCAAAATAAGTAGGGAGAAGCAAGGGCTGGTTGTGGTGAAAGTCCAAAACCACTCTGGGGAGGAATTTAGGGCGAGTACGGGGTACTGCCTCGTCCTTGCAAAAGACGGTGTAAAGGGAAGTCTGTGACTAAAGCATGGATTTCAGACACCCGCAAGTGAAAGTGACAGCCTCAATTCACAGGTACAGTAGCTAGCGGCTCAAAGGGTTTACGGGTGAGCAGTCTAGCACCAGGTTAATATCCCATGCAGCCACCGGTCTGCTGACAGGGGGTTTAGAGTAGGATACCTTTTAGGAATTAACTGAGCCAGTGACATGTTCTGTACTGGCTCAAGATAGGCTGAAATTGCACAGAGGTGCATCTTCACTGCTCAGTATTGCAGACCTTCATTCGACAGGTCTATGAGGCACTCCAGCACCTTACTTGGTGGGCAACAGAAAGAGTCCAAATGGGACTTTGCACACCAGATGAAGAAGCGTCTCCACTTAGCCACGTAAGTCTTCCTGGTGGAAAGGTTACATGTGGCTAAGAGGATTTCTGTGACTGGGAAACCTTAAACCTGCCCACTTCTATCTCCTCAGAAGCCAGGCATGGAGATGAATGAAGTGAAGGGTGGAATGGACCAGAGGTCCCCATGTCAGAAGGTATGTTCATAGAGGGAGTTGTCTCAGGGGAACTTCTGACAGTCTGCTGAGCAATGTAAATCATATCTGCCGAGGCCAGTATGGGATGATGAGAATCACCCTGCCCCCCATGCCTCCAACTTGAGCAGCACACTGTGAACTAAGGGAGGAGGAGGAAATGCGTAAGGAGGCGTCCTGCCCACTGCAATCTGAATGCATCCTGACAGAAAACACCAGGTTCAGATTTCTGAAGCAGGATAGAGGCAGTTTTGCGTTGAGTGGGGATGCAAAAGGACCAGGTCTGGACTGCCCCACTCATCAAATAGCGACTGCACCACTCGTGGGGATTCGCCTTTGTTCTGCTGAGGTGATCTGCTATTTCATTCTGAATTCCTATCAGGAGACTACTTGAACCGACGCAGTGTGCTCGAGGCACCATTCTTACGTCCTAATGGCCTCCCTGCACAGAGGATAGGGGGAGCGCTCCACCCTGCTTATTGATGTAATAAATCACAGGTTTGTTGTCTGTCCGAAGGAGGATCACTTCGTGGCAGAGGACATACTTCAGGATTGGGGTAGCATATAATACAGCTCTCATCACTAAGATATGTCTAAGAAGATGAGACTCCTCCTCCTCGCCTGAGTGTGGAGGTCTTGACAGAAAGCTCCCCAACCGATCAGGAATGCATCCGTGGTGATGGTGATCTGAGATTTCAGTGGGGTAAGGGGTAGACCTTGCAGACGGTTGTCCAACTGCATTTACTATGTGAGTGATTTTATCCGAGGCTCTGTCACTTTATGTGGAAGGATTGCAGGTGCATGGTCAGTGACCACTGCTTGCTGCTGTGGACGATGCCATGAGTCCCAGCATTCACTGCATCGAAAGAGGCCCAGACAGTGGAGTTTCCCTGAGATGTAACGAGCCATCTGAAGATGTAGTTTCTCCCATCCTTTGGACGGAAAACTCTTGCCCTGGAGGTATCCAGGAGGGCTTTTATGAAGAGGAGCTACTGGGAAGGTGACTCTGGCACCTTTCCCGAATCAGAACCCCCCCCCCCCCCGAAAGTGAGCAACTGAGAAGCTGTGGCGACTGCTTCCTGTGTCTCCTGCCCAGATGGGCTTGCTAGCATCCAACCATCCAAGTAGTGAAGACTTGAACACTAAGGTTTTAGTGAACTCCTCCCTGAACAAGTACTTGTTTAACTTTCCAAGGTCGAGAACTGAGCGTATGCTGCATGTGATCTTGGAACCAGAAAGCAATGGAAATAGCAACCCGTGTTCTGTCATGGAACAACTTCTACTGTTCTGTTCCTGAAGAGGCTCCGTATCTCAGAAGTAAGAAGGTCTGACTGAGAGGTGGACAGACTGAGCTGCCATCTGAGTGGAAGGTCTGGGGAAATCTCTGCAAAATTGGAAGAGTATCCCTCTCTGACAATCCTGATGACCCATTTGTCCGCTGCAGCGGACTTCCACTGGATGTAAAAGTGAGTCAGACACCCCCCTACCACCGAGAGGTGTTCACATCGGACAGCTGAGGTGGGACTTGGGCTGGATCCTCAAAGGATGGTACAGGGCGCTTTCAGACCCTGTGCTCTCTGCTGCGTTTTCATCGTGGCTAAGGAGCTGGATCCTGATAAAGACTCCTCAGCCTCTACCTTGAAAGGATTTCCTGTTACAAAATTGTCGACGGTTCCCGTCACTCTAAGGGGCCGCAGGAGCCGTCTGGCAGTTGAAATGGCAGCCCTGATGTTCTGAGCAGCCTCCAGACCTCAACCTGACAGCCAAACAGATAAACACTGCCAAGGGGGACATTAATCACCTGCTGAGCATCGAGTGAGAAACCTGATGTTCTGGGCGAGGAGTGTCGCCTTCTACAAATGCCAGAGCTGCTGCCCTAGAGGTAGTGACGAAGGGGTTCCTAGAAGCTTTCGGTTGATATTGGACTATATACCCCTGGAAATGGAGCATTAGATTCCAGGAGGCTCTCTACCATTGATTTAACTGTGTTCCACAGGGTGTACTCATACTGAGGAATGTAGGAACTCAAGACGTAGAAGTATGCTTTGGTCCACAGATGAAATTTGTAATGCTATGGTGGACCCCATATCCCTGAGGAGGGAGACTGGAAAGAAAGATCTTCCACCACAGGCTCCGCGGATCCAAAAGGCTTGCGTTCCAGCCCATAAATTAAGTCATCCGCTCCATCTTCAAAAAAAGCAGGATAGAGTGAGACTCATCAAGATCCACTTCTACCCCCGAGGAACCTTCAAAAGGCAGATCTAGGCCAGGAATCACGAGAGATGCCACCACTCAGATCGGTGTCAAGGAATTCAGCGCCATCCGGGGCACGGGCAGCACCCGCAGTGCAGGCACAATACACGGCGCTGGTACCACACGCAGCGCCAGCACCGCTGCTGGCCCAGCCAGACCTGAAAGAAAGGGGGGAAGGCAGCGGTACCTGTGCCAGACCATGCAAGGAAGAAGGAGAGGCGGGGTAGGCATGTGGAGCCGGCATCGATGGTGCTTGCACCAGAGAGGGCACCGTGTGCACATTCTGGCCTGACCGACCCAGCCACGGACCAGTGGCTCAGAGGCCCTGGAACCGGGTCCACTGTGCAGGTCAACTGGGCAGCCCCCGTACCCACTGCTCTAAAAGAGCTGCCCAGTGATGAAACTGCTCACCGGAGCTCCATCAAGGACAGAGACGGGATCCGGGTGTCGAAGATTGCGGCTGTTAAGAATGGAACCACCGAGGACCCCACCGAAGTTGAGTCAAACCTACCGCTTTCCACCACCGACGATCCCCGAGCAGATGTACCAGAGGGCAACCTCAAGCGGTACAGTTTCTTCTTCAACCAATGGGAGGAAGAAGAACTCGAGGTTGAGCGGAGCCGGGTCTTCGATAGAGATCGGGCCCGCTACTTTTCGTGCTTTGGGCGGACTGTCCTCCCCACCCGAGCACCGGACTGCCCGTGGTTGGACCCCCCCTCCGCAAAGGGTGGTGGACTGTACATAGCCCCACTACCATAACAGCTTTCAAGCAAAGTCTCCCTACCGTCACCGCTACCGTCTAAGGTCAACTCCGTTGCTGGCAGGCTGAAAATGTCTTCCTCCTTCTCTTCTTTATTATTTTAAATAAGAAAAGAACATTAAAAGTAGTAAGTTAATTGAATACTGAACGGATATAGCTGCAGTCATATAGACGAAGACTTGACTCCCAGCAGGTGAGTGACGTCGTCCCTGAAGCGCACTTGATGGCAGGAAAAAAGGAACTGAGGCGGTTGGAGGGTCGATGCTGAGATAGTCTATATGGTGCAGCTAATCTCGCGGTGCCATGCATGCGTGGTCCTATCTCGGCGCCAGCTCTCCTTTTTTTTTTTTTTAAATTTAAAGTTTTATTAGAATTCTGTCACAAAATCAGCACCAGAGGTACATAGGCAGGAAATTACAATTGGATAACAACAAACTATACATTCCACTACCCTACCGTCCCCCCTACCCAATCCCCTTGGGAGTGTGCCCTCAAAAGCGCACTTTGATATCTTAAGCTTACAAAATCATATTGAGTTAACACCAGAGAAATCAGAGGAGCTACAAACAGTTTAAGATAGGTACAAGGCATACAATTTGCCCCACTTTTTATCAAAGAGCTTGAACTTATTACGGGTACTGGCAATTAGACATTCAGTCTGGAAGCATAAAGTGAGTTATTTCAACCATTCATTGTAAGAGATGGCCAACTGGTCCATCCGATGTCTGAGAACCAGCTTCTTGACTACCATTGATATGATAGCCATATGGAATCTTCTTTTCTTGACATTAATATTAGAATAAGAACCCAAAAGAAATGGAAATTACGTACCTACCGCAGTTCTTGATCTTCTTGGACGAGTCTCCACCACTCATTCACACTAATGGGATCTGCGCTGGAGGCACTAGGACCCAGCAGAAGCAAACTTTTTGCCAGAGGGTCAGCGCCGGAGATGGAGCCATGAGGAGTGGCACTGCGAGCCTCAGCTCGTGCGGTAATGACCATCTCGGCATTGACCCTCCAACCAACTCAGTACCTTTTTTTCCCGAGGAGGTGCAGCGTAACTAACCTAGAAGGATAGCATAACCAAAAAAACGGACATAAGATAGTCCGGACGACCCGAATAAGAAGGGTCAACAAAGAAGTCTTCACAGCCTAAAGATTGAGGGAGTGAAGACCAACAACAGAGGTGAGCTCAGGGATGAGGGTGGGCGTGTGAATGAGTGGTGGAGCCTCGTCCAAGAAGATCAAGAATTACGGTAGGTAAGTAATTTCCATATCTTCCTGGACATAAAGTCTCCACCACTCATTCACACTAATGGGAAAGTACTGAGCTAATAATCCCCTGACAGGGCGGCAGGAGAGACCAAGAGCTCACAGTTTTAAGACAGGAGTCCATTAAGGATGGTTCTGCCAAAAGATATATGCCGTCTGGCATGTACATCCAGGGCATAATGTTTGACGAAAGTATGCACTGAGCTCCAGGTAGCCACATTGCAAATATCTGCAATGGGCACGTTGCGGATTTCCGATAGGGATGCCGCGGCCACTCTAGTAGAGTGAGCGTACACTCTGCCCTCCAACTTAACCTGCGCCATGGAATAACAGTGGCGAAGGCATGCCACCAGCCATGCTGAAATATATCTGATAGCGACAGGTTTACCCAGCCGGGTCTCGCTGAAGGAAACAAACAGTTGTTGGGCTTTGCAAAAGTCTTTTGTTCTATCTAGATAGAAACACAAAGCTCTTTTGATGTCCAAGGAATGAACAGAATGCTCTCCTTCATTTTGGAAGTTCGCAAAGTAAGTAGGAAGGACCAAAGGTTGCTTTAGATGGAATTCTGAAACAACCTTAGGGAGAAACTTAGGATGGCTTCTAAGAGCTACTTTGTCCTTATGAAACACAATATACGGAGGGTCTGTGACCAAGGCATGTACCTCAGAGACCCTGCAGCTGAGGTAATGGCCACTAGGAAGGCCGTTTTCCAAGTGAAAAATTTTAACTCACAGGTAGCTAGAGGCTCGAAAGATTTTTGAGTGAGCATGTCTAGCACAAGATTAATGTCCCAGGCTGCGACTGGACGTCATATAGGAGGTCTGGTATGCAGAATTCCCTTAAGGAACCTCTTAACCGCAGGTAACTGAGCCAGTTACAAGGAAAGTACTGGCTCATGATAAGCTGAAATGGCACAAAGGTGAACCTTAACTGTAGAGTATTACAGACCTGAATTTGAGAGGTCTAAGAGGTACTCTAAAACTTTATCTGGTGGGCAGGAAAAAGGATTCAAACAGGACTGCGCACACCAGAGTGACAAAAAGCTTCCATTTGGCTCTGTAAGTTTTCCTAGTGGCTGGCTTGCGTGCAGCCAGAAGAATATCTGAAACCCTGCGAGACATTGAACCTGTTCACTTCTATCTCTTCAGGAGCCATGCGTGAAGGTGAAGCGACCTCAGGTTGGGATGGACCACAGGCCCGAGTCAGGAGGTTCATCTGAAGGGGAAGTGGTTTCGGCGGGGCTGCCGACATACTGTTGAGTAGTGGAAACCACATCTGTCAAGGCCAGAAGGGAGCAATGAGGATCATTTTGTCCCCCTGGGATTCGAACTTGAGAAGTACCCTCTGAATTACAGGAAGAGGCGGAAAGGCGTATAGAAAGCGTTTTGTCCACTGCAGCCTGAACGCATCCTGACAGAAAATGCCAGGCCCTGGATTTCTGGAGCAGAAGAGAGGCAGTTTTGTGTTGAGTGGGGATGCAAAAAGGTCCAGGTCTGGAGTTCCCCACTCTGCAAATATTGACTGAACTATGGTTGAGTCGAGAGACCATTCGTGAGGATCTGTCTCTGTTCTGCTGAGATGATCTGCCAGTTTGTTTTGCACTCCTGGCAGGTAGACTGCTTGAATCAGTGACTTGTGCTGCAAGCACCATTCCCAGACACTCATCGCTTCTCTGCATAAGGGGTAAGAGTGAGCACTGACCTGCTTGTTGATGTAATACATCACTGCTTTGTTGTCCATTTGAAGGGGAATGTTCTTGTGACAGAGAATGTCCTTCAAAGCCCGGACTGCATAAAGGACGGCTCTCATCTCTAAGACATTTATGTGAAGCTGGGACTCGACCTGAGTCCACGTACCTTGAGTGTGGAGAGTCAGACAGTGAGCTCCTCACCCCATCAGGGACGCGTCTGTGGTAATGGAAATCTGATGATCCAGAGGAGCAAAGGGATACCCTTCTAGAAGATTGTTCTCTTGCAACCACCATGTGAGTGATCTCTTTAGAGGTTCTGTCACCTTGATGAGAAAGGACTGTGGGTGAGTGGTTGGGGACCACTGAGTACTATGCATCCATTGAGAAGTTCTCATGTGAAGGCATGCTAGGGGTACAGTGAACACCGAGGATGCCATGAGACCTAGCATCCGTTGCATCGAGAGAGCTGAAACCGAGCTGCTCTCCCCGATGTATCGGCCATCTGAAGGATATCACTCCTCCTGTCCTCTGGAAGAAAAGCCTTCACACAGGAGGTGTCCAGAAGAGTTCCTATGAAAAGGAGCCTCTGGGAGGGCCGCAGCTGTGATTTTTTGAGGTTTAGCAGGACTCCCATGGACATGAGAAAGCGTGACGCCATTGCTACGGCATCTAGAGTTCCCTGTCTGGAAGGGCTTGCTAGAAGCCAATCGTCCAGATAAGGGAACACCTGTATTCCGATCCTTCTGAGATGCGCTGCGAGAACTGCACAACACTTTGTAAAAACTCGTGGCGCCGAGGATAGCCCAAAGGGCAGGACTCTGAACTAATAATACTGTCCCAGAGCCACGAACCTTAGGAATTTGTGATGCTTTGGGTGAATAGGAATGTGCTGGTAAGCATCCTGCATGTCTAGGGATGCTAACCAGTTGTGTTGATGAAGCAAAGGTAACAGGGTTCCTAGTGATACCATTTTGAATTTCTCCTTGGGAAGGAATTTGTTTAGTTTTCTGAGGTCCAAAATGGGGCGCATGCCCCTGGTTTTCTTTGGAACCAGAAAGTAATGGGAGTAGAACCCTGTGTTCCGTTGATCCAGTGGAACTACTTCCACTGCCCTGTTGTTCAGAAGGCCCTGTATCTCGGCGGTGAGAAGATCTGACTGAAGAGCTGACAGCCTGGGCTGTCGTCTGGGGGGACGATCTGGAGGGGTCTCCCAAAGATTGAGTGAATACCCTTTGCGGATTATCCGGAAGACCCATTTGTCTGAGGTTATGGACTTCCACTGATTGTAGAAGTGAGTCAGACGACCTCCCACCGCTGAGCAAGAGTCCACCTCGGGCAGCTGCGGTGGGACTTGGGCCAACAACTCAGAAGGCGGCACTGGGCGCTTTGGGTCTTTGCGCCTTCTGTTGCTTTTTCTTTTGAGGCTGAGGGGCTTGGTTTTTATTAAAACTTCCCCTGCCTTTGCCCCGAAAGGACTGACGGTTATGAAACTGGCATTTATTAACACCCCCTCGAGAGGGGACAGGAGGAGGTCGAGCCAATTTAATGACTGACCTAGTCTTTTGTGTAGCCTCTAGAGCCTGTTCTACTTGAGGGCCGAAGAGATGCACACCATCGAAAGGCAACGCCATTACCTGCTGCTGTGCGTCATTTGTGAAACCTGAAGTGCGCAGCCAGGAAAGACGGTGGGTACAAATGCCCGCCGCCGCTGCTCGGGAAGCAGTATCGAAAGCATCCATAGCTGCTTTAACCTGCTGGTTGTTGGATTCGATACCCCTGGTTATGGTTTGAAGAAGCTCTGAATTTGTGTCCGATTCCAGTACAGCTTCAACCATTTGTTTGAGTGAATGCCAAAGGATATACTCATATTGACAGAAATAGCCTTGGTAGCTGGCAATACGCATACCTAGGGAGGAAGCAGCAAAGACTCTCTTACCTAGAGTGTCTATCTTACGAGATTCTTTGTTAATAGGTTGAGCTGCAGTAGTCTGGGGAAGGACAACCTTACCATTCTCTGCTAAGACTACAATAGGATTCGCAAAGGCTTGGGATGCCAAAATGGGTCGATCCTTAGGAGCAGCATATTTCCTATCTATGGACTTAGCCACTGAAGGAATGAGAGCAGGATTATTCCATACCATTTGAGACAGCGCCTCAAAGGAGGGCTGTACTGGAGGAGTCAAATCCATAGGGATCACCGGAACATGGAGGTATTGGAGTCTTAACAGTTTCCCAGGATCGATATCTGTAGTGTGGAGAGAAAGAGTGGAAATCAAGTTTTTCAGCAGAGACTTAAAAGACAGGTCCTTGACCACAGGCTCTGCAGCAGGAATAGATCCTGTTCCTTCCACTTCATCACCCAGTCTAAGGTCTGGGTTAGGCTCAATGTCATCTCCTGACCGTCCAGGATGGACTGCATGGACAGGAAAGGAGTGAAAATCAGAGGAAAATGAGGAAGGAAAAGGGTTAAAGGAGGAGTCCTGAAGGGTGGATGACGCTCTAACAACCCCCGGCGCCGCAGAAACGCACGGCGCCCGATGAAGCATGAATGCCGTGACAAGGTGCAAGGCGCCGAAGATGGCGCCGAGAGGCCGGACGGCGAGCTGGGTTACATGGGTGCCGGGCGCAAGGCGCTCGGTGACGTGCCGACAAAGTGCACGGCAATTAAGAAAACTTAACGCCTCGACAGACGCACCAGCACTGAGCGCGCCATCGACAACATCCCAAGACTAAAAACAGGATTTGAGGGAGAAAGGAGGAAGAAGACCAGGAGATAGAGGCATCGGTGGGCCCCTGCCGCAGCCATATGGGAGGGGGACATCAAGGAGTCGACGGCATCAAGATTTGCACACGTGACTAGGAGGCTCAACCGCCCTACCTGATCTCCCACAGTCTCAAGGCCCTGAGTGACCGGGCCAGGCAGCTGGACCAACCTCCGAGCCAACTGCTCCATAAGAGCAGCCCAGTGATGAAACTGCTCATCTGAAGACCTACCAGAGGGCGGGGTAGGGCACTGATGTCGAAGACTTCGGCTACCAGAAACAGAAGCTGGCGACCCCGAAGGAGGAGACCGGCAACTAGCTCCAATAACTGACCATGTACGCGCAGACATATCAGAGGGCGACCTCGAGTGATGCCTTCTCTTTTTTGACCTGTGGGCCGAAGAAGAGCTCGAGGTGGAACGGTGCTGAGAATGCGACCGTTTACTTTTATGCTTTCGAGGGGACCGCCCACCCCCTCGGGCACTGGACTGACCACTGTCAGACCCCCCTTCCGGAGAAGGCAGCAGACCGGACCCAGCCCGGCTGACTGAACAGCTTTCATATGAAGTCTCCCTACCATCACCTGGCCTGCTCATGGTCGACTCCGTCAATGTAGGCTGAGACTTCTTTGGTAAATAAGAATAATAAACTAAGCGATACTTTATTCGAGATATTACTACAAAACAATAAAACTGAAAAACTATGCTGCTAGTTTGAAGTTTGACTCCCGGCGGACGAGAGACGCTCGCCACTGAAATGCACTCACGGCGGGAAAAAGGAACTGAGGTGGTTGCAAGGTCGACGCCGAGATACTTCTACATCACACGAGCTGAGGCTGGCTCAGGCGCTCCTCGCGGCACCGTCTCAGGCAACGACCTTCTAACAAAAAAGTTTGCTCCCGATGGGTCCTAGTACCTCCGGCGCAGTTCCCATTAGTGTGAATGAGTGGTGGAGACTTATGTCCAGGAAGATCCTGTTCTTCTAGGAGCATGGATATGTTGTTCATCCACACTCATTGGCAGACTCCTAGCAGTTCTCCGGGAGGAAGGAGGCAAGGCGCACACCCCCCACTTAGTGAACAGAGAAAGGAGAACCGAGGCCCCAAAACCAGCATCCCGGCATGACTCAAGGTCGATGTGGTAGTGGCTAATAAAAAACAGGTTACTCACTTGTAACAGTAGTTCTAGGAGTGGTATATGTTGTTCATCCACACTGTCTGGCATTGTCCCTTTCCTTTAAATCTTGCCAGAAGTCTTCAAGCTGGCTCCTCCCACCTACCCGGTGGTATATACCTGGCTCCGCCCAGCATGCCAGATCTTAGCCTGCTGGAAGCAAGGTGGTGCGCACTAAAGCCAGGAGGCTAGGGCAGGGATGAACAATATACCACTCCTAGAACCACTGTTACTGGAGTAACCTGTTTTTCTAGGAGCGTGGATATGTTGTTCATCCACACTGTCTGGCAGACTCCTAGCAGTTCTCTGGGAGGAGGGAGGCAAGGCACACGCCCCCTACTTAGGAAAGAGAGATTGGAGAACTGAGGCCCCAAAACCAGCATCTCGGCGTGACTCAAGGTCGATGTGGTAGTGGGAAATGAAGGTGTTTGCTGACTTCCAATTAGCAGCCTGAAAGATTTCCTGGATAGAGATGTCCCTGGAAGCAGCCACCAATGCAGCAGTATGGCGGGCAGAATGAGCTCTTAACCCTCTGGGAGGCTCCTTGCCCGCCAACTTCATAACACAGGACCTATGCATGATGTGATCCATCTTGCAATAGTCCGCTTGGCTGCAGGTCTGCTAGAAGCGGCTTCATGAAGTTGGTGACAAACAGCTGGCGAACCCTCTCGACTCACCGCCCTTCTCCTTATAATAGGAGGGAGCACGTCTGAGGTTCAGGAGTATGGAGTTTCATACCGGCGTTCAAGGTGTAATAAGGGTAATATACCGGCAGAGTCAACACCTGGTTAAGGTGAAACTCTGACACCACCTTCGGAAGGAATTTCGGGTGGGGGCGCAGGTCAACTTTGTCCCTGTGAAAGGCCAGATAAGAGGAGTCCACCGAGAGCGCCTGGAACTCCCCTGTCCATCTGGCTGACGTGATAGCCACCAGGAAGGCAGTCTTCTATGACAAGTGTGAGAGTTCACACTTGTGCATGGGTTCGAATGGCTTGCCCATGAGCTTAGCCAAAACCAGCAAAAGATCCCACGGAGGTGGAGGTTCACGCACTGGAGGGGATATGTGATCCAGGCCTTTGAAAAAATGCCCGACCACTGTCTCCTATGCCAATGTCGGCTGATGGGCCCGCGCCCGGTAAGCAGAAATGGCTGCCAGGTGCACCCTAAGGGTCGAGGACCTTAGACCCCCTCTGCAGAGAGACCAAAGGTAGTCGAGAATGTTAGCAATCGAACAGGATAAGGGATCCAGACCCTTACCCAGACACCAAATGAAAAATCTTTTCCATTTGAAGGCATAACATTTCCTCGTCGATTCCTTTCTAGATGCCTCCACTACGGTGTAGACATCTTCGGAAAGACCCAAAGCCTGGAACTCTAGCCACTCAGGTACCAGGCTGTGGGAAGCAGGGATTGAAGGTCCGGATGGAAGACCTTCCCCTGGTTGACAGATATCAGGTCCAGGCATGTACCAAGCCGCTCCGGGGGCCTGCAGCTGAGGCTGAGGAGATCTGGATACCAGAACTGATGCGGCCAGTCTGGGGCTACCAGAATCACCTTCGCCTTGTCCTGCCTCACCTTGAGTAACACCTTGTGGATCAAGGAAAAAGGAGGGAAGGCATAGAGGAGGCCTGGGGTCCACAGCCTCGAGAAGGCATCCCCTTGCAGCGAGCCCTGCTGAGGGGGGTGGGTGTGAAACAGCCTCAGCTTGGTGTTTTCCCTGGAGGCAAACAGGTCCATCATCAGTTTGCCCCAATGGGAAAACAGGCTGCAAGAGGAAAGAACCTCCGCCCTGTCCGCCGGGAGCTGAACTCTGGCTTGACAAGAGTCCAGCTCTGCCCTGATGAAGCCCATCACCTGGGAAGGCACAAGCTCCTACCTGGCCTCGTTGATCAGGAGGCTGAGTTGGGAGCAGGTTTGTAGGGCCAGATCCCTGGACCTTTCCACCTCCTGTTGGGTGGAACCTGCCAGGAGCAAATCGTTGAGATGGGGTAGATTCTGACCCCTCGACACCAGAGATGGGCCGCCACCACTGCTATGCATTTGGTGAAGACCCATGGGGCCGATGACAGGCTGGATGGCATGGCTTGGAACCGCTGATGGGAGGGACAGATTGGGATGTGAAAGAACGCGTCCTGCAGATCCAGTGAACAGAACCACGTTTCGCTCCGGGGATGGCATGATCTGGGACAGAGTGACCATCCGAAAGGTGCGAAACCTGAGAAACTGATTCAGGTCATGGAGATCTAGAATGGGGTGCCAACTCCCCATCTGCTTGGGCACCAGGAAGTACCTGGAGACAAAGCCTGGGTCTGCTGGAGGATCCGCCATGGGGCTACTGCCTCCTTGCAGAGGAGCTGAGCCACGTTGTCTCGAAGAGCCGACTGGGTGCATGCGGAAATCCGTTCCTCCCGAGGGGCTTGGCTTGGCTGGGAGGGTACTGCTCAAACTCTAGAGGCAGTCCCCGACCGACCACTTCGAGAACCCACCTGTCTGAACTGATAGCGGACCAGGCGGAAAGGAAGTGGATGAGCTGACCCCCACGGGAGGGCCCAGAGCTGGCATGACGGAGATGGAAACGCACCCATCCCATCACCTAGGCGCAAGCGAGGAGGAGGAGGCTCTCGGACCTGAGCCTCGGCCTCCCTCTGCGGGCCTGTTGGGGTCCAGGCTTGGGCTGAGGGCACCAAACTTGAGCCTGCTGCTGATGCTGCTGTTGCTGACCTCGATAGGAGGACTGCCGAACTATAGGGGAAGAGTGCCGAAAAGGCTTTTTCTTTTTCTTCTGCTGGTTTTTGCCCGAAGAACCCTTGGCAGAAATGGCATCCAAGGTGGCATTGGACTGCTCTATACGCTGTAGGTGACTGGCCACTCCTGAGCCGAACAAGTCGGTCCAAGGAAAGGCACGTCAGCAAGCTTATGCTGAGTATCCGCCGGGAAGGAGGACAGCCTCAGCCAAGCCCTGCGGTGAGAGACCACCGTGGCGGCCATGGAACGGGCACAAGAATCTCCGATGTCCAGGGCCGTCTGTAGCTGCTGTTTGTCAACAGCACGGCCCTGGTCCTGGACTTGTTTGACCATGGGGAGATAGGGAGGACTTTGTCCAATGACCCGAGAAGGGCATGAGAGAAGTGTGCCATGATGACGGCCGAGCTGGACTGATGAAGGCCCAAGGAAGAGGCCACATAGACCTTCCGAGCTGGGTGGTCCATATTTTTGGACTCTTTGGCCGGAGGTCAGTCAGTGTTGGCCGAACTACCATACACCCTGAACACAGATGCAGTCACCAGGCTTTCCGCACAATTGCCTGTACTATGGGCCATACGGGCAGATGTAGCTGGGTATGAGGTCATTGACCCATGGCTTCAAATACAGGAAAGGCTCAATAGGTATCCCTCTTCAGGAAATCCGTGAGAGGGAAAACTCATCTTTCTGGATAAGTTCCAGGGGCATTCGTGGAGTCTGAAATGGAGACGGAGAATCTTGGAAGGAGGAAGGGCCTTCCTCCATCCCTCTACCAACAGACGACTCATCATCTCCAGGATGAGAATGGAGTCCGGTGGCATCCAAGTCTGAGGAGTCGGGATACAGTGGCCTGCCGCCAAAATCACCCTCGATCCGCTGAGGGCGGTCCGAGGTGACTGTGATCGACAGACATCAGGGAAGTCTGGTGTCATCAGTCCTCTTTCGAGGGAGCCCCTCCCACAGGCTGCTTAGGCGGCAGTTCCACTTGAATGGGTGGAGAGACCGGAATAGGCCGAACCGGGGAATGGGCTGGCCCCACGGACGGAGGAACCAGGGCTTCAGTTCAAGAGGGGTCGGCTTCGCCTGGGAGGCAAGAGCCAAGTGATGGCGGGGTGGGCGGCGGAGCCAGCTTCTGCCTGGTCAGAATCTGCTACATAAGGTCCTCATAGCACTGCGAGGTTCACCCGAGCCTCTCCTCATCCGAGGAGGATGAGGACTGACCTGTGGAGTCCACCCTCTTCTTGCAGTACTTGTGGATCTTCCTCAGTCACTCGGCTGGGGGGTTCTGGACCCGACTGAGATCAGGCAGGCCAACTCGGTCGATCGGGAGACACCGGTGGGATCGGTGAGACCAGATGGTCTGGAACCGGATCCTTGATGGGGACGCCAGTGGGCTGGATCTCCTCATCAGGAAACACTAGGACTGGAGTCTGTTCTAAGGAGTCATCGGCCACTGTCGGTGACAAAGGGTTGATCATGTCAAGAATGATATCGACCTCATCAGCCACTTCCTCAGTCATTTGGCCAGACAGAAGGTCCGTAAAGCGTGCGGCCGAGGAGGCGATCTCGACCGAGGTTGAGACCGCATGCTCCTGGGACTGAGACCTCTCTCAGTCCCAAGATCTCCTTTGAGATGAAGATGGGTCTTTTTGTTTCTTTTGAGAGCGGAAGGAGTGCAAGCCCGTGGGCACCTCACCCCGGTTGGGGAGAGACTAGCACAACTCCTTGAACGTACCTGTAAAGGTGGAACCTAGGTTCAGTGGGACAAAAGCTTCCCGATTGCGCAAGCTAAGTGACTTCTTCCTTAAATGCCTATACATGCCTCAGCTGCTCGGTGGAGCCAGCGTCCACAAAACCCCACCTAGCCTCCTTGGACTTCATCAGAGGTTCCTTTCTCCAGTCTCCCAGTTTCAGGCGTGCCCTGTGGTTGTCCAGGACATTGGGATGGAAGGCCAAGCAGTAACTGCAGGACGAGGTGTCATGGCCGACACCCAGGCAGTAGACGCTTGAGAGATGGGGATCGGTGTGCAACATCTTTTGGCCGCAAGGACACTGGCGAAATCCCGGAGAAGATTTCTCCTCCATGATCGATGCTGCAAAAGTGCGATCGTTAACTCGAACGAGTTTTAATTTCGGTAAAACCGAAGAATTGAAAGCCAGGGTCTACGAAATGCGAGAGCCCGAGGGAGGCAACCTGCATCTTCCAGCAGAAAGGAAGATCTGGTGTCATGGGGTGGAGCACAGAAATATACCACCCAGGTGGGTGGGAGGAGCCAGCTTGAAGACTTCCGGCAGATTTAAAGAGGAAAAGGACAATGCCAATGAGTGTGGATGAACAACATAGCCACGCTCCTAGGATACAAATTTCCACAGTAAACAGACCATCAAGACCCAGTATGGGATCTAATCTGGTTTGTATCATTTGCCAAAGGGGAGAGATTTTTTCACAGGACCATAGGATGTGCAAAATATTCCCTTCTTCCTTGCCACCCCTGGAACAAATAGGGGAGGGAAGACGACCCATTCTGGCTAGCTTGACTGGCGTATAGTACATATCGTTGAGAATATGGTACTGGGTGAGCCTAAGTTTATCCTGGATATTATATATGTAGAGGTCCTTTCATAACTGTGCCCAATTGAGGGAGTTGTCGGGCACTAGAGAATCCCAGACCTTGGAGCCCGTTAGGGGATCTGGGTGAGAGACAGACAGAAGATAAGAACAGATGCAGGCGATTCCGTGAGGAGCATTAGCTATCTCGGAGAACTGATACATGACAGGGTGAACCAGTAGGGGTTTGGTCCTTGTTCCAAAAAGTTCAGCTATTAGGTGTCGCAGCTGAAAAACTTTTAAAGATGTGGAGATGACTTATGTTAAATTTAAAAAGAATGTCAGGAGAGGGGAGAAGGGAGTCCTAGCCGTAGAAGTCCGTAACCTTGGCATCCCGTAACTGGGATAGCTACCCTGGAGAAAGAGATTTATCCCCAATCTTGATGATAGGGTTAGAGATTGTTGGCTGGGATAGTTCCTTGGAAAGTGGGATCTTTAAAGAGAAGCAGAACTGAGAGAAGATTCTAATAGAAGTTCCAATTGCCGAATCCTTGATGGGGGGTCGGCAGGGTTTTCCATGGTAAGTATAATATGTTAGAGGGAAGAAGATTGTGTTGTTGCATAATTTGATTTTCTGTTTGTAGCCAGAGAGATATAGTCACCTTTAAGTACAGAGAGCCATCGACTACACTTAGAGAAATGGCTGGCCCAGTAATAAAGAAGAAAATTTGGGAGGCAGAGGCCACCAAACTCTCTGGGAAGGCTCAAATTAAGGAAGGAGTGTCTGGGGGATTTGTGTAGCCAAATGAAGTTAGATACGAGAGAGTGGATATGTTGGAAAAAGGAAAGGGGAAGCCATATGTTCAGCATATTCAGAGAATAAAAGAGCCGGGGAAGAATGTTCATTTTAATGATGCTGATTCGACCCCATAGACAGAGTGGAAGAGACTCCCATCTCAGGAGGTCCTGTTGGATGCTATCTACCAAGTCATCCAGGATTAGTTTCTTGACTAGAGAAGGGTCGGTGGATAGACATATACCTAAGTATCTGATAGAATTAGCAGACCATTTCATGCCAAACTGAGTGAAATCCACCTTATAAGTGAAGTGGTTAAAAGGAAAAATTTCAGTTTTACTAAGGTTTAACTTATAATTTGATAGAAGGCTGAACTGGGATATAACCGTCAAGACACAGGTGAGTGAAGTGGAGGGGTGGTCTAAATGCAGTAAGATTTCATCCGTGTATATGGATAGCGTGTGTTCAACACCTCTTATCGGGATTCGGCATATCTGGGGAGTTGTCTTAAGATATCTCAGAAGAAGTTCCAGGTATAGGTTAAAAAGGAAGGGTGACAAAGGGCAGCCATGTCTTGTGCCTGTAAAGAGGGGAAAGCGAGAGGAAAAAACCCTGTTGCAATATATCCTGGCTGAGGGAGATGAATAGATCACTTTTAGCCAGCTCAGGAACTTGGTGGGGGGAACCCATTTTCTGCAGGGTTGACCATAGAAAGCTCCACTCCACCCTGTCGAAGGCTTTCTCCGCATCAAGGGATACTAAGGCCATGGGGGAGTGAGAGGATTGAGCTACCTGAAGAATATGATCTAATTTACGTAGGTGGTCTGCTGAAGACCTGCCTGGGACAAACCCAACTTGTTCTGAGCAAAGCAGGTGGACCCAGACTTTCCTTATTCTAACAGCCAAAATTTTAGTGAGAATCTTGATGTCACTATTCAAGAGAGAGCTAGGTCAGTAGCTCGCATGGGAGGGGCGCCAGCCCCTTAAGATTTTTGGTTTCATGGGTCCTAGCCCATGAGTCCCATTAGTGTGAATGAGTGGTGGAGACTTTTAGTCCAGGAAGATCGTCGGTTCCTCAGCAGTTACCAGAAACCGAGAGAAACCACTAAATAAAGACTTTTTAAACTAAATAAACTAGTGCTAACTCAAAAAACAGAAAGTAAAGGCAGCAGATGAAATAAATATGAAGGTTACTTGTTCTTTCCTTGAAGTAACAATGAAAAAACACTGTGAAATTCACGACTGTGAGAAGAGATGTCCGAAGTGTCTTGACTTCGCAGGCAGAGAATGAAATCTGAGGCATAATAGAATGCAGCAATTAGTAAGGGCAGCATTTGAATAGTGGCACGAGCCAGTGATGGGTTCCATCATTTACATATGTTCCATTCTCCGGGCAGTTCTACTCTGAAGGCTGACTGCAAGAGTTAGGAATATTGAAGAATTCCTGGGGTTAGAATCCTGTCGACAGTTGCCATTCTGGGCCTGGCATAGAAGCAGGAACCAAGAATGGGAGTGTCAAAGGCAATGACGATGACTATATGAAGGCACTGATGGAGCAGGCAGCAGTCACTGAAACAACTCTGACATTGTCTGGTACAGCCTCTGAGTGTCGATGGACCCTGAAGTGGTCGCCGATAGCAGAGCCGTCAACAGGACTGTGCCCGACAGCAGAATAGGCTGCAAGTCCCTCGGTGGGGCAGAACAGCCAATGCTGGACCCAGACCTTGGTGTCTCAGAGACAGTCCTGGGGGGACCTGTCTATTTGTAGACTTACCCCATCTAATAGGTGTGCAGTAATGGTCTGGAGAAGCATCCTTATCCTTCCAGTGCTTGTCCTTTTCAGAATGGTGGTGTTTTTCCGCTAATTTCAAAGACTTGTTCTTTTTCCAACTGTTCAGTGACATGTGCTGTTGATCACGGAGACTGAAAAGCCGATGGGGAACTGGGAACAGAGGTAGGTGATGACAGTGAAGTCACCTTTGCCGTAATCTGTTTCTCCATCTCTTGAAGCTTTATAAAAACCTCTAAAGTCTTCTTGCAACATTGTCTGATTGCCTGGTTAAAGCTCAGGCAAGATGAGCAGACTAACATCATGGTTTGTACCAAGGCAACGGATGCATATGGAATGGTCATCATCTTTATAAAACTTATCATCGCCGCAACGGCAGTAATGGTTATCTTTCGGCAGTGGCATAAAAAAGTTTAAAAATTCAACAACATTTTTTCAGTAGCAGTGGACCAATGAGCCGTTGAAAGCAGGAGAAAGAACTGAGGCATGTTGGGGATGCCCATGTTATATAGGCAACAATGAGATGTGTCACGGATGGCCCTACCCTGCAAAAAATTAAAATTATGTACCTACCGTAATTCTCGATCTTCTTGGACAAAATCTCCACTACTCATTCACACTACTGATGGGACTATGCTGGAGGTACTAGGACCCAGCGGGAGCCAAAAATCTTCAGGAGGGCTGGCATCAAAGTAGGGCCGCAAGCCCAGCTCTTGCCGTATAGGCCACCTTGGCGTCAACCCTCCAACCGCCTCAGTACCTTTTTTAAGGAGGTGCAGCATAAACTAACCTATGTCGGACATAAGACAGTCCAAATGACCCGTAAAAGAAGAGTCAACACTACAGAGTCTTCACAGCCCAGCCATCGAGGGGGTGGAGATCAAAACAGGTGAGTGAGCTCGGGGATGGAGGGTGGACGTGTGAATGAGTGGTGGAGACTTCCTTCAAGAAGATCAAGAATTACAGTAAGTACGTAATTTTCATATCTTCCTGGACATAAAGTCTCCACCACTCATTCACACTGATGGGAGAGTACTGAGCTAAAATCATCCCCTGAGAAGGGCGGCTGGAGAGAGGAGCTCACTCAGGACAGAAGTCCATTTAGGACTGTCCTGCCGAAGGACGGATGCTGTCTGAAATGGACATGTAAAGTGTAGTGCTTCACAAAGGTGTACACAGAGCTCCAAGCAGCCGCATTGCAAATGTCTGTAGGGTCACGTTTCAGATTTCTGCCAGAGAAGCCGCGACTGCCCTGGTAGAATGAGCATATACTCTGCCTTCCAGTTTAACCTGTGTCATGGAGTAGCACTGGTGAAGCTATGCCACTAGCCATGCTGAAATACATCTGATAGCAACAGGCTGACCCAGCCAGGCCATGCTGATGGATACAAATAGCTGCTTTGATTTGCGGATCTCTTTAGTTCTGCCTATGTAGAACTGCAAAACCCTTTTAACATCCAGAGAATGTAGTGTACACTCTCTCTCATTCTGGAGGTTCGCAAAGTAGGTCAGAAGAACCAAGGGCTGGTTCAGATGGAATTCTGAGACTACTTTGGGAAGAAACCTAGGGTGAGTTCTGAGAACCATCTTGTCCTTGTGAAATACAGTACACGGTGGGTCTGTGACCAGCACATGTATTTCAGACACACTGTGAGTGGAGGTCATGGCTACAAGGAAGGCAGCTTTTCCAGGTCAGGAACTTCAGCTCACATGCTGCTAGAGGCTCGAAAGGTTTATGGGTGAGGATGTCTAGCACAAGGTTAATGTCCCAAGCGGCTACCAGTGTTTTGATTGGTGGCCCAGTGTGAAGTATACCTTTAAGGAACCTCTTAACCAAGGGCAACTGAGCCAGACACACACAGTGTACAGGCTCATGGTACGCTGAGATTGTGTAGAAATGAACCTTCACGGTCGAGTATTGCAGCCCTGCATTTGACAGGTCTAGTAGATACCCCAGGATTTTGTTAGGTGGGCAAGAGAACGGGTCCAGGAAGGACTTTGCACACTAGATGGAGAAACGTTTTCACTTTGCCGTGTAAGTCTTCCTGGTAGCCAGCTAGTGTGTTGCTAGGAGAATGTCTGAGACCCTACATGAAACGTCAGAGCTACTCACTTCTATCTCCTCAGGAGCCATGCGTGGAGATGAGGGGAATCTCAGGTTGGAATGTACCACTGGGCCTTGGGTCAGCAGGTTCATTTGAAGTGGAAGATGTCTCGGTGGAGTTTCCAATGATCTTTTGATCAGTAGGAACCAAATCTGACAAAGCTAGAATGGGGCAATGAGGATCATTCTGCCCCTTGTGTCTCCAGATTGAAGAGCAGCCTCTGAACTTAAGGGAAAGGAGGAAATGCGTACAGAAAGCGTTTTGTCCACAGCAGTCTGAATGCATCCTGACAGAAAGGGCCAGGTTCTGGATTTCTGGAGCAGAACAGAGGTTTGATGTGCCCCATTCTTCGAAGAGCGACTCCATGATGTTTGTGTCAAGAGACCACTCGTGAGGATCCGCTTCCATTCTGCTGAGAAGATCTGCTAGATCGTTCTGCACTCCCGGAGGGTAGACTGCTTGGATCAAGCTTCGTGCTCCAGGCACCATTCCCACACTCTTACTGCTTCCCTGCACAGGGGGTAAATGTGTGCCCCACCCTGCTTGTTGATGTAATACATCACTGCTTTGTTGTCCGTTTGAAGAAGAATGATTTTGCGACAGACAATGTCCTTCAGAGCTCAGACTGCATACAAGACAGCTTTCATTTCCAGGACATTTATGTGGAGTTGAGATTTGTCCTGAGTCCATCGACCTTGGGTGTGGAGATATGAAAATTACGTACCTACCGTAATTCTGATCTTTCTGTGTATCTTCACCATTCATCACAGATGGGTCATCTGGCGGGTCAGGACCCAGGGAGGATTTTTTTTTTTAAAAGGTGGATGGAGCTGACACACCACCAGGCGCCCGCGGAGGCCGACATACTGCGTGGCGCTCGAGGGTTGGCTGTTAGGCTGTGTCGACTCGCTGCCTACCAGTTCTGACCGTGGAGAGGTAAGAGGAAGGGATGGAGAGTGGGACAAGATAGTCCAAGGGACAGAAAAAGAAAAGATGACTGAACTAAAGGAGAAATAACGACTGAGAGGACAGCAAAGAGAGGTTAGACTAAGGGGATTGGTAGGGGCCCCAATCTCTGGAGGCGGAAGAAGGGAGGGTAGGGAGGGAGAATTTAGGAGAGAGGAGAGGTATTAAGGTATCCAGACCTTGTCCGTCCTGGATTGTATAGGAACTGCAGGGAGTAGCAAAGCCTCTGCCAGAATTCAAGGCACAGAATAACTGGCAAATACCCCAGAAGCAGAGTCGGCTATTCTGGAGGAAGGACAGGGTACAGGGATTTAGTACTCTCTCAGGAAAAGATGTTTGGCGGAGAAAAAAAAAGGTTTTTTTTGGAGAAATAGTTGGATGGAAACCAGAAGGAGAACAGAAGGAGGGCAACTACCAACTCCCACCCCATCGGGGTGGAGACAAAGTAGTAGAGAAGGAGTGCCGCTCGAGCTGTCTACTCTTCATTGGAAAATACCCCCCTGTGTGTCCCTACTTTACCCCGCTCCTAAGGAGGAGAGGGGGAGCCACAGAGAGGAAGGGGGACCCAGAGACTGAGGCCCCAGGGGGATGGTGGGTGGAGTTGTGATGAATGGTGAAGATACACAGAAAGATCAGAATTACGGTAGGTACGTAATTTTCATATCTTATCTGTGTCAATCTTCACCATTCATCACAGATGGGTGAGTACCAAGCCCCCCTGAAGGGGGTTGTTTCTTTTACACCCTAAGGGACAAAGTCCCTTAGCCCTCAGTGGGTGACCCACTAAGGGGGCGAACCTGCCAGGCCTGGAGAGGCCCGAGAGTGGAAAGAGAGAGACGGGGTTCCCCCAGAGGGGGAAGGAAGTTGCCCCAACAAGCGCCGTCTCACTCTATGGGAGAAAAGGTAGGTTCCCTGGTGGGCGGAGCTAATCACCCTAAGCCGGGCCAAGGGTGACAACCGGGAAAGACGCAGCCATGCCGATCTCCTAGTGCAGATCGCTGTCCCTACGACCCTGGTAGCTACCTCATTGGCGTCATAAGATGCCCTCGCTTGGTGCCTGCTAGCTCCAGGCCACGTGCAGAGGCGCAATGGCTTGTCTGATTTGCTCAGAGTCAGGCAGCGAGGCTAGAGCTGACCTAGCCTGGACCACAAGAACCTGTTGTAGGCTGCATAGTGGGCCTGATGAGCAGAAATGAGAGAGGAGTAACCGTGCGAGCAGAAGGTCCTCCTCCCCAAAATCAAAATCTGAGGAGTCTTGATCTGGGGCCGGTCACGGTGGAAGGGTGTGAAAGCCCATCAGGAGTATCCAAGTCGTCAAGCCAGACTGTGGATGAGGCATGGAACCTGGAGACTCGGGGAGCACAATACCTCTGGCTGAGGTCCCTTGGGGTGGGAACCCGGAAGGGCCTCTGCCAGAAGCATAGCAACGCCTCCCGAAGGGAGCTGGCCAGGGTGGCACCACAAGGGTGGCCTCGCCAAATCGCCTAGAAAGGCATCGCGTGCTCAGGATTGCTGATAGAGGAGGGTGAAAGGTGCAAGTCCTCCAACATCCTCCACGAGGGAACGCTGATACTCCGAGAGATCAGCAGCCGGAGAGATGTGGACAGAAGGTTCTCTCCCCTGAAGAGGGGATGAGGAGCTGGAGGGTCACCATGTGTTCAGAGGTGTCTGCACAGGGAGGTTGAAAACCTGGCTGTCCATTGCCCTAAGTAAGCAGGAACTGGGCAGCCACAGCTCTGAACTGCTCCCAGGTGAGAGGGCCGCTAGGACCGAGGATGCCTGGGGCGCGAAGAAAATGTGGCAGAGGGATAGGGGCAGAGCCGAGAAGAGAGTCTGCTGACCTCCGCCAGGGCTAGGAGGCGGACCGTGAGCACCCGAGGAGGGTGCCCAGAACCCCACAGCGAGCTGTACAACCACATTGGTACTGCCTTGTGCGCGGAAGAATCCCTCGAGGTGGGTGACTGGGGCGTAAGGTCCAGAAGGACGGTCCCTGCCTCAAAGAATGGGACTCCTCAAGGGACCCGAGGGGAAGGGTGGAAATCTGCACTAGGGCTCCATCCAGGGCCCGAGTGGACCCCAGAAAAGGGCCGACGCGGCGACCCCACACCCCTCGCCCCTCAGAGTCCGAAAGAGTCCTCCTCCTCGAGAGGGCCAGCCTAGGTAGCTGGCATCTCTGGGCAGCCCCTGAAGGGGAGACCCAGGGAGCAGTACCCTCCCCTCCTGCAGGCTTCTCGATGGGTCCCAAAGTCGGGCGATCAAGACACACCACTGGTGGGGTTACCACCACCGAGAGGTCGATGAAACCCCCAAGACCAGGCTGCAGAGCTATGGTGGCACGCACCACTGCCTGCTGGTCAGCACCACTGACCCTAGTCTTGGTGGCCACCGGCCTCTCCTCAGTAGGGGGCTGGCTCCGACTCGTCGACGAGACCACAGTGCTGCCCATGTCCGCAGCCAACCCGGGGGGGGTAACTGCGTCGACTCGGACTCGACTCCGGCGAGTGGAGAGTCCGAGCTCCAGCCAAACCGTAGGAGGGCGGGCAGAACTAACCTTGCCACCGGGCCTGGAAGCCACTGCTGTGCCCGAGTCGGCGCCCGCGCCCTCCGCAACCCCGCGTGTGGGACCTGCAGGAGGCACGGCGCCAGCCCAGCCAGAGGTCCAGTGCCAGGGCCAGTAGCAGCACCATCCAATCCACCGGCACCGGGAGCGGCACCAAGGACAGGGATGGCGCCGACAACAGCCCCGGTGGCACCCTCGGCGCCGACGTCACCTGGCCCCACACACGCCACGGCGGCACCGAGGCCATAGCGCTGACGGCGGCGAAGGCAGACCAGGCGCCCGACCAGCTCCTTGGCGCCCGCGAAGTCGGCGCCGAGGCGTGGGCCGAACGCCACAGGCGGCACCGACAGAGGTCGAAGGCCCCCGGCGCTGAGCCGAACCGCGGCGCCATGCTCAGCCTCGGCGCCCGAGCGGCACCGGCGGGCGAGACATGGCGAAGGACAGCGTTGGATCTGGTCTCACAGGCGTCGCGAACAGTGTCAGTGCAGCGAATGGCGTCGACTGAGCCCACCGGCGCCGGCGACAGTGGACGCGGCAGCCCCGCCAGGGCCACTGCACCAGCAGAATGGGCGCCGACCGGCCAGCGTCAAGGATGGCACCGACCGGACGCTTCGAGCAGCGGGGAGCGACTTGCGAGGAGCCTTCACCCCTGAAGGGGCGGTGCCATGGCCGGCCTCCCGCCGCTCCGGGAGGCGGACGGGCCTCCCTGCGCCACGGGAGGAGCCTCGGCGATGGCCAGGCTACAAGTAGCCAAGGCTCCTCCTCTCGGTCCGTATAGAACCGGGAGGGGACCCGGAGGAAGGGTCAAGAAGGCGCAGCTTGGCACGGCACCAGACCCTACCCCAGTCGTGAGCTCGCCCCACTTTCAACCGCTGTTCGAGGACCCGGCGGTCCATGGAGAAGCAGGTGTCCGCAGAGAGTCCATGTTGTGAAGTGGGCCATTACGCAGACGCAGTCGTGCTGGTTGGTGACGGAGAATTTTCGGCCGCATGGGCACCGACGCATGGGGGGCCGACCCGTCTTCGAAGACTTCTTGCCCTCCGACCGAGACATGACCTACGGAAAAAAACACCAAAATAGACTCGATGTCGCAAAATTCAAATAAAAAGGAAAGATGTTACCGGGCGACGTCGAGTGGAGGCAGAACACAGAACCGGTAGGTAACCGACGGACTGAAACGCCGAAGGCGAAGGACTGAAACAGGCTAAATTCTTCCTGAAGCTTCCGAGGCGGCCTCGGCGGGAGGCGAAGAACTGGTAGGCAGGCGGGTCGACACAGCCTAACAGCCAACCCTCGAGGCGCCCGCGAGGTCGTCGGCCTCGAGGCGCGGCGCCCGATGGTGTGTCACGCTCCGCCTGTTCCCTTTAAAAAAAAAAGCTCCTGGGTCCTGACCTCCGCCAGATAACCCATCTGTGATGAATGGTGAAGACTGACACAGATAAGATCTTGACAGTGAGCTCCCCATCCGAGTAGGGATGCATCCATGATGATGGAGCTCTATGATTCCAGTGGGGCAAAGGGAAAACCTTTCAGAAGGTTGTCCTCTTGAGTCCACCAGGTGAGTGACCATCTTAGAGATTCAGTCACCTTGATGTGAAAGGACTGGGAGGGGGTGTGTGGTCAGGGACCACTGAGTACTAAGCATCCACTGAGTAGTCCTCATGTGAAGACGAGCCAGGAGCACAGTGAACACTGATGATGCCATGAGATCTAGCATTTGCTGCATCGAGAGAGCTCAGACTGAGTTGCTCTCTCTGATGAAGTGAGCCATCTGAAGGATGTCGTTCCTCCTGTCCTCTGGAAGAAAAGCTCTTGCATTGGAGGTATCCAGAAGGGCTCCTATGAAGAGGAACTGTTGGGAGGGTTGTAGCTGCGATTTCCCAGATTCAACAGAACTGCCATGGATGTGAGGAACTTGGAAGCTGTAGTCACAGCTTCCTGCATCTCTTGTCGGAGGGACTTGCTGGTAGCCAGTCGTCCAGATATGGGAACACTTGAATTCAGAGTCTCCTGAGATGCGCTGCAAGTACTGCAAAACACTTTGTAAAGACTCGAGGTGCCGAGGATAGCTCAAAGGGCAGGACCCTGAATTGGTAGTGTTGACCCGACGCCACAAATTGGAGATACCTGTGGTGGTTTGGGTGTACGAGAACATGTTGGTAGGCATCCTGCATGTCCAGGGAGGCCAGCCAACTGTTTTGATAGATCAGTGGTAAAAGTGTACCAAGTGAGATCATCTTGAATTTCTCCTTGTAAAGGAATTTGTTTAACTTCCTTAGATCGCGAATAGGGCGCATGCTGCCTGTTTTCTTTGGAACTAGGAAGTAATGGGAGCAGAAACTCGTGTTTTGTTGATCCTGTGGAACTACTTCTATTGCCCTGTTATTCAGAAGGTCTTGAATCTCAGAGGCAAGAAGGTCTGACTGAGTGACAGACAGCTTGAGTTGTCGTTAGGGTGGATGATCCAGAGGGGGTTCCGAAAAATTTAGGGAGTAACCCTCGCAGATTATCCTGAGCACCCTTTTGTCCGCAGTGACTGACCTCCATTGGTCGTAAAACTGAGTCAGACGCCCTCAAACTGCAAAAGAAGAGTCCCCCTCAGACAGCTGAGGTGGGACTTGGGCCGGAATCTCAGAGGGTGGCACTAGGTGCTTTTGGGCCCTGTGCCTTCTGCTGAATTTTCTTTTGCAGCTGAGGGGCTCAATTCTTGTTGAAACCCCCTCTGCCTTTGCTACAAAAGGACTGGTGGTTATGAAACTGCTGACGGTTCCCGCCCCGCTGGGGGGGCAGCAGGGGTCAGTCTGGCAGTCTTAATGGCAGTCCTAGTTTTCTGAGTGGCCTCCAGTGCTTGCTCCACTTGTGGGCCAAACAGGTGAACTGCATCAAATGGTAAATTCATGACTCTCTGTTAAGCATCATTAGTAAACCCAGAGGTCCATAACCAAGAGTGGCGTCAGGTGCAGATCCCTGCCAATGCTGCCCTAGAGGCAGTGTCAAAAGCATCCATAGCAGCCTTAAGCTGCTGGTTATTGGACTTGATGCCTCTAGTAACAGTCTGAAGTAGCATGCGACTCTAGAAGAGCTTCAATTAATATTTTCAGTGAATGCCAGAGGGTATACTCATATTATGAGAAGAAACCCTGATAGCTAGCAATACTCATTCTTAGGGTAACAGCGGCGAAGACTCGCTTTCAAAGAGTGTCGATCTTACAGGATTCCTTATTTACTGGACGAGCTGTAGATTCCTGAGGGAGTAAAGCTTTGTCATTTTCTACCAGGACTACAATGGCATCCGCAAAGGCTTGGGAGGCTAGAATTGGTCAATCCTTGAGGGAAGCATACTTCCAATCTATGGACTTGGCCATGGAAGGAATGAGTGCCAGATTATGCCACATCATCTGTGAGAGAGTCTCAAAAGAGGGCTGTACCGGAGGACTCTATTCCACAGGGATTTCTGGAACATGCAGATACTGAAGGCGCAAGAGCTTCCCTGGATCCACCTCCAACGTCTAGAGAGAGAGAGAGAGAGAGAGAGGGTGGAGTTCATGTTCTTCAGTAGAGATTTAAAGGACAGGTCCTTGACCAAAGGCTCTGCTGAAGTAGAGGGCTTACTTTCCACTCCAAAGGAAGAATCCTCATCAAAGTTGTCTCCTAATTGTAGATCAGGATCAGGCTCAACATCATCTTCTACTAGTCCAGGAGGAATAGTATAACGAGGAAAGAGCGCCGGAGGGGGTGCTCCTCGAATCGGAGTCGAGAAACCCACCAGGAACGGCACTGGACACGGTGCCACGGATGTCGCCAGGACAGGAGTCAAAGGCAGCACCGCAGCCAACGCTGCAAGGGCGCTTGGAGACCCCAACCCAAACTCTGGGGCACCCATGGATGAAGATCTGAAGACCTGAGAAGGAGAAAGTGGTACCTGTGCTGGCCCCTGCGCCGCAACCATGCGAGGGGGAAAAGCACAACAGCGCGGTTTCAACAGCATCAAAGGGGGTGTCGCGCGACAAGGCTGACCCAACCGTCCTACCCGTGGGTTTGAAGCTCCTAGGATCGATCCCATCAGCTCAGAAAGTCAGGACAACTGCCGAACCTACTGTTTCAGAAGAGGGCCCAATGATGAAACTGCTCACCGGAGGACCCCCCCAGGGAGCGGGGAGGGACTGCGGAGTTGAAGATGCCAGTCACCGGGGACAGAGGCTGAAGGAGATCCTGACGGAGTTGGAGTCTGCCTCCTGTCCCCTGCAACCGATGTGCAGACCAACCAGAGTGTGACCTCGTGCGGTACTGTTTCTTCTTTGACCGGTGGGACGAAGAAGAACTCAACGCTGAGCGGTGCTGGGTTCTCGACGAAGGCAGGGAATGGGCCTACTTCTCTTTGTGCATTCGGGAGGATTGCCCCGCCCCCACCCCCAAAGCACTGGTCTGCCCATAGTCTGACAACATCCTCTGTAGAGGGCGGCAGACTGGACCCAGCCCTGCTGGAAATAAAGCTTTCATGCGAAGTCTTCCTACCGTCACCAGCCCCATTCATGGTCGACTCCGTCGAAGGCGGGCTGAAGAAGACTTCTCTGTCCTTTCTCGATGAAAAACTTTTTCTTTTTTAATTAAAAAACTAAGAATATACTAAACATCAAATCAATACTGAGCGACTATGCTGCTGTCGTATAGACGGCGGGGAAAAAAGGAACTGCTTCAGTTGGAGGGTCGACATCAAGGTAGCCTATACGGCACGAGCGGGGCTCGCAGCGTTGCTTCCTCGCAGCCCTACCTCGGTGCTGGCCCTCCTGAAGATTTTTGGCTCCTGCTGAGTCCTCGTGCCTCCAGCGTAGTCCCATCAGTGTGAATGAGTGTTGGAGATGCCTACAGTTTCATAATGTGGCTCAACAGACAGAGATATCATTGAAGAAAATCACAGAATTTGTCGGCAGAAAAGGACCGCTTGGCCCACCCAATCTGCCCAAATGTTCCCTGCCTATTTTTTCTTCACAGACCGCATCTGGCCCCTGGTGATCCTCTGCACTCCCTCCCTCTTTTCTAATATACCTCTATGTTTATCCCATGCATGCTTGAAGCCTGCCACCATTCCAGCCTCCACCACTTCTGCTGGCAGTCTGTTCCAGTTGTCTACAACCTTTTACGTGAAGAAATATTTCCCCACATATATGTATTTGTTTTATTCGTTGTTAACCAAGTAAGGCCAACTAGGCATAGGTGCCTGTTTTCACGGGTGACACGGGAGCACTAAGGAGGTTAAGTGACTTGCTCAGAGTCGCACAGTATTCAAGTGGAGGTTGTGGGAATCAAATGCAAGTGTGCCTGCTGGATGTACCAAGCTCATTCTGTCTTGAACACCCCTCCCAGCTTCATCACACGCACCCCCTGGTCTTGACGCTCATCCTCATTTGAAACAGACTCCCCACCTGCACCTGTTTACCCCTTCGAGGTACTTATAGGTTATGATCACATCACCCTTCCCTCTCCTTTCTTCCAGGGTGTACATGTTGAGATCCCTCAGTTTATCCTCATACGACTTCCCGTACAAACCCTGCACCATATTAGTTTCCCTCCTCTGGACCGCCTCCTCTCTATGTCCATTCTAAAGTGTGGTCTCCAAAACTGGACACAGCACTCCAGGTGAGTGCAGCAGGGAGCAATACAGTGGCAATACCACCTCCCTCCTCTTGCTGGAGATACCCCGGCCTATGCACCCCAGAATCCCACTAACCCCGCCCACTGCCTTGCTACACTGCCCTGCCAAGTTTGAGATCCTCTGATATGATAACCCCAAGGTCCCTTTCCTGTTTCATGATGGTCAGTATTCTCCCCCATACTCGGCACCGGGGTTCCTATGCCCTCAGTGCCTGATTTTGCAACTTTTGGCAATGAACCCCAATTACCATGTTTTTGATTCCTCGAGTTTCCCAAGATCCCTGCACATTTTCTCCACCCTGTCCTGAGTGTCCACTCTATTAAAGATTTTGGTGTCATCTGCAAAAAGGCATACCTTCCCCCTGAGTTCTTCTGGAATGTCCCTCATGAAGACATTGAAGAGGACTTGTCCCACTACCAAGCCAAGAGGTACCCTGCTGGTCACACTCCCATCCTTAGAGTGAATGCCATTAACCACCACCCTCTGTCTCTTATCCACTAACCAGTTTCTAACCCAATTAACCACTTCGGATCCCACCCCTAGGCTGGTCAACTTCCATGTCAGCCTCCTGTGAGGCAGAGTGTTGAAGGCCTTACTAAAGTCCAGACAGGCCATGTCCACTGCCATCCCCTGACCTATTACCCAGTCAAAGAAATCCCATGGATCCATGCTGGTTGTTGTCTTGCAGCCCACTGGATTCTAGATGTTCAACCAGTCTTTCTTTCAATAGAGTTTCCCTTGATCTACCCACCACTGAAGCTTGACTGGCCTGTAACTGCTACCTTTTCCTGCTGCAGCTCTTATGTAGAGGGACCAGGTCAACCCTTTTCCAGTCCTCCAGAACTATGCTTGTTTCCAGTGAACTGCTGAACAAGGCTGTCAACAGGGCAGCTAGCACCTCCCTGAGTTCTTTTAGTATGCTGGGGTGTATCCCATCTGCTCTTCCAGCCTTATCCACCTTCAGTGTTGCAAGTTCTTTCAGGACTCTTTCCTCTGAAAGTGGACTTGTGAAGACTGAGCAGAAGTACCTGTTTAAGATGTCAGCTTTTCCTTGGTCCCCCCCTTCTGTGCAGTCTCCCCCTTCCGCCCTTCTGATCCTCACTATCCCTTCCCTTGCTTTCTTCTTCTCACTTATGTACCTGAAAAAAGTCATAGCCCCTTTACAGACCCTTCTGGCAATCCTTTCTTTTGTCTGCACCTTTGTGCCCCTATTCACCTTGCCTGCTTCCTTCTGCTTGGCTTGGCATACCTCCCTGTCCTCTTCCCTCTGTGCTTCATTGTTCCTCTTGAATGCCACCTCTTTTTCTTTCCCCATCACTCTTGCCATTGCCTTGGAAAACAATACTGGTCTCCTTTTCCTTCTGCTTACTTCCTGCATGAACAGGCTGGATGCCCTAATTATATCCTCCTTTATTCTACCCCACTGTGTCTCTACTCATCCCAGGCAATCCCCACAACCCTTAGAGGCAATTTCTGAGGCAGTCTCCCATTTCTTTAAAATCTGCCCACCTTAAGTCCAGGACCTTTGTCCTTGCGTGGCTTACCTCTGCTGCTGTCCTTATGTTGAACCACACCAGGTCCAACACTGCCCCCGTCCCTGGCAAGTTCTTGGACTAGCTGCCAGAGAAAAGCCTTTGTAGGGAGTCAAGTATGGGCCTTCTCCTTGCCAAAGCTCCAGCTGGAAGGTTCCAATCCACATATGGCAGATTGAAGTCTCCAATTATCAGCACCTCTCCCTTACTTGCCATCCTGATGATGGCTTTCCCAGTGCCCTATCCATCTCCTCACTTTGGTGTTGGAGGTCTGTACGCTAGACCAGTATGGACAGTGGTTCAAGCACTTATCTCCAGGATGACCCACAGAACTTCCAGCCCTTCCTCCTCTTGGTGCCCCGTACCTCTGTGGCCTTATTTCCCCTCCTTCATATATAATGCAACCCCTTCTCTCTGTCCTGTCTTTCCTAAACAGAGAGTAGCCCGGTATAGCTAAATCCCAGTCATGGTGCTCAGTGCACCATGCTTCTTTATGGCCACTATATCCAGGTTAGTCTCCATCATGATAGCCTCCAAGTCTCGAATGTTGTTTCCAAGACGCCTTGTGTTAACACTTATGGCCCTCCACACCACCTCCCACCACTGTCTGATACCTTGCATCTCCCTTCCTTTCTCGCCTATGCTGTCACCTGAAGCCCCCTCTGATTCAATTCTCCCCATTTTGTTTTCCCCATTCGTGGTCTTCACAGTATTGTGGGAGACAAGTAAGCCACTCCATGATGACAACTGTACAGTAATTAGTAACACAAATATAGGGGCTATTTTTTATAATGGGACTATAATATTTAAGCACATCAGTGCCTTGGACAGGGTTTAACAGTTTAACTTCTTAACATCTTACCATTTTCATCTACAGCAAGTACACTTGCTCCCTTTCCTAATAGTTCTTGTACGACCACCGTTAATCCATTGCGTGCAGCAACATGCAGCGGCCTGAAAAACAAGGAGATGATTTTCAGTACAACAAACAAGAAGTGTAGTGAATTTTTCTTCTATAGTGTCATTTTTTTAAACTCTTTCTGTCTCTGGTAATTCTGGGAGTTCTGCAAATGACCTTCTACAGCCTTACCACTTGTTTTCCCAAAAAGGGTAACCAAAGTCCACCTATCCCAAGCAGCCCACCATCTACCGCTTCTAAGCCTTTCTGACTTATGTTCACAGTGAGGCCTGACTTAATTCAGTTTGTGGTCAGGTACAGGATCTAGTACAGGAGGGTTGGAGTGGCCTCGAGGGGAGTGGATTAAGTGTCAGCAAAGTGTGGGCATCATCTGCCTGAGGCCCTCCCTTTTCCACCCTGTATCCTTGTATGATTAGGATGCAGTGCATCTACAGTCACTGCTGACTGTCCCACCCTCCTGAAGAGTGCACCAAGCTGCTCCGCCACCTATGGTCATGCAGGAGGTGGTAAGCTAAGAAAAAATTACTCACCATAGTAATGTTGCTCCTTCTAATGGAGTCTTGCTGTATTCTGACTATATGCAGTTAGCCCCAGCACTTGAACTGCTCCGGAGAGTAAAGGGTTAACTCTATGCAAAGGCATAGGACGTTGAGCTCGAGTTCGGTTTTCAAACCTCTGTCTGTGGTACTCTGAAGTGTAACCATCAGATACTTAAGAGTACTAAACTAACTAACTCAAAGAATAAATTGTTTCAAAAATGTTGTGCCAAATGGCAAAACAAGGTTTTAGGGTCAAAAGACTCAAGTTGAGAAAACCCCAAAAGAACCCAACAGGTAGTGATTTACCAAAAATGCTTAATAAACAAACTAAAAGAAACCCCCTAGGAGATGGAGGCATGTCCAGGTTACCTCTGGGGTGCAGCACAGTGCCTGCCCCACCACATCCCAAAACTACTAGGTTCCAGAAGGGGAGGGAGGTCAGAATACAGCAAGACTCCATTAGAAGAAACAACATTACTACGGTGAGTAAATTTTTCTTCAAACAACATGAAGTCTTGCTGTATTCTGACTATATGCAGACTACCAATCAGTACCCCCTTGGAGGAGGGAGGGAGTTACAGAACCTATTTTGGGAACAAGCTCTGTAGCACAGCCGTGCCAAACCTAGCATCACTTCGTGACTGGATGTCCAAAGAGTAATGCTTGGTAAAAGTGTGAACAGATTTCCAGGTAGCTGCTTTGCATATGTCCACTAAAGGTATATCTCTAACTGCTGCAACCGAAGCAGCTGTACCTCTGGTAGAATGAGCCCTCAGGCATGAAGAAGTTTCCTTCCCAAGTTTAGAATAGCAGAACTGAATAAAAGAGACAATCCACCCGGCAACAGACCTCTTGGTAGCAGGTTTGCCCTTTCCCAATTCACCATAAGCAAGAAACAACTGATAGCAGTCCTTTTCATGGGCCTTAGTATGCTCAATATAGTAACTAAGAGCCCTTTTTACATCAAGACTGTGTAACCTCCTCTCCCCAGAGGAGGAATGATCAGTGAAAAACACAGGCAATGACAGACTGGTTCAGATGAAAGTCTGACACCACCTTGGGAAGAAACTTTCTATTGATGTGGAGGACCACCTTATCCCTATGAAAGGAAATGAAATTAGGTTCCACTGATAAGGCCTGTAGTTCACAGATTCTCCTGACAGAGGTAATGGCCACCAGGAACATAGTTTTCCAAGTCAAGTATTTCAGCTCAGCTGAAGACAAAGGTTCAAAAGGGGGCTGCATAAGCTGAGCAATACAGATGTTCATATCCCAAGAAGGGGTAGGCTACCTAAAGGGAGGACTGACATGAACCAAACCTTTGAAGAATTTCTTGAAAACTGGATGGGAAGCTAGGGAGGAGCCCTTACAAGCAGAAAGGAAGGCAGACACAGCTGCCAAATGTACCTTGAGAGTAGTAGGCCAGAGGCCTAAACTGTTAAGATACACTAAATAGTCCAACACAGTGGCAATATCAGCCAGTTCTGGCTTAGTATGCCTTCTGGAACACCAAAACCCAAACCTTTTCCATTTGGAGTTGTAAGTCTTCCTGTAGCAGGTTTCCTGCTAACTTTTAAAATATCCAGGACTGACTGGGAGAGATGCAAACTTGCATATTTTAGCTCTTCAAGAGCCAGGTCTTCAGCCTAAGAGTCTGAAGGCTGAGATACAGAATCCTCCCCTGAGAGGAGGTGAGGAAATTGTGTTGTCTGGGAAGACACAAGGGCAGTGTTACTGACGGTGACAACAGTAGAGGATACCAAGACTATCTGGCCCAATCTGGATCCACCAGGATCACCTTGCAAGGTTGAGACCTGATTTTTATTAGGACCCTGAATATCAGGGGAAAAGGAGGAAATGCATATAGAAACTTGCTGGTTCAATTCAGTAGCAGAGCATCCTGAGGGGATAGGACGCAGAAGGAGTGGTCTGCAACAATAAAGAGGAAGTTGACGATTGTCCAGGGGTGCAAAGAGAGCTACCTCTGGAGTGCTCCATCTCTTGAAAATGACTTGAAGAACTGGAGGGTTCAGGGTCCATTCGTGATGACTCTGAGAAATCCTGCTGAGAGCATCTGCAAGAATGTGTTCCTTCCCTGGGAGATGCACAGCCATCAGGGAAGCCTGAAGGGAATAAGCTAGAGACCATACTTTCATGGCCTCTGTGCATAAGGCCAAGGACCGAGAGCCTCCCTGCTTGTTGATGTACCACATGGTTGTGGTATTGTCTGTCCTGATCTGCACCACTTTCCCCTGAACCACAGTTGAGAATGTCTGAAATTCTAGAAAGACAGCTCGCAATTTGAGAAGATTTATGTGTAGAAGGGACTCCTGGTGTGACCAGGTTCCCGGAGCTGTAAGATGATCTAGGTGGGCTCCCCAGCCCAGCAGGGAGGCATCTGTGGTGAGAGTCACAGAAGGGACTTGACTGATAAAGGGAATCCCTTGTCGAAGATTTCTTCCTCCAGGTACCACTGGAGGGCCTGGACTAAGGTTTGAGAGTCTGGAACCAGTTTGGAGAGAGGGTCCTTTTTCTGAGACCAGTAGGATCTGAGATGAAACTGAATATCGCTCATCAGAAATCTTGCTCCCTGAACTACTGCTGTGGAAGCTGCCATGTGGCCCAGCAGTTGTAGAAAGTGTCTGGCTGGACAAGACACTACAGGACGAAAAGAGGAGGCCAGAGTGACCAATGACTGAACCCTTGAGAGAGGGAGAGACACCCTTGCCTGAACAGTATCTATTTCCACCCCTATGAAGGTGAGAAGTTGGGCTGGCTCCAGAACAGACTTCTCTAGATTTAGAATGAAACCCAAGGATTCTAGAAGTTTTTGGGTGACCTCTAAGGATGACTTGACTTGGTCTGAGGACAGGCCCACTAAGAGCCAGTTGTCCAGGTATGGAAACAGAAGGATGCCCTGCCTTTCTGAGGAATGCCACCACTACTGCAAGACACTTGGTGAACACCCTTGGAGCAGATATTAGGCTGAAGGGCACTGCCCTGAATTGATAATGGCCTGAGGGCAACTCGAACCTGAGGTACTTTCTGTGGGAATGTCTGATAGGTATGTGGAGGTCCAGGGAGGCTCGCCAGTCTCCTGGTCTCAGAGAGGGAAGAATTACTCCCAGAGCCACCATTTTGAACTTTGGTTTTGTTAAATGTTTGTTCAGATACCTTAAATCTAAGATGGGTCACCACTCCCCTGTCTTTTTTGGGGTTAGGAAGTATCTGGAATACAGTCCTTTTCCCCCTGTGACAAAGAGGTACCTTCTCTATTGCTTGCAAAAGCAGAAGAGAGGAGACTTCTGCCTCTAAGACCTTTGTCTCCAAGGGAGAGGGAGGACTGAAGGACCTTGCTCTCATTCTTGGGAACCTTTTGAAACTGAGAGCAAGTCCCTGGCTCACTACTTCCAGGACTCATTTGTCTGAAGTAATAGACTCCCAGGCCTGGGAGTAGTGAGCCAGCCTGCCCCCTACTGGGATTGGGGAGGCGACCCTGACTGACACCTCAGGATGTCTGCTTGGCAGGGGGGCTTAGACTGAGTAGCTGATGGGGGTCCTAGTCACCCCACGTCTACCTCTTCCCCTAAAGAACCCCCTCTGCTGGAAAGGAGGAGGAGGCCTGCTCCTAAACTGCTGCCTCTGAGGGGTAGTCTTCTTTTCTTTGGCTGCAGCACTCCTATAGGTGGTCCTGTATTCATCCATTTTTTTCATATAATTCTCCATTTGATCCTCAAAGAGAGAGAATTACCAGTTGCAGGAAAATCCATGGTCTTAGCCTGAGTATCCAGTGAGAGGTTGGTACACCTAAGCCAAGCAAATCTCCTCATGGAGATAGATGTAGCCATGACCCTGGAATGAACATCATTAGAATTAACAGCAGCGTGGAATTGCACTTTAGATGCTTCTATACCATTTGCAGCCACCTGCTCCAGCTCCTTGGCTAGCTGGGGCATTCTTAGCTAGTTCCAGAACCGTATCCCACATAGATTTCTGGTACCTAGCTGTATATGCCATATAGTTAGATTGTCTGAGTCCCAAACAGGATGCCAAGTACTGCTTTCTGCCATGGCATCCACTTTCCTGGAATCCTTGTTTGGGGGGGGTGAGATCCCAAGGGAAGATTAGTCATGTCACAGGCTGTAGCTTGTACTACCCCAACATGGCTGCTACGATTGGTAAGGAATTCCGTCCCAGGACCTGACAAAGAATATCTCCTGTCCATTCTCTTCTCCACAGGGGGTATGGATGTAGGAAATTGTAAAATGTTTTGTGTCTGTTTCCCCAAGGATTTGTGTAAGGGGACAGACACCCTTTTTGACTCTGGTACATCCATCATTTCTAAATAGTCAGGTTCTTCCTGATCCTGTTCAGCCTCTTCCAGAGGAAGCTGAAGAGTCTCAGCCACTTTCTTGTAAAACAAGAAATGGGAATGGGACTCAGAAAGCCTGGGAGGAGAAACCTGAGAGGGCCTATCTGGGGGAGATGTCAGGCTCTACCAGCCTATCAAGGCCCTCATCCTCTTTATCACAATCTTCCTCCTCCTCCCAATCGCCCTCATAATAAGCTTCAGGATCCATGTCTGAAGCAGACATTTCCGACTGAACCGGTCTGCTTTGAACCGAAACCGGACAAAGCGAATGAACTATGGAAATCGCTTTCGCTATCCTCAGCGGTCGGACCATGGGAAGCCAGATCTGAACTGGCTGATTTTCTTTTTCTTTTACTTGGAACCAATTCCGCAGAATTGGCTCTCTGTTTGCCCGAAGAGGTATCGCCCAGGTCAGTGGGCACCTCTTCAGGTTCGGTCGCAACCGAACCAGGCTGGCCATCCGGGTAAGCAGACTTCTCGGCCTCCCTACTCAAACGTTTTTCCAGAGTGGCTTTGGGAAAAGTTTTTGCATATTTGGCAGTCTTTTTTGAGGTGGTCAAACTCCAGACAGTACACACATACGAGGTGAGGGTTGGCCTTGGCAAAGGCCTCCTTACACTCGGTACAGTGCTGAAACCCAGTGGGCCCGGTTTTCTTTTTGGGTTTCTCAGACATGCCTTCAACTTAAAGTCATCCAAAATAGCGGTTAAGCCAGGCGTCTACAAACTTATCTGTTCCAACCGTATCACGGGTCACTTAAAAAAATCCTAAAAGTCAGATTTTTTTTTTTAGGAACCGATAAGTATCGGAGAAACCACACAATTAACAAATTATACAGAAACAGAATAGGTTTTGGTTCCACACCGGACTGACCGGTAAGAAACAGAAAAAAAAACAATTTCTTGAGGAAAAACACCAGAACCTACAACTACCACTTACTGGTACCGAGATAGAGGAAAGAATACCGAAATTCTTGAAGAAACTGCTTGAAAAACCTACCGATTCGTACTGTAACCGAACTGAAGCGCAGGAGGGATCTCCGGAGCGACTTCACAATTAGGCAGAGTAAAGAATCTGACAGTTACACTTCAGTGTACCACAGGCAGGTTTGAAAACCGAACTCGAACTCAACGTTTTATGCCTTTGCATAGAGTTAACCCTTTACGCTCCGGAGAACTTCAAGTGCTGGGGCTAACTGCACATAGTCAGAATACAGCAAGACTTCGTGTTGTTTGAAGCAATGGGTGCTGCAACCCTCTTTCCCTGGAAAGTGTCCTCTGGGATATTTGATCCTCCTTCTCCATCTGGTCTGAAGTGATTTCCCAGACTCAGAGCATGAACTTGGTGTGCTGGTATGGCACACAACTCCCCAGCTGCTCCACTATCAAAGGCTGGCAAACCATACTGACATTATACCTTCTATTGTTCTCCTAATTAGCCCCTTCCAGTACGCATAGAGACCTTCACCGGTGGTCACAGGCTGCAACACCACTGTAGGCTGCTCTATGGTGGAGTTCTGCTAGTGCCAATCATAGAAAGAAACATAGAATTTTGCAGACAGAAAAAGACCCTTGGTCCGAGTCTGTCCAGGCTCTAGCACTGGTAAGGCCTATGCAGCGCACCAAACGTGTAGCTCCGCTTTGTTAGTGGAGTGATCCCCACTCAACCCATCTTCTCCCCCTGTCATTTTCACCACACCCATGTGTCTAACGCACCCTTTCTTGAAACCTGTAACAGACTTGATGTTTTTTCCTTGTTTTTTTCTTTTCTATACTGCCCCCCAACCCCCGCCTCTGTCCTCGCCAGTCCCCAGTCACCCACCCACTGTCCCAGGAACTTCTGTGGGGGGGGAGGTGGAGTCCCACATAGATCTAACCCCACGGTGGGGTCAGAGGAGGGAGGCCATCCTCCTCACCCCAAAGCACAATCTAGAACCCCCCCAGGGCCTGTAGGAGGCGCGGGGGCCTGCGGAGACTGGGAATCATCCTTCGGCTGTCATTATTTCCTTGTTTGTGATCCTGCCCTCCTCCTAAACATTGGGCAGCAAGGATTTATTTAACTCCAAAATTTAATTAGCGTTTTGCTCATAAAAGTGCTAAAACATTGTGAAAATGCATAGCACTTGCCTCACTGTGTTTAACAAACGTAACACTTCTAGAAAACCTATATAAATACTTTCTGTACAGTTAGCACTGTCCCAAGAAAAAAAACTGCTAATCAAGTATTTAAAACCCTGGGCATTGCCCTGATATGGCCTCACACACTCTAGTGTGCCCTGTAGGAGAGGCAAGCTCCCAGGTCCACTGCAGGGATTGTTAGAGGAGCAGAACCCAACACCATCCATCCCCGGCTGGGGGCGCTGTAGCGTATCCCCTTGGGGTTGCCCAAGTAGCTTCCTGGGCTCAAGTTAGAACCCAGGTCACTGACGTGGGAGCGCACAATGCTACCTACTGACCATCAGGTAGCCCACAACAGTCTTGATGTTAAACACCTCCCCAGGTAGGCAGTTCCACCTGTCCACCACCCTCTCCATGAAGAAGTATTTCCTCACATTGCTCCTGAATCCCCGCAAACCAGGTTATAATTATGTCTTCTTGTTGAAGACCCTTTGCTTGAACAGTTGGTTGCTGTCAACTCTGTTTATTACCATCAGATATTTGAAATTGTCAATCATATAACCCCTTTCCCTTCTGACCTCTAGTGAGTACATATTATTAGGTCAGCTAGTCTTTCCCTGCTGCCTATTTATCATTTTGGTTGCCCTTCTCTGGACCGATTCTAAGCAGTCCTTGTCCTTTGTTTATCAAGAGGGTTCCAGAAGGAAAAGTTACTTACCATAGTAATATTGTTTCTTCCAAGGGATCTCTCACTGTGTTTACTATTGCAATCAACCTATAGGTCTGAGCTGCCCCAAAGAGTGGAATTTCATGTAAAGTCTGGAATGCAAATTTACATTTCTGCTACATAGTGTCATTCTACGCTGCCCTTCCAACATCAGATTTATTTTGACAGCCAGGAGATAGTGACCATTAAACTTGCTAAACTAACCCTAAACCGGAAATATATAGGAAAAAACCCTCCAAAAGATTGGTCCCACAGGACAAACTATGGCAGGCTAAGGCTGAGTAGTAAACAACAAACTGATTTCAGACAATGCAATAATTAATGCTCAGGCCAAAATTAAGAACAAGAACTGAATCTTAGAAAATGGGTTGGGAAGATCTTGAATCCTGATCAGCTCAGGCCACCCACCACCTGGTCCAGTATCAGGCAACAGAGATCGAGAAATAATGAGTCCCTGTCTCTGCCTGCATTTTTGCCAAGGAAATTACTTGACTTAAATTTAAAATGACCACCATTTTTTTTCTTTTGTTCCTTTAGCAAGTGAGCGAGCCCCCACCCCTACCAGTCATGTTTACTGGGGAAAACAAACTGCCATTATTAAGTTAAATTGTCCCCTTTTCACACACAAAGCAGTCTGGGACAACAGTCGTTCAGCTTTTTTCTTACCGCCAGCAGTGCTTACCCAGTACTTCCAGTCAGTTGTCCCTCCTTGGCCCTAGCTCTCCTTCTCAGTATTGGTGCCAAAAAAAGCCATCAGTGTGATTAATCTTTTTAAACTAAATTTAAATTAGTGCTGCCACAAACACTAGCTTCTCACTTATGCAGCATCACTCCCTCTCTCATGTAACGGTCACTCGGCCATCCCAATCGCTTTCACTTCAATTCCTCAAGACCACATGTACAGATATAAGTATAGAGGGATGAGGGACATGTCCCCCTTTTATTCTGTCCCCTCTGCCATTCTGCCAAGAAATCAAACTCAGACTAATTCTGCAACAGAGTAGTCAAGTCCCCCTGAACTAAGTAAGCACTGCCTGCTGCCACTTGTGTTAATTGTAAATTTCATAGATACATGCTACCACTCAGCTCAGTTGAACGCGAAAGTCTGCCGGTGGTGCGGGGAAGGACAGATTATTTTGTTAAATTGATCAATTTCTGTCTGACATCTCGGCTTCTGCATTGGGTGTGGCAGGGTTAAGTACTTACAGAGGGCAGGAGACAGAGTACATTAGTGCTGGCTCAGGCATATAGGGAGGTGAGTTACCAGTCACAATCTAATTTGAGTGACTGCACAAAACTGAAAAGATATGAAAACAAAAGAGGCTCTTCACAAAGCACATCGGGGGTGGAGGGGGCTTGGCATTGGAGAATAAAGCAGGAAATTAAGATTGGTAATTTTACCAGTTGGGGGATTACATTACCAATAAAATAAATTTTATTCATTTTTATTCTTTTTTTTTTTTAAAGCTGCACTTCTAAGAAATAAGCCTATTCCAGATCTTCACTGCTTCTGTACACAGCTTTGAAGATCTTGTGCTCCCTTGCTTGTTGATGTAATACATGATGGTGGTGGTGAGTGTCTGTCTGGACTTGGACTGACTGACCTTTGACCTGGGGAGTGAAAGACTGAACAGCCAGATAGACAGCCCCAATTTCTAGAAGGTTTATATGCTCCTGAAATCCAGGGGAGACCAAAAGTACAGTTATGTAAGTCCGTAGCGCAACAGTAGATCTTCGAGAGGAGTTCTTGCAGCAGGTAATTCCAACAGAACTAAGGCCGCCAGGCGTTAGGACGCCACAGAAAAAATCTTCTAGCTAGCAGTCTGTGGTGGGGGACCGCCCTCGATGTCAGCTCTGCTCGATGTGATATAAAGGGGGCAGTTCCCCTGCGCCATCTCAGTTCTCCCGCCGGAGACCCGGCTGACAAACAGAATGGGGAACCGAGGAGGGTCTCCCATACACAAAGAGAAGGAAAATAATCTTGTTCCTGTGGGGTTGGAGGGTGGGAAAGCCACCTGCTGCAAGAGCCCCTCTCGAAGATCTACTGCTCTGGTAAGTTCTTACGTAACTGTACTATCTCACTTCGAGGGGGAGCTCTTGCACCAGGTGATACCAATAGGATTGAGTTCCAAACAGTACCCAAAAAGATACCCAGGTCAGAGGGGAGGAGGATAAGCTGATGACTGACAACTGAAAAGTTGGAGTTTTGGAGAGGAGACCCTGAAGGACTGCTAGTCCAAAGCCTGCTCTCCTCCTAGAGGCCACATCTAGACTGTAGTGTCTGATGAAGGTATGGACTGAGTTCCAAGTGGCGGCAGCACAAAGGTCTGCCGAAGATACATTCCGCAGCGAGGCAAAGAACGCTGCCATGCCTCTGGTAGAGTGACCCTTAACCGATCCCAGTAAGGGTTTGTTGTAGTGCTCATAGCAAAAGGTGATGCAATGCACCAACCATCTGGTCAGTGTTTGGTTGGTAACAGGACCCCCTGTTTTTCTATAGGCAAAGGAGACAAACAACTGGTCCGTCTGCTGCACGGAACTGGTTCTGTTGAGGTAATACCCGAGTAGCCTATGTACATCCAGAGTATGCAGCACAGCCTCCCCTTTATTAGACTACTCTGGAAAATAAACTGGAAACTGGATATCCTGGTTCAGGGTAAGTTCAGACACCACCTTCTGTAAAAAGTTAGGGTTCGTACGCAGTTCCACCCTGTCCCTATGGAACACAAGGTAAGGCTCTTTACACATCAGAGCCTGTAGCTCAGAAACTCTCAGAGCAGAAGTAATGGCAACTAAAAATAACGCTTTCCAAGAGAGAAAGCGAAGCCTGCATGTCGCGGCTGGCTCAAAAGGAGGCAGGGTGAGCTTCTCTAAAACAAAAAGAAGATCCTATGGAGGGACAGGATCCCTCCTTGGGGGGGTCTGATGTGCAAGATTCCCCTCAAGAAGGTCTTGCACACATTGAATTGTGCCAGAGTTCTCCCGCTCATCGGTGCACGGTAGGCTGACAAGGCACAGAGGTGTACCTTAATGGACGAGTAGCTGAGGCCCAAGTCCAAAAGATGGAGAAGATACTCCAGCACATATTTCACTGGACAATCCAAGGGGTCCAGAGAACGGGGTGCTGCCCATAAACAAAAATGTTTACACTTCATGGCGTAGGTTGCCCTGGTGGAGGGTTTTCTCAATGCTACTAGGACCTCCACCACTCTGCGTGACACCCCCAATCCTTCCTCAGCTAAGACTGCAGGAACTAGGCATGCAGGTGCCAAGGCTACAGAGCTGGGTGGACAAGCACCCCTTGTTCTTGGGACAGCAAGTGAGAGGAGAGGGACAACTGCACAGGAGGATCCGTGGCCAGTTGCTGCAGCAGTGGACACCAGATCTATCAAGACCAGAGAGGAGCTACCAGAGTTATCCTGGCTTGCTCTGCTTGCAATTTGAGCAAGATTTTCTGAAGGAGGGGGAAAGCAGGGCAGGCATATAGAAACCTCCCTGTCCAGGAGAGGGACAATGCATCTCGCCAGAGAACACCAGGCCCTGGATCTAGCTAGCACAAATTTGGCAGTTTGGCATTGCAAGGGGATGCAAAGAGGTCCAACTCTGGATGACCCCATCTTTTGAAGAGGTCTTCTGCCACTTCTTGTTGCAATTCCCACTCATGATTCAGAGATCGAGAGCGACTTAGCCTGTCAGTGAGAAATGAAAATTACGTACAGTACTTACCGTAATTCTTGATCTTCTTGGACACAATCTCCACCACTCATTCACACTTATGGGACTACGTTGGAGGTGCTAGGACAACGCTGACTTCAAAAATCTTCAGGAGGGCCGGTGCCTGGACAGGACCACGCATGTGGGGCACCATGAGGCTATCCTGCGCCCGTATAGGCTATCTCGGTGTCAACCCTCCAACAGCCTCAGTACCTTTTCGACCAAGGAGGTGCAGCATAACTAACTAAAATAAATAACTTACCTAAACCTCCGGGCCTGTGAAGGCCCAGATGAGCCATGCAAGAGGGGTCAATTGAACAACGTCTTCACAGTTCGAACAACAAGACAGTAAAGACCAAGGAAACAAAAGCGAGTGAGCCCTGGGGATGGTGGGAAGGGCGTGTGAATGAGTGGTGGAGATTGCATCCAGGAAGATCAAGAATTACGGTAAGTACATAATTTCCATATCTTCCTGGACTCAAATCTCCACCATTCATTCACACTTATGAGAGAGCACCATGCTAAAACCAACCCACCCTCAGCAGGGTGGTTGGAGATAGGGCTCACTAAGAACAGAAGTCCAAGGGACTGTCCTGCCAAAAAAAAGAAAGCTGTCTGGAAGGACATCCAGAACATAGTGCTTTACAAAGGTATGCACTGGGCTTCAGCTCACTATCTTGCAGGAGACTGCACAGGACACAGATGAATCTCCGCCAGGAGCCGCCACCACTCTGATAGAGTGGTGTGAAACCGGCCTTACGGACTGGTCTGAGACAAGGATAGCAGTGTTGAAGACATGCTACTAAGCTAGCCGAAAACATCTCAGACAAGGAGTTGATCTAGCTGAGGCATGCTGAAGCTACAAAAATTGCTCAAAGTGTAGCTTTGTTGTTCTGTCGAAGAAAATCGCAGAACCGGCCTAACATTCAGCGAGAGAAGGGAACGCTCCTTTCCCATTTGGAGTTAAGGCAAAAAACAAACTTGATTAATGGTAAGAGCCAGAGGAAAGTCTACTGGTTCAAGCTAGACTGAAGAAGCACAGATGTGTACCCCACTACCAAGTATGGCTGACCTGCGAAAGACAGGTCCAAGAGGCACTTTACCACATTACTTAGTGAACACCGAAAGGTCCAGGTGTGAGAGTTCATCAAATGGAGAAGGGTCTCCATTTAGCAATGTAAGCCTTCCAGGTGGAAGGCCCATACATGACTTACAGGACATCTGCAAAGGTCTGGGAGAACCAGAGTCTACTCACTTCCATTCCGATGAGGAATCGCTCTGCCCCAGTTTGCCTTCAACTTGAGCAGCACTCTCTGAACCAAGGGAAGAGGGGAAAAATTTATAGGAAAACTTGTCCATTGCGATAATGATCCTGACAGAAGACACCAGGGTCTGGATTTCTGAAGCAGAATAGGGGCAGACCTGCGTTAAGAGGGGACGCAGTGAGGACCAGACTAGGGCTGCTCCAGTCGTTGAAGCAACTGTACAATGACTGCAACTGGCACGGCGTGCTCAAGGCACCACCTACCATGGCCTTCCTGTATAGGGGTAGGAAAAAACGCTCCACCTTGCTTCCTAACAAAAGCATCACAATTTTGTCATCTGCCAAAGTGAAATAACTCTGTGACAGAGGGCCTCCCTCACCCTGAGGAAATTAGGGGAGCTCCTAAGAGAAAGAGCTGCTGGGAAGGTGAAACTGACACCTTGCCGGAAAAAGAAAAACCCCTCCTGGAGAAGGGAGAGGAAGCTGAGGCAACTGCTTCCTAAGAGTATAGCCCAGAGCGACTGACACAGAGCCAACATGCAGGAAGCAAAGGTTCGAATACCGAAAACTCCTCAACAAGGACCTACTTGACCTTTAAGGTCGGGAGAGGGAGCATGCCGTCTGTTAGCTTGGAAGCAAGCAAGGAAGTAGGAAATGGAAATGATGTACCTACTGTAATTCTTGATCTTCTTGGATGGAGTCTCCACCACTCATTCACACTGATAGGATCTACGCCGGAGGCACTAGGACCCACCCCGAAGCAAACTTTTTGCAAGAGGGACGGCGCCAGAGATGGCGCCACGAGCCTCGGCTCGTGCGGCAATGACTATCTCAGCGTTGACCCTCCAACCGCTTCAGTACCTTTTTCCCAAGAAGGTGCAGCATAACTAACCTAGACGGATAGCCTAACAAAAACCGGACATAAGACAGTCCGGACGACCCATATAAGAAGGGCCAACAAAGAAGTCTTCACAGACTGAAGATTGAGGGAGTGAAGACCAACAATAGAGTTGAGCTCGGGGGATGGTGGGTGGGCGTGTGAATGAGTGGTGGAGACTCCGTCCAAGAAGATCAAAAATTACGGTAGGTATGTAATTTCCATATCTTCCTGGACATAAAGTCTCCACCAGTCATTCACACTGATGGGAGAGTACTTAGCTAACAATCCCCCGAGAGGGCAGCAGGAGAAACCAACAGCTCACAAATTTAGGACAGAAGTCCATTAAGGATAGTCCTGCCAAACGAAAGATGTTGTCTGGCATGGACATCCAGGGCATAGTGCTTAACAAAAGTATGCAATGAGCTCCAGGTAGCCGCACTGCAAATATCTGCAATAGGCACATTGCGGATTTCTGCCAGGGATGCTGCGACTGCTCTAGTAGAGTGAGCGTACACTCTGCCTTCCAGCTTAACTTTGCGCCATGGAATAACAGTGGAGAAGGCATGCCACTAGCCATGGCGAAATGCATCTGATAGTGACAGGTTGACCCAGCCAGGTCTCGCTGAAGGAAACAAACAATTGTTGAGCTTTGCGAATTCCTTTTGTTCTATCCAAATAGAAATGCAGAGCTCTTTTGACATCTAAAGAATGAAGGGTACGCTCTGCTTCATTTTGGAAGATAGCAAAGTAAGTAGGTAGGACCAAAGGTTGGTTTAGATGGAATTTTGAAACAACCTTAGGGAGAAACTTAGGATAGGTCCTAAGAACTGCTTTGTCCTTAGGAAATGCAGTATGCAGTGGGTCTGTGACCAAAGCATGTATTTCAGAAACCCTGCAGGCCGAGGTGATGGCCACCAGGAAGGCCGTTTTCCAAGTGAGGAATTTCAGCACGCAAGTAGCTAGAGGCTCGAAAGGCTTTCGAGTGAGCATATCTAGCACAAGATTAATGTCCCACGCTGCGACTGGACGTCTGACAGGGGTTCTGGTATGTAGAATACCATTAAGAAACCTCTTAACTACAGGTAACTGAGCCAGAGACAAGGAAAGTACTACTGGCTCATGATAAGCTGAAATGGCACAAAGATGAACTTTGACTGTAGAGTATTGTAGACCTGAATTTGAGAGGTCTAGGAGGTACTCTAGAACTTTTTCCTCCACGGGCCATATAGGACCTGGAGGGGACCCAGAGGAAGGGCCGAGAATCCTTACCTTGGCCCGGTGACTGCGCATTCGACCTCTGAAAGTTGGCGGCGTACGTCCGACCTTCAACGCACCATTCTCAACAACATGGCGGTCCCTCGAGAAGCAAATGTCGCAGTTATCCATATCGTGGTCGGGGCTGAGGCAGGCACAGCAGCAGTCATGCTGGTCCATCACGGAGTAGAGGCGGCCACAGGGGCACCGACACATAGGGGGCCACCCCGCTTTAGATGTCTTCTTGCCCCCTTGGACGAGACATGACTGAATGGAAAATAAACTATAAACAGTACTTGATGCCGCTTAATAAAATGAAAGATCTTACCGGTACTTGAAGCGACATCGAGCAGGGGAGCAGAACCGAGGCAACTGTAAATAGAATGCAGGATCGACGGACTACGGCGCAAAAACTCGTAGTCTCACAGACGAGGTACCACACTCGACGGCGGGAGAGAAAGAACTGGGGCTGGGGTGGAGTCGACAGCAGCTATCGGCCAACCCTCAAGCACCATGTGGAACGTCGGCCTTGAGGGCGGCACCAACTCTGCGTCTACTCCGCCCATGTTGAAAAAAAAAAGTCTCCTGCGGGGTCCTAGCTCTGGCCCTGTACCCACTAGTGACGAATGGTAAAGACCGACACAGATAAGATCTGCACAATGTATTCCAGGTGAGGCCTTACCAGTGATTTGTACAGTGGCATAATTACCTCCCTCTTTCTACTTGTAATTACCTCTTCCTATGTAGCCCAACATACTGTTTGCCTTTAATGCTGCTTTTTCACACTGCTTGGATGTTTTTAGGTCATCTGTTAGAATTACACCCAAATCCCTTTCCTGCCTTGTGGCTTCTAGTTTTACTCCACACAGAAGGTATTAATCACAAGGATTTTTCCTCCCCAGATGCATGACTTTGCACTTTTTGGCACTGAAATTTATTCATCAAGTTTTTGACTGCCTTTCCAGTCTTTGTAGGTCAGCCCTCATCCCTTCCACTCCACCAGGAGTGTCGACCTTATTACATATTTTTGTGTCATCTGTGAACAGACTCACCTTGCCTTCAAGGCCCTCAGATATGTCGCTGATGACAATACTGAAGATAGGCCCTAGTACGGATCACTGAGGCAAACCACTAGTTACCTCCCTCTCCTCTGATAGTTAGCCATTAACCAGTACCCTCGGAGTCCTTCCACTAAGCCAGCTCTGTACCCAGTTTACCACTTTTTGCCCTACTCCTATGCTGCCAAGATTGTTCAACAGTCCGCTATGCAGGACAGAGTCCAAGGCTTTGCTGAAGTCCAAGTTTCAAGTTTATTGCAGGAAAACTCCACTGAGCAAGCTCATTCACAAGGAGGTCCTGTGACATGTAGACTTACACAACATACATACATACATAAATGTAAGCGTCATATAATACAAGCAAGATATACATACAAGGACACCACATGGGATGACCGTAGGTGGTAAACAACTAATGTAACACGGGGTGACAACTTCTAGATAGCATACTGATAATTGAAAACATGGTAACTGGTGTTTGCAATACATACATTTAGGCAGATAGATGATAGGGTGAGCAGAGAAGTATATACGTAGACAGAGCCAAGAGTAGGAAGGGAAAGGATAGCCGGAGTTGGATTGCTGCAGCAAAGGTAGCAGACATAAGTCAGGAGCCGGTGAGTGAAACAGTGTCTTGATATAAATGAAAGTGCAAACAATAAGTAGTTAATATGCACAAAGCAATTATGGTCTTACCAAAGGATGCACATGGCACACATGGGGATAAGAAGGGGATTAATGACAGTTGCAGATATCTTTTATTTTAGCTGAGCTTAGCACTTTATAGAAGTTAATTGAAACTGTGCTAGTTAGTTTCAGCACGGTCTGTAATTGGTTCCAAAAAGAGGGAAGGGCATGCGCAATAGCACGTTTACCAAAGGAGGTCCGTGTCCTCGGAATATCAAGCACAATGAAGTCAGATTTTCTTAGCGAGTATGCACTATGCGAAATACTAATGAGAGATAGCTCGGTAATTTGTGCAGGAGCAGTTTAAGAGTCCATAAACCAGCATGGAGCAGGCGTTTAGTAGTGAGAGATGTCCAGCCAACAGCTACATATAGCTCACAGTGGTGCGAACGGTAAGGGAAGTTGGTAATGAAAAGTAACGCACGGCGATAAAGGATGTCCAATTTACTTCGATTTGCAAGAGTGGTAGAGGAGTAAATTACATCGCCATAGTCGAGAAGGGGGAGAAAAGTGGCCTGGACGAGCTTATTTCGAATTTCACGGGGGAAAAAGAGGCCTATTTTTAAAGAAGAAACCTAATCTGGCTTTAAGCCTTCTAGAGACGTCTTCGATATGGTCATTGAAAGAGAGTTTGTTGTCAATCCAGATGCCCAGATATTTGAATTTGGTGACAACTTCCAGAGGCTCATTTAGCGTGGTAACAATGAAATCTTTGGGCAGGGTATTGAAGGTACCTGTGGCAGCACTACGAGAGAATATCATTGCTTTGGTCCTCTTAGCATTAAGCAGAAGCTTTGCCTTTATTAAATTATGCTCAAGTTGTGCAAAGTCTGCTTGAAGCACTCCCTTGACTTCGGATAGCGATGAGCCAGAGGTATACAGCACAGTGTCATCAGCGAAAAATTGCAGATTGGACGTAGATATGCTGGAATCAAGATCATTAATGTATAATGAAAACAAGATAGGGCCTAGGATGGATCCTTGGAGGACACCTCTAACAACTGGCAGAAACAGCCATCTGCTTTTACTGTTTGGGATCTCCCAGTTAAGTAACTAGAGAACCACTGGGTAGTATGGTATGTGGCACCCAACTTTGCAAGGCAATTGACTAATAGGTTGTGATCAACAGTAACAAAGGCTTTGCTAAGATCCAAAAAGACTGCTCCAGTTACCTTCTTTGCATCTATAGCAGAGATCCAGTCATTGGTTACTTTTGCTAAAGCAGAGATCGTGCTGTGATTTGTCCGGAAGCCAGATTGAGCTGGACTAATGAGAGAGAAGGTTTCCAAGTGAGATTTTAACTGATTGTGGATCAGTTTTTCGAGAACTTTAGAAAGGATAGGCAATATGGAGATAGGCCTGTAGTTATTTACATCACACGGGTCACCAGATTTGAACAGAGGGAGGATATGTGCTGATTTCCAGCAGGACGGCACCGTAGCAGATGTAATGGAAAGACTGAAGATATGGAGAATTGGGGCAGCGAGATGGGCATATCCTAACCTTAGGAAGAAGGGTTCCAAGCCATCACCCCCTGCACTTTTTTTGGTGTCTAAATTAAGGAGAGAATCTTCTATTTCTTTAAAAGTTATCTCGCGCAGTTGGAAAGGGCTAGGTGTGGTGCTAGATATTGGGGGGGGGGGGGTTAGGCTGGCTCACTGCAGAACCAGCATAAGGTGAAGAGTCGAAAGCTAGTCCAGCTGTGGCAAAGTGGGAGTTAAGTTCTTCAAGGATTAAGGACTTGTTTTCCACTATCTTGCCACTTGTGACTATCTTTGTTGGGATGGAAGGGGCCATGGGTAGCCCTTCTATAGATTTAATTGTCCTCCATATTTTATGAGGGTTACCTTTTGCTTGTTCTAGGGTAGAGATGTAATAATTAGCTTTAACAGAACATATACTTTTCACACAGGTATTCCTGGCTGTTTTAAAAGCCTGCTAATCCGAAGATTTCTTAGAATGCCTAGCTTTTGCCCAGAGCTTGTCTCGGGCTATGAGGGCTGCCTTAAGATTTGAGGTGAACCAGGGGTTAGAGTTGTTCTGTACCCTTACTTTGATAAAAGGGGCATGCTTATTTATCAATCTAGTAAGGTTGTCATTAAGGGTGTAAGCTGCCTCATTGACATCTTTGGCTAGGTAAAGGTCTTGCCAACTGATCATGCCCAGGTCAGAAAGGAAGTTTACTGCACTGAACTTGCGAAAAGACTGTTTTGTCAAAAAGATGGGCTGCGGTTGGGCCTTAATTTGAGATCTTATGCAAGCAACAATCCCGTGGTTGCTCATGTCATTGTGAAACACTGCTGAGTGCGATATTTTATGTGGGTGAATGGTTAGTACCACATCTAGGATAGAGCTGTTGGCAGTATTTAGAACGTTATTCCTTGTAGGTTCATTAATTATTTGCCCAAGACCTAGCTCATCGCAAAGGGATTTGAGGCAATGTGATTTAGGTGTCAGCCAATCCATATTTAGATCCCCTAAAAATATTGTTTCAGTTTTTGCATCTGCGAACATGGATTTCAGAAGATTAAGGACTTCATCGCCTCCAGACGGAGGTCTATAACCACCTATAATAGTAATGCATTCAGAAGAGGGGAGATGAAGGTTCAAAGAGATGATCTCAAATTCCTTAGCTAAAGATTTGTAGCTAATATTAGTGACCGAGTACTTAGATTTGGTGTAGATAACCACACCCTCGCCTCTAGAGTCTCTGTCCGCTCTAAATTGTTTGTAACTCTGTAGTGAGATTTGTTGATCAGTATTAGTCTTTTTTAACCAAGACTCAGTAATTATGATAAGGTCAGGGTTAATATGCGCAGCCCAGGCTTGCAGTTGTACAAGTTTTTTAGGCAGGCTTAGAATATTGACCAACATCATCTTAAGTCCTGTGGCCTCTGCAAAATTGATAGGCGAGGTAAGTTGTGTGTGTGTGTGGGGGTTTAGCTCCACATTACCTGAGCAGAGAAGAAGCAGTAATAGAATTTTCTTTAAGGCTTATAAGGATGGAGACGGCTTTTCTTCTTCGAGATCGCCCATAACGTACAGCACAGGAGGTAGCACCACTGTAGTGACAGTTTAACGTGATCAATGTGAGTGCTCGAATAGACATAGGCGAGGGCAGCAGTAAGGGGAGGGTGGTATACCGGGGGGAATAGGCTAGATGGGGAGAGATGGATGAAGTAACGGCTGCACACTAGCCTGTTACGACATAAGGTATTGATAAAGTGTATTGGAGAACTGGTTTGTATTGAAGTACTTCGGGCTGCACTGTATTGTTAGGCACTCTGTACACTAGGAGCAATAATAGCACAGTAAGGAAAGCCATAGTACCAGGATGTGTGGTCTTACAATTGGTATTGGTGAAGTGTTTTCCTGGGCAAGTAGTTGACCCACCTAAGTACACACTTAAAACCCAAAGTGAGATATACGAACAGAAGGGGGAACAAGAAGAACAGGAGCAGATCAGTTTGGTGGCTAAAGCTCAGATAATATTTGCACAGGGACAGGCTTACTGGCCACACTCAGCTACCAGTCATAGGTTGGCAGCAAACAATACTAAGCCAATGAAGCAACAAAGAGTTAGGGAAGGCAGAGCATAAGTGTATTTAAAGGAGGCCTGGGGGAGGTGGTGGGGCCGGGAGGAAAATTTGAGTAAGAGCTAGAGCTCAGAAGTCGAGAGTCAGAGCAGGGAACACTGAAAAAGTCTATAGGAAAGGTGCTCCAATCAGAGCGAAGCAGGCAAGCGGGCGGACCAATCACGATCCCCCTAGAGCAGCGCCGCACCAATCATGGGCGCCCAGGCGTGCTGGCTCTCAAAAGAGGTTTTAGTGGTTGTACCTGTGCGGCAATCCAGATATATTACATCCACAGCGTCGCCCTGATCTACTGTCTTGGTTACCCAGTTGAAGAAATCTATTAGGTTTGCCTGGCATGATCTTCCTGTGGTGAAACCATGCTGTTTTGGGTCCATGCTATCATTTTCTCTGAGAAAGGATATAATCCTTTCCTTAAGTAGGGTTTCCATTGTTTTGCCCACAATTGAGGTCAGGCTTACTGAGCGGTAATTGTCAGCATTTTCCCTACTGCCATTTTTATGAAGTGGGACAACTGTAGCCTTTCTCCAGTCCACAGGAACTTCCCCGACCTCTAGCGAGAGGCTGAACAGTTTGGCCAGTGGTGCCACCAGGTTGTCCCTTAGCTCCTTCGGCATCCTGGCGTGAATTTCACCAGGTCCCATGGCCTTGTCAAACCTAAGTCTTTCTAGTTCCTTCAGGACACTATCCCTTGTGAAAGTTGCCGAATCCATATTGCTGATGTCTGCATTTTTTCTGTCAAGGTGGGACCACAACCTTCTTCCTTAGTAAATACGAAGCAAAGGTATCTGTTAAAGATTTCTGTGTTGTCCTCTGTGCACTCCCCATCTTCCCTCTTAAGTATGACTATACCACCACTGGTCTTCCTTTTCTCCTTGATATATCTATAGAAAGTCTTTTCTCCCTTTTTGACCTCCAAGGCAATAATCTCTTCTGTTTGTGCCTTTGCTGCTCTGATTTGCTTTCCTGCTTCCTTCAGTTTCTTCTTGTGGTCCTCACTGTCAAGTCACAGAGAGTGGAGTCCGGGTGTTTTCCTCGGCTCCGGTCTCCTTGCCATGTGGGGTACCACAGGGCTCTGTGCTTTCCCCCATGTTGTTCGCAGAATATATGCAGCCATTGGGAGGCAGTATTAGGTGGTATGGGTTGAGTTTTCACTGTTACGCAGATGATACTCAACTGTACCTGTCCTTTGTACCCAGACAATATGATGCTGTTACAGTATTTAACAACTGTCTCGCTGAGATTCAGAAATGGATGAGTGCCAGCTGGCTCAGGCTGAATCCAGATAAGACTGAGGTGTTGGTTGTGGACCCAGGTCGCCGGGTGGAGGGATCTTTGGCGGGTCAGCCATTTGGGCTTTGGCTGGGGGGTAACCAGCTGAGGACCTCTGACCATGTGCAAAATCTGGGTGTCTTGCTTGATAGGGGGCTGACACTTCAGACTCAGGTGGCGGCCACCGTCAAGTCCTCTTATCATCATCTGAGGAATGTCGTCTGGATAAAGCACCTGGTACCACCTGATGACGTTCCAACAGTGGTCCACGCCTTGGTGACCTCACGCCTTGATTACTGCAATGTCCTATAACTAGGGCTATCGGGGGTGGACCTCCGTCGCCTACAGCTGGTGCAGAATGCGGCTGCTAGGTTGGTGACAGGTTTATGTTACGTTAGATCTGACCATGTCTGTCCTGAGCTCCACGCTCTGCACTGGCTGCCGGTGCAGTGGAGGATCACCTTCAAGGTCGGATCATTGACCTACAAGGCCCTATACGGACTGGGACTGGGGGACCTGCAAGAGCTCCTTTGCCCCTACCGCTCCCTTCACCCTCTCCGCTCTGCTGACGAGGGATTGCTAGAGATTCCCAGGGTCTGTCTGACAACATTGGGAGCTAGGTCATTTTGTTTTATGGCTCTGACCTTATGGAACTCTTTACCTCATCGGATAAGGGATTGCCCATCCATTGAGGCCTTTAAATCTGCCCTGAAAACTCATTTATTTGAGTTAGCATATGCTGAGATTTAGACTCCTGCTTTGTTTTAAAAATTCTGCTGTATGTTTTAAAACTTTTAAAAGTGTTGATTATATTTTGTTTTTAAACTTTTGTAAAACGATATGATCTATGGTGGAATAGCATTGAAAAAATAAAGTTTGGTTGGTTGGTATGTGTCCTTGTCTTTTTCACATCCTGTTTGCTTCTATCTTTTGAAGCCCATACATTTCTCCCTGATCTTGGTGGCCACTTCCTTGGAGAATCATACGGGTTTTCTTCTTTTCTTAGCTTTACTCACACTTTCCATACATTGTTGTGATGCTCCTATGATAGCTTCCTTTAGAGATGCCCAGTTCTTGTCGACTGCCTCCATCCGTCTTAATTTTGCCAGGTTAAGTCAGAGCTTTTCCCTCATTTCATCAAAATCTGTGCGTCTGAAGTCCAGGACTTTAGTTTTGGTGTGCTTGATTTCTTTTTCCGTTCTAACCTGGAACCATACCATCTGGTGGTAGCTAGACCCTAGGTGGCTCACGACTTCTACCCGAAATGTTGTCACTGTTGGTGAGTAACAGGTTAAGGATGGCTTCCCCCCACTTGTGAGTTCCCTGACAAGCTGTCTTAGGCCTGATAAGTGCAGAGTGTCTAGGAAGTCTTTGCTTCTGGTTGAAGCTGCAGAATGGTTACTCCAATTTATGTCTGGTAAACTGAAGTCACCCACCAATATTACATTACCATTTAATACTCATATTGTAAATGGATTCCAGTATCCCCTTGTCCCCCTTCAAGCTGATTGCTGGGCGTCTGTACAGTACTCCTACCTGAGTAACTGCACCTGTTCTGGCTTCGAGAGTAACCCAAAGAGCCTCGGCTTTAGTGTGAGTGTCCTGGGCCATAGTAGCTTTTGTTCCCTCATTAACATACATTTCCACCCACCCCCTTTTTTGCCAGGTCTGTCCCTTGGAAAAAGGCAGTACCTTGGAATAGCTACCTCCCAGTCATGGTTCTCCTTGAACCATGTCTCTGTGATGGCGACCCAGTCTGGATCAGCCTCTGCAACAATAGCTGTTAGGTCAGCCATTTTGTTTACTAGGCTACGTGCATTTGTGTACATGGCTTTCCAGGCCTGGCTTTCCCCCTCTTTGGGGCCCTACTGCACAATTGAGCCTTTATTAGTATTGTCCTGTGAAGGCAACCTAACCCATTTCCTGCTTCATTCTTTGTTAGTCCCCTCTGATGGGACAAATTTATGGGGATGGGTAGCAGTTTCTGTTTGTGTTTCTACCCTCTCCCCAGTGCCTAGTTTAAATGGTCCACGAAGATGTCGAATTTCTGCCCCAGAGTTTTAACACCTTCCTTAGTCAGGTGCAGGCCATCCTAATGGAAGAAACTCCTATCCCAGAAGTCCCTTCAGTTCCCAGTGAAGAGGTATCCTTTTTCCAGGCACAAGTTTTGGAGACAAACATTCAGCATACATTCATATTTGTCATCGTATCCCTCATTGACAGGAATGGAGAAATGCAACAGCAATGTTGTTGGCGGAGGTCTGTTTCACTCTACTGTATATCAGAGTGTGGCGTCGACAGGGTAGGTATATTAATAGTCCCCGTCAACAGGCCAATGGTGGTTATAGGCAGGCCTGGCAGTAGGTGCTGTATCATATAAGAGAATGATAAGAGTACTGCCTGTGCATTGACACTACATTGAGTAGTGGTTGTGACCACAATAGTGGATGTCCGGTGAGATACCGGCCATAACAGGCCCAACAGTGCTTACGCTAAGCCCCTGACCTTGGTATCTAGTTGACAGTCGGGGGAGGTGATGGGTGCCACCGCCGAAGCGGATGGCATCGTAGGCTGGGACATAGTCGCACTCCTCAGCGGCCACCTGGACCTCGTCAGGGAAGCCTTGTCCCTGTGTTCGTGTTTGTGGCTCTCCAAGGAGGATTTGTCCCCTAAATGGGACTTTGTTGACCCTTGATTCGGTCGATGGGTAGGAAACACAGATTTGCCCTGTAGCTGGCTGTTCTACTACTTCTAAGGTCTGTTTCAAGAGGAATTTTTCCAGTGCCCCTTGCCTGCGTTGCCTGGTAGCGGAGCTGAATCCTTGGCAGATCTCACAGGTTTTCACGCTGTGAGAGAGGCCTAGACAGCATACACATAGTTTGTACACGTTGCCCTTATTGATTTTTTTTCCACAGTTGCAAAACAGAAAAAGCGTTGATGGTTCCTTCGACAGCATACTGGTCATGGAAAATTACCATTTAATTAAATACTTTAAAAAAATGGCGGCTTTGTTACAGCAGTGTTTCCTATATCCGGTCCAACAAGTCTGCTCGACAATGGGAAAAGAACTGAGGAGAGGAGGGGCCACCCATGTTTATGTAGAGCTAGTGGATGACGCCGTCGTGGGTGCCTCCTGGCTTGCAAAGTTTCTGTATGGTCCTACCACTGATGCAGGTATAGTTCCAAAGGTGTGGCCTGATGAGAGAACTCCTCGAAGATCATGGCCTGCGTCTCCTCATAGCCATAGGGATGTAACCTGTGTGAGGCTAGTACACTGATCCAAGGAAGTAAGGAAGTGCACTGCACTCCTCCAGAGACGGCATCTACTCAGTGAGGATAGACTGGATAGTGCCCAGGGCACATGCTGCATACAGCAACCAACAAGGATATACTCTGTAATAATAATAATAAAATTGATTTAGTTAAGCGCCTTTCAAATTTTCAAGGCACTGTACATAAAGCATAAAAACACCATCATCAATGAATACAATAAAACACAACAACAAATATAACAGATAAAATAACCAATTACGGTATAACAGGGAATGCCTTATCCCATAGAAAGGACTTTAAGGCCCTTTTAAAACTGTCCACCATTGTACTCTCTCGGAGCTGATGGGGCAGAGAATTCCAGAGGGAAGGAGCCGCGAAACCGAAGGCACGGGCTCCAGAGGACAGCAACCCCTCGTCAGCCGAGCGAAGCTGTCTCAAAGGGGTGTAGGGCACCAGAAGCTCTTTCAAGTAGTCAGGACCAAGCCTGTGTAGGACTTTGTAGGTCAAAAGACCCACTTTAAAGGTGATCCGCCACTGTATTGGCAGCCAGTGCAGAGTGCGCAGCACTGGGGTGATATGAGACCTTCTTGAAGCCCCAGTCAACAAATGTGCTGCTGCATTCTGCACTAGCTGCAAGCGGTGGATATCAACCCCAGCAAGCCCTAGGTACAGGGAGTTACAGTAATCAAGATGAGATGTCACAAAGGCGTGGACCAAAACCGGCAAATCACCAGGTGGAACCAGGTGCCTAATCCTGGCAATGTTTCTAAGATGAAAAAATGCAGTCCTGACAACTGCAGACACCTGATAACGAAGGGTCAGACCAGTGTCAAGCTCCACACCCAGGTTACGCACCCGTTCAGAGGTAGGGATCTGGTCCACCCCTAGAATTAATCCAGAGGGAGACCCCGCTCCTAACCCCTCAACCCTGCGACCGGGGTCCACCACCATAACCTCGGTCTTTCCTGGATTCAACTTTAAACCACTGGTATTCATCCAGTCTTGGATATCTGCGAGGCAGTTATTCAGCACTGAGATAGCACTAACCTGGTCAGGTGCAAAAGACAGGTAGAGCTGGGTATCATCAGCATAGCAGTGAAACCTCAGCTCATACCGTCTTACAATGTCTCCGAGGGGTAGCATGTATACTAGGAATAACATGGGGGAAGCACCCCGCACGGCAGAGAGAAAGCCCAGGATGAATGTAATCCCGAGACCACTCTCTGCGTTCTCCCCTTGAGGTAAGATGAAAACCATCTGAGGACCACACCTGAAAGTCCGCAAATGGACCTCAGACGTTCGAGCAAAACCCCATGATCCACAGTATCAAAAGCTGATGACAGATCAAGGAGAACCAAAATAGAGCGGTGTCTCCGATCTCTCGCCATCAGATCATTGAGCACCGAACCAGAGCAGTCTCGGTGCTATGCCTCTTACGAAAACCAGACTGGAGAGGTTCGTATAAACTATGGATGGTCAAATGGTTATCCAATTGAGCCGTCACAACTTTTTCAATAACCTTCCCCACAAAAGGGAGGTTAGAGATTGGGCGCTAGTTTGCTAGGTCATCCGGGTCTAAGGAAGCTTTCTTCAGAATGGGAGTCACCACCCCTTCCTTCAGAGAGCTAGGGAAAACTCCCGTCTCTAAAGAGCACCGGATAATCCGAGCAAGGACCGGGCCAATAGACTCACTACAACCCATAATCAGGGAAATAGGACCCGGATCCAAACTACAGCATGTTGGGCGCATCTCACGGACAATCCTCATAGTGTCTATGAAATCCAGTAGATTAAAGGAACTCCAGGAAACTCCGGGCTCTGCGACAAAACATTGATCAAATGCAACAACCTTAGAGTGGGGTCGGGGACACTGCCTCCGAATGTCTTCCACCTTATTCGCAAAGAATCGAGCGATCTCCTCGCAGTCATTCTGCGTAAATACTCAACGGATCTGCCGACAGACTGGGTTGCACAGTCTGTCAACAGTTCTGAAGAGCTGAGCCAGTCGATTCCGAGCGACAGAAATTTCCCTGGATAGGAATTCTGCCTTCTTATGGGAAATTTCTGTTTGGTAGAGCTTATAATGCTCTAGCAAAATAAGATAATTCGACCTCAGAGGCAGTCTTCCATAATGATGCTCCAACCTACGCCCCAACCTCCGCAACCCTCTCAGCGCCCCATCAAACCAAGGGGCAACGGGACGGCGCGGAAGGGGGCGAACACGGGTTGGTGCAATCTGATCAAGAGCAGCCGAGATGGCTCCATTATAGGCCACCACCAGCTGCTCAGGATCAGAGCACAATTCATCAAACAACGAGAGGTCAATAACCGCCATCAGGTCTTCAGGGACAACGTCCCGCAATGGTCGGTACTTGACCAACTCCACAGGGGCCAACCTACCCAAGGGAGCCTCAAAATTGAACCCAACTGAGTAATGATCAGACCAACTGACTGGTTCCACCACCAAATCGGACGCCTCAATCCCCAGGAGGAAAACCAGATCAAGAGAGTGACCTCCTTTGTGAGTAGCTGTGGAAACAACCTGTGAAGCCCAGTGATGTCATCACCTGGAGAAATGTTGACCAAAAGCGAAGATTAGTAAGTCGTTACGCATTGAAATCGGCCAGCACCATCAATCTGGGCGATTCCAAGGCCATGTCGTCGGCAAAATCTGCTATTTCCTACAGGAAAAGCTCCTCATCCCCTGGTGGACGGTAAATGAGAGCAATTCTGCAACCCACACCAGCTACCACAGTACACTCAAATGACCTGGCCTCCTCAACTGGAACACCAGTTAGGCCCAATTCGATCTTAAAACAGATCGCCCCCTCCCGCGATCCAATCTCGGGCGGTGTATAACCGAGAACCCGGCGGGAACAGCGGCCTCTAAAAACAGGGCCGCATCCCCATCCAACCAGGTCTGGGTAATGTAAGCCAGATCTGCCCTTGCGACAAAGTCTGCAATAAGACCAGTCTTATTGCAGACAGATCTGGCATTGCACAACAGGGCCCGGGTTGGACGAGGTTGACGCATTGTCCCAACCACTTGCCCTCCGGAACAGGAGGTGCCCTTGGGTATGGGAACCAGAATGGGACTACCACGCTCCAGAGGCCATTTCGCCCCAGGTCGTCTTCGAGGCTTAACCACCCCTATGGGACAGCACCGCTCACTCCGCTGTCCACAACCCCCCACGCCCCCCCAATTCCTCCTCCCCCTTCGCACAATCCCTAATGCCCGACAACGAAGATAAACATGGACTGGCAAGGGGGACAAGAAAAAGGGGCGGAGGGCATGGAGAGCGGAGGCCGAATAACGAACAACAGGTGGAGCTGGCCAGCACATCAGGATGCTCAAAAGTTAAAACAACAAATAAAATAAATAAAACAACACCACCGTCCACCACTAAAACAAAAAATGAAAAATAAACCAATATTCTAATACAACAACTATTAAATTCAATTAAACTATTTTATATCCACAGGCCCTCTCACGGCCAGGGGACAATAAAATAATAAAGCAAAACTAATAACAAGATAATAAAATAATAAATGAATAAATGGAAGGAATAATTTAAATACCACCCTCCGGAACTCTCTCACCGAACCGGGGAAGGTGGAATATAAGATGGAAACAGGCACTCTCACTGCTAAATTATCCCTCAAAAATAACTAAACAACACATATCCTATAAAATACAGAATAAAATAACATCAGCAAATAGAATTTGAAATACAAAAGACCATCATTCATCATCCACCTAGGCTGGACAGAAAATGAAAACTGCCAGCAGGCCGCAGGAACCGGTCAGTCCAAAAGGATCGGTGGCCCACTACTTCTACTCCAGGGGAGGACAACCCCACGGCCAGCCGCCCCAGGAGTATAGAGGAGGGAAAATTAAGGACTGGCCTTCCAGCCAACCCCACTCCCCTCCACTGTGTGAGACACCAACCCAGGACCACCAGAACAATGCAAGCCAACTAATAAGTAAAGTCAGTTTCTCAAAAATATTTATATAAACAGTAGATATATCCACAGTCACTTATCTTGCAGGATCTCTTCAGGCCACTTCTTAGCACACTGGAAGATCCAACAATACTGGCCCCAGGTCCTTAATACGTCCAGTAAGCCAAAAAATTCCAAACAGAATTTGAGGTTTAAAAGTTCTAGATTTCCAAAGAGAGCCACACATCAAGCCACAGGTTCCAGCCAGTTATTTAGGAGGCAACTACCGGGCTATAATGGTGACCCACCACCACGACTCCAGGCTAAATCAGCCCCCCGACCGACTCCACCGGGAGTCTAGGGGAATAGGGTCAAAAGGCCAGCCCTCCAACAGGCCCTGATCCCAGCCCCTGTGTACGTCACCAACCCTCTAGTGCCTCAAAAAAGCCAACGGGACAGGCTAGGCAAATCAAAGCCACAATTAGAACAGGTCACTGAAGTATGAACATATTGCACAGCACTCCAAACGAATAAACTATAAAATCCTATATAGTCTCCGTAAACTTGACAGTTCAAGAAGAGCGCCCAAAATCCTTAGTAAGTTTATTCCCAGTGAATCCCGTCTCTTCCAGGTCCCACATAAGGTGAACTACTCCTCGAAGAGTACCAGAAAAAGGTCGCGCTAAGGAGGCGAGCACCGCGTGAAGCTCGACGCTGAAAAGCGGCCGCCAAGCCTCCAAACTGCCAAAAAAGCAGCCAAGTTCCCAAAACAGACTAGGACGTCAAGTCAAGCAATGTCCCAAAGTCCCGAAGTCCGGACCAGAAACATCCAACCGCGAACACTAAAAACGCGGATAAGATACAGCAGCAGATAAGTAAATGCCGAAAGGCGAGAAGCAAACAAAGTTTAAACACCTGGCACTCAGTAGCTTCTCCGCGACCCGGGTTTAAGTCCAAGATACAAAAGTGCTTTACAAACGAAATGAGGCCAAATGAGGCCAGAACTTCAAATCCTAAATATAAAACAAAAAACGCTTTAAAACAAACGACAGAAAGTAAAACATAAACACAGTAAGCAGCAGTCCGACGGCTAGCCCAGCGTGGCCGCCATCTTGGATCCGTAGGGGATATATGTACTCCGGACAGGGAAAAGGAGGAAGGGAGGGGAAAAAATGGAGGGATAGTTGCCACCTACTGTTCCATGAAGAAAAAGTAAAATACTCTTTTGGGGAGGGTTGGTTGGGGAGACAGAGGCCCCCCCCAATTCTTTTCTTGGTGAGGGTTGAAAAACTAGGATGCTCAACCCTTTTTTTTAAGTAGCTACCTAAAGGGCCATGTCAGAGGAGATACATTAACACTACCACCAGCACTCACAGGATGAGCTGCCAGAGGCCCTGGCTCACAGATGAGTGGGGTATGGAGAGTGGGAGTTCAAATTAATGGTGAAGATATTCAGGAGAGTCAGCAATTACAGTGAGCATGTCATTTTTATAACTTCCCTGAATCAATCTGCATCAGTGAATCATACATACGGGTCCGAGTAAAGTAATCCTCAGCCATCTGTGTGGGGGAGAACACCTGAGGGTAGGGATGCCTCATGGCTCTGGTGATGCCCGAGAACATTCGGAATCAGATGGGAGGTAAAAGCACCCCCCCCACCAAAGTTCATATCTGACACCATAGGAGAAAAAGTGAAACCCCTGGAACTGGGAATTTAGCACTTTTTCACTGGACCAGAGGTGACAGTCAAGATAGGCAAAGTCATGCTGCTCGCTGAATGCTGACTCTGGTTCCCACTAATCTGGTGGCCACCTCACTGCCATGATAAGATGCCCGTGTCTGGTGCCTCACCAACTCCACGCCCTTGGTAGATAGGCAGATGGCTTGCCCAACTCCAAATGGCAGGTAGGAACTGACCTAGCTGTGCCCACAAGTGCCTGTTATAAACTGCCAGGTAGCACTGATGTGAAAACCTTCCTCCCCAATGTGTCTGTCTGCACAGAATCCATATCAGAAAGTCAGTCATGCACTGAGCAATGAAGCCAGTTGGAGGTCTGCAGGACCTGAATTTCCAAAGTGGCATGAGGTACTGTGCCAGCAGAGCCCATGGATGTGCAGTACTGCTGGTAGACACCCCTGGAGGCTAGAGGTAGAATGAAGGGATGTCTCCAAACTGTCCTGAAGCACTCCTTGAAGGCACTTGGCCAGGGAGGGATGGCGCTGCAGTCATCACTGAAAGCTCCCAGGAGGCTCAGCTGAGAGAAAGTACAGTTGTGTAAGAACTTACCGTAACAGCAGATCTTCGAGAGGAGCTCTTGCAGTAGGCCAGCACCGGTAGGACTTACAGTAAGTCGCCAGGTGCCAGGACCACACACAAACTTTTTAGCTAGCAGTCTACCATAGGGGACCACCCACCGCCGACATCACCTTCTGACGTTGGCCTATCCTATAAAGTCGGGCGGTCCCCCACACCCTCCTCAGTTCTCCAACCGGAGACCCGAAGTGGGTAGCAGAAGAAGAAACTGAGGAGGTTCCCAAGAGCCAAGAAAGGAAAAGGGAAAGCGGAAGACTCGTTCGTATGGAAGAGGATGCAGCTAAGAGAAGGCGGACAGAAAGAAGGGGGAAGGAGAGAGGGAAAATCATGGCTGCTGCAAGAGCTCCTCTTGAAGATCTACTGTTACGGTAAGTTCGTACATAACTGTACTATCTTACTTTGACAAAGCTCTTGCAGCAGGCCAACATCAGTAGGACAGAGTCCCAAGCACTTTCGACAGCACAGAGGAAGTGGCGCCGGGATGAAGAGAGACTGCAGCCAATGGCCTAAGAATGACGACCCTGAAGAATGGCGAGGCCGAAGTTGGCCCTACACTCAGAAGCAATGTCCAGACTATAATGCTTGGTGAAGGTGTGGACAAAACTTCAGCTGGCGGCTGCACAGATGTTCACAGTGGACACAGTTCGGAAACAAGCCATGGAGGCAGCCATATCCCTGGTGGAATGGCCCTTAACTACTCCTGGAAGGTCCTTGTTGTGCTTACAGTAACAAACAATGTAGTTGGCTAACCACTTAGAAAAATACCGTTTGGACACCAGAACGTTCTCTCTCTTAGGGGTGAATGAAAGAAACAAATGATCAGACTTTCTTGAAGTCCTAGTTTGGTGCGTACAGTATCATAAGATTCTATGTACAGCCAAAGTATGGAGCAAAACCTCCCCCTGATTAGGATACTATGGAAGGCAAACAGGTAGGTGGATGGATTGATTCAAAGTAAACTCCGACACCACCTTGGGAAGAAACTTAGGATTAGTACGCAAAGACTCAGACGCCCTGTTTTTGTGAAATACCAACTAAGGCTCCTTACACATTTATTTTTTTATTTATTCACAATTTGGATTTACAACCTTTGAGTCAAAGACTCATTTACAAAGGAACCTCGTCGCAGGGAGGAGAGACAACATTTGGTGGAGCAAAACAGTGGGAACAATACAGGTAAGATACAAAAAGAGCATACAAAGCAAAGCAAATGGACATACAAAGCAATTTCAGCAATACAGTGGAGCACGCAGCTTTCAATGCGTGGTGTACACACTACAAGTAAGCTAATCTAAATAAACTAGTACATATGTAATACTATAAGATCCCTAGAGATACTAGGTGGCGGATACCTGGGGGGGGGTGCAAAGGGGTAGTTGCTAGGGAGAGTGGTGGACCGGGAGGACTACGTCTGTGGACTGGCTCAGGCGGAGCGCTAGGTAAGGCCCTGTCATGGGCATTTGCAGCTCCGAGTGTCAGTGAGGTGTTTGCGTAGGGCGATTTTCAAGGGTCCGGTTTTAGAGATGTTTGTGATGTGAGTGGTGAGGGAATTATACCAGCAGGGGTCTCTGTAGTGGACAGATCTTTGGGCGAGCGAGGTCCTAGCTCTCGGCACCTGGAAGGTGACTTTGGTTGTATTCCGGGTGGTGACTGAGTGGGTGGCCCGTTGTAGGGATGTACTGACTCCTGGAGGGGACAGCCCAAGAAGAGTCTGGAGAACCAGGCCAGAGGGCCAGACGATAAACCAAGATGATGGAGGGAGTCAAGCAACAGGGGGTGACACATAGTATCAAAGGCCTTGGATAGGTCAATGAACACTGCCCCAGCGATCTCCCCAGAGTCAAGTGCAGAGTGTATTTGGTGGGAGAACTCTAATAGGGCTGAAGTGGTGCTGTGTCCAGGACGAAAGCCATGCTGCTCTGGGCATAATATGTTGTACTTGGATAGATAATCCATGAGTTTGGTGGATACTATTTTCTTCAGGGCTTGGGTGGGGGGGGATGGAGATTGGTTGGTAATTGTTTGGTAATGTGCGGTCTCCATTTTTATGAATTGGGGTAATTTCAGCCGATTGGGGTAATTTTTCTTTTACACACAATACACATATAACATACAGTAAAAAACGACTACAAAAACAAACAGACTAACAAATAGATGCAATCGAGTGTGTGTTCCATTATAGACATACAAGCACTAGTAATAACACAAAAAGAGAAAGGGAATCCTATTTCAATCCATTCAAAATACTAAAATGCCATTCAATTTATATTGATATTAGTATTAATATTTATAGATTCAGCCCTGTGCGGAGCATCATACTTTCAGAGACACTCAAGGATGCTAAGAAGGGTGACCATTCTCTCAGGAAAGCCTCCTTCCTGTCCCTAACCATCTGTGTAAGCCTTTCCAATGCCAGGGAGCGTAGGATCATCCTCCGCCACTCAATCACCATAGGCCTAATCCCTGAAACCCAGGTATTCTGGATGCAGTGCCGGGCCAATACAAACAGGACCCTCATCCATCTGGGTAATGGTACCCACTCCTCCCAGCCTCCTACTGCCTCAACCCCAAATAGACATACCAGGGGGTCTCGGGGCAGTTGCCCTCCAGTCATCCGATTTACCTCTTGGCCTACCTCCCCCCAAAACTTGACCAGAACTAGACATGACAAGAAGCAGTGGATATAGGCACCCATCCCCCTGTTACACCTCAGGCACTGCGGAGATACCGCAGGGTGTGCTCTATGCACCACCACTGGGGGCCAATACTGTATATTCTATGCAGAAATTTATAAAAGGCCTTCTTGAACTTATTACATACCATTATCCCCTCGGGCATACCTAAGGCTAATTTCCAGCTCTCCTCCGATATTTGCTGCCCTAGACCCCTCTCCCATAGGGCCTTTGTGGCACCAGTTAAATCTGGCAGGCTTTGCTTACCATGTTTAGCGACCTTCCCTATGAAACCTTTCGGGTCTTTCTTAGCTTGATATACCATCTGCTCCACTATGTTCGGTTGCATCCCTCCCCTATCCCCCTTTCCCAGCTTTCCCACAAACACTCTTACTTGCAGGTATCTAAATAATTGTGATGTCCCTAGCCTCAGGTCCCGTCTAACCCTATCAAATGTGTTGAGCTCTCCTTTCTCTAGTAAGATACCCACACAAGCAACTCCTCTCCTTTCCCATTCCAGGAATCCCCCATCTTCCATCCCAGGCAGAAAAAAGGGGTTCCTAACTATCGGTAATAATACAGTCTCCCTCTGCGCCAATCCTTTCCACCTCCAAAGATGATCCCATGCCTCTAGTGTTTCCCTAACCTGGGGGTACCATTCCCCAACTCCCTATAGGCCCGGAGTCCCTTACTATGCAGGTAGGCCGTGAGTCTCCCTGGGATTCCCCACTGTTCTAGCTCTACCCAACTTGCCACTACCGGCCTATGAACCCAGTCAGTTATCCCTCTAAGCTGCACCGCCATGTAGTACATGCCCAAGTCTGGGAAGCTAAGCCCCCCTTTAGTCCTATCTGACTTGAGTCGTTTTAAACTAATTCTGGGCTTCTTACCCTGCCAAATAAAGTCCGAGAACCCTTTCTCTATTCTTTTCACATCCCCCATCGTTAACCTCACCTGCAACATTTGCATAGGGTATAGGATACGGGGAAGGATGTTCATTTTTATCAGGTTGATCCTCCCTATCCATGAAACAGGGAGTTGCATCCATCTTTTGAGGTCTGCAAGGATCGTCTTAATCATAGGGTGGTAGTTTAACTTGTATAAGTCTTCCCATCTCCGCCCTATCCTTACCCCTAAATACTTAAAGTCAGTCTGAACCACCTTAAATCCCATTCGCTGAACTTCTAGGCCAACATCCAGGAACCCCATAACTTCAGATTTCCTGATATTAATCTTATAGCCTGAAAACCTTGCAAACTTCTCGATGATAGACATCAAATGCCCCATGGACCTATGCAGGTCTCCCAAGAACAGTAGCATATCGTCTGCATATAATGCCACCTTATGCTCCCCCCCTGCCCCACAATTCCTACCCTCCCTTATGTTCAGTATAAGCTGCCACCAGTGGTTCAATCGCGAACAGGAGGGACAGTGGACACCCTGTCTCGCGTGCCTCTCCCTAGCCCAAATTTATCCGACAAGCACCCATTTACTATAACACGTGCATTCGGCCTAAGGTACATAGCTCTAATCCAGCCTATGAAAGAGTCACCCAGACCAAACCGGGCCATCACTTCAAATAGGTAGTCCCATTCCACCCTATCAAACGCTTTTTCAGTGCCCAGGGAGATCACCCCCATTCTCTCTCGGGTTCGGCCTGCCCTCCATATGACATTAAGTAATCTTTGCACATTGTGATAAGACTACCGTCCCCTAATGAACCCGGTCTGGTCTGGGTGAATCAACTCCAGGAGAATATTCTCCAATCTGGTAGCCAAAACCTTGGCCAGAATTTTTAGATCCACGTTAAGCAGTGAGATGGGTCGATAGGCTGTGCAGTCCAGCTCATCTTGTCCTGCCTTATGTATTAAACAGATGTCAGCATCGTAGCATGAGTCAGGTAATACAGGAATCTCCCCCTACCCCCCGCCCCAAACCCCCTACTCAGCACTCCAGCCAACTGACCCCACCAGGATTCTGTAGTACTCGACGGGGAACCCGTCCGGGCCACTGGCCTTACCTTGCTGCAGCTTCTGAATAGCCCTTAGAATTTCCACTCTGGAAACAGGTTGTCCCAGCAGCTCCCTCTGCTCCTCCGTAACCCTCTGTAGGTCACTCCATCCAAAATTTCCCGTATACAGTCCTCCTTCCCAGTGTATTCGGCCCTATATAAAGTACAGTTACGTAAGAACTTACCGTAACAGTAGATCTTCGAGAACAGCTCTTGCAGCAGGTTACACCATTAGGACTGAAGCCGGCGGGCGCCAGGATCGGAGACTTTTCTAGCTAGCTATCTTCAAAGGGACCGCCTCACGCCGCCCGCCTCCGACGTCAGCGTGGTACAAAGGGGGGCGGTCCCGCCAGAATCCCCTAGTTCTCCCACCGAGACTCCCGCCAGAGGTTGCAATGGCGGAGACCGAGGATCCACCGTCAGAAGGCAAAAGGAGTATGAAAACCCTGAGTAGAAGAAATTTCCTTACAAGTGAAAACTGACTCCTCGCTCGCCCAGCCATGCGAAGAAAGCAGCATCCTGCTGTCTGATCATTCAGACTGGCTGGCTGAAATACTCACCATCCTTTCTTCCCTCAATCCTCGGTCCTAGAGGAGAAACTGACGCGAAGACCTCCTCCAAGGGGATACGGTGGGTGGAAGGTACTGCTGAAGAGCTGTTCTCGAAGATCTACTGTTACAGTAAGTTCTTACGTGACTGTACTATCTTACTTGAGGATACAGCTCTTGCAACAGACATCTCAATAGGACTGATTCCCAAGCAGTAAAAACGACCCCTTCACATTGGGAGGAGGAAAGGAAGAAGAAACCGAGGCAGCCGCCCAACCTCGATTCAGGACAGGAGGCCCTGCAGCAGGCCTGGCGAAACCAACCCTTCGCCTAGGCGATATCGAGACTGTAATGCCTGATAAAGGTATGCACAGAGTTCCAAGTAGCTGCAGCGCAAATAGTTGAGGTTGAGACATTCTTGAGGACTGCAAAGAATGGCTACACCCCTAGTAGAATGGCCCAGACGGAACCGGGAGGAGCTTTTATTGGATTGGTAGCAATGAAGATGCATTGCACAAACCAAGCAGGATAAGGATTGCTTAGACACTGGCCGACCTCTCATTCTCTCTGTCTGAAGGACACAAAAATTGCTCCGATGCCGAAAGGACTTAGTTCTATTGAGGTAATACCTCAGGCTGTGGTGAACATCAAGAGTATGGAGCAAAGCCTCTCCTCTATTGGAATAGTTCGGGAAGTAGACCGGAAGGTCAATATCCTGATTTAAGGTCAGAGCTGAAACCACCTTAGGCAAAAACTTAGGATTCGTTCTCAGAGACACTCTGTCTCGGTGAAAAAACAAATAAGGCTCCTTACACATCAGGGCATGAAGCTCAGAAATCCTTCTGGCTGAAGTAACTGCAACTAAAAACAACGTATTCCAAGACAGAAAAGCGTGGCTACTTAATCCGGCTGGCTCAAAGGGAGGGCGTGAGTTGCTCCAAAACAAAGGAGATCCCATGGAGGAATCGGATCCTTAATAGGAGGCCTAAGGTGCAGCCCCTCTCAGGAACTCCAGAAAGCGTCCAGTTGAGCAATGAGTCGGTGGCCCACGGCTGGTGATAGGCGAAATAGCACAAGGTGTACTTTAATAGAGGAGTAGGCTAACCCGAGTGAAAAGGAGGGAGGTAGTCAAGGCTGCCCCACAGGGCAACCTAAAGGAGAAAGGTCAGAGCCCGTGACCAAGACAGAATCTGCGCCATTTCATGGCGTAAAGCGTGAGTAGCGGCTTTCTGGCTGCAGAGAGTACCTCTGCAACCTCCTCGAGACCCGTGTCGCATGATGCGCTCGTCTCCTAGAACCAAGCGTGCAGGTTCAAAGACCGCAGATCCGGATGTAATAGCGAACCTTGTTCCTGAGACAGAAGGTGAGAACTGAGCAGTAGTGGGGGGGTTCCGTGACAGCTGCGCCAGCAATAGGAACCAGATTTGTCTGGGCCAGAATGGGGCCACCAGAATAAACGCGCCCGGCTCCCTGCGCAGTTTGAGCAGAACTCTCTGGATCAACGGGAAAGGAGGAAGGTGAGAGAACCTGTTCTCCCAGGAGATGGATACAGCGGCCTCAGCCAGAAAACTCCAGGCCCTGGATCTAGCGAGCAGAAATTGAGCAGTTTTGCGTTGGATGGGGATGCGAATAAGTCTAACTCTGGAGTTCCCATCGAGAGGAACAGATCCTCTGCTACCTCCTGAAGAAGTTCCCACTCGTGGACTCTGGCCGGGAGGCGACTCAGGCCGTCCATAATCGTGTTGTCCACGCTCGGGAGCGTGGTACCGCGACTAGATTTGCGCCTGTCCGACTACCCAATCCCACACTCTCATGGCCTCCTGCAAGGGTAAGAGTGTCGCCTCCTTGTTTGTTGAGTGGTACATCACCGCCGTGTTGTCCGTCTGAAGCAGGATGGTACACGGTGGGATTAAGGACTGGAAAGCCTGGAGAGCGTAGAGTACCGCTCTCATCTCCAGAACATTTATGTGCAGATGAACTTCCAGCGGACTCCATACGCCCTGAGACTTCACCCCATCTAGGTGAGCTCCCCACCCAAGACCTGGAGCGTCCGTGGTGAGGGTAATCTCCGGGGACGGCGCTGTGAAAGGGACGCCCTTGGAGAGCGACCCGGGGACTAACCACCATTGCCAGTCCTGAATCACTCGTTTTGTAATTCTGACCGGGTGCTGCAGATGGTCTTGCCTCTGGTCCCACTGCGCCTTGAGCATCCACTGCGTTACGCGCATGTGGAGCCGCGCGAGAGGGACCGTGGGAATGGCCGCAGCCATGTGACCGAGCAAGCGAAGGACCAACCTGGCTGGAAGCGGTCTGATTCGGCTGATAGGTCCTCTATACATGGACCTTATGCTCCGGCCTGTCGCCTGGGAGGAAGGCCCTCCCTGGACCGTGTCCAGCACTGCGCCTATGAACTGCAGGTTCTGCGGCGGTACCAAGACCGACTTCTCCTGGTTTATCAAATCCCGGAAGTGATCGAACAGGATCTGAGTGTCCTGGATCACTTGCAGAAGCGCCTCTCTGGAAGCGGCCATGAGAACCAATCGTCGAGTGCAGAGAACACATAGTGGCCCTTTCTCCTTAGAGCAGCTGCCACGACCGCCATGCACTTGGTGAAAACCCTTGGAGGCGGATGACAGTCGAAGGAAGAGCTCGGAGTGTGTGGTGGCTAAGAACCTCGAAGCGCAGGAACCTCTGATCGCCTGAGCTATGGGGATGTGCAGGTAGGCATCCTGCATGTTAAGGACTAAATAAAGCGCCTTGTTTTAGCATGGGAATGAGACCGGAAGGGTCACCATCGAGAGAACCTTTATGGCGACCGACAGGTTGGAGGTCGCTTAAGTCCAGAGTGGACGGAGGTCCCTGTCTTTTGGGAACCAGGAAGAAGTGAGAATAATATCCTTTCCTCTCTGGTCCCTGGGACAGACTGAGATCGCTCCCTTGTCCAAGAGAGCGACCACCTCTTGCCAAATCAGAAGTGCGGTGCTGACCAGTGTCGGGACAGCAGAGGAGGCCTGAGGGTGGGCGTTCTTGAATTCTAAAAGTGGCCTTTGCTGACCAATTGAAGACCACCTGTCGGTAGTTATTGCTTGCCAACCCGATGGGAAGCCGAACGTCGTTCACGACAACGTCCCGTTGATCCTGAGGCGGGGCGGAGAAAGGAGTCGTGCTGTGGCGGCTGGAAGGGCCCGCCAGCTGGGTAACGCTTGGAAGGGCGTTGACCTCTGCCAGCGGGCTGCTTCCCTGGGATCTCGGAAGCCAGAGCCCCTATGCTTGTGGGAGCAGGGCTGTTGCCTCTGAGTCCGCTCACGAAAATGGCCTTGGGTCCTGAAAGGGATCCAGGCCTCGGCGTACATCGCCTGGACTGTCCGGACGCCCTCCAACCTCTTGCAGTTTGGTAATTATATGTTCTGACGGATTACCAAACAACACCTCACCTTCAAAGGTAGCGTCCAAAATGTTCCTCTGGGCGTCTGGGGTGAAACCAGAGACAAAGCCATGAGAGTGTCTCCGAAGGCTACGCCTGGAAGCAGCCGCCCTGGCTGGCGAGTCCACAGAATCATCAGCGGCTCTGAGTACCTGGGTTCACGTCTGAACCCGTCCGGAAGAGCTGAAGCATCTCCTCCTTCTGCTCACCTTCCGGCAGCTTCTCAGCCGCCTCCAGCCCCTGTTCCTACAAAGCGTTCTGGAACTGAACCATGTGGGTGAGATAATTCAGGGACCTGATAGTGCAAGTCGTGGAAGCGTAAGTGCGCCTCCCCAGAGCGTCCAGCTGTTTGGACTCTGGGTCCGGTGGCAGAGCACTCAAATGCTGCGGTCTCTGGGACCCGATCATGAGGAGAGCAGTAATGACCAGGGAGTCAGCCAGAGGTTGTTGAGAATGAGTACTGCTCCCAGCTGGGCCCCTGTACAGTCTATCCGCCTTCTTGACACCGCCGGGAGCTAGTGAGGACGCTTCCACGCCGCCTCAGGACGCCCACAAAGTGCTCACCAAGGGTGGCACCACCACAGGCTTAGGGTCCTTCTGCAAGATACTTTGCCAGGCGTAGCCTTTCAGGGTCAAGTTCCTCTGCTTCCCAACCCATATTTTCTTGGATATGTCTAAGGATATCCATGAAGGATGGATCGTCTGAGGAGACCCTGAGTCTCCACGTGGGTCCGGCGCGAGGAAGCAAGACCGGAGAAAGGAGATCTAGAAGAAAATAAGTAGATCCGAGCCTCCGATGGCCAGGCGACCGGCGTGCGCTCCTGGATCTCTTGGGACTGGGCGACCAAGGACGGCGATCTGAATCGAGGTCTCCTTCTAGAATGTCTGCCCTAGGGAGGAGTCTACAAACTCCCTAGGGGCCAGAATGGCCAGCCGACCTCACAGGTGAAGGTGGGGCCGGGGCCGAAGCCACCGGAGGAGGAGGAGGTGGAGGAGGAAGGACTGGGGGTACCACATCCTTCCTGACAGTAGCCCACCAGTAAGTGAACAGGTCCTTCACCTCGGCCAAGGACAGTCCCGACGTCGGCTCCGAGGACGAGGCCAGGCGTCAGGTCCCGGCGACGGTACCACGGGGATCTCGGGCGGTGGCGAGGGACCCCGGGTAGGCTCTTCGTGGCCGGGAACGCCCGCCTGGACATCGGGCAAGGCCGAATCCTCCTCGATGGGGGACTCCTGTCCGACCGACGTCGGAGGCGAGCCCCCTGCTCAGGCGTCGTGACGTCGGTCCCCACCGGCGTCCGATGCGTTGAAAGAGGCCAATGGCGGCCGACCGACCGGCGTCGGCTCAGAGGAGCAGCTGGCATGCGACCGGCGGTGGTCTGGCGGCGCCGGATCCCCCAGCTTCCTCAGCGGGGTGAGCTCAAGGTCTTCGGGGGAAGAGAGGAAGACCCGGCGTCGGGGCCGAGGCGGGGAGCCCGACTTGTGGTGGTGGTGGTGGCGTTCCCCGACCTACGCCAAGGCCTTTTGGGCTGAAGAGAAGAGGCACGGCCTGGCGGTGAGAGCCTGAGCAGAGTGTGCAGCGGGGGCCGCAGCCGGGAGCAACGAAGGCCTGGTGGGAGAGCGGTCTGAGCGAGACCCGGAGCTCCGGGACTCGGAGGCCCGAACCGGCGACCGGGCGGGATCCCTGGACCTCTTCTTCTTTTCCGCGTGCTGGTGCGTCGAATCCTCCTTGGAGGCCATCGCTCGGAGTTTTCCTCAAGAAGAAAGGCTTGAAGGGCCTTCTGCCGGCAGATCCTGGTGCGGCTGTTGAACCCCTGGCAGAGGGAGCAGGCCTTGGTATCATGGTCCGGCCTAGACACCTGACGACGCTGAGTCGGGTCCTTAAAAGGAATTTGCTTGCCGCAAGCACACTTGGAGGAATGCCCGGTCGGAGAGGACATCAGACGGTTGTCTTGATTGCAGAAGGAAATCTTCCTCAGAAGAATCGAAGAACTCGAAATTTTTTAGAAAACCACGCGACGCGTAGTGAGAACTTTACCGAAGGTCGAAGCATGCACTGTCGACGGGGGGAAAGAACTGGGGATTCTGGCGGGTCTGCCCCCTTTTGTACCACGCCTGACGTCGGAGGCGGGCCGACGTCGGGGGCAGTCCCCGCTGAAGATAGCTAGCTAGAAAAGTCTCCGGGGTCCTGGCGCCTGCCGGCTTCAGTCCTAATGGTGTAACCTGCTGCAAGAGCTGTATCTCAAAGTAAGATCCGCTCATAGAATCTCCTAAAACAGTCTGCTATTTCCCCCACGAGCTAGTGCAGACCCGCCCCTCCACGTCCCTAACCCTCAGTAAGCGTGTTGAGCACCTGCCACCTCTCATCAGCCTCAACAACATGGGCCCTGGCCTGTTGCCCCACTCAAAGACCCTTCTCTGGCAAAAGAACCATGCTTTCCCCGCCTCATCCCTCAGCAACGTGTTGAGAGCTTCCCTAGCCATTATTAGCAGTCTGGGGGCTTCCCTGCCTTCTCCTCCCCCGACCCGCTTCTCCAGCTCCTTCACTTGCCTCTCTAACTCCTCCCTTTTACACCTGTTCTGTTTCTTAATTTTGGCTACATCGGCTGTTATAGCCCCCTCATATAGGCTTTCCCTGCTTCCCAAAAAATAGTACCGGAGATCCCGTGTAGAATTTGTCTCCTCATACAGCTTCCACTGTTCCACTAAATAGTCCCTAAAAGTCTGGTCTTTAATTAGATATGTAGGGAATTTCCAGGTTGGGGGCCTATCTTTAGATACCCTACCCGTCAACTTCATCTTTACCACAGCATGGTCTGAGACGAAGATAGGGCTGTGAGACATCTCCCTTATCCTACCCACCCAGCACCTGGGAAGATAGATATAATCCAGGCGGGACCAGGTCTTATGGGGGTTAGAATAAAAATTATATTCCCACGCACTGGGGTTAACCGCCCTCCAGCCATCTACCAGATCCAAACCTGATACTCCAATCTGTCACTGATTCACAGCCTCTGAGACTCGTCCCTTCCCTTCAGAATGATCCATGTATGCATCCATAGTCCAGTTAAAATCCCCTCCCATGATAAGCCCAGGGAACTGCTCCCTGATTAACAGGCCCAGCAAAGAGGAGTAGAATTGCGGCTCATAAACCGCCGGGGCATATACACAACCAAACGTGAATGTCTCTCTCTGCATCAAGCCCATAACAAAAATATACCTGCCCTCTTTTGGGTCTCGCACCACTCTTTTAACCTCAAAAAGCAGGATTTTATGGAAGAGTATCGCAACACCTCTCTTATGAGAGGAATAGGAGGCGGCATAACAGTTCCCCACCCAGCTCCGCATGCTCTGAATCTGTCAGGTGGGTTTCTTGTAGCAATGCCACCTTCACCCCCTTTAAAGCAGTCAGAAGTGTTGTCCTCTTTACGGGCTTGCTATACCTTTTACATTCCAGGAAATAACATTTAGGTTCACAGCATCAGCCATATACCCCAATACATCCTTTCAATTTCCAGCCTATTTCCACCAACCATTTCACTGTACATATCCATTTTACCAGAGCATTTTTTAAATAGGCTTGCAGAGTGTCTTTGTTTTCCACACCATCGATTGCATCTAAAATTAACACAACTACCTTAACAATAACAATCCTATCTATAATAACATTTTTAACTTTGTGAACTTGATAAACACCCCCCTCCCTAACTCCCCTCCACCCTCCCCCTCCATGCCTACCATACCTCTCACCAACTCGTCCCCCACCCTACCAACACTTATTGCTAATATAGCACAAGTGTTTTTGAAAAACAGACAGAAATATACATCCCTCCACAACTAAGATCGTGTCTCGCTCCCCCACAGCCACCCCACCTCTATTGGTGGTCCCCAGTGGCACAAACAGGGAAAGGAAAAGCAAAAGACACCAATCCATATATCCACCACCCCTGCAGGTCTCCGTTCTGCCTTCCCTCACCCCCACTCCTTTATATTCGGTGACTTATCCCCCTCGTGCAGTCTAAGGTGCCCGAAGCCCTTCCAGTGCCCTCTCTTACACCCAAGAACCAATCAACACCATATCCCCCAACCAGTGTGCCTCCGTGATGATTCCCCAGATTCTACGCCATATGATGCCAAAGCCACCCTGACCCTCTCCTCCTCTCACCTTTGCCTGGTCTTCCCTCCCCCTCCACTCACCCCTGCAGTCCTCGCCCCCTCCAGATCTCCCTCTCTTCCAGCCCAACCTAGCTTCACACCTGTGCATGGATGTTGCCCTTATGCGTGACCGACCGGGACCCAGGAATGGCTGCAATAGTTTGTGGCAGCTTCGGGGGCTGCCTCAGACTCGTGACTGACTGGGATCCAGGGAATGGCTGCAGTAGTTAAGCTTGGGGGAGGGCATCTGCACTTAGGCCCTCGCGACCAACTGGGATCAAGGAATGGCTGCAGTAGTTCGGCCCGGGGGCATCTTGCACTCAGGCCCGCGCAGCCGACCAGGATCCAGGGAATGGCTGCAGTAGTTCGCTTGAGGGGGAGAGGTGATCTGCACTCAGGACCTTGCGACCAACCGGGATCCAAGGAATAATAATAATAATAATAATAATTTTATTTATATAGCGCCTTTCAATATATCAAGGCGCTGAACAAGTTAAAATCATAAATTCACATTTCAATACAAGACATCAAAACATGTAAAAACATAATAAATTACAATCAAATTCCAATCATATTACAATTATCTTAACTATCCAAGAAGGCCATTTTCCATAAATATGATTTAAATTCTTTCTTAAATATCTCCACGGAGGTGCACTCCCGTAACCGGTATGGTAGAGAATTCCAAAGAGTGGGTGCAGCATGAGAAAATGCTCTGCTGCCTGAAGATTTTAAACTCACGCTTGGAATCTCCAACAACCCCATGTTGGCCGAGCGGAGTGATCGGCCAGGGCAGTAAGGGACCAGTAAGTCTTTCAGATAGGACGGACCCTGATCGCGAAGGGCTTTGAAAGTCAATAAAATGACTCTGAAGGTGATCCGCCACCATATAGGAAGCCAGTGCAGTTCGCGCAGCACCGGGGTAATATGACAGGACCTACCTGTCCCAGTCAAAACCCGGGCTGCAGTGTTCTGCACCAGCTGTAGGCGGCGGATTTCAACCCCAGAAAGCCCAAAGTAAAGGGCGTAGTAGTCTAGGCGCTAGGACACAAAGGCGTGGACCAACGTTGGCAAGGAGTCAGACGGAACAAGGTGTTTAACCCTGGCAATATTCCTAAGATAGTAAAAGGAAGTCCTGACGACGGCTGACACCTGAGATTGAAAAGTCAGCTGCAGTAGTTCGGCTTCGGGGTGGCATCTGCACTCAGGCCCTCGCAACCGACCGGGATCAAGGGAATGGACATGACAGCCTGAAGCTTGGAAATCCGTTGAGCAGAAGTAACAGCAACTAAAAAGAGCGTTTTCCACAACAGCAAATGCAGCTCGCGACTCCTGGCTGGTTTAAAGGGAGGTAACGAGAGTTTCTCCAACACAAAATTAGGTTCCCACGGAGAGACCGGGTCCCGAATGGGAGGTTTCAGATGCATAATATCCCACAGGAAAATGCAAGGCATGTCAAGCTGAGCCACGGCCCTGCTCTCGATAGGTGCATTGTACAAAGAGATGGCAGAAAGATGCACTTTAAGGGATGAGTACTACAAGCCCAAGTCAGAGAGGGAGAGAAGATACTATAGTACCTGATCCACTGGACAAGTTAAGGAGTCCAACTGGCGTGATGCAGCCCAAAGGGAGAAGTGCTTCCATTTCATGGCATAAGTAGCCCTGATGGAGGGCTTCCTGATGGCCACCAGGACATCCGCAACCCTAGGGGATACTCCAAACCGGGCGATGGCTAAGTCTGCAGGAGCCATGCATGGAGATGCAAAGATTTTAGATCTGGACGGATCAGGGTGCCCCACTCCTGGGAGAGCAAGCCGGTGCACAGGGGCAAGGGCACTGGAGGTTCCACCGCCAGATGTTGCAGCAAGGGGAACCACAGCTGACGTGGCCAGAAGGGGGTTATGAGGATCATCTCCACCCTCTCCAACTTAAGTTTTAGCAGCGTCCACTGGAGGAGTGGGAAGGAAGGGAAGACATACAGAAACCTCCCCTTCCAGGAGAGGGACAATGCGTCTCACCAGAACAATCCAGGCCCGGGATTGAACCAGCAAAAAAGTGGCAGTTTTGCATTGAGTGAGGATGCAAAAAGGTCCAAATCTGGCCGACCAAATCTGTCGAAGAGATCTTTGACAACTGAAGTCATAAGTTTCCATTCATGAGGCCTGGACCGGGAGTGGCTTAGACTGTCTGCCAGGATGTTTTGGACACCTGGAACATGGACGTCTGAGAGCTCCAGACTGTGCTTGATGGCCCAATACTAGACCGTCATCACCTCCCTGCACAGGGGGTCGGAGTGAGTTCCCCCTTGCTTGTTGATATAATACAGATCCAAATTGGCATGCTCAAACCTTTTAAATTGCTTCTCACACTAGAATTCACATTTTTTCTCTCTAAGGGGTGCTACAGTGTATAAAAGGAGCCAGTTAGTTACATTAGCCATTGAGGCATTGGAAAGTTAGGGACTAAATCAAGGGTCCCACCTTGACATTGGTGATTTAGCTTCCTCATACTGGAATTCCAGTCTGAAACCAAGAGGACCCACTTCTCACATGGAGCTCAAAGTAAATACAGCCATTTTGGCAGTGAAAAGTTTTAATATGATATGTTATGTTGTGTGTGTGGGGGGGGGTGCACTGGTATTTCTGGATTGCTTGTTGATATAATACACCATATATATATTGTCCATCTGCACCAAGAGCAGAACGGGAAGGAAACGAGTCTGGAAGGCCTGCAGAGTGTACAGAACTGTGCGCATCTCCAGAACACTGATGTGGAGACCCTGTTCCATGTCTGTCCACGTGCCTTGAGTCTGGCGAGCACCAAATGATCTCCCCAGCCCAGATCCAAGACGTCCTTCGTGAGGATATGATGAGGGGCCGAGATTGCAAAAGGAACCCTACGAAGCAGGTTGGTCAGCTCTAGCCATCATGACAGGACTCTTCTGACTGAATCGGAGACCATGACCATATAGTCCAGGCTGTCTGTGCGTTGGTCCCACTGGACTCTCAATGTCCACCAAGGTACCCGCATGTGCAGGCAGGTGAGGGGATCCGTGGCAATGGCTGCTGCCAGGAGGCGCAGGAACACTCTGGCGGGGACCTGGCGACTGGAGGAAACCAGGCAGGCCTCGGCCATCAGGCATTCTGCCTTGTCTTTGAGCAAGAAGGCCAAGCCCTGGGCGGTGTCCAGCACTGCCCCTATATACTGGAGGCACTGGAAGAGGTAGGATTTTGGCCTGTTGATGGTGATACCCAAGGCCTGGAAAAGACAGAAGATATGTTTCAGAGTCTGGACAAAACGGTCCTTGGAAGGGGCTGCTAGGACTCAACTGTCCAGGTAGGGAAAAACGTATAGGCCCTGCCACCTCAAGGCAGCTGCTACCGCTGCCAGGCACTTGGTTAAAACCCTGGGGGCCGAGGACAGGCCAACAAGGAGGGCCCTGAATTGAAAATGGACTCCCCAGAAATGGAAGTGAAGGAAGTGCTGATGGGAAGGAAACATTTTGATAGCAGATATGCATCCTGCATGTCCACAGAACAGAGCCAGTCCCCCTGGTGCTGGAGAGGCAACAAACCCTGAAGGGGGACCATCCTGAAGCATTTGTACTCTATAAACAAATTCAGGTGACTCAGATCCAGGATGAGTTGGAGATCCCGTCTTCTTGGGGACCAGGAAGAAGTGGGAGTACAGCCCCTTGCCCACTGAGCCAGAGGATGGGCTTTATGGCCCTTTTTTGCTGCCTGTATTTCCTCCCAGACAAGCGGCACATGAGCCTGGGGTTGGAGGAGTTGCCTGGAGGAGTTTCTGGAGGCCACTGGAGAAGTTCCAGAGTGTGGCCCTGCTCTATGAGCTGCAGAATCCAGCTGTCCAAGGTAATTCCCCACCACCTGTTGAGGTGGAGGGAGAAATGTCCCCGACCCCCTTCCAAGGAGGGGGGGTTGTGCAAGGATTCAGGAAGTAGGGGCAGGCGCCAGGAGGGCATCCACGAGTGCTTGAGGAGCTCTGTCAGCAGCTGTGGATGGGGCTGCTGCTGCCTTGCATTTACTATGAACTTTGGAGGGTAGGCGGGCCTGCCTGTGTGAGGAGCAGTGAAAGGGCAGTCTCTGACGAGACTTAGGCTTGGTATGGTACAGTGAGTGGAAGGACCGGAGGGTCTGTCCCAATTCTTGAAGGGAGGAGATTAGATCCTGGACATCCCCCCCGAAAAGGAAGAAACCCTGAAAGGGGGGGCATCCAAAATACTGGAATGCATATCGAGAGCAAACTCGGACATCTGGAGTCAAGAGTGGCACTGGAGACAGATGCCAGAAGCCGCCCCTCTGCCTGAGGCATCGACTGCATCATAGGCGGCCCAAAGGACGTGGGTCCCCACATCCCAGCCCGCCCTGAGAACCTGGGCGAGCTGTTTCTTGGATGGATCATCAGGCAAGGCCTGAACCAGCTCCCTGTCCTGGTCCCAAAGGATGTTCTGGTATTGGACCATATGAGTCAAACAGTTAATGGCCCGGAAGGCCAGGGTAGAGGAAGCAAAGACTCGCTTGTCCAAGTGGTCTAACTCTCAAATTTCCATCAGGGGGATGTAAACTGAGGTGCTTAGGTTTCTTAGTGCGGTCGTGCGCCGCACTGATGACAACTGAGTCAGCTTTGGGCTGTCCCCTAAAAAGGGCTTACCAGCTAGAGCGTGGTATAGCCCATCAGATTTCTTAGGCACTGCTGGGGTCAAAGAGGAGCGATTCCAAGCTGCCCTGGTGACATCGTTGTAGGAGTCAATGCAGGGAGGCACCACCAAGTGGAGATCATTGGGCTGCCACAAACAGATGGCCAGCTGATGTAGCGGCGAGTCTTGTTCCTCTGTTTCCCAGCCCATGGTGGCCTGGATCTGCCTCATAAAGCCCACAAAGAAAGGATCATCAGGAGGGGATATGGGGGCCACCTTGGCGGGTTCTTCGCCCTCAGACGAGTCACCATGAAGGGAGGAAGACTCAGAGCCATCTTTATCCTCCTCATCTGGCTTGCTGTCAACTGGCGGAAGCCCATTCTGGCGATCGCCAGAACTGGTGTTAGGCCTGTGCCCTGGAGTGCATGGAGCACTGGGACCCAGCTGCACTGGGTCGGGTCCTGAGTGGTGGGGATCTGCTTCTACATGAAAGACCACCATGCAGCAAGAAAAAATTACTCACCGTAGTAATCTTTCTTCCAATGCGTCCTTTAGCATCAGTAACAATGTGCAGTTAGCGTACTAGGTTGAACTGCCTCGGAGGTGGAGATCATGAAAATGAATCTAATGAATTAGCCAATCAGGAGAGAGCTTGAGGGTGTGCTGAGAAGAGCCTGCCTAGAAGGCACCAACATTTTTTCGAAGCTAGATTGGGAACATGCCCATTAGAGGTGTGAACCAACAGGATTTAAAAATCATGCAAAAGCATGAACAACAATTACTGAAAAATCAAACTGCTATAAATTTAACCCAACGTTTAAGACAACAAATTTGGAAAAAATAGGCGCAGAGTCCTCTTCAGTAAGGTTGCTCAGGGAGGATGGGTGGGAGCTAACTGATTCTAAAGGACACCTTGGAAGAAAGAAGATTACTACGATGAATAATTTTTTTCTTCTCACCCTAGGGGTCCTTTAGCATCAGTAACAATGTGCAGACTACAAAGCAGTACAGTTGGGAGGCAGGCACAGAACCTACTTAGGGAAGAGGCTCTGCAGAACCACCCTGCCAAATCTGGCATCAGATCTAGACTGTACATCCAAGCAGTAATGCTTTGTGAAAGTGTGTACAGTCTTCCAAGTAGTTGCTTAAAAGACATCCAGAAGGGGAATGTCCCTTGCAGCTTCCAAAGAGGCAGCAGTGTCCCTTGCAGAATGGGCTCTGAGGCCCTCAAGAGGCTGTTTACCAGCCTTGTCATAGCAAAACTGGATGCAAGAGACTATCCAGAGAGAGATAGTTCCCTTGCTGGCTGGCCTTCCTCTACCTACTTCCCCACAGGGGAGGAATAACTGTGTGAAGAAGCCCCTAAATTGTTTGGTGTGATCCAAAAAAATAAGATAGGTCTCTCTTGACATCCAAACTGTGGAGTTTACGCTCCCCAGGAGTGGATTTTTCAGTAAGGAAGACTGGTAAGGAAATGGACTGATTAAGGTGAAACTCCGAGACCACTTTGGGTAGAAATTTCCTGTTAGTTCTGAGCTCTATCTTGTCCCTGTGTGGGATAATGTAGTTGGGCTCAATGTAGAGTGCCTGCAACTCTGACATTCTCCTTGCAGAGGCGATGGCTACTAAAAAACAGTTTTCCAGGTGACATATTTCAAATGAGCTGTAGCCATAAGTTCGAAAGGTGGTTCTGTGAACTTGGCTATACACAGGTTAAGATCCCAAGAAGGAACAGGATCCCTGATTGGGGGCTGAAGGTGGAGAAGGCCTTTGAAAACTGTTTAAAAACAGGCAAGGATAAAACAGATTTTTCCTTTCCAATAGAAAGGTAGGCCGAAATTTCAGATAGGTGAAGTTTCAAGGATGAGGCCTTTAGACCCGAGGCCTGAAGGTGCACTAAATAGTCTAAAAGATTAGAGACTGATGCTTTGAGAGGAGTGATCTGTTTCCCCTTGCACCAGATGGAAAATCTTATCCATTTAGCTGCATAAGTCTTTTTAAGAGTTGGGCTTTTTAGCCATCCTCAGGATTTTCAGTACTTGTTCAGAATACTGAGAGGCAGGGAACTCTAGCTCCTCAAGAGCCAAGCTTTGAGGTGAAGGGTCTGTAGGTCTGGATAAGTCACTTCTAGCTGAGGCAGAGTCAGGAGAGAGTGACTGACGGGAAGTCGAATAGGTTTGATGTAATAGAGGGCTAGCAGGAGAGGATACCAAGGTTGCCTTGGTGGCTGAAACTTGCTTGTCCCACTGCAGTCTGCCTACCGGCTGGCAATATATCCTGCATATTGCTGTTACCACCTCTCCCCTAAAGCAATGTTAGTTAAGATGTCATATGTCTGATTTATTTGCTATGTTATTATGTGTGTGTAACTGACATGCTCTGTAATGTACTCTATATCCTATACAATGTATGCTCCACCTAGTGTGTACTCCTACCAATGTATGTACTAAACATAGAAACATAGAATTTGACGGCAGATAAGGACTGCTTAGCCCACCCAGTCTGCCCATTTCCCTACCTGATGGAAAAGCTGCAGATTCTAGTTAATCAACAGCTTACTTCCTCCTGCCCCCCACTAGAATTGTCTTATGCCTGTCCCGTGCATTCTTGAATTCTCCCACTGTTCCTGACTCCACAACCTCCTCAGGAAGGCTGTTCCATGCATCCACAACTCTCTCTGTGAAAAAATACTTTCTAACATTACCTCTGAGCCGTCCCCTCCTCTATCTTCAAATTGTGCCCCCTTGTTCTTGCACGTCTCTTCTTCTGAAAGACACTACCCTCTTGTACCTTGTTAATTCCCTTGAGATACTTGAAAGTTTCTATAATGTTCCCCCTCTCCCTCCTTTCCTCAAGGGTATACATATTAAGCTACTTTAGTCTCTCCTCGTATGTCTTCTGGTGCAGATCTTGCACCATCTTGGTCACCCTCCTCTGAACAGCCTCCACTCTGTCTATGTCTTTACGGAGATGGGGTCTCCAGAATTGCACGCAGTACTCTAGATGAGGTCTCACTAACTGTCTGTAGAGAGGGATAACAACTTCCTGTTTTCCACTGTTGATGCCTCTCCCTATGCATCCTAGTATCCCCCCAGCCCTCCTTACTGCCTTCTCACATTGCTTGCCCACCTTTAGGTCATCTGATATAATTACTCCTAGATCTCTTTCAATTTTTGTTGTTGTTATTAACTCACCCCCCATTGTGTACTCTTACCCTGGGTTTTTGTTTCCCAGATGCATTACCTTGCACTTCTTTGCACAGAATCTGAGCTGCCATGTATTTGACCATTCCTCCAACCTTGCCAAGTCCCTTTTCATTCTTTTCCCCCCACCTTGTGCATCAACCCTGTTGCAGATCTTTGTGTCATCTGCAAAGAGGCATACCTTTCCTTCCAGGTGCTCTCCAATGTCACTTATAAAGATATTAAAGAGGACCGGTCCCAGTACCGAACCCTGCGGTACCCTGTTAGTTACCCTCCTTTCTTCACTGTGGACTCCGTTTACTATTACCTTTTGCGTCCTGTTGTCCAGCCAGTTTTTTATCCAGGCTACCACCTTGGGACCCACTCCAAGGCTGGCTAACTTGTATATTAATCTTTCGTATGAGACTGTGTCGAATGCCTCACTAAAATCTAGGTAGGCCATATCCACAGCCCCTCCCTGGTCTACTACTTTGGTCACCCAGTCAAAGAAATCTATTAGGTTTGTCTGACATGACCTTCCTGCTGTGAAACCATGCTGCCTTGAGTCCTGTGCCCCACTGGCCTCTAGGTACTCAACAATTCTTTCCTTCAGAAGTGATTCCATCATATTCCCTTCCACTGAAGTCAAACTAACTGGTCTGTAGTTTTATGCCTCTGCCCTGCTCCCACTTTTGTGAAGTGGAATCACATTTGCCCTCCTCCAGTCCTCAGGTACCACTCCATCCTCCCATGATTTGTTAAAGAGTAGTCAGTGGTGTTACTAGTTCTACCCTTAGTTCTTTTAGTATTCTTGGGTGAATCCCATCAGGCCCCATTGCTTTGTCCACCCTCAGTTTCAAGAGTTCTTTCAAAACCCTTTCTTCTGTGAATGGACTGGTATCGACCCCCCTATTCAGAGTTTCTCCCTTGTTTGGTTTAAGCACCTCCCCTCCTCATCTGTTGCGAATACTGAGCAGAAATATTCATTCAGTATCCCTGCTTTTTCACTGTCACCCTCTGCCCACATTCCCTCCCCTTTATTAAGTCTCTGTATCCCTCCCTTGGTCTTTCTTCGCTCCCTAATGTACCTATAAAAGGTTTTATCCCCTTCTTAACAGAGTTGGCTATCTTTTCCTCAGTTTGTGCCTTTGCTATTCTGACTGCCTTCCCTGCCTCCTTCTGCTTTAACTGATAAAGTTCTCTGTCCTGCTCCTTCTGTGTTTCCTTATATTTCCTGAATGCTATCCTTTTCTCCTTAACCGTCCCTGCCACCTCTTTTGAGAACCACAGTGTTTTTTTCCTTCGTTTTGTTTTACTGATTTGCTTCACACAAAGGCTTGTTGCCTCTGCGATGGCTGTTTTTTTTTTTCTTAATTTATTTTTATTGTTTTTAGCATGTACTAATACATACATTACAGCTTCTGTAAGGCATCACAAATTTTTCACATTTTCCATATACATCCAATGTAAACAAAGGAAAAAACAGCCTATACAGTCAGGTAGTAAGACTTTGGGGGAAATCCCACATTTTTGTAAAGCCCAAAAAACTTATTTCAATAAGCTACAGTCTACTATGGCTTTTGGTAGTCAGATCCAAGAATAATAAATTCTAAAAGTAATTAAATGACTCATCAACCAGTGATGATATGACACCACAATCCTAGAATGTTAATTCTAAAATGTTAAGCACCTTGAAATAAAAAGAACAGCTCTCTTTCCCAGTGGGAGATGAAAGAAACAGTGAACCATCCATCTGGTAGCTAAATAGAAAATAAAAATAAAAACAACTGATTCTGGGTAACTATATAGTTGCTACTTGCATATATTTAATGTCCAGCTTTATGCCAACAGGTGATTCAGGTTTCCTCGTCTGATTCAGCTAACTGGTGTGTTGCCAAGGACTGGAATTCTTTAGCTATAACCTCGGTCTTTTTCCTGGCTTCAAGAGGATCATTATATTGATATGTACGACCCCCATAGTAAATGTGCAAGCGGGCCGGCATTAAGAGGGAATGAGCGACTCCCAGACTTCGTAGTCTTGCTGGCACTGCATCAAATTTTTTTCTTCTGGCCCGAGTCGCAAAGGAAAGGTCCGGAAACAAGTGTACTGTAGTCCCATTGTAATTCAATGAACTTGCTGACCTGGCAGCCTGAATAATGCGATCTCTTACATGCGAATGGGAAGTCACCAACAGTATAGTTCAAGGCATGTCCCCTCTTGGTCCTGCAGCTCGTTGGATGATTGTGAAGGCCTTGCAAAATTGTCCGTCAAGTGTGTCCCGAGGTAGCTGGAGTGCTTCGGGGAACCAAGTGTACAGAAAGCCTAAGTGATCGCCCTCTTCACTTCCTTCCAACAGCCCTACTATGCAAACATGTGCTGCCCTGGTGGAATTCTCTAGGGCTTCCAGCCGATATCGTACGTTTGTATTTTCTTGCACCAATTTAGCTGTGGTGGATAAGGCTTGGGCTGCAGTTTTTTCAGCTGAAGAAGCCATCTGGGATGCCATTTCCACCTTGGCATCCTGCTCGGCAAATCTTTGTATAATTGACTCTATTTTTAAATCAATAGTCTGCCTCGAGACCTGCAGGGCTCTCCAAGGGGGCTCCATGGCAGCAATAGTCGAGGTGGTTGCGGTTGCGTCCTGCACTTCAACAGGTGGTGCACTTTTAGATCCGCTCCCAGTGGTCTTTTGGCTGCGACCCATACTGTTGCTTGGCACCAATTGACGCAGGACATGGTAAAGATCCCGATCGATAGTTCAGTTTTGCAGTCACCTCCCAATAAAGTAAGTTTTATTCTTCTTTAAAACCTCAGTGGACAGAGCTGAAAAAAGGTGCGTCTTGCCAGTATGACTGCTCAATAGCGCCCCCGTGATGGCTGTTTTGATTATTCCCCATTGTTCCTCCATCCCTCCTTCTTGCCCATTTGCTAGTGCTTTTCTAAGGTGCTCTCTCACTTTCCCAAAGTCAGCCTTCCTAAAGTCCAATACTCTTGTTTTTGTATGGCTTGACTCTATAGCTATGTTTACTGTGAACCACACGGTTTGGTGGTCACTTGTTCCCAGATGGCTACCCACTTCTAAATCTGATATCCTTTCTCCTTCCCCATTTGAGAGTACCAGGTCTAAGACTGCTCCCTCCCGAGTGGGTTCCAACACTAGCTGTCTGAGGCATGCCCCCTGTAGGGCATCAAGAATGACCCTGCTCTTGGATGTGCCTGCAGCAAAGGCACTCCAGTTAACATCTGGCATATTCAGGTCCCCCATCAACAATATCTCCCCTTTTTCTGCCATTTTAAGGATGCCTTCTATCATTTCCTTGTCCATTTCCTCCCCCTGAGATGGGGGTCTGTACACCACCCCCATGCGGATTGTGGTGCCATTTCCTGTCTCCAGGGTGACCCACAGTGACTCATCAACTACTGTGTACTCCTGCCAATATATGTAATTATTGTCTGTAACTAATCTGGTTCGCTCCTGAAAAAGGGACCTCTGATCTCAGTGAGCTTACCCAGTTATCAAAATCGAAATAAATAAATAATCTGGCGCCACCAGAATCATTGTTGCTGGTTGACTCCTGAGTTACAGAAGTACCCTGAAAATCAGAGGAAATGGAGGGAAGGCATACAGGAACTTTCCTGACCAATCCAGAGAGAGGGTGTCTGCCGAGAGGGTTCTCAGGACAGAAGGCCTGCAGCAGTACAGAGAAAGTTGATGGTAGAGGTGAGACTCAAACAGATGCACTTCTGGAGACTGTGGCAAAGACCTGTTTGTTCAAAGTCCATTCGTTGTGCCCTTGGCTGATTCGACTGAGGCCATCTGCCAGGGTACTGTCCTCACACGGTAGGTGTACAGCTGACAGACTGACATCTAGGGAGTAGGTCAGGGACTAAATTCTCATGGCCTCTGTGCACAGCACACTTGACCTTGTGCCACCTTGCTTGTTTGTGTAAAACATAGCAGTGGTATTGTCTGTTCTGATCTGCACTGCGTGGCCCTTGACTTGTGGAGCAAAGGCCTGCAGTGCTAGGTAGATGGCTCTGAGTTCTAAAAGGTTGCTGTGGCATGCTGACTCCTTTGGGGTCCATGTGCCACTGATAGAAGAGCTGTCCAGATGAGCTACCCACCCCAGTAGAGATGCATCTGTGGTAATGATTTTTGTGGGTGAGGGAGCTTGGAAGGGAATTCCTACCAAGAGGCTGGGTATTTCTTTCCACCACTGTAAGGCCCAAAGTAATTCCTCTGTTACTGGAACCAGTTCAGACAGAGGATGGCTTTTCTGGGACCAGTGAGAGTGCATATGGTACTGTATGTCTCTTATTCTGAATCTGACTCCTGGGACCACAGCAGTCATGGATACCATGTGCCCCAGGAGTCTCAAGAAGTGTCTGGCTGGCCTAGGACAAAGGAGTTTGCCACCAACAGAAAATTTTGAATTCTTTCTGGTGGAAGAAAAGCTCTGCTTAGCTGAGTTTTTAACTGCGCCCCTAGAAAAGTGAGAGTCTGAGTTGGAATCATGTGGATTTTTTTCTGATTTATGAGAAAGCCCAGGGAATGTAAAGTATCCTCTGTTTGGAAAAGTGCCTCTTTTACTTGTAGAGGAGTTTTCCCCACTATGAGCCAGTCATCCAAACATGGACAGACTGCGATCCCGTTTTCTGAGGTGTGCTGCTACGACAGCCAGACATTTGGTGAATACCCTTGTAGCAGATGTCAGCCTAAAGGGCATGGCTGCAAACTGATAATGCCCTGAAGGGAGTTTGAACCTCAGAAACTTTCCGTGGAACTGCCTTATTGGAATATGGAAATAGGCGTCCTTGAGATTGGTATACTGTTGCTACAGCGACATCAGTAAACCGAACGCCCCACAGCGAAACCCCCAGCGCGCCTATATTAGTGGCGACAGGGGTTTTGCATCGAGACATTGTAGGGCAATAGAGGGTATATATCTAACTCCACTGTCTATGTGACATAGAGTTAGATATCTTTAGCAGTGGGGCTGTAGGGGTTCGGGGTCGCGTCGCAGTCAGGGGTGTTGGCAGGTTTCTGTCGCGGTCGAGGACATCAGTGTTTCTGTTGTCGCGCTAGTGTCGTAGATCCCTTGAGATCCAAGGAAGCTAGCCAGTCTCCCTGCTGAAGGGAATGTATTACCACCCCTAGGGTGATCATCTTGAATTTTGGTTTGAGGAGATGCTTGTTCAAGTATCTGAGGTCAAGAACAGGTCGCCACTCCCAATTTTTTTTCTGAGTCAGAAAGTATCTGGAATAGAGACCGTTGCCCTGCTGGCACAAGGGTACTCTTTCCACCACTTTTGCCGCCAAGAGGTGTTTTGCCTCCAATTCCAACAGAAGTTTCTCTGTTGGGGTTAAAGGTTTTGACAGTCAACAGCCCCTGAGGGTTGGCAGCTTTCTTAACTGCAGAGGTAGGCCCTTTTCCACTACCTCCAGGACTCACTTGTCTGAAGAAATGAGAATCTAGGATTGGAGGTAGTGGGAGAGCCTGCCCCCAAGAGGCAGAGGGGAGGCAACCTGGGCCTTGAAGTCAGGGCTTGGGCTGAGAGGCAGGAGCAGGGGTAGGGTTGCTTCTCCTCTGTCCTCTCTTGCCTCTTCCTCTGCAGAACCCCCTCATTTGACTGTAATCAACTTGCACAAGAAAGGGGAAGAAGGGTCTAGGGTAGTACCCTCTGCCCGTTACCTTTGTTCTGAGGCTTTTGGGTAGCAGGAGGCTTCCCTCTGGCCGTGTTGCTCTGATAGGCTGTTTTGTACTCATCAACCTTTTTCATACAAGTCTATGTTCTGGAGTTAAAAAGAACATTTTGATCACAAGGGAAGTCCATAGCTTTGGACTGTGTGTCTTGCATCAGACTGGTTGTTCTCAGCCAGGCAAAATGCCTCAAGGAGATGGCATGGGCCATAACCCAAGAAGCGGCATCGTTATTATCAGTTGTCATATGGAACTGGTACTTTGTTGCTTCCAAGGCAGTTTTAGCTGTATCCACCAAGTCCTGATCCGTCGAATCAGACTTTTGTTGTGCTATAGCCAGGACTGAATTCCAAAGGGCCTTTTGATACTTGGCTGTATATGCCAAGCATGAAGACAGGCGGAGAAGAAGAGATGCTGAAGTATAGGACTTCTTAGCCATGAAGTCCAGTCTCCTTGACTCTTTCTCAGTGGGTTGAGGAGAGAGGAGTATTGGTTTTGTCACAGGCTGCCTGTTGTAATACCCCCTCATGGCTGAGGTGTACATACAGGAACTCAGTGTCATATCTGGAGAGCTGGTACTTTTTGTCAATTCTTTTGTCTACTCCAGGCAGGGAAGTAGGTGTCTGGAGTAGTTTTGTTGTATTCTTCCAAATAGGCTTATAGGTATGGAGTACCAGCTTCTTTGGAGGAGGGAGACCCATCATTTCTCTGTAATATTGATCATCCTCCTCCTCTAGAATGGACTCCTCCGAGGGAAGGTCTAGGGTGTCCACTAAGTATTGCAGAAAGGTCAACACAGAGGAGGTATGCTCCTGATCTGTTGGAGAGGCTCCAAAATGTGGATTGTGGAAACATCAGGTTCTAGGTTTCCCTCTGATTCATCATCAGGATCATTAACATAATAATCATCATAATCCTCGCCAGTATAGGCACCTGCCTCCAAGGGAGCTGAACTGAGATGGTTGCCTGGGCAAGGCAGGGGTATTAAAAATGGATCCCATGCTCTGAAGAGTTTGATACAGATGCCAGGCTTTAGCCACCTCTTCCACAGGGGCTAAGTCTCCTTGAATATTGGGGAAGTTCTCCCCTCCCGAGGTTCTGTGTGTTCTGTCTTCTCTTTATGTTTTTTGATCACTTATGCCTCACCTTTGTTCAAACTGGGAGGGGCAGTGGTATGCTTTTCTTTGTAAGGCTTTCTGAAAGGCACTTCATCAGTGACCTTACCAGCTTTTCTTTAATTTGTAGGCACCTCATCGGCACCTTTTGAAGACTTCGATATACCAAGCATGCCATCAGTACTGAGCCTTAAAATTGCAAGGCACTTCATCAGCACCTTTATTATTATTATCCTTAGGTTCTGAAGATGCTTCATCAGCACCTTGATTTGTCTTTCCATTTTTAAAAGGCCCCCCTTCTTCAGCCACAATTTTTAATCTCTTAGCTCTACTTTCTCAAGGTCTTTAGGCAAAATTTAGAGCAAAGTGTACAGAAGTGATCTGGACCCAAGTACTTTAAACACAGGCTGTGGGTATCAGCTTTAGCCACTATCCTGTGACACTTCAAACAATTTTTAGTCCAGTCCTCTTTTTAGGGTTTTCTGACATGCCAAAATTAATAAAACCCTTGAAAAAAAGAAGCTCCAATAGGGCAAGGTAAAGAAATGCGGTTGGTTCCCTCGCGGTAAAGAACCGTACTCTCTTAAAGAACTAAGGTAAAGAACTGTACTCTCTAGAACCTCTGCATGGGGATGACTTGACCTGGGCCTTGTGTGTGAAAGTGCCCCTCTGCTGCTGGCCGGAACATTGCTGTTGCCTTTGTAGCCGGCCACGAAAACGGCTCTGGTTCCTACGAAAGGAACTAGACCGAGACCTGTACATAGCTTGTGCAGATCGGACTGCCTTCCCTGCATCCTGGAGTTTGGTGATCACTCTCTCGGAGGCTTCACCAAATAGGACCTCGCCGTTATAAGGGACGTCTAGGATGTTCTTCTGGATGTCCGGGGTAAAGCCGGAGACACGGAGCCAAGAGTGTCTCCAGAGACACACACCTGAGACTGCAGCTCTGGCTGAAGAGTCCGCAGAATTGTATGCGGCTCTGAGCACTTGGGTCCCCACATCTGAACCCATGCGGAGGAGGTTCAAGAGCTCCTCCTTGTGATCGCCATCGGGCATCTTCTCGACCAGGTCCTGACCCTGTTCCCACAGTGCATTCTGGAACTGAACCATGTGGGTCAGGTAGTTCAGTGACCTGATGGCACAAGTCACGGCCACGTACGTGCGCCTACCCAGGACATACAATTGCTTGGATTCCTGGTCCGGTGGCTGGGTGCTCAAATGCTGAGGTCTCTGAGACCAGTCATGCAAAGCAGTGATGACCAGGGAATCAGCCAGAGGATGGTTTGCCAGATACTGGTCCTCCCTAGGGGTCTTGTATAGGCGGTCAGCCTTATTCGGTACCGCGGGAGTGGAAAGCGGATGTTTCCAGGCAGCCTTGGTGACGTCCGTGAAGGTATCCACCAAGGGCAGCACTACCACAGGCTTCGGGTCTTTTTGCCGAAGGCAGCGGGCAAGGCGTTGTCTCTCGGGGTCAAGCTCCTCAGCATCCAACCCCATGTTCTCCTGGATGTGCTTCATGATCTCTTTGAAGGAGGGATCATCCGGAGGAGACCTAGGTAGGTCGTGTGGGTCAGGAGAGGGAATGTTGACAGGAGAAGGTGATCTGGAACACTCCGAAGTGTCAGATATGGAATCCTCCCCCGACCGAGTGTACCGGCGTCGTCTGGGTCTCTTCGGACTGGGTGACCCTGAGGGGGATTTGGAGGGAGGCCTTCTCCTTTCCGAAGATCTGCCCCTAGGAGGTGGTGTCTGCTCCTTGGGGGTTGGAGGTCGTCTTATGGGCCCCCCTAGTTGGAGGAGGGGGCGTAGGTGGTGAAGGAGTGGGTGGAGGCGGAGCAGGAGTAGGAAGAGGACGTGTGGTGACCACATCTTTTTTGATGGTGTCCCACCAGAAGGTAAAAAGTTCTTTTACCTCTACCAGATTCATACCAGACGACAGGCCTGGCGCTGGTTGCCTGTCACCAGGGTCGGGCGTCAGGGCCCTGGAGGTCTCCCGCTCCGGGGAAGGTTCCCATGGGAGCCCGGCGTCTCTGGTGTCGCCTGCCTGGTCCTTGGGCTGTGTGGCGTCCTCCCCTGAGGATTCCTTCTGACTGGCATCCGCCGGCGACGGTGGTGCGGTCCTCTTCTCTGGGGTAGCCGACGTCAGTCCCCTGGCTGATGTCAGGTGTCGTCGGCTCTTGGGAGCGCCGGTGATGTTTGGCCGACGTCGAGTCCAACGTCCGTTTAAGGGACGTCAGGTCCTTGGTTTTGCGGGGAACCGGATCCGAACCTCGGGGAGGCTGGGAAAATGACCTGGCGTTGGTGTCCCGACAACGGGAGGAGGATTTATGGCGCTCCCCGGACTTCGACGAGGCGCCTTGGAAGGAGTAGAAGAGGCAGACGGCCTGGAAGTCTTCAGAGGCTGAAGAGAAGAGGAGCCATTGGATGACCTGACCTGGACCGGGGGAGGTTGCGACCGAGCCCTGGAGGGAGAGCGGTCCGCTTTTGAGCCGGAGCTTCGGGAGTCCGAGGCCCTCGCAGGAGACCTGGATCTTTCCTTTTCCCGGTGCTTGTCCCGGTGTTTGTGGGTTTTGCTCGAAGGCTCTCTCCAGGAGGAAGGTTCCTTATCCATAGTTTTAAGTTTCTCTTCCAGAAGAAACGCTTGAAGTGCCTTCTGGCGGCGCATCCTGGTGCGACTGTTGAAGCCCTGGCAGAAGGAGCAGGCCTTGGTGTTGTGGTCCAGGCCTAGATAGCGCACACAGGCCGAATGTGGATCCTTGAAGGGGATCTGTTTGCCACAGGTGCACTTCGTATGGTGACCCTCTAAAGAAGTGGTTGGAGAGGACATCAGTTGTTCACAATGCGAAAAACAGACAAAAATCGTCGTAGTTCTTATATTCGCCGCGCGCTAGAAAAGGAGACTGAGAGGCCGACACTGGCGAGTCGATGGCGGAAAAGAATCAGGATTATGGGGGACCACCTCCTTATCTACTACGCCTGACATCGGGGGCAGGACCGACATTGGAGGCAGTCCCTGCTGAAGACTGCTAGCTAGAAAATTTCCGTGGGGTCCTGGCGCCTGCCGGCTTCAGTCCTAATGGTGTAACCTGCTGCAAGAGCTGTATCTCAAAGTAAGATCTAGGGAAAATACAAGAAAATGTCAGTTCCCACTGAAAAAAGGGAACCGCGATTAAAATACCAAAAGGAACCATCGGAAAACAACAAACAAGGTCGATTTTTTATTCAGAAAAAAGAGGAGGTAACCGCAGGTCACTGCGGTTCCTGAGGTAAAATGCGGTTCCCAGGAACTGAGGGGAACCGCGAAAAAATAACTCAAAACACTCAGCACACTAAGAAAATAACAAAAAAGTAAAAGTTATAGCTACCAACAATGGCAAGAGGCTTTTTCTTGGCCAAAAGAGAGAGCATCCCAGAGGCAGTGTTGCTCAGTCAGCAGAGAAAAAAATTCTGGTGCCTTCTAGGCAGGCTCTCCTCAGCACACCCTCAAGCTCTCTTCTGATTGGCTAATTCATAAGATTCATTATCATGATCTCCACCTCCAAGGCAGTTTAACCTAGTCAGCTAACTGCATATTGTTACTGATGCTAAAGGACCCCTGGAGTGAGAAAGAGCGTATTATAGTCCACTGGCACAAGACAGTTATAGACTGATGGATAGGGGTAGACCAGTGCTGGGTAAGGAAAGGGTGGCGTTAAGCCAGGTGGCGCCGGCATAGGGTACTCCACCAGAGGTCCGGCAGGCACAGGCTGTGGAGCCAGTGCTGGGCCTGCGGCAGAGCCAATACTGGTGCCGGCCCAGCAGATGCCAGCTGAGGAAGCCTGGGAGGGGAATACACCGGCACCGGGTGAGGACAAACTGGTGCCGGGAGTGAAAGAGAACTCCCTGGCAAAGGCAGAGGTGACACCAGGCTTTGAGAGGCACCGGTAGCCTGCAGCAGCCACTGCCGACAAGGACTGGAGGCAACCCCGTAGAGGGGACTGATGCAGGCAGAGCCAGGGCCGGAGGGCGATGGCAGAAGATCGGATGCTGGTCACACCCACGCCAGCTGAGCCTCCTGGCTGAGAGCTGGCAGGCGTCAGGGACTGGGGGAAAGGAGACAGAGTGCCCTGCCCTGAAGATCTGCCACCCATCATGGAGATCAGGGCATGCGTCGGGGCCACCGGTAGCCCTGAAGGAGAAAGGGAAGATGAGGCTGACCCTCCGTGGGAGGAAGACCCAGACATGATTGAAGGTTTATGAGGAGACCGCGATCGGGAAGCAGACTGGGCCCGGTTCCGGTGTTTATGCTTCCTGCTAGATTTTTCCCAGGACTGAGAGGAGGGGGAAGCCCCAGAGGACTGGGCTGGTGAAGCTGAAGAGCTCCTGGTTTGCAGCTCCTGTTCCATTACGACGAACTTCTGCTTGATCAGATGGCTCTCCAGAATTTTTCAGCGACATCTTCGTGTGGCCTAATTAAATTTCTGGCAGATCTGGCAGGCTTTGATATTGTGGCTGGGGCCTAGGTACAGGATGCAAGCAGAAGGTCTGTCCTTTTGAATTTGTTTGCTGCAGGCACACTTAGTGGCACGGTCAGAAGATGAGGCAGGTAAAGAAGACATAAACCTGATGTTGGCAACACCCAAAACTCAATGTTATAACTAAAGAAAACAGGAAAAATAAAATAGTGAGGGAACTGATGGTCAACTGTAGCTGCAGCGGCTTCAGTGGTCCGACATGCGTGGGTCAACACCGGGAAAGAACTGAGGAGGGTGTGGGGGACTGCTAGCCTTTATATGATAGGCCGACATCAGAAGGTGATGTCGGCAGTGGGTGGTCCCCTGTGGTAGACTGCTAGCTAGAAAGTTTCCGTGTGGTCCTGGCGCACGGCGGCTTAGTCCTACTGATGCTGGCCTGCTGCAAGAGCTTCTTCAAAGTAAGATCAGGGTAATGCACATGGCAATGGAGCCAACATCCAGTTCCTGCAACTTGTCCATGAGGAATCTCTGATATGGAGAGTACACAGAGGCCGAGGATAGGTGCTGGGAGGGTTCCGCGTTCTCTGAGGATGACACACAGACGGAGAGAATGTGTTGGACTCGGAAGCGGGTGGTAGCTGGAGGCTGTGTAAGAACTGGACATGGTCATTACTGGTATGGTATTGGAACAGCATACCAGTTAACCTTCCAAGCTGACTCCAGATGAGGGGCCCAAGAGGACCCATGATCCCTGGAAGTTTGGGAAGAGGTGGCATAGACCCAGGAGGGAGAGAAGTGCCTGAGGTTCTTGGATCTATGCCTGGGCTGTAGAAATGTTTGGTGGACCTCGTCCTAGGGAAGGCCATGGCGAACATGCCTGAGGAGAGCTGACCCACAGCAGAGGAACAAACTTGATGGTGCCTGTAGGGAAGACTCCCCAGGTGAGGAGAGTGAAGTCATTCAATCTCTTTGGGGCAGCTCCAGATCTCACAGGAAACAGGTTCGTCCATAGGGCCAGGGGAGAACTCCATGATTCAATTGGTCTCTGACCCCGGGCTGGTGTCACCTCTGGTACTGAACTCAGGGTCAGAAAACAACCTAGTCAGAGGGCTCCCCAGCTCCATAGCCAGCAGCGTCCTCAGTGCCTGTCACGATCTTGGATCTGGTACCAACCGGAGATCTGTCTCTACACCCCCGACATCGTAAGCGGTGTAAGAAGCCAGTCCAGACATGGAGGTGGTGCCATAACTGCACCAGGTGTTGGGCCCAGAACTGACAACAGAGCCAGCACCACGTCCGTTGCAGGGCTCAGCATAACCCTCCTCCTCAGAGCTGCAAGGGCAACCTCAAGTCGGAGAGCAACACCTGCACCTCTGCAACAGGATGCTGCCTGGTTCTGGTGCTGGTCACTCTCTTAGAACCATGAACAGTGCCAGAAGAGGGCTCAATGTCATGGCCAGCACGACCTATCTCACGGAGACTGCAATGTCTGGAGAGGGGGCAGCACCAGGCTACAACAAAGAGGTGTCCCTCGGTGTAGATCGACTCTATAGCTTCAGTCGGCCAATCAGAAGTAACTAGCTGTCCACAACATCCACCACCAAGGGACTCTGATGCCTCAGCAAGGCAAGGTTGAGGAAATCCCTGGTCTTCCACAGTATGAAAGGCACCAGGGATGGGCCAAGGGGAAAGACCCAAAGACCTGAGCATGGCAACATGGGTCTGCTGCCTGCCCCCGAAGTCAGGAATTGGTCGACCCAACTTTAGGGTGCAGAACTCGATGGTACGGTGGTCCATCCAAAAGCAGGCATCACAAGAATCAATGTCATATTCTGGGCCAAGACAGGTCTGGAAAACCTGATCTTGGTCCTTTGTCACAATTGACCTTTTATAGGAACACCGACACGTAATTGGGGCTTTTTTGGGCCCCTTGCTCTTTTATTCTTGGACATGGACATCATGGACAAAAAAAAAAAAAAGGGAAAAGAAAAATGAAGGTGACACAGTGAAAAAAAGAACTCAGCGATGTCACAGAAGAAATCTGACAATGGTTGAACTGATGTGCTGCTCCCACAGTGTGCACCCAACGGTGGGATGAACAGACCTGAGGTGTGTGAGGGAGATGGTGATGGTTATTGGCTGGTGCGTGGCACCAGTAGCAGACGTCGGCTCCCTCCTTACAGGGAAAAAGCTCTCGCAGGGTCCTAATGCCTTCGATCCGAAACCCATATGCATGAATCAATGGTGAAGATGGATTCCGGGAAGATCTGAGCTGCAGGGCTGACTTCTTCAAATTCAATAAGAAGCCCAGAGACTGTAGGGTTGCTTGTGTGAGAGCCAATGCATCCCTTACCTGTTGAGGGGACTGCCCCACAACTACCCAGTCATCAAGGCAAGGGAATACTGTCACCCCTTGTCTTCTCAGATGGGCCACCATCACAGCCAGGCACTTTGTGAAGACCCTTGCGGCAGAGGTCAGACTGAAGAGCAGGGCTCTGAACTGGTAATGACCTGATGGCACTCTGAACCGCAGGTATTTTCTGTGGGACTGCCGGATGGGAATGTGGAAATAAGCATCCTTGAGGTCCAGGGATGCCAACCAGTCTTCCCCGTCTGAGAGTAGGGAGAATCACTGCCAGAGTGACCATTTTGAATTTTGGCTTTGTCAGATGCCTGTTGAGATTCCTTAGATCTAGTATGGGTCGCCATTCCCCATTTTTCTTCAGAGTTAGGAACTACCTGGAGTACAGGCCCTTTCCCTTGTGAAGGGAAGGGACAGGTTCTACTGCCTTCTCTAGCAGAAGTTGGTTACCTCTTATTCCAGTAGAGCTTTTTCTGCTGGGGTTACAGGTCTGAACAACCTTGCTCTCAGTTTTGGGATGGCTTTGAAATTTAGAGCAAGGCCCTGGCTTACTACTTCCAGGACCCACTTGTCTGTGGTGATGGCTTGCCAAGCCTGGAAATAGTAAACCAGTCTGCCCTCTACTGGAATTGGGGAAGCGGCACTGGCAAGCATGTCAGGGGGTCTGCTTTGCAGGTGTCCAGGGTTGGACACTGGGACTAGAGCTGCTGGTGCCCCTTCTGCCCCTGTCTCTGAAGTACCTACGCTGCTCATGATATACACTGAAAGCCTGGGTTTGGTAGAAAGCCTAGTATAGAGCCTTCCCTACCTTGCTACTTTTGAGGAGTAGATGCTTTCTCTTTAGCAGAAGCACTCTTGTAAGCGGCTTTGTATTCCTCCATCTTTTTCATGTAAGCCTCTGTCTGGTCACCAAACAGAGAGTTCTGCTCACAGGGAAAATACAAGGCTTTAGTTTGAGTGTCCTGAGAAAGATTAGTGGATCTTTTTTTTTTTTAGTTGTTTAACCAAGAGTAGTACACTAAGCTGAAAGCTTTTTTACAGGAGCGACCAGGGAGCACAGGGAAGTTAAGGGACTTGCTCAGGGTCACACAGTATGCAAGTGGAAGCTGTGGGATCAAACCCAGGTCTGGTCTGCTGGATGTCACCAGATTTGCAGCTCAGAGCCTTAAACCACTGCGCTATACTGCGTCCCTAAGCCAGGCAAACCTTCTCAGGGACACTGTGGTTGCCACCAGCCTGGCAGCATTATCATTTGTATTCACTGCCATATGAAACTGGTATTTGGATGCTTCGATGCCACATTTGACAGTCTCTGCCAGGTGTGCTGCCAACTGAGCGGAAGCTTTATTGGCCATCTGTAGTACAGAGTTCCTTCTAGTATCTAGAAACATAGGCCATATAAGAGGTCTGTCTAATGGCCTAGGAAGCCCCTAGATACCCCTTCTTGGCCATGGAGTCTATTCTCCTTGAGTCCTTGACCGGTGGGTGAGAGGACAGAGGAACACCTGCCTTGTCACAGGCAGCTGCCTGCACCACTCCTTCATGGCTGGGGTGCCTGAACAGGAATTCTGAGCCATTCTTAGCCAGGAGGTATTTTCTCTCCAGCTTCCTGTCCACAGGTAGAATAGAAGTGGGGGTCTGCAAGATTTTGAGTACTTGCCTTTTTAGGGACTTATGGATGGGGATCAACAACCTCTTAGTTGCTGGCACATCCATCATTTCCATATAATCCTGTTCCTCCTCCTCCTCCTCCTCCTCCTCCTCCTCAGTGGTTTCCTGAGTGGGGAGGTCTAGAGTTTCAGCCACTTGCTTCATGAATATAAAGTGAGAGGAAAAATCCTTAGCATGATGAGGAGGGGATTCAAACTCCTGTTGTTCAGGGGATACTTCAGGCTCAATAAGTTCCTCGAAGTATTCCTCTTCCTCCTCCTCATCTTCATAATATGACTCCGGATCGAATGAACCGGCAGCAGCTAAGGTACCCGGTTGAACCGGGAGCTGCTGAGTTTGCTGTGTAACCGATACTGAGGAACTGGACTGCAGCACTGTAATAATGTGAATCGCATTGGCAATTTCCTCTGCGGTTGGAACTGGGGCAGCTTTTAACTGCGGTTCCGACCCTGAAGATGACGACTTCTTTGCAGAAGCCGGTTCAGTGGCTGATTCTGCGGTTCATTTAGTTGTAGAAGAGGTTTCGCCCTTGTAAGAAGGCGTTCCCCTCTGGTTCCCTTAGTTCCTCTTTAGAAGTGGGAACTGACTGTCCTGAAGCTGTGTCAGCAGCCTTTTCTGACATGGTAATATTAAATATACTCTGAAAATAGTTAAAAAATCAACGTTTTGAATTTAGGTTTTCTTCAGGAAATATCTAAAAGAGAAAAAAGCAAAGTTAGTGTAGAGGTAAAATAAGGGATATGTATGTGGGGAAAGAAAAAAGTGGGAGGCTCTGGGAGAAGAAGTGATACATGGCAAGATAAAGAGAGAGAATCTGGAAAACAAAATGGTGATGATGGGAATGACAAGGCATAATAGGCGGAGACTAATTAATAGGGCATAGAAAGAAGCCTGAAAGGTGACAAATGTGGGGGGAAGAAGACAGAGATGGAAACATCTGGTGAAAATGAAAATAGAAGTGTACAGATACAGACTTTGGGGAAAACAAGGGGTGGCTGCAAGATGTTAGTAGAAAATACGTCTATCATTTAAACCGGAGGGCTGCTGGGAGCCAAGGCAGATGATCAGTTTGGTTTCCATGTTTTTTCTATGGTCAGAATCCCAGAAGCCCTGCTGAAGGACACAAACAGAAAGATCATTGACACTGTGGTCCCTGGAGATAAAGTGGGATACAATGGGCTTATCGATGTCTCCATTCCTGACTGCCCTGTAATGTTCCCTGAAATGGTCAGCAAGGCGTCTACCAGTCTCTCCGATGTAAATAGCTGCACACTTCCTGTAAAGAATACAATATACCATATTAGTGGAGCTGCATGAGAACTCCTTGGTGATGTGAAAAACACTTGTGGGACCCCGAATTTCAGTCACACTATAAATAAATTTGCAGGTGTAGCAGCGAGTTCTGTTGCAAGGTTTGGTACCTGGTAGGGAGGAACTGTTAAGAGTAGGCAGGCTGCTTCTTACCAGGAGATTCTGCAGGTTAGGTGGCCGTCGGTAGGAGGCAAGAAAAAATTACTCACCATAGTAATGTTGTTTCTTCTAATGGAGTCTTGCTGTATTCAGACATAATGGAGTTAGCCCCAGCACTTGAACTGCCCCGGAGAGGAAAGAGTTAACTCTATGCAGAAGCATAGAACGTTGCACTCGAGCTCGGTTTTCAAACCTCTGTCTGTGGTACTTCCCAGTGTAACCATCAAGATTCTTACGAGCACACTAACTAACATACTATAGTATGGAAATTGTTTAACATAGCAAAGAGCAAAAAAAAAAAAAAAATATCTTTTTGGGCCCAAAAGACTCAAGTCAAGAACCCAAGAAGGAAAGGTAGTGACAATATTTAAGTATAAAACACCAGAAAATAATAACATCCACCCACCCAAGAGGGAGGGTACAAGGTATACCTCTGAGGTGCAACACTGTACCTGCCAGCCCACTTCCCAAAAACCAGGTTCTGAGAGGGGAGGCGGAGGGGAGGTCTGAATACAACAAGATTCCATTAGAAGAAACAACATTACTATGGTGAGTAATTTTTTCTTCAAACAACATGAAGTCTTGCTGTATTCAGACATAATGCGGACTACCAAGCAGTTCCCTATGGAGGAGGGAATGCAGAACCTACTTTGGGAAGAGGCTCTGCAGTACTGCTGTGTCAAACCTAGCATCACTCTTAGCCTGGATGTCCAGGGAGTAATGCTTGGTAAAAGTATATACTGTTTTCCAGGTGGCTGCTTTACAGATCTCTAAGAAAGGTATATCTCTGGCCACAGCTAAAGAAGCAGCTGTGCCCCTAGTCGAATGAGCCCTCAGGCCTGAAGGGGGCATTCTACCCAACTTGTCATAACAGAATTGTATACAAGAAACAATCCACCTGGCAATAGTTCTTTTAGTGGCAGGCTTACCTTTCCCACTTCACCATAAGTGAGAAACAATTGAAGACAGTCATTTCTATGTGCCTTAGTATGCTCAATGTAGTAGCTAAGGGCTCTCTTAACGTCCAGACTGTGTAACCTTCTTTCATCTGAAGAAGAATGATCAGTGAAAAACACAGGGAGAGATATAGACTGGTTCAGATGAAAATCCGATACCGCTTTGGGCAAGAACCTATTGGTTCTTAGGCCCACTTTGCCCCTATGGAAGGAGATGAAGTCAGGTTCAACTGACAGAGCCTGTAACTCACTAATCCGCCTGGCAGAAGTAATAGCTACCAGGAACACAGTTTTCCAGGTCAAGTACTTTAATTCGGCCGAAGCCAGAGGTTCAAAGGGTGGCTGCATAAGCTGAGCTATGCAGACATTAAGATCCCAAGGCGGACTGGGCTCCCTAAAGGGAGGGTTAATGTGAACCAGTCCTTTGAAAAACTTTCTGAAAACAGGATGAGATGCCAGGGAAGAGCCCTTCCCTGCTGAGAGGAATGCAGAGACAGCTGCTAGATGAACCTTCAGAGTGGCAGGCCTAAGGCCTAGACCATTCAGATGAACTAGATAGTCTAAGGTTGTGGAAATGTCTGCAGAATCAGGCAGGATGCCTTTCTGAGAGCACCAAATACTGAACCTTTTCCATTTGGAGTTGTAAGTTTTTCTAGTGGAAGGTTTCCTGGAGACCTTCAGAATATCCAGAACTCCCTGAGAAAGATGTAGTGCTGCATATTCTAACTCTTCAAGAGCCAGGCCTTGAGATTGAGAGACTGCAGACTGGGGTACCAGTTCCGCCCCTGGGAGAAGGACAGGTGATTGTATGTCCTGGGCAGAGACAGGGGACGTGACACTGACAAGGACAGCAGTAGAGTACCACGGCTGTCTGGCCCAATCTGGAGCCACCAGTATCACTGTGCAGGGTTGAGTCCTGATCTTGATCAGAACTCTGAACAGCAGAGGGAAGGGAGGGAAGGCATAGAGAAACCTGCCCTTCCAGTCCAAAATGAGAGCATCCTGGGGAACTGTCCCAGGACTGGAGGTCTGCAACAAAACAGAGGAAGATGATGATTGTCCGGTGCTGCAAAGAGATCCATCTCTGGAGTGCCCCACCTGGAGAAGATGACCTTCAGTATGTGAGGATCCAGGGACCATTCGTGGTGTCCCTGTGAAATTCTGCTCAGAGCATCTGCTAGTATGTTGTCCTTCCCAGGAAGGTGAACTGCTACCAGAGAAGTCTGAAGAGAATAGGCCAGAGACCACAGCTTCATGGCTTCTGTGCACAAGGCCGAGGACCGAGTGTCTCCCTGCTTGTTGATGTACCACATTGTGGTGGTGGTGTCCGTTCTGACTTGGACCACCTTGCCCTTGACTAAATCCAAGAAGCTCTGCAGGGCTAGGAAAACTGCCCTGAGTTCCAGGAGATTGATATGAAGGAGAGACTCTTGTGGGGACCAGACTCCTTGAGCTGTCAGGGCTCCCAGGTGGGCTCCCCACCCTAGAAGAGAAGCATCCGTGGTTAGAACTACTGATGGGACTTGAGGGAGAAATGAAACCCCTTGTCTGAGGTTGTCCTGGTCCAGCCACCACTGGAGAGCTTGGACCAGAGTCTGAGTCACTGGGATCAGTTTGGTAAGTGAATCTTTCTTTTGAGACCAAAAAGACCTTAGATGAAACTGAATGTCCCTCATCTGGAACCTTGCTCCCTGCACCACTACCGTGGAAGCTGCCATGTGGCCCAGGAGCTGGAGGAACTGTCTTGCTGGGCAGGAGACCTGAGGTCGAAAGGAGGAAGCGAGATCCACTAGGGCCTTCACCCTTGCCAGGGGAAGGAAGGCTTTTGCTTGTATGGTGTCCAACTCTATGCCTATAAAGGTGAGAAGTTGAACTGGTTCGAGGACAGACTTTGGAAGATTGAGAAGAAACCCCAAGGAGCTAAGTAGGTCCTGGGTAGTTTGAAGAGCTGACTTGACCTGTAAAGGTGACTGACCCACTAAGAGCCAATTGTCCAGATACGGGAAGATAGTGATACCCTGTCTTCTGAGGTAAGCCACCACTACTGCAAGGCACTTTGCGAGCACCCTTGGAGCTGATGTTAGGCCGAATAGCATAGCTCTGAACTGGTAATGGCCTGAAGGCAACTTGAACCTGAGGTATCTTTTGTGGGAGCACCTGATAGGAATATGGAAGTAGGCATCCTTGAGGTCCAGAGAGGCTAGCCAATCCCCTGGCCTTAGAGAGGGAAGGATCATTCCCAGAGTTACCATTTTGAATTTGGGCTTGAAATGTGTTTGTTCAAATACCTTAGGTCTAGGATGGGTCGCCACTCCCCTGTTTTCTTTGGGGTAAGGAAGTACCTGGAGTACAGTCCTTTTCCCCTGTGCTGAGTAGGAACCTTCTCTATAGCTCTGAGAGCTAGAAAAAAGAAAACCTCTGCCTCTAGGGCAATGGTTTCTGAGAGTGATGCAGGTGGAAAAGACTTGGCCCTCTTTTTTGCAAATTTTTTGAAGCTGAGGGCCAGTCCCTGGCTTACTACTTCCAGGACCCACTTGTCTGAGGTCACAGACTTCCAGGCCTGGAAGTAGTAAGCCAGCCTGCCTCCTACTGAAAATGGGGAGTCGACCCGGGCTGACACATCAGGGTGTCTGCTTGGCAGGAGCCTTAGACTGAGAGGAGGAGGAGGGAGCAGCTCTGCTCATCCCCCTCCTGCCCCTCCCTCTGAAGAACCCCTTCTGTGGGGGAAGGGAGAGAAGGCCTGGGCTTGGTAAAAAGGCCTTTGAAAGGGCCTGCTCCTGCCCCTAGACTGCTGCTTGTGCGGAGTGGCCTGCCTTTCTTTGGCATGTGCACTCCTGAACGTGGTCCTGTATTCATCCATTTTCTTCATGTAAGACTCTGTCTGCTCCCCAAACAGAGAGTACTACAGGAAAATCCATAGCCTTAGTCTGGGTATCCTGTGAAAGGCTAATACATGTGAGCCAAGCATGTCTTCTAAGAGACACAGATGTAGCCATGACTCTAGATGCCACATCACCGGAGTCCACAGCAGCATGAAACTGCATTTTGGATGCCTCAATTCCATCAGCAGCCACCTCCTCCAGCTCCTTGGCTAGCTGGGGAGAGGCCTGTTTAGTCAGTTCCAGAACCGTATCCCATCTGGATTTCTGGTACCTGGCTGTGTAGGCCATATAAGTAGCCTGCCTGAATCCCAAAGAGGATGCCAAATACTGTTTTTTGGCCAAGGCATCCACTTTCCTGGAGTCCTTATCTAGGGGGTGTGAAGCCAAAGGAATGTTAGCCCTGTCACAGGCTGCAGCCTGCACTACCCCAACATGGCTGCAATGACTATAAAGGAACTCCGCAGCTGAGCCTGATAACGAATATCTCCTGTCCATTCTCTTATCCACAGGAGGTATTGAATTAGGGGTTTGTAAAATTTTGTGTGTCTGTTTCCCCAAGGATTTATGAAGAGGGACAGACAGTCTTTTGGACTCTGGGACATCCGTCATTTCCACAAAATCAGGCTCTTCATCCTCCTCTGCAGCTTCAACCAAGGGAAGCAGCAGGGTTTCTGCCACCTTTTTGTAGAACAAAAAATGTGAAGGGGACTAAGAGAGCCCGGGAGGAGAGACACCTGAGGGCCTGTCTGGGGAGATGTCCGGTTCAATGGGCACATCCAGAACCCCCTGGTCTTCATCATCATCCTCGGGATAGTCTTCGTCTCCTTCCCACTCCTCATAAAAAGCATCTGGATCATAATCTGGAGGAGACTGATCTGACCGAACTGACCGCCTAACTGGCAGTACCAGTTCGGATGGAACCGGTCTAAGCGATTGAACAATGCTAATCGCTTTGGCTATTACGTCCACAGTTGGAGAGTGCGATACCCTTCGGGGTTGGCTCTCCTTTTGCCTGAGGAGGTATCGCCTAGGTCAGTAGGCACCTCCTCAGGTTCGGCCACACCGAACCGTGCTGGCCATCCGGATCTATGGACTTCTTGGCCTCCCTTTCCTTCAGCCTACTCAGACTTTTGTCTAGAGTGGATTTAGGAAAGTTTTTACAGATTTGGCAGTCTGACTTGAGGTGGTCAAACCACAGACAATAAACACAGATGAGGTGGCGGTCAGCCTTAGCAAAGGCCTCCCCACACTCAGTACAGTGTTGAAACCCAGTGGGACCGGTTTTCTTCTTGGGTTTCTCAGACATGGCCAACCTAACAAATTACCATATTGCAGCTTTCAAGCCAGGTAATACAACCGTGTCACGGGCTTTTTAAAAGAACCGGCAAAAAACCTTGGTTCTTTTGAAACCGATCGGTACTGGAATACCACTCTAATCCCAGAAATAAATGTAAATAGAATGGGTCGGTTCCAAACTGGACCCGACCGGAAAGAAACCGAAGAAAAGAACAATTTCCAACTTTTTCACAGAATAAAACACAGTCACTACCTATCTACACACTACCTGTACCATAGACAGAGGCTGGAAATCCGAAAATAACAAAAAATTATACGGTTTAAACGGAACGCTTTACTTTTACCGAACCGAGCAGAGGAAATCTCCGGAGCGACTTCACTGTTAGGCGGAGTAAAGAATCTGACGGTTACACTGGGAAATACCACAGACAGAGGTTTGAAAACCGAGCTCGAGCTCAACGTTCTATGCTTCTGCACAGAGTTAACTCTTTCCTCTCTGGGGCAGTTCAAGTGCTGGGGCTAACTGCATTATGTCTGAATACAGCAAGACTCCATGTTGTTTGAATAGGTGGTTCTGTAAAGGAAGCACCAATGTACTAAACTAGTCTACCTGAAAACCAAAGATGGTACTTTGAAAATCAAAAGAAATAAAATGGTAACTTGAAAACTGATAAAATAAACTTTTCTTCAAGATGCTATGGGAGAGTTCTCAGAGGTGTCTTACTAGGCAGGCGGAGTAAAGAATCTGACGGTTGCATGAATGCACCAGGGACAGTGGTTTGAAAACTGAGCTCCAGTCTATCAACATTCCATTATTAGCATAGGTTCCATTAACCCATTTCTCTCCAGGGCAGTTAAATGGTGAAGGCTAGCTGCATTAATCAGAAAACAGTAAAGATTTCCTGGGGTTTGAAATTTTGTTTCTGTGTTTCTTTTTCCCCACTTTGGAATAGCACTGCAAACTGAAAAGAGATGGTCAAGCAATAGAAATGGTGCAAGAAAATGCTGCACTACTCCCATGTTGTTGCCTCGATGATCGAAGAACAGAACTGAGATGCATGACAGAGCCAATGGCGGCTATTGGCTGGTGCACATGGCACCACGTGAGGTGTGCAAGGCCATCAGTACCTGGCGTCGGGTTCTCTCCCTAGCAAAATAAATCTCCACCCTGCCAAGGGGTTACTGCCTCTTGCCCCAGGCCCACAAGTTCAACCTTTCAATTACCTCCTTGTTTTCCCCAGGATCTTGCAAATTATTGCAGGTAAATGGTGTGCTCTACATCTAGTTTTCCTTTCTGAGGCACAGCTGCTGTACAAGATAGCCCACAGACTAGAAGCAGCTGCTACATGAAACTCATCCTTGCCGGGCACACTGACCGTGCTCTACCAGGAACCAGACAGTGCTCTCTCTCTCACTGCAGAGAACTCACAAGATAAACATCTAGGGAAGGCCAAGTGTGTCAATGGTTAGAATGTCAAACTGTTCATCAAAAAGCCCAGGTTCAAATTCCACCACAGCCGCTGTGTCACACTGAGCAAGTCACTCAACCTCTTTGCGCTGCAGTCCACCTAGATGAGAAACTGCATCTCCTTTGAGATATCCTGCAAAAACAAATGGTGAAAAACTATTATGACACCTAAGCAGGTTTTGTGGAGCTGAGAGCTGGAGACATGGTTTTGTGCACCAAGCTGGGGACAAAAGAAGCAGAAGCTGGTGGAGCAGAATTGGGCATCTGCCTCAATGCTCTCCTCTTCAGGAAGGAAGGAAAAAATGACTTCCTTCACTAGGTAGCTGTCTCATACAGTAGAGTTAGGTAAGAGAAAAAGAAGAAGCTGAAAAAGAAGAAGTGGAAGAAATTAAAATTACGCACCTACCATAATTCTTGATCTTCTTGGACGAAGTCTCCACCACTCATTCACACTGACGAGACTACGCTGGAGGCGCTAGGACCAAGAGGGAGCCAAAAATCTTCAGGAGGGCCGGTGCCTAGGTAGGACCGTCAGTCCGGCTCGCGTTGTATAGGCTAGCTCGGCACTGACCCTCCAACCGCCTCAATACCTTTCTGACCAAGGAGGTGCAGGGTAAAACTAACTTAGTAAAACTAACCGATGATGGACATAAGACAGTCTGAATGACCCATATAAGAAGGGTCAGCACAACAGAGTCTTCACAGCCCAGCCATCGAGGGAGCAAAGACCAAAATAGATCAGTGTGCTCGGGGGATGGAGGGTGGGCATGTGAATGAGTGGTGGAGACTTCGTCCAAGAAGATCAAGAATTACGGTAGGTATGTAATTTCATATCTTCCTGGACATAAAGTCTCCATCACTCATTCACATTGATGGGAGAGTACCGAGCTAAACTAATCCCCCGAAAAGGGCGGCAGGAGAGAGGAGCTCACTTACGACAGAAGTCCATTCAGGATTGTCCTGCCAAAGGACAGATGCTGTCTGGCATGGATATCCAAAGCGTAGTGCTTCACAAAAGTGTGCACAGAGCTCCAAGTAACTGCACTGCAGATGTATGCAATCGGCACGTTTCAAATTTCTGCCAGAGATGCTGCGACTGCCCTGGTAGAATGGGCATAGACTCTGCCCTACAGTTTAACCCGTGAAATGGAGTAGCACTGGTGAAGGCATGCTACCAGCTATGCCGAAATACATCTGATAGCAACAGGCTGACCCGACCGGGCCATGCGGAAGGAGACAAAGAGTTGCTTTGATTTGCAGATCTCATTAGTTCTGTCTATATAGAACCCGCAAAACCCTTTTAACATCCAGAGAATGTAGGGTACGCTCTCCTTCATTCTGGAAGTTCGCGAAGTAGGTCGGAAGAACCAAGTGCTGGTACAGATGGAATTCTGAGACTACTTTGGGGAGAAACTTAGGGTGAGTTCTGAGAACCACCCTGTCCTTGTGAAATGCATGATACAAGGGGTCTGTGACCAGTGCATGTATTTCAGACACTCTGTGAGCGGAGGTAATGGCTACAAGGAAGGTGGCCTTCCAGGTCAAGAACTTCAGCTCACATGTTGCTAAAGGCTCGAAAGGTTTACAGATGAACATGTCTAGCACACGGTTAATATCCCAAGCGGCTACTGGTCTCCTGACTGGTGGCCTAGTGTGGAGTATGCCTTTAAGAAACCTCTTAACCAAGGAAATTTAGCCAGTGACAGAATGTATAGGTTCATGATAGGCTGAAATCGCGCGGAGATGGACCTTCATGGTTGAATATTGTAGTCCTGTGTTTGACAGGTCTAGCAGCTACTCCAGGACTTTGTTAGGTGGGCAAGAAAAGGGGTCACCAAATGGGAAAACGTTTCCACTTTGCCGTGTAAGTTTTCCTAGTAATCAGTTTATGTGCCTCTAGGAGAATGTCTGAGACTCTATGTGAGACATCAAATCTACTCACTTCTATCTCCTCAGGAGCCATGCGTGGAGATGAAGGGATCTCAGGTTGGGATGGACCACTGGGCCCTGAATTAGCAGGTCCGACTGAAGTGGTAGTTGTCTCGGTGGAGTTTCTGACAATATGTTGATCAACAGAAACTAAATCTGACGAGGCCAAAATGGGGCGATGAGGATCATTCTCCCTCCAGTACCTCCAGCTTGAGCAGCATCCTCTGAACTAAGGGAATAGGAAGAAATGCATACAGAAAGCGTTTTGTCCACTGCAGTCTGAATGCATCCTGACAGAAAGCGCCAAGTTCTGGATTTCTGGAGCAGAATAGAGGCAGTTTTGCATTGAGTGGGGATGCAAAAAGGTCCAGGTCTGGTGTGCCCCACTCTTCGAAAAGCGACTGCACAATGTTTACGTCGAGAGACCACTCGTGAGGGTCCGCCTCTGTTCTGCTAAGGCGATCTGCCAGATCGTTCTGGACTTCTGGTAGGTAGACCATTTGGATCAGGGCTTCGTGCTCTGGGCACCATTCCCACACACTCATAGTTTCTCTGCACAGGGGTTAAGAGTGTGCCCCCGTCCTACTTGTTGATGTAGTACATCACCGCTTTGTCTGTCTGTCTGGAAGAGAATTGTTTTGTGACAGAGGAAGTCCTTCAGGGTTCGGACAGTGTACAGAACAGCTCTCATTTCCAGGACATTTATGTGGAGTTGAGATTTGTCCTGGTTCCACAGACCCTGGGAGCGGAGAGTTTGACTGTGAACGCCCCAGCCAACTAGAGATGCATCTGTGGTGATCGGTGCCTCCAGTGGAGCAAAGGGAAAGCTTTGAAGCAGGTTGTCCTCTTGAGTCCACCAGGTGAGTGACCGCTTTAGAGGTTCTGTTACCTTGATGTGAAAGGACTGTGGGTGCGTGGTCAGGGACCACTGAGTACTGAGCATCCACTGAGCTGTCCTCATGTGAAGATGAGCCAAGGGCACCATGAACACCGATGACGCCATGAGACCCAGCATCCGCTGCATCGAGAGAGCCCGGACTGAGTTGTTCCCTTTGATGAAGTGAGCCATCTGTAGGATATCATTTCTCCTGTTCTCCAGAAGGAAGGCCCTTGCTCTGGAGGTGTCCAGAAGAGCTCCTATGAAGAGGAACTGCTGGAAGGGCTGGAGCTGCGATTTTTCCAGATTCAACAGAACCCCCATAGATGTGAGGAATTTGGAAGCTGTAGCTACAGCTTCCTACGTCCCTTGTCTGGATGAGCTTGCTGGAAGCCAGTCGTCCAGATACAGGAACATTTGAATTCCAAGATTCCTGAGATGTGCTGCGAGTGCTGCAAAGCACTTTGTAAAGACTCAAGGAGCCGAGGATAGCCCAAAGGGCAGGACTGTGAATTGGTAGTGCTGACCCAGAGCCACAAATCGGAGATACCTGTGATGGTTTGGGTGCACAGGAACATGTTGGTAGGCATCCTAAATGTCCAGCCAATCATTCTGATGAATCAGAGATAGGAGCGTACTGAGTGATATCATCCTGAACTTCTCCTTGTAAAGGAATTTGTTTAACTTCCGAAGGTCTAGAATAGGGTGCATACCGTCTGTTTTCTTTGGAACTAGGAAGTAATGGGAGTAGAAACCTGTGTTCCTTTGATCCTGCAGAACTATTTCTACTGCCCTGTTGTCCAGAAGGCCTTGAATCTTGGAAGCGAGGAGGTATGACTGAGTGACAAGACAGCCTAGGCTGTTGTTTGGGTGGATGATCCGGGGGTTCTGACAAATTTAGAGAGTAACCCTCACAAATTATTCTGAGACCCATTTGCCTGATGTGACTGACTTCCACTGGTTGTAAAACTGAGTCAGACACACCCCCCCCCACTGCCGAAAAAAAAAAGTCCCCTTCGGACAGCTGATGTGGGACTTGGGACGGTATCTCAGAGGGTGGCACTAGGTGCCTTTGGGCCCTGTGCCTTCTGTGTTTTCTTTTGCGGCTGAGGGGCTTGATTCTTGTTGAAACCCTTGCTGCCTTTGCCACGAAAGGACTGGGGTTACGAAACTGCCGGCGGTTCCTACCCCGTTGAGGGGCAGCAGGGGCCGGTCTGGCAGTCTTAATGGCAGTCCTACAGTAGTTTTCTGTGTGGCCTCCAGTGCCTGCTCCACCTGAGGGCCAAACATAAATTCCACCATATGGTAAATTCATGACTCTTTGCTGAGCATCATTTGTAAACCCCAAGGTACGTAACCAAGAGTGGTGTCAGGTGCAAATCCATGCTGCTTCTGCTGCCCTAGAGGCAGTGTCAAAAGAATCCATAGCAGCCTTAAGTTGCTGGTTATTGGACTTGATGCCTCTAGTAATGGTTTGAAGAAGCTATGAAGCAGCATCCGACTCCAGAAGAGCTCTGACTAAGGTTTTCAGGGAATGCCAGAGGATATACTCATATTGTGAAAAGTAGCCCTGGTAGCTAGCAATACGCATTTCTAGGGTAGCAGTGGCGAAGATTCGCTTCCCTAGGGTGTCAGTTTTACAGGATCCTTTATTTACCGGACGGACTGTAGATTCCTGAGGGAGTACAGCTTTGTCGTTTTCTGCCAAGACCACAATGGCATCCGCAAAGGCTTGGGAGGCCAGGATTGGTCGAACCTTAGGAGAAGCATACTTCCTATCTATGGACTTAGCCATGGAAGGAATAAGTGCCGGATTCTCCCACACCATCTGTGAGAGAGTCTCGAAAGAGGGCTGTACTGGAGGAGTCAGTTCAACAGGGATCTCTGGAACATGCAGATATTGAAGGCGCAATAGCTTCCCTGGATCCACCTCCAATGTCTGGAGAGAGAGAGAAGGTGGAATTCATGTTCTTCAGAAGCGATTTAAAGGACAGGTCCTCGACCAAAAGCTCTGGTGAAGTAGAGGGCTTACTTTCCACTCCAAAGGAAGAATCCTCCTCGAAGTCGTCTCCTAATTGTAGATCAGGATCTGGCTCAATATTATCTTCTACTAGCCCACGAGGGATAGTATATAAAGAAAGGGAGGAAAGAGCACAAGAGGGGGTACTCCTCGAATCGGAGTTGAGAAAGCCTGCATCCGAGGTGGCACCAGCACTGGAAACAGCACTGAACATGGTGCCACCGACAGCGCCAAATGTGGCATCGCCAAGACCAGAGTCGAAGGTAGCACCACAGCTGTTGGCAGCGCAGGCGCTCGGGGCAACCAACCCAAACTCTAAGGCACCCAAGGATGAAGATCTGAAAACCTGAGAAGGAGGAGGAGGTACCTGTACTGGCCCCTGCGCTGCAGCCATGTGAGGGGGAAAAGCACAAGAGCACGGCGTCAACAGCACTGAAGGTGTCGCGCAACAAGTTTGACTCAACCGCGCCACCCGTGGGTTCGAAGCCCCTAGGTCCGAAGACCCCGGGGCCGATCCCGCTGGCTCGGGAAGTCAGGACAACCACCAAACCCATTGATCCATAAGAGCAGCCCACTAGAGGACCCCCCCAGGGGGCGGGGAAGGACTACAGAGTCGAAGATGCTGGTCGCCAGGGACTGAGGCCGCAGAAGACCCCCGACGGCATCGGAATCAGCCTCCTGTCCCCTGCAACAGACAATCAATGTGCAGGCCTACCAGAGAGCGACTTCGGGCAGTACAGTTTCTTCTTCGCCCAGTGGAACGAAGAAGAACTCGAGGCCGAGTGGTGCCGGGTTCCTGACGAAGATCGGAATGGGCCCGCTTCTTTTTGTGCTTTTGAGAGGACTGCCCTTCCTCAACCCCTCCCAGAGTACTGGACTGCCTGTAGTCAGACCCCCCCCCCCCCCGAGAGGGTGGTGGACCAGAACCAGCCTGCTGGAAATGCAGCTTTCATGCGAAGTCTCCCTACCATCATCTGCCCCATTCATGGTCAACTCCGTTGAAGGGGGACTGAGGAAAACTGCTCTGTTCTTTCTTGCGAAAAGAACCCCCCCCTTTTTTTTTTAAATAATAAACGAAGACTATACTAAAACTAAATCAAAACTGAACGACTAGCTGCTGTCATATAGACATGAAGATTTGACTCCCAGTGGGTGAGCGATGTCGTCACTGAAGCGCACACGACGGTGGGAAAAAAGGAACTGAGGTGGTTGGAGGGTTGGCCTTGAGGTAGCCTATCTGACGTGCGTGAGCCAGTTGTGGTGCCGCTCTCTCGCGCCCCACTTAGGCTTGGCCCTCCTGAAGATTTTTGGCTCCCGCTCAGTCCTAGCGCCTCCTGCGTAGTCCCATCAGTGTGAATAAGTGGTGGAGACTTTATGTCCAGGAAGATTCAGCATTTATATAGCACATTTCATGCACTTTGTATCCCAAAGTGTTTTGCAAGAAAAGAGAGACTGGTAGTGAAGTGTCTGAATGTGCAGCGGCTGCCATTTTGCACATAAACACCCCTTCACAGCCTTGGTCAACTGCAACCGGTTTTATGGGAAGGGGAATGTTGGCCAGGACATCGGGTTAAGTCCCCTACTATTACAAAAAGTGCCTTGGGTTGTTTTACATCCACCAGGACAGTACCAGAGATGGACAGAAGGGACCTTGGTTTAAAATTTCATCCGAAGAATGGCACATCTCAACAGTACAGCACCCCCCAAGTACTGCACTCGGATACCAGTGTTTACCGTACGAGTCCAATCCTGGAGTGGGATGAGAATCAACCATCTTCTAACCCAGAGGTGGATACTGCTACCAACTGAGCCACGCTGGCACAAGAGGAAGTATGCAAAGTATAGCCAGCCTCAGTCGGTGGTGGAAGATGATGTTGGACGAAGTTCTGTTGGGGAAGCACTGAAGTCATGCCACCATGTCATGCGACTGGGAAGAAAAACAGAACCTGCTGGTCTCTCCTTCCAATAAAGCCACCTCGCCTCTCTCATGTCATCTGGTTTCAAATCATCAAGACCGTTCCTCCTAACATGCCAGGTTCAGCCTGGCCATACAGTTCACTTCCCTCTTCCCAAGTTTGCAAAGATGTAAAGTTAGGACGGGTGGTTAATTCGAGACTTGGTGCTCTCAAAGAGAATAAGGAAATCAGAGGGCTCAAAGAAGTGACTACGGAGTAGCTGAGGTACGTGTAGTGAGGTATGTGCATAATAAATTAGAACAAAGTAGCACTGTGGGCTAGTACTTAAGGTCCTGTTTACAGGGGACTTTCATTCTAAACACCAGAATTCCAGTTTTCAGTTTTGATGCTCCTTTATAACAATAAATGAAGTTTAAATACTCTTGCTTTTCAAGGGGAACATCCATGTACAGTAGCTGCTCCACTCCTGTGGTGTGGGGGCAGCCCCTGATTTGCTCTTTTAGTACATTTCAATTTTTTTCTTACTTTGTTGTTAATCTTTGTTGGTGGGACGATCCTGTCTGCTTCCCACATCTTCTCTAGGTAGCTGCTGGCAAGAGGCCGGGAAGTAAGCTTTTAGGCTTAGTCTCGGGATTACCACAGGACCACCCACTGACAAATCTGAGCTTTTAAAAGATCAAATATGCATGAAGTCTCGGGATTTCTGTGGGACCACTGATCAGTGAATTTGAGTTTTTAATAACCTAGTAATATATTTCCCCATATTGAATCTCCTGTAGATTATCCCCAACTGTGATTTCAGCTGTGGGGGAATTCTGTGAGGCCATCCAATTGGCTGCAATGGGAAGATGGGGCTGGGAAGCAACAAAAATGCTGCCGGCAGAATTACTGGATCATAGATTCCGGGGTAGGCAGCGGAGCTGGGACCACACTTTAAAGAGATGGAGGCAAAAATCATTTTACCAGCTTCATGACAGGCAGTGGGGCTGAGGAAGAGGATGCACTTGGCGCTCAGCACTAGGCTAGCGCAGAAAAATCAAACTGAAGGTCAGTAAAGTCAGTAATTACAAAAAATGAAGTGGGGGGTGTATTTTTTTTCTTTTTACTAACACCCTTGGCGTGTGATGCCTTGAGAAACCCCCTTGAGCCTCGCTCTTGGGGTTTGTGAAGCACCACACACCTCAATTGTGTTTATAAAAAAAACAAAACAAAAAAAAAAATTCGCACCCCCCCACCCCTACTTTATTCTTTATGCTGTATCACTTTTGTGAGAGTTAAAATTACATGGTTAACAAGCTGTGTTTTGCCAGCCCGGTGGTGTTGAGGGTTGAGGCGATGGATGTCACACCTTGTGCCACGCTGGCGACCCGCATTTGGGAGCGAGCTCGGGTGCCAGGGGTTGGCAGGGATGGGGGTGAGGACTGAGCGCCCTTGGGGCTGCTCTCCTCCCCAAGGGGATGGGTGTGGGATAGCTCAGTGCACCAGCGGCTCCCGGTGGAGATCAGGGGCGCTGCAGCATGTCAGCTGTACATCATGCAGCGTGGATGACGCTGGCAGGGTTGCCTTGCGCCAGAGCGTCATGGGTGCACTACGCAGGGGGAGGGATACCAAGAGCAAGGAAAAACACGACTCTGAGGGGGAGGCGATGGCACCTGACCCCCATGCCTACCGTTGGATCCACCCTGCCTGGCCTTCCAGGCCCTCCACCCAGGGCCCACTCCCTCAGCCAGAGTCTAAGTGTGAGAGCCCCCAATGAAGAGGGGCGGCCCCGCCCCAGAGGGGTTAAGCTGGGGGTGCTGGCTGTGGGAGGGGTGGGGGAGAGAGGAGGCACAGGTTCAAGGGGACCTCAGGCGGGCAGGAACAGGCAGAATGCCTGAGAGAAGCCCCCTCAGGGCGTGACCGGAGGGAAAAAGAATAAAAAAAAAAAAAAAAAAAGCTGTGTTTCCATAAAATTTTACGTACGAACACTGGCCAGAAATACTTTTCTCATTCTAGCACTAAAAAGCTGTGAAAGATCTGCATATCACGTGGTCCACAGTGCACCTTGAACACTTTTGCTTAACACTGCACTAACAGAAAAGGTTAAAGTTTCATAATGGGAAAGAATCATTCAAAAAATAACAGACCTGTAAAGCACCTGATTTTTCTGCTGTGTGTGCCTTCCCGTCATAAATCTTTAAATAGATAAAAATGCTGCAGCTTCTGATAAACCAAACAGTCCTACCAAAATGCATACACATTTACCAAATACTTCAAGCACGTAAAAGGACCCATTAATATGTGGTATGAACAGACGGCTTGGTTAGCGGCTAAAGCCACAGGCAAACAATCTGACATCCAAAAATACAAACATGCCCGTAATGCCTGCACAAAATCCATTCGTCTCACGAAAAGCTCATATTATAAGGACGTCCTCACTGGACAAGAATTGTTGAGTACCTAGAGGCCAGCAGGGCACAGGACCCAAAGCAGCATGGATTTACAGCAGGAAGGTCATGTCAGATTAATCTAATTGATTTCTTTGACAGGGTGACCAAAGTAATAGACCAGGGAGGGGCTGTAGATATGGCCTACCTAGACTTTAGCAAGGCATTTGACACAGTCCCGCACAAAAGATTAATCATCAAGTTAGCCAGCCTGGGAGTGGGTCCCAGGGTGGTAGCCTGGGTAGCAAACTGGCTGCACAACAGGACACAGAAGGTAATAGTGAATGGAACACATTCCGAAGAAAGTGGAGTTACTAGTGGAGTACCTCAGGGCTCAGTACTGGGTCCAGTCCTCTAACATCTTTATAGGTGACATTGCAGAGGGTCTGGAGGGAAAGGTATGCCTCTTTGCAGATGACACAAAGATCTGTAACAGAGTTGGAGGAATGGCCAGACATATGGCAACTTAGATTCAATGCAAAAGAAGTGCAAAGTAATGCATCTGGGAAACAAAAACCCAGGAGGAGTACACAATAGCAAGGGAGGTACTAACAACAACAAAAATGGAAAGGGACCTGGGGGTAGTCATATTAGATGACCTAAAGGTGGGTAGGCAATGTGAAAAGTCGGTAAGGAGAGCCAGGGGGATACTGGGATGCATAGGAAGGCGCATCACAAGTAGAAAAAGGGAAGTGGTTATCCCTCTATACAGACAGTTGGTGAGACCCCATCTGGAGTACTGTGTGCAGTTTTGGAGACCTCATTTACGCACGGACATAGACAGGATGGAAGCAGTCCAGAGGAGGGCAACTAAAATGGTGCAGGGTCTGCAGCAGATCCAAATGAAGAGAGACAGAGAGCTTAATATGTATACTCTTGATGAAAGGAGGGACGGGGGGGGACATGATACAAACTTTAAAGTATCTCAAGGGAATCAACGAAGTCCAGGAGGGTAGCATCTTTCAGAAAAAAAGATGTGTAAGAAAAAGGGGGCACAATTTAAAGATAGAGGGGGACGGCTCAGGGGTAAAGTGAGGACATTTTTTTTCACGGAGAGAGTGGTGGATACATGGAACCGCCTTCCTGAGGAGATTGTTGGGTCTAAAACAGTGGGAGAATTCAAACATGCATGGGACAGACATAAGGCAATTATAGTTGGGGGTTGCAGGAAGTAGGCTGTTGGTTAACTAGAATCTGCAGCTTATCCAGTAGGTAGGGAAATGGGCAGACTGGGTGGGCCAAGTGGTCCTTATGTGCCATCAAAGTCTATGTTTCTATCCTCACCAACACCTGGGGAAATAGTCGTGCTTTCTGGGACAATATCAAGAACATTACTGGGAAACGATCAAAGTCCCCTCCGGCCATGTTAATGGTTGAAGGGTCCACTACCCTTGATCCCATGGTCCTTGCAAATAACTTTAACACGGCTTTTACTGACCTCCGTACTGTTCTACCACCTGATTTCTTCACAGTCAGTCACACTCCCTCTAACACACTCTGCACTCTGTCAAACCACCCTCATTTCTACTTCAGGGAGATTAAGATGAATGAAGCTCGCCGCCAAATCGCATCAGCCGTCTCCACTTCCAGAATCAGCAGCGACACCCTGGACCTTAAGCTGCTATCACTTACACTTGACGAGGTCCTCAGTCCCCTAACTAAAATTCTTAACCTCTCTCTCCACACCAGTACATTCCCTGAAATATGGAAAAATGAAAATGACGTACCTACCGTAGTGTGTGATCTTTCTATGTATCTTCACCATTCATCACATATGGGTACTCGGCGGAGCTAGGACCCCCACAGGGCTTTTTTTTGGTAGGTGGGCCGCGGCTCTTGGCGCCACCTCAAGGCCGACGTTCTACGTGACATTCACGGGTTGGTTGTTAGGTGCCGTCGACTCCGCCTGAGGAGCTCCTGTGGGGTCCTAGCCTCCGGCCGAGTACCCATATGTGATGAATGGTGAAGACTGACGCAGATAAGCTCTGCCACTGTGACCCTGGTCCACAAAAGTGGGGATAAGACCTGCCACTCTAACTACCGCCTGATCTCCATATTGCCACCACTATCCAAGGCCCTAGAGCGTATTGTTGCGGACCAGCTCACTGATTACTTGGACAAATATAATACTCTGTGCACACAACAGCACGGGTTTAGAAAAAGGCATAGTACCACCCTTGCCCTGCTTGAATTTACCGGTGCAGTGCATAGTTCCCTTGATAAAGGTCTTCTTACTGGGGCTGTCTTCATCGACCTCTCAAAGGCATTTGACACAGTCCATCATCGGCTGCTGTATGACCAACTACTCCTTGCTGGCCTCGCGCCAGACTCAGCCCGCTGGTTCAGAAGCTACCTTGACAACTGCTCTCAAAGAGTAAAAATTGCCAATGCTATCTCAGACACCTTGCCTGTCCGCTCAGGGGTCCATACTGGGCCCTCTCCTTTTCAGCCTCTTTTTAAACTCCCTACCACAATCCTGCTTGGAACAAATCATCCTCTATGTGGATGATGCTGTTGTCTTTTCTACGCACAACGACCTTTCACCACTACAATACAGCCTCCAACTCTGATTCAGTGCCGTTGAAACATGGTTCTCCAATTACAAACTAGTCCTCAATCACAAGAAAACCAAGTCATTGCTATTCTGCAGTTCACATAACCATTACAAGCAACACCCCCTTGCCATCTCCACCAAGCAGGGGACTGTCCTCGAACAAGTTTACTCATTGAAATACCTAGGAATTCTGCTTGACTACAATCTCTTCTATAAGGCTCACATTGACAGCATGGCTAAAGCTGCCAACACACGCCTTGGATTACTCTACAAGCACAGGCAGCACCTCACCCCAGAGGCCCTGAAGATTGCCATCCAGAGCTCTGTGGTGTCAATTATTGATTATGGCCTCATTATCTATGGCTCCGCCACGACGTCCGCCCTTCGACGTATAATGACTGCACTTAAAGCATGCAGACTCACAACTGGTGCCCACTGCCTCATCCATGCCTGTGCCCTTTATGAACAATCCGGATGGCTCCAACTCTCCAACTGTATAAAGTATCTCACATGTGCTATGGCGGGAAAAATCACCCTTGGCCTCACACCCCCCTGGTGTTACTGCCTTGTTACATCAAAACACCAACCGACAGACCACCAGGAGCTCGAAAACCCAGATTCTACAAATTCCTCGCTGTCGAACTACGCAAGGCCAACGCTCCTTCACCTGTAGGGCTTCTCTATGGATGAATGGTCTCAGCCACACCATCTACTTTGCCTCAACACTAGGTCTGTTCAAAACCAGGCTCCGGGCCCATCTCATTGCCTCTAGCTCCTGTGACTGCCTCTCCTAGCTAATGAACTACACAGCTTTAATCCTAACTTATATACTGCTTAACCCCAGGGCCCCCAAGTCTCCTTCCCCCAGCTCCTGAGGTGCCACTTCAAATCTCAGGTTTCATACCACCTCATTAGACTCTCCTTGCCCCATTATAGCACTTATTTCTCCCCCACTCACCCTGCCCCCTCTTTCTCTTCTATCACTCCTTCCTATTTATTTTTCGACAAATGCCTCTGGCTGCATCTTCATCCTCCCCCTCTCCTCTCATCCCTGTTTCTCTGCCACCCCCGGGTGCCTGACTACACATTCCTTGTGGGCACATGCGTCCTAGCTGTGTTCACCATTTTACTATAGCTACCTCTGTTAACTACCTACACTTCTCTGCTTCCTCTACACCTTACCCTTCCTATAATTGACCCCTTTCAATAGCACTGTTGTACATGAATTGTTTACTGTTATTTCACTGTTGCTTCCTTGTTTGTTATTTCTGACGTGGAACCTTTGTAAGAGAGCCTTGGCTCAAAGGTACTTGTAATCTTAGCCCCTCTAAGATCTATAAACTCATCTTCCCCACCTAAGGTCCCGGACCTCAAGCCTATCTGTCTCCCTAAGCTGTGGCCTGCCCTCAAGGCCAGTCCTCAGTATATCTCAGAGGAAATGTTTACTTTTTTCCTAGGTAAGCCTTGCAGTTCCAACTAGATTGGCTTGGATTTCCAGAAAGGGCCTTCAGGGGTTGGGGGTGGGAATTGGAGAAGACTGCATCCTCCCATGGCAGAAGGCTCTATCCCTTGTTTCCTCCTCCCTTGGGGACAGATCCTTGTAGGGCGCTCTGTGGGCAGACCATGTGATGGCTGACCATGTCCATCCACTAATCACACGTCTGCCGGATCCCACACATTTCGTCTTTGGTGCAGATGCCTCTGTATCAGACCACCAAAAAAGGAGTCAGAGCTAGGAGATGCCCAATGGAACTGACTTCCATCCGTCTGGGCCACATGGGGTAGCAGTACTGAGGCAGTAGGTTTCCCTCCTACCCCAAGGCAGGAAGTTTCTGCAGCAGATACTCACCTTGCCCCCTGCCACCAACTGTGCTTTATTCAATGCATAATGTCTCTCATGAGAAAAGTGTGCACAGCCCATACTGAATCTCAAACCTCTATATACAACACAGTACACTTTCTTTGTCACTTACCCACCAGTAGCTTATGGTTAATTACTAAACATGATTTTTAGTTACCTAAGCAAGAGTAAATCTTTCCCCCACCAATTACAACAAACTACCTATTGATAAAAAAAATTTTTTTTTTTAATTGCACTACGGCAGTACTTACGTTTGCAATGCTACGTTAGTTGCATTGATGAGGTTCCTATCGGTAATTTTCTCCAATATTAACAAGGCACTGGTTTCATGACCCTAACAAAAAAATGAAAAATTATCTTCATCTGCACTTTAACACAGCTGTAACTTAAAACAAACAGCGACTTAAATAAAAAAAAAAACTTTCCTTTGCAGATGATGATTTTCTTATTTATCAGTAAATAATAAACTGAATGACTACAGCCGTTTTCTCCAATATTAAGTTTAACAACATTTAGAGAATGAAAACATTCGCATATCTCTGTCAGCGGGATCTGTGCTGCAAGTCTGAAAGAGTGTACACACCTTACTGCATGCCAGGTGAAGTGCTGTGTTTTTGTTTTTATCCTGCAGGGTAAGGTCAGCCTTTGCACTGCTAACCAACACTTCTGGAAAAACAGAAACAAACATGTTATCAGGACAGACTCACAACTAAGCTACTACACTATTTAGCCTGGAACTATAGTTTGTGTTACCATTGTGCTTGTCATCAGGTGGTGCCTTGCTTCCAGCTCCTGTCCAGGGTCTCAGTCGAATTGGTGCTCCCATCAACCATGGCACCTTGCGTCACTGGCTTACTCCCCACCCCACAGGCAGGCTTCAATTCACAGCTGCCTTCCCTCACAGTGTACTCCAGGTGAACATGAAACACCATAATGTGGTCCCTGGAAGCCAGTCCTTTCAGAATGCTTAGTGGATGTAGGTGGTGACAGACTTCACTTGTCACCTTGACAGCAATGTGATTTTTCTCCCCAATTTTTCACTGCCCACCTTCCTCAGCATGTGCGGTCAAGCTCCCTACAATACTGGGGGGTGATGGGGGTACAAGATAGTGTGTGGTCACCCTCACTGCCAAAAGCATCTCCATCAAACCTCTGCCAGGTGTTGCTCCATGTGCACTGCTACCCTGAGCCCCCCCCCCCGGAGGAGAGGGTCCGTGCAGATGTTTTGAAGCCTCCCTGCAGGCCTCCAGTCCAGTCATCCTGGGATTGGGTCACAAACCTGGGTCTCCAGTGTGCCAGAATGGTCCCTTGTCTGTCAGACTTGTGTCAAAACGGTTCTCTACGCTGGCCCAGTGGCGCTGAGGGTTAAGGCTCTAGATGCTTCACTCGCGCACACCGGCTGATGCAGGAATGAGCCGGGAGTCGAGGGGTCGGCAGGGGATGAAGCATCCTGTGCGCTCTCCCTTTCAGGGAGGGGATGTAGAGCAGCGTTGCTCATGGGTAACCCCTGGTGACAGGCGGGGTAGCTGTGAAGTACACGATGCTGACAGAAGGCACTGGGGGCAGAGCTTGGTGGACGCTGGTCGTTATTGCACGATCAAGCTCTGTAGGGGGTGGGACAGAATAAGAGAAAATCCCTGGTGCGCCAGTGGTCGGTCCCCACATCCAATGCCGGGCCTCCCAGCTCCACGGGGTACTCCCTCCGCTCCCTGGTCGCCCCTCTAGATTGTAGGTAGAGCGCCAGAGTTGTTGGCGGTCCTGCCCCATAAGGACTCAGAGCCGGGGTGGGGGTCGGGCGGCTAGGTGGTGCGGTAGGGGAGCTGGAGTCTGGGGGCTTCAGGCAGACGGGACAAGACCGTACCACGTGCCCTGCTGGAGAGAGTTCAGGTCGCCAGTGTAGGAGGCATAAAGAAAGACCCTAGTTCACTCAGGCCTCACATCATGAAAACTGCTACCTAATCTAATCCTGTATTGTTGGGGGGTGGAATAGACCTCCCTAGGAGCCCTGCAGGGGGGTGAGGGATTAAGCAGTGAGGAATTTAACAACAGAACAGCTAGTGGAGGATTTGGTGGCCATATGAGATGAATTCAGATTACAACTTTCAGTACCCTTAACGTAATAGGGTCCAGTGCTCCATACTGGTGGTGGCAAGAGGCATTTTATGCGTCTGAACACTTCCCAGACAGCACACACTTAGATCCTTTCAAACCCGGAACACACACAATTTTGCATGTGTTTCTCCTGGCTTTATGGCTGCCTGTACTTCCTGATATTAAAGGTGCCTGGATAAACTTGTCATTTTAGTAGGAAAGTTTCCAAACTCTGACGGTAAAATCAGACATATGAAGACTGGAATTCTACTAACCTTTTGGAAAAACGTGTTTCTTGGCACTACTCCCATTCATAGTGTCCTCATTTGGAAAGTTTTCCTACCCTACACCATAACTAGAGAACTGGATTTGGTGGTCGTGGGATGCGGTATGCCACAGACTCTGGGTCTACCTAAGGCAGTGACTCAAGAGCGAATCCCAACAAGCAAGGGGGTTTAGGGGTTCACCCTGATCCCTTCAAGCAGAGTACCATATTCGTTACACTAATTCCCTTAGCCATGAAGCTGCAGCCATCAAATACTTTCCCCAGTCGGGTTGGGGGGCACACACTGTCAGAGGGGAACTCCAGTGCAAACTAACAAAAAAACGAAAACAAACACACTTGCTAAACTTATTTAAGGTAGAAAATAATTGGTATTTTTACCAACTGCATTAGTTTGTCCATTCTCAGCAGCCATCATTAACGGTGTCATCCCAGATGAATCCACAACATTTACTTGGGCACCATGGCTTAGCAAAAGCTGTAAACACTCCACATGATCTGTAAAAGCTGCTGCGTGAAGAGGAGTTCTACAGAGAGTAAGAACAGGACCTTAGTTTACATACATTAAACTTCAGAGCAAAGTCACAAAACAAGTTGCTAAGCTAGGAATTACATGAAATCCAAAAGCTGCATTTGTCCCGTAGCTGCCATATGGCATCGGTACCATACATTGCTGAACCCAATCCAAAATTGCCACCGGGAGAGAATAAGTTAACATCCTTGTTTTTCAGTTAAACTAATTTTTACTGCAACTAGGGACTGATGTCTTATTATGAATTAGTTCTACCCTGTTTTATTGCTAGATCCCCATCTATACTTGCTGCAATGTCTGTCACTGTAAATGCCACTGTAACCGGAATTACAGTGCATCTACCATGTTCTAATGTTGGATATTTGACTACTTCCCATCTATACCTGCTGCAACGTCTGTATTTGTAAAGGTAATTATAACCAGAATTAACTTTACCCCGTTTTTAATGCTGGATATATGACTGCTCTCCATCTATACCTACTGCAATGTTTGTAGTTGTATGTTATGTTTATCTGCTATCTCCTGCACACACTATACTGAAACGAAACATGGCAAAAATAGGAAGATTCCTAATCAACTTTTCCAAGTCATTAAAAACACAAAAATAGAATTTCAGAAGTCAAAAGAGAAAACAATTAAGGCCCTTTAACTGCACATTATCCTGATGGTACACAGAAACACAGAATTTGTCAGCAGATAAGGACCGTTTGGCCCACCCCAGTCTTCCCATTTCTCCCTGCCTATACTGTCACCACAGACCCTACCTGATCTTTAGCTACCTCCTCCTCTGCCATTCCTGCCAAGATTCGTTTGTGTCTATCCCACGCATGCTTAAAATCCACCACTGTTTTCAACCCCCCTCCCACCTCTACTGGAAGACTGTTTGAGGCATCCACCACTCTTTCTGTGAAGTATTTCCTCACATTCCTCCCAAATTTCTTCCTTCCCGCTTCACTGCATACCCCATTGTTCTTGTGCACCTTTCCTCTGAAAAATACTCCCCCCTCCTGTACCTTATTCACCCTGTGAGATAATTATCGGTCGCTAGTATGTCCCCCCCCCTCCAGGGTGCACATATTGAGATCCCTCAGTCTCTGCTCGTAGCTTTTGATGCAGCCCCCTGCTTCATTTCTGTTGCCCTCCTCTGGACAGCCTCTTCCCTGTTTACATCATTCCTGAGATGTTGTCTCCAGAGCTGGACATAGTACGCCAGGTGTGGTCTCACCAATGATCTATACAACGGTAACACCACCTCTCTCCTGATGGTCTACGCTATTGCAAATTTTGGTGTCATCTGCAAAGAGGCATGCCTTCTCTTCCTGCTCTTCTGCAGTGTCACTTATAAAGACCTTTCCTTCCTTCCCTCCCTCCCTCCCCGAGTAGGTGCACTGGCACCAGGCGCCTTCTGCGGGCATGACTTGGTACTGCATGTACATAGCAAAATGGAAAAAATAAGGATATAGAACATGATACAAAGCCAATAACAATGGGAAATATGATACCACGGTATGAAAGAAACACAGTTCTGCAATTTACATAGTGCAAAAATAAAAAAAAGGGATGTGTATATGAGAGCATATACAGTCAAAGATTTACAAAGGCATTGCACATAGTGCAAATGATGTAATAAAAACAACATTAAAGAGGACTGGTGCCAGTAATGAGCCCTGAGGTACCCCACTGGTCACTCTCCCCTCCCCAGAGTGAGTGCTGTTTACACCAGCCTCTGTTGCCTATCCATCAATCAATTTTGCACCCAGTTTACCATAGGTCCCACTCACAAACTGCCAAGTTTTTTTTTTATCAGCCTATGTGGTACGGTGTTGAAGGCCTTGTTTTTTGGCAGAAGCAAAGTTAAGTTATTTTCAACTTTATTGAATGTTCTAATACAGAGTATAGCATTTATGGGGCATGTAGATTGATGGTGTGCACCTGGTGAAAAGATGGCTGCCAGGCTGGGCGTGTTGCTGTCACTCGGGCTTTTACTTCTGTTTGTGTGTTAGTTTTTTCGTTATTTTAATTTATTATTTTAGTCTATTTTAGACTTTGTGAACTCTTGGGCTTGTATCGATTCGGCAGGACAATCGAGAGGATTAGCGGTTTGGGCTCTCCGGCTTTCCGTTGTTACGGACCTGCAGTGGCATCTTTGGAGTTTTGACAAGGAACTGTTTCAGCAGAGTTACTTTGGAGGATTTCTTTCGTTTCTGCCCTAACCTGCGGTAACTTTTTGGGTCTCCCGACAGGATTCACTTTAGCGGAGGAGCGTCGGAGGGTTTCTTGCTTCCCCCTCCTTTCGGTTTCAGCTCCTGGACGAGTTCGGGAAAGAGAGTGGGAAGCTTTCCGGCCCAAAAGAACACTTAATCTTATTTTCTGGGACTGTTTGTTGGTCTGGTCATCCCCCCCTGGACACCGTCTGGAAGGCTCGTGGAGTTCCGGATTTGTTCTGGGTTAGATGTCTTTGGACTTCTATGTCGGTTGCTTTCCGTGATTAATTTAGCGGATTTATTTCGCTGGGAATTAGGGCCTGAAGAGCCCACTACTTCAACGTCATTCTGAATTTTGATGAGGATTGGAATGGAGTTACATAGGATGGGTTTGCCCTCTCTTCCTTTCTACTAATATTTAATTTGACGTTATTTGACTTGGTCTAGTTTGTGATCAGCTTAGTTTTCAGAGTACTGAATGGCCCTGTCTGAGCAAGGTTTCAAATCTGGTTGTGTAACTCTGTCTGTTAGTTAATTTCCTGATAGGTGTCCTGACCTGGAGCTTTTGCTACCCTGCAGGGGTTTGGGGGGTATTTTTTAGTTAGGGAGCTGGCTGGAGTACCCCACCCCCCTTGAGTCGTGAGGACTGCCACTTTTGTGGTACTCTTCATGACCCTTTGGTAAGGGTAGTTTTGGACTCCTCTAGGGATTACCTATTCGGGAGAAATATGGGCATGAGTTAAACCGATTTTTTTTTCTGACCAAAATTCTACAGACTCTCGGATTATTCTTGTGAATCTTCGGACTCTTCCTGCTTTATTCCCATTTGTTCCTGCCTGATATGGACATACCAATTTTATGGGCTTTGTACTGGTTTGATTTGTTTTATTTCTGAGTTTTTGATTACGGCTTTTGGACACAGGGGGTGAGAGGTCTTTGTGTCCTTTAGCCTTTTTAGTTTTGTTTTATTTTTCTTTTGTAAGGCTAGAACAAATTTCATCTTCCCCTAGTTGTGAGAGAACTTGTGTGGAGTTTTGTTCTTGGCCCTCTGCTGTTATACCCTATAAGGGCTAGGCAGTGAGAGTGCCTTGTCCCTTTCCTCTCCCGGTGGTGAGAGCAATCCGGGGGGGGGGTAAACAGGTTAGGTTTAGATTTTCTTTTCTTTTCTTTCAAGCTTATTCTTATGATGTTGTTTAAACTGTTTTTTAATTAGTTTTTGTTGTGGGTTCTGGTTTTTATTTAAGTTTTAACATGTGTTGGCCTTTAGCTCCCACGGTGGTGCGCTACTCATCCTCCTCCCTTCGCGCCCTCCGCCCCTTTGTCACTCCTCCTCTACTTTTTGATACTTACCAGCACTGTAGGGCTCTGGGTATTGTCCGTGGGAGGGTTGTCGAACAGGGGTGGATGAATGAGCGGGTTCATCGTATCGGGGTAGTCAGGTCCAGGAGGCGCCCTGGGGCGAAATGGAACCCAGATCGAGGTTCTCCCTGTCTGGTAGCCATACCCAAGGGCCCCACAGAAATTAGTGGGCAGATAGGCTTGACAACCCCTGAAGTTTGTCCAACTCGGGTGGTGTTATGCAATGCCAGGTCTGTTAGGAATAAGACCGCTATTATTGCCGATCTTGTTGACTCGGCTGACCTGGCTTGCATCACCGAGACCTGGCTGGATGAAAACTCTGGCCCCACCTTGGAGGCCATGATTCCGGCCGGGTACTCGGTGATACACCGCCCGAGACTGGACCGCAGGGGCGGGGTTGCAGTCTGTTTTAAGACAGAATTGGGTCTCATGAATGTGGTAGTCGGTGAGACTGGGTCTTTGAGTGTACAGTCGTAGCAGGTGTAGGCGTTGGATCGTCCTCATCTACCGTCCACCTGGAGATGGGAGGCGCTTCTTACAGGAAGTAGGAGGCTTCCTGGTTGACATGTCGTTTAGTCGCCCAGGTTGATGGTCCTAGGTGACTTCAATCACCTGGTCGACGATGAACTCTCAAATTTGGGTAATGACTTCTCCAATTGATGTCTTCTCTGGGCCTTACACAGGTGGTTTCCACTGTAACGCACATATCTGGACACTCTTTAGATCTAGTCTTCCTTCTAGGGATCAACGCATCCGACATGGGGGTGGAACCAGTCGCCTGGTCTGATCACCACATCGTGAGGTTCAATTTTTGCACCCCCCTGAGAAGACCAGCCCCTGTGGAGATGGTCAGGTACCGCCTATTACGGAATGTTATTCCACAAGGTCTAGCAGCGGTCCTTGACCTCTCATCCTTCGGTTTGGTGAGCAATGATCCAGAAGCACTAGTGTCGGCCTATAATAAGGCGTCCGAGACGGACTAGATTCCATTGCTCCTGTTCTCAGCGCCAGATCCCTTACGCCCTGGAGCCCCATGGTTTGATGGGACCCTAAGGGAGATGCGGAGACAGGGGCGAAGGTTAGAGCGTCTCTGGCGCAGGTCCGCCCTTGATGCCGACCACTCTAGATTGATGGAACATTATGTTAACTATCAATCTGCAATCACCCATAAGAAGGCAGAATTCCTGTCCAGGGAGATTGCAGTTGCTCAGAATTGACCGGCTCAGCTGTTCCGAACTGTAGACAGACTGTGCAACCCAGCCTGCCTGCATGTTCGGAAAGCTTTTTCGCAAGTAGAGTGCGACGAGCTCGCTCGATACTTTGCAACTAAAGTGGCCGACATCAGGAAGAACCTGGGTCCGGCAAGCTCTATGGGTGAAGCCTTTGGTCAGCATGAGATGACAGTGCCCCATTTCTCCTGGAGTTCCTTTCGACGACCTGAGTTCGTGGACATTATGAGGATCATCCATTCTATGCGCCCCACAAGCTGTGGTTTGGATCCCGTCCGACTCCTTATTCTGGGTTGTTTGGATATCATTGGTCCGGTCCTGGCAGTAAATAGTCTGGTGCTCCTTGGAATTGGGTGAGTTTCCTGTTCCTTGAAAGAGGCTGTGGTAACTCCTCTCTTGAAAAAGCTTCCTTGGACCCGGACTCTTATTCTAGCTATTGACCTATCTCTAACCTCCCTTTATTGGGAAGGTTATCGAGAAGGTCGGCGGTTCAATTGGATGACCATTTAACCATCCATAATGTCTGAATCCTTCCAGTCGGGCTTCCGTAAAGACACACATCCGAGACTGCGCTGGTTCGGTGTTAAATGATCTTCTGATGGCGAGGATCAGAAGAGCGCTCCATTCTTGTTCTTCTTGATCTCTCTGCAGCCTTTGACACAGTGGACCACAGGTGCTATTAGCTCGTCTGGGGCATATTTGTGGAATGTCTGGAACCGTTCTGCAATGGTTCACGTCATTTCTTACCGGAGATCACGAGAGTTGTGTCGGGATTTTTTCCTCTGACCCGACCCTCTGTTGTGTGGAGTGCCCCAGGGATCCGTGATGTCGCCCATGTTGTTGCTGTGTATATGCTGCCCTCGGAGGTATCATTAGACGATATGGGCTGAGGTTTCACTGCTATGCGGATGACACCCAGCTCTATCTGTCCTTTGCACCCGACCAGGATGGAGCTCTCTCGTGTTTAACAGCTGTCTGAGGAGATCCAAGACTGGATGGATTCTAGTTGGCTAAAGTTGAACTCGGAGAAAACAGAGGTGCTGGTGGTGGATCCTGGTGGTCGGGTGGTGAGGCGGATATCGGTGCTCGTCTGGAATTATTCTTGGTGGAGTATCTTTGCCGTCCTCAGAACAGGTGCGAGCCTTGGATTTATTCTTGACGATAAGCTGACTCTTAAAGCTCAGGTGTCAGCTGTTGTCAAGACTTCCTTTTATCATCTTAGGAACATTGCCAGGGTGAAGCATCTTGTTCCGTCTGACTCCCTGCCTACTTTGGTTCATGCCTTTGTATCTTCACGCTTAGACTATTGCAACGCCCTGTACTTTGGGCTTTTTGGGGTTGAAATCCGTCGCCTGCAGCTGGTGCAGAACGCTGCAGCCCGGGTTTTGACTGGGACAAGTCGTTTCTGTCACATCACTCCCGTGCTGCGCGAACTGCACTGGCTGCCCTGCGATGGCGGATCACCTTTAAGTGTCATTTTTGACTTTCAAAGCCCTTCACGACCAGGGTCCAGCCTACCTGAAGACCTCCTGGTCCCTTACTGCCCTGGCCGATCCTCCCGCTCGGCCGACATGGGAGTGTTAAAAGATCCCAAGAGTGAGTCTGAGATCTTCGGCAGCAGAGCATTTTCATTTGCTGCACCCACTCTTTGGAACTCTCTACTCATGTCGGCTACGGCAGTGCACTCCGTGGAACTCTTTAAAAAAGAGCTGAAAACTTATTTGTGGAGCATGGCTTTGTTAGATAATTAATTATTTATTAATGCTCTGGATTTTATTATGATATATTTTATCTTGTGGTATGCTGATTTTATGTATATGTTTGTGTATGTAGTGTTTGAATTGTTAAATTGTTCAGCACCTTGACATGTTGAAAGGTGCTATATAAATAAAATTATTATTATTATTATTATTTATGATGACTAAAGTTCAACCTAGTGGCAGAAATAATTTATTCTAGCAGGGTGAAGTGAATTTACTGCATTGCGTGTCTATTCTAGCAGGATGAGGTGAATTTACTGCGTTGCGTGTCTATTCCAGCAGGGTGAGGTGAATTTACTGCATTGCGTGTCTATTCTAGCAGGGTGAGGTGAATTTACTGCGTTGCGTGTCTATTCCAGCAGGGTGAGGTGAATTTACTGCATTGCGTGTCTGTTCTAGCAGGGTGAGGTGAATTTACTGCATTGTGTGTCTATTCTAGCAGGGTGAGGTGAATTTACTGCATTGCGTGTCTGTTCTAGCAGGGTGAGGTGAATTTACTGCATTGTGTGTCTATCTTAGCAGGGTGAGGTGAATTTACTGCATTGCATGTCTATTCTAGCAGGGTGAGGTGAATTTACTGCATTGCGTGTAATATTCTAGAAGGGTGAGGTGAATTTACTGCACTGTGTGTATATTCTAGCAGGGTGAGGTGAATTTACTGCACTGCATATATATTCTAGCAGTGAGGTGAATTTACTGCATTGCGTGCATATTCTAGCAGGGTGAGGTGAATTTACTGCACTGTGTGTATATTCTAGCAGGGTGAGGTGAATTTACTGCACTGCATATATATTCTAGCAGTGAGGTGAATTTACTGCATTGCGTGTAATATTCCAGAAGGTGAGGTGAATTTACTGCACTGTGTGTATATTCTAGCAGGGTGAGGTGAATTTACTGCACTGCATGTATATTCTAGCAGTGAGGTGAATTTACTACATTGCGTGCATATTCTAGCAGGGTGAGGTGAATTTACTGCATTGCGTGTATATTCTAGCAGGGTGAGGTGAATTTACTGCACTGCGTGCATAATCTTCTCGGACAGTGTGTCCGGTATCTGGCAGGTGGTTTCTTCAGTCAGCAATGTCATAGCTGGCAGTGCTCGCCGGAAGTGTTCTGAGTGCACTCCGCCTGGTTAGGGGGAGTTTAGACCAGTGGAGGTAAGTGAGGTCACTGAGGTAGCAACCAATCTGAAGCACACTTTTAATGTGAACTGGACCCGGTGCTGACGTGTTTCTTGATGAGATGCATTGACACCATTGGCCCGGTGTTTGCTCTGATTGTCCGGTGTCCCTTATCCGAAGGGGTCTTTCCTGATGCCTTGAAGGAGGCATTGGTGAGACCCCTCTTGAAGAAACCATCTTTGGACCCGGAGGTCAGGGCAAATTACCGACCTATCTCCAACCTTCCTTTTTTGGCAAAGGTAGTTGAGAAGGTAGTGGTGCTCTAGTTGGAAGAGCACCTCGTGACCCATGAGTTGTATGAACCTTTCCAATCGGGGTTTCGGGCTAGGCATAGCACAGAAACCGCGTTTGTTCAGGTGCAGAATGATGTCGTCAGGGCGAGAGATCGTGGGGATAAGACAATTCTTGTTCTCCTTGATCTCTCCTCAGCATTTGACACTGTGGACCATTGTGTGTTGCTTGACTGCCTTAGGGAGCTCTGTGGATTCACCGGTACTGTCATCCATTGGTTTGAGTCCTTTCTTACCAACAGAAGGCAGTGTTTTTGGTTTTTTTTCCAACTCTATTTGTGCTCCACTCACCTCTGAACTCTCTCCCCGGCAACCTCCTAGATCACCATCTCTACCTCCCCACATGGCTCGGGAGATACAGGCTCCTCTCCGGCACCGGGCATCCTCCGGGGAAGGGCCGCCCCAACCCAGGGCACTCTTTCTTCCAGTGTTGAGACACCGGTCCAGAGAGGAGGGGGATCGCCTGAAGACCGAGCCCGTGATTGGGAATGTGGACAGTGAGGGAGGTGCTTTCGCCTATCAGAGGCAAGTTTTTTTTTTCCATTTTTCTTACGCTACATCCCCCTGTGGAGCCCGGCAACCTAGTCAAAGCACGCCGCGGTTCCACCCCCCCCCGGCATACACCTTGCGATGCCATGTTCGACCCACTCCCCCAGCCTCTGCCAGAGGGCACTCACTGAGCGAACCGCAACCCTAGCCCTCCCCGGGAAGAGATAGCAGTCCAATGGACGCTCAATCTCTTCCTTCCCCTGCTGCCCCCCAGCCACCCGGGGCCGTTCCCGAACCTGGGTCGCCGGCGTGACGTGAGGTGTGGCGTCCAGCACCTCAACCCTCAGCGCCACCGGGCCAGCTCGGAGGCAGTGGGCTGTGATGGGGAATTTCTTAACCCCTAGCCTCCTATCTTGTGGAGTTCCTCAGGGATCGGTACTGGCCTCAATGTTGTTCGCAGTGTACATGCTACCCTTGGGAGGGCTCATTAGGAAGTATGGCTTGGGTTTTCATTGCTATGCTGATGATACCCAGCTATATCTTTCCTTTGCCCCAGGAACATCCAATACGGTGGACGTGCTAAACAGCTGCCTTGCCGAGATTAACAATTGGATGGCCTCCAGCTAGTTGCAACTGAACCCAGATAAGACGATGTATTGGTGGTGGAGTTGATCAGAGTGCGTGATAGGTTGGCCTCTGATTCAGCGATTGGACTTGTTCTGGGATCTGTTTCATTGAAGGCCTCCTCTTGGGTGCAAAATCTTGGTGTTATTCCTGACAGGAAATTAACTATGGAGGTGCAAATATCCTCCACAGTCCGCTCCGATTTTTCCGTCTTAGAAATATCACCAGGATAAAGCCCTTTGTGCTGCCTCTGGACCTCCCTACTTTGATACATGCCTTAGTTACATCAAGGCTTGATTACTGTAACGCGCTCTACCTCGGGGTCACAAGAGGATCTCACCGCAGACTGCAGCTAGTGCAAAACACAGCTGCCCGATTACATACTGGGCAGCAAAAATGTTGTCATATTACAACGGTGTTGCGTGAACTGCACCGGCTGCCGGTGAGGTGGAGGATCCTTTTTAAGGTGGGTCTTCTCACCTATAAGGCCCTACACAGGCAGGGTCCTGGTTATCTGTTAGACCTTCTTGTACCTGCTCTCTCTGTCCGCCCCCTCCACTCTTCTGATAGGGACCCCCGGGGCGATTCCTAGGACGAGGCTGAGATCTGCTGGCAACAGAGCTTTTAACATTGACGCTACCGTTCTTTGGAATTCATTGCCATCTGGGGTTGGGGGGCCCCTACTTTGGATATTTTTAAGGCCTGCCTGAAGGCCCTCCTATTGTCTCAAGCGTTCCAGGACTGAATCACTGAATTTAATTGAACATGATGACTGTATGAATTGAACAGGAAGACTGTATGATGTATTGCAAATTTTATTTTTTATATTTAAATGTGTTATGCATCCTTTGTTATTTGGAAGTTGTATTTATTCACTTTGTACAGCGCCCAGAGCCCCTGGGATTGGGCGTTTTTTTAAATAAATGTTGCCTTCCCTTCTAGCAGGGTGAGGTGAATTTACCGCAGTACGTGCATATTCTAACTGGGTGAGGTGAATTTACTGCATTGCGTGCATATTCTAGCAGCTTGAGGTGAATTTACTGCATTGCATGCATATTCTAGCTGGGTGAAGTGAATTTACTGCACTGTGTGCATATTCTAGCAGGGTGAGGTGAATTTACTGCATTGCGTGCATATTCTAGCAGGGTGAGGTGAATTTACTGCATTACGTGTCTATTCTAGAAGGGTGAGGTGAATTTACTGCATTGCGTGTATACTCTCACCTTCCTTTTGAGTCCGTTGAATTTACCAAGCTGCCACCCAGTGTATCTATTAACATTTCAGCAGAACCTTCATTGTCATTTATCCTATCAAAGAAAAAAAAAAAAACAGAAAACTCTTGTTGCTTTTCATTTATAGATTTCTTTCCAATACAAAATCGGTGTAAATGAATGTCTATAAGAAGCACACGATTACACATATCCCCTAAAGTAATGCAACTTGGATAAAACAGAAACTGCTGAGAAGGCACTCGGGCTATCTAAATTTTAAGGAGGAGGGGAAGACGCAACATTTCTTCATGAAGAATTTGCAAAAGCTATATAGAACACACCAGACATGTTTCAGCCTGTGTTGGGCTTATAAATATGGTGCTACCAAGGAGACGTGGTCATCCAATCAATTATTGCACCATTTTGTAGCACAGTGAGTGCAAAGAGGTAATTTAATTAAAATAGAAAATCTCAATAGAAAAGCTTTGGAAAGTACAGTTGTGTATTTACCGTAACGGTAGATCTTCGAAAGGATCTCTTGCAGCAGGTAATACTCTTGAGTCCTTGCCAGAGGGCGCTCTTCTGCACAGCAGCTTCTTCCAGCAGTCTCTGCCTACGGGCCGCCCACACAGATTACATCATTATCCTGTGACTATAAAGGTGTGGGCGGCCCCAGGCATCCTCAGTTCCCCGCTGGCTTCAGCTTGCTAAGTGAGGACCGAGGGAGAACCGAGGCACCCTTGATGCCCGGAAACTCTTCTCTTTTTTTTTTTTTTGGGAACTAAAATAGCTCTCTTAGAGAAGGACGGGGAAGAAGGAAGGGATCATACTTGCTGCAAGAGATCCTCTCGAAGATCTACCGTTATGGTGAGTATGCAACTGTACTATTTTCCTCAACGGTATCTCTTGCAGCAAGTAATACTCTTGGAATGACTCCCAAGCAGTAAGACCTGTGAAGGGTGGAAAGGAATTATGATAGGAGGCCTTGTAGGACATCTTGGTCGAAGGCCGCCCTATGGCGAGAAGCAACATCTAGACTATAGTGCTTCATAAAAGTATGTACTGTAGACCAAGTGACTGTGTTGCAGATGTCCGTAATGGACACTCCTTTAAAGCAAGCCGCAGTAGTGGCCATGGCTCTGGTGCAGTGCGCATGGACAGGGCCCGGTAATGGTTTGTTACACTTTTTGAAGCAGAACGTTATGCAGTGTGTCAACCAGTTAGGAAAGAGTCTGCTTAGTGACTGGGAAACCTTCCCTGGACTGGGCAAAGGAAACAAACAGTTGAGGAGTTTTCCTAAATGGTTTGGTGAGAGATGTGTAGTATCTAAGAATACAGTGCACATATAAAGTGTGCAAAAAAGGGATTCCCCAGGTTTGTATATTTGGGGAAAAATACTGGTAGGTCTATAGACTGGTTTAAGGTGTGTTCCAAAACCACCTTGGGTAAGAAGGAGGGATTGGTACATAGGGGTGCTCTGTCCTTATGGAAGACCATATAAGGTTCCCTGCACATTAAGGCTTGTAGTTCGGCGATACTGCGAGCTGAGGTAACAGCTACTGGAAATACAGGTTACTCACCTGTAGCAGGAGTTCTAGGAATGGTATATGTTGTTCATCCACACTGTCTGGCAGGTTCCTTGCCGCTTTAAATCTTGCCGGAAGGTCTTCAAGCTGGCTTCTCCCACCCACCCGGTGGTAAAACTCTTGGCTCACCCATGGACGCCAGATCTGGTCCACTGGAAGCTTCAGGTGCGCGCCGGCCGGGAGGTAGGATGAACAATACATTATTTCCTAGAACCCTGTTGGCAGGTGAGTAAATACAGGTTACTCACCTGTAACAGGAGTTCTAGGAATAGTATATGTTGTTCATCCACACTCATTGGCAGGTATCCTTGCCGCTTTAAATCTTGCCGGAAGGTCTTCAAGCTTGCTCCCTCCACCCACCGGGTGGTATAACTCTCTGCTCCGCCCATGACGCCAGATCTGGCCCGCTGGAAGCTCAGGTTGCAGCGTCGAGCCGGGAGAATGTGGATGTGGATGAACAACATATACCATTCCTAGAACTCCTGTTACAGGTGAGTAACCTGTATTTCTAGGGACATGGATATGTTGTTCATCCACACTCATTGGCAGACTCCTAGCAGTTCTCCGGGAGGAGGAGGCAAGACGACACCCCAATACTTACTTGGGAAAGAGAGACTGAGAACCGAGGCCCCAAAACCAGCATCCCGGCGTGACTCAAGGTCGATGTGGTAATGGGTAATGAAGGTGTTTGCTGACTTCAGGTAGCAGCCCTGCAGATTTCCTGGATAGGGACGCCCCTGGAAGCAGCCACCGTTGCAGCAGTATGGTGGGTAGAATGAGCTCTTATCCTCTGGGAGGCTCCATGCCCGCCAACTTATAGCAGATCTATGCAGGAAGTGACCCACCTGCTTATCGTCCGCTTGGCTGCAGGTCTGCCAGATACGGCTTCAGAAGGGTGAGCAAACAGCGGCGTAACCTCTCCTAATTTCACCAGCCGTGGCGCCTTTGTAATAGGCGAGTGCCCTTCTAGGGTCCAAAGTATGGAGCCTATATTAGGCCTCGAGGTGTGATTGGGGTAGAACACCGGCAGAGTCAACACCTGGTTAAGGTGAAACTCCGACACCACATTCGGAAGGAATTTCGGGTGGGGGCGCAGGACAACCTTGTCCCTGTGGAAGACCAGGTAAGGAGACTCGATGGAAAGCGCCTGGAGCTCTCCCATCCTTCTCGCTGACGTGATAGCCACCAAGAAGGCGGTCTTCCACGACAGGTGAGAGAGAGCACACCTGTGCATAGGTTCGAATGGCTTGCCCATGAGCTTTGCCAGTACCAGCAGTAGATCCCACGGAGGTGGGGTTCCCGCACTGGAGGAAATGTGATCAAGGCCTTTGAAAAAGCGCCAGACCACCTTCTCCTGCCACTGAGCTGCTTCCGGCCCGCGCCTGGTAAGCAGAGATGGCTGCTAGGTGCACCTTAGGTCGCCGACCTAAGCCCTTGATTAGAAAGGGACCATAAATAGTCCAAGATGCTTGCCAAGGAACAGGAGGAAGGGTCCAAGCCCTTGCCCTGACACCAAATGGAAAACCTTTTTCCATTTGAAGGCATAACATTTTCTGGTCGACTCCTACGGACGCCTCAACTACATTGAGGACCTCGTCGGAAAGACCCAAGGCCTGGAACTCTGAGCCGCCAGGAACCAGGCCGTCAGGTGCAGGGATTGAAGGTCCGGATGGAACACCTTCCCCTGATTGACTGAGAGCAGGTCCGGGCGAGCTGGAAGCTGCCACGGAGTCCTGGAGCTGAGACTGAGGAGATCTGGGTACCAGAACTGGCGAGGCCAGTCTGGGGCTATCAGAATCACCTGCGCCTTGTCCCTCCTCGCCTTGAGAAGCACCTTGTGGATCAAGGGAAATGGGGGAAAGGCGTAAAAGAGGCCCGGGGTCCACTGCCTCGAGAAGGCATCCCCCTGCAGCGAGCCCTGCTGAGGGGGGCGGGCATGGAACAGTCTCAGCTTCGCGTTCTCCCTGGAGGCGAACAGGTCCACCTGAGGTGTGCCCCAATGGGAGAACAGATGCTGTACTACCTCCGGCAGGAGAGACCACTCGTGGGATGCAGCCCCTATCCGGCTAGGGCATCGGCCAGGGTGTTGGAGGCTCCTGCCACATGAATGGCTAGGAGATCCGCCTCCAGGCTGCGCACGAGTGACCAAATGCGGAGAGCTTCCTTGCATAGAAGCATGGAGCGCGTCCCGCCCTGGCGGTTTAGATAGAACATGGTCGTGGTATTGTCCGTCTGGACTCGGACCACTTGACCCCGGAGGAACGGAGCAAAGGCGGTGAGAGCTAGGCGGACCGCTCGGAGCTCCAGCAGGTTGATGTGGCATCGGGACTCCCTCGGGGACCAGAGGCCATGAGCCCGGTGTTCCCCCAGATGGGCACCCCAACCCATCAGAGAGGCATCGGTCGATAGAGAGACCATCGGCTCGGGGCGGACGAACGGGATGCCCTCCTGCAAATGATCTGGAACGGTCCACCACTGGAGAGCGTTCCACATCCCCTGAGTCACTGACACAAGCTGGTCCAAAGGATCGCAGCGTTATGACCACTGGCTGGCCAGTCCCCATTGAAGGGGACGCATGTTCCAGCGGGCCCAACGGACCACGCTGGTGCAGGCCGCCATGAGACCCAGGAGGCGCAGGAAGTCCCGGGCAGGGCGCAATTGCCCAACCAGAAATGATCGGGCAAAGGAGGAAAGAACCCCGGCCCTGTCCGCCGGGAGCCGCGCTCTGGCTCGAAGAGAGTCGAGCTGCGCCCCGATGAATAGAATCACCTGCTTTGGCTCGAGTTCCGACTTGGCCTCGTTGATAAGGAGGCCCAGTTGAGAGCAGACCTGGAGGGCCAGATCTCTGGACCACTCCGCCTCCTTCCTGGAGGGAGCTGCTATCAGCCAGTCGCCCAGGTAAGGGTACACCGACCCTCGGCGCAGGGAATGCTGTCACCACTGCCATGCATTTGGTGAAGACCCTGGAGCTGGAGACAAGCCAAGGGCATGGCTTGGAACTCGAAAAGGATTCTTCCGAAGCGAAGGAATCTCTGGTGAGACGGACGGATAGGGACGTGAAAAACGCTGGCCCTGCAAGTCCAGAGAGCAGAACCACACGCCGCTGCTCCAAGGATGGTATTATCTGAGCCAGAGTGACCATCCTGAAGGTTCGAGACCTTAGGAACTTGTTTAGGTCGTGCAGGTCGAGAATGGGTGCAGCCCCCGTCCGCTTCGGAACCAGGAAGTACCTGGACACAAACCCTGGGTCTGAAGGAGGGTCCGCCACCTCTCTATCACCTCCTTCTGGAGGAGGAGCGATGTCGTGCCTCGACGAGCCGCCAGTGAGGCTGGGGACCTGGGCGCCCCGAGGCCACGGCCTGAAGGTGGTGCCTGCTCGAATTCCAGAGGTAGGCCTCTTCCACCACCTCTGAAGACCCACCCGTCCGTGGTAACAGCGGACCAGGGCGGAACGGAAGTGCCGGAGCTGCCCTCCACGGGGGACCAAGGAAGGTGACGGGGATGGGGGCGACACCCCTCAGCCCGTCACTGGGCAGGCTTGGAGGAGGGACCGGCCGAGGGACCTCCTGGGCCTTTTCCTCCCTGCCTCCTGTTAGAGGAAGCCGGCGGCTTGGGTTTGGGATGCCAAGGCCGAGCCTGCTGGCCCGGACGTTGCTGGGCCGGGCGAGCCGGGGGCACAGAAGGACGAAAGGGCTTAGGCTGCGGTTTGCGGCCTTTGTCCTTCTGAGCGGAAGAGACCGAGTCCAAGGTAGCATTGGACTTCTCGATCCTCTGTGGTGACCTTCCACCCCAGGGTCGAAGAGGTCAGTCCCCAAAAAGGGAACATCCGCCAACTTGTGCTGGGTATCCGAAGTAAAGGTGGATATCCTCAGCCAAGCCCGCCGACGCAAGGCCACTGCGGCCGCCACCGATCTGGCACATGAGTCACCTATATCCAAAGCAGTCTGGAGCTGCTGTTTGGCCACTGCCCTGCCCTGGTCCCGCACCTGCTTAACCGTAGTCTGCAGATCGGCGGGAAGATGAGGGATGACCTCATCCAGAGTGCCCAACAGGGCATGAGAAAAATGTGCCATGAGGACGGCTGAACTGGCCTGACGAAGGTCGAGAGAGGACGCAGCGTAGACTTTTCGCCCGACATAGTCCAATTTCTTGGACTCCTTGTCAGGAGGTTTGTCCACATCCCTGGCGTTGCCGGCGCGCCGGAAAACGCTGTCGGTAACCAACCCCTCAGCAGAGGGGTGTTCCGAAAAACCGGACAAGGAACCGGTAGGGACCGCATACTTCCTGACCATCCTGGCCGAAGGTGCAGGGCAGGAAGCAGGGCGCTGCCAAAGCTCCAGTGCCGGACCCACTATGGCCTCGGCCACCGGAAAGGCCTCCGTCGGAGAATCCCCTCGGTCCAGAATCTCCGTGAGGGGATACCTGGCCCGTTTGGAACCGGGTTCGAGCTCCATCCGGTGGACTCGAGATGAGCGAAGCAGTCCTAGGAAGGACGACGGGCTATCGCCCATTGACTGACCTCCTGAAGACTCCAAGTCCAGTCGCTTGGAGAAAAGGAGGAATCATCTTCGGACTCGGAAGAGTCCTCGAAGAGCTGCCTCTGGCCTGAGCCACCTTCACCTGCCGAGGTGGGTCGGGAGTGAGGTAACTGACAGCCGATGGGGTAGACCTTGGCGACCGAGAATCCTTGGTCGGAGCCCCAGTTGGTGGCTGTGGGCGGAGGTTCCACGAGTCGGTGGAGCAGTTGGTTTGGCCAACAACCGCCTGTATAGGCCTCGGATAAGTCGAGGGGCTATGTCAAGGCCCGTGACAGCCACTTAATGGCCGGGAAGGCGACGGGTCGGCTTTACTCCCGGCCAGGAGGAGCTAAGCGTAACATAAGGTCCTCGCATCACGACGCACTTACGCCGGGCCTCGTCCGGGAGGAGGATGAAAGGGCGACGCTATCAAGGCAAAAGCTGAGACCGAGACCGCCTATGACGGTGGGATCGGCTGGACCGCTAAGAGGTCCAGACCGGAGAGTCCCGGAATTTCCGGTCGGGTGGGGAGGTGTCGGCCGGAACTGCACTCCTTCGGCTCGGATGGGCCATCCGAGGGCTCCGGAACCGAGACACAGGTGGAGCCGACGGATCCCTGTAATTCCTCCCTGGGAACGGGGAGAGGGAATCTCGCTGCTAAAGGCGACAGCCCGTCCAACGGGTGAGAGAAAATCTCCACTTACTCGGTGGGAGTCTCGCCAACTGACCTTGACGGGACACCGTTGAGCCAGTGGCCGGCCGAGCGGTCGGATCAAGTCGACGGTCGACTACTCGTGAGAGGGACCTTTCCTCAGCCCCAAGAGCGCCGACGGAGGGACTTACCCCGTCCTTCTTTTTGACAGAGAATAAGGTCCAGCAGATTTGGACCATTCCTCTCCTTAGTGAGAGGGACAGACAAAGTCCTTAAAGAAGCCGTGTAGGAAGAACCCAGAGAGAGCGGATAAATGTCACGCTGAGGAAGATACGCCCGCGCGCCTCTTCGAGGGGGATCATCCGCCTGTAGCTGATCCGCTGAGCCTGGGCCGCTGACACCGCCAACCGGCCTCCTTGGACTTCACGGAGGGAAGCGGCTTCTGGGACGGCCCAGTTGCAATCGGGCATTCGGTCTTCGAGGACGTGAGGTCGAGAAAGATGAGCACAGGTCGCAGCCTGCGGGTTGATGCTCAAGGCCTAACAGTAGACCTGCGTGGAGGTGGATCCATCCGAGACATCTTCTGCTGCATGGGCATCTCAATCCGAGTCGATTGTCCAAACGAGCTGCTAGGATCAAGACTGAAGTCTTTTCGCAAAATTTATTTTTAAATCCAAACGGAGAAATAGGAAACCAGTCTCAAGCGCAGAGCGTTAAGGAGGGAAACCTGAGCTTCCAAGCGGTAAGGAAGATCTTACGCCATGGGGCGGAGCTTAGAGTTATACCACCGGTGGGTGGAAGGAGCAAGCTTGAAGACCTTCCGGCAAGATTTAAAGCGTCAAGGATACCTGCCAAGAGTGTGGATGAACAACATATCCATGTCCCTAGAACCTGTATTTCTAGGGACATGGATATGTTGTTCATCCACACTGTCTGGCAGACTCCTAGCAGTTCTCCGGGAGGAGGGAGGCAAGGCGCACACCCCCTACTTAGGGAATAGAGACTGGAGAACCGAGGCCCCAAAACCAGCATCCCGGCATGACTCAAGGTCGATGTGGTAATGGGTAATGAAGGTGTGTGCTGACTTCCAGGTAGCATCCCTGCAGATTTCCTGGATAGGGACGTCCCTGGAAGCAGCCACCGATGCAGCAGTATGACGGGTAGAATGAGTTTTATCTCTGGGAGGCTCCATGCCCGCCAACTTATAGCAGAGATCTGCAGGAGGTGACCCCCGCCTATCGCCTGCTTGGCTGCAGGTCTGCCAGGTGGCTTCAGCGTAGGTGACAAACAGCTGCAAACCTCTCCAGATCCCAGCCATAGCCTCATCAATAAGCGAGCGCCCTTCTAGGGTTCAAAGTATGGAGTCGTATTCGGCTCCGAGGTGTGATTGGGGTAGAAACAACGGCAGAGTCAGCACCTGTTAAGGTGAAACTCCGGCACTGCCACCTTCGAAGGAATTTCGGTGGGGCGAGGACAACCTTGTGTCCCCGTGGAAGGCCAGGTAAGGAGACTCCAATGCAGAGCACCTGGAGTTCTCCCATCCTTCTGGCTGACGGATAGCCACCAAGAAGGCGGTCTTCCACTACAGGTGAGAGAGATCACACCTGTGCATTGGTTCAATGGCTTGCCCATGAGCTTTGCCAGTACCAGCAGTAGATCCCATGGAGGTGGAGGTCTCGCACCGAGGGAAATGTGATCAGGCCTTTGAAAAAGCACCAGACCACCTTTTCCTGCAGCCTATCATTGCTTCCCTGCCTGCTCGTAAGCAGAGATGGCTGCAGGGTGCACCTTTAGGGTCAAGCCGACCTAAGTTTGACTAGAAAGGGACTATATCAGTCCAAAATGCTTGCCACAGAACAGGAGGAAGGGTCCAAGCCTTGCTCCTCACACCAAATGGAAAATTTCTTCATTTGAAGGCATATATTTCTGGTCGACTCATATGGGACGCCTCAACAACATTGAGGACCTCGTCGGAAAGACCGAGGGCCTGGAACTCTAGCGGCCAGGAACCAGGCCGTCAGGGCAGGATTGAAGGTCCGGATGGAACACCTTCCTGATTGACTGAGAGCAGGTCCGGGGCGAGCTGGAAGCTGCCTTGGGAGCCTGGAGCTGAGGCTGAGGAGATCTGTACTGTACTGGCGGGCCAGTCTGGGGCTATCAGAATCACCTGCGCCTTTGTCCCTCCTTGCTCTTGAGAAGCACCTTGTGAATCAAGGGAAATGTAGGAAAGGCGTAAAAGAGGCCCGGGGTCCACAGCCTTGAGAAGGCATCCCCTGCAGCGAGCCCTGCTGAGGGGGCGGCATGAAACAGCCTCAGCTCACGCCTCCTGGAGGCAAACAAGTCCACCTGAGGTGTGCCCCAGTGGAGAACAGATCTTGTACTACCTGCAGGAGACCACTGTGAGATGCAGTCCCTATCCGCTCAGGGCATCGGCCAGGGTGTTGGAGGCTCCTGCCACATGAATGGCTAGGAGATCCGCCTCCAGGCTGCGCACGAGTGATCAAATGCGGAGAGCTTCCTTGCATAGAAGCATGGAGCGCGTCCCGCCCTGGCGGTTCAGGTAGTACATGGTCGTGGTATTGTCCGTCTGGACTCGGACCACTTGACCCCGAAGAAACGGAGCAAAGGCGGTGAGAGCTAGGCGGACCGCTCGGAGCTCCAGCAGGTTGATGTGGCATCGGGACTCCGCTGGGACCAGAGGCCGCACTGGTGTTCCCCAGATGGGCACCCCAACCCATCAGAGAGGCATCGGGTCGATAGAGAGACCGGCGCTCGGGGCGGACAAACGGGATGCCTCCTGCAGATGAGATGGAACGGTCCACCACTGGAGAGCGTCCACATCTCCTGGGTCACCATCACTAGCTGGTCCAATGGATCGCAGCTGCCAGTGACCACTGGCTGGCCAGTCCCCACTGAAGGGGCGATGCCAGCGTGCTCCAACGGACCACGCTGGTACAGGCCGCCATGAGACCCAGGAGGTGGCGGATACCGGCAGGGCGATTGCCCAACCAGAAATGATTGGGCAAAGGAGGTAAGAACTCGGCCCTGTCCGCCGAGCCGTGGTTTGGCTCGAGAGAGTCGAGCCTGCCCCGATGAACAGGATCACCTGCTCGGCTCGAGTTCGACTTGGCCTAATTGATGAGAAGGCCACTTGAGAGCAAACCTGAGGGCCAGATCTCTGGACCGCCTCCACCTCCTGCCTCGAGGGGGCTGCTATCAGCCAATCGTCCAGGTAAGGGTACACCCGGACCCCTCGGCGCCGCAGGAATGCTGTCACCACTGCCATGCATTTGGTGAAGACCCTGGGAGCTGGAGATAAGCCGAAGGGCGTGGCTTGGAACTCGAAGAAGGATCCTTCCGCTCGAAAGCGAAGGAATCTCCGATTTGACGGACGGATAGGGACGTAAAAGAACGTGTCCAGTAGGTCCAGAGAGCAGAACCACACGCCGTGTTCCAGAGATGGTACTATCTGCGCCAGAGTGACCATCCTGAAGGTTCGAGACCTTAGGAACTTGTTCAGGTCGTGCAGGTCGAGAATGGGGCGCCAGCCCCCCGTCCATTTCGGAACCAGGAAATACCTGGACACGAACCCCGGGTCTGAGGTGGGGTCCTCTACCTCCCTGATCACCTCCTTTTGGAGGAGGAGAGCGATGTTGGCTCGATGAGCCGCCAGTGAGGCTGTGGACCCCGAGGCCTACCCCGAGGGGCGACGGCTCTGAAGGGCGGGGCCTGCTCGAATTCTAGAGGCAGGCCTTTTCCCACCACTTCCAGTACCCACCTGTCCGTGGTAACAGCGGACCAGGCGGAAAGGAAGTGTCGGAGTCCATCTTCACGGGGAACCAGGGTGAGGTGACGGGATGGGGCGACACCCCCAGCCCGCCACTGGGCAGGCTTGGAGGAGGGACCGCCGAGGGACTCCTGGGCCTTACCTTCCTGCTTCCTGTTGGAGGAAGCCGACGGCTTGGGCTTGGGATGCCAAGTCGAGCCTGTGGCCCTGACGTTGTTGAGCCGGGTGGCTGCGGCTTGAGAAGGATGAAAGGCTTAGGCTGTGGCTCATGGCCTTTGTCCTTCTGAGCGGAAGAGACCGAGTCCAAAGTAGCATTGGACCTCTCGATCCTCTGCAGGTGACCTTCCACCCCAGGGCCGAAGAGTTCAGTCCCCAAAAAGGGAACATCCGCCAACTTGTGCTGGGTATCCGAGGTAAAGGTGGATATCCTCAGCCAAGCCCGACGACGCATGGCCACTGCGGCCGCCACAGACCTGGCACATGAGTCCCCGATGTCTAAAGCAGTCTGGAGCTGCTGTTTGGCCACTGCCCTGGTCCCGCACCTGCCTGACCGTAGTCTGCAGATCCACGGGAAGATGAGGGACAACCTCATCCAGGGAGCCCAACAGGGCATGAGAAAAATGTGCCACAAGGACGGCCGAACTGGCCTGACGAAGGCCGAGAGAGGATGCAGCATAGACTTTTCGCCCGGCATAATCCAATTTCTTGGATTCCTTGTCGGAGGTTTGTCCACATCCTCATGCTCTCGCTACCGAAAACTCTGTCGGTAACCAACCCTCAGCAGAGGGTGTTCCAAAACCGGACAGGGAACCGGTAGGACCGCGATACTTCCTGGCCATCCTGGCCGCAGGGCAGGAAGCGGGCGCCAAAGCTCCAAGACCGACCCACTATGGCCTCGCCACCGAAAGGCCTCCGAGAGAATCCCTCGGTCCAGAATCTCCGTGAGGGGGATACCTGGGTCTGCTTAGAACGGGTTTGAGCTTCATCCCGGTGGACTCCGAGATGAGCCAGGCAACCCTAAGAAGGACGCGGCTATCGCCCACTGAATGTCCTCCTGAGGACTCCAAGTCCATACGCTTGGAGAAAAGGGAGGAATCATCCTCGGACTCGGAAGAGTCCTCAAAGAGCTGCCTCGGGCCTGAGCCACCCTCCACCTGCCGAGGTTTATCGGGAGTGAGGGTGAGACAGCCACGGGCAAACCCCGAGCCGACTGGAGAATTCTTGGTCGGAGCCCCAACCAATGGCTGTGGAGGCGGAGGTTCCACCCAGAATCGGTGGCAGCTGGAATTGGTCAACAACTGGCCTGGGAACAGACTCTCGGCTACAAAGAGGGGTTGTTTCCTGGCCCGTGACAGCCACTTAATGGCCGGGAAGACGACTGGGTCGGCTTATTCTCGGTCAAAGGAGCTGCCGCATGAGTTCCTTATACCTCAACAATCTGCGCCAAGCCTCCTCGTCTGAGGAGGAGGAAGAGCGGGCGCCGCTGTCACAGTGCAGACCGAGACCGCCTATGACGGCAGGATCGGCTGGATCGCGAGGATGTCCGAGACCGAGACTCTCAGCTAGGACGAGGACGGCGCTGGAGGTGTCGCGGGAACCGCACTCGCCCGGACGATTTCACCGGAGGTTCCGGAACCGGAGGCACAGACGAGCCGACGGGATCCTCAACTCCCACCGGGGGAACCGGGGAGAGGGGATTCTCAGCTTCTCCAGCCGACAACCCGTCTAACGGGTCGAGAAAAATCTCGACCGTGTCGACGGGAGTCTCGGTCAACTGGCCTGAAGGGGACACCGTGAAGCCAGTGGCCGAAGCTGAGGGGTCGACCGAAGTCGACTGTCGACAAGAAGGGGGGGATCTTTCCCGCTCCCAAGAGCGTCGACGGAGAGACTTACTTTTGCTCTTTTTGGACCTGGAAAAAGGTCCAGAAGAAGTTGGACCCTCACCTTTCGTACAGAGGGTCAGACAGAGCTCCTTAAAGGAAGCTGAATACGAGGCACTGAGAGAGAGCGGGACAAATGCCGCGGCCGAGGTAGAAGCAGCCCACGCCACCTCCTCTTCGAGGGCGATCATCTGCTCGAGCTGATCCACCGAGCCTGCCTGCCGCGGACACCGCCAACAAGGCCTCTTTAGATTTAACCGGAGGAATTCTTTTCTTGGGGCGCCCCAGTTGTAAACGGGCAGCACGGTCTTCAAGGACGTAGGCCGAAAAGGAAGAGCACAGGTCGCAGGCCTGCGGGTCGTGCTCAAGGCAGAAGCAGTAGACACACGTGGAGTGTGGATCCGTCCTAGACATCTTCTGCCCGCAAGGGCACCTCCGGAACCGGGAGTCGATTTGTCCATCGCAGCCGCGAGGAAAAGAAGACTGAAGTCTTTTTAGCAAAAACCTTTTGATTTCGAAATATCGAAGAATTAGGAACCAGTCTTATACGCAGAGCATTAAGGAGGGAACCTGAGCTTCCAAGCGGTAAGGAAGATCTGGCGTCATGGGGTGGAGCCGAGAGTTTTACCACCCGGGTGGGTGGGAGGAGCCAGCTTGAAGACCTTCCGGCAAGATTTAAAGCGGCAAGGAACCTGCCAGACAGTGTGGATAAACAACATATCCATGTCCCTAGAAATTATGTTTTTCAAGCCAGGAAGTGGAGATTGCAGGGAGCCACAGGCTCAAAGGGTTAGAGAGTCAATTTTCCCAGTAGGAAATTTAAATTCCACGGAGGAGCAGGTCTCCTAATAGGAAGTTTGAGGTGCAGCATACCTTTAAGAAACACTTTTGCAAGATGGTGTTGGTAAAGCAGTCTTCCTTCCAAGGGTTCATGAAAGGCCGAAATAGAGGCCAAATGTACTTTAATAGAGGAGTAGCTCAAGCCTGAGGAGGCGAGCGATGACAGGTAGTCTAAGACTTTAGTCAAGGGACACGAAAAGGGGTCCGAAGACATAGAGGTGGCCCAAATGGAGAAACACTTCCATCTGGCATTGTATGTTTGTCTGGTGGACGTTTTACGGGAAGCCAGTAGAATACTAGCTACTGGAGAGGAGACCTGGAGCTGAGCTATGAAAGTGTCTTCAGGAGCCAGGCGTGAAGATGTAGAGATTTCAGGTTGGGGTGGAGCAGAGTGCCCCAATCCTGTGTCAACAGGTCCAGTCTTATGGGTAACGGGAGGGGTTCTGTAACAGTCAATAGTTGCAGCAATGGGAATCAGACTTGATGAGGCCACAGAGGGGCTACGAGAATCATGGTTGCTGGCTCCAGCTGTAGTTTCAGTAGACTCCATAGTAGGAGAGGGACGGGGATTGGGGGGAAGCATATAAGAAGAGTCCCGTCCATGGTTGGGGCAGGGCATCAGTAGACCATCACTTTTTGTTCAGGATAATGGAATAATATCTGGAGAGACAATAATTGTCTGGGGATGCAAAGAGGTCCAGTTGCGGGGTTCCCCACATCTGAAAAATGCTCTGCAGAACTTCGTGATAGAGAGTCTACTCGTGAGTGGAAGAGTGGTGACAGAGAGTCCGCCAAGGTGTTGTGACGACCAGGTAGATGTATGGCTGTCAATGTTAATTGTTGTTGTAGAGCCTCTCTCCAGACTTTCAGCTTCTCCTTGCGGAGGCTGGGGGACTTGGTTCCCACTTGCTTGTCCACGTTGTACAAGACTGAGGTATTGTTCGACTGAACAAGGAGAGGTCCCAGAGTTAGATAAGGGCGGAATGGCCAGAGGGCAAGGTGTACTGCTCTCATTTCCAGTAAGTTGATGTGGAAATGGACGGAGTCCAGGTTCCATTGGCCTTGAGTTTTGTAAGGGCCGAGGTTTACACCCCAACCCTCGGGAGAGGCATCAGTGGTCAACGTCTGTTGACGTGGCAGGAACTGGAAGGGCATGCCCTGAGAGAGGTGGGCGTGATGGGTCCACCAGTTGAGGGCAGAACACAGGTCGGGAGTGATCTGAATGTAGTCCTCGAAGTCTCCTGATTTTTGTTTCCACTGTTTTTGTAGGATACATTGGACCAGCCTCATATGCAGGCAGGCCTGAGCCACTGTAGGGATGGCTGCAGCCACGTTCCCTAAAACAGACAATACTTGCCTGGCTGATATGGATTGCTCCCTTTGGAGATGGGAAGTGAGAGACAGGATTTTTTCTTGCCTGTCCTCTGGGAGATATGCTCTTCCTGAAGTTGTGTCCAGGACGGCTTCCATATACTGGAGTCTGAGTCGGTTCTGGGTGAGATTTGGGCCAATTGACCGTGATTCTCAAGGACTGAAATAGGGTGAGGGTCGACTGCAGGGAAGACTTGGATGCTGCTTTGATAAGCCAGTCATCTAGGTAAGGGAAGACAAAGTGTCCCTCCCTGCGTAAAGCCGCTGCCACCACAGCCAGACATTTGGTGAAGACCCTTGGGACGGACCAAAGTCCAAACAGGAGGGCCTGAAATTGGTAATGGTGTCCTAGTAAATGGAAACTGAGGAATCGGTGGTGGGCGGGGTGGACTGGAATATGTAAGTAGGCATCTTCCATATCCAGTGCACATAGCCTATCTCCCTTCTTTAACATTGTCAAGATGGATGTCAGGGTGACCATCCGAAACCTCTTGTACTGAATGTATAGGTTTAAACGTCTGAGGTCCAGTATGGGTCTCAGGTTCCCTATGCGCTTGGGCCCAGAAAAAAATGGGAGTAAAATCCCTGATGTTCTAGCAGAGGAACTGGGTAGACGGCGTTCTTTTGAAGGAGTGCCTGAAGTTCCTCCTGGAGGATGGGGACACAGTCTTTGGGGTAAGAGACCGAGTGGGGAGGGTGAAGGGGTGGCGTGGAGGTGAACTCTAAGGCGTGCCCTACCCTGATGATCTGGAGCACACACTCGTCCGAAGTGATCGCTTGTCAGGCCTCTAAGTGATGGGCAAAGTGACTGCCCACAGCTTCAGAGGCCGGGAGGAGGAAGCCGGGGCAAAGCCCTGTATGGCCAGATTGCGGCGGGCTGCCTGGCCCCACCCGGAGGGTTGGACCGGAAGCCTTTGGAATTGGGGGTAGTTGTCCTGGAGGTGGACTGAGAGCATCCTCAGGAACTGCTCCTATAAGTTCCTTGATGCTTCCCACCTCTCTTGAATTGAAAGGATTGTTGGAAGTGAAACTGGGTGGATGGTCGAGTAGCGTGGTACATGGTAAGGTTCTCCCTGATGCCTGGAGGTCATCCAGGAGGGTTTGGGTTCCGGGGCCAAATAGTTTTGAGCCATTAAAGAGTGTATTTACAATTTTGTATTGTACGAGCGGGGTAAATCTTGAGACCCAGAGTCATGCATGCCCACTAAGGGTTATACCAATGGCAGAGGTGTCCACGGCATCATATCCAGAGTGGAGGAGATATCTGGAGATAAAATTACCAGTTGAAATAGTGTTCAACAATTGCTCCTTGTCCTGTGTGGGGGTGGGGAGCTTGTTGACAAGGTCCATGGCTGAGGACCAGAGAGTCCATTGGTACTTTACCATATGACCCATGTAATTTAAAATCCTAAGGTTCACAGTGCCCACGTGGTACACCTTTTTTCCTAGGTAGTCAATACAGTGGGAGTCCATGTCAGGAGGTAAATAGCTCATGTGTTTTGGGCACTTAGTACGGTCATGAGCAGCATTAATAACAATGGAATCTGCTTCTGGAGTGGCAGAAAAGAAAGGGTGGTCTATAGGTGCCTGGTAGAGGCGACCAGCATTCCTGGGAATGGCAGGGACAGCTGAAGGTTGATTCCAGGTGGATAAGACAGCATTTTGGAATGTCTGTATAAGGAGAGGTACGACCACCACTGGCTCCCTAGGGAGTTCCAGATAATCTGCCATATTTCTCCTGTTTGTTTTGTTCTGTTGTTGAAAAGCCCATAACCTTCTGGATCTGGGCCATCAGGTCATGAAATGATGGGTCGTCTGGAGGAAAGGCTGCTGCTGTCCTCATGAAGGGACGAAAGAGTAGAGGTCTCAGAAGGTGGGCGAGGATTGTCCTCCTGGGGAAGGAGTTCCTCAAATTCTTCTTCAAATTCCTCCTCCTCTGGGCAATACTCCTCATAATAATGGGGAGACACCTCTAGAGAGGAGTCCCTGTCTCCCTGAAATCGTTTTGCAGGAGAAGCAGGAGAAAAGGAAAGGGGTCTCCTATTCCAGGGTGTAGGGTGCTGAGAGCCCCTTATAACTTGCAGGACTGGGCCTGTCGGCGCAGCGGTTGGATTTCCGCTCGTGATGCCAGCAACCCAGGTTCGGGAATGGACCTGGATTGCTGGAGGGCCGGCTGGGGGCAGATGGATGAAGTGTCCTCTGACTGCTCTCCTTTTCCGGGGGGGGGGGGGCCGAACCTGCGGTGTACTACAGACCCCTGGCAGAGGTCAGGGGTTCCACTGCAGCTGGATGTCCAGGGGGGAGACGGCGGACGCGGGACATCACTGCACGTCCCTGCCCCCAAGAAAAAAACATTCTTTCAGGGACAGAAAAAATCCCCAGCTAAGCGCCTCCATGACGCCCTCCTCACCGCCTCTGATGTGCTCCCAGGCCGGCTCCCCCAACCCAACCCAGCGTTCGCAACACCGCTCTGGGGAGTAAGCCGGGGGCATGGGGGGAGCGCGACTCACGTGGAAGCAGGAGGTGGCGGGAGCCGTGACCTGGGCTGAGCTCGGTGCATGGCTGAACAAAAAGCATACTAAATAAATAATAACTTGCAGGACTGTCTGAATGACAGTGGCCATGTCCACAGAAGAGGGCATAGAGGTAGGGTGTTGTTGACTCTGTGATACAAGAGGAATAATGTAAGGAAGGGGCGGGTTGTGGCAAATGCAAAGGCTGGGACCCTGGGGAGTAGGTGCCAGGGTCCTTGGATCTGTCAGCCTGGCCTCTATAGGAAATAGGCTGAGGTGGAGGTTTAGGAATAACCATCAAGGAAAAATCCCTCATCTCTAATAACGTAGCCCTGGCCCATCAATGACAAGGTAGTAAAGGGAGATGGAGGGAAATGCAGAAAACCAGCTGTCACTGACGAACCCGGTGGTAACAGAGTGATCGTCGACGAAGAGTACCATGTATAAGGATCAGCAGAGACTGCTAAAAGGGCGCTGGAAAGTGCCATCGACGATAAAGTAGGGAGCATCGTCGACAAAGAAGTGGTTCTGTGAGACACCGTTGATGGAGGATCACCAATAACGGTGGCCGTTGACGAGAGTCTGTCTGAAGATAATGAGGAGAATTTCTCCTTGTCTTTTTTACGGTTTTTATAGGATGTCATCAATGAGGGGTCCTTGGTACGAACCCCGTTCTCTAGGAGAGCTATCTTCTGCTCTATTAGATGGCTCTCAATCTCTAATAATCGTCAACGTCTAGTTACCTGGTTAAACTCCTGGCAGTGCTGACAGGAGATGATGTTGTGTGCGACTCTCATGCACCTGACGCAGGCAGAGTGGTCGTCGTAGTGGTAGAGCTTTCTACCACAACCACACTTACGAAATAGTGAAGCACTTGAAGAATCTTTTGACATTCACTGATGGTGGTGGGAAAGGAAGAAAGACTTTTCCCAATTCAATTCCTTGTCGATGACTGCTAACACGGACAGATGAACTGCTGTGTGTGAGCTGAAGGCAGTGGGAAAAAGGAAGTAGTTAAGTAAGAACTAACCGTAACAGTAGATCTTCGAGAGGCACTCCTGCAGTAGGTATTCACATATAGGACTAAGCCACCAGGCATCAGGACCCCACGGAAAAATTTCTAGCTAGCAGTCTCTGGCGGTGAACTGTTCCCATGTCAGGTGACCGGCATCATACAACGTCGGTATAAAGGGGTGGTCCCCCATGCCTGCCTTCCAGTTCTTTCCCGCCAAGGGTCAAAAGAGGCAAGACGAGAGAGAAGAGGATATTCCCTCCATGGAAATAAAGCGAAGAAAACTTAGGGGGATGGAGAGCGGGAAGGCAATACCTACTGTAAGAGCCTCTCTTGAAGATCTACTGTTACGGTAAGTTCTTACGTGACTGTACTATCTTACTTCGAGAGGGCTCTTGCAGTAGGTATTCACATATAGGACTGAGTCCTAAGCAGTCTGGAACAAGGAAAAGCACTCGGGAGGATGATGGTTATCCATAGCATGGAACCTCAGGGCTGAACGGGTATCATGAAAGGAGACCTTGTAGGACAGCCAACCCGAAGCTTGCTCTTCGGCAAGAGGCAATGTCCACACTGTAATGTTTAGTGAAGGTATGGACAGAAGTCCAAGTTGCGGCTGCACAGATGCCTGCCACTGACACATTCCTGAAACAAGCCACAGAGGCCACTACTCCTTTGGTGGAGTGACTTCTGACTTGACCCGGGAGGGTCTTGTTGTACTTGTCATAACAGAAAGCGATACAGTTCACCAGCCATTTTGATAGGCATTGCTTAGAAACAGCACTGCCTTCTCTTTTGTGAGCAAAAGAGACAAAAAGTGGATCAGTCTTCTTGAGATCCTTAGTCCGATTGGTGTAGTACCTCAGGATTCTGTGAACATCCAAAGTATGCAAGAGGTACTCCCCTTGACTGGAGTGTTGCGTAAAGAAAGCAGGCAACTTGATAGATTGATTCAGCGTAGATTCAACCACCACCTTAGGGAGAAATCTGGGGATGGTGCATACAGCCACACGTTCCTTGTGAAAAATCAAGTACGGGATTTTACACATTAAGGCCTGAAGCTTGGAAATCCATCGAGCAGAAGTAATGGCCACTAGGAAGAGTGTCTTCCAAGAAAGGAACTTTGAATCAGCTGCTGCTGGCTCGAAGGGAGGCAGAGTAAGCTTCTCCAGGATGAATTCAGATCCCATGGAGGGGCAGGAATGCGGAGGGGGGGGGGCTCAGATGGAGAACACCTCTGAGGAAAGTCTTAGAGACTTCCAACTGAGCAAAAATCCGGTCTCCAAAGGGAATATGGTAGGCTGAGATACCTGCCACATGGACTTTCAATGAGGAAATGGAAATTATGTACCTACCGTAATTCTTGATCTTCTTGGACGAAGTCTCCACCACTCATGCACACTGATGGGATCTACGCCAGAGGCGCTAGGACCCAGCAGGAGCAAACGTTTTTGCAAGAGGGCCGGCGCCAGAGATGGAGCCGTGAGGAGTGGTGCCGCGAGCCTCGGCTTGTGCGGCAATGACTATCTCGGCATCGACCCTCCAACCGCCTCAGTACCTTTTTTCCGAGGAGGAGCAGCGTAACTAACCTAGAAGGACTAGCCTAACAAAAATCGGACATAAGATAGTTCCAACGACCCTTATAAGAAGGGTCAACAAAGAAGTCTTCACAGTCTAGCCATTGAGGGAGTGAAGACCAACAAGAGAGAGTTGAGCTCGGGTGATGGTGGGTGGGCATATGAATGAGTGGTGGAGACTTCGTCCAAGAAGATCAAGAATTATGGTAGGTAAGTAATTTCCATATCTTCCTGGACATAAAGTCTCCACCACTCATTTACACCGATGGGAGAGTACCGAGCTAATAATCCCCGAGAGGGCGGCAGGAGAAAAGAGCTCTCTTACTTAGGACAGAAGTCCATTAAGAATAGTTCTGCCAAATGACAGATGTCGTCTGGCATGGACATCCAAGGCGTAGTGCTTTAGAAAAGTATGCACTGCGCTCCAAGTAGCCGCATTGCAAATATCTGCAATGGGCACATTACGGATTTCCACCAGGGATGCCGCGACTGCTCTAGTAGAGTGAGTGTGAACCCTGCCTTCCAGTTCTACCTGTGCCATAGAATAGCAGTGGTGAAGGCATGCTACCAGCCATGCTGAGATGCACCTAATAGCGACAGGTTGACCCAGCCGGGTCTCACTGAAGGAAACAAACAGTTGTTGAGCCTTGTGAATTTCTTTTGTTCTATCCAAATAGAATCACAGTGCTCTCTTAACATCCAGAGAATGAAGGGTACACTCCCCTTCATTCTGGAAGTTTGCAAAGTAAGTAGGTAGGACCAAAGGTTGGTTCAGATGGAATTCTGAGACAACCTTAGGGAGAAACTTAGGATGGGTCCTAAGAACTACTTTGTCCTTATGAAATACAGTGTACGGAGGGTCTGTGACCAAACCATGTATTTCAGAGACTCTGCAGGCTGAGGTGATGGCCACCAGGAAGGCAGTCTTCCAAGTGAGGAATTTCAGCTCACAAGTAGCTAGAGGCTCAAAGGGCTTTCGAGTGAGCATGTCTAGCACAAGATTAATGTCCTAGGCTGCAACTGGACATTTGGTATGCAGAATACCTTTAAGAAACCTCTTAACTACAGGTAATTGAGCCAGTGACAGGGAAAGCACCGGCTCATGATAGGCTGAAATAGCACAAAGGTGAACTTTGACTGTAGAGTACTGTAGACCCAAATTTGAGAGGTTTAAAAGGTATTCCAGAACTTTATTCGTTGGGCAGGAAAAAAGATTCAAAGAGGATTTTGCACACCAGATAAAGAAATGCTTCCATTTGGCTGTGTAGGTTTTTCTTGCGGCTGGTTTACGTGCAGCCAAAAGAATATCTAAAACCCTATGGGAAACATTGAACCTATTCACCTCTATCTCTTCAGGAGCCGAAGGTGAAGCAACCTGAGATTGGGATGTACCACGGGACCCTGGGTCAGAAGGTTTGTCGACATACTGTTGAGTAGCGGAAACCATATCTGTCGAGGCCAGAAGGGAGCAATGAGGATCATTTTGTCCCCGAGACTCGAATTTGAGAAGTACCCTCTGAATTAGTGGAAGAGAAGGAAAAGCATATAGAAAGCATTTTGTTCACTACAGCCTGAACGCATCCTGACAGAAAATGCCAGGCTCTGGATTTCTGGAGCAGAAGAGAGGCAGTTTTGTGTTGAGTGGTGATGCAAAAAGGTCCAGATTTGGAGTTCCCGCTCTTTGAAGAGTGACTGAATGATGGTTGAGTCGAGAGACCACTTGTGAGGATCCACCTCTGTTCTGCTGAGACAATCTGCCAGTTCGTTCTGCACTCCTAGCAGGTAAACCGCCTGAATTAGAGCCTTGTGCTCTAGGCACCATTCCCACACTCTCATTGCTTCCCTGCACAAAGGGTAGGAGTGTGCACTGCCCTGCTTGTTGATGTAATACATCACTGCTTTGTTGTCCATTTGAAGGAGAATGTTCTTGTGACAGAGAATGTCCTTCAAAGCCCAGACTGCACAGAGGACGGCTCTCATTTCCAGGACGTTTATGTGTAGCTGGGACTTGGCGTGAGTCCACGTGCCTTGGGTGTGGAGATTCTGACAGTGAGCTCCCTACCCCATCAGGGACGCGTCTGTGGTAATGGAAATCTGATGATACAGAGGAGCAAAGGGATATCCTTGAAGGAGATTGTCCTCTTGTGACCACCAGGTGAGAGACTTCCTTAGAGGTTCTGTCATCTTGATGAGAAAGGACTGAGGATGAGTGGTTGGAGACCACTGAGTACTGAGCATCCACTGGGATGTTCTCATGTGGAGACGTGCTAGGGGCACAGTGAACACTGAGGATGACATGAGACCCAGCATCTGTTGCATCAAGATAGCTCGAACTGAGTTGTTCTCTCTGATGTACCGGGCCATCTGCAAGATATTGCTCTTTCTGTCCTCTGGAAGAAAGGCTTTCGCAAAAGTGGTGTCCAGAAGAGTTCCTATAAGGAGGAACTGCTGGGAGGGCTGCAACTGTGATTTTTTGAGATTCAGCACGACTCCCATGAACGTGAGGGAAGTCTGAAGCCGTGGCTACAGCGTCCAGAGTTTCTTGTCTGGAGAGACTTGCTCGGAGCCAGTCATCCAGATATGGGAACACTTGTATTCCGATTTTCCTGAGATGCGCTACGAGAATTGCACAACACTTTGTAGAGACTTGTGGTGCCGAGGATAGCCCAAAGGGCAGGACTCTGAACTGATAATGTTGACCCAGCGCCACAAACCTTAGGTATTTGTGGTGCTTCAGGTGTATAGGAATACGCTGGTAGGCATCCTGCATGTCCAGAGAAGCTAGCCAATCGTGTCGATGAAGCAAGAGTAATAGGATCCCTAGCGAAATCATCTTGAACTTTTCCTTGTGAAGGAAGTTTTTTTTTTAACTTTCTGAGATCCAGAATGGGGCGCATGCCACCAGTTTTCTTCGAGACCAGAAAGTAATGGGAGTAGAAACCTGTGTTTTATTGCTCCAGTGGAACCATTTCTACTGCCCTGTTGTTCAGAAGATCTTGTATCTCTGTGGCGAGAAGGTCTGACTGAACTGTTGACAGCCTGGGCTGTCGTTTGGGAGGACGATCCGGAGGGGTTTCTGAAAGGTTGAGGGAGTACCCCTTGTGAATTATCTGGAGAACCCATTTGTCCAAAGTTATGGACTTCCACTTGTTGTAGAAATGAGTCAGACGCCCTACCACCGCTAAGGAAGAGTCCCCCTCGGGCAGCTGAGGTGGGACCTGGGCCAGAAACTCTGAAGGTGGCACTGGGCGTTTTGGGCCCTTGTGCCTTCTGTTGCATTTTCTTTTGAGGCTGGGGGGCTTGGTTTTTGTTAAAACTTCCCCTGCCTTGAAAGGACTGACGGTTGTGAAATTGACGCTTGTTAACACCCGCCTCTGAGAAGAGGTGGGAGCGGGTCGAGCCATTTTAATGGCCGATCTAGTCTTCTGTGTGGCCTCCAGTGCTTGCTCTACTTGAGGTCCGAACAGATACATACCGTCAAAGGGTAAAGCCATGACCTGCTGCTGGGCTTCATTCGTGAAGCCCAAAATGCATAACTAGGAGTGACGGCGGGTACAAATGCCCGCCGCCGCCGCTCGAGAAGCAGTATCGAAAGCTTCCATAGCTGCTTTAACCTGCTGATTGTGGGACTCGACACCTCTGGTTATGGTCTGAAGAAGCTCTGAATTAGTGTCCGACTCAGGCAGAGCTTCCACTATTTGCTTGAGCAAATGCCAAAGAACATACTCATACTGCGAAACATAGCCCTGGTAGCTGGCTATACGCATACCCAGGGTGGAGGCAGCAACGACTCTCTTACCTAAAGTGTCTATCTTACGAGATTCTTTGTTTATAGGTCGGGTTGTAGAAGCCTGAGGCAGGACAGCCTTATCATTCTCTGCCAAGACTACAACAGGGTCCGCAAAGGCCTGGGAGGCCAAAATGGGTCAATCCTTGGGAGCAGCATATTTCCTATCTATGGACTTAGCCACAGAAGGAATGAGAGCGGGATTATTCCATACCATCTGAGAAAGTGTCTCACAGGATGGTTGTACTGGGGAGTTAACTCCATAGGGATCTCCGGGACATGTAGGTATTGGAGCCTTAAGAGCTTCCCAGGAATGATATCTGTAGTCTGGAGAGAAAGAGCTGAATTCAAATTTTTCAGCAGAGACTTAAATGACAGGTCTTCGACCACAGGCTCTGCAACAGGATTAATTCCTGTTCCTTCAACATCATCACCCAGCCGAAGGTCTGGGTCAGGCTCAATATCATCTCCTGACAGCCCAGGAGGGACTACATGGACAGGACAGGAGCGAAAGTCAGAAGGAAAAGAAGAAGGGGGAAGAATCGGAGTCGAGAAGCCCTGAAGGCGGGACGATGCCGCACCAAACCTCGGTGCCTAAGAGGAACACGGTGCCGTTAGAAACAGGCCAGCGCATGGCGCCGATAACTCCATCAGCACCGAGGATGGCGCCAACACCACCAGCGGTGCCAAGAACGGTGCAGACAACATCAGCGGCGCCGACAGGTACATCGACGTTGAAGGTGCCAAAACCAACCCAGAGCTCCGAAAAAGGAAAATTACGCACCTACCGTAATTCTTGATCTTCTCTTGTATCTTCACCATTCATTACTTACTGGGTGTAAGCGGAGGCGCCACTGGCCACGGAGCTTCTTTTTTTAGTGTTGCCTAACGCCCCGCCGAGAGCTTATCGCCATGCGCTATGCGCGAGGGGCGGCCGTTAGTAGCGATCGACTCCTCCTCCAACTCAGTTCTGTGGAGCCGGAGAGGCAAAAGTGAAAGCAGAAACATAGTTAGCGAGGCAAGATAGCCGAGGGATAGCAAAGCAAGGAAGAATGAACTGAAAAGGAATAAGCCGATGGAGGAAGGACAGAGGAGATAAGAACATCCTCAGCCTAGGGAGTGCAGGCCTCCTTACCTGGGCGACTCTAGGAGGAGAGATGAGTAAGGAAATGAGAAAATAGAAGAAGAAGAAGAAAGAGAAGAGAGAGATGGGATGTTGAAGGGACCAGAAGGCCCAACGAGCATAGTTAGCTTGTAGCTGAAGGCTCGACTAAAGGGAAGCAAGAATCCTCGGAGATAGAGCTGAAGAGAAGGTTCACCAACCCGCTAGACAGACTCAGGAGGGCATAGTCCTCATCTTCAACATGCCATTGTTCTTGACACCCACCTCGGCTCCTGGCCACGGAGGGCCTTAAGTGGAGGACAGCCGAGGAGGGAAGAATAAAACCCCGCAGCATGAGAGCGCTGCTCAGGGTTTAGAAATAGAAATGTAAGCCTTTCAGGCGCTTCAAGATAGAAATGGGACTCAGACTGACTGGCTAAGGCCGGCCAAGGCTTAGGCTGGCTAAGATTGATATGGTCAGCAGAGGTCTCATTGTAAAATTGTCCAGGAGGACACTTAAAGGGAGAAACCACTAGAAAACAGCGAGAAGGATAGCCACCTTCTCATTTGCCTTCTTGTTTGATTTCTCCATTTTTTTTACAGATAAAAATTTTTTTTTTTTTTTTAAGTAGATGCATGACCCAGATACCAAGATGCCTATAGCAGTCGGAGAGAGTTCCTCAGCATTCTTTTTTTTTTTTTTAAGAGAAAGGAACAGACGATTTCCGCTCCTCTGCTCTGCAAGGTAAGAATAGAGGGGGAATCAGATTTCAGGGCAACTATCTGAACACGGGATTGCAGGATCAAAACTGAATAGCCTGAGCCAGGCCAAAAACCCCAGAGGTATCTTGCCATAAGAATAGCAAGAGATAGTTGTGCAGTCTGATCGCCAATGCAATCCACTGAATGGCCCATGAATCTTAGAGTAAGTAATTTTTCTGGATTTTAGATTTAGAACCCCCCCAAGAAAGATCTTTTTTTTTTTTTTACTTTGTCTTTTTTTTTTTTTTTGGAAAATTTAAGGAATTTTCCCTATATTTTATATAAATGCAGAGAGAGGAAGGAGACGGGAGGTGGAGAAGCACAGGAAGAGGCACTGAGGGGATGGTGGGTGGTAGTAATGAATGGTGAAGAACAAGAGAAGATCAAGAATTACGGTAGGTACGCACTTTTCCTATCTTCCCTTGTCAATCTTCACCATTCATTACTCCTGTGAGTATGCTCCTTTCCTGGAGGGGAAGAGGCCATACCTGAGGGAACAGACCCCCAGCCTTCTGCTGGTGAGAAACAGAAGAGAAGACCCTGGCTTATTCAGAAAGCCTAAGAGGGAGAAGAGCTAGGAGGTGCCTCCCGAGGATGAGGAGACGAGGGAGCCCCGTAAAAGTCTCCTAGCTCTGGAAGAGAAAAGACGGTCCCCCCGAAGGCGGAGCGAATCACCCTACCGGGCCAGGGGTGACAACCTGGAAAGACGGCTTACGCCGTCCCCGCTTCTGATGTAGATCGCTGTCCTCGCAAGCCTGGAAGCCACCCTCATTGGCGCCATAAGATGCCCTTGCTTGCGTCTTGCCAGCTCCAGGCCTACCGCGGAGAGGGCAACGGCTTGTCTGGTTTGTCTCAGATCGTGCATAGATGCCAGCAGCTGGGACATCATCGACCACAGATGCCGGTTGTAGGCAGCGTAGTGAGCCTGATGTGATGCAATACATGCACTCGCACGAGCAGAAGAGAACACTCTTCATTTCAACGGTCGAACTGAGAGAGTCCGAACTCGTGGTATGGTCGTGCCCAGGCAACGGCGCGCCAGAAGGAGTATCCAGGTATACCAAACCTGAGGACGGGTTGGGAAGGGAACCTAGAGACTCAGAGGGGGCACAATACCTACGCTGGCAGTCCGCCGGGGCTGGGGAAGAAGCGGCAGGGGACTACCATGACCGGATAGACGCCTCCTGGAAGGGGATAGGCCAGGAAGGTACCACCAGATGCTGGGCACTGAATTCACCAAGGAATTCACGCGTCTCCCGTTCGGTATTGTCTCTTCGAACGTAGGAAATCTGGAGATCCTCACCATCCTCGAGAGGAAACGCTGATATTCTGTGAAATCAGCATCGGAGGACAGATGAGAGGGGTTCTTCTCCTCGGAGGAGGGAGACGAGGATGATGGGAACTGGAATGCCCAGAGGATTCCTGCGGCGGTGGGAGAGTCGAAGACCCGCCGCGCGCATGTACCTAACGATGAGGGAAGGCCGCCGAGAATCCCTTGAACTGCTCCCAGGATAATGGACCCGTAGGGGCCGACATGGCCTGGGAGTGGGGTGGTGAAGGCAGAGATGGGAGGGGCACCCCGCAGAGGCACTGCTCTCTGGAGGGCTCTGGAACTGGGAAAGGAGCCCTGAAAGGGGGATCCTGATATCAGACCAGGCCGCAGAACGGAACTCTGGGGAAGCGGAGCCTGAAGAGCCCTGGGGAGAACCTCCTGTGACGACGCCTGGACTGTATGGATCCAGAAGGGCAGTCCGCACAAACGCCTCAAGGACACCCTCAGAACCCTGGAGGGAGGAGCGAGGCTCTGCACTTGGCCCTGGCCACCCCCGAGGTGGCTAGGAAGACCGAGCAGCAGACCCCCTGCTCCCTCACCCCTCGGACTCGAGAGGGCCCTCCTCTCGACCACAGCGGCCCCTGTCCCTTTAGAGAGAGTGACAGCACCTGTGAAGGTAGCTGTCACCGGGCTCTAGAGAGGGAGCCTCATGTCACCCCCGCGCTGCTCCCCCAGGGGCTCCCGGCCACCCCAGCCGGGAACCTCAGGAGGCGACTGAAGGGGGACAGAGGAGGGGCCCGCGGCCGCCTGGCACCTTCTAGCCACCGGGACCCAGACTCAAGAGTGGGGTGCCAGGATGGGTCCATGTTCGAACTCATCGCCCGAGGAGGACCCAGACCAGCAGGACCTCAATGCTGGCCACCCCAGGGTCCTCGAGGCTACGGGCCTGGAATGGCCCCGCACTAAGGGAGGCGCCGCCTCCCTCACGCCGTAGCCGCCAGGCCTAGCTCCACACTCCCTCAACGGGCGCCGGGGCGCAGGCCGGGCACCGCCTGGAGGAAGGACCAGGCCCACGGCGCCGGGCGTTGCCGGAGAGGCAGGCGGTACCACTGACGGCGCCGCTTCGTCCATCGACGCCATTTAACGGGCGCTAAGGCCCAAAGCGGCACCGCCAACGGCGCCGCCTTATCACCGGCGTGGCGAACGGCGCTGATCCAAAGCGCGCGCTGCCAACGGCGCTGTTTCGATCACCGGGCGCTGATTAAAACGGCGCTTGCTCATCACCGCACCGCGAACGGCACCAGGATCCTCAAACGGCGCCGAAGGCGGCGCCGAGGGTCCACCCAGCTAGGCCCAAAAGACGAGGGCCTCGCCACGGGTAGCCTGCACTCAAGAGGTGACTGCTTTGAGGCGGTAGCCAAGGCCATGCCCCGGGAGGACCACACGCCCCCGACACTCGCAGAAGGGGCCTCCTCCTCGGCAAGAAAAGACGAGAGACCTCCTCCTCAGACTCGTGATAGGCCCGGAGGGGACCCGGGGAAGGCCTAGAGACCTTACCTGAAATCCCTTGAGCCGATCGTCGCTCCTCAAGCTCGGGCGGGCTTTGCCGAGCTTGAACGCCGGACTTCGAGGACACGGCGTCCATGGAGAAACAGGCGCCGCACGAATCCATGTCGCGGTTGGTCCCAGGCAACGGAGATAAACGCCATGCCGGTCCGAGACGGAGAAATGCCGCCACAGTAACACCGACGCATAGGGCGCTGCCCGTTTTGAAACACGCTAGCTCCGACCCGACATAACGCCAAATCAACAAGAAAAATAGAAGAAACACACCGGCGCCCGCTTAGAAAGAAAAAGAATGGTCTACCGATCGGCCGAGTGTGTGGAAAGAGGACGCTGACGAGTGGGAAATGGACGCCCAACAGGTGCTGCCTCGACGGCGGGAGAAACAGAACTGAGTTGGAGGAGGAGTCGGTCAGCTATTAACGCCACCGCGATGACGCATGATGCCGCCTGAGGGCGGGCCGCTAGGGCAACTTTAAAAAAAAAAAAAAAAAAAAAGTTTCCGCGACGGTGTGCGCCACCCGCTTACACCCAGGAAGTAATGAATGGTGAAGATTGACAAGGGAAGATCTGCGATTTAAGGAAAAAGCAGGAAGAATACCAGGAGACAGAGGCATCGGTGTGGCCCCCTGCACCGCAGCCATGTGATGGGGGAAAACACCTGAGCGCGGAGTCGATGGTACCGAAGAGGGCGCTGTGCGACTAGGAAGGTCCAACCGCCCTACCCACTCGAATGGCCCGAAGGCCTCGGAGTAACCGGATCAGGCAGCTGGACCAAGCTCCGAGCCCACTGCTCCATAACAGCGGCCCACTGATGAAACTGCTCATCTGAAGCCCTTCCAAAAGGCAGGGAAGGGCTCTGATGTCGAAGAGGATGGTCACCGGAGATAGAAACTGGTGACTCCAGAGGAGATCGGCACCTGGCCCCGATAACCGACCGTCGACGCGCAGACATGCCAGAAGGCAACCTCGAGTGATGCCTTCTCTTTTTTGACCTGAGGGCCGAAGAAGAGCTCGAGGATGAATGGTGCCGAGAGTGTGACTGTTTTCTTTTATGCTTTTGGGGAGACTGCCCATCCCCCCCCAAGCATCGGACCGTTCGTTGTCAGATCCCCCCCCCGGAGAGAGCGGCGGATGGGACCCGGCTGACTGAACAGCTTTCATACAAAGTTTCCCAACCATCACCTGACCCGCTCATGGTCGACTCCGTCAATGTAGGTTGAAGACTTCATTTCTTTAATAAGTATAGTTAAATGTAAGCAGTACTTATTTTGAGATATATTTACAAAATAATAAACTGAAAACTATGCTGCTAGTTTGAAGTTTGACTCCTGGAGGGTGAGCGACGTCGTCAATGAAGTGCACTCGATGGCGAGAAAAAAGGAACCGAGGCGGTTGGAGGGTCGACGCTGAGACAGTCATTGCCGCACGAGCTGAGGCTCATGGCGCCACTCCTCGCGGCTCCATCTCTGGCACCGGCCCTCTTGCAAAAATGTTTGTTCCCGCTGGGTCCTAGCGCCCCCGGCATAGATCCCATCAGTTTGAATGAGTGGTGGAGATTTGATGTCCAGGAAGATTGGATGAGACCCAGGTCAAAGAGGTGACGCATGCAGTCTTGGACTTTGTTGACTGGGCAGGAGAAAGGCTCAAAGTCTTTCAAATTTGCCCAGATAGAAAACCGTTTCCACTTCATAACGTAGGTGGACCTGGTGAAAGGCTTTTTGGCCTCCACCAAAATGTCTGCTCCTAAAGGAGAGACTCCAAAGCGGGCTTTAGCTACGTCTGCAGGAGCCACGCATGGAGATGAAGGGATTTGAGACCTGGACGGACAAGGGTCCCCTGATCCTGCGTCAACAGTTGTTGCAACTGAGGAAGAGAAAGAGGAGGTTCCTCTGAAAACTGTTGCAGAACAGAGAACCAAACTTGCCGAGGCCAGAAGGGAGCAATGAGAATCATTTGAGCTCCTTCCGATCTGAGTTTGTTCAGGACCCTCGGAATTAAAGGAATGGGAGGGAAGGCATAAACGAATCTGTCCCTCCAACCGAGACACAGAGCGTCCCGCCAAAAAACGTCTCGCCCTGGAGCGAGTGAGCAGAAGGCGGGAAGTTTTGCGTTTTGGGGAGCGGTGAAGAGGCCTTTCTGAGGTGTTCCCCATCGCTGAAAGATGTAGTTTACGACTTGCTGATCTAACTCCCATTCATGGGACCTGGCTGAGGACCAGCTGAGTTTGTTTGCCAGTGTGTTTTCCACTTCCGAAACGTGAACTGCGGTCAAGTGAAGGTGATCTTGGGCTGCCCAATACCAGACTCTCATTGCTTCCTGGCACAGGGGGTAGGAATGTGTTCCTCCCTGTTTGTTGAGGTACCAGACAAAGCACGTGTTGTCTGACTGTATGAGAAGATGACCGGGGAGGATGAAGGGAAGGAGAGACTGAAGGGCATAAAGGACTGCTCTCAGTTCAAGTACATTTATGTGCAGGTTTTGCTAGAACTTGGACCAGCTGCCCAGAGTCCTGTGAGACCCTAGATGGGCACCCCAGCCTTCTCCTGATGCATCTGTTGTCAACGTCTGGGAAGGGGGATCGATGCAGAAGTGAACTCCCAGGCAAAGGTTCTCCTGAACCATCCACCACTGCAAGTCCCTGATCATGGGATCTGATACTAGTAACTCTTGGTCTAGATTGTCCCTGGTCTGGTCCCTTTGCAACCGAAGCGTCCATTGAGAGATCCTCATATGAAGCTGAGTGAATGGGACTGCCGGAATGGCAGCTGCCATTAGCCCAAGGAGGCAGAGGACTGACCTGGCTCCGACCCTCCTGTGGCCTGACAGAAGACAAGCCTGATTTTAAAGGGTGTCTACCCTGTCCGGAGGCAAGAAGGCTTTGCTGGTGGTCATGTCCAGAATCGCTCCTATAAATTGGAGGCATTGGCAAGGGACCAGGTGGGACTTGGCCTGGTTGATAGTGATACCCAGGCTGGTAAAAACCTGCAGGGTAAGGAAAAGGGAGTGTAGGAGTTTCTCCCGGGACGAGGCCGCCAGGAGCTAATCGTCCAGGTACGGGAATACCTGTACTCCCTGGGTATGCAGGTGGGCTGCTACCACCGACAGGCATTTGGTAAATACTTGGGGGGGCCGAGGAAAGACCAAATGGGAAGGCTTGAATTGGTAGTGGTCCCCCTGAAAACAAAACCGGAAAAATTTGCGGTGGGAAGGGGATATGCAGGTAAGCATCCTGTATGTCCAGGGCGCATAGCCACTGTCCTGGCTGAAGTAGTGGTAGAAAGGCTCTGAAAGGAGAGCATTCTGAAGCGTTTGTACTCCATGAACATGCTCAGGGAGCTGAGGTCTAGAATGGGGCTCAGGTCTCCCATCTTCTTTGGAATTAGGAAGAAATGGGAACAGTAACCTGTCCCCCAAAGATGAGCGGGGACTGGCTCTATCGCTGCCTTCGAGAGAAGGGCGGTGATTTCCTCTAGAACCAGAGGAAGATGTTGTGGGGAGTAAGATGACTGAGGTAGTGGTTTTCAGGGCGGTTTCTGCAGAAACTCTATTGAGTGTCCTGCCAATATCAGCTGGAGCATCCATGCGTCTGTTATCCTCTCCCAGCCTGGCAGATGGGAGCAGAATCTCCCCCTACCAGTTCCTCTAGAGCCTCCAGAGGCAGCGGGAGAGGCAGGAGTCAGGAGGTGTGGAGCGCAGCAGCCGTGGCCCCTGTGGCTTTTGTTTTTGGGGAGTCTTGGTTGCTGGAGGCGCCCGCGTTGTTGGCACGCTTTCCTTGCGGCTGTTGTCTTTGTCGGTTTTGGTGACGAAAAGGACGCTGCTGCCCTTGAGGGTGTCTGTACATAGTCTGGACAGACTTGAGTGCAGTACCCTTCTCTTGCAGTTTGGTAATGATGTCCTTGACATCACCCCTGAACAGTATCGAACCCCTGAAGGGAGCATCCTGTATAATGGATTGTATCTCAGGGACCAAACCTGACATGCGGAGCCAGGCCTGACACCGTATGCCTACGGCGAAGGCCAAGCTCCTTCCAGCTGTGACCACCGCATCATAAGTGGCACGAAGCATGTGCCGACAGGCCGAGTGAACGGAACAGACAAGGTCACCCACTTCCTGCTTAGTCTGTGACTCAGGAAAGGAGTCTAATTTAGATTCCACCTGGCTAAGGATGGTCTTCTGGAAATCCCCCATATGTGCAACATAGTTAAGGGCCATGATGCCTACGGTAGAAGAGGAATAGATCTTCCTGTATTGATCCAGAAGCTGGGATTCCTTACCACGTGGAGACGAGCTGAGGTGTTTAGGATTGGCGGAGTGGCCGTGGGCGGCGCTGATGACAACCGAATCTGCCTTGGAGTGAAGGCTGAGAAAGTCTAAACCCTCAGGAGCCTGGTATAGCCTGTTCGCCTTCCTTGGAAGGGGGGCTAATGCAGAAGCTTGTTTCCAAATGCGTGAGGCCCTATCCAGGGTGGGATCAGCGTAGTACCGGTCTTGGGCAGATCCAGATGGGCAGCGAGTTTTTTATGCTGTGGGTCTGGCTCCACTGATGTACTTCCTGGATTTTCCTCAATAACTCCAGAAAAGAAGAATCCTCCGGAAGGGACTTCAGAGGATCCCTTGGCCTGGGGCGTTCCGGAGTATGGGGCTCGCCTTCAGGATCAGAGTGGCCTGACTCTGAATTCGAGTCAGAAGTTTCTGATGAAGAGGAAGAAGATTCCTCCCTAGGAGGGGGAAGGACGACCCCTCTGGGGAGTTCCCGGGGGCGTGTATCTTCCCCGCCTCGGGCACCAGAGAGCTCTCCCCTGGTGTCGGGCAGGGGGAAGGGAGTCTCCCGTCTCCGACATAGAGGATCCGGTATCGGGTCTGGCGTCGGGGGAGATAACTCTCGACCTCCTGGGTGAGCTGAGCCTTGGCCTCAGCCTACCAGGAAGCCAAGGTCTCCTTCAGATCTGCTGGCAGCTGTGGAGTGGGCAGCAGAAGTGGAGGAGGTGGGGGACACGGGTATTGAGGGTACCCGTGAAAAGAGTATCTGTAACCAGACGGCAGGTAGCCCGGCGTCGGTTATTGAAGGGAAGAAGGGATTAAAATCCCCGGGAGTCAGTTGAGGGGACACAGGGACCTCAGTGGGCAACGTGGTGAGATGTTGCGGAGAGCCTGGGGTATCAGACTGGTCAATAGGGTCTGGCGCAGGCTTCTTGGCCTGGTGGTCGTCGGGGGAGCTGGCGTCCGACTTATCGGACTCTCTACCCAAAGAAGGTTGCAAAGGAGAGGTGGCCTTGTTGGAAGGGGTTTTGGCTGGGCACTCAACCGAGAAGGTGAGCGACTTAGCAGCCTTGTCTGGGTACCGATGCCTGACTTACCAGACCCGCTCTGACTGGAGGGCTGCGAGGAAGGAGCGGCCTTAACGGGAGTGGAGTCCTCCTTTGCTCCAGAGGCTCCTGGCCAGGGGCGGCCTTGGTAGCCACCAAGGCGGCCGTCGATGGCGATCCCCCAAGGGGATGTTACCTTAAGGGCCGCAACTCCAGCTGAAGTTGCGGCTGCTGTGGAAGACTATTCCTGCTCCCTGTGCTTCTCCTTGTCACGCTTTTTCTTTGGCCTTCGGGGAAGTAGATGTCTGCCTAAGCTTTTGTAACTTTTTTTCCATGGAGGCCATTTTCTTCTTGAGGAGATGGGCTTCCAGGTACTGCTGCTTTCTCTTGCGGGTAGCCGAGTTGAACTTCTGGCAGTGCTGGCACTTCTCCATGGGGTGGTCTGGGCCTAGACAGAAGAAGCACAAGAAGTGGATGTCCTTGTGTGGAAGCTGGGAATCACACGAGTTGCACTTGTTCTTATGCGATTCAGAGGGCATCAGGGACGACATACAGCAATTATTGAAGAAAAAAATCGAAAAATAGAGAAAACGGGTCAAAAAAAGTTTGAAAACTTTAAGACCAACGAATGACTGACAAGCGCTGTTCTACTGTGAGGAACTTTCACAAGCCGACGGCGGGAAAGAACTGGAAGGCGGGAGTGGGGGACCGCCCCTTTATACTGATGTCGTATGACGCTGGTCACCTGATGTGGGGGCGGTCCCCCGCCAGAGACTGCTAACTAGAAATTTTTCTGTGGGGTCCTGACGCCTGGCGGCTTAGTAGTATATGTGAATACCTACTGCAAGAGCCCTCTCAAAGTAAGATCTGAGGATGCCTGGGGTCACCCACACCTTTATAGTCACAGGATGATGATGTAATCTGTGTGGGCGGCCCCTAGGCAAAGACTGCTGGAAGAAGCTGCCATGTAGAAGAGCGCCCTCTGGCAAGGACCCAAGAGTATTACCTGCTGCAAGAGATATCCTCGAGGAAGATAAAAAGTTACTCCATATAGCCGACCTGGTGGCGCTGAGGGTTGAGGCGCTGGACGCTGCACCTTGCCGACAACCCGTGTCCGGAAGCGAGCGCGGATCACCGGGGGTCGACAGAGGTGGAGAAGGATGGAGCATCCTCAGACAGCTCTCCTTCTCCGGGTGGGGGGGGGTCTCCCAGCAGTTGGTGTTTGCCTGGCCCCTAGTGGCAGCTGGGGGCTGGCACACCGATGCTGTGCCTACAAGGGGGGCAGAGAAGCAGCCATTGGACGTGCTGTGGGTAGATGCATGTGTAGTACGTCCCCGATGGCATTGCATGCTCCACTGCCAAGAGAGAGAGAAAAAGTGAAAAAAGAAGGCATCCTGGTCGAGCGGCTTGATGGCCGTCCGATGGAACACCAGCTCTGGGTAGTCACCTGAAACTGGATCCGGACAGGGTGGGTGAGTTGGGTGCTCCCCGCCACCCTGCTGTGTGGGTATGCTGCAGGGGAAGAAGGCAAGGATCCTAAGGGAGTGAGGTGCAGACAGATGGCAGCCGGAGTCCCAAAGGGATGCCAGATAACAGGAGCAGACCAGGTATGTCAGGAGAAACAGAAAGGTAAAAAAAAAAAAAAAAGTTACTCCATATATATTGGCAGTAAAGAGTCCCCCCCCCAAACCCCCCACCTTTAAAAGTTTGTATCAAAAGTGCTGGACAGAAAACTGCTAACTTACACAGCGCAGTGCAGTGGACTGAAGTAATTTCCCTCCATTTTCTGAAAAATCTCCTGTTCCAGAAGAAGCTCTACACAAGTATCGTGGCCTTAAAAAAGAGAAATTAAGTTAGGGTGCCTTAAGTGGCAGTGAAACAGGATAATTCACATACAGCAAAGTCCAGTAATAGAGGCTTCGCTAGTTGTCATGGTATAACCTATGTGCAGTGTTTTCTCTGCCAAATTACTTACTATAGGAATAGAAGGACAAGACATTACTAAAATAATGATGCAAAATGTACTGTTTAACACAGACTTACAGCTGTTACGCTTCTTTGCAGAGGTCATGGTTTAAAATTCGCTCAGTCCCATCCCAGTGATTGGATTGCTTTAGTCTTCACTCAGACTCCTGCACCATCAGACAAGGACTTCATGCTTGTGTTGTGCCAGTATATCAGATATTTTCAGAATTAAGCAAAGAGGCAGACCCCCTCAAAGAAACTGAGAGGCCTCTTGGATGTGAGTGGGCAGCACATCGTGCCACCAGGCTCATGAGCTTTTTGACCCTCCCCCCATCTCCCCTTGTAATACCGGGGGCTGGATGGCATGAAGACACCTATGACATCAAGGAAAAATCCCAAGCCTGGTGTAGATGCTGCTTGAGTGGCAGGACAGTTCTGCCTCCCCCCCCACCCACACCCCGTCAGTGTCACTGCCTCCATGCTGCATTCTACACTTCAGAAGCCTGGAGACAGGAGCGGGGCTTGAGACTTGAAGCAGGGTCTTCTGCACACGTGACTCAATACCACCAGCACCACTAGGCTGAGCTCTGCAGTAGCGAACTGTTCATTTTTATTCAAGCTATAGAGGATAATGCCTGATGTTCAGGTGATAACCATGGTATAATCACCTCGAGTGGTTGCTAGGGCATCAGTAAACCTCGAGAGCGCAGCTCGAGATGTTTATCATTGCCCTAGCAACCATGAGAGGTGATTATACCATGGTTATCACCTGCACATCAGGCATTGTCATTTACAGTGTATGGGATTTGACATTAGATGCTGCCCCCCCCCCCGAACATAAGTAATGTAGCCTTACCTTATTAATGAATCTGTACTACGGCCATATGATTGTGTAGGAAAACAATTTATTAGGATACAAGGACTGAATGACAGCGGGCAGAAATAGCAACAGAGTTAAAATCTCTATAATGTATGTTAGAACGCTGTTAACCTTAGGAAATCATCATTTCCTAAGGTTGTTAACTCTCGATGTGACGTAGATATTTGTTAACCTATCGATCCTAACTCACATCGATGATGCTTACCAACAGTGAGTCTCGGTCTGGCGTGTGCGCTTTTTCTGACGGAACCGACTGAAGGGAAACCGACGGGAAGGACTGAAGGGCCGCGGTGACCTTTAAAAACGTAAGCCGTTTAATTTTGATAGTGGGACCATACACTATAAAAAATAATGTATGGTCCCTCTATCCTCAAACGGTCAATTTTAACCGTCTCGAGGTTGCCATGGCGACGTAAACACATGGTCGCCCTGGCAACCTCTCGACTGTTAACTGACCGGTTAATGATAGAGGACCATACATTATCCTCTATATCATACATGGAGAGTTTGCTAGACTCAATAACAGTAAACTGTGACAAGTGGAATTTTATTTGAATACTGTACTGAGACTAACAATCACATTCTTGGTGTGTAGAATACTGAATAACACTGGCATTCTGTTTTGTAAACTCATTGCTATGACATAGATGATAGGGTTATTAGGTTCTGACATCACAACAGTGGGATTACAAGGTTATAAACAGCTTACTTTCAGTGGGTAATAAGGGCTACTCATACATTATATAAGTAATATTGAGTAGTACTGTACTACTGTAGTAAAGGTGGCACAACCATGGTAAAAAAAACACAGTTCTCCTGCTGACTGCGGAGAGGAGCATTCATGAAGTAAAACAAACTGTTCCAGGGCTGTTTTTTTTTTTTTATATATTTATGCTCCTGTCCATGGCAGGTGTGACTCCTTTCAACTCCTGCCCCACCGCCCCCCACTGTCCATCACCTCCCCAGACTTACCTGAACAGCCAAGTACCTCCATGGATTTTCTCCCGTGGTTGGGTCAGGAGGGGAGGGCCACCCCCCCCACACCGATGCCTGAATCCAGTGCTTCCAATCCAGTGCCCTGGTGATCTGGTGGATGGAGGAACAGTGGGCAGGTGTCATTACTGTCTGCCGTGCCTTTCCATTTCCTTCGTTTTCTCCTGTTCCAACCCCAGCTTTGGCATGCAGACAGGTATGCCATCTGATGAAAATGCACACGGTTGAGACCGTGACTTTCTCCCCCAGCAACATTTGTTTCTTACGCGGCTTCCCTATGCATTACCACCAGGCCTCCGTCTAGTGGCAGAAAGGAACTGAGATGGCCTACCACCCCAATCTGGGAGAAGAGATCTGCCAAGTGGCCGCTTGAACCTCTCCCTGCCCCCACCCCACCGGCTGACCCATGGCATCCCGTGCTCATTCCCAAACATGGGTCGCCGGCGTGCCAGTAGATAAGGTGCTTAATATCTTAGCCCTCCACGTCACTGGGACGGCCTTCCAAGGACTAGTTCTTGAATTGACATCTCCAAACTCTATTACAGATCGAGGGAGCGCTCCTTTCCCCTGCGCATGAGGCACTCTTATTCTGTGAAGAGCGTCTCACGCGCAGATGCCCTGGAAACGGACATATTCTGGGAAGTTTTTTTTTTTTTTTTTAAATATATTACTGATCACTCTTGATCAATAAAAACAGGTTACTCACCTGTAACAGTAGTTCTATGAGTGGTATATGTTGTTCATCCACACTTATTGGCAGAGTCCCTTTCCCTTTAAATCAGCTGGAAAGTCTTCAAGCTGGCTCCTTCCACCCACCCGGGTGGTATAACCCTCACCTCTGCACCATGATGCCAGATCTTAGCCCACTGGAAGCCAGCTTTGTGTGTCCACAGCTGGGGAGGTCGGGTGGGTCTGTGTGGATGAACAACATATACCACCCCTAGAAAAACAGGTTACTCACTTGTAACAGTAGTTCTAGGAGTGGTATATGAAAGGGGAAAGGGACATGCCAGAGAGTGTGGATAAACATATCCATGCTCCTAGAACTACTGTTACAGGTGAGTAACCTGTTTTTCTAGGATCGTGGATATGCTGTTCATCCACACTTATTAGCAGAGTTCTAGCAGTTCTCCGGGAGGAGGGAGGCAAGGCGCATGCCCCCTACTTGGGAAACAGAGATTGGAGAAATGAGGCCCCAAAACCAGCATCCCGGCATGACTCAAGGTCGATGTGGTAGTGAGTAATGAAGGTGTTTGCTGTCTTCCAGGTAGCAGTCCAACAGATTTCCTGGATAGAGATGTCCCTGGAAGCAGCCATCAATGCAGTGGTATGGTGGGTAGAATGAGCTCTTATCCCTTTGGGAGGCTCCTTGCCCACCAACTCGTAGCACAGACTAATGCGAGATGTAATCCATCAAGCAATTGTCTGCTTTGCTGCAGGTCTGCCAGAAGCAGCTTCAGCGTAGTTGACAAACAGCTGGAGAACCTCTCCCCGAATCTCCGCTGTCCTCTCCTCATAATAGAAGAGTGTTTGTTTCAGGTCCAAAGTATGGAGCCTGTATTCGGTCTCCGAGGTGTAACTGGGGTAGTAAACCGGCAGAGTCCACACCTGGTTAAGATGAAACTCTGACACCACCTTCAGAAGGAATTTCGGGTGGGGGAGCAGGACAACCTTGTCCCTGTGGAAGACCTGATAAGGGGAATCCACCGAGTGCGCCTGGAGCTCCCCTGTCCTTCTGGCAGACGTGATAGCCACCAGGAAGGCCGTCTTCCACAAGTGTGACAACTCACACTTGTGCATTGGTTCGAATGGCTTGCACATGAGCTTTGCCAGTACCAGCAGTAGATCCCACGGAGGTGGAGGTTCACACACTGGAGGGGTTATGTGATACATGCCTATGAAAAAGTGCCCGACCACTGTCTCCTGTGCCATCGTTGGCTGACCGGCCTGCGCCTGGGAAGCAGAGATGGCTGCCAGGTGCACCCTAAGGGTCGATGACCAAAGACCCCCTTTGGACAGAGACCAAAGGTAGTAGAGAATGTTAGCCACTGGACAGGACAGAGGGTCCAGGCCCTTGCTCTGACACCAAATGAAAAACCTTTGTCATTTGAAGGCATAACACTTCCTGGACGACTCCTTCCTGGATGCTTCCACTACTGTGAGGACATCCTCAGAGAGACCCAAAACCTGGAACTCTAGCCACTCAGGTACCAGGCTGTCAGGTGCAGGGACTGATGATCCGGATAGAATACCTTCCCCTGACTGAGTGAGATCAGATCCGGGCGTGCTGGAAGCTGCTCCGGGGGGCTGTTGCTGAAGCTGAGGAGATCTGGGTACCAGAACTGGCGTGGCCAGTCTGGGGCTACCAGAATCACATGAGCCTTGTCCCTCCTCACTTTGAGAAGCATCCTGTGGATCAAGGGAAATAGAGGGAAGGCGTAGAAGAGGCCTGGGGTCCACGGCCTCAAGAGGGCATCCCCTGCAGCGAGCCCTGCTGAGGGGGGCGGGCATGATACAGCCTCAGCTTGGTGTTTTCCCGGAAGGCAAACAGGTCCCCCAACGGTTTGCCCCAGTGAGAGAACAGACTGTACGCTATCTCTGGATGGAGAGACCACTTGTGGGATGTCTCGCCTATGCGGCTGAGAGCATCCGCCAGTTGGTTTGAGGCTCCTGCCACATGGATGGCTAGGAGATCCACCTCCAGACGGCTCACGAGTGTCCAAATGCGGAGCGCTTCCCTGCACAGCTGACGGGAATGCATACCGCCCTGTTTGTTGAGGTAGTACATGGTCATGGTATTGTTCGTCTGGACTTGAACCACTTGACCCCTGAGCTGAGGAGCGAAAGCTGACAGTGCCAGTCTGACTGTTCTGAGCTCCAACAGGTTGATATAACGGTTCTCCTTGGGGGTCCAGAACCCGTGGGCCCTGTTGTCCCCCATGTGGGCTCCCCAACCCATGAGAGGTGCATCGGTCATGAGGATGGCTGTTGGCTTGGGGCGGACAAACAGGATTCCTTCCTGCAACCGGTCTGGGATGGTCCACCATTGGAGAGCATCCCACATCTTCTGGGACACAGTGATCAGCTGGTCAAAATGACCATGGCACTGAGTCCACTGGCCGGCCAGCTCCTATTGGAGGGGGCGCATGTGCCTCAGGGCCCAATGGACCACAGAGGTGCATGCCGCCATGTAACCCAGAAGGCGCAGAAAGTCCCGGGCAGGGCACAATTGCCCAACCAGAAATGATTCGGCAAAGGAGGAGAGAACCTCCGCCCTGCCAGCCGGGAGCCGAGCTCTGGCTTGATGAGAGTCGAGCTTTGCCCCGATGAAGCACATCACCTGAGAAGGCACGAGCTCCGACTTGGCCTCGTTGACCAGGAGGCTGAGTTGGGAGCAGGTCTGGAGGGCCAGGTCCCTGGACCTCTCCACCTCTTGCTGGGTGGAAGCTGCTAAGAGCCAATCATCGAGGTGGGGTAAATTCTGACCCCGACACCTGAGGTGGGCTGCCACCACTGTAATGCATTTGGTGAAGACCAGTGGGGCCAATGACAGGCCGACTGGCATGGCTCGGAACTAGTATAGGGTTCCCTCGGCTCTGAAGCGGAGGAACTGCTGGTGGGATGGAAGGATTGGGAGGTGAAAGAACGCGTCCTGGAGATCCAGTGAGCAGAAAAACATGTTTCGCTCCAGGGATGGTATGATCAGAGACAAAGTGACCATTCGGAAGGTGCATGACCTGAGATACTGATTCAGGTCATGCAGATCTAGAATAGGGCACCAGCCCCCTAACCGCTTGGAAACCAGGAAGTACCTGGAAATAAAGCCTGGGTCTGTTGGAGGGTCCATCACTGGAGCTACTGCCTCCTTGAGGAGTAGCTCAGAAATGTCGCCTCGGAGAGCCGACTGAGTGAGGGCGGATCCCCTTTCCTCCCGTGGGGCGTGGGCTTGGCCTGGAGGGTACTGCTCGAATTTCACAGCCAGTTCCTGACCGACCACTTCTAAGACCCACCTGTCCGTGGTAACGATGGACCAGAAAGAAAGTGGTGGAGCCGGCCCCCCATGGGAGGACCCAGAGCTGGCATGACGGGAGTAGGCGTGGCAGCCCTCACCCTGTCACTGGGCAGGCTTGGAGGCAGAGGGTCCAGGGCTTGAACCCCGGCCTCCCTTAGGGCATGGGAGGGTCCAGGCTTGGGTCAGGGGCACCAAGCTTGAGCCTGCTGCTGATGACCCCCTGAAAGGAGGACTGCTGGGCCACAGGGGAAGAGTGACAAAAGGGCTTCTTCTGCTGCTTCTTGGGACCAGAAGAACCCTTAGCAGAAGTGGTATCCAAGGTGGCATTGGACTGTTCAATGCGCTGAAGGTGACCAGCCACACCTGGGCCGAAGAGATCGGTGCCCAGGAAAGGCATATCAGCTAGTTTGTGCTGAGTATCCACCGGAAAGGAGGAGAGCCTCAGCCACGCCCTGTGGCGAGAGGCAACTGCAGCTGCCAAGGGACGGGCACATGAGTCCCTGATGTTCAGAGCATTCTGGAACTGTTGTTTAGAAACAGCATGGCCTTGGTCCCGGACCTGCTTGACCGTGGTCTGCAAGTCCACGGGGAGATATGGGAGGACTTCGTCCAAGGACCCCAAAAGGGCATGGGAGAAGTGTGCCATGATGATGGCCGAGCTTGCCAGATGGAGGCCTAAAGATGAGACTGCATAGACCTTCCTGGCAAAGTGATCCAAATATTTGGATTCCTTCTCAGGAGGTCTGTTGGTATCGGTAGAACTACCAGTACACCTGAACACAGAGGCAGTCACAAGGCTCTCGGCCGAAGGGTGTTCTGTGAACCCCGCAAGGGACTCCATGGGAACTGCATACTTGCGGGCCATACGGGAAGATGGAGCTGGACAGGAGGTAAGGCGCTGACAGAGTTCTAAGGCCGGGCCAACAATGACCTTGGCCACAGGAAAGGCTTCCGTTGGGGTATCCCCTCTCTTGAGGATGTCAGTGAGAGGGTACTCCGCCTTTTTCTGGATAGGTTCCAGGGGCATCCCTGTGGACTCAGAGATGAGGCGAAGAATGCCCTGAAAGGACTTAGGACCTTCCTCCGTCTCTGTCTCACCAGCTGATTCATCATTCCCTGGATGAGAATGGTAGCCAGTTTCATCCGAATCCGAGGTATCCTGATACAGCGGTTGACCGCTCACATCACCCTCGACCCGCTGGGGGCGGTCAGGGGTGACAGTGACCGAAAGACACCAGGGAAGCCCGGTGTCTGGTCTAGCATACTTAGAAGGAGCCCCTCCCACAAGCTGCTTGGGTGGTGGTTCCACCAAAATCGGTGGAGAGACCAGTTTAGGCCTAACCGGAGGTTTTGCCAGCTTCTTGGGCAGAGGAACCAACTTAATCGGCTCCAGAGGGGTTGGCTTCGGCCTGGGAGGCGAAAGCCAGGTAATGGCTGGGGTAGAAGTCGGGTTAGGCTTGTGCCCCGACAAAAGCAACTGTTTCAACATGAGGTCCTCATAGCACTGACAGACTTCCATGGGGTCCCTCCTCATCTGAGGAGGACGACTGATGGTCTCTCTCTTTTAGAGTGCTTATGGCCCTTCCTCGGCCTTTCGGTTGAGGGGGGTCCAAGACCTCGATCGAGATCGGACGGGCTGACTTGGTCGCTCGGGAGACACCGGTGGGACCGGTGACTTCCTGGTGTCAGGGACCACTTCATCGGCAGAATTTCCAGCAGGCTGGGTCTCCTTGGTGGGGAAAGCAAGGACTGGAGACTGAGAGAGGGAGTCGTCGACCGGAGTCAGTGACAAAGGGTCGATTGGTTCAAGAATGATCTCGCGTCGTTGATGGAACTTTGGTAGACTGGCTGAGCGACAAGGCGAGCCAGCGGCCGGAGACAATTTCGACCAAGGTCGAAATGGCCGGTTCCTGGATCCGAGATCTCTCCCGATCCCAACAGCGTCTCCGTCAAGACGAAGATGGTCCCGGCTCCTTCTCCCGCTTACAGGACCAATTCTCGGAAGGAACTCGAGAAGGTGGAGCCCAGGTTGAGCGGAACGAAAAAGCTCCGAGAAGAAGAGTTTGCGGCACGAGCCGCTTCCTCCTCAAAGGCTTGCATGCACTCCAATTGCTCGGCGGATCCCGCGGCCGTGGAAACCGCCAACCGGGCCTCCTTGGATTTCACCGGCGGGTTCCGTTTTTCGGGCCTCCCCAGCTTAAGGTGTGCGAGATGGTCGTCAAGAACATTAGGTTGGAACGCGAGGCAAAACTCACACGTTGTGGTGTCATGGCCAACACCCAAACAATAAACGTACGCGGCATGCGGGTCAGTGTGCAACATCTTCTGGCCGCATGAACACCGGCGAAAGCTGGGGGGGAAGACTAGTCTTCCATGATCGAAGAAAATTGCAATCGCTAACGCAAACAACGCAAATTTTCAGAATAACCAAAGGTTTTGAAGCCAGGGCTCACAAAATGCGAGAGCACGAACGAGGCAACCTGAATCTTCCAGCAGAAAGGAAGATCTGGCATCATGGGGCGGAGCCAAGGGTTATACCACCCGGGTTAGTAGGAGGAGCTAGCTTTTAGACTTTCTGGCTGATTTAAAAGGAAAGGGAATATGCCAATAAGTGTGGATGAACAACATATCCACAATCCTAGAATATATTAATATGTCTCCCATCGCCACACGAGGTGGGGATCAGCCTTAGCAAAGGCCTCCCCACACTGGGTGCAGTGTGGGGAGGCCTTTGCTAAGTCCTCCCCACACTTGGTGGGGTGCTGAAACCCAGTGGGAGTGGTTTTCTTTTTGGGTTTCTCAAACATGCCATATTAAATAAAGTTACCCTTAACAGCGTTCAAGCCAGGCAACTACACGCCTATCGGTTCCAACCGTGTAACGGGTCGGTTAAAAAAATGAAAAAAACTCTTGTTTTTTTAGGAACCAATAAATACCGGAAACCACAATAATAATAAACAGAACACAAGAATTCACAGTTAAAGAATTTGTTTTGGTTCCCAATCGGACCGACCGGGAGAAAACCGAACGAAAAAACAATATCTACTAAATAAAAACTAAATAAACTTTAACTACCTACTAGTTACACTTACTGTACCATAGACAGAGATCTGAATTAAAGAAAAAAAGCGGTTGAAAACCAACCAATTTTGCTTAACTGAACCGAAGTGAAGGAGGGAATCTCCGGAGCGACTTCACAGTTAGGCGGAGTAAAGAATCTGACGGTTATACTGAGGAGTATCAGGGACAGAGGTTTGAAAACAGAGTTCGAGCTCAACGTTCTATGCCCTGGCATAGGGCTAACCCTTTACTCTCTGGAGCAGTTCAAGTGCTGGGGCTAACTGCATATAGTCAGAATACAGCAAGACTTCATGTTGTTTGAAAAAGGATTCCAAGAGGATTTTGCACACCAGATAGAGAGAGAAACGCTTCCATTTAGCTGTGTGGGTTTTTCTGGTAGCCGGCTTGTGTGCAGCTAAAAGAATATCCGAAACTCTACGAGAAATATTAAACCTGTTCATCTCGATCTCCTCAGGAGCAGGGCTTCGGATAGCCTGTTGAGCAGAGAAATCAAATCTGCACCCGGTGCCTCCAATTTGAGCAGTACTCTGAACTAGTGGAAGAGGAGGAAATGCATACAGAAAGTGTTTTGTCCACTGCAGCCTGACAAAAAATGCCAGGTCCTGGATTTCTGGAGCAGAAAAGAGGCAGTTTTGCATTGTGTGGGGACGCAAAAAGGTCCAGGTCCAGAGTTCTCCATTCTTCGAAGAGTGACAGCGACAGTTAAATCGAAAGACCACTCGTGAGGATCTGCCTCCGTTTTGCTGAGATGGTCCACCAGTTCGTTTTATACTCCTGGCAGACAGACCACCTGAATCAGATCCTTGTGCTCCAGGCACCATTCCCACACTCTCATAGCTTCTCTGCATAATGGGTAGGAGTGTGCACCACCCTGTTTGTTGATGTAATACATCACTGCCTTGTCCGTTTGAAGGAGAATGGTCTTGTGACAGAGTATATCCTTCAAAGCCTGGACTGCATAGAGGACGGCCCTCATTTCCAGAACGTTTATGTGGAGCTGAGACTATTTATTTAGTTTTTGTTGACTGGGTAAGTGCACTAGACAAATTCTGCCTATTTTCAGGCACGACCCGGGGGAGGGGGATACAGATGAATGCCAACTGACCTTGAACCAGATTAAGCTGTTGGTGGTATTTTTAGTGAATGAGGGAAATTTGGCCAGGACACCGGGGAAATTCTCCTACTCTTTTCAATAAATGCCATGGGATCTTTAACATCCACCTGGACTACCACCAATCCAGGCAGATGAGACCTTGGTTTAACGTCTCATCGGAAAGACGGCACCTCAGAAGTGCAGCACCCCTCTCATGCTGCACTACGGTGTCAGTATTGGGATATTAACCCAAGTGCCAGATGTGGGAACTGAACCCACAGCCCTCTGATCTCCCGGCCTCAGAGGCGAGTGTGCTACCTACTGAGCCAACTAGTCCTGAGTTCACGTGCCTTGGGTGTGGAGATCCTGGCAGTGAGCTCCCCAACCCATCAGGGACGCATCCGTGGTAATGGAGATCTACTGATCCAGAGGGGGGCGAAGGGATATCCTTCCAGAAGGTTGTCCTCCTGAGACCACCAGGTGAGGGACCTCTTCAAAGGTTCTGTCACCTTGATAAGAAAGGACTGAGAGTGAGTGGTAGAGGATCACTGAGTACTGAGCATCTACTGAGTGGTTCTCATGTGGAGACGAGCCAAAGGTACAGTAAACACCGAGGATGCCATGAGACCCAGCATCCGCAGCATCGAGAGAGCTCGTACCGACCTGTTTTCTCTGATGAAGCGGGCCATCTGTAGGATATCGCTCCTTCTGTCTTCTGGAAGAAAAGCTTTAGCGCAGGAAGTATCCAGAAAGGTTCCTATGAAGAGGAGCGTCTGGGAGGGCTGCAACTGTGACTTCTTGAGGTTCAGCAGGACTCCCATGGATGTGAGGAAGTCCGAGGCCGTGGCCTCCAGAGTCTTTTGCCTGGAGGGGCTTGCTAAAAGCCAGTCATCCAGATACGGAAATACTTGGATTCCGATTTTCCTTGGATGCGCCGCAAGAACTGCACAGCACTTTGTAAAACCTTGAGACGCCGAGGATAGCCCAAAAGGGCAGGACTCTGAACTGATAAAATTGACCCAGTGCCATGAGCCTTAGGTATTTGTGGTGCTTTGGGTGTATAAGAATGTGTTGGTAGGCGTCCTGCAAGTCCAAGGAGGCTAGCCAATCGTGTTGATGAATCAAAGGTAGCAGGATACCGAGTGATATCATCTTGAACTTTTCCTTGTGGAGGAATTTAACTTTCTGAGATTGAGAATATGGCGCATGCCGCCAATTTTCTTTGGAACCAGAAAGTAATGGGAATAGAAACCCGGTGTTTCATTGATCCAGTGGAAATGAAAATTACGTACCTACCGTAATTCCTGATCTTTCTGTGTATCTTCACCATTCATCACATTTGGGTTCTGGCCGAAAGTCATGACCCCGCAGGATGAGCAGTTGATGCACCGATGGCGCCACCCTCAAGACCGATGCACTGCGTGGCGCTCACGGGCTGGCCATTAGGTGTCATTGACCCCGCCCTCCCGCCAGTTCTGAGTTGTCGTAGAGTAAGAAAGGGTTTGCAGGGAGGGACAAGGAACTCCAAGGGACAGACAAAGGAAAAGATATACAAACTAAAAGGAGAAATAAACGATGGAGAGGACAGAAGGAAAGTGAGAAAAACTAAGGGGGATTGGGAAGGGGCCCCAATCTCTGGAATCAGAAAAGGAAAGGGCAGGAGGGAGGGAAAAACAAGAAATGGGAGAGGGCGAGGACATACCCTGGACTGATGATTGTCTCCAGACTGTATTAGGAGCTGCGAAGGAGTAGCCAGAAGGCTGACTTGCCAGAATTCAAGGCACAGAATCACTGGCAAGAACTCCAGCATGAGCAGAAGTGGCTATTCTGGAAGAAAGGGACAGGAACAGGGTTGTCCCTCCCCAACCGAAACCACATCTCTGGAAGAAACAGTAAGTTTTCTTAATTAAATTGAGGGATGAGTCCCTAAGGACAGAAATGGAGTATGATAGAGGAAGCGAGAGAGAAAGTCAAGAGAGGGCAACCACCAACTCCCACCCCAAAGGGGTGGAGCCAAGGCATTGAGGAGAGATGCGCCCTCTCCCCCGATCCCTCTCCCCTCCTGCCAAAAGGTAAAAATCCTCCTGTGTGCCCCAGGTCACCCAACTCCTGACCAGCGGAAAGGAAGGGGGGCACATAGAGGAAGGGGGACCCAGAGACTGAGGCCCCAGGGGGATGGAGGGTGGGATTTGTAACCGGAGGAGCCCTCCCCCCACCCCCCTAACTGAAACAAGAGGTTGTGGATCCGTCGGCTGTAGGGTCCAGGTCGCGAGGGCATAACCAGAGGAGCCCTCCCCCACCACACTAACTGAAACAAGGTACAAGACCGCACATTTTCCTGAAGGAGAGCTTCTCTACAGCTGTTGTTATTGGTGCCTTTTTTAAATTCAAATTGCCTCTATGTCGACCCAACAGTGGAGATAGTTTCTTTTTAAGCTGGATTTTATTTTACTTTAGGGATATTTTTGCTTTTATATACGGTGCAGCTTAAGAGACTTGTAATTTATTATTAATTATACTGCATCAGCATGTATTCTCTGGGGGAGCAACAGCACAAGCAGACTCTCCAAATCAGACACTCCATTTTCCTAGTCCTCGTACCTGCTCTAGTTAGGAACCTTCTGAAAAACAACACTATATTTATATATTAAAAAAATACATATAAAAAATTTATTAACTCCCTATTAGTAACTCCATCTCTTACAGCCTAAGGAAACACAGTCTTAGGAAGCCTCAAGTCCACACCCACAGTCAATGTGGATACCAAGTTAGATAATATGCAAATGCCTTACTCGGTCTGGCTATAAAATTCATTCATCTCCTTTCTCCACAGCAGAGGTTGTGGATCCGTCGGCTGCAAGGTCCAGGTCTCGAGAGCATAACCGGAGGAGCTCTCCCCCAACCCCCAAATCGAAACAAAGTGCGAAGACCGCACATTTTCCGAAGGAGAGCTTCTCTAAAGCCGTTTACCCCGGTAGCCGTGACTGCTCCCTTCGCCCCAATACCCTCCACCCTTAGCGGCTTTTCTTTTATTCAGAGTGTCTGTAATGTCGTGTGCATCACGGGGTCACTTTTCCTATCTCCCTTGTTTTCCACCTGCACTTTATCTTCACCGACCACCAGAGGTCGCACTTAAGTTCGAACTTGCCTATTCCTTGTTGGTTCCCTGTCTCTTGTGTCTTTCACTACCACTAGCTCCTTTATATCTCCTTGCCCACTCACCCCCCCGCTTATTCCTCCTAATTACTCCTGTTGAATTATGCACACAAGTGTTCACTAGCTACCTTACTATCGGTCTCTTACTACTTGCAGCAAGGGACATGCATCCTAACCCTGGCCCCTCAAACCTACCCATGGTGCATTCAACAGCAGGCCCCTACCCTAACACAACCCCTAACCCCACTGGAGACCACCTCCCACGGGGTCTGTGCCTCCTGCACCTAAATATACGTAGCTTGCCCCTTAAACTTGACTCCCTCCAATTACTCGCAGCACACTATGCCCCTGATGTCATTGTCCTCTCTGAAACTTGGCTAAACAAACAAGTCCCGGACTCCTCGATTGCTATTCCAGGCTATGCAATTGCCCATCAGGACAGGTCAACTAGAGGCGGTGGTGTAGCTATCTATGTAACCTCTAATCTGTGTTTCTCAACCACCCTAGCCAAAGCTGAACCCAATGCCTATGAAATTCTCTTGCTTCAACTGACTCTCCCCTTCTCCCTTCCTATCTACTTAGCTGGAGTCTATTGCCGGCCTGGCTTCCCAGCTTTGTCTGTCACCGATCTCCTAGAACAAACTGCCTCCCAAACCCCTACTGGTGAACTCTATGTCATGGTCGACTTCAATCACAACTGGCTAGCTCCCTCCTTCAACAAAACCCGGACGGACATTGCCTCGCTTAACCTCTCACAAACCATCTCCAAGCCTACGCCTAAACTCCAAAGCAGGAAACCACTCACTACTTGACCGGGGTCTCACCAGTCACCCCCACCGGTTATTGTTTCAGGACTCCTACCCGATTCCCTAAGTGATCACCACATTATTTATCTAGTCCGGAAAATCCACCGACCTCGTCCCCCTCAAAAGTTCATACTCCAACGTTCTAAATCTCTAAACCTCGCCTCTGTGCTTGAAGACTTAGCTCTTGCTTGCTGGGAATCTCCACACAAACCTGGCTCTATCAGCTGATGCCTTCCTTCATTTCAAAACACGTTCCTCCAAGTCTGGAAGGCTCACGCCCCACTGCATCGCTCCAGGGTACGTGGCTATCACCTGCCCTAGATCACCTGGGAACTGATAGCCTGCCAAATTGCCCGGGACAAAACATGGAGCACTCACAAAACCTCATGCCTCCCAAGCGACCCTGTCATCTATTGGTCTCTACGCAGCAAATGTACCAGAGCAACCCGCCTAGCTAAAGCAGAATACTTCAGCTCCTCCCTTCGTTCCAACTTAAACTGTCCATCCAAATTCTGGAAGGTTATTCACTCAGTCTTCTCCCCCAAAACTGCCCACCCTCCCCCTCTCCTCCTCGTGAACAACTCCCTCCTCACTGAGCCACAGGATGTCACCACTGCATTCAACACATATTTCTCCTCCTGTGCCTCGGCCCTCCTCTCTTCCCTGCCCACCTCGGTGCCACTCAGTCCTCCTCCCACATGTTCTAATTCCAGTGGGCTCCCCCACCTTCACCTTCAAAGTAATCCTGCCAGTTGATGTCCTCAAAGCCCCTCAGGCCCTCGACACAACAAAAGGTAAATTCCCCGATGGCCTCGACTGCAACCTCCTCCACCTCTCTGCCCCAGCCACTGCAACCCCCTTCGTCACCCTCTTAAACCTCTCCTTTTCCTCTGCCGCTGTCCCCCAGGTCTGGAAGCAGGCCATCGTCATCCCCCTCCCTAAAGGGGGCGTCACCACCTCCCCCTCAAATTATCACCCTATCTCCCTCCTCCCTGCACTCGCAAAGCTGCAAGAACACTTAGTGCTCAACCAACTCACCTCCTTCCTCTCTGACACCAACTTCTTCCACACGTTCAGTCCAGTTTCAGGAAGGGTCATTCCACAGCCTCCTCCCTGGTTAGGTTCACTGGATTCCATCCTCTGAGGAATGGACAAGGGTTGATCACCTCGGCCATTTTCATAGACCTTGCCAAAGCTTCGTCACGGTCTCCACCTCTGCTACTTCAATGTCTCTCGGGCGGGCCTAACTGGCTCAGCTACCAATTGGTTCAAAGCCTACCTCACTGACAGAACTCAATCAGTTAGAATCGCCGATGTCACCACTTCACCCCTCCCTATAGCCACCGGAGTTCCCCAGGGATCAGTACTTGGCCCTATCCTGTTCTCCATCTTTCTAAATAACCTCCCTCTGGTGTGCTCATCCATATGTATTCAAATGTATGCAGATGATACTGTCCTTTTTGCCTTGGGCTCCTCCCCAGAAGAGGTAACAGCCAACCTCCAGGCTGACTTCAACAAGGTACAGTTATGGTTTAGCTCTCGCCAGGTCTCTCTCAATGTGAACAAAACCACCACCATGATCTTCAGCATTCGGCAACGTCTAACCAGGCTTTCTTCTCTCCCTACCTTCCACACCCTTGATGGGATGGTACTAGAGGACGTAACTTCCTTCCGCTACCTCGGGGTTTGGCTCGACCGTCACCTGTCCTTCTCCGACCACAATGATGCCACCATAAAAAAAACTGCGCCCCAGGCTCAGAGCCCTTTACAGGAACCACAACTGCCTCCCTCTCATGGCCAGGCGTGAGCTAGTGCATAAGATGATCCTCCCCTCTTTTCACTACTGTGACATAGTATACAATGCCGCTCCCAAATCTACCTTATCCAGACTGGACACACTTTTTCATGCCTTCTGTCGCTTCGCCCTCGATGCCACCCCCGCACCCATCACTGCAACCTCTACCATGCTCTCGCATTCCCTTCCCTCGAAAACCATCGCCTGCAGCACTGTGCTAAATTTGTAGCCAAATTCTGGCATGACGCCCTGCCCTCATACCTCTCTACCTTACTTACCCCAGCTCCCTCCCCTTCTCATGCCCTCAGACCCCTCGATGACCAGAAGCTTCAAATCCCTAGGCAGAAAAGCACTATTGGGCAATCTGCCTTCTCCTACTGCTTCCCCAAACTCTGGAATGAACTCCCTCCCCAAATTTGCCACTCCTCCTCCTCTACCCTCCCTGTCTTCCAGCACTAGCAAACTACCTCTCATTAAACTGCTCCTGCATAAGCCACAAGGTGTCCCCTTTATCCCCCGACTGCCTGACCAGTGGCACCTAACCACGCTATATGGAGGCTGGCTTATTTATACCAACTTCAGCACTTCTAGTACATGGGCTTGCCCTGTCCTAAACCCTCCTTGATACTGCCTGATCTTCACATTTTCTCCACTCAGTGTCACACCTCATCTATCCAATACTATCCCATCCTGTAATATAATCTATGCCTACATAGTGTTATTGTTGAACTGTACTGTTTGTCTTGTCCCTATTCCAACACACAATTGTATCCTGCAACTGCATAACTGAAACTTTCTCTGTAAACTGTTCAATTGAATCTGACTACTGTATTGCTGTAATTGTGCTCAGCTATGTTCTACTGTTTTTCCTCGCATATGTAACTCTTGATAACCTGCGAGTTATCTTCCACTATTACCCTCACCCCAGGCGCATTGGGAGGCAGGCATGTTTTTGCTCAGTGTGCCATCCTGGCGAAACAATTTCAATAAATAAATAAAAATTTGTGATGAATGGTGAAGATGTCAGTGTCAGTGGCTCAGTAGGTAGCACACTCGCCTCTGAGGCCATGAGATCAGAGGGCTGTGTGTTCAGTTCCCACATCTGGCACTTAGGTTAATATCCCAGTACTGACACTGTAGTGCAGCATGAGAGGGGTGCTGAACTTCTGAGGTGCCGTCTTTCGGAAGAGACATTAAACCGAGGTCCCATCTGCCTGGATTGGTGGTAGTTCAGGTGGATGTTAAAGATCCCATGGCACTTATCGAAACGAGCAGGGTAATTTCCCCCGGTGTCCTGGCCAAATTTCCCTCATTCACTAAAAATACCACCAACAGCCTAATCAGGTTCAAGGTCAGCTGGCATTCATCTGTATCCCCCTCCCCCGGGTCGTGCCTGAAAATAGGCAGAATTTGTCTAGTGCACTTACCCGGTCAACAAAAACGAAATTAAATTAAATGAAATATACAGAAAGATCAGGAATTATGGTAGGTATGTAATTTTCATATCTTATCTGTGCCAGTCTTCATCACTCATCACATCTGGGTGAGTACCGAGCCCCCAGAAGGGGGCCCTAGACCCTAAAGAACTAAGTCCCTTAGCTCCCAGTGGGGGGGAACATAGAGGGAGAACCTTTACGGGCCTGGCAAGGCCAGAGACTGGGAAGAGTGAGACGGGGAGCCCCCAGAGGGGGCAGGAGGTTGCCCCAACAGACGTCGCCTCACCCTATGGGAGAAAGAACAGGTTACTCACCTATAACAGTAGTTCAAGGAGTGGTATATGTTGTTCATCCACACTCTTTGGCATGTCCCTTTCTCCTTTAAGGATCACCAGAAGTCTTCAAGCTGGCTCCTCCCACCCAGGTGGTATATACCTTGGCTCTGCCCCATGACACTAGATCTTAGTCCGCTGGAAGCCAGGTTTTGTGCATCCGCAGCTGGGGGAGGCCAGGTGGGTCCATGTGGATGAGCAACATATACCACTTCTAGAACTACTGTTACAGGTGAGTAACCTGTTCTTCTAGGAGCGTGGAAATGTTGTTCATCCACACTCTTTGGCAGACTCCTAGCAGTTCTCCAGGGGGATAGAGGCAAGGTGCACACCCCCTACTTAGGGAACAAAGATTGGAGAACTGAGGCCCCAAAAATCAGCATCCCAGCGTGACTCAAGGGTGATGTGGTAGTGGGTGATGAAGGTGTTTGCGGACTTCCAGGTAACAGCTCGGCAGATTTCCTGGATAGGGATATCCCTGGAAGCAGCCACCGATGCAGCAGTATGGCAGGCAGAATGAGCTCTTACCCTACTGGGAGGCTCCTTGCTCTCCAACTCATAGCACAGACCTATGCATGATGTAATCCATCTTGCAATAGTCCGCTTCACTGCAGGTCTGCCAGAAGCGGCTTTAGCGTAGGTGACAAAAAGCTGACGAACCTCTCCCTGAATTTCCGCTGTCCTCTCCTTATAGTAGGAGTGTGCACGTCTCAGGTCCAAGGTATGGAGCCTGTATTCGGCCTCCAAGGTGTTATTAGTGTGATATACTGGCAGAGTCAGCACCTGGTTAAGGTGAAACTCTGACACCACCTTTGGAAGGAATTTCAGGTGGGGGCATAGGACAACCTTGTCCCTGTGGAAGACCACATAAGGGGAGTCCACCGAAAGCGCCTGGAGCTCCCCTGTCCTTCTGGCAGACGTGATAGCCACCAGGAACTCACACTTGTGCATTGGTTCAAATGGCTTGCCCATGAGCTTTGCCAGTACCAGCAGTAGATCCCACGGAGGCGGAGGTTCATGCACCAGAGTGGATATGTGATCCAGGCCTTTGAAAAAGTGCCCGACCACTGTCTCCTGACGGGCTCACGCCCGGTAAGCAGAGACGGCTGCTAGGTGCACCATAAGGGTCGATGACCGAAGACCCTCTTTGGAGTGAGACAAAAGGTAGTTGACAGTGTTAGCCACTGAACAAGATAAAGGGTCCAGGCCCTTACCCTGACACCAAATGGAAAACCTTTTCCACTTGAAGGCATCACATTTTCTGGTCGATTCCTTTCTAGATGCTTCCACCACAGTGTAGACATCTTCGGAAAGACCCAAAGCCTGGAACTCTCGCCGTTCAGGTACCAGGCCATGAGGTGCAGGGATTGAAGGTCCAGATGGAATACCTTCCCCTGACTGAGTGATATCAAGTCTGGGTGTGTGCAAAGCCGCTCCAGGTGCCTGCAGTGGAGGCTGAGGAGATCTGGATACCAGAACTGGCGTGGCCAGTCTGGGGCTACTAGGATCACCTTCGCCTTGTCCCTCCTCACCTTGAAGCACCTTAGGATCAAGGAAAATGGAGGGAAGGTGTACAGGAGGCCTGGGGTCCACGGCCTCGAAGGCATCCCCGGCAGCGAGCCTTGCTGGGGTGGGGGGGGGTGGTGGGCATGAAACAGCCTCAGCATGGTGTTTTCCTAAAGGCAAACAGGTCCACCATCAGTTTGCCGCAATGGGAGAACAGGCTGTAAGCTACTTCTGGATGGAGAGACCACCTGTGGGATGTCTGGCCCAAACAGCTGAGAGCATCCGCCAGAAGGTTCGAGGCTCCTGCCACATGGATGGCTAGGAGATACACCTCTAACCGGCTCACGAGGGACCAGATGCGAAGCGCCTCCTTGCACAGCAAACGTGAGTGCATGCCACTCTGTTTGTTGAGGTAGTACATGGTCATGGTATTGTCCATCTGGACTTGAACCACTTGACCCCAGAGCTGAGGCGCGAAAGCTGACCATGCCAGTCTGACTGTTCTGAGCTCCAACAGGTTGATGTGACATCGGGACTCCTCGGGGGTCCAGATCCCATGGGCCCTTTTCGTTCTCATGTGGGCTCCCCAGCCCATGAGAGAGGCATCAGCCGTGAGGACGACCGTTGGCTCGGGGTAGACAAACGGGATCCCTTCCTGCAACCAGTCTGGGACAGTCCACCATTGGAGAGCATCCCACATCTTCTGGATTACAGTGATCAGCTGGTCGAAATGACCATGGCGCTGAGTCCACTGGGCAGATAGCTCCCATTGGAGGGGGCGTATGTGCAACCGGGCCCAATGGACCACTGAGGTGCACGCCACCATGTAACCCAGAGGCACAAAAGTCCCGGGCAGGCATGGCGCCCAACCAGAAATGATTGGGCAAAGGAGGAGAACCTCCGCCCTGTCCACCGGGAACCGAGCTCTGGCTTTACAAGAGTCAAGCTCTGCCCCGATGAAGCCCATCACCTGAGAAAGCATGAGTTCTGACTTGGCCTTGTTGATCTGGAGGCCGAGCTGGGAGCAGGTCTGGAGGGCCAGGTCCATGGACCTCTCCACCTCCTGTTGGGTGGAACCTGCTAGGAGCCAATCGTCGAGGTAGGGGTAAATTCCGACACCCACCCCCCGACGCCAAAGATGGGCCACCACCACGGCAATGCATTTGGCGAAGACCCATAGGGCCGATGACAGGCGACCGGCATGGCTCGGAACTCGTACAGTGTCCTCTTCGACTCCTGAAGCAGAGGTTCCTTGTCCTGTGGACAGAACCTCAATTAATTTAAGAAACTAGGTTTCTTGCACCAAAATCTCATTTTTGGGGATATCCCTGTTTTCCTGTCTTTTCTTCCAGAAACGAAAATTACGTACCTATCGTAATTCTTGATCTTCTCTTGTATCTTCACCATTCATTACTGCTTGGGTGTCAGCTGGAGTGCGCACCGCCATGGGAGATTATTTTAATTTTTTTTTTTTTTTGAGTCAGCTCAGCGGTGCTGCCCACAGGCGATCTTTCGTCATGCGTGAGGCCGTTGGGTGCCGCAGACTCCTCCTCCATCTCAGTTCTGGTAGCCGGAGCTAAACAAAGTAAAAGAATAAATGGTAACTGCAAGTTGACGTTCCCTACAGCAAGTTCGACAAGGATGATGGATGTCAGGGACTTCTGGTGATTTCACAGAGCTGCCAGCAGTGTCTTGAGAGAGCAGCTCCCCACCCTCACCACTAAAACCCAATTTTCAAGAGAGAAAAAACCACCAAAAACTGAATGGCTTCATCAGATCATTTGAAGGACAGGCACAGAAACTCTACAGCTCAAACCAACCCCAAAGTCAAGGATGGGGAAAGATATGGAAATTATGTACTTACCATAATTACTGATCTTCTTGGACAGTCTCCATCACTCATTCACACTAGTGGGATAGTGCCGGAGGCACTGAGACCAAGCGGGAGCCAAACTTTTTCAGAAGGAGTGGGGTGCTGAGACAGGACCCGCATGCCGGCACCGTGAGACTGGCTCGCAACTGTTAGGCTATCTCGCGTCGACCCTCCAACCGCCTCAGTACCTTTTCGACAGAGGAGGTGCAGCGTAACTAATAAAAATAACTTATTCTGAGTTTCTGGACCTGAAAGGGCCCAGAAGGCCCTTGCAAGAAGGGTCAAAGAACAATGTCTTCATAGCCTGAACCATAGGATCATGAAGACCAGGAAAGAAAACGAGTGAACCCGGGGATGGTGAGTGGGCATGTGAATGAGTGATGGAGACTGTTCAAGAAGATCAGTAATTACGGGAAGTATGTAATTTCCATATCTTCCTGGACTAAGTCTCCATCACTCATTCACACTAGTGGGAGAGTACCGAGCTAAGACCAACAACCCTGAGTAGGGTGGAGGAGATAGGGTTCACTCAGAAAGGATGGCCAAGGGCTGTCCTGCTAATAAAAAGAGCTATCTTGGAATGAGCATCTAGACTATAGTGCTTAACAAGATAAGTGCTTGAGTTGTAACTCACCACTTTGCAGACGACTGCAATGGACACAAAATTAAACTCTGCCAGGAAGCAGCAACCACTCTACGAGAGCAGCGAGGAACCCGGCCTCACAATTTGGTATTGGACCAAAATTACTAGTGTCAAAGACATGTACTAATCTAATGTAAAAAGACGTCAGGAGCTGAAAAAGTCAGAGGTAAAGTCTACTGGTTCAGGGTAGACCAAAAAGTGCAGACAGAAACCCCCACTAGCAAGTATGGCTGACCTGCAAGCAACAGGTCCAGGAGAACTTGAACTCCTTACTTGGTGAGCAAAGAAGGTCTAGGTGGGGTTAGCCCATCAAGGAGAATGGTTTCCACTTAGTCACTGAAACCTTCCTGATGGAAGGCCAAAGCACGACTTAGAAGCCTCTTGTGGTGGTCTAGTAGAACCAGAGCCTACCCACTTCATGTTCCAAAAAAGGAATCATCCTGTCCCTCTGTGTACAATTGTAGTAGCAGTCTCCGAACTCAGAGAAGAAAGGAAAAGTGTACAGGAGGACATGTCCACTGTGGAAAAACATGCTGACTGAAAAAAAAAAAAAAAAACAGAGGCTGGATTTCTAAGGCAGATGTGCGTTGAGGAGAGACAGCAGGACCAAGATAGGGCTAACTCATTCGTTGAAAGTGACTGAACAGAGGCAGAAGTGACTTAATGCGGTGAGGCACTACTCACTCCGGCCTCCCTGAAGGGAGTAGGAAGAACTCTAGTTTGCTTTACTGAAAAACAAACCTCCGTCGCACTTGAAGCGGATAGCCCAAGTGGTGACTGACGCGGAACCAGTGGCAGGAACCGAAGGTGGAATATTTGAGAAGCCATCTCAGAAAAAGACCTACTTGACCTACAGTCAAGAAAGGAGCATGTCATCTGTTAAGTTGAAGCAAGGAAGTAGGAACCTGAATTACGACTCGCTGGAGAGCCACTTCTGTTGCTGCAAGACTCTGATCAAGAGAAAAAGCCTGATTAAAAGGGGCCAACAGACTGGGCAGTCGTATAGGTCTAGGAAATATCTCGGAATAAGAGAAATCTCTCCTGGAGAAAAGAGATGACCCGTACCTCCGCTGGATCGGACTCCCCCAGGGAAAGAAGTAGTCAGGTACTCTACCATAATTTAAAGACGACCGCCTCAGGGGCTGAGGTGGAACCTGACCAGATCCAAAAGTGTGGTACTGGGTAATTTCAGCTAGGCCCTGTGCTGTGACAATTGTAACCTTTTTTTTTTTTAACCATTAGTCAGAGCCAGACAAGGTTTCAGGCTGCTGTCTCACAAGGATTGCCTGATACAAAAATTATGGAGATGTCATCCCTCTGAGGGGCAGGAGGAGCCTGAGCATCAATAACTGAAATCGTGACTGGACTAATAATCACAGCTGAAGAGATATTAACCACCTGTGCCGAAGAAGCCACCGAAGGGGCAGTATCAGAAGGGGACTATATACCCTTATCAAAGGAGCATAAGAGTCTGTGCAGCTCCCGACAATTGAATTAGAATTCTCCAAAGAGTGTAATTGTCTTGACGACTGAAAGAGTCTAGACGCAGAGGTGTATGGTCCACAGATGCAGTCTGAATAGTCTATGGTGGACCCCATTACTGAGGAAATCCCGAAAAGATCTTTGATCACGGACTCTGATGATAGTAATGGCATGCCTATTCAGTATATAAAATGAGTCGTCTGCTGTATCACTGACCAGAAGGACAGGTAGAGACTCATCTAGATGCACTTCTACCCCAGAAGGACCCCTAAGGGAGGTCTAGGTCAGAGCCACTACAGACTCTGCCACCAGGAAGGATGTCAAGGAGCTTGGCACCATGTAGGGAGCCGATAAAGTGCTGAGTGGAATAAGAGACTCCGCTGGCAGAACAGTACAGAAGAGTTCCATCATTGGAAAACCGCTGGATGTCACAAGATCCCACGCAGACCGCCACCCACTAAGATGTGTGGAAAAATAATCCACAGAACAGGACTTCATTCTGTGGAAACATCTTGCCAAAAGTTCCGCAGAAGAAGTAATCTGCAGAAGGAAATCTGTCACTAGTTCTGCCGGACAGCACCAAAAGGCACCCCTGTGGCACCAGCATCACTTGTGGTACAAGAGAGCACCAGGCAGTGCCTATGCCAACCTGGGTGATGCCCAAGGGCACCCGCGGCGGTACCCGCAGGTACCCCCAGCACCCATGGCAGCAGTGGCACCAGAGGGCACCCCCAACACCCATGGCACCCATAGTACTCATGGAAGCAATGGCACCCGAGGCACCCATGGCACCCATGATACTCGTGGCACCCATGGCACCTGAGGGCACCCATGATACTCATGGCACCCATGGTACTCATGGCAACCATGGGTGCCATGAGCGCTGCACCCAGCACCCGCAGGAGCCCAGTGCCAGCCATGGGTGCGGCACTGCACAGCAGGTGCCCCCAAGATGCCACCCCGGCACTGCCAGCGGCTCAATGGCAACATCTCACCACCCGCAGATTGCCGCAGTGATGGCGCCAACCCAAACCAATGGTGCCGCCTCTACGGCACCGATGCCAAAACCAACGGCCACGGTGCCGGACCTGCGGTGCCACCCACGGCATCGGGCACAGCGCCAGGAAAAACACCACTGTGGAAAATGCCAAAGGAGTGAGAAGGGGAGAAGGAAAAAGGTGGTGCCTGGGCCGGCCCCTGCATGGAAAGAGAGAAGGGGAAGGCACGAGGGATTGACACGGTGGCGAAGGCACCAAGAGGGCACTGCGCCATCGTGGTCCAATCGACCTGGGTCCAGTCCAGTGGCTCCGAGACCTGGAAGCCCCAAAATTAGGAACAGTGGCCAGGAAAACTGGATAAAGTCAAACCTCCTACTCCACAGAACCGGCCCAGAGGCAAAACTGCTCACCAGAGCGCCAATGAGGACAGAGATGGAGTCTGGAGTTGAAGAATACGGCCGTTAGAAAAGGGGCCATGGGGAAACCACCAAAGTCAGTTCAGGCCTATTGCCTCTCCCAACAAACAATCCTCATGCAGACATAACAGAGGGCGACCTCGAGCGGCACCGATTCTTCTTTCCCAAACGAGGAAGAAGAGCTTGAGGTTAAGCGGAGCCAGATCCCCGGAACCGCTAATTCATGCTTCAGTGGACTGTCCACATCAACCCCGAGCACAAGACTGTCCGCAGTCGGACCCTGCCCGTTTATCAAAGGGCGGCGGACAAGACACAGCCCCTCTGCCATAACAACTTTCAAACTAAGTCTTCCTACCGTCACCGCTACCGTCTAAGGATGACTCCATTGATGGCAGGTGAGAATTTCTTTTTTTCTTCATAATCTTCATTTCTTGTTCATAAAATAAGAAATTACTACTACTAAAATATTAAATTTAAACATTAAAAGCTGTTGTCGTATAGACGAAAACTTTGACTCCGGCAGACGAGCGACGTCGACATCCAAGTGCACTCAACGGCAGGAGAAAAGGAACTGAGGCTGTTGGAGGGTCAATGTTGAGATAGCCTACACAGGCGCGAGCTAGTCTCGCGGTGCCGCGCATGCATGGTCCTGTCTTGGTGCTGACCCTTCTGAAAAATTTTGGCTCCCACTTGGTCCTAGCGCCTCCGACGCTATCCCACTAGTGTGAATGCGTGATGGAGACTTAGTCCAGGAAGATCGTCTCAGATGGCACTATCCGAGAGTAGGAGACCCTCTCCGGCGAACATGGCCGACACTGAAGAGGAATGCAATCAGCTTTCCACATCTCGCTTTGAACAGTTTTTCCAAGAAATTAAAGAAATGCGAGCCGAAAACAAACAAGAATTTAGATCTCTGCACCAAAAACTAACAGGACTGGAGACAGCCGAAAAGGGAGTAGGAGTTGTGGAGGAGGGCACAATGCAGATGGCTCTCATAATCCAAGCCTTGGTCGAGCAAACAGAACGTCTGCAAGATAAATGCACTGACCTGGAGAGCAGGTCGAGGAGGGACAAGTTATGGCTTTATGGATTGCCTGAAGGCACTGAGACTGGGATAATGACTGAATTTTTAACAGACCTGCTCACAGACGTCCTGCAACTACCAGGGGGGTACAAGCTAGGCATTGAAAGGGAGCATTGAGCTTTACAGCCCAAACCGACAGACCCCAATATGAGACCAAGATCAATCATAATGAAATTTAATAGCTATAAAGTCAAGGAGGACATTTCAGCCAGAGCATGGAAATTGAAAGAAGTTAAATACCTGTCAACTAGACTTTTTTTTGACCATGACTTTCCTCCAGAGATTCAACGCCTAAGGGCCCAGTATGCAGATGTTATTAAAAAACTAAAAACAAAGGGAAACCGGTTCCACACACCTTACCCTGCGCGGATGCAAATTTTCTGGCTTGAGGGGCAGAGAACCTACGACTCGGCTGAGGAAGCATGCCAGGCCTTGCTGGAGAAGTGTCTATTGGAGTCTGGAGAAATTCCGAGAAAGAACTACAACTCCCAGCAATCTTTGGCGGGACGGTCTGACTGGATGGTAGCAACTAACAGTAGAAAGAGGGGTCGCGATGAGTGTGCATCATCAATAGCCTCCCTTCAAGCAGTTCAACATCTGATGCACAAACTGCAGGAAGCCCAGAGTGAGAGAAATAAAGAAACTCAGGACTGACCTGGTAGGAAAGTTTCCTTTTTCTTCAGAGAACAATACCTAAAAGGTTCTACTCTAACTGATTTCCTTGTGGTTCGAAGGACAGCTACTTTGCCCTCAGGAGCTGTCAGTAAACGGGACGAAATGTGGGAGCATTTTCTTCTAATACTAAAAATGGCGTGCATCGTCTACGACTGTTTTCTTTCTACTTCTTTCAAAACTCTTTCAGAAGATGAGACGATACACTGGAAAGTTAAAATACTGTTGCAGACAATCGAGGAGAAGGATATTAAGGTGGAGAAAGTACTTTGGAAACACGAGGCAAACTCTTTTGAAATTTTGCCGTAGAATGTGTTTACAGCCCAACTCATATATGTAAATTCTCCGAGGCGGAGGAATACGTGTAGTTTCCTTTTACCATAGGGGCTTTTAAAATAATTAACTACCAAATGCTTGGGTCTAAAACAACCAGATCACACAATATACTTTGGGAATAGATTATATTAGATACATTTCATTTTATAGTAGGCTTATAGGTAGACTGCAGCTTTTGGTAGGAAAACAAACAGTTGAGTGACTGTTAAGAACTTTTTGTTTGTTGTATTATCTGAAGTTAAGTAAGTAATAGTTCAAAAGAGGAGTTTTAAAAATGCCTAAGACTGGTTTAGGGATGTACCAAAAGCGAAATGCCTGTGATGACTAACTTGGAGACAGGAAATACTGCTGTCTCATTTAGGTTATAAACAACGTTTTTTTTTGCAGTGGGGAACAAACAAAATACATAGCAGTAGTAAGAGACGGCTTGGTGGTTTTGGGGTGGGGGGGGGGAGATACGAAAAAATTACTCACCTTAGTAATTGCTTTTCTTCTCATGGAGTCTTGCTATATTAGGACTTCTGCAGTTAGGCTCAGCCTCTGAACTGCCCCGGAGAGGAAATAGATAACTCCAGTGAAACCCGGAGTTCCACAGCGCGAGGGCGCTGTTCAAAGCTCTATCTGGCCAGTTTCAAATGAAACTGCCAGGTTCTTCTGAAACCAAACTAACACAGCAAGTCTGTGTGGAAAAGCTCTACACTAGCCATTGGCTACCTACCAGTAGTAGAGCGACAAAAACACAACAACAATCACAGAATAATAACAATATTACATATTATTATTAGTATCACCCATGACAAGCACTAATAGACCCCTCTCCCCAAAGACTCAAGTCCAGGAGGGTCATATACTAACAAAACAGAATTACCTAGTTCCCTAACCCAAATGAAAACAGAGGGACTAGGGAGAACTAAAATGGCATGACACAGTGCTTGCACTAACACTCAACCCTTACCAAGTAGGAGTTCTGAGAGGGGTAGGAGGGAGGGTTGTCATAATATAGCAAGACTCCATGAGAAGAAAAGCAATTACTAAGGTGAGTAATTTTTCTTCCAAACACCATGAAGTCTTGCTATATTAGGACTTCTGCAGATTACACAGCAGTACCTCCATGGAGGAGAGCCAGAACCTACTTAGGAATAGGCTCTGAAGCACAGCTGTGCCAAAGCGAGCATCTCTCCTGGACTGGACATCCAGGGAATAATGTTAGTAAAGGTGTGGACTGTTTTCAGGTAGCAGCTTGGCAAATTTCAAAATGGGAATATCTCTAGCCGCCACTAGAATGCAGCTATACCCTGGTGGAGTGAGCCTCGTCCCGAGGGAGGTTCTCTACCTAGTTTTTGGTAACAGAACTGGATACAAGAGACAATCCACCTTGCAATTGTCCTCTTAGTGGCAGGTCTCCCTTTGCCAACTTCCCCATAGGTAAGGAAGAGTTGGAGGGATTCGAACCTGTGACCCTTGGTGCGTTCCAAATAGTAGCTTAGGGCTCTTTTGACGTCCAGACTGTGCAATCTCCTCTCCCCTGAGGAGGAATGCTCAGTGAAAAATACTGGAAGAGAGATGGATTGGTTTAGATGAAAATCTGAAACCACTTTAGGTAAAAACTTTCTGTTAGTCCTGAGGACTACCTTATCTCTGTGAAAAGAAATAAAATCTTTTTCCACTGACAGGGCTTGTAATTCCTATCGTCACGTCTAGCAAGTGATGGCCACTAGAAAAACAGTCTTCAAGTTAAAAACTTGAGATCTGCGAAGACAGAGGCTCAAAGGGGTTGCATTAGCTGAGCAATGCAAACATTCAGGTCCCAGGCAGGAGCTGGTTCCCGAAAGGAGGTTAGTGTGAAGTAACCCTTAAAAACTTGGAAAACACAGGGTGAGAAGAGAGAGAAACAGGTTTTCCTGCAGACACAAAAGCAGAAACAGCTGCCAGATGAACCTTCAAGGTAGCTGGTTTGAGGCCTAGGAATTTAGATGGACCAAATAGTCCAATAAAATGGCCAAGTCAGCAGATTCTGGTACAATTTGTTTCTCAGAACACCAGAAGGAAAACCTCTTCCACTTAGAATTGTAAGTGGCCCTAGTGGAAGGCTTCTAGAAGCCTTTAAATGTCCAAGACACCTTGAGAAAGGTGTAAATCAGCAAATTCTAGCTCCTCAGAACCAAGCCTTGAGGTGGAGGAATTGAGGTCCGGGTCCCCACTCTCCCCTGTGCACAGGTCAGCAGGTCGTGGATCCTGGGCAAGCTCAGGAGGGTGGAATGTCAGGGACAGGAGAAGAGGGTACCAGGGCTGTCTGGCCCAGTCTGGAACAATCAGAATCACTTTGCAGGGCTGAGTTCTGATTTTTACTAGTGCCCTGAAGAGGAGGGAAGGGGAAAAGCATACAGAATTTCCCTTCCCAATCCAACAGAAAAGGCGTCCAGGGGACAGGCCCAACACTGGAGGCCTGCAACAAAATAGAGGAAGTTGGTGGTTGTCTGAGGCTGCGAAGAGATCTATCTGAGGGTGCCCATCTTGCAAAGACCGACCCCAGAACCTGGGGATTCAGAGTCCATTCGTGATGCCCTGGGAAATCCTGCTGAGGGCATCCGCCAGGTGTTTGTCCTTCCTGGAAGGTGAACTGCTATCAGGAGGTGTTCAGGAGTAAGCCAGAGACCACAACTTCATTGCTTGTGTGCACAAGGCAGAAGACCGGGTGCCCCTTGCATGTTGATGTACCACATTGTTGTGGTGTTGTCTGTCCTGACTTGAACTACCTTGTTCTGGACAGTAGCTGAAAAGCCTGGAGAACTAAGAGGACACCTCTGAGTTCCAAAAGATTGATGTGGAGCAGAGATTCCTGGGGGACCACCTCCCTGAGTGGAAAGGTGGCCAAGTGAGCCCCACCCTAACAGGGAGGCATCCGTGGTGAGGTGAGGAATGAAGAACAGGTAAGAAGGGACCCCTGAGTTAATTGCTTTGATCCTGCCACCACTGAAGGGCCAGGATCAGGGTTTTGGTCACTGGGACTAATTTGGTAGGGTCCTTCCTTTGAGACCAGAGGACCTCAAGTGGAACTGAATGTCTCTCATCTGAAATCTTGCTCCCTGCACGACAGCTGTGGAAGCAGCCATGTGCCCTAGGAGTTGCAGAAAGTGCCTTGCTGGTCGAGAGACCACGGGGGTAAAGGAGGATGCCAGGGCAATGAGTCTGTCCACTCTTTCCAAGGAAGAAATGCCCTGGCTGACTTTGTGTTCAATTCTGCACCTATGAAAGTTAGTACCTGAACTGGTTCCAGAACTGACTTTGGAAAATTCACAGGAATCCCAGAGAGTGAGAAGCTGCTGGGTGACTTGCAAGTGGGATTTACCTGATCTGGAGACTGACCACTATGAGCCAGTCGTCCAGGTAGGGAAACACAGCAACCTTGCCTTCTTAAATGAGCCACTACCACAGCTAGACATTTTGTGAAAACCCTTGGAGCAGAGGTGAGGCCGAAGGGCATTGCTCTGAACTGGTAGTGGCCAGAGAGGGCAGTTTGAACCTGGGGTACTTTGGGTGAGAAGGCCTGATCAAGATGAAAATAAGGCGTCCTTGAGGTCCAGGAAGCTAGCCAGTCCCTGGCCTTAGGGAAGGCAAAATCATTGCCAGAGTTAACATTTTGAACTTTGGTTTCAAAGATGCTTGTTCGGAACCTTAAATCTAGGATGGCCGCCATTCTCCTGTCTTTTTGGGGTAAGGAAGTATCTTGAGTACAGCCCTTGCCCTGATGGCAGGAGGAACCCTTCCACTGCTTGCAGCCTAGAAGAGAAGAAACCTCTGCTTCCAAAGCAAGGCTTCTGAAGGATTTGCAGGTGGAAAATGTCTGGCTCTCATCTTTGGGAACTGTTTGAAGCTGAGAACCAGACCTTGGCTACCACCTCCAGAACCCATTTGTCCAGTTAGGGACAACCAGTTCTGGCTGAAATAAACCAACCTGCCCCCAACCGGTACAGGAGAATCGGCCCTGGGCACCCCATCAGGGTGCCTGCTTGGCAGCAGCTTTAGGCTGAGGAGAGGGAGACGGTCTGCCTGTGCCCCGTCTACCTCTGCCTCTGAAAAAAACCCTCTGTGCAAAGGCTGAAGAGGCCTGAATTTGATAAAAAGGCCTGTGGAAAGGCCTGCCCCTACCCCTGGGGGCATGCATTTGTGGAGTGGCATGCCTCTCCTTAGCTTGGGCACTTTTGTAGGTAGTTCTGTATTCATCCATCTTTTTCATGTAATTTTCTGTTTGATCCCCAAACAGAGAATTTCCTACTACAGGAAAATCCATAGCCTTTGACTGAGTATCTTGGGACAGATTAGTGCATCTGAGCCATGCCAACCTACGGAGAGCTACAGAAGTGGCCATGACCCTAGAGGAAACATCATTAACATCAACAGCAGCATGAAATTGAACTTTAGAGGCTTCAATGCCATCAGCAGCCACTTGTTCCAACTCACTAGCCAGCTGGCCCTGGGCCTGCTTGGCTAACTGCAATATAGTGTCCCATCTAGATTTCTGATATCTAGCCACATAAGCCATATAATTAGCCTGCCTGAGTCCCAACAAAGCTGCCATATATTGTTTTTCACCATGGCATCAATCTTCCTGGAATCCTTATCAGGAGGATGTGAGGCCAGGGAATATAACTTTGTCACAGGCTGCAGCTTGAACAACACCTACATGACTACACTGCTCAGTGAGGAAGTCTGTATCAGGGCCTGATAAAGTATACCTTCTGTCAATTTTTTTTTATCTACAGGAGGAACAGAATGAGGATTTTTTAAAATCTTTGTTGTTTGCTTCCTAAATGACTTATGCAAAGGAATAGACAACCTTCTAGACTCTGGAATATCCATCATTTCTACATAATCAGGCTCCTCTTGGTCATCCACAGCCTCCTCTAAGGGAAGCTGGAGGGTTTCTGCCACCTTTTTATAAAACATAAAATGAGAAGGGGACTCAGACAGCAAAGGGGGAGATTCTAAAGGTCTGTCTGGAGAAATGTCCGGTTCAATGGGCACGTCCAGACCTTCCCAGTCACAAATACACTGATCAAATTCCTCCTCCCCCTCCTGTGGTTCATAAAAATCCTCAACATCATAATCCTGAACCATTGGACCTGAGCAGGCCACCCTTTCCCAATTGTAGGGGTTCAACAAGTCCCTGAGACAAAGACTGAACAATCTGTATGGCTTTTATCTCTGCAGCAGTTGGAGAGACAATTTTGGACTCCAGACCTGCTGATTTCTTTATCTTTTACAGGGACTGGTTCCTCTGAACCAGCCTTTCTTTTGCCGGAGTCTCGCCTGGTCAGAGGCACTCCCTCTGGTCCAATGGGTGCTGGACCGGGCTGGCCATCCGGGTCAGCTGACTTTTGGCCTCTGTTTCCTGAGGCCGGCCCAATCTCTTTCCAGGGTGGCTGCAGGAAATTTTACACCTGGCAGTCCTGACAGGAGGTGGTCAGCCCCAGACAATAGACACAAGTGGTGTGTGGGTCGAGCCTTGGCAAGGCTTCCCCATAGACATCACAATGTTGAAACCCAGTGAGCCCGGTTTTTCTTTTGGGTTTCTCAGACATAATGCCAGCTAACCAAAAAACTTGCCCTTTAAGCGGCCGTGCGACGCCAAGACACCATATCGGTTCCTAACCGTGTCACGGTATTTGAAAAACCAAGATTTAATCCAAGGTTTTTAGAACCGATAAGAACCGAACCGCACTTCTAAAAGCCCATTTAAAGATTTAAAGCGTTATTCAAAGCAAACCGATCGGTTCAAAACTGAACCGATAATGAATTCCACACAGACTTCAATATTTGTACTTAGGTTTACCAGATAGAGCTTTTGACGAAGCGGTAAAATAAACACTTTTGCGGTTCAAATGAACCGAAGAAACTGCTGAACCGCGAAATGAACCGAGCTGAAGGAGCTGATCTCCGGGCGACTGTTCAGTGAAGCGGAGTAAAGAATCTGGCAGTTTCATTTGAAACTGGCCAGATAGAGCTTTGAACAGCGCCCTCGCGCTGTGGAACTCCAGGTTTCACTGGAGTTAACTATTTCCTCTCCGGGGCAGTTCAGAGGCTGAGCCTAACTGCAGAAGTCCTAATATAGCAAGACTTCATGGTGTTTGAATGGATAGTTTTTCCTGCTCCTTTTTTTTTCCTCGGGGCCTTACTACTATTGGCTAGACACTAACATCTTAACTGTCTGGTGGAGACGGCATACACAGTACCGTTTTTGAAGCCCAAGACTCTGACCTATTGGGCTTTTTTGGGGTACTGCCTGATGAGGTGGTATACAGACAAAACCCCTCGGTCTGGCACTCTCGTTGTCCTCAGAAAGCGAAGAGTGCTGGAGATGGAACTGTCCAAAATAGGAGAAGTTCCATATAGTGGGAGTACACCAAGGTTTAACACTGTTATATAGTTTGGTTGCATTGATGTTCAAAATGGTTATGACTATTGTAATTTATGACATGTTTAGGGACCCAGAAGGGAGTAAAGAGTTGAGAGAGAATGAGGGTAAGAGAAGCAAGGAAAAACATGGAAGAACTATATGGGTAATTCACAAGGGACATCGAGAAAAGGGTAAATATGGATAAGACAGATGTAACGGTGGTATCCTATAATGTGAATGGACTCACACACCCTATTAAGCGTAGCAGAATGATGACATACATTCGCAGAATGGATGCCTCCTTTATACTGCTTCAAGAGACACACCTAAATAAGGTGGAGCATTCCAAACCGAAAAAATTCGGATATCAGTTAGTTGTAGATTCCTCATATAAAAAAGGTCGTAGAAGGGGCACTGCAATCTTAATTCCCAATAAAACTATATTTGAGCACAAGGATACAATAGCGGACAGGGAGAGTATATATGTGGGGGTTAAAGGAAGTTTTAATGGGGCCAAGATCACATTGGTATCCATTTACATATCACCGGGGTCAGACATAGAAACATAGAAGTTGACGGCAGATAAGGACCTCAAGGCCCATCCAGTCTGCCCATTTCTTTTTCTACCTTATAAATGTGCCATCGGCCTTTGTTCTGTCAGTGGCCTATCTATTCATAGTCATTTGTATTGCTTATGCCTATCCCATGCCTGTTTGAAGCCCTGCACTGTATTCATAGCCACCACTTCTTGTGGTAGGCCATTCCATGCACCCACCACCTTTTCTGTGAAAAGAATTTCCTCATTCCCCTTAATCGGCCCCTCTAATCTCATGCTGTGTCCTCTTGTCCTGCTATTTTTCTTATATTTAAACATGTTAGACTTTTCACCTTGTTAATGCCCTTAAGGTGTTTGAATGCCTCGATCATATCACCTCTCTCCCTCCTTTGCTCTAAGGTATACATATTGAGCTCTGTTAATCTGTCCTCATATGTCTTCTGATGCAGTCCCTGCACCATTTTGGTTGCCCTTCTCTGGACTGCCTCAATTTGGTTAATGTCCTTGTGTAGAGTGTGGTCTCCAATACTGCACGAGTACTCCAGATGGGGCCTAACCAGTGTCTTGTAAGAGGGATTATTACCTCCCTCTTCGACCTTGATACCCTACTAATACACCCCTAACACCCCCCCTAGCCTTACCTACTGCTTTAGAGGTCTGCTTGGATGATTTCAGGTCATCAGTGATGATGATGCCCAAGTCTCTTTCTTCCTTTGTGACTGCTAGCAACTCCCCTCCCAGCCTATAGGTGGCTTCAGGGTTTCTCTTCCCTATGTGCATGATTTTGCACTTCTTTGCATTAAATCCCAGTTGCCACTCTTCTGACCATTTTGCTAGTTTATCCAGATCATCTACTCTGTTGCAGATCTTGGTGTCATTTGCAAACAGACAAGCCTTACCCTCTAGTCCATCTGCAAGGTCACTAATGAAGATGTTGAAGAGGACTGGCCCCAGGACTGATCCCTGAGGTACCCCATTTGTGACTTGCATCTCTTCTGACTGTATACCATTTACCACCACTCTCTGTTTTCTGCCCGTCAACCAGTTTGCCACCCAGTTGACCAACTTCGACCCACCGAGCCTACCCAGCTTATTTATCAATCTTCTATTGTGGAACAGTGTCAAAAGCTTTGCTGTGAAGTCAAGGTGGCGACATCAGCTGCTCCCCTTGGTCCACCACTCTGGTTACCCAGTCAAAGAAATCTATGAGATTAGTTTGACAGGACCTTCCTTTGTAAACCCATGCTGTCTTGGATCCTGTGCCCTATGGGATTCCAGGTGTTGCACTATCCTTTCCTTAAGGAGTGCCTCCATAATCTTGCCCACTACTGAGGTAAGACTGACTGGTCTGTAGTTCCCGCCTCCTCCCTGCTACCACTCTTGTGGAGCGGGATCACTGAGCCCTTCTCCAGTCTTCTGGGACCTCCTGTGCTCAGAGACTCACTTAACAGTTCTGCTAATGGCTCTGCTAGTTCCACCTTTAGCTCCTTAAGTACCCTGGGATGTATGCCATCAGGTCCCATTGCCTTATCCACCCTGAGCTTAGCAAGCTCTTGTAGGACCCTTTCTTTTGTGAAGGGAGTAGTGCTCACCTCCCTCCCCCTGTGTCCATGATGCTGAGCTGTGGGCCCTGCCCTACCTTCTCTTCAGTAAATACTGAGCAAAAGTATCTATTTAGGATAGATGCCTTTACAGGGTCCTCCTCCTCACATGCTCCCTTTTCTCCATTAAGCTTAGCAATACCCCTCTGGACTTTCTCCTTTCACTAATGTATCTATAGAAAGTCTTATCACCTTCTTTTACTGTTCGTGCTAGTTTTTCCTCAGTTGGGACTTTGACTGCCTTACTGCCTTCCCTGCTTCCCTTAGGGCAGCTTGGTATGCCTCCCTATCTTCATCCGCTGTGTTCCCTTATATTTCCTGAAGGCCAGCCTTTTGGCTCTGATCTTTTCTGCTACTGTATTTGAGAACCAAAGTGGTTTCCTTCTTCTTTTCACTTCCTTTTCTGTCTAACACAATGGGATGTTGCTTCAAGTATTGCATCCTAATGCTTGCCCACTTTGCCTGCCCCCTCACCTGTTTCTTTTGCCAGGGCTAGCTTAACTCTGTTGGCCATCTTATCAAAGTCAGCTCCTCTGAAGTCCCATATTTTTGCCTTGGAATGGGATGATTTAGATGTAGTAGCCAAATTGAACCATACCATGTGATGGTCACTGGCCCCCAGGTGACCTTCTACGTACAGGTCTACAGGGACCTAATATTAAGAGTAACGGAATGGGTGGAAGGATATCTGATTGTAGGGGGAGATCTCAATCTTAGATTGAGTGCGGCTAAAGACTCCTCAACTCAGGTATTTCGAAAGGAGAATGGGACAGCGAGGAAGGTGTCTGGTCTGCTGGGAGAGACAGGGTTAATAGATGTTTAGCGGGCAATGCATAAAGATAGTAGACAATATTCCTTTTTCTCACAAGCTCACCAGTCCTATTCCAGACTGGATTACTTCCTCGTTCCTAGAGACTCTCTAGGTATATGTAGAGACTCCTGGTTAGGAGACATCAATTTATCTGATCATGCCCCAATTTTTTGAAAAGTTGCCCTGGGCCCAGTAAAACGAGTTACTTTTTGGAGGTTGAATACATCCTTACTACAAGATAAGGACATACAGGCCACAATCAAAACCACGACAGAACAAGCCATAAAGGATAATGATACGTCAGAGGTAAAGCCAGGTATATTATGGGACACAATAAAGGCTATCATTTGAGGCAAATTTATAGCAATTTCCACTCACCTGAAGAGAAAAAGGGAGGAAAGAGGAAAGAACAAATTTCTTAAGGGAGCAGACAGCACTCCAGGAAAAAGAACAACAGAAAGTAGATGGGGAAAGGGGGAAGAGACTGGCTCAATATAAAAACAAATTTTTGGGGATATTGGACTATCAAATAGAGCAAAATTTATTATACTTAAGGCAAAGGTATTATGAGGGGGGACCCAGGACGTTGAGACTCTTAACTAGTAGATTATGATGAAACAGAGGAAAGGCAAGTATACCTCGCATTATGGATTTAGAGAACAACAAAACATGGAAATACCAAGTAGAAGAGATAGCAGATGTGTTTAAAAACTTCTACCAAAAATTGTATACAAAGGGTGCCTCTCCTACGGAGCAAGAAGTAAGGACTTTTCTGGAACCATTACGGCTCCCACAGGTTACAAGGGAGGTTCAGATGCTGTCTGCCCTGGTAACTTTGGGGGAATTACAGTCCGCTATCACTAGACTGAAGGCAGGCAAGTGCCAAGGAACTGATGGTCTCCCTAACGAGTTTTATAAACAATTTAGAAAAGACATACCTGAGGTACTCCTGACAGCTTATAATTGTGTCTGGACTAAGGGAGGGGCGGCGACCCCTTCGTGGGCACAGGCCATCATATCAGTGATCCCTAAACCAGCCAGGGACCCAGCGCTATGTGCTTCTTATAGGCCCATATCCACATTAAATACGGACTATAAGCGCCTAATCAGTATTTTGGCAAAACATCTTGAACAAATACTCCCTTCCCTAAACCATTTAGATCAGACCGATTTTGTTCCTGGTAGGCAAACAATGGATAACATCAGACGCTCGGTGAATATTATAGAGCATATACAAAACAAGACTATTCCAGCATACTGGATGTGCCTAGATGTTGAGAAGGTCTTTGATCCAGTATCTTGGGACTTTTTGCTGGGTACCCTGGCCAGTTTTGGTTTCACATTCCCCTTCATTGAATTTATTTTTAAGTTGTATGCCAACCCAAGAGTATATATCAGGGCTAATGGACATTTGTAACAGGCCTTTGAGTTGGAAAGTGGTACTCGACAAGGATGCCCTTTGTTATTTGCACTTTTATATAGAGTCTTTAGCTCAAAGTATACACTTAAACCAGAACATCAGTGGAGTGGAATGGGGAGTACACAAACTGGCTCAATATGCCAATGATGTCCTACTTTACGTCACAAATCCAGAGAGGTCTTTACCAGAAGTTTTTACACAGTTAAACACTTTTTCAAAACTATTTGGATATACTCTAAATTGGATAAAAAAAGGGAGGTTCTGACTCTATAAACACACAGGCACCTTTGGGATTTCAACATCAATACCCCTTGAAATGGGCCTGTAAGGTGGTTAAATACTTGGGGATTTACCTCAGTGGAGACACATCTCTCCTATTTGCCAATAAATACCCGCCTTTGATTAAAAACATAAACACTGACCTCCATAAATGGAATGTACTACCATTTCCATTTTACTCTAGAATGTAAATTATTAAAAGCAATGTGGTACCCAGATTGATGTACCTCTTTCAGAGTGTACCCTGTACTATCCTACACCAAGAGATAGTGGCCTGGCAAAGACTTTTGATGACCTTTCTGTGGGCAGGGTGTAAACCCAGAGTGTCCTGCAAAACGCTTTATTTGGCCAAGAAAGATGGGGGTAGAGCTTGTCCAAATTTGCAGGACTACTGGACAGCCGCTCATATGAAGATAGCATTACTATGGGCACATAGACAATATACGGCCCACTGGCAGCAGATAGAATTACAGTATAGTACAGAATTTACACCCATAATGCATATGTTTTCTCAAAAAAGTAAAATGCTTAAACACCAAGGGATATTGTCCGCAGTAAATGCCACCCTACAGGGATGGTATGCAGGACATGGAAGGGGCTACACAGGTTGACACAGTTGGAGATATACACAGTGGACATGGGATAAAAGTTTTCAACCAGCTTTTGAACATTCATGGTTCCAGAGGCAGGCGGAGAAAGGGATAGGGTCGGCATGGCAATTAATGCAGGCAAATACCTTGCTGCCCTTTTGAGAGCTTGGCAAGAACTTTTGGATGGAAACAGCCGGATATAATTCATTATTACCAAATAAGGGACTGGGTTACTAAAAAAATTAAAAATATAGAATTATTGGAGGATCCTAGGCCTCTCCCTGAGGTATACAAAACAATCTGGGCCTCTTCTAGTGGGAAAGGGTCATTCACTAAACTATACTGGAACCTGATGGCAGATAGAGCGCATACATTACAAGCCTGTCAGCACAAATGGGTATAGGACACCGGAGTCAAATATCATGACTCTACGTGGCAGAAAACTTATCTAAGTAGTTAGAGGGTGACATCCTCACCTACTTGGCAAGATTTTGCCTGGAGAGTCAAACTCAGATACTTCTTAACCCCTCTACGGCTGGTCAAAATGGGAATTTTGACTCAGGGGAAGTGTTGGAGGGGTTGTGGTGACATTCAGGTAGATTTGATGCATATATTGTGGTCATGTCCACTACTTATGCTGTATTGGAAAAAAATAGAACAACACCTAGTAACCCTGTTTGGGGTGGAGATAAAGCTGGGCCCAGACCATGCCATGTTGGGGATTATACCGCAAGAAGTTCAGGGTAAGGAGGGACATTATGTGTGAGCTATTCTGATTATAGCTGCCCTTAAAGCTATTACAAAGAGTTGGTTGCAAACAGACCCTCCGAGGATGTCAGAGTGGGGTTAACCTTACAGAAAGAATACAAAATATGGAGAGACTGACATATAAAATCAATCAAAGAACAGAGCAATTTTTGAACAGATGGACACGATGGGAGCTTTACAAAGTACAAATAACATAGGTCCTTCTAATCCTTACTACAGGCTGAGCCCCCCACCCCCATAGTTGTATGACTGGTTGCTTAAATGCCCCTAGGTCTCTTGACACTGGTACCTTTATTCTTCTGCCTAAAATGCACCCCTCACCCAATGCTCCGTATATGTGTGTATAGTTTTTCTTGACGCTTAAGTAGTTATGTGCATAAAAAAGAATGATAATAATTAACTCTTACTCGTTTCCTTCTCTTAGAAATGAAGCATGCCACATTTGTTTTAAGTTATATTTTATTTCTGTATTCCTTTAATTGTTGTTTCTGTGTGGATAACAATGGAATGTAAATCGGGGGGTGACTGCCTACAGAAGAGGGGAAGGATTGCTGTAACCAATACCTTCCACCTCAAAACTACATATGTGCAATGAATCTCTGTAACCTCGGTTTAGTTGTATGGACCACTAATGTCATGTTCTGATTTATGGACTGTTGTTTTTTCACATTGATGTAATGCAATCAATTCATCAATCCAATAAACAAGTATATAGAAAAAAAAAAAAAGGATGATGGATGTCAGGAAAAGAATGGAGGAATGATGGGTCCACCCATGTTTATGTAGACACAGATATGGGATGTCATTGTGGGTGGCCCCCAGCTAGCAGAAGTTTACATGTAGTCCTAGTTCTTGATGGCTATAGTCCTAAAGGTGTAATCTCATGGAGGAGATATCCTCAAAGAAGATCCAGTAAGTGCATCAGCCCAAAATCCATGAAAATAACCCATACAATCATCCAATAGAAAATAACAAGAAGGAAAGAAAGACAAGAGAGAAAGGATAAAAAATACAGGAAGATTTAAAAGATAGGTAAAATCACGGTATTACGGGTGTAGGTGCAATACAACAAGAGACAACTTTGATTTAACTATTATTAAGTACTATGATCTTCTTTGATGGTTCCCGCTGTAACATTTAAGAGTCTTACCATTGTAACAGGCCCAGTGAAGAGGAGTGTATCCATGATTGTCAGTTACCACAGGGATAACATCTAGAGAGGATGCCGCTTGCAACAGGGCACCTAGTACACCAATATGTCCGCAGGCAGCTGCCAAGTGTATAGGTGTCCGGCCCTTGGAGTCTCGTAGCAAGAAGTTGGCATTGTGCTGCAGCAATGCCTCTACACATTCTTCATGCCCCGTTACTGCCTAAAAGGGAGTAAAGTGTTCATTAATGCAAAACCTTATGGTTTTCAGAAACAAACAAGTACTGTAATTGCCTCACTGAATCAATTTTCTACTTGCTGAGACTTCTGACACACTTTTAATGAATGATGAGCAATATTTTTGTGGGCTGGTGGCAGGCTACTATGGTAAACAGGAATGACAGAACTGTGCAACAAGTGATACAGTCGTGGCCAAAAATATTGGCGCCCTTGCACTTTTTCAAATAACTCACAATTCCTCTAAACATAAGCTGAAATTAACAACAGTACAGTATTTGGTCTCCACAATTCTTTATTTCTCTGTTAATATTACAGAACCTTTGTTTTTGATTCAGAATTTAATATATCCTTTTAAATCAAAAAATGAAAAGAAATGGCATTGAAAAAATTACTGACACCCTAGACTTAATATTTGGTAGCACAGCCTTTGGTCAAAATAACTGCAATCAACAACGCTTCCTATAGCCATGTATGAGCTTCCTGCCTCTCTACTGGAAGTTTGGCCCTCTTCTTGTGCAAACTGCTCCAGTTCTCCCAGATTTGAAGGTGCCTTCTCCCAACTTCTGTTTTCAGATCTCTCCACAGGTTTTCAATGGGATTTAGATCTGGACTCATTACAGGCCACTTCAGAACAGTCCAGCGTCTTGTCTTGAACCATTCCTGGGTGCTTTTTGAAGTGTGTTTGGGGTCATTGTCCTGCTGGAAGACCCATGACCTTGACGGAGACCAGCTTTCTGACACTGGGTTCAACATTAGCTCCAAAATGGCCTGGTAATCTCCAGATTTCATGATGCCATGCACCGTTCAAGGCACCCAGTGCCAGAGGCAACACAGCAACCCCAAAACATCACTGAACCTGTCTCCATGTTTGACTGTAGGGAAGGTGTTCTTTTCTTTGAAGGCTTCATTTTGTTTTCTGTAAACATAGAGATGATGTGCTTTACCAAAAAGATCTAATTTGGTCTCATCTGTCCACAGGACATTCTCCTAGAAGGATTTTGGCTTGTTCAGGTGTGTTTTGGCAAATCCCAGTCGGGCTTTCTTATGTCTCTCTCTCAGCAGTGGGGTCCTCCTGGGCCTCCTACCATATAACCCCTTTCATTGAGTTGGCGGCCGGATGGTGTGAGTTGAAACCATTGCCTTGTGTCTGAAGGTCAGCTTGAATCTGTTTGGCAGTTGATCGAGTGCTTTCTCCACCATTCGAACAATCCTCGCTGCAATCTTCAATCAAGTTTTTCTCTTGACCCCATTACAGGAGGTTGGCTACAGTGCCATGGGCCTTAAACATCCTGATAACATTACGTACAGTGAAACAGGAACATCAAGGTCTCTGGAGATGATTTGTAGCTTGAGATTGTCCATGCTTGGCTACAATCTTCTGTCTGACCTCCTCAGACAATTCTCTGGCTGTCTTTCTTTCTCCTATGCTCATTGCGGTACACACAGTGACGAAAACAGGAGAATGAGTCCTTTTCTCTATTCAAACTGGTTGAATGAGTGATTTTTATATCGCAGGCACCTGCAACTTACCACAGGTGAGTTCAATTGCAAAGTGAAGGAGAATCACCTGCTTGAAATCTAATTATTTCTAACTACTTTTAAAAGGTGCCAATAATTTTGTCCGGGCCATTTAAGGATTTCTGTGTGGAATAAGCTAAGACTTAGTAGATTTTTCTGCTTTTTGTGTTTTATTAAACTGCAAACCAAAGAAATACATATGTGGATACCACAATATTTTTTAATTTCAACAATTTTCTGGAAGGAATGGTGCATTATTAGAAAAAACTGCAAGGGCGTCAATATTTTTGGCCACGACTGTATTAAAGGAGGACTGTACTGACCTTGAGAGTTATTTTTCCTTTTAGAAGTTGATTTTTAAATAATGGTTCTAATTCTGTTATTTTTCCATCGATGCGGGCCCATTAGCAACCTCAGTTTGTTTCTGATTTACACTCTGGGGTTAAGTGCCATTTCAGAACAGTATGATGTCGTTTATGTCCCTTGCTCAGCTCTTCCATTGTTGGTACAATGCATCCATGTTCCACTATAGAACTCTGTGCTTGAGAGAGACATAAAATGAGGGGTACTTGCCTGTAACCGTAGTTATTAGGAGTGGTATATGGTGCATATCCACCCTGGCAGTCTTCCTTTCTCCCCTTTCAATTTGCCGGACATCTTCAAGCTAAGCTCCTCACACCCACCTGAGTGGTATACCATGCATCTCAATTATGGAACTCACTCCCTCTGGACATCCAACTAGCTCCTACACACAATGCTTTTAAAAAAGCACTCCGCCAGCATCTCAGCTCCACCAACCAATGCTCCTGTTTCAAACCTCCTTAATCCTCTGGGTATCCTGCCTATCCCAAAGCTCTTACCTTTTCTCCACAATACTCCCCTTGCGGTACAGCCTATCCCAGCTCTCTCTCCTGACACTAGCCCCCTGCAGCCATCCCTCTCTCTCTTTGCAGCTCCTATCCTATACCCTACCTTTCCTTATCCTGACCTGCTATTATCCCTACTGTTCACAATCTTGCCATTCCCCTGCCCATTATCCCCCTGCACTTGTCAGTATTTGACCACATTTTTATCTATTTTTATTGTACTTTCAAAATCATATTTTCAAGACTACTACTGCAATATTCTTGCTACTGTATGTTTTTCATCATGCTATGACTGTAAATATCTCTATGATCCTACCAGGACCACCCTGTGTATGACCTGTAATGCTTAGCTTATTGTTAAATGTTTTTCAGAAAAACCCTGTTTACTACCTGTGCTGCTTAGCCTATTGTTTAATGTTTCACAACACCTCGTTTATGTATCTCGATGTAATCTACTGTTTGGTATACCTGCAATGTCTGCCCTGTAACCTCCCTGGTCATGCCTGAAAACAGTCATCTTTATGGCTAGCAGACCCACCTGGTAAACAAAAACTAAATAAAATAAATAAATACTCCTCGGCTCAACCCTGTGACTTCAGATCTTGCATGCTGGAAGCAGGGATCCTTGTGCCACTTGCCAGGGGAGGTTGGGTGGGTTGTGCGGATGTGCACTATATACTACTCCTAGAAAGTACAGTTACATAAAAACTTACCATAACAGTAGCTCTTTGAGGAGTGTCTCATGCACTAGATATGGAAATTACGAACTTCCCGTAATTATTGATCATCTTGGACAGTCTTCATCACTCATTCACACTAGTGGGATAGTGCCGGGGGCACTAGGACCTAGCGGGAGCTTAAAATTTTCATAAGGGTCGGCGCTGAGACAGGACCATGCATGTGTGGCACCGCGAGACCAGCTTGCGCCTGTGTAGGCTATCTCAGCATCGACCCTCCAACCGCCTCAGTACCTTTTTGACCGAGGAGGTGCAGCGTAAGTAATGAGAATAACTCATCCTGAGTTTCTGGGCCTGAGAGGGCCCAGATGACCTTTCCAAGAAAAGTCACAGAACAATGTCTTCACAGTCTGAATCACAGGACCATGAAGACAAGGAAAGAAAATGAGTGAACCCAGGGGATGGTGGGTGGGCGTGTGAATGAGGGATGGAGACTGTCCAAGAAGATCAATAATTACGGTAAGTACGTAATTTCCATATCTTCCTGGACTAAGTCTCCATCACTCATTCTCACTAGTGGGAGAGTACCGAGCTAAAACCAACAACCCTGAGTAGGGTGGTAGGAGATAGGGTTCACTCAGAAAGGATGGCCAAGGACTGTCCTGTTAATAAAAAGTGCTGTCTTGTAAAGAGCATCTAGAACACAGTGCTTACAAGATAAGCGCTCGAGTTGTAACTCACCACTTTGCAGATGACTGCAAAGGGCACAAAATGAAAGTCTGCCAGGAAGCCGCAACCACTCTAGGAGCGCGGCAAGAACCTGGCCTCACAATCTGGTCTAGGATCAAAATTAATAGTGTCAAAGACATGTACTAATGTAACATAAAGGGACCTCAAGAACTTAAAGAGTCGGAGGTAAAGTCTACTGGTTCAGGGTAGACCGGAAAGTGCAGATGGAAACCTCCAACTATCAAGTATGGCTGACCTGTGAACAACAGGTCCAGGAGCACTTGAACCCCTTACTTGGTGAGCAAAGGGGGTCCAGGTGGGGTTAGCCCATCAAGGAGAAAGGTCTCCACTTAGTCACTGGAACCTTCCTGATGGAAGGTCAAGCATGACTTAGAAGCCTCTTGTGGTGGTCTAGTAGAACCAGAGCCTACCCACTGCATATTCCAGAAAGGAACCATCCTGCCCCTGTGTGTACAACTGTAGTAGCAGTCTCTGAACCCAGGGAAGAAAGGAAAAGTGCACAGGAGGACATGTCCACTGTGGAAAAAAACATCCCAACAGAAAAAAAACTGGGGCTGGATTTCTAAGGCAAATAGAGGTAGATGTGCGTCGAGGAGGGACACACCAGGACCAAGTTAGGGCTAACCCATTCGTTGAAAGTGACAAAGCGGCAGTGACTCAATGCGGTGAGGCAGTACTCACTCTGGCCTCCCCGAAGGGAGTAGGAAAGGATTTGCTAAAAAACAAACATCACAACTCCGTCACTCACTTGGAGAGGATAGCTTCTTGAGCAACTGGCATGGAACCAGTGTGCAGAAACTGAAGGTGTGAATATTTGAGAAGCTACTTCAGAAAAAAAACCTACTTGACCTTCGGTCAAGAAGAAGTATATCGCCTGTTAAGTTAAAGCAAGCAAGGAAGTAGGAACCTAAGTTCCGACTCGGTGGAGAGTCGATTCTTTTGCTGCAAGGCTCTGCTCAAGAGAAGGAAGCCTGATAAAAAGAAAGGAGAATTAACAGACTGGGCAGTCGCCAAGGTCTAGGAAATGTCTCTGAATGAGAGAAATCTCACTTGGAGAAAGAGATGACCTATACGGCCGCTGGTTCGGACTCCCCCAGGGGAAGAAGAAGTCAAGTACTCTTTACCGTACTCTGAAGACGAGCGCCTCAGGGGCTGAGGCAGAACCTGACCAGATCCAAAGAGGGGGGTATCGAGTAATTTCGGCTAGGCCCTGCGCTGTGATAAAATTATTTTTTTTTTATAGTCTGAGCCTAACAAGGCTTTCAGGATGCTATTTCGCAAGGATTGTCTTGATACAAAATGACGAAGATATTCTCCATCTGAGTGCAGAAGGAGCCTGAGCGTCCATACTGAAATCATGACTGGACTAATAATCATAGCTGGAGAGATGTTAACCACCTGTGCCGAAGAAGCCACCAAAGCGGCAATATCACAAGGGGGCTATATACCCCATCAAAGGAGCGGAAGAGCCTGAGTGGCTCCCGACCATTAAATTAGAATGTTCCACAGAGTGTAACTGTCTTGATGACTGAAAAAGTCTAGACGCAGAAGTGTATGGTCCACAGATGCAGTCTGAAATACTACAGTGGAACCCACTACTGCGGAACTACTGAAAATATCTTCCATCACGGACTCTGATGATAAAGAGGACGTGCCCTTCAGTATATAAAATGAGTCATCCGCTGTATTACTGACCAGAAGGACAGGGAAAGACTCATCTAAATGCACTTCTACCCCAGAAGAACCTTTAAGGGAGGTCTAGGTCAGAGCCACTAGACTCCACCACAAGGAAGGATGTCGAGAAGATTGGTACCACGTAGGGAGCCGAGAAAGTGCTGAGCGGAATGAGAGATTCTGCTGGCAGAACAGTACAGCAGAGTGCCATCAGCAGAAAACCGCTGGATGACAAGATCCCACATAGACCGCCACTCACTAAGATGTGTGGAAAAAATAATCCGCAGAACAGGACTTCATTCTGCAGAAAACATCCTGCCACAAGTTCTGTGGAGAAGAAGTCCGAAAAGGAAAAATGTGTCACTAATTCTGCCAGACAGCACCCACTAGCACCAGCATCACTCATGGCACACGAGGGCACCAAGCAGTATCTATGCCAACCTGGGCGATACCCAAGGGCACCAGCGGCAGTATCCACAGGCACCCCCATCACCCATGCAGCAATGGCACCTGAGGGCACCCTCGACACCCATGGTACCCATGGCAAGAATGGCACCTGAGGGCACCAGTGGCACCCCAGCGCCACCCGTAGAACCCATGGGTGCCCACTGCGGCACCCGCAGGTGCCCAGCACCACCCGTGGTGGCTTGGCACCACCCATGCGTGCTCGGCGCCATCCACGGGTGCTTGGCACCACCTAGAGACCCGCAACATCACTAGTGGCGCCGACAACCAAAGGCAGCAACAACAGCACCCACAGCGCTGCACAGAGCGATGGCGCCGACCAAGGCACGGTGCTGACCAAGGCGCCGAAGGAAAATGCTAATGGAAATCCTGAGGAGAACGAAAAAGGTGGTGCCCGTGCCGGCTCCTGCATGTAAAAGGGAGAGGGGGGTAGGCATGAGGGGTCAACACAATGGTGAAGGCACCAAGAGGGCACCGCACTCATCCAGATCCAATTGACCCGGCTGTGGTCCAATGGCTCCGAGACCCGGAGAAAATGCCAGGCCCTGGATTTCTGGAGCAGAAGTCAGGCAGTTTTGTGTTGAGTGGGGGATGCAGAAAGGTCCAGGTCTGGAGTTCCCCACTCTGCAAATAGTGACTGAACTACGGTTGAGTCGAGAGACCACCCGAAAGGATCTGTCTCTGTTCTGCTGAGGTGGTCTGCCAGTTAGTTCTGCACTCCTGGCAGGTAGACTGGTTGAATTAGAGCTGTGTGTTCTGGGCACCATTCCCACACTCTCATTGCTTCCCTGCATAAAGGGTAAGAGTGGACACCGCCCTGCTTGTTGATGTAATACATCACTGCTTTGCTGTCCATTTGAAGGAGAATATTCTTGTGACAGAGAATTTCCTTCAAGGCCTGGACTGCATAAAGGACGGCTCTCGTTTCTAGGACATTTATGTAAACCTGGGACTTGTCCTGAGTCCACGTACCTTGGGTGTGGAGATCCTGACAGTGAGCTCCCCACCCCATTAGGGACACGTCCGTGGTAATGGAAATCTGATGATTCAGGGGAGAAAAGGGATACCCTTCCAGAAGGTTGTCCTCTTTCGACCACCAGGTGAGTGACTTCTTCAGAGGTTCTGTCACCTTGATGAGAAAGGACTGAGGGTGAGTGGTTGGGGACCACTGAGTACTTAGCATCCACTGGGAGGTTCTCATGTGGAGGCGTGCTAGGGGTACAGTGAACACCGAGGATGCCATGAGACCCAGCATCCATTGCATCAAGATAGCTCGAACCAAGCTGTTTTCTCCGACGTATCGGGCCATCTGTCGGATGTCGGACCTTCTGTCCTCTGGAGAAAAAGCTTTCGCACAGGAGGTGTCCAGAAGAGTTCCACAAAAAAGGAGCTTCTGGGAGGCCAGCAACTGCGATTTCTTGAGATTTAGCAGGACTCCCATGGACATGAGAAAGTCCGAGGCAGTGGCTACGGCATCGAGAGTTCCTTGTCTGGAAGGGCTTGCTAGAAGCCAGTCATCCAGATATGGGAACACTTGTATTCCGATGCTTCTGAGATGAACTGCGAGAACTGCACAACACTTTGTAAAGACTCGTGGTGCCGAGGATAGCCCAAAGGGCAGGACGCAGAACTGATAATGCTGGCCCAGTGCTACAAACCGTAGGTATTTGTGATGCTTTGGGTGTATAGGAATATGTTGGTAAGCGTCCTGCATGTCCAGGAAGCTGTGCCAATCGTGTTGATGAAGCAGGGGTAACAAGGTCCCGAGCGATGTCATCTTGAACTTTTCCTTGAAAATAAACTTGTTTAGCTTTCTGAGGTCCAGAATGGGGCGCATGCCACCGGTGTTCTTCGGGACCAGGAAGTAATGGGAGTAGAAACCTGTGTTTCGTTGATCCAGCGGAACTATTTCTACTGCCCTGTTGTCTAGAAGGCCTTGCATCTCTGAGGCAAGAAGGTCTGACTGTATTGTTGACAGCTTGGGCTGTCGTTTGTGGGGACAGTCCGGAGGGGTTTCCGAAAGGTTGAGGGAGTACCCCTTGCGGATTATCCAGAGGACCCATCTGTCCGATATTATAGACTTCCACTGGCTGTAGAACTGAGTCAGACGTCCTCCCACTGCTGAGGAAGAGTCCTCCTCTGGCAGTTGAGGTGGGACCTGGGCCAGAAACTCAGAAGGCGGCACTGGGCGCTTTGGGCCCTCGTGCCTTCTGTTGAGTTTTCTTTTGAAGCTGTGGGACTTGGTTATTGTTAAAACCTCCCCTGCCCTTGCCCCGAAAGGACTGGCCGGTTGTAAATTGGCACTTGTTTACACCCCAGGAAGGGGTGGGAGGCGGGTTGAGCGTTTAATGGCTGACCTAGTCTTCTGTGTGGCCTCCAGTGCTTGCACTTGGGGTCAAACAGATACATGCAAATCAAAGAGTAGCATGCATGACCTGTTGTTGGGCATCATTATTGAAGCCAAGTGCACATAGCCAGAGCGACAGCGGGTACAAATGCCTGCCGCCGCCACTCGGGAAGCACTATTGAAAGCGTCCATAGCTGCTTTAACCTGTTGGTTGTTGGACTCGATACACCTGGTTATGGTCTGAAGTAGCTCTGAACTAGCGTCAGACTCAGGCACAGCTTCCACCATTTGTTTGAGCGAATGCCAAAGAACATACTCACATTGAGAGAAATAGCCCTGGTAGCTGGCAATACACATACCCAGGGTAGAGGCAGCAAAGACCGTCTTACCGAAGGTGTCTATTTTGTGAGATTCTTTGTTTATAAGTCAGGCTGTAGAAGCCTGAGGAAGAATGACCTTATTCTCTGTCAGCACTACAATAGGGTCCGCAAAGGCCTGGGAGGCCAAAATGGGACGATCCTTGGGAGCAGCATACTTTCTGTCTATGGACTTAGCCACAGAAGGAATGAGAGCGGGATTATTCCACACCATCTGAGAGAGAGTCTCAAAAGATGGTTTTACCGGGGGAGTTAAATCCATAGGGATCTCCAGGACATGAAGATATTGAAGTCTTAAGAGCTTCCCAGGATCGATATCAGTAGTCTGGAGAGAAAGAGTAGTGTTTAATTTTTTCATCAGAGACTTAAATGACAGGTCTTCAACCACAGGCTCTGTGGCAGGACTGATTCCTGCCCCATCAACATCATCACCCAGTCGAAGATCTGGGTCAGGCTCAATATCATCTCCTGACAGTCCAGGAGGGACTGTATGGACAGGAAAGGAGTGAAAATCAGTATGAAATGTAGAGGAGAAAGGATGCGGAGTCAAGAACCCTGAAGGCTGGACAGGCGCCGCACCAAGCCTCGGCGCCAAGAAGAACACGGCGCGAAGGCAGGGAGATAGCTCCAGTCGCCAGCAATCCAGTACATGGCGTGACAGGGCCCGCGACACCGACAGGCGCATTGATGCAGAAGGGCAGGCGCCAGCAAGCCAGAGGTGCTGGCCGGTGCAAGAGACGCAGCAGTGCTGAGGATGGCGCGAAACCCGCCGATGCGAGAGAGCTCCAGATGGTGCCAAAAAAGCAATCAAGGTCCGAAGACTTGATTTGAAGAAAGAAGGAAGAATACCAGGAGATAAAGGCATCGGTGTGGCCCCTGCACCGCAGCTATGTGGAGGGACACCCAGCCTGGTCGGCAGCACCGAAGATAGCGCCGATGTGTGACTAGGAAGTTCCAATCACAGATGGGTACTGGCGGAGGTCAGGACCCGTGGGCACTTTTTTTTTTTAAAAGGATAAGGGCGGGAGCGACGCAACATCGGCGCCGCCCTCGAGCGGCAGTACTACGTGGTGCTCGAGGATTAGCCGTTAAGCTGTGTCGACTCCGCCTGACTACCAGTTCTGAGTCGCCGGAGAGGTAAGAGGAAGGGATGGAGGGTGGGACAAGAGAGTCCAAGGGACAGAAAAAGGAAGGAAGAACTGAACCAAAAGGAGAAATAACGACTGAGAGGACAGCAGAGGAGAGATGAGACTAAGGGGATTGGGTAGGTTCCCCAATCTCTGGAAGCGGAAGAAGGGAGGGAAGGGAGGGAGAAAATTTAGGAGAGAGTGAGAGGTAACAAGGATCCAGGACCCTTGCCTGTCACCAGACTGTATAGGAACTGCAAGGAGTAGCAAAGCTTTCTTGCCAGAATTCAAGGCACAGAATATGTGGCAATACCCCAAAAGCAGAGTCGGCTATACTGGAAGAGCGACAGGGGTACAGGGATTAGAACTCTCTCTGCTTGAGTTTGGTGAAAAAGGGGTTCCCTTTCTTTTTTGAAACAGTTGGATGACAGGAGTAGGGCAACCAACAACTTCCACCCTGATAGGGTGGAGATATGCAATGAGAAGGAATGCCACTCGATCTGTGCCCTTTAAAGGGAAGAAATTACATCCCCCGTGTGTCCTACTTTACCTGCTCCAAGGAGGAGGCACAGAGGAGGGGACCAAGACTGAGGCCCCAGAGGGCGGTGGGGCGGGATTGTGATGAATGGTGAAGATACACAGAAAGATCATAATTACGGTAAATCGTAATTTCTATATCTTATCTGTGTCAATCTTCACCATTCACCTGAATAAATGATACCAAGCCCCCAAAGGGGTTGACTAGTTACCCTAAGGGACAGTGTCCCTTAGCCTCAGTGGGTGACACACTAAGGAAACCTTCTGGGCCTGGGGAGGCCGAGTGGGGAAGGCGAGGCAGGGTCCCCGGGCGAAGGAAGTTGCCCGACAAATGCCGTCACCGCCATATGGGGAAAACAGATAGGATTCCCTGGTGGACGGAACAAATCACCCTGGCCGGGCCAAGGGTGACAACCGGGAAAAGCGACCACGCCGATCTTCTGGTGCAGATAGCTGTCCCTACCACTCTGGTAGCTACCTCGTTGGCGTCATAAGGCGCCCTTGCTTCAATTGCCTTGCTAGCTCAGGCCACGTGCAGAAGGCGATGGCTTGTCTGGTCTGCTCGAGTCCAGGCAAAGCAGCCTAAGACTGACGCAGCTGACCACAGAACCTGTTGTTAGGCTGCATAGTGGGCCTGATGGCGGAGATGGAAGGAAGCAACCCGTGCCGGTAGAGGTCCTCCTCCTCCAGAAATCAAAATCCGAAGGAGTCCTAATCTGGGGGCGGTCACGGTGGAGGCGAGACCCGTCGGGAGTGTCAGGTGCGTCAATCCGCACTGCGGATGAGGCATGGAGCCTGGAGACTCCGGGTGTAATACCTCTGGCTGAGGTCCCTAGGGCAGGAATTCCAGAAGGGCCTCTGCCAAGCATGGATGACTCCTGAGGGAGCAGGCCAGGGGCACCACAAGGGTGGCCGCCTCAAATCACCCTAGAAAGCGTGCGCCGCATGCTCTGGATTGCTCGCGGATGGGGGGAAAAGGTGAAGGTCCTCCAACATCCTCGCGAGGAAACGCTGATACTCCGTGAGATCAGTGGCAGGAGAGATGTGGACAGATGGTTCCTCACCCCCAGAAGAGGGGGATGAGTAGCTGGAGGTCACCATATGCTCCGAGGGTGGCTGCTCGGGGGGAGGTTGAAAAACCTGACTGTCCAAGGCCCTAATGTAAGCAGGGAACCGAGAAGCCACCACTCTGAACTGCTCCCAGGTGAGAGGCCAGGTAGGACCAAGAATGCCCGGGAGCGCTGGAGAATGCGGCAGAGGGGTAGGGGCAGAGCCGAGGGAAGGAATCGGCTGACCTCTGCCAGGGCTGGAGGCGGACCATGGACACCGGGAAGGTGTCCTGGAAGACTCCAGTCGACAGCTGTACAACCGTTGGTACTGCCTAGGCTCGCCAGAAGAATCCCAGTGAGGCGGCCGGGGCCGTATAGGTCAGAGGATGGTCCCCTGCCTCAAAGAATAGGACCCTCTCAAGGGAACCGGAAGGGAAGAGGCGGAAGTCCGCACCGGCAGTCCAGGCAGGTGGACCCAGAGAAGGCCGGCGGGCCGACCCCACCCCTCGACCCCTCAGAGTCCGAGAAGGTCCTGGTCCTTGGAAGGTGTCAGCCTGGTAGCTGGCAGCTCGGGATGCCCCGGCCGGAAATCCAGGCGCAGCACCCTCCCAACCCGTGAAGCTTCCTGATGGGCACCAAAGTTGGGCGATCGAGACACACCACGGGAAGAGTACCTCGCTGAAGGTCAAGGAACCCCCCCAGACCAGGTTGCATGGCTATGGTGGCACGCACCACAGTCTGCTGGTCAGTGCCACTGACCCCGATCTGGAGGGGAACGCAACGCTCCTCAGCAGGGGGCTGACTCCGACTCGTTGAAGAGACCACTGGCTCACTCTCCTGTGCAGGCAACCCGAAGGTGTGACTGCCGTCCGACTCTGAAGCTGGACTCCGACTCTGAGGCGGTGGAATCCGAGGCCCTAAGCCAGACAGTAGGAGGTGAGAAACGCAAACTTCGCGAGGGCCAAATCGTGGCAGTGGTCAAAAGCCGCCCCGCGCCTCCACGGCCCGCGGGTGGAGCTGGCAGAAGGCGGCAGGGCAGCAGACCAAGGTCGGAGACAGGGCCAGCAGCGGGCGTTGTCAACCCACGGCGCCTGGGCGTGCCAGGAACAGAGAGCGGCGCCGTGTAGCCCCTAACAGCGGCCCCGGATCGCTCACCAGGCCCACCAGTGCCGCGGCGCTTCGAGAGCCAAGGTGGCGTCAGCCCCGAAATGGACCCGGCGCGACAGCGGCACGCCCAACCCCCGCCGACCAGCAACTCAAGGCACCTGTGGCGCCATGCTCACCTCGGCGCCGAGGTGAGACACAACAAAAGCGGACGCTGGATCCAGGGTTGCGGCATCACGAAAGCAGAGCCGGCTACAAGCGGCGCCGACAGGGCCCACAGGCGCCAAGAGATGAGTCGGCCGCCGCCAAGACCTCGGCACTGCGACGGCGCGCCCGAAGGCCCGACGACACCGACCGACAGCGTCGGGGCGTCGCCGACCAGGCACTCCGGACCACGGGAGCGACACGGGGCCTTCACCCCAGGGTGATTGCCATGGCGGCTGCCCCGCCCACTCCCGGGGAGGCAGGACGGGCCTAGGAGAAATATGGGGCCGCACGGGCACCGACGCATGAGGGGCGCCCGCCTTAGAAATTTCTTGCCCTCCACGGCATGACCTACAGAAAAACAACACCAAAAAGACTCGGCGTCGTTAAATGTTAATAAAGGAAAGATCTTACGGCGGCGTCGGGTGGGCAGTACCCAGAACTAGTAGACCGCGGACTGGCGACGTAAAATATCGCAGGCTTAAGGCCCAAAACTGTGAAAACTCCCTCAGGCTTCCCACAGGGTGACCTCGACGGCGGGAGACGAAGAACTGGTAGTCAGGCGGAGTCGACACAGCTTAACGGCTAATCCTTGAGTGCCACGTAGTACGTCGGCCTCGAGAGCGGCGCCGATGCTGCGTTGGCTCCGCCTATCCTTTAAAAAAAAAAAAAAGGCTCCCGCGGGGTCCTGACCTCCGGCCAGTACCCATCTGTGATGAATGGTGAAGACTGACACAGATAAGATCCTGTTGTAGGCTGCATAGTGGGCCTGGTGAGCAGAAATAGAAAGGAGCAACCATGCCAAGTAGAAGGTCCTCCTCCCCCAAAAATCAAAATCCGAGGATTCTTGATCTGGGGGCCGGTTAAGGTGGAGGGCTAAAAGCCCATCAGGAGTGTCCAGATGCGTCAAGCCAGACTGCGGATGAGGCATGGAACCTGGAGACTCCGGGGGAGCGCAATACCTTTGGCTGAGGTCCCTTGGGGCAGGAACTCGAGGAAAGGGCCTCTGCCAGAAGCACAGGATGCCTCCCAAAGGGAGCAGGCCAGGGCGGCTTTCCTGAGGGTGGCCTCACCAAAATCGCCTAGAAGGCGTGCGCTGCATACTCAGGATTGCTGACAGTGGGGGTGAAAGGTGCAAGTCCTCCAACATCCTCCACGAAAACACTGATACTCCAGAGATCAGCAGCAGATGATGTGGACAGAAGGTTCCTCTCCCCAGAAGAGAGGGATGAGGGAGCTGGAGGTCACCATATGTTCGGGTGGCTGCAGGGGAGGTTGAAAAACCTGGCTGTCCATTGCCCTAACAGTAAGCAGGGAACGGGCAGCCACTCCTGAACTGCTCCCAGGTGAGAGGGTCGCTAGGGACCAAGAATGCCTGGGGCGCAGGAGAAAATGTGGCAGAGGGACAGGGGCAGAGCCGAGAAAAGAAGTCGGCTGACCTCCGCCAGGGCTAGGGAGCGGACCGTGAGCACCCGAGGAGGATGCCCCGGAAGACTCCACAGCCGACAGCTGTACAACCACGTTGGTACTGCCTTGGCTGCGCCCAGAAGAATCCCCCCAGTGAGGCGACCGCGGCTGTAAAGGTCCAGAAGGACGGTCCCCTGCCTCAAAAGAACGGGACTCCCTCAAGGAACCCGGGCGGGGAAGGTGAAATCCCCACTAGGCTCCGTCCAGGGCCGGGTGGGCCCCAGAAAAGGGCCGACGCGCCGACCCCACACCCCTCAACCCCTCAGAGTCCGAGAGAGTCCTCCTCCTCGAGAGGGCCAGCCTAGGTAGCTGGCATCTCTGGGCAGCCCCCGAAGGGGAGACCCAGGGAACAGTACCCTCCTAACCTGTAGGCTTCTCGATGGGCCCCAGTGTTGGGCGATCAAGACACACCACTGGAGGGGGTACCACCACCGAGGGGTCGATGAAACCCCCAAGACCAGGTTGCAGAGCTATGGTGGCTCGCACCACTGTCTGCTGGTCAGCACCACTGACCCCAGTCTCGGGAGCCACCTGACTCTCCTCAGTAGGGGGCTGGCTCTGACTCGTCGATGAGACCACAGTGCTGCCCTCCTCCACAGCCAACCCCGAGCGGTGTGACTGCTCGTCCGACTCGAAGCTCGACTCCGACTCCGAAGAGGTAGAGTCTGAAGCTCTGAGCCAAACCGTAGGAGGGCAGGCAGAACCAACCTTGCCACCGGGCCCGGCAGCCAGAGTTGTGGCCGAGTCGGCGCCCATGCCCTCCACAACCCCGGAAGCGGGACCCGCAGGAGGCACCGGGGCAACTCGAGCCAAAGGTCCAGAGCCAGGGCCAGATGCAGTGCTGTCGAATCCATCAGTACCGGGCGGTGACAGGGGCGGGCTGACAGCAGCCCAGCAGCAACCTCGGCGCGACACGCCCAGCCTGGCGCCTTGGCGCACTGAGGGACTAGCGCCCGGCGGCTGCCCGAAGGCAGACCGGCGCCCGAACAACGGACCGGCCTCAGTGCACTGGAGGCGCTGAGGCGTGGGCGGCACCGACAGATGAGTCGAAGGCCTATGGCAACAAGGCGAGACATAGCAAGGAGGATGCTGGATCCGTCCCACAACATGACGAGCATCGCGCCGCGAATGGCATCGACTGAGCCCACGGCGCCCGAGTGGCGAGTCGGCGCCTACAGGGCCACGGCACCGTGAATGCCGCCGCAGGCTCTGACGGGCGCCACCGGATTGCATCAAGGACGGCGCCGACCCGGCCTTCCGAGCCGTGGAGCCGGCTAATCGGGGAGCCTTCACCCGAAGGCGACTGCGTGCGGCGCTCCCGCCCGCTCCGGGAGAGGCGGGATGGGCCTCCTGAACATGGGGAGGGCCTCGGCGATGACCAGGCTACAAGTGGCCGAGGCTCCCTCCTCCTCGGTCCGCATAGAACCGGGAAGGGACCCGGAGGAAGGGCCGAGAGAGCGTGGCTTGGCCCGACGAGTGCGAACCCTACCCCCGAAAGTCAGTGGAGCTCGCCCCACTTTCAAAGCGCACTGTTCGAGGACCCGGCAGTCCATGGAGAAGCAGGCGTCGCACGAGTCCATGTCGTGAAGCAGGCCAAGACACGCAAAACACCGGTCGTGGAAGTCGGTGATTTGAGAATTTTCATCGATGGCACCTAACGCATGGGGCCAACCCATCTTCAAGACTTTTGCCCTCCGAAACAGACATGACCTACGGAAAACACAAAAACAGACTCGGCGTCGCAGAATTCAAATAAAAAGGAAAGATCTTACCGGCGACGCAAGGTGAGGCCAGAATACAGAACCGACAGGCAACCCGACGGACTGAAAATGCCGATCTCGAAAGCTGAAGGCCTAAAATTCTTGACAGAAGCTTCCACGGCGACCTCGGCGGGGGAGACGAAGAACTGTAGGCAGGGGTTCACACAGCCTAACGGCCAACCTCGACGCGCAGTACGTCGGATTTGAGGGCGGCGTCAGATGGTGTGTCGGCCCGCCTACCCTTTTTAAAAAAATAAAAAGCTTCTGCAGGGTCCTGATCTCCGGCCAGTACCCATCTGTGATAAATGGTGAAGACTGACACAGATAAGATCTTACCGTAACAGTAGATCTTCGAGAGAGGCTCTTGCAGTAGGTAATTACAAACAGGACTGAAGCTGGCAGGCGTCAGAACCCCATGGAAACATTTCTAGCTAGCAGTCTCGCGCCTGCCTTCCAGTTCTTTCCCGCCAAAGGCATAAAAGGCGAGACGAGAGAGAAAAAACAGGTTACTCACCTGTAACAGTTGTTCTAGGAGTGGTATATGTTGTTCATCCAAACTGTCTGGCATGTCCTTCCCCCTTTAAATCTTGCCGGAAATCTTCAAGCTGGCTCCTCCCACCCACCCGGGTGGTAAATACCTCGGCTCCGCCCCATGACGTCAGATCTTAGCCTGCTGGAAGTAAGGTTGAGCGCCTAAAGCCGGGGAGGTCAGGTGGGTGCAGTGGATGAACAACATATATCACTCCTGGAACTACTGTTACAGGTGATAACCTGTTTTAGGAGAGTGGATATGTTGTTCATCCACACTGTCTGGCAGACTCCTAGCAGTTCTCCGGGAGGAGGGAGGCAAGGCGCACACCCCCTACTCAGGAAACAGAGATTGGAGAACCGAGGCCCCAAAACCAGCATCTCGGCGTGACTCAAGGTCGATGTGGTAGTGGGAGATAAAGGTGTTTGCTGACTTCTATGTAGCAGCCCGACAGATTTCCTGGATAGGGATGTCACTGGAAGCAGCCACCGATGCAGCAGTATGGCGGGTAGAATGAGCTCTTAACCCTCTGGGAGGCTCCTTGCCCGCCAACTCATAACACAGACCTATGCATGATGTGATCCATCTTGCAACAGTCCGTTTGGCTGCAGGTCTGCCAGAAGCGGCTTCAGGGTAGGTGACAAAGAGCTGGTGAACTTCTCCCCGAATTTCCGCCGTCCTTTCCTTGTAGTAGGAGAGAGCACGTCTGAGGTCCAGGGTATGGAGCCTGTACTCTGTGTCCGAGGTATAATTAGGGTAATATACTGGCAGAGTCAGCACCTGGTTAAGGTGAAACTGTGACACCACCTTCGGAAGGAATTTCGGGTGGGGTCATTGGACAACTTTGTCCCTGTGAAAGACCAGAAAAGGGGAGTCCACCGAGATCGCCTGGAGCTCCCCTGTCCTTCTGGCTGATGTGATAGCCACCGAGAAGGCCGTCTTCCACGACAAGTGTGAGAGCTCACACTTGTGCATGGGTTCGAATGGCTTGCCCATGAGCTTGCCAAAACCAGCAAAAGATCCCATGGAGGTGGAGGTTCATACACATGTGATCCAGGCCTCTGAAAAAGTGCCCGACCACTGTCTCCTGTGCCAATGTCGACTGACTGGCCCGCGCTCGGTAAGCGGAAATGGCTGCCAGGTTCACCATAAGGGTCGATGACCGTAGACCCCCTTTGGAGAGAGACCAAACGTAGTCTAAAATGTTAGCCACAGAGCAGGATAAGGGGTCCAGACTCTTACCCTGACACCAAATGAGCCAAGGAGGAAGGTCCTTCTTCCAGGCCTGTCACTGACAGCTCATCGTCAGGGTGTGAGTGAAGGCCAGTGGTATCGGAGTCCGAAGAATTATATCCCGTCCACGACCCCTTCAATACGCCTAGGGCGATCAGGAACGACGGTGATGGATAGCCGATGGGGCAAGCCCGTATCCGTCCGATCCTCTTTCGAGGGAACCCCTCCCTGAGGCTGCTTGGGTGGTGGTTCTACCAAAATTGGTGGGGAGAGCGGAACAGGCCGAGCCGGAATATGTGCCGGTCCCACTGGAGGGAGAACCGGAGTCCCTCGGTCCTGGAGGGAGTGTTGTCGCTGAAGAGCTGGGGAAGTAATGGCCGGTGCCGCCGGAGTAGACGGCTTTTGATCGGTCAAAAGTAGCTGCTGCCACATGAGGTCCTCATAACACTGACAGAGATTCCGTCTAAGTCTCTCTTTGTCCGAGGAGGATGAGGAACGGCGGTGGCACCTCTTCCAGGAGTGTTTATGACCCTTTTTCGGCTTTTAGGTTTCTGGTGGAGTGGCCTCTGACTTGACCCAGTAGGGTCTTGTTGTACTTGTTGTAACAGAAAGTGATACAGTGAACCAACCATTTAGACAGGCATTGCTTAGAAACAGCATTGCCTTCTCTTTTAATTTTTCTGTGGGGTCCTGACGCCTGCCGGCTTCAGTCCTATTTGTAATTACCTACTGCAAGAGCCCTCTCGAAGTAAGATCTGCCAGTATGCCTGAACACAGAGGCAGTCGCCAGGCTCTCAGCTGAAGGGTGCTCTATGAACCCCTCAAGAGACCCCATGGGCACTGCATACTTGCGGGCCATGTGGGCAAATTGAGCTGGGCAAGAGGTAGGGCGCTGCCAGAGTTCTAAGGCCAGGCCAACAATAGCCTCAGCCACAGTAAAGGCCTCCGTTGGGGTATCCCCTCTCTTAAGGATGTCCGTAAGAGGGTACTCTGCCTTTTTCTGGATTGGCTCCAGGGGCATCCCGGTGGACTCAGAGATGAAGCGAAGAATGCCCTCAAAAGACGAGGGACATTTCTCCGTCTCTGAGCCAACGGCTGATTCGTCACCCCCAGGATGGGAATGCAGGCCGGTGACGTCCGAATCTGAGGAATCCGGATATAATGGCCAACCACCCAAGTCACCTTCGACTCACCAAGGGCAGTCTGGGGTGACTGTGACTGACAAACGCCAGAGAAGCCTGGTGTCCAGCCTATCTTCCTTGGGCGGAGGTTCCACCATGATCGGTGGAGAGACCGTTTTAGGCCGAACTGGCGGTTTTACCGGCTCCACGGGCTGGGGATCCGACTTAATCGGCTCTGAAGGAGTCTACTTCGGCCTAGGACGAGAAAGCAAAGTAATGGCCAGTGTGGAAGCAGGAGTTGGCTTGTGCCCGTCAAAATCATCTGTTGCCACATGGGGTCCTCGTAGTGCGGAGTTTCAGCTGAGCTTCTCCTCCCGAGAACTGATAGGAAAAGACCAATGGCATCGCCTCTTCTTAGAGCGTTTATGGCTCTTCCTCGGCCTTTCAGTTGAGGGGGTCCAAGACCTCGATTGAGATCAGACAGACCAACTCGGTAGCTCAGGAGACATTGGCGGGACCGGTGATTTCCCGGGGTCGGGGGACCACTTCCTCGATGGGAGTCCCAGCAGGCTGGGTCTCCTCATCTGGGAAAAACAAATTAGGAGTTTGATCGAGGGAACCATCGACCGGAGTCGGCGATGAAGGATCGATGATCTCTACATCATTGATCAACAGTTTGGTCAACTGACCAGACGGCAAAGCTGAAAAGCCAGCAGCCGAAGAAGCAATCTCAACCGAGGTTGAGACCGCATGTTCCTGGGACCGAGATCTCTCCCACTCCCAAGAGCGTCTCTGTCAAGACGAAGATGTTCCCAGATCCTTCTCCCGCTTATGGGATTTAGAGGAGTGGGTGCCCACAGGAGCATCTCCCTTGGTTAGGAGAGACTGGCACAACTCTCGGAAGGAACCAGAGAAGGTGGAGCCCAGGCTGAACGGAACGAAGAAGCTCTGAGTGGTTTCTGCAGCCCGGGCCGTTTCCTCCTCGAAGACTTGCATGTGCTCCAATTGCTCGGCAGATCCCGCAGCCTCGGAAACCGCCCACCGAGCCTCCTTGGATTTCACCGGAGGGTTCCGTTTCTCCAGCCTCCCCTAACTTCAGGCGTGCAAGATAGTCATAGAGGAAGTTAGGATGAAAAGCGAGACACATATCGCATTTTGAGGTGTCATGGGCGACACCAAGGTAATAAACACAGACAGTGAGGGGATCAGTGTGCGACATCTTCTGGCCGCAAGGGCACCGATGGAACCCGGGGGAAGACTCATCTTCCATAATCGAAGAATTAAACTCACGGTCGCTAACGCGAACGAGACGGATTTTTGGAATAACCGAAGGTTTTAGAGCCAGGGCCTACAAAATGCGTGAGCACACGGGAGGCAACCTGAATCTTCCAGTGGAAAGGAAGATCGGGTGTCATGGGGTGGAGCTGAGGTGTATACCACCCTGGTGGGTGGGAGGAGCCAGCTTGAAGACTTCCGGGTTGATCTTAAAGTGGAAGTGGACATGCCAAAGAGTGTGGATGAACAACATATCCACGGTCCTAGGACCTGTGTTCCGCTCTGCCCAGGGAACTACTTCCAATGCCCTGTTTTTGAGAGGCCCAGTATTTCTGAAGTGAGAAGGTCTGACTGAACAGTTGACAAATTGTGCTGTCGCTTGATTGGAAGGTCTGGGGAATCTCTGCAAAGTTGAGAGCGTACCCTTCTTGAACAATCCAGAGGACCCACTTGTCTATTGTGATGGACTTCCATTAGTTGTAAAACTGAGTCAGATGACCTCCCACTGCCATGGAAAAGTCCACCTCGGGCAGCTGAGGTGAGACTGGGGCCAGACTTTCAGAGGGTGGCACTGGGCGATTTTGGCCCTTGTGCCTTCTGCTGTGTTTTCTTTTGCGGCTGAGGAGACTGGTGCTTGTTTGGGGCTCCTTGGCCTCTTCCTCAAAAGGGCTGCCTGTTACGAAAAAATTGACAGTTCCTGCCTCTCTGAGGAGCTGAAGGAGCTGGCCTGGCTTTTTTAATGGCAGTCCTGGTTTTCTGAGAGGCCTCCAGGACTTGTTCTACCTGTTGGCCAAACAGATATGTACCATCAAAGGGGACATTCATTACGTGCTGTTGAGCATCAGAGGGAAACCCCGATGTCCTAAGTGAGGAATGTCTTCTAATACAGATTCCAGCAGCGGCCACCCTGGATAACGCGTCATATGCATCCATGGAAGCTTTCAGCTGATGGCTATTACACTATATTCCTAGGGCTATGTGGAGGCAATCTCCACCGGCTGCAGCTGGTGCAAAATGCAGTGGCGAGGCTTTTGACGGGTGTATGAAGGTGTGACCATATCATGCCTGTCCTCTGTGAACTGCAATGGCTGCCAGTTAGGAGGAGGATTGTCTTCAAGGTTGGTTTGCTGACCTATAAGGCCCTACATGAAAGGGGACCAGTCTACCTGCAAGATCTCCTCGTTCCTCATCATTCGTCCTGAGCTCTCCATTCTGCCGAGGGTTGCCTCCTTAGGGTTCCCAGGGTTAGGCTGCGTCATTCGGGTGACCGTGCTTTTTCTGTTGCCACGCCTACCTGTGGAACTCACTGCCTAACCATCTTCAGGAGGCACCCTCAATGGAAACCTTAAAAAAGGGTTTAAAGACCTTTTTATCTAACCAGGCTTTTAGTGATGCATTTTACAGTATAATGATAGACAGATTTTAAGTCTGTAGCCGTTAGCTCCATCTGGATCTGGTTTATGGTTTCTGTGTGTTTTAAATTGGTATGTGAAGCGCTCCAAGTCTACGAAAGGGGCACTCTAGAAATGAAGTACTGTATCTATCTATCTAGCCATTGCTCTATATATCTATTCATTCTCCGGGTAACCGCCTGTAAAATCTCAAATTCAGAGTCAGACTCTAGGAGGCTTCCACTAGAGATTTAAGGGAAGTCCAAAGGGCATATTCGTATTGGGAGAAGTGCCCTTGATAGCTGGCAATACGCATACCCAGAATTACGGCTGCAAAAGCCCTTTTCTCATGGTATCTATCTTAGAAGATCCTTATCGATAGGATGTGCTGATACTTCCTGGGGAAGAACAGCTTTGTCTTTCTCAGCAAGGACAACCAGCGCATCCGCGATGGGTTGCAAAGCTAAAATGGGTTTCTCCTTGGGAGGGACATATTTCCTATCTACGGACTTGCAGACAGAAGGAATAAGGGCAGACCTGGCCCACGCAGCTTCAGACAAAATCTCGAAGGGGGAAGAAACAGGTGGCGTAAGGTTCACTGGAATTTTCAGAACATAAAGTCACTCCAGGTGCAAAAACTTTCCTGGTCGTACAGAACACGTCTGAAGAGCCAGGGTTGCCCACATTTTCCTAAGTAAAGACTGGAACATGAGGTAATCCACTAGATGTTCAGCTGGGAGTGAGGGCTTATTGTCCAAGCTGTAGAACGAGTCTTCACCTTCTTCAGAAATTGTAAAATCAGGATCAGACTCATCCTGCTCCATGTCCCCTTTAGAAGGAGTGGGGGCGGGACCCCAATAGGCTGTGGTCTCATCTGGGTAGTGGAAAAAAATGAAAATTATGTACCTACCGTAATTATGATCTTTCTGTGTATCTTCACCATTCATCACAGATGGGTATCTGGCTGGAGGTCAGGACCCCTCGGGAGCTTTTTCGTTTTTTTTTTAAAAGGTAGGGGCGCTGACACACCCATCGGCACTGGCCTCCTCGAGGCCGGATGACTGTGTGGCACCTGCTGGGTTGGCTGCTAGGCTGTGTCGATTCTGCCTGCCTGCCAGTTCTGAGTCGCCGGAGAGGTAAGAGGAAGGGAGTGGAGGGTGGGACAAGAGAGTCCAAGGGACAGAAAAAGGAAAAGATGTATGAACTAAAAGGAGAAGTAACGACTGAGAGGACAGAAAAGAAAGAGGTTAGAAACTAAAGGGGATTCGGAGGGGCCCCAATCTCTGGAAGCGGAAGAAGGGGGGTAGGGTGGGTAAAGAATTTAGGAGAGAGGGGAGAAGGATAAGATATCCCGGACCCTGGTCCGTCTCCAGATTGTATAGGAACTGCAAGGAGTAGCAAAGCTTTCTGCCAGAATTCAAGGCACGGAATAACTGGCAATCACTCCAGATAAGCAGAGTCGGCTATTCAGGAAGAAGGACAGGATGAACAGGTTACTCTCCTGTAACAGTAGTTCTAGGAGTGGTATATGTTGTTCATCCACACTGTCTGGCATTGTCCCTTTCCCCTTTAAATCTTGCCGGAAGTCTTCAAGCTGGCTCCTCCCACCCACCCGGGTGGTAAATACCTCGGCTCCGCCCCATGACGCCAGATCTAGCCCGCTGGAAGCCAGGTTGTGTGCCTAAAGCCGGGAGGTCGGGTAGGTGCAGGATGAACAACATATACCACTCCTAGAACTACTGTTACAGGTGAGTAACCTGTTCTTCTAGGAGCATGGATATGTTGTTCATCCACACTGTCTGGCAGACTCCAAGCAGTTCTCCGCGAGGAGGGAGGCAAGGCGCACACCCCCTACTTAGGGAATAGAGATTGGAGAACCGAGGCCCCAAAACCAGAATCCCGACGTGACTCTAGGTCAATGTGGTAATGGGTAATAAAGGTGCTTGCTGACTTCCAGGTAGTGGCCCGACAGATTTCCTGGATAGGATGTCCCTGGAAGCAGCCACCAGCAAGCAGTATGGACGGGTAGAATGAGCCCTTAGCCCTTTGGGAGGCTCCTTATCCGCAATTCATAGCACAGACCTATGCATGATGTGATCCATCTCGCAATAGTCTGCTTGGCTGCAGGTCTGCCAGAAGCGGGCTTCAGCGAGGTGACGACACAGCTGGCGAACCTCTCCTTGAATTTCCGCCCGCCCTCTCCTTATAATAGGAGAGAGCACGTCTGAGGTCCAGAGTATGGAGCCTATACTCGGCGTCCGAGGTGTAATTAGGGTAATATACTGGCAGGGTCAACACCTGGTTAAGGTGAAACTCTGACACCACCTTCGGAAGGAATTTCGGGTGGGGGCGCAGGACAACTTTGTCCCTGTGAAAGACCAGATAGGGGAGTCCACTGAAAGCGCCTGGAGCTCCCCGGTTCTCTGGCTGACGGATAGCCACCAAGAAGGCCTTCTCCACGACAAGTGCGAAGTGCAGACTTTGCATGGGTTCAATGGCTTGCCCATGAGCTCTCTGCCAAACCAGCAAAAGATCCCACGGAGGTGGAGGTTCACGACCGAGGGATATGTGGTCCAGGCCTTGAAAAAGCGCCCGACCACCTTTCCTGAGCTAACGCCGGCTGACCGACCCGCCCGTAAGCTGATATGGCTGCTAGGTGCACCCTATGGTCAATGACGACAAGACCCCTTTGAGAGGGACCAAAGGTAGTCTAGAATGTTAGCCACCGAGCAGGATAAGGGGTCCAGACCTTTACCCTGACACCAAATGGAAAATCTCTTCCATTTGAAGGCATAACATTTCCTGGTCGATTCTTTTCGAGATGCCTCCACCACGGTGTAGACATCCTCAGAAAGACCCAAAGCCTGGAACTCTAGCCGCTCAGGAACCAGGCTGTGAGGTGCAGGGATTGAAGGTCCGGATGAAGGACCTTCCCCTGGTTCAGAAAAATCAGGTCCGGGCGTGTACTGAGCCGCTCCGGGGTCCTGCAGCTGAGGCTGAGGAGATCTGGATACCAGAACTGGCGTGGCCAGTCTGGGGCTACTAGGATCACCTTCGCTTGTCCTGCCTCACCTTGAGTAACACCTTGTGGATCAAGGGAAATGGAGGAAAGAGTAAAGAGGCCTGGGGTCCACGGCCTCGAGAAGGCATCCCCGCAGCGAGCCCTGCTGAGGGGGCGGGCATGGAACAGCCTCAGCTTGGTGTTCTCCTGGAGGCAAACAGGTCCACCAATGGTTTGCCCTAATGAGAGAACAGGTAGTAGGCTACCTCTGGATGGAGAGACCACTGTGGGATGTCTGGCCTAGCGGTTCTGAGAGCATCCGCATGAGTTGGTTCGCGACTCCTGCCACATGGATGGCTAGGAGATCCGCCTCCAGCCGGCTGACGAAGGTCCAGATCCGGAGCGCCTCCTTGCATAGCAGACGGGAGTGCGTGCCGCCCTGTTTGTTGAGGTAGTACATGGTCGTGGTATTGTCTGTCTGGACTTGAACCACTTGACCCCGGAGCTGAGGAGCGAAAGCTGACAGAGCCAGTCTGACTGCCCTGAGCTCCAACAGGTTGATGTGGCATCGGGACTCCTCTGGGGTCCAGAGCCCATGAGCTCTGTGGTCCCCCATGTGGGCTCCCCAGCCCATGAGAGAGGCATCGGTCGTAAGGACGACCGTCGGCTCAGGGCGGACAAACGGGATCCCTTCCTGCAGATGACTCGGACGGTCCACCATTGGAGAGCGCCCCACATCCTCTGGGTGACCGTGACCAGCTGGTCGAAAAGACTCTGACGCTGAGACCACTGGGCGCGAAGCCCCACTGGAGGGGGCGATGTGCAGTCTGGCCCAGCGGACCACCGACGCATGCCGCCATGTAGCCCAGGAGGCGAGGAAGTCCGGGTAGGGCGTGAGTGCCCAACCAAAATGATTGGGCAAAGGAGGAGAGAACCTCCGCCCCTGTCCTCACGAGCCGAGCTCTGGCTTGACGAGAGTCGAGCTCTGCCCGATGAAGCCCATCACCTGAGAAGGCACGAAGTCTATTTGGCCTTCGCTTGATCAGAAGGCCCAAGTGTGAGCAGGTTCGGAGGGTCAGGTCCCTGGACCTCTCCACCCTGAAGGAGGATCCCTTAGAGCCAATCATCCAGGTAGGGTAATACGAACCCCTGACGCCGAAGATGGCTGCCACCACTGCAATGCATTTGGTGAAGACCCTTGGGGCCGATGACAGGCCGAACTGCATGGCTCTGAACCTCAGCAGGGTCCCTTCGACCCTGAAGCGGAGGAACCGCTGATGAGACGGACGGATAGGGACGTGGAAAAAGCGCCCTGAAGATCCATGTGCAAAACACATGTTTCGGCTTCAGGGATGGTATGATCTGATTTAGAGTTACCATCCGAAGGTGCGGGACCTGAGATACCGATTCAGGTCGCAGATCTAGAATGGGGCGCCAACCCCGTCTGTTTGGGCACCAGGAAATACCTGGAGACTAAGCCTGGGTCTGAAGGAGGATCCGCTCACTCGGGCCACCACCTCTTTGAGGAGGAGTAGCGCAATGTCGTCTCAAGGACAGACTGGCGACTGAGATCCGCTCTCGTGGGCATGGGCTCGGCTGGGAGGGTACTGCTCGAATTCTAAGGGCAGACCCTGCCCACCACTCTAGGACCCATCTGTCCGTGGTGATACCGACCAGGCGGAAATGAAGTGGCGGAGCTGGCCCCCAGGAGGACACCGAGCTGAAGTGACGGGTACGGGAGGACACCCCGCCCGTCCACTGGGCAGGCTTAGAGGAGGAGGGGCACCTGGACCAGCGCCTGCCCTTTGGGGCTGCTGGGGACCTTGCTTGGGCCTAGGGCGCCAAGCCTGAGCCTGTTGCTGTTGTTGACCCCTGGAAGGGTGGTTGTCTGACCAGCAGGGGAAGAATGACGAAAAGGCTTCTTCCTGGCTTCTGCTGGTTCTTACTTGAAGAACCCTTAGCGGATGTAGCATCTAAGGTGGCATTAGATTGCTCGATACGCTGCAGGTGACCTGCTACTCCTGGCCAGAAGAGGTCGGTGCCAAGGAAGGGCACATCAGCTAGCTTGTGCTGAGTATCCACGGGAAAGGAGGATAACCTCAGCCAAGCCCTGCGGTGAGTGGATACCGCTGCAGCTAGTGAACGGGCACAGGAATCACCCACGTCCAGAGCAGTCTGGAGTTGTTGTTTAGCAACAGCTCTGCCCTGGTCCCTGACCTGCTTGATCGTGATCTGCATGTCAGCTGGGAGGTGGGGGGAGAACTGCGTCCAGCGACCCCAAGAGGGCGTGAGAGAAGTGTGCCACAATCACCGCTGAGCTTGCCTGACGAAGGCCCAAAGATGATGCAGCATAGACCTTCCGGGCCGAGTGGTCCATAAGTTTGGACTCTTTGTCTGGAGGGCGGTCAGTATCGGCTGAGCTGCCCGTCCGCCTGAATACTGAGGCAGTCACAAGGCTTTCTGCAGGGGTGCTCAGTAAACCCGCCAAAGGACCCTGTGGGCACCGCTAGACGTGCGCATGGCGGGCAGAAGGAGCTGGGCAGGAGGCTGGACGCTACCAGAGTTCCAAGGCCGGACTAATAATGGCTTCGCGACTGGAAATGCTCCGTAGGGGTATCCTCTTAAGAATATCCGTAAGGGATATTCCGCCTTTTCTGGATAGGTTGTAGGGCCATCCCCGCCGATTCGAAATGAGCCGAGGATGCCCTGGAAGGAGGAGGCCCTTCCTCCAAGCCTGACGCCAAAGCTCATCGAGAGTGAAGGCCAGTGTTATCGGAATCGGAGGAGTCCCGATATAAAGGCTGCCCACCTAAGTCCCCCTTGATACGCCTAGGGCGATCAGGGGTGACCGTAATTGACAGTCTGTGGGGGAGACCCGAAGACTGTCGTGCCTCCTTGGAGGGAACCCCCGAGGGCAGCGTGGGTGGAGGTTCCACCAAAATTGGTGGGGAACCTGAAACCGGTTGCAAGGAAGATGCACCGGAGCTCTCAAGAGACCGGCATCTGAGGCGGTCAAGAGGTTGAGGAAGAGATAGTCGACCACCGAGGGAGCCGGCTTCTGACCTGTTAGCAGAATTGCTGCCACATGAGATCCTCGCAGCCGTCGGCAATATTTTGTGAGGCTCTCCTCATCCGAGGAGGAAGGGGAGCAGTGGCGGGCGCTCTTCTATGGGAGTGCTTTGTGTCCTTTTAGGTCGACGATCGAAGAGGATTTGCTCCTCGATCGAGACCGGACGGTGTCGGCTTTGTCGATTGGGAGAGACTGGGCTCGGTGAAAACCGAGGCTCCGGTTCTTTTCCCTCGATCGGGAGGCCCGCGGGCCGGGTCTCCTCGCCGGGGAGGGAGAGAATCGGCGTTCTCTCCAAAGAATCATCGACAGGAGTCGTGATAACGGCTCAATCGGGTTGAGAATAATCTTGGCCGGATCAGCCGACTCCTCGGCTTCTACGCCCGGTACAGACGGAAGGTCTGAAAACCCAGCGGCCGAGGAGGCAATTTCGACCGAAGTCGACCCGGACCGCCTCCTGATCCCAGGAGCCGCCTTCTTCGACTTTAAGAAGATTTAGGATCCTTTTCTTCGAACGGGAAGAGGCGAGCCGGTGGGCCCCACCCTTGGTAGGGAGAGAGACTGGCACAACCCTAAAGGATCCTTCTGAGAAGGAAAGAGCCCAGGTTGAGCGGCACGAAGACACCTCGCTAGTCGAGGCTTGGGCGGCTTCTTCCCGAAAGCCGCCATGCACTCGCGAGCTGCTCGGGCGGATCCCCGCAGTCGCGGAAACCGCCCACCTGGCCTCTTGATTTACCGTGGGTTGCGGAGCTCCGTCTACCCAGCTTCAGGCGGTTCTGACGCATCTTCCAGGACGCTGGGGTGAAAGGAAGCGCAAATGGAGCACCGCGAGGTATCGTGAATAGAACCGGCAGTAAACGCACGCAGAGGTGGGGATCGGTGCACGCACATTTTCTGTCCGAGCGACACCGGCGAAACCCGGGGACAACTTGTCATCCATGTCCGATCAGAGTCGGAACTCTAACGAAGCTTCAGAGCGAGTGAGATGCGTGAAACCGTCAAACGCAATCCAGAGCCTCAACACTGCAGAAAGCACGAGGGAACCTGAATCTTCCAGCCGAAAGGAAGATCTGGCCATGGGGTGGAGCCGAGGTATTTACCACCCGGTGGGTGGGAGGAGCCAGCTTGAAGACTTCCGCAAGATTTAAAGGGGAAAGGGACAATGCCAGACAGTGTGGATGAACAATATCCATCCACTCCTAGAAACAGGGATTCAGCACCTCAAGAAAAGACTTTTTGAAAAAAAAAGGGTTTTTTTGGGGAGAAATAGATTGATGGAAACAGGGAGGAGAGAGAAGGAGGCCAATTAACTAACCCTCTCACAGGGTGGAAACAAGGTACTGGAGAAGGAGTGCCGCCTGAGCTATCCACTCTTCCTGGAAAAATACTTCCTGTGTGTCCTTTATTTTACCCCACCCCTAAGGAGGGAGAGGGGAGTCACAGAGGGAGGGGACCCAGAGACTGAGGCCCCAGGGGATGGAGGATGAATGGATGAATGGTGAAGATACATGAAAGACTGCACTATGGTAGGTACATACTTTTCATCTTATCTGTGTCAATCTTCACCATTCATCACAGATGGGTGAGTACCGAGCCCCCCCGAAGGGGGTTTTCTTTTACACCCTAAGGGACAAAGTCCCTTAGCCCTCAGTGGGTGACATACTAAGGAGGGGAACCTTCAGGGCCTGAAGAGGCCAGAGAGTGGGGAAAGAGAGAGAGACGGAGTCCCCCCGGAGAGAGAAGGAAGTTGCCCCGACAAGCGCCGTCTCACTCTGCGGGAGAAAAGGTAGGTTCCCTGGTGGGCGGAGTTAATCACCCTATGCCGGGCCAAGGGTGACAACCGTGAAAGACGTAGCCATACCGTCCGCCTAGTGCAGATCGCTGTCCCTACGACCCTGGTAGCTACCTTGTTGGCATCATAAGATGCCCTTGCTTGGTGCCTTGCTAGCTCCAGGCCACGCGCAGAGAGTGCAATGGCTTGTCTGGTTTGCTCCGTGTCAGGCAATGAGGCTAGGAGCTGACCTGGCCTGGACCAAAAGAACCTGTCGTAGGCTGTGTAGTGGGCCTGATGTGCAGAGATAGAGAGAAGTAACCGTGCCGAGTAGAAAGTCCTCCTAACCCAGAAATCAAAATCCACGGAGTCTTGATCTGGGGGCCGGTCACAGTGAAGGGCGCGAAGCCCATCAGGAGTATCCAACTGCGTCAATCCAGCCTGTGGATGAGGCATGGAACCTGGAGACTCCGGGAGTGTGCAATACCTCTGACTGAGATCCCTTGGGGCAGGAACTCCGGAGAAGAGCCTCTGCCAGGAACGCAACGACGCCTCCCGAAAGGGAGCCGGCCAGGGCGGCACCACAAGGGTGGCCTCACCAAAATTGCCTAGAAAGGCATGCGCCGAGTGTTCAGGATTGCTAATAGTGGAAGGAGAAAGGTGCAAATCCTCCAACATCCTCACGAGGAATCGCTGATACTCAGAGAGATTAGCAGCCGGAGAGATGTGGACAGAGGGTTCCTCTCCCCCTGAAAAGGGGGATGAGGAGCTGGAGGTCACCGTCTGTTCAGTGGGTGGCTGCACAGGGGGAGGTTGAAAAACCTGGCTGTCCATTGCCCTAACGTAAGCAGGGAACCAAGCAGCCACCGCTCTGAACTGCTCCCAGGTGAGTGGGCCGCTAGGACCGAGGATGCCTGGGAGCGCAGGAGAGTGTGGCAGAGGGATGGGGACAGAGCCGAGAAGAGATGTCGACTGATCTCCGCCTGGGCTAAGGAGCGGACCGTGGGCACCCGCGGAAGAAGGTGCCCCGGAAGACCCCACAGCTGACAGCTGAACAACCACATCGGTACTGACTTGGCTGCGCCCGGAAGAATCCCCCCTGTGAGGCGACCGGGGCCGTATAGGTCCAGAAGGACGTTCCCCTGCCTCAAAAGAATGGGACTCTCTCAAAGAGACCGAGGAGGAAGAGCGGAGATCCGCACTACGGCTTCTCCCAGGGCCCAGGTGGACCCCAGAGAAAGGCCGGCGCGCCGACCCCACACCCCTCGACCCGTCAGAGTCTGAAAGAGCCCTCCTCCTAGAGGGGGCCAGCTTAGGTAGCTGGCATCTCTGGGCAGCCCCCGAAGGGGCTATCCAGGGTGCAGTACCCCCCCCCCGCAGGTGCTCTGATCGGCCCCAAAGTTGGGCGATCAAAGCACACCACCGAAGGGGGTACCACAACTGAGGAGTCAGTGAAACTGCCAAGACCAGGTGCAGAGCTATGGTGGCCTGCACCACTGCTTGCTGGTCAGCACCCCTGACCCTAGTCTTGGTAGCCACCGACCTCACCTCAGAAGGGGGCTGACTCCGACTGGTCGAAGAGACCACCGTGCTGCCCTCCTCAACAGCCAACCCTGAGGGGTCAGTTTGCACATCCGACCCAGAGCTTGACTCCGTCTCTGAGGAGGTAGAGTCCGAGGCCCTGTGCCAAACCGTGGGAGGGCGGGCGGAACCATCCTTACCACCAGGCCCAGAGACGACAGCTGTGCCCGAGTCAGTGCCAGCACCTCCCACAACCCTGAGAGTGGAATCAGAGGGAGGCGCGGCCCCAGTTCGAGCCAGAGATCCAGAGTCGGGACCAGTCACGGCACCATCCGGTCCCATGGCACCGCGAACGGCGCCAAGGATGGAGACGGCACCGACAGTCCCGGCACCACCCGGCTCCCCGGCACCATGAACGGTGCCGAGGGACGGGGCAGCGCCGAGCACGGCCCGGCCGGCTCCCCAGCACCACGAAGTGGCGCCATGGCTGAGCGGCGCCGCAGACGGCCCGAGCAGGACACGGCGCCGAGCACGGCTCCGCCCGGCTCCCTGGCACCGTGGGCAGGGATAATGCCAAAGATGGCGCTGACTGAGGGAACCAAAGGCCCCATGGCGCCGAGCCTCGAGGACATGGCGCCGTGCTCAACCTCGGCGCCGTCGAGACGTGGCAAAGGACGGCATCGCAGTAGATCTCACAGCGCCACTAACAGTGCCGGCACCGTGAACGACTTCGACAGAGGTCATGGCGCTGCGTGACAAGTCGGCGCCGATGACAGCCCCGTCAGGGCTCACGGCGCCGCGAATGGCGCCAAGGACTCCAATAGCACCGACCCGGCCTTCCAAGCCACGGAGCGATAACGGGGGAGCCTTCACCCTTGAAGGGGCGACTGCCATGGCGGCGCCTCCCGCCTGCTCCTGAGAAGGAGCAGGACGGGCCTCCTGCGCCACGGAAGAAGCCTCGGCAACGGCTAGGCTACAAGTAGCTGAGGCTCCCTCCTCCTCAGTCCGTATAGAACTGGAAGGGGACCCGGAGGAAAGGCCGAGAGGCGGGCTTGGCCCGACGAGGCGTACCCGACCCCGAAATCAGCGGGCTCACCCCACTTTCCACGCTGTTCGAGGACCGGCCGGTCCATGGAGAAGCAGGCGCCGCTCGAATCCATGTCCGCGAAGCGGGCCAAGACATCGAAAGACACCGGTCGTGCTGGTTGGTGACAGAGAAATTCCGGCCACATGGGCACCGTCGCATGGGGGGCAGACCCGTCTTGGAAGATTTCCTGCCCTCCGACCGAGACATGACCTACGGGGAAAAAAACACCAAAAACAGACTCGACGTCGCGGAAATATAAAGATAAGTAAATATCTTACCAGGCGACGTCGAGTAATGTCAAAAACAGAACCGGCAGGGGGACTGACGGACTTTGGCGCTGAAGGAAGGATTTCGAAAAACTAGCAGGCCTAGGATTTTCTTCACAGCGTCCCATGAAGCGACCTCTATGGTGGGAGACGAAGAACTGGCAGGCAGGCGGAGTCGACACAGCCCAACGGCCAACCTGTGAGTGCCATGCAGTGCGTCAGCCTCGACGGTGGCGCCGATGGTGTGTCGGCTCCGCCTACCTTTAAAAAAAAAAAAAAAAAGCTCCCGCAGGGTCCTGACCTCCGGCCAGATACCCATCTGTGATGAATGGTGAAGAGGGACACAGATAAGATCAGGAGACACCGGAACCATTGCCGGACCTGGCACTGCGGGCCCAGACATCGGACCCAGCACCACAAAGCCTGGTGCCAGCCCACTGGGAGCCGGTACTGAATGCGGTGCCGAACCTGGTGCTGGCCCCAATTGGGGCTGCCTGAAGCCCCAACCCAGACCTAGAAGAAAAAGATGGGGATGGTACCTGTGCCGGTCCCTGCAAGGAAACAGAATGAGAGGGGAAGGCACATGGAACCAGTGTCAGTGGCGCAAGTCCTGGCAAGGGAGGAAAATCCGTTGCCGGCACCGAACGTCCAACCTGCCCAAAAGGACCCAAACAAGGCTCCAAGGTGCCTAGGCCTGAAGATCCTGGTACCAGATCCACCAGAAGGGGCAAACACCACAGACACTGTGCCCAGTACTCCATAAGAGCAGCCCAGTGATGAACTGCCCACCAGAAACCCCACATGAGGACAGAGAAGGGCTCCAGTGTTGAGAATCTGAGTGATCGTGAGAGGAAGCTGCCGGGGGACTGGATGGAGTCAGAGACAGCCTACCACTGAAGACCTCTTGGCAGACATGCCAAAGGGTGACCTCGAGTGGTATCACTTTTTCCTCTTCCGACTGGAGAAGGAGGAACTCGAGGCAGAGCAGTGACAGTTCCCCAACCTGGATTGTGAATAGGCCAGCTTCTTTTTGTGTTTACAGGAAGACTGTCCTCCCTCCTGAACACTGGACTGCCCATGGTCTAACCCCCCCTCCAGAGAGGGCGGCAGACAGGACACAGCCCAGCTGCCAGAGCAGCCTTCCAACGGAGAGTCCCTACAATCACCATCTCCATCCTTGGTCAACTCCTTCGACAGGTAGGGCTGAGAGGAAAACAATAATAAAGATTTTTTTTTTTTTTTTTACGGAAAACAATAAATCAGACTAAATACTGAAAGACTAAATGCTGATCTTACCTGTATGTATCTTCACCATTCATCACTGGTGGGTATACACTGGAGGCGCTAGGACCCCACGGGAGCTTATTAGCTTAGAGATTTTTTCTAGGGAGAAGCCTGCATTGGGGCGGCACTGTCCTCGAGGCAGATGCATTGTGTGGCACTCGAGGTCTGGCCAGTAACCAACACCGACTCCTCATTTGCCTCAGTTCTGCATTTCCCCACTGTCAAGAGTGTATCTCCTCGTGGAAGCTGAAGAGCCATTACTGTTATGCAGTTTAGAAAGCTTTGTCGATCACCGAAAGTTCTGTATGGCCGTTACTTGATGCGGTACACCATGCAAACGGGTGAGACCGTTCTTTATTCTTTTATTATTGTATTATTTCTATGGTGCAGAGTCTTTTTCTGTGTTTTTGTGTTATTTTGTTTCGCTAACTATCATATCTGGTTCGGGGCCTAAATCGAAGATGAGATGTGCCCCATGCTTCCGTGCCCCTACAGCAAGTCCATGACCATACCGGATCGGCATGACTGTTGTCTTATCTGTCTGGGCCCTCAGGATGACATGGACAATTGAGACATTTGTTTTTCCATGGACTGCTGGGTCCTAGAAACATGCGCACATTGAAGGTGGATCAGGATCCTCCCACCTTTGGAGGATGGTGTCAGTCCAGGGATTCCAAGGCAAGGACGTTGGACCCTTCCCCTGGGTCACCCTTCAGTACTATACATACCGGGAGGGAGCATGTCTTGGCTGGTTCCAGTCTCATTGAGACCGCAGACCTGCCAGAGGGCTCGGGCAGTTGGCCTCCTCCGGAGGGTCGACTGAGCACCCCTCTCGGTCCGTCCGCTTTGAGGCTGCAACCACCCCTGTCACGCTCACAGCTATACACTGGGCCCGAACCAGCGGGGTGATTGGCAGCACCTGTGGATTCTGCTGGCTCCTGATTCCACCCCTGGAACTGGTGAGCAGAGTGGTGTCGCGATACGGGCTAGGCCCGTCTCTGATGCTGGAAGCAGCAGCATTACAGGGGTGGCCTCTTTGCCAGTCTCCCTGACCTCTTCCTCTTCGGAGGAGAATGATCGGGATTACCCAAAGTGGCTGCCCAACTCTGCGGAGCCCCTTCGCCCAGCTGGGCCCTGGCCGTGTGGTTACCATGGTAACATCTTCGTCCTGTTCCTCGAGAGGGCTCTGCCCTTGAGGCAGACCTCCTATGTGTCCGAAGCAGTTCGGGGAGAACACTGTGTGCCGATTCAGTGCCAGGGAGGAAGACGGCACCGAGGATGGTGCAGAGTCAGGAGCCAGTGCCGCGCTCAGAGCCAGATTGGACTCTGGCACCATGTCTGGTGGCGGCACTGTGGGCGACGCCGGATTAGACTCAGGTACAGGGTAGGGGTCTGGGATGGTCTTGGTCGACCCTTCGGATGCTGGGACCGCCACAGAGCCCTCCATTTCATGTCCTGGGGAACAACTAAGGAGCAGGTCCCTTTCTGAGGGGGACAGCTTGAGGGGGTCTGGGGTGGCATGAAGACCCTTTTCCAGAGCTGCTGGTGGCTTGGGAAGGAGTCGTATTGCTAACCCCTCACTCCTTTGCTCTTCTTAGCAGGAAGGGTCTGCAGCAGGTGGGTCTAGGGGCCACCTGCAAGGGTCAGACTAGCTCCGATCGCCTCACTGTGGGGTCCTTTCTCTAGGGCACCACTTTGCGCAGCAGGCCCTTCCCCCAAGGGATCCCCTGCACACTCCCGTAGTCCTAGCAGGGATCCTGCTCTGGCTCACCAGACCTCACCCATTCCTTCGGATCCTCTGCCTCCCTCTTTGCCCTCCTAGGCATCTTTGGCCCTTCGGGACCTCTGACCTGGGATGAGTTCAAGTCTTCTGCAGCTGCGTTTCTTCGCTATTTAAGAGCCCTGGACCAAGTCATCTTCCGGCCGGAACCCCCTGCAGCCCCAGAGCCTGAAGCAAGCTCCTCTGCCTCATCTTCCTCCCCATAGGAAGAGGATTCCTCAGTCCACCTGTCCTCAGACGCTGATATCACCAGCTAACAGTGATTCCTGTCGATGGTGCAGGAATATCTCCCATTTTGCGAATCACAACCCTGCCCAAGCGACGCGTGGTCTCCTTGGAGAGTTCAGCCCGGAGAATACTGTTATCCCTCTGTGGCTAGTTCCATTCTCGGAAGCATTGCATCGGGTCTGGCAGAGCCCCTCTGCCCCTTCAGGTCCAAATACCTGCCCCCTGACGCAACCTCCTCCATCTAGCAAAGCGCCAGGCACTTGGACCGACGGAGGTTTCACAGCCACCAGTTTGAATGAAATACTTATTTTGGTGACTGTGCTTAATAAATCCATGATTTTTTGAAGAAACAACTTGTGTTTCCCTTCATCGGAGCATCCGGCTCCTGGCTCTGGAGTGCGAGTGCGTTGTCTGTCATTCTACATGTTGTATTGGGCTGCACCCCGGCATTTGCACCGTGTCCGATTCCTGAGCGCAGCACATTAGTTCCTGTCCCCTCTGCCCCTTCCCCAGCACTGAGTTACTGCCAGCGCAGGTACTGCGCACCCCAGGGGTCACCAGGTTCCATGCCTCATCTTTACTCTGAGATAGAGCTCCTGAACACCCCTTCTAGGCATTGTCGTCCAAGACATGATCGTACCCCAGAGTCTGACTCAGCCAAGTCTGACCACTGGGGGAAGCAAGTCTTCTCCGCATGTCTTCTTTTATGCGTCTCAGCTCATCAGGCACATATGGCCCCCTACGCTAGGCACCTATGGACGGTGCTGGGACAACTCCTAGCAACACTGCCTGACACGGAGGCAACCAGGCAAGCCATTCGCCTTTCTGCAAGGGACCTAGAGTTAGCAAGGCACCAGACAAGGGCATCTTATGATGCCAATAAGGTAGCTTCTAGGCTGGCAGGAACTGCAATCTGTATTAGGTGGATGGTGTGGCTTCGCCTCTCCTGGCTATTGCCCTTGGCCTGGCGTAGGGTGATAGTCTCCCCATTCCAAGAAGCCCACTTTTTGTCCCGCAAGGTGAGATGGGAGTTAGCGGGACGCCTTCCCTCTCCCAGGCATCGGGAGTCTCCGTCTCACCCTGACCAGTCGGGCTTCTTCCTCCTGTGTTCTCCGCTACAGGAGGCTGAGGGAAGTTACATCCTTCAGGGAGGTGTCAATGCCTAAGGTACTTGGTACTCACCCACCAGTGATGAATGGTGAAGATACGTACAGGTAAGATATGAAAATTACATACCTACCGTAATTCTTCATCATCCTGTATACCTTCACTGTTCATCACTGCTTCCCGCCCACCATCCCCTCTTGGGCCTCAGCCTCTGGGCAGTGCCACCTCCCTGCTTGCCTTCCCTCCAACTGAGGTGAATTGTGTCCTGCTGGCACCTCCTGGTCCACTGATCCTTCCTTAAGTGACAGGGATCCACCTATGGGACAAGGGCAACCAGGGCGCTTGCCCTCCTCTGGTAGGGACTCCTAGGGCTTCTCCTTTGCAGTCCTGATGGGGAACCCCTTCTGGTCTGTTTGCCCCCTCTTCTGAATGGGTATGGATTCAAATCCTGATCCTGAATTGACCCCAGGGACCCTCATCTGGGTTGCTGAAAGGTAGAGGGGCTCTGGGAACCTCCAGCCCCTCTCTCTTCCTGGAGCCTTGGCTCCTGCAGTTCTAGTTGACCTGTCTAGGTTAATCTGGGGCAGGGGTCCCCCCTTTTATCCTCAAGAGGGACTCCTCTCGGACACTTTTTCTTCTCCCACCGTTCCTGACTTGGAGTGGAAGATATCCTTCCTCTGAAAGTTTAGGTCCCTTCTGTGGAAGAGGCTTACATTTTTTTTGGGGGCCTACCCCAGAGTGAGTCCTGTCCCCACTCCTGTCTTATTTTAGGAACAGGAATGAGAGACCTAAGGCCCCCTTCCATCTCCATTGCACCAGGAGGGTACACCTTCAAGGTTAATACCCTGACTTTTACCGGTCTGCGGGATTTTTGTGTTCAGACTGCATGACTTCTTGTCTTGCCTTCGAATTCTGTAAAGCCAGAAGGCTCCTGTGCACTCTCTTCTCTCTCCCTCCGTTGTGATTATTGCAGGAGTGGAGCTGAGCAGTAGGTTCCCTTCTGGTCCCCAGGGAGTCTCTGGCATCTCTGCTGGGGGTACCATTCCGTCTCTCATTTCTCTCTCTTTCTCTCTTTGCTATTCTTCTATCCCTCCCCTGACCTGCCCAGTGGTTGGGGCCCCCTGTCCCACACTCCTAAGTAACTTCCCTTCTTGTGCTGGCTTTATTCCTTTTTCTGCTTATATCCTTTCCTTTTACTGATGCTCGAGTTCCCGTGCCCCGCCCTCCTTCTCTTTCTCTATCTTTTATTTTCCACTCTCTCTGGCATGCAGAACTAAGGCAAGGGAGGAGTTGGCGTCTGTTACTGGCCAACCCTTGAGCGCCACGTAATGTGCCGACCTTGAGGGCAGTGCCCCAGCGCCAGCACTTCCCCCCTAGAAAAAAATCTCTAAGCTAGTAAGCTCTTGCGGTATCCTAGCACCTCTGGCATATACCCAACAGTGGTGAATGGTGAAGATATACAGGAAGATCAAGAATTACGTCAGGTAATTTTCATATCCTTACAGTTTAGGGAGGCGTGCAAAACTGAGGTGGACGAAGAGTCCGCGTCGGTTACTGGCCAACCCTCAAGTGCCACACAATGTGTAGGCCTCGAGGGCAGCACCCTCCTGGCATCGGCTCCTCTCCCTAGAAAAAATCTCAAGCTAATAAGCTTGTGTCGGGTCTTAGCGCCTCTGTCGTATACCCACCAGTGATGACTGGTGAAGATATACAGGAAGATCAAGAATTACGGTAGGTGCATAATTTTCATTTGTCATATAGACATGAAGATCTGACTCCTGGCAGGCGAGTGACATCGTCACTGAAGTGCACTTGATGGCAGGAACTCGAAATTACGTACCTACCGTAATTCTGATCTTTCTGTGTATCTTCACCATTCATCACCTTTGGGTACTTGGCAGGCGGTCATGACCCCGTGGGAGCTTTTCTTTTTGGATGGGCAGAGTCGACGCACCATCGGGCGCTTTTCTGCCTTGAGGCCGAGGGATCATGGCGCCATGGTTGGCCATTAGGTGCTGTCGACTCCACCCTCCTGCCAGTTCTGAGTCGCGAGGTTGGAAAAGGGTTGGGAGGGTGGGACAAGGAAGTCCAAGGACAGACAAAGGAAAAGACATAAAACTAAAAGGAGAAATAAACGACTGAGAGGACAGAAGAAGTTTGAAGACTAAGGGGGATTGGGTAGGGGCCCCAATCTCTGGAAGTAGAAAGGAGGAGGTAGGGTTAAGGTTTTAGAAGTAATGAAAAATTTAGAGGGGGAGGGAGACAGGAGAAACATACCCTGTAACCTTGACCTGTCTCCAGTTTATATAGGAACTGCGAAGGAGTAGCCAAGAGGCTAACTACCAGAATTGCAGGCATAGAATTACTGGCAAAACTCCTATAAGCAGAATCGGCTATTCTGGAAGAAAAGACAGGAAAACAGGGATATCCCCGCCCCCAAAGGAGATTTTGGTGCAAGAAACCTAGTTACTTAAATTAATTGAGGTTATGTCCACAGGACAAGGAAATCAAGGATTGACAGGGAGAAGGGGAGAAGGAAAGAAAAGGGGGCAACTGCCAACCCTCACCCCACAGGGGTGGAGCTGAAGCACTGAAGGAGGAGTGCCCCCACTCCTTACTACCCTACCCCTAAAGAAGACTATCCCCCTATGTGTCCCAGTTTACCCCGCTCATGACTCACAGAAAGGAGGATGGCAAGAGAGGGAGGGGGACCCAGAGACTGAGGCCCCAGGGGGATGGAAGGTGGGATTGTAATGAATGGTGAAGCTACACAGAAAGATCAGAATTATGGTAGATACGCAATTTCCATATCTTATCTGTGCTGATCTTCACCATTCATCACCTTTGGGTGAGTGTCGAGCCCCCCTCACAGGGGATTTTTAACCCTAAGGGGCTGAGTCCCTTAGCTCTTAGTGGGTGGCACACTAAGAGGGAGAACCTTCACGGGTCTGGAGAGGCCCGGGAGTGGGGAGAGTGAGACGGGGACCCCCGGAGGGGGTAGGAAGTTGCCCCGACAGACGCCGCCTCACTCTAAGGGAGAAGAGATAGGTTCTGTGGTGGGTGGAGTTAATCACCCTATGCCGGGCCAAGGGTGACAACCGGGAAAGACGCAGCCATGCCGTCCGCAAGTGCAGATCGCTGTCCCTATGACCCTGGTAGCTACCTCACTGGCATCATACGATGCCCTTGCTTGGTGCCTTGCTAGCTCCAGGCCATGTGCAGAGAGTGCAACAGCTTGTCTGGTTTGCTCCGTGTTAGGCATGGAGGCTAGGAGCTGACCCAGCCTAGACCACAGGAACCTGTCATAGGTTGCATAGTGGACCTGATGTGCTGCAACAGAGAGTAGCAACTGTGCCGAGTAGAATGTCCTCCTCCCCCAGAAGTCAAAATCTGAAGAGTCTTGATCTGGGGGCCGGTCACGGTGAGGGGCGCGAAGCCCATCAGGAGTGTCCAGTTGCATCAATCCTGACTGAGGATGAGGCATGGAATCTGGAGACTCCGGGGGGGGGGGCACAATACCGCTGGCAGAGATCCCTAGGGACAGGAACTCCGGAAAAGGGTCTCTGCCAGAAATGTAACGACGCCTCCGGAAAAGGAGCAGGCCAGGGGGGCACCACGAGGGTGTCCTCACTGAAATCGCCCAGAAAGGCGTTCGCGGAGTGCTCTGGATTGTGTTGAGTGGGAGGGGTGATGTGCAGGTCCTCTAACATCCTCACGAGGAATCGCTGATACTCAGCGAGATCAGCAGCTGGAGAGATGTGGACAGATGGTTTCTCTCCTCCAGAAGAGGGGGATGAAGAGTCAGAGGACCTTGAAGGTTCAGTAGCTGGCTGCTCAGGAGGAGGTTGAAAAACCTGTCTGTCCAGAGCCCTAACGTAAGAGGGAAACTGAGCAGCCACTGCTCTGAACTGCTCCCAGGAGAGAGGCCCGCTAGGACCAAGAATGCCTGGGAGCACAGGAGAATGTGGCAGAGGGATGGGAGCAGAGCCGACAATGGGAATCGGCTGACCTCCGCCTGGGCTAGGGAGCGCACCAGAAGCCCTAGGTCAGGAAGGAGCTCTGGAAGACTCCACAGCTGACAGCTGATCAACCAAACTGGAACTGCCTAGGCTGCGCCCTGAAGAATCCCCCCGTGAGGCGAACGGGGCTGTGTAAGACAAAAAGGTTGGTCCCCTACCTCCAAAGAATGGGGCCCTCTCGAGGAAACTGAAACGGAAGGGCGAAGATCCGCACTACGGCTTCTCCCAGAGCCCGGGTGGGCTCCAGAAAAAGGCCGCCGCACAGACCCCATGCCCCTCGACCCTTCGGAATCCGAGAGTGCCCTCCTCCTCCTCAAGAGAGCCAGCCTAGGCAGCTGGCAGCCCTGGTCAGCCCCTGAAGGGGCTATCCAGGGAGCAGCACCTTCCCCTCCTGAGGGTGCTCTGATCGGCCACAAAGGTGGGCGATCCAGGCACACCACCTGAAGGGGTACCACCACTGAGGGGTTAGAGAACCCTCCGAGGCCAGGTTGCAGGTCAATGGTGGCCCGCACCACTGCCTGTTGGTCAGAACCCCTGACCACAGCAGTCACTGTCCGCTCCTCAGAGGGGGTCTGACTCCGGCCTGTCAAGGACACTACCAGGGTGTCCACGCCAGCAGCCAATTCCAGGGAGCCAGACTGCCCATCTGACTCAGAGTCTGACTCCTCCTTCGAAGTCCTGTGCCAAACAGTGCATGGACGCCTGCTGCCATCCCTACTGAACAGGGCACCAGAACCAGAGACTGCGCCAGAGTCGATGCTGGTGCCCCCCCTCCATACCACGGATGGTGCCAGAAGAGGACACGGCCCGAACAAGGGCAGCAGTCTCGAGCCAGAGCCTGTCACGGCGCCGGTCCCGATCGGCGCGGCGCCGCAGGGCGCGCCGAGACTAGCAACGTGCCAACGATGAATCTCACCGCGCCTCGGCGCCGAGGCCGGAGACCCCCCACAGCGCTAAGCCTCACCCACGGCACCGCCACAGAGACAGCGCCAACGATTCCCCAACAGGGTTTTCAGTGCCCTGCTCAAACCCCCATGGCGCCGTGTCCATGTTCAGAGCCACCAACGAGCTCGAATCTTGACACGGTGCCGTGTTCAACCACGGCGCCGGAGCGAGAAACAGTTAGGGATGTCGTCATAGAGCCACCCTGTCAGTAACTGTGCAGCAGCGTTCTGCACTAGCTGCAGGTGGCTAATATCAACCCCAGGAAGCCCTAGAAAAAGGGAATTGCAGCAGTCAAGCCGAGAGGTCACAAAGGCATGGACCAATACCGGCAGGTCGCTGGATGGAACAAGGTGTTTGACCCTGGCAATATTCCGAAGATGGTAAAAGGCCGACTTGACAACTGCTGACACCTGATGACGAAGGGTCAGCCCATCGTCAAGCATGACTCCAAGGTCGAGCACCCGTTCAGAGGTAAGGATCCCTTGGCCCCCCAGATATATTAAAGAGGGTCGATCGACCCTCAACCTCTCTATCTTGTGACCCGGGTCCACCACCATAACCTCAGTCTTTCCCGTGTTCAATTTCAACCAGATCAAATTCATCCAGTCCTGGATTTCAACTAGACAGTTATTAAATACTGAGAGTGCACTAGCCTGGGTCGGGAGCAAAAGACAGGTATAGCTGGGTATCATCAGCATAGCAGTGAAACCGCAGCCCATACCATCTTACAATGTCTCCGAGGGATAGCATATACACTGCAAACAACATGGGGGACAGCACCGAACCCTGAGGGACCCCGCAGGACAGAGAGAAAGGATATGCAGGTAGGCATCCTGCATATCCAGAGAACAAATCTAATCCCCTGCTTGCGGCAGTGGAAGTAGGCCTTGCAGAGTGACCATTCTGAATTTCTTGTACTCCATAAAAAAGTTCAGAACTCTGAGATCTAGAATGGGTCTCAGATCTCCTGTCCATTTTGGAATTATGAAGTACCAAGAATAGAACTCTGTGTTCCTTTGTTCTGAGAGAAAAGGTTCTATTGCTCTTTTCTGAAGTAAGTAGCAATGGGATTTGTTCTGGAGGGTAATAGGAAGGCACTGGTGGACAATCTGGAGGTAATTCTAGAAGTTCCAGAGCATGGCCTTGTGCTATTATCTGCAGGACCCAGGCATCTGAAGTTACCTTCCTCCACTAGTCCAGGCGGAGGGAAAGGCGATCCCTGACAACCACCCCTGGAGGCACTGGTGGTGGGAGAGTTGGAGAAGGAGTCAGGCAGAGCCAGCTATTGCAGCTGCTGCTGCAGTGCCACCTCTAAAAGCTTTTAAATGGGTACCTGTTGCCATTCCTAGTGGGGTAGGGCTGCTGCTGCTCTACCCTTACCCTGCTGTCTGGTTGTAGATCAATGTCTGGTAGTGGCTGGATGAAATGGCACCCTTTGTCGACTCTTTGGCGGAGTATGGTAAAGGGAATGGACTGATTTTAGGGTTCTGCCGGAGGCCTGTAAATTAGAGAGGATGTCCTGCACATCTGCCCCAAACAATTTATATTCCCTGAATGGGGCATTGAGAATGGACTGCTGGACATCATTTGCAAAGCCAGCCACTTTGAGCCAGGAGTACCTCTTGAAGCATATGTCAGAGGCAGCTGCCCTAGCAAAGGCATCCGAGATTTCATAAGCAGAACTTAGGATATGTTTACCTACGCTGGCGCCTGCTGTGATGGCCTTTAGTATTACCTGTTTAGGAGTACCTTCTGGAAGGGCCTGGGCAGCTGCTTTGGCCTTCCTCCAAAGAGTATTTTGGTATTTGACCATGTGGGCCTGACAGTTTGCAATTCTCAGGCCCAGACAGGCAGAAGCAAATGTTCTTTTGCCCATGACATCAAGCCTCCTGGACTCCTTATCACGAGGAAGGGAACTACAGAATCTGCCTCAGGTTGGCCTGCGAAAAAAGGCTTGCCTGAGGCGGCCTGATACATCTTATCTGCCTTCCTGGGTATGGTGGGTATCATGTTGGGTCTATGCCAGGTACACAGGGAGGCATCCTCCAATGCAGGTAGGAAAGGGGGAATGACAATGGGTGGGGAATTAGACAATTCTAAGAATTCCACCAAGTTTTTCTTAGTAATGTCCTGTTCCTCTAAATCAAACCCCTTGGCAGTTTGAAGTTCCTGCATCATGGTAATGAAAGAGATCTTCACGGGGAGACCTGGGTGTATATACCACAGAGTCTTCACTCCCAGTGGATACAGTGGAGCTGGTTCTGTCATAGGAATCAGGTGGGGAACAGTTTATATGGACATGCTGTCTTCTACTGTTCTAAACCAAGTATAGATACCAAGTATAGAATCCACATAGTCCTCCTCCTCCTACATAATGAGGTCTGGGTTGTACTTCTGGTCCTTGTCAACATGGTTGAGAGGGCACAGGGAAGGATAAGGTGAAGTCGTAGACAGCCAAGAAGGCATTTAGCATGTCAGCTTGGAAGGCGTCGACGCTGGGGTTTGCCATGCTGGCCCTATCTATGTATCTCCTCTTACAGGAGGGGAAGGTAACAGGCACTTAAGAATGTCTGTAAAGGCTGGCCTGCTGGCACAGCGGTAGAGCTACTGCTTGCGATGCCAGTGACCTGGGTTCGGTAGCAAGCCTGGGTAGCTGGAGGGCCGGCTGGGGAGAGAAGGATTGAGCGCCCAACGGGCTACTCTCCTTCTCCGGGCGGGGTGGGCTGCAGGTCCCTGCTGCAATACTGCCTCCTAGGGGACTCCAGGTAAGGATGCAGTCGGGGAGTAGCAGAAGGGGAGGAGAAGATGTCGGCCAAGGGTCGGAGCGAAGACGGGTCTCAGCGTGCCTTTGTCTCCTTGACCCTCCTTGCATGCAGATGTCTGGGGGATGGGACCAGTAAAGCATGAAAAAATCACTGCGCCAACTCCTGGAGATGGGCCTCGGTGCTGCCGACTTGGAAGGATGGAGGAGCTCTGGAACTGTGTCCACCTCTTCTCAGGCAAGGGGAGGGCTAGGTGGTCCCTCCTCCCCCCACCCGGGGGGTAATCCGGGAGCTTAAAGGTCCACAGGGGGTGGAGGCAGGTAGGGGAGCAAAATCCTCCACCTCTGGTCGGCAGGGTGCGATTGAGGGCCCTGAAGATAGGAGTCAATGTGGTCAGGAAAGGAGGCATAAACACAATGGATAAAAAAAAAAGAATGTCTGTAAAGGACAAGAGTACTGCCTGCACATCAGAACCCGTACAGTTGTCGAGGGAAGCACTATCCATGATGTCGGCGGCAACTCACCAGCTGTAATAGGCCTGGTGGCACACTCAGCCTGCCTGGATTGGGTTTGGGTGTCGATGACTGGGGCTCTGGTGGCGACGCTGCTGAGGCAGTCACACTAGAGTGGAGGGGTGACTGTGAATGAACCAGGGAGGCCTTATCTTTAATTTGCTCCCTCTCCCAGTGTTTATGCTTGTGCTGTCCTGATGTTTTTTCCTGGGACTTGGAGGAATGAGAGCTCGAGGAATGGGCCAGTGATACAATGTAGCTCTTCTCCCAGAGCTCTATCTCCATCCTGACCACCTGCTGCTTCATGAGGTGGGTTTCCAAGGCCTTCTCTCAGCGTCACCAGGTAGTGTTACTGAATTTTCTCCAGATCTGACAGGCCTTCGTGTTATGAGCCGAGCTGAGGCAGTATACACAGACGTCGTGTGAGTCACCAGGTTATATCTTTTCGCCGCACTCACAGTACTTGAACAGTTTCTACAGCTCTTTAGTCGACATACACAATGTCAAAAAATCACTTTGTAAAAAGTGATCACTAAGGTGAAAAATAAATGGAAAAGTCTACAGCAATGGCGACGTTTCTGTGGAGGGTCCATTGAGTATGATTGATGGTGGGAAAAGAACTGAGGAGGGAAGGGGCTGCCCACGTTTATATGGGAAGTGCCAACCTATGACGCTGTTTTGGGTGTCCCCTAGTGAACTGCTTGCAAAAAGTTTCTCTGTGGTCCTAGTGCCTGACGGCTATAGTTCCATAGGTGTGGCCTGATGAAAGATATTCTCGAAGAAGATCTTACGGCTCCAAAATGTTAGGAAGTGCCTTTCCTCAAAACTGGCAGCTCATCTAGAATTGTTCCATACAGAGGGGCTTGTAGAAGAAAGGGCCATCACCATAGCATACTCTCGTGGGGATTTTGTGATCACTGAGCATGATTTTGGTTGTCAGCGGCAGCACTTGAAATGTCAGTCTGTGTGGTGACTATGCTGAGGGAAGTACTTGCTCTGTTCTTGGATTTATGTCCTCCAGTTATCTTGGGCAATATGTTCCTTTGCCCTATCTGTTCACATAAGCAGACACTGCAGCATCCGTTAAGTTCTCCTATAAAACCAATTCCTTCTAATAACCTGTAGAAGTTTAAACATTCCATTACTTTCCATTACTTAACCTTTACACAAAATGTCCGCCTTCAAGGGAATGAGTTTGTAGAAATGAAAATGATGTACTTACTGTAACTGGTGATCTTCCGGAACATCTTCTCCACTGAATACCACTTATTAGTCTGGGCTGGAGGCACTATGACCCCACAGGAGCAAATCATTTTGATAGGAGGCTGGCAATGGCTACTGGTTACAGTGCTGTGTAACACCACATGGTACCACATGCCTACCAATAACCGTTGCCGGCTTCGTCACCTACCTCAGTTGTACTCGCCAGGAGAGAAACACAAGTGGAAGAAAAACAAGCTGGAGCATGTGGCAAGCTAGTCCACACAATGGCAGCACTCGAGAAAGTTTCCATTGAGGCTGAAAGAAGACCACAGGTTGCTGAATGTCAAGCTAATGCTTTTTATTAATGAGCCACAAGTGAAGAGAAGATGCTGGCAAAAGCTGCCCTGGTGCTGGTCTGTATCAAGAGTGTGTCTTGTGGCAAGCTAGCCCAAAGGGATAGATAAGGGATATAGGAAATAAATTAAATAAATAAAACCAAGCTGCCAACTCTCCTAAAAAGAGAAGGGCGCATCTCAGGTGGAAAGGAAGAAAGAGGCAGTCTGAGAATAGAATCAGGTTCTCAAGAAAACCCTGACTGCCCAGCAAATATCCATCAGGCTGGTAAGAGGGCAGTGGAAAGAAAACAACAGCCCTGTATGCATAAAGGCTCTGGCTAGCAGAAAAAAGGGGGAGCAGCCAAGGGTGAGACTACTGCTGAAAATAATGTGGACACACAAAAAGTGCCAGACCCAGTGTAAGGCAAAGTAGCCAACAGGCCTGCACTAGGCATCATACCACTGGGCAGATCGGTCATTGGTAAGCATGTGGCACCACACAGTATCACACAGGTGCTGTAGCCAGTAGCCACTGCCTGCTCCAGGATGAAACATTTTCTCTTGTGGGGTCCTAGTTCCCCTGGCCCAGACCCATGAATGGAGAAGACTGAATCTGGGAAGATCCGTATAAACTAAAGCAGAAAATGTCCAGGAAACCAAATTCAGACAGCGTAAACACTAAAGGGGCAAAATACAAAACACACTCTGTGATAGTATGAAACACTCATTTGACTGCACAGAAATTGAAACACTTTCTGTCATCGTTAACTTAAGTGGGAAGAGGTTTAGGACTGGGGTTGCCTGATGGCCTAGAGGTAGTAGCACTTACTTACGATGCCAGGGGCCCAGACTGACATCCTGGGCTCAGGATCTGCACATTAGGTATCCAACTTAGACATATCCTGCCTCGGGGAGGGTGGAAGGGTCCTGCCCTCTGATAGCCCAGAAGGAAATCAGTTGTGGGAGAAATTTGGTCCAAAATGAGGGTAAGCCTGTTGCTGGCATTGCAGGATTTTGGACATTGGACACTGAAGCAATTTGCATCCATTTTCGTGCACATCAGCATGTGGTGGTGGTAATTGTTTATACCACTTCCAGAAAGGCCTTGCTATTAGTTATGCCATAAGGACAGGGGTGGAGGAAACAGGAAGAAACGCCTAGAAGAAACATAGGTGAATAATGCCATCATGCCCCACTCAGCTGTGGCTATAGACCTTTAGATTCCCCACCCGCCTCCATCTGGTCTGTTGTGTTCAAACCAGCTCGAGGGGTAACTGTAAGAAGAAAAACTGGGGGCTAAAACAGAGGGTACCTGGGGGCCAGATATGTTAAGATTCCAGAGCCTGTGGGCAAGCTGAAGGTGTGCCTGACCTGGGTGAAGAGGTAAAAAATGTAAAGCAAAAAAAAAAAAAAAGCCAGTGTTTGAAATAAATGTAAAATATTTCATATTTTTTAGTACTCCAAAACAGTTATTAACTGTTCCTCTTGTAAAACCTCAACCCCTAGTCCATATTGGGAGATGGCAAAGGTTTGTAAATTATTTATTCTATATTTTTTAATTGTCAGACCCCTCCAAATAAAAGCATTCTTTTATCACTTACCCCTCTGTGCAATGCAGTCCTCCCCCACTTGTCTTTGGGCATCTACATGAGCTCCCTCTTTGTTCAGCAGTGAGTAAACACAGTCTGTGTGCCCATTTAGAACGGGCCAGCATCAGCGGAGTCCTGAGTGAGAAGTAGTACATGATTTAAAACAAGCAGAGTCATAGGCTGAACTGTGGTATGCAGGCACTCTCACTAGTCCCAGAAAATCTTTATTTCTTGTTATTTTTCATTAAGTGATTTTTTTAAAGTTCTTTTTCCATATTTTGTTTGCATTTGGTTTGGCAACATGTACAGACATACAACACAGCATAAACACAAATGTATGGAATGAATTTGTAACAGTACGATAAGTGCTGCTTTTCCTATCAAGCAAATTATGTTAAAACATTATTCTTGTACAGCAACAGAAATTGAAGCTCACTATAAGAATCCCCTCATCCTGAAGGGGTGGAGCCTGCAGCCATCAGGGAAAGCAGTGTTCCCTTCTGTTCCTGCACCGAGACATTATCTTATACATTCTGGCGTTCAGATTCATGGCAAAGTTCAGCAATCAGTAGAGATGGTTTCCTACTTCATTTTGGGCAAGTCTGCTATTGTTTCGCCACTGGGAACCTGAAACAAATACTGCATGTGTGGGTGGGAAGAGAGGACAGCAGGACACAGGGCTGAGTAGTAGCACTGAAGTGGCTACAGCCACGGAGCTGGGGTAACCTAAAAGTACCCTCCATGACATTCTCCAAATGGTTCATGCCCTAGACAAAAGGGTCACTGCTTTAGATGAAAAGTTGTAGAATTGTATTTGACTTTAAGTGTGGAGACCTGGTCCCTGACAGCAGTGACAAGACGTCAAAGAGGCAGCATGCACAGCACTACAAAGCCACAACAGCACTGAGTGGTCTGTTAAATAAACACAGCCTTCGATACTGCCTCAAAGCACTGCACAACCAGACCTGATATTCCAATTTCTGGATCTGTGGCTTGCCTGAAATGTAAGTGGTAGATGACCCTAAAACTTTGAGAGCCTGGCTGGGGGTACTTTCAAGCTGGAATCAGAATTGTCCACAGTGCATATCACACAACTCCAAGGAAACAAGCTGTGTCTACCAACAGCCCTCACATTTCTCCTTATACTGACCGACATGTCTGAGAGGGATAGAGTTCTCACTGCAGCATGCAGAATGGGACTGGTGACGATGGGAGCAGAATGTTTTGTTTCCAGATCTCAAGTATACCACATGGAATCACCGTAAATCATCTGACTCCACTGGGGCAACTTTGAGGACACTGGCAGTATTACATGCTAAGCAGTACTGCACTATGGCACACCATCTGTATGGGGACCAACAAGATAGGGTAAATTAATAAACAAATTAAAAGAGGACTTTGGCTTTCAGTATAATGTGGAGGAGCCAGACACCGACTGAACATTTTGACGCTTCCAGCTGTAAGTAAGGGAAGGCTGAGCACAGTAACAAATGAGGGCTAGAGTGTGTATGGAGGAAGTGGCAGTGGCATACCTTAGGTAAACTATATGCTCTGCTGGGAGTATATCTCGTTCTTTGATGCTGATGTTAGTACAATTATTTATAGTATATAATCTGGGCTTATGTATGGAAATTGAGTACCTCTCCAAAGTTGTGCACATTCTAAAAGTTGTTGTTCATGTTCTAAACATTGTTCTGCACATTCAATCAGCTAACCTGCATTTCCCCCTCTCATCAACTCCTGCCGCTTTCACTTTCTCAGCGGCACAGCTCTCACATAGTGTTACATGCGGAGAGATGCTGTGGCACTGAGAAGAGGCACGGTTAAAGCAGAGCCAGCAGGGAAGTCAGATCAGTCTTGACTTGTGTCCAACAGACCACTCAGTTATAGTGCTGTTTTCACTTGCTCTCCTACTCTTGAAAGACTGCCTGCGGGGGAGGGGTCGTGTGATGGCAGGTGGTCCAGGGACCTCCACCCGTCCTTGCAACCGTGTGACCTGGAATTGAACTGACTCCAAAGCTTGGCCCAACACTAACTGTCCTTCATGCATGGGACGGACATAGCCCCTCCTCCCCAGACCTGCACTTCTCATTGCCTGATGCTTTCCAAAATTCATCATGCGGGTGCACCGCAAAAGGCCTTCTGGGCGCACCTCCCGCCCTCCCATCGTTGCTTCTCCTCCCTCTTAATGTCTCCCTACTGTACATCTCTGTTACCCCTGACAAAGCTGATTTAACAAATAGCCTCCCCCAAAAAGAGTTTCCAAGAATCAGTCTTCACCGAATGATGGGTCTAAGCTGCTAGGACCCCACGGGAGCAAAGTCTTTTGCAGCTTAGGGAAGGGACCGACATTGGTGTTGGTGCTGCCCATGAAGCAGCCATAACGACATCACACACGTGGGCTGGTCACCAACTGACGCTGGCCCCTTCCTTTCCTCAGTATTGTTTTCCCCAGCCATTCAGTGTACACCTTGGGAGCAGCTTCAGTCAACAACTGTGTCAGTTTCTCTTCAGTTCACTCTCACTTCATTTGACACCAATTCCCTTCTGCACCAATTTTTCTTGATACCGTTTCTGTAGTTTGGCGCCAAACCCTTTTTTCCCTTCTGGTTTTTCGTTGTTTTTTCAACACCATGTCATATCCTAAGGAGCAAAAGAAAAAGGAGGACAAAGGCAGCACCCCATCACTGTTCGGGATCAGCATGATGGATGCTGTACCTTCCTTGGTATTGACCATGAAAAGACAGGTGCAATTCTTGCTTTTGGAAGATCAAGAATTATGGTGAGTACATAATTTTCATATCTTCCAAGAGTCGTATCTTCATCATTCATTACCGGTGGGTCAGAGTGTCAAGCTACCACCAAATGGTGGTAATGGCAAACCCTGAGGGAAATGATTGTTCCCCCAGCCTCCTGCAAGGGAAACACAGACAGGTGGGGGTCCCTCACAGGTCTGGCGAGGTCAGAGACTGGTCAGGTGCAGGTGGAGGCTCCCCTGAACTGGGAGCAGGAAGGCACCTGCAAGTTTCTGAATGGCCTGCGGAAAAGAAATGGGCACCCGGTATCATGAGGCAACCACCTTACACTGGGCCACAGATGATAGCCAAGATAGGCAAACCACGCCACCCCGGTATATGCAGACCGCAGTTGCTACCAGTCGGGAGGCTACCTCACTGGCATCGTAGGATACTCATGCTTGGTGTCTCACCAGCTCCAGTCCTTGGGCAGAAAGGCGAATGGCCTAATGGTTGCCTCACAGTCTGGCAAGCACGTCATGAGCTGTCCCAGCGTCACCCACAGGTGCCTGCCATGTGATGCCTGGTGTGCCTGATGTGCAGCAATGCACAACAAAGTGCGCGCTGTCGAGAAGACTCTACGACCACAAAGGTCAAACTTGGCTGAGTCTTACTCAGGGGGATGGTTGTGCTCTGGGCGGTGATGCCCAGGAGCTGGACCCCAGAAGTGGGATGAGGCATGGCTCCTGGAGACCCCATGGATGCGCAATACCTGCACTGGCAGTCCCTCTGGGCTGGAAAGGAGGCAGAAGGATGGAGCCAGATGTTCTGTGACACCACGGTAAATGTCTGGGGCCATGTAGAAATGACAATGGAGTCAGAACTGTACTCCCAAGGAAGGCAGCATGGAACAGGCAGGATTTATTTTGAAAAATGGGACATGTGCAGCTCCAGTATCATCCCAAAAGGAACCACTGATAACTAGTGTAATCAGCATCAGAGGAGAGGTGGACAGAAGTATCTTCTTCCTCGGAAGAGGAAGATGGGGATGAAGAGGAGCTGGATTCAGGGGGTGGTGGTGCTGGGGTTTCAGGCTGAAAGATGGCCTCATCCAATGCCTTCAGACAGATAGGGAAAGCACTCACCGATACCCTGAACTGCTCCCAGGTCAAGGTCTGCAAAGGGCCAGAAATACCTTGGAGAGGGGGTGGAGAAGGCAGGAGGAGGAGGAAGGGTCGTGGTAGACCAGGCCAGGTCTTCTGCCAGGCTGCAGAGCGTGCAGGGACCGCCTCCCGAGGGGGGGCTATGCAACTTGCCCACCTGTGAATGCTCAACCACAGAGGGGCGATCGGGGTGGTGCCCTTGAGAAAGAATCCCCTGTTGGGGAGGTCGGAGCTGCGTAGGTTCCACGGGGTGGCCCCTTTCCTCACCTACTGCAAACCCAGACAGTTCTGGCGGGGAGAGAAGATCCAAATTGACGCTATGACTCCTGCCAGTTGCTCTGGTCATGGAGTGCTGCCCCTGGAAAAAGGCCTAACAGCTGAAATGGAACCGGTCAGGGAGCGAAGGAGACCTGGGCCACAGGCAGCACCAGCACCCCCCCTTGGCACTGCAAACTGTGCCGGAATTGGACTCAGTGCAGTGGATGGTGTGGGAACAAGACTCAGACTGGAAGTGGCATCGGATCCCAACCCAGCACCAGACCAGGTGCCTGTGCACCACCATCCCCACCGGTGCCGAAATTGGCACCAGAGGCATCCCCGGCGCTGCAAGCAACAACATGAGATGCAGGGGGAAACAGCGCCCCTTGATGAAGCCTTAACTGGTGAAGCATCAGGGACCTTGCATGCAGTTTGCTGAGCCTTTATCAATTTTCCATTTATGTGTTTAACAATTAGAAAGTAAATATATTTTGCATATGAGCAAGTATCTTAGTATACTTTTTGAACCTTCACTGGGAAGCAAGCACCTCTCCTGGCTCTGGAGTGTGTGGTGGTTTGGATTTAAGAAACGGCACCATGGCCAGCCCCAAGAAGAGGACTTCCAGGCCCCACCGATGCCGAAGGCCTAGAATTGCGCGTAGAAGAGTCCCCATGCTCACTGTAGCCGAGGAGCCTGTTGGGATCATCACAATACTCAGCCGGGCTACCCCATGGACCCTTCCTCTCCCAGTGCCATGAACAGCAGCAGGAGGGGACCCAGAAACGCAGATGGCACCGCCCTACTCATCGGCACCGGGCTTAGTGCCAGGAGCCAAAGCAGCACTGGACTGTGGCACCTAGGGACCCGCTGGTGAAGGCCCAGCGTATAGCTGTGACGCAGCTGTGACACTTGGGACAGCTGGTTCTGATCACTGTATCATTTTTTGTAATACAGAAAATGGGTTATGGACTGTCTCTCATGAGAAATGCTGAAGAGCAACATGTGAAATGCGACACACACACACATCGCGGCGTCTTGCCTTACATCTGCCTTTACACACACAGAATTTTAGATACAAGGTGTTACTTGAAGGCCAGAAGTTAATTACAGAGTAGAACAGATCTTAATCAAGGATCTCCTATTTATCTAAGTCAATTATAGCTGTAGTTGTGAAGAGGGAATCATAAACTTTTATGGCATTTAGGGGAAAAGTGCAGGATTATGTGATACTGGTGCGAAGTCATAAATGCTTTGATGTCTGTGAGATGAGAGGATACTGCTTATAGATGAAAAGGGTTTCTGCTGATGTAACCTTAATTATCTTACCTTCCAATATGATAACATATCCTGGGTGTATGATTTTTCATAACCAGAGGAGGAGCTAGGTGACCTCACGCAAACAAGTGGGCAAAGCCAGCTTTTAAACAAAATTCTTTTTCATTCAGAGACTTTTTCTACACTCTGACGAAGAAACATCTTTGAGTACTTTAAGCAAGTATACAGGTAGAGAGACAACATCTAAGTACTGTAGTAGGAACTGCACTGTTAAAACTTTATTCTTTTAAAAGATTTGCATGTTTTGTGATATATGGTTCTGTATTTTATGTTTTACCTATTTGTTTTATCTATTTTAGTAAAACTCTATTTTTAGAGCCTACTTGGTCTGTCTTTGAATTTCCTCCTTTCACAAGTGATATATATACACTATATATACATATATATATATATATATATATATATATATGGTTAAAGCAGACACTGTGCATAAGCTTGAATGGTGATACCAAACTGGAAAAAGGTAAGATTAATCGGAGGTCTTTATTATAGCTTTTAAGGGTTCATTTCTGTACACCTGGTTAGGTGCCCGTAGACAAAGATATCTGGCCCCCTGAAGACAGAATTATCTAAGCCTGTACATTGGGTACGCTAGCAAGAGGTTCACAGTTTGAATCCCTCCAGAACTAAGACCAAAGGTTGATTCGAACCCACAAAAACAGACAGGGGGGTTACCCTGTTTCTGTTAACTGTTTTTTTCCTAAAGTGCAAGTCAGAGTAGCAGTAGTTAAGGAAGATGGTTTCCAAATACAGCAGGCACACTGTAGACTACTTAAGGCAGTTTATGCGGGGACAGAGGAGTCCTGTTCGAGGTGAAAGCCAGCAAGCAAAACCTCATAGATGCCCTGATGGTAGCAGATACCCAGAGCAGCGAGTCACAGAAAGTGACAGAAAAGGACCAAACCTAGAGTGTGGCAGGGCTAGCGGCCAGTGCAGTGACCAGATCCGATGAGGAGGGCAACAGGGCCACTGTCAGTGAAGGGCCACAGCAGCAGGGGAAGGTCACCAGTATCCTGGATCCAGAAGTACTCAGGCTGCAAACTGAGTTGTGCAAGATGGAGCTGGAGTTCCAGAGGGAGAGGGAGTGAGAGGCGGACCGTGAAAAGCGAGAGGTGGACCGTGAACAACGAGAGGTGGACCATGAGACAAAGCGAGAACGCCGAGAGGCAGAGTGAGAAATGGAAATTACGTACCTACCATAATTCTAGATCTTCTTGGACGAAGTCTCCACCACTCATTCACACTGATGGGATCTATGCCGGAGGCGCTAGGACCCAGCGGGAGCAAACTTTTTGCAGGAAGGTCGGCACCAGACATGGAGCAGTGAGGAGTGGCGTCGCGAGCCTCGGCTCGTGCAGCAATGACGATCTCGGCATCGACCCTCCAACCACCTCAGTACCTTTTTTCCGAGGAGGTGCAGCGTAACTAACCTAGAAGGATAGCCTAACAAAAACCAGACATAAGATAGTCCGGACAACCTGTATAAGAAGGGTCAACAAAGAAGTCTTCACAGCCTAAAGATTGAGGGAGTGAAGACCAACAACAGAGGTGAGCTCGGGGGATGGTGGGTGGGCGTGTGAATGAGTGGTGGAGACTTCGTCCAAGAAGATCAAGAATTACGGTAGGTAAGTAATTTCCATATCTTCCTGGACATAAAGTCTCCACCACTCATTCACACTGATGGGAGAATACCTAGCTAATAATCCCCGAGAGGGCGGCAGAGAGACCAAGAGCTCACAATTTGGACAGAAGTCCATTGGGAAGGTTCTGCCAAACAAAATATGTCACCTGGCATGGACATCCAGGGCATAGTGCTTGACAAAGTATGCACTGAGCTCCAGGTACATTGCAAATATCTGCAATGGGCACATTACGGATTTACGCCAGGGATGCCATGACCGCTCTAGTAGCGTGAGTGCACCTGCCCTCCAACTTAACCTGCGCCATGGAATAACAGTGGTGAAGGCATGCCACCAGCCATGCTGAAATGCATCTGACGGCTACAAGTTAACCTAGCCGGTCTCGCTGAAGGAAACAAACAGTTGTTGAGCTTTGCTAATTCTTTTGTTCTATCTAAATAGAAACGCTGGGCTCTTTGACATTCAAAGAATGAAGGTATGCTCCTTCATTTTGGAAGTTCGCAGTAAGAGGTAGGACCAAAGGTTGGTTTAGATGGAATTCTGAAACAACCTTAGGGAGAAACTCAGGATGGGTCCTAAGAACTACTTTGTCCTTATGAAACACAGTATATGGAGGGTCTGTGACCAAGGCATGTATCTCAGAGACTCTCAGTGGCCGAGGTAATGGCCACCAGGAAGGCCGCTTTCCAAATGAGAAATTTCAGCTCACAGGAAGCTAGAGGCTCAAAGGCTTTCAAGTGAGCATGTCTAGTACAAGATTAATGTCCCAGGCTGCGACTGGATGTCTGATAGGAGGTCTGGTATGCAGAATTCCCTTAAGAAACCTCTTAACAACAGGTAACTGAGCCAGTGACAAGGAAAGTACTGGCTCATGATAAGCTGAAATGGCACAAAGGTGAACTTTGACTGTAGAGTATTGCAGACCTGAATTTGAGAGGTCTAAAAGGTACTCTAGAACTTTATTGGGTGGGAAGGAAAAAGGATTCAAAGAGGATTTTACACACCAGAGAGAAAAACGCTTCCATTTGACTGTGTAAGTTTTCCTAGTGGCCGGCTTGCGCGCAGCCAGAAGAATATCTGAAACTCTGTGAGAGACACTGAACCTGTTCACTTCTATCTCTTCAGGAGCCAAGCGTGAAGGTGAAGCGATCTCAGATTGGGATGGACCACAGGGCCTCGAGTCAGAAGGTTCGTCTGAAGGGGAAGCGCTCTCGGAAGGGTTTTCGACATACTGTTGAGTAATGGAAACCATATTTGTCGAGGCCAGAAGGGAGCAATGAGGATCATTTTGTCCCCCTGGGACTCGAACTTGAGAAGTACCCTCTGAATTAGAGGGAGAGGCAGAAAGGCGTACAGAACGCGTTTTGTCCACTGCAGCCTGAACACATCCTGACAGAAAATGCCAGGCCCTGGATTTCTGGAGCAGAAGAGAGGCAGTTTTGTGTTGAGTGGGGATGCAAAAAGGTCCAGGTCTGGAGTTCCCCACTCTGCGAACAGTGACTGAACTACGGTTGAGTTTAGAGACCACTGTGAGGATCTGTCTCTGTTCAGTTGAGACGGTCTGCCAGTCTGCTCTGCACTCCCGGCAGGTAGACCACCTGAATTAGAGCCTTGTGCTCTAGACACCATTCCCACACCTCATTGCTTCCCTGCATAAAGGGTAAGAGTGTGCACTGCCCTGCTTGTTAATGTAATACATCACTGCTTTGTTGTCCGTTTGAAGGAGAATGTTCCTGTGACAGAGAATGTCCTTCAAAGCCCGGATTGCATAAAGGATGGCTCTCATTTCTAAGACATTTATGTGAAGCTGGGACTCGTCCTGAGTCCACATACCTTGGGTGTGGAGATTCTGACAGTGAGCTCTCCACCCCATCAGGGACGCGTCTGTGGTAATGGAAATCTGATGATCCAGGGGAGCAAAGGGATACCCTTCCAGAAGTTTGTCCTCTTGCGACCACCAGGTGAGTGACCTCTTCAGAGGTTCTGGCACCTTGATGAGAAAAGACTGAGGGTGAGTGTTTGGGACCACTGAGTACTTAGCATCCACTGGGAGGTTCTCATGTGGAGGCGCTTAGGTGCAGTGAACACCAAGGATGCCATGAGATCCAGCATCCATTGCATCGAGATAGCTCGAACCGAGCTGTTCTCTCTGATGTATCGGGCCATCTGTAGGATATCGCTCCTTCTGTCCACTGGTAGAAAAGCTTTCGCACAGGAGGTGTTCAGAAGAGTTCCTATGAAAAGGAGTTTCTGGAAGGGCTGCAGCTGCAATTTCTTGAGATTTAGCAGGACACCCATGGACGTGAGAAAGTCCGAGGCCGTGGCTACAGCGTAGAGAGTTCCTTGCCTGGAAGGGCTTGCTAGAAGCCAGTCGTCCAGATATGGGAACACTTGTATTCTAATCTTTCTGAGGTGTGCTGTGAGAATTGGCCAACACTTTGTAAAAACTTGCGGCGCCGAGGATAGCCCAAAGGGCAGGACTCTGAACTGATAATGCTGGCCCAAAGCCACAAACCGTTGGTATTTGTGATGCTTTGGGTGAATGGGAATATGCTGGTAGGCATCCTGCATGTCCAGGGAGGCTAGCCAGTCATGTTGATGAAGCAAAGGTAGCAGGGTCGCTAGCGAAATCATTTTGAATTTCTCCTTGGGAAGAAATTTGTTCAATTTTCTGAGGTCCAAAATAGGGCGAATGCCACTGGTTTTCTTTGGAACCAGAAAATAATGGGAGTAGAACCCTGTGTTCCGTTGATCCAGCGTAACTATTTCTACTGCTGTTGTTCAGAAGGCCTTGTATCTCACAAGCGAGAAGCTCTGACCGAAATACTGACAGCCTGGGCTGTTGTTTGGGGGGGGGACGATCTGGAGGAGTCTCTGAAAGATTGAGGGAATACCCCTTGTGAATTATCTGGAGGACCCAATTGTCTGATGTTATGGACTTCCACCGTTGTAGAACTGAGTCAGACGACCTCCCACCGCTGAGACAGAGTCCCCTTGGGCAGCTGAGGTGGCTTGGGCCAGAAACTGAAGGCGCACTGGGCTGGGCCCTTGTGCTTTCTGTTGCATTTTCTTTGAGGCTGAGGGGTTTGGATTTTATTAAAACCTCCCCCACCCTTGTCTTGAAAGGACTGACGGTTGTGAAACTGACGCTTACTAACACCCCCCCCCCGAGAAGGGGCGGGAGCAGGTCGAGCCAATTTAATGGCAGACCTAGTCTTTTGTGTGGCCTCTAGAGCTTGTTCTACCTGAGGACCAAGAGATACATCAAGGGTAACGCCATGACCTGTTGCTGGGCATCATTTGTGAAGCCTGAAGCCAAGACATAGGAGGTCGGGCGGATACAAATGTCCGCCGCTCGGGAGGCAGTATGGAAAGCATCCATAGCTGCTTTAACCTGCTGGTTGTTGGACTCGATACCCCTGGTTATGGTTTGAAGAAGCTCTGAATTAGTGTCCGACTCCAGTAGAGCTTCTATCATTTGCTTGAGCGAATGCCAAAGAACATACTCATACTGAGAGAAATAACCCAGGTAGCTGGCAATACGCATACCCAGGGTGGATGCAGCAAAGACTCTCTTGCCTAAAGTATCTATCTTACGAGATTCTTTGTTTATAGGTCGGGCAGTAGTAGCCTGAGGGAGGACGACCATATCATTCTCTGCCAAAACCACAATAGGGTCCACAAAGGCAAGGGAGGCAAAAATGGGTCGATCCCTGGGAGCAGCTTACTTTCTATCTATGGACTTAGCCACAGAAGGAATAAGAGCGGGATTATTCCATACCATTTGAGAAAGCGTCTCAAAGGAAGGCTGTACCAGGGGAGTTAAATCCATAGGGATCTCCAGGACATGAAGGTATTGGAGCCTTAAAAGCTTCCCAGGATCGATATCTGTAGTCTTCAGAGAAAGAGTGGAATTCAAATTTTTCAGCAGAGACTTAAATGACAGGTTCTCGACCACAGGCTCTGCAATAGGATTAGATCCTGTTCCTTCCACGTCATCACCCAACCTAAGGTCTGGGTCAGGCTCAATATCATCTCCTAACAGCCCAGAAGGGACTGTATGGACAGGAAAGGAGTGAAAATCAGAAGGGAAAGAGGAAGGAAAAAGGTTCGGAGTCGAGAAGCCCTGAAGACGTCACACCAAGCCTCGGTGCCGAAAAAGAGCACAGCGCCGCTTGACCCAGCGCCGAGCACGGCGCCAATGGCACTGACAAGCCGCCGAAGACGGCACCGACAAGCCACACAGCACCCAGGATGGTGCCGACAAACCCAATGGTGCTAAGGATGGCGCCGACAGACGCATCGGCACCGAGGAGAGCGCCGAGCAACCCATCGACGCCGAAACCAACACAGGGCTCTGAAAACTAGGATTTGAGGAGAAAGAAGGAAGAATACCAGGATATAGAGGCATCGGTGTGGCCCTGTGCACCGCAGCCCTGTGAAGGGGGGAAAACACCTGAGTATGGAGTAGACGGCACCGAAGAAGGCGCCGCACGACTTGGGAGGCCCAACCGCCCTACCCGGTTCCCTGAGAGTCCCACAGTGACCGGGCCAGGCAGCTGGATCAACCTCCAAGCCCACTACTCCATCAGAGCGGCCCACTGATGAAACTGCTCATCTGAAGCCCTACCAGAAGGTGGGGAAGGGCCCGATGTCAAGAGGTCGGTGACCAGAAACAGAAACCGCGACTCCGGGAGGAGAACGCATCTGACCCCAATGACTGTCGACACGCAGACATAGCAGAGGGCGACTTCGAGTGATGCCCTCTCTTTTTTGACCTGTGGGCTTAAGAAGAGCTCGAGGCCGAACAGTGCCAAGAATGCGACCGTTTTTTTTTATGCTTCCAGGAGGACCGCCCTGCCCCTCAGGCACTGGACCATCCGTTGTCAGACCACCCTCCGAGAGGGCGGCAGATCGGACCCAGCCCGGCTGACTGAATAAGTTCATACGGAGTCTCCCTACCGTCACCTGACCCACTCATGGTCGACTCTGTCAATGTAGGCTGAGACTTCTTTCGTAAATGAGAATAAATTATAGTAAGCGGTGCTTATTTGAGATATACTACAAAATAATAAACTGAAAACTATGCTGTTAGTTTGAAGTTTAACTCTCGGCAGGCGAGTGACATTGTCACCAAAGCGCACTCGATGAAGGGAAAAAAGGAACTGAGGCGGTTGGAGGGTCGACACCAGGATAGTCATTGCTGCACAAGCCGAGGCTCACGGTGCCGCTCCTCGAGGCTCCATCTCTGGCGCCCTCCCTCCTGCAAAAAATTTGCTCCCGCTGGGTCCTAGCACCTCTGGTGTAGTTCACCATCAGTGTGAATGAGTGGTGGAGACTTTATGTCCAGGAAGATCCATATTTGTTGAGGCCAGAAGGAGCAATGAGAATCATTCTGTCTCCCTGACAGTCAAATTTGAGAAGTACCCTCTGAATTAGAGGAAGAGAAGGAAAGGCGAATAGAAAGCGCTTTTGTCCACTGCAGCCTGATTGCATCCCGACAGAAAATGCCAGGTCCTGGATTTCTGAGCAGAAGAGAGCAGTTTTGTGTTGAGTGGGATGCAAAAAGGTCCAGGTCTGGAGTTTCCACTCTTTGAAGAGTGACTGAGCGACGGTTGAGTCGAGAGACCACTCGTGAGGATCTGTCTCTGCTTCTGCTGGAGACGGTCTGCCAGTTCGTTCTGCATGCCTGGTAGGTAAACCAGTGATTAGAGCCTTGTGCTCCAGGCACCATTCCCACACCTCATAGCTTCCTGCATAATGGGTAGAGTGTGCACCGCCTCTGTTTGTTGATGTAATACATCACTGCTTTGTTGTCTGTTTGAAGGAGAATGTTCTTGTGACAGAGAATGTCCTTCAAACCTGGACTGCATATAGGACAGCTCTCAATTCCACGACATTTATGTGAAGCCGGCCCTCGACCTGAGTCCATGTACCTTGGATGTGGAAATTCTGGCAGTGAGCTCCCACCCCATCAGGGACGATCGATGGTAATGGAGATCTGATGATCCAGAGGAGCAAAGGATATCCTTCCAGAAGGTTGTTCTCCCAAGCACACCAGGTGAGTGGACCTCTTTAGAGGTTCTGTCACCTTCACGGAAAGGACTGAGGATGAGTGGTTGGGGACCACTGAGTACTGAGCATCCACTGAGAGGTTCTCATGTGGAGATGTGCTAGAGGTACAGTGAACACCAAGGATGCCATCAGACCCAGCACCCATTGCATTGAGATAGCTCAACCAAGCTGTTTTCTCTGATGTATCGGGCCATCTGTAGGATATTGTTCCTTCTGTCCTTTGGGAGAAAAGCTTCACACAGGAGGTATCCAGAAGAGTTCCTATGAAAAGGAGTTTCTGAGAGGGCTGCAACGCGATTTGTTGCAATTTAGAAGGACTCCCATGGACGTGAGGGAAGTCGGAAGCCTTGGCTACAGCATCCAGAGTCCTCTGCCTGGAAGGGCTTGCTTAGCCAGTCGTTCAGATATGAAACACTTGAATTCGATTTTCCTGAGATGCGCTACGAGAATTGCACAACACTTTGTAAAAACTTGCGGAGCCAAGGATAGCCCAAAAGGCAGGACTCTGAACTGATAATGTTGACCCAATGCCACAAACCTCAGGTATTTGTGGTGCTTTGGGTGTATAAGATTGTGTTGGTAGGAATCCTGCATGTCCAGGGAGGCTAGTCAATTGTGTTGATGAATGAAAGGTAGAAGTGTACCTAGAGATATCATCTTGAACTTTTCCTTATGAAGGAATTTGTTTAACTTTCTGAGATCCAGAATGGGACGCATGCCTCCAGTTTTCATCGGAACTAGAAAGTAATGGGAGTAGAAACCTGTGTTTCGTTGGTCCGTGGAACTACTTCTACTGCCCTGTTGTTCAGAAGGCCTTGCACCTCGGAAGCAAGAAGGTATGACTATACTCAGCCGACTGTCGACAGCCTGGGCTGTCGCTTAGGCGATGATCGGGAGGGTTTCTGAAAGATTGGGCAAATACTCATGATTATCCGTGGACCCATTTGTCTGATGTTATAGACTTCCACCGATCGTAGAACTGAGTCAGATGTCCACCCACTACTGAGGAAGAGTCCCCTCAGGTAGTTGAGGTGGGACCGTGGTAATTTAGAAGGTGGCACTGGGTGCTTTGGGGCCTTGTGCCTTCTGCTGCATTTTCTTTGTGGCTGCTGGGTGTGGCTTTTGTGGTTCCCTGATGTAGATTTTTCCTGGGACTTTGATAACTGCACTTCGTCGACTGGGATGGCGATGGATCTACCACGTAGCTGCTTCTCCACTCTTCTAAAGGAGGAATTTCTCAAAACCACCTTCCTGCGTCACCTGTAGTGGAGTTGAATCCCCGACAAATCTCACAGGCTTTCATGCTGTGAAAGAGGTCTAGGCAACAAACACACACTTCGTGTCGGCCCTCTCACAGTGCCAGAAAATTTAGGATGGCTCTTTCGGCAGCATATAGGTCACCGAAAATCACTATAAAAGTGATTACTTAGTTATAAAAACAAATAAAACAATAACCTGCAAGGGTGGCCAAATCCCTCGTCAGGTTCTTGGTGGAACTAAAAGCAGAAGAGACGACAGACAAGTGGTAATATGTAATAAATGACATTTATTACAAATAAAACAATTCAGGCTTACTACCAGTACAGTGTAAACACTGGGAGATGTAGGTTTCCTTACCTAGGTATAGCAGTCTAGTCTCTCAGAGAAGCTACATGTTACAAGGGGTCTTATACCCTGATAATTACTATGGTAACTGCTAAAGAAGATACATAAAATTAATATAATTGGACAAAACAGGTGGTCTGAGTAACTGTCCTAACTAGAGTAAAAAGTACATAGCTAACAGATAATAATACAAAGGGTGCACTATCTCCAAGGTCAGTTGCAATGGTGCATACATACTAAAGATGGCACTGTTGCCTAAAAATACAGTAAAATAGCACACAAAGTATTTCTCATGACTGTCAGTAAAACACAGTTGAATGCAGATCTTGACACTTATGCTTCTTATGATAAGTGTATTTGCCCTAATGTTAGTACATATAGGTACATATGTTGCTGTCTGCGAAGTGGGGGCTCCATGGATAACAAACCTCATGCAGTGAGGTTTCTGATGGTGGGTCCAACGAGTCTGATTGCTGGCAGGAAAAGAATTGAGAGGAGGGGATGCCAACATTTATGTAGATGCTGGTGGTGATGTTGTCATGGGCAGCCCCTGGCTCATTGCTTGCATAAGTTTCCATGTGGTCCTAGTGCTGAAGCGGGTATAGTTCCTAAGGTGTGGTCTGATGAAAGAGATAGCCTCAAAGAAGATCCATAGGTACTGTGATGGCTGAGGTATACTAGTATGTGCTAATATGTGTCTTGCATATCCAGAGAGGCAAGCTAGTTCTGGGGTTTCACGTGAGGGTAACGAGCCCAGAGAAATCATCTTGAATATTTCTCCAACCATGCATTTGTTCAGATTTCTGAGGTCAAGAATAGAACAGAAAGAACAGGTTACTCACCTGTAACAGTAGTTCTAGGAGTGGTATATGTTGTTCATCCACACTCTCTGGCATGTCCCTTTCCCCTTAAATCCACTGAAAATTCTTCAAGTTGGCTCCTCCCACCCACCTGGGTGGTAAATACCTCGCTACACCCCATGACACCAGATCTTAGCCCACTGGAAGCAAGGTGGTGCGCCTAAAGCCGGGAGGTGTAGTGAGGTAGGGATGAACAACATATACCACTCCTAGAACTACTGTTACAGGTGAGTAACCTGTTCTTCTAGGAGTGTGGATATGTTGTTCATCCAAACTCTCTGGCAGACTCCAAGCAGTTCTCTGCGAGGAGGGAGGCAAGGCGCACACCCCCTATTTAGGAAACAGAGATTGGAGAACCGAGGCCCCAAAACCAGCATCCCAGCATGACTTAAGGTCGATGTGGTAGTGGGTAATGAAGGTGTTTGCCGACTTCCAGGTAGCAGCCCGGCAGATTTCCTGGATAGGGATGTCCCTGGAAGCAGCCACCAATGCAGCAGTATGGCAGGTAGAATGAGCTCTTATCCCTCTGGGAGGCTTCTTGCCCACCAACTCATAGCACAGACCTATGCATGATGTAATCCACCTTGCAATGGTCCGTTTAGTTGCAGGTCTGCCAGAAGCGGCTTCAGCGTAGGTGGCAAACAGCTGATGAACCTCTCCCCAAATTTCAGCCACCTTTCCTTATAATAGAGAGAGCACGCCTTCAGGTCCAAGGTATGGAGCCTGTACTGCCTATGAGGTATAATTAGGGTAGTATAATGGCAGAGTCAACACTGGTTAAGATGAAACTCTGACACCACCTTCGAAGTAATTTCAGGTGGGAGCACAGGACAACATTGTCCCTTGTGAAAGACCAGATAAGGGGAGTCCACCAAAAAGCGCCTGAGTTCCCCTGTCCTTCTGGCTGGACGGATAGCCACCAGGAAGGCCGCCCACAAGTGTGAAAGCTCACATTTGTGCATGGGTTCAATGGCTTGCCCATGAGCTTTGCCAAACCAGCAACAGAACCTATGGAGGTGGAGGTTCACGACTGGAGGAGATATGTGATCCAGGCCTTGAAAAGCACCCAACCACTGTCTCCCGCGCCAATGTCGGGCTGACCAGGTCATGGAGATCTAGGATGGGGCGCCAACCCTCCGCCTGCTTGGGCACCAGGAAGTACCTGGACACGAAGCCTGGGTCTGTAGGGAGGATCCGCACTGAGCTACTGCCTCATGGAGTAGTTGAGCCATGTCGCCTCGAAGAGCCGACTGGGCATGTGGAGATCCGCTCCTCCCGAGAGGTGCGGGCTCGGCTGGGAGGGTACTGCTCAAATTCCAGAGGCAGTCCCTGACCGGACACTTCGAGAACCCACCTGTCCAAAGTGATAGCGGACCAGGCAGAAAGGAAGTGCAGAGCCAACCCCCCATGGGAGGACCCAGAGCTGGCATGACGGGTGTAGGGGTGGCAACCCCAACCCGCCATTGAGTAGGTTTAGAAGGAGGCCCGGACCCGCAACTCTGTCCTTTATGGGGCTGTTGAGGGCCCTGTTGTGCCGCTGGCACCAAGCTTGCGCCTGCTGCTGCTGACTCCTTGATAGGAAGGCTGCCTGACCACAAGGGAAGAATGCCGAAATGGCTTCTTCTTTCTCTTCTGCTGGTTCTTGCCGGAAGAACCCTTAGCAGAAGTGGCATCCAAGGTGGCACTGGACTGCTCTATACACTAAAGGTGACTGACCACTCCTGGACTGAACAAGTCGGCGCCCAGGAAGGGCACATCAGCAAGCTTATGCGGAGTATCCGCCGGGAAGGAGGAAAGCCTCAGCCAAGCCCTGCGGCAAGAGGCCACTGCGGCTGCCAGCAAGCGGGCACAGGAATCTCCTATATCCAAGGCTGTCTGGAGCTGCTGTTTTGCAACAGCACGGCCTTGGTCATGGACCTGCTTGACCGTGGTCTGCATGTCCAGTGGGAGATGAGGGAGGACCTCGTCCAATGACTCCAGAAGGGCATGAGAGAAGTGTGCCATAATAACAGCTGAGCTGGCCTGACGAAGGCCCAGCGAAGAGGCCACATAGACCTTGCAGGCAGAGTGGTCCATATTTTTGGACTCCTTGTCCAGGGGTCAGTCAGTGTCGGCCAAACTACCAGTACGCCTGAACACAGAGGCGGTCACCAGGCTCTTGGCCCGAGGGTGCTCTGTGAACCCCACTAGGGACCCCATGGGTACAGCGTACTTGCGGGCCATGCGGGCAGATGGTGCTGGGCAGGAGGCAGGACGCTGCCAAAGTTCACGGGCCAGGCCAACAATGGCCTCGGCCACTGGAAAGGCCTCCGTTGGGGTATCCCCTCTCTTAAGAATGTCGGTGAGAGGGTACTCCGTCTTTTTTTGTATAGGCTCCAGGGGCATTCCGGTGGAATCGGAGATGAGGCAGAGAATGCCCTGAAGGAGGAGGGCCTTCCTCCATCCCTGTGCCAACCGACCACTCATCATCCCTGGGATGCGAGTGCAAGCCGTGATGTCCGAGTCCAAGAGTCGTGATAGAGCGGTTCATTACCTAAGTCACCCTCGATCTGCTAAGGGCGGTCCGGGTGACAGACAGACGTCGGGGAAGCATGGTGTCCTGTCGGTCCTCTTTCGAGGGCGCCTCCCTCAGGCTGTTTAGGGCGGTGGTTCCACCCCAATTGGTGGAGAGACCGGGATAGGGCCTAACCGGAGATGGGTCGGCCCACAGGTGGAGGAACTGAGGGCTTCGTTCCAGAGGGGTCGTCTTCAGCCTAGGAGGCGAAAGCCAAGTGATGGCCGGGGTAGGCGGCGGAGCCGGCTTTTGCCCAGTCAAGATAAGCTGCTGCTACATGAGGTCTTCATAGCGCTGACGAAGTTTCCGCCGGAGCCTCTCCTCGTCTGAGGAGGATGAGGACCTGTGGTGTCGCCTCTTCTTCTTTGCGTGCCTACGGCTCTTCCTCAGTCGATCATCTGAGGGGGACCTGGACCGAGATTGGGGAGGCCGGCTCAGTCGATCGGGAGACACCAGAACTGGTGAGACCCGGGGGTCCGGGACCGGTTCCTTGATGGGGACACCAGCAGGCTGGGTCTCCTCATCCGGAAAGACCAGGACCGGAGTCCTTTCCAACGAGTCATCGGGCACAGCCGGCGACAAGGGGTCGATGGAATCTAGGATAATTTCGACCTCGTCCGGAAGGTCTGAATAGCCAGTGGCCGAGAATGCAATCTCGACCGAGGTTGAGACTGCGTGTTCTTGGGACTCTGACCTCTCCTGGTCCCAAGAGCATCTCCGTCGGGACGAAGACACCAGGTCCTTCTCCCTCGTGCGAGCCCGAGGGTGCCTCACCCAGAGTGGGGAGAGACTGGCACATCTCCCTGAAGGAGCCTGTAAAGGTGGAGCCTAGGTTAAGCGGAACGAAGAAGCTTTGATTGGCCGAAGCGCGAGCTGCTTTCTCCTCAAAGGCCTTCATCTGTTCCAGCTGTTCAGCGGAGCCTGCGGCCATGGAAACCGCCCACCTAGCCTTCTTCGATTTCACCAGCAGGTTTCTTTTCTCCAGTCTCCCCAGCTTCAGGGTGTGCCATGTGGTTGTCCAAGAGACTGGGATGGAAAGACAGGCAAAAGCTGCATGACGAGGTGTCATGGCCGATACCTAGGCAGTAAACGCACATGAGGTGAGGATCGTTGCGCAACATCTTTTGGGCGCAGGGGCACCGGCGAAATCTGGGGTCTGATTTTTTCCTCCATAGTCGAGACTGCGAAAGTGCAATCATTAACTCTAACGAGTTTAATTTTCGGTAAAACTGACAATTTGAAATCCAGGGCCTACGATACGCTAAGAGACAAGGGAACCTGTATCTTCCAGCAGAAAGGAAGATCTGGCGTTATGGGGCTGAGCTTGCGGTATATGCTACCATCCGGGTGGGTGGGAGGGCGCAGTTTGAAGACTTCCCGCAAGATTTAAAGTGGAAGGGGACATGCCAAGAAGTGTGGATGAGCAACATATCCACGCTCCTAGAACCGGAGGTATCTTAATGAGCACAGGATGCAGAAGTTAACTGCCAGGCACAGACTTTTTATAAAAAGGGCAGCATTGTTTTTGTTGGGGAGAGAGGGATTGAGATTTGAAATTGAAAAGAAACCCTCGGATGAAGGACTTTGTTTTCTTTGTTTGTACTGCCTTTGTAAAGAGCTATCCTGAAAAATTTATTTTGTTATTTTACTGTTATTGATAATATTAAAACACTACTTGCAAATTGTATTTCTTCTCCTGGTCTGCCTATGCTTCCTGACCTTTGCCTCTATTACACTGCCCCATACTCATTTTGTTTAAACAGGCATCAATATCTACCCTCCAGTTTCACTCCCTTTTTACTTCCACCCACTCTGAATTCAGTTACAACTTGTTTGCATCCTTTTGTTGAAGTTAACACTCACCCAATATTCTACCCAATAAAAGTTTACACCTGGTTGCTGTTGCAGTGTTTAACCTTGTGATTCTCTCGCCTCAGCCGATTTCAGTCCCTGCCTGATGCCTTGTCCTGCTGCTCAAGATGGTGCTGCTGACTAACACAGCAAGAGTGTTGGCTTACCTCCTCTGCTACTCCTGCCTTGCAGTGGGCTTGTTTGCCTGTTGCTAGATGCCCAAGAGAGAATGGGGCAAATGTCACCCAATTTCTTTGATATCAGGAAGTAATGGGAGTAGAACCCTGTGTTCTGTTCTGACTATGGCACTATTTCTACTGTCCTGTTTCTCAGAAGGCACACAATCTTCTGTGACAGAAGTGCTGACATGTGAGCTGACAAGGGGAGTTGCTTTCTGGGAGGATAGTCCAGAGGGGGTTTCCAACAATTCCAAGGCGTACATCTCTTGGATAATCCTAAGGACCTATTTGTCCATCAAGATGGATTCTCACTGAGTGTAAAACTGGGTTAGGTGTCCCCTACTAGAAAGGAGTGGTTTACTTGGGCAGCTGAAGTGGACCTGGGGTCAAGGCCTCAGATGGGGACACTGAGCACTTCTGGCACTTGTGCCTTCTATGTGTTAATTTTGGGCCTCTGGAGGCTGGGATTTATTGTTTAGGGCTCCCCAGCTCCTACCACGACAGGACTGCTTGCTGTGAAAAAAGCAGCATCCTCTACCCCTTTGTGGGTTAAAGGGAGTCTGCCTGAAGTCTTCGAAGTCATACTCAATTTTGTTATACTGATGAAGAGATTGCTCCACCTGCTGTCCAAACAGACATGCAATTGAAAGACTTTCATGATCTGTTGCTGGACGTCCGGAGTGAAACCAAATGTTGCAGTCAGGAGTATCGCCAGATGCAAATACCTGCAGCCATGAAGTGAGCTGCTGCATCAAGGGCATCCACACAGGCTTTAAGCTGATGGCTGTTGGATTCAATACCATATTTAACAGCTAGCAGCATCTCTTGTTTTGTCTCTTTATGGCAGGGCCTCTGCCAGAGACTTAAGCTTACACCAGAGGGTGTAGCTGTACTCGTACTTTGAAAAGTGGCCCTGGTAGCAAGCTATCCTCATGCCAAGGGAAGCATAGGCATAGATACACTTGCACATGGTGTCTACCATGCATGACTCTGTTAGTGGGGTGCATAGTGGCCTGCTTGGGCACTATGACTGTGTCATTCCTAGCCAGAACAACAATGGCATCCACTACTGGCTGAGTGAAATACATTGGCTTAGATTTAGGCGCTGCAAATTTCTTGTTAACCTGCTTAAGCATAGCTGCCACAATAGCAGGCCTCCTCCTGGCCACCTCAGACAGTGTCTCCAGGGATGGCTGGATGGGAGGAACAAGAGAGACAGGGATATTAGGCAGTTTTAGCAACTCTAGTTGAGGCACCTAGCCTGGTCTATGTCTGCTGGCTTGCAATTCAGTGTAGAATGCATATTTCTGAGCAGAGCCTGAAAGGAGAGATCCTCCTGAGGTATGGTGACAGGAATCAGTTTCAGGTTCTCTGGATCGTAGTCGAGACATCATCCTCACCATCAGAGACAATGAGGTCGGGATCTGACTCATCTTGCTCTACTCATTTCATAACCGGAGGGTAGCAAAAGGAGGGAGTCAGGGCGATAGCGAAGAATGCAGCACTGGGAACACTGAACTGTTGCCACTGTTTGCAGGACGACTTAGCAGACAACCCCTCAGGTGGCTCTGGGTCCAGAATGTCGATGATGAGTCTGGTGTCACTGACAGTGTTGGGTAGGATGTCATCCCTGACCTTGATGTTGACCACAACACCAGAGAAGGTGACCCATTGACTGATGTTGAAGTCAACATTGGAGTTGGTGTGATGTTGAAGTCAAGACCAGTGCGGGGGTTAAAACATTTCTGCATACTGAGCTTGTTAAGAGAGATCCTATTTCTCACAAAATGTATCCGAGTTCTTGCTGTCAGTTTTCTGTGAGCATGCTTGCAAATAGAAAGTGGCCTCCTGCTGACAGTTTTGCAAACAAGCCTGAGGAGGTCAAACTGCATCTCAAAGATAACCCCTGAGTTCAAATAGCTTTTGCAATCATTTCAATAATATAACTATATACATTTCAAACCAGAGAACCCAGTATCTTTTTTTTTTTTGTTCAAGTTTATTGCATATTTACTGTAGGCACTTTTACATATTTCTTATCATTCAACAGTTAATACATTCATCATTTGTTACAGCAGAAGAGTCATATATCTTATACATTTGTACATGAGCATTAGATCGGATCCCATAGTTCATTGTCAGACCCAATTCTATCCGTTTTATCATTTAAGTTCTTTATTTTGATGCTTTTACACATTCTTTATGTTTTGTTCATCTCTTAAGTCCTCTCTCTCTCTTCCCCTTCTACCTCTCTTCTCAGTCCCCTCCTCTTCTCTCTCTTTCTTATTACTTCTGAGGCTTCATTTCTGCATCAGGACCCAGGGTGTCCATCTATTAACAAACTTCGGCGTTCTAAGGTTTATTTTGTGCGTCAGCTCCTCCATTCCCTGAATCTCCTGCACAATCTCCACCCATTGCTGGATAGTAGGAGGATCTGAGCTGAGCCACTTCCTCGTAATTGCTTTACGTGCCGATGTCAACCTTATGTTCCATAAGTAGATCTTGTCCCCGTCTCTTATTTCTCTGGGCAGAATCCCTAGTATCAGCTGTTTCTGGCCTATGCCTTCTGCAATTGAGAATATGGCAGATAGGTTTTGTTTTATGTCTCCCCAGTATTGGGTCAGTCTTGGGCATGACCAGAACACATGCAGATTGTCCGCCCTCGAGTCTTGGCAACCTCTCCAACAATTTGGTGAACAATTCCTGCCCCACTTACTTTTAATGTGTGGGGTTATAAAAAATCTCATTTGAATCTTCCATTCGAATTCCCTCCACATTGGAGAGTATGTGGTTTTATAAATTTGGGCATAGCTATTTTCCCACTCCTTTTCAGTGATTGGCTCCCCTATCTCGAGTTGCCATTTATTTTGGGATCCTACTGCTTGTCTGCCCCCCTGTCCCTCAGTGCCTCATAGATGGCAGACACATATCCCCTTTGTCTCTGTGAGGACATTATTTCCTCCATCACCCCCCTCAGGTTGACCAGGGCCTGATCTTGAGACTGGCGCCCCTGCAGTGTTTATATATATGTTCTAATCTGAAGGTATCTAAAATGGTCAGCCTGTCAAAGTGTGCATCTTTCTTTAAAGTTGAGCAAACTCTGCCACCTGTGCTCCACCCAGAAAATCTCCCAGAGTGTGGAGACCCAGCCTCTCCCACCTCCTGAAAGTGAGGTCTTGCTGTGCAGGTGGGAACTCTCCATACCAAGCTAACCATCTCACAGTCCACAAGTCCTCAGTAAGTTTATGATTAGACCAGAGCCGCTTCAGGGCCCACAGTGTGTTCCTTATTGTAACTATAATTGTACTGGTGTCTTGGCGTGGGGTGTCTGGCATTGTAGCCCTGGCTCCTAGCGGCACACCCTCCATATGGATGAGATCCATTGTTTTCCAGCGAGAGAAGTATCCCTCCGTGGACCAGAGCAAGGCCCATATGAGTTGGGCGACCAAATAATAATCCTCTAGGATAGGAAGATTCCGCCCCTCAAATTTTTTACCAGACTGCATAATCCGGTTCTTGACTCTAGGTTTTTTATCATTCCAAATGAATTTGGAGATCACCCCCTGCCAAATTTGAAACTGGTTATGATGAATTCTTATTGGAAGACACCTAAATAGGTATAAAAATTTTGGTAAGATGTTCATAGTAACTGATTGAATTTTCGAGTAAAGAGGGAGATTCAGTGGACCCCATTTCTTAATGTCTTGTCTGGTCTGTTTGATTAGGGGCTCAAAGTTGAGGGCATACAAGCTTGATAAGTTCTTTGGAATTTGGGTGCCCAGGTATTTTATTTTATGGGCATTCCATTTCAGTGGCAGTAATTGTTGTATGCTCGTGGAGGGATTGTAATGAAATTTTAATATTTCTGTTTTTTGTTTGTTAAGGATATAGCCCGAATAGTGACCAAACTTATCCAGGATGTTCCACAGCCATGGAATAGTTTTATCTGGGTTAGTTAAGTACAATAGATCATCATCTGCATACAGAGATATTTTATGTTCTCTCCCCCCAACTACCACACCTTTGTTCTTCTTTGTCTCTCTCAGGGCTTGAACCAAAGGTTCAATATAAAGAGCAAAAAGTAGTGGTGACAGTGGGCATCCCTGTCTGGTGCACCTACTAAGTTCAAATCTCTGAGAGATCCCTCCATTTACTCTAATGCAGGCTTGTGGAGAAGTATATATATAGCTCCTACGGCACTCACAAAAGATGCAGAGAATGCCATCTGGTGGAGGACCCCAAACAGGAAATTCCACACTACTCTTTCAAACGCCTTTTTGGCATCGAGACTCCTAATACAAGTGGGTATGCATCTTTTGTTAATTACGTCTATTATGTTAATAGTATCGCCCATTCTTCCGGGCTTGTCTGGATTCAATGAACCCGGTCTGATCTTGATGGATTATTTTGCGAGAATAGGATTTAGTCTGGCAGCTATTACAGCCGTAAAGATTTTATAGTCAACATTTAAGAGGGAGATCGGTCAGTACGAGCCACAGTCCTGTAGGTCCCTCCCCTCTTTGAGAATCACAGAGATGGTGGTATAGTTCCACGACGGTGGAACACTCTCTCCTTCCTGCCACACCTGGTTAAATACAGGTCTGAGTAAGGGTGTTATTTCGGCAGCGAAAGTCTTGTATAATTCACTGCCAAAGCCATCTGGGCCCAGGCATTTACCTACCTTAAGACCTTTAATGATTTGGGTTATTTCAGAGAACAGAATTTGTGTCATTAGCACTTGCCTCTGTCACTCCGTGAGCTTAGGAATGTTTAATCCAGCCAGGAAATCCCTAATTTCCTCAGGAAATACCTGATCTGGTGCTCGATACAGCTGTTTGTAGTATGCCACCATGGATTTCGCTATCCGACCCCAGTTGTGTGAAAGTTGTCCTGCAATCGGGTGTCTGAGGCCTGTGACTGTTGCCCTTGCCACCCTCTGCCTCAGTCAGTAAGCCAACAGTGTGGTGGCCTTATGTCCCCCTTCGTAATGGTTTTGCTTTAAGTAGTACAGGGCTTTTTCTGTTTCAATTTTTTGTATCTGTTGTAATTTATCTTTAAGGCCCCTTATCTCCCTTTCCCTGAGTTCACAGCTTAATTTTTTGTTGTTCTTCTAAGTTCCTTAGTTGGTGCTTTAGTGTTTCTAACTGTTTAACCCTTTCCCTCTTTTTATATGCTACTATGGCTATTAATTTCCCCCTAACCATCGTTTTAACTGTATCCCACATTATTTGTGGGGTTATCTCTGGGCTATCATTTATTTGCACCGTTTGTTCAATTACCTTCCTTATTTCTTCTTTCACCCCTTCGTCTCTCAGCAGACTAGTGTTCAGTCTCCACTGAGTAGGTTTTTTTGGTAATTGGAGCTCTATGTCTGCCAAGATTGGCTGATGGTCCGATATTGTCTCCATCACCACCCTCGTGGAATGAAATATATGTAGGTCTTTGGTGTACATCCAAAACATGTCAAGCCTCAAGTACACCTTGTGTCTTGAGGAGTAAAAGGTATAGTCTCTTGTTTCAGGGTATTACTCCCTCCATACGTCCACTATCCTTACATCCTCCATTATCTTCCGCAATAATTTCCCCCTACTATTATGTGCCATTGGGACTCTCGATGTGGAGTCCAGCAGTCTGTCCAAGATAACGTTCCAATCTCCTCCCACAATAAGGACCCTCTGGCCTTCTCAGCTATCCTTGTGAGAAGTTCTGCATAAAAGAGATGGGTGAGCCCAGAGGCATACACGTTATTCCAGCATGACTGACTGATCTTGCACCCTCCCTATCACCATTACATATCGGACACCAGTGTCTGTCACCACCTCCTCCTCTCTAAGGGGAAGGAGTCAGACAACAGGATAGTCACCCTCTCTTCCTTCCTCTTTCCAAGGATACATCAAACAGTTTCAGGAATCTCTTATTTTTAATTTCTGTGTCTCCAATGGAGTTAAGTGGGTTTCCTGAATAAAGTTTATCTCACACTTCAGGTCTCTCATAAACTTTTGTATCTGTTTCTTTTATGGGATGGTTAATACCATTCACATTGTATGACAGCACTCTTGAGCTAACTTGGGCCATGTCTCTGCTTGTGTTATCATGTACTGGCTCATTCTTCTTTTCCTTCCCATCTAAGGCTCCACCTTCCATCCCTCTCTTAGTTTTATCTCCTGTTTCAAGTTCCACACTCCATGTACTGTTAATTGACTCCCCTTCTTTACTCCTAGTCTGCTTTTTCAACTTAGTATAGTGCCCTTCTGTGTTTCTGTAACTTTGACAAATTTCCAGCTCTTAACTGTGAACCGACTTTAAATATAAACTTGCTATCAACTTTTCCCCACTAGAGGGGAGTATAACCTTGTTCATAACATTGTATTCAAATATACCAGAACAAATAACTTTAAAACCTGTAACTCTCTGGATAGTACGATTTTTTTGGTGGAGGAGGCATTCCAACCCCCCCAAGTGCCGACTTGGCCTTGGGATTATGGCCTTCCCCCCTCCTAGGGATCTCATAGTACCAGCACCTCCTAGTTTGGCTGAGCCCACTCCTTTAGGGTGGGCAGGAAATGTTGGGACCCTGGGATCGACTCCCAGTACTCTCAGACTTCCTAGATCAGTCCATTTAAAAACCACTGGGCTGGCGTGCCTCTTCAGTGCCTTTGCCCTTGCAGGTGGTATGGGCAATGCCTCTTATAGGGGCAGTTGTAAGATCTTGGTCTTTGCCCCTGAGGTACCATCAACATCAGCAGTAGTGTTAGTAGCATCCTGCTAGTCTTATCCTGCTCTCCCCATCCTGATCTTTTATGAAAATAAATACGTGAGGTAACCATCCCTTCTAGTTGTCTGAGAGCAGCAAACGCCTCTTCGCTGCCATCTTGCACACATCATTATTTCTATTTTATAACTCCCCTCCCTTCCACTTAGTAGCATTCCTCCCTTTTCAGGGAGCTTGTCTTGCACTGTGTGGTTTAATTCCCCAAATGTACAAATTTCCAACCAGGAGATACAGTAATCCCAACACCATTTTTAAATGGACCCGGAGCCCTACCACCCCATTCCCCCCTTCGCATGGGAGAGTAGTCCGGGCCCCATCCATGTAATCTGTGACCAACCAGAGTCTCAGACAATCATGAGCAGTTTTGTGTTGTTGACTTCCCCCCCGGCGTTGTCATCCCCCTCCCTCCCGATCCGAGGCCCAAAACCATTCAATCCACGGAATTTTTATTTATTTACCCATTCTAGCCAAGTCCGAGGAGACAGTACTTTTGACTCCCATCAGAGTCTTCGGGGGTGTAGTCCAGTCTCGGGCCACAAGTGTCTAACTTCTGACCTGTTCAGGGTCCGGAACTGGGTGCAGGGCCACCACCTCCTCCGATTCAGCTTCTTCTCCTACTGCCTGCGATGTAATGCCTTCCAGCCAAACCTGCGAGGTGTATGGTCTCAAAGCAGTGACATCAGCCTCAAGGTTGGTGTCTGGTCGATATTAGGCTGATGCTTTTTTCGTCATTCCGTTGCGGCCATGGACCACGTGGCTCATCTCAGCTCTTTCTCTTAACTGCTCTTTCCAACCTGGGCAATGCTAGCTATTCACATTCCTCCAGGAATCCAGAAGCCGCCTCAGGTCCTCGAGCGTCTTGATGCCTTTATTGGTCTCCACTTGCAAACAAGCCGGGTACAACATCTGGGCCTTCATATTCTTTGCTCTTAGTTGCTTCAGGACTGGCCACATCGCACATATACCCTCCTGCACCAGTCTTGTATAGTCGTTGTTGATGGTAATTCTATCTTTACCAAAGGTGGTATTTCTCATCCTCCACGCTCTGCAAAGTATTTCCTCCTTGGAGTCATATGTGGTCATCTTTGCTAGAAAGGATCATGGGCGAGCATTAGGGCTGGTGGACCTCTGTGTAAGCGATCGGTGAGCTCTATCCATGGACAAGTCAAAGTCTGCCAGTATCTTCAGAGCCTCCCTTAAAACTTTCTGCACGAAAGTGATGGAATCAGTCGCCCCTTCTCCGCACTTCAGGGATGCCATACACCTCAGATTTTGGAGCTGGCTTCTCCGTCCCAGGTCGCCTATCTTATTCACCAGCTCCTGCTCTCTCGCCATGAGGAATAACAGGAGATGGTCATGTCTATCAGACTGTTCCATCACGGAGGTAAGCCCCAGCCCCAGTTTGTCTGTGCAGTATTCTGTTTTGTTTATGTCTGCTCTCAGGGCTGTGAGTGAGTTGCCTATTTCAGCCACTGTTCTGGCTGTCTGTAGTATCATCTCGGCTAGCTGATTACAGCCCCCTTCTGTGCCTATCATGGGCGCCATGTATGGATCCTCTTCAGTGGGCCCAAACAATCGGCTTGAGTAGCTTCCGTGCTGGTGTCTGCGGGCCCTTCATCATTCCTGCTTTCGACTGCGTCGTTTTAGCCGGCAATTGCATTATATTTTACTGTGGATGCCTTTTGATAGTAAATCAGGATGCGGAGAGCGATGAGCTACGCTGCCATCAAGCTGCTGACATCACCGGAAGTCCTGAGAGAACCCAGTTTCACATAAAGATCCAAATATATTTTTATAACCACAGATAAGCAAGGGGGAAGAAAAGATAGTAACAGCAAGAAACAGCAAATGAAGACAGGGAGAGAGTGGGAAAGGGAGAATTGTGAAACTGTCAGAGTGATCAGTTCCTAAGTCTCACAAGAAAACTTGATCGTGCAATCAGACAAACAAGAGACAGAAAAGGAGAGGATAGAAAGGAAAATTACGTACCTACCGTAATTCTTGATCTTCTTGGACGAGTCTCCACCACTCATTCACACTAGTGGGATTAGCGCCGGAGGCACTAAGACCCATCGGGAGCAAACTTTTTGCTGGAGGTCGGCGGCGAGACGGCGCCCCGCGAGAGCGGCGCCCATGAGCGGCTCGAGCGGTAATGACCATCTCGGCGACGACCCTCCAACCGCCTCAGTACCTTTTTTACCAAGGAGGTGCAGCGCAACTAACGTAAAGAGTAAACCCAACATTAAAAAACGGACATAAGATAGTCCGTATGACCCGTGTAAGAAGGGTCAGCAAAGAAGTCCTCACGGCCTAAAGATTTGAGGGAGTGAAGACCAATACAGCGGTGAGCTCGGGGGATGGAGGGTGGGCGTGTGAATGAGTGGTGGAGACTCGTCCAAGAAGATCAAGAATTACGGTAGGTACGTAATTTTCCTATCTTCCCGGACATAAGTCTCCACCACTCATTCACACTAGTGGGAGAGTACCAAGCTGATAATCCCCAAGGGCGGCAGGAGAGCCAGAGCTCACGCCGCTCAAGATAGAAGCTCATTAGGGATAGTTCTGCCGACGCGGAATGTCGCCCAGCATGAACATCCAGTGCATAGTGCTTTAACCCAAGGTATGCACTGAGCTCCAGGTGGCGGCATTGCATATATCTGCAATTGAACATTGCGACTTCCGCTAGGGATGTCAGCGATCCTTAGTAGAGTGAGCGCACACTCTACCTTCTAATTTAACTTGAGCCATGGAATAGCAATGACGAAGGCATGCCACTAACCATGAAGAGATGCATCTAATAGCGACAGGTTGACCCAGCCGGTGTCGCTGAAAGAAACGAACAGTTGCTGAGTCTTCGAACATCCTTGGTTCTATCTAAATAGAACCAAGAAGTCTCTTAACATCCAAGGAATGAAGAGCTCGTTCCTTCATTTTGGAAATTAGCAAGTAAGGGAAGTACCAGAGGTTGGTTTAGATGGAATTCTGACACAACCGTGGAAGAAATTTAGATGAGTACGGAGAACTACGTTGTCTTTATGGAATACAGTATACGGAGGGTCCGTAACCAGGCATGTATCTCAGAGACCCTAGTGGCTGAGGTATGGCCACCAGGAAGGCAGTCTTCCAGGTAAGAAATTTTAGCTCACAGGTAGCTAAGGGTTCGAAGGCTTCCGAGTGAGCATGTCCAGCACCAGGTTAATGTCCCAGGCTGCAACTGGACGCTAACAGGGGTCTGGTATGGAGAATCCCTTAAGAAATCTCTTCACCATAGGTAACTGAGCCAGAGTTAAGGAAGAAACCGCTCATGGAACGCTGAGATGGCACTAAGGTGAACTTTAACTGTGAGTACTGAAGACCTAAGTTTGACAGGTCCAAAAGATACTCCAGAACCTTGCCAGGAGGACAGGAAAAGGGATTCCAAGAGGATTTTGCACACCAGAGAGAAAAACGTTTCCATTTGGAAGCGTACGTTTTTCTGGTGGCTGGCTTCCGAGCAGCCAGAAGGATGTCTGAGACTCTACGAGAGACGTTGAACCGATTCACTTCTATCTCTTCAGGAGCCAAGCATGAAGGTGAAGTGATTTCAGGTTGGGATGGACCAACGAACCCTGAGTCAAAAGACTGATTTGCAAAGGAAGTGGTCTCGGAGAGGCTGCCAACATACTGTTGAGTAGAGGAAACCATAGTTGCCGAGGCCAGGAAGGAGCAATGAGAATCATCTTGGTCCCCTGAGACTCGAACTTGAGGAGTACTCTCTGGATTAGAGGAAGTGGTGGAAAGGCGTAAAGAAAGCGCTTTTGTCCACCGCAGCCTGAACGCATACTGACAGAAAATGCCAGGCCCTGGATTTCTGGAGCAGAAGAGAGGCAGTTTTATGCTGAGTGGGATGCAAAAGGTCCAGGTCTGGAGTCCCCACTTTGAACAGGGACCGAGCTATGGCTGGATCGAGAGCCACTGTGAGGGTCTGCCTCCTCTCTGCTGAGGTGATCTGCTAGGTCGTTTTTGTATACCTGGCAGATAAACCGCTTGAATCAGAGACTTGTGCTCCAAGCACCACTCCCACACCCTCATTGCTTCCTGCAAGGGGTAAGAATGAGCACCGCCTTGCTTGTTGATGTAATACATCACTGCTTTGTTGTCCGTTTGAAGGAGAATGTTCTTGTGACAAAGGACATCCTTCAGAGCTCGGATTGCATAGAGGACCGCTCTCATCTCCAGGACATTTATGTGGAGATGAGTTTCGAACTGAGTCCATACACCTTGAGTGTGGAGGGAGAAACAGTGAGCTCCCCATCCCATTAGCGATGCATCTGTGGTGATGGAGATCTGATGATCCGGGGGAGCAAAGGGGAATCCTTCCAGGAGATTGCTCTCTTGAGACCACCAGGTGAGAGACCTTCAAGGGCTCGCACCTTGATGGGATAAGACTGGGGTGAGAGGTCGGGACCACTGAGTGGAGAGCATCCATTGGTGGTTCTCATGTGCAGTCGGGCCAGGGGACAGTGAAGACCGAGGACGCTTATGAGACCCAACATGTGTTGCATCGAGAGACTGTAACCGATTGGTTCTCCCTGATGTAACAGGCCATTCCAAGGATGTCGAGTCTTCTGTCCTCTGGAAGAAAGCCTTCGCTGAAGAGGTGTCTGAAGCGTCCCTATGAAAAGGAGCCCTGGGAGGGTTGCAGTTGAGATTTTTTCAAATTCAGCAGAACTCCCATGGACGTGAGAAGACGAAGTCGCTTGCACGGCTTCCAAAGTCCCTTGGACGGAAGGGCTTGCTAGAAGCCAATCGTCCAGGTAGGGAAACACTTGGAGTCCGACTTTCCTGAGATGCGCATGAGAACTGCACAACACTTTGTAAAACCGCGGCCGAGGATAGCCCAAAGGGCAGGACTCTGAACTGATAATGCTGACCCAAAGCTACAAACCGAGGAACTTGGTGTGGGTCGGGTGGACGGGATATGCTGGTAAGCATCCTGCATATCCAGAGAGGCCAGCCAGTCGTGTTGATGCAGCAAGGGTAACAGGGTACCTAGGAAATCATCTTGAATTTCTCCTGGGAGGAATTTGTTTAACTTTCTGAGGTCTAGAATGGGCGCATCCCCAGATTTCTTTGAAACCAGAAAGTAATGGGAGTAGAACCCTGTGTTTCATAGATGCGGGGCACCAGTTCTATTGCCCTGTTGTTCAGAAGGCCCTGGATCTCGCGGTGAGGAGGTCTGACTGAGAGGCCGACAACCTGGGTTGTCGCTGGGAGACAATTCGGGGTTTCAAGAAATTGAGAGAATAACCTCGCGAATTATCCGAAGGACCCATTTGTCCGGGTTATGGACTTCCACTGGTTGTAGAAGCACATCAGACGACCTCCCACCGGAGGAGAAAGTTCCACCTCGGCAGAGTGGATGGAACTTGGCCAACGACTATAAGGTAGCGCTGGGAGCTTTAGGCCCCGCGCTTGCCGCGCCTTCTTTGAGGTTGGGCAGGTTGGCTTTGAAGCTTCCCGCCTCTGCCTCGAAAGGACTGGACGACTCATGAAACTGACGTCTGTTCACATGCCCCCGAGAGGGGGCAGGCGGAGGTCTGGCCAACTTAATGGCTGATCTAGTCTTCTGAGTGGCCTCTAAGGCTTGCTCCATCTGAGGGCCAAAAAGAAAGGAGCCATCAAAAGGCAGCGCCATCACCTGCTGCTGAGCATCATTCGTGAAGCCAGAAGTACGCAGCCAGGAATGGCGCCGAGTACAAATCCCCGCGGCTGCTGAGTGAGAAGCAGTGTCGAAAGCGTCCATGGCTGCTTTGACCTGTTGGTTATTGGACTCAATACATTTAATAACGGTCAGAAGAAGCTCTGACTTGGAATCCGAATCTGGAAGAGCTTCAACCATTCTTTTCATAGAGTGCCACAGGATATACTCATACTGAGAAAATAGCCTTGATAACTGGCAATATGCATACTTAGAGTGGAGGCAGCAAAGACTCTCTTACCTAATGTATCAATCTTTACGAGGCTCTTTGTTAATAGGTCGAGCTGTAGTAGTTTGAGGAAGAACGACTTGTCATTCTCTCGCCAGGACTACAATAGGATCCGCAAGGCTTTGGGATGCCAAAATGGGACGATCCTTGGGAGCTGAATACTTCTTATCAATGGATTTAGCCACTGAGGGAATAAGAGCAGATTATTCCATACCATTTGAGACAGCCTCGCAGGAGAAGGCTGGATCGGAGGAGTCAAATCTGAGGGATCTCCAGGCATGAAGATACTGGAGTCTTAATATCTTCCCAGGATCGATGTCTGTAGTCTGAGAGAAACAGTGGATCCCAGGTTCTTCAACAGAGACTTAAGGACAGGTCCTCGACCACAGGCTCTGTAGCAAAGAAAGATCCTGTTTCTCCACTTCATCACCCAACCGAAGGTCTGGGTCAGGCTCAACATCATCTCCTGATGGTCCAGAAAGGACTGTTTGGACAGGAAAGGAGGAAATTAAGAGAGGAGGAAACAGCAGAAAAACAAGGAGAGTCCTCATGGCTGCCGCGCCGAGACGGCAAACGGGCTGAAGACGGCATCGAGGAGGGCGACGGGCGCCAAGAGGCACGCGCTCGCAAGCGGCGCCCTAGCAGCACCTCGGCGGCGCCGTGATGACATCGCTTTCGGCGCGGCGACGACGGGCAGCGGACGGCATCCGCAACGGCGCCGGACGACGCGCGATAGGGCGCCGCGAACGGCGCCGCCCTATCCAACGGCACCACCGGCGGCGCCGCGAGACCACGGCGCCGAGACGGCGCCGCAAGACCCAGCGGCACCGAAAACGGCACCGACAAGCCAACAGACCCTGCCGAAGGCGCCGGAAAAGCCCCAGGAACCTGGAAAGCTAGAGAAGGAAAAACAGGAGATAAGGGCATCGGTGAGGCCCCCTGCGCCGCAGCCATGTGAGGGGGGGAAACACCTAAGCACGGAGTCACTGGCACCGAAGAAGGCGCCACGCGACTAGGGAGGTCCAACCGCCCTACCTGATCGCGGATGGGGCCCGAGGGCTCCGAGGCAACCGAGCCAGGCAGAAGAACCAACCTCCGAGCCCATTGCTCCATAAGAGCGGCCCACTGATGAAACTGCTCATCTGGAGTCCTACCTATAGGCGGGGGGACTCCGATGTCGGGACCGGCGATTGCGGAAGTTGGCGACTCCGAAGAAGGAGACCGGCAACTAGCAACGATAACCGAGCGTCGACGCGCAGACATACCAGAGGGCGACCTCGAGTGATGCCTTCTCTTTTTTGACCTGTGGGCCGAAGAAGAGCTCGAGGCCGAACGGTGCCGAGAATGCGACCGTTTATTTTTATGCCGGCGGGGGGACCGCCCATCCCCCCGGGCATCGGACTGACCGTTGTCGGAACCCCGCTGAGGAGAAGGAGGCTGACTGGATCCAGCCCGGCTGACTGAACAGCTTTCATACGAAGTCTCCCTACCGTCACCTGACCTGCTCATGGTCGACTCCGTCCAGTAGGCCGAGACTTCTTCAAGTAAAATTTAATATTAGAAAAATTTAACAAAATAGAATAAAATTAAGCGATACTACTTATCGAGATAAAGTTACAAAAAAACAAACTGAAAACTATGCGCTAGTTTGAAGTTTGACTCCCGACAGGCGAGCGACGTCGTCACTGAAGCGCACTCGACGGCGGGAAAAAAGGAACTGAGGCGGTTGGAGGGTCGTCGCCGAGATGGTCATTACCGCTCGAGCCGCTGCTCGCGGCGCCGTGTCTCGCGGCGCCGTCTCTCGCGCCGACCCTCCAGCAAAAAGTTTGCTCCCGATGGGTCTTAGTGCCTCCGGCGCTAATCCCACTAGTGTGAATGAGTGGTGGAGACTTTGTCCAGGAAGATAGAAAAGCACGTGATCGCCATAACTGTAGATCTTCCTGAGTATCTTCACCATTCATAACCTGTGGTCTCAGCCTGAGGTGACAGACCTTTGCAGGGCTTTAAGCTTAAAGAAATTTTGGGTGGAGGAGCCTCGTTGGGGCAGCACCACCCGAGGCTGACGTACTACGTGGCGCTCGCAGACTGGCCAGTAACCGATGCAGACTCCCTCCAGCCCTCAGTTCTGCTTGCCGGAGAGGAGAAGAAAGTAAAGAGAAATAAGAAGTAAGGAGAGCAAAAAGCCGACAGGATAAAGAAAGGAAGAGAAGAAAGGAATATAAATTGAAAGGGGGACAGAGAATATGAAACAGAGAGAGGGTATTGCTGGAGGGTTTGGGTTAGGGAGAGGACCAGAGCTTCTGAGGAAACCAGAGGACACAACAGAAAAAGGAAAAGGGAGGAGAGATGGAAGGGAGACAGAGGGGGACATCTGGCCCCCTAAACTTGTGGTAGGAGGCGAAAGAAATCCACAAGCATAGAAGCTTCTGAAAAGAAGCAGCAGAAACGCAACATATACTGCAAGATAGTCTGCCGGAAACATGGCAGACAAGAAAGGCTACACAGTAAGAATTGTTGCTTGCATTCCAGTGAGAGTTTATAGTTTTTAAAGAATTGGAGTGAGAGAAAAACTTGGAGGTTTTGAAACTGCCTGAGAGTCAAACTTGAGGACAACTGCCATAGCTGTGAGAGAGTAAGAGGTGCTTCATGAAGACACCCCAGAGGAGAGGTGCCATCTGTGGGGTTACTATTGAATGTAGTGTTCTGCAGGCAGCAGCATGAAGTCCGAGAAATGTAGGGTCCATGTCCCTCTCTGTTTCCCAATCAAAGAGGGAAAAATCCAGAGCCTCCCTCCTGAGGCAAAAGAGCAACTAGTTCCTTCGGTCTTCCCTCCTTTCTTCTCTTTTTTTTTTTTTGAAAGAAGAGGAAAGGGGAGTCTGAAGTCTTCTGAACCTCCTCAGAAAAACCAAGGAGTTCCCAAAGTGGGAGAAAAATGGAAATTACGTACCTACCGTAATTCTTGATCTTCTCTTGTATCTTCACCGTTCATTACTGCTTGGGTGAAAGCCGGAGGCACGCACCAACCACAGGAGTTTTTTTTGGAGAGGAGTCGACGCCGACAGTGCCGCCCCCAAGAGTGACGACTACGTGGTGCGTGAGGGTGGCAAAGACTGTGACCCCTCCTCCAGATCTGTTAAATGGAGAGGTAAAAAGATAAGAAAAAGGGAGGAAGCAAGAGAGCCGAGGGATAGGTAAAGGAAAGGATATATAAACTGAAAAGGAATAAGCCAATACAGGACAGGAAAGAGGAGAACCTACACCTATGGGACCGCATGCCTCACTCCTGGGGCGGCTCCGAGGGAGGAACAGATAAGGGAGAAAGAGAAGAAGAGAAAAGGGGATGTTGGGAGGAGGGAGAAGCTCTGCCAAGTTGTGAGGATTGGCTTGAAGGCTCGTAAGCTCAGGCCAAGAAAGGAAGCAAGGATCCCATTTAGGAAAGACTGATGAAAAGGTTCAACTAAACCTTTACACAGCCTGATACACAAAAGGCAGACTCTCTGCACCTCCCACTATCCCCACCCCCTTACACTCCAGCTGAGAGCTCACAGACTGCCTAGGCAGAAAATCTGTTCCAAAAGGAGAGCACCCAACTAGGAAGGGGAAGGAAGCCCACTAGCACCCTGTTTTGTGCTAACACAGATGTGTATGGGGGGGGATTTGAGCCCCAGAGAGGGCACCCACTGCGAAAAGGACAGAGTGGAAACTCAGTCTGACTCCTCAAGGATAGGCAAAGCAGATCACAGATCAAGGCAATGGATTGCCAGGACAGCGTTTGACTAGCAAAGGCTGGCTAACAGGAGATTTAAACATGCTAGAGGGACCCAGAAAAGGAACCAAACTAAGAGGAACGGTTTCTTTAACTGTGAATTGAACAACATGACTTAAGAAGGAGCCAAGAGGTCACCCCAGGGAAATCAGAAAGAGTTCCCTTAGGATAGAGATAATACTACTGCTCCTCTCCTTGCCAAGAGGATCTGTTCTGAGAGAAGAACGGAAGGCACAAGAAATTTTTTATTTTTTGCATGAAAAGGAGAGGGGAGGAACGAGCAGGGAGGCAGAGATGCCGAAGGAGGAGGCCCGTGAGGGGAAGGTGGGCGGGTATCAATAATGAATGGTGAAGACACAAGAGAAGATCAAGAATTACGGTAGGTATGTAATTTCCATATCTTCCCTTGTCAATCTTCACCATTCATTACTGCTTGGGTGAGTACCAGGCCCCCCCCCCGAAGGGGGACTAGGAAAAACCCCTAGGGGGAACAAGACCCTCAGGCTGCTGCTGGTGAAACGCAGAAGGAAGAGACCCTGGCCTAAAAGACAAGAGTCTAAGGCCGAGGAGAGCTAGGAGGTGACCCTTGGAGACGAGGAGATGGAGGAAGCCCCTGCAGAAGCCTTCTAGCCCTGGTGGAAAAGAGGCGGGTCCCTCAGAAAGTGGAGCGAATCACCCTATGCCAGGCCAGGGGTGACAATCTTGATAGACTGAAGCCATGCTGTCCGCCTAATGCAGATGGGTTGTCCCACGAAGCCTGGAAGCCACCTCACTAGCGTCATAGGATGCCCTTGCTTGGTGCCTTGCCAGTTCCAGGCCTATAGCGGAGAGGGCAATAGCTTGTCTGGATAGTCGAATCAGGCATTGATACTAGGACTTGGGAGAGCATCGACTATAAATGCCTACTGTAGGCAGCACGGTGAGCCTGATGTGATGCAATGCACAACATCGCACGAGAGAAAGAGAACACTCTTCGCCCCCAATGGTCAAACTGTAGGGAATCTGAGTCCGGTGGATGGTTGTGCGCCAGGCGACGGGGGCCCGGAGGGAGTCTCTAGGGACATCAATCCCGTGGGCGGGTTTGGGAGTGTACCCAGAGAATCCAATGGGGCACAATACCTCCTCCTGCAGTCTACCGGGGCTGGAAAAGGGGTGGCTGGAGATTGCCAGGCGTGGATAGACACCTCCTGGAAAGGAATAGGTCAGAATGGTACCACAGATGTTGGGCACTGAATTCCCAAGGAATTCACATGTTCCCACTGGTACTGTCACGTTTGAGAAAGGAGATATGGAGATCCTTAACCATCCTCGACAGGAATCACTGATATTCCGTGAAATCAGCGTCGGATGAAAGGCGAGGGTCCCTCTCCCTCGGATGAGGGAGACGAGGAAGGTGAGGAGCTCAAATGTCCAGAGGACTCCTGTAGTGGTGGGGAGATGCGAAACACCCGCTCATGCATATACTTAACATATGAGGGGAAGGCCTCCGCAGAGCCTCTGAACGTCTCCCAGGATAACAGGCCCGTAGGACCGACATGGCCTGGAAGGGAGGGAGGTGGCTGCAGAGGAATGGGAGAGGGGCACCTACAAGAAGGCAACTGTCCTCTGCTAGGACTCTGAAATCCGGGGAACGGAGCCCGACCTGGCGGGTCCCGATATCAAACCAGGTCACAAAACGGAACCTGGGGTAGCGAACTCTGGAACAGACTGGATGGGGAATCTCCTGTGATGCACCTGGGGTTGCAAGTGTCAGAAGGGCAACCTGCAAGCGCCACCAGAGGGGTCCCTTGAGCCTCACGAGGGAGACTACCTACACCCCGAGGGTGAAGGCGGAACTCAATGCCCTCACCCCCACCCTCAACCCTCATATTCTGAAGGCGCCCTCCTCACCCCAGCGACAGGTTCCGGCTGAACTCCTGGGGGGCCCCTGAGACAGAACTCCTAGTCCACCCTGAGAAGGCGCGGCAGCACCAGGAATGGCAGCAGCCACAGCCCCCTCCAAGGAGACAGCCCACTCCTCAATCTCCAAACCGCCCTCCCCGATGGACTCCAGGCCACCCCCAGCCTGGAGTTCCTCAGAGGAAGATGTATCTGGGGACTCAGGAATGGGAACGCTGGATCGTCTTAATCCGAGTTCCAGAAAAGACTCTGATTCTGAAGAATCGAGGCGCCAAGTCATGTCAACCTCTGCATCGTCTGCCTCTGAGGAGGAGTCAAGCAGAAGGACCTCAATGCAGGCTACCGAAGAGTCCCTTGAGAAACGGGCACCGTTAGCAGCACTGAATCACGCACAGTGCCACGTGGTCACTGTGAATCACCTGCAGAGCCTGGCTCCGGCGTGCCTCTGGCTCCAGCTAGGTCCCTGGCGCCGCACATGGCACCCAACACGGTGCCGTTAACAGAATCGACCAGACCCGCGATGTTGCTCGTGGTGCCGGGATCTGAGATGGCCGGAGGGCAACATCGAGGGTCCACTAATGCTGGACCCAGAAACTGTGGGTCGCAACATTGGGGGAGCCTGCACCGAAGAGGTGACTGCCGAGACGGTGCTCCTGATCAGGCCCGGAGGGACAATACATTCCTCCTACACGTGAAAAGGCCTCCTGGCAAGGCTTGAAGATGAGGAGACCTCCTCCTCACCAGACTATATAGGCCTGGGAGGGGACCCGAAGAAGGTCTAGAGACCTGGCCTGGGAGGCCCAAGAGCTGACGCCTGCCCTCCAAAAGTCGGCAGGGCCTTGCTGATTTTGAATGTGCGGACTTCGAGAACATGGCAGTCCATCGAGAAACAGGCGTCGCATCTGTCCATATCATGGTTAGGTCGCAGGCACCGAAGGCAGACATCATGTTGGTCCATCACGGAGAAGTGCCGGCCACAGGAGCATCGATGCATGGGGGCACGGCCTGCTTTAGACTTGCGCTTAGCTCCCGAACCGGACATGATGTGAAATAAAATATAACACAGAAAAGCTCCGTGCCATTAAGATATAAAGGAACAAACTTACCTGCATCGGGATAGAACCAGGACTGAGGAGTCGCAGACAGTGTCGATGAACGACTTAAGTCATAAAAGGCCTAGTGGCATACTTTGCACTGAAACTCGCGCAGCAGGTGCAGCCTCAATGGCGGGAGAAACAGAACTGGGATGGAGGAGGGTCTGCGATTTTAATGGCACTCCTACTTTTTCCACGTGATGCCGCTCTTGAGGCGGCCGTCGCTCAACCACTCCAAAAAAAAAAAAAAAAATATCCCGTGGCGGTGCACACCGCTTACACACACAAGCAGTAATGAATGGTGAAGACTGACAAGGAAGATCACGGTGGTCCCTACAGTCAAATCGGACCCATGGGCAAAGGGCATAAAATAACCCCCAACAGGGGGAGGGAGAGAGAGAGAGAGAGGGACAAAGAGAGAGAAGAGAGGAGCAGGTATAGCCCTAAGAAACTCGGGCTGATGCTGAGGAACCAGTTCCCGGAGTTTACTGCGCTCTCTCTCTGAAACCCTAGTGTTTGCCAAGGGAAATATGCCCTATGAAGAGGAGGAGGGAGGAAAGCAGTTATGAATGATGACGATACTCAGGAAGATCTATAATTATGGTGAGTACGTAATTTTTTCTATCTTACCCAAGTCAATCTTCACCATTCATAACTGGTGAGTCAGAGTACCAAGCTGCTACCTCGGTGGTGCCTGGAAAACCCTAAGGAAAAATATTTCTCAACCTCCTATGGGGGGAAAGCACAAGGAGGCAGGGGCCCCTTATGGGTCTGAATGGACCTGTGACCGATCAGGGGTAGGTGGAGGCTCCCGTTGCCTGGGAGTAGGAGGGTGCCCAAATAGCTCGCGCCTCATCCCGCGGGAGAAAAAATGAGCCCCCTGGAAAGGCGAGGCAATCACCCTACACCGGGTCATGGGTGACAACCGCGAGAGACAAAGCCATGCCAACCACCTAATGCAGACTGACATTCCCACCATCCTGGAGGCCACTGCATTGGCATCATATGATGTCCTCACCTGGTGTCTCACTAGCTCCAAGCCCTTGTAGAGAGTGCAATGGCTTGTCAGGTTGCCTTGCTCATCAGGCAGGGATGTGAGGATCTGTCCCAGTGTCACCCACTGGTGCCTGGCATAGGCTATAGACCTTCTACCCCAACAGTCAAACTCGGCAGAGTCAGACGCTGGGGGCGGTCACTACGGAGGCAACGATGCCTGGAGGGGGTATCCAGCAGCTCCAACCCTGTAGAGGGATGGTGCAAGGTTCCTGGAGACTCAGAGGATGCACAATACCTGCGATGGCAGTCCCTCTGGGCTGGGGAGGAAGAGGGGCGCTGTCAGACACTGTGCGATTCCCATGTGAAGGGTTGAGGCCACAGGAGGTATCACGAGGGATAAAGAGCTGTATTCCTCAAGGAATGACAGCATTGCACACGCAGGATTGTGTCCAAAAGTCCTGGGAAGATGCAGTTCCCTCCAGTATCTCTGAGAGGACGTGCTGATACTAGGTGAAATCAGCGTCAGAGGAGATGTCACTAGAAGTATCCTCTCCCTCAGAGTAGGAAGCTGAAGAGGAGGAGGAGCTGGATTCAGGGATAGGTGTAGCCTGGGACAGAGGTCAAAAATGACATCAATGGCCCTGAGGTAAGTCAGGATTGCATGTGCCGTAGCCCTGAATTGTTCCCAGGTCATGTGACCCCTAGGGCCAGTAAAACCTGGGAGAGGAGGTGGTGGCAGAGTAAAAAAAGGGGAGAGTGGTCCTGAGAAGCAGGAGAAGACCCTCTGCCAGGGCTGTGGGAACGAGCGGAAGAAACCTCTCGAGGGAGAGAACAACATGGCGGGCACACCTGCAGACACCCAAATGGGGAGGGGTGAAGGCGGTGCTGCCCTTGGGGAAGAGCCCCCTGGTGAGAAGACCTGAGCTTTTCTGATCCACAAGGGTGGCCCCTTGTAGAAAGTGCAATGGCTTGTCAGGTTGCCTCGCTATCAGGCAGGGACGTGAGGATCTGCCCCCAGTGTCACCCCACCAACCATGCTCCTCGTTGGTTGGGAGGAGGTGCGGTCAGCGCCAGACTCTACCCAAAGCCTTCAGCCACTCTAGGGACAGTTGGGGTGCTGACCACGACCTCAAGACCCCCACCCTTCCAGGTTGAGACCCACCCTTGAGGAGACCCTTACAAAGCTGCAGTCAAGGGACAGGAGAGAATCCGGCACAGAGATCAGTACCAGACTCTTCCTCGTGCCCACCTGAGCGCTCCAGTCAAACTGGAGTCAGGTCCGATATTTGGAATGCGTGAGCACCAGAGCCGCCCTGCCCCAGTCCGCAATGGACGTGGGTGCCGCCTTCCAATCCAGCACTGGGGTCAGCGCATGAGGAGTCCTTGGCACCACAAATGTCACCAGGAGACTCTGTGTAGGTGGCACAGGAGATGGCGTTGCGCTGCAGAGCCAACTGCAACGAAGGCCTCGAACTGGGCCTAGGAGAATCCACGAGCTCTGAAGAACTAGGCCACCATTCAGGATCAATACAATCCTTGTCCGAGGAGGACGAGATCAGAGCGATCTCTAAGGAAGTGACCCCAGAGACTCTCCCTCTTCCGGCACCGTGAGCAGCACTGGAAGGGGAGCCAGTGGGGCTGGTGGTGCTATCTTGCTCACTGACACCAGGAATGGCGCCAGGAGCCGAGATGATGCTGGCCGCCACCGAGTAAAACACCAGAACAGGCCCAGTGTACTGCTGAGACCTCGATACTGGGGGGTGTCTGAACCACAGAAGGGCTACTGGACTGTGAGGAGGGCTCAGGTGACCCCTAGATGGGGCAGACTGTCCATCTGATCCTCACGCAGGCCTCCGGTCTCAGTAAGACTAGAATGGAGGCTTTCTCCTCGATACATATAGTACCGGAAGAAGCCCAGGAAGGGTCCAGGACCCGACCTTACATCCCTAGTACCACGCAGTCCTCCCAAAAGTTGGGGGTCCTTCCTGAACTTTGCCGCGTGATCCAGAGGGTATGGAGATCCATAGAGAAACAGGCGCTGCATGAATCCATATCATCATGTTGGGGACCCAGGTTGTACCCGGTCGGTGATGGTCATCAGCTTGCCACAGGGCACAGACGCATTGGGCAAATGCCCTGCCTTGAAGATTTTGAAGGCCCCAGGCCAGACATGACTGTGAGGAAAAACAAACAAAACAACAAAAGAAAGCGCCAATCTCACACTACAGGGAAAAACAGAAAACAACAAAGGTGAACTATCGGTAAACCATGGCTCTGAGCGAACGTCGGTGGTTAGCAGACTGAAAAAACAGGCTGTGACGCAGTTAGCAAAGTTGTGTTCCACTTGAGGTGTCCTCGATAGCAGGAGAAGCAGAATTCAGGGCTGGAGGGCGTCAGCGTCGGTTACTGGCCAGTCCGCGAGCGCAACAGCGTAACACGTTGGCTTAGCAGGCGGCACTGCCCACGGCTCCTCCAGTCCAAAACTTTCTCAAAGCTAAAGCTCCGCTAAGGGTCTGGTGATATCCACCAGTTATGAATGGTGAAGACTGACTTGGGTAAGCTCAAATCCTTGCTTTTAACTCTTTCTGCATAACAAATGGTACAGAGTCTTATTCAACCCTGTCACAGGTGGGACCCGAGACTGGTCAGGGGAGGTGGAGGCCCTGTGGACTAAGAGCAGGGGTGTCCTGTCAACTCATGCCTGACCCTCAGCGGGTAAAAAAAAAAAAACAGTACCTTGGTAGCACGAGCTGAGCACCCTACACGGGTCCAGGAGGGCCAGCTAAGAAAGAAGCCATGCCATCTACCTAATACAGACTGTGGTTCCCACCAGCCTGGAAGCTACCTCACTAGCATCATAAGATGGCCTCACTTGGTGACCTGCCAGTTCCAGGCCCTGGGCAAAAGGGGATGCCTGTCTGGTAATCTTGCAATCTGACAATGATGCCAATAGCTGACTTGTCACCCACAGGCACTTGCCATAAGCCCTGTGGTGTACATGACGTGGCAGAAATGCACATCATAGTGCATGATGTCCCAAAACCATCTGTCCCAGGCATAAGATTCCACAGAGTCAGTGTCAGGCAGTGGTCATTCACTGGGCATCTAGGCCCAGAACGGGTCTGCAGTACCAGAATCCCAGAAGAGCAATGAGGCATGGACCTTGTAGACCCCTCAGCAGCACAGTATCTTCACTGGATGTCCCTTGGGGCTAGTGAGGGACAGAAATGTAAATTATGTACCTACTGTAATTCTCGATCTTCTTGGACGAAGTCTCCACCACTCATTCACACTGATGGGAGAGTACTGAGCTAAAATAATCCCCCGAGATGAGCAGTTCTAGGACCCAGTGGGAGCCAAACATTTTCAGGAGGGCTGGCGCCTAGGTAGGGCCGCAAGGAAGCAGCACCATGAGCCTGGCACGCATTGTATAGGCTACCTGGCATCGACCCTCCAACCGCCTCCGTACTTTTTTTTTTTTTTACCAAGGAGGTGAAGCATAAACTAACCTACTGGAACTAACCTATGTCAGACATAAGACAGTCCGAATGACCTGTGTAAGAAGGGTCAACACAACCGAGTCTTCACAGCCCAGCCATCAAGGAAGACCACAAACAGATAAGTGAGCTCAGGGGATGGGAGGGAGGTGAATGAGTGGTGGAAATTTCATCCAAGAAGATCAAGAATTACGGTAGGTACATAATTTACATATCTTCCTGACATAAAGTTCTACCACTCATTCACACTGATGGGAGAGTACTGACTAAAATAATACCCTCAGATGGCAGAGAGAGAGCTCACTTAGGACAGAAGTCCATTAAGGACTGTCCTGCCAAAGGACTGATGCTGCCTGGCATGGACATCCAAGGCATAGTGCTTTACTAAAGTGTACACGGAGCTCCAAGTGGTCGATTGTAGATGTCTGCAATGGGCACATTCCGATTTCTGTCAGAGATGCCTGCAAGTGCTCTGGTAGAATGAGCGTATACTCTGCCTTCCAGCTTGTCCTGTGCCATGGGTAGCAGTGGCGAAGGCATGCCACTAGCCATGCTGAAATACATCTGATAGCAATAGGCTGACCCAGCTGGGCCGTGCTGAAGGAGACAAACAGTTGTTTTGATGTGCAGATTTCCTTAGTTCTGTCTAAGTAGAATGTAAGGCTCTTTTCACATCCAGGAATGTAGGTATGCTCCTTCATTCTGGAAATTTCTGTGAGGTAGGAAGGACCAAGGGCTGATTCAGATGGAATTCTGAGACAACTCTGGTAGTAACTTAGGGTGGGTCCTAAGAACCACCTTGTCTTTCTGAAATACAGTATACTGGGCGGCGGGTCAGTGACCAAAGCATGTATTTCAGGCACTCTGCGTAGGAAGTGATGGTTACAACAAAGGCCATCTTCAAAGTTAGAAATTTCAGTTCGTAAGTAGCTAGGGGCTCAAAAGTTTTACGGGTGAGCATGTCTAGCACAAGGTTAATGTCCCAGGCTGCTACTGGTCGTCTGACCAGTGGCCTGGTATGTAGAATTCCTTTAAGAAACCTATTGACTACAGGAAGCTGAGCCACAGACATGGAGTGTACGGGTTCATAGTGGCACGCTGAGATTCAGCAGAGGTGAACCTTAACAGTCGAAGTGTTGCAGGCCTGTGTTTGAGAGATCTAGAAGCTATTCTAGGACTTTGGTGGGCAGGAAAAAGGATTCCAGGAGGATTTTGCACACCAGATGGAGAACTGCTTTCACTTAGCCGTGTAAGTTTTCCGGGTAGCTGGCTTGCAAGCAGCTAACAGGATATCTGAGACCCAACACGAAATGTTAAACTTGTTCACCTCTATCTCTTAAGGAGCCAGGCATGAAGGTGAAGGAACTTCAGGTGGGATGGACCACAGGGCCCTGGGTCAGTAGGTTTGTAAGAAGTGAAAGCTGTTTTGGAGATGTTTATGATAATCTGTTGATTAAAGGAAACCAGATCTGATAAGGCCAGAATGGGGCAATGAGGATCATTCTCCCCCCTTGGCCCCTCCAGTTTAAGCAGCACCCTCTGAACTAGGGGAAAAGGAGAAAATGAGTACAGAAAGCGTCTTGTCCATCGCAGTCTGAATGCATCCTGACAAAAAACGCCAGGTCCTGGATTTCTGGAGCAGAAGAGAGGCAGTTTTGCGTTGAGTGGGGACGCAAAAAGGTCCAGGTCTGGAGTACCTCACTCTTCGAAGAATAACTGCATGACGTTTGCATTGAGAGACCACTAGTGAGGGTCTCTGTTCTGCTGAGACAATTTGCCATATCGTTCTGCACTCCTGGCAGGTAGACCACCTGGATCAGAGCTTTGTGCTCTAGGCACCATTCCCACACTCTCATCACATCTCTGTATAAGGGTAAGAGGTGCTCTCGCCTCTGTTTGCTGATGTAGTACATCACAGCCTTGTTGTCCATTTGAAGGAGAATAGTCCTGAGACAGAGTATGTCCTTCAAGGCCCGGACTGCATAGAGGACGGCTCTCATTTTCAGAACATTTATGTGAAGCTGAGATTCGCCCTGGCTCCAATGACCCTGGGTGTGGAGATCCTGGCAGTGAGCTCCCCATCCCAGCAGGGACACATCCGTGTGATGGAGATCTGGGGATCTAGAGGGGCTAAAGGATAACCTTCCAAGGTTGTCCTCCTGAGCCCACCAGGTGAGCAACTGTTTCAGTGGTTCCATCACCTTTATGCAAAAGGACTGTGGGTGTGGTCATGCCATGAGACCCAACATTCGCTGCATCAAGACAGCTCAGACCGAGCTGTTTTCTCTGATGAAGCGGGCCATCTGGAGGATGTCTCTCCTTCTGTCCTCCAGAAGAAAGGCTTTTGCATTGGAGGTATCCAGAAGGGTTCCTTTGAAGAGGAGTCACTGGTAGGGCTGTAGCTGCGACTTTCCCAAATTTAGCAGGACTCCCATGGACGTGAGGAATTGTGAAGCCGTGGCCATGGCTTCTTGAGTCTCTTGTCTGGAGGGGCGTGCGAGAAGCCAATCGTCCAGATAACGGAACACCTGAAGTCCGAGCTTTCTCAGATGTGCTGCAAGAACTGCAAAGCACTTTGTAAAAACTCGAAGTGCTGAGGACAGCCCAAAGGGCAGGACTCTGAATTGGTAGTGTTGACCCAATGCCAGGAATCTGAGGTATTTGTGGGGTCTGAGTGAATGAGAACGTGTTGATAGGTGTCCTGCATGTCCAGGGAGGCTAGCCAATTGTGTTGATGAATCAGAGTTAAGAGTGTACCTTGTGATATCATCTTGAACTTCTCCTTGTAAAGGAACTTGTTTAACTTCCTGAGATTGAGAATAGGGCGCATGCTGCCTGTTTTATTTGGAACTAGAAAGTAATGGGAGTAGAAACTTATGTTCCGCTGATCCAGTGGGATTACCTCTACTGCCCTGATGTTTAGGGGGCCTTGGATCTCGGAAGCAAGAAGGTCTGACAGAGACAGACAGTCTGGGCTGCCATTTGGGTGGATGATCTGGAGGAGTTTCTGACAGATTTAGAGAGTACCCTTCGCTGATTATTCTAAGCACCCATCTGTCTGATGTGATTGACTTCCACCGGTCGTAAAACTGAGTCAGGTGCCCTCCTACTGCCGAGGAAGAGTCCCCCTCAGACAGCTGAGGTGGGACTTGGGCCGGGATCGCAGAGGGTGGCACTAGGCACTTCGGGGCCCTGTGCCTTCTGCTTCGTATTCTTTTGCGGCCGAGGGGTTTGGTTTCTGTTAAAGCCCCCACTGCCTTTACCATGAAAGGACTGATGGTTATGAAACGGATGCCTGTTTCTGCCCCTTAGAGGGGCTGCGGATGGTGGTCTGGCTGTTCCAGTCTTTTGCATGGCCTCTAGCGCCTGCTCGACCTGAGGAGAAAACAGGTACGTTCCATCGAAGGCAAGGCCATAACCCTCTGCTGGGCATCATTTGTGAAGCCCGAGTGCCAACCAAGTAGCGGCGGGTGCAAATACTGCGGCTGCTGCTGCTCTGGAGGCAATGTCAAAGGCATCCATGGCAGCTTTGAGCTGTTGATTATTGGATTCAATACCTCTAGTAATGGTTTGAAGAAGCTCTGTGTTCCTTCCGAATCTGGAAGAGCTTCTACCGTAGCTTTGAGTAAATGCCAGAGTGTATACTCATATTGAGAGAAGTAGCCCTGGTAGCTAGCAATGCGTATGCTCAGGATGGAAGCAGCAAAGACTCACTTTCCTAAAGTGTCGATTTTGCAAGATTCTTTGTTTATTGGATGTGCCGCAGAAGAACAGCTTTGTCATTCTCTGCCAGGACAACTATGGCGTCAGCAAAGGCTTGCAAGGCCAGAATGGATCGATCCTTGGGAGGGACATATTTCCTGTCTATGGACTTCGCCACAGAGGGAATAAGTACCGAATTATCCCACACCATTTGCGAGAGTGTCTCAAAAGAGGGTTGCACGGGGGGAGTCAATTCCACAAGAATGTCTGGAATGTGCAGGTACTGCAAACACAGCAACCTCCCTGGTTCAATTTCATAAGTCTGGAGAGAGAGAGCGAGAGAGAGTGAGAGAGAGTGGTATTCACGTTTCTAAGCAGAGAGTTAAAAGAAAGGTCCTCGACCAGAGGCTCTGATGTAAGAGTAGGTTTATTTACTACCCCAGGGAGGAATCATTGTCAAAGTCATCCTCCAATCGAAGATCAGGATCAGGCTCACCATCATCTCCTACTAGTCCTGAAGGGACTGTATAGATAAGAAAAGGAGGAAAAGAAGGAGAAGGAGGAGGAGCACTGTGAATTGGAGTCGAAAACCCCTGCATGGCATGCGGCACCGCAGGCACCCTTGGTGCCGCTACAGGAAGCAGCACTGAAAACACAGGTAGCGCCGGCACAGGAAGCGACGCCGGTGCCACAACCAGCGGCGCCGAGCCATAAGTTCCCAACCCTCGACTTGCTGAGAAAAAGTGAAGAAATTCAGCAGGAGATAAAGGCACGGTGTGGACCCCTTCGCCACAGCCACATGAGGGAATAAACACCAGGCGCAGCGTCAATGGCACTAAAGAAGTCGCCGCAAGGACTAGGAAGCCCCAACCGCGTGCCACGCAGTGTCCAAAACTGAAAGGCCAGAAGACCTGGCAACGGACTCGCCAGCTCGGGCAGATGAGACAACCGCTGAACCCATTGCTCCATAAGAGTGGCCCAATGGTTGAAATGCTCACCGGAGGACCCCCCAGTGGGCTGGGAGAGACTCTGGAGTCGAGGATGCCTACCACCAGAAACAGGGTCCGGAGGGGACCCCGGAAGGGATGGAGTCTGGCCCCTGCCGCCGGTAACAGACGATCGATGTACAGACATACCAGAAGGCGACCTCGAGCGGTGCCATTTCTTTCTCGACCGGGAAGCCGAAGAAGAACGTGAGGCCGAGCGGTGCAGAGTTCTTGACGAGGATCGAGAATGGAACCGCTTCTTTTTGTGCTTTCGGGAAGAATGACCATCCTCCCGAGCATCAGCTTGCCTGTAGTCAGACCTCCCCCCCCTTCCATAGAGGGCGGTGGACCAAACCCAGCCCTGCTGACAACACAGCTTTCATGCAAAGTCTTCCTACCATCACCTGCCCCGCTCACGGTCGACTCCATCAAAGCAGGGCTGAAGACTTCTTCTGATGAAAAATTTACTTACATGAATTTACTTATTTATTTTTCTTTCAAACTGACAAAGAATACAATAAAACTAATTGAAACTGAAGACTATAGCTGCTGTCGTATAGATGTGAAGTTTTGACTCCCAGCGGGTGAGCGATGTCGTCACTGAAGCACACTCGACGGCGGGGAAAAAAGGAACTGAGGTGGTTGGAGGGTCGACGTCAGGTAGCCTATACGGTGTGGGCCGGACTCGTGCCGCCTGCCGAGCCCTACCTGGCACCCAGCCTCCTGAACATTTTTGATCCCGCTGGTCCAGTGCCTGGGCGAGTCCCATCAGTGTGAATGAGTGGTGGAGACTTTATGTCCAAGAAGATCCAAACATTCCTGGATGCATCTGTGAAAGGCTGAGGCCACAGGGGACGACACTGTATTCCCCAAGGAATGACAGTACTAGGGTAGCAGTGTTGCTACCAGAAAATGCTGAATGCTCAGCTCCTGCATCATCTCCCCAGGAACTGCTGGTACTGGGTGTTCTCAGTGTCAGAGGAGAGGTGAACAGAGACATCTTCTTCCTCAGAGGAAGTGGAGAGGGGAGGAGCTTGAGTCAGGAGGCGGCGGTGCAGAGGCTTCAGGCCCAAAGATGACCTGGTCAGCTCTAATGTGGCACTGCGAATACACCAGTCATCATCCTGAAATGATCCCAGGTCATGGGCCCAAGAGGACTGAAAATGCCTGGGAGGGATGATGATGAAGTAGGGTCATGTGAGACCAGGCCAGGTCCTCAGGGACCTCTCTCATGGGAGGGGCCTGACAAACTCACCTGCCAGCGAGCAATCAATAACAGCGGACTGGTCAAGATGGAGCCCCAGGTGGGAGACTGGAGCCATGTACGTCCCATGGAGTGGCCCTGATCCTCACCAGTGACAGAGTCAATTAGTTCCAGGGAGAAAGATGGGTCCGAACCAGTGCTGCGACTCCTGCTAGAGCTACCACACACTCTAAGTAGGGAGGAGCCACAGGCCCAAACACCAAGATCCTCCCCTCACTATAGCCAACCCTGCCCTTTGGGCCAGGCCCAGGCTCCAGACTACAGGCTCCAGGGGTGTGAGTGCCAGAATCAGGACAGAAAATGGTGCCGGCACTGTCCCCCATGCAGTGGACATCACCAGGTGCAGGTTCAGCACCGGAAACAACACTGGGACTCAAACCTGCACTGTGAATGGTGCCAGAATTGCCCCCAGCACTATCCCTGGCACCAACCACAGACATCACCTCCTCCAAAACTCCTAGCCCAAGCCTTAACCATAACCAGACCCAGGAAGTTCTCACATCCTCACAAGTCCCCTCTACAGGCCTGAGGTTTCCACCAGGTCCTCTCCCAGGTCATCTGACTGCTTGGGAGAAGATATGACAACTACCTCAAGGGCTCTAGCAGAACTTCCTCATATGCCATGAAGTGGAAGCAGTTTGCCAAATTGGCTGCCAAACATACCCTAGACCCTTTCACCTGTTTGGTGAATCCTATCCTGGACTACCTGATATCTCTGTCAGACTCAGGCCTCCAGTATTCCTCACTCAAGGTCCAGCTTTTGGCTATTTCTGCCTTTCATGAGCCTGTGGGTGACTGCATGATTGCTCAGCTAGATGTCTCCTGTACCTTCTTAAGGGCATCCTGCATCTGAAACCTTCAATCTGCTTCCCTGTCCCAGCTTGGGACATGAATTTTATGTTGGAGAAGTTGACCGTCTCCTTCTGAGCCAACTGAGACTTGTGATTTGCACTTTCTTTCTTGAAAGCACTCTTTTTAGTTGCAATTAATTCTGCCTGAAGAATTTCAGAGCTTCAGGCCAACTAGTGCTAGGAGCTTTATTTGATTTTTCACAATGACAGGGTATCTTTGCGCATAAATCCAAGTTTTTACCTAAGGTGGTTTCTGAGTTTATACTAAATCAGTCTATCCACCTTCCTGTTTATTTTCCTGCATGTGCCAATCCAGGAAGCACTGCTTCATATGTTAGATGTGCGCAGAACTTTAAAGTACTATCTGCTTAGGAATGAAGAGTCCAGAAAGTCAAAGCAGTTGTTTGTTTCCTTCACCCCAGGAAGAGAGGGCACTTCAGTTTCTAAGCAATATTTACCCAAATGGCTGGCAAACTGCATTGTGTTCTCTACAATAAGTACGGCAAAGAATTGCCTGGTGCTGTTAGCTCATTCCACCAGAGGAATGGCTGCCTCGTGTGGCTTGTTTCAAAGGGGTTTCCGCCATTGGCATTTGAGGGCTGCCACCTGGAGTACTGTCCACACTTTCACCAAGCTTTACAGTCTGGACGTTGCCTCAAGAGCCCATGCAGGATTTGGCAGGGCTGTACTACAAGGACTCCTGTCTTAAATTTAAGGAGATCCAGCTTCCCAAACTGTATGTTTTACACTTGTCAGTGCTTAGTACTTGCTGCTATGGTGTAACCTGATGACTGAGATACCCCCAAAGAGGATAGAACAGTTACATAAGAACTTACCATAACAGCAGATCTTCAAGGGGATCTCAGTCATCAGGTATATTTCCCCTCCCACCAACCCCCTTCTTGGGGCTCCTGTCTAGGAACTGGCTATCTGGTGTACCCAGCTTTTATTTTGGTTTGGGTACCACTTTCTCTCCTCAGTCCCCCAGGGCGAAAGTCTTGCTCCCTTAGTCTCCAAGGGAAAGAACTGAGGAGGGAGCGGGACCGCCCATGCCTATACAGGGTTGGTGACATTGGCAAATGTCAATGGCATGGGTGGCCCCAGTTGTACTGCTGAAAATCTTCCATGTGATTCCCCTCTCTGATGGCGAAGTTTCCTACGGTGTAACCTGATGACTGAGATATCCCGAAGAAGATACTTGTGACTGAGGCAGTGTCAGCAGTTCCTTCCCACTGTGCATACTAGACAGTGGGAAAGCGATGAATGCTGGACAGCTGACACCCGAGTGCCTCAGCTGACTCCAGCATACGATTCTGGAATTCAGATGTGGACCCTGGTTTCCCAGGTGTCAGTGCTATGCACTGCGGCTGTGTGTATCCAGACAAGCCAACAACCACATTTCTTTACCAGTACTGGTTCTTGAATACCTGCATTTGGAACAGCATTAGGGTGCATTTGGAATACCACATTGTAAGCTGGAATATCTTTTTTGTTGTTCTGGTACTCTTACTTGAATACCTTTCTAGCAGACTGCCACTCTGCAGTTTGTTTAATCATGCTTAGTACTGCTGCTTTTAAACTGTGTGTACCAGAAGCAGAGCTGAATACTACGATTTGGGATTTTGGTATTCAAGTGCCACACCAGAATGTTAATTTCTACTCTTATATTCATTGAACACAAAACTTCCATTTAAAAAGAATAACATTTTCATGCAAACACTGATCTACTGCTATTTACAACTACTGATAATATACACTTGTATTTACTGATGTCAACTGTACACTGTACACATTCCCATCTTCACCTCTGTTTCTTCATGGGAGAAAAAGTGTTACATGTTTAATAATTCACACGATTCCCAGGGAACAATAATTGGGCTAGCTTCTTTGCCTGAATAATACTTTTCAGCCTTTGGATACCAGCTTACTTGGAAACGTATTTTATATGCTGGAGTACAAGAAATCAGGCTGGGACTGCCTTAAAGTATTCCAGTGCTGACCTTCTACAGGAAATAGATAGTGATTTGAGGTCTGGTCTTTGCTCTATTCAATATTATGTCCCGGGGTAGGGGAGGAATCAATGCATTAGAAAAACAGCTTACTGTCCATTTCCATCTTGAATGTCCACTGCCATCTGAAGGTCTGCATTGCCTATTAGCAGCCGTAAGCATTCTGAATGGCCATTTGAGGCTGTAAGAAATTACAACAAAATTATTGTGCCTTGTTCCAGGTGGGGTTGGGGAGACGTTCAGGAATACAAATGAATACATTACTAGCAAAAACTGCATAAAAAAGATTCCCTGTTAGAAATGCTAGAGAATAAAACATGGGTGGTTGTGTGAAACCAGAATGTTACACGCATCCAAAGTGTGGGATGCTACATAAACCCCAAGGGCAAAGCTTGAAGGGTTTGGAAAGCATCCCACACTGAGGGTGTATGAAATTCTGGTTTACAAACACCCCCACATTTAATTTTTTTACAATTACTAGGGAGCATTATTAACCAATGTGGAGTTTTGCAATTAAAAATGCTATATGTTGAGGTAATTTTTGTTCTTCTTAACTGGGGGCATTTGTTTTAGCAGAGCTTGCACTTTTCAGAGCACAAGCTTGACTGACAGGACTCAATTACAACTGCCCGGTTGTGACGCATAATTACAACCAGGTAGTTATAATGCAATTTTACAAACTAGTTATCCGAGCATTAAAAATGCTCCCTAGTAATTATCTACAGTGTAATAAAATGAAAAACAAAACATTTTTTTTGATATAAGAAAAGGTCACAAGCAAATTATTTTCAAGTAGTCAATTAAAATGACAGGTGCTGAGACCACCTCCAGAACAGTGCAGCTTCTAGCCTGTCAAGCCAATTAAACTTCCTTTTTAGCTTTGTTATTCAGAGGGTAGTAAAGTCACTGCTTTGGTGCTACAGTGCACAGTAATTATTCTAACAGGACATCCCCACATGACCTAGTATTGTGTCCTTCCCCTAGCACGCAGCACAAGAACAGCTCGCAAGGTGTGGTTTATAATGTGTGGGTATGTGTCTTGATATACTCAAACTTGGACTGGCCTTCTCTCAATTTTTTTTTTTTATTATTATTATTATTCTTTTGGTAACCGGCTAAGGCCCACTACACACAAGTACCTGTTTTCAAGGGCAAACAGGGAGCACTGGAGAGGTTAAGTGACTCGCTCAGAGTCACAGAGTATGCAAGTGGAGGCTGTGGGACTCAAATCCAGCATACCAAGCTTATTCACAGCTTGCTACTCTAACCTCTAGGCTACACTGCCTGCTCCATTTAGGAAACAACACTGGTTAAATTTCATCTGAACAGTTTTCAAGGCTCTGTACTGCATTTCTTACTTTCACTTTTGCATTTTGAAGAAAAGAAAGTTACTTATTGTATCTCCAGATCTAGAATTTCTCCTCTGTAGAGCCACACTCCTTGGTCTTAGGAATGGAAACACTGGGATCCCCCAGGAACCAGAACATTTGGGGCTGGTGATGCCACTAAAATATGGCATGACGCATACATTAAGTCATGCCAGCCCTAAACATCTTAGTACCTTTTTTTTAAAAGAGGAGAATGAAAAGCTACTGATTAAACTTTTTTTTTTTTTGAATAAATTTTGCTTCCTAAATCAGTATTTTAAAAACACAAATTGATTCAATTAAGGTGACAGAAAAATGAAAATTACATACTTACTGTAGTTGCTGATCTTCAAACATATCTTCATGCCTGCTGGTGTCTATGTGGAGAGGGAAAGGCCCACCTCACACATGTAATGTATTCCTGCCCTAAGCTGGAACCATTCATTCGTTTATTACAGTTGGAGCTCCAAGAGATATTTGATAGACCTTTCCAGCTGACCCCTCAAGTATTTATCCTGTCAATACTCCCCGAGGACATCAGGGACCAAGGCACCCGCTACCTTCTAGCTATTCTGCTGTCAGCAGGGAAAAAGGCCATCACTAAAAACTGGTCTACCCCCAAAATCCCAACAGTGCGGGAGTGGTGGACCATTACCAAGCAAATCTATCAGCTGGAAAAAATAACATATAGTTTAAACGACAGGGAGGAAAGATTTAGAATTAGATGGAATAGATGGCTTTTATATTATATGCTTAAGGATTTGACATTTGTACCATAGTGTAACACACTCTTCTCCCTCCCCTTTTTTTCCTTTCTCCCCCATTTGGCTTGGCTTTGGAGAATTTGTCTGCGTGGATTCCGGGGGGACCTCCCATGCTTTCTCAGCCTTGGGTGCCCTAGAGTTGTTATAAGCAATAGCATATTGTTATTCACAACCTGTACTTGAACTCCCATTGTTTTCTCTGACATCCAGGACCTGATTTCGCAGCTTTTTAAGAAGATAGGTGCTTCTGAAGTTGGGTCCTTCTGAACCGCCTGGACCCCTCATGGACAATGATCTCTAATCATTTTGGTATGAACTCTTAACAATTTGCTTTTGAACATCCAATGCTCTGTTACTAGAAGAACTCCAGTGAGTACCTTTTCTTGATTCCTTTTTTTTATTATTACTGCCTGGACACAATCGATTGTAAGCAAAATGAAATAAAGATGAAAAACAAAACAAAAACATATCTTCATTATTGATTACCACGCAAGGGTCTGGGGCTGGAAGAACTAGAACCCCTTGGGAACAAATGTTTTTGCAGGTAGGGAGCTGACATTGGCTACTGACGGTACCTGCACATAGTCAGTAGCAAGGATCCTGGATTTCAGATGGGTCGACTTTGCAGAAATGGGCGAATGTCTCAGGGAAGCCCTGGCAGGGAAAAAGTAAGCAAAAGAAAGAGAAAGAAAAAAACACTGTGGTTCTCAAACGACGTGGCCAGGAAGGTAAGAGAGAAAAGTCTAGCTTTCAGGAGGTACAAGGGAACGGGGCGGGGGACAGGGAACTGTATCTGAAAAGCAGAGGGAGGCAGGGAAAGCAGTCAGGAGTGCAAAGGTGCAAACTGAGGAAAAATAGCCCACGCAATTAAGAAAGTAAACAATACCGTTTTCAGTTGCATTAGTGATACAGAGAGGATTAGAGGTGGGATTGTGATGTTAAAAAGGAAGGGGAGGTTGGAAGGAGACCTAGACAAAGCAACAATCCTGAACAAATATTTTTTTTTAGTATTCACAGAAGGGGAAGGAGAAGGACCACTACTGGGGCACAGGAGCACCAGTGGGAGAGAGGTGGACACCAGCCCGTTTAAAGAGGAAAGAATCCTTAAAGGGACAAGAGAATCTGAAAGGACAAGGCTATGGGGCCAGATGGAATGCATCCCAGAATATTAAAAGATTTAGATAGGTGCTGGCAGCACCACTAACAGCCCTATTCAACAAATTGATAGAGACAGGGGTGGTTCCAGGGACTGAAGGGCAAATGTAGTCCTCTCCACAATAGTGGGAACAGAGAGGAGGCTGGCAATTACAGGCCAGTCACCCTGACCTCAGTGGTGAGGAAATTAATGGAGTCACTGCTAAAGAAAAGGATTGTGATATTTCTGAGTCCATGGAGTACAGGATCCAAGGCAGCATGGATTCACAGCGGATGGTCTTGTCAAACAAATCTGATAAGATTTCTTTGACTGGTGATCAAAGAGGTAGACAGGGAACGGGCAGTGGATGTGGCCAACCTAGATTTCAGCAAGGCTTTCGACACCATCCCATATAGGGGGTTGATAAATAAGTTGGACAGCCTGGGAGTGAACCCCAAGGTGATAAAACTAGGTCAGAAACTGGCTGAGTGACAGGACACAGAGGGTGGTGGTAAATGGTGCTCAATCCGAGGAGAGGGGGGTGACCAGTGGGTGCCACAGGGATCATGCTGGGGTCAGTCCTCTATAATGTCATCATAAGCAATACTGCAAAGGGGCTGGAGGGGAAGGCACACCTTTTTGCATATGACACTAAGATCTGCAACAGGGTCAACACTCCAAGGTGTGTGGAAAAAATGAAAAAAAAAAAAAAAAGACCTAAACATGCTTGAGGAAAGGTTGAGAGTGTGGCAGCTAAGATTCAATGCAAAGAAGTGCAACATCATGCACCTGGGGTGCAGAAACATAGAAACATAGAATTTGACGGCAGATAAGGACCGCTTTGGTGCACCCAGTCTGCCCATTTCCTACCTAATGGATAAGCTGCAGATCCTAGTTAACCAGCAGCCTACTTTTCTACCCCACCCCTAGAATTGCCTTATGACTGTCCCATGCATGCTTGAATTCAACCACTGTTTTTGACTCCACAACCTCCTCCGGAAGGCCGCTCCATGCATCCACAACCCTCTCTGTGAAAAAATACTTCCTCACATTACCTCTGAGCCGCCCCATCTTCAAATTGTGCCCCTTGTTCTTGCACACCTCTTTTTGAAAGATGCCACCCTCTTGGACTTTGTTGATTCCCTGAGGTACTTGAAAGTTTCCATCATGTCCCCCTCTCCTCCTTTCCTCGAGGCTATACATAATTAAGCTCCTTTAGTCTCTCTTCATATGTCTTCCGGCAAACCCTGCACCATTTAGTTGCCCTCCTCTGGACAGCTTCCATCTTGTCTATGTCCTTGCGGAGATTGGGTCTCCAGAACTGCACACAGTACTCCAGATGGGGTCTCACCAGCTGTCTGTACAGAGGGATAACAACTTCCTGTTTTCTACTGGTGATGCCTCTCCCTATGCATCCCAGTATCCCCCAGCCCTCCTTACTGCCCTTTCACATTGCTTGCCCACATTTAAGTCATCTGATATGACTACCCCCAGGTCCCTTTCCATTTTGTTGTTGTTAGTATCTCACCCCCCATTGTGTACTCTTCCCCTGGGTTTTTGTTTCCCAGGTGCAATACTTTGCACTTCTTAGCACTGAATCTAAGCTGCCATACATTTGACCATTCCTCTAACCCTGCCAAGTCCCTTTCTCATCCTTTCCACCCACCTTGTGCACCAACTCTGTTGCAGATCTTTGTGTCATCTGCAAAGAGACATACTTTTCCTTCCAGTCCCTCTGCAATGTCACTTATAAAGACATTGAAGAGGACCGGTCCTAATACTGAACTCCTGCGGTACCCCATCAGTAACCCCTTCTTCAGAGTGGACTCATTTACTATTACCCTCTGTGTCCTATTCCCCAGACAATTTTTACCCAGGCTATCATCTTGGGACCCACTCCCAGGCTGGCTAACTTGTATATTAATCTTTGTGTGGGACTGAGTCAAATGCCTTGCTAAAGTCAGGTAGGCCATGTCCACAGCCCTCCCTGATCTACTACTTTGGTCACCCAGTCAAAGAAATCTATTGATTCATCTGGCATGACCTTCCCGCCATGAATCCATGCTGCCTTGGGTCCTGTGCCCCTCTGGCCTCTAGGTACTCGATACTCTTCCTTCAGCAGTGATTCCATCATTTTCCTATCACTGAGGTTAAACTAACAGGTCTGTAGTTTCCCGCTTCTCCTGCTCCCACTTTTGTGAAGGGAATCACATCTGCCCTCCTCCAGTCCTCAGGTACCCCATCCTCCCATGATTTGTTAAAGAGGGTAGTCAGTAGTGTCACTAGTTCTACCCTTAGAAATCCATGGGTGGAGTATAACGACCACCAGTCAAGAAAAGGACCCGGGTATTCATATCTGATGACCTGAAGGTAATCAAACACTGTGAGAAGGCTGTGCAGACAGCCAGTGGGATGCTAGGGTGCATAGGGAGAGGTATCACCAACAGACTAAAGGAGGCAGTATGCCACTGTACAGATCACTAGCGAGACCTCATCTAGAGTATTGAGTCCTGCTCTGGAGGCAACATCTCTGGAAGGACATAGACAAAATAGAGGAGTCCAGAGAAGGGCAACAAAATGGCGCAAGGACTGCACCAAAATCATATGAAGAAAGACTAGAGTACCTCAGTATGTATTCCCTGGAGGAGAGAGAGGGGGGGATATGATAGAGACATTCAAGTATATCGGGTATAAACAAGGTACAGGAGGGTAGCATCGCTCAGAAAAGAAGGTGTACAAGAACAAGGAGGCATGAAATGAGGCAAAGGAGGGGTAGGCTGAGGGGCAACGTGAGGAATACTTTTCACAGAAAGAGTAGTGCATGCTTGGAACAGCCTCCCTGTGGAGGTGGTGGGGGCAAAAACAGTGGGGGAATTCAAGAATGTATGGGATAGACATAGAGTACTCTAGCAACAGGGGAAGAGAAGGTAAGCTGCAGATCAGCTAGGGTCTGCAGCAATGTATGGGATTGGGGAAAAGGGAAGACTAGGTGGGCCACACGTTCGATATCTGCTGTCACCATCTGTGTATCTCCCATGGTGCTGTGTGCACCATCAATCAACGTAGCTGGCTCCCCACGCACCTTAGTTCTGTTCCCAGGAGAGAATCAAAATGGAGAAAATAAGAGAGGGCTACAGACTTTCTAACCCAAAGGGATAGGGAATGGATATAGGAAAAACAAAAAGAGTAAAACCCGACACCAACTTAGAATAAGGAACAGGCACACTAGATGGCACAAGGGTAGCCATGGCTGTGAGCCAGGGCCTCACAACAGGAGCCAGACAGGAGATGGATAGTGGGGCCAGCTATCCGCACAGGTGTGGTCTATAGACCACCAGCCCAGGAGGAAGAAACAGATAGGAGTTGATGCTAGCCATCCAAAGGATGGCAGACAAGGGTGAGGTAGTACTGGTTGGAGACTTCAATATACCAGACGTGGACTGGAGCATCCCAGCAGCAGCATCAACTAGGAGCAGATTTATCCTGACTCCTTCAGGGTGCCTTCCTCAAGCAACTGGTCATGGAACCAACTCGGCAGAAGGCAATACTGGACCTTGTGCTCACAAACAGGGACAGTGTGATGGGAGTAACGATGGGGGAGCACCTGGGTAACAGTGACCACCAGTTTGTGGTTTGAAATCACAGAAACAGCAGAACCAAACACACAAAACACGTATCCTGGATTTTGGGGCAGACTTTGGGAAAATGGGAGATGCTTGAAAGAGGCATTAAGGAATGGGACAGAATCAGGGATTGAGGAACAGTGGGCAGTATTTAAAATGGGGATTATAAGAACAACAGAATTATGCATTAAGCAGGTTAGCAAGAGGAAAAGAAAGAGGAGACCATTATGGTTTTCCAAAGAGGTAGCAAAGAAAGTGAAAGCCAAAGATTGCATTCAGGCAATACAAAAAGACACAGGCAGAAGGGATAGGGAGAAGTACCAGGAGAAACAAAGGGAGGCAGGAAGTCAGTAAGGAAGCCAAAGCTCAGACAGAAGAACACATTGCAAAATCAGTGGTTAAAGGGACAAAACCTTTACAGGTACATAAGTGAAAAAAGAAGGACAGAGGGAGGGATAGTGAGACTGAAGGGGAGGATGGGAGCATGGAGGATGACAACAGTAAAGCTGACATATTGAACAGGTATTTCTGCTCAGTCTTTACTAAGGAAGAGGGGTTAATGGGTCTGAAGGGAGTATAAGGGGAGAATGGTGCAGAAATGGACACAAGTCCCTTTACACGAGAAAGGGTCCTGAAGGAACTGGAAGTAATAAGAGCTGATAAAGCAATGGGGCCAGATGGGGTGCACCCCGGTCCTTAAAGAACTAAGAGAGGTGGTGGCTGAACCTCTGGCTATCCTGTTCAGCCAATCACTGGAAACAGGGAGGTACCCAAAGACTGGAGGACAGCAGATGTAGTCCCTTTATACAAAAGTGGGAACAAAGAGGAAGCAGGGAACTACAGACCAGTCAGCCTCTCACCTCGGTAGTGGGGAAGATCATGGAAGCACTACTGAAGGAGAGATTGGTGGAACATCTGGTTGTCAATGGACTACAGGACCCAAGGCAGCATGGTTTCACCAGGGGAGGTCATGTCAGACCAACCTCATTGAATTTTTGACTGGGTGACTAGGAAGTGGATCAGGGAGGGCAGTGGACATGGCCTATCTGGACTTCAGCAAGGCCTTTGACACTGTGCCACATAGAAGACTATTACACAAACTGGGGAATATGGGTGTGGGCAGGACAGTAGTGTGGTGGGTAGGTAACTGGCTGGGTGGCAGGACACAGAGGGGGTGGTAAATGGCTGTCACTCCACAGAGGGAAGAGTGACCAGTGGAGTACCACAGGGATCAGTGCTGGGACCGGTCCTATTCAACATCTTCATCAGTGACATTGCACAGGATCTAGAAGGCAGAATTTCACTGTTCGCTGATGACACAAAGCTCTGTAACAGAGTAGACACACCAGAGGGTGTAGACAGAATGAGAAGGGACCTGCAGAAACTTGAAGAATGGTCAAGGGTTTGGCAGTTGAAATTCAATGCAAAGAAGTGCAAGATAATGCATATGGGGCACAAAACCCTGGCACAATATATCAGTTGGGGGGTGAGGATATAGCATGCACCAAGCAGGAAAGGGATCTTGGGGTTGTCATCTCTGATGACCTCAAGGTAGGGAAACAGTGTGACAAGGCATCAGGTAAAGCAAATAGGATGCTGGGATGTATAGGCAGGGGCATCACCAGCAGGAAAAGGGAGGTCATAATTCCGCTATACAAGACACTAGTGAGGCCCCACCTGGAGTACAGTGTACAGTTCTGGAGACCATACCTACGTGAAGGGACACAGACAGGGTAGAGAAGGTTCAGAGGAGGCAACAAAGATTGTGCATGGGTTGCATCACAAGTCCTATGAAGACAGGTTGAAGGAACTGAACATGTACTCCCTGGAGGAGAGGAGGGAGAGGGATATGATAGAGACATACAAGTATCTTACAGGGAGGAACAGGGTGCAGGAAAACACTATTTTTAAGCGAAAAGACATCCAGACTAGAGGGCATGGGATGAAGTTGGAGGAGGACGTTTCAGAGGAAACATGAGAAAGAATTTCTTCACAGAACGGGTGGTGGACAGTGGACACCCTGCCAGAGGAAGTGGTGGGAGCTGAAACAATCACGGGATTTAAGAATGCATGGGATAGACATAAAGGAATTCTAGAGGTCAGGGGTAAGGGGAAATAGACTTCTAGGAAAACAAACTGAACTTACAAGCTCAAATGGGCAGACTAGGTGGGCCATAGGCCCTTATCTGCCGACACTGTCTATGTATCTATGTATGGTCTTAGAAAAAAGGGCAGCAGCCCTGAGCACGTTGCTCTGGCAGAAGCACAAGGGGGATGCCCATGATTGGGACCCCTTTGTAAATGATGTGGTACAAAGTGCAAAAAAAAAAGGATGAAAAAACAGACTCCTGGAAAAAAAGGGGCAACTCCATGCTGTCAGAGAGGGAACTGACTTAATTCATGAGTTAAGCACGTCCCCTTTCTTATATCAAGGAAGCAGAAAAGGGGGAACCTAGGTGCATCTAGAGTTGCAGGACAGTCCAAAGAAGTCAAAGTATTCATCTTCCCAGGCACCCCTAAGAGTACAGGGCTAAAGGCCCAGATACGGAAGGAAGAAGGGGCATACCAACATCATCATTGTTTCAGTGGCATGCACAGGTGTCGGATCACTAAAAATTAGTGATTACTTACCAATAAAACAATAAAATACAATGGCTAGTTGGTCAGCATTTCACGCTAGCTCCGACAAGTACAATCAATGGCAGGAAAAGAAACAGTAGCGGCTCTAGCCACAAATGGTTACCAGGGCACAGCTGGGGCACAACAGATGGCAGCCAGGGCACTGATATATTGTTACTATGGGGCACCCACTGGGGCACAGAATTTTCTTACTGGGGCACGTGCCCTGGTGGGCCCTGGTGTAGAGCCACCACTGAAAAGAAATGAGGACAGATGAAGCCACACACGTTTATGTACATGATGAAGCATGACATCATCGTGGGCAGCCTCTGACTAGCAAAAGCTTCTTTGTGGTCCTAGCAGTGATGCAGACATAGTTCCAAAGGTGTAGCCTAAGGAAGAGAATTCCTTGAAGAAGACAAATACAGTAAGTACGTAATTTTCTATCTTCAAGGAATCAATCTCACCACTGATTACCATTAATGGACTGAATACCAAGCTTTCCTTCTTTCTAGGGAGAAGCTGGCACCCTGAGCTTAAAAGGCACCCTCAGTCCTATGTGTGTGGGAGAAGACCTGAGGGTAGGGGTTCTTCACGGGCCTGGCAGGACCAGAGACTGGTAAGGGCTGGGAGTGGGCTTTTGCCGCACAGGAGCAGAACGTCATCCCAACAGCTGCTGCGTGATCCTGAGGGAGAAGAAATTAGCCCCATGGAAATGAAAATTACCTACTCACCATAATTCTTGATCTTCTTGGACCATCTTCACCACTGATTTACACCAATGTGTTTCGAGACGGAGGTTCTAGGACCCAGCGGAAGCCAGAACTTTTAGAGGCTAGCGCCAAGGTAGGCTGCGTGCATGCATTGCACAACTTACTTTGGCACTGGCCCTCAACCGTTCAGTATCTTGCTCACCAAGAAGGTGCAGCATAACACCTAATCTAAAAGAGCATAAAATAGCCCTTGCAACTCATGTAAGAAGGGTCAACAAAAGAAAGCAGTGTCTTCACAGCCCAAACCAAAACAAGAGAGGGGTGAAGACCAACTGTCGTCAAGGCACAGGTCAGGAAGCATAGGGAAACCAGGAGTAGTTTCAAATTAAGAATAGCGCTTTTATTTTCTCAATAACAGCAAAATAAAAGAAAAATATTCAGTATAACTATTTACAAAGGCAGTACAAAGAAAACTAAGTCCTTCTGAGGGTAACTCAATTTCAAGTTTCAGTCTCTGTCTCTCACTCTTGTTGTCTCTTAGCAAAAGCACTGCTGCTCTTTTTATAAGACTTTGTCTGGGAATTGTTAAGAAAGCCTGCTTTTCACAGAATGTACTTGTAAGTTTACAGAATGTTCTTGTCAGTTTTGTTTCTGCAGGTGCAGCAAAACAGCACATCGTGTTCCAGAACTGACCTCTTGTTGACAATTCTGCCAAGGGCTTAAAACTGCATCTCAGGTTAATCCCTTAAGTTTCAAATAGCTTTTTGCAATCATTTAAATAGTATAACTATATACAGTTTTAAACAAAGGGATCCCAGTATCAGTGACATTTCCACATGAAGATTCACATATATTTTTACACCTGCAGATATGCAAGGGGGAAGAAAAGACAGAAATAGCAAATCAAGGCAGAGAGATAGTGAAAGGCGGAGAAATTCAAATTACGTACTTACCGTAATTATGATCTTTCTGTGTATCTTCACCATTCATCACAGATGGGGTACTGGCCGGAGATCAGGACCCCGCGGGAGCCTTTTTTTTTTTTTTTTAAAAGATAGGCGGAGCTGATGCAGCATCGGCACCGTCCTCGAGGCCGACGTACTACGTGGCGCTCGAGGATTAGCTGTTAGGCTGCATCGACTCCGCCTGCCTACCAGTTCTGAGTCGCCGGAGAGGTAAGAGGAAGGGATGGAGGGTGGGACAAGAGAGTCCAAGGGACAGAAAAAGGAGAGAAAACTGAACTAAAAGGAGAAATAACGACTGAGAGGACAGCATAGAAGAAGTAAGACTAAGGGGAATTGGGTAGGGGCCCCAATCTCTGGAAGCGGAAGAAGGGGAATTTTGAGAGAGAGTGAGAGGTAACAGGGATCCAGGACCCCGTCCATCACCAGATTGTATAGGAACTGCAAGGAGTTAATAAAGCTGTTTGCCAGAATTCAAGGCACGGAATGACTGGCAATACCCCAAAGCAGAGTCGGCTATTCTGGAGAAGGATAGGGTACAGGGATTCAGTACTCTCTCTCTAAAGAGATATTTGGTGAAAAAAAAAGAAAAGGAAAGAAAATTTTTTTTTTTAGATGGATAACAGAGGAGGGCAACCACCAGCTCCTACCCCGTGGGAAGAAGATATGTAGAAGAGAGGAGTGCCACTCAAACTATACCCTAGGGAAGACTGTCTCCCCGTGTGTCCCAACTAATCTCACCTGCCAAGGGTGCCGAAGATGGCAACAGTTGAGGGGGCTAAAAGAGAGGGCACTTTCCCAATACTGGTTTTAACCATACTGGAACAACAAGTGGAGGCTACCGCCTTTCGCCCCAGAGGTTCGGCACCTATGCAGTGAAGACAGGAAGGCACAGAGGAGGAGGATTCCAGAGACTGAATTCCCAAGGGGAAGGGATTGGATGAATGGTGAAGATACACAGAAAGATCATAATTACGGTAAGTACGTAATTTGAATATCTTATCTGTGTCAATCTTCACCATTCATCACAGATGGGTGAGTACCAAGCCCCAAGGGGGTTGACTGATTGCGCCCTAAGGGACAGTGTCCCTTAGCCCTCAGTGGGTGACACACTAAGGGGGGGAACCTTCTGGGCCTGAGAAGGCCCTAGAGAGGGGAGAGTGAGAGACGGGGTTCCCCCAGAGGGGAAGGAATTTGCCCCGACAAACGCCGTCTCGCCCTACGGGAAAAGAGGTAGGTTCCCTGGTGAGTGGAGCAAATCACCCTACACCGGGCCAAGGGTGACAACCAGGAAAGGTGAAGCCATGCCGATCTTCTGGTGCAGATCGCTGTCCCTACGACCCTGGTAGCTACCTCATTGGCATCGTAAGATGCCCTTGCTTGGTGCCTTGCTAGCTCCAGGCCACGACAGAGAGAGCAATGGCTTGCCTGGTTTGCTCCGAGTCAGGCAGAGCGGCTAGGAAATGACCTAGCGCTGATCACAAGTACCTGTTATAAGCAGCGTAGTGGGCCTGATGCGCAGAGATGGAGAGCAGCAGCGTGCAGGTAGAAAGTCCTCCTCCCCAGAAATCAAAATCCGAAGAGTCCTGATCTGGGGGGCCGGTCACGGTGGAGGGCGAAAGCCCATCAGGAGTGTCCAGGTGCGTCAATCCGGACTGCGGATGAGGCAAGGAACCTGGAGACTCCGGGGGAGCGCAATACCTCTGGCAGAGGTCCCTAGGGGCAGGAACTCTGGAGAAGGGCCTCTGCCAGAAACGCATGGATGCCTGCTGAAAGGGAGCGGCCCAGACGGCACCACGAGGGTGGCTGTCCCAAAATCGCCTAGGAAGGCGTGCGCCGCATGCTCTGGATTGCTCACAGAAGAAGGAGAAAGGTGAAGGTCCTCCATCATCCTCACGAGGAAACGCTGATACTCAGAGAGATCAGCAGCAGGAGAGATGTGGACAGAAGGTTCCTCTCCCCCAGAAGAGGGGGATGAGGAGCTGGAGGTCACCATAGGCTTGGAGGGTGGCTGTTCGGGGGGAGGTTGAAAAACCTGGCTGTCCAAAGCCCTAACGTAAGCAGGGAACTGAGCAGCCACCGCTCTGAACTGTTCCCAGGTGAGAGGCCCGCTAGGACCAAAAATACCTGGGAACGCAGGAGAAGGCGGCAGAGGGGAGTGGACAGAGCCGAGAGAAGAAGTCGGCTGACCTCTGCCAGGGCTAAGGAGCGGACCACGGACTCCCGCGGGGGGAGTCCTGGAAGACTCCGCAGTAGACAGCTGCACAACCGCCTGGCACTGCCTAGACTGAGCCCAAAAGAATCCTCCAAGTGAGGTGACCGGGCCGTGAAGGTCCAGAAGGACGGTCCCCTGCCTCGAAAGAATGGGACCTCTCAAGGAACCCAAGGGGAAGGGCAGAAGTCCTACTGCTCCGTCCAGGACCCGGTAGGTCCCAGAGAAGGCCAGCGCACCGAACCTATACCCTCGACCCTTGGAGTCTGAAAGGGTCCTAGCCCTCGAAGTGGCCAGTCTAGGCAGCTCCGTACCCAGGGCCGCCCCCGAAGGGGCAATCCCAGGGGGAGCACCTTCCCTTCCCGTGGTGCTCTCGACAGGCCCCAAAGTTGGGCAACCGAGAGATGCCACAGTAGGGGCTACCACCGCAGAGGGGTTAAGGAACCCCCCAAGGCTAGGCTGCAAGGCGATGGTGGCACGCACCACAGCCCGCTGGTCAGCACCACTGACCCTAGCCCTAGAGGAAACCCGACTCACCTCGGAGGGAGACTGGCCGCGACCTGAAGAGGAAACCACCAGCTCGTCCTCCCTTGCAGACAACCCCGAAGGGTGTGACTGCCCATTCGACTCTGAGCTGGACTCCGACTCCGAAGAGGAAGAGTCCGAGGCCCTAAGCCAAACAGTAGGGGGTCGAGGAAGGGACACCTTCCCGAGGGGCCCAGGAGCCAAGGCAATCCCCGCCCGGTCCACAGCACCGCGAGCGGTGCCAGCAGAAGGTGGCAGGGCAGCTTGGGCCAGAAGTCTCTAGGCCAGGGCCAGCTGCACAACTCATCAGGTCCACCGGTGCCAGGGGAGGCACCCGGACGGAGACGACAGCAACCTTAGTCTCGAGCCGACGCCACCGCCAGGCCGCTTATGCCGCAAGCGGCAGCGACCAAGGCGGCGCTGATGACCCCGGCGACTCGTTCACCACGTGCCGGTATATCGCGCCTGCGAGAGTCCCAACGGCGCCTACGCCGGGCGCCGACGGACGACACCGGCGGTCCACGGCGCTGGTAGCCAATCTCGGCGCCGAGGACGGCGCCGAGGTGAGACATGGCGGCGGACGACATCAAGGCGGTTTCACGGCCATGGCAGTGTCGGTGCTCGACGGCGCCGCAAGCCCCACGACTGTCGGCGCCAACGCCGACACGAAGGACCTCGCACCTGACGACACCAAGACCCCGGCGGCACTGACGACGTGCGACCCGGCCTAGTGGATCGCTGAGCGAGCACTGGGGAGCCACCGGCGCGAGTGATTGCCGGAAGGGCGCTTCCGCCCGCCTCCCGGGGAAGCGGGACGGGCCTCCTGCACCACAGAAGGAGCCTCGGCTAGGCTAGAAGAGGCCAAGGCCCTCCGCTGTCCGTAGAACCGGGAGGGGACCCGGAGGAGGGGCCAAGAGAACGCGGTTTGCCCGGACGCGGCGCTCACCTCGAAAGTCGGCGGAGCTCGTCCGACCTTAAACGCACGCTGTTCCAAAACTCGTGGTCCATCGAGAAGCAGGGCCGCCTAATCCATGTTGTGTAGCGGGCATGGCACGAAAGGCACCAGTCATGTTGGTCGGTGACCGAGTACTGGCGGCCGCACGGCACCGACGACAGGGGGTGCCCGCTTCGCGATTTTTGCCCTCCGACCGCGACATGACCTACGGAGAAAAAAACACCAAAAAACAGACTCGACGTCGCTTTAAATGTAATAAAAAGGAAAGATCTTACCGGCGACGTCGAGTGGAGGCAAACACAGAACTAGTAGACCGACGACTAAAGACGCAGGCTTCAAGGCCTAAAATTTTGAATAAGGCTTCTTCAGGCTTCCCACGAGGCGACCTCGACGGCGGGAGACGAAGAACTGGTAGGCAGGCGGAGTCGATGCAGCCTAACGGCTATCCTCAGCGCCCGTAGCGTCGGCCTCGAGGACCGCCGATGCTGCATCGGCTTCGCCATCTTTAAAAAAAATAAAAAAAGCCCTGCAGGGTCCTGATCTCCGCCAGTACCCCATCTGTGATGAATGGTGAAGATTGACACAGATAAGATCTGTGAAACTGTCAGAATGATCAGTTCCTAGGTCTTACAAGAAAATTTGGTTGCGCAACCAGACAGAGAAGAAGAGACAGAAAAGGAGAGGACAGAACAGACCTTTCTTTCTGCATAACAAATGGACAGGGCCTTATCCAACCCTGTCACACCAACGAACAGAAAGAGGAGCCTGAGGATGGAGGATGTGGAATCAATGGAGAAGATGGCCAAAGATCAAGAATTACAGTGAGTATGTAATTCTTCATGTCTTCCAGGACCAGTCTTCACCACTGATTCACACCAATGGGTTGAAGCACCAAGCTGAGACAAATTTCTCCCAGGCGGGTGGCAGAAGCCAGAGCTCACTCATGACAGGGAGTCTCATTAAGGATTGTCCTGCCAAAGAGGCATGCTGCCTGGCATGGACATCCAGGCGGAGTGCTTGATAAAGGTGTGCACTGTGCTCCAAGTGGCAGTTCTTCTAATATCAGCAATAGGGACAGAGCAAAATCTCGCCAGGGACATGGCAACCGCCTGGTAGAGTGGGCACGAACCTGGCCTTCTACCTTGATCTGTGCCAAGTGACGATCTATGTGGAAATGCATTAGATCATAACCGCCAGCCCCTAACGGTTGGGATTAAAGGAAATGAAGAGCTCTTCTGACTGCTGGAAGTCCCTAGTTCTATTGAGGCAGAACGTGAGGGCTCTTTTAACATCCAGAGAGTGAAGGGTGCGCTCCTTATATTCTGGAAATTGGGAAAGTATGTGTGTAATACAAAGAGCTGGTTTAAGTGGAACTCCGACACTACCTTAGGCAAGAACTTGGGGTGTGTGTGGAAACCACTTTGTCTCTATGGAAAACAGTATACGGAGGGTCTGTGACCCAAGCATTCACCTCAGAGACCCTGCGGACAGAAGTGATGGCCACTAAAAACGCAGTTTTCTAAGTTATGAAATTGATATCACATGTAGCCAGGGGTTCAAAGGGCTTATGCGTGAGCATGTCTATCACAATGTTGAAATCCCAGACAGCGACAGGTTTCCTGACTTGGGGCCTTGTGTGCAAAATGCCCTTCAAGAATCTCTTAAAAAGAGGCAGTTGATTTAGAGCGAGGTTCTGAACTGGCTCGTGGTATGCTGAAGCAGTGCACAAATGGACTTTAACTGAAGAGTATTGTAGCCCAGCATCAGAAAGATCCAACACATACTCCAAAACTTTGTCCGGTGGGCATTAGGATGAGTCTATGCAGGATCTGGAGCACCATTCAGAAAAACGCCTCCATTTGGCTGTGTAAGTCTTTCTGGTAGAGGACTTACGAGCAGCCAGGAGAAAGTACAGTTAAGTAGGAACTTACCATAACAGTAGATCTTCGAGAGAGGCTCCTTCAGTAGGTCATCACAAATAGGACTGGCAGACTTTTCTAGCAAAACCTGATGGGGGACCGCCACCCAACATCACGTGACTGATGCCAGCGTGACTGTATATAGTAGAAGCGGTCCCCACGCCCATCCTCCAGTTCTCCCACTGGAGCCAGGAAGAGGCCATGCAGCAGGAGTAACAGGAATTGGAATCTGCAAAACATAAAATAAGGGAAGGAGGAGGGAAAATATGACCTACTGAAGGAACCTCTCTCAAGATCTACTCTTAGCAAGTTCCTAAGTAACTGTACTATCTTACTCGAGAGGGTTCCTTCAGTAGGTCATGACATACAGGACAGAGGCCCCAAGCAGTCCCTCCAAAGAGAGAGAGACTGAGAAACTAGGGAGGAGGCAGCTAACCCAACAGAACAACTGAAGTCCAGCATGGACCCAACCTAGGACAAAAGGCCCCAGGATGGCTAAACCAAAGCCGCCTCCGCCTAGAAGCAATGTCCAGACTGTAATGTTTGGTAAAAGTGTGACAGAACTCCAAGTGGCGGCAGCACAAATGTCCACTGTGGAACGTTCAAGGAAGGTGGCCGCAGAGGCAGCCATGCCCTAGTAGAATGACTTCTTATGGAACCCGAAGAGGCTTATCGTACTTTTGGTAATAGACAGGATGCAGTTTCCAACCATTTGAAAGGCCCTGCTTAGAACTGGTTTGCCCTCGACTTCGGGCAAAGGAAACGAATAACTGATCACAAGAGCGGAGCTCTTAGTCCTGTGAGTATAGCACCGAGGATCCGATGAACATCCATCGGTGAAGGAGTGCCTCACCCTATTAGAAGGGGTTGGGTAGTAAACCGAAGCTCTACTGATTGGTTCAGTGTAGATTCTGACACCACTTTGAGAAGAAACCCCGGATGCATCCAAGAACCGTCCTGTCCCTGTGGAAAATCAAATATGGCTCCTTGCAGACTAAAGCGTGAAGCCTGAAATCCTTCGGGCGGAGGTGACAGCCACCAGAAAAGCTGCCTTCCATGAAAGGAAGCGCAGATCACAGCTCATAGCCTGTTTGAAAGGAGGAAGGGTGAGCTTTTCCAGGATGAAGTTCAAGTCCCAAGATGGAGCTGAGCTATGGATGAGGGTTTCAGATGGAGGATGCCTTCAGAAAGGTCTTTGAGACCTCCAACTGAGCCACGGGTTTACCATCCACTAGCTCGTGGTACGCTGGAAATGGCCGAGATATGGACCTTCAAAGAAGAATAGGACAGACTGGAGTCTGATAAATGGAGGTATTCCATGACTTGGAGTGGCTGAACAGGAGAAAGGGTCCCAACCCTGTGTGGTAGCCCAGATCGAAACCGCCTCCACTGCATGGCATAAGTGGAACGGGTGGACGGTTTCCTAGCCTCGATGAGGACCTGAGCCACTCTAGAGGAGACCCCAAAGCCAGAAATCGCTATGTCTGAAGGAGCCACGCATGAAGATGCAGGATCCTGAGCACCGGATGAACCAGCCTGCCCTGATCCTGGGTCAGGAGGTCATGAGTCAGTGGAAGTGGAACCGGTGGTTCCCTAGAGAGCTGCTGTAACAGCGGGAACCAAATCTGTCTCGGCCAGAGAGGGGTCAGTAAGGATCATTTTTGCTGCCTCGGCTTGAAGTTTGAGGAGAAGCTCTGCAGAATGGGAAAAGGAGGGAAAGCGATAAAAATTTCCTGTCCATGATAGAGACAATGCGCTGCTCCAGAAAGCATCGTGCTCTGGAACGAGCGAGCAAAACTTCGGAAGTTTTGCATTGGATTGGGAGGCAAAGAGGTCGATTTCCGGACATCCCCAATTCTGGAAGATGGAGTCCGCCACTTCCTGACACAATTCCCATTCATGGGCGAGGGTTCAAGTTCTGCTGAGACTGTCCGCCAGGATGTTTAGAACGCCTGGAACGTGCATGGCCACCAGGACCAGAAGGTGCTGGACTGCCCAGTTCCACACCCCGGTTGCCTCTCTGCAAAGAGGGTACGCTCGGGTTCCTCCCTGTTTGTTGATGTACCAAACTACCAACATATTGTCCGTTTGGATCAGCAGTATTCCCTTGGGTAGCAGGGTTTGAAAAGCCTGTAAGACATATTGGACCACCCTGAGCTCCAGAACATTGATGTGGAGAGAATTCTCCAGGCCTGTCCAAAGGCCTTGAGCTTGATGGCCCCCAGATGAGCCCCTCACCCCATATTCGAGGCATCTGTGGTGAGGGTAACTGCTGGTGCAAGTTCTGAACAGAAGTCCCAGGGAAAGACTGTGAGGATCCTCCCACCACTGTAAACCCTTTGGACCGCTGAAGAGACCAAGACCAGATGGTCCAGGTCATCCAAGAGCTGATCCCACTGCACCCTTAATGACCACTGAGTGATTCCCTATGTAGCCTTGCGAGGGGAACGGTCGTGTTGGAGGCTGCCATCAGTTCCAAAAGACGAAGGACCTCCTGGGCAGGAATGGTCCTGAGAGAGGCTACATTTAGAGCCTGGCTGATTAAGGTCTCCACCCTGTCTGGAGGAAGGAAGGCTCTGCACTGGACTGTATCCAGAACTGCCCCAATAAACTGCAATCTCTGGGAAGCTACTATGATGACTTGGGATGTTGACCATGATCCCCAGTTGGCTGAAGAGGTCCAGTGTGAAAGACAGAGTTTCCGATAAAAGATCCCTGGACGGAGCTGAAATCAGCCAGTTGTCCAGGTAAGGGAACACCGCAAAACTCCTGCAGCATAGAAACGCCGCCACCACCGCCAGGCACTTGGTAAAAACCCGAGGTGCCCAAGACAGACCAAAAGGGAGCACCTGGAACTGGAAATGCTCTCCTTGTAAACAAAAACGCAGGAAACGATGGTGGCTGGGGAAGATAGACATGTGCAGGTAGGCATCCTGCATGTCCAGGGCGCAGAGCCAATGATTCTCCAACAGGAGAGGAGGAAGAAGGCTCTGGAGCGTCAGCATGCAGAACTTCTTGTACTCTACATACTGACTTGACTCAAGTCGATGATGGGTCTGAAGTCCCCAGTCTTTTTTGGAACCAGGAAGAAATGGGAGTAAAACCTTTTCCCTTTGTCGAAGGGAACTGGCTCGATTGCTTCTTTGAGCAAGCGCGCATTGACCCTCCTCACGACCAGAAGGGCCTGGTCCCAGGAGTAAGAGGACTTTGCGGAGGAGTATCTGGAGGGATCTTCAGAAACTCAATGGTGTGCCAGATGGACACTAGTGGCAGGACCCACTGCCTGAGGTGATCACCCTCCACTCCTGCATGTGGCGGGCGAACCTTCCCCCCATCTGCTCCCCGTCATGAGACTGGGGGTGCAGTGGGGCTGGAAAATCAAGAAATGGCAGGACATTCGGGAGGAGGTCCTCCAGAAAGTCGCTGATTCTTCGGAGCAGCGGGAGTAGCGGTACCCGTGGCCTTACACTTACCTTGGCGTCGCGCCTCAGTGTTTTTCCGCTGCCTCCCGGTCCTTTTCCGAAAGGGCTGCTGCTGTTGTTGAGTGCCCGATTGGTACATGGACCTAACGAATCTAAGGGCCACACCTCTGTCCTGTAGATCCGTTATGATGTCCTTGGTATCTCCCCCAAAAAGGACTGAGACCCTGAAAGGGCCGTCCTGAATTGCCGACTGGACTTCGTTGGCGAGCCCAGAGAGACGAAGCCAGGAATGCCACCTAAGGGCAACGGCAGTTGCCGAGGTACAGGCCACCGAATCGCCGGAGTCGTAGGTGGCTCAAAGAGCATACCTACAGGAGATCTTGAAGAGGTGGAGATCCTTGGCAAGTTCTTCCTTAAGGGGTGAAGGGTCCATAGACTGGACCTTCACCTCTAGCCTGGCCATAGTCTGTTTTTGGTGAGATACCATGTGGGCCTCGTAACTAAGGGAGCGAAGAGCGCATGTGGCCGATGAATAGACCTTCTTCCCGAACTGGTCCATCAGCCTCGACTCTTTGTGAGGTGTTAGCTCATGTGCTTGGGAGCTGTGGAGTGGTCGATGAGCAGCCGAGATAACCACAGAGTTTGCCTTAGGATGAACCTTTAAAAAAGGTGCATCCTTCGGCACCCAGTAGAGCCTGTTCGCCTCTTGGGACAGCCGGATTAAATGAGGCCTCAGCCAGATGGTGGCGGTGAGGTCTTGATGAGGACCCATCCATGGGGGGACTGGAATAGATGGCAGAGACTCTAAGTCAAGATGCTAGTCTCTGCCGCACAGGATCCTGTCCTCGGACTCCCAATCTAAGTGTTCTCTTAAGGTCCTCAAGAGGTCCGAAAAGGAAGGATCCTCCGGCGGGGATTTAGGGGATGTTCGCCCATTTGTATCCTCAGGGTCCTCCCTCCCATCGGAACTGTCCTCCGCCTCCTCAACAGGACGACGACTGAAATCCCACAGGGGAACGTCTTGCTGAGTTTCCCCCGAGATGTGGATGGTAGAAACAGAACTGCCTGGGGAAGGAGATCTAAGAAGCTGCAGTTGCGGGAGTCTGGCTTCCAGATCTGTAACCATCTCTGACCTGGCCCCTACCACCAAGACTGAATCATGGTCTTGAAATCCAGAACCGGGGCCAGATCTGTAACCAGCTCTGACCTGGCCCCTACCACCAAGACTGAATCATGGTCTTGAAACCAGAACCACTGGGGGAGGGGGAGCCAGTTGAGGCTGGGAGGAAGAGGGCAAACGGAGGGGGATAGTACCCCTGGAAACCCATATAAGGGGAATATGGGTTGAATCCATGGTGGAACTGCCCAAAATGGCTCCAATCAGGCGTGGAACCCCCCGGGTGGGGATCCCCAGGATACCCAAAGGGGTAATGGGGCACAGTTCGGGTCTAGAATAGATCCCGATGACGGATCAGGCCGGGGACCCTACCGACCCACCATTGTGTATATTTGAGAAGGGCCGTGTCAGGACAGCCCACGCTGGAGGGACCAATGTCGGCACTGGAGCAGCGCGATCTGGCGCTGAAAAGGATCCACGCCGGAGGGCCAGGCCAGGACCAGAAGAGAGAAGTCTGGCTGCTGGGGCTGGGGCCGGGTCCAGCTGCCGGGCCAGAGGTAAGGCCTGTCGCTCGTCCCGGCTGAGGGACTGTCATCGGGATCACTGGTGTCTTGCTGGAGGTGGAGGGCCTCCACAGGGAGGACGGCCGTGAAGGAGCCTCCTGATCCGGGACTCGGGGAACGCGGAGAGGTGCCACAACATCGAGAGGCTTGATGGGGTCTCTGATGGCATCGCCAGACACGCCCGAGGTAGAATGCGAGGACGCTGGCACAGTAGGAGGAGGAGGAGAGGAGTTTTCTCCTCTGGTCCCGCCGGATATCGGTGAGGCGTCATAGGGCCCCAACAGGGAACCAGGCCAAGCTAATAATCCCCCAAGAGGTTGGCAGGAGAGACCAAGAGCTCACAATTTAGGACAGAAGTCCATTATGGATGGCTCTGCCAAACGAAATGTCACCTGGCATGGACATCCAGGGCATAATGCTTGAAGAAAGTATGCACTGAGCTCCAGGTAGCCACATTGCAAATATCTGCAATGGGCACATTGCGGATTTCCATCAGGGATGCCGCAACTGCTCTAGTAGAGTGAGCGTACACTCTGCCCGCCAGCTTAACCTGCACCATGGAGTAACAGAGGAGAAGGCATGCCACCAGCCATGCTGAAATGCATCTGATAGCTACAGGTTGACCCAGACGGGTCTCGCTGAAGGAAACAAACAGTTGTTGAGCTTGGCAAATTTCTTTTGTTCTATCTAAATAGAAACACAGGGCTCTTTTGACATCCAAAGAATGAAATAACTGAGCCAGTGGCAAGGAAAGTACTGGCTCATGGTAAGCTGAAATGGCACAAAGGTGAACTTCGACTGTAGAGTACTGTACACCTGAATTTGAGAGGTCTAAGAGGTACTCTAGAACTTTATTTGGTGGGCAGGAAAAGGGATTCAAAGAGGAGTTTGCACACCAGAGAGAAAAATGCTTCCATTTGGCTGTGTAAGTTTTCCTAGTGGCTAGCTTGCGTGCAGCCAGAAGAATATCTGAAACTCTGCGAGACATTGAACCTGTTCACTTCTATCTCTTCAGGAGCCAAGCGTGAAGGTGAAGCGATCTCAGATTGGGATGGACCACAGGCCTGAGTCAGAAGGTTCGTCTGAAGGAGAAAGCTTTGGAGTGGTTTTCGACATACTGTTGGGTAACGGAAACCATATTTGTCGAGGCCAGAAGGGAGCAATGAGGATCATTTTGTCCCCAGGACTCGAACCTGAGAAGTACCCTCTGAATTAGAGGAAGAGGCGGAAAGGCGCATAGAAAGCGTTTTGTCCACCGCAGCCTAAACGCATCCTGACAGAAAATGCCAGGCCCTGGATTTCTGGAGCAGAAGAGAGGCAGTTTTGTGTTGAACGGGGATGTAAAAAGGTCCAGGTCTGGAGTTCCCCACTCTGCCAACAGTGACTGAACCATGGTTGAGTCAAGAGACCATTCGTGAGGATCGGTCTCTGATCTGCTGAGACAGTCTGCCAGTTCGTTCTGCACTCCCAGAAGGTAGACCGCTTGAATTAGAGCTTTGTGCTCCAAGCACCATTCCCACACTCTCATCGCTTCCCTGCATAAAGGGTAAGAGTGAGCACCACCCTGCTTGTTGATGTAATACATCACTGCTTTGTTGTCCATTTGAAGGAGAATGTTCTTGTGACAGAGAATGTCCTTCATAGCCCGGACTGCATAAAGGACGGCTCTCATTTCTAAAACATTTATGTGAAGCTGGAACTCATCCTGAGTCCACGTACTTTGGGTGTGGAGATTCTGATAGTGAGTTCCCCACCCCATCAGGGACGCGTCCATGGTAATGGAAATCTGATGATCCAGAGGAGCAAAGGGATACCCTTCCAGAAGACTGTCCTTTTGCGACCACCAGGTGAGTGACTTCTTCAGAGGTTCTGTCACCTTGATGAGAAAGGACTGAGGGTGAGTGGTCGGGGACCACTGATTATAGAGCATCCATTGAGAGGTTCTCATGTGGAGGCATGCTAGGGGTACAGTGAACACCGAGGATGCCATGAGACCCAGCATCTGTTGCATCGAGATAGCTTGAACCGAGCTGCTCTCTCTGATGTATTGGGCCATCTGTAGGATATCGCTCCTTCTGTCCTCTGATAGAAAAGCTTTTGCACAGGAGGTGTCCAGAAGTGTTCCTATGAAAATGAGCTTCTGGGAGGGCTGCAACTCGTTATTTCTTGAGATTTAGCAGGACTCCCATGGACGGAGGAAGTCTGAGGCCGTGGCTACGCATTGAGAGTTCCTTGCCTGGAAGGGCTTGCTAGAAGCCAGTTGTTCAGATATGGTAACACTTGTATGCCAATCTTTCTGAGGTGTACTGCAGAGATTGCACAACACTTTGTAAAACTTGCGGCATCGAGGATAGCCCAAAGGGCAGGACTCTGAACTGATAATGTTGGCCCAAAGCCACGAACCTTAGGTATTTGTGATGCCTTGGGTGAATAGGAATATACTGGTAAGCATCCTGCATGTCCAGGGAAGCTAATCAGTTGTGTTGATGAAACAAAGGTAGCAGGGTTCCTAGCGATATAATTTCAAATTTCTCTTTGGGAAGGAATTTGTTCAACTTTCTGAGGTCCAAAATGGGGCACATGCCCCGATTTTCTTTGGAACTAGAAAGTAATGGGAATAGAACCCTGTGTTCTGTTGATCCAGCGGAAATGAAAATTACGTACCTACCGTAATTATGATCTTTCTGTGTATCTTCACCATTCATCACATATGGGTACTGGCCGGAGATCAGGACCCCGCGGGAGCTTTTTTTTTTTTTTAAAAGGGTAGGCGGAGCCAACACAGCATCGGCGCCGCCCTCAAGGCCGACGTACTGCGTGGCGCTCGAGGATTGGCAGTTAGGCTGTGTCGACTCTGCCTGCCTACCAGTTCTGAGTCGCCGGAGAGGTAAGAGGAAGGGATGGAGGGTGGGACAAGAGAGTCCAAGGGACAGAAAAAGGAAGGGAAAACTGAACTAAAAGGAGAAATAACGACTGAGAGGACAGCGAAGAAGAGAGGAGACTAAGGGGATTGGGTAGGGGCCCCAATCTCTGGAAGCGGAGGAAGGGAGGGAAGGGAGGGGAGAAATTTAGGAGAGAGTGAGAGGTAACAAGGTATCCGAGACCCTTGTCCATCACAGATCACATAGGAACTGCAAGGAGTAGCAAAGCTCTCTGCCAGAATTCAAGGCACAGAATAAATGGCAACACCCCAGAAGCAGAGTCGGCTATTCTGGAGAAGGACAGAGTACAGGACTTAATACTCTCTCAGGAAAGATGTTTGGTGAAAAAGGAACATCTTTTTTTTAAAAACAGTGTGATGGAAATCAGAAAGAGAACAGGAGGAGGGCAACCATCAACCCCACCCCAACGGGGTGGAGACATGCAGTAGAGAAGGGTGCCGCCGAGCTGTACTTAATGAAGAATACCCTCTGTGTGTTCCTACTTTACCCTGCTCTAAAAGAGAGGGGAGCACATAGGAGGGGGACCCAGAGACTGAGGCCCCAGGGGATGGTGGAGGGATTAGATGAATGGTGAAGATACACAGAAAGATCTACAATTACGGTAGGTACGTAATTTCATATCTTATCTGTGTCAATCTTCACCATTCATCACATATGGGTGAGTACCAAGCCTCTAAGGGGCTGATTCATTACACCCTAAGGGACAGAGTCCCTAGCCCCAGTGGGTGACACACTATGGGACCTCCGGGCCTGAGGAGGCCCGAGAGTGGGAGAGCGAGACGGGTCCTCGAGGGAAGGAAGTTGCTCGACAAAGCCTCGCCTTGCCCCACGGGAAAAGAGGTAGGTTCCCTGGTGGGCGGAGCAAATCACCCTACGCCGGGCCAAGGGTGACAACCGGGAAAGACGAAGCCACGCCGACCTCCTAGTGCAGATCGCTGTCCCTACGACCCTGGTAGCTACCTCGCTGGCATCATAAGATGCCCTCGCTTGGTGCCTTGCTAGCTCCAGGCCATGTGCAGAGAGCGCGATGGCTTGTCTGGTTTGCTCCGAGTCAGGCAAAGCAGCTAGGATCTGACCTAGCGCGGACCACAAGAACCTGTTGTAGGCTGCATAGTGGGCCTGGTGACCAGAAATAGAGAGAAGCAACCAAGCCGAGTAGAAGGTCCTCCTGCCCCAGAAATCAAAATCTGAGGAGTCTTGATCTGGGGGCCGGTCACGGTGGAGGGCGCGAAGCCCTTCAGGGGTATCCAGGTGCGTTAAGCCGGACTGCGGATGAGGCATAGAACCTGGAGACTCCGGGGGAGCGCAGTACCTCTGGCTGAGGTCCCTAGGGGCAGGAACTCCGGAGAAGGGCCTCTGCCAGAAACGCAAGGACGCCTCCTGAAAGGGAGCAGGCCAGGGCGGCACCACAAGCGTGGCCCCGCCAAAATCACCTAGAAAGGCGTGCGCCGCATGCTCAGGATTGCTAACAGACAGGGGCGAAAGGTGAAGGTCCTCCATCATCCTCACGAGGAAGCACTAGTACTCTGAGAGATCAGTGGCTGGGGAGATATGGACAGATGGTTCCTCTCCCCCGGAAGAGGGGGATGAGGAGCTGGAGGTCACCATGCGTTCCGAGGGTGGCTGCACGGGGGGAGGTTGGAAAACCTGGCTGTCCATGGCCCTAACGTAGGCAGGGAACCGAGCAGCCACCGCTCTGAACTGCTCCCAGGTGAGAGGGCCGCTAGGACCAAGAATGCCTGAGAGCTGGAGAATGCGGCAGAGGGATGGGGCACAGCCGAGAAAAGAAGTCGGCTGACCTCCGCCAGGGCTAGGGAGTGGACCATGAGCACCCAAGGAGGGTGCCTGAAGACCCGCAGCCGACAGCTGTACAACCACGTTGGTACTGCCTAGGCTGCGCCCAGAAGAATCCCCCCAGTGAGGCGACCGGGCCCATAAAAGTCCAGAAGGACGGTCCCCTGCCTCAAAAGAATGGGACCCCCTCAAGGAACCGGAAGGGAAAGGGTGGAGTCAGCACTTCGGCTTCACCCAGGGCCCGGGTGGACCCCAGAGAAAGGCCGGCACGCCGACCCCACACCCCTCGACCCCTCAGAGTCCGAGAGGGTCCTCCTCCTCGAGAGGGCCAGCCTAGGTAGCTGGCAGCTCTGGGCTGCCCCCGAAGGGGAGACCCAGGGCACAGCACCCTCCCCTCCTGTAGGCTTCTCGATGGGCCCCAAAGTTGGGCGATCAAGACACACTACTGGAGGGGGTACCACCACCGAAGGGTCGAGGAAACCCCCAAGGCCAGGTTGCAGAGCAATGGTGGCACGCACCACTGCTTGCCGGTCAGGACCACTGACCCTAACCTCGGGGACTACCTGACGCCCCTCAGTAGGGGGCGATGGCGACTGTCAGACGAGACCACTGGGTCGCCCTCCTCTGCAGACAATCCCGAAAGGTGTGACTGCGCGTCTGACTCTGAGCCCGACTCCGAGGAGGTAGAGTCTGAGGCTCTGAGCCAAACAGTAGGAGGGCAGGCGAAACCAACCTTGCCAAAGGGCCTGGCAGCTAAAGCAGTGGCCGAGGTAGCCCCCATGCCCTCCGCAACCCCGCGGCCGGGGCTCACAGAAGGCGCCAGGGCAGCTCGGGCCAAAGGTCCAGAGCCAGGGCCAGCCGCGACGCCGTCAAGTCCGCTAGCACCGGGGGCGGTACCAGGGACAGAGACGGCGCTGACGGAAGCCCCAGCAACAGCCTTGGTGCCCACGACACCACCAGGTGCCTCGGCGCCGCGAGCGGCACCGAGGACTGAAGGCGCCAACAGCCCCGAGGGCGACTTCGGTGTCGAACACGGCGCCGCAAGCGGCACCGAGAGAACCCACGGTGCCGAGGACGCACCGACCGCTGAAGCCGCAGGCCCCACGGTGCCGAACCACGCAGGCACGGCGCCGGCTCAACCTCGTGGCGAGACATAGCAAAGATGACGCCGGGTCTTGTCCCACGGTGTCGCGAGCAGCGTCGGCACTGTGAACGGTGCCGACAGGGCCCACGGCGCCGAGCGATGAGTCGGCGCTGCCGACGGCACCGACAGGGCCCACGGCGCCGCAAACGGCGCCGAAGGCTCCCACGGCACCGACTGACGGTGTCGAGGACGGCGTCGACCCGGGCCTTCTGAACCGTGGGAGCGACACCGGGGGAGCCTTCACCCCCGAAGGGGCGATTGCCGCGAGGGCGTCCGCCCGCTCCCGAGGAAGCGGGACGGGCCTCCTGTGCCTGCTGGAGGAGCTCGGTAATGGCCAGGCTACAGAGCCGAGGCTCCCTCCTCCTCGGTCTGTATAGAACCAGAAGGGGACCTGGAGGAAAGGCCGAGAGGCACGGCTTGGCCCGGCAAGCGAACCTCACTCGAAAGCTGGCGGAGCCGCCCACTTTCCACGCGGCTGTTCGAGGACACGGCGGTCCATGGAGAAGCAGGTGCCGCACAAATTCATGTCGTGAAGCGGCCAAGACACGCAGACACCGTCATGCTGGTCGGTAACGGAATATTTGGCGCCGCACGGGCACCGGCCACATAGGGGCCGACCCGCCTTAGAAAACTTCTGGCCCTCCGACCGAGACATGACCTACAGAAAAAAACACCAAAACAGACTCGACGTCACAATACTTCAAATGAAAAGGAAAGATTTTACCGGCGACGTCGAGTGGAGGCAGAACCCAGAACTAGCAGGTAACCGACGGACTGTCGAACGAAAGGCTGAAAGGCCTAAAATTTTTCTTCAGTTAGCTTCCCACGAGGCGACCTCGACGGCAGGAGATGAAGAACTGGTAGGCAGGCGGAGTCTACACAGCCTAACGGGCTAATCTCCGAGCGCCACGCAGTACGCCGGTCTCGAGGGCGGCGCCGATGCTGTGTCGGCTCTGCACCTTTAGAAAAGAAAAAAAGCTCCCGCGTCCTGATCTCCGCCAGTACCCATATGTGATAAATGGTGAAGACTGGACACAGATAAGATCTACTTACTGCCCTGTTGTTCAGGAAGGCCTGTATCTCGGAGGCAGAAGTTCTGACTGAAGAGTTGACAGTTTTGGCTGCCTTTTGGGGGGACAATCCGAGGGTTCTCTGAAAGATTGTGGAATATCCTCGAGATTATCCGGAGGATCCATTTGTCCGATGTTATAGACTTCCACTGGTTGTAGAATTGAGTCAGACAACCTCCCACCGATAAGCAGGAGTCCCTCGGGCTGCTGAGGTGGGACTTGGGCCAGAAACTCAGAAGGTGGCACTGGGCGCTTGGGCCCTTGTGCTTCTGTTGCATTTCCTTTGAGGCTGAGGGGCTTAGCTTTTATTAAAACCTCCCTGCCTTTGCCTTGAAAGGACTGATGGTTGTGAAACTGGTGCTTAATAACACCCCCAGAAGGGGCAGAAGCAGGTTCGAGCCAATTTAACGGCCGATCTGGTCTTTTGTGTGGCCTCTAGAGCTTGTTCTACCTGAGGACCGAAGAGATATACACCGTCAAAAGGCAACACCATGACCTGTTGCTGGGCATCATTGGTGAAGCCAGAAGATGCAGCCAGGAATGACGCCGGTACAAATGCCCGCCGCCACTCGAGGCAGTGTCGGGCGCCCAGAGCTGCTTTAACCTATTGGTTGTTGGACTCGATACCCCTGATTATGGTTTGAAGAAGCTCTGAATTAGCGTCCGACTCCGGTAGAACTTCAACCATTTGTTTGAGTGAATGCCACAGAATATACTCATATTGAGAGAAATAGCCCTGGTAGCTGGCAATATGCATACCCAGGGTGGATGCAGCAAAGACTCTCTTACTTAAAGTGTCTATCTTATGAGATTCTTTGTTTATAGGTCAAGCCATAGTAGTCTGAAGAAGGATGATCTTATCATTCTCTGCCAAGACTACAATAGGGTCCGCATAGGCTTGAGAGGCCAAAATGGGTCGATCCTTGAGAGCAGCATACTTCCTATCAATGGACTTAGCCACAGAAGGAATGAGAGCAGGATTATTCCACACCATTTGAGAAAGCGTCTCAAAGGAGGGCTGTACTGGGGGAGTTAAATCCATAGGGATGTCCGGAACATGAAGGTACTGGAATCTTATAAGCTTCCCAGGATCGATATCCATAGTCTGGAGAAAAAGAGTGGAATTCAAATTTTTCAGCAGACACTTAAATGACAGGTCCTTGACCACAGGCTCCGCAGCATGATTAGATCCTGTTCCTTACATGTCATCACCCAGCCTAAGGTCTGGGTCAGGCTCAATATCATCTCCTGACAGCCCAGGAGGGACTGTATGGACAGGAAAGGAGTGAAAATCAGAAGGAAAATAGGAGGGAAAGGGGTTCGGAGTTGAGGAGCCCTGGAGAATGGAAGACATCACACCAAGTCTTGGCACCAAAGAGCATGGCGCCGCCTGGCCCAGCACAGCGCATGGCCCGACAGAGCCACTGGCGCCGAGGATGGCGCCGACAAGCCCGACGACCCCGAAAAGCTGCACAGCGCCGAGGGTGGCACCAACAACCTCAATGGCGCCAAGGACGGCACCAACAGACGCATCGACGCCGAGGACAGCGCTGAGTGACCCACTGACGCCGACAACACCGAAACCAACGCAGGGCCCCCAAAACCAAGATTTGAGGCAAAAGAAGCAGGAGAAAGAGGCATCGGTGTGGCCCCCTGCACCGCAGTCATGTGGGGGGGGGGGACACCTGAGCGCGGAGTCGACGGCACTGAAGAAGGTGCCACGCGACTAGGAAGGCCCAACCACCCTATCCGATCACCGAAGGGTCTGAGGGCCCTTGAATGACCAGGCCAGGCAGCTGGACCAACCTCCGAGCCCATTGCTCCATCAGAAAGGCCCACTGATGAAACTGCTCATCTGAAGACCTACCAGAAGGCAGGGAAGGGCTCCGATGTCTAAGAGGTCGGAGACGGAGACAGAAACCGGCGACTCTGGAGGAGACCAGCAACTGACTCCAATGACCGACCGTCGTGTGCAGACATACTAGAAGGTGACCTTGAGGATGCCTTCTGTTTCTGGACCTATGGGTCGTAAGAAGAGCTCAAGCCAACGGTGCCAAGAGTGCGACCATTTTCTTTATGCTTCCCGGGGACCGCCTCCCCAGGCATTGTACTGTCTGTTGTCAGACCCTCCCTCCAGAGAGGGCAGTGGACCAGACCCAGCCCGGCTGACTGAACAACTTTCATACGAATTCTCCCTACTGTCCACCTGACCCACTCATGGTCGACTCCGTCAATGTAGGCAGAGACTTCTTTCTTATAATAAATTATAGTAAGCGGTACTTTATTTCAAGAAATACTACAAAATAAAAAACTGAAAACTATGCTGCTAATTTGAAGCTTAACTCCCGGCGGGCAAGCAACGTCGTCACAGTAGCACACTCGACAGTAGGAAAAAAGGAACTGAGGCGGTTGGAAGGTCGACGCTGAGATAGTCACTGTTGCACGATCGCGGCTCCATCTCTGGCGCCGACCCTCCTGCAAAAAGTTTGCTCCTGCTGGGTCCTAGCGTCTCTGGTGCAGATCCCATCAGTGAGAATGAGTGGTGGAGACTTTATGTCCAGGAAGATCTGTATCTGTCGAGGCCAGCATGTGGGGGATCAGAATAATCTTGCCCCCGTGTGCCTCCAGCTTGAGCAGTACCCTCTGAAGTAGAGGAATAGGAGGAAATGCATACAGAAAGTGATTTGTCCACCTCAGCCTTAATGCATCCTGACAGAAAACGCCATGTTCTAGGTTTCTGGAGCAGAATCGTGGCAATTTGGCATTGAGTGGGATGTAAAAGGTTCACCTCTGGGGTTCCCACTGTTGAAGAGAGACTGCATGTCATCTGGTGCCAACAACCACTGGTGAGGATCTGCTTCTGTCTGATTGAGCTCATCAGTCAGACTGTTCTGCACCCTGGTAGATATATCGCTTGGATCAGAGCATCCTGCTCCAGGCACCATTCTCACATTCCCAGTGCTTCCCTGCAAAAAGGATAACAGTGTGCTCCCCCTTACTTGTTCATGTAGTGCTTGACAGACGTGTCCGTCTGAAGGAGGATTACATTGTGGCAGATAAAGTCCACCAGGGCCTGAAGGGTGTATAAGACTGCTCTCATCTCCACGACACTGACGTAGAGATGGGACTCTGTAGAGCTCCAGACTCCCTGAGTATGGTGGCCCTAACAGTGGGCTCCCCACCCCAACAGAGAAGCGTCTGTAGTGAGAGCTATCTGAGGCTCTGGGGGGAGAGAAGGGGAGACCTTGGAGGAGACTGTCCTCCTGTGTCCACCATGCAAGCGATCGAAGCAGAGGTTTTGTCACTTTGATGAGGTAAGACTGAGGATGCGTTGTTGGAGATCACTGCATGCTGAGCATCCAATGAGTTGTCCTCTTGTGCAGGCATTCTAGAGGTACTGTGAAGACAGAGGAGACCATGAGGCCTAACATTTGCTGCATGGAGTGCGCCCAATGGACTTGTTCTCCAGGGTGAAATGAGCCATCTGAAGGATGGCCTTCCTTCTGTCTTCAGGAGAAAAGCCCTCACCTTGGTAGTTCCCAAGTGGGCTCCAATGAAGAGGAGCTATTGAGAGGGCTGAAGCTGTGACTTCTCTAAATGCAACAGGACTCCCATGGAGGTCAGGAACTGAGCTGCTGTGGTCACTGCCTGTTCCGTGCCCGTCTGGATGGGCTGCTTAGTAAAGATACAGTTACGTAGAACTTACCGTAACAGTAGATCTTTGAGAACAGCTCTTGCAGCAGGTTACACCATTAGGACTGAAGCCCGACTGGCGTCAGGACCATGGAAATTTTCTAGCTAGCAGTCTTCAGCGGGGACCGCCTCCGACATCGGTCCCGCCCCGATGTCAGGCATAGTACATAAGGAGGCGGTCCGCCAGAATCCCCAGTTCTCCCGGCCAGAGACTTCCGGTCGCTGGATGACATCAGAAGAGGAGACCGAGGACCCGCCATCAGATGGCCAAGACTAAGAACCAACCTTTCCGATCCTAAGGATAGTGACAGGCTGGAACCTACTTCCTCCAAGGGGGAATGGTGGGCGGGAAGGTACCTGCTGCAAGAGCTGTTCTCGAAGATCTACTGTTATGGTAAGTTCTTACGTAACTGTACTATCTTCTTTGAGATACAGCTCTTGCAGCAGGTTACACCATTAGGACTGATTCCCAAGCAATGGCACCTTTGAAAAGCCATTGGGAGGAGGCAAGACGGAAATTGAGACCCATCCTGAGCCTAAGACAGAAGTCCCTGAAGAACGGCTAGGCCGAAACCAGCTCTCTCTCTTGAGGTATGGGCATCCAGGCTATAATGCCTGATAAAAGTGCACCGAACTCCAGGTGGCTGCGGCACATATAGCCGATGTAGACAATGCTCTTCAGTGCTGCAAAAGGTGGTAGCCATTCCCTTCCTGTGGAATGGCCCCTTGACCACTCCTGGTAAGGGTTTCTTACGTTTGTCGTAACAAAATGAGATACACTGAATGAGCCAGCGTGAAAGGGTCTATTTCAAAACTGGGACCCCTTTCATCCTCTCAGCAAATGAAACGAACAGCTGCTCCGCTTTCCGGTGCTGTTTGGTTCTGGTCAAATAATATCTGAGACACCTGTGAACATCTAAGGTGTGGAGCAGTGCTTCTCCTCGATTGGCGTACTTAGGACAGTACACTGGTAAATCAATGTCCTGGTTAAGAGTAAGGGCTGAAACCACCTTAGGCAGGAACTTAGGATTCGTCCTCAGGGACACCCTATCCTGATGAAAAATTAAATAAGGCTCCTTGCACATGAGAGCACGTAATTCGGAGGTTCTTCTCGCCAAAGTAACAGCAACCAAAAATACAGGTTACTCACCTGTAACAGGAGTTCTAGAAATGGTATATGTTGTTCATCCACACTTATTGGTAGGTCCCTTGCCGCTTTAAATCTTGCCGGAAGGTCTTCAAGCTGGCTCCTCCCACCCACCCGGGTGGTAAAACTCTCGGCTCCACCCCATGACGCCAGATCTAGCCCGCTGGAAGCCAGGTTGTGCGTCGAAGCCGGGGAGGCCGGGTGGGTCGTGTGGATGAACAACATATACCATTCCTAGAACTCCTGTTACAGGTGAGTAACCTGTATTAGGACATGGATATGTTGTTCATCCACACTTATTGGCAGACCTCTAGCAGTTCTCCGGGAGGAGGAGGCAAAGGCACACACCCTACTTAGGTAGAAAGACTGGAGAACTGAGGCCCCGACCAGCACTCTCGCGCGACCCAAGGTCGATATGGAAGGGAACGGTAAAGTCTGCTTCCCGGCAGAAGCCCCGGCGGATATCCTGGACGGAGTATCCTGAAAGCAGCCACCGATGCAGTGGAAGGACAGGTAAAAGAGCTTATCCTCTGGGAGGCTCCATGCCCGCCCTCCTAGTGGAGACCTATGCAGGGGTGACCCGCCGCTTGTTGTCCACTGACTGCAAATCTGCCACTACGCGCTTCAGCGAAGATGATGAACAGCTGGCGAACCTCTCCCGAACTTTAGCTTTATGCTCCCTAGATAGGTGAGCGTTAAACCGGTTCCTATGGAACCTGTATACGGCCTCCGAGGTGTGAATGGGGATAAACCCCGGCAGAGGCAATACCCCCGAAGGGAAGACTCCGCCACCGCCTCCGGAAGGACTTCGGGTGGGGCGCAGGACAACCTAGTCCCTGTGGAAGACCGGATAGGGAGGTTAAAGGAGCGCCTGAAACTCTCCCCGCCTTCTGGATGGCAGAGTGGTCTCAAGAAGGTGTTCTTCCACAACAGGTGGGGGAAACTCGCACCTGTACAAAAGGTTCGGATGGCTTGCTCTTGAGCTAAGCCCATACCAGCAAGGATCCCACAGAAACGGGGATACTCTCCCCAAAAGGGAGGCGTGATCGAGGCTTAGAGTGCCAGACCACCTTCTCCGCAGCCACCAACTGCCTCCCGGCCTGCGCCCGGAAGACAGGGGAGACCCGGAGAAGCACCTAGGGGTCGTTGGGCGAAGCCCTGGTTTAAGGATGGACTGCAGATGGTCCGGAATGCTCGCCAAGGGACGGGGGAGGGCACGGCCCTATCCCATCAACAAAAAAGGGAGAACTTCTCCCAGAGAACGAGCATCTTGGCCGATTTCTTGGCAGGACGCCTCGAAGGTTGAGGACCTTGCTGAAAGACCCTAGGCCTGGCCCCTAGCCGCACAGGGGTCAGCCTACAGATGCAGGGATTGAAGGTCTAGATGGATAACCTTCCCCTGAAAAGGAAGACAGGACAGGGCGGACTGGAGGCCGCCTCGGGAGCCTGGGGCTGAGACTGAGGAGAGCTGGATACCAGAACTGGCAATCTAGTCCGGGGCTACCAGCATCACCTGCGCCAAGTCCCTCCTCGCCTTGCCCGTAGGTCAAGGGAAATGGGGGAGGGGCACGAGGGCCCGGGGTCCGAGGCCCTATGGCATCCCTGCAGCAGACCTTGCTGAGGGGGGCAAAAACAGTCTCGGCCTCGTATTCTCCCCGGAGGGAAGAGGGAGAAGATCCTGTGCTACCTCCGGCAGGGGAGACCACTCATGAGGCGCAGCCTATGCCCGGCTCAGGGCAGCAGCCACGGAATCGGGGCTCCTGCCATCAAATAGCTGGGAACCCTCGACTGCGCAACAACCCAATGCGGAGAACCTCCTTGCACCGAGACAAGGGGATCGACCGAACCTGGCGGAGTAGGTAGCACATGGTCTTGGTGTTGTCCTACTTGGACTTAGACCTGTAAACCCCGTACAAGCAGGGCGAGCGGTGCAGGCTAAGCGGACCGTCTGTTCTCCAGCGAGCAGGAAGGACATCGGGACTCGCGAGAGGACCAGAGGCGAAGCACTCTGTATTCCCCAAGATGGGCATCCCACCCATCCGAGAAGCATCGGTCGGAGAAGACCGCCGACTCAGGGCGAACGAACAGGATGTTCTCCTGCCGAAGTTGGAACGGTCCAAGGGAGCATTCTCTTAACTCCTGGGCTGTTAGTCACGAACTGGTCCAAGGGACAGCGCTGTGACCTCTGGCTGGCCCCTCCCACTAAGGGAAGGCCGCCCTGAGGCCCAGGAGGAGCAGGAGGTCCTGGCAGGACATAATTTCCCGGCCAACCCGACCGGCAAAGGAGGAAGAACCTCAGCCCTGTCCGCCCGGAGCCGAGCTCGGACTCAAGAGTCGAGCTTAGTCCCGAAGAAGCTTCACTGCTAAGGTACGAGTTCTCACTTGGCTCCTGAAAACGGGAGACCAGTCTGCCTTCCGGTTGGGGTGACATCCGGACCCTTCAGTGCCGCAGAGACTGCTGAGCAAAGAAGGGCCTGGCTAGGAACTCATAAGGAGCTCCCCCGCAAGAAGGGGTGGAGCCTCCCAAGAAACGGACGGAACGAGGAGTAGGTACATCCTGGAGACCCAGGAAGCAGCTACACGCCACGTTCTGAGGATGGAATATCTGAAGTAGAGAGACCATCCAGGCATGTGGGAGAATGGGCGCGAGCCCCCGTCCGTTTGAGACCAGGAATACCTGGACACGAACCCAGGGTTGAATGGGGGGGGGGGTCCACAGCCTCCTGATGACCTCTAACTAGAGAGCTATGCATGTCAGGTACGACCGACACAGAGGCAGTGAACTCAAGATCCCCACGGGCACGGCTCAAAAGGAAACCTCTCGCAACCTCGACAGGATCCACCCTTAAATACCTCCAGAACGAGGTGCGGAGCCGCCCCCATGGGGAAACCTGGCTGGGACGACGGGCCGGGCAGTGCCCTTGGCCCGCCACTGAGCAGGCTTAGAGGGGAAGGAGCCGAGGAGCCTCTCGGTTTCCTGCCTCCCTGCTTCCCTTTGGAGGAAGACGCTGGACTGGCAACAGGCCGCCCAGCGCATGCCTGCTGGCCCTTATGCTGGGCCGGTGGGGCCCCAGGGCTCAGGGGGCAAAGGGCCTTACGCAAAGGCTGACGGCTGCCCTTGACCCTCCGGGTGAGAGTGACCGAGTCCGGAGTGGCATCGGACTTCTCGGGCCCATGGATGTATCCCTCCACTCCAGGGCCGAAAAGGTCAGTCCCCAAGAAGGGGATGTCCGCCAACTCGTGCTGGGTTTCCAAAGAGAGGAGGATAACCTCAGCCACGCCTCTGCGCGATGTCCACTGCGGCCGCCACCGATCTGGCACAGGAGTCGCCTAGATCCAGAGCCGCCTGGAACTGCTGCTCGCCACCGCCTCTACCCTGGTCCCACACTGCTGAACCGTGGTCCGCAGGTCGGCCGGAGATGAGGGAGGACCTCATCCAGGGAGCCCAAAGGGTGTGGGAGAAATGTGCCATCAGTGCAACCGAGCTGGCCTGACGGAGGCCTAGGGAGGACGCAGCGTAAACCTTGCGCCTGATGTAGTCCATCCTTCTGGACTCCTTGTCGGGGGGTCTGTCCACATCCCCAGCATTTCCAAGACATTGGAAAACGTTGTCGATGACTACCCCTTCAGGCCGAGGGTGCTCCGAGAACCGGCTGAGAACCGACAGGGACAGGGTACCTCCGAGCCACCCTGGCCGAAGGTGCAGGGCAGGAAGTAGGCCACCGCCATAGCTCCAAGGCTGGGCCCACGATAGCCTCAGCCACTGGGAAGGCCTCCGAGGAAGAACCCCCTCGATCCAGAATCTCTGTAAGAGGGTAACGTGCCCGATTGGAGACGGGCTCGAGCTGCATCCCAATGAATTCTGAAATGAGCTGAAGCAGACCCTTTGAAGACGATGGGCTGTCGTCTACTGAATGTTCCTGGGAAGACCCCGGGTCCTCCCTGCTAGGAAACATGGCAGAGCCTGCTTCAGGCTCCAAAGGATCTGCAAAGCTGCCGGAGGCCCGAGGCACTCTCGTCACCGGGGCGGGCAGGAGTGAGGGACCAGTGACCTGAAGAACAGGTCATGGCCTGGCCTGAACCCCGCCGAAGGCGGAGGGGCAGCGAGGGTCGGACGAGCAACCGGCCCTGGAGAGGGCTCCTCGACCGATTCGAACGGCTGCTGACCGAGCGGCGGCTGCTTGCTATCCGGAGAATGAATCGGGGTCGATTGAAACCCGGACAACAACTGCTGTCGCCACATAAGTTCCTCGTAACACCGATGCCAACGGCATCGAAATCGCTCCTCATCCGAGGAAGAATGGCAAAGCCACTTAACTCGGTGCCTCGACCGAGAACGCTGAGATCGGCGTGAGTGGCTAGACTGAGAGGTTGACCGAGACCGAGACCCAAATCCCCGGGGGGACCAAGGGCGGGCCTGTGAAGGAGCGGGACGCACCCGCTCCTCCCTCGGCTCGGAAGAAAGGACCGAGGGCTGTCGACCCGAAGGGGAGGACAGAGCCTCAGCCTCCGCCGAAGGTGGAGGGAAGACGGCACCAGAAGACCCCACCAAAAGACGGGTCGAGAGACTCGACAACGTCGATGGGGAACCTGGCCGGCTGACCTGACGGGGATACCGTGAGGCCAGTGGCCGAAGCCGAATCCTCGACCGAAGTCGAGCGTTGGCCGATGAGGGAGGGGGAGAGATCCCGCTCCCGCCGACGAAGAGACCCCGCCTGCGGCCCTTTAGCCTTAGGCCGAGCGACAGGGCTCCAGGGTCCCTCTTCCTTGGAGGAGAGGGAATGACGAAGCTCCCTGAACGAAGCTGCATGAGATGAATCCAAGGAGAGCAGGATAAGCGCCGCAACCGAGGAAGGGGGGGAACCGCCCCTTCCCCGGCAGGATCAAACTGCAGAGAAACAGTCGAAGCGGACACCCGCCGGTCCGATGGAATCTCCAGAGCGGAAAAAACTACCAGATGTCCGAGCCCCGAACGGGCCGTGTGGTCCTCCAGAGAGCTGACCGAAAGGGCAGAACAAAAATTGCAAGCCTGAGGATCGTGATCCAAGTCCAGGCAAAAAACGCACGTGGAGTGCGAGTCCCTCCTGGAGGAACTAACCGTGCGCCTCTTGGGGCTGGAAAAAGCCATCGCCGTAGCGAAGAAGAAAAGATCAAAGATTTAAAAGGACACTTCTATAAATTCGAAGACCGAAATTTTCAGGAACCAGTCGAAAACGCAGAGCGCTAAGGAGGGAACCTGAGCTTCCAAGCGGTAAGGAAGATTTGGCGTCATGGAGCGGAGCCGAGAGTTTTACCACCCGGGTGGGTGGGAGGAGCCAGCTTGAAGACCTTCCGGCAAGATTTAAAGCGGCAAGGGACCTGCCAATAAGTGTGGATGAACAACATATCCATGTCCCTAGAAATAACGTTTTCCACGACAGAAAACATAGCTCGCAATCTGCGGCAGGTTCAAAAGGTGGCAGCGCAAGCTGCTCAGGACAAAGGGTAAATCCCAAGGAGGGACAGGATCCTTATTGGGCGGCCTCAGGTGGAGGACCCCCTTTAAAAAGGCACGGGTAGTATCCAGCTGGGCCACCATGTGGTGGCCTATGGGGGCATGATAAGCCGAGATTGCACAAAGGTGCATTTTGATCGAGGAGTAAGCTAGCCCGGATTGAAAGAGGAAAAGCAGGTACTCCAGAACCAGCTTCCCAGGACAGTCTAAGGGCGAGAAACCGCGTGCTTGAGACCACAGGCAAAACCTGCACCACTTCATGGCGTATGTTGCGTGTGTCGCCGGTTTTCTGGTGGCAGAAAGTACATCTGCCACCTCTTGCGAGACCCCGTGTCACAACATGGCTATGTCTCTAGGAGCCAAGCATGCAGGTTCAATGAATGTAAGTCCGGGTGGACTAGTGAACCCTCCTCCTGAGACAACAGGTGGGAGCTGATTGGCAAAGGAAGCGGAGGTTCCAGGACAACTGATTCAGAAGCGGGAACCAAATTTGCCTGGGCCAAAAAGGCGCCATCAAAATAAGCGTTGCATGCTCCCTGCGAAGTTTGAGGAGGACTCTCTGGATCAACGGGAAAGGAGGGAAGGCGAGAGGAATCTGCCGCCGGAGAGGGACAACGGCCTCGCCAGAAAACACCAGGCCCTGGATCTAGTGAGCAAAATTGGGCAATTCTGTATGCTGGATGGGGACGCATAGATCTAATTCTGGAGTGCCCCATCTGTGGAACAGATCCTCTGCCACCTCCTGTGAAGTTCCCACTGTGGACTCTGGCCTGGGAACGACTCAGGCTGTCTGGACAGTGTTGTCCACCCAGGAACGTGAACTGCAATGAGGTTTACGCTCTGTCATATTACCCATTCCCACACCCCTCATGGCCTCCTGCAAAGGGGTAGGGTGTGTGCCTCCTTGTTTGTTGAGGTAATACATCACTGCAGTATTGTCTGTTTGTAACAGGAGACTACTTGGTGGAATCTCCAACTGGAAGGCTTGCAGGGCATAAAGGACCGCCCTCATCTCCAATATGTTGATATGGAGATGAGATTCCTGGGTAGTCCATGTTCCCTGAGACCTCACCCCATTCAAGTGCGCTCCCCACCCCAGCCCTGAGGCGTCTGTGGAGAGTGTTATCACTGGGGACGGCGCTGTGAAGGGAACCCCCACAGAGAGGGTTCCAGGATCTAGCCACCATTGCCAGTCCCGAACCACAGTCTTCGTGATTCTGACTGGATGCTGCAGATGGTCTTGCCTTTGGTCCCACTGCACCCTTAACATCCACTGGGTTACCTGCATGTGGAGTCTTGCCATCGGGACTGTTGGAATGGCCGCAGCCATGTGTCCGAGCAGGCGAAGGACCAATCTGGCCGGGACGGTCTTCTTCGCTGATAGGTCCCTTATGAGGGATCGTATGCGTTCTGCTCTGTCTTCAGGAAGAAAGGCTTTCCCTTGACGGTGTCCAGAACTGCCCCTATGAACTGCAGTTTCTGGGACGGTACCAGGAGAGACTTCTTGTAGTTGATTAAGATGCCCAGAGACTGAAAGAGAGCCTGGGCATGCTGAAAGGCCAACAGTAATGTCTCCTTGGAGGAGGCCATGAGAAGCCAGTCGTCCAGGTACGGGAACACGTAGTGGCCCTGTCTCCTCAGAGACGCTGCCACGACTGCCATGCACTTGGTGAATACCCTGGGTGCTGATGACAGCCCGAAAAGAAGCGCTCGGAACTGATAGTGGCGTCCGAGAAACTTGAAGCGCAGGAACCTCCTGTGCACCTGAGCAATAGGGATGTGCAGGTAGGCGTCCTGCATGTCCAAGGACGCAAAGAAAGCATCCTTCTTCAGCATGGGGATTAGTCCCGGGAGGGTCACCATGCGGAAGTGCTTGTAAACGACCGACATATTGAGGTCGCTGAGGTCCAAGATTGGACGGAGGTCCCCTGTTTTCTTTGGAACCAGGAAGAAGTGTGAACAATAACCTGCTCCTCTCTGGTTCCCTGGAACATGGTCCAAAGCTTCTTTCTGTAGAAGCGTGAGCACTTCCTGCCCTATGAGCAGAACGTGCTGACCCGAGTAACGGGAGAGCAGAGGAGGCCTTGTGGGGGGCTTGTCTAGGAATTCTATATAGTGGCCTTTTTCGACCAACTGTAGCACCAACCTGTTGGTGGTGATCGCATCACACTCTGGCAGGTGGTCTCACATGCACTCCCGACCTTTGTTTCCGCTGATCCTGAGGAGGGCGGGACCGGAAGGAGTCATGCTGTGGCAGCAGAGGGTCCTGCAGGTTGGACAGACTTGGTAGCACGTTGGCCTCTACCTGAGGACGTCTTGACCTGGGCTTTCCGAGAGAAGGAACCCCTCTGCTGCTGGCCGGAACGAGGTTGTTGCCTCCGAGTCCGGCTGCGAAAACGACTCTGGTTCCTACGAAAGGAACTGAGTCTAGATCTGTACATGGCCTGGACAGATCTAACAGCCTTCCCAGCTTCCTGTAATTTGGTGATGACCTTTTCCGAGGCTTCACAAACAAAACTTCGCCATGAAAAGGAGTGTCCATAATGTTTTTCTGGACGTCCGGGGTGAACCCGGAGCCACGGAGCCACGAGTGTCTCTGGAGACATACGCCTGAGGCTGCCGCTCTGGCTGAAGAGTCCGCGGAGTCGTACGGGGCTCGGAGCACCTGGGTACCCATGTCTGAACCCGCATGGCGGAGGAGCTGAAGGAGTTCCTCCTTTGGCCACCGTCTGGCAATTTCTCCGCCAGTTCCTGTCCCTGTTCCCACAGCGCATTCTGGAACTGAACCATGTGGGTCAGGTAATTCAACGATCTAATGGCGCAAGTTGCGGCCGCGTAAGTGCGCCTGCTCAGCACGTCCAATTGCTTGGACTCTGGGTCTGTAGCTGCGTGCTCAGATGTTGCGGTTTCTGAGACCGGGTCATGAGAGGCTGTAATGACCAGGAGTCGCCAGAGGATGGTTAGCCAGGTACTGGTCCTCCCTTGGGGCCTTGTACAGGTGGTCAGCCTCCTCGCATTGCCGGGTCGAATGTGATGCTTGCACGCTGCCTTGGTGACGCCCACGAAGGTGTCCACTAAGGGTGGCACTACCACAGGCTTGGGATCTTTTGCCGAAGGTAGTGGGCAAGACGTAGTCTTTCGGGGTCGAGTTCCTCCGCATCCCATCCCATGTTCTCTTGGATGTGTCTCATTATCTCGGAGAATGAGGGGTCATCCGCGGAGACCTAGGGAGGTCGCGTGGGTCTGGAGAGGGGATGCTGATTGGTGAAGGAGACCTGGAGCATTCAGAGAAGTCAGATCTGGAATCCTCCGTAGACGGTGAATACCGACGTCTTCTGGGTCTCTTGGGGCTGGGTGACCCTGAAGAGGATCTTGACGGAGGCCTTCTTCTCTGTAGATCTGCCCCTAGGAGGTGCTGCTGGCTCCTGGGGGGAAGGTGCTTAGCCTGCTGACCCTTTTGGTGAAAGAGGGGGTGCAGACATCAGTGGTGCCGCGGGTGTGGGAGGAGGGTGCGTGGTGACCACATCCTTTTTGATGGTGTCCCACCAGAAAGTGAAGAGCTCCTTCACTTCCGCCAAGTTTAAACCCGATGATGGACTGGGCACCGGTGGCCTGTCGTCAGGGCCGGGTGCCGGCTCCCCGGGGTCTCAGGTTCTGGAGAGGGCTCCCGTGGGAGTTTGACGGGTCCGGAATCGCCCGCCTGGTCTTCGGGCTGAGTAGACTCCTCCTCCGACAACGCCTCTGACCGATGTCGGTGGGCGTGTGGTCCTCCTGGCTGCGGTATTCGACGCCGGGTCCTCTGCGCCGCGCCCTGGGGTGAATGCCTGACCGGGCGATGGGTGACGAACTGCCCGATCCCCGGAGTGTTTATGACCTTGGCTGACGCTAGTGGCCGACGCCGGGTCCAACATCCGCTAAGGAGGTCAGCTCCTTGGTCTTATGCTGGGGTGGCGGCAGCAGGGAGACTGACCGGACGTCGGAGGCCGAGTGCCGGGAAGATGACTTGTGATACTCCCCTGACCTGGACGAGGCCTTAGCCGAGGAAGCGGGCCTGGAGGTCTTGGCAGGCCGCAGAGTAGAAGAACCACTGGCCGATTTGAGCATGACCGGAGGAGGCCGAGAGTGGGCTCTCGACGGGGAGCGGTCCGATCCGGAGCCGGAGCTGTGGGAGTCCGAGGCCCTGGAGGGGGATCTGGGTCTCACCTTCTCCCGGTGCTTCTCGTGGTCCCTGTGTGACTTCCCCGAAGATTCCCCTCTGGAGGAAGGTTCCATGGCCTTAAGCTTTTCTTCGAGAAGAAAAGCCTGAGAGCCTTCTTTCGGCGGATTCTCGCTCGCTGTTAAAGCCCTGGCAGAAGGAGCAAGCCTGGGTGTCGTGATCCGATCCAGGCACCGAACAGGCGTAATGAGGGTCTTTGAAAGGAATCTGCTTTCCACTGCACACTTATTAGAATGGCCCTCCACTGAAGTTGGGTAGACATCAGATCTAAGAAACGCTGAAAAATAGATTTCCTCCAAGTTTGGAAGGATTTCCTAGTCGCTACGCTGACTTAACCGATGAGGTCGAGACATGCAAAGTCGATGGCTGGAAAGAACTGGGGATTCAGCGGACCGCCTCCTTATGTACTATGCCTGACGTCGGGGGCGGGACCGACGTCGGAAGCGGTCCCCGCTGAAGACTGCTAGCTAGAAAATTTCCGTGGGGTCCTGACACCTGCCGGCTTCAGTCCTAATGGTGTAACCTGCTGCAAGAGCTGTATCTCGAAGAAGATCCAGTGGTCCACATAGGGAAAAACTTGGAGTCCAAGTTTTTGGAGGTGTGCCATAAGAACTGCAAAGCACTTTGTAAAGACTCTGGGGGCTGAGGACAGCCTAAAAGGCAGGACCTGGAATTGGTAATGCTGGCCCAAAGTCACAAAACTGAGAAATCTGTGGTGGCTGGGGAGGACTGAAATATGTTGGTAGGCGTCCTGCATGTCCAGGGAAGCCAACCAGTCTTGCGGCTTCAGAAGCGGCAGCAGCGCTCCTAAGCAGACCATCCTGAACTTCTCCCAATGTAGAAACTTGTTCAGTTTTCTGAGGTCAAAGATGGGGGCACTTGCCTCCCGACTTCTTCCAAGTAATGGGAGTAGAAGCCTGTATTGTGCTGTGCCTCTGGCATGTTCCACTGCCCTGTTGCTTAGTACAGCCACAATCTCTGTTGAGAGAAGGCCTGATATGGATGGTGAAAGGGGGTGGTGCTCCTTGGGTGGATAATAAAAGCAGTGTCAGTGGCTCAGTAGGTTGCATACTTGCCTCTGAGGCCAGAAGATCAGAAGGCTGTGGGTTCTATCCCCACACCAGGCACTTGAGTTAAATCCCAATACTGACACTGAAGTGCAGCATGAGGGGGGGTGCTGCACTCCTGAGGTGCTGTCTTTGGGATGAGATGTTAAACTGAGGTCTCGTCTGCCTGTTCTGGTGGTTGTTCAGGTGGACGTTAAAGATCCCATGGCACTTCTCAAAAAGAGTAAGGGAAATTTCCCCCGTGTCCTGGCCAAATTTCCCCCATTCACTAAAAATAGGCAGATTTGTCTAGTCCTCCTTTCCCGGTGAACAAAAACAAAACAAATAATATGGAGGAATCTCAGAGAAATTCAGTGAGTAACCCTCCCAGGTGAGAGACATACATACACACACACACACGTTAACACACCGGCTTAAAAAATCAGAAGAGTGGAGGGAAGTGAAAGAGCCAAAGTACCACAAGGAAGAACAGGGCTAGCCCTCCAAGGGGGTGGGAGCCCTGAGGGAGTGGCAAGAAGATGCCAAATACCCACATCACAGGGTGAGCTACCCAGCAGTCCGGACTCTAACCTGAGCAGGGGATGGTGGGAGGGCATGTGAGAGAACAGTGAAGATATTCTGGAAGATATAACAATTACGTACTCACTGTAATTCTTGATTTTCTAGGAATATCTTCAACATTGATTCACACAGATGGGATAAGCCAGAAGCACTAGGATGGGTCAGCTGGCTCCGATGGCATCCCACCATTATTTATCAAAACTTTGAGTGAATCTCTAATAGGGTGTCTAACATTATTATTCAATCACTCATTAGACACAAGCACTATTGTTCTGTTATGGAATAAAGCAATAGTTATTCCACTGCATAAAGGCGGTAAAGAAAGTCAAGTTGAAAACTACAGACCTATAAGACTAACTGCAGTGATCTGTAAAATACTAGAAAGGATAATAAAAATAGAATTACTATCAATTTAGCAGAAATAGGCCATATAGACATCTACCAACATGGTTCTGTTATGGACAGATCATGCCATACCAATCTCCTTTACTTTCTAGAAGCTATCAGTGAGGCATTGGATAAAGGATTATCAGTGGATAGTATTTTTAGATTTTGCTAAGGCATTCGATTCTGTTTCACATTATATACTAATCAACCAACTTGTACTGTTGACAATTCATCCTGTAATTATTAACTGGATAAATGCTTGGCTGACAGGTCACCTACAGAGTCTCAGTCAAAGGTTACATGTCTGATTGGGGTCTAGTTAGCAGTGGGGTACCCCAGGGCTCAGTATTGGGTCCAATCTTATTTAATATGTAACTCCCCTGCAAATGGGGGTTCCCAAAAGACTTCCAGGAGCTTGCTTGAATGCTCCAAGCCTGAATGGTGTTTGGCATTTAAGCCATTTATCAGTGAGTGTTTTTAGAGCCTCTGGTACTGTCTCTTTAAGAGCTGTCTGCTTGCAGACATAATTAGTTTGTATGGGGGACTGTGTGCTTCTCTGAGTACCACTCGAGCTGGCCAATTCACTTCATTTTGCAGTCACTAGAGTGCAAAGGGAACCTATCCGAAAGATGTAACTGTTTGCCAGAAATTATTTAGAGTAATAATGAAATTACAGTTTGTCTAACCTGCTTTTGCAGTCAGAACTGTGTCTGCTAGTTCCCATTCTAGTTTTGAACTGCTGAACTGGACCAATCAGTGTGGGTAAGCTAGCTCTAAAATGCTGCCTTGGACTTAATCAGAACTTGGACTCATAATCTGAGCCAGCCACAAGAGGATTGTATGAGCAGTGACTCTGGGAGACGTAGTTTAGACTTCAGAACCTTTCTGGACCAACAGCAGTAGTCTATTGTGAGTGACAGCCAATCCAGTCAAGAACTGGGAGGAACTCAAAGGAAGTGCCCGGTTTTGTCGGTTGGAGTTTCAGTTGAGCTTTGGCAGTGAAGAAGGAAGGAGCCCTGTGCTTTTTCAGTGTGCAGTTTTAGTCAAAAGCGTGTGTAAGGCCCAGAGTTCGGTCTGCAGCTTGTGTAACAGCTTGTTAGGACTGAATCGTCCTGTGAAAAGAATCAAAGGATCTCTGAAGAGTAGAAACCAGGCTCACCCTGTAGAAGACTGGAGGAATTGCTGAAAATTGCACTCGGTCTGTCAGGAACTGAATCTGCTGTGTGTTCTCCGGTATTGTGCAGTAATTGCGATCGGGATACAGATGCAGCATGCCTGGTATAGTGCTTTCTTTTATATGGATGTGTGAAGAGGTTTGTGTACCTCAAGGAGCCCTGCTGACACTGAAGGACCCTATCTTATTTGAGGTCGTGGAGTACTAATTCAGGGTCGCTCCCTGTTGAATTGCCACATTAAATCCAAATGGAATTACTGTACTGCTGACTGTTTAATTCTCCTTTTCTCTGTGTGAAAGGGCCCCTACCAGCTGCCACGGTTTGGACTAGCCACTAGGGCTTGGGTACCCAGGGACAGTAACTGATAGGGATAGGCCTGTGCACAGAGCCATAGGTAGATTATTAGAGTGATAAGCTAATTAACCTGATTTCCCCCTGTCCTTGTTATATCCCCCTAAATAAATCAGAGCTGCTTGTTTCAGCAAAGTTATACTGCCTGAGGTATTTGTCTATGTTAAAGTACTGTACTGTGATTGTTGCACTGTATCTCATTTCACAGGAGGTCCCAGTGCGGAACCAGACCTGGGGGTAAGTGTATACTGTGAAGGTAATTCTGATATATTGTGTGGGCCACTAGTGGGAAGAAAGGGGTTCAGTGTCCCAGAGGGCTGTGACCAAGTTAGTTTAACTATTGCAAACCCTGACCTCTGGGTGGAGGCACCGCCATTGGATCCAGGCCCCTCAACCTGTTAGTGGCAAATCAGGCAGGGTAGTAGCCCTGGGATAGCGCCATCTAGGGGTTACATCTTGGAGGCTCACCGCTGGGATTGTGTGTCCTCTAGTGGCCATATTTACACCACTGTTAAGAAAAATGGGTACCCGACAAGTGGCTGTGCACGGCTGGTGGAGTGGTGTACTGGGGAGGAGATCACCCCCAAAATGCTATGCTTATCCTGGACATCCCCTGTATCACACGGACACTGTGCAGGAGTACTTTCCAAGGTGGAAGGTTTACAAAACCCTGTGGTGGTGGGTCGGCATGCTAATCTGCTCACCCACACTTTATTGGCCCTAGTAGAGTTTAAGGATCCCATAGATAGCTCCAAAGTGCCACAGACCATTACCCCAGAGGAGCCCTCACTGCTTGAGAGTGATAACTAAGGACAGTAAAGACCCGGGGAATCAACCCCACCACTATCTGAAACTTTGAGGAGAAATTTGCTGAATGATTGCTGGGAGAGGGAAAACTGTGGAGGACTTGAAGAAACTATTCTTGCCACCTGGGGTGTTCCTCCTCCAACACCCCTCTCCTGCTCCAGTGCCCGTAATGGTGGCTGAACCAATGCAGACTCCTATTTCTGCACCTGCCATTAGTCACGACTCTTACAGGTTGAGGATCTTCTCTGGCACCCTCCCACCCCCAAGGGAGGATGACTGGGAGACCTGGACAGACTATGTTGCCCCAAGTGCTAGAATGTGCAATGCTCGGGAAGGCGGCGAAGAGGGTTGGTGAGAGCCTCCGAGGTCCTGCCCTGGCTACCATCCGTGCTAAACGGGCCAGTAACCCTGAAGCGACTGCACAGGCCTATCTTGAGGCCTTGGAGAATGTGTATGGAGCCCAGATTCTGATGAGGACCTATGGTGGAGAGTAAGAAATGCACAACAGTACCAAGGGAGTTGTTGTCTGTGTATGTCTCTCGGCTGGAAAAATTGTTGCAAGAATGCCTCAGAAAGGGTAGTTTGCCAGCGACTGAACTGGACCGAACCAGACTGGACAGAATCCTTAAGTCTGCCCCTTCTCAGAACTGCTGTTGCTTCAGTTACGCCTGGCAAATCGACTGGAATCCCCACCCTCCTATGATGAGTTAATGAGAGAAATTCGAGGAGTTGAGAAAAGGCGACTCTGGAGGTACCTGCACCAACAGCTGTGGCTACGACCGAGTGACTGAGGGTGACCCATCAAGTGAAGTTCAGGGCAGAGGTTGACAGTCAATGAGTGCTCTGACAAGGAAAAAGATATGCCACAATGAGAGTGAACTGTTGAGAGAGATCGGGAATTCAAAAACAGTCCCTTTATGAAGGCCACGCCCAAGCACGGGCCCTGACCTATATCCGACTGCATCTGCTATGGGGTTGGGGGGTACCCACCCATGTATCTCCTGCTGATAACAGCTCCAAACTCAGTTCCTTGACCATGGAAGTGGAGAAACTGACGAGATGTCTCCAAATGCTTATCACGCTGCAGACAGAGATGGCACCCAGGTTTCCAGTTAGTAATACCCCGCCCTGGCTCCCAGTGTGAGCCTCGGCCAGCTCAAACTCCAGAAAGTATGTTTTGCTATAATTGTGGGAAAGATGGGCACATGAAAGGAATGCCAGTCCCCAAAGACACTGACAAAGTTGCATATAGGCTACAAGGAGAGCTTCAGAGAAGAAATCAGTGGTTAAGAGGTGCGACATGATCCCAGTGAGGGCACCAAAATGTTAATTCACGTCCTTTGTGGCAAGGTCAGTTGCCCAGGCCCCCACTACCGCCTCTCCAGACTGGTCCAGAATAGTGGGTCCCTCCATGGAGACCACTGTAAAGGTGAATGGAGTGTCTACAAGAGCTGTATTAGACAGTGGCTCCCAAGTGACAATTATGTTCCAGGATTGGTATCAGAAGCATTTGTCAGGCGTACCCTTACAACCATTAGAAGGACTGCATGTATGGGGTTAAGTGAGAAGGCCTACCCCTATTCGGGTATATCCGAATTTGGCTGTCTTTCCCACCTCCGTGGCTGGAGTGGCGAACAAGTAGAGACCCTAGCCTTAGTGTGTCCCCACTGGACTGTATGATGGTGTCCCTTTGTTGATTGGAACAAATGCTCATATGTTGGGAAGGCTGGCACAGTTGTGTTATGAAAACAGGGGTCAAAGACTAGTAGAGCTTTAAGAGTTCAGCTTTAATTAAGAAGGCCTATGAGGCACAGAGAGATGCTGAAAAAACAGAACCAGAGGAACCGGGTGGAATTGTAGGAAGAAGGATCCTGAGTCTCTGATCCTGGCACCAAATGCCCAGTGTACCTTACAGGGAGAGGTCCGTATCAGAAAGGATGTTAAGAATAAAATATTAATGTTGGATGCACCAGGCGATGGAAAATTGCCAGAGGGACTGCTGGTCAAGCCTTGGTATTTTGCCCGCTAGAGCCCATGCTTATGCCAGAAGGGTAATGGTCCAAGTTCATAATGTGTCTGAAAGAGACATTCGAGTAAACAGAGGTTGCATCCTGGCTAATGTGCATTGTGCAGACACTGCAGTGCTACCCAGCAGCAAGAGTTCAAGGAAGAATGACAGAGTAACACCTGACTTGTTTGATTTCGCGACTCCCGCTGCCAGCTGAATGGAAAGTGAGGATCAGTGAAAGCTTGCCCAGAGAGACCAGGTGTTTTCTTCAAAGGAATGGGATGTAGGATGCATGCAAGGAGCTGAGCACAATATCCGGCTGCATGACGAAGACCATTTTGAGAGGTCTCGACGCCTGGCACCTGCTGACATAGATGATGTGAGACGGCATCTGCAAGAGATGTTAGCTGCTGGTGTAATACAAGAATCCAGAAGCCCTTATGCTTCCCCATTGTGGTAGTGAGGAAAAGAATGGAACAGTAAGGATGTGTGTGGATTATCGCACCTAAACCGTGGACTATCCTGATCAGTACACAATGCCCGATTCAGGATGCTTTGGACTGCCTAAACGGGAGCAAGTGGTTCTCTGCTGGATCTCTGCAGTGGGTACTACCAGATCCCGATGGCCCCAGAGGACCGTGAGAAGACGGCCTTTATCTGTCCGGCTTCTATGAATTCATGAGGATGCCTCAAAGGATTTCCAGGTGCCCCAGCCACTTTTCAACGATTGATGGAGCGTGCAGTGGGGACATGAACTTACTAGAGTGCCTGGTATACCTAGATGATGTTATTGTGTTTGGCAGCTCACTGGAGGAACATGACAGCAGATTATTTAAGGTATTGGACCGACTGGAGGACTTTGGCCTTAAACTGTCCATTGATAAGTGTCAATTCTTTCAAACATCAGTAAAGTATGTGGGACACATAGTATCCACCGAGGAATAGAGACCGACCTAAGTAAAGTTGAGGCTTTGACCACCTGGCCACAGCCCAAAATCTAAAAGAACTGCAAAGATTCCTGGGATTCTGTGGTTATTATCGGCGCTTCATCAAGGACTATTCAAGAGTGATCACGCCTTTACTTAACCTTACTCAAGGTATCCCCAACCCACAAAAATACCAAAGTCAAGCTCCTCAAGACTGAAAGAGTGTATTTTCATCCGGTAAGTATTTGGGGCCGCTGGACTCCTGATTGTGAGACTGCTTTTCATGAGATCATATATCAACTTACCCATGCTCCAGTGCTGGCCTATGCCGATCCAAGAAAACCTTACGTCCTGCACACTGATGCTAGCTTGCAAGGGTTGGGGCTGTGTTGTACCAAGAGCACGAGAATGGCCTGAGACCAGTGGCCTTTGCCAGTAGAAGCCTGACCCCATCCGAAAAGAACTATCCTGTACATAAGTTAGAGTTCCTAGCTTTGAAGTGGGCTATTGTTGACCAATTTCATGAGTACTTGTATGGGGCTAAAATACTAGTAAAAACTGACAATAATCCTTTGACCTATGTGCAGACCTCAGCTAAGTTGGATGCCACTGGCCATAGGTGGCTTTCTGCATTATCTACATATGACTATGCTCTCGTATACCAGCAGGTCTGAACCACATAGATGCTGATGCTCCTCCGGAGGCCTGTTCCCCAGAATGATTGGGTCCGATTGGCAGAACTGACATTCGGGCACTCTGTCGGAAGTTTGACAGGGAGGAACAATGTCCACGGACGAGGGACTGCATGGTGGATTGCTTGGAGCCTCTGAGAATTGCATACCTGCTGCTTATTGCCACTTTTCTGCATAGACATTGGGTGCACTGCCTCAGCTGGACAATGACAGTGTCGGCGGGCTCAATCCGCGATCCCATGATCAAAGCAGCTTTAGAAGCCCTCTATGCAGGAAAAGATGTGTCCAAATTACGCCCACTGATTTGAGAACTGCACTGTTATACAAAGAAGGTCCTAAGTTGAAACTGATCAATAAACTGTTATACAGAGAAACAGTAGACAGAGGGGACAAGTAGACAAACAACAACTAGTGCTGCCCACTGCCTTCGAGACTCAGTACTGAGGTCCTTGCACAACCACATGGGGCACCTTGGTATAGACAGAACACTTGACTTGGTGAGATCCAGATTCTATTGGCCTAAGATGGGGGCTGATGTGGAGCAACACATCCCAACCTTGTAGTCGCTGGTTACAGAGGAAAGCTTGCCTCAGAGGGCTGCCCCCTTGTTAACATCACCACCAGTGCACCCATGGAGCTGGTCTGTATTGATTTTCTGAGTTTGGAGTCAGACCAAAGAAATATCAGTAATGTGCTGGTGGTCACTGACCATTTCACGAGATATGCCCAAGCTTTCCCACCAAAGACCAGAAAGCATCCACTGTGGCCAAAGTACTTGTAGAAAACTTTTTGTTCACTATGGGGCTCCACAAAGAATCCATTCTGATCAAGGGAGGGACTTTGAGAGTCATCTGATCAAAGAGATGCTTTCTCTGTGGGGAGTGCTGAAGTCCAGAACCACCCCTTATCACCCCCAGGGGTCCCCACAGCCTGAACGTTTCAACCGCACTTTGCTAGATATGCTAGGCACCCTTCACCCAAAGGACAAGCCTAGATGGAGCCAACAAATTAGCACCCTGGTACATGCTTATAACTGCACCAAAAGTGATGCCACTGGATTCTCCCCTACCGCTGATGTTTGGAAGAAGCTCACTACCAGTAGATGTGTGTTTTGGGTCTCTCCTGATGGGGTTCAAGCTGACAACTATTTACAGTATGTGCAAAAGTTAAAGGCCCAGCTAACTCATGCACTAACTGGCTCAAACCATGGCTGCCAAAAAGAAATCTGGCCAACAAAGAAAGGTATGATAAAAAGGTGAAAGCACAGGAACCCAGGAGGGAGATCGGTGTTGCTAAGAAATCTGGGACTGCATGGCAAGCACAAGATTGCTGACAGATGGCACCATCTCCCCTTACATTGTAGTGGGCAAACTAGATGATCTGCCAGTGTACAAAGTAGCCTGAGAATAATTCAAAGATGTAAAACAATGCAAAGAAATCATTTACTGCCCATTGTACAAATCTTACTGAGTCTGAGCCCTAGAAGATGCCCCTCTGGACCAGTGACTAGAGCTGCTGCTAAGAAAGATCAAGAAAGTCTGCACCTACAGAAGCAAAGTTAAAGTGTTCCCCTCCACAAGTCCCAGTTGAACATGACTGTCAGTCCATATCGGAAGAAAGTGAGTGACTTTGAATACTATCCTTCTTACTAACTGAGTCAATTGTTTGGGGCAATCCCTAGTCATACTGGAGACAAAGCTGGGCCTTCTGGACTGTCTAAGCCCCAGCTTCATCCCTGGAGCCAATGCTCCCAGAAAGTGAAGTGCAAAGCATCAGATCAGATGAAATGGAATCATTGTGCATGGTTGAACTGTTTGAGCTTTAGGAGGAAAATGATAGATTGGGGCAGACTGGTGATAATCGAACAAGAAGAGTATTTTGAGTGCCCTGACAGTCCACTGCCAGTGAGAAAGCTCTCCATAGACCAAATGTTGTGGACTCAGAAACTGTAACTCCTGGGCTGAAAGTGCCCCAGTTCATAGCCTCTCTACCCCATGGAGACTCCTGACAAGTGAGGACAATGCTGAAATGAGGCTCAGAGTGCAGAGACTATAACAGTTCCCCTAGAAAGACTATTGGAGCTGTAAAGCCTGTGGTGCACCTTCAGTTATGATTCACTTGGGAGGCCTGTGGATTTGCCTCTCAATGTTGTCCATAAAGGAGTGTATGTGTCCTCGAAGCTCATTGCCCAAACTGAGCATCAGTTACTAACTCCAAGTTACTTGTGTTGCCCTCTAAGTATGGTGCCTGCCCCATCCAGCCCCAAAGGTAACTGATAGGAAGGAGTCCTCTCTTCAGGATGGAAAAAACTAAATCTAGAAGATCCACCGTATAAACTAAAGCAGAAAATGTCCAGGAAACCAAATTCAGACAGCGTAAACACTAAAGGGCAAAATACAAAACACACTCTGTGATAGTATGAAACACTCATTTGACTGCACAGAAATTGAAACACTTTCTGTCATCGCTAATTTAAGTGGAAGAGGTTTAGGACTGGGGTTGCCTGATGGCCTAGAGGTAGTAGCACTTACTTACGATGCCAGGGGCCCAGACTGACATCCTGGGCTCAGGATCTGCACATTAGGTATCCAACTTAGACATATCCTGCCTCGGGGAGGGTGGAAGGGTCCTGCCCTCTGATAGCCCAGAAGGAAATCAGTTGTGTGGGAGAAATTTGCGGTCCAAAATGAGGGTAAGCCTGTTGCTGGCATTGCAGGATTTTGGACATTGGACACTGAAGCAATTTGCATCCATTTTCGTGCACATCAGCATGTGGTGGGTGGTAATTGTTTTATACCACTTCCAGAAAGGCCTTGCTATTAGTTATGCCATAAGGACAGGGGGTGGGAGGAAAACAGGAAGAAACGCCTAGAAGAAACATAGGTGAATAATGCCATCATGCCCCACTCAGCTGTGGCTATAGACCTTTAGATTCCCAACCCGCCTCCATCTGGTCTGTTGTGTTCAAACCAGCTCGAGGGGTAACTGTAAGAAGAAAAACTGGGGGCTAAAACAGAGGGTACCTGGGGGCCAGATATGTTAAGATTCCAGAGCCTGTGGGCAAGCTGAAGGTGTGCCTGACCTGGGTGAAGAGGTAAAAATGTAAAGCAAAAAAAAAAAAAAGCCAGTGTTTGAAATAAATGTAAAATATTTCATATTTTTAGTACCCAAAACAGTTATTAACTGTTCCTCTTGTAAAACCTCAACCCTAGTCCATATTGGGAGATGGCAAAGGTTTGTAAATTATTTATTCTATATTTTTTAATTGTCAGACCCCTCCAAATAAAAGCATTCTTTTATCACTTACCCCTCTGTGCAATGCAGTCCTCCCCCACTTGTCTTTGGCATCTACATGAGCTCCCTTGTTCAGCAGTGAGTAAACACAGTCTGTGTGCCCATTTAGAACGGCCAGCATCAGCGGAGTCCTGAGTGAGAAGTAGTACATGATTTAAAACAAGCAGAGTCATAGGCTGAACTGTGGTATGCAGGCACTCTCACTAGTCCCAGAAAATCTTTATTTCTTGTTATTTTTCATTAAGTGATTTTTTTAAAGTTCTTTTTCCATATTTGTTTGCATTTGGTTTGGAACATGTACAGACATACAACACAGCATAAACACAAATGTATGGAATGAATTTGTAACAGTACGATAAGTGCTGCTTTTCCTATCAAGCAAATTATGTTAAAACATTATTCTTGTACAGCAACAGAAATTGAAGCTCACTATAAGAATCCCTCATCCTGAAGGGGTGGAGCCTGCAGCCATCAGGAAAGCAGTGTTCCCTTCTGTTCCTGCACCGAGACATTATCTTATACATTCTGGCGTTCAGATTCATGGCAAAGTTCAGCAATCAGTAGAGATGGTTTCCTACTTCATTTTGGGCAAGTCTGCTATTGTTTCGCCACTGGGAACCTGAAACAAATACTGCATGTGTGGGTGGGAAGAGAGGACAGCAGGACACAGGGCTGAGTAGTAGCACTGAAGTGGCTACAGCCACGGAGCTGGGGTAACCTAAAAGTACCCTCCATGACATTCTCCAAATGGTTCATGCCCTAGACAAAAGGGTCACTGCTTTAGATGAAAAAGTTGTAGAATTGTATTCTTGACTTTAAGTGTGTGAGACCTGGTCCCTGACAGCAGTGACAAGACGCCAAAGAGGCAGCATGCACAGCACTACAAGCCACAACAGCACTGAGTGGTCTGTTAAATAAACACAGCCTTCGATACTGCCTCAAAGCACTGCACAACCAGACCTGATATTCCAATTTCTGGATCTGTGGCTTGCCTGAAATGTAAGTGGTAGATGACCCTAAAACTTTGAGAGCCTGGCTGGGGGTACTTTCAAGCTGGAATCAGAATTGTCCACAGTGCATATCACACAACTCCAAGGAAACAAGCTGTGTCTACCAACAGCCCTCACATTTCTCCTTATACTGACCATGATATGGCGAGAGGGATAGAGTTCTCACTGCAGCATGCAGAATGGGACCAGTGAGCAGTGGGAGCAGAATGTTTTGTTTCAGATCTCAAGTATACCACATGGAATCACCGTAAATCATCTGACTCCACTGGGGCAATTTTGAGGACACTGGCAGTATTACATGCTAAGCAGTACTGCACTATGGCACACCATCTGTATGGGGACCAACAAGATAGGTAAATTAATAAACAAATTAAAAGAGGACTTTGGCTTTCAGTATAATGTGGAGGAGCCAGACACCGACTGAACATTTTGACGCTTCCAGCTGTAAGTAAGGGAAGGCTGAGCACAGTAACAAATGAGGGCTAGAGTGTGTATGGAGGAAGTGGCAGTGGCATACCTTAGGTAAACTATATGCTCTGCTGGGAGTATATCTCGTTCTTTGATGCTGATGTTAGTACAATTATTTATAGTATATAATCTGGGCTTATGTATGGAAATTGAGTACCTCTCCAAAGTTGTGCACATTCTAAAAGTTGTTGTTCATGTTCTAAACATTGTTCTGCACATTCAATCAGCTAACCTGCATTTCCCCCTCTCATCAACTCCTGCCGCTTTCACTTTCTCAGCGGCACAGCTCTCCCATAGTGTTACATGCGGAGAGATGCTGTGGCACTGAGAGAGAGAGCAATTAAAGCAGAGCCAGCAGGAAATCAGATCAGTCTTGACTTGTGTCCAACAGACCACTCAGTTATAGTGCTGTTTTCACTTGCTCCTACTCTTGAAAGACTGCCTGCGGGGAGGGGTCATTGCGATGGCAGGTGGTCCAGGGACACTCCACCCGTCTTGCAACCGTGTGACCTGGAATTGAACTGACTCCAAAGCTTGGCCCAACACTAACTGTCCTTCATGCATGGGACGGACATAGCCCCCTCCTCCCCAGACCTGCACTTCTCATTGCCTGATGCTTTCCAAATTCATCCATGCGGGGTACCCGCAAAGGCCTTCTGGCGCACCTCCCGCCCTCCCATCGTTGCTTCTCCTCCCCTCTTAATGTCTCCCTACTGTACATCTCTGTTACCCCCTGACAAAGCTGATTTAACAAACAAACAACCCCTCCCCCAAAAAGAGTTTCCAAAGAATCAGTCTTCACGAATGATGGGTCTAAGCTGCTGGACCCCCAGGGAGCAAAGTCTTTTGCAGCTTAGGGAAGGACGACATTGGTGTTGGTGCTGCCCATGAAGCAGCCATAACGACGTCACACACGTGGGCTGGTCACCAACTGACGCTGGCCCCTTCCTTTCCTCAGTATTGTTTTCCCCAGCCATTCAGTGTACACCTTGGGAGCAGCTTCAGTCAACAACTGTGTCAGTTTCTCTTCAGTTCACTCTCACTTCATTTGACACCAATTCCCTTCTGCACCAATTTTTCTTGATACCGTTTCTGTAGTTTGGCGCCAAACCCTTTTTTCCCTTCTGGTTTTTCGTTGTTTTTTCAACACCATGTCATATCCTAAGGAGCAAAAGAAAAAGGAGGACAAGGCAACACCCATCACTGTTAGGGATCAGCATGATGGATGCTGTACCTTCCTTGGTATTGACCATGAAAAGACAGGTGCAATCTTGCTTTTGGAAGATCAAAATTATGGTGAGTACATAATTTTCATATCTTCCAAGAGTCGTATCTTCATCATTCATTACCGGTGGGTCAGAGTGTCAAGCTACCACCAAATGGTGGTAATGGCAAACCCTGAGGGAAATGATTGTTCCCCCAGCCTCCTGCAAGGGAAACACAGACAGGTGGGGGTCCCTCACAGGTCTGGCGAGGTCAGAGACTGGTCAGGTGCAGGTGGAGGCTCCCCTGAACTGGGAGCAGGAAGGCACCCTGCAAGCTCTTGAATGGCCCTGCGGGAAAAGAAATGGGCACCCCGGTATCATGAGGCAACCACCTTACACTGGGCCACAGATGATAGCCAAGATAGGCAAATCCACGTCACCCGCGTAATGCAGACCGCAGTTGCTACCAGTCGGGAGGCTACCTCACTGGCATCGTAGGATACTCATGCTTGGTGTCTCACCAGCTCCAGTCCTTGGGCAGAAAGGCGAATGGCCTAATGGTTGCCTCACAGTCTGGCAAGCACGTCATGAGCTGTCCCAGCGTCACCCACAGGTGCCTGCCATATGATGCCTGGTGTGCCTGATGTGCAGCAATGCACAACAAAGTGCGCGCTGTCGAGAAGACTCTACGACCACAAAGGTCAAACTTGGCTGAGTCTTACTCAGGGGGATGGTTGTGCTCTGGGCGGTGATGCCCAGGAGCTGGACCCCAGAAGTGGGATGAGGCATGGCTCCTGGAGACCCCATGGATGCGCAATACCTGCACTGGCAGTCCCTCTGGGCTGGAAAGGAGGCAGAAGGATGGAGCCAGATGTTCTGTGACACCACGGTAAATGTCTGGGGCCATGTAGAAATGACAATGGAGTCAGAACTGTACTCCCCAAGGAAGGGCAGCATTGAACAGGCAGGATTTTATTTTGAAAAATGGGACATGTGCAGCTCCAGTATCATCCCCAAAAGGAACCACTGATAACTAGTGTAATCAGCATCAGAGGAGAGGTGGACAGAAGTATCTTCTTCCTCGGAAGAGGAAGATGGGGATGAAGAGGAGCTGGATTCAGGGGGTGGTGGTGCTGGGGTTTCAGGCTGAAAGATGGCCTCATCCAATGCCTTCAGACAGATAGGGAAAGCACTCACCGATACCCTGAACTGCTCCCAGGTCAAGGTCTGCAAAGGGCCAGAAACCATTGGAGAGGGTGGAGAAGGCAGGAGGAGGAGGAAGGGTCGTGGTAGACCAGGCCAGGTCTTCTGCCAGGGCTGCGAGAGCGTACAGGGAACCGCTCCCAAGGGAGGGGGCTATGCAACTTGCCCACCTGTGAATGCTCAACCACAGAGGGGCGATCGGGGTGGTGCCCTTGAGAAAGAATCCCCTGTTGGGGAGGTGAGCTGCGAGGTTCCACGGGTGGCCCCTTCCTCACCTACTGCAAACCCAGACAGTTCTGGCGGGAGAGAAGATCCAAATTGACGCTATGACTCTGCCAGTTGCTCTGGTCATGAGTGCTGCCCCTGAAAAGGCCTAACAGCTGAAAATGGAACCGGTCAGGGGCGCAAGGAGACCTGGGCCACAGGCAGCAGCACCACCTTGGCACTGCAAACTGTGCCGGAATTGACTCAGTGCAGTGGATGGTGTGGGAACAAGACTCAGACTGGAAGTGGCATCGGATCCCAACCCAGCACCAGACCAGGTGCCTGTGCACCACCATCCCCACCGGTGCCGAAATTGGCACCAGAGGCATCCCCGGCGCTGCAAGCAACAACATGAGATGCAGGGGGAAACAGCGCCCCTTGATGAAGCCTTAACTGGTGAAGCATCAGGGACCTTGCATGCAGTTTGCTGAGCCTTTATCAATTTTCCATTTATGTGTTTAACAATTAGAAAGTAAATATATTTTGCATATGAGCAAGTATCTTAGTATACTTTTGAACCTTCACTGGGAACAAGCACCTCTCTCCTGGCTCTGGGTGTGTGGTGGTTTGGATTTAAGAAGCAGCACCATGGCCAGCCCCAAGAAGAGGACTTCCAGGCCCCACCGATGCCGAAGCCCAGAATTGCCGTAGAAGAGTCCCCATGCTCACTGTAGCCGAGGAGCCTGTTGGGATCATCACAATACTCAGCCGGGCTACCCCATGGACCCTTCCTCTCCCAGTGCCATGAACAGCAGCAGGGAGGACCCAGAAAGCAAGATGGCACCGCCCTACTCATCGGCACGGGCTTAGTGCCAGGAGCCAAAGCAGCACTGGACTGTGGCACCTAGGGACCCGCTGGTGAAGGCCCAGCGATAGCTGTGACGCAGCTGTGACACTTGGGACAGCTGGTTCTGATCACTGTATCATTTTTGTAATACAGAAAATGGGTTATGGACTGTCTCTCATGAGAAATGCTGAAGACCAACATGTGAAATGCGACACACACACACATGCGCGCTCGCCAGCATGCACGCCGCATTTCACACACACAGATTTTAGATACAAGGTGTTACTTGGAAGGCCAGAAGCTAATTACAGAGTAGAACAGATCTTAATCAAGGATCTCCTATTTATCTAAGTCAATTATAGCTGTAGTTGTGAAGAGGGAATCATAAACTTTTATGGCATTTAGGGGAAAAGTGCAGGATTATGTGATACTGGTGCGAAGTCATAAATGCTTTGATGTCTGTGAGATGAGAGGATACTGCTTATAGATGAAAAGGGTTTCTGCTGATGTAACCTTAATTATCTTACCTTCCAATATGATAACATATCCTGGGTGTATGATTTTTCATAACCAGAGGAGGAGCTAGGTGACCTCACGCAAACAAGTGGGCAAAGCCAGCTTTTAAACAAAATTCTTTTTTCATTCAGAGACTTTTTTCTACACTCTGACGAAGAAACATCTTTGAGTACTTTAAGCAAGTATACAGGTAGAGAGAGACAACATCTAAGTACTGTAGTAGGAACTGCACTGTTAAAACCTTATTCTTTTAAAAGATTTGCATGTTTTGTGATATATGGTTCTGTATTTTATGTTTTACCTATTTGTTTTATCTATTTTAGTAAAACTCTATTTTAGAGCCTACTTGGTCTGTCTTTGAATTTCCTCCTTTCACAAGTGATATATATACACTATATATACATATATATATATATATATATATATATATATGGTTAAAAGCAGACACTGTGCATAAGCTTGAATGGTGATACCAAACTGGAAAAAGGTAAGATTAATCGGGTCTTTATTATAGCTTTTAAAGGTTCATTCTGTACACCTGGTTAGGTGCCCGTGACAAAGATATTCTGGCCCCTGAAGACAGAATTATCTAAGCCTGTACATTGGGTACGCTAGCAAGAGGTTCACAGTTTGAATCCCTCCAGAACTAAGACCAAAGGTTGATTCGAACCCACAAAAACAGACAGGGGGGTTACCCTGTTTCTGTTAACTGTTTTTTTTTTTTCCTAAAGTGCAAGTCAGAGTAGCAGTAGTTAAGGAAGATGGTTTCCAAATACAGCAGGCACACTGTAGACTACTTAAGGCAGTTGTACGGGGACAGAGGAGTCCTGTTCGGAGGTGAAAGCCAGCAAGCAAAACCTCATAGATGCCCTGATGGTAGCAGATACCCAGAGCAGCGAGTCACAGAAAGTGACAGAAAAGGACCAAACCTAGAGTGTGGCAGGGCTAGCGGCCAGTGCAGTGACCAGATCCGATGAGGAGGGCAACAGGGCCACTGTCAGTGAAGGGCCACAGCAGCAGGGGAAGGTCACCAGTATCCTGGATCCAGAAGTACTCAGGCTGCAAACTGAGTTGTGCAAGATGGAGCTGGAGTTCCAGAGGAGAGGGGAGAGCGGACCGTGAAAGAGAGGTGGACCGTGAACAACGAGAGGTGGACCATGAGACAGCGAGAACGCCGAGAGGCAGAGTGAGAAATGGAAATTACGCACCTACCATAATTCTAGATCTTCTTGACCTAAGTCTCCACCACTCATTCACACTGATGGGATCTATGCCGGGCGCTAGGACCCAGAGGAGCAAACTTTGCAGGAAGGTCGGCACCAGACATGGAGCAGTGAGGGAGTGGCGTCGCGAGCCTCGGCTCGTGCAGCAATGACGATCTCGGCATCGACCCTCCAACCACCTCAGTACCTTTTTTCCCGAGGAGGTGCAGCGGAACTAACCTAGAAGGATAGCCTAACAAAACCAGACATAAGATAGTCCGGACAACCTGTATAAGAAGGGTCAACAAAGAAGTCTTCACAGCCTAAAGATTGAGGGAGTGAAGACCAACAACAGAGGTGAGCTCGGGGGATGGTGGGTGGGCGTGTGAATGAGTGGTGGAGACTTCGTCCAAGAAGATCAAGAATTACGGTAGGTACGTGATTTCCATATCTTCCTGGACATAAAGTATCCACCACTCATTCACACTGATGGGAGAATACCTAGCTAATAATCCCCCGAGAGGGCGGCAGGAGAGACCAAGAGCTCACAATTTAGGACAGAAGTCCATTAAGGAAGGTTCTGCCAAACAAAATATGTCACCTGGCATGGACATCCAGGGCATAGTGCTTGACGAAAGTATGCACTGAGCTCCAGGTAGCCGCATTGCAAATATCTGCAATGGGCACATTGCGGATTTACGCCAGGGATGCCATGACCGCTCTAGTAGCGTGAGTGTACACTCTGCCCTCCAACTTAACCTGCGCCATGGAATAACAGTGGTGAAGGCATGCCACCAGCCATGCTGAAATGCATCTGACGGCTACAAGTTAACCTAGCCGGGTCTCGCTGAAGGAAACAAACAGTTGTTGAGCTTTGCGAATTTCTTTTGTTCTATCTAAATAGAAACGCTGGGCTCTTTTGACATTCAAAGAATGAAGGTATGCTCCCCTTCATTTTGGAAGTTCGCAAAGTAAGTAGGTAGGACCAAAGGTTGGTTTAGATGGAATTCTGAAACAACCTTAGGGAGAAACTCAGGATGGGTCCTAAGAACTACTTTGTCCTTATGAAACACAGTATATGGAGGGTCTGTGACCAAGGCATGTATCTCAGAGACTCTGCGGGCCGAGGTAATGGCCACCAGGAAGGCCGTTTTCCAAATGAGAAATTTCAGCTCACAGGAAGCTAGAGGCTCGAAAGGCTTTCAAGTGAGCATGTCTAGTACAAGATTAATGTCCCAGGCTGCGACTGGATGTCTGATAGGAGGTCTGGTATGCAGAATTCCCTTAAGAAACCTCTTAACAACAGGTAACTGAGCCAGTGACAAGGAAAGTACTGGCTCATGATAAGCTGAAATGGCACAAAGGTGAACTTTGACTGTAGAGTATTGCAGACCTGAATTTGAGAGGTCTAAAAGGTACTCTAGAACTTTATTGGGTGGGAAGGAAAAGGATTCAAAGAGGATTTTACACACCAGAGAGAAAAACGCTTCCATTTGACTGTGTAAGTTTTCCTAGTGGCCGGCTTGCGCGCAGCCAGAAGAATATCTGAAACTCTGTGAGAGACACTGAACCTGTTCACTTCTATCTCTTCAGGAGCCAAGCGTGAAGGTGAAGCGATCTCAGATTGGGATGGACCACAGGGCCTCGAGTCAGAAGGTTCGTCTGAAGGGGAAGCGCTTTCGGAAGGGTTTTCGACATACTGTTGAGTAATGGAAACCATATTTGTCGAGGCCAGAAGGGAGCAATGAGGATCATTTTGTCCCCTGGGACTCGAATTGAGAAGTACCCTCTGAATTAGAGGAGAGGCAGAAAGGCTGATAAGCGTTTGTCCACTGCAGCCTGAACGCATCCTGACAGAAAATGCCAGGCCCTGGATTTCTGGAGCAGAAGAGAGGCAGTTTTGTGTTGAGTGGGGATGCAAAAAGGTCCAGGTCTGGAGTTCCCCACTCTGCGAACAGTGACTGAACTACGGTTGAGTTTAGAGACCACTCGTGAGGATCTGTCTCTGTTCTGCTGAGACGGTCTGCCAGTTCGTTCTGCACTCCCGGCAGGTAGACCACCTGAATTAGAGCCTTGTGCTCTAGACACCATTCCCACACTCTCATTGCTTCCCTGCATAAAGGGTAAGAGTGTGCACTGCCCTGCTTGTTAATGTAATACATCACTGCTTTGTTGTCCGTTTGAAGGAGAATGTTCCTGTGACAGAGAATGTCCTTCAAAGCCCGGATTGCATAAAGGATGGCTCTCATTTCTAAGACATTTATGTGAAGCTGGGACTCGTCCTGAGTCCACATACCTTGGGTGTGGAGATTCTGACAGTGAGCTCTCCACCCCATCAGGGACGCGTCTGTGGTAATGGAAATCTGATGATCCAGGGGAGCAAAGGGATACCCTTCCAGAAGTTTGTCCTCTTGCGACCACCAGGTGAGTGACCTCTTCAGAGGTTCTGGCACCTTGATGAGAAAAGACTGAGGGTGAGTGTTTGGGGACCACTGAGTACTTAGCATCCACTGGGAGGTTCTCATGTGGAGGCGTACTAGGGGTGCAGTGAACACCAAGGATGCCATGAGATCCAGCATCCATTGCATCGAGATAGCTCGAACCGAGCTGTTCTCTCTGATGTATCGGGCCATCTGTAGATATCGCCTCTCCTGTCCACTGGTAGAAAAGCTTTCATGCAGAGGTGTTCAGAAGAGTTCCTATGAAAGGAGTTTCTGGAGGCTGCAGCTGCAATTTCTTGAGATTTAGCAGGACACCCATGGACGTGAGAAAGTCCGAGGCGTGGTTACAGCGCAGAGAGTTCCTTGCCTGGAAGGGCTTGCTAGAAGCCAGTCGTCCAGATATGGGAACACTTGTATTCTAATCTTTCTGAGGTGTGCTGTGAGAATTGGCCAACACTTTGTAAAAACTTGCGGCGCCGAGGATAGCCCAAAGGGCAGGACTCTGAACTGATAATGCTGGCCCAAAGCCACAAACCGCTGGTATTTGTGATGCTTTGGGTGAATGGGAATATGCTGGTAGGCATCCTGCATGTCCAGGAGGCTAGCCAGTCATGTTGATGAAGCAAAGGTAGCAGGGTCGCTAGTGAAATCATTTTGAATTTCTCCTTGGGAAGAAATTTGTTCAATTTTCTGAGGTCCAAAATAGAGGCAATGCCACTGGTTTTCTTTGGAACCAGAAATAATGGGAGTAGAACCCTGTGTTCCGTTGATCCAGCGTGAACTATTTCTACTGCTGTTGTTCAGAAGGCCTTGTATCTCGCAAGAGAAGCTCTGACTGAAATACTGACAGCCTGGGCTGTTGTTTGGGGGGGGGACGATCTGGAGGAGTCTCTGAAAGATTGAGGGAATACCCCTTGTGAATTATCTGGAGGACCCAATTGTCTGATGTTATGGACTTCCACCGGTTGTAGAACTGAGTCAGACGACCTCCCACCGCTGAGACAGAGTCCCCCTTGGGCAGCTGAGGTGGGCTTGGGCCAGAAACTCGGAAGGCGGCACTGGGCGCTTTGGGCCCTTGTGCTTTCTGTTGCATTTTCTTTTGAGGCTGAGGGGTTTGGATTTTATTAAAACCTCCCCCACCCTTGTCTTGAAAGGACTGACGGTTGTGAAACTGACGCTTATTAACACTTCCCGAGAGGCGGGCGGGAGCAGGTCGAGCCAATTTAATGGCAGACCTAGTCTTTGTGGCCTCAGAGCTTGTTCTACCTGAGGACCAAGAGATACATCAACGGGGGTAACGCCATGACCTGTTGCTGGGCATCATTTGTGAAGCCTGAAGTGCAGAGCCAGGAGAAGTCGCGGATACAAATGTCCACGCCGAGGCAGTATGGAAAGCATCCATAGCTGCTTTAACCTGCTGGTTGTTGGACCCGATACCCTGGTTATGGTTTGAAGAAGCTCTGAATTAGTGTCCCACCCAGTAGAGCTTCTATCCATTTGCTTGAGCGAATGCCAAAGAACATACTCATATTGAGAGAAATAACCCAGGTAGCTGGCAATACGCATACCAGGGTGGATGCAGCAAAGACTCTCTTACCTAAAGTATCTATCTTAGAGATTCTTTGTTTATAGGTCGAGCAGTAGTAGCCTGAGGGAGGACGACCACTATCATTCTCTGCCAAAACCACAATAGGGTCCACAAAGGCAAGGGAGGCAAAATGGGTCGATCCCTGGGAGCAGCTTACTTTCTATCTATGGACTTAGCCACAGAAGGAATAAGCAGGGATTATTCCATACCATTTGAGAAAGCGTCTCAAAGGAAGGCTGTACCAGGGAGTTAAATCCATAGGGATCTCCAGGACATGAAGGTATTGGAGCCTTAAAAGCTTCCCAGGATCGATATCTGTAGTCTTCAGAGAAAGAGTGGAATTCAAATTTTCAGCAGAGACTTAAATGACAGGTTCTCGACCACAGGCTCTGCAACAGGATTAGATCCTGTTCCTTCCACGTCATCACCCAACCTAAGGTCTGGGTCAGGCTCAATATCATCTCCTAACAGCCCAGAGGGACTGTATGGACAGGAAAGGAGTGAAAATCAGAGGAAAGAGGAAGGAAAAAGGTTAAATCGAGAAACCCTAGAAGCGTCACACAAGCCTCGGTGCGAAGAGCACAACGCCGCTTGACCCAACGCCAGACACGGCGCCAAATGGCACTGACAACCAGCCGAGACGGCACAGACAAGCCACACAGCACCCAGAGATGGTGCCGACAAACCCAATGGTGCTAAGGATGCGGCCGACAGAGCGCATCGGCACCGAGAGAGGCGCGAGCAACCGCATCGGCCTTGAAACCAGCACAGGGCTCTGAAAACTAGAGATTTGAGGAGAAAGAAGGAAGAATACCAGGATATAGAGCATCGGTGTGGCCCTGTGCACGCAGCCCCTGTGAAGGGGAAAACACCTGGTATGGAGTAGACGGCACCGAAGAGGCGCCGCACGACTTGGGAGGCCCAACCGCCCTACCCGGTTCCCTGAGAGTCCCACAGTGACCGGGCCAGGCAGCTGGATCAACCTCCAAGCCCACTACTCCATCAGAGCGGCCCACTGATGAAACTGCTCATCTGAAGCCCTACCAGAAGGTGGGGAAGGGCTCCGATGTCGAAGAGGTCGGTGACCAGAAACAGAAACCGGCGACTCCGGAGGAGGAGACCGCATCTGACCCAATGACTGTCGACACGCAGACATAGCAGAGGGCGACTTCGAGTGATCCCTCTTTTGACCTGTGGGCTTAAGAAGAGCTCGAGGCCGAACAGTGCCAAGAATGCGACCGTTTTTTTTTATGCTTCCAGGAGGACCGCCCTGCCCCTCAGGCACTGGACCATCCGTTGTCAGACCACCCTCCGGAGAGGGCGGCAGATCGGACCCAGCCCGCTGACTGAACAGCTTTCATACGAAGTCTCCCTACCGTCACCTGACCCACTCATGGTCGACTCTGTCAATGTAGGCTGAGACTTCTTTCGTAAATGAGAATAAATTATAGTAAGCGGTGCTTATTTGAGATATACTACAAAATAATAAACTGAAAACTATGCTGTTAGTTGAAGTTTAACTCGACAAGCGAGTGACATTGTCACCAAAGCGCACTCGATGAAGGGAAAAAAGGAACTGAGGCGGTTGGAGGGTCGACACCAGGATAGTCATTGCTGCACAAGCCGAGGCTCACGGTGCCGCTCCTCGAGGCTCCATCTCTGGCGCCGGCCCTCCTGCAAAAAATTTGCTCCCGCTGGGTCCTAGCACCTCTGGTGTAGTTCACCATCAGTGTGAATGAGTGGTGGAGACTTTATGTCCAGGAAGATCCATATTTGTTGAGGCCAGAAGGGAGCAATGAGAATCATTCTGTCTCCCTGACAGTCAAATTTGAGAAGTACCCTCTGAATTAGAGGAAGAGAAGGAAAGGCGTATAGAAAGCGTTTTGTCCACTGCAGCCTGATTGCATCCCGACAGAAAATGCCAGGTCCTGGATTTCTGGAGCAGAAGAGAGGCAGTTTTGTGTTGAGTGGGGATGCAAAAAGGTCCAGGTCTGGAGTTTCCCACTCTTTGAAGAGTGACTGAGCGACGGTTGAGTCGAGAGACCACTCGTGAGGATCTGTCTGCGTTCTGCTGAGACGGTCTGCCAGTTCGTTCTGCATGCCTGGTAGGTAAACAGCGTGGATTAGAGCCTTGTGCTCCAGGCACCATTCCCACACTCTCATAGCTTCCCTGCATAATGGGTAAGAGTGTGCACCGCCCTGTTTGTTGATGTAATACATCACTGCTTTGTTGTCTGTTTGAAGGAGAATGTTCTTGTGACAGAGAATGTCCTTCAAAACCTGGACTGCATATAGGACAGCTCTCAATTCCACGACATTTATGTGAAGCCGGGCCTCGACCTGAGTCCATGTACCTTGGATGTGGAAATTCTGGCAGTGAGCTCCCCACCCCATCAGGGACGCATCGATGGTAATGGAGATCTGATGATCCAGAGGAGCAAAGGGATATCCTTCCAGAAGGTTGTTCTCCTGCGACCACCAGGTGAGTGACCTCTTTAGAGGTTCTGTCACCTTCACGGGAAAGGACTGAGGATGAGTGGTTGGGGACCACTGAGTACTGAGCATCCACTGAGAGGTTCTCATGTGGAGATGTGCTAGAGGTACAGTGAACACCAAGGATGCCATCAGACCCAGCACCCATTGCATTGAGATAGCTCGAACCAAGCTGTTTTCTCTGATGTATCGGGCCATCTGTAGGATATTGTTCCTTCTGTCCTTTGGGAGAAAAGCTTTCACACAGGAGGTATCCAGAAGAGTTCCTATGAAAAGGAGTTTCTGAGAGGGCTGCAACTGCGATTTGTTGCAATTTAGAAGGACTCCCATGGACGTGAGGAAGTCGGAAGCCTTGGCTACAGCATCCAGAGTCCTCTGCCTGGAAGGGCTTGCTAGAAGCCAGTCGTCCAGATATGGAAACACTTGAATTCCGATTTTCCTGAGATGCGCTACGAGAATTGCACAACACTTTGTAAAACTTCTGGAGCCAAGGATAGCCAAAAGGCAGGACTCTGAACTGATAATGTTGACCCAATGCCACAAACCTCAGGTATTTGTGGTGCTTTGGGTGTATAAGATTGTGTTGGTAGGAATCCTGCATGTCCAGGGAGGCTAGTCAATTGTGTTGATGAATGAAAGGTAGAAGTGTACCTAGAGATATCATCTTGAACTTTTCCTTATGAAGGAATTTGTTTAACTTTCTGAGATCCAGAATGGGGCGCATGCCTCCAGTTTTCATCGGAACTAGAAAGTAATGGGAGTAGAAACCTGTGTTTCGTTGGTCCGTCGGAACTACTTCTACTGCCCTGTTGTTCAGAAGGCCTTGCACCTCGGAAGCAAGAAGGTATGACTATACTGCCGACTGCCGACAGCCTGGGCTGTCGTTTGGGCGGATGATCGGGGGGGGGGAGGGGTTTCTGAAAGATTGGGCAAATACCCCTCGCGGATTATCCGGTGGACCCATTTGTCTGATGTTATAGACTTCCACCGATCGTAGAACTGAGTCAGATGTCCACCCACTACTGAGGAAGAGTCCCCCTCAGGTAGTTGAGGTGGGACCTGGGCCGAAAATTTAGAAGGTGGCACTGGGTGCTTTGGGGCCTTGTGCCTTCTGCTGCATTTTCTTTTGTGGCTGCGGGGTGTGGCTTTTGTGGTTCCCTGATGTAGATTTTTCCTGGGACTTTGATAACTGCAATTCGGTCGACTGGGATGGCGACGCGGATCTACCACGTAGCTGCTTCTCCACTCTTCTAAAGGAGGAATTTCTCAAAACCACCTTCCTGCGTCACCTGTAGTGGAGTTGAATCCCCGACAAATCTCACAGGCTTTCATGCTGTGAAAGAGGTCTAGGCAACAAACACACACTTCGTGTCGGCCCTCTCACAGTGCCAGAAAATTTAGGATGGCTCTTTCGGCAGCATATAGGTCACGAGAAATCACTATAAAAGTGATTACTTAGTTATAAAACAAATAACTAATAACCTGCAAGGGTGGCCAAATCCTCTCAGGTTCTTGGTGGAACTAAAAGCAGAAGAGACGACAGACAGTGGTAATATGTAATAAATGACATTTATTACAAATAAAACAATTCAGGCTTACTACCAGTACAGTGTAAACACTGGGAGATGTAGGTTTCCTTACCTAGGTATAGCAGTCTAGTCTCTCAGAGAAGCTACATGTTACAAGGGGTCTTATACCCTGATAATTACTATGGTAACTGCTAAAGAAGATACATAAAATTAATATAATTGGACAAAAACAGGTGGTCTGAGTAACTGTCCTAACTAGAGTAAAAAGTACATAGCTAAGCAGATAACAATACAAAGGGTGCACTCATCTCCAAGGTCAGTTGCAATGGTGCATACATACTAAAGATGGCACTGTTGCCTAAAAATACAGTAAAAATAGCACACAAAGTATTTCTCATGACTGTCAGTAAAACACAGTTGAATGCAGATCTTGACACTTATGCTTCTTATGATAAGTGTATTTGCCCTAATGTTAGTACATATAGGTACATATGTTGCTGTCTCGCAAGTGGGGCTTATGGATAACAAAACCTCATGCAGTGAGGTTTCTGATGGTGGGTCCAACCCAGTCTGATTGCTGGCAGGAAAGAATTGAGAGGAGGGATGCCAACATTTGTAGATGCTGGTGGTGATGTTGTCATGGGCAGCCCCTGGCTCATTGCTTGCATAAGTTTCCATGTGGTCCTAGTGCTGAAGCGGGTATAGTTCCTAAGGTGTGGTCTGATGAAAGAGATAGCCTCAAAGAAGATCCATAGGTACTCGTGATGGCTGAGGTATACTAGTATGTGCTAATATGTGTCTTGCATATCCAGAGAGGCAAGCCAGTTCTGGGGTTTCACGTAGGGTAACGAGCCCAGAGAAATCATCTTGAATATTTCTCCAACCATGCATTTGTTCAGATTTCTGAGGTCAAGAATAGAAACAGAAAGAACAGGTTACTCACCTGTAACAGTAGTTCTAGGAGTGGTATATGTTGTTCATCCACACTCTCTGGCATGTCCCTTTCCCCTTTAAATCCACTGAAAATTCTTCAAGCTGGCTCCTCCCACCCACCTGGGTGGTAAATACCTCGGCTACACCCCATGACACCAGATCTTAGCCCACTGGAAGCAAGGTGGTGCGCCTAAAGCCGGGGAGGTCGAATGGGTGCGTGTGGATGAAGAACATATACCACTCCTAGAACTACTGTTACAGGTGAGTAACCTGTTCTTCTAGGAGTGTGGATATGTTGTTCATCCAAACTCTCTGGCAGACTCCAAGCAGTTCTCTGCGAGGAGGGAGGCAAGGGGCACACCCCCTATTTAGGAAACAAGATTGGAGAACCGAGGCCCCAAACCAGCATCCCAGCATGACTTAAGGTCGATGTGGTAGTGGGTAATGAAGGCGTTTGCCGACTTCCAGGTAGCAGCCCGGCAGATTTCCTGGATAGGGATGTCCCTGGAAGCAGCCACCAATGCAGCAGTATGGCAGGTAGAATGAGCTCTTATCCCTCTGGGAGGCTTCTTGCCCACCAACTCATAGCACAGACCTATGCATGATGTAATCCACCTTGCAATGGTCCGTTTAGTTGCAGGTCTGCCAGAAGCGGCTTCAGCGTAGGTGGCAAACAGCTGATGAACCTCTCCCCAAATTTCAGCCAATCTTTCCTTATAATAGGAGAGAGCACGTCTCAGGTCCAAGGTATGGAGCCTGTACTCGGCCTATGAGGTATAATTAGGGTAGTATAATGGCAGAGTCAACACCTGGTTAAGATGAAACTCTGACACCACCTTCGGAAGTAATTTCAGGTGGGAGCACAGGACAACATTGTCCCTGTGAAAGACCAGATAAGGGGAGTCCACCAAAAGCGCCTGGAGTTCCCCTGTCCTTCTGGCTGACGTGATAGCCACCAGGAAGGCCGTCTTCCACAAGTGTGAAAGCTCACATTTGTGCATGGGTTCGAATGGCTTGCCCATGAGCTTTGCCAAAACCAGCAACAGAACCTATGGAGGTGGAGGTTCACGCACTGGAGGAGATATGTGATCCAGGCCTTTGAAAAAGCACCCAACCACTGTCTCCTGCGCCAATGTCGGCTGACCAGGTCATGGAGATCTAGGATGGGGCGTCAACCCCCTCCGTCTGCTTGGGCACCAGGAAGTACCTGGACACGAAGCCTGGGTCTGTAGGAGGATCCGGCACTGGAGCTACTGCCTCCTTGCGGAGTAGCTGAGCCATGTCGTCTCGAAGAGCCGACTGGGTGCATGTGGAGATCCGTTCCTCCCGAGAGGTGCGGGCTCGGCTGGGAGGGTACTGCTCAAATTCCAGAGGCAGTCCCTGACCGGACACTTCGAGAACCCACCTGTCCAAAGTGATAGCGGACCAGGCAGAAAGGAAGTGGCAGAGCCAACCCCCCATGGGAGGACCCAGAGCTGGCATGACGGGTGTAGGGGTGGCAACCCCCAACCCGTCATTGAGTAGGTTTAGAGAAGGAGGCTCCGGGACCTGCAACTCTGCCTCCTTTATGGGGCTGTTGAGGGCCCTGCTTGGGCCGCGGGCACCAAGCTTGCGCCTGCTGCTGCTGACTTCCTTGATAGGAAGGCTGCCTGACCACAAGGGAAGAATGCCGAAATGGCTTCTTCTTTCTCTTCTGCTGGTTCTTGCCGGAAGAACCCTTAGCAGAAGTGGCATCCAAGGTGGCACTGGACTGCTCTATACACTAAAGGTGACTGACCACTCCTGGACTGAAAAGTCGGAGCCAGGAAGGGCACATCAGCGCGGAGTATCCTACCGGGAAGGAGGAAAGCCCTCAGCCAAGCCCTGCGGCAAGAGGCCACTGCGGCTGCCAGCAAGCGGGCACAGGAATCTCCTATATCCAAGGCTGTCTGGAGCTGCTGTTTTGCAACAGCACGGTCTTGGTCATGGACCTGCTTGACCGTGGTCTGCATGTCCAGTGGGAGATGAGGGAGGACCTCGTCCAATGACTCCAGAAGGGCATGAGAGAAGTGTGCCATAATAACAGCTGAGCTGGCCTGACGAAGGCCCAGCGAAGAGGCCTCATAGACCTTGCAGGCAGAGTGGTCCATATTTTTGGACTCCTTGTCCAGGGTCAGTCAGTGTCGGCCAAACTACCATGCGCCTGAACACAGAGGCGGTCACCAGGCTCTTGGCGAGGGTGCTCTGTGAACCCACTCAGGGACCCCATGGGTACAGCGCACTGGCGGGCCATGCGGGCAGATGGTGCTGGGCAGGAGGCAGGACGCTGCAGTTCACGGGCCAGGCCAACAATGGCCTCGCCACTGGAAAGGCCTCTGCGGTATCCCTCTTAAGAATGTCGGTGAGAGGGTACTCCTCTTTTTGTATAGGCTCCAGGGCATTCCGGTGGAATCGGAGATGAGGCAGAGAATGCCCTGGAAGGAGGAGGGGCCTTCCTCCATCCCTGTGCCAACCGACGACTCATCATCCCTGGGATGCGAGTGCAAGCCGGTGATGTCCGAGTCCGAAGAGTCGTGATAGAGCGGTCTACCACCTAAGTCACCCTCGATCTGCTAAGGGCGGTCCGGGGTGACAGACAGACGTCGGGGAAGCATGGTGTCCTGTCGGTCCTCTTTCGAGGGCGCCCCTCCCTCAGGCTGTTTAGGCGGTGGTTCCACCCCAATTGGTGGAGAGACCGGGATAGGCCTAACCGGGAGATGGGTCGGCCCCACAGGTGGAGGAACTGAGGGCTTCGGTTCCAGAGGGGTCGTCTTCAGCCTAGGAGGCGAAAGCCAAGTGATGGCCGGGGTAGGCGGCGGAGCCGGCTTTTGCCCAGTCAAGATAAGCTGCTGCTACATGAGGTCTTCATAGCGCTTGACGGTTTCCGCTGAGCCTCTCCTCGCCTGGAGGAGGATGAGGACCCATGGTGTCGCCTTCTTCTTTGGCGTGCTCACGCTCTTCCTCAGTCGATCATCTGAGGGGACCTGGACCGAGATTGGGAGGCCGGCTCAGTCGATCGGGAGACACCAGAACTGGTGAGACCGGGTCGGGACGGTTCCTTGATGGGGACACCAGCAGGCTGGGTCTCCTCATCCGGAAGACCAGGACCGGAGTCCTTTCCAACGAGTCATCGGGCACAGCCGGCGACAAGGGGTCGATGGGAATCTAGGATAATTTCGACCTCGTCCGGAAGGTCTGAATAGCCAGTGGCCGAGAATGCAATCTCGACCGAGGTTGAGACTGCGTGTTCTTGGGACTCTGACCTCTCCTGGTCCCAAGAGCATCTCCGTCGGGACGAAGACACCAGGTCCTTCTCCCTCGTGCGAGCCCGAGGGTGCCTCACCCAGAGTGGGGAGAGACTGGCACATCTCCCTGAAGGAGCCTGTAAAGGTGGAGCCTAGGTTAAGCGGAACGAAGAAGCTTTGATTGGCCGAAGCGCGAGCTGCTTTCTCCTCAAAGGCCTTCATCTGTCTCCAGCTGTTCAGCTGGAGCCTGCGCCATGGAAACCGCCCCCACCTAGCCTTCTTCGATTTCACCAGCAGGTTTCTTTTCTCCAGTCTCCCAGCTTCAGGGTGTGCCATGGTTGTCCAAGAGACTGGGATGGAAAGACAGGCAAAAGCTGCATGGCGAGGTGTCATGGCGATACCTGGCAGTAAACGCACATGAGGTGAGTCAAGCAAGAACATCTTAAGTAGGGCACCAAGCAAATCTGGGGTCTGATTTTTTCCTCCATAGTCGAGACTGCTAAAGTGCAATCATTAACTCTAACGAGTTTAATTTTCGGTAAAACTGACAATTTGAATCCAGGGCCTACGATACGCTAAAGCACAAGGAACCTGTATCTTCCAGCAGAAAGGAAGATCTGGCGTTATGGGGTTGAGCTTGCGGTATATGCTACCATCCGGGTGGGTGGGAGGGCGCAGTTTGAAGACTTCCGGCAAGATTTAAAGTGGAAGGGGACATGCCAAGAAGTGTGGATGAGCAACATATCCACGCTCCTAGAACCGGAGGTATCTTAATGAGCACAGGATGCAGAAGTTAACTGCCAGGCACAGACTTTTTATAAAAAGGGCAGCATTGTTTTTGTTGGGGAGAGAGGGATTGAGATTTGAAATTGAAAAGAAACCCTCGGATGAAGGACTTTGTTTTCTTTGTTTGTACTGCCTTTGTAAAGAGCTATCCTGAAAAATTTATTTTGTTATTTTACTGTTATTGATAATATTAAAACACTACTTGCAAATTGTATTTCTTCTCCTGGTCTGCCTATGCTTCCTGACCTTTGCCTCTATTACACTGCCCCATACTCATTTTGTTTAAACAGGCATCAATATCTACCCTCCAGTTTCACTCCTTTTACTTCCACCCACTCTGAATTCAGTTACAACTTGTTTGCATCCTTTTGTTGAAGTTAACACTCACCCAATATTCTACCCAATAAAAGTTTACACCTGGTTGCTGTTGCAGTGTTTAACCTTGTGATTCTCTCGCCTCAGCCGATTTCAGTCCCTGCCTGATGCCTTGTCCTGCTGCTCAAGATGGTGCTGCTGACTAACACAGCAAAGTGTTGGCTTACCTCCTCTGCTACTCCTGCCTTGCAGTGGGCTTGTTTGCCTGTTGCTAGATGCCCAAGAGAGAATGGGGCAAATGTCACCAATTTCTTTGATATCAGGAAGTAATGGAGTAGAACCCTGTGTTCTGTTCTGACTATGGCACTATTTCTACTGTCCTGTTTTCTCAGAAGGCACACAATCTTCTGTGACAGAAGTGCTGACATGTGAGCTGACAAGGAGTTGCTTTCTGGGGAGGATAGTCCAGAGGGGTTCCAACAATTCCAAATGACCTCTCTTGGATAATCCTAAGGACCTATTTGTCCATCAAGATGGATTCCACTGAGTGTAAAACTGGGTTAGGTGTCCCCCTACTAGAAAGGAGTGGTTTACTTGGGCAGCTGAAGTGGACCTGGGGTGAAGCCTCAGATGGGGACACTGAGCACTTCTGGCACTTGTGCCTTCTGCGGTGTTAATTTTGGGCCTCTGGAGGCTGGGATTTATTGTTTAGGGCTCCCCAGCTCCTACCACGACAGGACTGCTTGCTGTGAAAAAAGCAGCATCCTCTACCCCTTTGTGGGTTAAAGGGAGTCTGCCTGAAGTCTCCGAAGTCATACTCAATTTTGTTATACTGATGAAGAGATTGCTCCACCTGCTGTCCAAACAGACATGCAATTGAAAGACTTTCATGATCTGTTGCTGGACGTCCGGAGTGAAACCAAATGTTGCAGTCAGGAGTATCGCCAGATGCAAATACCTGCAGCCATGAAGTGAGCTGCTGCATCAAGGGCATCCACACAGGCTTTAAGCTGATGGCTGTTGGATTCAATACCATATTTAACAGCTAGCAGCATCTCTTGTTTTGTCTCTTTATGGCAGGGCCTCTGCCAGAGACTTAAACACACCAGAGGTGTAGCTGTACTCGTACTTTGAAAAGTGGCCCTGGTAGCAAGCTATCCTCATGCCAAGGAAGCATAAGCATAGATACACTTGCACATGGTGTCTACCATGCATGACTCTGTTAGTGGGTGCATAGTGGCCTGCTTGGGCACTATGACTGTGTCATTCTAGCCAGAACAACAATGGCATCCACTACTGGCTGAGTGAAATACATTGGCTTAGATTTAGGGCGCTGCAAATTTCTTGTTAACCTGCTTAAGCATAGCTGCCACAATAGCAGGCCTCTCCTGGCCACCTCAGACAGTGTCTCCAGGGATGGCTGGATGGGAGGAACAAGAGAGACAGGGATATTAGGCAGTTTTAGCAACTCTAGTTGGAGGCACCTAGCCTGGTCTATGTCTGCTGGCTTGCAATTCAGTGTAGAATGCATATTTCTGAGCAGAGCCTGAAAGGAGAGATCCTCCTGAGGTATGGTGACAGGAATCAGTTTCAGGTTCTCTGGATCGTAGTACGAGACATCATCCTCACCATCAGAGACAATGAGGTCGGGATCTGACTCATCTTGCTCTACTCATTTCATAACCGGAGGGTAGCAAAAAGGAGGGAGTCAAAAGGGCGATAGCGCAGGCCGCAGCACTGGGAACACTGAACTGTTGCCACTGTTTGCAGGACGACTTAGCAGACAACCCCTCAGGTGGCTCTGGGTCCAGAATGTCGATGATGAGTCTGGTGTCACTGACAGTGTTGGGTAGGATGTCATCCCTGACCTTGATGTTGACCACAACACCAGAGAAGGGGTGACCCATTGACTGATGTTGAAGTCAACATTGGAGTTGGTGTGATGTTGAAGTCAAGACCAGTGCGGGGGTTAAAACATTTCTGCATACTGAGCTTGTTAAGAGAGATCCTATTTCTCACAAAATGTATCCGAGTTCTTGTCAGTTTCTTTCGTGAGCATGCTTGCAAATAGAAAAGTGGCCTCCTGCTGACAGTTTTGCAAACAAGCCTGAGGAGGTCAAACTGCATCTCAAAGATAACCCCCTGAGTTCCAAATAGCTTTTTGCAATCATTTCAATAATATAACTATATACATTTCAAACCAGAGAACCCAGTATCTTTTTTTTTTTGTTCAAGTTTATTGCATATTTACTGTAGGCACTTTTACATATTTCTTATCATTCAACAGTTAATACATTCATCATTTGTTACAGCAGAAGAGTCATATATCTTATACATTTGTACATGAGCATTAGATCGGATCCCATAGTTCATTGTCAGACCCAATTCTATCCGTTTTATCATTTAAGTTCTTTATTTTGATGCTTTTACACATTCTTTATGTTTTGTTCATCTCTTAAGTCTCCTCTCTCTCTCTTCCCCCTTCTACCTCTCTTCTCAGTCCCCTCCTCTTCTCTCTCTTTCTCTTATTACTTCTGAGGCTTCATTTCCCTGCATCAGGACCCAGGGTGTCCATCTATTAACAAACTTCGGCGTTCTAAGGTTTATTTTGTGCGTCAGCTCCTCCATTCCCTGAATCTCCTGCACAATCTCCACCCATTGCTGGATAGTAGGAGGATCTGAGCTGAGCCACTTCCCGTAGTGCTTTACGTGCGATGTCAACCTTATGTTCCATAAGTAGATCTTGTCCCCTCTTATTTCTCTGGGCAGAATCCCTAGTATCAGCTGTTTCTGGCCTATGCCTTCTGCAATTGAGAATATGGCAGATAGGTTTTGTTTATGTCTCCCCAGTATTGGGTCAGTCTTGGGCATGACCAGAACACATGGGATTGTCCGCCTCGAGTCTTGGCAACCTCTCCAACAATTTGGTGAACAATTCCTGCCCCACTTACTTTTAATGTGTGGGGTTATAAAAAATCTCATTTGAATCTTCCATTCGAATTCCCTCCACATTGGAGAGTATGTGGTTTTATAAATTTGGGCATAGCTATTTTCCCACTCCTTTTCAGTGATTGGCTCCCCTATCTCGAGTTGCCATTTATTTTGGGATCCTACTGCTTGTCTGCCCCCCTGTCCCTCAGTGCCTCATAGATGGCAGACACATATCCCTTTGTCTCTGTGAGGACATTATTTCCTCCATCACCCCTCAGGTTGACCAGGGCCTGATCTTGAGACTGGCGCCCCTGCAGTGTTTATATATATGTTCTAATCTGAAGGTATCTAAAATGGTCAGCCTGTCAAAGTGTGCATCTTTCTTTAAAGTTGAGCAAACTCTGCCACCTGTGCTCCACACCAGAAATCTCCCAGGTGTGGAGACCCAGCCTCTCCCACCTCCTGAAAGTGAGGTCTTGCTGTGCAGGTGGGAACTCTCCATACCAAGCTAACCATCTCACAGTCCTCGGTCCTCAGTAAGTTTAGATTAGACCAGAGCCGCTTCAGAGGCCCACAGTGTGTTCCTTATTGTAACTATAATTGTACTGGTGTCTTGGCGTGGGGTGTCTGGCATTGTAGCCCTGGCTCCTAGCGGCACCCTCCATATGGATGAGATCATTGTTTTCCAGCGAGAAGTATCCCTCCGTGGACCAGGCAAGGCCCATATGAGTTAGGCGACCAAATAATAATCCTCTAGGATAGGAAGATTCCGCCCCTCAAATTTTACCAGACTGCATAATCCGGTTCTTGACTCTAGGTTTTATCATTCAAATGAATTTGGAGATCACCCCTACCAAATTTGAAACTGGTTATGATGAATTCTTATTGGAAGACACCTAAATAGGTATAAAATTTTGGTAAGATGTTCATAGTAACTGATTGAATTTTCGAGTAAAGAGGAGATTCAGTGGACCCCATTTCTTAATGTCTTGTCTGGTCTGTTTGATTAGGGGCTCAAAGTTGAGGGCATACAAGCTTGATAAGTTCTTTGGAATTTGGGTGCCCAGGTATTTTATTTTATGGGCATTCCATTTCAGTGGCAGTAATTGTTGTATGCTCGTGGAGGGATTGTAATGAAATTTTAATATTTCTGTTTTTTGTTTGTTAAGGATATAGCCCGAATAGTGACCAAACTTATCCAGGATGTTCCACAGCCATGGAATAGTTTTATCTGGGTTAGTTAAGTACAATAGATCATCATCTGCATACAGAGATATTTTATGTTCTCTCCCCCAACTACCACACCTTTGTTCTCTTTGTCCTCTCTCAGGGCTTGAACCAAGGTTCAATATAAAGAAGCAAAAAGTAGTGGTGACAGTGGGCATCCTGTCTGGTGCACCTACTAAGTTCAAATCTCTGAGAGATCCCTCCATTTACTCTAATGCAGGCTTGTGGAGAGTATATATATAGCTCCTACGGCACTCACAAAAGATGCAGAGAATGCCATCTGGTGGAGGACCGCAAACAGGAAATTCCACACTACTCTTTCAAACGCCTTTTTGGCATCGAGACTCCTAATACAAGTGGGTATGCATCTTTTGTTAATTACGTCTATTATGTTAATAGTACGTCTTACCCCTTCCGGGGCTTGTCTGGATTCAATGAACCCGGTCTGATCTTGATGGATTATTTTTGCGAGAATAGGATTTAGTCTGGCAGCTATTACAGCCGTAAAGATTTTATAGTCAACATTTAAGAGGGAGATCGGTCAGTACGAGCCACAGTCCTGTAGGTCCCTCCCCTCTTTGAGAATCACAGAGATGGTGGTATAGTTCCACGACGGTGGAACACTCTCTCCTTCCTGCCACACCTGGTTAAATACAGGTCTGAGTAAGGTGTTATTTAAACGAAAGTCTTGTATAATTCACTGCCAAGCATCTGGGCCAGGCATTTACCTACCTTAAGACCTTTAATGATTTGGGTTATTTCAGAGAACAGAATTTGTGTCATTAGCACTTGCCTCTGTCACTCCGTGAGCTTAGGAATGTTTAATCCAGCCAGGAAATCCCTAATTTCCTCAGGAAATACCCTGATCTGGTGCTCGATACAGCTGTTTGTAGTATGCCACCATGGATTTGCTATCCGACCCAGTTGTGTGAAAGTTGTCCTGCAATCGGTGTCTGAGGCCTGTGACTGTTGCCTTGCCACCTCTGCCTCAGTCAGTAAGCCAACAGTGTGGTGGCCTTATGTCCCCTCGTAATGGTTTTGCTTTAAGTAGTACAGGGCTTTTTCTGTTTCAATTTTTGTATCTGTTGTAATTTATCTTTAAGGCCCCTTATCTCCCTTTCCCTGAGTTCACAGCTTAATTTTTGTTGTTCTTCTAAGTTCCTTAGTTGGTGCTTTAGTGTTTCTAACTGTTTAACCCTTTCCTCTTTTTATATGCTACTATGGCTATTAATTTCCCTAACCATCGTTTTAACTGTATCCCACATTATTTGTGGGGTTATCTCTGGGCTATCATTTATTTGCACCGTTTGTTCAATTACCTTCCTTATTTCTTCTTTCACCCCTTCGTCTCTCAGCAGACTAGTGTTCAGTCTCCACTGAGTAGGTTTTTATGGTAATTGGAGCTCTATGTCTGCCAAGATTGGCTGATGGTCCGATATTGTCTCCATCACCACCCTCGTGGAATGAAATATATGTAGGTCTTTGGTGTACATCCAAAACATGTCAAGCCTCAAGTACACCTTGTGTCTTGAGGAGTAAAAGGTATAGTCTCTTGTTTCAGGGTATTACTCCCTCCATACGTCCACTATCCTTACATCCTCCATTATCTTCCGCAATAATTTCCCCCTACTATTATGTGCCATTGGGACTCTCGATGTGGAGTCCAGCAGTCTGTCCAAGATAACGTTCCAATCTCCTCCCACAATAAGGACCCCTCTGGCCTTCTCAGCTATCCTTGTGAGAAGTTCTGCATAAAAAGAGATGGGTGAGCCCAGAGGGGCATACACGTTTACCAGCATGACTGACTGATCTTGCACCCTCCCTATCACCATTACATATCGGACACCAGTGTCTGTCACCACCTCCTCCTCTCTAGAAGGGAAGGGTCAGACAACAGGATAGTCACCCTCTCTTCCTTCCTCTTTCCAAGGATACATCAAACAGTTTCAGGAATCTCTTATTTTTTAATTTCTGTGTCTCAATGGAGTTAAGTGGGTTTCCTGAATAAAGTTTATCTCACACTTCAGGTCTCTCATAAACTTTTGTATCTGTTTTCTTTTTATGGGATGGTTAATACCATACATTGTATGACAGCACTCTTGAGCTAACTTGGGCCATGTCTCTGCTTTGGTGTTCTCGTACTGGCTCATTCTTCTTTTCCTTCCCATCTAAGGCTCCACCTTCCATCCCTCTCTCTTAGTTTTATCTCCTGTTTCAAGTTCCACACTCCATGTACTGTTAATTGACTCCCTTCTTTACTCCTAGTCTGCTTTTTCAACTTAGTATAGTGCCTTCTGTGTTTCTGTAACTTTGACAAATTTCCAGCTCTTAACTGTGAACCGACTTTAAATATAAACTTGCTATCAACTTTTCCCCACTAGAGGAGTATAACCTTGTTCATAACATTGTATTCAAATATACCAGAACAAATAACTTTAAAACCTGTAACCTCTCTGGATAGTACGATTTTTTTGGTGGAGGAGCATTCCACCCCAAGTGCCGACTTGGCCTTGGGATTATAGCCCTCCCCTCCTAGGGATCTCATAGTACCAGCACCTCCTGGTTTGGCTGAGCCCACCTTTAGGGTGGGCAGGAAATGTTGGGACCCTGGGATCGACTCCCAGTACTCTCAGACTTCCTAGATCAGTCCATTTAAAAACCACTGGGCTGGCGTGCGCCCTCTTCAGTGCGCTTTGCCCTTGCAGGTGGTATGGGCAATGCCTCTTATAGGGGCAGTTGTAAGATCTTGGTCTTTGCCCCTGAGGTACCATCAACATCAGCAGTAGTGTTAGTAGCATCCTTGCTAGTCTTATCCTGCTCTCCCCCATCCTGATCTTTTATGAAAACTAAATACGTAAGGTAACCATCCCTTCTAGTTGTCTGAGAGCAGCAAACGCCCTCTTTCGCTGCCATCTTGCACACATCATTATTTCTATTTTATAACTCCCCCCTCCCCTTCCACTTAGTAGCATTCCTCCCTTTTCAGGGAGCTTGTCTTGCACTGTGTGGTTTAATTCCCCAAATGTACAAATTTCCAACCAGGAGATACAGTAATCCCAACACCATTTTAAATGGACCCGAGCCCTACCACCCCATTCCCCTTGCATGGGAGAGTAGTCGGGCCCCATCCATGTAATCTGTGACCAGCAGAGTCTCAGACAATCATGAGCAGTTTTGTGTTGTTGACTTCCGGCGTTGTCATCCCCTCCTCCGATCAGAGGCCCAAAACCATTCAATCCACGAATTTTTATTTATTTACCCATTCTAGCCAAGTCCGAGGAGACAGTACCTTTGACTCCCATCAGAGTCTTGAGGGGTGTAGTCCAAGTCTCGGGCCACAAGTGTCTAACTTCTGACCTGTTCAGGGTCCGAACTCGGTGCAGGGCCACCACCTCCTCCGATTCAGCTTCTTCTCCTACTGCCTGCGATGTAATGCCTTCCAGCCAAACCAGCGAGGTGTATGGTCTCAGCAAAGCAGTGACATCAGCCTCAAGGTTGGTGTCTGGTCGATATTAGGCTGATGCTTTTTTCGTCATTCCGTTGCGGCCATGGACCACGTGGCTCATCTCAGCTCTTTCTCTTAACTGCTCTTTCCAACCTGGGGCAATGCTAGCTATTCACATTCCCCTCGGAATCCAGAAGCCGCCTCAGGTCCTCGAGCGTCTTGATGCCTTTATTGGTCTCCACTTGCAAACAAGCCGGGTGCAACATCTGGGCCTTCATATTCTTTGCTCTTAGTTGCTTCAGGACTGGCCACGCACATATACCCTCCTGCACCAGTCTTGTATAGTCGTTGTTGATGGTAATTCTATCTTTACCAAGGTGGTATTTCTCATCCTCCACGCTCTGCAAAGTATTTCCTCCTTGGAGTCATATGTGGTCATCTTTGCTAGAAAGGATCATGGGCGAGCATTAGGGCTGGTGGACCTCTGTGTAAGCGATCGGTGAGCTCTATCCATGGACAAGTCAAAGTCTGCCAGTATCTTCAGAGCCTCCCTTAAAACTTTCTGCACGAAAGTGATGGAATCAGTCGCCTCCTTCTCCGCACCTTCAGGGATGCCATACACCCTCAGATTTTGGAGCTGGCTTCTCCCGTCCAGGTCGTCTATCTTATTCACCAGCTCCTGCTCTCTCGCCATGAGGAATAACAGGAGATGGTCATGTCTATCAGACTGTTCCATCACGGAGGTAAGCCCCAGCCCCAGTTTGTCTGTGCAGTATTCTGTTTTGTTTATGTCTGCTCTCAGGGCTGTGGTGAGTTGCCTATTTCAGCCACTGTTCTGGCTGTCTGTAGTATCATCTCGGCTAGCTGATTACAGCCCCTTCTGTGCCTATCATGGGCGCCATGTATGGATCCTCTTCAGTGAGCCCCAAACAATCGGCTTGAGTAGCTTCCGTGCTGGTGTCTGCGGGCCTTCATCATTCCTGCTTTCGACTGCGTCGTTTGGCGGCAATTGCATTATATTTTACTGTGGATGCCTTTTGATAGTAAATCAGGATGCGGAGGCGATGAGCCTACGCTGCCATCAAGCTGCTGACATCACCGGAAGTCCTGAGAGAACCCAGTTTCACATAAAGATCCAAATATATTTTATAACCACAGATAAGCAGGGAAGAAAAGATAGTAACAGCAAGAAACAGCAAATGAAGACAGGAGAGAGTGGGAAAGGAGAATTGTGAAACTGTCAGAGTGATCAGTTCCTAAGTCTCACAAGAAAACTTGATCGTGCAATCAGACAAACAAGAGACAGAAAGGAGAGGATAGAAAGGAAAATTACGTACCTACCGTAATTCTTGATCTTCTTGGACGAGTCTCCACCACTCATTCACACTAGTGGGATTAGCCCGGAGGCACTAAGACCATCGAACCGACTTTGCTGGAGGTGGGAGAAGCAGCGCCCTTGAGACAACGGCGCCCGAGCAGGCTCAGCGTATCATCAGCATAATTTTTTACCAAGGAGGTGCGCAACTAACGTAAAGAGTAAACCAACATTAAGGACAAAATATCCATTATACCCATGTAAAGGGTCAGCAAAAGAATCCTCGGCCTAAGATTTGAGGAGTGAGACCAATACAGCCGGTGACCTCGGGGGATGGAGGGTGGGCGTGTGAATGAGTGGTGGAGACTCGTCCAAGAAGATCAAGAATTACGGTGAGTGCGTAATTTTCTATCTTCTGGACGCAAGTCTCCACCACTCATTCACACTAGCAGGAGAGTACGACTGATAATCCCAAAAGAGGCGGCAGGAGGCCAGAGCTCACAGCGTCTAGAGATAAAGCCATTAAGGATAGTTCTGACCGAATCACGGAATGTCGCCTAGCATGAACATCCAGTGCATAGTACACATGATGGTATGCATAGGCTCCAAGTAAGCATTGCATATATCTGCAATTGGAACATGCAGATTTCCGCTAAGGATACATGACCACGCCCTAGTAGAGTAGTACACTCTACCTTCTAATTGCTTGAGCCATGGAATAGCAATGGCCGAGGCATGCCACTAACCATGAGAGATGCATCTAATAGCGACAGGTTGACCTAGCGGGTGTCGCTGAAAAAGCGAACAGTTGCTGAGTCTTGCGAACATCCCTTGGTTCTATCTAAATAGAACACAAGGCTCTCTTAACATCAAGGAATGAAGAGCTAGGTTCCTTCATTTTGGAAATTAAGCGAGAAATGAGGGGAAGTACCAGAGGTTGGTTTAGATGGAATTCTGACACAACCGTGGGAAGAAACTGGGATGCGGAGAACTAAATTTGTCTTTATGGAATACAGTATCACGGAGGGTCCATGTGGGCATGTATCTCAGAGACCTAGGGCTGAGGTAATAGGCCACCAGGGCATGATCTTCAGGTAAGAAATTTTAGCTCACAGGTAGCTAAAGGGTTAGAAGGCTTCCAGTGAGCATGTCCAGCACGAGGTTAATGTCCCAGGCTGCAACTGGGCGTAACAGGGGTCTGGTATGGAGAATCCCTAAGAAATCTCTTCACCATAGGTAACTGAGCCAGAGTTAAGGAAGAAACCCGGCTCATGGAGCAGCTGAGATGGCACTAAGGTGAACTTTAACTGTGGAGTACTGAAGACCTAAGTTTGACGGGTCAAAAGATACTCCAGAACCTTGCCAGGAGGACAGGAAAAGGGATTCCAAGAGGTTTGCACAGAGAGAAAAGCGTTTCATTTGGAGCGTCGTTTTCAGTTGGCAGCTTCGGTGAGCCAGAAGGATGTCTGAGACTCTCACGAGGAGCGTTGAACCGATTCACTTCTATCTCTTCAGGAGCCAAGCATGAAGGTGAAGTGATTTCAGGTTGGATGGACCAGAACCCTGAGTCAAAGACTGATTTGCAAGGAAGTGGTCTCGGAGGCTGCCAACATACTGTTGAGTAGAGAAACCATAGTTGCCGAGGCAGGAAAGAACAATGAGAATCATCTTGGTCCCTGAGCTCGAACTTGAGGAGTACTCTCTGGATTAGAGCGGTGGAAAGGCGTGAAAAGCGTTTTGTCACACAGCCGCCTTGCACATCCTGACAGAAAATGCCAGGCCCTGGATTTCTGGAGCAGAAGAGAGGCAGATTTCTGCGTTAGTGGGGATACAAAAGGTCCAGGTCTGGAGTCACCCACTCATTGAACAGGGACCAGAGCTATGGCTGGATCGAGACCACTCGTGAGGGTCTGCCTCCGTTCTGCTGAGGTGATCTGCTGGTGCGTTTTTGTATACCTGGCAGATAAACAGCATGAATCAGAGACTTGTGCTCAAGCACCACTCCACACCCTCATTGCTTCCCTGCAAAGGTAAGAATGAGCACCGCCTTGCTTGTTGATGTAATACATCACTGCTTTGTTATCGTTTGAAGGAGAATGTTCTTGTGACAAGGACATCCTTCAGAGCTCGGATTGCATAGAGGACGCTCTCATCTCAGGACATTTATGTGGAGATGAGTTTAGAACTGAGTCCATACACCTTGAGTGTGGAGAGGGAGAAACAGTGAGCTCCCATCCAGTAGCGATGCATCTGTGGTGATGGAGTCTGATGATCGGGGAGCAAGGGAATCCTTCCAGGAGTTGCTCTCTTGAGACCACCAGGTGAGAGACCTTGAAGGGCTCCGTCTCCTTGATGGGATAAGACTGGGGTGAGAGGTCGGGACCACTGGTGGAGAGCATCCATTGGGTGGTTCTCATGTGCAGTCGGGCCAGGGGGACAGTGAAGACCGAGGGCGCCATGAGACCCAACATGTGTTGCATCGAGAGAGCTGTAACCGATTGGTTCTCCCTGATGTAACGGGCCATTCGAAGGATGTCGAGTCTTCTGTCCTCTGGAAGGAAAGCCTTCGCTGAAGAGGTGTCTAAGCGTCCCTATGAAAAGCCTCTGGGAGGGTTGCAGTTGAGATTTTTCAAATTCAGCAGAACTCCCATGGGCGTGAAAGAGCAGTCGTTGACACGGCTTCAAAGTCCCTTGGGCGGAAGGGCTTGCTAGAAGCCAATCGTCCAGGTAGGAAAACACTGGGAGTCCGACTTTCCTGAGATCGTGAGAGTGCACAACACTTTGTAAAGCTTCGTGGCGAGAGATCTTCCAAAGGGCAGGACTCTGAACTGATAATGCTGACCGAAAGCTACAAACCTGAGGAACTTGCGGTGGGTCGGGTGGGCGAGGATATGCTGGTAAGCATCCTGCATATCAGAGAGGCCAGCCAGTCGTGCTGATGCAGCAAAGGGTAACAGGGTACCTAGGAAATCATCTTGAATTTCTCCTGGGAGAATTTGTTTAACTCTGAGGTCTAGAATGGCGCATCCCCCAGATTTCTTCAAACCAGAAAGTAATGGGAGTAGAACCCTGTGTTTCACATGAATCACGAGGGCACCAGTTCTAGTGCCCTGTTGTACAAGGCCCTGGATCTCATGGTGAGGAGGTCTGACTGAAGGCCGACAGCCTGGGTTGTCGTCTGGGAGGACAATTCGGGGGTTTCCAGAGTGAGAGAATAACCTCTGCGAATTATCCGAAGGACCCATTTGTCGAGTTATGGACTTCCACTGGTTGGAAAGTACATCAGGCGACCTCCACCGGAGGAGAAGTTCCACCTCGGGCAGAGTGGATGGAACTTGGGCCAGCGACTCATAAGGTAGCGCTGGGAGCTTTAGGCCCCTCGCTTTCTGCGTCTTCTTTTGAGGTTGGGCAGGTTGGCTTTTATGGAAGCTTCTGCCTCTGCCTCAGAAAGGACTAGCGACTATAAGAAACAGCGTCTGTTCACATGCCCCGAGGGGCAGGCGAGAGTCTGCCAACCAATAGCTGATCTAGTCTTCTGAGTGGCCTCTAAGGCTTGCTCCATCTGAGGGCCAAAGAAGGAGCCATCAAAGGCAGCGCCATCACCTGCTGCTGAGCATCATTCGTGAAGCCAAGTCGCAGCCAGGAATGGCGCGGTACAAATCCCAGGCTGCTGAGCGAGAAGCAGTGTCGAAGGCGTCATGGCGGCTTTGACCTGTTGGTTATTGGACTCAATACCTCTAATAGCGGTCGAAGAAGCTCTGACTTGGAATCCGAATCTGGAAGGCTTCAACCATTCTTTCATAGAGTGCCACAGGATATACTCATACATGAAAAATAGCCTTGATAACTGGCAATATGCATACTTAGAGTGGAGCAGCAAGACTCTCTTACCTAATGTATCAATCTTCTGAGGCTCTTTGTTAATAAATTCGAGCTGTAGTAGTTTAGGAAGAAACGACCTTGTCATTCTCTGCCAGGACTACAATAGGATCCATGAAGACTTGGGATGCCAAAATGGGGACGATCATTGGGAGCTGAATACTTCTTATCAATGGATTTAGCCACTGAGGAATAAGAAGCAGGATTATTCCATACCATTTGAGACAGCGTCTCGAAGGAAAACTGGATCGGAGAGTCAAATCAGTGGGATCTCGAGCATGAAGATACTGGGTCTTAATATCTTCCAGGATCGATGTCTGTAGTCTGGAAAACAGTGGATCCCAGGTTCTTCAACAGAGACTTAAGGACAGGTCCTCGACCACAGGCTCTGTAACCAAAGAAGATCCTGTTTCCTCCACTTCATCACCAACCGAGGTCTGGGTCAGAGCTCAACATCATCTCCTGATGGTCCAGAAAGGACTGTTTGGACAGGAAAGGGTGAAATTAGAGAGGAGGAAATAGCAGAAACAAGGAGGAGTCCCCAAGGGCTGCGGCGCCGAAGGCGGCAAGCAGACTGAAAGACGGCACCGAGGCGCCTGGCGCCGAAGACCGCAACCCGCCAGCGACCCATAAGCACCCCAGCGGCGCCCGCGGATGACATCGTGCTCGGCGGGCCGGCAGCGTCGTGCAACACATAGCCCAGGCGCCCCGGGCGGCGCGATAAGCGCCCCATGAGCAGCGCCGCCCTATCAACGACACCACCCGGCGGCGCCCGCGGGGCCCGCGGCGCGCAGGCAACCACAAGACCCAGCGGCACCGGAAGCAGCACCGACAAGCCAACAGACCCTGCCGAAGGCGCGGAAGCAGGAACCTGGAAAGCTAGAAGGAAAAAACAGGAGATAAGGGCATCGGTGGGGCCCCTGCGCCGCAACCATGTGAGAAACACTAAGCACGGAGTCACTGGCACCGAAGAAGGCGCCGCGCGACTAGGAAGGTCCAACCGCCCTACCTGATCGCGGAAGGGGCCCGAGGGCTCCGAGGCAACCGAGCCAGGCAGAAGAACCAACCTCCGAGCCCATTGCTCCATAAGGCGGCCCACTGATGAAACTGCTCATCTGGAGTCCTACCTGAGGCGGGAGGGACTCCGATGTCGGGCGGCGATTACGGAGTTGGCGACTCGAAGAAGAGACCGACAACTAGCAGCGATAACCGGCGTCGGCGGCGCAGACATACCGAAGGCGACCTCGGTGATGCCTTCTCTTTTTTGACCTGTGGGCCGAAGAAGAGCTCGAGGCCGAACGGTGCCGAGAATGCGACCGTTTATTTTTATGCCGGCGAGGGGACCGCCCATCCCCCGGCATCGGACTGACCGTTGTCGGAACCCCGCTGAGGAGAAGGGCTGACTGGATCCAGCCCGGCTGACTGAACAGCTTTCATACGAAGTCTCCCTACCGTCACCTGACCTGCTCATGGTGACTCCGTCCAGTAGGCCGAGACTTCTTCAAGTAAAATTTAATATTAGAAAAATTTAACGAAAATAGAATAAAATTAAGCGATACTACTTATCGAGATAAAGTTACAAAAAAACAAACTGAAAACTATGCGCTAGTTTGAAGTTTGACTCCCGACAGGCGAGCGACGTCGTCACTGAAGCGCACTCGACGGCGGGAAAAAAGGAACTGAGGCGGTTGGAGGGTCGTCGCCGAGATGGTCATTACCGCTCGAGCCGCTGCTCGCGGCGCTCGTGTCTCGCGGCGCCGTCTCTCGCGCCGACCCTCCAGCAAAAAGTTTGCTCCCGATGGGTCTTAGTGCCTCCGGCGCTAATCCCACTAGTGTGAATGAGTGGTGGAGACTTATGTCCAGGAAGATAGAAAAAGTACGTACTCGCCATAACTGTAGATCTTCCTGAGTATCTTCACCATTCATAACCTGTGGGTCTCAGCCTGAGGTGACAGACCTTTGCAGGAGCTTTAGCTTAAAGAAATTTTTGGGTGGAGGAGCCTACGTTGGGGGCAGCACCACCCGCGAGGCTGACGTATTACGTGGCGCTCGCAGACTGGCCAGTAACCGATGCAGACTCCCTCCAGCCCTCAGTTCTGCTTGCCGGAGAGGAGAAGAAAGTAAAGAGAAATAAGAAGTAAGGAGAGCAAAAAGCCGACAGGATAAAGAAAGGAAGAGAAGAAAGGAATATAAATTGAAAGGGGACAGAGAATATGAAACAGAGAGAGGGTATTGCTGGAGGTTTGGGTTAGGAGGGACCAGAGCTTCAGGAAACCAGAGGACACAACAGAAAAGGAAAAGGAGGAGATGGAAGGGAGACAGAGGGGACATCTGGCCCCTAAACTTGTGTTAGGAGGCGAAAGAAATCCACAAGCATAGAAGCTTCTGAAAAGAAGCAGCAGAAACGCAACATATACTGCAAGATAGTCTGCCGGAAACATGGCAGACAAGAAAGGCTACACAGTAAGAATTGTTGCTTGCATTCCAGTGAGAGTTTATAGTTTTTAAAGAATTGGGGTTAGAAGAGAAAAAACTTGGAGGTTTTGAAACTGCCTGAGAGTCAAACTTGAGGACAACTGCCATAGCTGTGAGAGAGTAAGAGGTAGCTTCGCAGACACCCCAGAGGAGAGGTGCCATCTGTGGGGTTACTATTGAATGTAGTGTTCTGCAGGCAGCAGCATGAAGTCCGAGAAATGTAGGGTCCATGTCCTCTCTGTTTCCCAATCAAAGAGGAAAATCCAGAGCCTCCCTCCTGAGGCAAAAGAGCAACTAGTTCCTTCGGTCTTCCTCCTTTCTTCTCTTTTTTTTTTTTGAAAGAAGAGGAAAGGGAGTCTGAAGTCTCTGAACCTCCTCAGAAAAACCAAGGAGTTCCCAAAGTGGGAGAAAAATGGAAATTACGTACCTACCGTAATTCTTGATCTTCTCTTGTATCTTCACCGTTCATTACTGCTTGGGTGAAAGCCGGAGGCACGCACCAACCACAGGAGTTTTTTTTGGAGAGGAGTCGACGCCGACAGTGCCGCCCCCAAGAGTGACGTACTACGTGGTGCGTGAGGGGTGGCAGTTAGGTGCTGAGACTCCTCCTCCATCCCAGATCTGTTAGCAGAGGCGAAAAAGATAAGAAAAAGGGATGAAGCAAGAGAGCCGAGGGATAGGTAAAGGAAAGGATATATAAACTGAAAAGGAATAAGCCAATACAGGACAGAAAGAGGAGAACCTACCTTATGGGACCGCATGCCTCACTCCTGGGCGGTTCGAGGAGGAACAGATAAGGGAGAAAGAGAAGAAGAGAAAAGGGGATGTTGGGAGGAGGAGAAGCTCTGCCAAGTTGTGAGGATTGGCTTGAAGGCCTCGTAAGCTCAGGCCAAGAAAGGAAGCAAGGATCCCATTTAGGAAAGACTGATGAAAAGGTTCAACTAAACCTACACAGCCTGATACACAAAAGGCAGACTCTCTGCACCTCCCACTATCCCCACCCCCTTACACTCCAGCTGAGAGCTCACAGACTGCCTAGGCAGAAAATCTGTTCCAAAAGGAGAGCACCCAACTAGGAAGGGGAAGGAAGCCCACTAGCACCCTGTTTTGTGCTAACACAGATGTGTATGGGGGGGGATTTGAGCCCCAGAGAGGGCACCCACTGCGAAAAGGACAGAGTGGAAACTCAGTCTGACTCCCCAAGGATAGGCAAAGCAGATCACCAGATCAAGGCAATGGATTGCCAGGACAGCGTTTGACTAGCAAAGGCTGGCTCAACAGGAGATTTAAACATGCTAGAGGGGACCCAGAAAAGGAACCAAACTAAGAGGAACGGTTCTTTTTAACTGTGAATTGAACAACATGACTTAAGAAGGAGCCAAGAGGTCACCCCAGGGAAATCAGAAAGAGTTCCCTTAGGATAGAGATAAATACTACTCGTCCTCTCCTTGCCAATAAGAGGATCTGTTCTGAGAGAAGAACGGAAGGCACAAGAAATTTTTATTTTTGCATGAAAGGAGAGGGAGGAACGAGCAGGAGGCAGAGATGCCGAAGGAGGAGGCCCGTGAGGGGAAGGTGGTCGGGTATCAATAATGAATGGTGAAGACACAAGAGAAGATCAAGAATTACGGTAGGTATGTAATTTCCATATCTTCCCTTGTCAATCTTCACCATTCATTACTGCTTGGGTGAGTACCAAGCCCCCTCCCCGAAGGGGGACTAGGAAAAACCCCTAGGGGGAACAAGACCCTCAGGCTGCTGCTGGTGAAACGCAGAAGGAAGAGACCCTGGCCTAAAGACAAGAGTCTAAGGCCGAGGAGAGCTAGGAGGTGACCCTTGGAGACGAGGAGATGGAGGAAGCCCCTGCAGAAGCCTTCTAGCCCTGGTGGAAAAGAGGCGGGTCCCTCAGAAAGTGGAGCGAATCACCCTATGCCAGGCCAGGGGTGACAATCTTGATAGACGAAGCCATGCTGTCCGCCTAATGCAGATCGTTGTCCCCGCAAGCCTGGAAGCCACCTCACTAGCGTCATAGGATGCCCTTGCTTGGTGCCTTGCCAGTTCCAGGCCTATAGCGGAGAGGGCAATAGCTTGTCTGGATAGTCTCGAATCAGGCATTGATACTAGGACTTGGGAGAGCATCGACCATAAATGCCTACTGTAGGCAGCACGGAGCCTGATGTGATGCAATGCACAACATCGCACGAGAGAAAGAGAACACTCTTCGCCCCCAATGGTCAAACTGTAGGGAATCTGAGTCCGTGGATGGTTGTGCGCCAGGCAGCGGGCCCGGAGGGAGTCTCTAGGGACATCAATCCCGTGGCGGGTTTGGGAGTGTACCAGAGAATCCAATGGGGCACAATACCTCCTCCTGCAGTCTACCGGGCTGGAAAAGGGTGGCTGGAGATTGCCAGGGTGGATAGACACCTCCTGGAAAGGAATAGGTCAGAATGGTACCACCAGATGTTGGGCACTGAATTCCCAAGGAATTCACATGTTTCCACTAGGTACTGTCACGTTTGAGAAAGGAGATATGGAGATCCTTAACCATCCTCGACAGGAATCACTGATATTCCGTGAAATCAGCGTCGGATGAAAGGCGAGCAAAGGTTCCTCTCCCTCGGATGAGGGAGGCGAGGAAGGTGAGGCTCAAATGTCAGAGGACTCCTGTAGTGGTGGGAGATGAAACACCCGCTCATGCATATACTTAACATATGAGGGAAGGCCTCCAGAACCTCTGAACGTCTCCCAGGATAACAGGCCCGAGGACCGACATGGCCTGGAAGGAGGAGGTGGCTGCAGAGGAATGGGAGAGGGGCACCTACAAGAAGGCAACTGTCCTCTGCTAGGACTCTGAAATCCGGGGAAGGAGCCCGACCTGGCGGGTCCCGGATATCAAACCAGGTCACAAAACGGAACCTGGGGTAGCGAACTCTGGAACAGACTGGATGGGGAATCTCCTGTGATGCACCTGGGGTTGCAAGTGTCCAGAAGGGCAACCTGCAAGCGCCACCAGAGGGGTCCCTTGAGCCTACGAGGAGAGACTACCACCCCGAGGGGAGGCGGAACTCAATGCCCTCACCCGCACCCTCAACCCTCATATTCTGAAGGCGCCCTCCTCGACCCCAGCGACAGGTTCCGCTGAACTCCCGGGGGGCCCCTGAGACAGAACCCTAGTCCACTCCTGAGAAGCTGCAGCACCAGGAATGGCAGCAGCCACAGCCCTCCAAGGAGACAGCCCACCTCAATCTCCAAACCGCCTCCCCCGATGGACTCCAGGCCACCCCCAGCCTGGAGTTCCTCAGAGGAAGATGTATCTGGGGACTCAGGAATGGGAACGCTGGATCGTCTTAATCCGAGTTCCAGAAAAGACTCTGATTCTGAAGAATCGAGGCGCCAAGTCATGTCAACCTCTGCATCGTCTGCCTCTGAGGAGGAGTCAAGCAGAAGGACCTCAATGCAGGCTACCCGAAGAGTCCCTTGAGAAACGGCACCGTTAGCAGCACCGGAATCACGCACAGTGCCACGTGGTCACTGTGAATCACCTGCAGAGCCTGGCTCCGACGTGCCTACGGCTCCAGCTAGGTCCCTGGCGCCGCACATGGCACCCAACACGGTGCCGTTAACAGAATCGACCAGACCCGCGATGTTGCTCGTGGTGCCGGGATCTGAGATGGCGCCGGAGGGCAACATCGAGGGTCCACTAATGCTGGACCCAGAAACTGTGGGCCGCAACATTGGGGGAGCCTGCACCAAGAGGTGACTGCCGAGACGAGGTCTCATCAAGGCCCGGAGGGACAATACATTCCTCCTAACGTGAAAAGGCCTCCTGGCAAGGCTTGAAGATGAGGAGACCTCCTCCTCACCAGACTATATAGGCCTGGGAGGGGACCCGGAAGAAGGGTCTAGAGACCTGGCCTGGGAGGCCCAAGAGCGACGCCGTCCTCCAAAAGTCGGCAGGGCCTTGCTGATTTTGAATGTGCGGACTTCGAGAACATGGCAGTCCATCGAGAAACAGGCGTCGCATCTGTCCATATCATGGTTAGGTCGCAGGCACCGAAGGCAGACATCATGTTGGTCCATCACGGAGAAGTGCCGGCCACAGGAGCATCGATGCATGGGGGCACGGCCTGCTTTAGACTTGCGCTTAGCTCCCGAACCGGACATGATGTGAAATAAAATATAACACAGAAAAAGCTCCCGGTGCCATTAAGATATAAAAGGAACAAACTTACCTGCATCGGGATAGAACCAGGACTGAGGAGTCGCAGACAGTGTCGATGAACGACGAAGTCATAAAAAGGCCTAGTGGCATACTTTGCACTGAAACTCGCGCAGCAGGTGCAGCCTCAATGGCGGGAGAAACAGAACTGGGATGGAGGAGGTCTGCGATCTTAATAGCACTCCTCTTTTTACCACGTGATGCCGCTCTTGAGGCGGCCGTCGGGTCAACCACTCCAAAAAAAAAAAAAAAAATATCCCGTGGCGGTGCACACCTCCGGCTTACACACAAGCAGTAATGAATGGTGAAGACTGACAAGGGAAGATCACGGTGGTCCCTACAGTCAAATCGGACCCATGGGCAAAGGGCATAAAATAACCCCCAACAGGGGGAGGGAGAGAGAGAGAGAGAGGGACAAAGAGAGAGAAGAGAGGAGCAGGTATAGCCCTAAGAAACTCGGGCTGATGCTGAGGAACCAGTTCCCGGAGTTTACTGCGCTCTCTCTCTGAAACCCTAGTGTTTGCCAAGGGAAATATGCCCTATGAAGAGGAGGAGGGAGGAAAGCAGTTATGAATGATGACGATACTCAGGAAGATCTATAATTATGGTGAGTACGTAATTTTTTCTATCTTACCCAAGTCAATCTTCACCATTCATAACTGGTGAGTCAGAGTACCAGCTGCTACCTCGGTGGTGCCTGGAAAACCCTAAGGAAAAATATTTCTCAACCTCCTATGGGGGGAAAGCACAAGGAGGCAGGGGCCCCTTATGGGTCTGAATGGACCTGTGACCGATCAGGGGTAGGTGGAGGCTCCCGTTGCCTGGGAGTAGGAGGGTGCCCAAATAGCTCGCGCCTCATCCCGCGGGAGAAAAAATGAGCCCCCTGGAAAGGCGAGGCAATCACCCTACACCGGGTCATGGGTGACAACCGCGAGAGACAAAGCCATGCCAACCACCTAATGCAGACTGACATTCCCACCATCCTGGAGGCCACTGCATTGGCATCATATGATGTCCTCACCTGGTGTCTCACTAGCTCCAAGCCCTTGTAGAGAGTGCAATGGCTCATCAGGTTGCTTGCTCATCAGGCAGGGATGTGAGGATCTGTCCCAGTGTCACCCACTGGTGCCTGGCATAGGCTATAGACCTTCTACCCCAACAGTCAAACTCGGCAGAGTCAGACGCTGGGGGCGGTCACTACGGAGGCAACGATGCCTGGAGGGGGTATCCAGCAGCTCCAACCCTGTGAGAGGATGGTGCAAGGTTCCTGGAGACTCAGAGGATGCACAATACCTGCGATGGCAGTCCCTCTGGGCTGGGGAGGAAGAGGCGCTGTCAGACACTGTGCGATTCCCATGTGAAGGGTTGAGGCCACAGGAGGTATCACGGGGATAAAGAGCTGTATTCCTAAGGAATGACAGCATTGCACACTGAGGATTGTGTCCAAAGTCCTGGGAAGATGCAGTTCCTCCAGTATCTCTGAGAGGACGTGCTGATACTAGGTGAAATCAGCGTCAGAGGAGATGTCACTAGAAGTATCCTCTCCCTCAGAGTAGGAAGCTGAAGAGGAGGAGGAGCTGGATTCAGGGATAGGTGTAGCCTGGGACAGAGGTCAAAAATGACATCAATGGCCCTGAGGTAAGTCAGGATTGCATGTGCCGTAGCCCTGAATTGTTCCCAGGTCATGTGACCCCTAGGGCCAGTAAAACCTGGGAGAGGAGGTGGTGGCAGAGTAAAAAAAGGGGAGAGTGGTCCTGAGAAGCAGGAGAAGACCCTCTGCCAGGGCTGTGGGAACGAGCGGAAGAAACCTCTCGAGGGAGAGAACAACATGGCGGGCACACCTGCAGACACCCAAATGGGGAGGGGTGAAGGCGGTGCTGCCCTTGGGGAAGAGCCCCCTGGTGAGAAGACCTGAGCTTTTCTGATCCACAAGGGTGGCCCCTTGTAGAAAGTGCAATGGCTTGTCAGGTTGCCTCGCTATCAGGCAGGGACGTGAGGATCTGCCCCCAGTGTCACCCCACCAACCATGCGTCTCTGTTGGTTGGGGAGGAGGTGCGGGTCAGCGCTCAGACTCTACCCAAAGCCTTCAGCCACTCTAGGGACAGTTCGGGGTGCTGACCACGACCTCAAGACCCCCACCCTTCCAGGTTGAGACCCACCCCTTGAGGGAGACCCTTACAAAGCTGCAGTCAAGGGACAGGAGAGAATCCGGCACAGAGATCAGTACCAGACTCTTCCTCGGTGCCCACCTGAGCGCTTCCAGTCAAACTGGAGTCAGGTCCGATATTTGGAATGGCCGTGGCACCAGAGCCGGCCCTGCCCCCAGTCCGGCAATGGACGTGGTGCCGCCTTCCAATCCAGCACTGGGGTCAGCGCATGAGGAGTCCTTGGCACCACAAATGTCACCAGGAGACTCTGTGTAGGTGGCACAGGAGATGGCGTTGCGCTGCAGAGCCAACTGCAACGAAGGCCTCGAACTGGGCCTAGGAGAATCCACGAGCTCTGAAGAACTAGGCCACCATTCAGGATCAATACAATCCTTGTCCGAGGAGGACGAGATCAGAGCGATCTCTAAGGAAGTGACCCCAGAGACTCTCCCTCTTCCGGCACCGTGAGCAGCACTGGAAGGGGAGCCAGTGGGGCTGGTGGTGCTATCTTGCTCACTGACACCAGGAATGGCGCCAGGAGCCGAGATGATGCTGGCCGCCACGAGTAAAACACCAGAACAGGCCCAGTGTACTGCTGAGACTCGATACTGGGGGTGTCTGAACCAGAAGGGCTACTGGACTGTGAGGAGGGCTCAGGTGACCCCAGATGGGGCAGACTGTCCATCTGATCCTCACTGAGGGCCTCCGGTCTCAGTAAGACTAGAAATGGAGGCTTTCTCTCCCTACATATAGTACCGGGAAGAAGCCCAGGAAGGGTCCAGGACCCGACCTTACATCCCTAGTACCACGCAGTCCTCCCAAAAGTTGGGGGTCCTTCCTGAACTTTGCCGCGTGATCCAGAGGGTATGGAGATCCATAGAGAAACAGGCGTTGCATGAATCCATATCATGTTGGGGACCCAGGTTGTACCGGTCGGTGATGGTCATCAGCTTGCCACAGGGGCACAGACGCATTGGGCAATGCCCTGCCTTGGAAGATTTTGAAGGCCCCAGGCCAGACATGACTGTGAGGAAAAACAAACAAAACAACAAAAGAAAGCGCTCGACCCCACACTACAGGGAAAAACAGAAAACAACAAAGGTGAACTATCGTAAACCATGGCTCTGAGCGAACGGCCGGTGGTTAGCAGACTGAAAACAGGCTGTGACGCAGTTAGCAAAGTTGTGTTCCATGAGGTGTCCTCGAGCAGCAGGAGAAGCAGAATTCAGGCTGAGGCTGCCAGCAAATGGTTACTGGCCAGTCCATGAGCGCAACAGCGTAACACGTTGGCTTAGCAGGCGGCACTGCCCACGGCTCCTCCAGTCCAAAACTTTCTCAAAGCTAAAGCTCCGGTAAGGGTCTGGTGATATCCACCAGTTATGAATGGTGAAGACTGACTTGGGTAAGCTCAAATCCTTGCTTTTAACTCTTTCTGCATAACAAATGGTACAGAGTCTTATTCAACCCTGTCACAGGTGGGACCCGAGACTGGTCAGGGGGAGGTGGAGGCTCCTGTGGACTAAGAGCAGGGGGGTGTCCTGTCAACTCATGCCTGACCCTGTGCGGGTAAAAAAAAAAAAACAGTACCTTGGTAGCACGAGCTGAGCACCCTACACGGGTCCAGGAGGGCCAGCTAAGAAAGAAGCCATGCCATCTACCGAATACAGACTGTGGTTCCCACCAGCCTGGAAGCTACCTCACTAGCATCATAAGATGGCCTCACTTGGTGACCTGCCAGTTCCAGGCCCTGGGCAAAAAGGGGGATGGCCTGTCTGGTAATCTTGCAATCTGACAATGATGCCAATAGCTGACTTGTCACCCACAGGCACTTGCCATAAGCCCTGTGGTGTACATGACGTGCAGAAATGCACATCATAGTGCATGATGTCCCAAAAAAACCATCTGTCCCAGGCATAAGATTCCACAGAGTCAGTGTCAGGCAGTGGTCATTCACTGGGCATCTAGGCCCAGAACGGGTCTGCAGTACCAGAATCCCAGAAGAGCAATGAGGCATGGACCTTGTAGACCCCTCAGCAGCACAGTATCTTCACTGGATGTCCCTTGGGGCTAGTGAGGGACAGAAATGTAAATTATGTACCTACTGTAATTCTCGATCTTCTTGGACGAAGTCTCCACCACTCATTCACACTGATGGGAGAGTACTGAGCTAAAATAATCCCCGAGATGAGCAGTTCTAGGACCCAGTGGGAGCCAAACATTTTCAGGAGGGCTGGCGCCTAGAGTAGGGCCGCAAGGAAGCAGCACCATGAGCCTGGCACGCATTGTATGAGGCTACCCGGCATCGACCCTCCGCATCTTTCTTTTTTTTTTTTACCAAGGAGGTGAAGCATAACTAACCTACTGGAACTAACCTATGTCAGACATAAGACAGTCCGAATGACCTGTGTAAGAAGGTCAACACAACCGAGAGTCTTCACAGCCCAGCCATCAAGGAAGACCACAAACAGATAAGTGAGCTCAGGGGATGGCGGGTGGGAGTGTGAATGAGTGGTGGAAATTTCATCCAAGAAGATCAAGAATTACGGTAGGTACATAATTTACATATCTTCCTGGACATAAAGTCTCCACCACTCATTCACACTGATGGGAGAGTACTGACTAAAATAATACCCCGAGATGGCAGGAGAGAGGAGCTCACTTAGGACAGAAGTCCATTAAGGACTGTCCTGCCAAAGGACTGATGCTGCCTGGCATGGACATCCAAGGCATAGTGCTTTACGAAAGTGTACACGGAGCTCCAAGTGGTCGCATTGTAGATGTCTGCAATGGGCACATTCCGGATTTCTGTCAGAGATGCCGCAAGTGCTCTGGTAGAATGAGCGTATACTCTGCCTTCCAGCTTGTCCTGTGCCATGGAGTAGCAGTGGCGAAGGCATGCCACTAGCCATGCTGAAATACATCTGATAGCAATAGGCTGACCCAGCTGGGCCGTGCTGAAGGAGACAAACAGTTGTTTTGATGTGCAGATTTCCTTAGTTCTGTCTAAGTAGAATCGCAAGGCTCTTTTCACATCCAGGGAATGTAGGGTATGCTCCCCTTCATTCTGGAAATTTGCGAAGTAGGTAGGAAGGACCAAGGGCTGATTCAGATGGAATTCTGAGACAACTCTGGGTAGTAACTTAGGGTGGGTCCTAAGAACCACCTTTCTTTCTGAAATACAGTATCTGAGGCAGGCGGGTCAGTGACCAAAGCATGTATTTCAGGCACTCTGCAGTAGAAGTGATGGTTACAACAAAGGCCATCTTCAAAGTTAGAAATTTCAGTTAGTAAGTAGCTAGGGGCTCAAAAGTTTACGGGTGAGCATGTCTAGCACAAGGTTAATGTCCCAGGCTGCTACTGGTCGCCTGACCAGTGGCCTGGTATGTAGAATTCCTTTAAGAAACCTATTGACTACAGGAAGCTGAGCCACAGACATGGAGTGTACGGGCTCATAGTAGTGCACTGAGATTCAGCAGAGGTGAACCTTAACAGTCGAGTGTTGCAGGCCTGTGTTTGAGAGATCTAGAAGCTATTCTAGGACTTTGGTGGGCAGGAAAAAGGATTCCAGGAGGTTTTGCACACCAGATGGAGAACTGCTTTCACTTAGCCGTGTAAGTTTTCCGGGTAGCTGGCTTGCAAGCAGCTAACAGGATATCTGAGACCCAACACGAAATGTTAAACTTGTTCACCTCTATCTCTTAAGGAGCCAGGCATGAAGGTGAAGGAACTTCAGGTGGGATGGACCACAGGGCCCTGGGTCAGTAGGTTTGTAAGAAGTGAAAGCTGTTTTGGAGATGTTTATGATAATCTGTTGATTAAAGGAAACCAGATCTGATAAGGCCAGAATGGGGCAATGAGGATCATTCTCCCTTGGCCCCTCCAGTTTAAGCAGCACCCTCTGAACTAGGGGAAAAGGAGAAAATGAGTACAGAAAGCGCTTGTCCATCGCAGTCTGAATGCATCCTGACAAAAGCCAGGTCCTGGATTTCTGGAGCAGAAGAGAGGCAGTTTTGCGTTGAGTGGGGACGCAAAAAGGTCCAGGTCTGGAGTACCTCACTCTTCGAAGAATAACTGCATGACGTTTGCATTGAGAGACCACTAGTGAGGGTCTCTGTTCTGCTGAGACAATTTGCCATATCGTTCTGCACTCCTGGCAGGTAGACCACCTGGATCAGAGCTTTGTGCTCTAGGCACCATTCCCACACTCTCATCACATCTCTGTATAAGGGGTAAGAGTGTGCTCCGCCCTGTTTGCTGATGTAGTACATCACAGCCTTGTTGTCCATTTGAAGGAGAATAGTCCTGAGACAGAGTATGTCCTTCAAGGCCCGGACTGCATAGAGGACGGCTCTCATTTTCAGAACATTTATGTGAAGCTGAGATTCGCCCTGGCTCCAATGACCCTGGGTGTGGAGATCCTGGCAGTGAGCTCCCCATCCCAGCAGGGACACATCCGTGGTGATGGAGATCTGGGGATCTAGAGGGGCGAAAGGGATAACCTTCCCGAAGGTTGTCCTCCTGAGCCCACCAGGTGAGCAACTGTTTCAGTGGTTCCATCACCTTTATGCAAAAGGACTGTGGGTGTGTGGTCATGCCATGAGACCCAACATTCGCTGCATCAAGACAGCTCAGACCGAGCTGTTTTCTCTGATGAAGCGGGCCATCTGGAGGATGTCTCTCCTTCTGTCCTCCAGAAGAAGGCTTTGCATGGAGGTATCCAGAAGGGTTCCTTTGAAGAGGAGTCACTGGTAGGGCTGTAGCTGCGACTTTCCCAAATTTACAGGACTCCCATGGGCGTGAGGGTGTGAAGCCGCTGGCCATGGCTTCTTGAGTCTCTTGTCTGGAGGCGTGCGAGCCAATCGTCCAGATATCGGAACACCTGAAGTCCGAGCTTTCAGATGTGCTGCAAGAACTGCAAAGCACTTTGTAAAACTCGGTTGAGGACAGCCCAAAGGGCAGGACTCTGAATTGGTAGTGTTGACCCAATGCCAGGAATCTAGGTATTTGTGGGGTCTGAGTGATGAGAAGCGTGTTGATAGGTGTCCTGCATGTCCAGGAGGCTAGCCAATTGTGTTGATGAATCAGAGTTAAGAGTGTACCTTGTGATATCATCTTGAACTTCTCCTTGTAAAGGAACTTGTTTAACTTCCTGAGATTGAGAATAGGCGCATGCTGCCTGTTTTATTTGGAACTAGAAAGTAATGGGAGTGAAACTTATGTTCCGCTGATCCAGTGGGATTACCTCTACTGCCCTGATGTTTAGGGGCCTTGGATCTCGGAAGCAAGAAGGTCTGACAGAGACAGACAGTCTGGGCTGCCATTTGGGTGGATGATCTGGAGGAGTTTCTGACAGATTTAGAGAGTACCCTTCGCTGATTATTCTAAGCACCCATCTGTCTGATGTGATTGACTTCCACCGGTCGTAAAACTGAGTCAGGTGCCCTCCTACTGCCGAGGAAGAGTCCCCCTCAGACAGCTGAGGTGGGACTTGGGCCGGGATCGCAGAGGGTGGCACTAGGCACTCGGGGCCCTGTGCCTTCTGCTCGTGATTCTTTTGCGGCCGGGGGTTTGGTTTCTGTTAAAGCCCCACTGCCTTTACCATGAAAGGACTGATGGTTATGAAGCGGATGCCTGCTACACCTTACAGAGGGCTGCGGATGAGTGGTCTGGCTGTTCCAGTCTTTTGCATGGCCTCTAGCGCCTGCTGAGCCTGAGGAGAAAACAGGTGCGTTCCATCGAAGGCAAGGCCATAACCCTCTGCTGGGCATCATTTGTGAAGCCCGAGTGCTAACCAAGGTGGCGGCAGGTGCAAATACTGGCGGCTGCTGCTGCTCTGGAGGCAATGTCAAAGGCATCCATGGCAGCTTTGAGCTGTTGATTATTGGATTCAATACCTCTAGTAATGGTTTGAAGAAGCTCTGTGTTAACTTCCGAATCTGGAAGAGCTTCTACGTAGCTTTGAGTAAATGCCAGAGTGTATACTCATATTGAGAGAAGTAGCCCTGGTAGCTAGCAATGCGTATGCTCAGGATGGAAGCAGCAAAGACTCACTTTCCTAAAGTGTCGATTTTGCAAGATTCTTTGTTTATTGGATGTGCATAGAAGAACAGCTTTGTCATTCTCTGCCAGGACAACTATAGGCGTCAGCAAAAAAGCATAAGGCCAGAATGGATCGATCCTTGGGAGGGACATATTTCCTGTCTATGGACTTCGCCACAGAGGGAATAAGTACCGAATTATCCCACACCATTTGCGAGAGTGTCTCAAAAGAGGGTTGCACGGGGGGAGTCAATTCCACAAGAATGTCTGGAATGTGCAGGTACTGCAAACACAGCAACCTCCCTGGTTCAATTTCATAAGTCTGGAGAGAGAGAGAGCGAGAGAGAGAGTGAGAGAGAGAGTGGTATTCACGTTTCTAAGCAGAGAGTTAAAAGAAAGGTCCTCGACCAGAGGCTCTGATGTAAGAGTAGGTTTATTTACTACCCCAGGGAGGAATCATTGTCAAAGTCATCCTCCAATCGAAGATCAGGATCAGGCTCACCATCATCTCCTACTAGTCCTGAAGGGACTGTATAGATAAGAAAAGGAGGAAAAGAAGGAGAAGGAGGAGCACTGTGAATTGGGTGAAAACCCCTGCATGGCATGCGGCACCGCGAGGCACCCTGAGCCGCCACAGGAAGCAGCACTGAAAACACAGTAGCGCCGGCACAGGAAGCGTAACACGCTGGTGTTAGACAACCAGCGGCGCCGAGCCATAAGTTCCCAACCCCCGACTTGCTGAGAAAAAGTGAAGAAATTCAGCAGGAGATAAAGGCACGGTGTGGACCCCTTCGCCACAGCCACATGAGGGAATAAACACCAGGCGGCGTCAATGGCACTAAAGAAGTCGCCAGTGACTAGGAAGCCCCAACCGCGTTACCCAGCATGTCCAAAACTGAAAGGCCAGAAGACCTTGGCAACGGACTCGCCAGCTCGGGCAGATGAGACAACCGCTGAACCCATTGCTCCATAAGAGTGGCCCAATGGTTGAAATGCTCACGGAGGACCCCAGTGGGCTGGGAGACTCTGGAGTCGAGGATGCCTACCAGAAACAGGGTCGGAGGGACCCGGAAGGGATGGAGTCTGGCCCCTGCCGCTGAACAGGGCGATCGATGTACAGACATACCAAGCGACCTCGGCGGTGCCATTTCTTTCTCGACCGGGAAGCCGAAGAAGAGCGTGAGGCCGGGCGGTGCAGAGTTCTTGGCGAGGATCGAGAATGGAACCGCTTCTTTTTGTGCTTTGGGAAGAATGACCATCCTCCGAGCATCAGCTTGCCTGTAGTCAGACCTCCCCTTCCATAGAGGCGGTGGACCAAACCCAGCCCTGCTGACAACACAGCTTTCATGCAAAGTCTTCCTACCATCACCTGCCCGCTCACGGTCGACTCCATCAAAGCAGGGCTGAAGACTTCTTCTGATGAAAATTTACTTACATGAATTTACTTATTTATTTTTCTTTCAAACTGACAAAGAATACAATAAAACTAATTGAAACTGAAGACTATAGCTGCTGTCGTATAGATGTGAAGTTTTGACTCCCAGCGGGTGAGCGATAATAAGTCACTGAAGCACACTTTCGGCGGGGAAAAAAGGAACTGAGGTGGTTGGAGAATTAGGCGTCAGGTAGCCTATACGGTGTGGGCCGGACTCGCGGTGCCGCTTTCTCGCAGCCCTACCTTGGCACCAGCCCTCCTGAACATTTTTGGATCCCGCTGGTTCCCAGTGCCTGGGGCGTAGTCCCATCAGTGTGAATGAGTGGTGGAGACTTTATGTCCAAGAAGATCCAAACATTCCTGGATGCATCTGTGAAAGGCTGAGGCCACAGGGGGACGACACTGTATTCCCCAAGGAATGACAGTACTAGGGTAGCAGTGTTGCTACCAGAAAAATGCTGAATGCTCAGCTCCTGCATCATCTCCCCCAGGAACTGCTGGTACTGGGTGTTCTCAGTGTCAGAGGAGAGGTGAACAGAGACATCTTCTTCCTCAGAGGAAGTGGGAGAGGGAGCTTGAGTCAGGAGGCGGCGGTGCAGAGGCTTCAGGCCTAAAGATGACCTGGTCAGCTCTAATGTGGCACTGCGAAAATACACCAGTCATCATCCTGAAATGATCCCAGGTCATGGGCCCAAGAGGACTGAAAATGCCTGGGAGGGATGATGATGAAGTAGGGTCATGTGAGACCAGGCCAGGTCCTCAGGGGACCTCTCTCATGGGAGGGGCCTGACAAACTCACCTGCCAGCGAGCAATCAATAACAGCGGACTGGTCAAGATGGAGCCCCCAGGTGGGGAGACTGGAGCCATGTACGTCCCATGGAGTGGCCCTGATCCTCACCAGTGACAGAGTCAATTAGTTCCAGGGAGAAAGATGGGTCCGAACCAGTGCTGCGACTCCTGCTAGAGCTACCACACACTCTAAGTAGGGAGTGAGCCACAGGCCCAAACACCAAGATCCTCCCCTCACTATAGCCAACCCTGCCCTTTGGGCCAGGCCCAGGCTCCAGACTACAGGCTCCAGGGGTGTGAGTGCCAGAATCAGGACAGAAAATGGTGCCGGCACTGTCCCCCATGCAGTGGACATCACCAGGTGCAGGTTCAGCACGGAAACAACACTGGGACTCAAACCTGCACTGTGAATGGTGCCAGAATTGCCCCCAGCACTATCCCTGGCACCAACCACAGACATCACCTCCTCCAAAACTCCTAGCCCAAGCCTTAACCATAACCAGACCCAGGAAGTTCTACATCCTCACAAGTCCCCTCTACAGGCCTGAGGTTTTCACCAGGGTCCTCTCCCAGGTCATCTGACTGCTTGGGAGAAGATATGACAACTACCTCAAGGGCTCTAGCAGAACTTCCTCATATGCCATGAAGTGGAAGCAGTTTGCCAAATTGGCTGCCAAACATACCCTAGACCCTTTCACCTGTTTGGTGAATCCTATCCTGGACTACCTGATATCTCTGTCAGACTCAGGCCTCCAGTATTCCTCACTCAAGGTCCAGCTTTTGGCTATTTCTGCCTTTCATGAGCCTGTGGGTGACTGCATGATTGCTCAGCTAGATGTCTCCTGTACCTTTCTTAAGGGCATCCTGCATCTGAAACCTTCAATCCGTTTCCCTGTCCCAGCTTGGGACATGAATTTTATGTTGGAGAAGTTGACCCGGTCTCCTTCTGAGCCAACTGAGACTTGTGATTTGCACTTTCTTTCTTGGAAAGCACTCTTTTTAGTTGCAATTAATTCTGCCTGAAGAATTTCAGAGCTTCAGGCCAACTAGTGCTAGGAGCTTTATTTGATTTTTCACAATGACAGGGTATCTTTGCGTACAAATCCCAAGTTTTTACCTAAGGTGGTTTCTGAGTTTACACTAAATCAGTCTATCCACCTTCCTGTTTATTTTCCTGCATGTGCCAATCCAGGGGAAGCACTGCTTCATATGTTAGATGTGCGCAGAACTTTAAAGTACTATCTGCTTAGGAATGAAGAGTCCAGAAAGTCAAAGCAGTTGTTTGTTTCCTTCACCCCAGGAAGAGAGGGCACTTCAGTTTCTAAGCAATATTTACCCAAATGGCTGGCAAACTGCATTGTGTTCTGCTACAATAAGTACGGCAAAGAATTGCCTGGTGCTGTTAAAGCTCATTCCACCAGAGGAATGGCTGCCTCGGTGGCTTGTTTCAAAGGGTTTCCGTCACTGGCATTTAAGCGTCTGCCACCTGGAGTACTGTCCACACTTTCACCAAGCTTTACAGTCTGGACGTTGCCTCAAGAGCCCATGCAGGATTTGGCAGGGCTGTACTACAAGGACTCCTGTCTTAAATTTAAGGAGATCCAGCTTCCCAAACTGTATGTTTTACACTTGTCAGTGCTTAGTACTTGCTGCTATGGTGTAACCTGATGACTGAGATACCCCAAAGAGGATAGAACAGTTACATAAGAACTTACCATAACAGCAGATCTTCAAGGGATCTCAGTCATCAGGTATATTTCCTCCCACCAACCCCTTCTTGGGGCTCCTGTCTAGGAACTGGCTATCTGGTGTACCCAGCTTTTATTTTGGTTTGGGTACCACTTTCTCTCCTCAGTCCCCCAGGCAAAGTCTTGCTCCTTAGTCTCCAAGGAAAGAACTGAGGAGGGGCGGGACCATGCCATGCCTATACAGGGTTGGTGACATTGGCAAATGTCAATGGCATGGGTGGCCCCAGTTGTACTGCTGAAAATCTTCCATGTGGATTCCCCTTCTCTGATGGCCGAAGTTTCCTACGGTGTAACCTGATGACTGAGATATCCCGAAGAAGATACTTGTGACTGAGGCAGTGTCAGCAGTTCCTTCCACTGTGCATACTAGACAGTGGGAAAGCGATGAATGCTGGACAGCTGACACCCCAGTGCCTCAGCTGACTCCAGCATACGATTCTGGAATTCAGATGTGGACCCTGGTTTCCCAGGTGTCAGTGCTATGCACTGCGGCTGTGTGTATCCAGACAAGCCAACAACCACATTTCTTTACCAGTACTGGTTCTTGAATACCTGCATTTGGAACAGCATTAGGGTGCATTTGGAATACCACATTGTAAGCTGGAATATCTTTTTTGTTGTTCTGGTACTCTTACTTGAATACCTTTCTAGCAGACTGCCACTCTGCAGTTTGTTTAATCATGCTTAGTACTGCTGCTTTTAAACTGGTGTGTACCAGAAGCAGAGCTGGAATACACGATTTGGGATTTTGGTATTCAAGTGCCACACCAGAATGTTAATTTCTACTCTTATATTCATTGAACACAAAACTTCCATTTAAAAAAGAATAACATTTTCATGCAAACACTGATCTACTGCTATTTACAACTACTGATAATATACACTTGTATTTACTGATGTCAACTGTACACTGTACACATTCCATCTTCACCTCTGTTTCTTCATGGGAGAAAAAAGTGTTACATGTTTAATAATTCACGATTCCCAGGGAACAATAATTGGGCTAGCTTCTTTGCCTGAATAATACTTTTCAGCCTTTGGATACCAGCTTACTTGGAAACGTATTTTATATGCTGAGTACAAGAAATCAGGCTGGGACTGCCTTAAAAGTATTCCAGTGCTGACCTTCTACAGGAAATAGATAGTGATTTGAGGTCTGGTCTTTGCTCTATTCAATATTATGTCCCGGGGGTAGGGGAGGAATCAATGCATTAGAAAAACAGCTTACTGTCCATTTCCATCTTGAATGTCCACTGCCATCTGAAGGTCTGCATTGCCTATTAGCAGCCGTAAGCATTCTGAATGGCCATTTGAGGCTGTAAGAAATTACAACAAAATTATTGTGCCTTGTTCCAGGTGGGGGTGGGGAGACGTTCAGGAATACAAATGAATACATTACTAGCAAAAACTGCATAAAAAAGATTCCCTGTTAGAAATGCTAGAGAATAAAACATGGGTGGTTGTGTGAAACCAGAATGTTACACGCATCAAAGTGTGGGATGCTACATAAACCCCAAGGGCAAAGCTTGAAGGGTTTGGAAAGCATCCACACTGAGGAGTATGTAAATTCTGGTTTACACACCCATTTATTTTTACAATTACTAGGAGCATTATTAACCAATGTGGAGTTTTGCAATTAAAAATGCTATATGTTGAGGTAATTTTGTTCTTCTTAACTGGGGGCATTTGTTTTGCAGGCTTGCACTTTTCAGAGCACAAGCTTGACTGACAGGACTCAATTACAACTGCCGGTTGTGAGCATAATTACAACCAGGTAGTTATAATGCAATTTTACAAACTAGTTATCCGAGCATTAAAATGCTCCTAGTAATTATCTACAGTGTAATAAAATGAAAAACAAAACATTTTTTTGATATAAGAAAAGGTCACAAGCAAATTATTTTCAAGTAGTCAATTAAAATGACAGGTGCTGAGACCACCTCCAGAACAGTGCAGCTTCTAGCCTGTCAAGCCAATTAAACTTCCTTTTTAGCTTTGTTATTCAGAGGGTAGTAAAGTCACTGCTTTGGTGCTACAGTGCACAGTAATTATTCTAACAGGACATCCCACATGACCTAGTATTGTGTCCTTCCCTAACATTCACAAGAACAGCTCATAAGGTGTAGTTTATAATGTGTGGGTATGTGTCTTGATATACTCAAACTTGGACTGGCCTTCTCTCAATTTTTTTATTATTATTATTATTCTTTGGTAACCGGCTAAAGGCCCACTACACACAAGTACCTGTTTTCAAGGGCAAACAGGGAGCACTGGAGAGGTTAAGTGACTCGCTCAGAGTCACAGAGTATGCTAAGTGGAGGCTGTGGGACTCAAATCCAGCATACCAAGCTTATTCACAGCTTGCTACTCTAACCTCTAGGCTACACTGCCTGCTCCATTTAGGAAACAACACTGTTAAATTTCATCTGAACAGTTTTCAAGGCTCTGTACTGCATTTCTTACTTTCACTTTTGCATTTTGAAGAAAAGAAAGTTACTTATTGTATCTCAGATCTAGAATTTCTCCTCTGTAGAGCCACACTCCTTGGTCTTAGGAATGGAAACACTGGGATCCCCAGGAACCAGAACATTTGGGGCTGGTGATGCCACTAAAATATGGCATGGCATACATTAAGTCATGCCAGCCCTAAACTATCTTAGTACCTTTTTTTAAAAGGAGAATGAAAAGCTACTGATTAAACTTTTTTTTTTTGAATAAATTTTGCTTCCTAAATCAGTATTTTAAAAACACAAATTGATTCAATTAAGGTGACAGAAAATGAAAATTACATACTTACTGTAGTTGCTGATCTTCAAACATATCTTCATGCCTGCTGGTGTCTATGTGGAGAGGAAAGGCCCACCTCACACATGTAATGTATTCCTGCCCTAAGCTGGAACCATTCATTCGTTTATTACAGTTGGAGCTCAAGAGATATTTGATAGACCTTTCCAGCTGACCCATAAGTATTTATCCTGTCAATACTCCCGAGGACATCAGGGACCAAGGCACCCGCTACCTTCTAGCTATTCTGCTGTCAGCAGGAAAAAGGCCATCACTAAAAACTGGTCTACCCCAAAATCCCAACAGTCTTGGGAGTGGTGGACCATTACCAAACAAATCTATCAGCTGGAAAAAAATAACATATAGTTTAAACGACAGGAGGAAAGATTTAGAATTAGATGGAATAGATGGCTTTATATTATATGCTTAAGGATTTGACATTTGTACCATAGTGTAAACACTCTTCTCCCTCCCCTTTTTCCTTTCTCCCCCATTTGAGCGGCTTTGGAGGAATTTGTCTGCGTGGATTCGGGGACCTCCCATGCTTTCTCAGCCTTGGGTGCCCTAGAGTTGTTATAAGCAATAGCATATTGTTATTCACAACCTGTACTTGAACTCCCATTGTTTCTCTGACATCCAGGACCTGATTTGCAGCTTTTTAAGAAGATAGGTGCTTCTGAAGTTGGGTCCTTCTGAACCGCCTGGACCCCTCATGGACAATGATCTCTAATCATTTTGGTATGAACTCTTAACAATTTGCTTTTGAACATCCAATGCTCTGTTACTAGAAGAACTCCAGTGAGTACCTTTTCTTGATTCCTTTTTTTTTTTTTTATTATTACTGCCTGGACACAATCGATTGTAAGCAAAAATGAAATAAAGATGAAAAAAACAAAAACAAAAAACATATCTTCATTATTGATTACCACGCAAGGGTCTGGGGCTGGAAGAACTAGACCCCTTGGGAACAAATGTTTTGCAGGTAGGGAGCTGACATTGGCTACTGGCGGTACCTGCACATAGTCAGTAGCAAGGATCCTGGATTTCAGATGAGTCGACTTTGCAGAAATGGGCGAATGTCTCAGGGAAGCCCTGGCAGGAAAAGTAAGCAAAGAAAGAAGAAAAAAAACACTGTGGTTCTCAAACGACGTGGCCAGGAAGGTAAGAGAAAAGTCTAGCTTTCAGGAGGTACAAGGGCAGAGGCAGGGGACAGGGAACTGTATCTGGAAAAGCAGAGGAGGCAGGGAAAGCAGTCAGGAGTGCAAGGTGCAAACTGAGAAAAAATATTACACAATTAAGAAAGTAAACAATACCGTTTCAGTTGCATTAGTGATACAGAGAGGATTAGAGGTGGGATTGTGATGTTAAAAAGGGAGGGGAGGTTGGAAGGAGACCTAGACAAAGCAACAATCCTGAACAAATATTTTTTTTTAGTATTCACAGAAGGGGAAGGAGAAGGACCACTACTGGGGCACAGGAGCACCAGTGGGAGAGAGGTGGACACCAGCCCGTTTAAAGAGGAAAGAATCCTAAAGGGACAAGAGAATCTGAAAGGGACAAGGCTATGGGGCCAGATGGAATGCATCCCAGAATATTAAAAGATTTAGATAGGTGCTGGCAGCACCACTAACAGCCCTATTCAACAAATTGATAGAGACAGGGGTGGTTCCAGGGGACTGAAGGGCAAATGTAGTCCCTCTCCACAATAGTGGGAACAGAGAGGAGGCTGGCAATTACAGGCCAGTCACCCTGACCTCAGTGGTGAGGAAATTAATGGAGTCACTGCTAAAGAAAAGGATTGTGATATTTCTTGAGTCCAGCGGAGTACAGGATCCAAGGCAGCATGGATTCACAGCGGGATGGTCTTGTCAAACAAATCTGATAAGATTTCTTTGACTGGTGATCAAAGAGGTAGACAGGGAACGGGCAGTGGATGTGGCCAACCTAGATTTCAGCAAGGCTTTCGACACCATCCCATATAGGGGGTTGATAAATAAGTTGGACAGCCTGGGAGTGAACCCCAAGGTGATAAAACTAGGTCAGAAACTGGCTGAGTGACAGGACACAAAGGGTGGTGGTAAATGGTGCTCAATCCGAGGAGAGGGGGGTGACCAGTGGGTGCCACAGGGATCATGCTGGGGTCAGTCCTCTATAATGTCATCATAAGCAATACTGCAAAGGGGCTGGAGGGAAGGCACACCTTTTGCATATGACACTAAGATCTGCAACAGGGTCAACACTCCAAGGTGTGTGGAAAAAATGAAAAAAAAAAAAAAGACCTAAACATGCTTGAGGAAAGGTTGAGAGTGTGGCAGCTAAGATTCAATGCAAAGAAGTGCAACATCATGCACCTGGGGTGCAGAAACATAGAAACATAGAATTTGACGGCAGATAAGGACCGCTTGGTGCACCCAGTCTGCCCATTTCCCTACCTAATGGATAAGCTGCAGATCCTAGTTAACCAGCAGCCTACTTCTTTCTACCCCCACCCCCTAGAATTGCCTTATGACTGTCCCATGCATGCTTGAATTCAACCACTGTTTTTGACTCCACAACCTCCTCCGGAAGGCCGTTCCATGCATCCACAACCCTCTCTGTGAAAAATACTTCCTCACATTACCTCTGAACGCTCCATCTTCAAATTGTGCCCCTTGTTCTTGCACACCTCTTTTTGAAAGATGCCACCCTCTTGGACTTTGTTGATTCCCTGAGGTACTTGAAAGTTTCTATCATGTCCCCCTCTCCTCCTTTCCTCGAGGCTATACATAATTAAGCTCCTTTAGTCTCTCTTCATATGTCTTCGGTGCAAACCCTGCACCATTTTAGTTGCCCTCCTCTGGACAGCTTCCATCCTGTCTATGTCCTTGCGGAGATTGGGTCTCAGAACTGCACACAGTACTCAGATGGGGTCTCACCAGCTGTCTGTACAGAGGATAACAACTTCCTGTTTTCTGGTGATGCCTCTCCCTATGCATCCCAGTATCCCCCCAGCCCTCCTTACTGCCCTTTCACATTGCTTGCCCACATTTAAGTCATCTGATATGACTACCCCCAGGTCCCTTTCCATTTTTGTTGTTGTTAGTATCTCACCCCCCATTGTGTACTCTTCCCCTGGGTTTTTGTTTCCCAGGTGCAATACTTTGCACTTCTTAGCACTGAATCTAAGCTGCCATACATTTGACCATTCCTCTAACCCTGCCAAGTCCCTTCTCATCCTTTCCACCCCACCTTGTGCACCAACTCTGTTGCAGATCTTTGTGTCATCTGCAAAGAGACATACTTTTCCTTCCAGTCCCTCTGCAATGTCACTTATAAAGACATTGAAGAGGACCGGTCCTAATACTGAACCCTGCGGTACCCCACTAGTAACCCCTTTCTTCAGAGTGGACTCCATTTACTATTACCCTCTGTGTCCTATTCCCCAGACAATTCTTTACCCAGGCTATCATCTTGGGACCCACTCCCAGGCTGGCTAACTTGTATATTAATCTTTTGTGTGGGACTGAGTCAAATGCCTTGCTAAAGTCAGGTAGGCCATGTCCACAGCCCCTCCCTGATCTACTACTTTGGTCACCCAGTCAAAGAAATCTATTGGATTCATCTGGCATGACCTTCCCGCTGTGAATCCATGCTGCCTTGGGTCCTGTGCCCCTCTGGCCTCTAGGTACTAGACAATTCTTTCCTTCAGCAGTGATTCCATCATTTTCCCTATCACTGAGGTTAAACTAACAGGTCTGTAGTTTCCTGCTTCTTCCCTGCTCCCACTTTTGTGAAGGGGAATCACATCTGCCCTCCTCCAGTCCTCAGGTACCACCCCATCCTCCCATGATTTGTTAAAGAGGGTAGTCAGTAGTGTCACTAGTTCTACCCTTAGAAATCCATGGGTGGAGTACTAACGACCACCAGTCAAGAAAAGGACCCGGGGTATTCATATCTGATGACCTGAAGGTAATCAAACACTGTGAGAAGGCTGTGCAGACAGCCAGTGGGATGCTAGGGTGCATAGGGAGAGGTATCACCAACAGACTAAAGGAGGCAGTTATGCCACTGTACAGATCACTAGCGAGACCTCATCTAGAGTATTGAGTCCCGTTCTGGAGGCAACATCTCTGGAAGGACATAGACAAAATAGAGGGAGTCCAGAGAAGGGCAACAAAAATGGCGCAAGGACTGCACCAAAAATCATATGAAGAAAGACTAGAGTACCTCAGTATGTATTCCCTGGAGGAGAGAGAGGGGGGATATGATAGAGACATTCAAGTATATCGGGTATAAACAAGGTACAGGAGGGTAGCATCGTTCAGAAAAGAAGGTGTACAAGAACAAGGAGGCATGAAATGAGGCAAAGGAGGGGTAGGCTGAGGGGCAACGTGAGGAAGTACTTTTTCACAGAAAGAGTAGTGCATGCTTGGAACAGCCTCCCTGTGGAGGTGGTGGGGGCAAAAACAGTAGGGGAATTCAAGAATGTATGGGATAGACATAAGAGTACTCTAGCAACAGGGAAGAGAAGGTAAGCTGCAGATCAGCTAGGGTCTGCAGCAATGTATTAGGTTGGGGAAAAGGGGAAGACTAGGTGGGCCACACGTTCGATATCTGCTGTCACCATCTGTGTATCCCTCACATGGTGCTGTGTGCACCTATCAATAACCGTAGCTGGCTCCCTCACGCACCTTAGTTCTGTTCGCCAGGAGAGAATCAAAATGGAGAAAATAAGAGAGGGCTACAGACTTTCTAACCCAAAGGGATAGGGAATGGATATAGGAAAAACAAAAAGAGTAAAACCCGACTACCAACTTAGAATAAGGAACAGGCACACTAGATGGCACAAGGGGTAGCTGCGGCTGTAGAGCCAGGGCCTCACAACAGGAGCCAGACAGGAGATGGATAGTGGGGCCAGCCATCCGCACAGGTGTGGTCTATAGACCACCAGCCCAGGAGGAAGAAACAGATAGGGAGCTGATGCTAGCCATCCAAAGGATGGCAGACAAGGGTGAGGTAGTACTGGTTGGAGACTTCAATATACCAGACGTGGACTGGAGCATCCCAGCAGCAGCATCAACTAGGAGCAGATTTATCCTGGACTCCCTTCAGGGTGCCTTCCTCAAGCAACTGGTCATGGAACCAACTCGGCAGAAGGCAATACTGGACCTTGTGCTCACAAACAGGGACAGTGTGATGGGGGTAACAGTGGGGGAGCACCTGGGTAACAGTGACCACCAGTCATTGTGGTTTGAAATCACAGAAACAGCAGAACCAAACCACACAAAAACACGTATCCTGGATTTTAGGGGGGCAGACTTTGGGAAAATGGGGAGATGCTTGAAAGAGGCATTAAGGGGAATGGGACAGGAATCAGGGATTGAGGAACAGTGGGCAGTATTTAAAATGGGATTATAAGAACAACAGAATTATGCATTAAGCAGGTTAGCAAGAGGAAAAGAAAGAGGAGACCATTATGTTTTCCAAAGAGGTAGCAAAGAAAGTGAAAGCAAAAAGATTGCATTCAGGCAATACAAAAAGACACAGGCAGAAGGGATAGGGAGAAGTACCAGGAGAAACAAAGGGAGGCAGGAAGTCAGTAAGGAAGCCAAAGCTCAGACAGAAGAACACATTGCAAAATCAGTGGTTAAAGGGACAAAACCTTTACAGGTACATAAGTGAAAAAAAGAAGGACAGAGGGAGGGATAGTGAGACTGAAGGGGAGGATGGGAGAGCATGGAGGATGACAACAGTAAAGCTGACATATTGAACAGGTATTTCTGCTCAGTCTTTACTAAGGAAGAGGGGTTAATGGGTCTGAAGGAGTATAAGGGGTGAGAATGGTGCAGAAATGGACACAAGTCCTTTACAAGAAAGGGTCCTGAAGGAACTGGAAGTAATAAGAGCTGATAAAGCAATGGGGCCAGATGGGTGCACCCCAGGGTCCTTAAAGAACTAAGAGGTGGTGGCTGAACCTCTGGCTATCCTGTTCAGCCAATCACTGGAAACAGGAGGTACCCAAAGACTGGAGGACAGCAGATGTAGTCCCTTATACAAAGTGGGAACAAAGAGGAAGCAGGGAACTACAGACCAGTCAGCCTCACCTCGGTAGTGGGAAGATCATGGAAGCACTACTGAAGGAGAGATTGGTGGAACATCTGGTTGTCAATGGACTACAGGACCCAAGGCAGCATGGTTTCACCAGGGGAGGTCATGTCAGACCAACCTCATTGAATTTTGACTGGGTGACTGGGAAGTGGATCAGGGAGGGCAGTGGACATGGCCTATCTGGACTTCAGCAAGGCCTTTGACACTGTGCCACATAGAAGACTATTACACAAACTGGGGAATATGGGTGTGGGCAGGACAGTAGTGTGGTGGGTAGGTAACTGGCTGGGTGGCAGGACACAGAGGGTGGTGGTAAATGGCTGTCACTCCACAGAGGAAGAGTGACCAGTGGGGTACCACAAGGATCAGTGCTGGGACGGTCCTATTCAACATCTTCATCAGTGACATTGCACAGGATCTAGAAGGCAGAATTTCACTGTTCGCTGATGACACAAAGCTCTGTAACAGAGTAGACACACCAGAGGGTGTAGACAGAATGAGAAGGGACCTGCAGAAACTTGAAGAATGGTCAAGGGTTTGGCAGTTGAAATTCAATGCAAAGAGTGCAAGATAATGCATATGGGGCACAAAACCCTGGCACAATATATCAGTTGGGGGTGAGGATATAGCATGCACCAAGCAGGAAAGGGATCTTGGGGTTGTCATCTCTGATGACCTCAAGGAAGGAAACAGTGTGACAAGGCATCAGGTAAAGCAAATAGGATGCTGGGATGTATAGGCAGGGGCATCACCAGCAGGAAAAGGGAGGTCATAATTCCGCTATACAAGACACTAGTGAGGCCCCACCTGGAGTACAGTGTACAGTTCTGGAGACCATACCTACGTAAGGGACACAGACAGGGTAGAGAAGGTTCAGAGGAGGGCAACAAAGATTGTGCATGGGTTGCATCACAAGTCCTATGAAGACAGGTTGAAGGAACTGAACATGTACTCCCTGGAGGAGAGGAGGGAGAGGGATATGATAGAGACATACAAGTATCTTACAGGGAGGAACAGGGTGCAGGAAAACACTATTTTAAGCGAAAAGATGTTTCAGGACTAGAGGCATGGGATGAAGTTGGAGGAGGACGATTCAGAGGAAACATGAGAAAGAATTTCTTCACAGAACGGGTGGTGGACAAGTGGAACACCCTGCCAGAGGAAGTGGTGGGAGCTGAAACAATCACGGATTTAAGAATGCATGGGATAGACATAAAGGAATTCTAGAGGTCAGGGGTAAGGGAAATAGACTTCTAGGAAAACAAACTGAACTTACAAGCAAATGGGCAGACTAGGTGGGCCATAGGCCCTTATCTGCCGACACTGTCTATGTATCTATGTATGGTCTTAGAAAGGGCAGCAGCCTGAGCACGCTGTTTGGCAGAAGGTCAAGGGGATGCCCATGATTGGGACCCTTGTAAATGATGTGGTACAAAGTGCAAAAAAAAAAGGATGAAAAAACAGACTCCTGGAAAAAGGGCAACTCCATGCTGTCAGAGAGGAACTGACTTAATTCATGAGTTAAGCACGTCCCTTTCTTATATCAAGGAAACGAAAAGGGGAACCTAGGGCATCTAGAGTTGCAGGACAGTCCAGAAGTCAAAGTATTCATCTTCCCAGGCACCCCTAAGAGTACAGGGCTAAAGGCCCAGATACGGAAGGAAGAAGGGCATACCAACATCATCATTGTTTCAGTGGCATGCACAGGTGTCGGGATCACTAAAAAAATTAGTGATTACTTACCAATAAAACAATAAAATACAATGGCTAGTTGGTCAGCATTTCCACGCTAGCTCCGACAAGTACAATCAATGGCAGGAAAAGAAACAGTAGCGGCTCTAGCCACAAATGGTTACCAGGGCACAGCTGGGGCACAACAGATGGCAGCCAGGGCACTGATATATTGTTACTATGGGGCACCCACTGGGGCACAGAATTTTCTTACTGGGGCACGTGCCCTGGTGGGCCCTGGTGTAGAGCCACCACTGAAAAGAAATGAGGACAGATGAAGCCACACACGTTTATGTACATGATGAAGCATGACATCATATTGGGCAGCCTCTGACTAGCAAAGCTTCTTTGTGGTCCTAGCAGTGATGCAGACATAGTTCCAAGGTGTAGCCTAAGGAAGAGAATTCCTTGAAGAGACAAATACAGTAAGTGACGTAATTTTCATATCTTCAAGGAATCAATCTTCACCACTGATTACCATTAATGGGACTGAATACCAAGCTTTCCTTCTTTTCTAAGGGAGAAGCTGGCACCCTGAGCTTAAAGGCACCCTCAGTCCTATGTGTGTGTGGGAAGACCTGAGGGTAGGGGTTCTTCACGGGCCTGGCAGGACCAGAGACTGGTAAGGGCTGGGAGTGGGCTTTTGCCACAGGAGCAGAACGTCATCCCAACAGCTGCTGCGTGATCCTGAGGGAGAAGAAATTAGCCCCATGGAAATGAAAATTACCTACTCACCATAATTCTTGATCTTCTTGGACCATCTTCACCACTGATTTACACCAATGTGTTTCGAGACGGAGGTTCTAGGACCCAGCGGAAGCCAGAACTTTTTAGGAGGGCTAGCGCCAAGGTAGGCTGCGTGCATGCATTGCACAACTTACTTTGGCACTGGCCCTCAACCGGTTCAGTATCTTGCTCACCAAGAAGGTGCAGCATAACACCTAATCTAAAAGAGCATAAAAATAGCCCTTGCAACTCATGTAAGAAGGGTCAACAACAAAGAAAGCAGTGTCTTCACAGCCCAAACCAAAACAAGAGAGGGGTGAAGACCAACTGTCGTCAAGGCACAGGTCAGGAAGCATAGGGAAACCAGGAGTAGTTTCAAAATTCGCAAATAGCGTTTTATTTTTCTCAATAACAGCAAAATAAAAAGAAAAATATTCAGTATAACTATTTACAAAGGCAGTACAAAGAAAACTAAGTCCTTCTGAGGGTAACTCAATTTCAAGTTTCAGTCTCTGTCTCTCACTCTTGTTGTCTCTGTAGCAAAAGCACTGCTGCTCTTTTTTATAAGACTTTGTCTGGGAATTCGTTAAGAAAGCCTGCTTTTCACAGAATGTACTTGTAAGTTTACAGAATGTTCTTGTCAGTTTTGTTTCTTGCAGGTGCAGCAAAACAGCACATCGTGTTCCAGAACTGACCTCTTGTTGACAATTCTGCCAAGGGCTTAAAAACTGCATCTCAGGTTAATCCCTTAAGTTTCAAATAGCTTTTTGCAATCATTTAAATAGTATAACTATATACAGTTTTAAACAAAGGGATCCCAGTATCAGTGACATTTCCACATGAAGATTCACATATATTTTTACACCTGCAGATATGCAAGGGGGAAGAAAAGACAGAAATAGCAAATCAAGGCAGAGAGATAGTGAAAGGCGGAGAAATTCAAATTACGTACTTACCGTAATTATGATCTTTCTGTGTATCTTCACCATTCATCACAGATGGGGTACTGGCCGGAGATCAGGACCTCGCGGGAGCCTTTTTTTTTTTTTTTTAAAAGATAGGCGGAGCTGATGCAGCATCGGCACCGTCCTCGAGGCCGACGTACTACGTGGCGCTCGAGGATTAGCTGTTAGGCTGCATCGACTCCGCCTGCCTACCAGTTCTGAGTCGCCGGAGAGGTAAGAGGAAGGGATGGAGGGCGGGACAAGAGAGTCCAAGGGACAGAAAAAGGAGAGAAAACTGAACTAAAAGGGAAGTAACGACTGAGAGGACAGCATATAAGAAATAAGACTAAGGGGAATTGGGTAGGGCCCCAATCTCTGGAAGCGGAAGAAGGGGAATTAGGAGAGAGAGTGAGAGGTAACAGGGATCCAGGACCCCTGTCCATCACCAGATTGTATAGGAACTGCAAGGAGTTAATAAAGCTGTTTGCCAGAATTCAAGGCACGGAATGACTGGCAATACCCCAAAGCAGAGTCGGCTATTCTGGAGAAGGATAGGGTACAGGGATTCAGTCACTCTCTCTCTAAAGAGATATTGGTGAAAAAAAAAAGAAAAGGAAAGAAAATTTTTTTTTTTAGATGGATAACAGAGGAGGGCAACCACCAGCTCCTACCCCGTAGGGAAGAAGATATGTAGAAGAGAGGAGTGCCACTCAACTATACCCCTAGGGAAGACTGTCTCCCCCGTGTGTCCCAACTAATCTCACTCAAGCAAGGGTGCCGGAAGATGGCAACAGTTGAGGGGCTAAGGAAGAAGGCACTTTCCCAATACTGGTTTAACCATACTGGAACAACAAGTGGAGGGCTACCGCCCCTTTACGCCCAGAGGTTCGGCACCTATGCAGTGAAGACAGGAAGGCACAGAGGAGGAGGATTCCAGAGACTGAATTCCCAAGGGGAAGGTGGGAGGATTGTGATGAATGGTGAAGATACACAGAAAGATCATAATTACGGTAAGTCGTAATTTGAATATCTTATCTGTGTCAATCTTCACCATTCATCTGAGATGGTGATACCAAGCCCCAAGGGAGTTGACTGATTGCGCCCTAAGGGACAGTGTCCCTTAGCCCTCAGTGGGTGACACACTAAGGGAACCTTCTGGGCCTGAGAAGCCCTAGAGGAGAGTGAGAGGCAGGGTTCCCCAGAGGGAAGGAATTTGCCCGACAAGCCGTCTCGCCCTCAGGGAAAGAGGTAGGTTCCTGGTGAGTGGAGCAAATCACCCTACACGGGCCAAGGGTGACAACCAGGAAAGGTGAAGCCATGCCGATCTTCTGGTGCAGATCGCTGTCCCTACGACCCTGGTAGCTACCTCATTGGCATCGTAAGATGCCCTTGCTTGGTGCCTTGCTAGCTCCAGGCCACGTACAGAGAGAGCAATGGCTTGCCTGGTTTGCTCCGAGTCAGGCAGAGCGGCTAGGAAATGACCTAGCGCTGATCACAAGTACCTGTTATAAGCAGCGTAGTGGGCCTGATGCGCAGAGATGGAGAGCAGCGCGTGCAGGTAGAAGTCCTCCTCCCCCAGAAATCAAAATCCGAGGAGTCCTGATCTGGGGGCCGGTCACGGTGGAGGGCGCAAAGCCCATAAGGAGTGTCCAGGTGCGTCAATCCAGACTGCGGATGAGGCAAGGAACCTGGAGACTCCGGGGGAGCGCAATACCTCTGGCAGAGGTCCCTAGGGGCAGGAACTCTGGAGAAGGGCCTCTGCCAGAAACGCATGGATGCCTGCTGAAAGGGAGCGGGCCCAGACGGCACCACGAGGGTGGCTGTCCCAAAATCGCCTAGGAAGGCGTGCGCCGCATGCTCTGGATTGCTCACAGAAGAAGGAGAAAGGTGAAGGTCCTCCATCATCCTCACGAGGAAACGCTGATACTCAGAGAGATCAGCAGCAGGAGAGATGTGGACAGAAGGTTCCTCTCCCCCAGAAGAGGGGGATGAGGAGCTGGAGGTCACCATAGGCTTGGAGGGTGGCTGCTCGGGGGGAGGTTGAAAAACCTGGCTGTCCAAAGCCCTAACGTAAGCAGGGAACTGAGCAGCCACCGCTCTGAACTGTTCCCAGGTGAGAGGCCGCTAGGACCAAAAATACCTGGGAACGCAGGAGAAGGCGCAGAGGGGAGTGGACAGAGCCGAGAGAAGAAGTCGGCTGACCTCTGCCAGGGCTAAGCAGCGGACCACGGACTCCCGCGGGGGGAGTCCTGGAAGACTCCGCAGTCGACAGCTGCACAACCGCCTCGGTACTGCCTAGACTGCGCCCAAAAGAATCCCCCAAGTGAGGCGACCGGGGCCGTGAAGGTCCAGAAGGACGGTCCCCTGCCTCGAAAGAATGGGACCCTCTCAAGGAACCCGAAGGGGAAGGGCGGAAGTCCGCACTCCGGCTCCGTCCAGGACCCGGGTAGGTCCCAGAGAAGGGCCAGCGCACCGAACCTATACCCCTCGACCCTTCGGAGTCTGAAAGGGTCCTAGCCCTCGAAGTGGCCAGTCTAGGCAGCTCCGTGCCCGGGCCGCGAGAGAACTAATCCCAGGGAGCACCTTCCCCTCCGTGGTGCTCTCGACAGGCCCCAAAGTTGGGCAACCGAGAGATGCCACAGTAGGGCTACACCGCAAGAGGGTAAGGAACCCCCAAGGCTAGGGCTGCAAGGCGATGGTGGCACGCACCACAGCCCGCTGGTCAGCACCACTGACCCTAGCCCTGAGGAAACCCGACTCACCTCGGAGGGAGACTGGCCGCGACCCGAAGAGGAAACCACCAGCTCGTCCTCCCTTGCAGACAACCCCGAAGGGTGTGACTGCCCATTCGACTCTGAGCTGGACTCCGACTCCGAAGAGGAAGAGTCCGAGGCCCTAAGCCAAACAGTAGGGGGTCGAGGAAGGGACACCTTCCCGAGGGGCCCAGGAGCCAAGGCAATCCCCGCCCGGTCCACAGCACCGCGAGCGGTGCCAGCAGAAGGTGGCAGGGCAGCTTGGGCCAGAAGTCCTAGGCCAGGGCCAGCTGCAGCACCATCAGGTCCACCGGTGCCAGGGGAGGCACCCGGGACGGAGACGACAGCAACCCTAGTCTCGGAGCCGACGCCACCGCCAGGCCGCTCGATGCCGTGTCGCGGCAGCGGGTATAAAGCGGCGTCGATGACCCGAAGGACTCGGCTCCGACCACGGCGCAGGCATGCGGCGCGGACAGTCGAAGGGGATGTCCACACCGCGGTGCCGACAGGCGACCGAAGCCCCTGGCGCCCGTGCTCAACCTCGGCGCGGGGAGGGCGCCAGGTGAAGACATGGCGAGGGCGACATCGAAAGTGGTTTCCGGTGCCACGAGCAGTGTCGTGCACCGTGCGGTGCCCGGCAAGCCCCACGACGCCGACAGTCGGCCGGCGCCGGCGTCGACACCGACAGGACCCTCGGCACGCGAAGCGGCACGAAGCCCCGGCGGCGCGGACGGCGTCGACCGAGACCTAGCGGACCGCGGGGCGACACTGAGAGCCTTCACCCCGAAGGTGATTGCGGGCCGGCGCCTCCCGCCCGCTCCCGAGGCGGGGACGGGCCTCCTGCACCACAGAAGGGCCTCAGCTGAGCTAGAAGGAGGGCTCCCTCCTCCAGCGGTCCGTGTAGAACCGGGAGGGACCCGGAGGAGGGGCCAAGAGAGCGGCTGCCCGGCAGGTCAGCCTACCCAGACGTCGGCGTCATCCGACCTTAGCGATCAGCTGTTCCAAAACTCGGTGGTCACCGAGAAGCAGGCGTCCTTGCAGATCCATGTTGTGTGGCGGGCCCAAGGCACAAAAGGCACAGTCATGTTGGTCGGTGACAGTACTTGCGACCGCGCAGCACTGCCAACATAGGGGCTGCCCGTCTTCTGCAATTTTGCCCTCCGACCACGACATGACCTACGGAGAAAAAAACACCAAAAAACAGACTCGACGTCGCTTTAAATGTAATAAAAAGGAAAGATCTTACCAGCGACGTCGAGTGGAGGCAAACACAGAACTAGTAGACCGACGACTAAAAGCAGGCTTCAAGGCCTAAAATTTTTGAATAAGGCTTCTGCAGGCTTCACGAGGCGACCTCGACAGCGGGAGGCGAAGAACTGGTAGGCAGGCGGTCGATGCAGCCTGGCATGCTAATCCTCGGCGCCACGTGATACGTCCGGCCTCGAGGGCGGCGCCGATGCTGCATCGGCCCGCCATCTTTAAAAAATAAAAAAAGCTCCCGCAGGGTCCTGATCTCCGCCAGTACCCCATCTGTGATGAATGGTGAAGATTGACACAGATAAGATCTGTGAAACTGTCAGAATGATCAGTTCCTAGGTCTTACAAGAAAATTTGGTTGCGCAACCAGACAGAAGAAAGACAGAAAAGGAGAGGACAGAACAGACCTTTCTTTCTGCATAACAAATGGACAGGGCCTTTATCCAACCCTGTCACACCAACGAACAGAAAGAGGAGCCTGGAGGATGGAGGATGTGGAATCAATGGAGAAGATGGCCAAAGATCAAGAATTACAGTGAGTATGTAATTTCATGTCTTCCAGGACCAGTCTTCACCACTGATTCACACCAATGGGTTGAAGCACCAAGCTGAGACAAATTCCTCCCAGGCGGGTGGCAGAGAAGCCAGAGCTCACTCATGACAGGAGTCTTAAGGATTGTCCTGCCAAAGAGGCATGCTGCCTGGCATGGACATCCAGGGCGGAGTGCTTGATAAAGGTGTGCACTGTGCTCCAAGTGGCAGTTCTTCTAATATCAGCAATAGGGACAGAGCAAAATCTCTGCCAGGGACATGGCAACCGCTCTGGTAGAGTGGGCACGAACCTGGCCTTCTACCTTGATCTGTGCCAAGTGACGATCTATGTGGAAATGCATTAGATCATAACCGCCAGCCCCTAACGGTTGGGATTAAAGGAAATGAAGAGCTCTTCTGACTGCTGGAAGTCCCTAGTTCTATTGAGGCAGAACGTGAGGGCTCTTTTAACATCCAGAGAGTGAAGGTGCGCCCTTATATTCTGGAAATTGGGAAAGTATGTGTGAATACAAAGAGCTGGTTTAGTGGAACCCACACTACCTTAGGCAAGAACTTGGGGTGTGTGTGGAAACCACTTTGTCTCTATGGAAAACAGTATACGGAGGGTCTGTGACCCAAGCATTCACCTCAGAGACCCTCATGGACAGAAGTGATGGCCACTAAAAACGCAGTTTTCTAAGTTATGAAATTGATATCACATGTAGCCAGGGGTTCAAAGGGCTTATGCGTGAGCATGTCTATCACAATGTTGAAATCCCAGACAGCGACAGGTTTCCTGACTTGGGCCTTGTGCAAAATGCCCTCAAGAATCTCTTAAAAGAGGCAGTTGATTTAGAGCGAGGTTCTGAACTGGCTGTGGTATGCTGAAGCAGTGCACAAATGGACTTTATGAAGAGTATTGTAGCCAGCATCAGAAAGATCCAACACATACTCCAAAACTTTGTCGGTGGGCATTAGGATGAGTCTATGCAGGATCTGGAGCACCATTCAAGCATACTCAGTTTGGCTGTGTAAGTCTTTCTGGTAGAGGACTTACGAGCAGCCAGGAGAAAGTACAGTTAAGTAGGAACTTACCATAACAGTAGATCTTCGAGAGAGGCTCCTTCAGTAGGTCATCACAAATAGGAGGGAGGGAAAAATATGACCTACTGGCAGACTTTTCTAGCAAAACCTGATGGGGGACCGCCACCCAACATCACGTGACTGATGCCAGCGTGACTGTATATAGTGAGCGGTCCCCACGCCCATCCTCCAGTTCTCCCACTGGAGCCAGGAAGAGGCCATGCAGCAGGAGTGAACAGGAATTGGAATCCCTGTAAAACATAAAATAAGGGGAAGGAGGAAGGGAAAAATATGACCTACTGAAGGAACCTCTCTAGAAGATCTACTGTTCACAAGTTCCTAAGTAACTGTACTATCTTACTCGAGAGGGTTCCCTTCAGTAGGTCATGACATACAGGACAGAGGCCCCAAGCAGTCCCTCCAAAGAGAGAGAGACTGAGAAACTAGGGAGGAGGCAGCTAACCCAACAGAACAACTAAGTCCAGCATGGACCCAACCTAGGACAAAAGGCCCTGCAGGATGGCTAAACCAAAGCCGCCTCCGCCTAGAAGCAATGTCCAGACTGTAATGTTTGGTAAAAGTGTGGACAGAACTCCAAGTGGCGGCAGCACAAATGTCCACTGTGGAACGTTCGAAGGAAGGCTCGCAGAGGCAGCCATGCCCTAGTAGAATGACTTCTATGGAACCGGAAGAGGCTTATCGTACTTTTGGTAATAGTACAGGATGCAGTTTCCAACCATTTGGAAAGGCCCTGCTTAGAACTGGTTTGCCTCGACTTCGGGCAAAGGAAACGAATAACTGATCACAAGAGCGGAGCTCTTTAGTCCTGTGAGTATAGCACCGGAGGATCCGATGAACATCCATCGTGTGAAGGAGTGCCTCACCCTTATTAGAAGGGGTTGGGTAGTAAACCGGAAGCTCTACTGATTGGTTCAGTGTAGATTCTGACACCACTTTGAGAAGAAACCTCGGATGCATCCGAAGAACCGTCCTGTCCCTGTGGAAAATCAAATATGGCTCCTTGCAGACTAAAGCGTGAAGCTCTGAAATCCTTCGGGCGGAGGTGACAGCCACCAGAAAAAGCGTCTTCCATGAAAGGAAGCGCAGATCACAGCTCATAGCCTGTTTGAAAGGAGGAAGGGTGAGCTTTTCCAGGATGAAGTTCAAGTCCCAAGATGGAGCTGAGCTGCGGATGAGGGGTTTCAGATGGAGGATGCCTTTCAGAAAGGTCTTTGAGACCTCCAACTGAGCCACGGGTTTACCATCCACTAGCTCGTGGTACGCGGAAATGGCCGAGATATGGACCTTCAAAGAAGAATAGGACAGACTGGAGTCTGATAAATGGAGGTATTCCATGACTTGAGTGGCTGAACAGGAGAAAGGGTCCCAACCCTGTGTGGTAGCCAGATCGAAAACCGCTTCCACTGCATGGCATAAGTGGAACGGGTGGACGGTTTCCTAGCCTCGATGAGGACCTGAGCCACTCTAGAGGAGACCCCAAAGCCAGAAATCGCTATGTCTGAAGGAGCCACGATGAAGATGCAGGATCCTGAGCACTGGATGAACCAGCCTGCCCTGATCCTGGGTCAGGAGGTCATGAGTCAGTGGAAGTGGAACCGGTGGTTCCCTAGAGAGCTGCTGTAACATGGAACCAAATCTGTCTCGCCAGAGAGGGGCAGTAGGATCATTTTTGCTGCCTCGGCTTGAAGTTTGAGGAGAAGCTCTGCAGAATGGGAAAAGGAGGAAAGCGTATAAAAATTTCCTGTCCATGATAGAGACAATGCGTCGTTCCAGAAAGCATCGTGCTCTGGAACGAGCGAGCAAAACTCGGAAGTTTTGCATTGGATTGGGAGGCAAAGAGGTCGATTTCTGGACATCCCCAATTCTGGAAGATGGAGTCCGCCACTTCCTGACACAATTCCCATTCATGGGCGAGGGTTCAAGTTCTGCTGAGACTGTCCGCCAGGATGTTTAGAACGCCTGGAACGTGCATGGCCACCAGGACCAGAAGGTGCTGGACTGCCCAGTTCCACACCCCGGTTGCCTCTCTGCAAAGAGGGTACGCTCGGGTTCCTCCCTGTTTGTTGATGTACCAAACTACCAACATATTGTCCGTTTGGATCAGCAGTATTCCCTTGGGTAGCAGGGTTTGAAAAGCCTGTAAGACATATTGGACCACCCTGAGCTCCAGAACATTGATGTGGAGAGAATTCTCCAGGCCTGTCCAAAGGCCTTGAGCTATGGCCCCCCAGATGAGCCCCTCACCCCATATTCGAGGCATCTGTGGTGAGGGTAACTGCTGGTGCAAGTTTCGGAACAGAAGTCCCAGGGAAAGACTGTGAGGATCCTCCCACCACTGTAAATCCTTTGGACCGCTGAAGAGACCAAGACCAGATGGTCCAGGTCATCCAAGAGCTGATCCCACTGCACCCTTAATGACCACTGAGTGATTCCCTATGTTAGCCTTGCGAGGGGAACGGTCGTGTTGGAGGCTGCCATCAGTTCCAAAAGACGAAGGACCTCCTGGGCAGGAATGGTCCTGAGAGAGGCTACATTTAGAGCCTGGCTGATTAAGGTCTCCACCCTGTCTGGAGGAAGGAAGGCTCTGCACTGGACTGTATCCAGAACTGCCCCAATAAACTGCAATCTCTGGGAAGCTACTAAGGATGACTTGGGATGTTGACCATGATCCCCAGTTGGCTGAAGAGGTCCAGTGTGAAAGACAGAGTTTCCGATAAAAGATCCCTGGACGGAGCTGAAATCAGCCAGTTGTCCAGGTAAGGGAACACCGCAAAACTCCTGCAGCATAGAAACGCCGCCACCACCGCCAGGCACTTGGTAAAAACCCGAGGTGCCCAAGACAGACCAAAAGGAGCACCTGGAACTGGAAATGCTCTCCTTGTAAACAAAAACGCAGGAAACGATGGTGGCTGGGAAGATAGACATGTGCAGGTAGGCATCCTGCATGTCCAGGCAGAGCCAATGATTCTCCAACAGGAGAGGAGGAAGAAGGCTCTGGAGGCGTCAGCATGCAGAACTTCTTGTACTTACATACTGACTTGACTCAAGTCGATGATGGGTCTGAAGTCCCCAGTCTTTTTTGGAACCAGGAAGAAATGGGAGTAAAACCCTTTTCCCCTTTGCCCGAAGGGAACTGGCTCGATTGCTTCTTTGAGCAAGCGCGCATTGACCTCCTCACGAACGAGAAGGGCCTGGTCCCAGGAGTAAGAGGACTTCTGCGGAGGAGTATCTGGAGGGATCTTCAGAAACTCAATGGTGTGCCAGATGGACACTAGTGGCAGGACCCACTCGTCTGAGGTGATCACCCTCCACTCCTGCATGTGGCGGGCGAACCTTCCCCCCATCTGCTCCCCGTCATGAGACTGGGGGTGCAGTGGGGCTGGAAAATCAAGAAATGGCAGGACATTCGGGAGGAGGTCCTCCAGAAAGTCGCTGATTCTTCGGAGCAGCGGGAGTAGCGGTACCCGTGGCCTTACACTTACCTTGGCGTCGCCTCAGTGTTTTTCCGCTGCCTCCGGTCCTTTTCCCGAAAGGGCTGCTGCTGTTGTTGAGTGCCCGATTGGTACATGGACCTAACGAATCTAAGGCCACACCTCTGTCCTGTAGATCCGTTATGATGTCCTTGGTATCTCCCCAAAAGGACTGAGACCCTGAAAGGCGTCCTGAATTGCCGACTGGACTTATTGCAGCCCAGAGAGACGGGCCAGAATGCCACCTAAGGGCAACGGCAGCTGCCGAGGTACAGGCCACCGAATCGCCGGAGTCGAGGGTGGCTCAAAGAGCATACCTACAGGAGATCTTGAAGAGGTGGAGATCCTTGGCAAGTTCTTCCTTAAGGGGTGAAGGGTCCATAGACTGGACCTTCACCTCTAGCCTGGCCATAGTCTGTTTTTGGTGAGATACCATGTGGGCCTCGTAACTAAGGGAGCGAAGAGCGCATGTGGCCGATGAATAGACCTTCTTCCCGAACTGGTCCATCAGCCTCGACTCTTTGTGAGGTGTTAAGCTCATGTGCTTGGGAGCTGTGGAGTGGTCGATGAGCAGCCGAGATAACCACAGAGTTTGCCTTAGGATGAACCTTTAAAAAAGGTGCATCCTTCGGCACCCAGTAGAGCCTGTTCGCCCTCTTGGGGACAGCCGGGATTAAATGAGGCCTCAGCCAGATGGTGGCGGTGAGGTCTTGATGAGGACCCATCCATGGGGGGACTGGAATAGATGGCAGAGACTCTAAGTCAAGATGCTAGTCTCTGCCGCACAGGATCCTGTCCTCGGACTCCCAATCTAAGTGTTCTCTTAAGGTCCTCAAGAGGTCCGAAAGGAAGGATCCTCCGCGGGATTTAGGGATGTTCGCCATTTGTATCCTCAGGGTCCTCCCTCCCATCGGAACTGTCCTCCGCCTCCTCAACAGGACGACGACTGAAATCCCACAGGGAGCGTCTTGCTGAGTTTCCCGAGATGTGGATGGTAGAAACAGAACTGCCTGGGGAAGGATCTAGAAGCTGCAGTTGCGGGAGTCTGGCTTCCAGATCTGTAACCATCTCTGACCTGGCCCCTACCACCAAGACTGAATCATGGTCTTGAAATCCAGAACCGGGGGCCAGATCTGTAACCAGCTCTGACCTGGCCCCCTACCACCAAGACTGAATCATGGTCTTGAAATCCAGAACCACTGGGGGGGAGGGGGAGCCAGTTGAGGCTGGGAGGGAAGAGGGGCAAACGGAGGGGGATAGTACCCCTGGAAACCCATATAAGGGGAATATGGGTTGAATCCATGGTGGAACTGCCCAAAATGGCTCCAATCAGGCGTGGAACCCCCCGGTGGGGATCCCCAGGATACCCAAAGGGGTAATGGGGCACAGTTCGGGGTCTAGAATAGATCCCCGATGACGGATCAGGCCTCGGGGGGACCCACGTCGGACCCACCATTGTGTATATTGGAGAAGGGGCCCGTGTCAGGACAGCCCACGTTGGAGGGACCAATGTCGGCACTGGAGCAGCGCGATCTGGCGCTGGAAAAGGATCCAGCGTCGGAGGGGCCGGCGTCAGGACCAGAAGAGGAAGTTCCGTCGTTGGGGCTGGGGCCGGGTCCAGCGTCGGGGCCAGAGGTAAGGGCCTGTCGTTCGGTCCCGGCTGAGGGACTGTCATCGGGATCACTGGTGTCTTGCTGGAAGGTGGAGGGGCCTCCACAGGTAGGCCAGACGGCCGTGAAGGAGCCTCCTGATCCGGGACCCCCGCGGGGGAACGCGGAGAGGTGCCCACAACATCGAGAGGCTTGATGGGGTCTCTGATGGCATCGCCAGACACGTCCGAGGTAGAATGCGAGGACGCGGGCACAGTAGGAGGAGGAGGGAGAGGAGTTTTCTCCCTCTGGTCCCGCCGGATATCGGGTGAGGCGCCGTTAGGCCCCAACAGGGGAACCAGGCCAAGCTAATAATCCCCCAAGAGGTTGGCAGGAGAGACCAAGAGCTCACAATTTAGGACAGAAGTCCATTATGGATGGCTCTGCCAAACGAAATGTCACCTGGCATGGACATCCAGGGCATAATGCTTGAAGAAAGTATGCACTGAGCTCCAGGTAGCCACATTGCAAATATCTGCAATGGGCACATTGCGGATTTCCATCAGGGATGCAGCAACTGCTCTAGTAGAGTGAGCGCATCTGCCCGCCAGCTTAACCTGCACCATGGAGTAACAGAGGAGAAGGCATGCCACCAGCCATGCTGAAATGCATCTGATAGCTACAGGTTGACCCAGACGGGTCTCGCTGAAGGAAACAAACAGTTGTTGAGCTTGGCAAATTTCTTTTGTTCTATCTAAATAGAAACACAGGGCTCTTTTGACATCCAAAGAATGAAATAACTGAGCCAGTGGCAAGGAAAGTACTGGCTCATGGTAAGCTGAAATGGCACAAAGGTGAACTTCGACTGTAGAGTACTGTACACCTGAATTTGAGAGGTCTAAGAGGTACTCTAGAACTTTATTTGGTGGGCAGGAAAAGGGATTCAAAGAGGAGTTTGCACACCAGAGAGAAAAATGCTTCCATTTGGCTGTGTAAGTTTTCCTAGTGGCTAGCTTGTGTGCAGCCAGAAGAATATCAGAAACTCTGCGAGAGACATTGAACCTGTTCACCTCTATCTCTTCAGGAGCCAAGCGTGAAGGTGAAGCGATCTCAGATTGGGATGGACCACAGGCCTGAGTCAGAAGGTTCGTCTGAAGGAGAAGCGCTCTGAGTGGGTTTCGAATACTGTTGGGTAACGAAAACCATATTTGTCGAGGCCAGAAGGGAGCAATGAGGATCATTTTGTCCCCAGGACTCGAACCTGAGAAGTACCTCTGAATTAGAGGAAGAGGCGGAAAGGCTAGAAAGCGCTTTGTCCACCGCAGCCTAACGCGATCCTGACAGAAAATGCCAGGCCCTGGATTTCTGGAGCAGAAGAGAGGCAGTTTTGTGTTGAACGGGATGTAAAGGTCCAGGTCTGGAGTTCCCCACTCTGCCAACAGTGACTGAACCATGGTTGAGTCAAGAGACCATTCGTGAGGATCGGTCTCTGATCTGCTGAGACAGTCTGCCAGTTCGTTCTGCACTCCCAGAAGGTAGACCGCTTGAATTAGAGCTTTGTGCTCCAAGCACCATTCCCACACTCTCATCGCTTCCCTGCATAAAGGGTAAGAGTGAGCACCACCCTGCTTGTTGATGTAATACATCACTGCTTTGTTGTCCATTTGAAGGAGAATGTTCTTGTGACAGAGAATGTCCTTCATAGCCCGGACTGCATAAAGGACGGCTCTCATTTCTAAAACATTTATGTGAAGCTGGAACTCATCCTGAGTCCACGTACTTTGGGTGTGGAGATTCTGATAGTGAGTTCCCCACCCCATCAGGGACGCGTCCATGGTAATGGAAATCTGATGATCCAGAGGAGCAAAGGGATACCCTTCCAGAAGACTGTCCTTTAGCGACCACCAGGTGAGTGACTTCTTCAGAGGTTCTGTCACCTTGATGAGAAAGGACTGAGGGTGGTGGTGGGGACCACTGATTATAGAAGCATCCATTGAGAGGTTCTCATGTGGAGGCATGCTAGGGGTACAGTGAACACCGAGGATGCCATGAGACCCAGCATCTGTTGCATCGAGATAGCTTGAACCGAGCTGCTCTCTCTGATGTATTGGGCCATCTGTAGGATATCGCTCCTTCTGTCCTCTGATAGAAAAGCTTTTGCACAGGAGGTGTCCAGAAGTGTTCCTATGAAAATGAGCTTCTGGGAGGGCTGCAACTGCGATTTCTTGAGATTTAGCAGGACTCCCATGGACGTGAGGAAGTCTGAGGCCGTGGCTACGGCATTGAGAGTTCCTTGCCTGGAAGGGCTTGCTAGAAGCCAGTTGTTCAGATATGGTAACACTTGTATGCCAATCTTTCTGAGGTGTACTGCGAGAATTGCACAACACTTTGTAAAAACTTGCGGCATCGAGGATAGCCCAAAGGGCAGGACTCTGAACTGATAATGTTGGCCCAAAGCCACGAACCTTAGGTATTTGTGATGCCTTGGGTGAATAGGAATATACTGGTAAGCATCCTGCATGTCCAGGGAAGCTAATCAGTTGTGTTGATGAAACAAAGGTAGCAGGGTTCCTAGCGATATAATTTCAAATTTCTCTTTGGGAAGGAATTTGTTCAACTTTCTGAGGTCCAAAATGGGGCACATGCCCCCGATTTTCTTTGGAACTAGAAAGTAATGGGAATAGAACCCTGTGTTCTGTTGATCCAGCGGAAATGAAAATTACGTACCTACCGTAATTATGATCTTTCTGTGTATCTTCACCATTCATCACATATGGGTACTGGCCGGAGATCAGGACCCTTGAGAGCTTTTTTTTTTAAAGGGTGGAAGCCAACACAGCATCGCGCCGCCTCAAGGCCGACGTACTGCGTGGCGCTCGAGGATTGGCAGTTAGGCTGTGTCGACTCTGCCTGCCTACCAGTTCTGAGTCGCCGGAGAGGTAAGAGGAAGGGATGGAGGGTGGGACAAGAGAGTCCAAGGGACAGAAAAAGGAAGGGAAAACTGAACTAAAAGGAGAAATAACGACTGAGAGGACAGCGAAGAAGAGAGGAGACTAAGGGGATTGGGTAGGGGCCCCAATCTCTGGAAGCGGAGGAAGGGAGGGAAGGGAGGGGAGAAATTTAGGAGAGAGTGAGAGGTAACAAGGTATCCGAGACCCTTGTCCGTCACCAGATCATATAGGAACTGCAAGGAGTAGCAAAGCTCTCTGCCAGAATTCAAGGCACAGAATAAATGGCAAATACCCCAGAAGCAGAGTCGCTATCTGGAGAAGGACAGAGTACAGGACTTAATACTCTCTCAGGAAAGATGTTTGGTGAAAAAGGAACATTTTTTTTTTAAAAACAGTGTGATGGAAATCAGAAAGAGAACAGGAGGAGGGCAACCATCAACTCCCACCCCAACGGGGTGGAGACATGCAGTAGAGAAGGGGTGCCGCTCGAGCTGTACTCCTTAAGGAGAATACCCCCCTGTGTGTTCCTACTTTACCCTGCTCTAAAAGAGAGGGGGAGCACATAGGAAGGGGGACCCAGAGACTGAGGCCCCAGGGGGATGGTGGGCGGGATTATGATGAATGGTGAAGATACACAGAAAGATCATAATTACGGTAGGTACGTAATTTTCATATCTTATCTGTGTCAATCTTCACCATTCATCACATATGGGTGAGTACCAAGCCCCCCGAAGGGGCTGATTCATTACACCCTAAGGGACAGAGTCCCTTAGCCCTCAGTGGGTGACACACTAAGGGAACCTTCCGGGCCTGAGGAGGCCCGAGAGTGGGAGAGCGAGACGGGTCCTCGGAGGGAAGAAGTTGTCTCCGACAAACCTCCGCCTTGCCCCAGCCGGAAAGAGAGGCAGGTCCCTGGTGGGCGGAGCAAATCACCCTACGCCGGGCCAAGGGTGACAACCGGGAAAGACGAAGCCACGCCGACCTCCTAGTGCAGATCGCTGTCCCTACGACCCTGGTAGCTACCTCGTTGGCATCATAAGATGCCCTCGCTTGGTGCCTTGCTAGCTCCAGGCCATGTGCAGAGAGCGCGATGGCTTGTCTGGTTTGCTCCGAGTCAGGCAAAGCAGCTAGGATCTGACCTAGCGCGGACCACAAGAACCTGTTGTAGGCTGCATAGTGGGCCTGGTGACCAGAAATAGAGAGAAGCAACCAAGCCGAGTAGAAGGTCCTCCTGCCCCAGAAATCAAAATCTGAGGAGTCTTGATCTGGGGCGGTCACGGTGGAGCGTGAAGCCCTTCAGGGGTATCCAGGTCGTCAAGCCGGACTGCGGATGAGGCATAGAACCTGGAGACCCGGGAGCGCAGTACCTCTGGCTGAGGTCCCTAGGGCAGGAACTCCGGAGAAGGGCCTCTGCCAGAAACGCAAGGACGCCTCCTGAAAGGGGAAAGCCAGGCGGCACACAAGCGTGGCCCGCCAAAATCACCTAGAAAGGCGTGGCGCATGCTCAGGATTGCTAACAGACAGGGGCGAAGGTGAAGGTCCTCCATCATCCTCACGAGGAAGCACTAGTACTCTGAGAGATCAGTGGCTGGGGAGATATGGACAGATGGTTCCTCTCCCGGAAGAGGGGATGAGGAGCTGGAGGTCACACATGCGTTCGAGGTGGCTGCACGGGGGGAGGTTGGAAAACCTGGCTGTCCATGGCCCTAACGTAGGCAGGGAACTGAGCAGCCACCGCTCTGAACTGCTCCCAGGTGAGAGGGCCGCTAGGACCAAGAATGCCTGAGAGCGCTGGAGAATGCGGCAGAGGGATGGGGCACAGCCGAGAAAAGAAGTCGGCTGACCTCCGCCAGGGCTAGGAAGTGGACCATGAGCACCCGAGGAGGGTGCCCTGGAAGACTCCGCAGCCGACAGCTGTATAACCACGTTGGTACTGCCTAGGCTGCGCCCAGAAGAATCCCCCCAGTGAGGCGACCGGGGCTGTAAAAGTCCAGAAGGACAGTCCCCTGCCTCAAAAGAATGGGACCCCCTCAAGGAACCGGAAGGGGAAGGGTGGGAGTCAGCACTTCGGCTTCGCCCAGGTGGACCCCAGAGAAAGGCCGGCGCGCCGACCCCACACCCCTCGACCCCTCAGAGTCTGAGAGGGTCCTCCTCCTCGAGAGGGTCAGTCTAGGTAGCTGGCAGCTCTGGGCTGCCCCCGAAGGGGAGACCCAGGGCACAGCACCCTCCCCTCCTGTAGGCTTCTCGATGGGCCCCAAAGTTGGGCGATCAAGACACACTACTGGAGGTGGTACCACCACCAAGGTCGAGAAACCCCAAGGCCAGGTTGCAGAGCAATGGTGGCATGCACCACTGCTTGCCGGTCAGGACCACTGACCCTAACCTCGGGGACTACCTGGCGGCTCCTCAGTAGGGGCGATGGCGGCGTCGGCGAGACCACTGGGTCACCCTCCTCTGCAGACAATCCCAAAGGTGTGACTGCGTGTCTGACTCTGAGCCCGACTCGAGGGAGGCAGAGTCTGAGGCTCTGAGCCAAACAGTAGGAGGCAGGCGAAACCAACCTTGCCAAGGGCCTGGCAGCTAAAGCAGTGGCGAGGTAGCCCCATGCCCTCCACGCAGCACGGCGAGGCTCACAGAAGGCGCCAGGTCAGCTCGGGCCCAAGGTCCAGAGCCAGGCCAGCAGCGACCGTCAAGTCCGCTAGCACCGGGGCGGTACCAGGGACAGAGACGGCGCCACGGAAGCCCCAGCAACAACCTTGGTGCCCACGACACCACCAGGTGCCTCAGGCGCCGCGAGCGCACCGAGGACTGAAGCGCGCCAACAGCCCGAGGGCGGACTCGGTGTCGAACATGGCGCCGCAAGCGCACCGAGAGAACCCACGGTGCCGAGGGACGGCACCGACCACTGAAGCCGCAGGCCCCACGGCGCCCAACCGCAGGCAACGCGCTGTGCTCAACCGCCGCGAGATACAGCGCAAAAGACGCATGCCGGGTCTTGTCCACAAGGCCGTGAGCAGCATTGAGCTGCGAACGGTGCCGACAGGCCCACAGTGTTAGCGACGAAGCCGGGCGCTGATGACGCGCCCGACAGGGCCATGGCCGCTCGCCTCCAGCACCAACCGACGGCGCCGAGGACAGCGTCGACCTGGCCTTCCGGACCGCGAGCGATACCGGGGAGCCTTCACCGGCAGGTGGAGCCTCGCCGTGGCGCGCCCCGCCCGCCTCCCGGAGGAGCGGGACGGGCCTCCTGCGCCGTGGGAGAAGCCTCGGCAATGGCCAGGCTACAAGTAGCCGAGGCTCCCTCCTCCTCGGTCTGTATAGAACCAGAAGGGGACCTGGAGGAAGGCCGAGAGGAAACGGCGTGGCCAGTCAGAACCCTACCTCAAGTCGTGGAGCTCGCCCACTTTCCGCAGCTGTTCGAGGACACGGCGGTCCATGGAGAAGCAGGTGTCTACAGTCCGCCTAGCACGTGAGACCAGGCCAAGACCCTCGAGACACACGTCATGCTGGTCGGTAACGGAATATTTGCGGCCGCACGGGCACCGACGCATAGGGGCCGACCCGCCTTAGAAAACTTCTTGCCCTCCGACCGAGACATGACCTACAGAAAAAAACACCAAAACAGACTCGACGTCACAATACTTCAAATAAAAAGGAAAGATCTTACCGGCGACGTCGAGTGGAGGCAGAACCCAGAACTAGCAGGTAACCGACGGACTGTCGAACGAAAGGCTGAAAGGCCTAAAATTTTTCTTCAGTTAGCTTCCCACGAGGCGACTTCGACGGCAGGGAGATGAAGAACTGGTAGGCAGGCGGAGTCGACACAGCCTAACGGCCAATCCTCGAGCGCCACGCAGTACGTCGGCCTCGAGGGCGGCGCCGATGCTGTGTCGGCTCTGCCTACCCTTTTAAGAAAAGAAAAAAAAAAGCTCCCGCGGGGTCCTGATCTCCGGCCAGTACCCATATGTGATAAATGGTGAAGACTGACACAGATAAGATCTACTTCTACTGCCCTGTTGTTCAGAAGGCCTTGTATCTCGGAGGCAAGAAGTTCTGACTGAAGAGTTGACAGTTTTGGCTGCCTTTTGGGGGGGGACAATCCGGAGGGTTCTCTGAAAGATTGTGGGAATATCCCTCGCAGATTATCCGGAGGATCCATTTGTCCGATGTTATAGACTTCCACTGGTTGTAGAATTGAGTCAGACAACCTCCCACCGATAAGCAGGAGTCCCCCTCGGGCTGCTGAGGTGGGACTTGGGCCAGAAACTCAGAAGGTGGCACTGGGCGCTCTGGGCCCTTGTGCTTTCTGTTGCATTTCCTTTTGAGGCTGAGGGGCTTAGCTTTTATTAAAACCTCCCCTGCCTTTGCCTTGAAAGGACTGATGGTTGTGAAACTGGTGCTTAATAACACCCCTCCGAGAAGGGGCAGAAGCAGGTCGAGCCAATTTAACGGCCGATCTGGTCTTTTGTGTGGCCTCTAGAGCTTGTTCTACCTGAGGACCGAAGAGATATACACCGTCAAAAGGCAACACCATGACCTGTTGCTGGGCATCATTGGTGAAGCCAGAAGTGCGCAGCCAGGAATGACGGCGGGTACAAATGCCCGCCGCCGCCACTCGGGAAGCGGTATCGAAAGCGTCCAGAGCTGCTTTAACCTATTGGTTGTTGGACTCGATACCCCTGATTATGGTTTGAAGAAGCTCTGAATTAGCGTCCGACTCCGGTAGAACTTCAACCATTTGTTTGAGTGAATGCCACAGAATATACTCATATTGAGAGAAATAGCCCTGGTAGCTGGCAATATGCATACCCAGGGTGGATGCAGCAAGACTCTCTTACTTAAAGTGTCTATCTTATGAGATTCTTTGTTTATAGGTCAAGCCATAGTAGTCTGAAGAAGGATGATCTTATCATTCTCTGCCAAGACTACAATAGGGTCCGCATAGGCTTGAGAGGCCAAAATGGGTCGATCCTTGAGAGCAGCATACTTCCTATCAATGGACTTAGCCACAGAAGGAATGAGAGCAGGATTATTCCACACCATTTGAGAAAGCGTCTCAAAGGAGGGCTGTACTGGGGGAGTTAAATCCATAGGGATGTCCGGAACATGAAGGTACTGGAATCTTATAAGCTTCCCAGGATCGATATCCATAGTCTGGAGAAAAAGAGTGGAATTCAAATTTTTCAGCAGACACTTAAATGACAGGTCCTTGACCACAGGCTCCATAGCATGATTAGATCCTGTTCCTTACATGTCATCACCCAGCCTAAGGTCTGGGTCAGGCTCAATATCATCTCCTGACAGCCCAGGAGGGACTGTATGGACAGGAAAGGTGAAAATCAGAAGGAAAATAGGAGGGAAAGGGGTTCGGAGTTGAGGAGCCCTGGAGAATGGAAGACATCACACCAAGTCTTGGCACCAAAGAGCATGGCCGCCTGGCCAGCACAGCCATGGCCCGACAGAGCCACTGGCGCCGAGGATGAGCCGACAAGCCCGACGACCCAAAGCTGCACAGGCGCGGGGTGGCACTAACAACCTCAATGGCGCCAAGGACGGCACCAACAGACGATCGACGCCGAGGACAGCGCTGAGTGACCCACTGACGCCGACAACACCGAAACCAACGAGGGCCCCCAAAACCAAGATTTGAGGCAAAAGAAGCAGGAGAAAGAGGCATCGGTGTGGCCCCCTGCACCGCAGTCATGTGGGGGGGGGGGACACCTGAGCGCGGAGTCGACGGCACTGAAGAAGGTGCCACGCGACTAGGAAGGCCCAACCACCCTATCCGATCACCGAAGGGTCTGAGGGCCCTTGAATGACCAGGCCAGGCAGCTGGACCAACCTCCGAGCCCATTGCTCCATCAGAAAGGCCCACTGATGAAACTGCTCATCTGAAGACCTACCAGAAGGCAGGGAAGGGCTCCGATGTCTAAGAGGTCGGAGACGGAGACAGAAACCGGCGACTCTGGAGGAGACCAGCAACTGACTCCAATGACCGACCGTCGATGTGCAGACATACTAGAAGGTGACCTTGAGTGATGCCTTCTGTTTCTGGACCTATGGGTCGAAGAAGAGCTCGAAGCCGAACGGTGCCAAGAGTGCGACCATTTTCTTTATGCTTCCCGGGGGACCGCCCCTCCCCCCAGGCATTGTACTGTCTGTTGTCAGACCCTCCCTCCAGAGAGGGCAGTGGACCAGACCCAGCCCGGCTGACTGAACAACTTTCATACGAATTCTCCCTACCGTCACCTGACCCACTCATGGTCGACTCCGTCAATGTAGGCAGAGACTTCTTTCTTATAATAAATTATAGTAAGCGGTACTTTATTTCCAGAAATACTACAAAATAAAAACTGAAAACTATGCTGCTAATTTGAAGCTTAACTCCCGAGACGAAAAGCGTCGTCCTCATAGCACACTCGACAGTAGGAAAAAAGGAACTGAGGCGGTTGGAAGGTGTCGCTGAGATAGTCACTGTTGCGCATCGCGGCTCCATCTCTGGCGCCGACCCTCCTGCAAAAGTTTGCTCCTGCTGGGTCCTAAGCGTCTCTGGTGCAGATCCCATCAGTGAGAATGAGTGGTGGAGACTTTATGTCCAGGAAGATCTGTATCTGTCAGGGCCAGCATGTGGGGATCAGAATAATCTTGCCCCGTGTGCCTCCAGCTTGAGCAGTACCCTCTGAAGTAGAGGAATAGGAGGAAATGCATACAGAAAGTGATTTGTCCACCGAGCCTTAATGCATCCTGACAGAGCGCATGTTCTAGGTTTCTGGAGCAGAATCGTGGCAATTTGGCATTGAGTGGGGATGTAAAAGGTTCACCTCTGGGGTTCCCCACTCGTTGAAGAGAGACTGCATGTCATCTGGTGCCAACAACCACTGGTGAGGATCTGCTTCTGTCTGATTGAGCTCATCAGTCAGACTGTTCTGCACCCTGGTAGATATATCGCTTGGATCAGAGCATCCTGCTCCAGGCACCATTCTCACATTCCCAGTGCTTCCCTGCAAAAAGGATAACAGTGTGCTCCCCCTTACTTGTTCATGTAGTGCTTGACAGGCGTGTCCGTCTGAAGGAGGATTACATTGTGGCAGATAAAGTCCACCAGGGCCTGAAGGGTGTATAAGACTGCTCTCATCTCCACGACACTGACGTAGAGATGGGACTCTGTAAAGCTCAAGACTCCCTGAGTATGGTGGCCTAACAGTGGGCTCCCCACCCCAACAGAGAAGCTCTGTAGTGAGAGCTATCTGAGGCTCTGGGGAGAGAAGGGAGACCTTGGAGGAGACTTCCTCCTGTGTCCACCATGCAGCGATCGAAGCAGAGGTTTTGTCACTTTGATGAGGTAAGACTGAGGATGCGTTGTTGGAGATCACTGCATGCTGAGCATCCAATGAGTTGTCCTCTTGTGCAGGCATTCTAGAGGTACTGTGAAGACAGAGGAGACCATGAGGCCTAACATTTGCTGCATGGAGTGCGCCGAATGGACTTGTTCTCCAGGGTGAAATGAGCCATCTGAAGGATGGCCTTCCTTCTGTCTTCAGGAGAAAAGCCCTCACCTTGGTAGTTCCCAAGTGGGCTCCAATGAAGAGGAGCTATTGAGAGGGCTGAAGCTGTGACTTCTCTAAATGCAACAGGACTCCCATGGAGGTCAGGAACTGAGCTGCTGTGGTCACTACCTGTTCCGTGCCCGTCTGGATGGGCTGTGAAGTAAAAGTACAGTTACGTAGAACTTACCGTAACAGTAGATCTTTGAGAACAGCTCTTGCAGCAGGTTACACCATTAGGACTGAAACCCGACTGGCGTCAGGACCATGGAAATTTTCTAGCTAGCAGTCTTCAGCGGGGACCGCCTCCGACGTCGGTCCCGCCCCCGATGTCAGGCATAGTACATAAGGAGGCGGTCCCGCCAGAATCCCCAGTTCTCCCGCCAGAGACTTCCGGTCGCTGGATGACATCAGAAGAGGAGACCGAGGACCCGCCATCAGATGGCCAAGACTAAGAACCAACCTTTCCGATCCTAAGGATAGTGACAGGCTGGAACCTACTTCCTCCAAGGGGGAATGGTGGGCGGGAAGGTACCTGCTGCAAGAGCTGTTCTCGAAGATCTACTGTTATGGTAAGTTCTTACGCATAACTGTACTATCTTCTTTGAGATACAGCTCTTGCAGCAGGTTGACATCCATTAGACTGATCTCAAGCAATGGCACCTTTGAAAAGCCATTGGGAGGAGGCAAGACGGAAATTGAGACCCATCCTGAGCCTAAGACAGAAGTCCCTGAAGAACGGCTAGGGTTGAAACCAGCTCTCTCTACCTTGAGGTATGGGCATCCAGGCTATAATGCCTGATAAAAGTGCACCGAACTCCAGGTGGCTGCGGCACATATAGCCGATGTAGACAATGCTCTTCAGTGCTGCAAAAGGTGGTAGCCATTCCCTTCCTGTGGAATGGCCCCTTGACCACTCCTGGTAAGGGTTTCTTACGCTTTGTCGTGAATAAAATGAGATACACTGAATGAGCCAGCGTGGAAAGGGTCTATTTCAAAAACTGGGACCCCTTTCATCCTCTCAGCAAATGAAACGAACAGCTGCTCCGCTTTCCGGTGCTGTTTGGTTCTGGTCAAATAATATCTGAGACACCTGTGAACATCTAAGGTGTGGAGCAGTGCTTCTCCTCGATTGGCGTGCTTAGGACAGTACACTGGTAAATCAATGTCCTGGTTAAGAGTAGGGCTGAAACCACCTTAGGCAGGAACTTAGGATTAGATCCTCAGGGACACCCTATCCTGATGAAAAATTAAATAAGGCTCCTTGCACATGAGAGCACGTATTGGAGGTTCTTCTCGCCAAAGTAACAGCAACCAAAAATACAGGTTACTCACCTGTAACAGGAGTTCTAGAAATGGTATATGTTGTTCATCCACACTTATTGGTAGGTCCCTTGCAGCTTTAAATCTTGCGGAAGGTCTTCAAGCTGGCTCCTCCCACCCACCCGGGTGGTAAAACTCTCGGCTCCACCCCATGGCGCCAGATCTAGCTGCTGGGAAGCCAGGTTGATGCGTCGAAGCCGGGAGGAGGGTGGTGAGTGTGTGGATGACAACATATACCATTCCTAGAACTCCTGTTACAGGTGAGTAACCTGTATTTAGGACATGGATATGTTGTTCATCCACACTTATTGGCAGACTCCCTAGCAGTTCTCCGGGAGGAGGAGGCAAGGCACACACCCTACTTAGGTAGAAAGACTGGAGAACTGAGGCCCCGACCAGCACACCCAGCGACCAAGGTCGATATGGAAGGGAGCGGTAAAGTCTGCTTCCGGGCAGAAGCCCTGCGGATATCCTGGACGGAGTATCCTCGAAAGCAGCCACCGATGCAGTGGAAGGACAGGTAAAAGCGCTTATCCTCTGGGCTCCATGCCCGCCCGCCTATGAGTGGAGACCTATGCAGGGGTGACCGCCCGCTTGTTGTCCACTGGGCTGCAAATCTGCCACATCGGCTTCAGCGAAGATGATGAACAGCTGGCGAACCTCTCCCGAACTTTAGCTTTATGCTCCCTAGATAGGCGGCGTTAAACCGGTTCCTATGGAACCTGTATCGACCTCCGAGGTGTGAATGGGGATAAACCCGGCAGAGGCAATACCCGAAGGAAGACTCCGCCACCGCCTGGAAGGACTTCGGTGGGGCGCAGGACAACCTAGTCCCTGTGGAAGACCGGATAGGGAGGTTAAAGGGCGCCTGAAACTCTCCCGCCTTCTGGATGGCAGAGTGGTCTCAAGAAGGTGTTCTTCCACAACAGGTGGGAAACTCGCACCTGTACAAAAGGTTCGGATGGCTTGCTCTTGAGCTAAGCCCATACCAACAAGGATCCCACAGAAAGCAGGGGATACTCTCCCCAAAAGGAGGCGTGATCGAGGCTTAGAGTGCCAGACCACCTTCTCCGCACCACCAACTGCCTCCGGCCTGCGCCGAAGACAGAGAGACCGGAGAAGCACCCACAAGGTCGCTGGCGAAGCCTGGTTTAAGGATGGACTGCAGATGGTCGGAATGCTGCCAGGGACGGGGAGAGCACGGCCCTATCCCATCAACAAAAGGAGAGAACTTCTCCCAGAGAGCGAGCATCTTGGCCGATTTCTTGGCAGGACGCCTCAAGGTTGAGGACCTTGCTGAAAGACCCTAGGCCTGGCCCCTAGCCGCACAGGGGTCAGCCTACAGATGCAGGGGATTGAAGGTCTGAGATGGATAACCTTCCCTGAAAAGGAAGACAGGACAGGGGCGGACTGGAGGCCGCCTCGGGAGCCTGGGGCTGAGACTGAGGAGGAGCTGGATGCCAGAACTGGCATCTAGTCCGGGGCTACCAGCATCACCCAGCCAAGTCCTCCTCGCCTTGCCCGTGGGTCAAGGGAAATGGGAGAGCGCAGGAGGCCGGGGTCCGAGGCCCTATGGCATCCCTGCAGCAGACCTTGCTGAGGGGGGCAAAAACAGTCTCGGCCTCGTATTCTCCCGGAGGAAGAGGAGAAGATCCTGTGCTACCTCCGGCAGGGAGACCACTCATGAGGCGCAGCCTATGCCCGGCTCAGGGCAGCAGCCCGCGGAATCGGGCTCCTGCCATCAAATAGCTGGGAACCCTCGACTGCGCAACAACCAATGCGGAGAACCTCCCTTGCACCGAGACAAGGGATCGACCGAACCTGGCGGAGTAGGTAGCACATGGTCTTGGTGTTGTCCTACTTGGACTTAGACCTGTAAACCCATTACAAGCAGAGCGAGCGGTGCAGGCTAAGCGGACCGTCTGTTCTCCAGCGAGCAGGAAGGACATCGGGACTCGCGAGAGGACCAGAGGCGAAGCACTCTGTATTCCCCAAGATGGGCACCCCACCCATCCGAGAAGCATCGGTCGGAGAAGACCGCCGACTCAGGGCGAACGAACAGGATGTTCTCCTGCCGAAGTTGGAACGGTCCAAGGGAGCGTTCTCTTAACTCCTGGGCTGTTAGTCACGAACTGGTCCAAGGGACACAGCGCTGTGACCTCTGGCTGGCCCTCCCACTAGGGAAGGCCGCCCCTGAGGCCCAGGAGGGCAGGAAGGTCCTGGCAGGACATAATTTCGCCAACCCGACCGGCAAGGAGGAAGAACCTCAGCCCTGTCCGCCGGGCCGAGCTCGGACTCAAGAGTCAGCTTAGTCCGAAGAAGCTTCACTGCTAAGGTACGAGTTCTCACTTGGCTCCTGAAAACGGGAGACCAGTCTGCCTTCCGGGTGGGGTGACATCCGGACCCTTCAGTGCCGCAGAGACTGCTGAGCAAAGAAGGGCCTGGCTAAGAACTCATAAGGAGCTCCCCAAGAAGGGGTGGAGCCTCCCAAGAAGCAGACGGAGCGAGGAGTAGGTACATCCTGGAGACCCAGGAAGCAGCTACACGCCACGTTCTGAGGATGGAATATCTGAAGTAGAGACCATCCAGGCATGTGGGAGAATGGGCGCGAGCCCCGTCCGTTGAGACCAGGAATACCTGGACACGAACCCAGGGTTGAATGGGGGGTCCACAGCCTTCCTGATGACCTCTAACTAGAGAGCCAGGCATGTCAGTGCGACCGACACAGAGGCAGTGAACTCAAGATCCCCACGGAGGCAGCTCAAAAGAAACCTCTACGCAACCTCGACAGGATCCACCCTTAAATACCTCCAGAGCAGTGCGGCCCGTCCCCCATGGAAACCGGGCTGGAGCGGGGCGGGCAGTGCCTTGCCGCCCGTCACTGAGCAGCTTAGAGGAGGAAGGAGCAGAGGCACCTCTCTGTTCCTGCCTCCCTGCTTCCCTTTGGAGGAAGGCAGCTGGACTGGACACCCAGCGCATGCCTGCTGGCCCTATGCTGGGCGGTGGGGCCCCAGGGCTCAGGGGCAAGGGGCTACGCAAAGGCTGGCCAGGTTGCCCTTGACCCTCCGGGTGAGAGTGACCCGAGTCGGAGTGGCATCGGACTTCTGGGCCCATGGATGTATCCCTCCACTCCAGGGCCGAAAAGGTCAGTCCCCAAGAAGGGGATGTCCGCCAACTCGTGCTGGGTTTCCAAAGAGGAGGAGGATAACCTCAGCCACGCCCTGCGGCGCATGGCCACTGCGGCCGCCACCGATCTGGCACAGGAGTCGCCTAGATCCAGAGCCGTCTGGAACTGCTGCTTCGCCACCGCCCTACCCTGGTCCCGCACCTGCTGAACCGTGGTCCGCAGGTGGGCGGAAGAGAGGACCTCATCAGGGGAGCCCAAAGGGTGTGGGAAATTGCCATCAGTGCAACGAGCTGGCCTGGCGGAGGCTAGGGAGGACCTAGCTAAACACTAGCCTGATGTGGTCCATCCTTCTGGACTCCTTGTCGGAGGTTGTCCATCCTCCCAGCATTTCCAAGACATTGGAAAGCGTTGTCGATGACTACCCTTCAGCCGGGGGTGCTCCGAGAACCGGACTGAGACCGACAGGGACAGGGTACCTCGAGCCACCTGGCCGAAGGTGCAGGGCAGGAAGTGAGCCACCGCCATGAGCTCAAGGCTGGGCCCACGATAGCCTCAGCCACTGGGAGGCCTCCGAGGAAGAACCCCTCGATCCAGAATCTCTGTAAGAGGGTAGCGTGCCCGATTGGAGGCGGGCTCGAGCTGCATCCCAATGAATTCTGAAATGAGCTGAAGCAGACCCTTTGAAGGCGATGGGCTGTCGTCTACTGAATGTTCCTGGGAAGACCCGGGTCCTCCTGCTAGGAAACATAGCAGAGCCTGCTTCACGGCTCAAAGGATCTGCAAAAGCTGCGACGCACGAGCACTCTTGTCCGCCGGGGCGGGCGAGGAGTGAGGGACAGTGACCTGAAGAACAGGTCATGGCCTGGCCTGAACCCGCCCGAGGCGAGGGGCAGCGGTCGGACGAGCAACCAGCCCTGGAGAGGGCTCCTCGACCCGGTCGAGCGGCTGCTGACCAGCGGCGGCTGTGCTATCGGAGAATGAATCGGAGGCCGATTGAAACCCGGACAACAACTGCTGTCGCCACATAAGTTCCTCTGTAACACCGTGCCAGCGGCATCCGAAATCATCTCATCCGAGGGAAGAATGGCAAAGCCACTTAACTCGGTGCCTCGACGAGAAACGCTGAGATCGGGTGGTGGCTGAACTGAGAGGTTGACCGAGACCGAGACCCAAATCTCGGGGACCAAGGCGGGCCTGTGAAGAGGCGGGGCGCACCGCTCCTCCCTCGGCTCGGAAGAAAGGACCGAGGCTGTCGACCGAAGAGGACAGAACCTCAGCCTCCGCCGAAGGTGGAGGAAGGCAACGCCAGAGGCCCCAAAAGGCGGGTCGAAGACCGACAGACGTCGATGGGGAACCTGGCGCTGACCTGACGGGGGATACCGTGAGGCCAGTGGCGGCTGAATCCTCGACCGAAGTCGGCGTTGGCCGATGAGGGAGGGAGATCCGCTCCCCGACGAAGAGACCCGCCTGCGGCCTCTACAGCCTAGGCGGCGACAGAGGCTCCAGGGTCCCTCTTCCTTGGAGGAGAGGATGGCGAAGCTCCTGAGCAAGCTGCATGAGATGAATCCAAGGAGAGCAGGATAGCGCGCGCAACCGAGGAAGGGGTGGACGCCCCTTCCCGGCAGGATCAAACTGCAGAGAAACAGTCGGCGGACACCCGCGGTCCGATGGAATCTCCAGGCGGAAAAACTACCAGATGTCGAGCCCGGCGAAGGCCGTGTGGTCCTCAGAGACTGACCCGAGGGCAGAACAAAATTGCAAAGCCTGAGGATCGTGATCAAGTCCAGGCAAAAGCATGCGTGAGTCAGCGGTCCCTCCTGGAGAACTAACGTGCGCCTCTTGGGGCTGGAAAAAGCCATCGCCGTGAGAAGAAGAAAAGATCAAAGATTTAAAGGACACTTCTATAAATTCGAAGACGAAATTTTCAGGAACCAGTCAAGCAGAGGCGCTAAGGAGGGAACCTGAGCTGAGCGGTAAGGAAGATTGGCGTCATGGAGCGGGCCGAGTTTACCACCCGGGTGGGTGGGAGGAGCCAGCTTGAAGACCTTCCGGCAAGATTTAAAGCGGCAAGGGACCTGCCAATAAGTGTGGATGAACAACATATCCATGTCCCTAGAAATAACGTTTTCCACGACAGAAAACATAGCTCGCAATCTGCGGCAGGTTCAAAAGGTGGCAGCGCAAGCTGCTCCAGGACAAAGGGTAAATCCCAAGGAGGGACAGGATCCTTATTGGGCGGCCTCAGGTGGAGGACCCCCCTTAAAAAGGCACGGGTAGTATCCAGCTGGGCCACCATGTGGTGGCCTATGGGGGCATGATAAGCCGAGATTGCACAAAGGTGCATTTTGATCGAGGAGTAAGCTAGCCCGGATTGAAAGAGGAAAAGCAGGTACTCCAGAACCAGCTTCCCAGGACAGTCTAAGGGCGAAACCGCGTGCTTGAGACCACAGGCAAAACCTGCACCACTTCATGGCGTATGTTGCGTGTGTCGCCGGTTTTCTGGTGGCAGAAAGTACATCTGCCACCTCTTGCGACACCCCGTGTCACAACATGGCTATGTCTCTAGGAGCCAAGCATGCAGGTTCAATGAATGTAAGTCCGGGTGGACTAGTGAACCCTCCTCCTGAGACAACAGGTGGGAGCTGATTGGCAAAGGAAGCGGAGGTTCCCAGGACAACTGATTCAGAAGCGGGAACCAAATTTGCCTGGGCCAAAAAGGCGCCATCAAAATAAGCGTTGCATGCTCCCTGCGAAGTTTGAGGAGGACTCTCTGGATCAACGGGAAAGGAGGGAAGGCGTAGAGGAATCTGCCCGCCCAGGAGAGGGACAACGCGTCTCGCCAGAAAACACCAGGCCCTGGATCTAGTGAGCAAAAATTGGGCAATTCTGCGTTGGATGGGGACGCGAATAGATCTAATTCTGGAGTGCCCCATCTGTGGAACAGATCCTCTGCCACCTCCTGTAGAAGTTCCCACTCGTGGACTCTGGCCTGGGAACGACTCAGGCTGTCTGCGACAGTGTTGTCCACCCCAGGAACGTGAACTGCAATGAGGTTTACGCCGTGTCATATTACCCATTCCCACACCCTCATGGCCTCCCTGCAAAGGGGGTAGGAGTGTGTGCCTCCTTGTTTGTTGAGGTAATACATCACTGCAGTATTGTCTGTTTGTAACAGGAGACTACTTGGTGGAATCTCCAACTGGAAGGCTTGCAGGGCATAAAGGACCCCTCATCTCAATATGTTGATATGGAGATGAGATTCCTGAATGATCCATGTTCCTGAGACCTCACCCCATTCAAGTCGCTCCCACCCCAGCCCTAGGCGTCTGTGGAGAGTGTTATCACTGGGGAGCGCTGTGAAGGGAACCCCCACAGAGAGGGTTCCAGGATCTAGCCACCATTGCCAGTCCCGAACCACAGTCTTCGTGATTCTGACTGGATGCTGCAGATGGTCTTGCCTTTGGTCCCACTGCACCCTTAACATCCACTGGGTTACCTGCATGTGGAGTCTTGCCATCGGGACTGTTGGAATGGTCGCAGCCATGTGTCCGAGCAGGCGAAGGACCAATCTGGCCGGGACGGTCTTCTTCGCTGATAGGTCCCTTATGAGGGATCGTATGCGTTCTGCTCTGTCTTCAGGAAGAAAGGCTTTCCCTTGACGGTGTCCAGAACTGCCTATGAACTGCAGTTTCTGGGGCCGGTACCAGGAGACTTCTTGTAGTTGATTAAGATGCCCAGAGACTGAAGAGAGCCTGGGCATGCTGAAAGGCCAACAGTAATGTCTCCTTGGAGGAGGCCATGAGAAGCCAGTCGTCCAGGTGCGGGAACACGTGGTGGCCCTGTCTCCTCAGAGGCTGCCACGACTGCCATGCACTTGGTGAATACCCTGGGTGCTGATGACAGCCCGAAAAAGCGCTCGGAACTGATAGTGGCGTCCGAAAACTTGAAGCGCAGGAACCTCCTGTGCACCTGAGCAACAAGGGATGTGCAGGTAGAGATCCTGCATGTCAAGGGCCTAAAAGAAAGCATCCTTCTTCAGCATGGGGATTAGTCCCGGAGGGTCACCACATGCGGAAGTGTTGTAAACGACAATCAGAATTGAGGTCGCTGAGGTCCAAGATTGGACGGAGGTCCCTGTTTTCTTTGGAACCAGGAAGAAGTGTGAACAATAACCTGCTCCTCTCTGGTTCCCTGGAACATGGTCCAAAGCTTCTTTCTGTAGAAGCGTGAGCACTTCCTGCCCTATGAGCAGAGCGTGCTGACCCGAGTAACGGGAGAGCAGAGGAGGCCTTGTGGGGGGCTTGTCTAGGAATTCTATATAGTGGCCTTTTTCGACCAACTGTAGCACCAACCTGTTGGTGGTGATCGACCGCCACTCTGGCAGGTGGTCTGCGATGCAACCCCCGACCTTTGTTTCCCGTTGATCCTGAGGAGGGGCGGGGACCGGGAAGGAGTCATGCTGTGGCAGCAGAGGGTCCTGCAGGTTGGACAGACTTGGTAGCACGTTGGCCTCTACCTGAGGACGTCTTGACCTGGGCTTTCCGAGAGAAGGAACCCCTCTGCTGCTGGCCGGAACGAGGTTGTTGCCTCCGAGTCCGGCTGCGAAAACGACTCTGGTTCCTACGAAAGGAACTGAGTCTAGATCTGTACATGGCCTGGACAGATCTAACAGCCTCCAACTTCCTGTAATTTGGTGATGACCTTTTCCGAGGCTTCACAAACAAAACTTCGCCATGAAAGGAGTGTCCATAATGTTTTTCTGGGCGTCGGGGTGAACCCGAGCCACCGAACCACAGTGTCTCTGGAGACATCGCCTGAGGCTGCCGCTCTGGCTGAAGAGTCGCGAGTCGTGAATCGGGCTCGGAGCACCTGGGTACCCATGTCTGAACCCGTGCGGAGGAGCTGAAGGAGTTCCTCCTTTTGGCCACTGTCTGGCAATTTCTCCGCCAGTTCCTGTCCCTGTTCCCCAGCGCATTCTGGAACTGAACCATGTGGGTCAGGTAATTCCAGCGATCTAATGGCGCAAGTTGGCGCGTGGTCGCACCCAGCACGTCCAATTGCTTGGACTCTGGTCTGAGTAGCTAGTGCTCAGATGTTGCGGTTTCTGAGACCGGGTCATGAGAGGCTGTAATGACCAGGAGTCGCCAGAGGATGGTTAGCCAGGTACTGGTCCTCCCTTGGGCCTTGTACAGGTGGTCAGCCTCCGGCATTGCCGGGTCGAATGTGATGCTTGCCGCTGCCTTGGTGGCGCTCACGAAGGTGTCCACCAGGGTGGCACCTACCACAGGCTTGGGATCTTTTTGCCGAAGGTAGTGGGCAAGGCGTAGTCTTTGAGGGTCGAGTTCCTCCATCCCATCCATGTTCTCTTGGATGTGTCTCATTATCTCGGAGAATGAGGGGTCATCCGCGGAGACCTAGGGAGGTGGCGTGGGTCTGGAGGGGATGCTGATTGGTGAAGGAGACCTGGAGCATTCAGAGAAGTCAGATCTGGAATCCTCCGTGAGCGGTGAATACCGGCGTCTTCTGGTCTCTTGGGGCTGGGTGACCCTGAAGAGGATCTTGACGGAGGCCTTCTCTTCTCTGTAGATCTGCCCCTAGGAGGTGCTGCTGGCTCCTGGGGGGAAGGTGCTTAGCCTGCTGACCCTTTTGGTGAAAGAGGGGGTGCAGACATCAGTGGTGCCGGGTGTGGGAGGAGTGCGTGGGACCACATCCTTTTGATGGTGTCCCACCAGAAAGTGAAGACTCCTTCACTTCCGCCAAGTTTAAACCCGATGATGGACTGGGCACCGGTGGCCTGTCGTCAGGGCCGGGTGCCGGCTCCCCGGGGTCTCAGGTTCTGGAGAGGGCTCCCGTGGGAGTTTGACGGGTCCGGAATCGCCCGCCTGGTCTTCGGGCTGAGTAGACTCCTCCTCCGACAACGCCTCCTGACCGATGTCGGTAGGCGGCGGTGTGGTCCTCCTGGCTGCGGTATCTGACGTCGGTCCCCCCGCCGGCGTCCTGGGGTGAATGCCTGACCGGGCGATGGGTGACGAACTCCGCCCGATCCCCGGAGTGTTTATGCACCTTGGCTGACGCTAGTGGCCGACGCCGGGTCCAACATCCGCTAAGGAGGTCAGCTCCTTGGTCTTATGCTAGTGGCGGGCAGCAGGAGACTGACCGACGCTGGAGGCTGAGTGCCGGAAGATGACTTGTGATACTCCTGACCTGGGCGAGGCCTTAGCGAGGAAGCGGGCCTGGAGGTCTTGGCAGGCCGCAGGTAGAAGAACCACTGGCCGATTTGGGCATGACCGGAGGAGGCCGAGAGTGGGCTCTCGGCGGGGGCGGTCCGATCCGGAGCCGGAGCTGTGGGAGTCCGAGGCCCTGGAGGGATCTGGGTCTCACCTTCTCCGGTGCTTCTCGTGGTCCCTGTGTGACTTCCCAAGATTCCCCTCTGGAGGAAGGTTCCATGGCCTTAAGCTTTCTTGAGAAGAAAAGCCTGGAGACTCTTCTTCGTGATTCTCGTTCGGCTGTTAAAGCCCTGGCAGAAGGAGCAAGCCTGGGTGTCGTGATCCGGATCCAGGCACCGAACGCAGGCCGAATGAGGGTCTTTGAAAGGAATCTGCTTTCCACCGGCACACTTATTAGAATGGCCCTCCACTGAAGTTGGGTAGGACATCAGACGAAGAAACGGCTGAAAAATAGATTTCCTCCGAAGTTTGGAAGGATTTCCTAGTCGTTGCGCGCTAGACTTAACCGATGAGGTCGAGACATGCAAAGTCGATGGCGGGAAAGAACTGGGGATTCTAGCGGGACCGCCTCCTTATGTACTATGCCTGACGTCGGGGGTCAGGACCGACGTCGGAAGGTCCCCACTGAAGACTGCTAGCTAGAAAATTTCCGTGGGGTCCTGACACCGCCGCTTCAGTCCTAATGGTGTAACCTGCTGCAAGAGCTGTATCTCAAGAAGATCCAGTGGTCCACATAGGAAAAACTTGGAGTCCAAGTTTTTGGAGGTGTGCCATAAGAACTGCAAAGCACTTTGTAAAGACTCTGGGGGCTGAGGACAGCCTAAAAGGCAGGACCTGGAATTGGTAATGCTGGCCCAAAGTCACAAAACTGAGAAATCTGTGGTGGCTGGGGAGGACTGAAATATGTTGGTAGGCGTCCTGCATGTCCAGGGAAGCCAACCAGTCTTGCGGCTTCAGAAGCGGCAGCAGCGCTCCTAAGCAGACCATCCTGAACTTCTCCCAATGTAGAAACTTGTTCAGTTTTCTGAGGTCAAAGATGGGGGCACTTGCCTCCCGACTTCTTCCAAGTAATGGGAGTAGAAGCCTGTATTGTGCTGTGCCTCTGGCATGTTCCACTGCCCTGTTGCTTAGTACAGCCACAATCTCTGTTGAGAGAAGGCCTGATATGGATGGTGAAAGGGGTGGTGCTCCTTGGGTGGATAATAAAAGCAGTGTCAGTGGCTCAGTAGGTTGCATACTTGCCTCTGAGGCCAGAAGATCAGAAGGCTGTGGGTTCTATCCCCACACCAGGCACTTGAGTTAAATCCCAATACTGACACTGAAGTGCAGCATGAGGGGGTGCTGCACTCTGAGGTGCTGTCTTTGGGATGAGATGTTAAACTGAGGTCCCGTCTGCCTGTTCTGGTGGTTGTTCAGGTGGGCGTTAAAGATCCCATGGCACTTCTCAAAAGAGTAAGGAAATTTCCCGTGTCCTGCCAAATTTCCCCATTCACTAAAATAGGCAGATTTGTCTAGTCCTCCTTTCCGGTGAACAAAAACAAAACAAATAATATGGAGGAATCTCAGAGAATTCAGTGAGTAACCCTCCCAGGTGAGAGACATACATACACACACACACACGTTAACACCGGCAAAAATCAGAAGAGTGGAGGGAAGTGAAAGAGCCAAAGTACCACAAGGAAGAACAGGGCTAGCCCTCCAAGGGGGTGGGAGCCCTGAGGGAGTGGCAAGAAGATGCCAAATACCCACATCACAGGGTGAGCTACCCAGCAGTCCGGACTCTAACCTGAGCAGGGGATGGTGGGAGGGCATGTGAGAGAACAGTGAAGATATTCTGGAAGATATAACAATTACGTACTCACTGTAATTCTTGATTTTCTAGGAATATCTTCAACATTGATTCACACAGATGGGATAAGCCAGAAGCACTAGGATGGGTCAGCTGGCCCCGATGGCATCCCACCATTATTTATCAAAACTTTGAGTGAATCTCTAATAGGGTGTCTAACATTATTATTCAATCACTCATTAGACACAAGCACTATTGTTCTGTTATGGAATAAAGCAATAGTTATTCCACTGCATAAAGGCGGTAAAGAAAGTCAAGTTGAAAACTACAGACCTATAAGACTAACTGCAGTGATCTGTAAAATACTAGAAAGGATAATAAAAATAGAATTACTATCAATTTAGCAGAAATAGGCCATATAGACATCTACCAACATGGTTCTGTTAAGACAGATCATGCCATACCAATCTCCTTTACTTTCTAGAAGCTATCAGTGAGGCATTGGATAAAGGATTATCAGTGGATATAGTATTTTTAGATTTTGCTAAGGCATTCGATTCTGTTTCACATTATATACTAATCAACCAACTTGTACTGTTGACAATTCATCCTGTAATTATTAACTGGATAAATGCTTGGCTGACAGGTCACCTACAGAGTCTCAGTCAAAGGTTACATGTCTGATTGAGGTCCTAGTTAGCAGTGGGTACCCCAGGGCTCAGTATTGGGTCAATCTTATTTAATATGTAACTCCCCTGCAAATGGGGGTTCCCAAAAGACTTCAGGAGCTTGCTTGAATGCTCCAAGCCTGAATGGTGTTTGGCATTTAAGCCATTTATCAGTGAGTGTTTTTAGAGCCTCTGGTACTGTCTCTTTAAGAGCTGTCTGCTTGCAGACATAATTAGTTGTATGGGGGACTGTGTGCTTCTCTGAGTACCACTCGAGCTGCTGCCAATTCACTTCATTTTGCAGTCACTAGAGTGCAAAGGAACCTATCCGAAAGATGTAACTGTTTGCCAGAAATTATTTAGAGTAATAATGAAATTACAGTTTGTCTAACCTGCTTTTTGCAGTCAGAACTGTGTCTGCTAGTTCCCATTCTAGTTTTGAACTGCTGAACTGGACCAATCAGTGTGGGGTAAGCTAGCTCTAAAATGCTGCCTTGGGCGAATCAGAACTTGGACTCATAATCTGAGCCAGCCACAAGAGGATTGTATGAGCAGTGACTCTGGGAGGCGTAGTTTAGACTTCAGAACCTTTCTGGACCAACAGCAGCAGTCTATTGTGAGTGACAGCCAATCCAGTCAAGAACTGGGAGGAACTCAAAGGAAGTGCCCGTTTTGTCGGTTGGAGTTTCAGTTGAGCTTTGGCAGTGAAGAAGGAAGGAGCCTGTGCTTTTCAGTGTGCAGTTTTAGTCAAAAGCGTGTAAGGCCCAGAGTTCGGTCTGCAGCTTGTGTAACAGCTTGTTAGGACTGAATCGTCCTGTGAAAAGAATCAAAGGATCTCTGAAGAGTAGAAACCAGGCTCACCCTGTAGAAGACTGGAGGAATTGCTGAAAAGTACTCTGGTCTGTCAGGAACTGAATCTGCTGTGTGTTCTCCGGGTATTGTGCAGTAATTGCGATCGGGATACAGATGCAGCATGCCTGGTATAGTGCTTTCTTTTATATGGATGTGTGAAGAGGTTTGTGTACCTCAAGTGAGCCCTGCTGACACTGAAGGACCCTATCTTATTTGGAGGTCGTGGAGTACTAATTCAGGGTCAGCTCCTGTTGAATGCACATTAAATCCAAATGGAATTACTGTACTGCTGACTGTTTAATTCTCCTTTTCTCTGTGTGAAAGGGCCCTACCAGCTGCCACGGTTTGGACTAGCCACTAGGGCTTGGGTACCCAGGACAGTAACTGATAGGGATAGGCCTGTGCACAGAGCCATAGGTAGATTATTAGAGTGATAAGCTAATTAACCTGATTTCCCCTGTCCTTGTTATATCCCCCTAAATAAATCAGAGCTGCTTGTTTCAGCAAAGTTATACTGCCTGAGGTATTTGTCTATGTTAAAGTACTGTACTGTGATTGTTGCACTGTATCTCATTTCACAGGAGGTCCCAGTGCGGAACCAGACCTGGGGGTAAGTGTATACTGTGAAGGTAATTCTGATATATTGTGTGGGCCACTAGTGGGAAGAAAGGGGTTGCAGTGTCCCAGAGGGCTGTGACCAAGTTAGTTTAACTATTGCAAACCCTGACCTCTGGGTGGAGGCACCTCATTGGATCCAGGCCCTCAACCTGTTAGTGGCAAATCAGGCAGGGGTAGTAGCCCTGGGATAGCGCCATCTAGGGGTTACATCTTGAGGCTCACCGCTGGGATTGTGTGTCCTCTAGTGGCCATATTTGAACCACTGTTAAGAAAAAATGGGTACCCGACAAGTGGCTGTGCACGGCTGGTGGAGTGGTGTACTGGGGAGAGATGACCCCAAATGCTATGCTTATCCTGGACATCCCCTGGGTATCATCACGGACACTGTGCAGGAGTACTTTCCAAGGTGGAAGGTTTACAAAACCCTGTGGTGGTGGGTCGGCATGCTAATCTGCTCACCCACACTTTATTGGCCCTAGTAGAGTTTAAGGATCCCATAGATAGCTCCAAAGTGCCACAGACCATTACCCCAGAGGAGCCCTCACTGCTTGAGAGTGATAACTAAGGACAGTAAAGACCCGGGGAATCAACCCCACCACTATCTGAAACTTTGAGGAGAAATTTGCTGAATGATTGCTGGGAGAGGGAAAACTGTGGAGGACTTGAAGAAACTATTCTTGCCACCTGGGGTGTTCCTCCTCCAACACCCTCTCCTGCTCCAGTGCCCGTAATGGTGGCTGAACCAATGCAGACTCCTATTTCTGCACCTGCCATTAGTCACGACTCTTACAGGTTGAGGATCTTCTCTGGCACCCTCCCACCCCCAAGGGAGGATGACTGGGAGACCTGGACAGACTATGTTGCCCCAAGTGCTAGAATGTGCAATGCTCGGGAAGGCGGCGAAGAGGGTTGGTGAGCCTCCGAGTCCCGCCCTGGCTACCATCCGTGCTAAACGGGCCAGTAACCCTGAAGCGACTGCACAGGCCTATCTTGAGGCCTTGGAGAATGCATGGGGAGCCCAGATTCTGATGAGGACCTATGGTGGAGAGTAAGAAATGCACAACAGTACCAAGGGAGTTGTTGTCTGTGTATGTCTCTCGGCTGGAAAAATTGTTGCAAGAATGCCTCCAGAAAGGGTAGTTTGCCAGCGACTGAACTGGACCGAACCAGACTGGACAGAATCCTTAAGTCTGCCCCTTCTCAGAACTGCTGTTGCTTCAGTTACGCCTGGCAAATCGACTGGAATCCCCACCCTCCTATGATGAGTTAATGAGAGAAATTCGAGGAGTTGAGAAAAGGCGACCTCGGGAGGTACCTGCACCAACAGCTGTGGCTACGACCCGAGTGACTGAGGGTGACCCATCAAGTGAAGTTCAGGGGCAGAGGTTGACAGTCAATGAGTGCTCTGACAAGGAAAAAGATATGCCACAATGGGGCGAACTGTTGAGAGAGATCCGGGAATTCAAAAACAGTCCCTTTATGAAGGCCACGCCTGCAAGTACGGGCCCTGACCTATATCCGACTGCATCTGCTATGGGGTTGGGGGTACCCACCCATGTATCTCCTGCTGATAACAGCTCCAAACTCAGTTCCTTGACCATGGAAGTGGAGAAACTGACGAGATGTCTCCAAATGCTTATCACGCTGCAGACAGAGATGGCACCCAGGTTTCCAGTTAGTAATACCCCCGCCCTGGCTCCCAGTGTGGCGCCTCGGCCAGCTCAAACTCCAGAAAGTATGTTTTGCTATAATTGTGGGAAAGATGGGCACATGAAAGGAATGCCAGTCCCAAAAGACACTGACAAAGTTGCATATAGGCTACAAGGAGAGCTTCAGAGAAGAAATCAGTGGTTAAGAGGTGCGACATGATCCCAGTGAGGGCACCAAAATGTTAATTCACGTCCTTTGTGGCAAGGTCAGTTGCCCAGGCCCCCACTACCGCCTCTCCAGACTGGTCCAGAATAGTGGGTCCCTCCATGGAGACCACTGTAAAGGTGAATGGAGTGTCTACAAGAGCTGTATTAGACAGTGGCTCCCAAGTGACAATTATGTTCCAGGATTGGTATCAGAAGCATTTGTCAGGCGTACCCTTACAACCATTAGAAGGACTGCATGTATGGGGTTAAGTGAGAAGGCCTACCCCTATTCGGGTATATCCGAATTTGGCTGTCTTTCCCCACCTCCGTGGCTGGAGTGGCGAACAAGTAGAGACCCTAGCCTTAGTGTGTCCCCCACTGGACTGTATGATGGTGTCCCTTTGTTGATTGGAACAAATGCTATATGTTCGGAAGGCTGGCACAGTTGTGTTATGAAAACAGGGGTCAAAGACTAGTAGAGCTTTAAGAGTTCGGCTTTAATTAAGAAGGCCTATGAGGCACAGAGAGATGCTGAAAAACAGAACCAGAGGAACCGGTCGAATTGTTGGAAGAAGGATCCTGAGTCTCTGATCCTGGCACCAAATGCCCAGTGTACCTTACAGGGAGAGGTCCGTATCAGAAAGGATGTTAAGAATAAAATATTAATGTTGGATGCACCAGGCGATGGAAAATTGCCAGAGGGACTGCTGGTCAAGCCTTAGTATTTTGCCCGCTAGAGCCCATGCTTATGCCAGAAGGGTAATGGTCCAAGTTCATAATGTGTCTGAAAGAGACATTCGAGTAAACAGAGGTTGCATCCTGGCTAATGTGCATTGTGCAGACACTGCAGTGCTACCCAGCAGCAAGAGTTCAAGGAAGAATGACAGAGTAACACCTGACTTGTTTGATTTCGCGACTCCCGCTGCCAGCTGAATGGAAAGTGAGGATCAGTGAAGCTTGCCCAGAGAGACCAGGTGTTTTCTTCAAAGGAATGGGATGTAGGATGCATGCAAGGAGCTGAGCACAATATCCGGCTGCATGACGAAGACCATTTCGTGAGAGGTCTCGAGCCTGGCACCTGCTGACATAGATGATGTGAGACGGCATCTGCAAGAGATGTTAGCTGCTGGTGTAATACAAGAATCCAGAAGCCCTTATGCTTCCCCATTGTGGTAGTGAGGAAAAGAATGGAACAGTAAGGATGTGTGTGGATTATCGACCTAAACCGTGGACTATCCTGATCAGTACACAATGCCCATTCAGGATGCTTTGGACTGCCTAAACGGGAGCAAGTGGTTCTCTGTGCTGGATCTCTGCAGTGGGTACTACCAGATCCGATGGCCCCAGAGGACCGTGAGAAGACGCCTTTATCTGTCCGCTGGCTTCTATGAATTCATGAGGATGCCTCAAGGGTTTCAGGTGCCCCAGCCACTTTTCAACGATTGATGGAGGCGTGCAGTGGGGACATGAACTTACTAGAGTGCCTGGTATACCTAGATGATGTTATTGTGTTTGGCAGCTCACTGGAGGAACATGACAGCAGATTATTTAAGGTATTGGACCGACTGGAGGACTTTGGCCTTAAACTGTCCATTGATAAGTGTCAATTCTTTCAAACATCAGTAAAGTATATTGGACACATAGTATCCACCGAGGAATAGAGACCGACCCAAGTAAAGTTGAGGCCTTGACCACCTGGCCACAGCCCAAAAATCTAAAAGAACTGCAAAGATTCCTGGGATTCTGTGGTTATTATCGGCGCTTCATCAAGGACTATTCAAGAGTGATCCGCCTTTACTTAACCTTACTCAAGGTATCCCCAACCCACAAAAATACCAAAAGTCAGCGTCCCTCAAGACTGAAAGAGTGTATTTTCATCCGGTGAAGTATTTGGGCCCGCTGGACTCCTGATTATGAGACTGCTTTTCATGAGATCATATATCAACTTACCCATGCTCCAGTGCTGGCCTATGCCGATCCAAGAAAACCTTCGTCCCTGCACACTGATGCTAGCTTGCAAGGGTTGGGGCTGTGTTGTACCAAGAGCACGAGAATGGCCTTGAGACCAGTGGCCTTGCCAGTAGAAGCCTGACCCCATCCGAAAAGAACTATCCTGTACATAAGTTAGAGTTCTAGCTTTGAAGTGGGCTATTGTTGACCAATTTCATGAGTACTTGTGGGGCTAAAATACTAGTAAAACTGACAATAATCCTTTGACCTATGTGCAGACCTCAGCTAAGTTGGATGCCACTGGCCATAGGTGGCTTTCTGCATTATCTACATATGACTATGCTCTCGAATACCGAGCAGGTCTGAACCACATAGATGCTGATGCTCTCCCGGAGGCCTGTTCCCCAGAATGATTGGGTCCGATTGGCAGAACCTGACATTCGGGCACTCTGCCGGAAGTTTGACAGGGAGGAACAATGTCCACGGACGAGGACTGCATGGTGGATTGCTTGGGAGCCTCTGAGAATTGCATACCTGCTGCTTATTGCCACTTTTCTGCAATAGACATTGGTGCACTGCCTCAGCTGGACAATGACAGTATTAAGGGGCTCAATCCAGCGATCCCATGATCAAAGCAGCTTTAGAAGCCCTCTATGCAGGAAAAGATGTGTCCAAATTACGCTCCCACTGATTTGAGAACTGCACTGTTATACAAAAGAAGGTCCTAAGTTGAAACTGATCAATAAACTGTTATACAGAGAAACAGTAGACAGAGGGGACAAGTAGACAAACAACAACTAGTGCTGCCCACTGCCTTCGAGACTCAGTACTGAGGTCCTTGCACAACCACATGGGGCACCTTGGTATAGACAGAACACTTGACTTGGTGAGATCCAGATTCTATTGGCCTAAGATGGGGCTGATGGGAGCAACACATCTCGAACTTGTAGTCGCTGCTTACAGAGGAAAGCTTTGCTCAGAGGGCTGCCCCCTTGTTAACATCACCACCAGTGCACCCATGGAGCTGGTCTGTATTGATTTTCTGAGTTTGGAGTCAGACCAAAGAAATATCAGTAATGTGCTGGTGGTCACTGACCATTTCACGAGATATGCCCAAGCTTTCCCCAAAGACCAGAAAGCATCCACTGTGGCCAAAGTACTTGTAGAAAACTTTTGTTCACTATGGGGCTCCACAAAGAATCCATTCTGATCAAGGGAGAGACTTTGAGAGTCGTCTGATCAAAGAGATGCTTTCTCTGTGGGGAGTCGAAAGTCCAGAACCACTCCTTACCACCCCAGGGACCCACAGCCTGAACGTTTCAACGCACTTTGCTAGATATGCTAGGCACCCTGCACCAAAGGACAAGCCTAGATGGAGCCAACAAATTAGCACCCTGGTACATGCTTATAACTGCACCAAAAGTGATGCCACTGGATTCTCCCCTACCGCCTGATGTTTGGAAGAAGCTCGACTACCAGTAGATGTGTGTTTTGGGGTCTCTCCTGATGGGGTTCAAGCTGACAACTATTTACAGTATGTGCAAAAGTTAAAGGCCCAGCTAACTCATGCGTACCAACTGGCTCAAACCATGGCTGCCAAAAGAAATCTGGCCAACAAAGAAAGGTATGATAAAAGGTGGAAAGCACAGGAACCCAGGAGGGAGATGGGTATTGCTAAGAAATCTGGGACTGCATGGCAAGCACAAGATTGCTGACAGATGGCACCATCTCCCTCACATTGTAGTGGGCAAACTAGATGATCTGCCAGTGTACAAAGTAAGGCCTGAGAATAATTCAAAGATGTAAAAACAATGCAAAGAAATCATTTACTGCCCATTGTACAAATCTTAATGAGTCTGAGCCCCTAGAAGATGCCCCTCTGGACCAGTGACTAGAGCTGCTGCTAAGAAAGATCAAGAAAGTCTGCACCTACAGAAGCAAAGTTAAAGTGTTCCCCTCCACAAGTCCCAGTTGAACATGACTGTCAGTCCATATCGGAAGAAAGTGAGGTGACTTTGAATACTATCCTTCTTACGAACTGAGTCAATTGTTTGGGGCAATCCCTAGTCAATACTGGAGACAAAGCTGGGCCTTCTGGACTGTCTAAGCCCCCAGCTTCATCCCTGGAGCCAATGCTCCCAGAAAGTGAAGTGCAAGCATCAGATCAGATGAAATGGAATCATTGTGCATGGTTGAACTGTTTGAGCTTTCAGGAGGAAAATGATAGATTGGGGCAGACTGGTGATACACCGAACAAGAAGAGTATTTTGAGTGCCCTGACAGTCCACTGCCAGTGTGAAAGCTCTCCATGGAGCCAAATGTTGTGGACTCAGAAACTGTAACTCCTGGAGCTGAAAGTGCCCCAAGTTCTAGCCTCTCTACCCCATGGAGACTCCCCTGACAAGTGAGGACAATGCTGAAAATGAGGCTCAGAGTGCAGAGACTATAACAGTTCCCCTAGAAAGACTAATTCGAGCTGTAAAGCCTGTGGTGCACCTCAGTTATGATTCACTTGGGAGGCCTGTGGATTTGCCTCTCAATGTTGTCCATAAAGGAGTGTATGTGTCCCCGAGCTCATTGCCCAAACTGAGCATCAGTGCTAACTCCAAGTTACTTGTGTTGCCCTCTAAGTATGGTGCCTTGCCCCATCCAGCCCCAAAGGTAACTGATAGGAGAAGGCCCCTCTTCAGGTTTCATGTACAAGAGGTAATAACTTGAGTTATGGTACAATGTGTATGTAATACTGTGTAAAGAGTGACGTGCAGTGTTTCAGAAATGTGTTCTTGGTAAAATGATATATTGACTGACGATTACGTATGCGAGCCTAATGCAAATGTATATGGTTGCAGTTGAAACTTATGGGGTACTTGCTTGACGTGAGTCAAGCTTTCCCAGGCCAGGAAGGGTGTAACCCCCCTGCAAATGGGGGTTCCCAAAAGACTTCCAGGAGCTTGCTTGAATGCTCCAAGCCTGAATGGTGTTTGGCATTTAAGCCATTTATCAGTGAGTGTTTTTAGAGCCTCTGGTACTGTCTCTTTAAGAGCTGTCTGCTTGCAGACATAATTAGTTTGTATGGGGGACTGTGTGCTTCTCTGAGTACCACTCGAGCTGCTGCCAATTCATTTCATTTTTGCAGTCACTAGGAGTGCAAAGGGAACCTATCTGAAAGATGTAACTGTTTGCCAGAAATTATTTAGAGTAATAATGAAATTACAGTTTGTCTAACCTGCTTTCTTTGCAGTCAGAACTGTGTCTGCTAGTTCCCCATTCTTGTTTTGAACTGCTGAACTGGACCAATCAGTGTGGGAATAGCTAGCTCTAAAATGGTGCCTTGGACGAATCAGAACTTGGACTCATAATCTGAGCCAGCCACAAGAGATTGTATGAGCAGTGACTCTGGGAGATGTAGTTTAGACTTCAGCACCTTTTGGACCAACAGCAGCAGTCTATTGTGAGTGACAGCCAATCAGTCAGAACTGGGAGGAACTCAAAGGAAGTGCCCGGTTTTGTCGGTTGGAGTTTCAGTTGAGCTTTGGCAGTGAAGAAGGAAGGAGCCCTGTGCTTTTCAGTGTGCAGTTTTAGTCAAAAGCGTGTGTAAGGCCCAGTTCCAGTCTGCAGCTTGTGTAACAGCTTGTTAGGACTGAATCCGTCCTGTGAAAAGAATCAAAGGATCTCTGAAGAGTGAAACCAGGCTCACCTGTAGAAGACTGGAGGAATTGCTGAAAAGTGCACTTCGGTCTGTCAGGAACTGAATCTGCTGTGTGTTCTCCGGTATTGTGCAGTAATTGCGATCGGGATACAGATGCAGCCTGCCTGGTATAGTGCTTTCTTTTATATGGATGTGTGAAGAGGTTTGTGTACCTCAAGTGAGCCCTGCTGACACTGAAGGACCCTATCTTATTTGGAGGTCGTGAGTACTAATTCAGGGTCGCTCCTGTTGAATTGCCACATTAAATCCAAATGGAATTACTGTACTGCTGACTGTTTAATTCTCCTTTTTCTCTGTGAAAGGGCCCCTACCAGCTGCCACGGTTTGGACTAGCCACTAGGGCTTGGGTACCCAGGGACAGTAACTGATAGGGATAGGCCTGTGCACAGAGCCATAGGTAGATTATTAGAGTGATAAGCTAATTAACCTGATTTCCCCCTGTCCTTGTTATATCCCCCTAAATAAATCAGAGCTGCTTGTTTCAGCAAAGTTATACTGCCTGAGGTATTTGTCTATGTTAAAGTACTGTACTGTGATTGTTGCACTGTATCTCATTTCACAGGAGGTCCCAGTGCGGAACCAGACCTGGGGGTAAGTGTATACTGTGAGTAATTCTGATATATTGTGTGGGCCACTAGGTGGGAAGAAAGGGGGGTTGCAGTGTCCCAGAGGGCTGTGACCAAGTTAGTTTAACTATTGCAAACCCTGACCTCTGGGTGGAGGCACCCGCCATTGGATCCAGGCCCCTCAACCTGTTAGTGGCAAATCAGGCAGGGGTAGTAGCCCCTGGGATAGCGCCATCTAGGGGTTACAAATACATTAATTTCTTTTATAAACCTAAAATCTACTACAAGCTGGTTTGCAAAATTTGCTGACGATTGCAAGATATAAAGTATTGTAACCCCCCTGCAAATGGGGGTTCCCAAAAGACTTCCAGGAGCTTGCTTGAATGCTCCAAGCCTGAATGGTGTTTGGCATTTAAGCCATTTATCAGTGAGTGTTTTTAGAGCCTCTGGTACTGTCTCTTTAAGAGCTGTCTGCTTGCAGACATAATTAGTTTATATGGGGACTGTGTGTTTCTCTGTTTGAGTACCACTCGAACTGCTGCCAATTCACTCCATTTTGCAGTCACTAGAGTGCAAAGGGAACCTATCTGAAAGATGTAACTGTTTGCCAGAAATTATTTAGAGTGATAATGAAATTACAGTTTGTCTAACCTGCTTTCTTTTGCAGTCAGAACAGTGTCTGTCTAGTTCCCCATTCTGGTTTTGAACTGCTGAACTGGACCAATCAGTGTGGGAGTAAGCTAGCTCTAAAATGGTGCCTTGGGCCGAATCAGAACTTGGACTCATAATCTGAGCCAGCCACAAGAGGATTGTATGGGCAGTGACTCTGGGAGATGTAGTTTAGACTTCAGTGCCTTTTGGACCAACAGCAGCAGTCTATTGTGAGTGACAGCCAATCCAGTCAAGAACTGGGAGGAACTCAAAGGAAGTGCCAGTTTTTGTCGGTTGGAGTTTCAGTTGAGCTTTGGCAGTGAAGAAGGAAGGAGCCCTGTGCTTTTCAGTGTGCAGTTTTAGTCAAAAACGTGTATAAGGCCCAGAGTTCCGGTCTGCAGCTTGTGTAACAGCTTGTTAGGACTGAATCCGTCCTGTGAAAGAATCAAAGGATCTCTGAAGAGTAGAAACCAGGCTCACCCTGTAGAGACTGGAGGAATTGCTGAAAATTACACTTGGTCTGTCAGGAACTGAATCTGCTGTGTGTTCTCCGGGTATTGTGCAGTAATTGCGATCGGGATACAGATGCAGCCTGCCTGGTATAGTGCTTTCTTTTATATGGATGTGTGAAGAGGTTTGTGTACCTCAAGTGAGCCTGCTGACATTGAAGGACCCTATCTTATTTGGAGGTCGTGAGTACTAATTCAGGGTTCGCTCCTGTTGAATTGCCACATTAAATCCAAATAGAAATTACTGTACTGCTGACTGTTTAATTCTCCTTTTCTCTGTGTGTGAAAGGGGCCCTACCAGCTGCCACGGTTTGGACTAGCCACTAGGGCTTGGGTACCCAGGGACAGTAACTGATAGGGATAGGCCTGTGCACAGAGCCATAGAGTAGATTATTAGAGTGATAAGCTAATTAACCTGATTTCCCCTGTCCTTGTTATATCCCCTAAATAAATCAGAGCTGCTTGTTTCAGTAAAGTTATACTGCCAGAGTGTTTGTCTATGTTAAAGTACTGTACTGTGATTGTTGCACTGTATCTCATTTCTGGGAGGTCCCAGTGCGGAACCAGACCTGGGGTAAGTGTATACTGTGAAGGTAATTCTGATATATTGTGTGGGCCACTAGTGGGAAGAAAGGGGGGTTGCAGTGTCCCAGAGGGCTGTGACCAAGTTAGTTTAACTATTGCAAACCCTGACCTCTGGGTGGAGGCACCCGCCATTGGATCCAGGCCCCTCAACCTGTTGGTGGCAAATCAGGCAGGGGTAGTAGCCCCTGGGATAGCGCCATCTAGGGGTTACAGTATTATATCTGATGTACATTCAGCTGTCAATCTACAAAACAACCTAACGCACCTGGTTGAATGGTCGAAAAACAATGAGCTACTGTTCAATGAATCAAAGTGTAAGGTGATGCACTTGGGGAAAAATAACCCTTGTTATACTTATTCAATGAATAATATTACAATTCAGACGACTAATCAGGAAACAGATCTTGGCGTTACTTTAATGAACGAGTTCTCCTTTGATGCTCATACAACAAATGAACTTAAAAAATCCAACAGAATACTAAACTGCATTCTAAGAAATATTAAAAGTAGGGAAAAACATGTAATTGTCCCACTGTATTCTGGACTTGTAAGACCGCACTTAGAATACTGCTCTCCTATAGTCGCTCCGAGTTTAATAAAAAAACAATAAACTAATAGAAGAGATTCAATGTAAAGTAACAAGGAAAATCTCTACTTTATCAACATTTGATTATGAAACGAGATTAAAAAAAACTAACCTATATTCAATGGAATATAGAAGGACACGTGGTGATCTATGCCAAACATACAAAGCCTTCCAAGACCCAGCAATTTTTGATACTACAGGTCTAGTTAGACTACAAACAGAAGTTAATACTAGATCACACATTTTAAGATTAAATGGAACTCATAATAATACCATTAAAAGAAGTAGATGGTTCACTCAAAGAGTAGTCAATATCTGGAACAAGCTACCTCCCCAAGTAGTATACAGTTCAACTCTTGATCTATTTAAGGTCAATTTAGACTTATTCATGGGAGATACTAAGTTCGAATTCCGCCAAGTGAGTATGGTGGTGAGTCCATTATGGGTAAAATTACCCATTGAACCTGTATAGATCTATGAAACTAGGACCCTGAGGAAGCCAGAATTTTAAGGAGGGCTGGTGCCGAGGCACGCCTAGCGTATGCGTGGCAGAGCTTGCGGCAAGGCTTACCTCAGCACCAGCCCTCAACTGCCTCAGTATCTTTTTTACAGAGTAAGTGCAGCATTACCTAACTAACAAGTATGCACTAACCTAAGGGCATAAGATAGCCCTGGTGACCCATGTAAGAAGGGTTAACAAACCAGAAACACAGCGTTTTCACAGCCCAAACCCAACAGCAAGAGGTGAAGACCAATAAACAGGCTAAGGTGAACCCAGGGGAAGGTGGGTGTGTGAATCAATGGTGAAGATACTCCTAGGAGATCAAGGAATACGATGAGTATGTAATTTTTAAATCTTCAGGAATCAGTCTTCACCACTGATTAACACAAATGGGTTAGAGTACCAAGATCAGATGAAAGTCCCCCAGGTCAGGGCAGTGGGGGCCGAGGTTCACTCAGGACAAAAGTCCACTGACGATGGCCCTGCCAAAGGAGGCATGCTCTCTGGCATGGACACCCAGGGCATAGTGCCTGACAAAAGTGTGCACTGTGTTCCAAGCTGCAGGCTCTGCAAATAGCAATAGGCACAGAGCGAATCTCTGCCAGGGATGTGGCAACTGGTCCGGTGGGCACATATGTGGCTTTCCAACTTTACCTGCACCACAGCATTGCAGTGACGAAGGCAACTGACAATCCAAGCAGAAATGCACTTGATCATAATGGGCTGTCCCATCCGATTAGGCTCAAAGGAGACAAAGAACTGCTTAGAGTGCCTGAAGTCCTTAGTCTTTTTTTTTAATTTTTTTATTTTGCCTCCTGCATCCGGATCTGTCCCCAGCGGCCATAGCCTCGCACCCAGCCATATTATTAGTCTCCCAGAGACTTACCTCTCCCAGTGTTCCTCCCTGGCTTACCCCACTAGGATGGGGCCTTTTGGGGACCCCATTCCCCCAAGGTCTAGCTCTGCGTACAGGGAGCATCACAGTTCTACTGTGCGGGGTCTGCAGTGCGAAGCAGGTGGCATCCTGTCCCAGTCCAGCATTTTCCCTGCTTGTCCCTCTGGGAGACATGGTGTGCAATGATGTGCCAACATCTGGCACATCTCCCCAAACCATGAGCTTTGGTTGTCCCTCCCCCAGCTTCGGTCAGGAGCCAGTAGAAATCTGGCAGCTCCCCCCCCACCCCAAGGGAGGAGAGCAACCCTTCAGCCACTTGATCCCCCTCCTCCTGGCCGGCCCTCCAACACTCTGGGTTCACTTCCAAACCTGGGTTGTCAACATCACAAGCTGTAGCTCTACTGCTGCGCTGGCGGGCCGGCTGAAGTCCTTAGTTCTGTCAAGGGAGAACTTCAGGGATATCCTGATATTCATGGAATGGAGAGTGCGCTCTCCTTCAATCTGAAAGTTAAGGAAATACGTAGGCAGCACAAAAGGCTGACTGAAGTGAAACTCCGACAGCACCTTGGGCAAGAACTTGGGGTATGTGCAGAGGACCACCTTGTCTCTGTGGAAAACAGCATACAGATGGTCCATGACTAAAGCATGAATTGCAGATACTCTGTGGGCAGAGGTGATAGCCACTAGTAAAGCCGTTTTCCAACTTAGAAATGTCAGATCACACGTAGCTGTGGGCTCAAAGGGCTTACAGGTGAGAAACAGAAAATTTGTACCTAACGTAATTCTTGATCTTCTTGGACAAGTCTTCACCTCTCATTTGCAGTGCTAGGTACTACGCCGAGGCGCTAGGACACAGTGGGAGCCAAACATATTCAGAGGGGTTGGCGCCAAGGTAGGACAGCACATGCATGGCACCACCAGACTGACTTGCACCTGTGTGGGCTATCTCGGCTTCGACCCCCCCCCAACCACCTCAGTACCTTTTTGACTGAGAAGGTTCAGCGTAAACAAACCTAGGAAACTCCTAATCTAAACCAGGCCTAAGAGCCCGGTGGACCTGTGTAAGAAGGGTCAACTCAACAGTGTCTTCATAGTCCAGATCAACAAGGGGGTGAAGACCAGAAACAGGATAAGCGAGCTCAGGGGATGGTGGGTGGGCGAATGAATGAGTGGTGAAGACTTGTCCAAGAAGATCAAGAATTATAAGTATGTAATTTCCATATCTTCCTGGACTTAAAGTCTTCACCACTCATTCATACTGCTGGGTGAGTACCAAGCTAAAACCAATCCCCCGAGAAGGGTGGCAGGAGACACAGCTCACTCAGGACAGAAGTCCATTAAGGACCATCTTGCCAAAGGAAGTGTGTTGTCTGGCATGTACATCTAGAGTGTAGTGTTTCATGAAGGTATGCACTGAGCTCCAAGTAGCTGCTTTGCAGAGCACTGCAATGGGCAAATTACGTATCTCCACCAACGATGCTGCCACTGCTCTGGTAGAGTGGGCGTATACCCAGCCTACCAATTTGACTTGAGTCATCAAATAACAATAGCGAAGGCATGCCACAATCTAAACGGAAATGCATCTAATGGCAACTGACTGACCAAGCCAGGACATGCTGAACGATACAAAGAGTTGCTTGGTTTTACGAATCTCCCACATTCTGTCGATGTAAAATCGTAAAGCCCTCTTAACATCCAGGGAGTGAAGGGTGCATTCCCCTTCATTCTGGAAGTTAGCAAAATAAGTGAGGAGAACCATGTTCTGAGTGAGGTGAAATTCCCGAAACCACCTTAGGTAGGAACTTAGGGCGAGTATAAAGTACCACCTTGTCCTTGTGAAAGACTGTATACAGAGATTCTGTGACCAGGGCATGTATCTTAAGGACCCTGCGAGTGGAAGTAATGGCCACTAGGAAGGCTGCCTTCCAGGTCAGGAACTTCAAGTCACAGGTGGCTAGAGGCTCAAAGGGTTTACGGGTGAGCATATCTAGTATTAGGTTAATGTCCCATGCGGCCACTGGTCTCCTTACCAGGGGCTAAGTGTGTAGGATACCCTTGAAGAACCTCTTGACTAGCGGTAACTGAGCCAGTGTCATATGCTGTACTGGCTCATGATAGGCGGAAATCGTGCAAAGGTGTACCTTCACTGTCAAGTATTGTAGGCCAGCATTTGACAGATCCAAGAGGTACTCCAACACTTTATTTGGTGGGCAACAGAATGGGTCCAGAAAGGACTTCGCATACCAAACTGAGAAACATTTCCACTTAACAGTGTAAGTCTTCCCAGTGGAGGGCTTGCACTTTGCCAAGAGTATCTCCGAGAAACCTTAAACCTACCCATTTCTATCTACTCAGGAGACAGGCATGGAGATGAAGGGAGTGCAGGTAGGGATGGACCAGCGGTCCCTGGGTCAAGAGGTCCGTTCTCAGAGGAAGCTGCCTCAGGGGGACCTCCAACAACTTGTTGATCAATGGGAACCATATCAGTCGAGGCCAATATGGGGCAATTAGAACCATTCTGCCTCACTGTGTCTCCAATTTGAGCAGCACCCTCTGAACCAATGGAAGAGGAGGAAATGTGCACAGAAAGCGTCTTGTCCACCGCAGTCTGAATGCATCCTGACAGAAAACACCAGGTTCTGGATTTCTGGAGCACAATAGAGGCAGTTTTGCGTTGAGTGGTGATGCAAAAAGGTCCAGGTCTAGACTGCTCCACTCTTTGAATAGCAACTGCACGATATCTTGTGCGAGCGACCATTCATGTGGGCTCACCTCTGTTCTGCTGAGGTGATCCATCAGGTCGTTCTGAGTTTTTAGTAGGCAGACTGCCTGAATGAGAGCATTGTTCTCAAGGCACCACTCTCAGACCCTCATGGCATCTCTGTACAGAGGGTAGGAGTGCACTCCACCCTCTTTGTTGATGTAGTACATCAGTGACTTGTCTGTCTGAAGAAGGATTACTTTGTGAGACAGGACATACTTCAGGGCTTGAACAGCATGCAGGACAGCTCTCATCTCTAGAACACTGATGTGTAGATGAGATTCCTCCTGATTCCACACCCCTTGAGTGTGGTGATCCTGGCAGTGAGCACTACAACCAATCAAGAGATGCATCTGTGGTGATGGTGCTCTTGAGATTCCGGGGGGGGGGGGCAAAAGGTAGACCTTGGAGAAGCTTGTCTTCCTGAATCTACCATGCAAGTGATCTCATCAGAGGTTCTGTCACTTTTATTTGGTAAGACTGTGGATGCGTGGTTGGAGACCATTGCATAATGAGCATCCACTGGGTGGTCCTCATGTGCAACCAGGCTAAGGGTACTGTGAACACTGATAATGCCATGAAATCTAGCAGTCGTTGCATGGAGATGGCTCGTATGGAGGCGTTCTCCCTGACACACTGAGCCATCTGCAAAAATGTCACTCTTCCTGTCCTCCGGAAGGAAAGCCTTTGCTCTGGACGTGTCCAAGATGGCTCCTATAAAGAGGAGCTGCTGGGAGGGCTGAAGTTGGGATTTTTCCAGATTCAGGAGAACTCTCTTGGAGGTGAGGAACTGAAAGGCTGTGACCACTGCCTCCTGTGTCTCCTGCCTGGATGGGCTTGCTAGGAGCGAGTCATCCAGGTAGGAAAAGACTTAAACGTCCAGTTTTCTCAGGTGCACTGCAAGAACTGCTAATCACTTTCTAAAGACTCTAGGTGCCAAGGAAAGCCCAAAGGGCAGTACTCTGAACTGGTAGTGTTGACCCAGTGCCACAAAGCAGGGATACCTGTGGTGATTTGGGTGAACTGGAACATGCTGGTAGGCGTCCTGCATGTCTAGGGATGCCACTCAGTTGTACTGGTGGAGGAGAGGAAACAAGGTACCCATGGAGATCATCTTGAATAGATATTTGTTTAGCTTTCTGAGGTCTAGAATTGGGCGCATGCCACCTGATTTCTTTGGAACCAGAAAGTAATGGAAGTAGAAAAGTACAGTTATGTAAGAACATACCATAACAGTAGATCTTTGAGAGAGGCTCTTGCAGTAGGTATTGACATATAGGACTAAGCCCTGTCAGGACCCCTCAGAAAAATTTCTAGCTAGCAGTCTCTGCCGGGGGACCGCTCCCACGTCAGGTGACCAGCGTCAGATGACATCAGTATAAAGGAGCAGTCCCCCATGCCTGCCTTCCAGTTCTTTCCTGTCAAAGATCAAAAGAGGCAAGACAAGAGAGAAGAGGATATTTCCCCCTATGGAAATGAAGCAAAGAAAACTTAGGGGGGCAGGAAGGCAATACCTACTGCAAGAGCCTCTCTCGAAGATCTACTGTTACGTTAAGTTCTTGCATAACTGTACTATCTTAGTTCGAGAGGGCTCTTGCAGTAGGTATTCACATATAGGACTGAGTCCTAAGCAGTCTGGAACAAGGAAAAGCACTCGGGAGGAGGATTGTCATCCATAGCATGGGACCTCAAGGCTGAACGGGGCTCATGAAAGGAGACCTTGTAGGACAGCCAACCTGAAGCCTGCTCTACGGTGAGAGGCAATGTCCAAACTGTAGTGTTTCATGAAGGTATGGACAGAAGTCCAAGCTGCAACTGCACAGATGTCTGCCGCTGACACATTCTTAGAACAAGCCGCAGAGGCAGCTGCTCCTCTGGTGGAGTGACCTCAGACTTGACCCAGAAGGGTCTTGTACTTGTCGTAACAGAAAATGATACAATGTGCCAACCATTTTGATAGGTATTGCTTAGAAACAGCATTGCCTTCTCTTTTCTGAGTAAGAGAGACAAAAAGCTGATCAGTCTTCCTGAAATCCTTAGTCCGACTGGTGTAGTATCTCAGGATCCTATGAACATCCAAAGTATGCAAGAGGTACTCCCCTTGATTGGAGTGTTGTGTTAAGAAAGCGGGTAGCTCAATGGATTGATTCAGCATAGATTCAGCCACTACCTTATGGAGAAACTTGGGGTTGGTGCGTAGAGCCACAGGTTCCTTGTGGAAAATCAAGTACGGGATTTTACACATCAAGGCCTGAAGCTCGGAAATGCGTCGAGCAGAAGTAATGGCCACTAGGAAGAGAGTTATCCAAGAAAGAAACTTCAAATCAACAGTAGCTGCTGGCTCAAAGGTAGGCAAAGTAAGCTTCTCCAGAATGAAATTTAAGTCCCATGGAGGGGCAGGGATGCGGATGGGGGGGGGTCTCAAATGGAGAACCCCTCTGAGGAAAGTCTTAGAGACTTCCAACTGAGCAAAAGTCCTATCTCCAATGGGAATGTGGTAGGCTGAGATAGCTGCCATGTGGACTTTGAATGAGGAATGGCTGAGAACCAGATCGATGAGGTGACACATGTGGTTCAGGACTTTATTGACCAGGCACAAGAAAGGCTAGCAGTCCATTCAGTTTGCCCAAATAGAAAACCGTTTCCAGTTCATGGCGTAAGTGGACCAGGTGGAAGGCTTCCTGGCCTCCACCAAAATGTCCGCTACTAGAGGAGAGACTCCAAAGCGGGCTTTAGCTACGTCTGCAGGAGCCATGTATGGAGACGAAGGGATTTGAGACCTGAATGAACAAGGGTCCCCCAATCCTGGGTCAACAATTGCTGCAACAGAGGAAGAGGAATTGGAGGTTCCTCTGAAAACTGTTGCAGAAGAGAGAACCAAACTTGCCTGGGCCAGAAGGGAGCAATGAGAATCATTCGAGCCCCCTGCAATCTGAGTTTGTTCAGAACCCTCAGGGTTAAAGGAATGGGAGGGAAGGCATAAACAAATCTGTCCCTCCAACCAAGAGACAGAGCGTCCCGCCAAAAAATGTCTTGCCCCAGAGTGGGCGAGCAGAATGCGGGAAGTTTTGTGTTTTGGGGAGAGGCGAAGAGGTCTATTTGAAGTGTTCCCCAACACTGAAAGATGTCGTTCACGACTTGTTGATTTAACTCCCATTCATGGGACCTGGCTGAGTACCGACTGAGTTCATCTGCCAGTGTTTTCCACTCCCGGAACGTGAACCACAGTCAAGTGAAGGTGACGTTGGGCTGCCCAATGCTAGACTCTCATCGCTTCCCGGCACAAAGGGTAGGAACGTGTTCCTCCCTGCTTGTTGAGGTACCAGACTACGCACATGTTGTCTGATTGTATGAGGAGATAACTGGGGAGGATGAAAGAGAGTGGAGCATGAAGGGCATAAAAGACTGCTATCAATTCGAGCACATTAATGTGTAGGTTTTGCTCGAACTTGGACCAGCTGCCCTGAGTCCTGTGAGACCCTAGATGGGCACCCAGCCTTCTCCCGACACATCTGTCATCAATGTCTGGGAGGGAAGGGATCGATGCAGAAGTGAACTTCTAGGCATAGGTTCTCCTGAACCATCCACCACTGTAAGTACCTGATCATGGGATCTGATACTAGTACCTCTTGGTCTAGATTGTCCCTGGTCTGGTCCCACTGAGACCGAAGCATCCACTGAGAGAGCCTCATATGGAGCAGAGCGAATGGGACTGTCGGAATGGCAGCCGCCATTAGCCCAAGGAGGCGGAGGACTGACCTGGCTCTGAACCTCAAGCGGCCGGACAGAAGACAAGCCTGATTCTGAAGGGTGTCTACCCTGTCTGGAAGCAAGAAGGCTTTGCCGGTGGTCATGTCCAGAATTGCCCCTATAAATTAGAGGCATTGGCAAGGAACCAAGTGGGACTTGGTCTGGTTGATGGTGATACCCAGGCTGGTAAAAACCTGCAGGGGAAAGGGAGTGCAGCAGTTCCTCCCTGGACGAGACAGCCAGGAGCCAATCGTCCAGGTACAAAAATACCTGTACTCCCTGGGTATGCAGGTGGGCTGCTACCACCGATAGGCATTTGGTAAACACTTGGGGGACCAAGGAAAGACCAAATAGGAGGGCCCTGAATTGGTAGTGGTCCCCCTGAAAAGAACGAAGGAATCTACGGTGGGAAGGGCATATGGGGATATGCAGGTAGGCATCCAGCATGCCCAGAGCACATAGCCACTGTCCCGGTTGGAGTGGTAGAAGGCTCTGTAAAGAGAGCATTCTGAAGCATTTGTACTCCACGAACATGTTCAGGGAGCAGAGGTCTAAGATGGGCCTCAGATCTCCTATCTTTTTTGGAACTAGGAAGAAATGGGAATAGTAACCTGTTCCCAAAGATGAGTGGGGATTGACTCTATTGCCGCCTTCGAGAGAAGGGAGATGATTTCCTCTAGGACCAGTGGAAGATGTTGTGGGGAGTAGGACGACTGGGGCGGTGGTCTTCGGGGTAGTTTCTGCAGAAACTCTGTCCTGCAGATATCAATTGGAGCACCCGCGCGTCTGATGTTAACCTCTCCCAACCCGGCAGATGGGAGGAGACTCTCCCCACTGCTGGTTCCTCTGGAATCTCCTGAGGCAGTGGGAGAGGCAGGGAGTCAGGAGGTGTGGGGCAGCGCAGCAGCCAAGGCTCCCATGTTTTTTTGCTGGGGGTCTTGGTTGCTGGAGGGCCTTGATGTTTGTTTGCACATTTGCCCTCGGCTTTTGTCTTTGTCGGTTTTGGCGAGGAAAAGGATGCCGCTGCCCTTGAGGGGATCTGTACATAGTCTGGACAGACTTGAGTGCAGTGCCCTTCTCCTGCAGTTCGGTAATGATGTCCTTGACATCACTCCCCGAACAGCACCGAACCCCTGAAGGGAGCATCCTGTATAGTGGATTGTACCTCAGGGACCAAACCTGACATGCAGAGCCAGGCATGACGCCATAGGCCTATGCCGAAGGCCGAGCTCCTACCAGCTGTGCCCACCACATCGTGAGTGGCACGTAGCATGTGCTGACAGACCGAATGAGTGGAATGGACAAGGTCATCCACTTCCTGCTTAGTTGGTGACTCAGGAAGGGAGTCCAAATTGGCTTCCACCTGGCTAAGAATGGTCTTCTGGAAATCCCCATATGTGCAACATAGTTAAGGGACCTGATGCCTAGGGTGGAAGAGGAATAGATCTTCCAGTACTGGTCCAGAAGCCGGGATTCCTTATGAGGCAGAGACAAGCTAAGGTGTTTAGGATTGGCGGAGTGGCCGTGAGCGGCGCTGATGGCAACTGAATCCACCTTGGGGTGAAGGCTAAGAAAGTCTACACCCTCGGGAGCCTGGTATAGCCTGTCCACCTTCCTCAGAAGTGGGGGTTAATGCGGAGGGTTGTTTCCAAATGGTGGAAACAAGATCTGCGTGAGGCTCTATCCAAGGTGGGATCAGTGTAGGAGCAGTCTCGGGTAGATCCAAATGGGCAGCGAGTTTTTTACACTGTGGGTCTGGCTCCACTGATTGACACTGATGTACTTCCTGGGTTTTCCTCAATAACTCCAGAAAAGAAGGGTCCTCCGGAGGGGACTTCGGCGGATCCCTCAGCCTGGAGCGTTAAGGAGTGTGGGGCTCACCTTCGGGGTCAGAGTGGCCAGACTCCGAGTCCGAGTCAGAAGTTTCTGATGAAGAGGAAGAAGACGCCTCCCTAAGAGGGGGAGGGGCGACCCCTCTGGGGAGTTCCCGGGGGCACATATCCTCCCCGCCTCGGGCACCGGAGAGCTCCCTCTGATGTCAGGCAGGGGGGGAAGGAGTCTCTTGTCTCCAACGTAGGGGATCCGGATCAGCCCACCAGGAGGCCAAGGTCTCCTTCAGATCCACCGGTGGCTGAGGAGTGGGCGGCGGAGCTGGGGGATATGGGTATTGAGGGTACCTGTAAAAAGAGTATTCGTAACCAGACAGCAAGTAGCTCAGTGTCGGGTACTGAGGCGTCAGCTACTGCGGCGCCAGATACTGTGGCGCTGGCTACTGTGGTGCCGTATACTGGGGGCCGGGTATTGCGGTGTTGGGTACACAGGCACCAGGGACTCTGACGGAGCAGAGGGATCTGGCAGAGGCCCTGTTGGCAGGCCAGATGGTGGAAGTGTTGGCCCCACTGGAAGCCGATTCCCACTCCCGGTGCTCCTCCTTGTCACGTTTTTTTACTTATGACCTTCGAGGGAAGTAAATGCCTGCCTAAGCTTTTTTAACTCTTTTTCCATGGAGGCCATTTTCTTCGTAAGGATATGGGCTTCCAGGGACTGCTGCCTTCTCTTGCGGGTAGCGGAGTTGAACTTCTGGCAATGCTGGCACTTCTCCACGTGGTGGTCTGGGCCCAGACAGAAGAGGCACAAGGAGTGGCCATCCTTGTGTGGAAACTGAAAACCACACGAGTCGCACTTGTTTTTATGTAATTTGGAGGGCGTCGGGGATGACATACACAGCAATTGTTGAAGAAAAATCGAAAAATAGGTCGAAAATTTTGAAAACTTGAAGATCGACGAATGACTGATGAGCGCTGTTATACCGTGAGAAACTTTTACAAGCCGACGACGGGAAAGAACTGGAAGGCAGGTGTGGGGGACCGCCCCTTTATATTGACGTCATCTGATGCCGGTCACCTGACGTGGGGGCAGTCTCCCGCCAGTGGCTGCTAGCTAGAAATTTTTTTCGTGGGGTCCTGACGCCTGGTGGCTTAGTCCTATATGTGAATACCTACTGCAAGAGCCCTCTCGAAATAAGATCCTGTGTTTCATTCCACCCAGGGAACCACTTCTACTGCCCTGTTTCTGAGAAGGCCCTGAATCTCGGCAGTGAGAAGGTCTGACTGAGTAGAAGTCAGACTGAGCTGTCATTTGGGTGGAAGGTTCAGGGGAGTCTCTACGAAATTCAAGCAGTACCCTTCCCGAATAATCTGGATGATCCATTTGTCCGTAGTGATGGACTTCCACTGGTCGTAAAATAGATTCAGACACCCCCTCACTACCATGGAGGTGTCCACCCCGGGCAGCTGAGGTGGGACCGGGGCCAGATTTTCAGCAGGTGGCACTGGGCGCTTTCAAGCCCTGTGCCTTTTGCTGCATTTTCTTTTGCGGCTGAGGAGTCTGGTTTCTAGTAAAGGCTCCTCAGCCCTTACCTCAAAAGGACTGGCTGTTATGAAACTGTCGACAGTTCCTGCCCCTCTGAGGGGCTGCAGGAGCCGGACTGGCCGTTTTAATGGCAGTCCTGGTTTTCTCAGCGGCCTCCAGTGCTTGCTCAACTTGGGGGCCAAACAGGTAAGCACCGTCAAAGGGGACATTCATCACCTGCTGTTGAGCATCGGGTGAGAAGCCTGACGTTCTGAGCCAGGAGTGCGCCTGACACTGATTCCAGGGGTAGCCGCCCTCGTTGCAGTGTCACAGGCATCCATAGAAGCTTTTAGCTGACAATTATTGGACTCTATGCCCCCTGGTAATAGTCTGAAGAAGTTCCATGTTAGTATCAGACTCCGGGAGGTTCTCAACTATTGATTTAAGTGTGTTCCACAGGGTGTACTCGTACTGAGAGTAATGGCCCTGGTAACTAGCAATACACATGCCCCAGGTTGCGGCTGTGTATGCTTGTTTCCCCAAAGTGTCAATCTTGTGAGATTTCTTATTTAAAGGCCGTGCTTTCGACTCCTGAGGGGGGACGGCTTTATCATTCTCTGCAAGCACTACTAGAGAATCTGCAATTAGCTGTGATGCCAGGTAGGGTCTTTCCTTGGGAGGAGCGTATTTCCTGTCTATGGCCTTAGCCACAGATGCAATATGTGCCAGCCTGGCCCACACTGCTTGAGACAGAGTCTCAAAAGAGGGGGGCACAAAGGGTGTAAGATTCGTAGGAATATTAAGAACATGAAGAAATTCAAGGTGCATTAGTCTCCTTGGGTCCACCGCAGAGGTTTGAACAGCTAGCATGGAACCCATATTCCTAAGGAGGAACTGAAAGGAAAGGTCCTTGACCAAAGGTTCAGCTGAGACAGAAGGTTTACTTTCCAAGTCATAAACCGAGACATCCTGGATACCGTCAGACAAAATCAGTTCAGGATCAGATTCATCAAATTCTGTTTCCACCCCCGAAAGGTCAGGAGCTAGTCCTGCAAGATCGAAGCCTGGAGCAAGTGACAGGAACACAGGATGCATCAGAGGTCACATCATGTCGAAAAACTTAGCACCGAAACTCCCGACGTCACGCGTGGCACCAAAGAGCTCGATGCCGCACGCAGCACTGAAGGACCTGACGCCACATGTGGCACTGAGGCCAGTGCCAAACATGGCACCTTAGAACTCGACGCCACACACGGCACCAAGGCTGGCGCCATATGCGGCACCGAAGAACCCAACACTGCTTGCAGCACCGAGGCTGAGTACAGCACCTAAGAACTCGACGCTGCACACGGCACTGGCATACCAAGACCACCATCAGACCTAGAAGAAAAGGTGGAGGAAAATGGCACCTGTGCTGGCCCCTGCATGGAAACCTGGTGAGAGGGTAAGGCACATGGACCTAGTGTCGGAGGCATCTGTATCGAGGAGGCAAATAACTCCATGCATGGTACCGAATGCACATCCTGCCCTGACTGCCCGATCTGCAGCCCAGTGGCTCCAAGACCTGAGGGCCCTGGAATTGGGTCCACAGACAAGGGCAACCAAGACAGATGCAGAACCCATTGCTCCATAAGAGCGGCCCAGTGGTGAAACTACTCACCAGAAACCCCATCAGAGTACAGAGAGGGGCTCCGCGTAAGGAATTTGGCCAGGAAGAACAGAAACCACCAGGGACCCTGGGTGGGTCAGGGTGGCCTCACTGCTCCTGACCACCGAAGGCTCCTCGAGACCTACTAGAAGGTGACCTCCGTGGGAAGAAGAAGAAGAAGAACTCAAGGTCGAACGGTGCCAGGTCCTCAACGCGATCGAGACTATTTTTTGTGCTTTTGAAGGACTGCCTCTCGAAAGCACCAGACTGCCCGTGGTCGGAACCCTCAAGAAAGGGTGGCAGACTGGAAAAGCCCCACTGCCAGAACAACTTTCCAGCAAAATCTCCCTACCATCACCGACACCGTCCATGGTCAACTCAGTCAATGGCAGGCTGAGAAACCATCTTTTCTTCAGAAAATAAAAATGTTTTTTTTTTTTTTTTTTAACCACTAAACAAATAAAACTAAATAACTAAGCAAAACTGAATGCCTATATAAGCATAGATGTGAAGTTCTGACTCCTGGCGAGCAAACGACGTAGTCACTTGAAGCACACTGGACGGTGGGAAAAAAGGAACTGAGGCGGTTGGGGGGTTGACGCAGAGATACCCCATACAGGTGCAAGTCAGTCTCGCAGTGCTGCACATGCGTGGTCCTACCTCGGCGCTGACCCCTCTGAAGATTTTTGGCTCCTGCTGGGTCCTAGTACCTCCGGCATAGTATCCACCAGTATGAATGAGTGGTGAAGACTAAATCCAGGGAGATTGTCCAACACAAGGTTGATATCCCATGCGGCTACAGATTTCATTACTGGAGGCCTAGGGTGCAAAATGGCCTTCCTTGCAGAGAGGAAGCTGGGCTAGAGAGGGGCTCTCTATGGGCTCGTGGTATGCTGAAACAGTGCACAAGTGGATCTTAACTGTAGAGTACTGTAAGCCTGCATCAGAAAGGTCCAACAAATACTCCAAAACCTTGCCCAATGGACTTTGGAAGGGGTCCGTACGAGTTTTGGAGAACCACATGGAGAAATGTTTCCACTTGGCTGTGTAGGTCTTCCTGGTGGAATGTTTACGAGCAGCCAATGGAATCTTAGTGACCCTCTGAGATACCTTATACCTGTTAACCTTGATCTCTTCAGAAGCCAGGCCTGGAGGTGTAGGGAGCGCATATTGGGATGGACCAGAGACCCCTGCATCAGAAAGTCTGTCCAGGGAGGAAGGGTCCTCTGAGTACTGACTGACAGTCTGTTGAGCAAAGGAAATTATATCTGCCAAGGCCAACATGGGGTGACCAGAATCATGGTGCCCCCATGAGCCTCCAGCTTGAGCAGTACCCTCTGAATTAGTGGGACTGGCAAAAATGCATACAGAAAAAGATTTCTCCACTGCAGCCTGAATGCATCTCCACAGAAAATTCCATGTCCAGGATTTCTGAAGCAGAATCTGGGTGGGCACGCAAAAAGGACCACATCTGAGGTTCCTCACTCGAACAGTTACTGCACATCTGGTGCTAATGACCACTCGTAAAGATCTGCTGCTGTTCGACTCAGCTCGTCCGCCAGACCAATCTGAGCTACTGGTATGAAGACTGCCTGGACCAGAACACCCTGCTCTAGACTCTAGATACCATTCCCACACTATCATCACCTCTCTGAAAAGAGAGTAAGAGTGTGCTCACCCTTGCTTGTTGATATAGTACGACAGACTTGTCAGTCTGAAGAAGTACTATCTTGTGGCTAATGAAGTCCACAAGCACTCGCAGGGCATAAAGAACTACTCTAATTTCCAACGCACTTATGTGGAGATGGGAGTCTACAGGGCTCCAAACTCCTTGAGTGTGGTGCCCCGTTACAATAGGTTCCCCATCTCCCCATCCCATCAAAAACGCATCGATGGTGAGGGTTACCTGAGGTTCTGGTTGAGAGAAGGGAAGACCCTGGTGGAGGCTGTCCTCCTGTGTCCACCATGCAAGAGAATAAATCAGAGGCTTTGTCACCTTGATGGGGTAAGATTGAAGGTGCGATGCTGGTGACCACTGTGTGCTGAGCATCCACTGGGTTGTCCTCATGTGCAGTCATGCTAAAGGAACCGTGAACATTGAGGAGGCTATCAGGCCTAACATGCACTGCATGGAGTGTGCTCGAGCAGACTTGCACTCCATTATGGAATGTGCCATCCAAAGGATGGTTTTCTTTCTGTCTTCTGGAAGGAAGGTCCTGGCTCTGGCGGTGTCCAGAAGGGCCCCTATGAAAAGGAGCTGCTGAGAGAGCTGAGTCTACGACTTCTCTAGATTCAACACGACCCCCATGGAGGTAAGGAACTGAGAGGCTGTGGCCACTGCTTGTTCTGTCTCATGTTGGGATGGACTGGCTAGAAGCCAGTTGTCTAGGCAGGGAAAGACCTGGAGTCCAAGTTTTGTAAGGTTAGCTGCAAGGACAGCAAAGCACTTTGTAAAGACTCAAGGCACCAAGGACAACCCAAAGGGCAGGATTCGAAACTGATAATACAGGCCCAGTAGCAAGAAGCGGAGAAATCTGTGGTGGCTGGGGTGGACTAGGCATACCTCTCAACATCTTGCCTCATAAATCAGGGACAAGCCTTAAAAATAAGGAACAAAGACCGCAAATCAGGGACACATGTTAAAACTTAGCAGTGTGCACTCAGAAGGCTGATTAGAATAAGGGGATTAGTGCAAGATGTATTTTCTGAAGAATGACAAATCTGTAACTTTAATGTCTAATGTTATTTTGTGCTTCCAGTCCCCATGATTCAGTCACAAAAACACACATTTTACAAGGGACAGTAGAAAATACTGAGGCAGAATCAGGGACAGCTCTGAAAATCAGGGACAGTTGAGAGGTATGTGCTGATAGCCTCCCTGACATGCTGGACGCTTGACCAATCCTGAGGCTTGAGGAGCAGTAGCAGAGTTCCCAGACAGATAATTTTGAACTTATCTCATTCTATGAACTTGTTCAAGTTTCTGAGATTGAAAATGGGGTGCATACCCCCGACTTCTTTGGAACAAGGAAGTAAAGGGAGAAGAAGCCTGTGTTGTGCTCTGCTTCTGGAACTACCACCACTCCCGGTTGCTCAGAAGGCCTGAAATCTCCTTTGCCAGAAGGTCCGATAAGTGGGCTAAAAGAAGGGATTGCTTTCTGGGCAGATAATCTGGAGGGATTTCTGTAAAATTCAGGGAGTTTCCCCTCTCGTATAATCCTGAGCACCCACTTTTCCATTATAATTGATTCCCATTGACGGTAAAACTATGTCGGCTGACCCCCTACTGGAGAAGATAGGTTTGCCCCATGCAGAAGAGGCGGAACTGGGGCCTGGACTTCAGAGAGTGGCAGCAGGCACTTTTGGGGCCTGTGCCTTCAGCAGTGCTTTCTTTTACGGCTGGAGAGACTGACTTGATTTGAGGTCCCTTGCCTTTGCCTTGAAAGAACTGCTTGCTATGATAAAAGCCTTGTCCTTCCCCCTTTGGGGATAGAAGAGGGCAGGCTTGGAGGTCTTGATGGCTGTTCTAATTTTCTGGGAGGTCTCAAGAGACTGTTCTACCTACTGCCCAAACAGGAAGAACCATCGAATAGAATATCATAACCTGTTGTTGGACATAGTTACAGAAGCCAGAAGTCTGAAGCCAGGAATGCCTTCTAATACAGATTCCTGCTGCAGCAGAGCACGAGGCAGTATCAAAGGTGTCCACAGCTGCCCTGAGCTGATAGCTGTTAGAGTCAATGCCATGAGTGACAGTCTAGAGAATTCTCTGTTTGGTCTTGGATTCGGGCAGGGATTCTGCTAGAGGCCTAAGCGAGGTCCACAGGGCATACTCATGCTTAGAAAAATGCCCCTGGTAATTAGCAATCCTTAAGCTAAGGGTAGCGGCAGCAAAAGCCCTTTTTCCCATAGTGTCTACTTTATGTGATTTCTTATTAATAGGGTGCACAGTCACTTCCTGAGGAAGAATAGCTTTTTAAAACTAAACAAATACAAAAGTAACAAAACCTAAAACAAGAGGAAAGAACTGAATGCTGTTATTGCATGGACATGAAGTTCTGACTCCCAACGGGCAAGCAACGTCGTCACTGAAGCACACTCAATGACAAGAAAAAAGGAACTGAGGCTGTTGAGGGCTGGTGCCAAGGTAAGCCTGTGCCGCTAGGTCCCCCTCGTGGTGCCGTGCATGCACACAACTTGCTTCAGCACCAGCCCGCCTAAAAAGTTGGGGCTTCTGCAGGGTCCCAGCACCTCTGGCTCAGAGCCCATTTGTATGAATCAATGGTGAAAACAGATTACTGAAAGAGCAACAATTATGGTGACTACATAATTTTAAAATCTTCCAAGAATCTCACCATTCATTCCCACTTATGGGTCAGAGAACCAAACTTACACCCAAGGAAGGAAGGAAGGAGGTGGCTCACCCTGAGGGAAAAATAATTATCCCTCAGTCCTCTAATGGGGGATGACCACTGGAGGGCCGGGACTCTTCACAGGCCTGGTGGGACCTGAGACGGGGCAGGTGGAGACTCCCATGGCTTGGAAGCAGGAAGGTGCCCAACAGCTCATGCCTGACCTGTGGGACAAAAAGTGATCCCCCCTGAAAATGCGAGTTAAGTACCCTATGCCAGGCTAAAGGCACCAACTGGGCAGGTGAAGCCATGCCATCTGCCAAATGCAGACTGCTGTTCTCACCAGCCTGCAAGTTACCTTGCTGGTGTCATAAGATGCCCTCACTTGGTGCCATGCAAGCTCCAGGCCCTGGGTGAAAAGGAACTAGTTGCCTTGGTTTTAACAGTGCGTCTGGGTCAAAAAAGCAGCCAATATCAAACAGGAAAAAAGACCCGCACCTGTACTTAGCACCAAATATCTGAGACTCACTTCACATTATAGGAGTAAAAGGGTAAGTTTTTGTATGCACTGTGGGGAACTTATCAATACAGTTTGTTGCTTTTTTTTAAAAAGTTTTGTATTAAATAAAGCTATGTTTTCACTCCTATAATATGTTTTTTATTTATTTATTTATTATAGATTCAGATTACAAGTACCTTTGAGCTGAGAGCTCTTTTACTAAGGTTCCACATCAGAGGGTAATGAAGACAAATCCAGACAAAAAGTTAAAACTAGGACAGGGCAGAAATTATAGTAGGAGAGAATTACACCATTTTGAATTACAGCAGATAGGAGCTACATCATTTAGACTACATGTTGTACAAGAAGACATAGTATAAATATTGAGGCAAAATCACTGAGAGCAATACACATTCCACTAGGTGTCCAAAAAGCAAGTAAGTTTCAATGTGTACAAGAAGTCTGTGGGTAGGGCAGATCAGCCAAAACAGGCATCGTTAAGTCAAGGGGTATAAGGAGGCTAGTAGGGTGAGAAAAGGACGAGTGTGGTAGGAAGCAAAGGAGAGAGGAAGGCAAGTTCTGGGTGGTAGAGACAGACAGGGTGATAATGGCAAGGATTCACGTGCGAAGATCATGTCTAGAGTACTGAACAGTCCAAGGTGCCCTAAGTTGGACAGTCACAGGTACAGAGTGCCGAGAGGTGCTGCTGAAGCTTATGTTCAAAAGGCCCAAGCTTAGATTCAACAAGTACATCACAAACAAGAGAGCTGGGCCAAGTGGGGGCACAGTACTCAAAAGATCTCTGCCCTTGGGAAGTGCGGCAGAAAGGGACCTTATAAGGCGTACTGTAGGTACCTCTGGTCTGGCGGGGGTTTACTTCAAGGCTTGTGATTCTGAACCCCCGGTGGGGTGAGCCCTACTGCTGCTTTTTTGGCTAACAGGTAGGTCTGATACTGAAGCCTGCCTTTCAGGTGAAGCCAACCCATCTATGCATATAAATCACATGTATGCATATACTTATGGGCCCCGGTGCTTAGCCTGCAGGCTTTATTCAATGCTGTGGTTACCCTCTTCAGTGAGGAATCGAATGCAGCCCCACACACTACTAAGCTGTAGTCAACAGTGGAGATGACCGAGCTGTTCACTGCTAGCCCAAGTGCCTCAGCAGTCATGCAGTGTTTGTGTCTATATAGTAAACCTATTTTTGCATTAATAGCATTGGCTATGTAGTGTATATGGTTAGCAAAAGACAATATGGAGTGAGTCTTAGATATTTGGTGCTAAGTACAGGTGTAGGGTCTTTTCTCCTGTTGGAAAGGTAAATGGTCTGCCTGGCTGCCTCGCAATCCAGCATGGATGACAAGAGCTGATGCAGCATCACCCATAGGCACTTGCGATAAGCTGCCTGATGTGCAGAAATGCACATCATGGTGCGTGCTACCACAAAAAATGAATAACTACATATCTACCGTAATTCTTGATCTTACTGTGCATCTTCACCATTCATCACTGGTGGGTTCAAGCCGGAGGTGCTAGGACCCCATTGGAGCTTATAGCTTTTTTTCCCTAGGAGGAGGGGCCAGCACGGTTGGGATGGTGCTGTTCTCGAGGCCAACGGTGGCGCTCACGGGTTGGCCAGTAACTGCAACTGGCCCCTCCACCACCTCAGTTCTGCTCAACGAAGAGAGAAAAATAGAGACAGAGGAAGAAAGAGGAGGGCAGGGCAAGGGAGCCCGAGGAATAGCAAAAGGGAAAGGATATAAATTGAAAAAAGAATAAGCTGGCCACAAGAGGAGGGGAAGGACACTAGGAGGTCTGGAAAAGGGGACCCCAACCACCGGGCAGGCCAAGGGAGGGTTAAGAAGAAGGGGAGGGAAAAGAAATAATGGAGGAAAGAGGGGAAAGGAGAGTGTGAGAGAGAGAGAGAGATGTCTGGCACCCCAAAAAGGAAGAGCCCGCAGGGATCCTCAACGGGACCGAGAGGGGACCCAACTGCTTTGTCTCTTTTCCTTTTTACTGGGGAGAGAACCCCAAGGTATGAGAGAGAGAGAGAGAACGCGCACAGGATAAGCCTCCAAGGCTGAAGCGGCTCAACGGTAGGAGAGCCAAGAAGTTGTGCATAGCTGGTCACAGAACCTTGCAGATGTGAAGCATAACTCAACACCGTGTGAGCCACATAAGGGTGCACCCTCCTGGTCCACCAGAGCACAGAAGGGGACCACTGGGTTTCTCACTCCCTGTCCCTTATGCAAATTAGAGGTGGAGACAGGACCCATCCCAGGACAGGATCTTCGCAGACGTAGATCCCCGCAATTGAGAAGATCCCAGAACCTGAGAGGAATGAGATCCCCCTCACACCTAGCACCACTAGAAGTGGCAAAGGCAGAGTCCTTAAGTCTCCAGAAGTGGTCAAATTTCTTAAAAAAGGTCAGTGGGGACTCTGCTCCATGGCAACTCAGAGTGGGTTACCTGGGAAGTAAAATGGAGTAACCAAGACTCCAAGAAGAGGGGGGTGGAGGTCCCCGGAGCCCCCAATGATGAAGATGGGGACCCAAGAAGAGGACAAACTTGAAACTGATGCATAGGCAGACAGACAGGTGCCACTTCAAGAAAAATAAATGAGTGGCCTTGGAAAGCCCTTCAGAAGAGTCTCCATGAGGGTTGTGAGGGACCACTAGTATAGAGAGGGCAAGCGCCCCTGCTTGCCCTCCCCCCAGAGGAGGATCTCTGTCACTTCAGAGAAGGATCAGTGGACCCAGAGGTGCTAGCAGGACTATGTCCACAATTGGCCTCAAGTGGGGGGAAGGCAAGCAGGGAGGAGGCACTGCCCAGAGGCTGTGGCCCAAGAGGGGAAGGTGGGCGGGAAGCAGTGATGAATGGTGAAGATATACAGCAATATCAAGAAATACGGTAGGTATGCAATTTTCATATCTTAACTTTTTTAATCTTCCCCTTTCATCACTGGTGGGTGGGTACCAAGCACCTAAGGGTGTTGGCACCTCCCCGAGGCCTGGAACTTCCCTCAGCCTACTGTGGGTGAAAAAACACAGAAAGGAAAGGGCCCCTCATGGGCCTGAGACTGGTCACGACGAGACTGAGACTCCAGTTGCCTGGGAGAAGGAAGGTGCCCCGACACTTCTCGTGTCACACTGTGGGAGAAAAAAAATGGGCCCCTTGAAGGGAGAGACAATCACCCTACACCAGGCCAGGGGTGATAACCATGAGAGGCGAAGCTACACTGTCCACCTAATGCAGACTGCAGTTCCTGCTGTCCTAGATGCTACCTTCATTGGCATCACAAGACACCCTTGCATGGTCTCTCGCTAGCTCTCAGCCCTAAACAGAAAGGCAAATGGCTTGTCTGGTTGCCTCTGTGTCAGGCAAGGTCACCAGGAGTTGTCCCAGCACCGTCCCTAGGTGCCTAGCATAGGCAGCCTGATATGCTAGATGTGATGAGATGCACAAAAGGAGATGTACCACTGAGAAGGCTCTCCTACCCCAGCGGTCAAACTAAGCCAAGTCAGACTCGGGGTGGTCATGTCTTGGGCGACGATGCCCAGAAGGGGTGTCCAGCAGCTGTACCCAAAAGAGGGGTGGGGCATAGTACCTGGAGACCACTGGGGTGCGCACCTCCGCTGACAGTCCCTTGGGGCTGGGGAAGGGGCAGAGGGATGCTGCCAGACCTGATGCGACGCCTCGGTGAAAGGGACAGGCAATGGAGGAATGACAATGTTCTCAGGGCTGAACTCTCTAACGCCAGCGTCGCATGGTCAGGGTTGCGACTTGCAAAGTGGGATATGTGCAGCTCCTCCAGCAACCTTGTCAGGAATCGCTGATAGCTGGTGACAGAGTCTGGGGACAGGTGGACCAAAGGATCCCCTTACTCCGGGGAGGAAGAAGAGGAGGCAGAAGAGCCCAGCTCAAATTCCAGGACTGCTGGGGTTTCCGGTCTAAAAATTACCTGGTCTAGGGCTTTTAGGTAGCGGGGAAAAGCAGCCGCGGCCGATCTGAACTGGTCCCAGGTCACAGGTCCCCAAGTGCCCCTGAGACCTGGTAGAGCAGAGGGAAGAGGCAAAGGATCCACGGGGGAGGAGAAGCCTGGTGAGCCAGAGCAGGATCCATGCTAGGCTCACGGAACGCAGGGAAGCCTCCGGGAGGGCGGGGTTGTGCAACACACCCACTGTAGGTTGCCCAACCATACGGGAGTGGCCAAAGTGGTGCCCAAGAGAAAGGACTCCATGATGGGGCAATCAGAGCCAGTTTGTCCACCGCGGGTGGCCCCTAGACCCACCTGCTGCACACCCTACCTAGTCCGGAGAGCAAAGAAGAGAAGAGTCGACACTGCAACTCCTCCTAGAGCCACCAGCAGCTCTGGAAGTGGATATGCGTGCAACCCCCAACCTCCTCAAACTCCCCTCTCCAGACAGGGACCTGCTCCTCAGATGGTCCCCAGTGCCCGAAACTGGGGGTTCTGACACATCCCCAGCACCAGAGAAGACGCAAGAAACAACCCTAGACATCGGCCCACCGGCACAGCGGATGGACTTCCGCTTGCTAAGCCAGTGACCCGGATTTGGGAACGGACTCCGGTCATTGGAGGACTGGCCAGGGGGAGAAGGACAGAGCATCCAAAGGACTGCTCTCCTACTCTGGGGGAGGGTGGGGAGTGTGTCTGTCGCTCGACGGACCCCTGATGGAGGCCGGGGGTTGCTGAGCTACCAGCGCCTAGTATGTTCAGGGGATGGGGTGCACACAGGATGTCATTGCACGTCCCCACCTCCCAGGAAAAAGGAGGAAAAAGAGCAGCTGCCGGCCGCCCTTGATGAAGCCCACCACGGCTTCAATTGGCTCCCAGGCCGGCCTTCCGATATATCCCATTGTCTGCAGCACTGGGGAAGTCTGGCACTGCAACCCCACCCTGGGGGGCAATCCAGGGGGTATCAGAAGGCTGCGGCTGTTGCAGGGGTGGAAGCATATGGACCGTGACTTGGGCTGAAAATACTGGGCAGCTGGCAGCAGGAGTAAATACAGAATAATAAAAAAAAAGAAACAACCCTAGACCCCACCCCGGAATCCAACTCGGCGCTGCGCACAATGCCAGAATCAGACTTGGTGCTAGAGTCCAACCTGGCCGCAGATGGCGCCATCCCCCAGCCTGGCACCGCCCTGGGTGCAGACACCCTTCCCAGCACCAGAATCGGTGCTCGAGGACACAAAGGAGTCAGCCCCAAGGGTAGGGCCTGCTAGGGGAGCAACCGAATCCGTAACACCGGAAACCAAATGGCTAGGCCTAACCGGGCCATGGGGCTCCTCAAGAGTCAGGCAGCCACTCCGGGCCATCCCGATCATCCTCCTCCTCCTACGAGAAGATCACAGAGACTGGCAGAGAAGCAACCCGCAAAACCCTCCCACTCCCAATCCCAGTGCCACTGGCGGCATCGGAAGTGGGCCTAGCACCAACCGCCTTGCTCACCGGCTCCAAGGGTGGAGTTGGGAGCTGAAGCGGCACTAACAGGCGGTACTGAGGACTCCACTGGCTCAGGCCCAGCATATAGCTGTGACCACAACATGGGGGGGGGGCTTCCGCTCTTCCAAGGAAACGGCGGACCGTGAAGGGTGCTCAGCCAACCTATTGGGAGGAGGTCAGCTGTCTGCCTGACCCCTCATGCAGGCCTCTGGTCTCAGTGAGACCAGAACTAGCCAAGGCATCCTCCCCCCCCCCCTCGGGATGTACAGTGCCGGAGGGTGATCCGAGGGAAGGGCCCAATGTCCCAACCTTGGCGTCCCGGGAGGATCCCGATCCACCTTCAACATGTGCACGTTGAGGACCCGGTGGTCCATGGAGAAGCAGGCATTGCAGCTGTCCATACTGTGATGGGGACCCAGGCACGAGACACAATCAATCGTGATGGTCTGATACCATCATCGGCTTGCTGCAGGGCACTGATGCACAGGAGCACGCCCCACCTTAGATTTTGAAGTAGGCCCCGAACCGGACAGGAGTGTTATGGACAACTAAAAATTAAACTAAAGCGAAGACTTGGCGCCATAGAAAAATATGAGAAATGGTTTTACCGGTTTCTGGAGAACTCCTATGGCGCCAAGTAGCGGCAGCAGCAGAACTTTCGGCGGCTGATTGCGAACTTCACTAGCGTATACAGTAAAAAAGCACGCCAGCTCCCACAAGGTGATGCACTTCAATGGTGGGAAAAACAGAACTGAGGTGGTGGAGGAGCCAGTGGCAGTTACTGGCCAACCCACAAGTGCCACGCAATGTTTTAGTCTCGAAGGTGGTGCCATCCCAGTGCCAGTGCCTCTTCCTATGAAAAAAGCAGTAAGCTATAAGCCCCCACCCCATGGGGTCCTAGCACCTATGGCATGAACTCACCAATGATAAATGGTGAAGATTAATTCAGTTAAGATCTCTCCTACCCCAAGCATCAATCTCCACAGAGTTGGTGTCCGGGGCAGTCGTGCACAAAGTGCCTAGGCCCACAGAGGGATGTCCCTAGGGGCTGGAGAGGGGGCAAAGGGGTGGAGCCAGACATTCTTGGATGCTTCTGTGCTTTTGGGAATGGCTGGGGCCATGGAGGAATGACAGAAATATCATCACTGTATTTCCTGAGGAATGACAATGTTGGTAGCAATTTAGCAACCTACGAAGTGATGTAGACTCTGCTCTTCTATCATCTCTGAAAAGAACTGCTGGTACCGGGAGTACTCAGTATCAGAGGACAGACGGACCTAGAAATCCTCTTCCTCAGAGAAGAGAGTAGGAGATGGATTCAGGTAACAGTGGTGCAGGAATCTCAGACCTAAAAAGAGCCTGACCTGCTCTGTGGAGGAACTGTTGGAACACACCAGCTGCTGACCTGAACTACTACCAGGCCATGGGCCCCAAAGGACCCGCAATACCTGGGACAGCAGGGGAGGGGGGCAGAGGAGGAAGAGGACCATGGGTGATCAGACCACGTCCTCTGTCAGGGTTACCAGAATGCTCAGGCGACCTCATCAAGGGGGAAGGCCTGGTAAACTAACCCATCTGAGAGTGACCCACATTGGTGGACCGGTCCAGACAGTGTCCTTAGAGGGAACCCCTAGATGGGGAGAGCGGAGCCATGTGCATTCCACAGGGCAGCTCCAGTTTCCATCAGTGACAGGGCCAGACAGTTCCATCAAGAAGCTGGGCACGGGTTAGCACTGTTGACCCCTACCAGCATTACTACAATTTCTGGACAAAGGGTGAATTGCAGGCCCACTGCCTCGCCTGAACACCTCACCAGGGCTAACTATGCCCCTCGGGCCAAGCCCAGACTCTAGACCAGAGCCCGGTCTAGAGCTGGCCCAGGACCCAGCACTGGAACTGGCATAGCGAATGGCACTGTATTCAGACCCGGCACTGGGAACAGCACCAGAACCCAAACCAGCACTGTGAATGGTGCTAGACGGGTTCCTGCTGCTCTCCCCAGTGCCTGAGCAACAACCCCAGGAGTGACTACCAGCCCAGAGTCTGGCTTGGAAGCAAGCCCAGGAAAGCCTCCAAGCTCGCCGGTCCCATCTGCTGGCTCAAGGTCTGTGCCATCATCCTCCCCCTAGGTCATCAGAGTGCTCATGGGAAGAGAGAACAATAACCTCCAGGTCTACAACGGAGCTGGCTCTGGAACCCTTCTCTTGTGGGACTGGTCTTGCGGTTGGCACCGCCTTGCTCACCGTTACCATCCTTAGTACCAAAAGTTAAGGTGACACCAGGCCGCAACGCTAAGGTGCCCACTGGTGTACAGTGAGAGTACAGCTTTGGTCTCACCACCAGGGGTATCCACTACCTCGAAGGGACGACACACTGAGGGGGGAGTGCTCAGCTGGCCCCCCAGTAGGAAGCCGACTATCCACCAGACCCTCCCCAGCCTCCGATATCTCAATGAGGAGAGCATGGGGAGTGCCCTGGTCTTTCTCAGTACATGTAGTACTGGAAAGGGGCTCAGTGGAAGAGCTCAGGGACCTGACCTCGGTGTCCTTGGTGTGATGCCTGCCTCTGAAAGTGGGTGGATCATGCCGCTGCTGCCCCCCCCCTTCATGCGTGCATTCAAGGGTGTGGTAGTCCGTGAAGAAGCAGGCATTGCACCTGTTCATGTCATGGTCAGTGCCAAGGCAGATCTAGCAGCTGTCATGCCAGTCCTGAACGGCAATATGACCCCCACAGGAGCACCAATGCATGGGGGAAGGTTGCTGTAGTTCTTTTTCTTGGCCTTCTTGCTGCTTTTACACTCCTCAGACTGGATATGGCAACTCAGACAAACAAAAACTTAGGAAATAAAAGAGTTCAGTGCTGAACCAGACATCAAAATTAATAAAGTGGCACCGAAATAACCCAGTGCCATCGAAAAAATAGTGTCCAAACAGGCAGTGATGAACCGAGGAAGAATGATGCAGTTAGACAAACACAGCTTCCACGGTGTGCATTTGATGGCAGGAAAAACGGAACTGAGAAAGGGGGTGGGGGGGCTGCTGTCGGTTACTGGCCAAGCCAAGAGCGCAACATCACTATGTCTGCCTGGTGGGCGGCACCATCACCAACATTGGTCCCCTAGGCTGCAAAAGACTGCACCCACTGGGTCCCAGTCCCTCCAGCTTAGACCAATAAATGGGAATGAACAGTGAAGATTACTTCTTGGAAAATTAACCTCCATCTCGACAGCTGGACACACAAAGACCCTGGTACCGGTCCCTCCTCAGACACTGTGGGGGGGGAGGGAGGCATCGCATCCAGTGCCATCCGACTCACCTTCACCGCTAGTGTGAGAGCAACACAGGCGACACTAGACAAGGAGACTGAGGAGTCCACTAGTGCAGACTGAGTGTACAGCTTCAACCTCATCACTGGAGGGCCTGCGCTGCTCAGGGCAGGCAGACCATGGGGTGTTTGCTGCTGGTCACCTAGAAGGAGTCAGCTGTCCACCAGATCCACCCACCAGGGCCTCCGATGCCTCAGCAGGGTAAGATCAAGGAGGGCCCTGTACTTCTTCTGGAACCAGAGATCCCAGGAAGAGGCCCAGGGGAAAGGCTTAGTGACCATGCCTTGGCTGCAGGTGTGTGATGCCTACCTCCGAAGGAAGGGGTTGGGTGACCCCACCTCACCGCGTGGATCTCAAGGTTATGGTAGTTCAATGAGAAGCAAGCACTACACACACCCATGTTGTGCTGAGGGCCATGGCAGGCAGCACAGCACTGATGCAGGTCTGCCGCAGCCACCTGCTTCCCACAAGGGGATGGGCGCATGATGAGAGGCTGCCGGACTTTTTGGTCTTTTCCCCCTTTTTTTTTTCCAGACTTTGATATCACAATAATGTAAAATAAAGCAAGAAAGGCACTGTGACAAACTTCGGCGGTGACGCAGGTCAAAATTAGATGATGACAAGGAACTGAGATGCTGTTGCTCCCACGGTGTGCACTCTACAGCAGGACAAACAGAAAAGGTGCATAAGACAGCTGGTAATGGTTCTTGGCTGGTGCAAGTGGCACCACATGAGGTGCATAGGCACCCTCAGTAGCCAAAGTTGACTAGATTGCTGCTAAGAAAAGAAAAAAAAAAATTGCTCCCATGGGGTCCTAGTGCCTCTGACCATACATCCATAAGTGGGAATCAATGGTGAAGACGGATTCCTGAAAGAGCTATAGCTTAACACCGCACATTAAATGAGATGTTATGTCAGGTTTAATACAGTGTTATTCCCAAACACAAATAACCACTCCCTTGAACCTCTACTGACATGCCCATCACAGCTCCAAACCAGACGCAAAATAACTGGGCCCCTGTGTTTACATCTGTGCCAGAGTCAGACTGCACTGATATCAAGCATCAGAACGGGCCCCTGCCTTTCCCACTTGAGTCGCAGCACTAAATTATGCTGAAAAACATGTCTGGTGTGTGCAACATGCACGTCCGTCATACATGCATGTGACGTAATGATGTCATGCATTGCACTCGTATGCGCACTTGAGGCTGTGGAACAAGCTTTTGAGCTCAAATCCAGTACAAATGGCACAAAAACAGCATGGCTCCAAAGAAAGTCCTAAAGTCAGATGGCATTCTGATTCAATGGCTGACTCAATAGTGCTGTGGAGTATACGTTCTATACAACACTGCCCCCTGAAGTTTGCACAATCACCTGAAAAAATGGGCCAGGATTCACAAAAAAAGACAAAGTACCATGCAAATGTTTGTGCTGCACCCCGCAGTTGCACTTGTGGGCAATGTGGCTATTCACAGCTGGATAGCGCAGTGAGCTATCTGACTGTTAATAAGGGCAGCTGAGGGCAGCACTAACCCAGGAAAAGCACCAGGAAACCCAGTAACACTGCCCACACAGCCAGCCAGGAGAATGGGCCGGCAACAATAGCGCACAAGCGCTAAAGCCCTATTCACGAAAGTAGCCATGCAAATGAGCCAATTGGTCATACAAGGTGCAATAGGCCATTAGCATACCCATTATGGGTCCATTTGCATGGCTCTTGTCTCGCCTAGCGTGGCATCCCCCACACAGCTGCAGTCCCCTGGTGTAGTGCCCCCCCCCCAATAAAAGTAATGTACCCCGGTAGTCCAGCGTCCCTCCACCTCCCTGATTGTCGACCCCATAAGTAATATCCCCCTTTTCATGGTGTAGTGTTCCTTCCCCCCCTCCACGGTCACAAGTCAATGAGCCGTACTGTATATAGTACGTGCTCCATGAGGGCTCAGTTGGCTGCTGGTGAGAGGTGGGCTGTGGTGGTCACCAATCACAGATTGGGATGGGGGACTGGGGTGGTGGGTCACACTGGACGGGATGGGGGAGGGACCCTAGACTACCTGGGAATATGAGTTTCCTTATTTGGGCATGGCGATCGGTGACCTGGGAGGGGGGTGGGACCACTACACAATGGAAACTGTTATAGGATGGGTCGGCGATCGGGGCCGGGAGGGCAACATTACACTATGGAAACTACTCTTATAGGGTGGGCAATTGGGGCAGGGGAAGGCAACATTACACGATGGAAACTTTTTACAGCATGTGGGGACGGTGATCAGTGACCAGGGAGGGGGAGGGAACTCTACACTACGGAGAGGGGGATTTTACTTCTGGGGTCGGTGACTGGGGAGGGGAAAAAGGCCCTGGACTACTGAGGTACATTACTTTCGTTGGGGATGGCGATCGGAGAACGGGCAGGGAGGTGGGGGGCTGCAGTACCTCCGCTAACAACTAGGGTTGCATGGATCACTGCCAGGTTTTTGTCAGCAGTAATTGCTTCACGTAAGGGCCTTCGCCAATGGCTCTGGCATGGAGCACAAACTTTGTGAACTGGACTGCCGGGAAATGCAGGTCCCTTCCCCTTCATCTGCATTGCTGCTCCCCTCACAACTTTGCCCAGACGCAAACAAGCTTGCATGGGCAAACTGGACTTTGTGAATGCTAACATCAGGCAAAACCCGGTTTGCGCTGGGCAAACTGAGTTTGCGCCTGGGCAAACGTTTGTGAATCTGGCCCAAACTCTCTAAGAAAAACAAAACATAACAGGATAAAAAACCCAAGAGACAGCCCAATAAGGTAACATTTTAATAGTCACTTTAGGACAGTAATGCCTCAATTACAAGACAAACTAGTCTACTCCCTGCTTTCTTTCCCTATGCCACTAAGTTCCTCTCTCCTTTCCAGTCTGGCTTCCATAAAAAAACACTCCACTGTATCCTCCCTGCTGTGTTTTACTGATTACATTCTTACTGGGATGGATCAGGGACATGTCTCAGCCGCTTTCTTCATCAACCTTACTAAACTTTGATTTGGAAGCCACACCCTCCTTCTGGAGGAACTGATATCCACAGGTCTTTCTGTCCCAGCCATTGACTGGTTCAGATCCCATCTCTCTGTCCATCTCCAGTTGGTACCGGTTGGCGATGCCTTGTTCCCCCCTCCTCCCAATCCAGTCTGGGGTCCACCAAGGTTCCATTCTGGGTCCAATCCTATTTTCATTTTCCTAAATGGCCTCCTATCCATCTGTGTCAATTCGCATTTTCACATGTATATGGATGACCCTGTACTCTTTGCCTCAGGTGCTTGGTCTCCGCCCTGGAAACATCACTACACTGGGACTTCAATAATGTCCAATACTGGTTCCAATCAATCCAAATTCAGGTCAACACAAAGCAGACAGTGTCCATGACCTTTGGCACCATCCAAAAACTGGCCAGTCTCTCTTCCCATCCTTGGATCGCAATCCCCTTGTGGTCATTCCCTGGTGCAAATACTTAAGAGTGTGTGGCCAGACAGTAGGCTTGACTTCGCCATCCATAGTAAGCTCTGCCCTCTACTTGGTGCCCTTCACTGCAACAAGGATTGTCTCTCATTCCAAGTCCACCACCAATTGGTCTCCAAAATAGTGCTCCTGATGTTTGACTATGAGGATGTGGTCTTTGGCAATGCCCCTTCCTCTTCCCTTGCCAGACTGGACAGCCTTTGTAATGTCTTCTGCCGCTCTACTGCTAATGCGCCTTCTTGTATACATCACTGCTTCCTCCACACTTCCCTCTCATCACCTCGTGCACCGTGCATCCCTCATTTCTGAATACTGATTTGGATTTCTTCCTCCTTATCTCTTGACCCCCATTCCCTCAGTCTTATACACTCTTTACTCTAGATTTCCACACCTTCTGTGTTTCTCACTTCAACTCCACTGCCGGACGAATCTGCTTTCTCCTCTCATCTTCTTTCCATTTGGAACAATTTGTCTTCTACTGTTTGCCTTTCCCCTTCCCACCTTTCCCTCAAACGTCAGCTCAAACTTTTTGCTGTCCCCTCCTGCTCTTCCCTGGATATTAGAGGACCTGTGGTCACTGCTCCCTTCCTCCACTTCTGCTTGTTGCCTGTAACCACTCCAGGCTTGAGAGTCCCCTCCCTATCGCTTCTAGGTTTCCACTGTCCCTCAACTGTTGTGTATTTGTTCAGTGAGCTGCATCTGAATGCACAGCTGCAGCACACGCCACTGCATAACATGCAGAATAATGCACTGGGTAATGTGTATAATGAGGATTTTACACATACACAAGGTGCTGGATGCTACATAGATCCCAACTGCAAAGTTCTTGGGGTTTATACAAGCATCCAGCACTGAGGGTGTGTGTAAAATTCGAGTTTTACACACTACCCCCATGACTTGTTTTATATAACTGCTGTGGAGTGTTTTTTTGCCACAATTATTATATAAATAAAAGGCAAGTTTAAGGCTACATTGCAGCAGCTGAATTAAAAAGAAGAAATAATAAATGTGAAGACGAGAAAGAAGCTGGCCAAAAAACAAAGTCAGTTCAGTGTGAGGGAAAGCAAGTATGGGCAGGTGATTTTATTTTGAAGACTGTGTGAGAGACAACTGTGCGGCGTGAGCCATACTATCACGGCTTTCCCTTTGAGAAAGTGGTGCATGTTCTCTGTTATAACCAGCTGTCATAAATGAAAATTACGTACCTACCGTAATTATGATCTTTCTGTGTATCTTCACCATTCATCACAGACGGGTATCTCTCGGAGGTCAGGACCCCGCGGGAGCTTTTTTTTTTTTTTTTAAGGGTAGTCGGAGCCGACACACCATTGGCGCCGCCCTCGGGGCCGACGCACTGCGTGGCGCTCGCGGGTTGGCTGTTAGGTTGTGTCGATTCTGCCTGCCTGCCAGTTCTGAGTCGTCGGAGAGGTAAGAGGAAGGGAGTGGAGGGTGGGACAAGGAAGTCCAAGGGACAGAAAAAAGAAAAAGATGTATGAACTAAAAGGAGAAATAATGACTGAGAGGACAGAAAGAGAGAAGTTGGAAACTAAAGGGGATTGGGAGGGGCCCCAATCTCTGGAAAAGAAAGAGGGGAATAGGGTGGGTAAAGAATTTAGAAAGAGAGGGAGGGGAGAAGGATAACACATCCCAGACCCTGGTCCGTCTCCAGATTGTATAGGAACTGCAAGGAGTAGCAATGCTTTCTGCCAGAATTCAAGGCACGGAATAGCTGGCAAACACTCTAGATAAGCAGAGTCGGCTATTCTGGAAGAAGGACAGGGTACAGAGATTCAACCCTTCTCAAGGAAAAATCTGTGGTGAAAAAAAAAGGGAATTTTTTTTTTTTTTTAAGGAGAAATAGATTGGACGGAAACAGGGAGGAGGAGAGAAGGAGGGCAACTGCCAAGTCCCACTCCACAGGGGTGGAGCCAAGGCACTGGAGAAGGAGTGCTGCCCAAGCTATCCACTCTCCCTGGAACATTACTCTCCTGTGTGTGCATGTTTTACCCCACTCCTAAGGAGGAGCGGGGAAGGCACAGAGAGGAAGGGGGACCCAGAGACTGAAGCCCCAGGGGGATGGAGGGTGGGGTTGTGATGAATGGTGAAGATACACAGAAAGATCATAATTACGGTAGGTATGTAATTTTCATATCTTATCTGCGTCAATCTTCACCATTCATCATAGATGGGTGAGTACCGAGCCCCCCCAAAGTGGGTTTTCTTTTACACCCCAAGGGATAGAATCCCTTAGCCCTCAGTGGGTGACACACTAAGGGGGGGAACCTTCAGGGCCTGGAGAGGCCCGAGAGTGGGGAGAGAGAGAGAGACGGAGTCCCCCCAGAGGGAAGGAAGTTGCCTCGACAAGCGCCGTCTCACTCTGCGGGAGAAGAGATAGGTTCCCTGGTGGGCGGAGTTAATCACCCTACGCCGGGCCAAGGGTGACAACCGGGAAAGATGCAGCCATGCCGTCCGCCTAGTGCAGTTCGCTGTTCCTACGACCTTGGTAGCTACCTTGTTGGCATCATAGGATGCCCTCGCTTGGTGCCTTGCTAGCTCCAGGCCACGCACAGAGAGTGCAATGGCTTGTCTGGTTTGCTTCGTGTCAGGCAATGAGGCTAGGAGCTGACCTAGCCTGGACCACAAGAACCTGTCATAGGCTGCACAGTGGGTCTGATGTGCAGAGACAGAAAGAAGTAACCGTGCAGAGTAGAAAGTCCTCCTACCCCAGAAATCAAAATCCAAGGAGTCTTGATCTGGGGACCGGTCACGGTGTAGGGCGCGAAGCCCATCAGGAGTATCCAACTGCGTCAATCCAGACTGCGGATGAGGCATGGAACCTGGAGACTCCGGTGGTGCGCAATACCTCTGGCTGAGATAAATTGGGGCATGAACTCCGGAGAAGGGCCTCTGCCAGGAATGCAACAACGCCTCCCGAAAGGGAGCCAGCCAGGGTGGCACCACAAGGGTGGCCTCGCCAAAATTGCCTAGAAAGGCATGCGCCGAGTGTTCAGGATTGCTGGTAGTGGAAGGAGTAAGGTGCAAGTCCTCCAACATCCTCACGAGGAAACGCTAATACTCAGAGAGAGATCAGCAGCTGGAGAGATGTGGACAGAGGTTTCCTCTCCCCCCGAAGAGGGGGATGAGGAACTGGAGGTCACCGGCTGTTCAGTGGGTGGCTGCACGGGGGGAGGTTGAAAAACCTGGCTGTCCATTGCCCTAACGTAAGCAGGGAACCAAGCAGCCACCGCTCTGAACTGCTTCCAGGTGAGAGGCCCGCTAGGGCCGAGGATGCCTGGCAGCGCAGGAGAGTGTGACAGAGGGATGGGGACAAAGCCAAGAAGAGATGTCGGCTGACCTCCACATGGGCTAAGGAGCGGACCGTGGGCACCCACGGAAGAAGGTGCCCCGGAAGACCCCACAGCCAACAGCTGAACAACCAAATCGGTACTGCCTTGGCTGCGCCCGGAAGAATCCCCCCTGTGAGGTGACCGGGGCCGTATAGGTCCAGAATGACGGTCCCCTACCTCAAAAGAACGGGACTCTCTCAAAGAGACCGAGGAGGAAGAGCGGAGATCTGCACTACGGCTTCTCCAGGGCCCGGGTGGACCCCAGAAAAAGACCGATGTGCCGACCCCACACCCCTCGACCCCTTGGAGTCTGAAAGAGCCCTCCTCCTTGAGATGGCCAGTCTAGGTAGCAGACATCTCTGGGCAGCCCCTGAAGGGGTTATCCAGGGTGCAGTACCTTCCCCCCCATAGGTGCTCCGATTGGCCCCAAAGTTGGGCGATCTGGGCACACCACTGGAGGGGGTACCACAACTGAGGGGTCAGTGAAACTGCCAAGACCAGGCTGCAGAGCTATGGTGGCCTGCACCACTGCCTGCTGGTCAGCACCCCTGACCCTAGTCTTGGTAGCCACCGACCTCACCTCAGAAGGGGGCTGACTCCGACTTGTCGAGGAGACTACCGTGCTATCCACCTCAACAGCCAACCCCAAAGGGTCAGACTGCACGTCTGACTCAGAGCTCGATTCCGTCTCCGAGGAGGTAGAGTCCAAGGCCCTGTGCCAAACCGTGGGAGGGCAGGCAGTGCCATCCTTGCAAACAGGCCCAGAGACCAAAGCTGTGTCTGAGCCAGTGCCAGCGCCTCCCGTAGCCCCACGAGCAGAATCCGTGGGAGGCACGGCCCCAGCCCGAACAAGAGATCCAGAGCTAGGACCAGTCACGGTGTCATCTGGTCCCACGGCGCCGTGAGCAGCACCGAGGGCGGAGATGGCGCCGCCGACGCCCGGCTCCCCGGCGCCGAGGGCAGGGGCGGCTCCAAAGACGGCGCCGAATGCGGACACGGCACCACCTGGCTCCCCGGTGCCACGAGCGGCGCTGAGGGCAGGGGCGGCGCCAACAGAGGAAGCTGAAGGCCTCACAGCGCCAAGGCTCGAGGACATAGTGCCGAGCTCAACCTCGGCGCCGAAGCGAGACATGGAAAAGAACGGCACTGTAGTAGTTCTCACGGAGCCACTAGCAGTGTCGGCACCGCAAATGGCTCCAAGAGATCATGGCGCTGCGGCGACAAGTCGGGCGCGGACGACGCTCCGCCAGGGCTCACGCGCCGCTGCCTCCAACGAGGACGGCGCCGACCCGGCCTTGGCCTCAGGGAGCCTTCACCCCCAAAAGGGCGATTGCCATGGTGGCGCCTTCCCGCCCGCCCCGGAAGGAGCGAGACCGCCTCCTGCGCCGCGAAGAAGTCTCAGCAATGGCTGGCACAGGCAGTCGAGGCTCCTCCTCCTCGTCCGTATAGAACTGGGAGAGGACCCGGAGGAAAGGCCGAGAGAGTATTGCTTGGCCCGACGACGCGCACCGACTCCCCCGAAAGTCGGGCGGAGCTCGCTTCCACTTCCACGCCAGATTGCCTCGATGATCCGTGGTCCATGGAGAAACAGGCGCCGCACGTAATCCATGTCGTGAAGCGGGCCAAGACACGAAAGACACCGGTCGTGCTGGTCGGTGACGGAAAACGTTCGGCCACATGGGCACCGTCACATGGGGGGCTGACCTGTCTTGGAAGATTTCTTGCCCTCCGACCGAGACATGACCTACTGGAAAAAAAAACACCAAAAACAGACTCAACGTCGCATTAAAATATAATAATGGGAAGATCTTACCGGGCGACGTCGAGTAAGGCAACACAGAACCGGCAGGTGTAACCGACAGACTTCGGCATTAGAATATCGTAGGGAGAGAAACTGCGAAGCAGGCCTCAAACTTTCTTCAGTTTCCACAGAAGGTGACCTCTACAGTGGGAGACGAAGAACTGGCAGGCAGGTGGAGTCGACACAACCTAATGGCCAACCCGCGAGCGCCACGCAGTGCGTCAGCCCCGAGGGCAGTGCCGATGGTGTGTCGACTACCTACCCGTTTAAAAAAAAAAAAGCTCCCGTGGGGTCCTGACCTCCGGCAGATACCCATATGTGATGAATGGTGAAGACTGACACAGATAAGATCAGCGAATTACACTTTTTTTCCTTAGGGAAAAAATGCAACCCAGTTATTATATTATGGTTTAAGTTCATTGCATGTTATTAGCCTTATGCAACTGCTGGAAATTCGTTCACTGAGTTGTACCTGTACTCACAGCAGTAGCACATCCTGCTGCGTAAAACCATGGCTTATGTTCATTACATGTCATCAGACTTATGCAGTTGTATCTGAGCATTAATAGTCTGTACATTGTTTTGTTTGCATTTACTGTACTATATCCACCATGTATGTTTGTCTTTCCATCCCCCGCCCCCGAAATTAGCTTTGGCACAGTGTGCCTTTCCCAGTTAGGTTACAGATTTTTTTTTTGTAAACATATTTTTCCCCCAGATGCTTGGTTGGGACCTCCTTCCACCTCTACCAAGCCCTGATGTGGGCTTGCTAAGACTGCTCTACTTACCTGTCCAGGCCCTCCGATGACCACCCGTGTCACACTGCTGTGCTGCTCCCCTGGCTTGCCCCACAGGGCCAGGTACGCCTTCAGCCACTTCTGTCTTTCTTCCCCGCTATCTGGCCACTCACTGTGGATGTGAAAACCTGAAAGATCTCCTGGGAGGCAGTCCGGCACTGAACATGGTGGATGAGCAGAGGAATAATTTGCCCAATCCAGCCCCGATTTTCTTGTTAGTCTCAGGAATCACTTGCCCAATCCACCCGATTTTTTTGTTAGTCTCACCTTTCCCTCAGAAACGTGCCTCGTCACTGGGTGCCGGGACGCTGACACACCCACCTGGCCCGACGCTCGTGCCAATATCCCCTTCCAAGCTCTATCCCCTGCACCACCACCTGTGGTCACCCAGGTGGCAGGAGAGCAGTGGATCAGTGATTTCCCCTTTCCCCAGAGGAGGAAAGTGTCCGCTGGGACACTCGATCCTCCTCCCCCAAGCCAGCCCTAGCTCATTCCTGAATCTGTGTAGTCAGCACTGTGAGTGGTAGTACTACTGTTGCACTGGCGGGCCAGGCACCAATTTTCAATAAATATGTACCAATCTGAACACTGGTCCATTCAATGTGCTGTAAGTGCAAGCAATTCCCTTAAAAAATACCAAGTTTAACACTTGCCCCTTCTACACGTTACCAATTAGAATTCACACAACTTCATTTCAAAAAACCCTGCAAAGAAATAGAAATGACCTATTTACTGTAATTATTGATCTTCCCAAATATCTTCACCATTCATTACCCCTGGGTCCTACCGGAGGTCAGGACCCTGCATGGAAAGAAAAAGAGCGCTGCCTCTAAAATGTTCTGAGTTGGAGGAGTCGATTGTCAGGATGGTGCCTAAAATGTTCTGAGCTGGAGGAGTCAATTGTTGGGATGGCGCTGCCCATGATGCCAGCATTCCATGTGGGTTGGCCAGTAACTGACGCCAAACCCTCCCATAACATAGTTCTGTTTTTTCCACTGCCGAGGAAAGATGTTGCAGGGGAAGACTGCTTCAAGCAACTGCGTCACAGAGCCCGCCTAGGCCTTTACTTTTGTCCGGTGCCGTGAGTACCAGTGCCGCTTTGGTGCTGGAGTTTTCTTTTCTTGTTATTATCGCAGCATTGAGTAGTTTAATGGTATTTTCACCATTTTATTATTTTATTTGCACAACAGTACATCGGGGTTGGGGCACACATCGGTTTCCAAACGCGCTGGAGCTGCCCCATGCGTCAGTGCCCTATGGAAACTCCATGACCGTTTCGGACCCCCACGATCGTTGTTTTGCCTGTCTGGGTCCACATCACACAATGGACAAGTGTGACGTCTGTTTTACTATGGATTATCGTACTCTCATTATTCGTGCGGCATGGCTGGGGAGAGACACCCACCCTCCAACTTTCGGAGGATGTCATTGCACTTGGAATGCCAAGACACAGTCTCTGGGCTCCACCTCTGAGCCCCCTTCCCCCCATATGAGCCAGTGGAGAGCTGAGCCCCTCTGCCCCACAGCTTGCTGGGGCAAGGGGTCCCAGTGAGGGGCTGGTGGGGGCAGCTGTCCTTCGGAGGGGGGGGGACTGGTCACCCCTCACAGTCCGGTGCCTCCTTGGAGGCCCGGACAACCCCTGAGGTGGAGTCAGAGCTATACGCAGGCTCTACCCAGGTGGACCCTTCAGGGCCACGGTCGGTCACTGCCCCAGCTCCTGGTGCAGTCTCCGGGGACAGTGAGCAGGGCAGCATTAACTGCGCGTCTGGGCTCCCCTCCGACACCTCCCTTGGTGTTGGGGGCCTCGATTTCTGGGAGTGCTAGACATGCTCACGATTTGGAGGATGATGATTGGGATGATCTCAACTGGGTCCAGGCTCCTCGGATTCCGCCCGGTCCTCTCTAGGGTCTCTCAAAGTTTGGAGGCCAGTGTCATCGTTAGGCGGTTCCATGGGTGGTGCTGCCACTCCAGACTCCTCTGGTACTGGGGGCTCTCTTGGAGCCCTCTCTGTAGTCTCTGTCAGTGGCAGTGCCACATCCGGCGCCTCTTTGGGTGGCAGCTTCTCGTCTGGTGGCAGTGCCACGGTCAGTGCCGCCTCAGCCTCTGGCGCTGCGGCCAATGTCAGCTTGGGGGCAGGTGTACTCCTGTTGGCCAGACCCAGACCTACCGTGATTTGGATCCCGGCTGACGAGGATACTCAGGAGGGTCCCACCTCTCCCCCCTGTGGGAGCTGGGGCTATCCTCCCCAAGGCGCCCAGTCCAGATTCTTCCACTAGGCCCCCGCTGAGGGGCAGGTCTCTCTCTCTCTAGAGTCGAGGGCCAGCAGGACTGGGTCTGAGCGGCAGGGGTTATGTCTGTGAAAGGTCCAATAGTTACATGCATGGCAGCTCCAGACACTTTTCTCAGTTACCCACAATGACCTTTACATACACTCAGGAAAGGGTTGCAACCCCTGTGGAGAATATATTAGTGGGATAGCAAAGCACAGGCTGGCGCAAAGTAGTCTTTGCAAACACAGCACCGGCAAGTGTAACAGAATTGAGGCCAGCGAGTATGAAATGTTACAATATGTAACGTACAGTAGAGACTACTTGTCAGTCAAAGATTTATGCCCCAGCCAGCCTCATGTCCAACCTTCTTTTTCGATATACTATTTATATACCTGTTCCTCTGGCTGGGGGGCTGTACCTATGGTTTCCCCCCTTCCATCTGTCACCTCGCCGCTGCCTCAACTGCAGCCAGAGCTCTAAAACCCCTATGTCCTACCCTTCCTTAACCTCATCGCGGCGGGTACGTGCCCCACTCACCGCATAAGACCAGGGGGCGGGCACACCAATGGAGCTACATGGGTGTGACTTGCTGCCACATGCTAGATCCTGCCGTCCTCATGCTCATAGGAACTGGTACAATTTTTCCCCCCTTTCTGCCCCACGACACAGGCGTGCAATGACACCAAGGACTCTCTGTGTGCGCGTCCACACCCGGCACATCCAGCATCAGCGTGCTACATCCCCACTGCGGACTGCGCCCTGCACCAGCTCCCAGGAGCCTGTACTGCCGCGGTCATCCCCTCCCACCCTCTCCCGAGGAGAGCAGTCCTTGGGAAGCTCAATCCTCCTCCTACCTGGCCGACCCCCAGCACCCGAGGTCACTCCTGAGCCATGGTCATTGGCGTGGTGCAAGGTGTGGCATCCAGCGCCTCAACCCTCAGCGCCACTGGGCCGACTTGTCCAACCTCCTTGAGGGCTGGCAGCCAACCTCATTTGCTATTAACCTGCCACTGCTACTGCAGACTGTCCTTCATGGCTTGACCACCATAGTGGGGCTCCAAAGGAAGGAAATGAAAATTACGTACTCATCGAAATTCTTGATCTTCTTGGACAGGTCTTCACCATTTATTCATACTGCTGGGTTCAAGCCGGGAGTGCTGGGACCCTGCAAGAGTCAAAAATCTTTAGGAGGGCAAGCGCCGAGGTAGAACCACACATGCATAGTACCGCGAGGCTGGCTCGCACTATATAGGCTATCTCAGCATCAACCCTCCAACTGCCTCAGTACCTTTCTTTTACCAAGGAGGTGCAGCGTAATTTAACTAGGCAAACACCTAACCTAACAAGGGCATAAGATAGCCTTTTTGACCCATATCAGAAGGGTCAACTAAAGAAACAGTGTCTTCACAGCCCAAACTGAAACAAGTGAAATAAAGACCAAGAACAGAGTAGGTGTGCTTGGGGAATGGTGGGTGGGTGTATGAATAAATGGTGAAGACTTGTCCAAGAAGATCAAGAATTACAGTATGTAATTTTCATATCTTCCTGGATTTAAGTCTTCACCATTTATTCATACTGTGGTAGAGTACCAAGCTCACAGAAAAATCCCCCAAGCAGGGAGGTAGGAGACGGAGCTCACTCAGGACAGAAGTCCATTAAAGACTGCCCCACCAAAGGAAGCATGCTGTCTGGCATGGACATCCAGAGGGTAAGGCTTAACAGAAGTATGCACTGAGCTCCAAGTAGCCACTCTGCAAATATCAGCTATGGGGACAGAGCAGATTTCCTTTTTTTTAATTAAAGAAAGCTTAATTAGTTTTAAGCACCAAGATAGATACAAAGGTTAATCCAACAAGTGAGACAACATGTGCAGACCCCCCAAAACAAAAACAACCCATCCCCCAGACTACACACAGTTATTAATCATATAGATATAACATGAGCGCAATCCCTCATCAATTGGACTTCCAAATTGTCAGGATAGCCTCTAGCCCGCCCCATAACGAGGTAAAAGCATTAACTCTATTTCGCATAAGTGCAATATGTCTTTCCAACTGTAGTGCCAAGACACTCTCCCTGTACCATTCCAACAAAGTGGGAGGTTTCTCCTCTACCCAGTGTCTCACTATTACAAGTTTAGCAGTTGCAGCAATGAGTATCATGTGTGCTCTCCTGTTTTAAGGGGTGTCAGCTGGAAAATGATTTATTATACAGACTTCCGACATAAATAATTCTCTTAAGCCAAGGATAGGGTCCAAAGAGTTACTAATAGACTGCCAGAATGTCTTTATATAGGGACATTGCCACAACATATGATAGAGGGAACCGGTATCACTCTTACATTTGTTACACATTGATGCAGCTAATGTCCCATATCTAAACAGCTTATCTGGCGTCAAATAGATATTATGCATAATATTATAATAGACTAATCTAAGTCTGTCTTGTTTAGTAAATTTAGACATTGATATCCAAAGTTTTTTCCATAAGTTAGTGTCTTCGGGGATACCAAGCTCTCTTATCCAGTAGGGACAAACCCCAGATGGCAGTCTATGGTCCCAATCTTGTAGAGTTTTATATATATTAGACACTGCATGTGGTTGGGAGGCAATCTGCATGAGCGTAGTTAGATTTCTATCCTCATGCTCTTTAATGGGGTCGCCAAGGAAAACAAGTGAGGGCCTTACAAACTTGGAAATATTTAAAGGCTTCGTTATCTGCAGCACCCATAATAATTTGCAGTTGACCAAAGGGAACCGGTTTCCCACTCATCCACATTTCTGAAACTTTACACTGGTTCAGTCGAGGCCAAAAGGTGGATGGTATTGGAGTGCCACCAATCTTGAAATGTGGGTTATTAATGATTGGCTGGTCAGAGGACTGTGACCAGTTCACTGCAAAGTAATTTTGAGCCTGGTGTGAAGCCTTATTGACCAGCCCAGAGGTTATTTCTGAGAGGTTTAGGAATGTAGGATGGGAGACATATAAAAGGGCCCACACCAGCACTTTACTCGGTTACAAATGTCTTTCTATAGGTAGCCAGAGAGGGAGTACTACATGTTCTATCTCTCTGTGCCAGAAGGACAGTTTACTAATGTGCTGCGCAATATAGTACAGAAAAAGAGAGGGGCTGCAAGTCCTCCTTAATTTCGGAGCTGTCAATTTTAGATAAGACTCTGATGGACACTCTTTTTGTTCCACAAAAAGGAATTTAGTATGCTTTGCAGCCTGGAAAACCACATTTTTGGAAGGTATACACCCAGCATTCCCAAAGGATATAATATCCTCGGTAGCAGATTCACTTTAATTATACTTAATCTGCCCCATAGAGAGATAGGGAGTAGTCGCCATCTCTCCAGGTCCACAGCTATTGTTTTAATTAAATTATCAATATTGTTTCGCATTATAGTCCCAAATTCCCTAAAAATCTTGATTCCTAGATAGTCTATAGACTTTGTTTCCCAAGCAAGGCCCAACAGGGATAACTCCACTTTATTCACTCTATAATTCAGGGGCATTACCTTCAATTTTTTTTCGATTTATCTTATAATAGGATATTCTGGAATATTCCGCGATTTCCTCTAGGACAGCAGGGACTGAGATATCTGGCCTCTCTAAATGCAATAAGATGCAATCTGCATATACCGAAAAAGCATACTTCATGTCTCCTATTTGAATACCTTCTATATTGTTATTACTTGCCATTCTAAGAAGCAAAGGCTCTAAGTATATATTAAAGAGCAGTGGAGAAAAGGGACATCCTTGTCTAGTACCCCGAGCTAGTTTGAAAGGGGAGGACAATAGCCCATTACATTTAACTCAAGCCGATGGGCAGGAGTACAAAACCTTAATCCACTTTATAAATTCTTCTGGAAAACCAGAAAAAGTTAAGGTAGCGGACAAAAAGTCCCAGGAGACTCTATCGAACGTCTTTTCGGCATCCAATGAGACTAGCACCATTGGAACCTCGGAGACTCTGGCAGTCGCAATGAGATGCAACAGTTTTCTCATATGGTCTTGAGATGACCTTCCGGACATGAATCCGACCTGTTCGTGTCCTATTAGACTGCCTATAATTTTAGTGAGTTTGTTAGCCAGGACTTTAGCCAATATTTTTGTGTCAGTATTTAATAAGGATATAGGACGGTAACTACTAAGGTTTTGTGGGTCCTTCCCGGGCTTTAAAATTAAGGATATCACAGCCTCTTGAAAACTGGGATCTGATACCCCATTATTATACCAATAAGTAAAAAGGTCCTTTAATATAGGTACTATCGCAACTTGACAAGTTTTATAAAAATTACTTGGTAAGCCATCCGGTCTGGGGAACTTGTCCAATGGCATCTGTTGGATGGCATCTTGGATTTCGCCTAGGGTAATAGGGGCACTTAATAGGGCTGCTTCTGAGACGGTGATCTTGGGCAAATTCACAGAACTAACATATGAATTTATATCCGCTTCAACAGGCCGTGAGGATGGGGATACCATGAGTAAATCCTGATAATAAGATCCAAACATTTCCGTTATTTTTTGGGGATCGTGCAGATTTGGCCATTTTTAGAGCAAATACCAGCAATAAATTGACGTAGGCATCCATTTGGCGTAATACGCATTGCCAGCATCTTACTTGCCCTCTCTCCCATATCTAGATATTTCATTTTGGTTCTGTGTAAGGATAGCTCTGCCCTCTGAGATATTAACCCTGCATACTGGGCTTGCAATTGGTATAATCTAGTCCACATCTCTGCAGGGGAAGTACGTGACAGGCTATATTCTAAATTTTTAATAGATGTTAAAAGAGCATCTAACTGGGCTCTTTGATTCTTAACCCTTTTGGAGGCCATTTTAATAAATTCCCCCCTCAAGGAGCATTTTAAGGCAGCCCAAATTAAGTCATATTTATCTACTGTCCCCTGGTTGCAATTAAGGAAGAAGGCAATGTGTTCCATGATGTATCCCACAGTGGTCGAATCTTTTAATAGTTGACTATTCAGGCGCCATTGTGGGGAACATTTGCCCCCTGCCCCTAATCTGAATTCCATGTCAACCGGAGCATGGTCAGACAATACCCTAGCTGAAATTCCTGTCTGCGTAACCTCAGGGATTGCAGTGGAGCTTACAAGTAGGTAATCAATCCGGGAATATGTTTTATGCGCAGCAGAAAAAAACGTATATTGCCTTGCAGAAGGGTTAAAAACTCTCCACGCATCAACTAGTGCAGCACTGTACATTAGATCTTTCAATGCTCTCTGCGCTGGGGATAGGCCTCTTTGCATACAATCAGACCTGTCTAGGTCTGTCTGAGGGACTAGATTCCAATCCCCTCCCAATATTGTGAGTTTGGGCAGACTAGTCACTACTATGTTTAACAGATTCACAAAAAAGAGGGAGAGTCACTATTTGGCCCATATATTGAACCTAGGAGAACCGGACAAAACTCCAAGGATCCATGTACAATTATGTATCTGCCCTCTGGGTCCCATATTTCCTGAGCTAATTTAAATGGAACACTCCTAGCCAGTAAAATCACTACTCCCCCTTTGCTCGTGGAGGCTCCAGCACTAAATACCTGACCCACCCATAGTCTTCTAAAGAGGGGCGCGTCCTCTCTTTTTAAGTGCGTTTCCTGTAAAAAAGCTATTTGTGTACGCAACTGTTGTAAGTGCTTTAAAATAGCCTGTCTTTTGACCCTATCCTTGGCTCCTTTAACATTCCAACTCACAAAACGATAGTTATTACTAATTTTCTATACTGATTGTGAAGAAGCATAAATGGGCGAATTAGCAAAACAAACCTATATTGAAGCTGCCCTCCTGGCCCTATACAACAAGCCATCTGGGGAGCATAGTAAGTCCAACTGAAAAGTGAGAAGGTATCCTGACAAACTTTTGACCCTTTGTAGTTGATAGTGTGTAGTCCTTTTCCCTCCCAAAATAACAACATTACTACCCATCCCTAGATATCTACTAGAATTACAAATTATAACCCACAACTTAATGCAACACCCCCAGTACCAACTCACTGCACTCCCACCCATGCTATGCCACATGATTTAAACAATAAAGCAGACTCCAGCTTAACAACGTTGCTCCCCAGAGCCCCCCCCCTTCTCCTTACCCCACCGCTAACAGCTGTTCAGAGGAGAGTAAGAGAGAGCAAAAAAAAAAAGGGGTGGCGTTTGTTTGCATTGCAATCAGGCACCTTAAATGTACATTGCTTCCCTGTATCTAGCATACATCTATTAAAGCCTACAGATGAGACCATGATTATCAGGGAATAAGAATAACAAACATCTATATATGTATTCGTTATCTCTATCCAGTATGGAGAGCTTAGTAAACATAATCAGCCTGGAAATAAGTAGCTTGTCTATATTATGTTATCACCTTTCAGCTACTCATTAGAACTCTACATTTTAAAGAAAGGAGAGGGAGTAAAATCAATAACTCTACTATTTCTATATACTAAAATGTTAACTTCTACGCGGTATAGAAACGTTAAACTTTCCCTAAAACCTGTAAGATGGCTGTATTAGGTACAGTACTGATTTATGTTCAGGTCAATATCGCATGATCTAACTGCCCCCACCAGAGCGCTACCGGTCTCCTAGGGTGGGGTTGGTAGTAATATAGGTGTAGATTTAAACAGTTGACCGGGCAAAAGAAAGTGCACATAACCAGACTTAACCCAAAGTCATTTCAAAGCGGCACAGTTCCCCATATCTGGTCGCACTGAATTCTACTCCCGCGTATTGCGTTTCTAGTCCAGATGAAGTTGGTCTATATATTTATTTTACATTGTCACAATCTGCATTGACTCTTAGTATGCAAGTGAGAAATAGGCTACTATAGAGGCTGCGGTTCTTCATATCAACTTGTGCCATTAGCTTCTTATTAATTCGCCGATCTTCTCCTATTTCAGACTGCAAAGCCGGGTGAATGTAAAGAGCTGGCGGTTGTCTAGTAGATGTGATGGACTTAGACAAGCTGGTCTAATGTGGTACACCCCGCAAATTCCTGGCCATGTCAAAACTCTCTCCCATTATTGATATCTCTTCGGGCACCGAAAACAAAGCTTCAAAATAAACCTGGGTACATTTACGAAACATCATGGGATCGTATTTAAGAACAGCTCTAACGATCCTTTCTTCTGACAGTTTGCATCTAACATATGCCATCATACTTAACTGCCATATGTTAAGACAGTCTTTGCACAATATTCGGAGGGAGCACTCCATAGCGACAGGCGCGTACATTGCCATTCTTGCATACTAACTTGCCCTCACTTGAACAGGTCTGGAACGAGCTCTTTTAAACCTTGCAAGGCTTGCGCAGGGGAGTCATAGGAGATCCATTTGTCTTCATTTTTAACCATCAGGACTGCGGGGGTACTTGACCCTGAACTGCTTTGCCGCAGCGATCAACTTAGACACAATAGGATGGAGTTCCTGTCTCCTTAATCGCACCGAGTGAGGAAGGTCCTGCGCTATTCGAATTTTCCTGCCCTCCCAGGTCACTTCTTGGATTTCTTTAACTTTATTCAATATATGCTGCTTATCGATGAAATTTAGCAGCTTGAAAATCATTGGCCTCGGGGGCTAACCAGGGACTGGCGGAGGGCGTAGGGCTCGGTGGGCCCTCTCGATCACATAATCTCCTCCATTCGGGGGGGGGACCGGCTATTTTAGCACAAAACTTTTGCATGAAGATGACTGCTGCATTCCCTTCCTCTTTCTCAGGAATGCCGATTACCACCAGGTTGTTCCGTATGCTGCGCCCCTCCAAATCCTCTATCTTCTCCTCCAGTTTTTTAAATCTGCGCCCGATGTTAACTGCATCTAGGTCGGCCTTATCCTGCCTTCTTTCCAAGGATGTAATTCTGGTTTCGGAGTCCCCAACTCTCCTTGACAAGGATTCTACAGAAGTTTTAATTGCTTGAAGGTCTTCAGAGATTGTCGTAATTGCTGTCTGCAGCGGTTATATTATCTCCATAAATTTCTCCTCCGAAAGTGTTGTAGATACCGTAGACATTTTCGGCAAGTTCGGAGCTTGCTGCCGTGGTCGTTTTGCGGCCTTGTCTTTCTCCGGGGTCAACGGTGGGGATCGTCTCGGTAACGTTTTTTTCATGTAAACCTCCATTCAACATTCGATCCCGCACATCCGACTACAGTTATCTTACTGCTGAATTTCTCTGGTAGGGTAAGTCTCACTTTTAAAACCAGTTATTAGATTAGAATCGAAGGGCAGGGAACGGAGCTCCGAGGAACTGCTGCTTTAGCTCAGGCTGCCATCACGTGACCTCCGGACAGAGCAGATTTCTGCCAAGGATGCAGCAACCGCTCTGGTAGAGTGGGCATGAACTTGGCCTTCCAATTTTACCTGCGCCATAGAGCAGTACTGGTGAAGGCAAACCACTATTCAAGCAGAAATACACTTAATGGTTACTGGCTGACCCAGTCAGGTAGCAGTAAAGGAAACAAAGAGTTGCTTGGATTGGCAGATGTCCTTAGTTCTATCAATGTAGAACTGAAGGGCTCTTTTAACATCCAGGGAGTGAAGGGAGCATTCCTCTTCATTCTGGAGGTTAGGAAAATAAGTGGCCAACACCAAAGGCTGGTTCAGAAGGAACTCCACACCACTTTGGGTAGGAACTTGGGGTGTGTGTGGAGAACCACCTTGTCTTTGTGGAAGACGTTATATGGAGGGTCTGTGACAGAGGTGATGGCCACCAGACAAGTGTTTTTCCAGGTCAGGAAATGGAAGTTACGTACCTACCGTAATTCTGATCTTTCTGTGTATCTTCACCATTCATCACCTTTGGGTACTTGGCCAGAGGTCATGACCCTGCGGGAGCTTTTTTTTTGGGGGGGACGGGCGAAGTAGACACACCATCCTGCCGCCCTCGAGGCTGACGCACTGCATGGTGCTCACGGGTTGGTAGTTAGGTGTTGTCGACTCCACCCTCCTGCCAGTTCTGAGTCGCTGCAGAGGTGAGAAAAAGGGCTGGGAGGGTAGGACAAGGAAGTCCAAGGGACAGACAAAGGAAAAGATATATAAACTAAAAGGAGAAATAAATGACTGAGAGGACCAAACAAGTTTGAAAGACTAAGGGAATTGGGTAGGGGCCCCAATCTCTGGAAGTAGAAAGGGAGGAGGGAGGGTGGGTTAAGGATTTTAGAAATAAGGATAAGAGTGAAAGGGGGGCAAATAGGAAAAACATACCCTGGAACGTTGACCTGTCTCCAGATTGTATAGGAACTGTGAAGGAGTAGCCAGGAGGCTAACTGTCAGAATTCAAGGCACAGAATCACTGGCAATAACTCCAACAAAAGCAGAATTGGCTATTTTGGAAGAAAGACAGGATACAGGGATATTTCCCCCCTCTCAAAAAGGAAATATTGGTGTAAGAAACCTAGCTTCTTAAATTAATTGAGGTTATGTCCAAAGAACAAGAAAATCAAAGGATTGACGGGGAGAAGGAAAGAAAAGAGGGCAACTGCCAACCCCCACCCCACAGGGGTGGAGCCGAAGCACTGAAGATGGAGTGCCCCACATCCTGACCACTCTGCCCCTAAGAAAATTATCCCCCTATGTGCCCAGTTTATCCCACTCCTGACTAACAGAAAGGAGGAGGGCGAGGAATGGACACAGACAGGGAGGGGGACCCAGAGACTGAGGTCCCAGGGGATGGAGGGCGGGACTGTGATGAATGGTGAAGATATACAGAAAAATCAGAATTAAGGTAGGTACGTAATTTCCATATCTTATCTGTGTCAATCTTCACCATTCATCACCTTTGGGTGAGTGCTGAGCCCCCCCCAAGGGGGTTTTAACCCTAAGGGACCGAGTCCCTTAGCTCTCAGTGGGTGACACACTAAGAGGGAGAACCTTCACGGGCCTGGAGAGGGCTGAGAGTGGAGAGAGTGAGACGGGGACCCCCCAGAGGGGGTAGGAAGTTGCCCCGACAGACACCATCTCACCGTACGGAAGAAAAGAACAGGTTACTCACCTGTAATAGTAGTTCTAGGATTGGTATATGTGTTCATCCACACTTCTTGGCATGTCCCTTTCCCTTTAAATCTTGCCGCAAGTCTTCAAGCTGGCTCCTCCCACCCACCTGGGTGGTATAAACCTCGGCTCCGCCCCATGACGCCAGATCTTAGCCCACTGGAAGCCAGGTTGTGCACCTAAGGAGGTCGGGTGGGTGTGTGTAGATGAACAACATATACCACTCCTATAACTACTGTTACAGGTGAGTAACCTGTTCTTCTAGGAACGTGGATATGTTGTTCATCCACACTTCTTGGCAGACTCCAAGCAGTTCTTTGGGAGGAGGGAGGCAAGGCGCACACTCCCTACTTGGGAAATAAAGACTGGAGAACCGAGGCTCCAAAACCAGCATCCTGGCGTGATTCAAGGTCGATGTGGTAGTGGGTAATGAAGGTGTTTGCTGACTTCTGGGTAGCAACCTGACAGATCTCCTGGATAGGGATGTCCCTGGAAGCAGCCACCGATGCAGCAGTATGGCGGGTAGAATGAGCTCTTAACCCTCTGGGAGGCTCCTTGCCTGCCAACTCATAGCACAGACCTATGCATGATTTAATCCACCTTGCAATGGTCCATTTGGCTGCAGGTCTGCCAGAAGCGGCTTCAGCGTAGGTGACAAACAGCTGGCAAACCTCTCCATGAATTTCCACCCTCCTCTCCTTATAATAGGAGAGAGCACGTCTCAGGTCCAAAGTATGGAGCCTGTACTCGGTGTCCAAGGTGTAGCTAGGGTAGTATACCGACAGAGTCAATACCTGGAAGGTGAAACTCTGATACCACCTTCGGAAGGAATTTCGGGTTGGGGCGCACAACAACTTTGTCCCTGTGAAAAAACAAATAAGGGGAGTCCACCGACAGCGCCTGGAGCTTCCCTGTCCTTCTGGCTGACGTGATAGCCACCAGGAAGGCCGTCTTCCACGACAAGTGTGAGAGTGCACACTTGTGCATAGGTTCGAATGGCTTGCCCATGAGCTTTGCCAAAACCAGCAACAGATCCCACGGAGGTGGACGTTCACACACCGGAGGGGATATGTGATCCAGGCCTTTGAAGAGGCAATCGACCACTGTCTCCTGTGCCAATGTCGGCTGACCGGCCCTCGCCCGGTAAGCAGAAGTGTCTGCCAGGTGCACCCTAAGGGTCGATGACCACAGACCCCCCTTTGGAGAGAGACTAAATGTAGTCCAGAATGTTAGCCACAGAGCAGGATAAGGGGTCAAGACTCTTACCCTGACACCAAATGGAGAATCTCTTCCATTTGAAGGCACAACATTTCCTGGTCGATTCCTTACGAGATGCCTCCACCACAATGTAGACATCCTCGGAAAGACCCAGAGCCTGGAACTCTAGTCGCTCAGGTACCAGGTTGTGAGGTGCAGGGATTGAAGGTCCGGATGGAAGACCTTCCCCTGGTTCAGAGAGATCAGGTCCGGGCGTGTACAAAGCCGCTCCGGGGGCCTGCAGCTGAGACTGAGGAGATCTGGATACCAGAACTGGCGTGGCCAATCTGGGGCTACCAGGATCACCTTCACCTTGTCCCTCCACACCTTGAATAACACTTTGTGGATCAAGGGATATAGAGGGAAGACGTAGAGGAGGCCTGGGGTTCACGGCCTCGAGAGGGCATCCCCCTGCAGTGAGCTCTGCTGAGGGGGGTAGGTATAGTACAGCTGCAGCTTGTTTTCCCTGGAGGCAAACAGGTCCACCAACGGTTTGCCCCAGTGGGAGAACAGACTGTAAGCTACCTCTGGATGGAGAGACCACTCGTGGGATGTCTGGCCTATGCGGGGAGCATTCGCCACATGAATGGCTAGGAGATCCGCCTCCAGCTGAATTACAAGGGTCCAGATGCAGAGCGCCTCCTTGCACAACAGATGGGAGTGCGTGCCGCCCTGTTTGTTGAGGTACTACATGGTAGTGGTATTGTCCGTCTGGACTTGAACCACTTGACCCCGGAGCTGAGGAGCGAAAGCTGACAGTGCCAGTCTGACTGCTCTGAGCTCCAACAGGTTGATGTGGCATCGGGACTCCTCGGGGGTCCAGAACCCATTGGCCCTGTTTTCCCCCATGTGGGCTCCCCAGCCCATAAGAGAGGCATCGGTTGTAAGGACGACCGTCTGCTCGGGGCAGACAAATGGGATCCCTTCCTGCAACCGTTCTGGGGCGGTGCACCATTGCAGAGCGTCCCACATCTTCTGGGTTACAGTGATCAGCTGGTTGAAATGACTGTGGCGCTGAGTCCACTGGGTGGCCAGCTCCCACTGGAGGGGGAGCATGTGCTACCTGGCCCAACGGACCACTGAGGTGCACGCCGCCATGTAACCCAGAAGGCGCAGAAAGTCCCAGGCAGGGCGCAAGTGCCCAACCAGAAACGATTGAGCAAAGGAGGAGAGAACCTCCGCCCTGTCCACTGGGAGCCGAGCTCTGGATTGACAAGAGTCGAGCTCTGCCCCAGTGAAGCCCATCACCTGAGCAGGCACGAGTTCCGACTTGGCCTCGTTGATCAGGAGGCCGAGTTGGGAGCAGGTTTGGAGAGCCAGATCCCTGGACCTCTCCACCTCCTGAAGGGAGGATCCTGCCAAGAGCCAGTCATCGAGATAAGGGTAGATTTGTACTCCTCGATGCTGGAGATGGGCTGCCACCACTGCAATGCACTTGGTGAAGACCCGCAGGGCCGATGACTGTCCGAACGGCATGGCTCGGAACTCACACAGGGTCCCTTCGACCCTGAAGCGGAGGAACCGCTGATGGGACGGACGGATTGGGACGTGAAAAAATGTGTCCTGTAGATCCAGTGAACAGAACCACATGTTTCGCTCCAGGGATGGTATGATCTGGTTCAGAGTTACCATCCGGAAGGTGCAGGACCTGAGATATTGATTCGGGTCATGGAGATCTAGGATGGGGCGACAACCCCCCGTCCGCTTGGGCACCAGGAAGTACCTGAACACGAAGCCTGGATCTGTAGGAGGATCCGGCACTGGAGCTACTGCCTCCTTGCGGAGGAGCGGAGCTATGTCGTCTCGAAGAGCCGAGTGCAAGCTGAGATCCTTTCCTCCCGAGGGGCGCGGGCTCGGCTGGGAGGTTACTGCTCGAACTCTAGAGGCAGTTCCTGACTGACCACTTTGAGAACCCACCTGTCCGAAGTGATATCGGACCAGGTGGAATGAAAGTGGTGGAGCTGGCCCCCCATGGGAGGACCAAGAGCTGGCGTGACGGGTGTAGGGCTGGCAACCCCCAACCCGTCACTAAGCAGGCTTAGAGGAGGAGGAGGAACCTGACCTGCACCTCGGCCTCCTTTACGGGGCTGTTGAGGACCCTGCTTGGGCCGTGGGCACCAAGCTTAAGCCTGCTGCTGCTGCTGTTGCTGCTGGCCTCCTTGATAGGAGGGTTGCCTCACCGCAGGAGAAGAATGCCAAAATGACTTCTTTCTTTTCTGCTGGTTTTGGCCCGAAGAACCTTTTACAGAGGTAGCATCCAAGGTGGCACTGGACTGCTCAATGTGCTGAAGGTGACCGGCCACTCCTGGACCGAACAAGTTGGTACCAAGGATGGGAACATCAGCTAACTTGTGCTAGGTATCCGCCGGGAAGGAGGATCGCCTCAGACAGGCCCTGCAGCGAGAGGCCACTGCGGCTGCTAAAGAGCAGGCACAAGAATCCCTGATGTCTAGGGCCATTTGGAACTGCTGTTTTGCAACAGCATGGCCCTGATCACGGACCTGCTTGACCGTAGTCTGCATATCCGCCGGGAGATGAGGGAGGACTTCATCTAATGACCCGAAGAGGGCATGAGAGAAGTGTGCCATAATGACAGCCGAACTGGCCTGACGAAGGCCTAAGGATGAGGCCACGTAGACCTTGCGGGCAGAATGGTCCATATTTTTGGACTCCTTGTCCGGGGATCAGTCTGTGTCGGCCAAGCTACCAGTACGTCTAAACACAGAAGCGGTCACCAGGCTCTCGGCCGAAGGATGTTCTGTGAATCCCGGCAGGGACCCCATGGGCACCGCATACTTAAGGGCCATGTGGGCAGACGGTGCTGGGCAGGAAGCTGGACGCTGCCAGAGCTCAAGGGCCAGGCCAGTAATGGCTTCGGCCACTGGAAAGGCCTCTGTCGGGGTATCCCCCCTTTTTAGGATATACGTAAGGGGGTACTCCACCTTTTTCTGGATAGACTCCAGCGGCATTCCAGTGGATTCTGAGATCAGGCGGAGAATGCCTTGAAAAGAGGAAGGACCTGCCTCTAAACCTGCCATGGAGGACTCACCATCCCCAGGATGGGAATGCAGTCCTGTGACATCCGAGTCCGAGGAGTCGTGGAACAACGGCCTCCAGCCTACGTCCCCTTCGATCCATTGGGGGCGGTCAGGGGTAACCGTGATGGACAGATGTTGGGGAAGCCCGGTGTCTGTATGGTCCTCTTTCGAGGGAGCCCTTCCCTGAGGCTGCTTAGGCGGTGGTTCCACCAGAATTGGTGGAGAGACCGAGATGGGCCAAGCCGGGATACAGGTCGGCCCCGCAGGAGGAGGAACCGAAGGCTTCGGTTCTGGAGGGGTCGGTGTCTGTCCAGGAGGCGGTAGCCAAGTGATGGCTGGGGTGGACGGCGGAGCCAGCTTCTGCCCGGTCAAAATCAGCTGTTGCCACATAAGATCCTCATAGCGTCGACGGAGTTTCCGTCGAAGCCTCTCCTTGTCCGAGGAGGATGAGGATCTTCAGCGATGCCTCCTCTTAGAGTGCTTGTGACTCTTTTTCGGTTGTTCAACCGAGGGGGTTCTGGACCTCTATCGAGATCAGGCTGGCCGACTCGGTTGATCGGGAGACACCGGTGTCAGTGAAAACCGAGGGTCCGGAACAGTTTCCTCGATGGTGACACCAGCGGGCTGGGTCCCTTCATCAGGAAATACAAGGACCAGAGTCCTTTCTAAAGAATCATCGACTGGAGTCGGCAAAATAGGGTCGATCAAGTTGAGAGATATCTAAACTTCATCGGCCACTTCCTCAATCTCTTGGCCAGACGGAAGATCCATGAAGCCAGTGGCCGAGGATGCGATCTCGACCGAGGTCGAGACCGCGTGTTCTTGGGACTCATATGTTTCTCGGTCCCAAGAACATCTCCGTTTAGATGAAGACTTAGGGTCCTTCTCCCTCTTCCGAGGGCGGGAGGAGTGCGAGACCGAGGGCGCCTCACCCTTGGTAGGGAGAGACTGGCAAAACTCCTTGAAGAAGCCTGAAAAGGTGGAACCGAGGTTCAGAGGAACAAAAAAGCTCCGAGTGGCCGAAGCTTGAGCAGCTTCCTCCTCGAAAACCTTCATTTGCTCCAACTGATCGGTGGATCCCGCCCACCATGCCTCCTTCGATTGCACCGGCGGGTTTCTTTTTTCTGGTCTGCCCAATTTTAGGCATGCTAAGCGGTCGTCCAAGACGTTGGGATGGAAGGCCAGGCAGAACGTGCAGGTGGAGGTGTTATGTCCGACACCAAGGCAGTAGACGCACGTTAGGTGGGGATCGGTGCATGATATCTTCTGGCCACAGGAGCACCGGCGAAATCCGGGAGCAGATTTTTCCTCCATGTCCGATGTGCTACTATCGGAATCGACAACTCGAACGAGTTTTAAGGTAAGTTGCGGTAAAACCGACGTTTGAAATCCAGGGCCTACGAATTTGCTGTGAAGCTAGACGGAACCTGTATCTTCCACCGGAAAGGAAGATCTGGCATCATGGGGTGGAGCTGAGGTTTATACCACTCGGGTGGGTGGGAAGAGCCAGCTTGAAGACTTCCGGCAAGATTTAAAGGGGAAAGGGACATGTCAAGAAGTGTGGATGAACAACATATTCACGCTCCTAGAAGATGGGTTCTCTGGTGAGCGGAGTTAATCACCCTACGCCGGGCCAAGGGTGACAACCGGGAGAGACACAGACATGCTGTCCACCTAGTGCAGATCGCTGTCCCTACGACCCTGGTAGCTACTTCACTGGCGTCATACGATGCCCTTGCTTGGTGCCTTATTAGCTCCAGGCCACGTGCAGAGAGTGCAATGGCTTGTCTGTTTCCTCCGTGTCAGGCATCGAAGCTAGGAGGTGACCTAGCCTGGACCACAGGAACCTGTCATAGGTTGCACAGTGGGCCTGATGTGCTGCAACAGAAAGCAGCAACCGTGCCAAGTAGAATGTTCTCCTCCCCCAGAAGTCAAAATCCAAGGAATCTTGATCTGGGGGCCGGTCACGGTGCAGGGCGGGAAGCCCGTTGGGAGTATCCAATTGTGTCAATCCTGAGCTGAGGATGAGGCATGGAACCTGGAGAACGCGGGGGCATAATACCACTGGCAGAGATCCCTAGGGTGGGTCCTCACTGAAATCCCTAGAAGGCGTGCGCCGAGTGCTCTGGATTGTGTTGAGTGAGTGGGGTGATGTGCAGATCCTCCAACATCCTCATGAAGAATCGATGATACTCTGTGAGATCAGCAGCTGGGGAGATGTGGACAGACGAGGGGGATAAGGAGTTAGAGGACCTCAAGAGTTCAGAAGTTGGCTGCTCAGGGGGAGGTTGAAAAACATGTCTGTCCATAGCCCTAACATAAGAGGGAAATTGAGCAGCCACCACTCTAAACTGCTCCCAGGAGAGAGGACCGCTAGGAACAAGAATACCTGGGAGTGCAGGAGAATGTGGCAGAGGAGTGGGGACAGAGCCGACAACAGGAATCGGCTGACCTCTGCCTGGGCTAGGGAGCACACCAGGAGCCCTAAGGGAAGATGTAGCTCTGGAAAACTCCACAGCCAACAGCTGATCAAGCAAACTGGAACTCCCTAGGCTGCACCCTGAAGAATCCCCCCTCTGAGGTGACTGGGGCTGTGAAGGTCCAGAAGGATGGTCCCCAACCTCCAAAAACCGGGGCCCTCTCGAGGAAACCGAAAGGGAAGGGCGGAGATCCGCACTACTGCTTCTCCCACAGCCCGGGTGAGTTCAGGAAAAAGGCTACCGTACGGACACCATACCCCTCAACCTCTCAGAATCTGAGAGTGCCCTCCTCCTTGGAGAGAGAGAGAGAGAGAGAGAGAGAGCCAGCCTAGGCAGCTGGCAACCCTGGTTGGCCCCCGAAGGAGCTATCCAGGGAGCAGCACCCTCCCTTCCCATGGGTGCTCCAAACGGCCCCAAAGTTGGGCGGTCCAGGCAGACCACATGAGGGGGTACCACCACTGAGGGGTCAGAGAACCCTCCGAGACCAGGCTGCAGAGCAATGCTGGCCTGCACCACTGCCTGCTGGTCAGCACCCCGACCCTGGTCCCGGGAGCCACTGTCTGCTCCTCAGAGGGGGGCTGGCTCCGGCCTGTCGAGGACACTATCAAGGTGTCCACATGAGCAGCCAACTCCAAAGAGTCAGACTGCCTGTCTGACTCAGAGTCTGATTCCCCCTCCGAAGAGGTGGAGATCGAAGTCCTGTGCCAAACAGTGCATGGATGCCCGCTACCATCCCGACTGAAAAGGGCACCAGAAACCAAGACTGCACCGGAGTCAGTGCCGATATCCCCAACCGCACCACGAATGGTGCCAGAAGAAGACACAGCTCCAACGATGGCAGCAGCCTCAGAGCCGAAGCCTGTCACGGCACCATCACCAGAGATGGCACCACCGACGACTCCAACCTCGCTCTCAGCACCGAGGTCGGAAACCCCCATGGCGCCGCTCGACGGCACCGACGACAGCCCCGACCCCACTCTTGGCGCCGAGCTCCGAAACCCCCATGGCGCCATGTTCACGCTTGAAGCTGCGAGTGGCTGCAGAGCTGAACATGGCACCATGCTCAACCACGGTGCTGCGGACGGCGCCAGAGCAACAGACAGTCAGGGATGGCACCGTAGAGCCTCCCACAGTGCTGCTAGCACCAACAGTGCCACGAATGGAGCCGACAACAGCAATCGTGCTGAGCGACAGACCAGTGCCAACGACTGCACCATCAGGGCCCACGGCACCGCAAATGGCGCTGAGGCCCAAGACGGTGCCAACAGATGGCACCGACCCAGGCCTTCCGAACGGAGGGAGCCTGAAGGGGCGATTGCCAAAGTGGTGCCTCCCGCCTGTCCCCAAGGGGGAACAGACTGGGCCTCCTGCACCACGGAAGGGGCCTCTGCCATGGCTAGGCTACAACAAGACAGAGGTCCCCTCCTCCTCCTCCTTGGTCCGTATAGAACTGGGAGGGGACCGGAGGAAAGGCCGAGAGAATGCGGCTTAGCCCAGTGCGCGCCTGGCAGCGGGCTCGTCCACTTTCCACGCGTGTTGCTCGATGACACGGTGGTCTCTGAAGCAGGCGTCCACACGACCTCGTGTAGCGGGCCAAGACACGTGAGGCAGCGATCATGGTGGTTGGTGACGGAGTACTTACGGCCGCATGGGCAATGACGCATGGGGGGGCCGTCCAGTCTTCAAAGTTTTCTGGCCCTCCGACTGAGACATGACCTACGGAAAAAGAACACCAAACAAGACCCGACTTCGCAAACAAAAATAAGGGACAGTCTTACCAGGCGACGTCGAGTAGAGCAAACAGAACCGGCAGGATAAACTTGGAGCCAATGGAGTCGACGAACTGTGACACCCGAAGTCTTCGAGACAGAAGTAGGCCTCTCAGAAGTTTTCTTTCTCACAGCTACCCACGAGGTGACCTCGATGGCGGGAGATGAAGAACTGGCGGGAGGGCGGAGTCTACAACACCTACTGGCCAACCCGTGAGTGCCACGCAGTGCGTCGGCCTCAAGGGCGGCACTGATGGTGCGTCGACTCCGCCCATCCAAAAAAAAAAAAGCTCCCTCGGAGTCAGCAAAGTACCCAAAGGTGATGAATGGTGAAGACTGACACAGATAAGATCTTGAAATCGCAAGTAGCCAGAAGCTCAAAGGGTTTACGAGTGAGCATGTCTAGCACAAGGTCAATATCCCAGGGGGCAACCGGTTTCCTGACCAGGAATGTGCAAAATGCCCTTGAGAAATCTCTTAAAAAAAGAGGCAGTTGAGCCTGGGTCATGTTCTAGACTGGCTCATGATAAGCCGAAACTGCACAGAGGTGGACCTTTATAGAGGGGTATTGCAGTCCAGCGTCTGAAAGGTCCAATAGGTATTCCAAAACCATAACTAGTGGACACTGAAATGGATCCATATGGGTCTTGGCACACCATTCCGAGATGCCCTTCCATTTGGCTGTGTAAGCTTTCCTAGTGGAAGGTTAAAGCACAATCAGGAAATCTCCGAGACCCTCTGAGAAACTTTAAACCTGCTCTCATCTATCTCCTCAGGAGCCAGGCATAGAGATGGAGGGAGCGCAGATTGAGATGGATCAGGGATCCCTGTGTTAGAAGGTCTATCTGTAGAGGCAGTTGCCTTGGAAGTGCCACCGACAACCTGTTGATCAAGGGAAACCAAATCTGTTGAGCCCAGTATGGTGCAATGAGAATCATCTCGCCCCCTTGTGCCTCCAGTCTGAGCAGCACCCTCTGAACTAGTGGAAGAGGAGGAAAAGTATAAACTATTTGTTTTCTGTAGCCTGAATGCACCCTGACAGAAAATGCCAGGTTCGGGATTTTTGGAGAAGAATTTAGGCAGTTTCGTGTTCAGTAGGGATGCAGAAAGGTCCAAGTCTGGCGTACCCACTCGTCAAAGACAAACTACATGACGTCTGGTGCTAATGAACACTCATGAGGATCCACTTCTGTCCTGCTGAGCTGGTCTGCCAGATTGTTCTGAGTCCCTGGTAGATAAGCTCTTGGATTTGAGCATGCTGCTCAAGGCACCACTCCCATACCCTCATAGCTTCTCTGCCGAGCGGGTAGGAGTGTGCCCCCAGCTTGCTGACATAATGCATCACTGCATTGTTGTCTGTCTGTAGAAGGATTACCTTGTGACAGACAAAGTCACCAGGACTCTAAGGGCATAAAAAAATCGCCCTCATCTCCAGAACATTGATATGGAGGTGAGACTCCATTTGAGTCCAGACTCCTTGAGTGTGATGGCCCTGACAGTGAGCCCCCCCCCCCCCACTCAAGGAGAGATGGATCTGTGGCGAGAGTTATCTGAGATTCTGGCGGAGTAATGGGGAGACGTTGAAGAAGGTTGTCCTCCTGTGTCCATCATGCAAGTGACCGATGCAGGGGAGTCGCCACCTTGATGGGGTGCAATGAAGGATGCGTTGACGGAGACCACTGTGTACTGAGCATCCACTGAGCGATCCTCATGTGCAGTTATGCTAGAGGCACCATGAAGACTGAAGAGGCCATGAGGCCTTACATTCACTGCATGACATGAGCCTTCACAGGGTTGTTCTCCATGTTGAAATGTGCCATTTGAAGGATGTCGTTCCTTCTGTCCTCCAGAAGGAAGGCCCTTGCCTTGGTAGTGTCCAAGAGGGACCCTATGAAGAGGAGCTGCTGCGAAGGTTGAAGCTGTGAATTTTTGAGGTTCAGCAGTATTCCCAAGGAGGTCAGGAACTGCGCTGCTGTGGTCACTGCCTCTTCTGTACCCTGCCTTGACGGACTTGCTAGAAGCCATTATCCAGATAGGGAAAGACCTGAATCCTCAGCTTTCAAAGGTGCGCTGCGAGAACCATAAAGCGCTTTGCAAAGACTTGAAGCGCCGAGGAAAGCCCAAAGCTTAGATCAAGGAACTGGCAGTGCTGACCCAAGGCCACAAAGCATAGGAACTTGTGGTGGCTTGGGTGTACTGTAATGTGCTGGTAGGCATCTTGCATGTCCATGGATGCCAACCAGTTTTGTGAATTGAGAAGTGGTAGGAGGGTTCCTAGGGAGATCATCTCGAATTTCCCGCGGTACAATAATTTGTTCAGTTTTCTGAGGTCAAGAATGAGGCACATGTCCCCTGTCTTTTTTGGAAGCAGAAAATAATAGGAGTAGAACACCATGTTGCCCCGTTTCTCAGAAAACCTGCTATCTCCAGAGTGAGGATGTTTGTCTAAGCAGCTGACAGTGTGTGCTACTGCTGCTTAGGTGAATAGTCTGGGGGAATCTCTGAAAAACTGAGAGTACCCCTCTTGAATGATCATTAGAACCCTCTTGCCTGTGGTGATAGGCTTCCACTGGCTGTGGAAGAGAGTCAGATGCCCCACGGAGAGGTCCACCTTGGGCAGCTGAGGCAAAGCCGGGGCCGTGGTCTCAGGGTGGCACTGAGCGCTTTCGGGGCCTGTGCCTTCTGCTGTGCTTTCTTTTGCAACTGAGGAGACTGGTGCTTGGATAGGGTGCCTCTGCCTCTTCCACAAAAGGGCGGTCTGTGACAAAAAAAAACCAAAAAAAGAACGGAGTTTTTGCCCATCTGAGGATGTGAAGGGGCCGGTCTGGCTAATTTGATGGCTGTTCTGGTTTTTTGAGAGGCCTCCAGGGATTGCTCAACCTGTTGGCTGAACAGGTAGGTACCATCAAAGGAACATTCATCACCTGCTGCTGGGCATCTAAGAAAAACTCTGAGGGCCGCAGTCAGGAATGTCTTCTGATACAGATTCCAGCAGCGGCAGCTCAAGAAGCAGTATCATATGCATCCATAGCTGCCTTCAACTGATGACTGTTTGATTCTATTCCACTCATAACAGTCTGAAGAATTTTATGTTTTGAATTAAACTCGGGTAAAGACTCAGTGAGAGACTTAATGGAAGTCCAAAGGACATACTCATACTGAGAGAATTGTCCTCGGTAGCTGGCTAAGCGCATGCCCAGAGCAGCAGCTACAAAAGCCCTCCTTCCCATGGTGTCAGTCTTACAAGATTGCTTACTGATAGGACATGCTATGACCTCTTGAGGGAAGACAGCTTTGTCATTCTCTGCAAGAATAACTAGTTTATCTGCAATAGGCTGGGAGGCTAGGCTAGGTCTCTTTAGGAGGAACATATTTCCATCTATGGACTTACATACTGAGGGGACAGATGCAGGCCTAGCTCACACAGAATCAGACAGGGTTTCAAAGGCTGGGGGAACAGGATGCGTGAGGTTAACTGGAATGTTAGGAACATGGAGCCACTCAAGACGCATTTGCTTACCCGGATCAAGAGCAGAAGTCTTGAGAGTCATAGCTGCTTGAATGTTTTTGAGTAATGACTAAAAGGAGAGTTCCCACTAAGGAACAGAAGCAGGAACTGCAAGTTGATTCTCCAGGATATAAAAAGTGTTGTCATCACAGTCCTCAGCAATGATGAGTTTGGAGTCAGACTCATCCCCCTCCAAATCCTCCTTGGAAGGGGAAGCCAGAAGGGGTGTGGACCCAGCAAGCCCAAGTCCAGTCTGAGTGAGTGGGTAGACAGGCGACATCGGGACTGGAGCAGGAATCGGCGCCAACCCCGAAAGAGCCGGCACTGAACCTCACAGTGTCAGCACTGGGGCTTGAGACAGCGCCGCCTGAGAACCCAAACCAGGCCACCGAATTGACTGGAGAAGGTACCTGTGCTGGTCCCTGTGAAACAGAGACAGTGAGGTCGGCACGTGGAACCAGCATCAGTAGCGCTGAACCCATCAATGGATCTGGATCCACTGGCAGAGCCAAACGCTGTACCTGGTCTGAAGGCCTCAACTGCAGCCCGAGACACCTAGGCCAGAAGGCCCCAGTACAGGATCCCGCACGAAGAGGCACCCGGGCCAGATGCTGTACCCACTGCTCCATAAGAACCGACCAGTGGTGAAACTGCCCACTGGAGGCCCCATAAGAGGACAGGGAGGGGTTCTGGGCCCGACATCTCAAACAACCGCGAGCAGAAGCCATAGGGGAAACCAAAGGTGCTGGGGAAGGCCTCCTGCTCACGGACGTAGAAAACCTCTTAGTAGACATACCAGAGGGCAACCTCAAGCGATACCATTTCTTCCCCTTACGACAGGAAGAGGAAGAACCCGAGGTTGAGCGGCGCAGGGTCCCCAACCTGGATCAGGAATGGGATCACTTCTTTTTGTGTTTTTGGAAGGACTGTCCTCCCTCCCAAACACCCGACTGCCCATGGTCGGATCCCCCCCTCCGTAGAGGGCGGCGGACCAGACTCAGTCCAGCTGCCAGAGCAGCCCTCCAATGGAGACTCCCTACCGTCACTGTCCATGGTCGAGACTGTTGTCCGGTAGGGCCGAAGACTTGACGAAAGTAGTTTGTTCAAGAGTACACTAAAGATACCAAATAATATATCTGTTTTACTGAGGAAAATAAAAACTGAAGCTGAACTGGTCAAAACTAAATGCTGTTGTTTTGTAGGCGTGAAGATCCGACTCCTGGCGGGCGAGTATCGTCGCCACTGAAGCGCTCTCGGCGGGGAAAAAAGGAACTGAGGTGGTTGGAGGGTGGATGCTGAGATAGCCTATACTTCGCAAGCCAGCCTCATGGAGCTGCACATGCGCGGTCCTACCTCAGCGCTAGCCCTCCTTAACATTTTTGGTTCTCACAGGGTCCCAGCACCCATGGCTTGAACCCAGCAGTATGAATAAATGGTGAAGATTGAAGTCCAGAAAGATCATCCTCTCCCTGTTTAACATTTTGATCCTGTGGCAGACTGACTGAAGGCTTCATGGTGTGAGACCCGAGGGTACAGACCACATCACTAGGACAGAAAATGAAAATTATGTACCTACAATAATTCTTGAGCTTCCTGTATATCTTCACCATTCATCACTGGTGGGTTCAAGCCGGAGGTGCTAGGACCCCACAGGAAGCTTTAGCTAAAATTTTTCTATTAGAAGGAGGAGCCGACGTTGGGGACGGTGCCACCCTCAAGGCAAACATATTGCCTAGTGCTCACGGGTTGGCCAGTAACAGACGACAGCCACTCCACTGACTCAGTTCTGTATGCCAGAGTGTGAAACTAGAGACAGAGGAAAAAGAGACGACAGTTGGGAAAGGGAGCCGATAGGACAGAAAAAGGAAAAGTTGTAAACTTAAAGCAGGTAAAAGCCGACCAGAGGAAGGGAATAGGCCATATGTTTTATGGGAGAGCCCTAACCACTGAACAGGCCAGAATGGACTGAGAGGATGGGTAGGGAGAAAGGTAAGAAACGAGAGAGAGTGAGAAACAGAAAGAAACAAGAAGGTGGGAGGGAGAGCAGAGTAAGTGAAAAACGGAGAGAGAGGAGAGAGAGAGAGGGAGGGAGGGAGGGAGGGAGGGAGGATGGACCCCAACCAGAAACATCGCAGGAGTTTTTCAACTGCTTGATGTCTAAAAGGAGGAGACTAACCCAACCGCTCTTTTATCTGGTCCTTAAGCCCGGAGAGAGTGACACAAGGACCTAAAAGGTGGCTCGGAGAAATGGCCACTGCTAAGAAGTCATCTCCCTGGTCCCCTACTGAGGGGTCAGACCGACCCCCCCCCCCATAGCACTCTTCCTCCCCCCCCCCAGCTCTCCTCCAAACCTCCTACATATGGGTGGGGGAGAAAAGGATCCACCCTAAGGCATCCATTCTAGGACAGGGTCCCACCTGCAGCAGGGTAGGGGTCATAATGATAATCAGCCCTCCCTGAGGCCTAGTGGAGAGCTGCCTCACCCAAATCTGCCCCCAAGAGGAGAAAGCTACGGTTCACCCCCAGAGGGGTAAGAGGGCAGAGGGACCCTGCCTCATAGATACTCCCTGAATGCTCACATGAACGTAAAGGGACGTGTGGCCCACGAGAGGAAGAGAAAAAAAAAAGAAAAAGAAAAGAAGTTAAGGATCCTCAAAGCCCCGCTGACCAGGCCCAGGACCTGAGGGAGGCAAGAAGTTCCTTTACAAAAGGAGGGGTACCAAGTTCAGGACCCTGGAATCAATGTCACCCAAAAATGGTCTCTCCAGACTGTACGGAGCTTCGAGGAGCCCTTGGCCAAAGAGGGCAAGCATCCCTACTTGCCCTCCCTCCAGAGGTGGGCACCTGTCACTTCGGAGAAGGATCAGTGAACCTGGAGGTGCCAGCAGGACTATGCCCACAACTGGCCTCAACTGGGGGGAAGGCAAGCAGGGAGGAGGCACTGCCCAAAAGCTGAGGCCCAAGAGGGGACAATAGGTGGGAAGCAGTGATGAATGATGAAGATATACAGGAAGATCAAGAATTACAGTAGGTACATAATTTTCATCTTACCTGTATCAATCTTCACCACTCATCACTGGTGGGTGAGTACCAAGCACCTAAGGTGCTGGCATTTCCCTGACGGAGAAGTCTCCCTCAGCCTCCTGTGGGAGAGAACACAGGAAGGTGGGGCCTCTTACAGGCCTGGTGAGGCCCACGAGTGGTCAGGGTGAGACGGGGACTCCGGTTGCCTGGGTGAACGAAGGTGCCCCACTAAAGTACAGTTACGTAAGAACTTACTGTAACAGAAGATCTTCGAAAAAGGCTCTTACAGTAGGTAATTACATATAGGACTGACCCGGCAGGCGTCAGGACCCCATGGAAAAATGTCTAGCTAGCAGTCTCTGGTGGGGGACCACCCCCATGTCATGTGACCGACATCATGCGACAGGCCAAAAAAGGCAAGACGAGTGAGAAGCGGATATTTCCCCTCCTGGAAAAGGAGTTGAAAAAGCTAAGGGGGATGAAGGGCGGGAAGGCATTACCTACTGCAAGAGCCTCTCTTGAAGATCTACTGTTTCGGTAAGTTCTTAAGTACAGTAACTGTACTATCTTACTTCGAGAGTGCTCTTGCAGTAGGTAATTACATATAGGACTGAATCCCAAGCAGTATGGAAAAAAGGAAAAGCACTCGGGAGGAGGAAAATGATCCATCCAATGGAACCTCCGGCTGATCGGGTCTTATGAAAGAAGACCTTGGAGTACAGCCAACCCGAAGCCTGCTCTACAGCGAGAGGCAATATCCAAACTGTAATGTTTTGTAAAGGTACGGACAGAGGTCCAAGTTGCGGCTGCGCAGATTTCTGCCGCTGACACATTTTTGAAACAAGCTGCTGAGGCAGCTACTCCTCTGGTGGAGTGGCCTCTGACTTGACTTGGCAGGGTCTTATTGTACTTGTCGTAACAGAAAGTGATACAATGAGCCAACCATTTAGACAGGCATTGCTTGGAAACTGCACTGCCCTCTGTTTTGGGAGCAAAGGATACAAAGAGCTGATCAGATTTCCTGAGATCCTGAGTCCTAGTGGTATAGTATCTCAGTATTCTATGAACATCCAGAGTATGCAAGAGGTACTCCCCTTGATTGGAGTGTTGCGTAAAGAAAGCAGGTAGCTCAATGGACTGACTCAGCGTAGATTCCTCTACCACCTTAGGGAGAAACCTAGGGTTGATGCGTAGGTCCACACTTTCCTTGTGAAAAATCAGATACAGGATTTTGCACATTAAGGCCTGAAGCTCGGAAATCCATTAAGCTGAAGTAATGGCCACTAGGAAGACAGTCTTCCAAGAGAAGAACTTTAACTCTGCTGAGGCTGCCGGGTCGAAAGGAGGCAGGGTAAGCTTCTCGAGAACAAAATTCAAGTCCCAAGGAGGAGCAGGAATGTGGATGGGGGGTCTCAAATTGAGGACCTCTCTGAGGAATGTCTTAGAGACTTCCAACTGAGCGAAAGTCCTGTCTCCAAAGGGAACATGGTAGGCTGAAATCGCTGCCATGTGGACCTTTAAAGAGGAATGGCTGAGACCCAGATCGAAGAGGTGATGCATGTAGTCCAGGACTCTGTTGGCTGGGCAAGAGAAAGGTTCGAAATCCTTTGACGAAGCCCAAATAGAGAACCGTTTCCACTTCATGGCGTAGGTGGACCTGGTGGAAGGCTTTGTGGCCGCCACCAAAATATCTGCAATGAGCGGAGAGACCCTGAAATGGGCCTTAGCTACGTCTGCAGGAGCCATGCATGCAAATGAAGAGATTTGAGACCTGGATGGACAGGAGTCCCCTGATCCTGGGTCAACAAGTGTTGTGACAGAGGAAGAGGAAACGGAGGTTCCTCTGAAAACTGTTGCAGAACAGAGAACTAAACTTGCCTGGGCCAGAATGGAGCTATGAGGATCATCCAGGCTCCTTCTGTTCTGAGCTTGTGCAAGACTCTCAGAATTAAGGGAACTGGAGGGAAGGCACAGAAGAATCTGTCCTTCCAATCGAGAGACAGAGCATCCCGCCAAAAAATGTCTCGCCCTGGAGCGAACGAGCAGAAGGCAGGAAGTTTTGCGTTTTGAGGAGACGTGAACAGGTCTACCTGAGGGGTTCCCCAGAGCAGGAAGATGTTGTCTACAACCTCTTGATCCAGTTCCCATTCATGGGCACTGGCTGACGACCGACTGCCAGTGGGTTTTCTACTCCCAGAACATGAACTGCCAACAGGTGAAGGTTGTGCTGGACAGCCCAACTCCAAATTCTCATTGCTTCCCTGCACAGAGGGTAGGAACGAGTTCCTCCCTGCTTACTGATGTACCAGACCACGCACATGTTGTCTGTCTGGATGGCTAGATGACTGGGAAGAATGGAGGAGTGCAGGGCTTGGAGGGCATGCAGGACTGCTCTGAGTTCGAGCACATTTATGTGCAACTTCTGCTCGAACCTGGACCAGCTGCCCTGAGTCTTGTGAGACCATAGATGGGCTCCCCAGCCCTCTCCTGAGGCATCTGTTGTCAATGTCTGGGAGGGGGGTTCGAGATTGAAGTGAACTCTCCGGCAGAGGTTCTCTCGCACCATCCACCATTGCAAGTCCCTGACCATGGGATCAGAGACTAGAACCTTCTGGTCTAGGTCGTCCAGTGTTTCATCCCATTGAGATCGAAGTGTCCATTGAGAGATCCTCATATGGAGCCGAGCGTGAGGGACTGTCGGAATAGCAGCCGCCATGAGCCCGAGGAGGCAAAGGACTGACCTGGCACCGACCCTTCTGCGACTGGACAGCAGACTTGTCTGAGTCTGGAGGGTGTCCATCCTGTCCGGAGGCACAAAGGCCTTGCCGATGGTAGTGTCCAGGATCGCCCTGATAAACTGGAGTCTTTGGCAAGGGACCAAATGGGACTTGGCCTGGTTGATGGCGATACTCAGGCTGGTGAAAACCTACAGGGTGAAGGAAAGAGTGCAGAAGTTCCTCCTAGATGGGGCCTGAGGAGCCAATCGTCCAAATGCAGAATACTGCACCCTGAGTGCATGGAGACGGGCCGCTACACAGACAGGCATTTGGTTAACACTCGGGGGGCCGAGGAAAGACCAAATGGGAGGGCCTTGAATTGGTAGTGGTCCCCCTAAAAACAAAACCGAAGGAATTTGTGGTGGGAAGGGCGGATGGGGTGTGCAGGAAGGCATCCTGCATATCCAAAGTGCACAGCCACTGTTCCTGCCGAAGAAGTAGCAGAAGGCTCTACAAGGAGCATTCTGAAGCGTTTGTGCTCCACTAACATGTTCGGGGAACTGAGGTCTAAAACAGGCCTCAAGTCTTCCATCTTCTTTGGAACTAGGAAGAAATGGGAATAGTAACCTGTTCCCCAAAGATGGGTGGGAACTGGTTCTATCGCCGCCTTCGATAGAAGGGAAGAAATTTCTTCCAGGACCAGAGGAAGATGTTTTGGGAGTAAGACAACTTTGGGGGGTGGTCTTCGGGGCGGTTTCTGAAGAAACTCGATTGAGTGTCCTGCTGCGATCAGTTGGAGCATCCAAGCATCTGATGTAATCCTCTCCCAACCCGGTAGATGGAAGGAGAACCTCCCTCCTACTGGTTCCTCAGGAATGTCCAGAGGCCGTGGGAGAGGGGAGCAGTCAGGAGGTGTGGGGCAGCGCAGCAGCCGAGGCTCCCGTGGCTTTTTTGGGCGGGGGAGTCTTGGTTGCTGGAGGGGCCCGATGCTTGTTGGCTTGCTTGCCCTGTAGTTTTGCCTTTGGTCGAGCACGTCGACGAAAAGGGTGACGCTGTCCCTGAGGGGGTCTGTACAAAGAGTCCACTGACTTGAGTGCAGTGCCCTTCTCCTGCAGATCGGTGACGATGTCCTTGACTTCACCACCGAACAGCACCGAACCCCTGAAGGGCGCATTCTGAATGGCGGATTGCACTTCAGGGACCAAACCTGACACCCGGAGCCAGGCGTAATGCCAAAAACCTATGGTGAAAGCCGAACTCCGTCCATCTGCGTCCACTGCATCGTAGGCGGCACGAAGCATGTGCCGACTGGCCGAACGAGCGGAACGGACAAGGTCAGCCACTTCCTGTTTCATCTGTGACTCAGGAAGGGAGTCCAATTTAGATTCCACCTGACTCAGGATGGACTTCTGGTAGTTCCCCACATGTGCCACATAGTTCAGGGCCCTAATACCCAGGGTAGAAGAAGCATAAACCTTCTTCCCATACTGGTCCCGAAGCCGGGACTCCTTGTCAGGTGGACATGAGCTGAGATGTTTGGGGTTGGCGGAATGGCCGTGAGCGGTGCTAATCACGACCGAGTCTGCCTTGGGGTGTAAATTCAAAGAATCTACCCCCTCAGGAGCCTGATATAGCCAATCTGCCTTCCTCAGAAGGGGGGCTAATGCAGACGGTTGTTTCCAAATAGTGGCAACAAGGTATGCATGAGGCTCTATCCAGGGTGGAATCAATGTTGGAGCAGTCTCAGGCAGATCAAAGTGGGCAGCGAGCTTCTTATGCTGTGGATCTGGCTCCAGAGATTGCCACTGATAAACTTCCTGGATCTTTCTCAACAACTCCAAAAAAGAAGGATCCTTCAGAAGAGTCCTTGACCTGGGACGTTCTAGAGTGCGAGGCTCATCATCCAGATCAGAGCATCCCCCTGAGTCCGAGTCAGAGGTCTCTGATGTAGAGGAGGAAGGCTCCTCCCGACGCGGGGGAGGAATGGTCCCTTTGGGAAGTGTATCCTCCCCACCCCTGGAACCCGAGGCTTCACCTCTGGTGTCAGGTAAGGGAAAAGGGGGAAACTGTTTAACCAGGAAAGGCACACTAAGCCGGAGCTTGTTTCCAGGTGCGACCTGGGAGCACAAGGAAGTTAAGTGACTTGCTTAGGGTCACACAGTATGCAAGTGGAAGCTGTGGGATTCAAACCCAGGTCTGGTCTGCTGGATGTCACCAGATTTGCAGCTCAGAGCCTCAGACCACTGCGCTATACTGCCTCCGGGTAAGGGAGAGGGAGTCTCGTTTCCGGCGTAGGGGATCCTGTGCAGGGTCTGGCGCCGGAAGACGGCTCTCTACCTCCCTGGTGAGCTAAGCCTTGGCCTCGGCCCACCAGGCAGCCAGAGTCTCCTTCAAGCCTCAGAAGGCAATGACAAGTGTTGCAGTGAGCCTGGGACGTTGGAGTGGTCTGACGTAGGCTCTTTCGCTGGGCGGTCGTCGGAGGGGCCGACGTCCGGTTTATCGGCTGGATCTGGGCGGGCGTTGGAGGAGCCGGTGTCTGACTTATCGGAACCCTGACCCGACGTAGGTCGCACTGGGGATGCGACCTTGGCGGGCGAACGAGGGACCGTGCGCCCTCCCGAAGAAGCCGGCTTCTTACCAGTCTTGTCCGGGCGGATGTCGGTGGCACCAATGTCCGACTTAGCGGACCCACTCTACCCAGAGGGCCGCCTGGCTGCGGTCTTCCCAGAAGCGGAGGCCTCCTTTCCCCCAGAGGTACCCGAGGGGCCCGAGCGCGGGAGGGGCTACACTGTCTCGGGCGCAGCTGCAGCCGCAGAGGCCGAATCCTGGTCCTGGTGCTTGTCCCTCTTTTCTTGTGGCCTTCGGGGGAAGTGGAAGCCTGCCTCAACTTCTTCAACTCCTTCTCCATGGAAGCCATCTTTTTCTTGAGAATGTGGGCCTCCAGGGACTGCTGCCTCCATTTTCGGGTGACTGAATTGAACTGTTGGCAGTGCTGGCACTTCTCCACAGAGTGGTCCGGACCTAAGCAGAAGAGGCACAGACAGTGTCCGTCCTTATGCAGCAGTTGAGAACCGCACGAGTCGCACATATTTTTATGCGATTTGGAAGGCATCGGCGACGACATACACGGACGTTTGAGCGAATAAAATCGGTCTAAAAGTCTGGTAAAATTAACCGACGGAAGACTGATGAATGATGGAACTCTACTGCAAGGAACTTTCACAAGTCGACGGTGGGAAAGAACTGGAAGGCGGGCGTGGGGGACCTCCCCTTTATACTGACGTCGCATGTCGTCGGTCACCTGATGTGGGGGCGGTCCCCCGCCAGAGACTGCTAGCTAGAAATTTTTCCGTGGGGTCCTGACGCCTGCCAGGTCAGTCCTATATGCAATTACCTACTGCAAGAGTCTCTCTCGAAGTAAGATCTCCCATTGTACCCTGCGGGAGAAAAAATGGTCCCCCTAGAAAGGAGAGACAATCACTATGTTGGGCCAAGGGTGACAACCTTGATAGGCGAAGTCACGCCGTCCGCCAAATGCAGACCGCAGTTCCTGCAAGCCTGGAGGTCACCTCACTGGTGTCATAAGACTCTCTTGCCTGGTGTCTCGCCATCTCCAGACCACGTGCAGAAAGGCTAATGTGCTGCCTGGTTACTTCCGAATCAGGCATCGATGCCAGGAGTTGGCCTGGCATCGTCCACAGGTACCTTGAATAAGCAGCCTGATGCATTGCCATGCACAGAAGGAGGCTCACCATCGAGAAGAAGACCCCGCGACCCCTGTAGCAGTCAACAGAGTATGACTCAAGGGGGCGGCTGTGCCTTGGATGATGATGCCTGGAGGGGTGTGTCCAGGAGCTCCACTCCCGAAGTAGGGTGGGGCATAACATCTTGAGACCCCAGGGGTGTGCAATACCAGCACTGACAGTCCCTGGGGGCTGGAGATGGGGAAAAGGGACTCTGCAGACCCTGTGCAACACTTCTGCAAAGGGAACAGGCCATGGTGGAATGACCAAGCGGTCGGCACTGAACTTGTCCAAGAAGATGCATGTCACACGGTCAGTATTGTACAAGGTAAAGTGGGACTCATGAAGCTCCTCCAGCATCTCTGACAGGAATCACTTACAGCTGGTGATATCAGCGTTGGAGGAGAGATGGATGGAGGAGTCGCCTTCCTCAGGTAAGGAAGCCAAGGAGCTTACCTCAGGGCTAGGAGCAGCTGGGGGCTCAGGTCGGAAAATGACTTCATCCAGGGCTCTAACATAGCGGGGGAATGCAGCTGCGAAGCTCTGAACTGTTTCCAGGTCATAGGCCCTGAGGGGGAAAGATGCCTGGTAAAAGGAGAGGCAGAGGGGCGGAGGAAGAAGAACTCTGGCTAGACAGATCTGACTCTAGCAAAGGGTCAGCTCTGGCTAGACAGAGCTGACCCTTTGCTAGGGCTGCGGGAATGTGCAGGGAACCCCTCCTGAGGGAGGGGACTGCTGAACCCACCTGCTGAAGGATGCCCAACCTGGCTGGGGTTGACCATGGCGGTGCACTTGGGAAGAATCCTCCAGATGGGGCAATTGGAGTCGTACAGATCCTTGTGGGCGGCCCCTGACCACACCAACCGCAGACCCCCTTCAAGAGGAAGAGGCTAGAAGGGAAGGATCAGCACTTTTGCTCCTCCCTGGACCACCAGCAGTCCTGGAAGGGAGGCTCCGAACCCCCATCCCCTCAGAGAGGAAGTTGCTCCTCTGAGGAACCCCTAAGCCCGAGGACTGGAGGGTCGAGGTATCTCTGGCACCTGAAATGGTGCTAAGAAGCTACCCCAGACCATGATGCGGCACCGGGATCCAAAATGGCACTTCTAGCGCCACTGACAATGGACCCGGCGCCAACATCCATGCCAGTAACAGAACCGGCATCTACCTCTCTGTTGGTACCAAGAACGGTGCCAACGCCATCCCCTGCACTGGCCATGGCACCACCAACGGCACCAGAATCCACCACAGCACCGACCCGGGACCGAGCACAGCGCCGGACATGGTGCCAGAATCCTACATAGCGCCGACTCTGGCATTGACCACGGCGCCAGGCCAGGCACCGACCGTGGCACTGACTGTGGCACCAGCTCAGTCCCCAGAACCTGCCAGAAGAGAAGAGCAGAAGCACCGGCTTGCCTGGACAATTCCTGGGGCTCAGAAATTTCAGAGCTGGGTAAGGGAGAGCCACGAAGCTCCGAGGAGTTGGGCAGCCAGTTGGGGTCATCCCAGTCCTCCGACCTAAGAGGAAGTGACTAGGGCAACTTCCAGAGAAGCAATCCCACCCCCTCGAGACCCTCCTTCCTATGGCACTGGAGGAAAGCCAGCGCCGACCCTGGCACTGCTCTCTCACCGACACCGGGGGTGGTGTTGGGAACGGAAGCGGTGTCGGAAGACGGCAACGAGGGCACCACCGGTGCACACCGCTGGTATAGCAACAGCCGCGACACTGGGGGCATCCGGACCTCCGATAAAGTACCAGACTGTGAGGGGTACTCAGCCAACCCACAGGAGGACAACTGTCCACCCGACCCCTTACACAGGCCCCCCCAGTCTCGGCGAGACCAAAAATGGAGGCCTGCTCCCCCTCGGACGATAGTACCAGGGGAGACCCGAAGGGTCCCAAAGTCCTGGCCTCGAGTCCCAGGACCAACGTCATCCAAGGTAGGAAGATCCCAACCCACCTTCATTGTGTGCAAAACGAGGACCCGATGGTCCATGGAAAAACAAGTGTCACAATTGTCCATGTCGTGGTTTGGACCCAGGCAGGATAAACAACGATTATGAAGGTCCGTAACGGTCATGGGCTTGCCGCAGTGGCACAGATGTATGGGGCACGCCTCATCTTAGACTCAGAACTAGGCCCCAGACCGGACATAATCACATGGATACAAATAAACTAAAACACAGCAAAAGACTCTGCGCTGTACATAAAAATGATAAAGAAATAAAAAAGAACAAGTTTGCTGGTTCCTGAAGAATTCTCTTAGGAGTTCAGTAGCGGCAGCTGCAGAACTCGAAATTCGATGACAATGATTCAAGATGGCTGCAGCTCCCACGGGGTGATGCACACTCGACGGCGGGAAAAGAAGAACTGAGTTGATGGAGGGGCTGGCATTGGTTACTGGCCAACCCGGGAGCGGCACGCAATATGTTGGCCTCAAGGGTGGCACCATCCCCAACGTCGGCTCCTCCTCCTAATAGAAAAGCTTTAGCTAAAGCTTCTCGCAGGGTCCTAGCGCCTCTGGTTTGAGCCCACCAGTGATGACTCATGAAGATTGATACAGGTAAGATCTGGGTTTTTCTCTTGGTTTTTATGTACCTTCCACCACCCCAACATCAGGTGTCAACCTGAATGCAGAACAATGTGTGCATGCACAACCCGTTATGAGAGAGCAGGCACCCTCGCCCACCAAGTAGGGTCACTGTTGACATTGCCATATCCGTTCTGGCTTGCACAGACTGTGAAAGCACTCCCCAGCTCTATTCACTCCTGATCTCAGCTTCCTGTGTCCATTGCTGAAATTGGGTCACCGGCACAAAACTGCAGCTGGGTCGTTAGGCAACCCTTACTAGAAACTTTCTTCTGGGAGAATTAAAGCTCTTTTAACATAAATGCATCACATTAAAATTATTATGTACGCAAATTAATGTCAGTTAATTTTTACTGGAAAGCCACACCTGCTGCATGGATGGGGGTTCTCTTTAAAACATAGTCCTTCACCAAGATAGAAGCTCCCTGATTGATTAGAACATCAACACAGTCTACGTGTCCCTTAAAGGCTGCAAGGTCTAAAGGGGTTCGCCCCTTAGAGTTCCGTACATCAAGGTTCAGTAGGGATTGTACTAGCACCTCCAGAGCTTGATGATGACCATGATAAGCCTAAAATAAAAAACAACAAACATTAAATAACAAGACATTTATGACCAAAACTTTTATATCCAGAGAGTAACTGTCCAGGTTGTTCTGTATTGCTGTTTTATATGTCAAGAGCATTTCACAGATTTCCATACGCATCAAAAATGCAGAAAAGTGCTTCATGAAAAATTCATAAATTACCACACTCTGGTGACACACAGATCTCATTATGCCATGCAGAGAAACACTAGTGTGTTGTCTACTTCAGTTCATGAACAATAAAAACACTGGATATGCCACTAAAAGTTCCGCCAGCGGCTCGGTGGCGCTGAGGATTGAGGCGCTAGACACCACAACACCTCGCCCACGCTGGCGACCCGGTTCGAACAAGCCCGGCCGTCAGTCGGTGGGGAGAGAAGGGATTGAGCGCCCAGCGGCGGCTCTCCCTCTCTGGGGAGGGTTACTAGTCTGTCCCACTGCCATATCGCCGCCTCCTGGGTGAACCCGAGAATGGCGGTGCGGGTCGGGACACACAACAGGAAGAGGCAGTGCTGGCCGAGAACCCGAGGAGGAGTGGCGTGTGTACGCCTGCCTCCTCACTGGCTCTCCCAATGAGCCAGCTCTGCAGGGGGATAAGGCAGAACAGGAGGAAAAAAGTGGAGCCCGTCACTCCTAGGTGACGACGACTCTGACACCAGACCACGTCACCAGGCACTCACCAGGGCAGACTCCAATGTGTATTGCCAAGCTCTACTGTTGGTGGGGGAGATTGGTTGCTTCTTCCCGCACCAAAATTGTGATCTCAAGGAATTTCATTACAGAGCAAGGTGACTACTCTAGGAGCCAGACTTCTGGGGGTACTGCAGGAGACATGTGGATGGCCATAATAGAGGGTGTCTGAATGAGTGGAGGATGGAAAGGGTAAGAAGGAAGAAAGACAAAGTTAAAAAAAAAAAAAAAAAGTTCCGCCAGTGAACTATGCCTCCCCCATCCCCCACCCTAAACACCCACGACAATACTTTATTTTCCTAATGACAAAAACATTTTATTTTATTTATTTAAAATTTTGATAACCGGGTAAGCCCGCTGAGACCAGAGGTCCCTTTTTCAGGGGCAACCCAGGATTAGTTACATAAAAAACATACTTTACACATTGGACAGCATACAGCATAACACAAATATTGACTGGTCTGTGTTCAACTTAAAAGATCAAAGAGTTAAGACTGGATCAAACCAAACCACAAGTTTGCCAACCCAAACCAAATCTGTTTTGGTGGCATGTAAGTGTAACCAGCTATCTCCTCACTCAGCTAGAGACTGGTTACTAGAGGGCTCTGAAAGGGTTAAGCCTGACCCTGACAATTGTCCTTGGGGGGGGGGGGGTCTAGTGCTTCGAGAGGGATGTCTGAGTGTTTGTGTACAAAGTGTTCTGGCTCACCTAGAAGAAGGAAAACCCTGTCATGAATATTCATGGTCCTGTACTCCCTAGAGCATCTATAACAAGGGGAGATGAGCCCTAGTTAGAGGTCGAGCAGACTCCAACGATGAAAGCACAGCGAGATCTGAATCCAAAGGGACAGGAAGGGAGTTCAGTCTCCAGCTGCGACCAAGCAAGGGGGCCTGCAGGTCTAAGGATGCTGACAGAGTCCCTGGGGCTGGGTGGCACTGCTCCCCTGCGGAGGTCTCCAGAGAAACATCACCAAGCACCACTAGGAGGATGGGCATCCTAGAAGGGCCTCGAGAAACCCAAAAATCAGAAATCAGAGTGGCACCATCAGTAGAAGTGAAGGGTTACCCCTCAAGGGAGGTCACCAGGATCCGTGAGGATCTGCTTCTCCCATTAAAGCTAAAGTCTGAAAGAGCACCACTCAGAAGGGCACATTTATAAGCAAGTCTTGCATTAAAGATGCTCTGGGAAAACAGTAAAAACCTAGGTACAGTTGTATGTTACCCCCTGGAATGGTAACTGATTGTCTGGATTGTCAGGAGCAAGGGGCCTGGCAAGAGCTGTGGTCGGTAAGTCCCTGTGTGAGGGGGCCAAGCAAGGGAACCTGCTGCTTTGAGCCATTAGGGCCATCAGTACACTGTCTAAGGGAGGCAGACACGGCCAGAACAATTATCAATTAAATCAGTAGTACTGTCATAATGCTGACATGTTTATCCATTGCTGTCCTGGTTGGGCACTGTAAGACATGGGCAGCCACAGAACTGCCTACAGGGATAGTGCTCACCCTACCTAGGAGTGTGCCGTTGCATGGATAGAGTAACCGGCTATGAATGAGCTTGGTAGATCTAACAGACCTGGGTTTGATTCCTACAACCTCCACTTGCATACTGAGCGACTGAGCAAGTCACTTGACCTCCCCAGTGCTCCGAGGTCATCCCTGAAAAATGAAAATTACATTCCTACAATAATTCTTGATCTTCTTTTGTATCTTCACCATTCATTACTGCTGGGTGTAAGCCGGAGGCGCGCACCCGCCATGGGAGTTTTTTTTTCCCAGAGGAGTCGGCGCTGCCCCCGAGAGTGATGCATCGCGTGATGTGCGAGGGGCGGCCATTACGCGCCACAGACTCCTCCTCCATCCCAGTTCTGTTAGCCGGAGAGGCAAAATAAGGATAAGAAAAAAGAGCAAGGGATAGAAAAAGTAAAGGATATAAACTGAAAAAGGAACACGCCAGTAGAGGATAGAACAAAAAGAAGAAATGCCTACCCAAAAGGACCACAGGGCCTCACTTCTGGGGTGGCTCCAAGGGAGGAACAGATAAAAGAGAGGAAAAGAAGAGAAGGAGAGAATGAGGGATGTTGGGAGGGGAGAACTCTGCCCATTGAGAGGTTGGTTTAAAGGTTTATAAGCTTGGAACCAAAAACAAGGGAGCAAGGAACCCACTTGATAGGACTGAAGAAGGTTCAACCGAACCGCTTGCACAGATTGGACACAAAAGGAAGATTCTCTAAACCTCCCGCCATCCCAACCCCTTAAACTGTAGCTGAGAGCTCACAGACTGCCAAGGCAGAATTCTGTTCCAAAAGAAGAGCGCCCAACTAGGAAAGGGGAGAAGTCCCCTATCACCTTGTTAAGTGCTAACACAGATGTGTGTGAGGAGGGGGTGAGCTCTACAGAGGGCACCCCCTTTGCTGAAAAGGATAGAGTGGGAACTCAATCGGACTCCCTGAAGGCAAGACAACAGTATCAGCTCCAGGTAATTGAAGTGCCAGGAAAGCACCAAGCAGAAGAAACTGATACAAGAAGATTAAGACCTGCCAGAGGGACCAGGATAAAAAGGACCTGAGCCATAGAGGGACGGTCCTTAAACTGTGAATTGAACAACATGGTTAAGAAAACCAAGAGGTCACCCCTAAGGGCAATCAGAAAGAGTTCCCTCAGGATAGAATAAAATTCCGCTAGTTCCCCCTTTTCCTTGAGGAAAGAACGGAAAAAAACAAGATAGGGTTTTTTTTTTTTGGCTTAAAGGCCAACGAAGAAGGAGGAGGAACGAGCGAGGAGGGGGAGACGGCAGAAGGAGGCCTGTGAGGGGAAGGAGGGCGGGAATCAGTAATGAATAGCGAAGATACAAGAGAAGATCAAGAATTACGGTAGGTATGTAATTTCATATCTTTCCTTGTCAATCTTCACCATTCGTTACTGCTGGGTGAGTACAAAGCACCCCCCCCCAAGGGGGCCTGGATAGACCCTGAGGGAACAGATCCCTCAGCCTCCTACTGGTGGAAAGTAGGAAGGGGAGACCCTAACCAACAGACTGGGGCAGTCTAAGGTTGGTGAGGATGAGGAGGTGTCCCCCGTGGGCTGGGGGAGGGAGGTTGCCCCTGAAGAAGCCTCCTTGCCCTGAGGGAGAACAGGTGGGTCCCCCAAAAGGCAGAGCTTGTCACCCTATGCCAGGCAATGGGTGACAGTCTGGAGAGACGAAGCCATGCCATCCGCCTGATGCAGATCACTGTCCCTGCTAGTCTGGACGCCACCTCGTTGGCATCGTAGGATGCCCTCGCTTGGTGCCTTGCAAGCTCCAGACCGTGAGCAGAGAGGGCAATGGCTTGTCTAGACTGCTTTGAGTCAGGCAAAGATGCTAGGACCTGCGATAGCATCAACCACAGATGCCTGTTGTAAGTAGCGTGGTGTGCCTGATGTGAACTGATACACATTAACACATGACTTAAAGAGAAAACCCCTCGTCCCCACCGGTCGAATTCAGCAGAATCCGGATCCGGGGGTCTGTCGTGCGCCAGGCGCCGAGGCCCGGAAGGAGTGTCTAGGGATGTCAAGCCTGAAGGTGGGTGAGGCAGAGAACCTAGAGACTCATGGGGGGGCACAATACCATCTCCTGCAGGCTGCCGAGGCTGGAGAAGGAGTGGCTGGAGACTGCCAGGTGCGGATAGACGCTTCCTGGAAAGGGATCATCCAGGAAGGCACCACCAGGTGGCGAGCGCTGAATTCACTAAGGAATGCACGTGTCTGCTGCTCAGTATTGTCCCTACGGATGTAGGAGATGCAAAGCTCCAAAACCAGCCTCGAATGGAACAGCTGATAGTCAGTGAAATCAGCGTTAGAGGAAAGGTGGACAGAAAGTTCCTCTTACTCAGATGAGGAAGTGGAGCTCGAATGCTCAAAGGAATCCTGTGGCAGAGGGGACACGTGGAAAACCTGTTCGTCCATGGCCCTGACATAAGATGGGAAGGCCGCCGCAATAGCTCTGAACGTCTGCCAGGTCAATGGTCCCGTGGGACCCACATGGCCTGAGAGAGAGAGAGAGAGAGAGAGAGAGAAGGTGGTGGTTGCATAGGGATGGGCGAAGGGCACCTAACAGCACGTGCCTGGCCTCTGCCAGGGCTCTGAGATCCAGGTAGCGATGCCGCCAGGATGGGGGACCCTGAGATCATGCCGGGTTGCGAAGAAGAAAGAGAGGGAGGCAACTCCGGGAAGAGCCCTGAAGGGGAATCTCCCGTGACATGCCTGGGATTGCATGAGTCCAGAAGGGCAACCCTCAGAACCACCACTAGAAGGCGCTCTAGAGACTTTTACAGAAAGGCGGGAATCAGCTCTGCGACTCCTCCCCACACCCCGCAGGGTGGTGGGGGTTCGCCGCCGCTCTTCACTCTGACCTCTCAATCTTTCAGACGCTGAAGCGGCCCTCTTCCTTGATGTCAGTGGGGGAGATCCCTGCTGAGCGAACCCCCAAAGGGAACTCACTGTGGCAGGGTCCTCCACCCTCTCCTGAAGGACCCTAGCGGCACCAACGATGGCAGCTGCCCAGGACCTCCGGGAAGAGGGCATCCTCTCCGGATCTCCTGAAGGGTCTACCACAGAAGACTCCAGGCCACCCCTAACCATGGAATCATCTGAGCTAACCAGCTCCGGGGACTCGGGGAGAGGAACACTGGATCGCCTAGCGCAATGGCCTACAGGAGGTTCCGAGTCAGAAGCCTCAGGTCACCGGTCAGGGTCCTCCCCTGAGTCATCCTCCTCTGAAGAGGGGTCGACCAGGGTAGACTCCATCGAAGCGACCGCAGGAACCTCACTCAGAATGGCACCAGGCCTGGTACCGTTGAAGGCCGCAACGCCAACAGCGCCAGAGGAGTCAACTGCCCCTCCATCGGCACTGGGAACCCGAGTCGCACAACGGACGGCGCCGCCAGAGTCATCGGTGCTGCGGATGGCGCCGAAAACCAAAACAGCACCACCAATGGTGCCGCCTGAGTCCCCGGCGCAACGGACGGTGCCGGAACACCAAACGACACTGCGAGTGGCACTGCCAGAGTCCCTGGCACCGCGAATGGTGCTGAAACCCACAGCACTGCCGCCGATGGTGGCACCACAGTCCCCGGTACTGTGAATGGCGCCAGAACCCAAAATGGCATCGTCTGAGTCTCCAGTGCCACAAACGGCGTCAGACTCCACGGCAGCAAAGCTAGGCGAAGTAGAGGGTCCACCAGAGCTGGGTCCTGCAACCCAGGGCCGTGACACTGGGGGACCTTGCACCTCCGAGGAGGTGACTGCCGACGGCGCTGTAACGGGCGTGATTCCTTCGGAGGGATCACAACGATCCTCCTGGCGTCAAGAAAAACTTCCTCCTCGGCAAGGCTAGAAGTGGAGGAGGTTTCCTCCTCGCCGGGCCGATAGACCCGGAGAGGACCTGGAGGAAGGGTTTCAGATATCTGGCCCGGGAAGCCCATGGGCAACGTCGTCCCCCGAAAGTCGGTGGAGCCCTTCCGACTTTAAACGCACGGATTTCTAACACATGGCAATCCATGGAGAAACAGGCTTCGCAATGATTCATATCATGGTAGGATCCCAGAAACCAAAGGCAAACATCATGACGGTCCGTGATGGAAAACTACCGGCCGCAGGGGCACCGATGCATAGGGGCACAGCCCGCCTTAGACTTGCGTTTTGCCCCCGAACCTGCAATGATGTGAAATCAATAAAATAATCAGCAAAGCTCCCGGCATCGTCGAAATATCAAATAAAAGAATGGTCTTACCAGTTGACGTCGGGAATGAACCGGGATGAAGGAGCGGGGTCAAAAACGAAATGCGGCCTATGACGCAGCAGACTTTTTAGTAACTCCGCGCAGCAGGTGCAGTCTCGACAGCGGGAGAAACAGAACTGGGATGGAGGAGGAGTCTGCGGCACCTAATGGCCGCCCCTCGCACATCACACGATGCGTCACTATTGGGGGCGGCGCCATCGGCGCAGACTACTCTGAGGAAAAAAAATACTCCTATGGCGGGTGAGCTCCTTTGGCTTACACCCAGCAGTAATGAATGGTGAAGACTGACAAAGGAAGATCAGACACTTGTCTTACCAAAGACTAAAATAAAATAAAACATAAATAAATAGTCTTGGGAGCACCAGGGCTCCAGGGACCCCATAGGGAGGTTAGGGATTGTGACAGAAACACTGAAATGTGCTTGGTCTACATTCAGTAAATGTAACAGTAACACCTTTAGTTCAGGGGGTGCAAAAATAGCAACTATGGGAGCAGTTTAGGGTACATAGGCCTTGGAAAGTGGTGGGGATGGAAACTGGAGCCCCAATTTAAAATGCAAAGTGAACAGTGTGATGCAGCTAGTATTATGACTGATGCAATGAATGTGAACAGTAAAGTGGCATGGGAAAGCCCTAGTAATTGTGTACCAACTAGGCAGCTTAATAAATGCACCCAGCTTGATCCCAGCTCTGTGACTGGTCCTGGTTTGTACGCAGTCTCATGTTACTGGTGCTACAGTGTATTGGTAATGGTGCCCCTACTCCAGTGCCCTAAGCCAGTGGCAGTAAATGTAACTGGTGCAGGTACATGTTCTATGATGTAAGGCAGGTGCTCCTCTGTCAAGAAATAAAGTACCACCACATAACCCTAAGCATGGTGGGGGGTGGGGGGGAGGTTGCCACAAGTACAATAAGCTTCTTAATGTTAAAAACTGACCTTATTATTAAATGTACCCTGTACCTTAGTTAATTATTGAAGTAACTTATTCATGTTCCTATTTAAAGGACTTTCTGCAATGCGTGTGTCCATGTGGCTTGCTCACCCTTACGTCCAACACTGTACAATCTGTCAGTCTTTATACACACACGCACACACACACACACACACACACACACACACACACACACACACACACACACACACACACACACTCTCTCTCTCTCTCTCTCTCTCTGCTTGGTACCATCATCCTTGGCCAACAGAATAGCCTTCCTACAACTGGAGTGAGTGTGTGGGTGTGTGTATGTGCACGTGCGTGTGTATAGACAAGTAGGCAGGTAGAAAGAGGAGTAACTATGCCATCCAGATATGTGCGGTGAGGTAGTGTCAGAAAATGAAAATTACGCATTTCCCGTAATTCTTGATCATCTTGGACAAGCCTTCACTGTTTATTTATACTTCTGGGTTACACACTGGAGACGCTGGGACCCTGCAGGAGCCAGAATTCTTCAGCAGGGCCAGCTCTGAGGTAGGACCGCACATGAGTGGCACTGCAAGACTGTCTCGCGCCTGTGTAGGCTAACTCGGTGTCCACCCTCCAACCGCCTCAGTACCTTTTTTACCGAGGAGGTGCAATGTAGTAAAAACTAGGAAACACTTAACCTAACAAAGGCATAAGATAGCCAGATTGACCCATATAAGAAGGGACAATTTAAACAATGTCTTCACAGCCCTAACCAAATGAGGGAGTGAAGACCAGAAACAGACTGAGTGAGCTCGGGGGTTGGTGGGTGGGCATATGAATGAATGGTGAAGACTTGTCGAAGAAGATCAAGAATAATGGTGAGTACGTAATTTTCATATCTTCCTGGACTTAAAAGGACACTGTCAACCCCCTTAGGCCTCAAAGTGTCCCTTGTTTAAAAAAAACATTTTATGACTGCTAACATTCTGTAAAGACTGCCGATGTAGCTAGTAATTTGATTGATTCTTTTTTCTTTTAAAAAGTGAAAAACAGACTGCCCACCATACTGTTGCTACCACACAAAAACAGGTCTGTTTACATTCCTTGATCAACTCCCACATCATCTTTCCTGGACTCAGGAACATGCCAACACAATCTAGCCACTCATGATGCAGTGGGAGTTTAGGTGGCTACTGCCTCATGAGTAACTGCACTGTCTGGGTGTGCTTCTAATGTTTAGGAACTATTTAAGAAGAATAGGTGCAGGATTTGAATTAAAGTTGTTTATTTTATTTATTTATTTCAATCTAGGATTACAACAATACCTTTGAGCCGAGGCTCTTTTACAAGGGTTCCACGTCAGAGAGTACAGTATACATCTTTTCATTACAGACAGTAGCATTTAACTAACAAGACATGTAGATTCAGGGCACAAAGGAAAGCAGGGAATAGAGACAGAGGCGAGACTGCAGAAAAGGGGAGGGGTGATAGGAGATTGCAGAGTGGGGGTGGTAGGAGGTGCTAGAAGAGAGGGTGAGTAAGAGAGGGTGGTGGGGGGGGAGGAGGGGGCAGGAGAGAAGGAAGGGGAGGTGAAACATGGGGTGGGTGGCAGTGCAGCCTGGGGGCCTTGTCGTGGACAGACTGGTGCAAGTGCTAAGGAGGGGCAGAGATTGTTGTAAGTGCCAAGTGAGGAGGCGTGGGCAGTAGGATGAGGGTACCAATTGGCTGAGCAGTCACAGATGCTGGAGGCACGCAATGAGAGGCGCAGCTTGGACTTGAATGAACCAAGTGTGGGAGCAGTGGCTATGTCACTGCCAAGGGAGTTGAGCCAGCTGGTAGCCCGATAGGCAAATGATCTTTGTCCATGGGTTGTGCGACACTGGGGTATTTGCAGAGAGTGAAGTTTGGACCTCCTTGTAATGACACTGCGGTGTCTAGGTGTAAGGACAGCACAGACTCCAGGAGGAGCAAGACACATAGTAATTTTCCTGGCTGTGATGCAGATTTGGTATTTTATGCGACTGTCAAGTTGTAGCCACCCAGTCTGAGAGTAAAGGTCACATGTGTGGGTGAGATGATGGGATCCTGTGATGAGTTGACAGGCTTTATTTAGGGAGGTCATTATATGTTTGAGAGAGGTGACAGTGACAGAGCCATAGATGATAAGAGAGCCATAGATGATAAGTCCGTAATTTATAATGCTTACAACAGAGCTTTGGACGGCAACTGATAGTGCTTCAGGGGTTAGGTGTTTCCTGTGCCGGAACAGTAGGCCTAACCGGGTATTGGCAGATTTTGCAATATTGTTGATGTGGGCAGCGTAGGAGAGGTGGGAGTCGAGGGTGGTGCCAAGGTATTTGAAGGATTGTGTTTGTTCTAGGGTGACTCCTTGCTTGGTTTCAATGGAGAGGTGGTATTGCTTGTTTTTATTGTGGGGGCTGCTGAAGATCATGGACTTGTTTTTTTTCTGATTGAGGATCAATTTATGACTTAGGAACCAGGTTTCGACAGAGGAGAAACCCTGCTGGAGTTTATTTTACAATAGTTTTGGGTCGTGGTGTGAGGCAAGGATTACTGCATCATCTGCATAGAGTATTATTTGTTCAGGGCAGCAGTCCAGTAGTGAGTTTAGGAACAGGCTGAAAAGGAGGGGTCCCAGGATGGAACCCTGGGGGACTCCCAAGCGGACAGGTCTGGGATCAGAGAGTGTATAAGCAATTGTTACTGTTTGGGTCCGATTTTCAAGGTAGCTCTTGAACCAGCCAATGGAGTCGGGAGAGAGCCCAGCATTTTGGAGCTGGATTAGCAGGAGGCGATGACTGACAGTGTCAAAGGCTTTTGTTAAGTCGATGAAAATGGAGCACATTTGCTAACCAGTGTCTAGTGAGTTATGAATTGCGCCGGTGAATTCGAGTAGAACCGTGGAGGTGCTGTGACCCTTTCTGAACCCGTGTTGTTGTTTGCTCAGGATGTTGTGTTTATCCAGGAAATCCGTAAGCTGGTCTGAGACAATGCGTTCCAGCGCCTTGGTGGGGGTTTAGTAAGGAGATTGGTCTGAAAGTCTCATGGGCAATTTTGTTACCATGTTTGTGGATAGGGGTGACAGTGGCAGATTTCCACCTGTCCGGGAACTGGCTAAGGCTGAGAGATAGAGGTTGAAGATCCTGGTCAGTGGCCCGAGCACCTCTTCTAGGGTGAGGGACAGGAGTTTGAGGTAGAGGGAGTCATTGCTAAATTTGGATTTACCAATGGCTTTGGTGACATATTTGCGTACCTGATGAGCCTTGACTGCTTTAAAGTAGAAGCGTGGTTGGCTGTTAGAGGTAGTGTTTGAGGAGGACATTGGAGCAACATCTTCTTTGAAGAAATCAGGTGGTAGGACTGAGTTGAGGTCGGTAAAAGCTGCGTTAAAAGTGTCAGCAGTGGTTTTAGGGTCAAATGTTGTAATTCCATTAATGTTGAGCACTGATGGGGGAGATCTGGACGGTTTCCCAGTGACTTCTTTTATGTTTTTCCAGAAGTCTCTACCGTTACCCCAAGAGTCTGTGAGGGCATTCTTAAAGTATGCTGATTTCATTTGCCGGATGGATTTGGTACAGTCATTATGTGCACGTTTGTAGTTTAGGATGTCGTTTAGCCTTCCGGAGTTTCTGGCCAGCTCCCAGAGGTGGTCCCTTGTTTTTAGTTTCTTAAGAAGGTCTCCTGTGAGCCATGGGTTACAGAGTGTATTTACTTTGCGTTTTTTTGCAGGGGCGTACGTGTCACAGGCCTCTGTGAAGATTTTTATGAAGTGGTCCAGGGCGGTATTTACATTAGTTGCTTTGAAGATTGGTGATCAGTCTTGACGGAGGAGGTGGGATTTGAGGCATGGTAGATGATCACGGGGTAGAACCCTGCTGGTGATAGTTTTTTGGGGAGGGTTAATGAATTTATTTGACCAAATGCAGCTAACAGGGGAGTGGTCGCTGAGAGAGTCGGGAAGGACAGAAGTGTTTTTTTAGATCCATGAGGGATGACTGGCGAGGGTCCAGTCCAAAAGGGTGCTGGTTCCGGTCTGTAGTTTTTCCTGGTTGGTGAGTCTACCATCTGGGTGAGGTCTGCCGCAGCGATGGAGTCCCTATGTGCACCTGCTTCTGCCACCGGCCAGTTGACACTGAAGTCACCTAGGAGGATGGATTCAGTATCCGGTGGTAGTGACTTTACGAAGTCCAGTACAGCGGTTAGCCCATTTCCTTGTTCTTTAGGAGGAATGTAGACAGTAGCAACTGTGAAGGCTTTGCTTTGGGCCCCTAGGAGGATTCTAATGGGATGTATCTGAGCAGTTGTAGGCTGGAGAGAAGTATTGATGGGGTGTCCCAGGATGGAGTCTTTTAGGTATAAAGCTCAACCACCACATCTTTTAGACAGCCGATCAAGCCTAAAAAGACATTGTAGCCAGGAAGGCTGACTGCCTGGTCAGGGACTGATGGCATAAGTCAGGTTTCGACAACTGCCAGGATGTCTGGGCAGTGTTGGCTGGTAAAGGCCTGCAGGGCATCGATTTTAGGAAGGAGGCTGCAGATGTTGATTGACATGATTGAGAGGGCACCCGAGGGTTTGGTCTGATTTAAGGCTTTAGTGTGGATAGGGCCAGGGTTTGGGTGCACGTTGCCTGACAACAGTAGGAGTAGGAGTACAAGCATCAAGGAGCTAAAATGTATTTCCTTGAGGGAGTGTTTTCGTCTGCTAGCTGTGCAGGAGATTACCAAGGGGTGTCGGTGGAGAGTGAGGGTTAGGGTATACAAGGAGGACCAGGGGTGGTACACATGGTCCAACAGTAGTAGAGGACAGTTCCTTGGAGGTAGCGGGGACCCTGGGCAGGGGGCTGGGCCCAAGGTGCAGAGTGCCTAGGTGGCGAAAAGCTGTTTCAATTTGGAAGCAGAGGAGAGGGAAAGCAGGCTCCAGGGGAGTGGAGTAGGGGAAGAAGACAAGCAAGGAGAAAAAGAATGGGGGAAGGAAAGTAGGAGCAGCGCATAATAAGATAGAAGCAGGCGGGCGGTGGAGAGAGGGTGTATAGACAGGCAGGCAGGGCTAAGAGATGGGGATGGAGAGCAGTAGGTGGAGCAGTGGGAAGTGGATTCACTGCCGGGGTAAGCCAGGCAGCTCCGTGACACAGTGAGATCAGGGTTAAAAGTGAGCGAAGGCTGTTAAGGAGGAGTAGGGAGGAGGACCAAGCAAGGTACCCAATGGCGTGTGAGCAAGAGGGCGGGGCCTCAAGGGGGTGTGGGAAGGGTCTTTATAACTATACATCATGCATTTCAGTTCTGCTAAACAATGAGACAGACAAAACAAACAGCAACATTAATGAATTTTAGAGAAGGTAAGCAATCATAAAATGTGGGCGTTTAACTAGAAATAATATTTTATTTATATTTGTTCTAGGATTACAAATACCTTTGAGCCGAGGGTCTTTTACAAAGGTTCCACGTCATTGGTACAATTGAGACAAACATAAGCAAAGATAACAGTTTATAAAATAAAAAAATAAAAAAATTGTCTTGTAGAGGAAAAAAGAACAATAAGGTGAAACTTTGGGAAGGGGAAAGGAAAGGAGGAGGTGAAAGCAGGGAGACTAGTGGATGGGAGAAAGGAGGTAGGTGTGGGGGGAGACAGAGAAACGAGAGGTGGGAGGTTGAGAACAGAGGTAGTGCAGCCGGATGGCATTTGTCATGGGCCAGCAGGGGAGGTGAAGATGGGGGGGGGGGGGTGCTGGCAAAGTGCAGGAGTAGATGTGGATCCAAAAGGGCATCTTCAGCTATGGAACCAAAAGACATGTTTAGCCACAACAGTTACAGAGGTCGGAGGCAGTGAGTGTTAGGTGGAGCCGAGTCTTAAAAGTGCTGCGTGATGGTGAGGATGAGATGTCGCTGGGAAGACCGTTGTACCAACTAGCAGCCCGGTAAGTAAAGGATCTTTGGCCTTGTGTTGTGCGGGAATGCGGGATTTGCAGAAGCTGAGGTTTCGATCCCCTGGTATGGCGGGTGTGGATTCTCGGTTGTATGAGGGCACAGACTCCAGCAGGGGCAAGGCCCAGCAAGATTTTCTTAGTAGTAATACAAGTTTGGTGTTTTATTCGATTGGCAAGATTCAACCATCCAGTTTGAGAATAGAGGTCACAGGTGTGAGTTAGGCATTGGGAGCCAGTGACAAGTCAACAGGCCTTGTTGAGGGCGATGGATACACGTTTGAGTGTGGTGGTTGTAGCAGAGCCGTAAATGATAATGCCGTAATCAATGATGGATATGATGGAGCTCTGGACAGCGAGGGCTTTGGGTGTCAGGTGTTTCCTATGACGGAACAGCAGGCCTAGCCGGGAGTTAGCGGCTTTGGCGACATGGTAGAAGTGGGCAGTGTAGGAGAGGTGAGGGTCAAGGGTGATCCCAGGGTATTTAAGGTTTTTGACCTGTTCCAGTGTGGCACCTTGTCTGGTGATAACAGAGAAAAGAAAGTGCTTATGTTTATTGTGGGAGCTGCTGAAGATCATGGCCTTGTTTTTTTTTTTTTTGATTAAGGATCAGTTTATGCTTTGTGAACCAATTCTCAACCAAGGAGAAGCAGAGTTGGAGATTGTCTTGCAATTTCTTCGGGTCCTGGTGTGTGGCAAGGATTACTGCATCATCGGCATACAGGGTGATATGTTCAGTGCAGGAGTCCGGTAGGGTGTTAAGGAACAGGCTGAAGAGTAGGGTGCCCAGTACTGAACCCTGGGGGACTCCAGAGAGGACAGGTTTGGAATCAGAGTGCACATCCCTGATTTTTACACACTGGGAGCGGTTTTCAAGATAGCTTTTGAACCAATAGATTGAATCATTGGAGAGACCAGCATTTTTAGTTGGCTCAGCAGGAGGGAGTGGTGTACAGTATTGAAGGTTTTGGTCAGATCGATGAAAATAGCACCAGTTAGTTGTCCATTGTCGAGGGAGCTGTGAATGGAGCCGGTGAATTCTAGTAAGGCAGAGGATGTACTATGACCTTTTCTAAAGCTGTTTACAGAGAATATTATAATTGTCCCGATGCTCGGTAAGTTGGTCCGCTACTATACGTTCCAGTGCCTTCAATAGGGGAGGCAGAATGGAGATAGGGTGGAAGTTCACATGGTCAGTCTTATCACCACTTTTGTGAATCGGGGTAACAGTGGCCATTTTCCATTTGTCCGGGAATTGGCTAAGGGAAAGAGAGAGATTAAAGATCTTGGTGAGGGACCCACGTACCTCTTCAAGCATTAGGGCCAGTAGCTTGAGGTCAAGTGTGTCATTGCTTGTTCTAGATTTGCTGATGGCTTTGGCAATGTAGTTTCAGACTTGGATGTTTCTTTAGTGCTTTAAAGTAGAAAGGTGGGTGACAGGCCTGGGTGGAGGAGTTGACGCATCTTGGAAGAAGTCAGAGGGGAGAACACTGCTAAGGTCAGTGAAAGCGATGTTAAAAGTGTTTGCGATAGTTTCAGGGTCGAGTGTAGTGTGCCCATTTATGTTGAGTATGTTCAGCAAAGATTTTGACTGCTTCCCAGTGACATCTTTAATGTTTTTCCAGAAATCCCTCCCATTTCCCCAGGAGTTAGTGAGGGCATTTTTATTGTAGTCAGATTTCTGTTGCCGAATGGATTTGGTGCAGTCGTTCCGTGCCCGTTTATAATTCTGGATGTTGAGTTGCTTACCGGAGTTTCTAGCCAGTTCCCAGAGGTGGTCCCTGGATTTAAGTTTTTTTAGGAGGTCTCCTGACAGCCAAGGGTTTTTGAAGGGGGGCAAATTTATTACAGGTTTCATTGAAAATGTGAATAAATTGCTCCAGTGCAGTATTAGTAACTGTTGCCTTGAAGATGGGGGACCAGTCCTGCAGACGAAGGTGCGATTTGAGGTGGGGTAGCTGACCACGGGGTAGGAATCTGCTGGTGATGATTTTTGAAGGGGGCTTATAGAATTTGTTTGACCAGGTACAGCTGATGGGAGAGTGGTCACTGAGTGAGTCAGGGAGGACTGAGGTTTTCGTGATCTGAGAGGGTGGTTGGTTAGGATCCAGTCGAGTAGGGGTGCAGGTCCCAGTTCTGTAGTTCTTTCTGGTTGCATAGTTAACCATTTGAGTCAGGTTAGCTGATATAATGGAGTCCTTAAATGACCCACCTTCAGCTGAGAGCCAATTAATGTTAAAGTCACCAAGAAGGATGATTTCGGAGTCCGATGGGTGGGATTTGACAAAGTCAAGGACAGTGGTTAGACCAGGTCACTGTTCCTTAGGAAGTAAGTAAACAGTGACAACTGTGAGGGCCTTATTGTGGGTGCCTAATAGGAGTTTAGAATCTGAGCAGGAGTTGCTGGAAGATTGGAATCAATGGGGTGTCCTTGGAAAGTATCTTTCACATATAAGGCACACCCTCCACCTCTTTTGGACTTACGATCAACCCGGAAGACATTGTAGCCAGTAAGGGTGATTGCCTGGTCATGAATCTTTGGGATGAGCCAAGTTTCAACTAATGACAGAATATCCGGGTTGTGTTGGGTGGTAAAGGCTTGCAGTGCATCAAGCTTAGGAAGTAAACTGCAGATGTTCAGGCACATGATTGAGAGAGTGCCTGTTGGTTTGTTTTGGTTGGAGGTGTTTGGTCCGGGGTTAGGGTGAACAGTTCCTGATAGCAACAGGAGGAGGAGCACAAGTTTCAGGGTACGTAGACAGAGTTCAGTCAGAGAGGTTATGCTTTTTGAACAGTAGTATGCCAGGTGGTAATGTCGAAAATGCAACATTGGAATAGTTGTATACAATGTGGCTAGATAGCCAAGGCTCACACGTGAGCAGGGACAGATCAATTTCAGTGGTGTGCCCAGAGGGAGGATTTGTCCCATTGCCAAATGGTGTAAAATAATCAAATCCACAGGAAAAGGCCCAGTAAACTGTTTGATCTACAGTAACAAGACAAAGAATGTGTTAAATTCCTGGAACACTGGCCTGGGGCATATGCAGGAAGTTAAAACCCTTAGTCAGTGGCTTCCCTTTGTTTAAATAGTTGTGAATGGTTCTCAAGGACATGCAGATCCCTTTAGCAACAAGGTAGATGGAAATGTGGATTCAATTTGCACTCCCCAGGTCAGAGCTTGTAGAATTTCTTAATTATACGTACTTTGATTGTGATGGCTTCCAAAAAAGTTGATCTATAATGAGAATCCCAATATCTGCTGGTGATGTTTTCCAGTTTCTTAGTCCAGGAAACTTTCATAGATCTCATATCCAAGAATGGTCTAGCTCGTCCAAGCCAAAACACATGAAAATCCACAAAACTAAACTACTGACAGAGACAAACTAACAGGATCTAGATGCAGTGTAGGACCTAGTTTGATGCAACTATGATGCAAAAGAGGCTGACAGTGTCCCTTTAAAGTCTTCACTATTTATTAATACTTCTGGGTTAGAGTACCACGCTAAACCAATCCCCCGAGCAGGGTGGTAGGAGACGGAGCTCACTCAGGACAGAATTCTATTAAGGATTGTCCTGCTAAAGGAAGCATGCTGTCTGGCATGGACATCCAGGGTGTAGTGCTTCACAAAGGTGTGCACTGAGCTCCAAGTAGTTACTTTGCAAATATCGGCAATGGGAACAGAGCAGATCTCTGCCAGGGATGTGGTCACTGCTCTAGTAGAGTGGCGCGTGCCTGGCCTTCTAACTTGACCTGCACCATAGAGTAGCAATGGTGAAGGCATGCCACTATCCAAGCAAAGATGCATTTTTTGGATACTGGCTGATCCAGCCAGGCCGTGCTGAAAGACACAAACAGTTGCTTGGCTTGATGGATATCCCCAGTCCTATTCAATGTAGAATCATAAGGCACTCCTAACGACCAGAGAATGAAGGGTGGTGCATTCCCCCACATTTTGGAAGTCAGAGAAATAAGTGGGGACAGCCAACGGCTGGTTGAGGTGGAAATCCAAAATCACTTTGGGTAGGAATTTAGGTGAGTATGGAGGACCACCTTGTCTCTGTGAAAGACAGTATATGGAGGGTCTGTGACCAAGCCATGTATTTCAGAAACCCTGCGAGTAGAAGTGATGGCCACCAGAAAGGCAGCCTTCCAGGTCAGAAACTTCAAGTCACACATAGCCAGATACTCAAAGGGTTTACAAGCAAGCATATCCAGCACGAGGTTAATATCCCAGGCAGCTACTGGCTTCCTAACCAGGGGCCTTGTGTGAAGAATACTTTTGAGGAATCTTTTGAACAATGACAGCTGAGCTAGGGACATATTCTGGACTGGCTCATGATAGGCAGAAAGTGCACAGAGGTGCACCTTCACAGCTGGGTACTGTTTTATTTTTTTTTACTCTCATTTTATTCTTCTGCAGTCACTGACCTGTCAATCTCCAGCCACTGCTCCACCTTCACTGCCGACCCCAGAGAGGGTTGCGCCCAGCTGGCATATGCAGCTGTACCCTCGAAAGGGACCTCCCCCAAGTCCCCGCGCCAAGCCAGGATCCAATACCGGGATGCGGCTGATCCAGGCATCGCTGGCCGGTGAAGTAGCGGCCATCAAGCTGCTGCAGACAGTGCTGCCATTTTTCCCTCTTAAGATGGCTACCACGCTGGGTCAGCCTGCATTTAGCTCTGCATTTTAGCTTTATATGCTGTTTTAGTGGTTTTTATTTTATTTAAAAAAATGTTGCGATAGCGTGGCATTGGCAAGTATCAGCAAGTACTGTAAAGTAGCGTGAAACGCTACTGAGGATGCCGTTAAGTGTTGTGTACATTGGATTAAGTGCTGTGCCCTTAGAGCAATTTTCCAGCATCCCCTGTAACAGCTTTTCAGGGGCGCTTTGGATGCACCGAGATTGAGATTGTTTAGTTTTATCTCAGCCTTAGATCTGTTTTGCCACAGGAGCTGTAAGAACTGCAAGAACTGTGATCCTACCTAGCACTTTCATCAGTGGAGTGTATAACGGACTTTTGGTATGTACACTGCTGCTTTTCAGGTTGTGTGTAGTTAAGAGGAGCCTCTTTCAGATGCAGTGAAGCTCCGAGTGCCGAGTTTTGAAACTGTTGCTAGTTCCATGTGTTTGGACAACTATCTGGTGAGTGGCGCATAAAGTGGCTGGAGCTTTCCGAAGAAGCTTTTGGGTGGAAATCCTTTGAGCACTGCTTTTATTAAGGGATTTGATAATTTGGATCGATTGCAGCAGACTGAGATTGTGAGGATACAGCCCCTGCATGGTGAGACTGTTCTGGTGGGGAAAGAAGGCTGTGAATTTGGCTTTATGAGTCCTCTCTGAATTATTTGGAGGGAGCTTTTTAACAGCGGATTAATAAGGGTTGCCCGGACTGATTAACCCTGAGTCGGGCACAGGGGCAGCCATTCTCTCAAGGGGACATGGGGTATCGACCGTAGGGTGAATACTTCCTGAGTTCCTGGAGTGGTAGGGCGAATTGATGGAGGTTGGATTGTACCTACTTTCTTAAGTGGAGAGAATTGGTGGTGCTCTAGTGGCCCTCTCAGGGTGGTTTTTCGGGGTTGGTAATTTAACCCACTGAAGGCTTGTGATAAGATACTCTGATACCCTACCAGAAGTCTCTTCAAAATCTGGACGTATATTGCTATGGACTGTCAGCTGGTTATTAAGGAGTTTGTATTTTTAATTTTGGACAAGCTGTGAGACAGCTTGCTTGCTTTCTTTTCACAACTACCACCATTACACAACCTGTTAATTGTGGCAGTAAGAGGGCCATGTTTTCTGGCTGAAATCCATTTCAGTGTTAGGAGGTGGTGAGAGCCCCCCATTAAGATTCAAAATTTCATTATTTGTGGTATTACTAATTTAAAACCTGTTGGAGAGCCTATGTGAGACACTTATTTACCTACTGCTGGTTATTTAAATTTTGTGTTTTTTTTTGGGGGGGGGATATTTATGCTGTTGGGTTATTTATTGGGTAGAGCAATTGTATTAGTAGAGCTACTGTATCTTATGGTGTGGGAATAGTTTCAATCTTGTTTTGGTGTGGGTCTTCATCTTATTTATTATTGAGTTCTGGTGGTTAGTTAGCCTGTGGAATGTATATTCTCCCCAGTGGGTACACTATTCACCCTCTGCTCTCCTTCGTCCCCCACACTCTGGCGTTTTCGATCTACCAGCACTGTCAAGTGCAGGGTATTGTGCGTAGGAGGGGTGGTGGGGTGGGGGTGTGGACATCAAAGGACGAATGAGCGGATCTCTCGCACTGGGGTGGTTAGGTCTAGAAGATGCCCTGGGGCAAAATGGAACCTGGAACGTGGTGTGTCATGTCTAGTTTCCATACCCAAGGGCACCACCTCTTTTGGTGGGCAAGTAGCTGGGGCGGCTCTTCAATTCCGTTCAACTCGAGCGGTGTTATGCAATGCCAGCTCTGTTAAGAACAAGACTGCAATTATTGCAGATCTTGTTGGATCAACAGCTCTGGCATGCATCACAGAGACCTGGCTGGATGAAAATTCTGGTCTTTAGTTAAAAGCGCCAATTTCTGTTGGGTACTCGGTGATACACCACCCGAGATTGGACCGTGGGGGGGGTAGCGTCTGTTTCAAGACCAAGTGGGCCTCACAGGTACCCAGCAGTGGAGGACGGATCTTTTGAGTGTACTGTGGTAGCAGGTGTGGGTTGTAGGATAGCTCTCATCTACCGTCCACCAGGGGACGAAAAGCGATTCCTGCAGGAAGTAGCGGACTTCATCATCGACATAGTATTGGAGTCACCCAGACTGATGGTTCTGGGTGACTTCAACGCTGGGTTGACGACAAACTCTCGCTTTTTGGACAACACTTCCTCCAGTTGATGACTTCGCTGGGCTTCACACAGATTGTTACCTCTGCTACCCATAGTCATGGTCACTCTCTGTTACTTGGTCTTCCTATTGGGGATTGAGGCCTCTGATTTGGGGGTGGAACCTGTCAGAAGGTCCGATCATTACACTATGAGATTCAACTTTTGCACCCCCCCCTTCATAGGCCGGCCCCTGTGGAGATGGTCAGTGACCGCTCTTTATGGGATGTGAGCCCTGAAGGCCTAGCGGCAGTGACTGACCTATCAGAGTTTCCCCCGAGTCTAGCTCAAACCTAGAGGCCTTTGTCTTAGCCTATAATAAGGTAATCTCCTCGGCCCTGGATTTGATCGCTCCTGTCCGTGTTCATCCACTTCCACTCCGCCCTCGGGCCCCTTGGTTTGATGGGTCTTTGAGGGAGTTGCGGAGACTAGGACGAATGCTAGAGCGGTGCTGGCGGAATTCTGCCCTGGAGGCCAACTACCTCAGATTGGCAGAGCATTATCAGGCCTACCAATCAGCGATCTCCCGTAAGAGGGCAGAGTTCCTGTCCAGGGAGATTGCTGTTGCTCAGAATCGACCAGCTCAACTCTTCTGAACCGTGAACAGGTTGTGCAACTCAGCCTGTCTGCAGCTCCGAAGAACTTTTTTGCAAATGGAATGCAACGAGCTTGCTCAATTCTTTGCGAATAAGGTGGCCAACATCAGGCTGGAGATCCTCTTGACTCGCTCTGTGGGGGATGCTAGCGGTCAATGCTCAGTCACTGCACCTTGTGTTTCCTGGAGTACCTTTGACCTTCTGGAGTTCGTGGATGTTATGTGGATTGTCCAGGGTATGCACCCTATGTGCTGTAGTCTTGATCTGGGCCCAACTTCCTTGATTATGGGTTGTTGTAATATTATTGGCCCAGTTCTGACTCGGTTAGTCTGGTGCTCCTCGGAATCGGTTGAATTTCCAAGCTCCCTGAAGGAGGCGGTGGTAACACTCCTCCTGAAGAAAGCTTCTTAGGACCCAGACATCCTAGCAAACTCCAGACCAATCTCGAACCTTCTCTTTTTATTTATTTATTTAGCTTTTGTTGACCAGGTAAGTGCACTAGACAAATCCTGCCTATTTTCAGGCACGACCCAGGGAAGGGGGATACAGATGAATGCCAACTGACCTTGAACCAGATTAAGCTGTTGGTGGTATTTTTACCGAATGAGGGAAATTTGGCCAGGACACCGGGGAAATCCCCTACTCTTTTCGAGAAGTGCCATGGGATCTTTAACATCCACCTGAACTACCACCAACCCAGGCAGATGGGACCTCGGTTTTACGTCTCATCTGAAAGACAGCACCTCAGAAGTGCAGCACCCCTCTCATGCTGCACTACAGTGTCAGTACTGGGATATTAACCCAAGTGCCAGATGTGGGAACTGAACCCACAGCTCTCTGATCTCCTGGCCTCAGAGGCGAGTGTGCTACCTACTGAGCCACTGACGCTGACAATATATAGGGAAGATATTGAGACAGTAGTGGCAATTCAGCTGGAAAACCATTTGACCATCCATAATATCTATGAACCTCTCCATTCCAGTTTTCGAAAGAGGCATAGCACTGAGACTGCGCTGGTTCAGGTGCTCAATGATCTCCTGATGGCGAGAGATCAGAGAAGCTGCTCCATCTTGGTGCTCCTTGATCTCTCTTCAGCCTTTGACACTGTGGACCATGGGGTGCTGCTTGAGCACCTGAGGTTCATCTGTGGCCTGACATGTACAGTCCTCAGGTGGTTTACATCTTTCCTCACTGGCAGAACTCAGAGAGTTGTGTCTGGAATTTTTTCTTCAGATTCACTCCCTCTGTCATGTGGGGTCCCTCAGGGCTCGGTGCTGTCCCCATGTTGTTTGCAGTGTATATGCTGCCCCTCGGAGACACTGCAAGATGGTATGGGCTGAGGTTTTACTGCTATGCTGATGATACCCAGCTCTACCTGTCTTTTGCACCTGACCAGGATAGTGCGCTCTCAGTATTTAATAACTGCATCGCTGAAATCCAGGATTGGATGAAATTCGAGTTGGTTAAAGTTGAACACGGGAAAAACTAAGGTGATGGTTGTGGATCTGGGTCGCCGCATAGAGGGGTTGAGGGCTGGTCAGCCCTCTGGACTTTTTCTGGGGGGCTACCAGATTCTTACCTCTGAACGGGTGCGTGATCTGGGAGTGGTGCTTGACAATGGGCTGACCCTCCGATCTCAGGTGGTGGCAGTCATCAAGTCTGCCTTTTATCATCTTAGGAACATTGCCAGGGTCAAGCACCTTGTTCCATCCTGTGATCTGCCGGTGTTGGTCCATGCCTTTGTGACCTCGCGTCTTGACTACTGCAACTCCCTATACTTAGGGCTTCCTGGGGTTGATATCCGTTGCTTGCAGCTAGTGCAGAACACTGCAGCTGGGTGCTGTCAAAGGGTCTCTCAAGAACGCCGCATATTACCCGGTGCTGCACACTCTGCACTGGCTGCCGATTCAGTGGTGGATCACCTTAAAGTTGGTTTACTAACCATAAAGCCCTACATGGACCCAACAGTCTGCTCGTTGATATGGGGTTGCTAGAGATTCCGAGGGTGACTCCTGAAATCTTCTGGGGCCCGGTGATTATGTTTTGTGGCCCCTACCTCTGGAATTCTCACCCTATCAGCTTCGGGAGTGCGTGACTGTGGGGGGATTTAAACAGGCGTTTAGAACCTTTTTGTGGTGACAGGCCTATCAGTGACTCATTTCTGTAATGAGTGATTGACTTATTTATTTATTACTGTTAAGTGCCTTGATATTCTGAAAGGCGCTTAAAAATAAAGTTTATTATTATTATTATTATATATATTATTTCCTCCTTTCTTTAGCCCCTCGTGGAGTGCGAGCATGCAATGACGTCAGGCACAGCGTGCCGACACCTGCCGCACTCCACCCCTTGCTGGCACTGCTCTAGCAATGCCCCCGGTCATCACCAGAGATCGCTATGGAGTGGTGGCAACCTAGAATCCTCCCGGATAGAGAGCAGTCCTCTGACGCTCAATCCTATCCCTCCCTCATGACTCCTTGATTTCCCGGGCTCACGTATGAACCCGGGTCGCCAGTGTGGTGCGAGGTGTGGCATCCAGCGCCTCAACCCTCAGTGCCACCGGGCCGGCCCCACAGCTGAGTATTGTAGTCCTGCATCTTAAAGATCTAACAGATGCTCCAACACTTGATCCGGGGGACACTGATATGGCTCTAAGTAGATCTTGGCACACCATTCTGAGAAACACTTCCATTTAGCAGTGTAAGTCTTCCTGGTGGAGGGCTTACCTGCTGCCTAGAGGATCTGTGAGATTCTCTGGGAAACTTTAAACCTGCCCACTTCTATCTCCTCAGGAGACAGGCATGGAGATGAAGAGAGCGTAGGCTGGGATGGACCAGAGGTCCCTATGTCAGGAGGTCCTTCCGCAGAAGCAGTTGCTTCCGGGGGGGGTGGGGGCACTGACAACTCGTTGATCAATAGAAACCATATCTGTCAAGGCCAGTACAGTGAGAATCGTTTTGCTGCCGTTAGGCTCCAATTTGAGCAGCATACACTGAATTAGTAGAAAACGGGAAAATGTGTACAGAACGTGTCTTGTCCACTGCAGAATAGAGGCAGTTTTGCATTGAGTGGGGACACGAAAAGGTCCAGATCTGGGCTGCAACATTTGTTGAAGAGTGACTCTACGACGTTTGGTGAAAGTGACCACTCATAAGGATCAGCTTCTGTCCTGCTGAAATGGTCCACCAGATCATTCTGAGTCCCTGGCAGGTATACTGCCTGAATCATGACATTGTGGTCGAGACACCACTCCCAAACCCTCATGGCTTCCCTGCACAGAGGGCAGGAGCGAGCACTGCCTTGTTTGTTGATGTAGTACACCACAGCTTTGCTGTCTGTCTGCAGAAGGATTATTTTGCGACTGACCACCATTTCCAGGGCTCGAAGGGCATACAGAACTGCTTTCATCTCCAGAATGTTGATGTGAAGATGAGATTCCTCCTGAGTCCACAGGGTCCTGGCAAAGAGCCCCCCCAGCTGAGCAGAGATGCATTCGTAGTGATGGTGATCTGAGACTCCGGTGGGGTAAAGGGCAGACTTTGTAGAAGGTTGTCCTCCTGTATCCACCATGCATGTGACCACAGAGGTTCCATCACTTTGATGGGGTAAGACTGTGTGTACATAGTAAGGGACAACTGCGTGCTGAGCATCCACTGAATGGTCCTCATGTGTAACCGTGCTAAGGGCACAGTAAAAACTGATGAAGCCATGAGGCCCAACATCCATTGCATGGAGTGAGCTCTCACTGATCTGTTATCTCTGATGAAGCGAGCCACCTGGAGAATATCGGTCCTCCTGTCCTCCAGAAGAAAGGTCCTTGCCTTTGTAGTGTTAAAGAGGGCCCCTATGAAGAGTAGCTGCTGGGCGGGTTGAAACTGTGACTTCTCCCGGTTCAGCATGTCCCCCATGGAGGTAGGGAACTGAGATGTCATGGCTACTGCTATCTGTGTCTCCTGCCTGGACAGACTTGCCAAAAGCCAGTCGTCCGGGTAGGGGAAGACTTGAACGCTGAGCTTTTGAAGTTGTGCAGCAAGAACTGCAAAACACTTAGTAAAGACTCGAGGTGCCGAGGACAGCCCAAAGGGCAGGACTCTGAACTGGTAATGCTGAGCCAAGGCCACACAGTACAGGTACTTGTGGTGATTTGGGTGTACTAGAATGTGCTGGTAGATATCTTGCATGTCCAAGGATGAAAACCAGTCATGTAGTCGGGGAGAAGTGTAAAAGCATCCCTAAGGAGACCATCTTGAACTTCGCCCAGAAAAAGAATTTGTTTAGCTTTCTGAGACTGAGAATGGGGCGCATGCTACCTGTCTTCTTTGGAATCAGAAAGTATGAGAGTAGAAAACTGTGTTCCTCTCTGCCAGGAAAATGGAAATTACATACTTACTGTAATTCTTGATCTTCTTGGATGAAATCTCCACCATTCATTCACACTAACGGGACTACGCCAGAGGCACTAGGACCCTGTGGGAGCCAAAAATCTTCAGGAGGGATGGTGCTGGGATAGGACCATACATGCGTGGCGCAGCGAGACTAGCTCGTGCCATACAGGCTATCCCGGCATTGACCCTCCAACCGCCTCAGTACCTTTTTGACAGAGGAGGTGCAGCGTAAACTAACGAGAGAAAACCTAACCCTAACTTCCAGGCATTTGAAGGCCCGGATGACCCATGTAAGAAGGGTCACTTCAACAATGTCTTCGCAGCCCGAATAACAAGGAAGTGAAGACCAAAACAGAACGAGTGAGCTCAGGGGATGGTGGGTGGGCAGGTGAATGAGTGGTGAAGACTTCATCCAAGAAGATCAAGAATTACGGTAAGCACATAATTTCCATATCTTAATAATAATAATAACTTTATTTTTATGGTGCCTTTCAAAACCAAGGTACCTAACAAGAATAAAATCACATAATTAAAAGTTCCACAACAACATAATCAATGACAAAACTTACAATCCAGTAATGCAATCATACAATCTTAAACTCTTTCCGTTCATTTAAATGCCATAAGCTTGGCTACATAAGCAAGTTTTCAATGCTTTCTTAAAACCCTCCACGGTTGTGTGCTCATGTAACCAACGGGGTAAAGAATTCCAGAGGGAGGGGGCGGCATACATAAATGTTCTGGCCCCAGAAGATTTCAAGCATACCCTCGGAATCTCTAGCAACCCCTCGTTGACTGAGCGGAGCGACTGCTTGGGGCAGTGAGGAACCAGGAGCTCTTTCAGGTAGTCCGGGCCAAGTCCGTGTAGGGCTTTAAAAGTCAGCAAACTGACTTTAAAGGTGATCTGCCACTGAACTGGCAGCCAGTGCAGTCTGCACAGCACTGGTGAAATATGACAGGACCGCAAGGATCCAGTCAATAGCGACGCCGCAGCGTTCTGCACTAGCTGCAAGCGGCGGATTTCTACCCCAGGCAACCCTAAGTACAGGGAGTTGTAGTAGTCCAAATGTGAGGTCACAAAGGCGTGAATCAGAGTAGAAAGGTCATTGGATGGAACAAGGTGCTTGATCCTGGCGATATTCCTCAGATGGTAGAATGAGGAACTGATGACAGCCGACACCTGAGAGTGCAGGGTTATCCCATCAAAGATTACCCCCATCGCCCGCACCACTCATTCACACTAGTGGGAAGAGTACCGAGCTAAAATCAACCCCGAGTAGGGTGCTAGGAGACAGAGCTCACTCAGGACATAAGTCCATAAGGACTGTCCTGCTGAAGAAAGTGAGCTGTCTGGCATGAACATCCAGAACATAGTGCTTTATAAAAGTATGCACTGAGCTCCAACTCACCGCCTTGCAAATGTCTGCAACAGGTACATTACAAATCTCTGCCAGGGAGCCGCAACTGCTCCAGTAGAGTGGTGTGAACCCGGCCATTCAACTTGGCCTGTGTCATGTATTAGTAGTGTCGAAGACATGCTACTAACGAAGCAGAAATAATCTCATGGCAACAGGCTGACCCAGCCGAGGCATGCTGAAAGATATAATAGTTGCTCGGATGCGTAGCTCTTCATTCTGTTGATGCAGAATCACAGAATCCTCTTAACATCCAGAGAAATGAAGGGAGCGCTCTCCTTCATTCTGGAGTTAACGGAGTATGTAGGGACAAGCAAAACTGGATTAACTGAGACAGTGACATGTTCCTTACTGGCTCAAGATAGGCCGAAAACACACAGAGGTGTGCCTCCACTGCCAAGAATTGCAGACCTGTGTTCGACAGGTCCAAGAGACACCCCAACACCTTACTTGTTGGGCAACCAAAGGGTCCAGATGGGACTTGCACACCAGATGGGAAGGGATGCAAAAAGGACCAGGTCTGAACTACCCCACTTGTCCAAAGTGATTGCATGAAATCTGAACTGATGCATCATGCTCAAGGTACCACTCTCATAACCTCACAGCCTTCCTGCAGAGAGGGTAGGAGGACACCTCACCCTGCTTGCTGATGTAATACATCACAGCTTTGTCGTCCGTCCAAAGTAGGATCATTTTGTGGCAGAGGGCATCTTTCAGGACTTTGCCTATAAGATAGCTCTCATCTCTAAGATATTTATGACAAGATGAGGTTCCTCCTGGCTCCACCTGAGTGTGGATGTCTTGACAGTGATCCCCCCACAAGAGATTTTGTCCGAGGCTCTGTCATTTTGTATGGAGGATTGCGGATGCATGGTAGGAGATCACTGCTTGCTGTGGAGGACGCCGAGTCCCAGCATCGGCTCAACCAAAAGGGACCTGAATAGAGTCGTTTTCTGTGATGTAACGAGCCATCTGAAGATATCATTTCTCTCGTCCTTTGGAATGAAAACTGACGCCCTGGAGGTATCCAGGAGGGCTCCTAAAAAGAGGAGCTGCTGGGAAGATGAAACTGGCACCTTCCCCAGATCAGAGAACCCCCCAAGAAAGAACAACTAAGAAGCTGTGGCAGCTGCTTCCTGTGTCTCTTGCCTGGATGGGCTGGCTAGGAGTCCAATGTCCAGGAAGTGAAGATGACTTGAACACCAAGGTTTTAGTGAACTCCTCCCTGAAGAGGTACTTATTTAACTGTCCTGTTATCTTGGAACCAGAAGCAATGGAAATAGGAACCTGTGCTCCGTTCTGCTGTGGAACAACTTCTACTGCCCAGTTCCCGCAAAAGCCCAGTATCTCAGAAGCAAGAGAGTGTGACTGAGAGGCGGACAAACCGGGCTGCCGTCAGGGTGGAAGATCTGGGGAAATCTGCGAAATTAGGAGAGTATCCTTCTCGGACAATCCTGATGATCCATATGTCCACTGTAATGGACTTCCACTGGTGTAAAACCGAATTAGACACCCCTCCTACCGCGGAAAGGCGTCCCCCTCAGACGGCTGAGGTGGGACCTTGGCTAGATCCAGAGAGGTTGGTACAGAACGCTTTCAGTCCCTGTGCCCTCTACTGCATTCTCTTCATGGCTGAGGGGTTGGTTCCTGATAAAGGCACCTAGGCCTAGGATGTCGATGGTTCCCGTTCCTTTGAGAGGCAACAGGCACTACCTGTTGTTTAAATGGAAACCCTATTGTTCTGAGTGGCTTCCAGAGATCAACCTGAGGGCCGAACAGATAAGCACCATCAAGGAGACGTTAACCACCTGCTCCCAGCGGCAGCTGCCCTAAAGGCAGAGTCATAAGCATCCAGAAAAGCTTTCAGCTGATTATTTGGCTATATTTAGTTGTTTAACCAGGAGTAGCACACTAAGCTGAAAGCTTTTTTACAGGAGCGACCTGGGAGCACAGGGAAGTTAAGTGACTTGCTCAGGGTCACACAGTATGCAAGTGGAAGCTGTGGGATTCAAACCCAGGTCTGGTCTGCTGGATGTCACCAGATTTGCAGCTCAGAGCCTTAAACCACTGTGCTATACTGCCCCTAGCAATAGAGCATTAGATTTCGGGAGGCTCTTGACCATTGCATTGAGTGTGTTCCACAGGGTGTATTCGTACTGAGGAATGTAGGAACTCAAGGCGTAGAAGTCTGCTTTGGTCCACAGATGAAGACTGAAATGTTATGGTGGACCCCATATCCCTGAGGAAAAAACTGGAAAGATCTTCCATCACGCTGATACAAAAGGCTTGCACTCCAGCCCATAAAATGAGTCATCTGCTGTGACTCTGACAAAGCAGAACAGGGAGTGACTCATCCAAATCCACTTCTACCCCAGAATAACATCCAAAAGGCAGGTCTAGGCCAGAAACACGGGCGCCGCCGCCACCTGGATCAGTGAAGAATTCAGCACCATCCATGTCGCCTGTACCACATGCGGTGCCACACATGGCATCAGCACCACATAGCGTCACAAATGGTGCCGGCACCACGCACGGCACCAGAACCGCTGCTGGACCTAAACCTGAAGAAAAAGGGGGAGAGGGAAAGTTGTACTTGTGCCAGCCCCTGTAGGGGAAAAAAGGAGAGGGGGTAGGCATGAGTAGTCGGCGTCGATGGCGCTGGCACCGGAGAGAACACAGCGCACATCCTGGCCTGACCAACCCGGCATGGCCCAAAGGCCCTGGAACTGGGTCCACTGGCCATGACAACCGAGCAGATGCCCTGCTCTAAAAGAGTGGCCCAGAGGTGAAACTGCTCACCGAGACCCCATTGAGGACAGAGACGGGATCCGGTGTCATAGATCGTGGCCGTTAAGAGCGGAGCCACAGAGGAACCCACCGGAGGCAGTTCAGGCCTACCACTCTCCACCACCAATGACTCCCACACAGATGTACCAGTGGGCGACCTTGAGCAGTACCAATTCTTCTTCCACCGACAGGAGGAAGAAGAGCTCGAGGTCAGGTGGAGCCGGGTCCCTGAATGAGGTCGGGAATGGGGGGGCCGCTACTTTGTGTGCGATGATCCCCCGAGCACTGGACTGCCCGTGGTTGGACCCTCCCCCCACCCCGCAAAGGGCGGTGGACTGGAAAACAGCCCCACTGCCATCACAGCTTTCAAATGAAGTCTCCCTACCGTCACTGCTACTAAGGTCGACTCCGTTGATGGCAGACTGAGAATTTCTTCTTCATCATCATTTTTTTTTTTTAAATAAGAAAAGAATACTAAAAAAAGTTAATCAAATACTGAACAGCTATAGCTGCTGTCATATAGACAAAGCCTCGACTCCCAGCAGGTGAGCGACGATGTCATCGAAGTGCACTCAACGGCGGGAGACAAGGAACTGAGGCAGTTGGAGGGTTGACGCTGGGATAGCCTATACGGCGCAAGCTAGTCTTGCAGTGCCGCGCATGCGCGGTCCTATCCCAGCACCGGCCCTCAAGACTTTTGGCTCCTGCGGGGTCCTAGCGCCTTCGGCATAGTCCTGTTAGTGTGAATGAGTGGTGGAGACTTTTAGTCCAGGAAGATCTACTTCTACTGCCCTGTTTAGGAGAAGGCTCTGACTGGATGGGTGACAGATGGTGCTGCTGCTTGGGTGGAAGGTATGGCAGAATTTCTGCAAAATTGAGAGTATCTTTCTCGAATAGGAGGAAGAAATTGGTTAGGAGGAAGTAGGCTGTTGGTTAACTAGGATTTGCAGCTTATCCGTTAGGTAGGAAAATGGGCAGACTAGGTGGGCCAAGCGGTCCTTATTTGCCGTCAAATTCTATGAATAATTCATGGGAACCATTTGTCCATAGTGACAGACTTCCATTCGCTGTAAACTCAAGTCAGGTGACCTCTCACTGCTGTGGAGAAGTCCACCTTGGGCAGCTGAGGTGAGACTGGGGCCAGATTTTCAGAGGGTGGCACTGGGCGCTTTTGGCTCTTGCACCTTCTGCTCAGTTTTCTTTTGTGGCTGAGGAGGCTGGTACCTATTTGGGGCTCCCTGGCCTCTTCCTCGATAGGGCTGCCTGTTACAAAACAACTGATGCTTTCTGCCCTCTGAGGGACTGAAGAAGCCAGCCTGGCTGTTTAATGGCAGTGCTAGTCTTCTAGGAGGCCTCCAGGGCTTGCTCCACCTGTTGGCCAAACAGATATATACCATCAAAGGGGACATTTATGACCTGTTGCTGGGCATCAGAGGAAAACCCTGATGTCCTAAGCCAAGAATGTCTTCTAATGCAGATTCCAGCAGCTGCTGCTCTGGAAGCTGTATTGTATGCATCCATGGAAGCTTTCAGTTGATGGCTATTGCATTCCATCCCCCGGGTGACAGTCTGCAAAATCTCAGTTTTAGAGTCAGACTCCAGAAGATTCTCAACTATGGATTTAAGGGCAGTCCAAAGGGCATGCTCATATTGGGAGAAGTGCCCTTGGTAGCTGGTGATACGTATGCCCAGAGTTGCGGCTGCGAAAGCTGTTTTTCCCACGGTATCTATCTTGCGAGACTCCTTATTGATAGGACGTGCTGAGACTTCCTGAGGAAGAACAACTTTGTCATTTTCAGCAAGGACAACCAGCACATCTGCGATGGGCTGTGAGGCTAAAATAGGTCTCTCCTTGGGAGGAACACACTTCCTATCTGTAGAATACGGGAATAAGAGCCGGTCTCACCCACACAGCTTCAGACAAGGTCTCAAAGGCTGGGGGAACAGGTGGCGTGAAGTTCATTGGAACATAGAGCCACTCGAGATACAAAAGTCGACCTGGGTCAACAGAAGAAGTCTGCAGAGCCAGGGCTGCCCTCATATTTTTAAGCAAAGTCTGGAAGGAGAGGTCCGCCACAGGATTTCCAACTGTTATCGGGGGCTTACCATCTAAGCTGTAAGAAGAGTCCTTGTCACCATTCTCAGAAATAATGAGGTCAGGATCATACTCATCCTGCTCCAGATCACCCTCTGAGGGGGGTAGGAGCCTCCCCTAATAAGCACTTGCCCGGTCTAGGAATAGGATAAACAGGAGATATGGGAATCGGCACCAGGACCGGCACCATACCTGGCACCAGTTCCGGCGCTGACTCAGCGGGACTGCCTGAAGATCTAACCCAGACCTGAAGAGAGAGGGGAAGGAAATGGTACCTGTGCCGGCCCCTGAGAGGAAACAGAATGAGAGGAGGAGGCACGTGGAACCAGCGTTGGCACCGGCAAGGGAGAAAATTCCATTTCCAGTACCAAACGCTCAACCTGCTTCAAAGGAACCAATGTAGGTTCCAAGGCTCCTAGGCTCAAACGCCCTGGAACTGGATCCACTGGAAGGGACAAATGAGACAGACTCTGTACCCACTGCTCCATACGAGTGGCCCAGTGACAAAAGTGCCCACCGGAAACCCCACAGGAGGACAGAAAGGGGCTCCGGTGTTGAGAGGCAAAGCAATCACTAGCGGAAGCCATAGGAGAACTGGAGACGGCCTACTGCTCTCAACCACCAAAGATCTCCTGGCAGAAGTACCAGAGGGTGACCTCGAGTGGTACAGCTTCTTCTTCTTCTGACGGGAAGAGGAACAGCTTGAGGCAGAGCAGAGCCGGGTCACTAACCTAGATCAAGAATGCGCTTGCTTCTTTTTGTGTTTACGGGAAGACTGTCCTCCTTCCCGAATACCGTACTGCCCATGGTCGGACCCCCCTCCAGAGAGGGCGGACGACCAGACACAACACCGCTGCCAGAGCAGTCTTTTAACGAAAAGTCCCTACCATCATCATCTCCATTCATTGTTGACTCCTTCGAGTGGCAGGGCTCAGAGGTAAATAATAAAATTCTTGTTTTTTTTATTAAATAATAAATAGTAATACTAAGTCAAACAAATACTGAATGACTAAATGCTGCTGTCATGTAGACATGAAGATTTGACTCCCAGTGGCTGTGCGTCGTCGTCACTGAAGTGCTCTCGATGGCGGGGAAAAAAGGAATGGAGATGGTTAGAGGGTCGATGCTGAGATAGCCTGCACAGGTGAGAGACAGTTTCGCGGTGCTGTGCATGTGCGGTTCGACCTTGGCGTTGGCCCTACTGAAGATTTTTGGCTCCCGCCGGGTCCCAGTGCCTCTGGTGTGTAAACCAGAATGAATAAATGGTGAAGATTTTAAATCCAGGAAGATCTCCTTGTATCAGCATTGCAACAAAAAGAAAAGTTATGTAAGAACTTGCCATAACAGTAGATCTTTGAGACCATCTCTCATCAGACCACACCTTTGGAACTATACCCATCTCAGCACTAGGACCACATGGAAACTTTTGCAAGCAGTCAGCCAGGGGTCACCCACAACAATGTCAGACTTCAACATCTACATAAACGTGGGTGGCCCCATCTCTCCTCAGTTCCCCGCTAGAGATCATGATCAGAGGGAACCAGAAGAGACCCCTGCACTCCAAATACCAGGTGAGACAGAGTGCTGGAAAAGACAGCCATGGAGACAGCAGTAAAAGGCTTTGTCGCGACCCCTGAGGGGGAAGGAGGGTGGGACAGCACGGTCTGATGAAAGAGATTCTCTCAAAGATCTACTGTTATTCATCAGAGGATATCTTTTATCAGCCCACACCTTTGGAACGAGTCCAAAGCAGTACCAAAAGCTAACACTCTGGGCAGCTGGAGCCTATAGGCTTACGATAACAAGCCTTGTAATGCAGCTAGGCCAAATCCAGCTCATCTACAAGAGAAAAACATCCAGACTGTAGTGTTTAGTGAAGGTGTGGACAGTACTTCATGTGGCAGCTGCACAGATTTCAGCAGCGGAAACATTCCGAAAACAAGCTACAGAAGTGGCCATGCCTGTAATGGAATGACCACGAACCATACCAGGAAGTTCCTTCCCATACTTCCTGTAACATAACATGATACAATCTGCTAGCCATTTGGATAGGTATAGTTCAGAAACTGGAGCGCACTCCTTCCCAGGGGTGAATTAAATAAAAAGCTGCGAGGACTTTCTGCAGTCCTTTGTACAGTGTGTATAGTGCCCAAGTATTCTATGCACATCTACAGTATGGAGCAACGCTTGGCATGCTCTGGAAAATACATTGGTTAGGTGGATGGTTTAATTTAAAGTACACTCAGCCAGCACCTTTGGAAGAAACTTAGCGTTAGTACGCAAAGACACCCAGTCTTTGTGGAAAATCAAATAATAAGAATAATCAGCATTTATACAGCACTTCTCATACACAGTGTATCCCAAAGTGCTTTACAAGAAATGCTAGACTGGTAGTGAAGTGACTGAATGTGTAGTGGCGGGCCATATCGCACATCAACACCCACCCACAGCCTGGACAATTGCAAGATTCGGTTTATGGGAAGGGGAATGTTGGCCAGGACACTAGGAATGTCCCCTACTCTTTGTGAAGAGTGCCCTAGGTCCTTTTACTTCCACCTGGACACCCACCAGGTTGGACAGAAGGGACCTCGTTTTAATATCTCATCTGAAGGACAGCACACCCCAGCAGATTTTAAAAGCAGTCAACCATTATCTTTTATATTTGAGTTACTTTATCTTTTCCCATTGTTTATTTAGGAGATTGTTTACCTGATGTTAATATGTGAGATGTGTGGAACAGCACTCTGTGTGGCAGCTGACATAGCTAGCTCTACTGCCCCACTACATCACCAGCATCGGGACCTCACTGACTGTGACATCACTGCTACTTAGGAACAGCAATTCAGTGACTGCCAGGTCATTCACGTCAGTGAAATCACAATGCTGATGATGCAGTGGGGGGCAATAGAGCTAGATATGTCAGCTGCTATGCTAAGAGCTGTTCCACACATTCACCACAACATAATGACATAGAAGATTCTCTGATGGACAAAAAGTAAAAGAATGGTACTTCAGAAATAAACTGTTATAACTGACTACTTCTTAAAATTTATATTTTCCTCCTGTCTGCCTGGTTTGGCTCCACTAGCTCTTTAAATCCCAGTACTGACACTGTACTGCAGCATTTTGGGGGCTTCTGTCTTTTCTGTCTGCCTATTCAGTTGGATGTTAAAGATCCTATGGCACTTCTCAAAACGAGTAGGGGAATTTCCACTGTGTCCTGGCCAAATTTCCCTCATTCACTAAAAATACCTCCAACACCTTAATCTGGCTCAAGTAAGGATTTATGCCACGTCACAATTTCAGTTGGTTACCATCTGTACCCCCCGCACCCCCACCCCTGAAAAAGGGACTTCTAGTCTTAGTGGGCCTACCCGGTCAACAAAATTCAACAAATAAATAAATTCCCCCATTATGCCTTATGGATTCCATATAAATCCAAATCATTCAAAGGCCATCTTGATATATAGTTTTAATACCTAACAGCAAATCAGAACCCTTTTCCTGATAAAAGGTTGGCAACATATTAAATTTAAATAAACAAAAAGGCACAAATAAGGAACTAGTGATTTATGGAAAAATCTACAAGGATTTATACAGGGATTTGATGCTGCCTCTACAGGGAAAATATAGGAAAAATGAGGGCTTGTTACAGGAAAATGGTTATTTGGATCTGGGAACACTGTGATGATTGTGACTAAACAGCACTATATGGCACCAACAAGAAAATGACTTTGGTCGTTTGGTAGTTCTTCACAGCCCTATCGGCTCTGGCTAGAACTTGTTCTTTGTTGTCAGAAAGTAACTTGAGTAGAATCCTTGGCTTGTTTGTCTTAAAGGGACAGGTTCTATTGCTCTTGATAAAAGCAGAGCCCGAACCTCCTGTTCCAGCAGATTTCTTTCTGTGGAAGGAACTGCCCTGAACAGTCTTGTTCTTAAAGGAGGAAGGGATTTGAAACTTGGGGACAAACCCTGACTCGCCACTTCCAGGATCCACTTGTCTGTGGTAATCTTTAGCCATTTCTGGAAGTAGTGAATCAGTCTGCCCCCTACAGGTACTGGGGAGGCTGCCTGAAGAGATAAATCAGGGATTTTGTTTGGGTTGTTGCTGAGGTTGGGCAGGTTGGGAGCCACACCTGGAGCCCTTTCTGCCTCTAGCTCTAAAGAAGCCAACCTGCTGGGTCTGGTACTGCTGCTGTGTCACAGCCTGTACCTGGTAAAAAGGTCTTCTATAAGAACCCCTACCCCTTCCATATGTCGAAGTGGAAGGTGAAGGTTTCTCCTTGGCAGAGTTGCTGCGATAGGTGGCATTATATTCATCCACCTTTTTCATGTAGGCCTCAGTCTGAACTCCAAAAAGTGAGTTATTTTCGACTAGAAAGTCCATGGCTTTGCTCTGGGTATCCTGGGAGAGGTTAGCAGCTCTAAGCTAGGCAAACCTCCTCATTGCCACAGTACCTGCCATCCACCTTGCAGCTGTATCATCTGTGTCAGCTGCCATCTGAAACTGATACTTGGAAGCCTCCAAGCCTAACTTAGCAGTATCCACTAGCTCTGAGACTGGTGTGGAAGGGCTAGTCTCAGCAGCATCCAAGAGGGACTGCCACAGAGCCTTCTGATAGAGGGCTGCATATGCCCGATAGCTGGCTTGTCTGACTGCAAGAGAGGTAAATAGGTACCCTTTCTTCGCCATGCTATCAATTTTTCTAGAGTCCTTCTCAGGAGGACGAGAGGTACTTTAGCCCTTTCACAGGCAGCCTGCTGCACAATTGCTTGATGGTCAGGGTGGGTAAATAAAAACTCTGCCCCTGACCTCTCCAATTGGTACTTCTTATCAATAGGTGTGACAGTGTTACGTGTTTTAAGAATTTCCAATATGTCTTTTTTGAAAAACTTGTAAACAAGAAGCAGGAGCCTTTTAGTGGGCGTTAAACCCATTAACTCCATGTTCTGAGCTTCCTCCTCATCTTGGACCTCTTCTGCAGTGGCAAGGTCTAGAGTCTCAATCATCTTTCTTACAACAGAAAAATGTGAGGAATAATCCTCAGTGGGTCTGGGAGGTGAACCAAACTCCTGTTCAGGGGAGACTTTAGGTTCAGTACCCTCCTCTGCCTCATAATCTTCTTCAAAATCCACTGTTTCAGTAGTTAAGGGTGGAACAAAGGCAGATGACTTCTCTACAGGAGTAGCAACAGGCTGCTTAGGGGGTAGTAAGTTCTGCAGCACTTGTGATAAAGTCAGAGCCCGAGTTAAGTCAGTAGGCGGTGTAGGAGCAGGTACTTGAGGAGCCCCTTTGTGGCATTCCAGCTGGGGTCTCAGTATGCTTAGTTTTCTTAAGTTTCTTGGCAGGCACCGGAGAGTCAGTCACTTCAATGCCTCTCGTACCATGGCTCTCACCCGTATCAGGGGTGTTTTTTGTGGCCCTGGAAGGTTCAGCCAAAGACTTAGAGGGGGTGGATGGGTAAGGGCCCAGAGACCCCTTATCCATTCTTCTTTGCAGTCCTTCCCGATGTTTTTTCAACTGTCTTACGAGGGAAGGACTTACAGATTTCATATTCAGCAGAGAAGTGTTGTTGCCCAACACAGACTAAGCATAAATCATTCTTGTCTGCTTTGGCAAACACTTCCAAACACTTTAGACAGTTTTTAAAACTAGGAGGTCCTGTTATCTTCTTGGGTTTATCTGACATTCTTGGTTGAAAAAGAAGAAAACAGGAACTGATAAAAATGTTTTAAAAATTATCGGTCTGCAGTCAGTTCAGGAACTGAGAAAAAAGTTACATTTATCAGTTCCAGTCGGTTCCAGAACCAAGGACCAGCTTCGGGAACCGAGAAACCCAGGTTCAAAAGTAAACAATTTTAATTTTTTTTTGCTATCTCTTTTTCAGCCCTGGTCGGCTCCTCATTCGGCTGCCATCCAAATGCTCCACTCCTTCAGGTCCTCACCCCCTGAAACTCCCATGGCTTACCCCCCCATGGCAGGGAAGCAGGGAGCACCCCGGCTCACCCGATTCCAGATTCAGTTCGGGGGTGTCACCTCCGGAGATAGAGCGTGGGGACAGTCAAAGCCGCAACGACCAGCCACCAGGGTCTATTTTTCTTGAATTTACTCCCATGCGGGAGTACGGCATGCAATGACGCCTGCAGCGACTCACACATACTACCGCGCTCACCCGCCAAGCATCTGCTGTGCTCCCTTCCCACGATCCTGTGGCAGCGTGCCGCCAAGTCCCACCCTTTGCTAGGGGGTCAGACATGCACCGACTGCAAGTCACCCCCTTCCCTGGAGATGGAGAGCAGTCTGTCGCTCAATCCATCTCCTCCCTGTTGACCCCCGGCGGCCAGCACTCCTTTCCAAATGTGGATCATTGGCGTGGCGTGTGGTGTGGCATCCAGAGCCTCACCCCTCAGCGCCACCGGGCCAGTAAAAAAGTAAACAATTAAAAAAAAAAAAAAATACTGTAAAAGTGATCCGGAACCAGTTAAAAAGTTACAATCTAAGTAAAAAACAGTTGGTTACCTCCCGGTTCCCAGAAACCGAAAGGAACCGCAAATGTACACAAAACTACACTAAAATTTGTAATACTGAAGAAAAACAGATAAACTAAACACTAAAACTAGGCATCTATGAATAAAATCAAAAAATACTTTTTTTTTTTTGATCAAATGTCACTTCAGGAACGACTTGTGAAAGAGAAAATCTCCAGGGCGTCTAGTCTTTGCAGTGGACAGAAGAAATCTGTGGGTTAGAATATAGGCAGTTGAACTGAGCAGCTTTTGAACTGAATGCACAAGCTAAAGACTCCATCATTAACATACATTCCATTTGGCTCCGGGGCAGTGCTGTCTTAAAGGAGTACTGCAAAAAGTAATAATATTAGTGGATTCCTAGGGTTAGAAATAATGCTTTCCAGGGAAAAAAGCTTAGCTAGCAAATCGTGACTGGCTCTAAAGGAGATAAGGTCAATCTCTCATCCAGCTGAGCTACAGTACGATCACCCACTGGCTCATGAAAGGCCAAAACAGCTGAAAGTGCACATTGAGGGAGGAGTACTGCAAACCTAAGTCAGACAGAGAGATCAGGTAATCCAGGATCTGGTTCACCTGACAGGTGAAAGGGTCCAGATTATGCTTAGCAGCCCATATAGCGAACCGCTTCCACTTCACAGCATAAGTGGCATGGGTGGAAGGCTTTCGGGTGGCCACCAGGATGTCCACCACTCTGTTGGAAACCCAAAATCTGGCAATAGCTACATCCTCAGGAGTCAAGTGCGTAGATGGAGGGACCTGAGGTTGTGTAGACCAGGGTCCCCTAATCCTGGGTCAGCAGATTTCTGCAGAGGGGAGAGGGACTGGAGGTTCCTCTGCCAGCTGCTAAAGTAGAGGAAGCCAAATCTGGCGATGCCAGAAGGGGGCTACCAGTATCATGCTGGCCCCCTCCATCTGCAACTTAATGAGTACCCTCTGAATCAGAGGAAACGGAGGGAAGGCATAAGGTAACCTCCCGCTCCAAGAGAGGGACAATGCATCTTGCCAGAAAACTCCAGGCCCTGGATCGAGCGAGCAAAAACTGGGTAGTTTTGCGGTGAGTAGTGATGCAAAAAGGTCCAACTCTGGATGACCCCATCTGTCAAACAGATCTTCTGTGATGGACAAGAGAAGCTCCTACTTGGGCATGCTAGACTGAAACCTGCTGAGGCTGTCCCACCAGAGTGTTTAGCACTGAGAGGGTCAGGTCATGGTCTAGTGCCAAATACCACACTCTCATTGCCTCCCTGCATAGGGTGTATGAGTGCATTCCCCACTGCTTGTTGATATAGTACACTACACTGAGGTTGTCTGACTGAATCAGCAGCTGGCCCAGAAGAACATGGTTCTGAGAGGCCTGCATGGCCTACAGAGCACCTGCATCTCCAGGACATTGATATGGAGGGAGGTTTCTATCTGGGACCAGAGCCCTGGGTTTGGAAAGGACCCAGATGAGCTCCCCAGCCCAAACCGGAGGCATCAGTGGTGGTGAGAAGATCTGGAATGGAACTCCTTGCAACAGGTTCAGGGGGTCCATCCAGCACTAGAGCACCTTGTGGACTGGGGAGGAAATCAGCACCAACTGATCTAGTTCATCCTTTCGCTGGTCCCACTGTACTCGGAGAGTCCACTGGAGGATGCGCGTGTGGAGCCTGGCTAGTGGAACGATGGGAATGGCAGCCACCATCAGTTAGAACAACCTCAGGTACACCATGGCCAGAATATAATAGCTTGGGGCCACCTCCTGAGCCTGGACAATAAGGCACTCCACCCTGTTTTGAGGAAGGAAGGCCTTCCCCTGCGCAGAGTCTAGAACTGCCCCTATGTATTGCAGCCTTTGGGAGGGGAAAAGGACTGACTTGGGCAGGTCGACGGTAATGCTGAGGGAGAGGAACAACTGAAGAGTTCTGTCCAAAGTTCCCAGGAGCTGTTCCGATGGGGCCTTTAGAAGCCAATAGTTCAGATAAGGGAAAAGGTACATTCCCTCCCTTCTGAGGGCTGCAGCTACCACTGCTAAACACTTGATAAAGACCTGCAGCACAGAGGACAAGCCAAAGGGCAGCACTTTAAACTGGTAATGCTGGAAAAGAAACTAGAGGAACCTCCTGTGGGGAGGAAAAACTGAGATGTGCAAGTAAGTGTCCTGCATGCCCAGAGAACACAGCCTGTCTCCTTTCTCCAGAAGGGTCTTTAGGCCTGGCAAAATTACCATTCAGAACTTTTTGTACTGGACAAACAGATTGAGATTCTTTAGGTCTAAGATGGGCCTCAGATGATCGGTCTTTTTGGAGACCAGGAAGAAAAGAAAATTACATACCTACCATAATTCTTAATCTTCATGGACAAGTCTTCACTGTTTATTCATACTTCTGGGTTCGAGCCGGAGGTGTTAGGACCCTGCGGGAGCCAAAAATCTTCAGGAGGGCCAGCTCTGTGGTAGGACCACGCATGTACAGCACTGTGAGATTAGCTCGCACCTGTGATGATGGCCCTAGGACCACCCCAAAGGGAACGAATCCGACACCGAAGTCCCATGCAACCTATCAGCAGCATTGGCACCAGAGTAGGCCCAAAAGAGCTTGACGCCAGCGCTGTACACGTCACTGCCAATGGTGTCGAACACCCCATGGGAACTGCTGTTGGCACCATGGCTGCCCCTGTCCCCGGAAGGGGCAGAGATGACACCACAAGTGGGGCAGGTGTCGATAACACCAACAGTGGTCCTAGCCTGGAGGCTGGACTCAGCATCAGGTGTCTGCCTAAGTCAAGCAGCACCGAAGACCGCACCAGTGCAACTGACCACAGGGGGTCAGGAACTGGCACCAAAAACGGTGCTGCCAGATATATACATTGCACCCACTGCTCTATAACAGCTGCCAATCACCAAACTGTCCATCGGAGTCCCCTCTATTGGGCAAAGAGAGGCTCCAGGACAGAGACTTCGACCACACAGGGTCTGGCATACCCAATGTTGTCAGTAATAACAATGGGGAACCTGGCGTATAGAAGTAGAGTGTCTCACAGCAGAACGAGCAAAGGATGACCTTGACTGGTGTCGCTTCTTCCCCTTATGCTTGCAATCACACTGATGCCGAGTGTGTGCAGGATTTGGACTATTTAATTTTGCGACCCCAGGAGAACTGTCCACTGCCAAAGCACCCACCCAGAAACAGAAGGTGGGCAGACAGCCTAGTTACTAACATACTAAAATGCCAGCAGAATAGGCCTAACGGTCTTGCGTGTCTGCTCGTTTGGTCAGCCCCCACCCTGGGTGCTGACCTTGCTGCCCCCCTCGCCTTCTCTGGCTTCTCCCTTCCCAGTTCCAGATATTCTTGCTGCATTGGATTTTGCTTCCAGAACCCTTCCCCTGTACCTGTCCCACCCCCTCTTGAACCCCTCCACTGTCTCTGTCTCCACCAGCCCCCTAGGCAGCGCATTCCATGGCTCCACCACCCTCTCAGTGAAGTAGCACCGCCTCCTTTCTCCCCTGAATCTTCCCCCCTCCAGCTTCCACCCATGCCCTCTAGTGGCCCCCTCCTCCTTCTTGCCTTTTCCGGCTCCCTACATTCTTCCATGGTAATCAACTGTTAGCACGAGGTAGGGCTGAGAGAAACAATAAAATTATGTACTCACCATAATTCTATTGCAGCAAACAGGGACAATGCTGCACCCACTACTCTATAACAGCTGCCCAGTAATGGAATTGCCAACTGGAGTCCCCATCAAGAGACAGAGAGGGGCTCCGGGCCCAAGACTCTGACCTCTTCGAACTAAAGGCCCTTGGTGACACTGAAGGGCATCTGGTCCCCAGAGACCAGAGATCTTGTGGCAAATCTCGCAGAGGGTGGCCTCGACCCATGCTGCTTTTTCCCTTTCTGGTGGAAAGAAGAAGTCAGGGCCAAACGGTGCCGGGACCTCAACCGGGATCGGGACTGCTTCTTTTTGTGCTTCTTTGAGGCCTATCCATCCTCTTGGGCACAAGACCACTCATAGTTAGAACCCTTCCCCAGTGAGGAAAGTGGAGTGGACACGGCCCTGTTGACAGAACAGTTTGGCTGCACAGGCTCCCTACCATAGTTCATGGTAGTCGGTAGGGTTGAGAGAAACTGAAAAAAAAAAAACCCACATGTTTGTGACAAATACAATAACTGATGCAAACATAACAAACTCTAGCTTTAAACCCTAAAACTGAGAAGAACTGAATGCTTTTGTCATATAGATGTGAAGTCCTGACTCCCAGCAGGGGAGCAACGTCATCACTGATGTGCACTTGACAGTGGAGGAAAAAAGAAACTAAGGTGGTTGAGGGTTGGTGTCACAGTAAACCTGTGCTCGCAAGCTCAGTTTTGTGGGGCTGCGTATGTATACAGCTTACCGTGGTGCCAGCCCTCTGGAAAGTTCTGGCTTCAATGGAGTCCTAGTGTCTCCGACTCAGACCCACTACTGGGAATCAGTGATGAAAACCGATTCCTGGAAGATCTAAAAAGCACTTTGTAAAGACTCGAGGTGCTGAGGAAAGCTCAAATGGCAGGACTCTAAAGTGGTAATGCTGTCACAGCACAATGAAATGGAGGTATCTATGGTGACCGGGTGGACCAGTTTGTGCTGGTATGTGTCTCGCATATCCAGGGATGCCAGATAGTCCCGCCATTTCAGGTCGGGTAACAAGAAGCCCAGAGAAATCAATTTTATGAACTTTATGTTTATTATTTTTGCATAAAAAACAAGCACATAATACCTGATACAGGGCAATAATAAGAATGTACAATACATCTTTTCACATATTTGATAATTACTAGAAAGTCCCCAGCAATCTTTTACAACAGGAGTTGGGGGTATCCTCTAAACAACAACTAAGTATTAATCATAGTTGCTAGCCATCTCAATGGCTTTGGAAAACTCTAACAGGTAGAATTTACTAAGGCAGTTTTACCTCAGTCCCTACTGACTGCTATTTATCCATTTTGCAGGTTATTATTAGACATTAGGAATAATTATGCTCTCTGTGAAATATTACTACATTCAGCAACAAATATAATCTATTATAGCGTTCCAAACTTTTAACTACTGATTAACAGGGTAACCATCCACTTAAAATAAACACACAGCTGATCTAGTAGTCGGTGTAGAGACAGCCGACCAAAACAAACTTAGCCCAGTATGCAGATCTTAATGGTTCCTCCTTCAACTCAAGCAGGCTGAGAGATTTCCTGAATGTGGAGATTACACCATAGGGGCCTAAGCGGCCTGCACTAAGACATCCTCCCAAACTATAGATATCTAAAGATGTCTTGCCTTACTTTCACTGAAGGAACATACCCAGACTTTTTACCCGTACTAAGTAACAGTTACATACAGTCTGTGGTATGAATTAGGAGTCCTGAAAGTCCCAACTGGTAACTCTGAACACTGGAGTCCTACTTAACAAAATCAGTCTTCATCCGACTCTGCTCCAGTCACCACTTCACTCTTGATGGCATTCTCCCTTGAGGCAAATTCCTTTTCAGTCCTTTCCAGCCATCATCCGGCGTCCTTTGGGTCCATAAACTGCCATGTTTTTCCAGCACAGGTGATTCGCATGCGGGCCGGCAGGAGAAGAGAGTGGATTATGTCAAGCACCCGTAGTTTCTGGTGGATCCAGTCAAATTTCTTTCTACGTGCTCGTGTTTGATACGAGAGGTCAGGGAAACAGTTCATGTAGGAATCATTTATGGAAACCGGGTACGCCGCCCGCATTGCAGACAGAATCAAGTCCTGAATCTCTGCACCCGACGTTCACACCAGAAATGAAAATTACGTACCTACTGTAATTCCTGATCTTTCTGTGTATCTTCACCATTCATCACCTTTGGGTAATGTGGGCGGAGGTCATGACCCCGTGGGAGCTTTTTTTTTAGGATGGGCAAGGTTGTTGGCACCATCGGCGCCCGCCCTCGAGGCCGGCGCACTAAGTGGCGCCACTGGTTGGCCGTTAGGTGTCATCGACCTCGCCCTCCCACCAGTTCTGAGTCGCCGAGAGTAAGAAAGGTTGGAAGGAGGGACAAGGGAGTCCAAGGGACAGATAAAGGAAAGATATACAAACTAAAAGGAGAAATAAATGACTGAGAGGACAGAAAGAGAGTTGAATTCTAAGTGATTGGAAGGGGTCCCAACTCTGGAAGTAGAAGAGGAGGGAGGAGGGAAGGAAGAATTAAAAGTAAGGATGTGGGGGGACATACCCTGAAGCCTTGACCCATCTCCAGACTGTACAGGAACTGCGGAGGAGTAGCCAGAAGGCTACACTGCCAGAATGCAAGGCACAGAATCAGTGGCAATAAACTCCAACATAAGCAGAAGCGGCTATTCTGGAAGAAAGACGGTATCAGGGCTATACCCCAAAAAAAAACGGTGGTGGTGAAAACAGTTTCTTAAATTAATTTGAGGGTTGAGTCCCTAAGGACAAGAACGAGGGAGAATAGTGGAGAGAGAGAGAGAGAAAAGAAGAGAGGGCAACCACCAACCCCCAACCCACAGGGGAGGAGCCGAGGCACTGAGGAAAGAAGTAGCCTCTCCCCTGATCACTCCCCCCCGACAGAATGTAAAAAAATCCCGTGTGCCCAAGGTCACCCCACTCCTGACCAATGGAAAGGAAGGGGGGGGAGAGGAGGGCACACAGAGGGAGGGGGACCCAGAGACTGAGGCCCCAGGGGATGGAGGGTGGGACTGTGATGAATGGTGAAGATATACAGAAAGATCAGGAATTACGGTAGGTACGTAATTTTCATATTTTATCTGTGCCAATCTTCACCATTAAATCACCTTTGGATGAGTACCGAGTCCCCCCCCAAAGGGGGCCCTGGATCCTAAAGGACTAAGTTCCTTAGCTCTCAGTGGGTGGTACGCTGGGAGAGAGAACCTTCACGGGTCTGGAGAGGCCCTAGACTGAAGAGAGTGAGACGGGGACCCCCACCAGGGGGGCAGAAGGTTGCCCCAACAAACACCGCCTCACCCTACGGGAGAAGAGATGGGTTCTCTGGTATTTGGAGGAAATCACCCAATGCCGGGCCACGGGTGACAACCGGGAGAGACACAGCCATGTCACTGGCCTTGTGCAGATCACTGTCCCTAAGACCCTGGAAGCTACCTCGCTGGCATTGTAAGATGCCCTCGCTTGGTGCCTTGCTAGATCCAGGCCACGTGCAGAAAGTGCAATGGTTTGTCTGGTTACCTCCATATCAGGCATAAAGGCTAGGAGTTGACCTAGCCTGGACCACAGGAACCTATCATAGGTAGCATAGTGGATAGTGGGCCTGATGTGCAGATATTGAAAGAAGCAACCGTGCCGATTAGAAAGTCCTCCTCCCCCAGAAGTCAAAATCCATGGACTCTGCATCTGGGGGCTGGTCAAGGTAGAGGGCTCGAAGCCCCTATGGAGTGTCCAGTTGTGTCAGTCCTGACTGAGGATGAGGCAAACTACCTGGAGACTCCGGGGCACAATACCTCTGGCGAGATCCCAGGGGCTGGGACTCTGGGAAAGGGTCTTTGCCAGAAGCGCAACAACGCCTCCTGGAAGGAGCAGGCCGGGGGCACCACAATGGTGTCTGCACTGAAATCGCCTAGGATGGCATGCGTTGAATGCTCTGGATTGTGCTTAGTGGGTGGGGTGATATGCAGGTCCTCCAACATCCTCACAAGGAAACGCTGGTACTCAGCGACATCAGCAGCAGGGAAGATGTGGACAGAAGACTCCCAAAGAGGAGGCTGAGGAAGCGGAGTACCTCATAGATTCAGTGGCTGGTTGCTCAGGGGGAGGTTGAAACACCTGCCTGTCCATTGCCCTGACATATGAAGGGAAATGAGCAGCCACAGCCCTGAATTGCTCCCAGGACAGAGGTCCGCTAGGGCCGAGAATGCCAGGGAGAGCAGAAGAAGGTGACAGAGGATTGGGGGTAGAGCCGACAACAAGAATCGACTGTCCTCTGTCTGGGCAAAAGAGCGCACCTGGAGCCCCAAGGGAAGAGGGAGCTCTGGAAAACTCAACAGCCGACAGCTGATCAACCATACTGGAACTGCCTAGGCTGCTCTCTGAAGATTCCCCCCCCCCGTGAGGTGACCAAGGCCGTGGAGCTCCAAAAGGACGGTCCCCTACCTCCAAAGAACAGGGCCCTCTCGAGGAGACTGAGAAGGAAGGGTGGAGGTCTGCACTACGACTACTTCCCGAACCCGGGTGGGTCCCAGGAAAGGGCCGCCATGTCAAACCCCTACCCCTCGGAGTCCGATAGAGCCCTCCTTGTCACAAACACCAGCTTAGGCAGCTGACAACTCTGGTCAGTCCCCAAAGAGACTACCCAAGGAGTAGCACCCTCTCATCCTGTAGGTGCTCTGATCGGCCCTAAAGTTGGGCGATCCAGGCACACCACTTGAGGGGATACCACCACTGAGGGATCAGAAAACCCTCCGAGGCCAGGCTGCAGAGCAACAGTGGCCTGCACCACTGCCTGCTGGTCAGCACCCCTGACCCTGGACCCAGGGACAACTGTCCGCTCCTCAGAGGGGGGTTGGTTCCGGTCAGTCAAGAAAACTACCAGGGTGTCCACGTGAGTGGTCAACTCCAAAGAGTCAGACAGCCTGTCTGACTCAACGACTCTGCCTCCGAGGAGGTGGAGACCGAAATCCGATGCCAGACAGTACATGGACGCCTGCTGCCATCCCGACTGAAGGGAGTAGCAGTCCGAGTGAATGCATCAGAGTTGGCCCTGAGGCCCCCAACCGCACTGTGAACGGTGTGTGAAGAAGACATGGCGCCGAGGGCAGCAGCAGCATCGGAGCCGGTGCCTGCCATGGTGCCATTCTGACCCACGGTGCCACAAATGGCGCAGAGGTCAGGGACAGCGCCAACAGCGATACCCCTCACTCGCCATGTCTTCGCCCGGCGCTGCAGGCGCACCCAGAGCTAGACACAGTGCCGTGCTCAGCCTCAGCGTTGTGAACGGCACCGAGGTAAGAAACAGTCAAGGATGGCACTGTAGAACCTCCCACAGCACCATCAGTACCATCGGCACTACAAATGGCGCTGACAGAGGAGACGGCACTGAGCAATGTACCAGCGCCTACCACGGTGCCATCAGGGCCCACGGCACCACGAATGGCACCGAGGCCCAAGACGGCACCGGACAGCATCGAGCACAGTGCTGACTCAGGCTTCCCGGCCCGAGGAGATGACACCGGGGGAGTCTTCACCCCTGAAGGGGCGACTGCCAAGGCGGTGCCTCCTGCCCGACCCCAGGGGGGACGGACTGGGCTGCCTGCACCACAGAAGGGGCTTCTGCAATGGCGAGGCTACTAGGAGCAGAAGCCCCCTCCTCCATTGTCCATATAGAAACGGAAGGGGACCCGGAGGAAAGGCCGAGAGGCCGCGGCTTGGCCCAATGAGTGCGCACCCATCCCCCAAAAGTTGGCAGAGCTCATCCAACTTTCCACGCGGGTTGCTCAATGACACGATGGTCCATGGAGAAGCAGGTGTCACACGAATCCATGTCATGAAGCGGGCCAAGACACGCGAGGCAACGGTCATGTTGGTCGCTGACGGAGTACTTGCGGCTGCACGGGCACCATCGCATAGTGGGCTGCCCTTCTTTAACGATTTCTTGCCCCCCGACCAAGACATGACCCATGGTAAAACAAGTTAAACAAAAGACTCAATGTCGCTAACAAATAAAGAAAAAGAACAGTCTTACCAGCGGTGTCGAGTGGTGGCGAACACGGAACCAGCAGGATACAAAGACTGCATCGAAGGGTTTTTGGTGTTGAAGGGATTCGACATCAAAGACTTTGCAGCAGATTGCCATGAGGTGCGACCTCTACGGTGGGAGATGAAGAACTGGCGGGAGGGCGGGGTCGACTACGCCAAGGGGCCAACCTGATGCCACATGGCGTTGGCTCTAGAGCGCGATGCCGATGGTGCATCGACCACCCATCAAAAAAAAAAAGCTCCCGCGAGGTTGTGACCTCCAGCCACATTACCCAAAGATGATGAATGGTGAAGACTGACACAGATAAAATCTGCCCGAGGTGCATTGGTATTCGGAGGCCGCACTCTGGGGTTTACTCTATAGGCTCTTCGTAGTGTACTCCAGTCAAAATCCCCGGAAATTGAGAGCGAGGTTTGCAACCATTCCACCATAAACTTGAGTAAATTTAAACCCTCAGCACCTTCCGGTACACCAATAAACCGGAGGTTCCCCACCCGTATTTCATTCTCCAAGGCCTCAAGCCTGCCTCGGAGCTGTGTGTTTTCTTGGGTCAGGGTTAAGACAGCTGCTTGAGTAGCTGTAGATCTCTTGTCACATTCCGTTACTGCACTGGTCAGTTCCATCAATGCGGCATCGTGCTTTTCCAACCTTGCCATCGTTTTTTCCATTTTAGCATCCATAGATTGCATTGTCGCCAACATTTGCTGCCATGGTGGGGCTGACGAAGACTCAGTTGCAGTATCCAATTCCGAAATCTAAGTTTGTTCAGTTGTATTTACTTCAGATATTAGTTTAATAGAGCTGAAATGCAGAGCATTCACTGAAAGTTTCGTGTCTGAAGATCGGCTCTCTAGCGCCTCCCAGAGAAATCATTTTGAATTGTTCTCAATCCATTAATTTATTAAGATTTTTGAGGCTGAGAATGGGGCACATGCCCCCTGATGTCTCTGGAACCAGGAAGTAATGAGAGTAGAACCCTGTGTTCTGTTCTGATTGTGGCACTGTTTCTAATGCCCTCTTTCTCAGAAAGCCCTCAATCTCTTGCACACACCAGAACATCTGACATGTTAGTTAACAAAGGGGATTGCCTTCTGGAGGCTTAATCCTTTCTTTTTTGGTTAATGAAATATAGGAAGTACCCCTCTCGGATAATCCTGAGAATCCACATGTCCATTGTGATGGACTCCCGATGGCAGTAAAACTGGGTCAGGTGATGCCCCCTCCTCCCCGGTCTTGACTTGGGCAGCTGCAGCAAGACAGGGACTGGAGCTTCAGAATGTGGCACTAAGTGCCTTCGGTGGCTGTGCCTTCTTCTGGGGCTTTCTTTTGTTTTGGGCTACCCTGCCTTATGTACGAAAGGACTGCTGGTTGTCAAAGGACCCATGTCCACTGCCTCTCTGGGAGTTGAAGGGAAATGGTCTGGAGGTCTTTAGAGTCATGCTAGTTTCATTAGACACTGTAAGAGACTACACCACCTGCTGTTGGAACAGGTAACTGCCATTAAAGAAGAGACACACTCTACTTGTTGCTGGAAAGTCCTGAGTGAAGCCTGCAGTCTACTGTCTGGAATGGTGTCTGATGCATATGTCTGCAGCTGCAGAGTGAGATGCTGCATCAATGGCATCCACAGAGTTTTTGAGCTGGTGACTGCTGGATTCAATACCTTGCTTGACAGTCAGCAGAACATCCTATTTAGCCTCTTAATCTGTCAGACTTTAGCTTTCTCCAGAGAGTAAATTCATATTTTGAAAAATACCCTTGGTAACTAGATATCCTCATAGTTATCCTCATGCCCAGGGTGACTGAAGCATAGGTTTGTTTTTTCCCATAGTGTCAATCTTGTGCGACTCCCTATTAGTGGGGTGTGCATTGACCTCTTTGGGCACAATGGCCTTGCCATACTCAGTGAGAACAACAAGAGCACAATTTATGGGCTGAGTGAAATACACAGGCTTATTTTTAGGAGCAACATATTTTCTATCTGTCTGCTTGGGGACAGCTGCCACTGAAGCAGGTCTCTGCCAAACCATATCAGACAAGGTCTCTAGTGCAGGCTGGATAGGAGGAACTAAACTGACCAGCATATCAGGCACGCTCAGGAACTCCAGCTGGAACACCTAACCTGGTCAATCGCTGCTGGACTGAATTCTGATGCTGAGTGCACATTTCTGAGAACAGTCAAGAAAGACAGGTCTTCCTGAGGTACAGACACAGGAAATGGGTTCTGAGACCTCCTGACCATAATAAGAGTCACCATTACCATCTTCAGAGAATATGAGAAGTAAAGGGAGGGAAAGCAGTGAAGAGTACAAAGGCACAAACTGAGAAGAGAACAGCCTAAGGGGTAATGAAAGGGGACAAGATTTTTTTTTTTTTTTTGTAAGGTACATAAGTGAAAAGAAGAAAACTAGGGGAGGGACTGTGAGGTTAAGAAGGGAGGCGGTGACTGTGCAGAGTTAGATCAGGAAAAAAAGCAGATGTCCTGAACAAATCCTTTTGTTCAGTCTTCAAAGAGGAAGGGGATAGGCCACATAAAAGCAAAAGGGGCACTGGAGAGAGGGAGGGAGGTAGACATAAATCCCTTTTACAGAGGAGACAGATCTGCAGGAACTCACAAATCTGAAAGCGGAGAAAGCAATGGGGCCAGCCGGGGTACACCCAAGGGTACCAAGGGAGTTCAGGGAAGTAGTGGTGACTGCACCTCTGACAGACCTTTTTAACAACTCACTGGAAACGAGAGTGGTTCCAGAGTGCTGGAGGAGGGCAGATGTAGTCCCGTTTTGTTTTGCCAGATGTACATCCCTGTCTTCATCCTTCACTGTCTCCTTATACTTTCTAAATGCTGTTTTGTTCTCCTTCACTGCCTTAGTCATCTCCTTGGAGAATCATAGCGGCCTCTTTCCCTTGCTCATTTCCTTCAAACAGCACGCCATTGCCTAGGCTATACCCTCCTTAATATTCCTCCACTGAGCCTCCACTCTTCTCTCCCCCACCCGGCATTCTCTGAGGCAGTTTCCCATTTCTTTAAAATTTGCCCTCAAGTCCAGGACCCTCATCTTAGTGTGTTTTTTTTTTTTCTGTCCTGTCTCGTGTGCCAAACCACAGAGTACGGTGACCATTTGTATGCAGGGGACTACACCTACTGTGGCATCAGCATTTAACATCAGGATTTAATTAGGAATAACGTAACTGCCCCTTTTTCAGAATTAAAAACCCAATTTAAAATATCTTTAAAGACTCAAATTTCTACAAATCTCTCCTGGAATCTGACACAACAATTTAATATCAATGGCAGCTTGCAGGATGCCAAATGAAGAAATCAATTTCATGGGCGTAGCTTTTACTAAACCAACAGTTTCTTCCTTCTAACAATTATTAACCAATATCGGAGGCAGCTCCACTGAATCAACAAGATTTTATTCTCTATTACAGTAAGACACAAGCAACTGGAATTGGAGAAATATTTGGAATTTTTCACTTAAAGCTTTTAGTATTGCTAATTGAAAAATGGGACAGTACAAAACCATTCATACCCTATACTACACTACATACAACCTTTGTAAGATGGGTTTAAGGCAAGATGATGTTTGTAGAAAATGTAAATCGGAAAAAAGTAACCTAAAAAATACAGTTACGTAAGAACTTACTCTAACAGTAGATCTTCGAGAGAGGCTCTTGCAGTAGGTAATTACATATAGGACTGATGCCGGCAGGCGGCAGGACCCCACTGAAAAATTTCTAGCTAGCAGTCCCTGGCGAGGGACTGCCCCACGTCAGGTGACCGCCAGGAGACGCTGGTATAAAGGGGTGGTCCCGATCATTTTTCCAGTTCTTTTTCCGCTACAGGCTAAAAGAGGCCGGATGAGAGAAGTGGATATTCCTCAATGGGAAAAGAGCTGAAAAGCCTAGGGGATGGAGGGCGGAAGAGCATTTACTGCAAGAGCCTCTCTCAAGATCTACTGTTACGGTAAGTTCTACACAACTGTACTATCTTACTCGAGAGGCTCTTGCAGGTAATCACATATAGGACTGAATACCAAGCAGTCTGGAACAAAGAAAGGCACCGGGAGGAGGAAAACTACTCCAAAAGGTAGTTCTGGTTGTGCAAGTCTCAAGATAGGAGGCCTTGCAAAACAGCCAGCCCGAAGCCTGCTCTACGGCAAGAGGCAACATCCAAACTGTAGTGTTTCATAAAGGTATGCACGGAAGTCCATGTGGCGGCAAACGAAGATGTCTGCCGCAGACACATTCTTGAAACAAGCCGCAGAGGCAGCTACTCCTCTTGTGGAGTGGCCTCTGACTTGACCTGGGAGGGTCTTGTTGTATTTGTCATAACAGAAAGTGATGCAATGAGCCAACCACTTAGACAGGCATTGCTTAGAAACAGCATTGCCTTACCTTTTGTGAGCAAAAGAGAAGAACAACTGATCAGTCTTTCTGAGATCCTTCATCCTGTTGGTGTAGTATCTCAGAATCTGGTGAACATCCATAGTATGGAGTAAATACTCCCTTTGATTAGAGTACTGCATAAAAAAGGCAGGTAACTCTAGGGACTGATTTAGGGTAGACTCTGCTACTACTTTAGGTAGAAACTTAGGATTCGTGTGAAAAGCAACTCATTCTTTGTGAAAAATCAAGTAAGGGATTTTACACATCAGGGCCTGGAGCTCAGAGATTCTTCAAGCCGAAGTAATGGCCACCAAGAAGAGCGTCTTCCATGAAAGGAACTTCAAATCCACAGAAGCTGCAGGTTCAAAGGGAGGAAGAGTAAGTTTCTTGAGAACGGAGTTTAAGTCCCAAGGGGGAGCAGGAGTACGGATGGGGGGCCTCAGATGGAGGACCCCTCTGAGAAAGGTCTTGGATACCTCCAGTTGAGCAAAGTCTTGTCTGCAAAGGAACATGATAGTTAATGGCCGCCATGTGTACCTTCAGAGAGGAATGGCTGAGACCCAGGTAAAACAGATGACGATACTCCAGGAGAAGCCCGCTGAACAGGAGAAAGGTTCCACGTTCTTGGAAGCGGCCCAAATAGTGAATCTTTTCCACTTCATGGCATAAGTGGATCTGGTGGAGGGTTTTCTGGCCTCCACTAAAATCTCTGCCACTTTGGGAGGCGCTCCAAAACGGGATTGGGCTAAGTCTGCAGGAGCCATGCATGCAGTTGAAGGGATTTGAGGCCTGGATGGACCAGGGTCCCCTGATCCTGGGCCAACAAACCTTGAGATAGAAGAAGAGGAAGAGGAGGATCCTCTGAATATTGTTGTAGAAGAGAGAACCAGATTTGCCTGGGCCAGAAAGGATCGATCAGAATCATTCTCGCTCCTTCTGAAGCTAGTTTCTGTAAGACTCGTGGGATAAGTGGAATTGGGGGAAAGGCATAGACGAATCTGTCCTTCCAATCTAGAGACAGAGCGTCGCTCCAAAAAGCACCTCGCTCTGGAAACGAAAAGTAGAAGATGGAAGTTTTAGCTTAGGAGGATACGAACAGGTCGACCTGTGGTGTTCCCCAAAGTTGGAAGATATTGTCTAGGACCCCTTGGTCCAGTTCCCACTCGTGAGTCAGAGCAGAAGAGCGACTTAGCTTGTCTGCCAGGGTGTTGTCGACTCCCGGAATGTGAATCGCCGTGAGGTGAAGGTTGTGTTGTGTTGCCCAATCCCAAACCCTCATTGCCTCCCTGCATAGAGGGTATGACAGAGTCCCTCCCTGCTTGTTGATATACCACACCACGCACATGTTGTCCGTCTGGACAGCTAGGTGGCCGGGAAGGATGTATTGGTGAAGGGCTTGGAGAGCGTACAACACTGCCCTAAGCTCGAGCACACTGATGTGGAGAGCTTGTTCTAGCTTGGACCAGGAGCCCTGGGTCCGATGAGGGTCTAGATGGGCTCCCCAACCTTCGCCTTAGGTGTCTGTGGTTAGAGTCTGGGAGGGGGGAGGATGAAAGAAAGGAACTCCACGAAACAGGTTCTCTCGAACCATCCACCACTGTAAGTCTCTCATCATCGGCAAGGAGATCAGAACTGAGTGATCTAGGTCGTCCACTAGCTGATTCCACTGAGAGCGTAGAGTCCACTGAGAGATCCTCATGTGGAGTCGATCGCGAGGTACTGTCGGGATAGCAGCCGCCATGAGCCCGAGAAGGTGAAGGACAGACCTCTCAGCGACCATCCTGCAGTCGGACAACAGACTTATTTGGGTCTGAAGGGTGGCCGCCCTGTCTGGCGGCAGAAAGGCCTTGCCCATGGTCATATCGAGGATTGCCCCAATAAACTGTAACCTCTGGGATGGGTCCAGATGAGACTTGGAATGGTTGATGGTAATACCCAGGCAGGCAAAAAATTGCTGGGTAAGGGAAAGGAGTTCCTCCCTGGATGAGGCCACCAGGAGCCAGTCGTCCAGGTAACGGAAAACCTGCACTCCCTTGGTACGCAGGTGGGCCGCCACCACTGCCAGGCATTTGGTAAATAGTCGCTTGCTTCAGCAGAAGAGCCAAGATTTCCTGGACCAAGAGAAGATGTTCCCATGAATATGACGACTTCAGAGGGGGGTGGCGGGGTGGTTTCTGAAGAAACTCTATGGAGTGTCCTTCTGCTATGAGCTGGAGCACCCAAGAATCTGTGGTTATCCTCTCCCATCCTGGAAGGTGGAGTCCGGAGGCAGTGGGAGAGGAAAGGAGTCAGGTGGTGTGGGGCAGCTCCACAGCTGAAGCACCCGCTGCTCTTTTGGGTGGGGGGAGGGCTTGGCAGCTGTGGGGGCCCGGCGTTTTGTGGCCCGTCTTCCCTGGGGTTTCGCCTTTGGCCGATTCCATCTGCGAAAGGGACGGCACTGCTGCTGATGGGGACCGTATATGGAATCATCTGACTTCAGAGCCGTCCCTTTCTCTTGCAAATCGGTGATGATGTCCTTGACATCACCCCCAGCACCGACCCCCGGAAGGGTGCTTCCTGGATAGCAGACTGCCTCCGGGACCAAACCTGACACACACGGAGCCAAGCATGACACCGTAAGCCTACAGCGGAAGCTGAGCTCCGCCCAGCAGTGTCCACTGCATCGTATGTCGCACGTAGCATGTGTCGACTGGCCGAACGAGTAGAGCGGACGAGATCAACCAACTCCTGCTTGACTTGGGAGTCAGGCAAGGAGTCCAGTTTGGCTTCTGCTTGAGTCAGGATGGCCTTCTGGTAGTCCCCCATATGGCCCACATAGTTCAGGGCCCTGATCCCCAGTGTGGAGGAAGTGTAAATCTTTCTCCCATACTGGTCCAGAAGCGTGATTACTTATCAGGAGGTGACGAGCTAGATGTTTGGGGATTCGCCCGACTGGCGTGGCGCGTCACGACCCGAGTCATCAGGGTGAGAATCCAGGAAACCAACACCCTCTGGAGCCTGATATAGCCGGTTCGACTTCCTAGGAAGTGGGGCTAAGGCCGACGGCTGCTTCCATATTGTGGTAACAAGGTCGGCGTGAGGCTCTATCCAGGGTGGCACCAAGGTAGGAGCTGTCACGGGCAGATCCAGATGTTCAGCGAGTTTCAGACGCTGAGAATCTGGTTCCAGGGAGTGCCACTGATGAACCTCCTGGATTTTCCTAAGCAACTCCGTAAAAGAAGGATCCTCTGGAGGAGTCCTTGGCCTGGGCTTCGACGGAGAGCGAGGCTCGTCGTCTCTCAGAAGAACCGTCGGAAGAGTCTGAGGAGTCCGAGGTGAAAAGGAGGATGAAGAAGAGAAAGACCTTTTCCCAACCCAGGGAGGAATGGACCCTGGGAAGTCCCCGGGAAGCGTGTCCTGCCCTCTCTGGATCCAGACGGAAGAACCCTGGAGTCCGGAGGTGGTGAGGACGTGTGCCGCCTCGGACGTACAGGAACCAGGGATGGCACCGTCACCAGAAGGCGGCTCTCGACCTCTTTGGTGAGCTGAGCCTTGGCCTCAGCCCACCAGGAGGCCAGAGTCTCCTGCAGGTCAACCGGCAGCCGCGAGGGCGGTGGAGGAGGAGGCGGCGGGGATAAGGATACGGGTTATAACCGTATGGAGCATATCCAAAACCGCTGCGGGTAGCCCGGCATCGGGTATTGTGGTGTCGAGTACTGCAGCGTCGGGAAGCCCGGCGTTGGGTACTGCGGCAACGGATACTGCGGTCCCGGGTACACTGGCGTCGAACAGGACGGAGGATACCCGGGAGCCAGGGGGGGCTGCCGAGGCAGACGGCCCGGCCGGAGGCCTCACGGGTGGGTCCATAGTGGAGAGCCCGGAGGGCCTGATGGGAGCGGAATGTCTCCCGGAGTCGGTGAGGCCGACGTCAGGGCTGATGGTAGAGGCCCTGGTGCTGGAGGTACCGACATCGGAGGGGCTGGTGTCGGAGCCGGCGTCCGGGGAGCCAACGTCAGGTCCGGCGCTCCAGGTAGAGGAAGGACCGACAGAGGCAAAGATCCCCAGCTCGCCTGGGACGGAGGGGAAAAGTCCCCAGGGTCAGGTTGGGGAGACTCTGGTTCCCCAGACAGCAGCGAAGGCTGTGGGGAACTGGGTACGACGGACGTGGGGGGGGTCCGTCGTCGGTTCCTTCGCTGGCCGGACGTTGGACGAGCCGAGGCGAGGCTTAGTGGCCAGCTCTCGGCAGGCGCCGGAGGAGATGACGTCCGACTTATGAGAGCCATCACTGGAGGCAGGCCGTGTAGAGTGATCGCCTGGTCCGTGGTGGGGGCGCGTGGCCTGGAGGGTCGGACGCCTATCGACCCTCTCCGGGCGGACGCCAGAGGAGCCGACGCCTGGCTTACCGGAGTTGCCCACAGTGAGGCCGCGAGCTCGCGGCCGAACCAGGGCAGAGGCCTCCAACTGCCCGGAGGCGCCTGCAAGGCCCGAGAGCAAGCAACGGAGGGCCGACGCCTGAAACCTCCAAGGCGGCTTGGCTGTATCCCCAGAGGGATGTTACTTGCATGCCCCAGCGACTCCTGAGGGAGACGCGTAGAGGAGCCCTTGTCCCGTGCTCTCCTTCTACTTTCTTCAGATGGCCTTCGGGGGAAGTGGACGCCTGCCTCAGTTTTTTGAGCTCCTTCTCCATAGATCTCATTTTCTTCTTTAGAATATGGGCTTCCAGGGATTGCTGCCGCCTTTTTCGGGTAGCCGCGTTGAAACTGAAGCAGTGTTGGCACTTCTCGACCGGGTGATCGGTGCCTAGGCAGAACAGGCACAGGGAGTGGCCGTCCTTGTGCGTCCCGGAGGTGCAATCTGCTATCCAGGTAGTTGGGCGCCGCAAGAATCGCACTTATTCTTGTGCTCGGAGGGTGTAGGGGACGACATACACCGACGCTAGTACTGACGTTAGTTGGAAAAAACAGGATTTTTCTGCAAAAATGATGAAGGTAGGGCTGACGGCACAAACTTTTCCGCGAGGCGCCACTGAGCTAACAGCGGAAAGAACTGGAAGGTAGCGTCCGGAACCGCCTCTTTATGCACCGACGCCTCCTGATGCCGGTCACCTGATCGTGGGGGCGGTCCTCACCAGGGACCGCTAGCTAGAAATTTTTCAGTGGGGTCCTGCCGCCTGCCGGCGTCAGTCCTATATGTAATTACCTACTGCAAGAGCCCTCTCAAAGTAAGATCTCCTAAAACTCAAGGTGGACAAAGCAGTGGGGCCTGATTGGATTCACCCCAGAATTCTAAAAGAACTAAGGAGAGAAATGGAAATTACGTGCCTACCATAATTCTTGATCTTCTTGGAAGTAGTTTCCACCACTCATTCACACTAATGGGAGTCCGCCAGAGGAGCTAGGACCCAGCAGGAGCAAACTTTTTCAGGAGGGCCGGTGCCCGAAATGGAGCCACGAGGACCTGCACCATGAGCCTCGGCTCATGCGGTAATGACTATCTCGGCATCGACCCTCCAACTGCCTCAGTTCCTCTTTTCCCGCTTCTTGAAAAAGTTTGCTCCCGCTGGGTCCTAGCGCCTCCAGCGGACTCCATTAGTGTGAATGAGTGGTGGAGACTTAATGTCCAGGAAGATCTAGTGATACCACTGACTACCCTTTTTAACAAATCATAGAAGGATGGTGTGGTACCCGAGGACTGGAGGAGGGCGGATGTGATTCCCCTTCATAAAAGTGGGAGCAAGGCAGAGGCAGGAAACAACAGACCTGTTAGTTTGACCTCAGTGGCAGGGAAAATGATGGAATCACTTCTGAAGGAAAGAATTGTTGAGTACCTAGAGACCAGCGGGGCACAGGACCCAAGGCAGCATGGATTCACAGCGGGAAGGTCATGTCAGACGAATCTAATAGATTTCTTTGACTGGGTGACAAAAGTAGTAGACCAGGGAGGGGCTGTGGATATGGCCGGCTTAGACTTTAGCAAGCCATTTGACACAGTCCCACAGAAAAGAATAATAAACAAGTTAGCCAGCCTGGGAGTGGGTCCCAGGGTGGTAGCCTGGGTAAAAAATTGGCTGGACAACAGGACGCAGAGGGTAATAGTAAACTGAGTGCACTCCAAAGCAAGGAGGGTTACTAGTGGGGTACTGCAGGGTTTAGTACTGGGACCAGTCCTCTTTAATGTCTTTATAGGTGACATCGCGGAGGGGCTGGAAGGAAAGTGCGGTCTTTGCAGACTACACAAAGATCTGCAACAGGGTTGATAGGGGGTGGAAGGGACTTAGCAAGGTTGGAGGAATGGTCAAAAGTATGGCAGCTTAGATTCAATGCAAAGAAGTGCAAAAGTAATGCACCTGGGAAACAAAAATTCGGGGGAAGAGTACACAATGGGGTTGGGGGGTACTAACAACAACAAAAATGGAAAGGGACCTGGGGATAGTAATATCAGACGACTTAAAGGTCGGCAAGCAATGTGAGAAGGCAATAAGGAGGGCTGGGGGATACTGGGATGCACAGAGAGAGGCATCACACGTAGAAAACAGAAGTTGTTATCCCTCTGTACAGACAGTTGATGAGACCCCATCTGAAGTACTGTGTTCAGTTCTGGAGACCCCATCTCTGCAAGGACATAGACAGGATGGAGGCAGTTCAGAGGAGAGCAACTAAAATGGTGCAGGGTCTGCACCAGAAGCCATACAAAAAGAGACTAAAGGAGCTTAATATGTATACCCTCAAGGAAAGGAGGGAGAGGGGAGACAATGATCGAAACTTTCAAGTACCTCAAGGGAATCAACCAAGTCCAAGAGGGTAGCTTCTTTCAGAAAAACAGATGTCCGAGAACAAGGGGGCACAATCTGAAGATAGAGGGGGGACGGCTCAGGGACAACATGAGGAAGTATTTTTTCACAGAGGTGGTGGTGGATGCATGGAACGGCCTTCCTGAGGAGGTAGTGGGATCAAAAACAGTGGGGGGAATTCAAGAATGTATGGGACAGACATAAGACAATTCTAGTTGGGGTAGAAGGAAGTAGGCTGTTGGTTAACTAGGATCTGCAGCTTATCCAATAGGTAGGGAAATGGGCAGACTGGGTGGGCCACGCGATCCTTATCTGCAGTCAAAGTCTATGTTTCACAAATGGTAGCAGAGTGAAGGCTGACAACTAGAGGCCAGGCAGCTTGACACTGGTGGTGATGAAGCTAACGGAGTCACTTCTAAAGGAAAGGAATGTGGAGTGTCTTGAATCCAGTTGGTTACAAGACCCAAGGTGTAACAGATTCATGGTGGGGTCATCTCAGATAAATCTGATAGATATTTTTTGACTGGGTGACCAGGGAAATAAACTGGGATAGGGCAGTGGATATGGCCTACTTAGATTTTAGCAAGGCTTTCAACACCATTCCACATAGGATGCTCATTAAGAAACTGGGCAGCTTAGGGGGTCATTCCAGAGGTGGTAAACTGGGTAACAAATTGGTTAAGGGATAAGTGACAGAGGGTGGTGATAAACGGAGTTCACTTCCAGGGAAGGGAGGGTGAACTGTGGGATGCCACAGGCCTTAGTACTGGGATCAGTCCTCTTTAAAGTCTTTATAAGTGACATTGCAAATAAGCTGGAAAGGAAAGTCTGCCTCTTTGCAGATGACACCAAAATCTGCAACAGAGTTGGCACTCCAGAGGGGGCAGAAAGAATGTGTAGAAACCTGAGAAACCTCCAGGAGGACTGGTCAAGGGCATGGCAGCTGGGGTTCAATGTGAAAAAGTGCAAAATCATGCACTTAGGGTGCAGAAACACAGAGGCAGAGTACAATATGGGAGAAGAGGTATTAATGGTCATCAAACAGAAAGAGGTCTTGAGAGTAACCACATCTGATGATCTCAAGGTAGCAAGGCAGTGCGACAAGACAGTGGGTAGGGCCAGTCGGATGGTGGGAGTGCATAGAGAGGAGGGGTATCACCAGCAAATGGAGGGAGGTGGTGTTGCCACTGTATAGATGGCTGATGAGACCCCACCTGGTGTACTGTGTCCAGTTCTGGAGACCACATCTCAGGAAGGTCACAGACACTGGAGGCAGACCAGAGGAGGAGGACAACTAAAATGGTGCAGGGTCTGCATCAGAAGCCATAGAAGGTGAGACTGAAGAACCTCAATATGTACATCCTGGAAGAGAGAGAAGAGTTTGGGGGGATACGACAGAAACCTATAAATACCTCAGGGGGATAAATAAGGGACAGGAGGAGAGTAGGTTTCAGAGGAAAAGATGGATGAGAGCAAGGGAACATGCAATGAAGCTGGAAGGGGGTAAATTCAAGAAAGATGTGAGGAAATAGTTCTTCACTGACAGAGTGGTAGATACCTGGAACAGTCTTCCAGCAGAGATGGTGGGGGCGAAACGGTGGGCCTTAAGCATTCATGGGACAGGCATGATGGACTTTTAGAAGGAAGCAAGGAGAAGGGAGACAGAGATCAAGCAGGGTCTGCAGTGACAGAATAGGCAGGGAAAAATGGGCAGACTGGGTGGGCCAAGCGGTCCTTATTTGCCATCAAATTCTATGTTTCTAGGAGGTTGGGCTCTGACTCATCTCCCTCTATACCCTGCTCGCAAGGAAGAAGGAAGATGGAATGGGGTCGCAGGGCCAACAACACAGGCCACGGCTGCAGCAACACTGGTGATACCGGCCCCAGAGTGTGTCGAACTGGTGCCAGGGGAGGCACCAGAACTGACACAGTAGACAGTTTTTGAACTACTAATCTTGTGTTTGGTTCGCAGATGAAAAGAGGACCTGGCAGCTGGTGAGAAGAAATGGGGACCAAAATGTAAAGTAAAAAATATACATATACTTGAGTGAATCATGGACACCAGATATTAAACAGCTAATTCCATGCAAATGGACCAGTAAATTTTGTGGGTATTTCAGAGTTCAAATTTCGACCAACACACACTTTCTTTTTATCCTAAATTATGGTAAATTAATGAAGGCATTCTATACAGATAATAAAAGGTTGTCAACACTCCCAATGTCACTGAACAATAAGGAAGAGACTCTAAGAATGAATGTTCTGTCTAGATTTCTGTTTGTTTTTCATCAATTATTGTCGTAGAATACCTCATAAAGTTTAGGATATTAGAAAAATTTGGAAATTTATCTAGAGTGCGTGTTTTTTTCGGGTTGAGTGCCACTCATGATATTATTACTGCTGGTCATAGTTTGAATATTTTTCTTTTCTTTTCTTGTTTGTTACTTAAAGGGAATGTGTACCTTAGCCTCTCTCCTGCCTGCCACTGTTCCTCTGCCATCCTATCTGACGATTTATAAGTATAAATATGTTTTTTCCAGCACTAGCAATGACCAAAATAAACATTTAAAAGACCCGCTATTTCAGTGACATAATCCGCCATCTTCTGCGCATTCCATCACAAAGTAACTAAAGTGTCGGCTGTGCGGACGTGCATGCCTCACCAGGATCCACGCATACTTAGATGCACACTTCATTTATTCTAGCAGCTGTATCATGAGTGACCCACTTCCTGAAAGTACATTTTCTGGTAGCGTTTTCAATGCCCCCCTCCCCGTGAAAGGTGGGGGACTGACAGCACCAGAGGCATTGCAGCAAGCAGAAAACTGTAGCAATGTGTTTGCAGAATTGTGGAACTGTGTACATCAGTGTTGTGCTGTGAAAGTTAAAACACAGATGCGATGAAAATGCTATCAGAAAATGCAACAGTTCTTTTCTCAGTTGGGAGAAACAGTGTCTGTTTTAAAATAAAAATTCCAAGATGGCACCTTGAAAAGTGTGGTAAAGGAGCACAGCTGGCACCAATACTTTTGTTTACACACCGACTGCTGTTAAAGATGCAGTATGTATATATATATGTGTGTGTGTGTGTATATATATATTAGAGGCAAAATCGTTATCATTGTTGTTGAAATTACAGCGACAGTGAGTGAGGCCTGCTGTGAGGTTGAAAATCCCTGATTTTCGCGCCATTTCACCGCAGTTGCGACAGATCGTTAGCCCCAACCTCACCCCATGACATGTGTAAAACAGCAGAAGTATAGGAAAATGGGTGAGAGTTAGGACCCACGATCCTCAATGCGCACCCCAATGCCGGTTGGGGGTGGGCGGGGTCCAAGGGGTTTCAACCCTAACAGCTAATTTCCTCACTTTATCGCTGTGGAACAACCCTAACTAATGCATTAAACGGAGTTTTTTGCCTCTAATTTCCCTTCTTTTTGAGAATGATAACGAGAAATAGTGAATGTAATGCAGGGGCCCCGCGCTCCCGCTGCATAATGCGTTGGCAGGAGCGCGGCCGCCACATGATGTGTTGTGGCATACTAACAGGGACAGCAACGCAAACAGAAATGCTAACAGTGGCGCACATGGTAACACAAGCACGAATGAGAACAGAAAGGGTAACGCACATGGTGGCGTAGACGGGAATGGTCTGCCACGTGATGTGTTGTCACATAGTAACATGGTGCCTGCAAACAGAAATGTCAATGGGCATGGTGATGTTAAGTGAAACAGTAAGATAAACAGTACTGTAGACAGAAATGGCAAAAATAACAGAAACGCAAGCTAAATGAAAACGCAGCGATAATGCACATGGTGGCGAGACGCCAATGGTAAGTGAAACTGGTAATGGATTCGCAAGCGGAAAGGGCAACAGTAACAGTAATGTAAGCGCACAGGCTGGTTTTCCCCAAAACCTGCATTGAGAAAGACAGTGAGTACAAATAATGTATGCAAAATAATGAGTATCGGCGCAGAAAATGAGATCTTGGAATACCAAATACATTATATCTCAGGAACCGTACGACGTAGAAAAAAAATTTAAAAGTCATATTATTTACAACTGTCCTGGCTAATTTGAATGGGCTAAGAACTTTTCCGACGAAAAGTCCGTATCTCGCACCGCTTCCGAGATACGGCCCTGAAAAGGCATGCCATGCACGTCAGAATGTTATCCTATGGGAAAAAGAAAGTTCGAGCGCCATAACTTTGCCTCCCTGTAATGTTTTTTCACCAAACTACTGAAAGGCACATCTGTGGGCTGTTGGCTGTCTTCCCTCCAAATTTCAGGAAAAAGACTAAACTGCTATTTTGCAGCAGGCTCCAAATGATTTCTGTTAAGTGTCGGGCGCCAGAATGTTATCCTATGGGAAAAACGCCAATTTTGGAGTGCCGTGAATTTGCCGCCATGTGATATTTTTCACCAAACTACTGAAAGGCACATCTGTGTACTGTTGGCTGTCTTCCTCCAAATTTCAGGAAAAAGACCAAACTGTATTTTGCAGCAGGGTGCCAAAGGATTCCTGTAATGCTTCCGCGCCGTAATGTTATCCTATGGGAAAACTGTCAACTTTGGAGTGCCATAACTTTGCCGCCATGTAATATTTTTCAATACAACACTGAAAGGCACATCTGTGAGATGTCGGCTGCGTTCCTCCAAATTTCAGCCCAAAACTCCCAACGGTTATTTTGCAGTGCAGTGCCAAAAGAATTGCTGTCATTTTCCCACAGACTAGAAAATTACTACGCAATTCTTTGACTTTCATAAAATTTGCGACACTTTCGGTGAGCACGAAAGTAATTTGCAAAAGTACTTTTCCAGAAATTTGAAAACATATTTCTGGGGTGTTTTACCACAAATAAAGACATGGCAAGCATCCTCAGGGTTCGACTAGGTGAATACAAAAAATTAGGTTGCTAGAGGGTCCCAAATTTAAATGCCAACCATTTTCTGATCACCAACTGAAAACAAAATGGGCTTTACTAGTAAAGTAACAGGCCCATTTGCAAAGTAAAATGCATTTGCGAAAGTGTTGAACTTTTTGTTAACTTTTCCCATTGACTTATAATGGGAAACTGTTTTGAATAACTTTTGAACCGCTTAATATTTTTCACGAAATCTTGAAAGGCACATCGGGACCCGGCTGCATGTTCCCTGAAGATTTTGGGCGGTCATAAACGACCGACCTGTGAAACGCGACCACAGAATTCCAGAAAGCTTAAACGCTGGCCAAGATATCACACTTAATAACTCCGCAGTCAGATATCCGACCAGTACGTAAACTGGGTAGATCCCAATGCCTATGGTTCTTGATCATAAATTCCAAATTTCAGGCAAATCCATCAAACGGTTGCAAAGTTATTAAGGTGCAAAGTTTTGGGGTTTAACATAGAAATGGCTCTCAACCTTAATTATGGTAGCACTACCGTGCTACCATAATATATATATATATATATATATATATATATATCTATCTATATATCTATCTATCTCTATCTATCTATCTATCTTACAGCGGCTACTACACTGACTAGGTAGTACACTAAAGCAATACAATGTGGCTGGCAGAAACAGAACGGGGATGTTAACTGTACAAAACACTACAGTTAGATTTAGCGAAACTGACAGTATGCATGAGGACACTAGACACATGGCTAATGTACACAGCAAAATTTCAATAAATATGCCTATTAATACTGCCACTTCAAGGGCTGCTCCCAGACAGCGTGCAGTTGGCGGCTGAGAGAAATCCGCATGTAGACACTTTGTTGTGGTGAGGCATGCATGTCATCATGCTTGTCTAGCATGACACTCAGGGAGTCAAAGGGTGGAAAAATGGAGGACTGCACTAAAAAGAATAAAACTTTAAAAACTATTTTAGATGCTGGCAACACCGCGGTTTGGCAGACTGGTAAGTTGGGATTGTTGTAACACACTGACTTAGTGAAAATATACTTTTGGTTACACATTCCCTTTAAAGTATGATTTTATTCAGCCCCCTCTACTCACTCCCCTACGCTGTCAGACAGGAAGTGACATTGGGAGAACTAAACTAGTCAAATTAGGCTCTGGAAATTAGCCATTTCTCTACTCAGTAGGTCTTTCTGGTAACATTTTTAAAGAACATGAATAAAAATAGCCTGTACTTCAGTTCTACCATCCAGCAAACCAATGAGGAGCAATGTCCACTGTCAAGGACAGACACAGTAAGTCACCTTTTTCTGGGCTCTAAAGATACAGTAAGCAAAGGAGCTCACAAATGTAATCTGACCGGCACTCCCTAATGGTTCTGAATGGTGCGCTATGTTGATGAAAGGGGAGATTTGCATCATGTTTCAAACTTTTGTTTACAAGTCTCTGTGGCATGGACATGGGGATGATTACCATCACTTCTTTCATGAGAATGCAGGGTAATGAGCACAGAAAAGGTGGTCCCCCCAACACTGAACCCAGGGTCCCCAGTTCCTACGGTGCCTCACATGAGCTTCATTTGATTTACTGTAGGTGGTCACTAGGTATAAATATCAACTATGTATTAAATAATCACTGTGACAGCAGAGCATAGAGAGTCCCCATCGGGCTACACCTTTGTAACTGAAAGCCACTAGTGTCAGGACCACTCAGAAATTTTTGTTAGCCGGATGCCCACGATGGCATGCAATGTCGGCACCTATATAATCATGGGCAAGCTCACTGCTCCTCAGTTCCTCACCAGAGATCAGCCTGGAGGGCCTCTTACTGTGATGAACCAGGAGACGACACAAATACCAGGCACAGGAGAAGAGGCATGGCACAGGAGATATATAGAGGATATGTGATGGATGCTTAGGAGATATATTTATCTTCATGAATGGTCAGTGACCTCGAGCTTCATGACTGGCGAAGTCCATCCAAATCAGCAAGGGCAGAGGCTGAGGTGCTCCTGGAAAGCCTCATCTGAGTCAACACGTGATGATTCCTGTGTACCAGCTTGGTCTGAGCAACAAGAGCCTCCACCTTATCTGTAGGCAGACAGGCACAGCCCACTGCCATGTCCAGCACCACACCAATAGATTGGAGCGCTGACACGTAACTAGTACGAATTTCGGTATATTTACCATAACAACTAGTTCACTGAACAGATTGTGTATAAACTACTTCCTAGTACGGGGCTTTTAGGAGTTAGTGGTCCTGATATGGGAAGATATAAAGCCCTTCTCTCTGAAGGACTGCTGCCACAACAGCTGAGCATTTAGTAAATACCTGCTAAGCCCAGTATAAACCAATGGGCAAGACTCAGAACTGATAATGGCTTCCCTCCAACATGAAGTGGAGGTACTGCCTGTACGAATCTTGATATGAAGGTACATGTCCTTCATGTCCTGGGCACAAAGTCAATCTCCCATTTGTAACAGAGTGATGAAGCAGCCTGAAGAGACACCATTCGAAACGTTCAGTATTCGACAAACAGGTTTAAGTCTCAGAGGTCCAGTACAGGATGCAAATCTCCTGTCCACCTGGGAACCAGGTAGTATCTGGAATAGAACAATACAGCTACATACTTACTGTAACAGTAGATCTTTGAGAGAAATTACTCATCAGGCACAGCTTTGGGACCTATAGCTGCCAGGCACTAGAACTACATGGAAATTTTTGCAAGTAGTCAGCCAGGGGCCGCCCATGTCGATGTCAGGCATCAGAGTATAGATAAGTGTGGGCGGACCCTCCTCTCCTCAGTTCCCCGCTGGAGGTCAAGCTCTGAGGACCTCCCTCAAGGAAACCAGGAGAGATCCCAGCACTCCATATACCAGGCGAGAAAAAGGGCTGGAAAATGTAACAATGGAGACAATAGCACAAAAATCCTTTGTTGCAAACCTAAAAGGAGGAAGGGGGTGGGAAGGCATCGCCTGATGGAAGAGATTCTCTCATAGATCTACTGTTATGGCAAGTACGAACTTTTACCTTCTTTAAGGATATCTCTTTCATCAGGCCACACCTTTTGAACAAGTCCTAAGCAGTACACAAAGCTGACAGTCTTTTTGGGGGGGGGGGGTGCTGCAGTCTATAGGCTTATGACAGAAGGCCTTGCAACCTATGCCCCCCAAGGTGTGCGCTTGTGTGGCCACTCATCAACCCTCTAGCAGCCACGCACTGCTGAAGAAATAGCGCACATGCACACAAAATGGCAGATCACCCAAAGCAATGCACGTACTGAAGCAGGGCTGCACGGCACACTGAATGAAAGTGATTAAGCAAGACGCCCCTCCCCCATGTGCTGGCACACCAAAACAGATCACACAAACAAATGGCATTTGCAATCCTATTCCTCACTAGAATGTAACCCCACCCCCAAAGATCACATTTGCGATTGCGACCCTGACCTGGAATCCAATTTAAATATAAAAAAAACTGCCTCCAGCTCTGTACGTTATCCTCGTCCACCCCGCCCTATTCTACCCTTCTCCCATCTCCAGCCAGTGAGAAGTTAATTCAAAACTTAGAAGAGTCCTCCTGTGTGGAGAAAAGCGAACCTTGCTTGTCATCTCCAGTCTAAAGTCCTCCTAATTCAGGACGGAGTTGGGGAAGGCATTTACAAATACTGGATACTGTCATCTTGGGAATGACATTAAAAATTACACATTGGGTCTAAAGAGAACTGGTAGGTGGTGTACTATCAAGATTAAGCACTTGGGTAGGTGAAGAGCATGTATAATTGTAGCATGGGGCACAGAACCCTCCCCCACTGTGCATCCAAAAACATTACTTTTGTTCTGTGATGAGATTCTTTCCCCATCTGTGTTTAAAGAAGGATTAGGCAGCCACCCCATGAGATCGGAGAACAGGGCAATGCCAGGTGATCGGGAAACAGGTAACTAATCATTCATAGGTCACAGTTCTACAGTAAGCTGCACGGACTTTGCTCCTCCTTTCCCGATTTAGCCACCGTTGCCCAACCAACTAAACCTTTCTCTTGTCTGCTGCTACCACCGATCAATATGTAAAGCTTTATGTGGCTTTAAAAGTATGATCGGTGGAAGCACCCAGTGTCCATGCCACAGCTTTCTCAACAGCCTGCCCTTTCTCAACTGCACCTTTCTTTTACAAGACTTGCACAGTCTTGTAGTACACACAATACAATTTTCAGTGTCCGTTCCTGTAATATCAGTGGTAGCAGGCAGCCAGTGTTTGCTTCTCCACCTGCCTGACGTAGCCTACCCTTGCAAAGTTGCGAAACCAAAGAGAACACCTTTCTTTAATGTTACTTCTTTTATTTTTACATAAAGGGATTGTGCACTACAGTCAACGATGTCACTTGGGGCAGGGGCATGGTAGCCATGGCGGTAGTGGCAGTCTCAGGAGCACTGCCTCTGCTCAACACACTCGCTGGACCAAGCCTCTGCTGGCCCAACCGGCTGCAGCTTTTACTGAATGTTTTCCCCTTGCACAGTCATAAAGTCATATTAAATGTAGGGAACCTCTGCTTTACCCACAGCAATGGTTACACATGGCATACTATGTTGTACAATGGGAGTGTGATACCAGACGGGAATCCTGATACACACACGAAAGAAAAAAAACAGCCGATTGCTAGGGAGTCAGGCCCCCAAGTTTTAAACAGTGTTTTCTTGTAAATTAGCTTTTTTTATTTTTGTGTAGAAAATTATTTTAATCATTGTTTGTAAGCTCTGCTGGAGCAAGGGGTGCACTTTTCTAGCCTTGACATATCTCACACACACATGCGCACACGCACACACAGACTGAAGTGCCAGTTAAATCGCAAAATTTTTCTTCGGTACAAAATCTTCCCTCCCATGCGAAAAACTTGCCAGACACTTTGGTACCAGTAAGATGGCTATAAATAGAGGAACTGTGGCTACCGGGGTCCATAAACCTGGCTACTGAGGACAGGGAACACACACTGATTGCATTTCATTCAGTGAAACTGCACAAGGATATCGCTGGACTCTACTGGAAGGAAATTCACTGCACTCAGATATTTGCAGGAGCTGTCCCCCAGGAGGTAAAGGTAAGAGTATATATATATATACATATACAGTATATATATATATATATATATACACACACACACACACACACACGTTAGGATTCTGTGAACTGTGCCTTCTCTGGGAGGATTTTCTGTATGTAATTAATTTTTTTTTTTCAGTGGTTGCTGCAGCTAGGAGGAAGTTGTTTTATATCAGGTGTTGCTGAAAATTTGACTAAAAGGATCCTTATCTCTGACTAATTGGTTTATGTATTACTTGATGTATAGGCTACATAATCTGGAACAATTTCAGGGGATTTCAGATTTCTAATGTGGAGTATGGTGTTGGTCTTGTGAGTGTTTGTGACTTGTCTCTCTTATGGTAATTTACCTCATGTAGATACTAGTTAGGAAGGGCAGACTGGATGGGCTAGTCTAGTCCACTAGGTCGTCTTCACTTTTTGGTTTACAATGAATGTATTTTTTTTGCCAGCAATAAGGGAGAGGGCATGAGAATATTTTAAAGGTCCACAACTTGTGTGGCAAGCAAAATGCCATTATGGTAAAAGGCAATTTGTTAAGTGCAGGATCTAGTAGTGTAACAAAAAAAGGTAGAGTTAGGGTAAACACTGTGACGTAGACAGCACGTTCTGAGTGCTGTATAATACATATTTTTTTTTATATAAAATGTATTAATGTCTCTGCTGAAAATTCAAATGCTCTACGAATGACCACACTCACCCCCCCCAGATTCCAGCTGAGAGATGAAAGCCATGGGAAACGGCTGACAGTATGTGAGTTCACACACACTCAGTTTTTTTTTTTTAGAGACAGTGTGTTACATGGAAGACTTTTATTAAGGATCCTGTTTCTCCGAGTTAATTACAGACTTGTTTAAGTTAATTTTGTTAAGAGAGAAATCATAAACTAGGTTTATGACGTTAGAAAGGGGAAGCTAGGATGTTACACAGAGGTGTAAGGTTGTAAATGACCCTGTGAAGCCTGTGTGAGGAGGGTACAGCATGAGATCAAAGAAGGTGTCATTTGAAACTGAGTTATGCTAAGGTTGCAGAATTAAAACTCTGAAATTACATCCTGTGGTTGTATAGAAATATATATTTTTTAGATATTTTGACAGAGGAGGAGCTGGATGACCTCATCCAAAAGGGGTTGGCAAATACTGCTTATAAAGATTATTCTTTTTCACTATAGTGACACTTTTTATCGGACACTGACCAAGAAAACATCTGAGCACTGAAAACAGGTATTTAGAAAGCCAGACAAAATCTAACTATAGTTGTAGGAACTGCACTGTTTTAAACCTTGTTTTGTTTAAAGATATGTATGTCTTGTGATAAGAGTTCTGTATTGTATGTTTGACGTATTATTATATATTTTAGTAAAAACTCTAATTTTAGAGCAAACCTGGTCTGTCTTTGAATTGCTTTCTTTTGCTAAAAAAATTTATGGTTATAGCAGACAGCAGACATAAGCTTGTATGGTGGTACCAAACTGGAAAGAGAAGCATTTTAAATCTGAGGTCTTTATTAAAGTTTTAAAGGGTTCATTTCTGCATACCTGGTTAGGTGCCCATAGGCAAAGATATCTGGCCCCCCGAAGACAGATATATCTGAGCCTGTGCATTGGGTATGCTAACAAGAGGTTAACAGTTTGAATCCCTCCAGAACTGGAGACCAAAGGTTAATTCGAACTCACAAAAACAGACAAGAGGGTTACCTTGTCTGTTACACTGTTCACAAGACTGCGCTCAGAGGTTGGCACTTTGGGAGTAGAGGGCCTGACCTGCTGAGTGAATCTGTGACAGACTGGTTGGCAGCGGTGGCATAATTTTGGTATCACAAGCTTTATTGTTCTTTCAGCTGAGACCGTAGGCTCTCTTGCAAAGAAAGAAAAAGACAGAGTTTTATTTTAAAAAGGAAACAGAACTATGTATCACTTGGTGTACAGTTAAGTTCCTACCTATTTTTTTTTTTTCTAAAGTGCAAAGTCAGAGCAGCAGTAGTTAGGAAAGATGGCGTCCAACTACAGCAGGCACACTGTAGAACAGTTAAAACAGTTGTGTGAGGACAGAGGAGTCCTGTTCGAGGTGACAGCCAAAAAGCAGAACCTCATAGAGGCCCTGACGGTAGCAGATACCCAGAGCAGGGAGTCACAGACCATGACTGAAAGGGACCAGACCTCGAGTGTGGCAGAACTAGTGGCCAGTGAGGGGTCCCATGCCAATGAGGAGGACAGTAGGGCCACTGTCAGTGAAGGGCCACAGCAGCAGGGACTAGTCACCAGTATCCTGAATCCGCAAGTTCTGCTTGAGTTGCGCAGGATGGAGCTGGAGTCCCAGGAGTGGAGAGAATGAGAGAAGTGAGAGGCAGACTGTGAGGCAGAGCATGAACGCAGAGCGACAACAGAGGGAGGCAGACCATGAGGAGCGCGAGTGACAGCGAGATGCAGAGAAGAAGAAAGAACAAGAACGCCGAGACGCAGACTGTGAGGAGCAGGAGCACCAGAGGCAACATGAGCTGGAGAAGATGCGACTCCAACCAGCAGCACCAGAGCAGGTAAGTGGCTTGGGTTTAACTGGGACTACAGGACTGGGTTACAAATTGAACTTCAAATTAATAGTCGAGTTTAAGGATGGGGAGGACATGGATGCCTTTTTAAATTCTTTTGAAAAAGTTTGTATTCAGGCTAAAATTCCTAGAGAGTCCTGGAGCTTCCAGCTATCCCCGCTACTTACCGGGAAAGCTCGAGATGCATTGGGTCAAATGGACAATGATGATAGCAATGATTACAGAAAGCTAAAAGCTGCACTGTTAAAAAGTTTGAATTAACTGCTGAAACATACAGAGCTAAATTCCGTAAGCTCAGGAGAAGTCCTGATATGAGCTATGAGGAGCTAGCCACGAAACAATGTCAGTTTTTAGAACGTTGGTGGGAAGGAATTGAGGCAAACACTGTTGATAAGATTGAAAATGTAATTTTATTAGAACTGTTTTATTGGGCATGCCCAGCAGAGCTAAAAACTTGGCTAGAGGACTGAGATCCAAAAACAGTGCAAAAGACTGCTGAACTCTTGGACCGCTATGCCAAGAGCAGACCTGCTCTGAGAGCAAATGGGGCGGGTGTGGCAGCGCAGAAAGGGAAAAGCGCGCCTTCAGGGCAGCTAAAACCCTCACTACCTACACCGAAACCAGTCAACCCCAGGTTTCAATGAAAGATTTCTCTGAAGTACGAAATGCTTGTTGGTTGTAAAGAACGGGCACGCTACAGACATTGTCCAAGAAGGGCAAGCAATAATACGCAAAGTAGTACCAGAAAGGAAGTGGGTTGTTTGTGTGTCCCTGGAAGCATGCCAGTGAACATGAGGGAACACATGCACCCAGTCATGGTAAATGGTGTACAGACGCAGGGGTTAAGGGACACAGGGGCATCCCTGACATTGGTAAAGGGGGATCTGGTCAGCTTATACCCAGTAAGTACGTGACTATACAGGACTTTGCGGGTGAAGAGAAAACATTGCCACTGGCCAGTGTTCTCCTGGACTGGGGTGAAACAGGGGGAACTGTGCAACAGGTGGCTGTAGCTAAAACGTTAGCAGTAGATGTGATCCTGGGTAACAATCTCTAACAGAGGATGGTATGTGCAGTTACCCGTATCCAAGCGGCAAGGGAAAACAGCAGTTCCCTGAACCCCACAGAAACCAGTGTGGAAACCACGGAGAGCCTGGTTCCCCAGCCTGTGTCTCCAGATGGGGAGACTGATAAAAAGGGGGTAGAAATTTCCCCGGTAGCGAGTGACCACACAGCTACGGAAGGTTACTCCGAAGAGGGAGAGGTGACCAATTGTTAGAGGGTTAGGATTGACAGTGATCCTGAGGGCCCTGACACTAGTGCTAAGGCCCTAGTTTAGCAACTGAAGGGGACTTGTCCCATGCCTTGGGACTGTGTGAGGGGTTTGCAACTGCTCAGAAGGGTGACCCTAGTTTAGAGAAGCTGAGGGCTTGGGCAGACTCGGAGGGCATACAGGGAGGTGACGGCAGACATAAGGTTTATTGGGAAAATGGACTTATGTATACACAGGCAGTACAGACAGAGGGAGGGATGCTAGGCAGGCAGCTTGTCATTCCCAAGGGGTATTGTGAGCAGTTGCTCAAAACTGCACATGATATTTCCTTGTCGGGTCATTTGGGAATCGCACGCACAATGCAGCGGTTGACCCAGAATTTCTACTGGCCTAACTTAACCCAGCAGGTGAAGGAGTATTGCAGGTCTTGTCACCGGTGCCAAGAAATAGGGAAGGCGGGTAAGAAAACACAAGCAGCCCTGATCCCCTTGCCCATAGTGAAGGAGCCATTCCAGAAGGTGGGAATGGATATTGTGGGGCCTTTAAATACCCCCAGCTCCTCAGGGAAGAGATTCATCCTGACTGTGGTGGATTATGCCACCCGGTACCCAGAGGCAGTCGCCCTATCCTCACTGAGGATGGACAAAGTGGCAGATGCCTTACTTAGGATTTTCTCCCATGTTGGGTTTCCGCAGGAGGTAATCACCGATCGAGGGGGTTCCTTCATGTCGGATATGATGAAATGTTTATAGGAGAAGTGTGGGGTGCTGCAGAGATGCACGACACCGTATCACCAACAAACCAATGGGCTTGTGGGACGATTCAATGGTACCCTAAAGTCAATGATCCGGGCGTTTGCTGAACAGCATGGGAGGGACTGGGAGAAATACCTTCCCCACCTGTTGTTTGCATACAGGGAGGTGCCCCAAGAGTCAACAGGATTTTCCCCCTTCAAACTCTTATATGGACACTGAGTACGTGGGCCCCTAGACTTAATCTGGGAGGACTGGAAAGGCAAGCACGCCACTCAGGGAACTCCCATTGTGGATTATGTCCTTAGGTTTAGGGAAAGGCTAAAGGATCTGGGGACAGCCCAGAGCAACCTGGCAGCTGCCCAACAGAGACAAAAGGTGTGGTACGACCGCCGAGCCAGAGCTCACTCGTACATGGTGGGTCATGAAGTCATGGTCCTTATTCCGGTCTGGAAAGACAAGCTGCAAGCTGAGTGGGCAGGACCGTATAAAGTGGTTAGGAAGGTAAATGACGTGAACCACATTGTGGAGTTACCTGACCGCAGACAGACTGAAAGGATGTACCATGTCAACATGATGAAGTCGTATGCAAACAGGGCTGACATGGTGTTCGCAGTATGTAGTCATGAGGAAGGGACGGACGAAGGAGACCCCCTTCTGGGCTTGCTGGAAGAGAGTAAGCGGGAGTTCTCTGTGGAGGCAGTAAAACTGTCTCCTCAGACCAGGTCCAGAAAGTAAGGGAGGTTTTAGCAGACTTTGCCCCCTTGTTTAGCGCCAAGCCTGGACTAACCCCCTTAGCGACACACGATGTGGAGACAGGGACACAGAAGCCCATATAGTGAACAGCATATCAGGTGTCAGAGGCTGTCCAAAAGGACATTAGGAGGGAAGTGGAGGAGATGCTGGATTTAGGGGTAATCCAGAGATCCCACAGCCCCCTGGGCCTCACCCGTAGTCCTTGTGCCCAAGCCAGATGGTTCAACTTGTTTCTGTGTGGACTATCGTGGACTGAATGCAGTCACAAAGTCCAATGCCCACCCGATGCCCCAGATGGATGTCCTGGACAAGTTGGGAGGGGTGACCTACCTTACGACTACTGACCTGACCAAGGGGCATTGGCAGGTAGAATTGACAGACAGAGCTAGGGAGAGGTCGGCCTTCATCACTCCAATAGGCTTATTTGAGTTTAAAGTAATGCCTTTTGGAATGAAGAATGCCCCAGCCACTTTCCAAAGGTTGGTGAACCAGGTGTTGAATGGTGCTGAGGAGTACGCTATAGCGTACCTGGATGACATTGCCATCTTCAGTACCAGCTGGAAGGAACACCTTTCACACCTTGGGAAGTGCTGGGCAGGATACAGAGGGCAGGCTCCACTGTCAAAGCCGAGAAGTGCCAGGTGGCCATGGGGAAGTGGCATACCCGGGCATGTGGTAGGCAGGGGACAGCTCAGTCCTAACCAAATAAAGACATAGGTGATTCAGGCGTGGCCCAGACAAGAAACCCAGAAGCAGGTCAGGAGCTTTCTAGGGACAGCAGGGTACTACAGGAAATTTGTACCCAATTACAGTGCCCTGGCTGCTCCCCTATCTGACCTGACAAAGAAAAAGATGGCAAAGAAAATTACCTGGAGCCCAGCCTGTGAAGAAGCCTTTACCAGACTGAAGGAGGCACTGGGCAGTGCTCCTGTTTTGACAAGTCCGGATTATAGCAAAACCTTTATAGTTCAGACGGACGCCTCAGATGTGGGTATTGGGGCAGTACTTAGCCAGATGTCTAGCCAAGGGACAGACCACCCAGTAGCATTCCTGAATCGGAAGCTGCTCCCCAGGGAGCAAGCGTACTCCACGGTGGAAAAGGAGTGTCTTGCCTTAGTGTGGGCCCTGAAGAGATTAGAGCCCTACTTGTATGGGCAGCATTTTGTGGTGCAGACTGACCACAACCCCCTGGTTTGGCTGACGCAGATGGGAAAGAGCAATCGGAGACTGCTAAGATAGAGTCTTACTTTGTAAGGATATGATCTGACAATCATACATAGGGCAGGCAATAAGAACAAGAACTCCGATGGGCTGACTAGGGTCTATGAGGAGTGAACTGATTTGGGAAGCTCATCCCATGTAGGGGATATATCCCCCAAATTCAGTCTAGGTGGGGAGGAGCGTGACGTAGACAGCCCGTTCTGAGTGCTGTGTAATATTTTTTTATATATAAATGTATTAATGTCTCTGCTGAAAATTCAAATGCTCTAGGAATGACTTCACCATCCCCCCAAGATTCCAGCTGAGAGATGAAAGCCATGGGAAATGGCTGACAGTATGTGAGTTCACACACACTCATTTTTTTTTTTGTTTGTTTTTTAAGAGAGTGTGTTACATGGAAGACTTTTATTAAGGATCCTGTTTCTCTGAGTTAATTACAGACTTGTTTACGTTAATTTTGTTAAAAGAGAAATCATAAACTAGGTTTATGATGTTAGAAAGGGAAGCTAGGATGTTACATAGAGGTGTAAGGTTGTAAATGACCCTGTGAAGCCTGTGTGAGGAGGGTACAGCATGAGATCAAAGAAGGTGTCATTTGAAACTGAGTTATGCTAAGGTTGCAGAATTAATACTTTGAAATTACATCCTGTGGTTGTATAGAAATATATTTTTTAGATATTTTGACAGAGGGGGAGCTGGATGACCTCATCCAAAAGGGGCTGGCAAATACTGCTTGTAAAGATTATTCTTTTTCACTACAGGGACACTTTTTATCTGACACTGACCAAGAAAACATCTGAGCACTGAAAACAGGTATTTAGAAAGCCTGACAAAATCTAAATATAGTTGTAGGAATTGCACTGTTTTAAACCTTGTTTTGTTTAAAGATATGTATGTCTTGTGATAAGAGTTCTGTATTGTATGTTTAACGAATTATTATATATTTTAGTAAAAACTCTAATTTTAGAGTAAACCTGGTCTGTCTTTGAATTGCTTTCTTTTGCTAAGAAATATTTATAGTTATAGCAGACAGCAGACATAAGCTTGTATGGTGGTACCAAACTGGAAAGAGAAGCATTTTAAATCTGATGTCTTTATTAAAGTTTTAAAGGGTTCATTACTGCATACCTGGTTACGTGCCCGTAGGCAAAGATATCTGGCCCCCCGAAGACAGATATATCTGAGCCTGTGCATTGGGTATGCTAACAAGAAGTTAACAGTTTGAATCCCTCCAGAACTGGAGACCAAAGGTTAATCCAAACTCACAAAAACAGACAAGAGGGTTACCTTGTCTGTTACACTGTTCACAAGACTGCGCTCAGAGGTTGGCACTTTGGGAGTAGAGGGTCTGACCTGCTGAGTGAATCTGTGACAAACATAGGGGATTTAAAAGATGTGTGTGTGAAAAATCTGTGAATATGAAATGTTGATTTAAATTTAAGTGCCCTGTTATGTTATAAACAGTTCCTAAAATCAATAAAATATGAAAATTTTAGGAAGCATTTCCAGTGGTGTTGGTGGTGAACTTGTGTGCTAAACAAAAAGCCAGTATGGTACAAGGCAGTTTGGCAGGTGGAGGATCTGGTAATGTAACAAAAACAAAATGGAGACCAACAAAAGGGAGCTATTCAGAATATCCACTCAGGTACCATACAGTCAAAATACATTTTGGTTTTTATCTTATTTGCTTAAAGGTGACCTGCAAAATGATTACTGCAGCCCGCTCCCATCCCACATACCTTTGCCATCACCGGCGAGAGTCTGGGGTTGCTTTCGGTAATATTTTCAAATGAAACCTCACGTTTTAAAATACTGCTGAACCTTTTCGGTGAATACGGAAGTTTAAGCCAGTTCCCGACTGAGCGGGCGCAAGTGTAACTGGGTAGTCTTCCCAGTTTTGTGATGTTGCAAACATCATAGCCCTCTATGCAGCAGCAGGGGATGGGGGCTTAAACTGCTTATTGTATTACTTTTGCAGGTGTCTTGATCTACAGCAACAGCCCATTCCGTGTTGCTGTAGATATTAATAAAAGCATCAAGACCCCCGCAAAAGTAATACAATAAGCAGTTTAAGTCCCCCTCCTCTGCTGCTGCATAGAGGGCAATGGTGTTTGCAACATCACAAACTGGGAAGACTACCCAGTTACACTTGCGCGCTTAGTCGGGAACTGGCTTAAACTTCCGTATTCGCCGAAAGTTTCAGCAGTATTTTAAAACGTGAGGATTCATTTGAAAATATTACTGAAAGCAGCCCCGGACTCCCACCGCTGCTGGCAAAGGTATGTGGGACGGGAGTGGGCTGCAGTAATCATTTTGCAGGTCACCTTTAAAGTTGAATTCACCCCAGTCCTTCAATTTGTGATGTATTCAGTGTAAATCAATTTAAAATGAAAAGGGGGGGTCAGTAGCTAGTTATGAAGTGGGAGATGGATCTGCTCCTTGTGCTCTTCAATTAAATAAGAATGCTAAATACATTTTTGCTGTATGATGCCTTCTTTCTGCTCAGAAACAGTGAACATAAAATGAAATGTGGTGTATAAGTCAATATTATATTTGAAGCAAATGTAGGGTAGGATCAACAACATAGGGTGTTGGAAAGTAGTGTGTGCGACGTAACGCCCCTTTGTGAACATGAATTGTTTGTTGCTTTAAAATTATTTGCCCTGTTCTGTTATAAATGCCCCCTACAGTCAATAAAAAATGAAAATTTTAGGAAGCATTTCTAGAAGTGCTGGAGGTGGAGAGAGAAGATGTACGGTCCTTTTTTTCTTAAATGTGACACATAATTGACAAGCCCAGGGTAGAGGCAGCCAGGTTGTCCTGTCCTGTACAGTGTGGATCTATTTATATGCGTATTATATTTTAGCTTCAAACAGCATAAAAGACAGGACACATTTTGTTTTGAAAAATCCATAGTACAGCATGGTGGCACAGACTGCAGATGTTTTTGCTACATTTCAAGCATCTAGTGTGGACTGTGAGAGAAGCTATAATTCAGCCTTATGAGCAGCATGAAAACAAAATCAAGAAACAGACTGGAAGAAAGTCACGTAGATGTGGTTATGTGTGTAAAATTGTTCTTATCTGGTGGGAAAATTGATCTAGACCAAATATATGCCCACTGGAAAAAATGGGAACGACAGAAGAGAAAAGCAGTAAATGAACACGATAGCTGGTGTATGCATCACATTTCATCTGCACATTCAGTATTTGCATTTGTGTATAGTAATATATTGTATATTACACTGTATAAAATTGTGTACTGTATGGTGTTATTCTGTACAGTCATATAGTTTGTATTGAGTTGTATTATATTAGCACCGAGTTACATGGTATTTATGCTTCACATTGAGAATTTCAGTGTTTATTCATGTCCTATGATGCTTACTGGCAACAAACGGTATCCCTTATATAGACTCACTTTGCGCATCTGGATCTTTCTCTTGGCATCCAATGACACACACACACATGAAACTTCAGCCCACTATGTCAAAAAATTAGAGGGAATATTGCAGTTGCAACACAACTAGGCCAAATCCATCTCGTCTGTGAGAGACAATGTCCAGACTGTACTGTTTAGTGAAGGTGTGTACAGTATTCTGGGCAGCAGTTGCACAGATCTCTGCAGTGGAAACATTCCGAAAACAAGCAACAGAAGTGACCATGAATGTGGCGGAATGGCCATGAACCACACCAGGACGTTCCTTACCATATTTCCTATAACAGGACATAATACAAGGTGCTAGCCATTTGGACAAGCGCGCTGTTTTGAAACTGGGGCATCCTCTTTCCCAGGGGCGAACAAAACAAAAAGCTAAGATGATTTTCTGCAGTCCTTCATACAATGTGGATAGTACCTGAGGATACTATTAACATCTAAGGTATGGAGCAATGTGGAGCAATGCTTCCCCTGGATTGGCATGCTCTGGAAAATATACTGGCAGGTGGATGGTTTGATTTAAAGTAAACTCAGATATCACCTTTGGGAGAAACTTAGGATTAGTATGCAAAGACACCCTGTCTTTGTGGAAGATCAAAGAAGAAGGCTCAGACATTAGACCCTGCAGCTCTGAGATCCTTCGAGCAGAAGTGACTGCAACTAAAAACAATGCTTTCCAAGTGAGAAAGTGTAAGCCACAAGTTGTAGCTGGCTCAAAAGAAGCCAAAGTCAGCTTCTCCAAAATAAAATTCAGCTACCTAGCCGGGACTGGATTCCAAATGGGAGGTTTTATGTGTGTAAAATGCCTCTCAAGAACGTATGGGCTAGCTCCAGCTGAACAACTGTACGGCCCTCCACAGGCACACAGAAAGCTGACATGGCAGCCAGGTGCACCTTAATGGAGAAATACTGCAGACCTGAACCTGATAAGGATAGCAGATACTCTAGAACCTCATTAACTGGGCAGGTAAATGGATCCAGGTGATGGGAAGTGGCTCAAAAAGCAAACCACTTCCACTTAATAGAGTAAGTATGTCTGTAAGATGGTTTTCTAGCAGCCATCACAAATGAAAATGATGTACCTAATATAAATCTTGATCTTCTCTTGTATCTTCACCATTCATTACTGCTGGGTAAGCTGCCGGAGGCGCGCACCTGTATGGGACTTTTTTTTTTAGGGAGGAGTCGGCACCGATGGCGCTGCCCATGAGGCCGACACATAGTGTGGCGCACGAGGGTTGGCCATTAGGCACTGTAGACTCCTCCTCCTCCACCCCAGTTCTGTTTTGCCAGAGAGGATGAAACAAAGGGGACAGAGAAAACCAAGGTGAGGGAAGACAGCCGAGGGATAGGAAAAGGAAAGGATATAAACTGAAAAAGGAATAAGCCAACCAGAGGACAGAGGGATTGGACTTCGTATCCTAAATGGCCATAGGTCCCCAATCCTTGGGCGGACACACAGGAAAGAAGTGAAAGTGAAGAGAGAAAGATACAATACATGTAAGGGAAGAAGGGGGAAGGAGGGCTCTCTGCTATGTTAATTGGAAGACCACTGGTTTACAATAGCCTCAAAAACCTGAAGGTATGAAGACAAGGAGCAAGAATCCCACCAGCTTCAGGGACCACTGGACGGAGGCCCAGAAGAAAATGTGAAATGGTCTTGGAAAATACAAACCATAGTGGAGACAGCCCTCTGTTCCCACTCCCAATCCACATACGGGATGAAAGTCCTGGAGCATGGCCCTCCACAGGTTATCCCCTGGAGGCTAGTCAAGGAGAAAACACCTCTTAAACAGGAGAGGACTCTGTCCAGAATGACCTCTAAAGTATAGGGAGTCAAAGAGGAGAAAAAGGGGGAGAAAAAACCCCACTGGTTCTCCCAAGAAAAGTACTGACGCAGTCCTCACTTCAGAAAACGAGACCCACGGGACATCTGTGCCAGGAGTGAGAAAAGAGAGAAAAATCCCTATGGGCTCTCCCATGAAATGCACTGATGCAGTCCCCACTGCAAGAAGGTGGAAAAAAACAAAAGACGAACATCCAAGCCAAAAGGGGGACACCACAGTGCACCCTAGTGAGAATCCCAAGGAGTTCCCTCCCTCAGAAGCCAGTTCGAAGACCCTACTCGCCACCCTCCTAGGATGGGTGCTCTGTGACTTTAGAGAAGGAAACAGAGAGCACTGAGGTACAAGGAGGGCTCTGCCCCCAAATGGCCTCAAAGAGGGGGAGGGTGAGCAGGGTGGAGGCGGCGCCCAAGAGCTGAGGCCCATGAGGGGAAGGTGGGCGGGAATCAGTAATGGGTGAAGATAGAAGAGAAGATCAACAATTACAGTAGGTACGTAATTTTTATATCTTCCCTTGTCAGTCTTCACCATTCATTACTACTGGGTGAGTACCAAGCCCCCCGGAGGGGACTCGGCACTGTCCTGAGGGAACAGATTCCCTCAGCCTCCTGCGGGTGAGGTGCAGGAGGGGGAGACCCCATAGCCATACTACACCATACACGGTCTAAGAAGGTTGGTCAGGATGAGGAGGTGTCCCCCGTGGCCAGGGGGACAGAAGACGCCCCTGTGAGTTCCTCCTCGCCCTGCGGGAGAAAAGACTGGTCCACTGGAAAGCAGAGGAAATCACCCTACGCCGGGCAATGGGTGGCAACCTGGATAGACGAAGCCATGTCATCCGCCTGATGCAGATCGTTGTCCCTGCCAGTCTGGAGACCACCTCATTGGTGTCATAAGATGCCCTTGCCTGGTGCATTGTAAGATCCAGACCCTACGCAGAGAGGGCAATGGCTTGCCTAGATTCCTCTGAATCAGGCAGCGATGCTAACATCAGCACTAACATCGACCACAGGTGTCTGTTGTAGGCAGCACGGTGAGCCTGATGTGAGCTGATACAAGGCAGCACACAAGTTAAAGAGAAAACGTCTTCCTCGTCGGTCGAACTTGACGGAATCCAGATCCAGCAGTCAGTCATGCCCCGGGTGTTGAAGCCCGGAAGGAGTATCTACGTCCATCAGCATCGAAGGCAGGTGAGGCAAAGAACCTAGAGACTCCTGGGGAGTGCAATACTTCCTCCTGCAGTCAGCTGGGGCTGGGCATGAGGTGGCTGGAGACTGCCAGGTGTGGATAGATGCTTCCTGAAAGGGAACAGGCAGGAAGGCACCACTAGGTGGTTAGCACTGAATTCGCTCAGAAACTAGCGCATCTCCCATTTGGTATTGCGTCTGACTACATGGGAGATATGGAGCTCCTGAACTAGCCTCGAGAGGAACTGCTGATATTCGGTGAAATCAGCGTCAGAGGAAAGATGGACAGAATGTTCCTCTTCCTCAGATGAGGAAGTCAAGGAAGTACAGGAGCTCGTGTGTTCGGAGTCCTCCTGTAGTGGGGGAGACAGGTGAAAGACCTGCTCGTCCACAGCGCTAACATACCAAGGGAAGGCCACCGCAGTAGCCCTGAACGTGTCCCAGCTTAACGGGCCCCGTAGGACCCACATGGCCTGGGAGAGGGGGAGGTGTCTGCAGAAAGGTTGGGGAAGGGCACCTCATAAAGACCGCCCGGTCTCTGCCTAGAGACACAGACGAACTTCGGCAACTCGCACAGCAGGTGCGACCTCGATGGCAGGAGAAAAAGAACTGGAGTGGAGGAGGAGTCTGCAGCTCCTAACGGCCAACCCTCATGCGCCACACAGTGCGTCGGCCTTGTGGGCGGTGCCGTCGGCGTCAACTTCTCCCTCCAAAAAACAACTCCCGTACAGGTGCGCACCTCAGCAGTTTACCCAGCAGCAATGAATGGTGTGAATGACAAGAGAAGATCATCTACCACTTTCTGTGAAACCCCAAAGCAGGCTAAGGCTATGTCTTCAGCAGCCATGCGTGCAGATGCAGACTTCAAGGCTGGGTGGACTAGGGTTCCCTGCTCCTGTGACAGTTCGCTGTGTGAGGATGCAAAAAGATCCAGCTCTGGATGACCCCCTCTCTTTCAAATAGGCTGTCGATCACAGAGGTCAGCAGTTCCCACTCATGCATCCTGGACTGTGACCTGCTTAGCTTGTCTGCCAAGATGTTTTTCACATCTGGAACATGTACTACTGATAGTTCTAGACTGTATTCCAGACCCAATACCAAACTCTCATTGCTTCCCTGCACAGCATATAGGATTGAATCCCCCCTTGTTTGTGATGTAATGCATCACCCTGACATTGACCATCTGTATTAGCACAGGACCTGGGGACAAGTGGTTTGGGAAGGTCTGAAGTCCGTATAGGACTGCTCTCACTTTTAGAACATTGATATGCAAAGTGTACTCCACCTGAATCCACGTGCCTTGTGTCTGTAGAGGGCCCAGGTCAGCTCCCCATCCTGATACCAAAGCATTTGTGGTGAGGATCTGAAGAGGGGAAGGAATCAAGAATGGAACCCCCTTGAGAAGGTTGTTGCATTTCATCCAGCACTTGAGCACTTTGCACATGGGTGATGTGACTAGAGCCATCTGTTCTAGATTGTCAGTGAACTGATCGCACTGGGGAATCCACATGTGCGGTCTGGCCAGTGGCACTGTAGCAATGACTGCGGCCACGAGTCCCAGAAGACGTAAAAATGTCCTTTCTAAGACATAATGGCTGTCATCCACTAATTGTGCTAGGGCAATCAGGTGGTCGGCTGTGTCCAGGGCAGAAAAGCAGATCCCTGTGCTGTGTCCAGAACTGCCCCTATGTACTGCAGTCTCTGGTAAGGTGTCAGTACTGATTTTGGTATGCTGACTGTCATCCCCAGAGCATCAAAGAGCTGTCGGGTTTAAGCTAAGGTCCGCTGCAGCTGGTCCCTGGAGTGGGCTTTTAACAGCCAATAATCCAGATAAGGAAAAACATAAAGGCCTTCCCTGCAAAGGACTGCTGCCACCACTGCCAAGCATTTGGTAAAGACTTGTGGTGCAGAAGACAAACCAAAGGGCAACACTCTGAATTGGTAATCCTTCCACTGAAACAGGAATCTCAGGTATTTTCTGTGAGGTTTCTGGATCTTGATATGAAAGTACACATCCTTCATATCCAGGGAGCATATCCAATCCCCACTGCAGTAATGCAAGGAGACCCTGCAGAGTGGCCATCCTGAACTTCTTGTATTCTGTGAAGAAGTTTAGATCTCTTAGATCCGGAACAGGTCTCAGGTCCCCTGTCCACTCTGGGACGAGAACGTATTGGGAGAAAAAACCTGTGTTCCTCTGTTCTTGAGATATAGGTTCTATGGCCCATTTTTGGAGCAGTCTTCACTTCCTCCAGCAACAGGGACATATTGTCACATCTGGAGGGTTGTCTGGAAGTTCCACAGCATGACCCTTCTCTTTGATCTCCAGAACCCATGCATCTCTAGTCACCTCCCTCCACTGGTCTAAGTGGAGTGGGGGGCAACCCCCTACAACCACTCCTGGAGGTAAAGGTGGTTGGGGGTGTAAGGAGTCAGGCTGAGCTGGTGGAGGAAGCTCCACTGACTCCACCACCTCTGGGTGCTTTTCAATGGGCACTTGGGGTCGTGCTGGGGAGTGGAAAGGCCCCTGCACTTTTGCCCTGGCCCTGCTATCTGTGGGCTGGGCACTGCCCCTGACACCAGCTGGGTGAAAAGTACCCCAGCTCCTACCACTGGGTTGGGTATGGCAGAGGGAGTGAACTGATTTCAGAGTCTTGCCAGAGGAATGAAGATCTTTGAAAACTTCTACCTCATGGCCAAACAATATCTGTGATCTAAATGGGGCATTAAGAATTGTTTGCTGTACATCAGGGGCAAAATCTGCCACTCTGAGCCAAGAATAGTGCCTGAGGCAGAGGCATCACAAATGTTATATGCTGTGCAGAAATGAAAATTACGTACTTATCGTAATTCTTGATCTTCTTGGATGAAGTCTCCACCACTCATTCACACTAATGGGACTATGCTGGAGGCGCTAGGACTGAGCGGGAGCCAAAAATCTTCAGGAGGACCGGCACCAAGGTTGGGTCAGAGGAAGCTGCACTCGAGCCTGGCTCATGCCATATAGGCTAATCCCGCACTCCCTCCAACCACCTCAGTACCTTTTTTACCGAGAAGGTGCAGCGTAAACTAACCTATGTCGAACATAAGATGATCAGAATGACCTGTATAAGAAGGGTCAACACAACAGTCTCTTCACAGCCCAGCCATCCAGGGAGTGAAAACCAAAAACAGATAAGTGAGCTCGGGATGGAGGAGGTGGTGAATGAGTGGTGAAGACTTCGTCCAAGATCAAGAATTACGAGGTATCTAATTTTCATATCTTCCCGGACATGAAGTCTCCACCACTCATTCACACTAATGGGAGAGTACCGAGCTGAAATAATCCACCGAGAAGGGCGGCAGGAGAAAGGAGCTCACTTAGGACAGAAGTCCAGTGAGGATTGTCCTGCCAAAGAACTCATGCTGTCTGGCATGGACATCCAAAGCGTAGTGCTTTACAAATGTGTGTACAGAGCTCCAAGTAGCTGCACTGCAGATGTCTGTAATGGGCACGTTTCAAATTTCTGCCAAAGATGCAGCAACTGCCCTGGTAGAATGAGCGTATACTCTGCCTTCCAGCTTAACCTGTGCCACGGCGTAGCACTGGCGAAGACATGCCACTAGCGATGCCAAAATACACCTGATAGCAACAGGCTGACCCAGCCAGGCCATGCTGAAAGAGATAAACAGCTGTTTTGATGTGCGGATTTCTTTAGTTTTGTCTAATAGAACCGCAAAACTCTCTTAACATCCATAGAATGCAGGGTACGCTCCCCCTCATTCTGGAAATTCGCAAAGTAGGTCGACAGAACCAAGGGCTGGTTCAGATGGAATTCTGAGAACACTTTAGGGAAAAACTTAGGGTGAGTTCGCAGAACCATCTTGCGTTTGTGAAATACAGTATATTGGGGGGGGGGTTCTGTGACCAAGCATGTATTTTCAGACACTCTGAGAGTGGAGCTAATGGCTACAAGAAAGGCGGTCTTCCAGGTCAGGAGCTTCAGCTCACAAGTTGCTAGGGGCTCGAAAGGTTTACGGGTGAGCATGTCTAGCACAAGGTTAATGTCCCAGGAGGCTACCGGTCGTCTGACCAGTGGCCTAGTGTGGAGTATGCCCTTAAGGAACCTCTTGACCAAAGGTAACTGAGCCAGAGACACAGAGTGTACAGGCTTGTGGTACCCTGAGATCGTGCACAGGTGAACCTTCACGGTTGAGTATGGCAGTCTTGTATTTGACAGGTTCAAAAGATACTCCAGAACTTTGTTTGGTGGGCAGGAAAAAGGGTTCAAGGAGGACCGTTTCCACTTAGCCGTGTAAGTTTTTCTAGTAGCTGGCTTGCACGCCTCTAGCAGAATATCTGAGACCCGATGTGAAATGTCAAACCTACTCACCTCTCTCTCCTCAGGAGCCAAGCGTGGAGGTGAAGGATCTCAGGTTGGGATGAACCACTGGGTCCTGGGTCAGCAGGTTCATTTGAAGTGGAAGTTGTTTTGATGAAGTTTCCGATAATCTGCTGATTAATGGAAACCAGATCTGATGAGGCCAGAATGGGGCGATGAGGATCACTGTGCCCCCTTGCGCCTTCAGTTTGAGCAGCTCCTTCTGAACTAAGGGAAGAGTAGGAAATGTGTACAGAAAGCATCTTGTCCACTGCAGTCTGAATCTATCCTGACAGAAAATACCAGGTTCTAGATTTCTGGAGCAGAATAGAGGCAGTTTTGCATTGAGTGGGGATGCAAAAAGGTCCAGGTCCTGAGTTCCCCACTCTTCAAAGAACGACTGCACAATGCATGTGTTGAGAGACCACTTGTGAGGATCTGTTTCCGTTCTGCTGAGATGATTCGCTAGATCATTCTGCACCCCGGCAGGTAAACCACTTGGATCAGGGCTTTGTGCTCCAGGCACCACTCCCACACTCTCATCGCTTCCCTGCATAAGGGGTAAGCGTGTGCTGTGCCCTGTTCGTTGATGTAGTACATTACTGCTTTGTTGTCCGTTTGAAGGAGAATGACTTTGTGACAGAGAATGTCCTTCAGAGCTCAGACTGCGTACAGGACAGCTCTCACTTTTAGGATATTTATGTGGAGTTGAGACTCGTCCTGATTCCATCGACCTTGGGTGTGGAGATCTTGACAGTGAGATCCCCATCTGTGGTGATGGAGATCTGCGATTCCAGTGGGGCAAAGGGAAATGCTTTCAGATGGTTGTCCTCGAGTCCACCAGGTGAGTGACCGTTTAGAGGTTCCGTCACCTTGATGTGAAAGGACTGGGGATGTGTGGTCGGGGACCACTGAGTGCTAAGCATCCACTGGGTAGTCCTTACGTGAAGACGAGCCAGAGGCACAGTGAACACCCAGGATGCCATGAGACCCAGCATCCGCTGCATTGAGAGGGCTTGAACCGAGTTGTTCTCCCTGATGAAGTGGACCATCTGAAGGATGTCGCTCCTTTGTCCTCCAGAAGAAAGGCTTTTGCATTGGAGGTATATAGAAGGGCCCCTATGAAGAGGAGCCGTTGGGAGGGCTGCATCTGTGATTTTCCGAAATTCAACAGAACTCCCATGGATGTGAGGAACTTGGAAGCCATAGCCACGGCTTCCTGAGACTCCTGTCCGGAGGAACTTGCTAGAAACCAATAGTCCAGATATGGTAACAGGTGAATTCCGAGCTTCCTGAGATGTGCTGCGAGAACTGCAAAGCACTTTGTAAAGACTCGAGGTGCAGAGGATAGCCTAAAGGGCAGGACTCTGAATTAGTAATGTTGACCCAGCACCACAAACCTGAGGTATTTGCGGTGGTCTGGGTGTACGAGAACATGCTGGTAGGCATCCTGCATGTCTAGGGAGGCCAGCCAGTCGTTTTGATGAATCAATGGTAACAGGGAGCCAAGAGATATCATCTTGAACTTTTCCTTGTAAAGCAATTTAACTTCCTTAGATCAAGAGTAGGGCTCATGCCGCCTGTTTTCTTTGGAACTAGGAAGTAATGGGAGTAGAAACCTGTGTTCCACTGATCTAGTGGAATCCTTCTACTACCCTGTTGTTCAGAAGGATTTGAATTTCGGAAGCAAGGTCTGACTGAGAGATAGAAAGCTTGGGCTGTCGTTTGGGTGGATGATCCGGAGGGGTTTCAGAAAGGTTTAGAGAGTATCCCTCGTGGATTATCCCAGAGTACCCACTTGTCTGATGTGACTGACTTCCACTGGTTGTAAAACTGAGTCAGATGCCCTCCTATTGTCGAAGAAGAGTCCCCCTCGGACAGCTGAGGTGGGATTTGGGCCAGACTCTCAGAGGGTGACACTAGGTGCTTTGAGGCCTGTGCCTTCTGCTGTGTTTTCTATTGTGACTGGGGGGGCCTGATTTCTATTGAAACTCCCTTTGCTGGGGGCGGGGCACGTGGCCAGCAGCTAGACAGAGCAGACGTGCTTATTCAGGAGCTCCGATCTATTACTTATAAAATATAAAAAAGGCACTTTGATTGACGGGCATTTGACTCCCTGATCCTACCCGTTGCTATTTGGAGCCAACTGGAAGGGTTTCGAGGAATATTCTGGTTCTGAAATGGAAGAGATGAGACAAGCATCGAACTCGAACTCCAGCAAGGGGAATGCACCGCATGAGGCTTTACTGGGCGTAGGCCTAGAAATGCAAGGCAGCAAGGAGTTGGAGCCTTCTAATAGTGCTCTATTACAAGCAATTTGGGACTTGGACAGAAAACTGGATGGTCTCGATACCCGGTTTACAACACTGGAGACCCAAATGGATGTAGTGGCTTCCGAAGCCAAACAGGCTGTAGACTCTGCAAACACCTCGGTGGCAGCTGTGGCAGGGATTTTGGCCAAAAATAAACTCATGCGTCTTCGGCTCAAGAATCTTGAAAACAATGTACAGGCTAACAACATCTGTCTACTTGGAATACCTGAGGATCTTGAGGGAGATAATCTGATGGGGTTCGTTCTGACGTTATTAACCCAACAGCTCAACTTGGACTTACACAGACAAATTATCAAGGCATATCGTTTTAATCCTCAAAGAAGACCTGCCGAAAATACCCCACGTACCATTATTATTATTATTATTACCGCTGGGTCACATATCCATGACTTGATTCTCACAGCAGCAAAATCTTCAGGCCCTCTCAAGCTGTAATCGGGAGACCAGATATATTTCTTTCCGGACTTGAGTTTTGCAACCCGACAACGGCGCAAAAGAGCTTCCTGGACATAAAGTCTCCACCACTCATTCACACTGATGGGATCTACACCGGAGGCGCTAGGACCCAGCGGGAGCAAACTTTTTGCAAGAGGGCCGCGCCAGAGATGGAGCTGCAAGAAGCGGCGCCACAAGCCTCGGCTCGTGCAGCAATGACTATCTCGGCGTCGACCTCCAACCACCTCAGTTCCTTTTTTCCCGCCGTTGAGTGTGCTACAGTGATGATGTACCTCGCCCGCCATGAGTCAAACTTCAAACTAGCAGCATAGTTTTCAGTTATTATTTTGTAATATTTCTCCAATAAGTACCGCTTACTATAATTTATTCTTATTACAAGAAAGAAGTCTCAGCCTACATTGACGAAGTCGACCATGAGTGGGTCAGGTGACGGTAGGCAGACTTCGTATGAAAGCTGCTCAGTCAGCCGGGCTGGACCCGGTCCACCACCCTCTCCGGGCTGACAACGGACGGTCCAATGCCCGAGGGGAGGGGCTGTCCCCCTGGAAGAATAAAAGAAAACGGCTGCATTCTCGGCACTGTTCGGCCTTGAGCTCTTCTTCGGCCCACAGGTCAAAAAAGAGGAGGCATTACTCGAGGTCGCCCTCTGGTACGTCTGGGCATCGACGGTCGGTCAATGGGGTCAGTTGCCAGTCTCCTCCTCCGGAGTCACCAGTTTCTGTTTCCGGTCACCGACCTCTTCGACATCAGAGCCTTCCCCCGCCTTCTGCTAGGGCTTCAGATGAGTAGTTTCATCACTGGGCCGCTCTGATGGAGCAATGGGCTCAGAGTTTGGTCCAGCTGCCTGGCCCGGTCACTTAGGGGCCCTCGGACCCTTCGGGGGTAGGGCGGTTGGGCCTCCCTAGTCGCACGCGCCTTCTTTGGTGCCATTGACTCTGCGCTCAGGTGTTTCCCCCCTCACATGGCTGCGGCTCAGGGGGCCACACTGATGCCTCAATCTCCTGGTATTCTTCCTTCTTTCTCCCCAAATCTTAGTTTTCGGAGCCCTGTGTTGGTTTCGGCGCTGTCGGCATTGATGGGTCACTCGGCACCATCCTCAGTGCCGATGCGTCTGTCGGCGCCATCCTCACCGCTGTTGGAATTGTCGGCGCCACCCTTGGTGCTGTGCGGCCTTTCTGTGCATTCCTCGGTGCCGCTGGGCTTGTCTGTGCCGTCCTCGGCACTGTGCGGCTTTTCAGTGCCATCCACGGCACTAAAGGCTCTTTCGGGGTCATACGCTGCGCTGGGTCAAGTGGCGCCATGCTCTTCTTTGGCACCGAGACTTGGTGTGACATCTTTCAGTCTCCAGGGCTTCTCGACTCTGAACCCTTTTCCTTCCTATTTTCCTTTTGATTTTCACTCCTTTCCTATCCATTAAGTCCCTCCTGGACTGTCAGGAGATGATATTGAGCCTGACCCAGACTTTAGGTTGGGTGATGACATGGAAGGAACAGGATCTAATCCTATTGCACAGCCTGTGTTCGAGGACCTGTCATTTAAGTCTCTGCTGAAAAAATTGAAATCTACTCTTTCTCTCCAGACTACGGATATTGATCCTGGGAAGCTTTTAAGGCTCCAATACCTTCATGTCCTGGACATCCCTATGGATTTAACTCCCTCGGTACAGCCTTCCTTTCACACGCTTTCTCAAATGGTATGGAATAATCCCGCTCTCATTCCTTCTGTGGCTAAGTCCACAGATAGAAAGTACGCTGCTCCCAAGGATCGACCCATTTTGGCCTCCCAATCCTTTGTGGACCCTATTATAGTCTTGGCAAAGAATGATAAGGTCGTCCTCTCTCAGGCTACTACAGCCCAACCTATAAACAAAGAATCTCGTAAGACAGATACTTTAGGTAAGAGAGTCTTTGCTGCATCCACCCTGGGTATGTGTATTGCCAGCTACCAGGGCTATTTCTCTCAATATGAGTATATTCTTTAGCATTCACTCAAACAAATGGTAGAAGCTCTACCGGAGTCGGACAGTAATTCAGAGCTTCTTCAAACCATAACCAGGGGTATCGAGTCCAACAACCAACAGGTTAAAGCAGCTATGGATGCTTTCGATAATATTCCCAAGCAGCGGCGGCGGGCATTTGTACCCGTCACTCCTGGCTACACACTTCAGGCTTCGCGAATGATGCCCAGCAACAGGTCATGGCGTTACCCTTCGTCGGTGTGTATCTCTTCGGTCCTCAAATAGAACAAGCTCCAGAGGCCACACAAAAGACTAGGTCTGCCATTAAATTGGCTCGACCTGCTTCCGCCCCTTCTCGGGGTGGGGGTGTTAATAAGCTCCAGTTTCACAACCATCAGTCCTTTCGAGGCAAAGGCAGGGGAAGTTTTAATAAAAACCAAGACCCCCAGACTCAAAAGAAAATGCAACAGAAAACACAAGGGCCCAAAGCGCCCAGTGCCGCCTTCTGAGTTTCTGGCCCAAGTCCCACCTCAACTGCTTGAGGGGGACTCTTCCTCAGAGGTGGGATACCGTCTGACTCAATTCTACAACCGGTATAAGTCCATAACATCGGACAAATGGGTCTTCTGGATAATCCGCGAGAGGTATTCCCTCAATCTTTCAGAGACCCCTCCAGAAGGTCCCCCCAAACGACAGCCCAGGCTGTCAGTACTTCAGTCAGAACTTCTCGCTTCCGAGATGCGAGGCCTTCTGAACAACAAGGTAGTAGAAATAGTTCCGCTGGATCAACGGAACACAGGGTTCTACTCCCATTACTTTCTAGTTCCAAAGAAAACCGGGGGCATGTGCCCCATTTTGGACCTCAGAAAATTGAACACATTTCTTCCCAAGGAGAAGTTCAAAATGATATCACTAGGAACCCTGTTACCTTTGCTTCATCAGCACGACTGGCTAGCCTCCCTGGACATGCAGGATGTTTAACAACATATTCCTATTCACCCAAAGCATCACAAATACCCAAGGTTTGTGGCTTTGGGCCAACATTTTCAGTTCAGAGTCCTGCCCTTTGGGCTATCCTCGGTGCCGCAAGTTTTTACAAAGTGTTGTGCAATTTTTGCAGTGCATCTCAGAAAGATCGGAATACAAGTGTTCCCACAGCTGGACGACTGGCTTCTAGCAAGTCCTTCCAGGCAAGGAACTCTCAACGCAGCATCCACGGCCTCAGAATTTCTCACGTTCATGGGAGTTCTGCTAAATCTTAAGAAATCGCAGTTGTAGCCCTCCCAGAAGCTCCTTTTCATAAGAACTCTTCTGGACACCTGTGCGAAAGCCTTTCTTCCAGAGGACAGAAGGAGCGATATTCTACAGATGGCCCGATACATCAGAGAACAGCACGGTTTGAGCTATCTCGATGCAACGGATGCTGGGTCTCATGGCATCCTCGGTGTTCACTATACCCCTAGCTCGCCTCCACATGACCTCTCAATGGATGCTCAGTACTCAGTGGTCCCCAACCACTCACCCTCAGTCCTTTCTCATCAAGGTGACATAACCTCTGAAGAGGTCGCTCACCTGGTGGCCGCAAGAGGACAACCTTTTGGAAGGGTACCCCTTTGCTCCCCTGAATCACCAGATCTCCATTACCAAGAATGCCTTCCTAATGGGGAGGGGAGCTCACTGTCAGAATCTCCACACCCAAGGTACGTGGACTCAAGAAGAGTCCCAGCTTCATATAAATGTCCTAGAAATGAGAGCCGTCCTTTATGTAGTCCGGGCTTTGAAGGACATTCTCTGTCACAAGAACATTCTCCTTCAAACAGACAACAAAGCAGTGATGTATTACGTCAACAAGCAGGGCGGTGCACACTCTTACCCCTTATGCAAGGAAGCGATGAGAGTGTGGGAATGGTGCTTGGAGCACAAGACTCTAATCCAGGCAGTCTACTTGCTGGGAGTGCAGAACGAACTGGCAGACTGTCTCAGCAGAACGGAGACAGATCCTCACGAATGGTCTCTCAACTCAACAGTAGTTCAGTCACTATTCGCAGAGTGGGGAACTCCAGACCTGGACCTTTTTGCATCCCCACTCAACACAAAACTGCCTCTCTTCTGCTCCAGAAATCCAGGGCCTGGCATTTTCTGTCAGGATGCGTTCAGGCTGCAGCGGACAAAACGCTTACACGCCTCTCTTCCTCCTCTCCTCTAATTCAGAGGGTACTTCTCAAGTTAGTCCCAGGGGACAAATGATCCTCATTGCTCGCTTCTGGCCTCGACAGATATGGTTTTCAATTTTTCATTGTATGTCGGAAACCCTCCAAAGCGCTTCCCTTCAGACGAACCTTCTGACTCTGGGGCCTGTTGTCCATCCCAATCTGAGATCCTTCACCTTCACTCTGCCTCCTGAAGAGATAGAGGTGAACAGGTTCAATGTCTCTAGAGTTTCAGGTATTCTTTTGGCTGCGCGCAAGCCAGCCACTAGAAAAACTTACATAGCCAAATGGAAGCTGCTTTCTCTGGTGTGCAAAACTCTTTTAATCCTTTTTCCTGCCCACCAAATAAAGTTCTAGAGTACCTTTAGACCTCTCAAATTCAGGTCTACAATACTCTACAGTCAAAGTTTACCTTTGTGCCATTTCAGCTTATCATGAGCCAGTACTTTCCTTATCACTGGCCCAGTTACCAGTAGTTAAGAGGTTTCTTAAGGGTATTCTGCATACCAGACCTCCTATCAGATGTCCATTCGCAGCCTGGGACATTAACTTTGTACTAGACATGCTCACTCGAAAGCCTTTCGAGCCTCTAGCTACCTGTGAGCTGAAATTTCTCTCTTGGAAAACGGCCTTCCTGGTGGCCATTACCGCAGCCCGCAGGGTCTCTGAAATGCATGCCTTGGTCACAAACCCTCCGTATACTATGTTTCATAAGGACAAAGTAGTTCTTAGACCCATCCTAAGTTTCTCCCTAAAGTTGTTTTAGAATTCCATCTAAACCAACCTTTAGTCCTTCCTACTTACTTCTCAAACTTCCAAAATGAAGGAGAGTGTACCCTTCATTCTTTAGATGTTAAAAGAGCTCTGCATTTCTATTTAGATAGAACAAAAGAAATTCGCAAAGTTCAACAACTGTTTGTTTCCTTCAGCAAGACCCGGCTGGGTCAACCTGTTGCTATCAGATGCATTTTAGCTGGCTGGTGGCTTGCCTTCGCCACTGCTATTCCATGTCGCAGGTTAAGCTGCAGGGCAGAGTGTACGCTCACTCTACTAGAGCAGTTGTGGCATCCCTGGAAGAAATCCTCAACGTGCCCATTGCAGACATTTGCAATGCGGCTACCTGGAGCTCAGTGCATACTTTCATCAAGCACTATGCCCTGGATGTCCATGCCAGGTAACATCTTTCGTTCGGCAGGACCATCCTTAACGGACTTCTGTCCTAAATTTGTGAACTCTTGGTCTCTCCTGCCGCCCTCTCGGGGGATTATTAGCTCAGTACTCTCCCATCAGTGTGAATGAGTGGTGGAGACTTTATGTCCAGGAAGAAATGGAAATTACGCACCTACCGTAATTCTTGATCTTCTTGGACAAAGTGTCCACCACTCATACACATGCCCACCCACCATCCCCCGAGCTCACCTCTGCTGCTGGTCTTCACTCCCTCAATCTTAGGCTGTGGAGATTTCTTTGTTGACCCTTCTTATATGGGTCGCTTGGACTATCTTATGTCCAGTTTGTTGTTAGGCTATTCTTCTAGGTTAGTTACGCTGCACCTCCTCGGAAAAAAGGTACTGAGGTGGTTGGAGGGTCGACGCCAAGATAGCCACTGCCGCATGAGCCGAGGCTCGCGGCACTACCTCTGGCGCCGGCCCTCTTGCAAAAAGTTTGCTCACACTGGGTCCTAGCGCCTCTGGCGTAGATCCCATCAGTGAGAATGAGTGGTGGAGACTTCGTCCAAGAAAATCAAGAATTACGGTAGGTACGTAATTTCCATTTTTGATGCCATCCGAGCGGGCTTGCAAGCCTTGGGAATTAACCATTCTTTGCTTTTACCTGCACGTCTCCAGGTCTACTATGCTGGTAAGACCTTTCTGTTTTCTGATCCTACTGAAGCAGGTAAAAGATTAGAAGCCATCAAACGAGACTTTATGCATCATCCTCACACCTCTGATAAAGAAGATGAGGAAGACTGAATTTTAAATATAATGGCTATTGTCATTTCCTTTCGTCTAAAAACACTATTATTGTCAATAATGGGCTAAATATGTTAAAGCCTCATACAGTTTATACTGCAAGAGATTACTGAGTCTGCATAGGCACTGCATATTGCATATTTACTCAGTGCCTTATAATGTTAGTTTTTCTTTGTTGGGGGAACATCTCCTGCTGTAGTACTGTCAATTATTACATTTGAATTTTGGATATGGTCATGGACTCTTTAAACACCTATGGTGTTAACAGATATATTATACTTATACATGATACATATATGAAGGACACTATTCTCGGTTGTTTAGTCCATGCATTTGCTGCAAGGGTCTTTTCCTGAAGAATTTTTGGACTTTAATATAATAATTTAGTGATACGAGACCCTCCGTTATGATGTAACAAAAGTTATGGTACACATGATTTTGTATAAATCATGATCATCAATCATCAATGATTTTATACATGCTATGTTTCTATGAGAGGGGACATGATAGAAACTTTCAAGTACCTCAAAGGAATCAACAAAGTCCAAGAGGGTAGCATCTTTCAGAAAAAGAGATGTGCAAGAACAAGGGGGCACAATTTGAAGATGGGGGGGACAGCTCAGAGGTAATGTGAGGAAGTATTTTTTCACAGAGAGGGTTGTGGATGCATGGAACAGCCTCCCTGAGGAGATCGTGGAGTCAAGAACGGTGGGGGAATTCAAGAATGCATGGGACAGACATAAGGCAGTCTTAGTGGGGGGTAGGAGGAAGTAAGCTGTTGGTTAACTAGGATCTGCAGCTTATCTGTTAGGTAGGAAAATGGGCAGACTAGGTGGGCCAAGCGGTCCTTATCTGCCATCAAATTCTATGTTTCCATGTTATTTTGTCTGGTACACAGTTGGAAATATATAAAAATAAAATATAAAAAAAAAAGAAGCCCCCTTTGCCTTTGCCATGAAAGGATTGACGGTTAACGAAACTGCCGCAGATTCCCGCCTCGTTGACAGTGGCCTGGCCGTTTTGATAGCTGTTCTAGTTTTCTGTGTGGCCTCTAGTGCCTGCTCGACCTGAGGACCAAACAGATACGCACCATCAAAAGATAAACTCATAACTCTCTGCTGGACATTTGTGAATCCTGACATGCGTAACCAAGAGTGGCATCGGGTGCATATACCAGCTGCTGCTGCTCTGGAAGCAGTGCCAAAGGAATCCATAGTGGCTTTAAGCTGCTGATTATTGGATTCAGTGCCTCTAGTAATGGTCTGAAGAAGTTCTGTGCTAAAGTTTGACTCTGGAAGAGCTTCTACAGTGGCCTTGAGCGAATGTCAGAGTGTATACTCATACTGAGAGGAATAACTCTGGTACACCAGTAGCCACAGACATTGCCAGCTATTTCCAGATATTTTGTGAAATTTCTAAAGAGTTTCTCTCTGCTGCCCCTGCTGTGGAAATAAAGAAAGCATGAGATATTTCTGGAAATATCACAGAAATTTCGGGACATAGCAGCAATGTCTGTGGCTGCTACTGTAGCTAGCAATGCATATACTCAGGGTGGAGGTAGTCAAGACTTGCTTCCTCAAAGTGTCAGTTTTGCACGATTCCTTTTTTACTGGATGTGCCATAGATTCTTGAGGAAGAACGGCTTTGTCATTCTCTGCCAGGACAACTATGGCATCAGCAAAGGCTTGCGAGGCCAGAATAGGACAATCCTTGGGAGGGACGTATTTCTAATCTATGGACTTGGCCACAGAGCCGATAAGCGCCAGATTATCCCACACCATTTGTGAGAGAGTCTCAAAGGAGGGTTGCATGGGAGGAGTCATTTCCACAGGAATATCCGGAACATGCAAATACTGTAGCATTCCAGGATCAATCTCCAAAGTCTGGAGGGGTTGGGGAGAGAGAGGGGGGGAGAGAGAGAGAGAGAAGAGAGACTTATAGGAAAGATCTTCGACCAAAGGCTCTGCTGGAACAGAAGGCTTATTCGCCACCCCTAGAGAGGGATTGTCATCAAAGTCATCTCCCAATCAAAGATCAGGATTAGGCTCAGTATCATCTCCTACAATCCCAGAGGGACAGAATAAATAGGAAAGAGAGGAGGAGGAGCTCCGCGAATTGGAGTCGAGAACCCTGGCGCCCTATGCGGCACTGCAGGCACTCCCAGCGACGTTACAGAATACGGCACCGAAAACACAGGCCAGAGGAGCCAGCGTCACACCTGGCGCCGCAGGGCCAGGCCCCAACAACCCACTCAGGGGAGAAGAATGGAGAAATTCAGTAGGAGAGAGTGGTACCTGTGCTGGCCATATGAGGGGAAAAAGCACCAGAGCATGGCATCGATGGCACCGAAGAAGGTGCCGCACGACTAGAAAGCCCCAACCGCCCTGCCTGCAGGTCTGAAATCGGAAGGCCCTGGTGACAGACTCACCGGCTTGGGCAGGCGGGACAACCGCCGAACCCACTGCTCCATAAGAGCGGCCCAATGATGAAACTGCTCAACAGAAGACCCCCAGGAGGCGGGGAGGGAGTCCGGAGTCGAGGATGTCGGTCACCAGGAACAAAGGCCGAAGGAGACCCCGGAAGGATCAGAGTCAAACCCCTGTCCCCAGCCACCAACGACTGACATGCAGGTGTACCAGAGGGCGACCTCGAGCGGTACCATTTCTCCTTTGACCAGGAGGTAGAAGAAGAACTCGAGGCCGAGCGGAGCCAAGTCCTCGACGAAGATCGAGAATGGACCTGCTTCTTTTTGAGCTTTCAGGAGGACCGCCCATCCTCCCAAGCACCAGACTGCCCATAGTCAGGATCCCCCCCCCCCATAGAGGGCGGCGGACCAGACCCAGCCCTGCAGAAAACACAGCTTTCATGCGAAGTCTCCTTCCGTCACCTGCCCCGTTCATGGTAGACTCAGTCGAAGGAGGGCTGAAGACGATTTCTTCTCGAAAATTAGTTTATTTATCTAAGAAACTAGTAAAATAAATAAAACCTAACAATATTAAAAATAACTACAGCTGCTATCATATAGACTGAAGACTTGACTCATGGCGGGCGAGCGACATCATCACTGAAGCGCACTCAACAGCGAGGGAAAAAAGGAACTGAGGCGGTTGGAGGGTTGATGCCGAGGTAGCCTATACGGCGCGAGCCGGGCTCACGGTGCCGCTTCCTCGCAGCCCTACCTTGGTGCTGGCTCTACTGAAGATTTTTGGCTCCTGTTCGGTCCTAGCACCTCCGGCATAGTCCCATTAGTGTGAATGAGTGGTGGAGACTTTTATGTCCAGCAAGAACAAATGCTTTCCCACATCAGCACCAGCAGCAAGAGTTTACATTAACTTCTGTTTAGGAGAACCCTCAGGCAAGGCCTGTACCGCAGCCATAGCCTTCCTCCGTAGGATGTTCTGGTACTTCATCATGTGGACCTGGTAGTTAGCAATATGTAGACCCAATGAGGCAGAGGCATATGTACATTTGCCTAGAACATCCAACCTCCTGGATTCTTTGCCAGGAGGAAGAAAGCTCAGGTGTTTAGGTGTCCTGGACCTGTCATGGGCAGCTGTGATCACTACTGAGTCAGACTCAGGCTGTGTAGCATAAAAAGGTTTCCCAGAGGGGGCAGAATACATTTTGCCTGCTTTTCCGGGCACAGCTGCTATATTGTTTGGCCTATACCAGGCTGCACAGGTGGCATCCTCCAAGGATGGAAACGGGAGGGATCACAACAGAAGGAGATTCTGGCATCTCCATAAACTTCAGCAGGCTGTTTTTGGTAGAATCCTGCTCCTCTAAAGTGAAGCCCATGGCACTTTGCATTTGCTGCTCATCATGGTAAAAACTGAGGAAACCCTTGGAAGTGACCTTGGTGTGTTCACAGCAGTTCTTACTACAGATGGAGACTGTGGAGCTGGTGACATGTTTGTAGTGGCTCTCAGCATAGTCTTCCTCCTCCTCCTCTTCCTACATCACCAGATCAGGGTTATAGTCATACACATTGTTCACTGTATCATCAACGGGAATTAGAGGCCACACCGGTGATGTCGGTGTCAACGAAGGAGGTCTCTGTGGCAAGGGAGCATCTTGCGGTGTCGAGGGGGTAGGCACAAAGGTCCCGTTTGATGGGATCCCTGGAACAGGGAGGCCAAGCAGTAAGAACAGGTTACTCACCTGTAACAGTAGTTCTAAAAGCGGTATATGTTGTTCACCCACACTTATTGGCATGTCCCCCTTTCCCTTTAAGGATCCACCGGAAGTCTTCAAGCTGGCTCCTCCCACCCACCCGGGTGGTATATACCTCAGTTCTGCCCCATGACACCAGATCTTATCCCGCTGGAAGCCAGATGTTGTATGTCCACAGCCGGGGAGGTCGGGTTCGTCCATGTGGATGAACAACATATACCACTCCTAGAACTACTGTTACAGGTGAGTAACCTGTCCTTCTAGGATCGTGGATATGTTGTTCATCCACACTTATTGGCAGACTCCTAGCAGTTCTCCAGGAGAAGGGAGGCAAGGCACACACCCCCTACTTAGGCAACGGAGACTGGAGAACTGAGGCCCCAAAGCCAGCATCCCGACGTGACTCAAAGTCGATGTAGTAGTGGGTGATGAAGGTGTTTGCTGACTTCCAGTTAGCAGCCCGGCAGATTTCCTGGATAGGGATGTCCCTGGAAGCAGCAGTATGGCAGGTAGAATGAGCTCTTATCCCACTGGGAGGCTTCTTGCTTGCCAACTCATAACACAGACCTATGTATGATGTAATCCATCTAGCAATGGTCCGCTTCGCTGCAAGTCTGCCAGAACCAGCTTCGGCGTAGGTGACAAACAGCTGGTGAACCTCTCCCCGAATTTCCGCCGTCCTCTCCTTACAGTAGGAGAGAGCATGTCGCAGGTCCAAAGTATGAAGCCTGTACTCGGCCTCCGATGTGTAGGTTGGGTAGTAAACCAGCAGAGTTAACACCTGGTTAAGGTGAAACTCTGACACCATCTTCGGAAGGAATTTTGGGTGGGGGCACAGGACAACTTTGTCCCTGTGGAAGATCAGATGAGGGAAGTCCACCGAAAGCGCCTGGAGCTCCCCTGTCCTTCTGGCTGACATGATAGCCACCAGGAAAGCCGTCTTCCACGACAAGTGCGACAACTCACACTTGTGCATGGGTTCGAATGGCTTGCCCATGAGCTTTGCCAGTATGAGCAGGAATCTCAATGGAGGTGGAGGTTCACGACTGAGGGGATGTGTGATCCAGGCCTTTGAAAAAGCACCTGACCATTGTCTCCTGCGCCAACTCCGGCTGACTGGCCTGCGCCCGGTAAGCAGAGATGGCTGCAAGGTGCACCCTAAGGGTTGATGACCGTAGACCCCCTGTGGAGAGAGACCAAAGGTAGTCGAGAATGTTAGCCACGGGGCAGGACAGAGGGTCCAGGCCCTTGTCCTGACACCAAATGGAAAACAGCTTCCATTTGAGGGCATAACACTTCCTGGTCGATTCCTTTCTAGATGCCGCCACCACAGTGTAGACATCTTCGGAAAGACCCAAAGCCTGGAACTCTAGCCGCTCAGGTACCAGGCTGTGAGGTGCAGGGATTGAAGGTCCGGATGGAATACCTTCCCCTGATTGAGTGATATCCAGTTTGGGCGTGTACAAAGCCGCTCCGGGGGCCTGCAGCTGAGGCTGAGGAGACCTGGATACCAGAACTGGCGCGGCCAGTCTGGGGTTACCAGGATCACCTGCGCCTTGTCCCTCCTCACCTTGAGGAGCACCTTGTGGATCAAGGGAAATGGAGGGAAGGCGTAGAAGAGGCCTGGGGTCCACGGCCTCGAGAAGGCATCCCCCTGCAGTGAACCCTGCTGAGGGGGGTGGGCATGAAACAGCCTCAGCTTAGTGTTTTCCCCTGGAGGCAAACAGGTCTACCATCGGTTTGCCCCAATGGGAGAATAGGCTGTATGCCACCTCTGGATGAAGAGACCACTCGTGGGATGTCTGGCCTAGACTGCTGAGAGCACCCGCCAGATGGTTGGAGGCTCCTGCCACGTGGATGGCTAGGAGATCCGCCTCCAATTGACCCACATGGGTCCAGATGCGGAGCGCCTCCTTGCACAGCAGACAGGAGTGCATGCCACCCTGTTTGTTGAGGTAGTATATGGTCGTGGTATTGTCCGTCTGGACTTGAACCACTTCACCCTGGAGCTGAGGAGCGAAAGCTGACAGTGCCAGTCTGACTGCTCTGAGCTCCAACAGGTTGATGTTGCATTGGGACTCCTCAGAGGTCTAGAGCCCGTGGGTCCTTCCCCCCCCCCATGTGGGTTCCCCAGCCGATGAGAGAGGCATCGGTCATGAGAACAAATGTCGGCTCGGGGCGGACAAACGGGATCCCTTCCTGCAACCGGTCTGGGGCGGTCCACCACTGGAGAGCGTCCCACATCTTCTGGGTTACAGTGGTCAGCTGGTCGAATTGACCATGGCACTGAGTCCACTGGGCAGCCAGCTCCCACTGGGAAGGGGGGTGCATGTGCCACCGAGCCCAATGTCGAGGTAGGGGTAAATTCTGACCCCCCCGATGCCATAGTTGGGCCGTCACCACTGCAGTGCATTTGGTGAAGACACATGGGGCCGATGACAGGCCGAACGGCATGGCTCAGAACTCGTACAAGGTCCCCTCGACCCTGAAGCGGAGGAACCGCTGATGGGACATGAAAGAACACATCCTGCGGATCCAGTGAACAAAACCACATTTCGCTCCAAGGATGGAATGATCTGTGACAGAGTGACCATCCGAAAGGTGCAAGACCTGAGATATTGATTCAGGTCGTGGAGATCTAGAATGGGGCGCCAGCCCCCCCATCTGCTTGGACACCAGGAAGTACCTGGAGACAAAGCCTGGGTCTGCTGGAGGATCTGCCATGGAAGCTATTGCTTCCTTGAGGAGGAGCTGAGCAACGTCATCTTGAAGAGCCGACTGGGTGCGAGCGGATATCCATTTCTCCCGAGGGGCACGGGCTCGGCTGGGAGGGTACTGCTCAAACTCTAGAGGCAGTCCCTGACCGAATGCTTCGAGAACCCACCTGTCTGAAGTGACTGTGGACCAGGCGGAAAGGAAGTGGCAGAGGTGGCCCCCCATGGAAGGACCCAGAGCTGTCGTGACGGGAGTAGGGGTGGCAGCCTCCATCCTGTCACTGAGCAGGCTTGGAGGAGGAGGAGGCTCCATGACCTGAGCCTCGGCTTCCTTTACGGGCTTCTTGTGGTCCAGGCTTGGGCCAAGGGTGCCAAGACTGAGCCTGCTGCTAATGCTGATGCTGCTGTCCCCCTTGGAAGGAGGATTGCTGAGCCGCAGGGGAAGAGTGCCAAAAGGGCTTCTTCTTCTTCTGCTGGTTCTTGCATGAAGAACCCTTGGCAGAAGTGGCATCAAAGGTGGCACTGGACCGTTCTATGCGCTGAAGGTGACCTGCCACTCCTAGGCCGAACAAGTCATCCCATGGAAGGGCACGTCACCTAATTTGTGCCGAGTATCCGCCGGGAAGGAGGAGAGCCTCAGTCAAGCCCTGCAGCAAGAGGCAACTGCAGCAGCCATCGAGCGGGCACAAGAGTCCCCTATGTCCAGGGCCATCTGGAGCTGCTGTTTGGCAACAGCTCGGCCCTGGTCTCGGACCTGCTTGACTGTGGTCTGCATGTCTGCGGGGAGATGTGGGAGGACTTCATCTAGCGACCTGAGAAAGGCGTGAGAGAAGTGTGCCATGATGACGGATGAACTTGCCTGACGGAGGCCCAAGGAGGAGGCCGCATAGACCTTCCTCACCAAATGGTCGAAGAGTTTGGACTCTTTATCGGGAAGTCGGTCCATGTTGGCAGAACTGCCAGTACACCTGAACATGGAGGCAGTCACCAGGCTCTCGGCCGAAGGGTGCTCTGTGAACCCCGCTAGGGACCTAATAGGCACCGCATACTTGCAGGCCATGCGGGCAGACGGAGCTGAGCAAGAGGCAGGACGTTGCCAGAGTTCAAGGGCTAGACCAACAGTGGCCTCAGCCTCCGTCGGGGTGTCCCCTCTTTTAAGGATGTCAGTAAGAGGGTACTCCGCCTTTTTCTGGATGGGTTCCAGAGGCATCCCTGTGGACTGAGAGATGAGGCGAAGGATCCCTTGGAAGGAGGAAGGACCTTCCTCCATCTCTAGGCCAATGGATGACTCGTTATCCCTGGGATGAGAGTGAAGCCCGGTGACGTCCGAATCTGAGGAGTCGGGATACAACGGCCTGCTGCCTAAATCACCCTCGACGCACCGAGGGTGGTCTGGGGTGACCGTGACTGATAAACGCTAGGGGAGCCCGGTGTCCAGTCTGTCTTCTTTAGAAGAAGCCCCTCCCACAAGCTGCTTAGGCGGCGGTTCCACCACAATGGGTGGAGAGACCAGTTTAGGCTGAAGAGATAAAGTTGCCATCCTCGCAGGTGGGGGAATTGATGCTTTCTGCTCCAGAGGGGTCAGCTTCGGCCTAGGAGGCGACAGCCAAGTAATGGCCGGGGAAGGAGCCAGAGTAGGCTTGTGCCCGGACAAGATCAGCTGTTGCCACATGAGGTCCTTGTAGCGCCGGAGTTTTCGCTGGAACCTCTCCTCATCAGAGGAGGACGAGGACGACTGATGGCATCGCCTCTTCTTAGAGCACTTATGGCTCTTCCTCAGCCTTCCGGTCGAGGGGTTTCTAGACCTCAACCGAGATCGGGCAGGCCGACCCGGCCACTCCGGAGACACCAGCAGGATCGGTGACGTCCGGGGGTCTGGAACCAAGTCCTCGATGGGAACACCAGCACGCTGGGTCTCCTCATCAGGGAAGACAAGGACCAGAGTCCTTTACAAGGAGTCATCAGACAGACCTGGTGACAGAGGGTCAGTGGGGTCGATGACAATCTCAACTCGTCGACCGCATCCTCAGTCGGCTGGCCCGACAGAAGGCCCGAGAAGCCAGTGGCTGAAGAAGTGATCTTGACCGGAGCAGAGACCGCATGGTCCTGGGACCTCTCTCGGTCCCAAGAGCACCTTCGCTGAGACGAAGGCTTACTTGGTTCCTTCTCCCGCCACGGAATCGGGAGGAGGCGACCTGCAGGCGCCTTTCCCCGGGTGGGAAGAGACTGGCACAACTCCCAGAAGGAGCCCGAGAAAAGAGCCTAGGTTGAGAGAGAATGAAGAAGCTCCGAGAGTCGGCGTCACGAGCCGCTTCTTCCTCGAACGCCGTCATGTGTTCCAGTTGCTTGGTGGAGCCCGCAGCCGCGGAAACCGCCCACCTAGCCTCCATGGACTTCACCAGAGGGTTCCTTTTCTCCGGTCTCCCCAATTGTAAACGTGCCAGGCAGTCGTCCAAAACGTTGAGATGGAAGGCCAAGCAAAAGCTGCAGGACGAAATGTCATGGCGGATACCCAGGCAGTAGATGCACATAAGGTGGGTATCAGTGTGCAACATCTTCTGGACGTAAGGATACCGGTGAAATCCAGGGGAAGATTTTTCTTCCATAATCGAAGACACAAAAGCGCGATCGCTAACCTGAACGAGTTTTAATTTCGGTAAAAACCTAAGTTTTGAAAGCCAGGGCCTACAAAATGCAAGAGCATGAGGGAGGCAACCTGAATCTTCCAGCAGAAAGGAAGATCTGGTGTCATGGGGCGGAGACGAGGTACATACCACCCGGGTGGGAGGGAGGAGCCAGCTTGAAGACTTCCAGTGGATCCTTAAAGGGAAAGGGGACATGCCAATAAGTGTGGATGAACAACATAGCCACGATCCTAGAAATGCCTTATCATATCCGAGAAGATGATAAGGACTGCCTGAGTGTCAGCGCCACTTTGGTTGGCAGGCGTGACTGGAGGAGTAGACAGCAGAGGTTGGGTCCCTGTCAATGACAGCAATGTACAAGCAGTAATAGGCCTGGTAGTGTCTATGCCAACCCCCAACCTTGGAGTCTGGTAGAGTCTCAAGAGATGCCGCCTTGGTCGATACCTTTGAATGGGTGGGGGTGGAGGGACACAGAAAGGCACCACCACCATGGTTTTGTGCATGGGGCTGCTGATGGGAGACACCCATCACTAGCAGCAGCTCTGCAATGAGCTCCTACCATGTTCTCTGGTGGGTTGAATGGTCAGAGATTTGAGTGACCTTAAAGTCATCCTGGAGGACTAAATCTTACATAGTGCATTTTCAACATCACTCCCAAACAGCCTGGAGCCTCTAAAAGGTGCATTTCATACAGCTTGTTGTACATCAGTAGCAAATCTAGCTACCGTAAGCGAAGACTACCTGAATGCACAGGCCAGAAGCAGCAGTCCTGGCAGAAGCAGTATGTGCAGAGCATAACATATTCCTTCCAGTATCCACACAAGACGAGTCAGCTTTAAGCAAATCAGTTTTGGCAGGACCATCAGGTAGAGACTGAATGGCAGACATAGCAGATTTCTACAAGCTATTCTTATTTAATCATGTATGCCTGGTAGTTTGCAATTCTTAGGCCCAAGGATGCAGAGGCATAAGTTCTTTTACCCATAACATCTAGTCTCCTGGATTCTTTGTCAGAAGGCAAAGTGCTCATGTGTCTAGGGGTTCTACAGTGGTCATAAGCAGCCATTATAACCACAGAATTTCTTGCAGGCTGAGAAGCATAATAAGGCTCAACACAGAGAGCACGGAACGGTTTGTCAGCCTTCCTAAGAACTGTAGGAACGGTATTAGGCCTATGCCAAGTAGCAAAGGTAGCATCCTCTACAGATATACAGGAGGAACCACAATGGAGAGTGCAATGGGAACCTCCAAAACTCCACTAAATTTTTCTTACTGGAGTCCTCCTCCGTGGCTTCAAATCCCATGATGTTTTGGATTGGTCTGAATACAGCAGTGTCAGTGGCTCAGGAGGTAGCACGTTCGCCTCTGAGGCTGGGAAATCAGAGGGCTGTGGGTTCAGTTCCCACATCTGGCACTTGCGTTAATATCCCAGTACTGACACTGTAGTGCAGCATGAGAGGGGTGCTGCACTTCTGAAGTGCCATCTTTCGGATGAGATGTTAAACCGAGGTCCCATCTGCCTGTTCTGGAGGTAGTTCAGGTGGATGTTAAAGATCCCATGGCACTTATCGAAAAGAGTAGGGGAATTTTTATTGAAATCTTAAACATAACATACAAATTTATAATAAATCAATCTGTAATTCACAAAGGAAATAATCAAAGCAACAAGGACTTGACTATATATTAATGTATACAAACACAAAACTAATCAACCCTACTAATGGAGAAGGGAGAGATATAAAACATTTTTTTTTTCTTCTTCTCCTTACCCCTGTTCCACTTTCTCCTTTTTTTTCCTAAACATTATAAAAAATCAAAATAAGACCACTGCATTACCAAATCGTTCGAGTTTCATTTGCTAATTCAATACCCTTCCATTTCTTAATTTCTGATTATAATAAAGTATAAATCTAAAGCAGGTATATCTTGTTGTTGCAAAACTAAACGACATCTACAAATCCATATCCAATATATAAAAAGCAAACAAAATCCTAATCATACCTATATGCTCCTGAGTAAATGAGAATCTGGAACCCAAAAACAGCAATGTAGAAGCAGGAGGTATTGATAACTTGCTCTTCCATCTGTTTTTAACAATGTCCCAAAATTGAATAATATATGGACATGAATAGTATAAATGATCCATTGTTTCTATAACCTCTATGCAACCTTCTCTTGGACAAAATCTGTCATAAACTGTTTTATGTTTTTGATTTCCTTTAACATTAATTTTCTGGTGTACTCCCAACCACACCGTGTCCCACATCTGTTCAGGGATTCGTGGGTCCGTAACATACACTGATATTGACTTTTGTTGGGCGCTAGAAAAATTAGAAAACGGGTTTACCTGAAACTGAACTGTCAATAATTCTTCATATAAACGCTTCCTAGAAAAGGTCTGAACCATAGTATAACTGATATCCCATTTAATTACCCAATCAAAAACCTCCTCCCATCTCTTTACTAAACGGGGACGTCTTTTATTTTTGTGAATAAAAAATCCCTTTTCCCATTCTAACAAAATCCCTTTAATTATCGGAAAGACCCATTTATTCCATTGCTTAGTAGTACCTTTTATTACTGGAACTAAATTTGCATATAAAAATATCGTAAAATAAAATAATATAGGGTTCAGCATATTTACCCCGCCGTCTTTGACCTGTTTGTAGAGTACAGTCCTTTTAATCGGGTTCAAACGGCTCCCCCAAAAACAAGTAAAAACAATCTAGATAAGGAAGCTCTTAATTCCTTGGCAACAAAAAATAGCGCTAATGTATATAAATATCGGGCCAAAGGATCTAATCAAAAACTTTTTTTTTCCGACTTTCCATCTATTCCATCTACTTACCATTTCATTCTCCACTGATAATAATCTAGACCAATTATACTCTGCCATTGCTGTACCACCAAAATAAACTCCTAAAATTTTACAAGGACTTGTAGCCATCTCACACCCTCCAATTACCCTAGAATCTTCCTGAAAACCTGATAATTCTATACATTTAGTTTTTCCCATGTTCAAAGCAGCCCCTGATATTTTCCTCACTACCTGAATTAAATTCAAAGCAATAAGTAAAGACTGAGTATCTTGAATAAGTAAACACATATCATCAGCATATGCAAGTACTTTACCTACTGACGAAAAAAACCCCGATAATCCCAAAATTTCCGGGGATTGTTGCAATAATCTCATAAGGGGATCAATAAAAATTACGTAAAGGAGAGGGCTCAAAGGGCAGCCTTGACGCACCCCTCTCAATATCTGAATTTTCGGACCCATAATACCGTTATCAAAAGGGATTACATAAGCAAGCCCATAACAAACTTTCAACCAATCCACAAACACTACCGGAAACCCATAGGCCAATAAGCATTCCCATAAAAAGGAATGAGACACCCTATCAAATGCTTTTGCTTGGTCTAAGCTTACTAGAAACCCTGAATCATTCCCAATAATATTCCTTCCATCCCCTTCCACTACTTCCCGAAGAAGTAGCAGGGCATCTGTAATACTACGTCCGGGAATGGAACAAAATTGAGATGGATTAATTAGATCATCCATAACCAATGCTAGTCTATTTCCTAACAATTTAGCAAATATTTTAAAATCAATATTTAACAAAGTAAGTGGCCGCCAATTGGTCAAATCTGTTGAATCACCTGATTTAAATAAAAAAAACAATAATCCTTCATACATTTTGTTAGGCAAATAACATTCTTCCTGAAAAAATCTATAAACGTCTAACATTTCTACCGGAATAATTTCCCATAATAACTGATATAATTCGGCAGGTAACCCATCAGAACCTGGTGAAATCCCTTTTCGAAAACCCTTAATCACCCTATCCAATTCTAGATTAGAAAAAGGACCAATCAAAAATATCACAGAATTCAGCGCAAGAGTTTACGTAAAGCTACTAGTAGAATTGAGAGGTATATTATGAATATTCAACTGGTGAACCAAACATTTCTTTTTACATGTTGCACAATAATATCCATAATAGAAACATTATCAGTGGCCAAAGTGCCATGAGGTGTTTTAGGCCTGTTATTAGTTTCCTCTCCGCGCTTTTGACAACTAACATAAGGATTAACACTTTCAGCTTTCCTTGAGTGCCAAAAGTTTGTTCCTTTGAAGGAACTATAACCGATCATACTGATATAATTTCATCTTTTGTTTTATTAAAGTAATCTCTTCACTAAGATCCACCCCTTCCTCACTTTGTCTAGATAATAACTCACCCAGTGTATTTCTAAATATTAAGTATTCTTTATACTTAGATCTAGCCTGAAACTTCCCCTGAAACTTAAAAAATTCAATAATAAGGACTTTTAAATCTTCCCACCACAGCCCTATATCCTCATAGAGAAAAAGCGTAGAGCCCTTATCCTGTATTAATATCTTAAGGCCTGACAAAATTGCTGCATCTTCCAATAAGGAGACATTCAATCTCCAAAACCTAAACCTGGTTCTCTAGCCGGGAATTGCAATACTAATCCCAATCAACATGTGATCTGAAGATTCCATGGGAAATACAAAGGTTTCTGAAATCTCTATTGTTTGCTTCAAAAATAAGAAATCTATCCTGGAAGAAAGCTTCCTTTAAAAGGTTGCTTTCGGAACTGATTTGTTACATTGAAAATCTTTCAAACCTGCCTGAAAAATCAAAGTTTTCAAAAGTTCTTATACAATATTGTTTACCCTATTTCCTGAATTTGAAAATTTATATTAAAGTCACCCCCCCAAAAAATCTGTCTACTAGTAAATAAATATGGCTGAATTTTAGTTAATAAATCAATTCTTGATGCTTTCGATTGTGGACCACATATGGTAAGCAATCTACAATTTAGAGTGTTTATAACCACATCCAACAATAAGGCTCTACCTGGATCAATATCCACTAAACGTAAAACCTGAACTGTAGTGGAACGAAAACAAAAACCCACCCCGCAACAAGTTTCTAATCCTATTGACCAAACGGAAGTACCCCACCACCAATCCTTAGATGCTTGAGCTGTTTCCGCTAAAGTATGAAGTCTAGTGTCTTGTAACATGAATACATCAAAATCCAATTCACTTAAGATACCGAAAGTTATCTTACGTTTATAATCAGACTTAATACTGTTGACATTTAAACATGCCACTCTTAAATTTAATGAATCAAGGAGGTTTATTTATGATTTTCTTGCTTGACCTAGTAACCGTTTCTGCACCACCCTATCTTGTGAGGATTGAAAACCGATTCTGTGAGAACTTGACTTGAAACTTGTGAAACCTCCTCTATGGATCTTCTTTATCTACCTGCTCTCCCCACGAGGAAAAAGCTGAAAATCGATTAGAAAGAGGTAGAGGTGACAAAGGTATCTGTACCTGCCTAGGGTTTAGGTCTTCCACCCTTTGTAAGGTAGTGAGAGTTGTTCTGTGACTTCCTTCCTGCTGAATAACTACCTCCCTATTGTCTTGAAGGGGAATAGATAACTGAGCCAAAACCCGCTTGGGAGAACCTTGAGGGGTAGCAAAGGAGTTTCTACTACCTCTGTGTCAAAGGCTCTGGTCCCTCAATGTTACTCGGGGTAAGGGGAATCATCATACCTTGTTCTACCCATATCTAAGCTCCCTCTTACCTGTAGAGGAGTAACGACTGCTTCCACCTCGCTCCTCTACGCTGAAGCGAGGAGGGTGTACCAATAACAAGTCTGCCTCATTCCTCTGAGGTCTTCAAGCTTGTAAAAGAATTAACTCATGGTCAGAAACAGACTCTAAATTATGGGCAGCCCACGGACATTCCTGAAAACTATGTGCTTCATCCCCACACAGGTTACAGATGGGAGAGCAGTGCATTGAGCTGCAGAGTGACCCAGTACCCCACAAAGAAAACATTTAATTGCATCACAATCATTATTTAAATGAGTTAAATCACCACATTTATAGCAACTTTTCGGTTGTCCTGCATAGAACAATATACCCCTGTCTCGGCCCCAAAAAAAGGAGCTAGGTAGGTGTTGAATCCCTTTATTGGTTTGTTGTAATTGAACCCTAAAGGTCCAACCACCATTCCAAAACCCATTCACATCTATTATAGGTTTAGGATGTTCAACTATAGAACATTTTTTTTCTAACCAAAATTTAATATTAGAAACATCAACCCCCTCATTCCTAAATAACACTGTAATAGTTTTAATAGTGGGTTTAGTTATACGAATGGCCAAAAAATCAGTCCAATCTTCCATGTCCTTTTGTTCATAATATAGCTTCCAAAACTTGTCAAGTAGCACCATCAAACAAAAGCTGATATCATAGTTCCTATCTCCTGGTGCATGGATAAATGCATAGACTTCCATAGGGGTAAAACCCATCCGGTCTTTAATTAGGGTTTTCCCCACCCATACCCTATCAGGAACAATAGGAGCTTCCCAACATAACGCAGACGGACTAAGAACCTCCGTTTAGCTGCTATTTCAGGTTTGTGAAAAAGCCCAGCATAAGTTTTAGAAGCGCCCTGGTTTTGCATAGGCGGCAGTACTTTCTCCGTGTTATCTAAGCTCGGTCTCCGCTCCGCTTGTATTAACATGTCATCTCCCTCACTCCTTACCTTTTCTGTAACAGCAGTTAAAAGGGTTCCTGAATGTCCTGTGGTAAGGAATCACTTTTGAAAACGGCTGAAGCTTCGACTGTTCAACAAAGCTGTTTCGAGTCTGTCGCAGCATCTAAACTCGCAGCCTCCGTATCAATCTGTGCAGCTGCAGTAGAACTTTGCATAGGTAGAGTCTTTTGACCACCTCTATTACCTCAACTTCCCCCAGAGCTATTCGGAGAACCTGGAATCGGAACTGCAGGATCAGGAGTCCACCGATTTCCCGTATGCAGCCATCCTGCCTTTAATAAAGCATCGTCTGGAGACCAGTCCAAATTAGCTGCTGCCAGTTCTGTCTCATTCGTCAAAACCACACTTTTGTCAGTTATATTCCCGTCAAAGCAGGAATCCATACTGGTAGATAAACGTTTGCTAGTACTAAGTAAGGGACTAGCTACTGACCTTTTCCTCTTTTTCCTTTCTTCCTCCAACCTGGTTCTGCTTTGATTATATTCCTGTTCTGCAGTGGAAATAAGAGCTAGTAATTGGAACTTCTTTGCCTCCAATTCTTTTTGTAATCTGATTTCTTCAGTATTCAAATCACCAACAGCCTCCACCAGAACAGGTTGCTCCATGCATGTCTCCGGTATTACTTCAGGAAGCGAATTCTGTGCTAAATTAACGCTTTCTCCAAGCTGAATGCAGACCACCTCTGGAGCTCCAAAAACCTGACCATCCTCATCCATGGTCTGGGACATACTGTGCTCCTCCACAGTCTCTCACAGCGCTACAGCGCCCTCTGCCTCCGCAGAGTAGGGGAATTTCCCCAGTGTCCTGGCCAAATTTCCCTCATTCACTAAAAATACCACCAACAGCTTAATCTGGTTCAAGGTCAGTTGGCATTCATCTGTATCCCCCTCCCCGGGTCGTGCCTGAAAATAGGCAGGACTTGTCTAGTGCACTTACCCGGTCAACAAAAAATAAATAAAAATAAATAAATAAAAGTCTATAAAGAGGGACCCTCAGGAGGAGATGTAGGGTTATACCTCACAAAGTCCTTGCTGTATGAGGAGAGGGTAGAGCTGGAAGGCAAACCCCTTCACAGGGATTGTTATTCCTTTCATCATTCTACAAATCCTTCTTCATATTAAGGAGATCAGGACTATATTCCAGCTTGTCATCTGGAATGATGACAGGAGCAACTGATGGAGCCGGTGACAGAGGTGGCAGCTGCAATAGAGGAATGATAGGTGTGTTTCTGGATCCCGTCGACCTCGACAGTGCCGATGGAGAGGCAACGGTGGGAGTGACAATAACAGGTGTCAATACAGTTTAGAGAATGATGGCAGAATAATCTGGGAGTGACAGCACCCTTTTAAAGGGTCTGGGACAACCGGCCTTGATGCGGTGGAACCCAGCAACAGGAGAACGGGGGCTGCATACAGTCTGTAGTGGGTATGGCAGCACCAGAACCAAGCCCTGACCTTGGTGTCTCAACGATGGTTGGGTGTGGGTGGACCTGAAGTCATCTCCGCTGCAATGGATGAAGATGAGGGCTTATCCTCCTTTAGTGGAGACCGCTGAAGCAGAATTTTGTCTCTGTGCTTGTGGTGATGATTGGAGGAGAGCGGTTTTGACAATGACTTGTCTTTACCCTTCTCTGAAGTTCTCGCAGACCATGGCAGTGGCAGCATCAGCGTACACTTGGAAGTCTCCTTCCCAACAGCAGTCAGGTGTGAGGGACAAGATGGCTTGCAGCCTGTGGCCTTGTCTTGAGCTCTATGGTCTTTATGGTGATGAATGTTTTCTTTACCTTCTTTCAGTGTCTCCTTGCAGCATGGCTGAATCCCAGGCAGATCTTGCAGGCCCTTACATTGTGGGAAAGACCCAAACAGCAAATACAAACCGTGAGAATGTTGCCCTTATAGATCTTTGATCGGCAGATACAAAACCTAAATAAAGGTTCTTTCACCAGCAGTATACAGGGCCAGTGTTGACAAAGTTAGTTAAATTAGAAAAATAATAAACTGAATAAACAGCAGCGTTGATTCTCTGCAGGTCTGACGAACGGTTGACAGCAGAAAAAGAACTAAGAACAATGGGGCAGCTCACTCTGCACATCACCGTGGTGACCCCAGCTAGCAACAGTTTCTGAGTGGTCCTGACATTAATGGCTTACAGTTCCAAAGGTGAGGATCAATGCAGGACATATCCTTGATGAAGATCCCCATTTAATAATCAACAAAAAGAAACTAAATTACATATGCAAGCATTTTCAGAGTTTGGATGAGAGGCCCACCTGGAAATTTCCAGGCATCCAGGTTAGCCAATCCAACATTGTATGTGCCCTTTTTTGTTTTAGCTGAAACACGGGGAGAATGAAATGAGAAGCCAAAGTGCTGCAGTAAACAAAAGTGCTGTTTAGGATGTTTATTTTTTGAAGTTAAGCTCGAGTGGTGATGACCAACGAGCATGTGTGAGGAGCAAGGGACAGAAACAGTGAGTAAATGAAGACAGCAGGGGGAGGGTAGAGAAATCATCAAATGGTGAAATTGCGTGGCATAGCAGAGGAATTTAAGTCTATGCTACAGGTGTAGAGGCCTGAAATGAAAACTGATAAAAAGAAAGTGTAGGGAAGATTTGATGTTTTTTTATTTCAAATTTTGTGTGCATCAGTGGTGGGGGTTGAAATTAGAAATGAGGTGGAAATTAAAAATGCGGTTATATGCTATGTTTTGTATTTATGGCAAGTGGGAAGAGAGTAAGCTTTTTCTGGAAGTACCAACATGGCTGCCAGAAATTTTTTTGAAACATTTTGGGAGGCATAAGTATCTGGGTGCACTGCGTCCTGGTTGCTGGAAGGGTTCCCTGGCAGGTGGTTGTTGCCCTGTAAGAACCTGGGTTCTGAACCTTCTCTGCCAATCAGGACAAAGGAACATTTACAACTCATTTTATGAGGTTCAGTGTAGCTACAGGCTATTTACATTTGTCCAGGGGGTCACTTTGCAAATGCTTCTCTATAAGGACTGATTTGATACTGCAAAGCCAGTGGATGGCAGACACTAGTGAAATGAGTGATGTATTGACTATTAAAAAAATAAAAGTCATCCCAAAGCTAAATTTCTGTACAGCATATGAGGTAAACAGTGTGCTTTGGAGGTTTGGTGCATGTAAAAACACAGGGCTCCACCCAATATTTAAACAAGGCAGATATTTGGTTTCAGATCTAGTCAAGAAGGAAGTACATTCAGCATCTTGTGATTAGTGAAATTCAGCAGTCAGCTCACATGGTGTACATACTGCCCTAAATCTTTAAAGGAACAAAACTGCATTCATAAAGACTTACTACTGTGCTTTTGCTAGATGTATAAAAAAAAATATTGCATATCCAATGTATAGTAGTTGAAGAGGATTAGGCATGCAGCAGTGCCCTGATGACCATCAGTATTAAAAAGCAGCTGGCACCTTTGTGAAAACTTTGGAAAACATAACAGTCAGACACAATTCAGTTTTTAATATATATATATTTTCTCTAGATTTCTCCTTTCCATTATTTATTACTAAAGAAATTCCCACAAAAACAAGATCTTTATCCTTTAAAGTTCATCTGCCTCTATAGCTTATTCCCTACTTGAAATTATAAGGCTCTGTTGTGACATCACAGTCTGTTGCCATGGGAATAACTGTGATATCACAGAGTATTCTGACATCAGGTTGCTAAGAAGTAACAGGAGTTGATGAACCTTCAAGGAACAATTATTCTGTTTTTATGCATATGACCGCAGTAATAAATAAAGGGCCTAAGAAATACAGAGCTCATGAAAAATATAAGCTGCGTTGTGGCCAAATATGCAGGTTACTCACCTGTAACAGGAGTTCTAGGAGTGGTATATGTTGTTCATCCACACTGTCTGGCAGGTTCCTTGCCGGAAGGTCTTCAAGCTGGCTCCGCCCACCCACCCAGTGGTAAAACCCTCGGCTCCGCCCCATGACGCCAGATCTAGCCCGCTGGAAGCCAGGTTGAGCGTTGAAGCCGGGGAGGTCGGGTGGGTCGTGTGGATGAACAACATATACTGTAACACTCCTAGAACTCCTGTTACAGGTGAGTAACCTGTATTTCTAGGGATGTGGATATGTTGTTCAATCCACACTGTCTGGCAGACTCCTAGCAGTTCTCCGGGAGGAGGGAGGCAGAGCACGCACCCCCTACTTGGGAAATAAGGACTGGAGAACCGAGGTCCCCAAACCAGCATCCCGCCGTGACTCAAGGTCAATGTGGTAATGGGAAATAAAGGTGTGTGCTGACTTACAGGTAGCAGCCCTGCAGATTTCCTGGATAGGGATGTCCCTAGAAGCAGCCACCGAAGCAGCGGTATGGCGGGTAGAATGAGTTCTTATCCCTTTGGGAGGCTCCATGCCCACCAACCTATAGCAGAGATCTATGCAGGAGGTGACCCACCTGCTTATCGTCTGCTTGGCTGCAGGTCTGCCAGGTGCGGCTTTAGTGTAGGTGACAAACAGCTGGCGAACCTCTCCCCGAACTTCAGCCATCCGCTCCTTATAATAAGCGAGCGCCCTTCTAGGGTCCAAATTATGGAGCCTATATTCGGCCTCCGAGGTGTGATTGGGGTAGAACACCAGCAGAGCCAACACCTGGTTAAGGTGAAACTCCAACCCACCTTCGGAAGGAACTTCAGGTGGGGGGGGGGCGAAGGACAACTCTGTCCCTATGGAAGACCAGGTAGGGAGACTTGATGGAAAGCACCTGGAGCTCTCCCATCCTTCTGGCTGATGTAATAGCCACCAAGAAGGTGGTCTTCCACGACAGGTGAGAGATGTCACACCTGTACATCAGTTCGAATGGCTTGCTCATGAGCTTAGCCAATATCAGCAGTAGATCCCACAGAGGTGAAAGTTCTCGCACCGGAGGGGATATGTGGTCTAGGCCTTTGAAAAAGCACCCGACCACCTTCTCCTGCACCGCTGACTGCTTGCCGGCCTGCGCCCGGTAAGCAGAGATAGCTGCCAGGTGCAGCTTAAGGGGCATCGACCGAAGCCCTAGCTGAGAAAGGGACCACAGGTAGTCCAAAATACTAGCCAATGGACAGGAAGAGGGGTCCAACCCCTTGTCCTGACACCAAATGGAGAATCTCTTCCATTTGAAGGAATAGCATTTTCTGATCAACTCCTTACGGGATGCCTCAACGACATTGAGGACCTTGTCGGAAAGACCCAAGGTCTGGAAATCTAGCCGCTCAGGAACCAGGCTGCCAGGTGCAGGGATTGAAGGTCTGGATGGAGAATCTTCCCCTTGTCGACTAAGATCAGGTCTGGGCGGGCTGGAAGCCACCTCAGGAGTCTGGAGTTGAGGCTGAGGAGATCTGGGTACTAGTACTGGCGAGGCCAGTCTGGGGCTACCAGAATTACCTACGCCGTGTCCCTCTTCACCTTGAGAAGCACCTTGTGGATCAAGGGAAATGGAGGGAAAGCATCCCCCTGCAGCAAGCCCTGCTGAGGGGGGCGGGCGTGAAACAGCCTCAGTGTCGCATTCTCCTTGGAGGCGAACAGGTCCACCTGAGGGGTGCCCCAATGGGAGAACAGGTCTTGCACTACCTCCGGCAGGAGAGACCACTCGTGAGATGCACTGCTTATCCGGCTGAGGGCATCGGCCAGACTGTTGGAGGGTCCTGCCACATGGATGGCTAGCAGATCCGCCTCCAGGCTGATCACGCGAGACCAACTACGGAGAGCTTCCTTGCACAGAGGCAAGGAGTGTGTCCCGCCCTGACAGCTCAGATAGTACATGGTCGTGGTGTTGTCCGTCTCGACCTGAACCACCTGACCCTGTACAAAAGGAGTGAAGGCGGTGAAGGCTAGTCAAACCACTCGAAGCTCCAGCAGGTTGATGTGGCATTGAGACTCCTGAGGGAACCAGAGGCCATGGGCTCGGAGTTCCCCCAGATGGGCACCCCAACCAATCAGAGAGGTGTCGGCTGTAAGAGTGACCGTTGGCTTGGGGTGGACAAACGGGATACCCTCCTGCCGATGAGCTGGGTCGAGCCACCACTGCAGGCCGTCCCACATCTTCTGGGTCATGGTCACTGGCTGGTCCAAAGGACCGGAACGCTGTGACAAGTGGCGAGCCAGCCCCCACTGCAGGGGGCGCATATGCCAGTGGGCCCAACGGACCACGCTGGTGCAGGCCGCCATGAGGCCCAGGAGGTGCAGGAAGTCCCGGGCAGGGCACAATTGCCCAACCAGAAATGATTGGGCAAAGGAGGAAAGGACCTTGGCCCTGTCCGCCAGGAGCTGGGCTCTGGCTCGAACAGAGTCTAGCTCTGCCCAGGTGAACTGAATCACCTGCGATGGCATGAGTTCTGATTTGGCCTCGTTGATCAGGAGGCCAATTTGAGAGCAGACATGGAGGGCCAGATCCCTGGACTGCTCCATCTCCAACCTAGAGGGGAATGCAGTCAGTCAGTCATCCAGGTAATGGCATACCCGAACCCCTCGGCACCACAGAAATGCTGTCACCACTGCCATGCATTTGGTGAAGACCCTGGGAGCTGGAGACAGGCCGAAAGGCATGGCCCAGAACTCGTAAAGTGATTCCTCTGCTCTGAAGCAGAGAAATTGCTGATGAGATGGACGAATTAGGACATGAAAAAATGCATCCTGGAGATCCAGAGAGCAAAACCACATGCCTAGTTCCAAGGATGGAATGATCTGAGTCAGAGTGACCATCCTGAAGGTGCACAGCCTTAGGAACTTGTTCAGGTCGTGCAGATCGAGAATGGGGCGCCAGCCCCCCGTCCGCTTTGGGACCAGGAAGCACCTGGACACAAACCCCAGGTTTGGAGGAGGATCTGCCACCTCGCTGATTACCTCCTTCTGGAGGAGCACAGCAGTGTTGGCTTGATGAGCCGACAGAGAGGCTACGGAACCTGTAGCCCCCCGTGGGGCGACGGCCCGATAGGGAGGGGAATGATCGAATTCCAGAGGCAGACCCCTGCTGACTACTTCCAGCACCCAACGGTCCGTGGTGATAGCGGACAGGAAGTGGCGGAGCCGTCCCCCCACGGGGGAACCTGGGGAGGAGTGACGAGGTTGGGGCAACACCCCTCAACCCATCACTGGGTAGGCTTGGAGGAAGGGCCGGCCGAGGGGCCGCCTGGACCTTTCCCTCCCGGCTTTCTGCTTGAGGAAGCGGCAGACTTGGCCTCAGGGCGCCAAGTGTGAGCCTGCTGGCCCTGCTGCTGGGCCGGATGTGCCGCAGGGGCAGAAGGGCGAAAGGTCTTACGCTGCTGCTGGCAGCCTGTGTCCTTCTGGGCAGAAGTGACAGAGTCCAAGGTGGCATTGGACTTCTCGATTCTCTGGAGATGGCCTTCCACCCCGGCCCGAACAAGTTGGTGCCCAGGAAGGGAACGACTGCCAGCTTGTGCTGGGTATCTGCCGTGAAGGTGGAGATCCACAGCCAAGCTCTGCAGCGCATAGCTACTGTGGCCGCTACTGATCGGGTATAAGATTCTCCAACATCCAAGGCAGTTTGGAGCTGTTGTTTGGCCACTGCCCTTCCCTGATTCTGCCTCTGCTTGACCTTCATGTGAAGGTCAGCCGGGAGATGAGGAATCACCTCATCCAGGGAACCCATAAGGGCGTGTGAAAAATGTGCCATCAGCACGGCCGAGCTAGCCTGCTGAAGACCTAGGGAGGAAGTAGCGTAAACTTTTCGCCCCGAGTAGTCCAGTTTTTTGGACTCCTTGTCGGGTGGTTTGTCCACGTCCCAAGCATTTCTGGAACGCCAGAAAACGCCATCGGTTACCAGCCCTTATGCAGAGGGGTGCTCCGAAAAATAGGAGCAGGAACCGTTGGGAACTGTGTACTTGTGAGCCATCCTGGCCGAAGGTGCAGGACAGGATGGAGGCCACTGCCACAACTCCAGGGTCAGGCCAACAATGGCTTCGGCCACAGGGAAGGCCTCCGTGGGGGAATCCCCTTGGCCCAGTATCTCTGTGAAGGGATATCTGGTCCATTTCTGAACAGGTTCGAGCTGCATCCCAGTGGACTCTGAGATGAGCCGAAGGATTCCCAAGAACGAGGATGGGTTCTCGTCCACCAACTGAACCCCTGTAGATTCCAGGTAAGAGGCCTGGAGTAGAAGGAGTCGTCATCAGACTCCGAGGAGTCTGCGAACAGCTGCCGAGCGCCTGAGCCACCCTCCACTCGCCAAGGCCGATCGGGGGTGAGGGTGACCAACAACCTGTGGGGCAAGCCCTGATCCGACCGAGAATCCTTAGTGGGGGCCCCAGTCTTAGGTTGAGGAGGTGGTGGTTTCACCACAATGGGTGGAGCAGCCGGTTTCGGCCGAACAACTGGAGCCGGAGTCGGTTCCTCGACTACAACGAGGGGTTGCTTTGGTCGTTCTGCCGACAACCACTTAATAGCCGGAGAAGGCGACAGAGTCGGCTTATTACCGCCTAACAAGAGTTGTTGCCACATCATGTCCTCATAGCACTGGCGCAACTTGCGCCGGAGCCTATCCTCCGAAGAGGACGATGAGGACGAGCGGCGACGCCACTTTCCGTGATGCCGAGATCGAGACCGTCGATGTCAGTGGGACCTACCCGACATGGAGGAGGGGGACCGAAACCTTCAGGGAGGCCGAAGATGGGCTGAAGAGGGGGCGGGGGAAACCCGTTCATCCCTCGGTTCAGGGCCCTTGACCGGGGACTTCGGCACAGGAGGCACGGGCAAGTCCTTGGTAACCACCGGGGGAACCGGTGAAGAAGGGTTGCCGGCTTCTCCAGTCGACAACCTGTCCAACAGGTCGAGAAAAATCTTGACCGCATCGACGGATGTCTCAGCCGGCTGACCTGATGGGGACACCGTGAAGCGTGCAGCCTTAGCCGCAACCTCGACTGAAGTCGAGAGCTGACGGTCCGGGGAAGGGGATCTCTCCCGCTCCCACGAACTTCGACGGTGGGACTTCCCTTTGGTTCTTTTTTCTTTGACCTACTCGTGTGTCCCAAGGGTCCTTCCTCCTTGTTGGAGAGGGACTGACAAAGCTCCTTGAAAGAAGCAGTGTAGGAGGAGCCCAAGGAGAGCGGGATAAACGCTGAAGCCGAGGAGGAAGAAGATGCGACCTGGGCCACCTCCTCCTCCTCGAAGGTGATCAACTGCTCCAGCTGCTCCATGGAGCCCACAGCTGCGGACATCGCCCAACGGGCCTCCTTCGACTTCACCAGCGGGTACCATTTCTCGGGGCGCCCCAGTTGGAGTCAGGCAGCGCGGTCTTCCAGAACCGAAGCCGTGAATGATTCGCAGAGATCACAGGACTACGGATTGTGTGCAAGACCCAAGCAGTAGACGCACGTGGAGTGCGGGTTGGTCCGGGACATTTTCTGCCCACAAGGGAACTGATGGAAGCTGGGAGTGGATTTATCCATCACAGCCGCGAGGGAGGATGAAGACGTAAGTTGAGTGAACTTTAAAAAAATTTTCGGAAATTCCGAAGGATTAGGATCCAGGCCTAAAACGCAGAGCGCTAAGGAGGGAACCTGAGCTTCCAAGTGGCAAGGAAGATATGTTGTCATGGGGCGAAGCCGAGGGTTTTACCACCCGGGTGGGTGGGAGGAGCCAGCTTGAAGACCTTCCGGCAAGAATTAAAGCGGCAAGGAACCTGCCAGACAGTGTGGATTGAACAACATATCCACGTCCCTAGAAATTATGTTTTTCAAAGTTCTTGAGGGATGAGTGGCTCTTCATGGGACTCAAGACAATTTCAATAAATTCAGAAACTGAAAACTTTCTGGAGAATAATTTATCAAACCAGGTGTGTCTGGCAGACATTACTACTTGTCTGTAACAGGAAGATTTTACCGAAGAAAAGCAGATATTCATATTGCAGGCATTACATTCTTCTTGGGAGCTATCAGCCACTCTATGTAATCCTAAAATCTTACACCCAATTTTAGAAAGTAGTTGGATGGCCACAAAGGACTTGTGTCAGGGAGTTTGACACAAGGGGCGACTTGTGGCAAACACTGCAACTAGTGTGATTTTGTAAAAAAGCCTGCCCCAAACTCTGATGCAAGTCCCTTGCGCCTAACGCCACAAGTGAGACCTGCTCCCCCAGTCTAACTTTGTGGCATGTATGGAGCCATTTGACGGGTATTGCACCAAAGCTTTGGCACAAGCTGACATAAAGTGAAGAAAATGTCGCAGCTGCGTCAAATCTTTGAAAATGGTGCTGTGTTGCATCACAGGGGTTTGGTGCAGCTGTGGGAAACACTGCGACTGACACAGGGCTTGAAGAAAGCCCTGCGTTTACCTTCTAAAATCAGGCCCATTGTCTCTATGCAGTGGTACTGCCAGGCTGTAAACTGTCTACCAGAAAACTGTTTCAAAAAAGTTCAAACTTTTGATAAAAAGGTACTTACAGCTAAGTGCAATGGACTTATTGGTGCTCGGTTATCGGAATCATTCAACAAGTCTGAACCTGATGTCTCCATTAGCTAATAAAAAGATAAAATATTATTATAACAACAGAATCCTAATACGCAGAAAGTAAATAAATGTGGTGTTACAACACTGTGAGCATTGGGCTACGATGAAAAAATGTTAGAATTCAAAATGTATTATTTTTTCTCTCTGAACTCAGTGAGATTTGTTTTAATTTCTATAAATTCTTTCTTTTAAATATTTTTCGTAACACAGGCAAACATATAAGAACCACTGAACGTGCAATTTTTTTAACTGGGCAATTTCAAAACCTATAAGAAAGGACACTACTGAAAATGAGACATCACATACGTTATTCTGGCTAAATAAATTACAAAATAAAAAATGAAGATTACTTACTTTTAACCAAAGTTATACTAATATTCGGTTTGCATCCTCGCAGGCAGAACCCAGTGAGCATGCTAAGTCGTCAGAAACAGGCTTAAAAACGGACTCCCACAAACAACGTGTCCTCCGAGTTCCACCCCTAGGAACAACAGACCTGAATGGCAAGCCTGGCCAGGGGGCAACTGGGCAGGTTGTGTGTATGTAAACTGAATACTACTAGTAGAGCTACAGTTACTAGTAGGTATCTTCTGACTACCTAGACCTCATTCACTATCCACACTAAGGCAAACTCCAAGCAATCATCTGGGAGGACAGGAATAGGCACACGGAGACAGGGCTACTGAGGTCCCTAAATCAGCATCCTGGTGGCTGAGCAGGTCGCTGCTGTAATGGAAAAGGAATATGGATGCATTAGACGAGGTAATGATGCTGCAGATCTCAGTAATCCTGGCAGCAGCAATATACACAACAGTACGCCAGACAGTGAGCACGTAGCCCAGTGGGCAATTCCTGATGAGCCAGCTGAAAGAGTGCAGTGCAGAATGCAATCCACCTGGAAAAATGGTCTGACTGCAAGTCTGCCCCGAGCAGCTTCAGCTTATGTCACAAAAAGCCGGTGTATGACACCACGAAATTTCACCCTGCAGTCTTTGGGAAAGAAATGAAAGTTAGGTTACTTACCATAACTGTTGAGCTTCCTGAATATCTTCACCAGAGACTGCCACTTGTGGGTCTTAGCAAAAGGTGCTAGGACACTGTGGGAGCCAGAATTTTTAAGAGGGCTGAAGCCGCTGCAGGCACCGCATACACAACGCTGACATGACACCATGCACGCTAATCTACAGCAGCGCAGCCCCCAACCACCTCAGTACTTTTTTTGTTTACAGAGGTGGCAAACCTAAGGGCAAGAACAGTCCTGACCAGCCTAGGAAAAAAGAGCCACCAACCACTAAGACAGTGTCTGCACAGCCCAGTGCAACCAGAGGGGGTGAAGACCAAGAATATTGGAGTGAGCCTAGGGAATGGTGGGTGTGTGTGGTGATCTATGGAGAAGACACTTAGGAAGATCAACGGTTACAGTAAGTACTTAACTTTCATATCTTCTCAAAATAAATCTTCTCAAGTTTATTCCTGCAAGTGGGTCTGAGTACCAAGCTCAGAAGACATCCCCTGGACTAGGGAGGTATGAAAGCTCAAGGCTCATTCAGGATATAAATCCATAAGGAATTGTCTTGCCAAATGGCATAGTGCTTGGCATGGATGATCAGGGCACAGTCCTTAGAATGCATGCAGTGTGCTCCAGCTGTTGCTCTGCAGATGTCCCAATACACAAAGAGCGAATACCTGCCAGTGAAGAAGCAACTGCCCTGCCGGAATGGGCAGACAGTTTGCCCTCCAATTTTACCTCTGCTATCACACAGCAATGGCGAAGGTATCCCACAATCCAGGCAGAATGCACTGAATTGTAACAGCCCAGCATTTTCAGTAGGGGTTGAGGACATGAAAAATTGGCTACAGATCCCAAGTCCTTAGTTCCACGCAGGTAGAAACTAAGGACCCTGATGACATCTGAAGAGGAAGAGATCGCGCTGCCTCATTCTGGAGATGACACGGGAGGCAAGTAGCACCATGGGCTGATAAATAGAGAAACTCCAATACCACTAGGAGGAACTTGAGGTGCCTTGAAGTCAGAAAGTTAAGTCACATGTCACAATGGGCTTGAAGGGCTTGCGAATATAATTAACGTAGGGTTAAATCCCGAGGAGCCACTAGCTTCCTGATGGGAGGCCTTGTGAGGAAGATGCCCTAGAGAAACCTCTTGAACAATGGCAGTTGTGCTAGGCAGAGGTACCAACGGGCCTGATACAACAAAGATGGATCTTACAGTGGAAAGCATCACAAAAGTCCAATAGGTAGTCCGCAAATTGTTAAGGGGACACAGAAGGGTCCAAATGGGTTTTGGAGCACCACATGGAAACTCTTTCCTCTTGGCAGTGTAAGTTTTCCTAGTAGGTTTACGAACAGCCAAATGTATTTCAGAGACCCTCTGAGACAGTGTCAACCTGTTCATTTCTGTCTCTTCAGGAACCAAGTCTGAAGGTGGAGGAAGCATAGGTTAGCATGGACTAACTGACCCTGTGTCAGGAGGTCAGACCGAAGTGGTAGAATCCTTGGTTTGCTGACTTAAAGTCCGTTCAGCAGAGGAAATGATACAGTCGAGACCCACAGGTGACCACTAGAACACCTTGTGTTTTAGTGCTACCAATTGGAGAACCCTCTCTGGAGGATAGGGACTGGATAGGATGCACACAGAACAGCAGTGTCATGGCAGTCTGAATGCATCCTGGTAGAAAACACCATGGCCTACGTTCTGGAGAAGAATCAATCAGTTTGGTGTTGAGCGGGGACCCAAAAGATCCACATCTGGAATGCCAAATTCATGGAAGAATGATTGTAGTATGTCTGAACTTGTAAGGATCAGCTTCTGACCGACTAAATTGTCTGCCAGAATGTAGGACTCCTTGGCAGACAAAGAGACTGGAGCAGGAACCTCTGCTCTTGCACCATTCCCACACCTGCACAGACTTCCCGCAGAGAGGGCAAGAGTGTGTTCATCCATGATGATGTAATACATGACAGAATGTTGTCTGTTTGAGGGAGGACTATTTCGGCCAGCATCTCCACACAAGACGTGGAGATGAAAATCTGACGGGCCTCATGCATCTCATGTCTGGGGACCTGGAAATGGGCTCCTCACCCCAAAAGGGAAGCATCTGCAGACATAACCATGTCCAGCTCTGGTAGGGGGAAGGGTAGGCTCTGGAAGAAGTTACCCTCCACTGACTACCATGTCAGGGACCTCTTTGATATCTGTGACTACACAGTACTGAGTATCCATTGAAGGACAGCCTAGAGCCTGTGTTCTGGCAGGAAGCCCAAGCACGGAAGGCCAGAACAGCTCCTAAATAGCAGATATGAAAGGGATCCAGATGAGACTCTGGAAGGATCACAAGAACCCCAATGGAGGTTAGGAGCTGTGGAGCAGTGGTCACTGCCTGCAGTGAAACCTTGGTACCGAGGGCTCCTAGCTTCCATCTGTTGCCCAAACAGGTAGCTTAAAGAAGGAGCACATTTGGCCGGCATGGAGGGCTGAGCCATCCGTGCCTTACCTCCTACCATGCCAACGACCCGTGTTCGGAGTGCGAGCGAGCTGTCGGAGGTTGGCCTGGGGAGGGAAGAGGATTACAGCTCTCCTCTCGGGGTGGGGGGGAGGAAACAAGGGCCGGTGTTTGCCTGACATCTAGCAGAGGCTGGGTGTCGGCATGTCCTGATCCCTCATACAGGTTAGGAAAGGTGGAGCCACTGACCGACGTGCTGTGGGTGGAAGAGCGCACAGCTCAGCCATTGCAGACACTGCACGCTCCACCCTGGGGACCAATCAGGAGGAAAATTAGGGACCAGGCATGTCGGATGACGATCGACCTCCTCAAGCTCTGCCCCCGCAGAAGCAGACCTCCCAGAAACTGGATCCTTATGGTGGGTCACCACCGCCCCTGCCACGGAGGGTAAACCATGGGGGAAGTAAGGGAGAAGCTCTGCCGTGGTGGTGGGCCAGTAAGAACATGGCCACCCGGGGCCCTAGGAGGAAAAACAATGTAACGTAAAAAGGAGCACATTCATACCTGCAACTGAACATCCGGCTGCAGGAAGGCATCTCTAGGGGCCGTAAGCTGACTACTGTTAAGACTCTATACCATGTTAAACAGCAATTTATTTATTTAATTTTTCATGAGTTTCACCAGGAAGGCATACTGAGCAGAAAAGCTCATTTCCAGATGTGTCCTGGGGAAAGGGTAGTGGGAATACAACATTAAATAGTACAAGTATAACAATGAAGACAAGCAATCAAATTGACAGTGTACAATACATCCAAATAAGCTGTGCAGTAAAGTGCATTATGTCAGGTACATACAAAAGTGTATAGTATAACAACATGATGATAATATAATGGGGACAGCCGGTGGAAGTGGACACAATACAACTACAGCAAACAGAGCAGCTAGTGCATTGTGAACGGGTACATCAAATAAAATGTAGAGAGTATACATCTTGAGAATATGCAACTTAAGCTCAGCCGTGGGTACACAGGAGAAGCATGCAGACCAAGTGACTGGGTGAACAGCAAAAGAGAAATGGAAGAGCATTATAGCATGAGGCTATATTGGGGCAGTCCAACTGGACCATGGTCATGAACTGGTGGCCTTGATGGAAGAGGGATGCCTGGATATCGTAGCAGTCACAGAAACATGGTACACAGAGAACCATGACTGGGATGTTAACATACCAGGGTACACAACCTACAGGAGAGACAGGGAGGGGAGAAGAGGGGGAGGAGTAGCTCTCTATATAAGGGAAGGGATAAAAGCGACTGAACAAAAGAGTAAACAGGGAGGAGATGAGGCACTGTGGGGCACCTTAGAGACTGGAAATGGCATCACAGTCCACACAGGGGTTGTATACAGACCCCTATGTCGGGGGAGGGAATGGACAAGGATATGATAGAAGGCATTCTTAGGATGGCAGAGAAATGGGAAATACTGTTGATGGGAGACCCGAATATGCCAGATGTTAACTGGAGCATATCTGCTGCAGCCACATCCAAGAGCAGGGCCATTCTCGATGCCCTACAGGTGGAATGCCTCAGACAGCTAGTTTTGGAACCCACTCGTGAGGGAGCAATCTTAGACCTCGTACTCTCAAATGGGGACTGTGAGAGAATCTCAGATCTAGAAGTGGATAGCCATCTGGGAAAAAGTGACCACCAAACAGTGTGGTCCGCGATAAACTCAGCTACAGAGTCAAGCCATACAAAAGTGAGGGTACTGAACTTCAGGAGGGCTGACTTTGGCAAGATGGGAGAGTACCTTAGAAAAGCATTAGCAAAGAGGCTAGGAGGAGGGGTGGAGCAACAATGGGGAAACATCAAAACTGCCATCACAGAGGCAACAAGCCTTTGTGTGAAGCAAATAAATCAAAACAAAAGAAAAAGCCACTATGACTCTCAAAAGAGGTGGCAGGAAAGGTCAGGGAGAAAAAGATAGCATTCAGGAAGTATAAGGAAACACAGAAGGAGCAGGACAGAGAGCTGTACCAGTTAAGGCAGAAGGAAGCAGTGAGGGAAGTCAGAATAGCAAAGGCCCAAACTGAGGAAAAGATTGCCAACTCGGTTAAGAAGGGGGATAAAACCTTTTATAGGTACATTAGGGAACGTAGAAAGACAAAGGAAGGGATAGTGAGACTGAAAAGAATGGACGGTGGGTGGGCAGAGAGGGACAGTGAAAAAGCAGGGATACTGAACGAATATTTCTGCTCAGTGTTCACAAAAGAGGAGGAGGGGAAGGTGCCAAATCCAATTAACAGAAGCACTCTGGATACGGGAGTCGATCCCAGTCCTTTCACAGAAGAAAGGGTTCTGAAAGAACTCCTAAAACTGAAGGTGGACAAAGCAATGGGGCCTGACTGAATTCACCCCAGAATTCTAAAAGAATTAAGGGGAGAATTAGTGAAACCACTGACTACCCTTTTTAACAAATCATGGGAGGATGGTGTGGTCCTGAGGACTGGAGGAAGGCGGATGCGATTCCCCTTCACAAAAGTGGGACCAAGACAGAGGCAGGAAGCTACAGGCCTGTCAGTTTGACCTCTGTGGTAGGGAAAGTGATGGAATCACTTCTGAAGGAAAGAACTGTTGAGTACCTAGGGGCAAGTGGGGCACAGGACCCAAGGCAGCATGGGTTCACAGCAGGAAGGTCATGTCAGATGAATCTAATTGATTTCTTGACTGGGTGACCAAAGTAGTAGACCAGGGAGGGGCTGTGGACATGGCCTACCTAGACTTTAGCAAGGCATTTGACAGTCCCACAAAGATTAATAGTCAAATTAACCAGCCTGGAAGTGGGTCCCAGGTGGTAGCCTGGGAAAACATTGACTGGACAACAGGACACAGAAGGTAATTGTAAATGGAGTCCACTCTGAAGAAAGAGGGGTTACTAGTGGGGTACTGCAGGGTTCAGTACTGGGTCCAGTCCTTTTTAATGTCTTTATAAGTGACATTGCAGAGGGACAGGAAGGAAAAGTATGCCTCTTTGCAGATGACACAAAGATCTGCAACAGGGTTGATACACAAGGAGGTGTGGAAAGGATGAGAAGGGACTTGGCAAGGTTGGAGGAATGGTCGAAGTATGGCAGCTTGGATTCAATGCAAGAAGTGCAAAATAATGCACCTGGGAAACAAAAGCCCAGGAAAGATTACACAATTTAGGGGCGGAGGTAGTAACAACAACAAAATGGAAAGGGACCTGGGGGTAATCATATCAGATGAACTTAAGGTTAGCAAGCAATGTGGAGAAGGCAGTAGGAAGGGCTGGGGGGGGGTATTGGGATGTATAACGAGAGGCATCACCAGCAGAAAACATGAAGTTGTTATCCCTCTGTACAGACAGTTGGTGAGACCCCATCTGGAGTACTGCGTCCAGTTCTGGAGACCCCATCTCTGAAAGGACATAGACAGGATAGAATCAGTCCAGAGAAGGGCAACTAAAATGGTGCAGGGTCAGCAAGAGAAGCCATACGAGAGGAGAGACTAAAGGAGCTTAATATGTATACCCTTGAGGAAAGGGGGGACATGTTAGAAACTTTTAAGTACCTCAGTGGAATCAACAAAGTCCAAGAGGGTAGCATCTTTCAGAAAAAGAGATGTGCAAAAACAAGGGGACACAATCTGAAGATTGGGGGGGGGGGGCGTGGTTCAGGGGCAATGTGAAGAAGTATTTTTTCACAGAGAGGGTGGTAGACTCATGGAACAGCCTTCCTGAGGAGGTTGTGAGGTCTAAAACTGTGGGAGAGTTCAAGAATGCATGGGACAGACATAAGGCAATTTTTGTGCGGGGTAGGAAGAAATAGGCTGTTGGTTAACTAGGATCTGCAGCTTATCCTGTAGGTAGGGACATGGGCAGACTAGGTGGGCCAAGCAGCCCTCATCTGCCGTCAAAGTCTGTTTCTAGGGGAAGCCAAAGCATGGGGCAAAAGTAACTAGTTTTGGGGGGGGGGAGTTTAATGCGAGAGGACTAAAAGTTTTGACATGAATAGGTGTAGGTTGTAAAATCATGTAGGAGGGAGGAGAGGGATTTGAGAGATGAGGCATTTCAGATGTGAGAGGGGAGAGCATTCCATAATTTAGGACAGCGGAAAGAGAAGGCAGATTGGTCAGTAGTGGTGATACAGTGGGGGATTGCGAAGGAGCGAAGGTCAATGTTATGGAGTGTGTAAGTGCATTGGGAGGCAGCACAAATGGAGGAAGAAATATAGGAGGGAAGATTGCTAGTCTAGAATGTAGCCATCAATGTGGCAGTGTGGGACAGACGTCTAGACTCTAGGGATGGCAGGGACAGGGCTTTGTAAAGGTTGCAGTGGTGAGTGTGAGGGGGGCAGGAAGAGTTGAAGAGGGTGTCCAGTCTAGCCAGGGCAGTTTTGGGAGTGGCACTGTAGACTATGTCTACATAGTCAAATGTGGGAAGGATCATTTTCTGCACAACTGCACGCCAGGCAGATTGGGGAATGCAATTCTTGTTTCTGTATAAAGCACCACGTTTGGGGTGTAAGTTCTTCTGGATTGCATTCACGTGTGCCAAAAAATCCAAATGGTGATCTAACCAGACCCCAAAGTGTCTAAGGTCATGACATTTTCAATAAGGGTGCCATCCAAGGTGTGGAAGGCTGGGGGGAGATTTAAGTTTAGATAGCCTCTGTCTTGTGCCAAAGGACATGGAGACGGTCTTTCTGGCGGTAAGGAACAGCTGGTTGGACTGGAACCATAGCTGGACCTTGCTGAAGTCATGTTGCAGTCTAGCCTCAGTATCAGAGGGTGATGTGGTAGATGTGTAGAGGACGGTGCCGTCCACATACATGTGGATATGGGAAGTGGAGCAGGCAGAAGGAAGATCATTGAGGAAAATGGAGAATAATATAGGGCTATGTACTGAGCCCTGCAGGATGCCAGTGGTGATGGGGAGAGGAGGGGATTGGGAGGAGGCAGTCTTGACCGACTGAGTTCTGACCGACAGGTATAACTGAAACCACCCTGTGGCTGAGGAGTTTAACCCAGCTATAGAGAGTTTTTGGAAGAGGAGGGGAGTGGGATACCATGTCGAAGGCTTTTGCCAGATTGACAAATATGGCAGAGATAGTGCAAGTTCAAGTTTATTGCAGGAAAACTCCATTGAGCAAGCTCATTCACAAGGAGGTCCTGGGATGGGCATACAGATAACGTGTCCCTGATCCATACTGGAGAGTATGGAGTCAGTGAGTCATAAGAAGGAAGTGGTGGTGGAGTGGGACTTATGGAAACCAGACTGGAATGGGGTGAAAAAAGAAGTAGAGTCAAGGTAATGGGTGAGTTGAGCGAGGGCAATGGGTTCTTGGAGCTTAGCTAGAATAGGAAGTAAGGAGACTGTGCGACAGTTCCCAGAGCTAGTGTGATCACTACCTTTGGGGAGAGGAATGACAGAGGAGTGTTTCCAGGTAGAGGGAACTGAAGATAGAGTAAAAGATAGATTGAGAAGAGAGGCTAGGGGGAAGCTATAGCAGGGGCATAGAGATAGTGCAGATTGGGGTCTACATCATCTGGGCTCTTACTCTTGGAGGGGTTCAAGGCATGGAGTGCCTTTGGAGCTTCATTAGTCGAAATGGTAGTGCATGAGAGACGGGGAAGGGGAGAGGTTAGGAGTAGGTGGGTTGTCTGGGGAGGTGAAGGGTGAACAAGTGGATGGGGCTGGGAGGGTGGAGAGGACCGAGGAAGCACAGGACGTAAAAAAATTGCTGAAAGCAGAAGCGACAGATGGAGGGTCAGAAAATGTATCATTACCATGAATGACAGTTGGGATGGGGTGGGAGGGAGGAGAGAAGAGGGATTTGACAATTCTCGAGAACTTAAGAGGGATGGCTTCAATTGGTGTAGAAAGAAGTGGAGAAATATTCAGACTTAGCGTACTTGGACGTCTTGGTGCAAGCATTCCTAAGTTGTCTGTAATGGAGGACAGTGTGAGATCTGGATTTCATGTAGGTCTTCCAGACCTGGTCCCTGGCATACATGCAGGCCAGCAGTTCTGCATTTATCCAGGGGAGGTGAGAGCCTTTGACCTTAGTTAATTTAGAAAGGGCATGCAGATCCCAGATTTCCAGAAATTTTGTCTGGAAGTAGCTGAGGGCAGTATCGAGAGTGGATGCTGATGACATAGAGGACCAGTCGGTGTGGTTTAAGTCATTTAGTAGGGGAGCCAAGTTAGTGAGCGAAAAGAGCATAGTGGGATCATTTGGGGGGGATTTAGTCTGATGGACTTTACGGACGCGGTAAATCATGTGGTGGTCACTAAGGGAGTCAGGGAGAATACTGGGGGTGAGAGGTGAGGGCTCAGTCTAACAGGAAGTGCTCAAGTGATTTGCGGTTAAGGCGAGTTGGGGAGGTAATTAGTGGGCAGGAGAGAGCCAATCGACATTTAAGTCACCTAGTAGGTATAGCTTTCCAGAGGTGGTATTTGAGGTGACATTTATATATATATATATATATATATATATATATACATACATATGAATAAATATAACATATACATTAGCCTCTGACAGAGATTGTCAGAGTTTTAAGCTTGGTCCAGGGGGCATGTTCAAACTGGAAAAATCCCTGGAGCTAGCTGTCCCCATGCCAAAGTGGCAGAGGCTTAGGCCCACTACCCACAGTGTCAACTTGTGCAACTCATAAGAAGGGTGTGTAGTAACCTCCTTGGGCACTATGGCATCAGTTAAAATTGGGTGAAATTTGCTGGTCTATTTCAGGCACAGCAAATTGGCCATCCTCTGGAAAGGGGGCAGCTATCACAGTAGTAGCCTCATCCAAACCACATCTGACAGGGTTTCAAGAGGAATAAAACTGATTGGAAATTAGGCACATTTAAGAACTCCAGCTGCAGGTGCCTAACCTGGTCAATGGCTACTGGCCCCAAAAAAAAAAAAACACTGCCGAGTGCAAATTCCTAAGCAGAGCCTGAAAAGAGTCCTTCCGAGGGATAGACACAAGAACTGGGTCTGCAGCCTCATCACAGTGTGAAGCCACGGCAATACTGGTGGACAACGGACCCAGTCCAGAGGGTCTAGGAATTGTGCCATTGGAAGCACCACAGCTGGCGCCATGTCTGGCGTCAGGCCACCCAACATTATCGACCCCGCTGTCACTACACCCAACACCACACATGGCGCTGGTTCTGGTCCCAAAGGGCCCAAACCTAACAAATACATATGGCACCACAGATGGAGTCAATGACCCAACCAACACCAAAGTGACTGGCATTGGTACCATGGCTGCCCCTGTCCCGACAGGACAAAGATGACACCACAAACAGGACTGTCAGCAGCCACACAAGCAGCCCTGAGACTAGACTCACCAACGGGACATCTACCAGACCCAGTAGTGCCAACGGTGCAGCAACACTGGCCCCCGAAGCTACAGGCCGGCACCACCAGAACCAGATGCTGTACCCATCTCTCCAAAGAGAGACCTGTTAAGACTGCCCACCAGAACCACCCTGGACAGTGAAAGGCCCCAGGACAGACACAACAATGCCTCAGACCCTAAAATTCCTGGTTTCATCACAGACCGTGATGGGGAACCCCGGCACAGCAATGCTGACTGCTTTACAGCAGAACTGCTGTAGGCAACCTCGACTGGTGCCATTTCTTCTTTCTCCGAGAGGTGAAAGAAAAAGGCCAAAGCTGAGCAGTGTAGATCTCAACATTGAGCGTGAGAGGGATCTGGGCTGCTTATTCATGCATCCGGGAAGACTGTCAGCTTCCTCTGGCAGCAGATTGACTGTAGTAAGAGCACCTGCCCTAAGGAGGTGTTGATCGGTCAAAGTTCTGTTGCCATGGCACCAACCACTGAAGACTCCCTACCATCCAAAATCATTGACCGTTACAGTAGGGCTGAGAGGAATCTTAACATACTGTAGTTAAGGAGAAGAAATACTCAATTGACTGACAAACTCTAAGCTAAACACTCAAATGCTTGAGACAAGGACTATGGCATGAGCCGGTCTTGTGGCACCACATCCACACGGCCCTACCTCGGTGCCGGCCCTCCTGAAGATTTTTGGCTAACGCCCGGTCCTAGCGTCTCTGGCGTAGTCCGTTTGTAGAGGGGGGACGGCTCAAGGGCAATGTGAGGAAGTATTTTTCCACAGTGATGGTGGTGGACGCATGGAACAGCCTTCCTGAGGAGGTTGTGGGGTCTAAAACTGTGGGAGAATTCAAGAATGCATGGGACAGACAAAAGGCAATTTTTGTGGGTGGTAGGAAGAAATAGGCTGTTGGTTACATAGGATCTGCAGCTTATCCTCTAGGTAGGGAAATGGGCAGACTAGGTGGGCCAAGTGGTCCTTATCTGCCGTCAAAGTCTATGTTTCTATGTAGTTGTTTTGGTGGAACTTCCGATAATTTGTTGATCAATGGAAACCATAATTGATGAGACCAGAATGGGGTGATGAGGATCATTCTGCCCCCTCCCCATGCCTCCAACTTGAGCAGCACCCTCTGAATCAAGGGAAGAGGAGGAAATGTGTACAGAAAGCATCTTGTCTAGCTCAATCTGAATGTATCCTGACAGAAAACACCATGATCTGGATTTCTGGAGCAGAACAGAGGCAGCTTTGCGTTGAGTGGGGACGCAAAACGGTCCAGGTCAGGTGTGCCCCTCTCTTCGAAGAGCGATTGCACGATGTTTACGTCGAGAGACCACTTGTGAGCAGAGGTGATCCGCTAGAGCGTTCTGGGCCCCAGGCAGATAGACTGCTTGGATCAGTGCTTCGTGATCCAGGCACCATTCCCTCACACTCATCGTTTCCCTGCACAGGGGATAAGAGTGTGCCACACCTTGTTTGTTGATGTAGTACATCACTACTTTGTTGTCCATCTGAAGAAGAATTATTTTGCGATAGAGGCTATCCTTCAGGGCTTGGACTGCATACAGGACAGCTCTCATTTCCAGGACATTTATGTGGAGTTGAGACTTGTCCGGATTCCACAGACCTTGGGTGTGGAGATCTTGACAGTGGGCTCTCCATCTGACTAGAGATGCATCTGTGGTGATGGTAATTTGTGTCTCCAGTGGGGCAAAGGGAAAGCCTTTCAGCAGGTTGTCCTCTTGAGTCCACCAGGTGAGTGACCGTTTTAGAGGTTTCGTCACCTTGATGTGAAAGGACTGCGGGTGTGTGGTCAGAGACAACTGAGCACTGAGCATCCACTGAGTGGTCCTCATGTGAAGATGAACCAAAGACACAATGGACACTGATGACGCCATGAGACCCACCATCCGCTGCATCGAGAGAGCTCAGACCCAGTCATTCTCTTTGATTAAGTGAGCCACCTGGAGGATAGCATTTCTCCTGTCCTCCGGGAGGAAGGCCCTTGCACTGGAGGTATCCAGGAGGGCACCTATGAAGAGGAGTTGCTGGGACAGCTGTAGCTGTGATTTTTCCAGATTCCACAGAACTCCCAGAGAAGTGAGGAACCTGGAAGCTGTGGTAACTTCTTCATGTGTCCCTTGCCTGGAGGAGCTTGCTGGGAGCCAGTCGTCCAGATACAGGAATACTTGAATTTCAAGTTTCCTTAGGTGCGCTGTGAGAACTGCAAAGCACTTTGTAAAATCTTGTGGTGCTGAGGACAGCCCAAAGGGCAGTACTCTGAATTGGTAGTGCTGAACCAGGGCCACAAATCAGATACTTATGGTGGCTTGGGTGCACGGGAACATGTTAGTAGGCATCCTGCATGTCCAGGGAGGTCAGCCAATCATTTCGATGAATCAGAGGTAGAAGCTTACACAGTGATACCATCATGAATTTTTCCTTGAAGAGAAACTTGTTTAACTTCCTTAGGTCTAGAATAGGGTGCATACTGCCTGTTTTCTTTGGAACTAGGAAGTATTGGGAGTAGAAACCTGTGTTCCATTGCTCCTTCGGAACTACGTCTACTGCCCTGCTGTTCAGAATGCCTTGAATCTCGGAAGCAAGGAGGTCTGACTGAGTGATTGACAGTCTGGGCTGTTGTTTGGGTGATCTGGAGGGGTATCCAAAAAATTCAGAGAATAACCCTTGCAAATTATCTTGAGAACCCATTTGTCTGAAGTGACTGACTTCCACTGATTGTAAAACTGAGTCAGATGCCCCCCCCACCACTACCAAAAAAGAGTCCCCCTTGGACAGCTGAAGTGAGACCTGGGCTGGAAAGTCAGAAGGTGGCATTAGGCGCTTTTGGACCCGGTGCCTTCTGCTCAGTTTTCTTTTGTGGCTGAGGGGTTTGGTTCTTGTTGACGCCTGCTCTGCCTTTACCACAAAAGAACTGACTGTTATGAAACAGCCAGCGGTTCCCGCTCCATTGAGGGGCAGCAGGGGCCAGTCTGGCCATCTTGATAGCCGTCCTAGTTTTCTGTGTGGCCTCCAGTGCCTGTTTCACCTGCGGGCCAAACAGATAAACCTCATCAAATGGTAAATTCATGACTCTTTGCTGGGTATAATTTGTGAACCCTGAGGTTCGTAACCACGAGTGGAGTCAGGTGCATACCCCAGCTACTGCTGCCCTAGAAGCAGTGTCAAAGGCATCCATAGCAACCTTACGTTGCCGATTATTGCATTCAATACATTTAATGATAGTTTGGAGAAGCTCTGAGGCAATGTCTGACTCCAGGAGAGTCTCCACAGTAGCTTTTAGTGAATGCCAGAAAATATACTCATATTGTGAGAAACAGCCCTGGTAGCTAGCAATACGTGTGCTTAGGGTAGCAGTGGCGAAGACTCGCTTCACCAGTGTGTCACTCTTACGAGATTCTTTGTTTACTGGACGAGCCATAGAATCCTGAGGGAGAACGGCCTTGTCGTTTTCTGCCAAGACCACTATGGCTTCAGCAAAAGCTTGAGAGGCCAGGATTGGTCAATCCTTAGGGGGAGCGTACTTCCTGTCTATGGACTTAGCCATGGAAGGAATAAGCACCAGACTGTTCCACACCATTTGTGAGAGTCTCGAAAGAGGACTGTACCAGAGGAGTCAATTCCACAAGGATCTCTGGGACATGCAGCTATTGAAGGCACAACAACTTCTCCGGATCAATCTCTGAAGTCTGGAGAAAGAGGGGGTGGAATTCATATTCTTCAGTAGAGACTTAAAGGACAGGTCCTCAACCAGAAGTTCCGCTTGAAGAAGAGGGCTTACTTCCCACTCCGAGAGATGAATCTTCATCGAAGTCGTATCCTAATCGCAGATCAGGATCAGGATCAGTATCGTCTCCTACTAGCCCAGAAGGGATAGTATATAAAGGAAAGGGAGGAAAGATAACAGGAGGAGGTTCTCCTCGAATCATAGTCGAGAATCCCGGCACCCAAGGCGGCGTGGCGCTGGCCCCGAAAATGGTGCCGGTGCCAGGCGCGGAGCCAAATGCAGTGCCACCAAGACCAGAGTCGAAGGCAGCACCACAACCGGCGCCTGGAGATCCCAACCCAAACCTCGGGGCACCAAAGGATGAAGATCTGAAAACATGAGTAGGAGAAAATGGTACCTGTGCAGGCCCCTGCGCCGCAGCCATATGAGGGGGAAAAAGCATAAGAGAGTGGCGTCGACGGAACCGGAGAAGGTGTCACACGTAACAAGGCTGACCCAACCGCCCTTCCCGAAGGTTTGCAGCCCCTAGGTCCCGGGGCCAACTCCGCAGACTCGGGAAGTTGGGACAACCGCCGAACCCACGGTTCCATAAGAGTGGCCCAACTGCTCACCAGAGGACCCTCCCAGGGGGCGGGGAGGGACTACGGAGTCGAGGATGCCAGCTACTAGGAACAGAGGCCGCAGGCGACCCCGACGGAGTCGGCCTTCTGTCCCCCGTTATCAACGATCGATGTACAGACATACCAGAGGGCGACCTCGAGCAGTACTGTTTCTTCTTCGACTGGTGGGATGAGGAAGAACTTGCGGTCAAGCAGTGCACTTCTCTGACATCTTCTGGTTTTTTTAAATGAGTATTTTAAACCAGTGGGGATTTTTTTTCTGTTTTTTTCTGCATGATCTAGTCGTTAAAAAGTATTGTTTTTCCTAAATAACTGTCATTACGCTTCTGAAGAAGGACTGGTTGGTCCAAAAGCTAGAGCACTTTGTTCTTGTTGTTACATCTATGTTGGTCCATTAAAAGGCATCGAATCATTTGCTTCTGGGTCTGTTCTTACAAGGACCAATACAGCAAAAACTAAATCTAGATTTGAACTTCTAGGAGTATCTTCACCACTGATTCACACCAGTGGGTCTTAGCCAGAGGCGCTATGACCCTGGGGGAAGCCAAAACCTTTCAGAATTACTGGCGCTGAGGTAAGCTGCATGCATGTGCTTCACCAAGAGACTACCTTGCAGTGCCAGGCTTACCTCAGCACCAGCCCTCAACCGCCTCAGTACCTTTTTTACCAAGGAGGTGCAGCATAGCTTAACAAGAAGAAAAAATTACTCACCATAGTAATGTTGTTTCTTCCCAGTGATACTCAGGTCTTCAGAACCCTATGCAGTGATCCTTTATAACAGAACTGCCCAGAGAGAATTTGGAACATATGCAAATGATGGAATCTTTACGTGTGCTATTTTTCAAAAGCTGCCTTCAACTAACTGCCTTAGTTCTAAACCTCTCAGATTTCCTAGAAGCCTGGAAAGAAAGTCCTCAAAGGACTAAACATATATAGATTAGTAATAATAATAGAAAATTAAAAATGGCAGTAGCACCCTAAATGCCCCAAAAAGGGGACCTTCAAGTGGACGTCATAGCATATAACATTACCCCTGTATGTCAGAATCACCTGAAAAGGGAAAAAAAACAATTGTGAACACAGATAACAAACCATAGTGCCAGGCTGTGGCACCTATACCAAAGGACACACAATGTTTTCAGGATTGCAGTGGCTACTGGTTCTAGAAGGGGAGGCAGGGTTGGGAGTTCTGAATACCTGAGTATCACTGGGAAGATACATTACTATAGTGAGTAATTTTTTCTTCTAACCTCAGTAATACTCAGGTATTCATAACTCTACGCAGACTAAAAAGCAGTATCTTTGGAGGTAGGCACAGAACCTACTTAGGAAACAGACTCAGCAGGACTGCTGTGCCAAACCTGGCATCAGCTCTGGACTGCATATCCAGACTGTAATGCTTTGTAAAGGTGCGCACTGTTTTCCAGGTAGCTGATTTACAGATGTCCACTAATGGAACATCCCTGGCAGCTGCTATGGTAGCAGCTGTGCCCCTTGTGGAATGGGCCCTCAATCCTGTTGGGGGTTCCCTTCCCACCTTAGTGTAACAAAACTGGATACACTGTACTATCCAGCAATAAATGGACCTTTTAGACGCTGGGTTACCCTTTCCCACATCCCCATAAATCAGGCATAGTTGTTTTCTGTCCTGCCTATGGTCCTTAGTGACTGTTATGTAGTAGCTAATAGCTCACTTGACATCCAGACTGTGGAGTCTCCTTTCACCAGAAATAGAGTGCTCAGTGAAGAAAACATGTAGGGTAATGGTTTGGTTCAAGTGGAACTCAGAAACCACTTTAAGGAGAAATTTCCTGTTCGTTCTCTGGACCACTTTGTCCCTGTGGAAGGAAATGTAGTCCTGTCCAATGCAGAAAGCCTAGAGCTCGCTGATCCTTCTGGCAGACGTCTTTGCCACTAGGAAAACTGTTTTCCATGTGACATACTTTAGATGAGCTGAGAACATGGGCTCAAAAGGGGCCCCCATGAGCTTGGCTATATATACATTGAGATCCCATGCTGGCACTGGTTCCCTGTGAGGGGGGTGCAAATGGACAAGGCCCTTAAAGAACTTCTTGAAGACAGGATCTGAGGCAAATAAACCCTTTGCCTGGCTGAAATGTAAGCAGATGCTGCAGCCAGGTGGACCTTCAGGGTAGTGGGCTGTAGACCCAATGAATGCAAATAGGTGAGATAATCCAGCACAGCTGGGACCCCAGCCTGTGTTGGCACCACTTCTTGTAGTGCTTCCATTTTGCAGCATAGGTTTTCTTAGTAGAGGGCTTCCTGTAAACCCTCAAAATGCACAGGACACTTTCATAAAGATTTAGGCCTGCGTATTCTAGGTCCTCAAGAGCCAAGCCTTGAGCCTGAGGGACTTGAGGTTCAGATACAGGAGCCTCCCTTAATTGGAGGATACAAGCTGTCCCTCCTGGTAAGGTGTACTGGCATGACTACAGACATGGAGAGCAGCAGAGAGTACCATGGCTGCCTGGGCCAATCTGGTGCTATCAAGATCATGGATGCTGAGTGGGATCTGAGCTTCAGCAGTACTCCGTAAACCAGAGGGAAGGGAGGGAAAGCATACAGGTGCCTCCCTGACCAGTTCAGTGCCACAGCATCCAGGGGGATTGTTCCCTAAACTGGGGGTCTGCAACAATATTGTGGCAGGTGGTGGGTCTGGTGGGATGCGAACAAGTCTACCTCTGAAGTGCCCCACCTCCTGAGAAGTACTTGCACCACCTGACTGTTCAAGGTCCATTTGTGATGGGCCTGGTTGATTTGGCTGAGGGAGTCTGCCAAGGTGTTGTCCTTGCCAGGCAGATGGATGGCCTATAGAGGGCCTCACAAGGAGTATGCCAGACTCCATATTTTCATGGTTTCTGTATAGAGAGGGTTTGACCTTGTCCCTCCCTGCTTGTTTATGTAGCACATTGTGGTGGTATTGTCTGTTCTGATCTGTACCACCTTCCCTTGCAGCAGTGGTGAGAATGCCTTTAGTGCCAGCAATACCGCTCAGAGTTCCAGCAGATTTATGTGCAGAAGTGACTCTGTACTTGACCATGTGGCTTGGATGGTGTGATCTCCCAGATGGGCCCCCCAGTAATGATGCGTCTGTTGTGAAAACAAATGTTGGGGACTCCTGCTGAAAGGGAACCCCTTCCCTTAGGTTGGTTTCCTCTTTCCACCATTGGGGGGCCTGTAACAAAGTTTTTGTTTCTGGAACAAGCTTTGAGAGAGGATCCTTTCTGACACCAGTGTACCCTAAGGTGAAACTGAATGTTCCTATAACAGGGTTGAATAGGGCCCTGTCCCAGTTGTTCTGGAGAAAGAGTTTAAATGCAAGGATCTGTTCCATTCTCTCCTTTTCTGTCTCTTGTCTGTCTGGTTGTGCAACCAGATTTTTTCGTGAGACCTAGGACTTGATCACCCCGATGGTCTAGCAATTCTCTGCCTCTCACTATCTCTCTACCCCTGCTTGCTGTTCTGTCTCTCCCCCCCCCCTTTGCACATCTGCTGGTATAAAAATATATGAGACTCAGTATGTGGAAATGTAACTGATATTGGAATCCATTTGTTTAGAAATGTATATAGTTTTACTGTTGAAATGTGTATATACTGTTGAAATGACTGCAAAAAGTTGTTTGGAATTCAAGGGGTTAACCTGTTTGCAAACTCTCTGAGAAGCTGTAAGCAACAGGTCAGTTCTGGGTCACAATGTTCTTTTTGCTGCACTTGTTGAAACTTACAAGAACACTGTGTGAGAAGCATACTGTTCTCTTAATGGGGGGGTTGCAAAGACTTAAAAACAGAGCTGAAATTTCTTGCAAGTGAGAAAACAGAGACTGAGATTGGAAATTAAGAAGAAACTCATATGGACTTTCTCTGTTTATACTGCCTTTGTAAATAGTTATACTGAACAATTTTATTTTTTTATTTTACAGACAGCCCGTCATCTGGAATCTGGATCCCAATACTGGGCCTGTGGCGGCTGCCATGTGGCCCAGTAGCTGAAGAAACTCAATTGCAGTTTTTGGTTTGTTCAGGCTGAATACATACGAACATACGAAGAAGCCAGCAGAAGAAAGCCATTTGGTCTATCAAGTCTGCTCATGTTGCAGGGTCCACAGCTTGAGCTACTGTCCCTGCCCCCTCTCCCCACTCCTCCCATCCTCCCTACCCATGACCCTTACCCTCCACCTATACCTGTCCCAGCCTGTCTTAAAGCTGCCCACCGTCTTCAATGAGATTACCTCTTCTGGCAGCGCATTCCAAGTGTCCACCACCCTCTCTGTGAAGAAGTGCTTCCTGACCTCCCTCCTAAACCTCCCACCCTCCAGCTTAAGATTGTGCCTCCTCATGTTATAATTGCCAGTCAGCTTAACGAGACTCTCCTTATCAACCTTGTTTATCCATTTCAAGTACTTGAAGGTCCCAGTCATGTCCCCTCTCTTTCTCTCTCCCCCCTGTCTTCCAGGAAGTACATGTTCAGTGCCCTTAACCTCTCCTCGTATGCCTTACCCTGCTGACCAGCTATCATCTTTGCAGTCCTCCTCTGGACCTTCTCCAGTAGGTTAATATCCTTTTTGAGGTGTGGGCACCAGTACTGAACTCCATACTGTAGATGATGAGGCCTTACCAGTGACCTGTACAAGGGCAGTATAACCTCCTCTCTCCTACTACTGATCCCTCTAGATATGCATCCCAGCATCTTGTTTGCTTTTGCTGCTGCTTTCTTGCACTGCCTGGAGTGCTTCAGCTCACTAGTGATCATCACTCCCAGGTCCTTCTCCTCCTCTGATGGGAGATATTCAGACTCCACCCAGGTAGTATTCTGTCCTAGGATTCTTGGCTCCAATATGCATTACTTTGCATTTCTTGGCATTGAAGCCAAGCTGCCAGATCCTGGACCACCCCCTAGTTTTTCCAGATCTTCCTGTAGGTCCTGTATCCCTTCAGCTGTGTCCACTCTCCCAGAGAGCTTGGTGTCATCCGTGAATAGGTACAGTTTGCCCTTAATGCCATCTCCAATGTCACTGATGAAGACACTGAACAACACCGGCTCTAGCACTGAGCCCTGCGGGACCCCACTGGTTACCTGTCTTGTGTCAGATAACTCTCCCCCCACAACCACCCTCTGGGTTCTGTCCTTCAGCCAGTTTCCCACCCATCTAGCTATCTTTTCCCCAGCCCCGAGATCCACATCCTTACCCACAATGGAGGTCAGACTGACTGGTCTGTAATTTCAGGAGTCATCCTTGGGACGGTTTTTATGGAGCGGTACCACATGTGCTGTTCTCCAGTCCTGTGGTACTACGCCTGTCTCTAGTGAACTATTAAATAGGTCTGCCAGTTGCCCTGCCATCTCCTCGGCCAGTTCCTTTAGTACCCTTGGATGTACTACATCCGGGCCTGGTGATTTGTCCACCTTTAATGCCAGCATTGAATGAACCTGCTATCCAAAGGATACTCCTTTTCCTGTCCAAAGGCAGGTAGGCCCTACCCTGCAGGGTATTTAGCACGACTCCTATGAACTGCAGTACCCGAGCAGGCTGAAGGACCAACTTTCTTAGATTTATCAGGAACCCTAGAGATTCCAGGACCCATGGGTGAGTTGCAGATGCTTCTTCAATTGCTGAGGTGATTTCCTTACCATCAGCCAGCCATCTAGATATGGGAAGACTGTGACTCCTTGTCTTCGGTGTGCCACGACCACTGCCAAGCACTTTGTGAACACCCTTGGTGTTGAGGTGAGACCAAATGGCAGGGTTGAGAACTGATAATGACCTGAAGGGAGTCTGAACCTTAAGTATTTGGCTTTATTAAATATCTGTTTAAGACCCTTAGGTCTAAGATGGGGTGCCACTCCCCATTTTTCTTTGTGGTAAGGAAGTATCTTCAGTAAAATCCCTTTCCCTTTAGATGAACTGGCACTAGTTCCAATGCTTGTGGCAGTAGAAGGTTTTGAACCTCTGATTCCAGGAGTTTTCTTTCTGCATATGTGGATGGCTTGAAAACTCTGGTTCTTAAAGGTGGAAGGGATCTGAAGCTTAGACACGATCCTTGGCTCACTACTTCCAGGATCTACTTGTCTGTGGGGATTTCCTGCCAAGCTTGAAAATAGTGAGCCAGTCTGCTTCCTACAGGTGGCAGGAAGGTGGCCTGTACAGACACATCAGAGTGCCTGTTTTGCTTGAGGCTGGGCCTGGGATTGGGAACCACGCCTGAAGCCCCTTCTGCCCCTGCCCCTAAAGTACCCCTGCTGTGGGTACTGCTGATACTGAGGTGTTGCCATGGCCTGGAAAAGAGGCCTGCTCTGTAATGATCTACCCTTGGCTCCCCTTCCATAAGGCCTGGTGGATGGGGAAGGTTTTTCATTGGCAGAATTACTTCTGTAGGTGGCTTTGTAATCGTTCACCTTTTTCGTGTAAGCTTGTCTTTTCTCCAAAGAGGGAATGTTCCACCAGTGGGAAATCCAAAGTCTTTTTTGTGTATCCTGGGTAAGGTTTGTGGCTCTTAGCCAAGAAAACCTCCTCTGTGCCACAGTGTTTGGCATACATCTGGCAGCAGTATCATCAGAATCAGCAGCAATTTGAAATTGGTATTTGGCTGCTTCCAAACCAAACCTGGCTGTTTCAGCTAGGTCAGATGAAAGGGGAGCCTGGGCTTTGTCTGCCATAGCAAGAACAGTCTGCCAAAGAGACTTTTGATATTGAGCAGCACAGGCTTACAAATGATTTTATTTATTGAAAGGTTTCACCAGGAAGGCACACTGAGCAACAGGTTGCTCGTCTCCTAGTGCGACCTGGGGGAAAGGGGTGCAACAAGGATGAGACATTTTACATTCAAGTTAAAAAGATCAAAGATCCCTAAAGTTAGCCTGCCTGATGGCCAAGGAAACTGATAAGTATCCTTTCTTGGCCATGCTGTCAATCTTTCTAGGGTCCTTATCTGGTGGGTGCGATGCTAGGGGTACCTTTGCCTTATCACAGGCTGCCACTTGCAACACCCCCTGGTGGTCAGGGTGGGAGATAGGAATTCAGCACCCTCCCCTCCCTTTCCAACTGGTACTTTTTAATCAAGCCTCTTATCAAGAGGGGGAACAGTGTTTCAGGTTTATAAAATTCACAAAGCATCTTTCTTAATCTGTTCACAGGAAGGAGAAGCTTTTTAGTGGGTGTCAGCCCCATCATTTCTAAGTATTCAGCTTCCTCCTCATCCTCAATCACTTCACTAGTGGGGATGTCTAAGGCATCAACCATTCTTCTTACAAATGTGGAAGCGTGAAGAATAATTCCCTGATGCTGTGGGAGGAGAACCAAACTCCTGTTCAGGGGAAACCTCGGGTTCAATAGGTTCCCCTTCATGCACTACATCATAATCCCCATATTCTTTCTCCTCATGGTAGGAAGATTGAGTAGACGAGCCAGTCTGCTTGGCAGGAGTCTGTGGCTGAGGAACAGTTAACCCCTGTAAAGCCTGAATGACCTTAAAGGCCTGTGCAATCTCTTCAGTAGTTGGCAGGATTACTGCAGGCACAGAGGTCCCCAAATGCTGCCCAGCAGGGGGTTCTGTGTGCCTAGTTTTCTTAGATTTTTTAGAGGGAATCTGAGAGTTAGCCGGTTCAGCAAGCCTCTTTGAAACTGCCTGTATACCCGTATCAGGGCCAGGGGTGGCAGTTGTAGTAGTAGTTGTTGTGGTTTCACCCACAGTAACAGAGGATATTGGCTGGTCAGAGCTCGAGGGACTCTTAGGTGGTGGAAGTTTTTTCTTTAACCTTTCAAGGCATTTTTCTACAGTTTTCTTAGGAAATGTTTTGCAGATTTCACAATCCGCTTTTAAATGATCATATCCAAGGCAGACCACACAAAGTATTCTTGTCTGCCTTGGCAAAAATGTCCCCACACTCAGTACGTGGTTTAAAACCAGGTTCCTGGATTTTCTTTTAGTTTTTTGTGACATTCTTAAAAGAAAACCACAAAAAGATAGAACTGCTAAATAATCTTAGAGATTTTAAAGTTTATTTAGCGTTTGCGGTCGGTTCTAGAACCGATGGGGAACAGATCGGAACCAGGAACCGAGATAGAAATTAACTGAGGTTATCAGTTCAGGAACCAGGATTAGCAGTTCCTAAAAAAATGTTAACTTTAATAAAATTAAACTAAACTAGTCAAGTTTTTTAGTCAGAAAACTCCGACAAATAGAAAATAAACCTCTGTTCCCCACCGGTTAAACCGAACTGGGAGAAACAGAGAAAAAATACAATTGAAATATATAAACTAAGGTTTAGCTTAAAATAAAAAGTAAAAGGCAGCAAATGAAACAAAAGGAATACTTATGTATTTTTATAAGTTTAGCCGCATTAGGACGAGTAGATGAGGAGAGGATCTCCAAGCTTCTGGTCTTGACAGGTGGAGTGAAATCTGAGAGGTTTAGAACTATGGCAGTTAGTTGAAGACAGCATTTGAAAAACATCACGCACAAAGTTTCCATCATTTGCATATGTTCCAAGTTCTCTCCGGGCAGTTCTGTCTTAAAAGGTCACTGCATAGAGTTCTGAATACCCGAGTATCACTTGGAAGAAACAACATTACTATGATGGGTAATTTTTTCTTCTTGTTAGAACTTATGCACTTAACCTAAGAGCATATGATGACCTGGTGACCTATAAAAGAAAATAAACTTGTAACACAGTGTATTCACATTAAAAACCAAGAACAAGGGGTGAAGACCAATAAAACATACTAGTGTGAGCCTGGGGGATGGCAGCTGGGCATGTGAATCAATAGTAAAGATACTTTATCATGGGAAGCCATTATAACCACAGAGCCCATTTCAGGCTGGTTGGCATCATAAGACTAGGTAGCAAGAGAAGGGTACTGCTGCTTGTCAGTCTTTCTGGATACAGCTGGCATTGAATTTGGCCTGTACCATGTGATAAATGTGGCATCCTTCAATGTAGGGTAAATTGGAGGAACAATGATGGAAGGAGTATGCGGTACCTCCCAAAAATCCATCAGGTTCTTTTTAGTGGAATCCTCTTCTTCCACAGCAAAGCCCATTGCATTATACATTTGCTGTATCACAGTTTGGAAGGTAGGGTCTTCAGGAGGAGATGTGGGTATATACACCACAGAATCCTCACTATGAGAAGATACAGTGGAGCTAGAACGTGGAGCATAATGCTCTTCTCCATAACCCTCCTCCATTATGAGGTCTGGATTATAGTCCTTGTCATCGATGTCCCTGTCGGCCATGGGAATTAATTACCTCATTGGCGATGCCGGAGGCCACTGCTCGAGGTATCTGCTGTAAAACAGCCAATGATGTTGACAGAACCTGTGATGCAGGAATACCTGTCGTCGGCAGTACAGGCTGCATAGGTAAGCCTAGAAGTGTGTGCCGTATTATATCTGAAAACGATGCTAGTACTGCCTGCGCGTCGACGATGCCCTGGCCAGGACCATGACTGCTTGAGTTGACAATGGGCCTGGACTAGTTGATGACAGCGATATATGTCCACAGTAAGTACGGCAGTGCCTAAGCCATGCCCCGACTCTGTTGTCTGGTCGACAGTCAGTGGGGCTCGCGTCACTACCGCTGAGGTGGACAATGAAAGTAAAGTACCTGTAGGCCGCAACAGTGACCCAGACCTCGCCGGGAAACCAGATCTATCCTTATCCTTATGTTTATGTGTGTGTCCTGATAACCAGTCTTTTCTGTGGTCTTTCAACTTTGACAGCCACGAAGTCGGTTGATGGGGCTGGTGAGGTTGTTTTCAGACCCTGAGGTTTTTCCGTGGCCACTAGAAGTTTTTCCAATAAAAAAGTTTTCCAGCACCTTTCCTCTGGGTCACCTAGTTGCTTGACTAAATTCCTGTCAAATCTCAAAAGTCATGAAGTTGTGAGTGAGGCCTAAACAGTACACATGCACTTCATGTGCACCGTCCTTATAAAACTTTTCTCTGCACTCGCAGTACTGGAACAACGTCGTTGGCTTCGGTGGCATGCAGAGGCAAGGATATCACTAAACAATTAGTAATTATTTATATACAAAATAATAAACAATGACCAGTTGGTCAATGTTTCCATGATAGGTCCAACAAGTACAACTGATGATAGGAAGAACTGAGGAGAGGTGGGGCCTCCCATGTTCATGTAAATGCTGATGTGCGACATCGCCATGGGTGGACCCCGGCTAGCAAAATTTTCAGTGTGGTTCTAGCATTGACACGGGTGTAGTTCCAAAGGTGTAGACTATGGGACGAGATATCCTCAAAGAAGATCTACCTTGTTCCTGTGGAAAACAGTACTGTATATGGAGGATCTGAGACCAAGGCATGGATTTCAGAGACACTGCGAGCAGAAGTGATGCCTACTAGAATGCTGCCTTCCAAACTAAAAACTTCAGCTCACATGTTGCAAGGGGCTCACAAGGCTTGCGGGTAAACATATCAAGCAACAACACTGACATCCCAGGCAGCCACCAACTTCCTGGTGAGTGGTCTTGTGTGTGAGATGCCCTTAAGGAACCCCTGGAACAGTGGCAGCTGTGCTAGGTAGAGGGTACCTACAGGCTCATGGTATGCAGAAACAGCGTACAAGTTGACCTAAATTGTGGAATACTACAGGCCAGCATCAGAAGAGTCCAGCAAATACTCCAGAATCTTGTAAGGTGGGCACACTAAAGGGTCCGTGACCATGTGGGTCTTGGAACACTAGATACAAAATCTTTCCATTTGGCTGTGTAAGTCTTCCTACTGGAAGGTTAACAGGCAGTCAAAAGTATTTCAGAGACTTTTAAGATACCCTGTGCCTGTTCACGTCTATCTCTTCAGGAGCCAGGCCTGAAGGGAAGTGAGGCTGGGATGGACCAGGTGACCCTGAGTCATAAGTCCATCCCAAGTGGAACAGTCCTCAGTTTGCTGACTGATAGTGTGCTCAACAGAGGAAAAAAGATCTGTCGACGCCACCAGAGGGTTACCAGTATCATCTAGCCACCCCCACCCCCGTATGCCTCCAGTTTGAGCAATACTCTCTGCATTAGAAAGACTGGTGGGAATGCATATAGAAATGGATTCTGTCATTGTAGTTCGAATGCATCCAGACAGAAAATGCCATGTCCTGGATGTCCGGAGCAGAAACGAGGCAGTCTGTCATTGAGTGGGGATACAAGGTTCACGTCTGATGTGCTCCACTCATCGATTAGCAATCGTGCAACATCTGGATCTAGTGAATATTCATGAGGATCGGCCTGTGTGTCGTATTGCGTTGTACGAGTAAAGCACTGACACAAGGAGATGGTGAAGAAGTCACACAGAAGTGTGAATTTATTTACAGAAAAAAAAAAAAACTTTCAGAGAAAAGAAAAAAAAATTCACACTAACATTACACACTCTGGACCTGGCATTAGTCCACCCTCTGTGTTACCGCAACCTATTCCCAGGTTGAACTGATCTGCATTGACTGAGAAAAGGATCCATTTTATGCATTAAAATCACATGATGTAAGAGGCTCCGCCTCCTAATCTAACAAAAATTGCTAAACTAAACAAAAAATATTTATAAAGCACATCATAGAAAAATGCATCATCAAATATACATATCAGAGGCATTATATACACAAAAGGAAAGCTGACAATCAATTTTTAAAAGGACCAATCCTTTTTTCCCTGTACATCAACAACCTTGACTCCCACATAAAGAACTCTAGCAAACATTTCTTTGCGGACGATACGGTTTTGTACGCATCAGGCTCGTCCTTAACTGAAGTCAGGGAAGCACTCCAAGCTGACTTTATCCAGTTAGAAAGCAACCTTATCAATGCCAAGCTTCTCTTAAATGCCAAAAAAAACAAGACAATGATTTTTCTCGAGACTTGCCTTGTCTGATGCCCTACCTACCCCACCTAGAAACTTTATAGTTACCTCCCTAGGTGAACCCTTGGAAGTCGTACCTAAATTTAAATATCTAGGTATGTGGATAGACAAGCTTTCCCCTTCAATGACCACATCGAGGATCTGTCAAAGAGGCTTAAAGCACGCTTGGGTTTCTTCTTTAGAAATAGGACCCTCTTTTCTCTCACGACCCACAAAAGACTTGTCCAAGCAACATTCCTTCCCTTGCTTGACTACGGAGACATTATCTTTATCTCCTCCACAACCTTGAGCCTATCTAAACTGGACGTACTCTTATCACCGTGCTCTTTGCTTCATTACTAACTCTGTGTACACGACCCACCACTGTGATCTTTATGCAGCAGTTGGGTGGACCTCTCTTGCCACCAGACGCCTCCTGCATGCTGGCATTTGGACCCTCAAATTACTACTCCACACACTGCCTATTTAATGTGTCTCATATACATCTCGCATAGCGCCTACTCCCTAAGGAAATCTGACCTCATCCTACTAAATGTTCCCAGGACACGTACCACAGCTGGCCAAAGAGCTGTCTCATATGCCCTCCCAAACATTTGGAACCAACTACAAGCCATGCTGAAGCTAACCAGCATCGTATCAATTAACTCCTACAAAACACTAGCTATCTCTAAATTAAAAGACGTATGTAGGTGCTACTAGGCCCCCAACGCCAAGTCAACTTCCTAGGTACCAACTGGCCCTCTACTTATTAAGCTGAAATGTATTGCATAATTTAGGGCAAGGTTAAAGCCGGAATGTACTGCATATACTGTATAGCATAAGGACTTCTATTGTGTATACCTCTTGGAATACATATTTTTTCTTTGTTGTTCTACATTTTATATCTCCTGTCTATGTAATTGCGAACTGTATGTGCCTCAGGACCTCCTTGTGAATGAGCTTGCTCATCGGAGTCTTTCCTGCAATAAACTTGAACTTGAACACCTACTGTGAGGGACAGTAGTTCCCAAATAAAGACAGGAGAGCAAAGAGGCGTTGGCCCGTAAGAGAAGGCCTGCACTGCACACTTAGGTGAGTTACCAAACAGAAGTATCTTGACTTAGTTCTTGGAGCAAAAGACAGTCACATAAAGAAAAACACAGCAAGTTTATTTAGCTTGGCTTTACTTGTACTGCAGTACAGGCTGTTACCTCAATACAGGGCTTTTGTTGCAACGTAGGGCTTTTTGTTGTTTATAAAGGAAAAGGAAAGGAGAAACCTTCAAAAGAAATTAATGAGGCAAGCTGGCTGGTCAGGGAGGGAGTTTCTCAAGAAAACAGCATTAATTTACAAGAGAAACCCTCTGTGACAATATTTACCAGTTTAGGTTGTTTACAAGACGGCTCCGCAAACCTGTGAGTGTTTTTGGGCGCCAACTCAACACTATCAGGGCTAACACCATCTCAAAACAACCTGGAAGGTACAACAATAATATGCAAATCACAGAGAAAAATATTTAGCGGTTAGCGACTACATTTTTGGGCATTTTGCTAGCTTTGGGAATTTTTAAAAGCCTGACTTTGCAGTAGACAGCGTCTGTATGTGCCACAGTACACAAAACAGAGCTGACAACTGCATATCAACGCTTAAAAGGAGCATTGCAAGAGCACAAAATTACTCGCTTCTACTTTATTAAGTCCTGGTTTACCTTGAACAGAAGGGACACTCAGAAAAGGGCACTTATCTGGGAAACACTTTATTTTAACTCTACAATAAGACTGAGAGACAGGAGAGTGGACATCAACTCCTATGCTTGCTGTTAATACAGGAGCACTTTATTTACAAACATCCTGAGGACCAGGGAGGCAAACAAGCCAAAACACCTTTTTTTTTTTTTTTTTTTAAGACTTCCTTTTTTTTAATCACAGCTCTATTTATGCTCCTTCCTGTGGAGTGGACCCCTCACGATCTACAACCACAAACACCGCACCCCAGGCCGGTCTGGCACCCCCACAGGATTGGCCTTTAGTCGGCGCTTACGCCTGTATGCAGGATCCTCTCAGGTACAGGGGCGCGAGCAAATATCAGCCGCAGAGATCGTGCTCCATCATTTTCCGCTTGATTTTGCGTTCCCGAGAGGTGAACGTGCAATGGCGTCAAGGCACTACATGCCGACGCCTGCTGCGCTCTCCCCTTGTTTCTGCTGCCTGCTGCTGCACCGCCGGCCTCCACCAGCTGACACTACAGTGTGCTGCAGTGCCCCAACCCACCCCAGAGGAAGGAGAGCAGTAGTGGGACGCTCAATCCTTCCTCTCCCCTGCCAAACCCTGGCGGCCTGAGTCCATTCCCAAACCCGGGTCACCGGCATGGTGCGAGGTGTGGCGTCCAACTCCTCAACCCTCAGTGCCACCAGGCCGCTTTTTTAGACTTCCTGACAGCCGACATCGGTAGGCAACACAGGTACTGGAATGGACATAAAGGGGGAAATACCTGGGTTCTATTTCTAGCCACAAAAGCTGCGCTTTTCATTATAGCAGCTACATAGCGCTGTGATCCTGCGCACGTCCGTGTAGGAATGTGAGATAGCGCTAGCACATTACAAGAATGGCTTAACACAGCGGCTATGCTTCTAGTGCTCTAAAAATGTAAATTATGTACCTACCGTAATTCTTGATCTTCTTGGGCGAAGTCTCCACCATTCATTCACACTAATGGGAGTACACTACAGGCGCTAGAACCCAGCAGGAGCCAAACTTTTTCAGGCGGGTCGGCGTCAAGATGGAGCCGCGAGGTAGTGGCACCACAAGCTAGGCTCTAGCGGTATAGACTATCTCGGCATCAACCCTCCAACTGCCTCAGTGCCGTTTTTCCAAGGAGGTGCAGTGTAACTAACCTAGGGAGGATTAACCTAACAATTGGACATTAAGATAGTCCAAATGACTCGTGTAAGAAGGGTCAAAAACAAAGTCTTCACAGTGCAACCATTGAGGGAGTGAAGACCAGAAACAGAGACATGAGCTCAGGGGATGGTGGGTGGGTGTGTGAATGAGTGGTGGAGACTTCGTCCAAGAAGATCAAGAATTGCGGTAGGTACGTAATTTCCACATCTTCCTGGACATAAAGTCTCCACCACTCATTCACACTAATGGGAGACTACCAAGCTAAATAATCCCCTGAGACGGGTGGCAGGAGAGAAAGAGGGGCTCCCTTTTTAGGACAGAAGTCCGTTAAGAATTGTCCTGCCAAATGACTGATGTTGTCTGGCATGGACATCCAAGGCACAGTGCTTAACAAAAGTATGCACAGAGCTCCAGATAGCCACATTGCAAATGTCCGCAATGGGGACATTACAAATTTTTGCCAGAGATGCCATGACTGCTCTGGTAGAGTGTGTACACTCTGCCTTCCAGCTTGACCTGTGCCACAAAATAGCAATGGCTAAGGCATGCCACCAGCCATGCTGAAATGTACCTGATAGCAACAGGCTGACCCAGCCAGGTCATGCTGAAGGAAACAAGCAGTTGTTGAGCCTTGCGAATCTCTTTTGTTCTATTCAGATAGAACCGCAAGGCTCTTTTTACGTCTAGGGAATGAAGGGTACACTCTCATTTCATTCTGGAAGTTTGCAAAGTAGGTAGTAAGGACTAAAGGTTGATTCAGGTGAAATTCTGAAACAACCTTAGGAAGGAACTTAAGATGAGTCCTAAGAACTACTCTGTCTTTGTGAAATACGGTATATGGAGGGTCCGTGACCAGAGTGTGTATTTCTGATAGCCTATGAGCAAAAGTGACGGCCACCAGGAAGGCAGTCTTCCAAGTAAGAAATTTCAACTCACAAGTGGCTAGAGGCTCGAAAGGTTTACGAGTGAGCATATCTAGCACAAGGTTAATGTTCCAGGCTGCAAAATGGATGCCTAACAGGAGGTCTGGTATGCAGAATACCCTTAAGAAATCTCTTGATCACAGGTAGTTGAACCAAAGACATGGAATTCACTGGCTCGTGATGTGCGGAAATTGTGCAAAGTTGAACTTTGATTGTAGATTATTGCAGACCTGTGTTTGAAAGGTCAAAGAGATACTACAGGACTTTATTAGGTGGGCAGGAAAAAGGGCTCCAAGAGGATTTTGCACACCAGATAGAGAAAAGCTTCCACTTGGCTGTGTAGATTTTCCTGGAAGCTGGCTTGCGAGTAGCTAAAATATCATCTGAAACCCTACGAGAAACCTTAAACCTATTCACCTCTATCTCCTCAGGAGCCAAGCGTGGAGGTGAAGAGACCTCAGGCTGGGATGGACTACATGGTCCTGGGTCAGAAGGTTCGTCTGAAGGGGGAAGTGGTTTCGGAGAGGTTTCTGATAGTCTGTTGATTAGGGGGAACCGGATCTGGCGAGGCCAGAACGGGGCAATGAGAATCATTCTGTCCCCCTTTGCCTCTAGTTTGAGCAGTACCCTCTGAAGTAGGGGAAGAGAAGGAAATGCGTATAGAAAGCGTTTTTTCCACTGCAGCCTGAATGCATCCTGACAAAAAATGCCAGGTCCTGGATTTCTGGAGCAGAAGAGAGGCAGTTTTGCGTTGAGTGGGGACACAAAAAGGTCCAGGTCCAGAATTCCTCACTCTCTGAAGAGTGACTAAACAACGGTTAAGTCGAGAGACCATTTGTGAGGATCTGTCTCCATTCTGCTGAGATGGTCTGCCAGCTCGTTTTGTACCTCTGGCAGGTAAACCGCCTGAATCAGTGCCTTGTGCTCCACGCACCATTCCCACACTCTCATTGCTTCCCTGCATAATGGGTAAGAGTGTGCACCACCCTGTTTGTTGATGTAATACATCACTGCCTTGTTGTCTGTTTGAATGGAGAATGTTCTTGTGACAGAGGATGTCCTTCAAAGCTCGGACTGCACAGAGGACAGCTCTCATTTCCAGGACGTTTATGTGAAGTTGCGACTCATCCCGAGTCCATGTACCCTGGGTGTGGAGATCCTGGCAATGAGTTTCCCAACCCATCAGGGACGCATCCATGGTAATGGAGATCTGATGATCCAGAGGGGTGAAGGGATATCCCTCCAGAAGGTTATCCTCCTGAGACCACCATGTGAGTGACCTCTTCAGAGGTTCCGTCACCTTGATGAGAAAGGACTGAGGGTGAGTGGTTGGGGACCACTGAGTAATGAGCATCCACTGAGTGGTTCTCAAGTGGAGACGAGCCAAAGGTACAGTGAACACCGAGGATGCCATGAGGCCCAGCATCCGTTACATCGAGAGAGCTTGAACCGAGCTGTGTTCTGTGATGAATCGGGCCATCTGTAGGATATCACCCCTTCTGTCCTCTGGAAGAAAAGCTTTCAAGCAGGAAGTGTCCAGAAGGGTTCCTATGAAGAGGAGCTTCTGGGAGGCTGCAACTGTGACTTTTTGAGGTTCAGCAGGACTCCCATGGACGTGAGGAAGTCCGAGGCCATGGCCATGGCCTCCAGAGTCTCTTGCTTGGAGGGTTTTGCTAGAAGCCAGTTGTCCAGAAATGGGAATACTTGGATTCTGACTTTCCTTAGATGTGCCGCGAGAACTGCACAGCACTTTGTAAAAACTCTAGGCTCTGAGGATAGCCCAAAGGGCAGGACTCTGAATTGACAGTGTTGACCCAATGCCACGAACCATAGGTATTTGTGGTACTTTGGGTGTATGAGAATGTGCTGGTACTGTACGTGTCCTGCATGTCCAGGGAGCCTAGCCAATCGTGTTGCTTAATCAAAGGTAGCAGGGTACTGAGTGATATCATCTTGAACATTTCCTTGTGAAGGAATTCGTTTAACTTTCTGAGATCCAGAATAGGGCACATGCTGCCAGTTTTCTTTGGAACCAGAAAGTAATGGGAGCAGAAACCTGTGTTTCATTGATCCAGCGGAACTACTTCTACTGCCCTGTTGTTTAGAAGGCCTTGTACCTCGGAAGCAAGAAGGTCTGACTGTGCCGCAGACAGCCTGGGCTGCCACTTGGGAGGATGATCTGGAGGGTTTTCTGACAGACAGAGAGTATCCCTCGCGGATTATCCTGAGGACCCATTTGTCTGATATTATAGATTTCCACTGGTTGTAGAACTGAGTCAGACATCCTCCCACTGTCGAGGAAGATTCCCCCTTGGGCAGCTGAGGTGGGACCTGGGCCGGAAACTCAGAAGGTGGCACTGGGCGCTTTTGGGCCCTGTGCTTTCTGTTGCATTTTCTTTTGCAGCTGAGGGGTTTGGTTTCTGTTAAAACCTCCTCTGCCTTTGCCTCGAAAGGACTGACGGTTGTGAAACTGACGCTTGTTCCCACCTCCTCGAGAGGGAGTGGGCGGAGGTCTAGCAGTCTTAATTTTGGATTTTAACATTTGATTTTAATAATTTAATGGCCGCCAGGCTGGGCGAGCTGTGAGCTGCACATTTTTGCTGCAACTGTGTGTATTTGTAGCATGTTTTGTAACTGTATTTTGTTTTAGTTCTTTTAGTAATTTGCTTTTTTCGTTACTTGGAAACAACAACTTAGGAACATAGAATAGTTAGTTAGGGATGCTATAGTTGAGGTAGCAAGTGAGCTGAGCGTTTTTTTGGGACTCTGCTATTTTAATGTCGAAGTGTTTTCTGGAGCAGCGTAAACGCTTTTTCTTTAACACCACTCAAGTAGGACTTGTTTATTTATGAGAATCAGACTCCTGGGCCCTTGTTTTTGATTTTTGGGCCTGACCGGTGGAGTGGCGTTTAGAGGAGATGCCCTGTGCCGAAGGAAGCACTTTGCCTGGAGAGCCGTGCTGAGAGAAGCCTTCTGCTTGAAGAGGCATGCTGTATTGATCCTTGGCTGTCCCAGTATCATTCCTTTATTGTTTGGATTGTCTGCTGGACTTCTCATTTTGTGAAGAATAGGAGGTATAGCTGAACTCTTCTCACTGTGGAGAACAGGAGGTACCGTTGGTTTGGGTTTGGCTGTTTGCGGGACCCACCACTGGTGCTGAGGAGGGGGTCCAACTTCGCTCCGTGGAGCTTAGCTGCCGGATTCTTCGCTGTGCGGGAGTCGGGGTTTGTGCCAGCCGGGGAGTCTGCTGATCTGCCCTGGGGCTCCTAGGTCTTCGGGGAGTTGGCTGGTGGGCCGACTCTAGCTGTGGGCCGAAGCCGCAGTGAGGGAATATCTCTGGCAGTGATTCCTTCGGGGCAGAGTTTTTTGGGCCCCCCTGCCAGCTTTCAGGTGGCCCGAGATCTCGGAACAGTGCATACAAAGAACTTGTCTCATCTTTGTATGCACTGTTTTGATGTTTTTCCATTTTTTCTTGTCTCCCCATTACCATTGTTAAAATAAAAAAGGAACCTTGGGGAACTATTTTCTTTGTACAGAGATCTCGGAACCCATGAAGAAGATCTCTAAGGAAAATTCTGTACAAACTTGACTTTGGACACAGTCAGACCTCTTTTTACTTGATATCCATATTACATCTGGAAGGCAGTGAAAGTATCTGTATTACTCTGCTTACATTATCTATGGTTCTGCCTGCCTGTTTGAGAGGTAGCCCAGACAGAACCACATCTGGTTTTCAATCTATCAGGTAGTGAGAGTACCTGGCCAGCTATTTTTCAAATAACTTTATAGTCCTTCCCTGCCTATGTGAGAGGTAGCACAGGGGGATTGTTTCTGGTTTCACTGTTCCTCCTCAAGTGGTGAGAGTATCTGGCCAACCATCTTTTTCATACTCAGTTTGTGGTTCCATCTGCCTTTGTGAGAGACTGAGCAGACTGAACCTTTCTCTGGACACCTATTCGGTGGAGGTGTGAGCTCCATGAATCACAGTATCTATTTGAGAGACTTTGAGTGACTGGTTTTATAATTTATAGTTTTGAAGTGTCGTTTGTCTTACTTTTTTTTTTTTAATTTAAGTTATATGTTTTATTATATTTGATTGTTTAGTTATTATTCTTATTTTTGTTTTATTTATTTTTTGGTATTGACAGTACATTATCTGCTGAGTTGGGTTTTTGCGGTGTTTATGTTTTGGGATTTTTAGGAGTTTTTAAATTTAAATTGCAGCTCTGTTTTTGGATTGTGTTAAGAAATTGGAGTTTTGTGTTTTTCCCATTGTTTTCTGTAATAATTGGTGGAATGTGCTTGCTTGCCCCGTGCTTTCTGGCCTCCGCCCGTCCTCTGGCTGCTATATCTACCAGCCACGGCGCTGGGATTGCTCTGGCGTAAGAGGGCACGGACAGCGAAGTCCGAATGAATGGCGCCTCCCATCAGGGTGGTTAGGACCAGAAGACACCCTGGGGCGAAATGGTGCCTGGAACGTGGCAATCCTTGTCTGGTCCCCATACCCAAGGGCACCTCCTCTTTGGGAGGGCAAGTAGCTGGGATGGCTCGCCAACATCGTCCAACCTGGGCGCTGTTATGCAATGCCAGATCCATTAGGAACAAAACTGCTCTTACTGCAGATTTTGTTGAAACAGTGGATCTGGGACTTCCGGTGACGTCAGCGCACTAATGGCTGCTTAACCCTGTAGCTCCGTTCCCCAGCCAACAATAAACACTTTCAATCACCACTTGTCAGGATGTCTTCGCCTGCCAAAACGAAAAGGAACAAACCAGGGAGACCCCAGCCACAGAAATTGAGAGCCTTAATCCAAGGTGAACAGGGGGATGCAATGGATTCCTTGGACGCTCCGCTTGACATACTGCAGCCCGACCCGCATGGTGAAGGCCCCCACTCCGAACTCATTGCTACCATCAAACAAACGGCTGTACGGTCACCAAAATAGACCAGTCCCTGGCCGAGCTGAAAGCGGACATCAGCAGTATAAGCCACAAAACTGACCAGCTGGAGCTCTGCACCTCCCAAATATCGGAGCAATCTGACCATCACGACCGTCTGCTCCTGTACCTTCTGGCCAGAGATCGTAAGCTCACCCACCGCCTGGACGACCTTGAGGGCAAAAGCCGGAGGCAAAACCTAAGGGTCTACGGGGTCCCTGAGGGCTTAGAGGACAAGCATACATCTAAGCATACACCTATGGGCAGACTGGATGGGCCTTGCGGTCCTTATCTGCCGTCAACTTCTATGTTTCTATGTTTCTATGATTGGCTTCCTACAAGGCTTCCTACGAGACCTACTTGACTTGCCAGCAGATTTCAGTATGGAGAAGGACCGGGCGCATAGATCCCTCGCTCCTAGGCCCCGTAACCCGGACGCAAGGCCCGATCTATTGTAGCCAAATTAACCTCTGCTAAGGGGAAGAGCTTACAGAAGGCATGGCAGAAGGGCTTGTTAACTTATGCCGGCTCCCAAATCTCCATAGATAATGACCACACTACAGCAGTACAGGAGGCCAGAAGGACCCTCTGGTCAGTGCTAAAGCAGCTCCGGGCTAGAAATATTAAAGCCCAAATTTTATATCCGGTGAGATTAAAAGTTGTTACTGAAGCAGGGCCAAAAATTTTTCAAGATCTGCTGGCTGCCTCCTCTTTCTTGGACACCCTGGGGATTGACTCGCTCCCCCCCCCTCAAAAAGAAAAACTGGAGAAGGATCTACTTGCCTCAGCCTGGTCAATCGCACAAAAGGCAGCCTCCAGACCCGGATCATTGCAGAGGTCCCCACATACGAACCTACGTGCTGATGTCTCCACCTTGCTCCGAAGATATGGCAACCCCTCCATGATGAACAGGAGGGCTGCACATCCGTTGGATGACTGAGAGACATACTTCAAATGGCGATCAGCAAGTAACAATGAACACTTGACTGCTTCAGAGATGCTTTATTCTCCTCAGTTGGTGTTTGACCTTCTGAGACGCTCCCTCCCTTTCCTTCCTGTTCCCTCCCATCTAGGCCTTACTTCCCCCTTAGTCGGCGCTCCCAGGTCATGCAGGGCAGTTGAAACACTATTCTTCAGCATAGAAGAGACCTTTTTCCCCCTATATGGGGCCCTGTGAGTACCCTCATCATGTACTGCCTTTTGTTCTGACCTGAATTTGTGGGCGCTGTACTGGGGATCTCCCGGGAGATGCTGGCTTCTCCATGGGCCTTGTCTGCTTTATGGCCGAGAGTTATTCAGGTGTGCCACTGCAGCGGGATCCTCCTGTTCCTGTCTCCCTCTTCAAATAACGGCTCGCCGGCCTGCGAAATGGAGTCGGAAGCCGTTAGCTGGTCCCGCTCGTTTGGCATTCCTCTGCAACTTCCAAGATGTAAATGTTCAGGTCCCCACTCATTCCCACCTATACCCTTAGAGTCACCGCAGTTGTGGCTTCCCTGCCTAGGGGATCGTTTTCCCCGAGGCGAGAGACAAGGGATTTTCCGTGGGAGGTTGATGGCCTACATGGGGGCGGGCATTGGAATCAGGTGCGCCCCATGATTATTGAGGGACGATGAGGAATATATCGACGGCTTCGAGGAGGCGTCCACACTTTGCGACTCTCATGGGCCATACTTAGACACACCTGGATGCTGTCTCTGTTCGGGATGCACATTGGACCATACCCGCATACTTGCCGTCCTCCCTGTTTACGGGATGCGCGGGATCTCTTTCTATGAGGGGAATTGGGGGGGCGCTTTCCCTGGGCTGTCTGTTAAAGCCCTCTGGGCTCCCCCTGGGGACGTACTGGGCATGCTGCGTGATTAATGGTCGCGGGGCTGGATGATTGGTGGGGGTGGGGAACATGGGGCGGATCCCCCCCCCCTTCCTCTCCCTCACCCTGAGGACACGACCTTTATGAATGGTAACCATTCTCAGATTACAATTGGTATAACCAAACATGCCTGTTGGTCCTATCATGGTTTGCACGCAGAAGGGTGTTGGTGCATCCGATTCCCCTAATCTGGATATGTAATAGAACATGGGACCCCTGTGAGGGTCACTGGGGGAGTTCCCCCTTCCTTTCTTGCTACCTAGCATTCATGCCTCTAGACATTCCCCATGGATGGAAGTTCACTAATCTATTTCAAACAGGTGATGTTAAGTTTTTTTTAAGTACAGTTGGCTCGGCTGGGGTTCCCTCAGGGGAGAGCAGCCTAGACATCTTTTAGCTGAACACAAGGCAAGCTCTATAAGGGTCCATACCCTAGAGCCTGTGGGTTCTCTCCTCTATTGCAGGAGTGCCTTCCTCTCTGCACTGTGGCAGTTGCCTCACTGCTGTTTAACAACCTCCAGCAGCCCCTTGGAAGTCATTCAATTTTTGCTCTGAGAAGGGGGCATCAGGATCTAACAATCCTGTTCCCTCTCTCTTCATTGTTTCCATATGCCCTAGCATTGCTTTGGGCATTGTACATAGTTAATGCACCTTATGGAGTTTTGCAGGGTGTGTTGCAAATACCCCCTTACCTTCAGTTATCTCCCCCCGAGTTTGCACAGGCAGAGAGATATACACCCACTGAACTCCACCATCGCCCCGGAGTCTCTATTGAGCCTCGGTGGCCCTGGCTGAGCTTGAAGGCCCTTTCGATCCAGGAACTCCCTCTGATCCCTGGAGGTTCAAGAGGTAGGTTAACCCCGAAGTTTGGTACTGTGTTAGATTTATCTAAAGTTCGCATTGAAGAAGTTATGTGGTTAAGCCCTCAAGTTTATATTTTGGGCTTCTGTTTGGGAAATGTATGTTTATTATCCATCTTAGAGGGGAACTATCCTCGGAATGAAGTAAGCGGTCACATGTCAGTAGAAAATTAGGAAGAGGTTACAGTACAATTTCAGGAGATTAGATGGCTTAATACAGAAGAAGTGTTAACCTGGATGGACAAATGGCTCATAAACACCTAAAAGAATACTCATTGAATGTGAATGGTCTGAGCAGCCCGGTAAAGAGAACTAGGATGATAACGCTAGCCAGGAAGTCAAATGCTGAGATAGTTTACATGCAAGAAACCCACTTGACCTCAGTGGAGCACGGGAAGCTCCGTGGGAGAGGTTACTCGCAGGTTTTCTCCTCGGCTATGCCTGGGGGTAGGAAGAGAGGAGTCGCTATACTATTCTTGTCACTTCTTCCCTTCCGGAAAGTTAAGGAGTGGGCAGACCCGGCTGGTAGACTAATTATAGTTCAAGGGACCCTGCATGAACAGGAATTAACCTTAGCCAATATTTATCTCCCCCCAGCTTCAAACTCCCCTACAATCCGCTCCCTTCTGGATAAAATAATTGAGCTGACTAGGGGAACTTTGATACTGGCAGGGGATTTCAATATTGCCCCAAATCCAGCTCTGGACACCACTAGAACCTGGCCTAGCACACAACAGGCCTCACATACATTTTTTAAACAGTTTGTGGGAGGGGTGGGGTGGCTGGACACATGTCGGGCGCTACACCCTAGAGATAGGGGGTACTTCTTTTACTCTGCGGTCCATGGGACCTATACAAGAGTAGACCATTGTTATACCCAGAGGGAACACCTTGGCTCCCTGGTTGAGGCCAATTTGGGCACCATAGCCCATTCAGATCACGCTCCACTTACCACTGTGTGGAACCTGGACTTAGAGAGGTGGAGTACTAGGTGTAATCATTGAGGTTCGTGAAGTGGCGATTGAGGGCCTCAGCAATGAGGGTCCCATCATTCAGTGACTGCCTATTGGCCATGATAGTGCCTGGGTCGGCCTTGCTTTTTCCTTTTATCAGCTCGTTGATATGGGACCAGAATAACCTCGGGTTGCCTTCGTTGGTTTGCTGGAGGTGACTGGCATATGATTTTTTTGCCATTTTGACTGCATGCTTACTTTGGTTTCTAAGAGCTTTGTAGGTCACAAGATCAGCTAGGAGTGCGGAGCACTTGAACTTTTTCCAGGCTTTGTTGCAGCAGAGCAGCAGGGCCTTTGGGGGGGGGGGGGAAGTGATCCACTTATAGCAACTGCCGTTAACTCGATGGGTCTTCAACGGAGCAAAGAGGTCAGCGGCCCTCATGAGAGATTTCTGGAAGAAGGCGACTGCCAAGTCCAGGGTAGGGAGGCATCGTAGCGGGCTCCAGTCAGTGTTACTGAGAAAGGTATTATATTGTTCAGGTGAGAATCTAGAGTAGTCCCGCGTTGTGAGGATTCTAGGTTGAATCCTGTCTGCCCGGTTCTTCCAGACACAGAAGATGGGTGAGTGGTCGCTCAGGGCATCGGCCATAGTGCCTGCCGACTGAATATTCTTTGGGTTTGACACCAGAGCCCAGTCGATGGTTGAGTGCCTTCCCGTTGTATGATTCACTCTGGTGGGTTCAGTGATTATCTGGGCAAGGGTTACCTCCTGTAGCAGACCACTGATAGACGACTTTGACTCCTGGGCCCAGTTCTGGTTAAAGTCCCCCAGTATGATGAGTTCAGACGAGACCTCATTGGCTAAGGTTTTAGTGAGTGTCTCCAGGGATTGGAGCATATTCTTAGGGGGGCTGTATACACACCCTATGGTAAGGTGCTTAGTACCCCCTAGGGTGAACCGTGTAAAGATCGATTCATTCTCAGGGCACGTGCTGAGCTGTGTACTGATCTGGGAGGAGATTAGGGTGTCCTTCGCATAGATGAGCACCCCGCCTCCCCTTCTGGTTATTCTGTCTTTCCTATAGTGGACGTACCCTGAGGTAGCTACCTCATGCTCGGGGACGTGGGGTTTTAGCCAGGTCTCCGAGACTGCTATTAAATCAATAATATGGGATGTGGCTGCCCTTGTCAATTATAGGAATGTTATCTTTAGCTTTATAGTATGACGCCATTAACCCTATTTTTATGGAGTGTTCTGTTTGGACTTTTAACTTTCGGACTTTACTACATTGAAATTAGTCAAACTGCTCATGGGCTCTGTTCATTTAGCTATTAATCTTCTATGTTTAAATAGATTTAATTTTAGATATTCCCCTCTTATGTAGTATCTCAATATTTGGGAGACACCTCACCTATGATTAAGAAGAGGCTGTATTATCTCTTCCTGGTATGTAAACTGTACATTCGGTATATTCTGAATACGGAATGGTTATGTTTGTATTAACATATAAATCTAATAAAAATAAAGTACAAAAAAAAAAAAAAAAAAAAACATACAGATTCCTTAAATTGTTTATTTATTTGAATTTTGGCAACCACGCAAGCCTAACTGAGACCATGCAGTCCCTTTTTCAGGGGTGATCCAGGGGAAGGGTACATAAGACGAATAGTGTACAGAATACAAAGAGGCACAGTGCTAAACATAATCACGAGAAATAAGTATTCATTTTATTTATTTAAATTTTGGTAACTGGGTAAGCCCACTGAGACCATGACAGTTCCCTTTTCAGGGGCGACCTGGGTTTAGTTACATGTATAGGGTTCAACACATATGATTGAGAATTATACACAGTTGACAAGTACATGACAAACTGTGTTAGTAGATACAAAATACAGCCACAGGCGCAAGGTTCAAATTCATGTGTCGGTATTATAGGTACTCGAGCTGTGCTCAAACATGGGGGACTATCCCAAGCATGAGGTTGTGAAGGCAACACCCCAGAGTACTGGGTCACCGGTAGCAAGAGCAGGTAGTCAGTTTAATCGGGTGTACCTTAAGTCCAGACTTGAAACCAGCGCAAGTTTCGCAGTGTAGTACAATAAATAAATAAAATAAATAAAAATAAAAATAGGACTATAATAGATACAGAGAGTCACAGTTCTGTATATAATCTACAGAAGTGCCACAAGGCAGTGCAAAGTTTTGCTATGATAGGATCTAGATAGGGTACGTTCTTTAAGATGACTGCACTGGTGTATGAGTTTACGCACTGCAGAACACTGATGAACAATGCTGTACAAATTTTGCTTTGACAGGATGGAAACTGGGTACAGTCTTTTGGACGGTTATACAGGTGTTCAAATATTCACATTGCAGAGCACTGATGTACAATACAGGTGCTCTAGTGTTTACAGTACAGTAGTAACAGAAGGTTGGGGAAATAAACACTGGTGTTTTAGGAAAACAAGGTAAGGGCATGAGCACGTGAGTTAGATGAGGCAGGTACAAGTTCCAGAATCAGATAAGTAGTTATGCAGAGCAAGTTTGAAACGAGGGAGGATAGTGCAGGAGGGGATAGATGGGGAGGGAGTTCCAAGCCGAAGGGGCGGCAAAGGCAAAGGATCTCTTGCCTGAGGATAGACGTGTCTTCAGTATTGTTAAAAGTGGAAGAGAGGTACAGCGGAGAGACTGCCTGGACTGTTTTCTTACTATAATGTCAGATAGGCTGGGGGGGGGGGGGTGTAGAGATGTCTGAGATTATAAGTGAGGCATACAGGATTTTGTGTTCATAAACTGTCATATCGATCTACAGATATTTCATACCCTTACTTTGTACCCTTGCATTAAAATTGTTTTTAAGGTTATCCACCTGGACTGAATTAAATGTTATTTCTGATTTTGTTTCAGTTACTCTGTAACCTGATATCTTGGAAAACCTGTATCACAATTTTTTATTCTTTTAAGCTGTTTTCTGGGTTTTGTAACAATAACAGATCATCAGCATAAGCATTAATTTTTATTTCACATGGAACAGCATTGGATTCTTTCAATATTTTTGCACGCTCTAATTTCGTTGATCAGGGGTTCTAACCTATCAAAAATAGTGAAGGGGACAGAGGACAGCCCTGTTTCACGCCTCGGTACAATCTAAAAGATTTTGAGTAGTTTATTTTGATCATAGCCTCTGTTTTTTTTTTGTATATAAGATATAAAAGTGTCTGGAAAAATGCTTCTTTCCATTATAACAAATAACTAATCCCACTCCAGTATATCAAATGCTTTAGTGGCGTCTAATGATAAGAAAACTGCTGGTATTTTTTTGTTTTCGGTGATGAACTGTAGTCTGTATAATCCTGTCTGAATGTGTTTATTAGGTATGAATACGGACTGGTCCCTGGGTACCATGTTACTTAGTATTGTTAACATCCTACTGTTAGTTTTTTGATTTGTTATTGGCTTCATTAGATTTTCTTTGTCTGTGATGGACACTGCTTTAGGGCAGAATGGTTTATAATAGTTCAAATTTTGTTTAGAGGATTTACATTCTGGTATTCTGGTACATTCTTACATAAAGGTTTTTGTACAATTTTAAGAATTCTTCTGCAATTTCATCTTGATTAGATAATACTTGACCTGCATTGTTTTTATCAATGTTACCTTCTGTTTTTTTTCTGTCCCTTGTATCCTTTCTGCCAATAGCTTCCCTGCTCTTTCACGGTTTGTTTTCCAGTTCCTGTTATTTGCCCATCGTTCTTTGATTTTAAAGGCTTCCATAATATCCATAATTTTTTTTTTTAATTCTAAGTATTCCTGCTCCTTTGAATCATCTCCTTGCTTGATTGCTTTTTCAAGCTTTTTGAGACGTTCATCTATTTCTCTGGTCACTAATTTTATTTATTTATGTTTCCATGCATCTTCAGATATACCATTAATTACCCCTCTGATAGTTGTTTTAAAGGCATCCCATGCTTCTGCTTTGTTTTCTTGTGTTATATGGTTGTCCTGCATAAAATATTCCATAGCTAATGTAATTTGTTGCCTAAAACTTTTGACCAATAGTAATTTGTTGTTAAACCTTCAATTTGTATTACCCCTCTGTGTTAAATCTAAAGTTATGTTATATGAAACCGTATTATGGTCAGAGATCATCTGGGGTTCTATGCTTGCAATTACCCTTAGCCTTGATATCAAAAATTATTTGGAGATTAATATATAATCTAATCTGGATTACATTTTATGTCTGTCTGAAAAATATGTAAAATCCTTTTAGTCCCTATGCAGTTCCCTCCAGACATCTTTTAAATTATTTGTATTTAAACAATTATGGAATATCTAGGTTTTATACTTATCCCATTTTGAAGATCCAGTTGTCTTGTCCTTTATATTACCTGCTACGAAGTTCAGGTCTCTCTCTAATATTATACTATGGCAGTTCCATTTATTCAAAACCTTACTTGTTTCTGCTACAAAAAAAAATCACTGACGCCTTTCAACGGGGTGTATACAGAATCAAGAATGATCTCCATTCCTTCCAGTTCTACTTTTACCATTATTATCCTACCTTTTTCATCTTTTTCTGTTTCTAATACTCTCCCTTTGAAATTCTTACTTAATAATAGTGCCACTCCTGTGCTCTTTTAATTTTTTCCATAAGAACAATACATCTCCCTCGCCCATTTTTTCTAAAACTTCAATACTTCTTTTTCTGAAAGTTATGTTTCTTGCAACATTACCACGTCAAATTTAAGCTACTTGATCTGTTCACGTTCCATGTAGCACCAGATATTGTCAAATCAAGGAATAATGCACGACAGGGTGTGTGTTGTGCTGGGATAACGCCACGCCTTGTGGGGGTTGGGCATGAGGCCGCAGGCCAAGTGCGTCCAATGTCCCAGGCATGGCGTTATTCCAAATAACACACACCCTGGAGTGCATTATTCCTATTATACAATGGCTCGTTGTTATACAGAATAAAAAAAAATAATTTTAAAGATGTTTTTGTGTGGAAAAATATTTTTGGTTTTTTTAAGAGCAGATGAAACAATCAAGCTCAATGGGCTCAAGCTCATCTACAGGTTCACAGTGCTGAGACTAGACCTGTGGCGACGTGCTGGGATAATGCCATGGGGCCAGCCCCAAACTGACCAATCACAGTCCAAGATTCTTTCTTGCCATTGTATAATACCATTTTATACATCAGAACAGACCAATTATTTCATATCTTTCCTTCCTCTCTGTGTGTTTCCTTGTTTTCAACTTCATGTACTTTCCTCCCACCTCCCAACCCCACCAAGGACCACTGTCTGGCATAACCCCCTACTCCCTTGGAGTAATTACACAACCTTGACTATCCCCCCCCCCTTCCATTTTATCTTTTTATTTTTTTGTTATAGTAATGTTTGGCCCACCCTCATATTTCCATACTAGGGTGGTAGGAGCTGAGGGCTCTCTCAGGACAGTAATCCATTCAGGACTGTCCTACCAAAGGTGGCATGCTGTCTGGCATGGACGTCCAGGGTACAGTGCTTAGTGAAAAATGTGCATTGTGCTCCAAGTTGCAGCTAATATGCACAGAACAAATCTCTGCCATGGATGTGGCAACCACTCTGGTGGAGCTGACACACACCTGGCCCTCCAGTTTAACCTGAACCATGGCATAGCAATGATGCCGACAATTCACAATCCAGGAAGAAATGCACTTGATTGTAACAGGCTTTCCATTCTGATTAGGATTGGAGATGACAAAGAGCTGCTTGGACTGTCTGAAGTCCTTACTTTTGTCCAGATAAAACTTAAGGACTCTCTTAACATCCAAACAGTGGAGAGTACTTTCTCTCTCATTCTGGAAACTGGCAAAGTAGGTAGGCAGCACCAGTGACTGGTTAAGATGGAACTCCAACACTATTTTCTGTAGAAACTTGGGGTGCGTGCAGAGAATTACCTTGTCCTTATGGAAAACAGTACATAGAGGATCTGTGACCAAGACATGGATTTCAGATAACTCTCTGAGCCGAGGTAATGTCCACTAGAAATGCTGCTTTCCAAGTTAAAAAATTTCAAGTCATGTGTCACAAGGGGCTCAAAAGACTTTTGAGTGAGCACATCCAATAAAAAGCTGATATCCCAGGCAGCCAACAGCGTCCTTATGGGAGGCCCTCTGTGTGAAATTCCCCTGAGGAACCTCTAACAGTGGCAGCTGTGCCAGGTAAAGTGTACCAACAGGCTTGTGGTATGCTGCAATAGGACAGACGGATCTTTACTGTGGAATATTGTAGAATACTGTAGATCAGCATCAAAAAGATCCAGCAGGTACTCCAGAACCTTGTTAGGCAGGCACCCTAAGGAGTCCATGCATGTTTTGGAGCACCAGAAGGGAAATCTCTGTCATCTGGCTGTGTATGTCTTCCAAGTGGAAGGCTTATGCAGACCCAAAAGTATTTCAGAGACCCTCTGAGATACCTTGTACCTGTTCACTTCTGTCTTTTCAGAAGCCAGACCTGAAGGTGAAGAGAGCATTGGTTGGGAGGGACCAGGTGACCCTGTGCTAACAGGTCTGTCCTGAGTGGAAGAATCCTTGGTTTGTTGACCGAAAGTCTGTTCAACAGAAGAAAACATACCTGTTGAGGCCAGAAGGGGGCCACTAGAATCATCTTGCCCCACTGCACCTCCAATTTGAGCAATACCCTCTGGATGAAAGGAATTAAAGGGGATGAATACAGAAACCGATTTTGCCATTGCAGTCTGAATTTATCCTGACAGAAAGCATAATGTCCTGGATTTCTGGAGCAGAATCGAGGCATTCTGGCATTAAGTGGGGAGGCAGAGAGGTTCACACCTGGGGCACCCCACTCTTCAAATAGTGATGTCACAATGTCTGGAGCTAGTACCCACTCGTGCAGATCAGCCTCTGTTTGACTGAGCTCATGTGCCAGAGTGTTTTGGACTTCCAGCAGGTAGATTACTTCGAACAGGATTCCCTGCTCCAGACACAATTCCCACACTCTCACTGCCTCCCTGCAGAGAAAGTAACAGTGTTCTCCTCCTTGTTTGTTGATGTAGTACATGACAGACCTGTTGCCTGTCTGGAGGACGACTGTTTTGTGGCTGACTAGGTCCACTAGGGCCCTCAGACTGTGCAAACAAGCTTGCATCTCCAAAACATTGATGTGAAGATGAGTTTCTGATGGCTCCCAGACACCTTGTGTTTGGAGACCCTGACAGTGGGCTCCCACCCCAAAAGGGCGGCATCTGTGGTGAAAGTCACCTGAAGCTCCAGTTGGGAGAAGGGGAAGCTCTGGAGGAGGTTGTCCTCCACTGACTACCATGTGAGAGACCAGGGACTGGGTCACTTGCATGGGGTAAGTCCGAGGGTGTGATGCCAGTTATCACAGTTCACTCAGCAGCCACTGAGCCATCCTCATGTGTAAACAAGCCAGAGAATTCTGAAGAGAGGTTATCAGACCCAGCATGCGTTGCATGGAATGGGCTTGCATAGTGTTGCACTCCATGATGTGGCATGCCATCTGCAGAACTGCCTAGAGTCTGCTCTCCGGAATGAAAGCCCAAGCCTGGATTGTGTCAAGAAGAGCTTTTATGAACAGCAATTGCTGTGAGAGTTACAGCTGAGACTTCTCAAGGTTCCTCAGGATCCCCAATGAACTGAGTGGTCATGATCACTTCCTGTTCCATCTCCTGTCTGGATAGACTTGAGGTTAGCTAGTCACCCAAGTAGGAAAGACTTGAAGTCATAATTTCCTCAGTTGCACAGCGAGCACTGCAAGGCAGTTTGCAAAGACTCGTGGCACTAAGATAAGCCCAAAAAGCAGGACTCTTAACTGATAGTGCTGTCCGAGCACCACAGAACGACGGTACCTTTGGTAACTGGGATTCACCAGTATGGGTTGGGTATGCTTCCTGCATTTCCAGGGATGCTAGTCAATCCTGAGGTTTCACGAGGGGTAGCAGAGAGCCCTGGGAAATCATTTTGAATTTTTTGATCCATAAATTTTTTCAAATTTCTGAGATCGAGAATGGTGCACATGCCCCCATGATTTCTTTTAAGGAGGAAGTCGTGGGAGTAGAAGCCTGTGTTTTGATCTGTCTCTGTCACTATTTCCACTGCCCTGTTGCTTAGAAGGCCTACCATCTCCTGTGCCAGAAGCTCTGACATATGTGCTAACAATAGGGGCTACCTTCTGGGCAGTCAGTCCTGAGCGATTTCTGTAACATCCAGGGAGATCTTGAGGACCCACTTGTCCATCATAATAGATTCCCATCGACAGTAAAACTGGGTCAGGTGCCCCCCTCCCTGCACTGCAGAGGAGAGGTCTGCCTCACGCAGCTGAAGTAAGACTAGTGCCGGAGCTTCAAATAATGGCACTAGGTGCTTTCAGCACCTGTGCCTTCAGCTGCACCTTCTTCTGATACTGAGGAGGCTGATTTTTGTTCTAGGACCCCTGCCTTTGCCACGAAAGGACTGACTGTTATGAAAAGAACCCCTTCCTTTGCTCCTCTGAGGGTTAAAGGGAGCTGGCATGGAGGGTCATTCTAGTTTCATTTGAAGTGTTGCTCCATTTGCTGTCCGAATAGGTAGGCTCCATCAAAAGGAACATTTATAACCTATTGTTGGACATCCCCAGTGAAAGCAGATGTCTGCAACCAGGAATGCAGCCTGATGCAAATGCCTGCAGCAGCAGAGCGAGATGCAGTATCAAAGGCATACACACAGACTTTAAGCTGGCGACTGTTGGACTCAATACATTGCTTGACAGTAAGCAGAGACTCTGCCAGAGACTTCAGACTGCTCCAAAGGGTTTAGTCATACCTAGAGAAATGCCCTTGGTAGCTGGCTACCCTCATGGCCACAGTAGCTGAGCTGCAGCAGTAGTATAAGCTCACTTGCCCACAGTGTCAATCTTATGCAACTCCCCACTAATGGGGTGCCCAGTGACCTCTTATGGGACAATGGCCTTGTTATTCTTACTGAGAATAACAATAGCATCAGCTATGGGCTGAATAACAAGCACAGTCTTATTTTGGGCACAGTATTTCTTGTCTGCCTGTTTGGGGGATAGCCGCCACTGAAGCAAGTTTATGCAAGATCACATCAGACAAGATCTCAAATGCCAGGGGGAGAAGCAAATTGACCAACATATTAGGCACATTTAAGAACTCCAGCTAGAACTGCTTAGCCTGGTCAGTGGCTGCTGGCTTGAAGTGTAATGCTTAGTACATATTCCTGAGTAAAGCCTGGAAAGAGAGGTTCTCCTGAGGCACAGACATAGGAACTAGGTTTGAGGAATCAAGACTAATGAAGGAGTCATCATCACCACCTTCAGAATAATAAGGCCAAGGTCAGACTCGTCTCCCTCTACACTGTCTTTCGAAGGAAGGTAGAAAAGAAGTTGTGGTTGTAGGCCCAATAATCCAGCATGCAGCTGCGGTGACATGAGTCTCACCCCCAAAGGACAAGGAACCAGTACAGGAGGCAGAACTGGAATCAGATCCGACACTGGGAATGCTCCTGGCACTGAGAGCAGTGTCAGAACAAGCACTGGTCCAGGCCCTGAAGAGCCGAAATGGGGCACCAGATCCAGCGTCAATGACCTAACCAGCACCAAAGCTCGCATCACCTGTAGCCAGCTCAAATCCCAACCTGTAGCTACCACCTGAAGTTGCTCCAGCAACTCATCAAAGGAGAACTGCTTCATCAGGAGCTGCCTCTCTCTGGTCATTACACGATTCTGCTCCATCTCCTTGCGATTTAATTTACTCTTTATTTTTGTGTCTCCCTATTCATGTCAATATTGTCAAGGTCAGAATTGTTTTTACTGTTTCAATAATTCTGTTTGTGTGGTTATAGATGCAGGACAGGGGGGTGGTGGCCAGTGGGATGAATTTCGGCGGTGCTGCCTCCCGCAAGATCCCTTAGACTTTTGCCAGACGAGTGCACAACACCTGCCCCGGTGGTACCACTCGTGGTAACAGCTCCCACAGCCCCTAAGGGCCAGGGACTGGCTCTGCTAGCAGTGCCTCTTGGTCCAGACTCTTCACCCACTGCTCCATAACAGCTGCACAGTGGCAGAACTGCCCACCAGAACCCCCACTTACAGATAGAGAGGTGCTACAGGCCCAAGATAACACTCTCCTAGAGCCAGAGACCCTTGCTGACATCAAAGGTGACAGTAACGACATCTGACTCCGAGAAACCTAATATCTTGCAGCAGACCTTGCAGAGAGTGACCTCAACCAGTGTCATTTCTTTCCCTTCCTACAGGAACTGGAAGAAGTCAAGGCCAAGTGATGCCTGGACCCCGATACAGAGCGTGTGAGGGATTGGGGCCACTTCTTTTTTGTGCTTGCAGAAAGGCTGTATTTCTTTCCATGTACTAGACAGCCAACTGTCAGAACCCTTTCCTGGAGAGGAAAGTGGACTGGACATGGCCCCGCTGCCAGAGCAGCCTACCTCTTCAGGCCCCCCTATCGTCTTCCATGGTCTTCAACTGCTGACGCTCGGCAGGGCTGAGAGAAAACTATGATAAATTTGTGACAAACTACACTAAACTCGCACAAAAATAACACACTCTAGTATTAAACACAAAAACTGAATGTTGTAGTCATAGAGACGTGAAGTACCAACTCCCAGTGTATTAATGACGAAGCTCTGATATGCACTCAACGGTGGGGAAAAAACAACCGTGGCGGTTGGGGGATGGCGCCAAAATAAAAAGGCAGCCACATGTGCTCATTCACAGAAATTCACATGCACGCTTCTTACATTGCTGCAAGCCCCTCTGAAAAGTTTTGGCTCCCATTAGGTCCTAGCGCCTCTGGCTCAGACCTGCTAGTGGGAAATCAACGGTTAAGACTGATTCCGGGAAAATCTGTTCTATCTTCATCAAGGATATCTCCTCCACTGGGCTCCAACTCTGGAATGATTCCCAAGCAGTACATAGCATCCAAGGAGGATGGTACAGTCTCATATGTGATCAGAACAAAAGGCCTTGCAGTACCACGAGTCCAAACCCAGGACGTCTATGAGAGACTATGTCCAGATTGTAGTGCTTAGTAAAAGTATGTACAATGTTCCGTGTGGTTGCAGCACATATGTCAGCAGCAAGGAAAACTTAGAAGAAGGCTACAGATGTGACCATGTCCCTTGTGGAGTAACCATGAACACCACCAGGAAGCTCCTTACCATACTCCTATAACAAAAAAATTATATAATTCACCAGCCATTTGGATAGGCCCTTTTTTGATACAGGTGTGCCCTCTTTCCCAGGGGCGAAGAAACAAAAAGCAGAGTCTTCTGCAGCTCTGAGTGCGAGTAACGTCTCAGTGTTCTATGTACATTAAGAGAATGGAGCAATACCTCACACCCTTGTTGGCATGCTCAAGATAATAAACAGGAAGGTGGATTGTTTGGTTCAGTATAACGTCTGATACTACCTTCAGTAAAAAATTATGACAGGTAAAGTAACAGATCTGTCTCTGTCAAAAATCGAATAAAAAGGCTCATTCATTAGAGCCTGAAGCTTGGAAATTCTACAAGCAGAGGTCATGGCAGCTACAAAAACAGGTTACTCACCTGTAACAGTAGTTTTAGGAGTGGTATATGTTGTTCATCCACACTGATTGGCATGTCCCTTTCCCCTTTCCCCTTTAATTCTTGCCGGAAGGTCTTCAAGCTGGCCCCTCCACCCCACCCGGGTAGTATAACCCACGGCTCTGCCCCATGATGCCAGATCTTGCCCGCTGGAAGCTAAGGTTGTGCATCGAAGCCGGGGATGTCGGGTGGGTTTGTGTGGATGAACAACATATACCACACCTAGAACTACTGTTACAGGTGAGTAACCAGTTTTTCTAGGATCGTGGATATGCTGTTCATCCACACTGATTGGCAGACTCCTAGCAGTTCTCCAGGAGGAGGGAGGCAAGGTGCACACCCCCTACATAGGGAATACAGACTGGAGAACTGAGGCCCCAAAACCAGCATCCCGGTGTGACTCAAGGTCGATGTGGTAGTGGGTAATGAAGGTGTTTGCTGACTTCCAGGTAGCAGCCCGGCAGATTTCCTGGATAGGGATGTCCCTGAAAGCAGCCACCGATGCAGCAGTATGGTGGGTAGAATAAGCTCTTATCCCTCTGGGAGGCTCCTTGCCCGCCAACTCATAACACAGACCTATGCATGATGTAATCCATCTTACAATGGTCCTTCACTGCAGGTCTGCCAGAAGAAACTGAGTATGGGTGACAAACAGCTGGCGAACCTCTCCCGAATTTCCGCCATCCTCTCCTTATATAGGAGAGAGCACATCTCCGGTCCAAGGTATGGAGCCTGTACTCTGCCTCCAAGGTGTAGGTTGGGTAGTAAACCGGCAGAGTTAACACCTGATTAAGGTGAAACTCTGACACCACCTTCGGAAGGAATTTCGTGTGGGGGCACAGGACAACTTTGTCCCTGTGGAAGACCAGATAAGGGGAGACAACCGAAAGCGCCTGGAGCTCCCCCGTCCATCTGGCTGACGCAATAGCCTCCAGGAAGGCTGTCTTCCATGACAAGTGTGACAACTCACACTTGTGCATGGGTTCAGATGGCTTGCCCATGAGCTTTGCCAGTACCAGCAGTAAATCCCACGGAGGTGAGGTTCTACGCACCGGAGGAGGATATATGTAATCCAGGCCTTTGGCGCCCGACCACTGTCTCCCTGCTTGATCGGCTGACCAGCCACGCCTTGGTAAGAAGAGATGGCTGCCAGGTGCACCCTAAGGGTCGATGACCGTTGACCCCCATAGGAGAGAGACCAAAGGTAGTAGAGAATGTTAACGACAGGACAGAGGGTCCAGGCCCTTGCCCTGACACCAAATGGAACACCTTTTCCATTTGAAGGCATAACTCTTCCTGGTTGATTCCTTTCTAGATGCCTCCACCACGGTGTAGACATCTTTGGAAAGACCCAAAACCTGGAACTCTAGCTGCTCAGGTACCAGGCTGTGAGGTGCAGGGATTGAAGGTCCGGGTGGAATACCTTCCCCTGATTGAGTGAGATCAGGTCTGGGCATGTACAGAGCTGCTCCGGGAGCCTGCAGTTGAGGCTGAGGAGATCTGGATATCAGAAATGGCATGGCCAGTCTGGGGCTACCAGAATCACCTTTGCCTTGTCCCTTCTCACCTTGAGGAGCACCTTGTGGATCAAGGGAAATGGAGGGAAGGCGTAGAGGTCCACGGCCTCGAGAAGGCATCCCCCTGCAGTGAGCCCTGCTGAGGGGGGCGGGCATGAAAAAGCCTCAGCTTGGCATTTTCCCTGGAGGTGAACAGGTCCATCATCGGTTTGCCCCAATGGGAGAAGAGACTGTAAGCTACCTCTGGATGGAGACACCACTCGTGGGATGTCTGGCCTAAGCGGCTGAGAGCATCTGCCAGATGGTTTGAGGCTCCTGCCACATGGATGGCTAGGAGATCTGCCTCCAACTGGCTCACGAGGGTCCAGATGTGGAGTGCCTCCTTACACAGCAAACGGGAGTGTGTGCCGCCCTGCTTGTTGAGGTAGTACATGGTTGTGGTATTGTCCATCTGGACTTGAACCACTTGACCCCGCAGCAGAGGAGCGAAAGCTGACAGTGCCAGTCTGACTGCTTGGCGCTCCAACAGGTTGATGTGGCATCCGGACTCCTCGGGGGTCCAGAGCCCATAGGCTCTTTTGTCCCCCATGTGGGCTCCCCAGCCCATGAGAGAGGCATCGGTCGTGAGGTTAACCATCGGCTCTGGGCAGACATTAGGATCTTTTCCTGCAACCGGTCTGGGACGGTCCACCATTGAACAGCGTCCCACATCTTCTGGGTCACAGTGATCAGCTGGCCAAAATGACCATGGTGCTGAGTCCACTGGGCGGCTAGCTCCCATTGGAGGGGGCGCATGTGCCACCGAGCCCAATGGACCACTGAAGTGCATGCCGCCATGTGGCCCAGGAGGAGCAGAAAGTCCCTGGCAGGGCGCAACTGCCCAACCAGAAATGATTGGGCAAAGGAGGAAAGAACCTCTGCCCTGTCCGCCGGGAGCTGAGCTCTGGCTTGACGAGAGTCGCGCTCTGCCCCGATGAAGCCCATCACCTGAGAAGGCACGAGTTCAGACTTGGCCTCCTTGATGAGGTCTGGAAGATCAGATCCCCGGACCTCTCCACCTCCTGGCATGTAAACTGCTTGAATCAGGGCATTGTGGTCAAGGCACCACTCCCATACCCTCATGGCTTCCCTGCGGAGAGGGTAGGAGTGCACTTCCCCCTTGCTTATTAATGTAATACTTCACTGCTTTGTCAGTCTGAAGAAGGATCACCTTGTGACCGACATCTTCCAGGACTCGGAGGGCGTACAGTACTGCCCTCATCTCCAGAGCGTTGATATGGAAGTGTGACTCTGCCTGGGTCCAAAGTCTCTGAGTGTGATGGCCCTGGCAGTGAGCTCCCTAGGTGAGGAAAGATGCATGTGTGGTGATGGTTATCTGAGATTCTGGCAGAGCAAAGGGGAGACCATGATGAAGGCTGTCCTCTTGCATTCACCATGCAAATGACTAATGCAGGGGCTCTGTCACTTTGATGGGGTAAGACTGAGGATGTGTTGTTGGGGATCACTGTGTGCTGAGCATCCACTGAGTGGTCCTCATGTGAAGTTGTGCCAGAGGCACTGTGAAAACTGAAGAGGCCATGAGGCCTAACATACGCTGCATGGAGCGAGCCTGGACAGGATTGTTTTCCAAGATGAAGCATGCCATCTGAAGGATGTCGTTCCTCTGGTCCTCCAGGAGAAAGGTCCTCGCTTTTGTGGTATCTAAGAGGGCTCCTACGATGAAGAGCTGCTGTCAGTGTTGAAGCTGTCTTTTCCAGGTTCAGCAGAACCCCCATTCAAGTCAGGAACTGAGATGCTGTGGCTGCCGCTCTCTCTGTATCCTGTTTTTTTTTTTTATTTATGAGTTATGCAATAACTACACAATCAATAACTTTCCATATGGCTTGCAGTCCTTGAGTAAAAAAAATAAATACAAAACCAAACAAGCTCCTTATTTGCAGGAAAAACATTAATGCGTTTGCCATATAATGATATGACATCAAGGGTAACCCAATATTTTATACTAAATATATCTAAAGTTAATATGTATAACTGACATAGAGCTCATGAGCAGCATGGCTGAGTCCTTAAAGACATTATCCATAATGAAGTCCAACAATGAACTAACCCTCCAGGGGGAACATATTGCCATGCTGGTCGCCCGAAAGACTGTCAATCCAGCAATATACTAGGTGCACTCTAGGAGGAGTAAATATATAACTTGAGAAGTAACTGCAATGGAGATCCCCCATTTAGTAAAAAGGCATTATAAAAAAACTTCTCAAAAAGTCTCCAATAATCAGGAGATGAGAAACTATCAAAGTATCATGCAACATTTATAGCCTCCAAACAGGAGACGAGGCTTACTTACTGGGCAACAAATATAACAGTGGGCAAATGGAGCCCATTTTCAAACCTAAGAAAGGGAAATGCAATTAATAATCAAAGGCACAGAGATAAGTCCATGCTTGGAAACAGAGTCTCAAGTTGCCTGCTCTAATCCAGGAAGGTCTTCAGTGTTCTCTTCTCCCTCTGCTGAGTTTTGCCGAAGCTCAGCCTTCACTCTCTCTGCCCATCATTCGGTATCTATTTGGTCCAAAAAAACAATACTTTGCTTTGATAGATCACACGCAAACGAGCAGGAAAGATGATGGCCTGAGTGATGTTAGCCTCTCTAAGAACTTGACTGACCCCATCAAATTTCTTCCTTTTGTGTCTGGTCAGATAGGCAACATCCAGGAAGATATACACACACTGGCTATCTTGTGTACTTGGACCATCCCGTCTTGCCAATGAAAGAATGCAGTTTCACTCCCCAATGCCTGCGGTGACCACTAATAGAGTACGAGGTATGTTGGAGTCCTCTGTCCTGCCTTGTGGTGTAATGTGATAGGCTTTTTGTAACTGAAAGCCCGCTGAGTCTCCCTCTACTTGCAATTTGTAAGCAAGCCAATCCTTCAGAAACATAATCGGATAGCCCCCTTCAATATCATTCGGTAGTCCCAACAATCTTAAGTTTGCAACTCATACCTGGTTTTCCAAGGTTTCCAATCGAGCCCGTAAATGTTTCAATTCTTTTACCACCATGGCCACTGCACTGGCGGCTGCAGCAGCTTGCTTTTTAACGTCAATCAATTCCGTTTAAAGCAGACCACGGTGGTTTCCACGGTTGTGACCCTGGTATTGAACGAGTCCATTTTCTTGCTTAGATCGCCAACAGAGGAGATCAGTCTTTACATTTTTATGCCCAGCGTTTGTATTGTGTCACTCTCCAAACTTTTGCTTGGGATCAGCCTCCACCACCGCTGTAGATTGGGTTGACAAGGGCGCCGCAGCTCGTTTCCCCTTCCCTGACTCGTTCTGCCCTCGATCACGACATGGATTTCCCATTTTGAGCTCCAGTAAGAACTTATAGTGGCTTGGGTGCACTGGAATATGCTGGTAGGCATCTTGCATGTCCAGTGATGCTAGCCAGTCATGTTGTTTGAAAAGTGGTAGAAGTATCCCCAGGGGAGACCATCTTGAACTTCTTGCGGTACAAGAACTTGTTCAGCTTTCTGGGATCGAGAATGGGGTGCATTCGCCCTGTCTTTTTCGGAACCAGAAAGTAATGGGAGTAGAAGCCTGTGTTTCACTCTGTCCAGGCAACTACTTCCACTGCCCTGTTTTTGAGAAGGCCCATTATCTCTGAGGTGAGAAGGTCTCACTGAGCAGTTGACAGAGTGTGTTGCCGCTTGGGCAGAATGTCTGGGGGAATTTCTGTAAAGCTGAGAGAGTACCCCACTCTCAAACTATCCTGAGGACCCACTTGTCTGTGGTGACAAGACTTCCACTGGTTGTAGAACTGAATCACTGCCGAGGAGAGGTCCACCTCGGGCAGCTGAGGCGGAGCCGGGGCCAGATTCTCAGAGGATGGCACTGGGCGTTTTGGGCCCTGTGCCTTCTGCTGCACTTTCTTTTGCAGCTGAGGAGACTGGTGTTTGTTTGAGGCTCCTCTGCCTCTTCCTCGAAAGGGCTGCCTGTTACGAAAGAAAGAACAGTTATGTAAGAACTTACCGTAACAGGACATCTTCGATGGGCTCTCAGTCATCAGGTCACACCATAGGAACTTCACAGTCGGTGAAGCAGGATCCATACAGAAGATTTTTAGCAGTACAACTGGGGCCACCCACACCGTCAATGTCACCAACCCTATAAAGACGTGAGCGGCCCTGCTCCCTCCTCAGATCTTTCCCCCGGAAACTAAGGGAGAAAAGCTCTAGACATGGGGGACTGAGGAGAGAGAGGTGCCAGACTCATATGAAAGGCTGAATACACCAGACAGACAGTTCCTAGACATAAGCCCCAAGAAGGGGGATGGTGGGAAGGAAAGCAGACTTGATGACTGAGATCCCCTCGAAGATCTACTGTTAAAGTAAGTTCTTATGTGACTGTTCTATCATCTTTGGGGGTATCTCAGTCATCAGGTAACACCGTAGGAACGAGTCCCAAGCAGTTACAGGTGGAAACAGACCGTCTGGGAGGAGAGTTTACCATAAACTTAAGACAGGAGGCTCTGCAGCGCAGCCCTGCCAAATCCTGCACAGGCTCTAGAGGCAGTGTCCAGACTGTAGTGCTTAATGAAAGTACGGACAGTTATCAGCGGCTGAGAGCCCTTGGAAACAAGCCACAGAGGTAGCCACGCATCCTGTGGAATGAGCTTTGACAGCACCAGGCAATTCTTTGCCGTACTTATTGTAGCGGAACACAATGCAGTTTGCCAACCATTTGGATAAACATTGCTTAGAAAGTGAAACACCCTCTACTGGGGCCAAGGTAACAAAAAACTGCTTCGACTGTCTACACTCCTCGGTCCGAAGCAGGCAATACTTCAAAGTTCTGCACACATCTAACACATAGAGCAGTGCTTCCCCTGGATTGGCATGCTCTGGAAAGTAAACAGGAAGGTGAACAGACTGACTGAGTGTAAACTCAGACTACTTTAGGGAGAAACTTAGGACTTGTGCACAAAGACACCCTGTCTGTGAAAAATCAAATAAGGCTCCTTGTACCAGAGGGCCTGAAGCTCTGAAATTCTTCGAGCAGAAGTAATGGGAACTAAAAATAACTCTTTCCAAGAGAGAAAGCACAGATAGCAAGTTATGACTGGCTCAAAAGGAGACAGGGTCAACTTATTCAAAACAAAATTTAAATCCCAAGCCAGGACAGGAGAATGGATTGGTGGTTTCAGGTGCAGGATTCCCCTTAGAAAGATATAGGAGACATACAGCTGAGCAATCGTGCTGTCACCCAAGGGCTCATCAAAGGCAGAAATAGCGGAAAGGTGCACCTTGAGGGAGGAGTACTGGAGACCTGAATCAGACAGAGAGATCAGGCAGTCTAGGATGTGGTTCACCGGGCAGGTGAAAGGGTCTAGACTATGTTGGGCAGTCCAACTGACAAACTGCTTCCACTTCATGGCATATGTGGCTCGAGTGGAAGGCTTCGGGGCAGCCACTAGGATGGCCAACACTCTGTTACAGACCCGAACCTGGCGATGGCTATGTCCTCAGGAGCCAAGCATGCAGATGGAGAGACCTGAGGTTGGGATGAAACAGGGTCCCCTGAGCCTGCATCAGCAGATTCCTGCAGAGGGGGAGAGGGACTGGAGGTTTCTCCACCAGCTGCTGAAGAAAGGGAAACCATTTTTGAAGAGGACAGAATGGAGATACCAGAATCACGCTGGCCCCCTCCATCTGCAGCTTGATTAGCACCCTCTGAATCTGAGGAAACGGAGGGAAGACGTAAAGGAACCTCCCACTCCAGAAAAGGGACAACGCAGCTTGCCAAAAAACTCCAGTCCCTGGATCTAGTGAACAGAAACTGGGCAGTTTTGCGTTGAGTGGGGATGCAATAAGGTCCAACTCTGGATGACCCCATCTGTCGAACTAGCCTTCTGCGACGGATGAAAGGATCTCCTATTCATGCATGTTGGACTGAGTCCGACTGACTGCCAAAGTACTTAACACACCTGGCACATGGACCACCAAGAGTATCAGACCGTGATCCAGTACCACACTCTCATGGCTTCCCTGCATAGGGGGTACAAGTGAGTCCCCCCTGCTGGTTGATGTAATTTACTACATCTGGACTGTCTGACTGCACCAGCAGCTGACCCACAGCAAGGTGTTCCTGAAAGGCCTGCATGACACAGAGCACCACCCTCATCTCTAGAACACTGATAAAAGGAAGGTTTCCAACTGGGACCAAGAGACCTGGGTCTGGAAGGGGCCCAGGTGTGCTCCCCAGACCAGATCGAAGGCATCCGTGGTGATGATCTGCTGCGGGGAGGAGATCTGGAATGGGATACCTTGAAGCAGATTCAAGGGGTCCACCCACCACTGCAGCACCTTGTGGACTGGAGAAGAGACCAGGACTGGGAGCTCTAACTCACCCATGTGCTGGTCCCACTGAACCCGGAGGGTCCACTGGAGAATGCGCACATGAAGTCTGAACAGTAGAATAGTGGGTATGGCAGCTGCCATCAGGCCCAGTAATCTCATACACAGCATGGCAGGAATAAACAGGTTACTCACCTGTAACAGTAGTTCTAGCAGTGGTATATAATGTTCATCCACACTTCTTGGCAGTGTCCTTTCCCCTTTAAGATCTGCTGGACAGTCTTCAAGCTGGCTTTTCCCACCCACCCGGGTGGTAACTCCCCCAGCACCAGCCCATGACACCAGTTCTTGCCCAATGGAAGCAGTATTGTGAGCCACTGCCAGGGGAGCTCGTGCCTACTGTACTCGTAAACTCCTATGAACCTATATACCACTCTTAGAAATTACAGTTACGTAAGAACTTACTGTGACAGTAGATCTTCAACAGAGGTTCCTGCAGTAGGTCTTCACATATAGGACTGAACCCCCTGGCGTCAGGTCCGAACAGCAAACTTGTAGATAGCAATCATCAGCGGGGACCGCCCCTGACGTCAGGTGACATGACGTCAGCCTGACTATAAAAGGGGCGGTCCCGCGCCCGCTCTCCAGTTATTTTCCACCGGAGACCTAAAGAAAGGCAAGTAAAAGCTAGGAGTAAATAAACTCCTAGGACCCTGCTTCCTCTCTAGATCAAAGGACTAGGTAGGATGGAAAATAAAGGGAAAAAACATCCAGGAGCTGGGGGAAGGTGGGAGGGAAACAAGACCTACTGCAGGAACCTCTCTCAAAGATCTACTGTTACGGTAAGTTCTTACGTAACTGCAATATCTTACTTCGAGAGAGTTCCTGCAGTAGGTCTTCACATACAGGACTGAATACCAAGCAGTCCCCAAAATAACTCATGCTGAGGTGCATCCGGGAGGAGGAGAAGTCGCCATAGGGAATAATGACAGGAGGCCTAGAGGCAATGTCCATACTGTAATGCTTAGAGGAAGTGTGAATAGACGACCACGTGGCCGCTGCACAGATCTCTGCACTGGACACATTCCTAAAAAAGGCAGTAGAGGTAGCCACGCTTCGGGTGAAGTGGACTTTAACTGCCCCCGGAAGGGATTTCCCATATTTCGTGTAAGAAAACTGGATGCAGTTGGCTAACTATCTAGAGATGGTTTGTTTGGAGATAGCCTTGCCCTGGCACTGAGGAGCAAAGGCTACAAAGAGTTGGTTGGATTTGTGAACCTCTTTATTCCAGTTCGTGTAGTGCCTCAGGATCCGGTGTACATCCAGGGTGTGCAGAAGGTGTTCTCCACTGTTGGAATGCTGGGGATAGTATACCGGTAATTCCACGCTCTGGTTCAGAGTAGTTTCTGAGACCACTTTGGGAAGAAAGGAAGGGTTAGTCCAAAGGACTACTCTGTCCCTATGAAAAATTAAATAGGGTTCTTTACAGACAAAAGCCTGGAGCTCAGAGACCCTTCTGGTGGAAGTCACTGCGACTAAAAATAAAGACTTCCAGGAGAGGAAGTGTAAGTCGCAAGTAGAAGCTGGTTCAAATGGGGGGGTAAAGTCAGCTTCTTGAGCATGAAATTCAGGTCCCAGGGGGGACAGGGATTCTGGATTGGAGGTTTCAAGTGAAGGATGCCTTTCAGAAAAGTTTTGGCAACCTCCAACTGAGCCAAGGTTTTGCTCTCCACCGGGCCAACACCGCAGAGAGATGGACCTTAATGGAGGAGTAACTAAGACCGATCTCATATAAATGTGCGAGGTACACCAACACCTGTGCCACCGAGCATGAAAAGGGATCCCAGCTCCTTGCTAGAGCCCAGATCGAAAATCTTTTCCACTTCATGGCGTAAGTGGATCTAGTAGAGGGTTTTCTGGCCTCTACTAAGATATGTGCAACCTGCGAGGAGACACCACAGTGGGAAACTGCTATATCCACAGGTGCCACGCATGAAGGTGGAGAGACTGAAGGCTCGGTGCACCAGGGTGCTCTGCTCCTGTGTCAGAAGGTCATGGGAAAACGGCAGAGGGACCAGAGGTTCCAGTGCCAGATGCTGCAAAAGAGGATACCAAATCTGGCGTGGCCAGAGAGAGCGATAAGAATCATATGAGCTCCCTCCTGCGGAAGTTTCACCAGAACCTTCTGAATGAGAGGAAAGGGAGGAAATGTGTAAAGAAATCTCCCTGTCCAAGACAGAGATAGTGCATCTCGCCAAAAAGCACCATGCCCGGGAACGAGTGAGCAAAAGTTGGGTAGTTTTGTGTTGAATGGGGAGGTGAACAGATCTAAGTCTGGACGACCCCATCGAAGAAACAGTTCTTCGACCACCCCTGGCATTAGCTCCCACTCATGGGCCCTGGCCACTGATTGACAGACTGTCCGCCAGGACGTTGCTTACGCCTGGTATGTGGACTGCTGTCAAGTAAAGGCTGTGCTGAATCGCCCAGTACCAGACCCTCATTGCTTCTCTGCAGAGAGGGTACAACCAGGTTCCTCCATGTCTGCTGATGTACCAAACTGTGGACATATTGTCTGTCTGGACCAGAAGTGATCTCAGTACCAGAAGGGACTGGAACGCCTGGAGAGTGTAAAGAACCACCCTGGTCTCCAGAACGTTGATGTGGAGCATAAGCTCCTGGTCGGACCAAGACCCCTGTGTCTTGTGGGCCCCCAGATGGGCTCCCCAGCCCAAGTCTGAGGCGTTCATGGTGAGGATTTGGGATGGAACGGGGGGATGAAAAGGTGTTCCCCTTGACAGGTTGAAGAGATCCTGCCACCAGCAAAGATCTCTCCGAAGGTCACTGGAGATCATGACTTTTTGGTTCATGCCATCCGTCCTCTGGTCCCACTGGACTCGGAGAGACCACTGGGTGACCCTCATGTGAAGTCTGGCCAGGGGATACTGTAGAAATGGCCGCTGCCATCAGTCCCAAGAGACGGAGCACAGCGTGTGCTGGGATCCATCGAGCCTGGACCACAGGAGTAGCCTGAACCACTAAAGTCTTGGCTCGATTCGATGGAAGAAAAGCCCTGCTCCGAACTGTATCTAGTACGGCTCCAATGAATTAGAGCCATTGAGATGGTACTAGCTGGGACTTGGGGAAGTTGACCGTGATCCCCAGAAGTGAAAACACGTTCAGAGTGAAAGAGAGGGACTCTTTCAGGCTGGTAGAAGAGGGTTCTGCGAAGAGCCAGTCGTCCAGGTACGGGAAGACATAGATGCCCTGGCAGCATAACAACGCCGTCACCACCGCTAGGCATTTCATGAACACCGGGGGGCCGAGGAAAGGCCAAATGGGAGCCCCTGAAACTGTAAGTGGTCCTCCATAAAAACAAAATGGAGGAAGTGGCAGTGGGCCAGGAGGATGGGGATGTGCATGTAGGCATCCTGCATATCCAGGGAGCACAGCCAGGAATTGGGATGGAGCAGGGGGAGGAGCCCCTGAAGAGTCAACATACAAAACTTCTTGTACTCGACGAAGATGTTTAGTGTGCTGAGGTCCAGGATTGGTCTCAGGTCGCCAGTTTTCTTTGGTACTAGGAAGTGGGAGTAAAATCCCCTTCCTATCTGGTTTGGAGGGACGGGTTCTATGGCCTTCTTCAGCAGAAGTGCCTGGATCTCTTGAGAGACAAGGGGGACCTGATCCTGTGGATAGAAAGACCGTCCCGGTGGTAGAGGGGCTGGAATCTCGAGGAACTCGAATGAGTGACCCCGCTGGATGAGCTGAAGCACCCAAGACTCTGCGGTGATGAACCTCCAACCCTCAAGGTGGAGGCTGAACCTCCCTTCGACTGGTTCCTCCCGATTTAAGGGAGGGAGTGGAAAGAGGGGAAAGGAGTCAGGACGCTGATAGTAAAATATTTCTGTTAGAAAACTGATAAATGTGTGACATTTGCATCTCAATTTCAAGGAGGTCCTTATGGGGTGTCAATGTACATTATAAAGTAGTTACAGTTTTCAAGTTGTCTGAGTAATTGCTTTGTACTACCACTGTTAATAAATTTAAATTATTCTATGAAGGACATTTAAGTTAATGTAACTGTCTGTAAATGTATTAAAACATTTACTTGTCCTTATAATGTAATGCATTAAATGCTGTTGCTAAGTTAAGAAGTCACATAACAGCAACAGAGATGAAAACAATGGGATGCATAGGAATTTGGAAAAAAGTATACATTAGCAAAGAGCAGTGCCATGACTTCACCAATTTTTTTATAGTTTGACTCCAGATTTTAAACATTACCATTTTTACGTTCGCTTGCGCGCATGTGCAAGGAACGTTTTGGGAGAGTAGCACACTTTGGAGGTGTGCCTCTCCCATCCAATGCACTGCTCCCTTGAGCAGGTGTGGCGGTCCTGCACCAATGGGTGCAGGAGCTCTGTATGTTTACAGGTGTTCCTCTGCTTCAAGAGACAACACGCTGCCATACCTAGCTTGCAAATCCTTAAATCCCCCGCATCACAGCGCTCTCCCCGTCGCGCGTCACGCGCCCCAAAGCTCTGGTGCCACGCTGGGAGCCCACTCAGTGTAGCAAGCGCTGTTGCCGATGGGTTGCCCAATCCCGTCGGCTCCACGGCCCCAAAGCCATCCTGCTGCCATGCTGAGAGCCCACCCCAGCGTGGCAAACATTCCCTTTGTTTTGCGGCGAGGTGCCCAATCCCCGTCGGCTCCTTAGCCCCCAGCGTAGTTTGCGGCAGGGGTGCCCAATCCCGTGGCTCCCGCCCCCCAGCCATCTTCTGCCACGCTGAAGCCCACCCCAGCGTGGCAAACATCCACGTCGTCGTTTTTGTTTTAAACCTGTAAATAAAAAGCGGTCCCATGGCGCGTCTCCAAGCCCCTCCACAACCCACCCACCCACTGCGCACCCAGCCTCCCCACCCCCCACCCATACTTACCTCCGGACTCCAGGCGACGATCTTCGGTGGACGGGAACACGTCTGCACTCTTCAAAGGCGACCGCAACTGAGGAAATGCCGGTAAGCTGTATAATAGGCTAGATAGGGGGTGTTCAACTTTATTGCATATCTCAGTCATTTTTGGAATTTTTGCACCAAATTTTCAACATGGGGTTTTTGGGACCCCTTCTCATAAATGATGTCACCGTCATGGCGTTATTCGGGCCCGAAGGGTGATTTCGCAGGCACTGCGCGGTCACTAGCGAAATCACCCTTGAGCCAGCTCATGTCAATGACAGACATCATCCATGAGAAAGGGGTCCCAAAACCCATGTTGAAAATTTGGTGCAAAATTCCAAAAATGACTGTTTTATTTAGCTGCAGTGCTATGCAGCTCCTACGCAGCTCGTAAGTTCGAATTTTCAATATTTTCATCCAGATTTTCAACATTGCCATTTTATCACACCTTCTTATGAGCTGTACAGCTGTCATTTTTCACATCTCACCCAAAACGTGTTTCCGCCCATGTAGCGCACAATGACAGTCGGTGTGCGAAATCAATGTATGGGACACAGAAAGAAAATCACAGTGACACTGTTCATGAGCAGAGGTCTTAAAATGGCTGTGTTGAAAATTTGGTGACAAAATTCCTAGAAATGACTGTTTTACGAGTGTTCATTGTGCAGTTCCTACGCACGCTCGTAAGTTTGCGAATTTCCAATATTTTCACTCCACATTTTCAACATTGCCATTTTACCACATCTCCTTATGAGCACTGCAGCTGTCATTTTTCACATCTTGCCCAAAACGTGTTCCCGCCCATGTATAGCACAATGGCACAGTCGCTGTGTGAACTCAGTGTATGGGACACATTAAGAAAATCACAGTGTCACTGTTCATGAGCAGAGATCTTAAAATGGCTATGTTGAAGATTTGGTGAACAAATTCCTAACAATGACTGTTTTTCGAGCGTGCATTGCACAGTTCCCACATACGCTCCTAGGTTTGCGAATTTTCAATATTTCCACTCCAGATTTTCAACATTGCCATTTTACAACACTTCCTTATGAGCAGTACAGCTGTCATTTTTCACATCCTGCCCAAAACGTGTTTCCGCCTATGTAGCGCACAATGGAGGTAACAAAAAGGTCATTCTGACAATTTATTGTGCAAATACCAGCAATTGCACAGGGCATTAGGGTAAAGCACCATACATGCCAAACACCACTGCAAATACCTGCAAGCGAACGTTCGGCACTGACAAATGCTTGTTTTAAACCTCATCATAAACAGTACAGCTGACATTTTTACATCATGTTCAAAATGTGTTTTTACCTGTGGTGCTAAATGGCAAGTCACTGTGCAAAATCACATTCGGTTAATGAACTGATTGGTTACTGTTCATGCAGTGGGTCCAAAAAGCCATGCTGAAAACTTGGAGTGCAAATACCAAGCGCCCAGGGCATTAGGGTTTCCGACCATAACACCCTGCCCTGTAGGGACTGACAGGCACAAGGGCTGTAATTTGGGATTGTCAACAGTAATGCTCATGTCATTCCACCCCCATCCCCACCCTGTATCCAGTGACAGGTATCGAGGTGTGCCTTTGACTCTTCAGCCCCAAAGTTCACTCCATTCTCTTATACTGTACCCATTTCAGCGTATTTCCTTATGGAATGGGGTGAGTGTAAAGTCTGAATTCCCCAAGGCACACCTCGACACTTGTCTGAGTCTACAGGGTAGGGTGAGGTGTAATGGCGTGAGCGTTATGAGCAATGACCCAAAGGCACACCCCAATGCCTGTCCATCTCTGCGGGGTGGGGATGGGGTTGACATCACTGCCATTCCTATTCTGCATGTCTGTCTGTCTGTCTCTCTCTCTCTCTCTATCTATATATATATATGTGTGTGTAATTATCTATCTTTCTATCAATTGCATGTATCGCTGTTTTTACCTATTTCTAAAACAAACCTGCATATCTCATTTGCCTGCACTCTGAGCATGTACTTATGAAACTGTGCATATCTGTACTTCACTTCTGCATAGACCTCATACTTTCCTAATATTCCCATTATCACAAGCATAGCTGCCTTGCCCTTATCAAAAGTGACCCCCCTCTGAAAGCTACTATCACATTTTCTCTGCTAACAGTCGTCATTACAACTGACTTCCTGACATCAACACATTGCTTAAATATAACTTACATCACCTCATGGACAAAAACCCTGTTTCTCTAACAAAAAAACAACAAACAAAACCAAAAAAAATTGTGTAAATAATCCCAAGGCTGAACATATGCCAGCCCTACCTCATAGCACTTCTTACCTTTACTATCTCCTTGAGGCAATCTCATGCTCCCCAACACCAGATTCTTGTTTCAGAGGCCGTGATAATGCATCCTGCCCAGTCAGGAATTTGCCCTTGCCTTGTTTCGCTGCCCATTTGAATCTTCATTGTTGTAACTAATTTGAACAATATTTCTTTCTGCTATGTTGTGGTATCTCTTCCTAGACTGTGGAGGTTTTCTCTGCCTAAAAATTCTATGTGAATTGCATTGATTGTTATTGTCCTGGCTGCATGTATTCAATACTACTAACTGTTTTGACCTATGCTATTGTAATTTCATTGTACACATGCTATGTACCTGTCTTTGATTGTAGTACTGTCCCGGGTCATGCCTGAAAATAGTCATTTCATGGCTACTGCACCTACCCGCTTAACAAAAACTAAATAAATAAATAAATGTACTGCCACCTTCTGTACCATCTTTGGGATTTGCATATGTTTCCCATGATGCTTTGCATTATTGAGGTATGAGCAGTTGTGTTTTCTTTAAAATTTGGCTGTCCAGACAATATCATCCGGGATAACACATACCTCATATGCTCTGGGGTTCTTTTGTAAACTTATACTGCTTCCTATTCCATCCATTAAAATGTACACCTCCGTATATTTTCCTAATAATGTGTATGCCTTCCACAGAATAGAAACTAAAACAAATCTTACTACTTACGAATCATTGTGTTGTTTCTCCGTACCTCCTTAACAATTCCACACAACTTCACTAACTTCATTATGCTGCCTCGGTGTATCTGACCAGAATTTGTTTTCAAGGGATGTGGCTATGATGTTCTAGCACACTTTTTGGCAGTGTCCTTCCCCTTTAAGATCTGCTGGACAGTCTTCAAGCTGGCTCCTCCAACCCACACAGGTGGCAACTCCCCTAGCACCGCCCCGTCATGCCAGTTCTTCCTTTCTGCTGGAAGAAGCAGGTTCCCTCCTTATCGCTCTCGCATATACTGAGGCCCTTTGTTACTTCTTGCTATTAAAAACTAAAATTGTCTTTGTTTTCTTCTCGACTCCACTATGGATGATGAAAAGTCCTCTCCGGCGTTCTGGAAATGTGGTTTCGGGCAACTTATGTCGTGATCGGATCCGCAGACCTTTTGCGTCTACTGCCTGGGCCATGAGGACGATGTCCAGGCCTGCATTCACTGCCGTTTTTTTCTACTGGCAACACTGGAAGGTTGCCATGCCTACCTACTCATTGGCCGTACAGATGACAGGGATCCGCCAGTTCATTCGAAGGATGCTTGTCGGGGTGTCTCCGCAGCTGCGGGGTCCGCCGAGCAACTTGCGGCTTTCGAGGAGGCCGCAATCCTGGCCGCAGCGCAGTCCTCCTCAGCTTCAGCCTTTTTGCCACTTTCTTTGGGCGCTTCCTTCATGGGAGCGTTCCAGTGCCTGTGCCAGTCTGTGCCCACGCTCGGGCAGGCTCCTAAGGGGGCACCAAGCCCAAGAAGCAGAAAAAGGAGAAAGAGACCAAGAAGCCATCTCATGGATGCTTGTGAGATCAGCAGCACTCCTGGGCCTCTGCTTCAGTCGGTGCTTCAGATTTGGCTCATGGCCATCCAAGCCCGTAGGGCGTGGGCTTGGATGGGTATGGAGAAACAACACAATGATTCGTAAGTAGTAAGATTTGTTTTAGTTTCTGTTCTACGAAAGGCACACACATTATTAGGAAAATACACGGAGGTGTACATTTTAATGGAAGGAATAGGAAGCAGTATAGGTTTACAAAAGAACCCCAGAGCATATGAGGTATGAGTTATCCCGCATGATATTGTCTGGACAGCCAAATTCTAAAGAAAACACAACTGCTCATACCTCAATAATGCAGAGCATCATGGGAAACATATGCAAATCACCAAGATGGTACAGAAGGTGGCAGTACATTTATTTATTTATTTAGTTTTTGTTAAGCGGGTAGGTGCAGTAGCCATGAAATGACTATTTTCAGGCATGACCCGGGACAGTACAGCAATCAAAGACTGGTACATAGCATGAGTACAATCAAATTACAATAGCATAGGTCAAAACAGTTAGTAGTATTGAATACATGCAGCCAGAACAATAACAATCAATGCAATTCACATAGAATTTTTAGGCAGAGAAAACCTACACAGTCTAGGAAGAGGTACCACAACATAGCAGAAAGAAATATTGTTCAAATTAGTCACAACAATGAAGAATCAAACAGGAAGCGAAACAAGGCAAGGGCAAATTCCTGACTGGGCAGGATGCATTATCACGGCCTCTGAAACAAGACTCAGGTGTTGGGGGGTGGGGGAGAGAGTTGGGGCAGATTAGCTCTCAAGGAGATAGTAAAGGTAAGAAGTGCTATGAGGTAGGGCTGGCATATGTTCAGCCTTGGGATTATTTACACAGTTTTTGGGGTTTGTTTTGTTGCTTTTTTGTTAGAGAAACAGGGTTTTTGTCCATGAGGTGATGTAAGTTATATTTAAGCAATGTGTTGATGTCAGGAAGTCAGTTGTAATGACGACTATTAGTAGAGAAAATGTGATAGTAACTTTCAGAGGGGGGTCGCTTTTGATTAAGGGCAAGGCAGCTATGCTTGTGATAATGGGAATATTAGGAATGTATGAGGTCTATGCAGAAGTGGAGTACAGATATGCACAGTTTCATAAGTACATGCTCAGAGTGCAGGCAAATGTGATATGCAGGTTTGTTTTAAAAATAGGTAAAAACAGCGATACATGCAATTGATAGACAATTACATAAACATATATATATATATATATATAGAGAGAGAGAGAGAGAGAGAGAGACAGACAGACACGCAGAATAGGAATGGCAGTGATGTCAACCCCATCCCCACCCCGCAGAGATGGACAGGCATTGGGGTGTGCCTTTGGGTCACTGCTCATAACGCTCACGCCATTACACCTCACCCTACCCTGTAGGCTCAGACAAGTGTCGAGGTGTGCCTTGGGGTGTTCAACCTTTACACTCACCCCATTCCATAAGGAAATACGCTGAAATGGGTACAGTATAAGAGAATGGAGTGACCTTTGGGACTGAAGAGTCAAAGGCACACCTCGATACCTGTCACTGGATACAGGGTGGGGATGGGAGTGGAATGACATGAGCATTACTGTTGACAATCCCAAATCACGCCCCTTATGCCTGTCAGTCCCTACAGGGCAGGGTGTTATGGTTGGAAACCCTAATGCCCTGGGCGTTTCTTGGTATTTGCACTCCAAGTTTTCAGCATGGCTTTTTGTGACCCTACTGCATGAACAGTAACACTATCAGTTCATTAACCGAAAGGTGATTTTGCACAGCGACTGTGCCATTTGGCACCACAGGTACAAAAACACATTTTGAACATGATGTAAAAAATGTCAGCTGTACTGTTTATGACGAGGTTTAAAAAAAATGGTAATGTTTAAAATCTGGAGTCAAACTATAAAAAAATTGGTGAAGTCATGGCACTGCTCTTGCTAATGTATACTTTTTTCCAAATTCCTATGCATCCCATTGTTTTCATCTCTACTGCTGTTATGTGACTTCTTAACTTAGCAACAGCATTTAATGCATTACATTATAAGGACAAGTAAATGTTTTAATACATTTACAGACAGGTACATTAACTTAAATGTCCTTCATAGAATAATTAAATTTATTAACAGTGGTAGTACAAAGCAATTACTCAGACAACTTGAAAACTGTAACTACTTTATAATGTACATTGACACCCCATAAGGACCTCCTTGAAATTGAGATGCAAATGTCACACATTTATCAGTTTTCTAACAGGAATATTTTACTATCCTAAATATATTTCTTGCTTCAGTAACTGCTCAGCACATCAACTGCATGACCTACTTATTGACATTTTACAACTGCGAAGCAATGTACTGCTGCTTACTACATCAACATCATGAACAGAGAAACACAGAATTTGACGGCAGATAAGGACCGCTTGGCCCACCTAGTCTGCCCATTTCTCTACCTGATGGATAAGCTGCAGATTCTAGTTAACCAACAGCTTACTTCCTCCAACCCTCCACTAGAATTGCCTTATGTCTGTCCCATGCATTCTTGAATTCTCCCACTGTTCCTGACTCCACAACCTCCTCGGGAAGGCTGTTCCATGCATCCACAACTCTCTCTGTGAAAAATAACTTTCTAACATTACCTCTGAGCCGTCCCCCCTCTATCTTCAAATTGTGCCCCCTTGTTCTTGCACCTCTCTTCTTCTGAAAGATGCTACCCTCTTGTACTTGGTTAATTCCCTTGAGATACCTGAAAGTTTCTATCATGTCCCCCCTCTCCCTCCTTTCCTCAAGAGTTTACATATTAAGCTGCTTTAGTCTCTCCTCATATGTCTTCTGGTGCAGACCCCACACCATTTTGGTTGCCCTCCTCTGAACAGCTTCCACTCTATGTCTTTGCGTAGATGGGGTCTCTAGAATTGCATGCAGTACTCAAGGTGGGGTCTTACCAACTGCCTGTACAGAGGGATAACAACTTCCTGTTTTCTACTGTTGATGCCTCTCCCTATGCATCCCAGAATCCCCCCAGCCCTCCTTACTGCCTTCTCACATTGCTTGCCCACCTTTAGGTCATCTGATATAATTACTCCTAGATCTCGTTCAAATTTGTTATTAACTCACCCCCCATTGTGTACTCTTCCCCTGGGTGTTTGTTTCCCAGATGCATTACCTTGCACTTCTTTGCAATGAATCTGAGCTGCCATATATTTGACCATTCCTCCAACCTTGCCAAGTCCCTTTTCATCCTTTCTACCCCACCTTGTGTATCAACTCTGTTGCAGATCTTTGTGTCATCTGCAAAGAGACATACTTTTCCTTCCAGGTGCTCTCCAATGTCACTTATAAAGACATTAAAGTGGACCAGTGCCAATACTGACTCCTGCGGTACCCCGATAGTTACCCTCCTTTCTTCACTGTGGACTCCGTTTACTATTACCCTTTGCATTCTGTTGTCCAGTCAGTTTTTTATCCAGGCTACCACCTTGGGACCCACTCCAAGTCTGGCTAACTTGTATATTAATCTTTTGTGTGAGACTGTGTCAAATGCCTTGCTAAAAGCTAGGTAGGCCATATCCACTGCCCCTCCCTGTTCTACTACTTTGGTCACCCAGTCAAAGAAATCTATTAGGTTCATCTGACATGACCTTCCTGCTGTGAAACCATGCTGCCATGGGTCCTGTGCCCCACTAGCCTCTAGGTACTCAACAATTCTTTCCTTCAGAAGTGATTCCATCATTTACCCTACCACTGAGGTCAAACTAAATGGTCTGTAGTTTCCTGCCTCTGCCCTGCTCCCACTTTTGTGAAGTGGAATCACATTTGCCCTCTTCCAGTCCTTAGGTACCACCCATCCTACCATGATTTGTTAAAGACAGTAGTCAGTGGCGCTACTAGTTCTACCCTTAGTTCTTTTAGAATTCTTGGGTGAATCCCATCAGGCCCCATTGCTTTGTCCACCCTCAGTTTCAAGAGTTCTTTCAAAACCCTTTCTTCTGTGAATGGACTGGTATCGACCCCCATATTCAGAGTGTTTCTCTCGTTTAGTTTAGGTACCTCCCCCTCCTCTTCCGTTGTCAATACTGAGCAGAAATATTCATTCAGTATTCCTGCTTTTTCACTGTCACCCTCTGCCCACATTCCCTCCCCTTTATTAAGTCTCTGTATCCCTCCATTGGTCTTTCTTCACTCCCTAATGTACCTATCAAAGGTTTTATCCCTCTTCTTAACAGAGTTGGATATCTTTTCCTCAGTTTGTGCCTTTGCTATTCTGACTGGCTTCCCTGCCTCCTTCTGCTTTAAACTGATAAAGTTCTCTGTCCTGCTCCTTCTGTGTTTCCTTGTATTTCCGGAATGCTATCCTTTTCTCCTTAACCTTCCCTTCCACCTCTTTTGAGAACCATAGTGGTTTTTTTCTTCATTTTGTTCTGTTGATTTGCTTCACACAAAGGCTTGTTGCTTCTGCGATGGCTGTTTTGATTATTCCCCATTGTTCCTCCACCCCTCCTTCTTGCTCGTTTGCTAGTGCTTTTCTGAGGCACTCTCTCATCTTCCCAAAGTCAGCCTTCCTAAAGTCCAATACTCTTGTTTTTGTATGGCTTGATTCTATGGCTGTTTACTGTGAACCACACTGTTTGGTGGTCACTTGTTCCCAGATGGCTACCCACTTCTAAATCTGAGATCCTTTCTCCTTCCCCATTTGAGAGTGCCAGTTCTAAGACTGCTCCCTCCTGAGTGGGTTCCAACACTAGCTGTCTGAGGCATGCCCCATGTAGGGCATCAAGAATGACCCTGCTCTTGGATGTGCCTGCAGCAAAGGTGCTCCAGTTAACATCTGGCATATTCAGGTCCCCCATCAACAATATCTCCCCTTTATCTGCCATTTTAAGGATGCCTTCTATCATTTCCTTGTCAATTTCCTCCCCTGAGATGGGGGTCTGTACACAACCCCCATGCGGATTGTGGTGCCATTTCCTGTCTCCAGGGTGACCCACACTGACTCATCAACTTCCTGTTTACTCTTTAGTTCTGTTGCTTTAATCCCTTCCCTTATATAGAGAGCTACTCCTTCTCCTCTTTTACCCACCCTGTCCCTCCTGTAGATTGTGTATCCTGGTAAGTTGACATCTCAGTCACAGTTCTCTGTGTACCACGTTTCAGTGACTGCCACAATATCCAGGCATCCCTTTTCCATCAAGGCCACTAGTTCAGGGAGCTTGTTACAAAGACTGCGGGCATTGGTACTCATCACAATCAATATATTTTTTTTTTTTTTTTTAGGGCCTTACCCCTTTTAGCCCCAACCCTGTGCTTACTGCCTTTTTCTGCATTTACCCCTGTCCTGCTCCCTACTGACTTCTCTACCTTGGTGTTTACTTCACTAACTACTGTGTTTTGTGGGGGAAGGCTGGGATTTCCCTGCTCCTTTTCAGTGCCTCCCCCCTTGGCTAGTTTAAATGCTTGCCAATGAAGCATTTAAACCTATCACCTAGGATCTTGGTCCCCGGACAGATGCAGACCATTGCCCAGTATAGGCCTTGCATCCTTCAGGTGGCAACCCACTCTGCAATGAAGCCAAAACCCTGAGCTCCACACCAGTTTTTCAACCATTCATTGAATCCCATGATGCGGAATATCCTAGCATCATCCTTACCATAGACAGGCAGCACCTCCGAGAAGGTTACAGTACATGTTACTTGTCTAATGCCCCTCCCCAACTCTACAAACTCCTCTTGCACCGCTCTGATCCCATTCACTGCCAGGTTATTTGTCCCTAGGTAGACAATAACATCCAGCTTCCTCCCTCGTGCAGCTGCTCCCACGATCCTGAGGATTTGCTTCCTGTCCCTCCGAGCCATGGCACCAGGCAGGCACATTACCTCCCTATCCCTTTCCTCCCCCACTTCTACCCCCATAATGACTGACTCCCCCACCAGGAGTTGTTTCCTTCCCATGTGGGGTCTCGTGCCACCCTCCTGTGGGTCTCCTTTGTGGAGGTTCCCAGAATCCTCCTTGGTCTCCACTGCAGGTGCCTCCATAGAGGAACCCCTCTTCGCCAGAACAGCATATGAATTCTGGAGAAGTACAACTGGAGGGATGCACCTCTGTTCCACCACCTTCTCCCTCCCTGAGCCCACCTTGGTCCAACCGCTCCTCTTTCTTGGCAACCTCTGAGGTAGCGGTGGTGGCCCTGGTGGTCCCTGGGTGGAGGAAGAGGTTTCACGAATCCTAGCCAAGTCAGCCTGGAGACGGGCAGCCTCCTCCCTCAGACCAGAGAGGTGCCTGCAAACAGGGCAGCATCGCAGCCTCCAGAATGTCTCCCGGAACACTGCTGCCCCACAGCCATTGCACTGCACCTCTCCCATCTTGACTTATTTTGTGTCCCCCTCTCCTGTTGCTTTGTATGCTTACTGTCTCCTCCATCTATGTATTTTTACACTTACTTTCCTATTGCCTATGTGCCATTACAATTCTCGCCCTTCCTGTTCTGGGACAGGAACTTTCTGTAGTCTTCAGCAGTCTCTTCCTTCCGTGCTTGGATTCAGACCTCCAACAGCCGGGGGGGGGGGCTATTTTTTCAGGTTCCTTCAAGGTTGATGAAACTAATGTGTCTCAGTGATCCTTCCCTTCCTACTGCCAAACAGGAAGTTCCTGTTGTCAGTCAAATCCAGTGGCTATAAAAGTAGAACTGGCTTTGGGTGGAAGGGTGAAGGGGTGGGAAGGAGGGCAATTAGTAATAGAACTGTAGTTCTAGACTGCCGTTACTTGCTCTGACAGCAAAGTTCTATGTCAAAAACAGTAGGAAGCTGTAATTTGAGACATCTGCTTTTGTACTCCTAAGCCACACCCCAATTAGCCTCAGCCTCTGCTCCTGACTCAGTAAATTAAGCTGGTACAGCCCCCTTCCTCAGAGAAACACACAGTGATTTTTTTTTTACTTAAATGAGACCCCTTTCTTCTAATAAAGTATCTGTTTGCTTAAGCCAAACATGAACTGCTGAGATACAAGTGATTTATCAGTAAAAGAGCTGTAGTTCTAGACTGCTATTACTTGCTCTGACAGCAAAGTTCTCTGTCAAAAACAGCACCGTAAAACAGATGACTGCCATAACTAGGGAGGTAGTATAGCACAGTGGTTTAAGGCTCTGAGCTACAAATCTGGAGATCTGGGTTTGAATCCTACAGCCCCCACTTGCATACTGGGTGACCCTGAGGAAGTCACTTAACTTTCATGTGCTTCCAGGTTGCCCCTGTAAAGAAGCTTTCAGCTTAGTGTGCCACTCCTGGTTAAACAATTGAAAGAAAAAAAACACAATATATTATTTTTCTTGCTTTATTTTGCTACTACATGCTTTGACTAATACATCCATCCTTAAATGTACTTTTTATAGCGTATGTGTCTGTGACCTAGGCAGAACTACACTTAAAATCCTACACATACATAAATAAATCAACAGAATAGCATTTATTTCAGTAGTATATCCTTCCTTTTCAGGTGCCCATGATACTATATGTATATATATTATATCTTTTAACTTCAAAGCACTAAACCTATTCAAATGCACAAAACGCAAGACTTTATTTTCTTCACACATCACTGCTAAATGTCAGGTCCCAGAATGGCCAAAAACAATTGTTAAACTTCACTCTTGCCTACCACTGTCATGCCCACTTCTCATGCAAACAACGATCAATTAGGCAAACCCCTTTTGTTTCTGTGCTATGTACTCTTACATCAGAGAGACAAATCTTACAGAACTGCTAAAATAACAAATTTATCAAGACTGGATTTCTGTATTAAAACCTGTTTACAGTACCTACGTAAATAATAGTTTACTGGCTACAAACAGTGCTACAGACATGACAATAACAACATTTCTGTTTTACATGAAAAACATCCCTATAATGAACGTGTCATACAGGATTTGTGACCTTCTGTCTGCATGTATCTGACAAAGGAAAAGGCACCTGCTTGATCATTTTTTTATATTTTATTTTTATGCCCAACTTGCCCATTCTGTTAGAGCCAAATACTGACATGCTTAGAGGTAAAAAAAAAAAAAAAAATCATGATGCCTGGCGGGGGTGTGTGTGTGTGGGGGTTAAGGTCTAGATGCAGTTTCAGGCAAATAAATTCCAGCTAAAAATATTAAAACAAAATACAGAAAATAATATGCATTAAACAACTAATAATAAAAGTATTTCAAATGTCACACACTCATACACACTAACAAAACCACTTTTAAAAATACAACTAAATCAACACACACACACACACACACACACACACACACACACACACACACACACACCAATTACCACGCCCACCCCCAAACAATAAAAATGTAAATAAATAACCACAGGAGAATCCTAAACATACAACAGACTATATGCAGTCTTAACACAGTCCCAAAATGAACTGAGGTGATTCAGGGAGTTCACTGTTCCTCTTCTCTCACAGGAGGAGCAGCAATATGTCCAGGACAACAGCGTGGAAAAAATTGTATTAATGTCCCAGTTTAAGAAATATTCCAGAGTGTACAGCAGTGCAGCAGTAGGACTCTTACCCCTGCCGTTCAAAAGAAAGCAATGAAGTAGATGATAATATATGAATCTTCTCACTAAGGGAACTCTCACTCCCCCTGGATCACAAGACATCCCCCGGCGACTCTCTCAAAGCCCACGGGAGCCACAGTTCTCAATCAGAGGCTGATGAGCCCAAATGGCTACGGGACAATGAGTGCGGGACCTGAGCCAAACAGACAGAATGACAAAGTCCATAAAACAGCAGCAAAGTACTCAAGCTGGAATTAATCAGAATGAAAAAAATCCATAAAACAGCCACAGTTTCTCAAGTTAGAGGACTCCAATAGCTCTCTGGCAGTTCAAAGATTCAAAAGCAACAGTACCATGTTAGTTGTTTCCACGGGGGCCGCCAGGACAGAACAGAAGGTGCACCAGAGTCACCACCCGACCTAGGAAAAAACTCCAATATCTCTCCCGCTCCGATAGGCATCCACCAGCTCATTTGGGCCGCCCCGCCCCAAAACAATGTTCGGAAGGAAACTCCTTCGCAGGTCACCAGCAGATTCCTGGTAAAGCCCTAACAGTCATCCGGTGAGAGGCAGAGTAAATCCAGCCACCAACTCCTAGGACTGAGTAGGGCTCAAGATATCAGTAACAAAACAATTTAAATGAAAATAGCGACACCCTAAAAACAATAAAACTAGCTCCTAACTCTCACACTACAACCTGCTGACTAACGCTCCCCTCCTACACCTGTACACTAAAAACAGCACTAGTAATGATATGGAGATGCAACAGTATCGTAGTAATAAAAAAAAAAGTAACAGAACGATTAAAACAATCCACAGTCTTAAAAATCAGAAAAAGAAAGCGTATAAACTAAACGGAGTCTCCCTTATGATCCCACAGTGATGGTCAGCCCAGTGTGGCCACTATCTTATCTTGGTCCTAGTCTACAAATGGTGTACAGACTATGCCTGTTGGGTTACAGTACCATGAGTACTCCTATCTGTAAAATCTTTTGATTGGTGAAGATGTCAAAAATTAAAAAAAGAATCTGCTGTTAATGGTCTGGTGGGGAGATTCTTCCCTAGTATATGATTTATTAATATAAATGATTTATTAATGTAATGTGATATAGCAAGCCGACTGGTGAAGAACCATACAAGGAAAGTGCATACGTGAGCTGTGTGTCAGGCTATTTTAGAGTGTGTGTATATGGTGATAATGAAGGATCCGATATAAAGTCAGCCTGCACCAAGCATATGAATGGTGCTGGGAAAGTTATAAAGAAGTCATAGTCACAAAGTAAAGAAATCTGAACTCATTTGACAACTTGTGCTGCTGTTTCAACTTAAAAAATCTTATCTGAAATGAACTAACCTAATTTAAAAAAAATATATATATATATGTAATGAATACCATAATAAGCACATGTCTAGAAAATTGGTGAGGTTAGAGCTTCTCTTAACATCACAAATAATCTAGAAAATCTATAGCTACGACAGAAACAAAACATTTTTGTTCATGTTCTTAAGCAATTAAAGTAGGTGATGATTTTCAGATTTGCTACCATCTTTAACAAAGTTATTTCTCTTGTTTTCAGTCCCCTCTCAAGTACAAATGAGAGGCCTGATTATCTAGATAATTACTATCATATGTCCTGATTCTACCAAGTCGAGCCAATAAATCAAGAACAGCTGGTAGATCAAATACCGATGAGAAAACTTGCCACACTAAAACACTTACAACATCTAGAGGCGTTTCTCTTGCAATCTGAAAAATATAAAAACATATTTTTAAAAAGGATTAGCATTTCAAATACACAGACCAGGGACAAAAGCTGAAATGGACTGTATGGCAGCAACAATCAAGCCTTGTTCTAGATGATGTGATACTACAGTTGACTGCATTATAAATCCTCAGTGCTGATTCAGCCAATCAGCGATGAGGATCTGCCTGCGCTTGAGGACCCTGTTATAATCACAAGAATGACCCACAGGCAGCAACCGCAATGTTTCACTGTTAAAACAATGGAGTCTTTTTTTTATTTTACTTGTGAATTTCTCTAAATGCTATTTTTATTATAAGACATCAACTATATCTTGAGGATTTATAATAAGGAGACTAGTGTCTCTTGTGTCTGCAAGAGTGTCACCTCTTAATGTCCTTAAGATGCTAGACTCCCTCACCCTCCCACATCACGAATGCGGCAGGAGACACTCCAGCTGCAATGGACTCACCAAGCTCTTTAGCAATTTATATTATGACACAGTACATGCTGATATAAATTAAGAATTTAACCACATACAGAACAATCTGTGCAACACATACATTTTAGGTCAACATGCCAACACCTGTAAGAAGACATTTTAGTTGCTTTAGAAGAAGTTTAATTTTTGTTTTTGTTGAATAACAAATTCTGTACACACAGTAGTCAGTGGAAAACTACTAAATGAACCTGGGTAGAATTTATATCCTGGGGAAAACACTCAGACTCAGGATGGGAATTAAATCTGTTCCCTCTTTGCTCCCAGTTGGAAAGAAATATTAGGGACAAAAAAGTTTTTGAACTTTTTTGTTTTAGACAAACAGTGTCAACTACTGTTGATGAAAGCAGGTGATGGACTCTACTGCCTAACACAGATTACAACTCTAAGTGATTCTGATGAGAAGCACTTTAGTGTCATTTAAAAGAATGTAGTTCTTGTGAAAGGTGCTTGACTGACCGTACTGGAAACTTATCCGTTTAACCTGCAGGTACAGCATGGGCAGTCACAGTTCAAGCTACCCTACACTGCCCACAAATGTGCAATAAAGGGACCAAATCAAAGGGGGGTGGGTAGCCCACAGAGTGCCACAGCACTTATGGTGAGCATCAGGGATTTTCCGTGTTATGGTCAATAAACAGGTCCCTAACCCCCCCCCAGATGCAACTAGAAATAAGCTGCCACATCTCTGTGTGCCTTTATTTATTTAGTTTTTGTTGACCGGGTAAGCGCACTAGACAAATTCTGCCTATTTTCAGGCACGACCCGGGGAAGGGGGATACAGATGAATGCCAACTGAACTTGAACCAGATTAAGCTGTTAGTGGTATTTTTGTGAATGGGGGAAATTTGGCCAGGGCACCAGGGAAATTCCCCTACTCTTTTCAAGAAGTGCCATGTAATCTTTAACATCCACCTGAACTACCACCAGAACAGGCAGATGGGACCTCGGTTTAACGTCTCATCTGAAAGACGGCACCTCAGGAGTGCAGCACCCCCCCTCATGCTGCACTACAGTGTCAGTATTGGGATATTAACCCAAGTGCCTAGTGTGGGGATAGAACCCACAGCCTTCTGCTCTCCCGGCCTCAGAGGCGAGTGTGCTACCTGCTGAGCCACTGACACTGCCCTTCCTGGTCAAACCTATGTGTTTTTGTTTTGTTATAAATAACAGTGCCGTTTGGTGGTTTTGTGATGTGGAGTCCTATGTAAGAACTGAACCAAGACCAACATAACTAATTTTACATGGGCCACAAAACAGCCTTCAGAAGACAATGGTTTTTGGACACTATCAGCCTGAGATCAGTTCACACCAGTGAGCTACAGGTAAAAGATGGTCAGTCCCCTGAGCCATCTCATTACTCTATATCTAATTTACACCACATTTCACTCACTTTTACAGAGTGTAAAAAAACTAAAGTTACAGTATGTACTTACTGCAACAAATGACCTTCCTGAATGTCTTCTCCACAGACTACCACTAATGGGCCTGAGCTGGAGGTGCTAGGATCCTGTGGGAGCCACAACGTTTCTGGAGGCCTGGTGACAAGACAAGGACTCATGCACACATCACCACATGTGACTGCTGGTGTACAGCAGCACTAACTCCCAATTGCCTCAGTTTCTTTTTTTTTTTTTTTATTTGTTTACATGCAGGAGGTGAGAAACATGAACCTAATGAGTAACCTATGCACTTAACCTAGGGGCATATAATAGCTCTGGTGACCCACGTAAGAAGGGCCATCAAACCCAGTAACATAGTGTCTTTACAGCTCAAACCTACCAACACAACAATACTGGAGTGAGTCTGGTTCATGGTGGGTGGTCGTTGTAATCTGTGGAAAAGATAGGAAGACCAATAGTTACAGTAAGTACGTAACGTCCATATAGTTCAAGAACTGATCTTTATTGATTTGCACTAAAGGGTCAGAGTACCAAGCTCAGAGAAAGTCCCCTGGACTAAAGAGGCTGGAGCACAGGGCTCACTTTGGGTAGCAATCCATTCAGAACTGTCCTGCCAAAGGTGGCATGCTACCTGGCATGGACATCCAGGGCACAGTGCTTGGTAAAAGTATGCACTGTGCTCCAAGTTGCAGACCTGCACATTTCTCCAACTGATACAGGGACATGACAACTGCTCTGGTGCAATGGCCATGCACCTTGCCCTCTAGTTATATCTGAGCCACAGCACAGCAATGGCAAAGGCAGCATACAATCCAGGCTGAAATGCACTTGACTAACAGACTGCTCCTTTCGATTAGGATGCAAAGAGCCATTAAGAGGTATGCTAAGGACTATTTTTGTATCTAGTGAGTGGAGAGTCCTTTCTTCCACATTCTGGAAGTTGGAAAATTAGGTAGGCAGTATTACAGGTGGATTCGAATGGAACTCAAACACCACCTTAGGTAGAAACTTGGGGTGTGTACGGAGCACTTCCTTGCCTTTATGTAAAACAGTATACGGAGGATCTGTGACCAAAGCATGATTTCAGATACTGTGCCTGCAGAAGTGACAGCTACTATAAATGCTGCTTTCAAATTTCATGTCACAAGTCACAAAAGACTTGAATGGCTTGCAAGTCAGCACGTCAAGAACAAGATTAAGGTTCCAGGGGGCCACCGGTGTCCCGATGGGTGGCCTGGAGTGTAGGATACCTCTGAGGAACCTCCTTAGCAATTGCAGCCATGCCAAAGTGAGGGTACCTACATGTTCATGGTATGCTGATATAGCACATAGATGGACCCTGAATGTAGAATACTGCAGGCCAGCATCAAAAAGATCCAACAAATACTCCAAAAGTTTTCATGTCGCCAGACAGAAAATAGTTTCCACTTGGCTGTGTACCTCTTCCTGGTGGAAGGCTTATGCACAGCCAAGAGTATTTCAGAGGCCCTCTGAGATATCGTGAACCTGTTCATTTCTGTCTCTTCAGGAGCCAGGCCTAAGGGTGAAGGGAGCGAAGGCTGGGGTGAACTAGCTGATCCTGCATCTATAAATCCATCCAGAAGGCAGAATCCTCAGTTTGCTGACAGTCAGATCAACAGAGGAAACCATATCAGGGAAGAAAGAAAGGGAGGAGGGGTGGCCATGTATGTGAGGGAGGGAATCAAAGCAACTGAGGTTCAGGGGCTGCAGGAGGGAGCTGAGGCACTGTGGGGTCAGCAGCATTAGAACAAGAGTGATCTACAGACCTCCGGCACAGGGGGAGACAGACAAAACACTAGTGGAAGTCATCCACAAAATGGCAACCAAAGGTGAACCACTACTACTACTAGGGGGCTTCAATCTGCCAGATGTAGACTGGAGCACCCAGACTGCAAGTACAGCCAAAAGCAGAGACATCCTGACCGCACTGCAGAGGGCATGCCTGAGATAGCTTGTAGCTGAACCCACCCGCAAGGGGGCTATATTAGACTTGGTGCTCACCAATGGGGACAGGGTCAAGGATGTCAAGTCAGGCAGCCACATAGGAACTAGTGACCACAGGATGGCATGGTTCAATGTAACCACAGTAGAAGAGGCTAACCACACAAAAGTAAAGGTACTGGATTTCAGAAGGGCCAACTTTGACAAAATGGCAGAATATCTCAGGGGAGCCCTGGCAAAAGAGGCCGGGGGGTGGGAGGAATGAAGAAGCAGTGATCTGTTCTCAAGGGGGCCATAGCAGAGGTAACGAACCTCTGTGTTAAACAGCAAAGCAAGAGTAAGAGAAAGAAACAACCACTTTGGTTCTCGAAGGAAGTGGCCAGGAAAGTGAGAGAAAAAAGAGGGGCATTCAGGAGATACAAAGAAACACAAAGGGAAGAGGACAGGGAGCAGTATCTAGAGAAGCAGTGGGAGGCAGAGAAGACAGTCAGGAGCGCAAAAGCAAGAATGGAAGAACATACAGCACAAGCTACAATGAAAAGTGCAGTGTCAGTGGCTCAGCAGGTAGCACACTTGCCTCTGAGGCCGGGAGATCAGAGAGCTGTGGGTTCAATTTCCACACCTGGCACTTGGGTTAATATCCCAATACTAACACTCTAGGGCAGCATGAGGGGGGTGCTGCACTTCTGAAGTACCATCTTTCGGATGAGACATTAAACCAAAGTCTCATCTGCCTGTTCTGGTGGTAGTTCAAGTGGATGTTAAAGATCCCATGGCACTTATCGAAAAGAGTAGGGGAAATTTCCCCGGTGTCCTGTCCAAATTTCCCCCATTCACTGGAAATATTACCAACAGCTTAATCTGGTTCAGGGTCAGTTGGCACTCATCTATCTGTGTGGGGGGAGGGGGTAGCTGCAAGTGAGGTGCTAGCTGCACACTCGAGCAGACTTGATAGACTGTGTGGCCCGTTTCTGCTGGCAAGCAGTAAGTAAGACCTTCTTCAGATATATCAGCGAGAGGAAGACGACCAGGGGCTGTCAGGATAAAGGAGGAAGGTGTGCAGAGAAGGGCACAGAAAAAGCAGCAATACTGAACGAATACTTTTGTTCAGTTTTCACGAAGGAAGGGGAAGGTGAAGGTCCACAACTCAGCAAAAAAAAAAAAGCTATCAGGGAAGACATGTAGACAGCACTCCATTCACAGTAGAGTGCTAGAGGAACTCAGGAAATGAAGCAGGCAACTACAGACCAGTCAGCCTGACCTCAGTGGTGGGGAAATTAATGGAGGCACTGCTAAAGGAGAGGATTGTGTTATTCATTGAATCTAGTGGAGCACAGGATCCAAGGCAGCATGGACTCACAGCGGGGCGGTCATGTCAAACAAATCTAATAGATTTCTTTGACTGAGTGACCAGGGAGGTAGATCAGGGAAGGGCACTGGATGTGGTCTACTTAGATTTCAGCAAAGCCTTGGATACCATCCCACAGAGAAGGTTGGCAAACAAGTTAGGCAGCATGGGGGTGGACCCCAAGGTGGTAAACTGGGTCAGAAACTGGTTGAGGGGCAGAGGGTGCTGGTGAATAGTGTTCAATCAGATGAGAGGGAGGTGGACCAGCTGGGTGCCACAGGGATCAGTCTTGGGACCAGTCCTCTTCAATGTCTTCGTAAGTGACATTGCAGAGGGACTGGAGGGGAAAGTATGTCTTTTTGCAGATGACACAAAGATCTGTAACAGGGTTGACACTCCAGAGGGGATAGAAAAAATGAGCAGATTGGAGGAGTGATCAGAAGTGTGGCAGCGAAGATTCAATGCAAAAAAGTGCAAAGTCATGCACTTGGGGAGCAGAAATCTAAGGGAGGTGTACGGGGGGGTGGGGGAGGTACTGGCGGCCACCAAGCAGGAACAGGACCTGGGGTACTCATATCAGACAACCTAAATGCAACCAATGTGAGAAGGCTGTGGGGAAAGCCAGTGGGACGCTGGGGTGCATAGGGAGAGGTATCACCAGCAGAAAGGAGGTGGTGGTTATGCCACTGTACAGATTACTGGTGAGATCTCAGCTGGAGTACTGTGTCCAGTTCTGGAGAGCACATCTCTGGAAAGACACAGACAGGCTGGAGGCAGTCCAGAGGAGGGCTGCAAAAATGGTGCAGGGTCTGCATGAAAAGCCCTACAAACAGTGGCTAGGGGAACTCAATACGTATTCCCTTGGACGAGAGGAGAGAAAGAGGGGGCACATGATAGAAACGTTTAAGTACCTCAGAGGTATAAACAAGGTACAGAAGGGTAGCATCTTTCAAAAAAGATGATGTGCAAGAACAAGGGGGCATGAAATGAAGTTGGGGGGGGTCAAGGGTAACATAAGGAAGAACCTTTTCACTGAAAGAGTGGTGGGTGTTTGGAACGGTCTCCCAGTGGAGGTAGTAGGGGCAAAAATGGTAGGGAATTCAAGAATACATGGGATAGACATAAGGGTACCCCCTAGAGACAGGAAAGAAAGAGTGAGCTGCAGGTCAACAAGGAACTGTGATTTGAAATAGGCAGGCAAAATCGGCAGACTGGGTGGGCCACATGGTCCTTATCTACTGTCAACTTTTAGGTTTCTATATCTGACAAAGCAAACAGGGGGCCACTAGAATCATGTTCCCCCTGTGAGGCTCTAGCTTGAATAACACTTTCTGGATGAGAGAGATTGAAGGGAATGCATACAAAAACAGACTGTGCCATGGCAGTCTGAATGCATCCTGACAGACAACACCAGGTCCTGGATTTCTGAAGCAGATCTGAGGCAGCTGGGCATTCAGTGGGTAAGCAAAAAGGCCCACATCTGGAGTGCTCCACTTGTCGAATAGCAATCTCACAACTTCTGGTGCTAGTGACTACTCGTGAGGATCTGCCTCTGTTCAACTGAGCTTGTCTACCAGAGTATCCTGGGCTCCCAATAGGTAGATTGCTTGGAGCATGGTCCCCTAGTCCAGGCACCATTCCCACACCCTCCCTGCAAAGAGGTTAAGAGTATTCTCCCCCGTCTGTTGATACAGTACATGGCAGACTTGTTGTTCGTTTGAAGGACTTTCTTTTGACTGGCCAGGTCCACAAGGGCTTCAAGATCATAAAGAACTGCACACACCTCCAGCACATTTATGTGGAGATGTGTTTCTAATGAGTTCCAGACACCCTGAGTCTGGAGACTCAGACAGTGGACTCCCTTCCCCAGTAAGGAGACATCCATGGTAAGAGTCACCTCTGGCTCCAGTGAGGAGAAGGGGAAGCCCTGGAGGTTTTCCTTCACTGATCACCACATCAGAGACCACACCAGGAGTTAGGTAGTTTAGAGTGCATGATGCCTAGGACCACTGGGCACTGAGTATTCAAAGAGTTGTCCTCATGTACAGCCATGCTAGAGGCACTGTGAACAGTGAGGAAGCCATGAGGCCCAGCAAGTGTTTCATGAAGTGAGCGGGCACAATCTTGTGTTCCATGATGTAGATGGCAAGCCATCTGTAAGACTGCCCACAGCCTGCTGGTTGGGAGGAAGGTCCAAGGTGGGTCATGTCCAGAACAGCTCCTATGAGCAGCAGTACCTGGGAGGGCTTCAGCTTTGACTTTGCAGGATTCAGCAGGACTCCCATGGACACCAGAAATTGGAAGGCAGTAGGCAATGCCTGCTCCATTTCCTGTCTGGATAGGCTTGAGATTAGTCAGTCATCCAGATATGGTAAGACTGAAGAGTCCTGACTTTCTGAGGTGCGTTTCGAGTACTGCAAAGCACTTCATATAGACTTAAGGCACCAAGGAAAGCTCAATGGGTAGGACCCAAAACTGGAGGTGTTGCCCTTCCATGCAAAAAAGAGGGACTTATGGTGGCTGGGGTGCACCAGTATGTGCTGGTATGCATCCTGCATATCCAGTGATGCTAGACAATCCTGATGCTCCAGGTAAGGTAGCAAGGATCCCAGAGACATCATTTTGAATTTTTCTCATATATTTGTCCAATTTTCTGAAATTGAGAATGGGATGCATGCCCCCTGATTTCTTTGGTACCCGGAAGTAGTGAGAGTAGAAATCAAAATTACATACTCACTGTAATTCTGGATTTTCTAGGAATATCTTCACACTAATGGGTCTTAGCTGGAGGTGCTAGGACCCTGCGGGAGACCGGACTTTTCAGGATGGCTAGCACCAAGGAAAAGCTGCACACATGCGTGGTGCCACAAGACTGGCTTGTGCTGCATGGCTTACCTCGGCACCAGCCCTCAACCGGCCCAGCACATTTTTTTTTACCAAAGACGCGAGCATAACCTAACGTACTTATGTACTAAACCTAAAGGCTTAAGATAGCACTGTTGATACATGTAAGAAGAGTCAACAAACCAGTAACACAGTTTCTTCACAGCCCAAACCAAGAACAGTGGGTGAAGACAAAGTATTCTGGTGTGAGCTCGGGGATGGCAGGTGGGCGTGTAAATCAATGGTGAAGATATTCCTAGAAAATCAAGATTTACAGTGAGTACGTAATCTTCATGTCTTCCAGGAATCAATCTTCACCACTGATATACACTAATGGATCAGAGTATTAAGCTCAGACAAACACTGATTCCCCCTTATGGGTCACAGTACCAAGCTCAGACAAAATTCCCAGCACTAGGGTGGTGGGAGCCACGGGTTCATTCAAGAGAGAAATCCATTGTTTAGTCCTGCCAAAGGTAGCATGCTGCCTGGCATGGACATCCAGGTCCTAGAGCTTAACAAAAGTGTACACTGTGCTCCAAGTCATGCACTGCAAAAGTCACCATTAGGTATAGAGCGAATCTATGCCAGGGATGTGGCAACTGCGCTAGTGGAGTGGGCACATCTCTTACCTTCCAGCTTGGCCTGTGCCATGGCATAGCAGCTCACAATCCAGGCAGAAATGCACTTGGTTTGTAACAGGCTGTCCTTTCCGACTGGAGACAAAGGGTTGTTTGGATTGCCTGAAGTCTTTAGTTCTGTCTAGGTACAACATAAGTACCCTCTTAACAGCCAGAGAATGGAGAGTGCACACTCCTTCATTCTGGAAGCTAGAAAAACAGGTGGGCAACACAACTGGCTGATTCAGATGGAAATCCGACACCATTTTTGGTAGGAACTTAGGGTATGTGCAGAGAAATGAAAATTACGTACCTACTGTAATTCTGATCTTTCTGTGTATCTTCACCATTCATCACAGATGGGTTATCTGGCCGGAGGTCAGGACCCCTCGGGAGCTTTTTTTTTGGGGTAGGCGGAGCCGACACACCATCAGGCGCCCGCCCGAGGTCATGTACTGCATGGCGCCGAGGGTTGGCCATTAGGCTGTGCTTCGATCTCACTGCCTACCAGCGTTCTGAGTCGCCGGAGAGGTAAGAGGAAGGGATGGAGGGTGGGACAAGAGAGTCCAAGGGACAGAAAAAGGAAAGGATGACTGAACTAAAAGGAGAAATAATGACTGAGAGGACAGCAAAGAAGAGGTTAGACTAAGGGGATTGGGTAGGGGCCCCAATCTCTGGAAGCAGAAGAAGGGAGGGTAGGGAAGGGAAAGAATTTAGGAGAGAGGGAGAAGGAGAGGTATTAAGGTATCCGAGACCCTTGTCCGTCACCAGACTGTATAGGAACTGCAAGGAGTAGCAAAGCTCTCTGCCAGGATTCAAGGCACAGAATAACTGGCAAATATCCCAGAAGCAGAGTCGGCTATTCTGGAGGAAGGACAGGGTACAGGGATTTAGTACTCTCTCAGAAAAAGATGTTTGGTGAAAAAGGTTTTTTTTTTTTTTTTTGAGAAACAGTTGGATGGAAACCAGAAGGAGAACAGAAGGAGGGTAACTACCAACTCCCACCCCATCGGGGTGGAGCCAAAGTAGTAGAGAGTAGTGCCGCCGAGCTGTCTACTCTCTGAAAACACCCCTGTGTGTCCTTTACTTTACCCCGCCTCCTAAGAAGGGAGAGGGGAGCTACAGAGAGGGAGGGGACCCAGAGACTGAGGCCCCAGGGGATGGTGGGGATTAGATGAATGGTGAAGATACAGAAAGATCAGAATTATGGTAGGTAAGTAATTTTCATATCTTATCTGTGCATCTTCACCATTCATCACAGATGGGTGAGTACTAAGCCCCCGAAGGGGTTGTTTTTACACCCTAAGGAGACAAAGTCCCTTAGCCCTCAGTGGGTGACACACTGAGGGGAGAACCTGCCGGACCTGGAGAGGCCGAGTGGGAGAGACGGGGTTCCCCAGAGGGGAAGGAAGTTCCCGATGCCGCCTGCCCCACTCTCACGGGAGAAAAGGTAGGTTCCCTGGTGGGCGGAGCTAATCACCCACGCCGGCCAAGGGTGACAACCAGGAAAGACGAGCCATGCTGATGATCTAGTGCAGATCGCTGTCCGCATGTAACCCTGGTAGTAGCCACCTGCTGGCGCCATAAGATGCCCTCGCTTGGTGCCTTGCTAGCTCCAGGCCACGTGCAGAGAGCGAGATGGCTTGCCTGGTTTGCTCCGAGTCAGGCAACGAGGCTAGGAGCTGACCTAGGCTGGACCACAAGAAACTGTTGTAGGCTGCATAGTGGGCCTGATGAGCAGAAATAGAGAGGAGTAACTGTGCCGAGTAGAAGGTCCTCCTCCCCCAAAAATCAAAATCCGAGGAGTCTTGATGTGGGGGCCGGTCACGGTGAAGGGCGCGAAGCCCATCAGGAGTATCCAAGTGCGTCAAACCAGACTGTGGATGAGGCATGGAACCTGGAGACTCCAGGGGAGCGCACTACCTCTGGCTGAGGTCCCTTGGGGCTGGAACTCCGGAGAAGGGCCTCTGCCAGAAACGCAACGACGCCTCCCGAAAGGGAGCTGGCCAGGCGCACCACAAGGGTGGCCTCGCCAAAATCGCCTAGAAAGGCGTGCGCCGCGTGCTCAGGATTGCTGATAGAGGAGGGTGAAAGGTGCAAGTCCTCCAACATCCTCACGAGGAAACTCTGATACTCCGAGAGATCAGCATCTGGAGAGATGTGGACAGAAGGTTCCTCTCCCCCTGAAGAGGGGGATGAGGAGCTGGAGGTCACCATGTGTTCAGAGGGTGGCTGCACGGGGGGAGGTTGAAAAACCTGGCTGTCCATCGCCCTAATGTAAGCAGGGAACCGGGCAGCCACCGCTCTGAACCGCTCCCAGGTGAGAGGGCTGCTAGGACCGAGGATGCCTGGGAGTGCAGGAGAATGTGGCAGAGGGATAGGGGCAGAGCCGAGAAGAGAAGTCGGCTGACCTCCACCAGGGCTAGGGAGCGGACCGTTAGCACCCGAGGAGGGTGCCCCGGAAGACCCCACAGCCGACAGCTGCACAACCACATTGGTACTGCCTTGGCTGCGCCCAGAAGAATCCCCCGAGTGAGGCGACCGGGGCCGTAAAGGTCCAGAAGGATGGTCCCCTGCCTCAAAAGAATGGGACTCCCTCAAGGAACCCGATGGGGAAGGGTGGAAATCTGCACTACGGCTCCATCCAGGGCCCGAGTGGACCCCAGAAAAGGGCCGACCCCGCGACCCCACACCCCTCGACCCCTCAGAGTCCGAAAGAGTCCTCCTCCTCGAGAGGGCCAGCCTAGGGAGCTGGCATCTCTGGGCAGCCCCCGAAGGGGAGACCCAGGGAGCAGTACCCTCCCCTCCTGCAGGCTTCTCGATGGGCCCCAAAGTTGGGCAATCAAGACACACCACTGGAGGGGGTACCACCACCGAGGGGTCAGTGAAACCCCCAAGACCAGGCTGCAGAGCTATGGTGGCACGCACCAGTGCCTGCTGGTCAGCACCACTGACCCTAGTCTCGGGGGCCACCAGCCTCTCCTCAGTAGGGGGCTGGCTCCGACTAGTCGACGAGACCACAGTGCTGCCCACGTCCGCAGCCAACCCCGAGGGGGGGGCGCGACTGCCCGTCCGACTCGGAGCTCGACCCCGAAGAGGTAGAGTCCGAAGCTCTGAGCCAAACCGTAGGAGGGCGGGCAGAACCAACCTTGCCACCGAGCCCAGAAGCCACTGCTGTGCCCGAGTCGGCGCCTGCGCCCTCTGCATTCCCGCGAGCGGGACTTGCAGGAGGCACAGTGCCAGCCCGAGCCAGAGGTCCAGTGCCAGGGCCAGTCGCAGCACCATCCAATCCACCGGCACCGGGAGTGGTACCAAGGACAAGGATGGCGCCGACAACAGCCCCGGTGGCAACCTCGGCGCTGACACCACCCGGCCCCACGGCACCCCGAGCGGCGCCGAGAACCGTGGGCGCGGCACGCGGACCCGGCAGACCGGCGTCAAACGCAGTGCCGACTGGCCCTCGGTGCCGAGCTTGGGACGGCGCACGGACAGCACCGACAGACAGAGTCGAAGGCCCACAGCGCCGAGCCCCGAAGACACGGCGCCGTGCTCAACCTCGGCGCCAGGACGGTGCTGAGGTGAGACATGGCGGCGACACGCTGGATCTGGTCTCACGGTGCCGCGAACAGTGTCGGCACCGCGAATGGCGTTGACCAAGCCCACGGCCAGCGGCAAGTCAGCACCGAACAACAGCCCCGCTAAGATACAGCGCCCGCGAACGGGCGCTTGAAGGCTCCCGGACGGGCGCCGACCGGACGGCGCGTTGAGGATGCGCCGACCCGGCCTTCCGAGCTGCAGGAACGACACTAGGGGAGCCTTCGCCCATGAAGGGCGAGCTATGGCGGGCGCTCGCCCGCTTCCCGGGAGGAAGCGGACGGGCCTCCTGCGCCGCTGGGAGGAGCTCGGCAATGGCCAGGCTACAGTAGCCGAGGCCCTCCTCCTTGGTCCGTATAGAACCGGAGGGGACCCGGAGGAAGGGCCGAGAGCGCGGCTTGGCCCGACAAGAGGAACCCTACCCCGTAAAGTCGGCGGAGCTCGCCTTCCACTTTCAACGAAGCGCTGTTCGAGGACCCGGCGTCCATGGAGAAGCAGGCGCCGCACGAGCCCATGCCGCGAAGCCGGGCCAAGACACGCAGACACCAGTCGTGCTGGTCGGTGATGGAGAATTTTCGCCACACGGCACCGATACATGGGGTCAATCCGCCTCAAAGACTTCTGCCCTCCGACCGAGACATGACCTACGGAAAACACCAAAACAGACTCGACGTCGTAAAATTCAAATAAAAAGGAAAGATCTTACCGGGCGACGTCGAGTGGAGGCAGAACACAGAACTGGCAGGCAACCGACGGACTGAAAACACCGAAGGCAAAGAGCTGAAAGGCTTAAAATTCTTGCTGAAGCTTCCCACGAGGCGACCTCGACGGTGGGAGACGAAGAACTGGTAGGCAGGCGGAGTCGACAGCCTAATGGCCAACCCTCGAGCGCCACGCAGTACGTCGGCCTCGAGGGCGATGCCGATGGTGTGTTGGCTCCGCCTACCCCCTTTAAAAAAAAAAAAGCTCCCGCGGGGTCCTGACCTCCGTCCAGATAACCCATCTGTGATGAATGGTGAAGATTGACACAGATAAGATCTACTTATCCCAGTGGAAAACAGTATACAGGGGATCTATGACCAAGGCAAAGATTTCAGACACTCTGTGAGCAGAGGTGATGGCCACTAGAAAAGCTGCTTTAGCGCACAGGTCATAAGGGGCTCAAAAGGCTTGCAGGTAAGCATATCCAGCACACATCTGATATCCCTGTCAGCCACTGGCTTCCTGATGGGAAGCCTTGTGTGTAAAATGCCCTAGAGAAATCTCTTGAAAAGTGGCAGCTGTGCCAGGTAGAGGGTACTGACGGGCTTGTGGTATGCAGAAATACCAAACAAGTGCACACTGACCATGGAATACTGCAAGCCAGCATCAGAAAGGTCCAGCAAGTACCCCAGAACCTTAACAGGTAGACACCCAAAGGGGTCCATGTGGGTTTGCAGCATCATATGGAAAACCTTTTTCATTTGGCTGTGCAAGTCTTCCTAGTGGAAGGTTTATGAGCAGCCAAAAGTATTTCAGATTCTCTGAGATACCTTGTACCTGTTCACTTCTGTCTCTTCAGGAGCCAAACCTGAAGGTGAATGGAATTGAGGCTGGGATGGACCAGGTGACACGAGTTAGAAGTCCATTCTGAGTGGAAGGTCTTCAGTTTGCTGACTGACAGTCTGTTCAGCAAAGGAAACCATATTTGTCGAGGTCAACAGGGGGAACCCAGTATCATCTTGCCCCCGTGGGCCTCCAGTCTGAGCAATTCCCTCTGCATTAGAAGGATTGGTGGGAATGCACACAGAAATAGATTTTGCCAATGCAGTCTGAATGCGTCCTGACAGAAAATGCAATGTCCTGGATTTTTGGAGCAGAAATGAGGCAGTTAGGCACTGAGTGGGATGCAAAAAGGGCTACATTTGAGGTGCGACACTTCAAGCATCGATCCCACAATGACTGGATCTAGTAACCACTCGTGAGGATTGGCCTGTGTTCAACTGAACTCGTCTGCCAGTGTTCTGGACTGCTGGCAGATGGAAGGCTTACAACTCCCAGACTCTCGCCTTTCTACAGAGGGCAAGAGTGTGCTCCTCTGTGTCTTCTGATGTAATAGATTGCAGACTTGTTGTCTATCTGAAGGAGAACTGTTTTGTGGCTGACAAAATCCACTATGGCTCACTGGCCATACAAAAACTGCTCACATCTCCATCACAGTCATGTGGAGAGGAGTCTCTAAAGGGTCACAGATACCTTGTGTTTGGAGACTCTAACCAAGATGGGGAGGTGTGGTGAGAGTTACCTGAGCCTCCAGTTAGGAGAAGGGAAAGCCCTGGAGGAGACTGTCCTCCACTGACTGTGACCGGGAGCTCCTGCCACTCTTGAGGACCGACCTTTCCTTAAATCTGTTGCAACAGTTCTATTTCTAAGCCTCATCTATCCTTTACTATTTCTAGTCCATAAGGTTGGCCACCCCCTTCTCCCTCTCTTGACTATGCTATAGTGTCCTCTTTAATTTTCCTTTTCCCTCTCAAGTCCTCGTACAGGAAGGTTATTGTGGTGACCTCCAGATGTGTGTAAAATAGGTTGTGTTTATTGTTGTTGGATTTAGTATGTAATAGCACTATGTTATAAAATACCTTAATGTATATACCTTATGTTTATGAAACCTGTAAATATTTAAAATACCATGGCACTTGGTGTTTTGATAATGGTAAAAAGTACTAGGTGTCTAGTATAGAAATTGAGTTAGTTGTACTGTTTAAAATGCTTTGAAATTAATGTAAACTGAAAAAGTCTAAATGTCATGGTGATTTGCATGTATCCCATGATGCATTGCATTATGGAAGTATGTATGATGATGTATGTCTTTGAAACTGGATTTGTTACCAATGCCCTTTGGGGTAACTGTTCTTTCAGTGATTCTGCATTGAGGTTCTTTGTTTATAGCTTGTTTTGTTTTTATTCTTTTTGGGCCCCCACTATGTAAGCAAATGAGGGCTTGCATAAGGGCTTTGAGTACACCACAGCTAGAGAACGGGAGCAAAGATCAGTGTCAGTAGGTGCTGGTTAAGTGCAGAGAAAGGACATTTATAGTCTGTTGCTGCAAACTGATGTACTGAAGAAGAAATATGCCATTGCAGAAGATCATTTCTTGTACTTTGAATAAACATCACACATAGATTGTGTGTTGAACCTGAAGTTTGGTGTCTGGTCCATCTGTTATCCCACAACCCTTCCACACTGACTACCATGTGAGAGACTGAATCAGGTGCTTGGTTACCTAAATGGCAGTATAGCACAGTGGTCTAAGGCTCTGAGCTGCAAATTTGGTGACATCCAGCAGACCAGACCTGGGTTTGAATCCCACAGCTTCCACTTGCATACTGTGTGACCCTGAGCAAGTCACTTAACCTCCTTGTGCTCCCAGGTCGCTCCTGTAAAAAAGCTTTCAGCTTAGTGTGCTATACCTGGTTAAACAACTAATTGGGGTATGTCTGAGGACGTGATGCTTGTGACCACTGCACCTGAGAATGCACTGAGTAATTCTCATGTGCAACTGCACCAGTGGCACCGAGAACACTTAGGACGCTATCAGGCCTAGCAGCACTGCATCAAGTGGACTTGTAGTTTTGGGCTCCATGACATAGCATGCCATCTACAGGATTGCCTGCATTCTGCTCTCTGGTAGAAAGGCATGGGCCTTGAGGGTTGGAGGTGAACCTTCTCTAGATTCAACACAACTCCCAATGGAGGTAAGGAACTGAGTGGTGTGGCCACTGTTTATTCTGTCTCCTGCCAGGATGGGCTGGCTATCAGTCAACAGTCCAGGTATGGGTAAACTTGGAGTCCTATCTTTCTCAGGAGCACTGCGATTACTGCAAAGCACTTTCTAAAGACTCGAAGCATTGAGGAGAGCCCAAAGGGCAGAACTCTGAACTGGTAAGCTGCCCCAGCATGAACAATCAGAGATATCCGAGTTTGCTGGGGTGTACGAGAATGTGCTGATATGCATCCTGCATATTCAGGGAAGTAACCCATCCCTGGAAGAAATGTTTGTAAATTTCTCAATCCAAAAAAACTGATGAGGTTTCTGAGGTTGAGAAAAGGATGAATCCTCCCTGTGAACAAACCAGCAGTCTGAGCCAAAAATGCCTTCTGATGCAGATGCCTGCAGCGGCTGAGCGGGAGCAGAAGCAAAGGCATCCAAGTGGCTTGGAGCCGATGACTGTTGGACTACATTCTGTGAATGGCAGTCAGAAGAATCCTTAGTTTAGATTCTGCCAGGGACCTATGCATGCTTCAAGGGGAATAACAACAGGAAAAATGCCCTTGGTAGCTAACAATCCCTATGCTTAGGGTAGCTGCTACGCAGGCCTGTTTTCCCATAGCGTCAAACTTGCATGATTCCTCATAAGAGGGTGCACAGTGACCTTTCAGGGGAGAATCGCCTTGTGTATTTCTCTTTTTTTTGTCATCTGCTTGCAGACAGACAGTAAAGAAGCAGACCTACTCCAGGCCATGTCAAATAGGGTTTGAAATATGGGCAGAATAGGATGACTAAAATGACAGGCATGGAGGGACACATTTATTGTAATCAATGGCCGTTGGCTCAAAGTTAAGAGCAGAAGCAATCCTGAGGCACAGCAGTAGGGCTGGGTCAAGAGAGTCCAGGTAAGAAAGTCATTGTTGCTGCCTTCAGAGAAGATGAGTCATCCCTCTCTACATTTCCTCAGAGGGAGGTGCATAGAGAGTGGTGGATCACAGGGCCTCTAATCCAGAAATGTGGCCATGGAAACACTAATGACTCTGGCCCCAAGGATGAGGGGCTGGAGTCAGGGGCAGAGCCAGAACTGGAACCGAATCCAGTGCCAGGAGACCCTAGCACCAAGGACGGAAGTGGGAACTTTCAGTGCAAAGGGTGGCATCAGATTCAGCACCAGGCCAGGCCCTGCAGGGCCCAAACCTATCGCTGGAACCAGACCCAGCACTAATGAACCAGTTGGCACCAAAGTGACTGGCAATGGTACCAGACCGGTCCCACCAAGTGTCACAAGATGGAGGTGCGGCCATTGGGACAGGAGTGGGCAGCACGATCACTGTCAAGGAATGAAGGGCTGCTGACGCAGCTAAATGCTTTGCCTGGCTTGAGGGCTCCACCCGCAGATGCAGTTCCATTGACATCAAAGGGCCAGGTACTGACTACACTGGCAGAGACACATGAGCCTGATGCTGCACCCACTGCTTCAAAGAGCTGCTCAAGAGTGGAACTGCCCACAAGGGTTACCACTGACAGCCAGAGGGGGACTCCAGGCCCGAGACCTCGAAATCCTAGTAAAAGAGATCTCTAGCAATGCCGACAGTGCCGGTGAGGGCCTCTGGGTCTCGGAAACCAAGACTCCCATGGCAGAACTCCCAGAGGGTGACCTCCGGTGGTACTATTTCTACCACTTCCGAAGGGAAGAGGAGGAACTCAAGGTTGAGTGACACCAAGAACTCGATCAGACTCGAGAAATGGCTTGCTCTTTTGTGCTCTGGCAGGACTGTCCTTCCTCCAGAGCACAGGACCACCCATGGACAGAACCCTTCCCCCAACAGCGAAAGTGTACCAGATAAAGCCCCGCTGCTGGAGCAGCCTGCCTAAAAGAGTTTTTTTTATTGGTACTTTCTCAAGGTCATTGAGCGTAGACTCAGTAGGGATGAGAGAAAACTGACAAATATTTTTGCAAAACCACCAAACTGACACAAAAATAACAAACTCTAGCTGTAAACACAAACTGAGAAGAACGGAACGCTATTGTCATACAGATGTGAAGTTCTGGTTCCCCAGTGGGCAAATGACGTTGTCATTTATGCGCTCTCGACTGTGGGTGAAAAATAACTGAGGTGGTTGAGAGCTAGTGTCAACGTAAGCCATGTGGGGCGTGCCAATCTCCCTGTGTCGCGCATGTGTGCAGCTTGTTTTGGCGCTAGCCCTCCTGAAATGTTTTGGTTCCCGCAGGATCCTAGCATCTATGGATTAGATTAGACCCATTAGTGTAACTCAATGATGAAGATGATTCCTGGAAGATCCCTGTGTTCCAGTCTGACTCTGGCACTATTTCCACTGTCCTATTTCTTAGAAGGCTCAGAATCTACGACATGTGGGCTGGCAAGGAGAGTTGCCTTCTAGGAAGCTTGTCCGGGGGGGGGGGGAGGTACCACTCTTCGATGATCCTTAACACCCACTTGCCAGCTCAGATGGATTCTCATTGCGTGAGGCACCTCCGTCCCCCCGAGGAGGAGTGGCCTACCTCAGACAGCTGAAGTGGACCTGGGGTTGGAGCTTCAGATAGCGGCACATCGCACTTTTGGAGCTTGTACCTTTGTCTGTTCTTTCTTTTGGACCTGGGGATGCTGGGATTTATTGTTTTGGGCTTCCAGGTCCTTACCACAAAAGCACTGCTTGTTGTGAAAGGAGCCATGTCCTGTACCCCTTTATGGGTTGTAGGCAGCTGGCCTGGAAGTCTTAACAGTCATTCTCGTTTTGATAGGCTCAATAACAGCCTGTTTCACCTGCTGTCCAAACAGACAAGTGCCACTGAAGGGCACATTCATGATCTGTTGTTGGACGTCTGGGGTGAAGCTTGCAGTCAGGGATGTCATCTGATACAGATACCTGCAGCTACAGAATGCGCTGCTGCATCAAAGGCATCAACAGAAGCTTTAAGCTGGTGGCTGTCAGGTCCAATACCTTGTTTAGTAGTCATCAGCATATCCTGTTTCCCCACTGTATCTGGCAGGGTCTCTGCCAGGGAATTAAAGCTTACACTGGGGGACATACTCATGCTTAGAGAAGTGGCCCTGGTAGCTAGCCAAGGTATAGATCATACTTGCCCATGGTGTTTACCTTACACAACTCTTTGTTAGAGGGGTATATGGTGACATTCTTGGGCACTATGGCTCAGTCATTCTCAGCCAAAATGAAAATGGCATCCACTACTGGCAGAGTAAAATACGTGAGCTTAGATTTAGACGCTGTGAATTTTCTGTCCGCCTGTTTGGGGACAACTGCCACAGTAACAGGCCTCCTCCAGGTTGTCTCAGAGAGTGTTTCTGCTTCAGAGCTGGCTGGATGGGCGGAACTAGAGAGAGAGAGAGAGAGAGAGAGACTGGGATACTGGGTATGTTCAGGAACTCCTGTTGGAGGCGCCTAGCATGGTCTATGGCTCCTGGCTCGAAATCTAGAGCAATGTGCATATTTCTGAGCAGATCCTGAAAGGAGAAATCCTCCTGATGTACAGTCACTGGAGCTGGTTCTGAGTTCTCTAGACCTTAAAACACGTCTTCATCCTCCCCATCAGTGATGATGAGGTGCAGATCTGACTCATCTCCTATCCTGGGAGGGTAGAAGGGGACCATACTAAGTGATGACGGGAGCGATGGCCTTGGCAACACAGGCACTGGGTGGGTCTCAGTTACAGCATCGTCAGCAGCACTAAAGAAAGGACAGCCCTTGGGTCAGCTCCAGAGGCCCATATGCCACTCAAGATTACGCCAGCACTGATAACGACAACAGTGCTGATGGTCCTGCTGACCCCAAAGGAGCCGGCAGCATTATCGTGGCTGCCACCATCAGATGTGAGACCACAGGTGGGGCAGGCATCAGCAGTGCTAGCTATGGTCCCAGCATGAAGACTGGAGTTAATGTCACTCAAGCACCTAAGTCCAGCAGCACCGAAGACAGCACCAGTAAAACCAACCCTGAAGGATGTGGAGCCGGAAGAGATGGTGGTGGCCAGATACAGATCTGTTTCCAGGGCAACTTGCCTTCTCAGACTCCCGGCCATCTTCCATGGTTGACCGTTAGCATGAGGTAGGGCTGAGAGAAAACAGTTTTTGTGAGTTTAACTAAACTGATACAAAGAATAATAAACTCTACTGTATTTAATGTAAAACTGTAAAACTGAAGAACTGAATGCTGTCGTTATATAGATGGTGAAAGTCTGGCCCCAATGAGAATAACTGCTATGCTATTGCAGTGCACTCGAAGGTGTAAAAAAATAAATAAAATAAAACGGGGAGGGAGACTGTGGCAGCTGGAGGATGGTGCCATTGTAGACCAGCAGGCACGTGCAGTGACATGCATGTGGGAACTACTCATGTCACCAGCCCTCTGGAAAAGTTATGGCTCCTGCAGGGTCCTAGCGCCTCTGGCTCAGATCCATTAGTGGAAATAGTGCAGTTACATAAGAACTTACGTAATAGTAGATCTTCGAGAGAAGCTCTTGCAGCAGGCCATACCAGTTGGCCTAAGCCACCAGGCGCTAGGACCACATGGAAAACATTTAGCTAGCAGTCTACCACGGGGGACCACCCCCCCACTGACGTCAGCATAGCCTATATAGAAGGGCAGTCCCTCACACCACTTAAGTTCTCCTGCCGGAGACCCCGTACAGGCAGCTGAAGGAGAAACGAGGAGGTTTCCTGAGAGCCAAAAGGCATGCAGAAGAAGGCCAACAGAGAAGGAACAGCAACGGGAAGGAGGGAGGGAAAGCAGGGCCCGCTGCAAGAACCTCTCTCAAAGATCTGTTATGGTAAGTGCTTACATAGCTGTACTATCTTACTTCAAGGAAGGCTCTTGCAAGCAGGCCACACCAATAGGACTGAGCCCCAAGCACTACCGGTTATCACCAGGATAACAACACCAGGAGGAGGAGGACAACTCAGCAGTTAAGAGCTCATGAAAGAAGGCCCTTAAGGACTGCCAGGCCAAAATGGGCTCTATGCCTAGAAGTGATGTCCAGACTGTAATGCTTAGTGAAACTGTGGACAGAACTCCAGCTGGCAACTGCACAGATGTCCCGCAGCAGACACATTTCTGAAGCAAGCCATGGAAGCAGCCATACCCATTCTGGAATGGCCATTGACTACCCCCGGAAGGGGCTTGTTGTACTTGCGGTAACAGTAAACAATGTAATTAGGTAACCATTTAGACAAACACTGTTTGGAAACAGGAGCGCCCTCTCTTTTGGTGGCGAACGAAACAAACAACTGATCAGTTTTCCTCAAAGACTTGGTGCGGTTTGTGTAATACCGCAACATTCTGTGAATATCCAAAGTACGGAGCAAGGCCTCTCTCTGATTAGAATACTCAGGAAAATAAACTGGAAGGTGGAGGGATTGATTTAAAGTAAACTTAGACACTACCTTAGGTAAAAACGTAGGATTAGTACGCAAAGTCTTTGCGAAAAACTAAATACAGCTCTTTACACATCAGAGTCTGGAAATCCTTCGAGTAGAAGTAACAGCAACTAAAAAGAGCGCTTTCCACAACAGAAAGTTCAGCTTGCAACTCGCAGCCAGTTCAAAGAAGGTAAACTGAGTTTCTCCAACATAAAGTTGAGGGACCAGGCTCCGAATGGGAGGTTTCAGATGCAACATGCCCCGTAGGAATGTGCAAGACACATCAAGCTGAGCGACAGCTTTGCCCTCAATAGGTACATGGTATGCAGAGATAGTGGAAAGATGTAAGTTAAGGGAGGAGTACCCCAGGCCTGAATCCGAAAGGAAAAGAAGGTACTCCAACACCTGATTCACCGGACAGGTGAATGGATGTAAATGGCAAGCAGCGGCCCAAATACAGAAACGCTTCCACTTCATAGCATAAGTGGCCCTGGTGGAGGGCTACCTGGCCGCCACCAGGACGTCTGTGACACTAGAAGACACCCCAAAGTGGGCAATAGTTAGGTAGACAAGAGCCATACATGGAGATGCACGGGCTTGAGGTCCAGATGGACCAGGGTGTCCTGGTCCTGGGACAGCAAGCCTGTGCACAGGGACAAGGGCACCGGAGGTTCCACTGCTAGCTGTTGCAGCAGGGGAAACTAAATCTGGCATAGCCAAAAGGAGCTATGGGGATCATCTCTGCTCCTTCCAAATGAAGCTTGAGCAGAACAGCAGGAGCGGGAAGGGAGGGAATGCATACAGAAACCTCCCCTTCCAGGAGAGGGACAATGCGTCTTGACAGAAAATTCCAGGCCCGGGATTGAGAGAGAAAAAAAATGGCAATTTTGCATTGAGTGGGGAAGCAAAGAGGTCAAACTCTGGACAAACCCACCAGTCAAAGAGGTGTTCGACCACTGAGGTTAGAAGCTCCCACTCGTGAGCCTGAGACCTGGAGTGGCTGAGACTGTCGGCCTAGGAAGGCAGTATAGCGCAGTAGTTTAAGGCTCTGAGCTGCAAATCTGGTGACATCCAGCAGACCAGACCTGGGTTTGAATCCCACAGCTTCTGCGAACAGCTGCCCAGCACCTGAGCCACCCTCCACCTGCCGAGGTCGATCGAGAGTGAGGGTGACAGACAACCTATGGGGCAAGCCCTGACCCAACCGAGAATCCTTGGTCGGGGCCCCAATCTTAGGTTGTGGAGGCGGAGGTTCCATCACAATGGGTGGAGCAGCTGGTTTCGGCCGAACAACCGGCGCCGGTGGCAGCTCCTCGACTACTACGAGGGGTTGTTTCAGTCGCTCCGGTAACAGCCACTTAATGGCCGGAGAAGGCGACGGAGTCGGCTTGTTACCGGACAGTAAGAGCTGCTACTATATCAAGTCCTCGTAGCCTCAACGCAACTTGCGCCGAAGCCTATCATACGAAGAGGATGAGCGGCGGCGCCGCTTTCCATGGTGCTGAGACCGAGACCGCCGATGTCAGCGGGACTGGCTGGACCTGGAAGAGGACCGAGACCTTCAGGGATTCCAAGGGTGGGTCAGAGAGGGAACGGGGGAAACCCGCCCTTCCTTCGCTACAGGGATCTTAACCGGGGACTCCGGCACAGGCAAGTCCTTGGTAATCACCGGGGGAACCGGTGAAGTAGGGTTGTCTGCATCACCAGTCGACAAACCGTCCGACGGGTCGAGAAAAATCTCAACCGCGTCGACAGTTGTCTAGGTCTGCTGACCTGATGAGGACACAGTGAAGCCAGCGGCCTTAGCTGCAACCTCGACTGAAGTCGAAAGTCGACGGTCCGGTGAAGGAGATCTCTCCCGCTCCCACGAATGTCAACGGTGAGTCTTACCTTTTGAGTCCTTCTTCTTGGACCGACTGGAATGTCCTGATGGTCCTTCTCCTTTGGTGGAGAGGGACTGACAAAGCTCCTTAAAGGAAGCTGCATAGGAGGAGCTCAAGGAGAGCGGGATAAATGCTGTGGCCGAGGAGGAAGAAGCAGCAGCCTGGGTCACCTCCTCTTCGAAGGCGATCATCTGCTCCAACTGTTCCGCGGAGCCCACCGCCGGACACCGCCCAACGCGCCTCCTTTGACTTGACCGGCGGATACCATTTTTCAGGGCGTCCAAGAAGAAGTCGAGCAGCGCGGTCCTCCAAGACCGAAGCAGAGAAGGAGCTGCACAATTCGCAAGCCTGCGAATCGTGGCCAAGCCCCAGGCAGTAGACACATGTGGAGTGCGGATCGGTCCAGGACATCTTCTGCCCACAGGTGCACCGATGACAGCCGGAAGTCAATTTGTCCATCGCAGCCGCGAGGGAAGACAAAGACCGGAGTCTTGAAAACTTTAGAATTAGTTTCAGGTTAACCGAAGAGTGTGGATCCAGGCCTAAAACGCAGAGCGCTAAGGAGGGAACCTGAGCTTCCAAGCAGTAAGGAAGATCTGGCATCATGGGGCGGAGCCAAGGGTTTTACCGCCCGGGTGGGTGGGAGGAGCCAGTCTGAAGACCTTCTGGCAACATTTAAAGCGGCAAGGAACCTGCCAATAAGTGTGGATTGAACAACATATCCACATCCCTAGAATGCTCTGTACGTTCCTCAATGCAGGTCCAGGCAATCCATGAGGGATTTCCCATATAAGGCGCCAGCCTGGCTGAATGATCTCCCCACCTCAATTATGGAGCTACCTAAACTGAGTCTATTTAAATCATCCCTGAGAAAACATCTCGCTATACAACAGGTATGCCGATGCTGTCACTAGGAAAGTTTCTCTATATGCCCCCAATTAGCCCTCCCTGACTTACCTGGATTACCTGCTGACAAAGTTGCTTCCCTGCAACCGCCCAGACTAGGCTTTACTATTGCTGCACTTGTTTTATTATTGTTTATAGGAATTTGCTCTTATTTTCTTTTCAGTCTACTGTATTGCTGAAATGTCTCTCGGATCTTGCATGATCCTTTTCTCTGTATTTCAACTATGTGCTACTGTATCTATGATGTGGAACCTTTGTAAGTGAGCTCTGCTCAAAAAAGGTGCAACTCCAAACATTCCAATAAATAAATGGGAGCCAACAAAGGCAACACCGGGGCCGGTGGGGCAATGGTGGAAGAGCCACCGCCCAAAGTACTGAGAATGGCCAAGCCACCTGGCTGAGAGCCTGTGGAGGATAAGGGCCTGAACGCAAGGGGCTGGGGGGCAGAAGACTAAGTCCCCTGCCCCGAAGAGCTGCTGCCCAAGATAGAGATGAGGGCGGGTGACTAAGCCACCAGCAGCCTGGAGGAAGAGAGGGCTGGCGGGGCTGAATGAGCAGAGCCCCCACGAAGGACGGTTCCGTCGCAGTCGTAGATTTGTGGGGTGACTGCGACTGAGATGTTGACCGGGCCCATTCCCAGTGTTTGTCCTGGTGCTTGTGTTTCCGGGATTTCTCTTTGTGAGAAAAACAGGCAGCCCCAAAGGACTGGGCCAGCAAGGCCGAAGAGCTTCTGGCCTGCAACTCCTTTTCCATAGCGACCAACTTTTGTTTTAGAAGATGGCTCTCCAGAGTTTTTAAAAGATGTCTCCGAGTGGCCTGGTTGAATTTCTGGCAGAACTGGTAGGCTTTGGTGTCATGGCTGGGGCCTAGGCAGATGAGACATGCAGAATGGCCATCCTTTTACCGAATTTGTTTGCCTCAGACACACTTAGAGGAGTGGTCATAAGACGAGGTTGGTGGAGAAGACGTAAACTCATTAAAAAAAAAACAAAACTGACAATTTCAATGTTTTACAGCAGATGAAACAAAAATAAAAAGCATGGTAAGCCCAGAAAATGGCAGTCGACTGTAGCTGTGGTGTCCGTTGAGGTCAGACATGCACAGGTCGACGTTGGGAAAAGAACTGAGGTGGTGTGGGGGACAGCCTTTCTATACAGGCTATGCTGATGTCAGTTGACTGACATCGGCAGGGGGTGGTTCCCCGTGGCAGACTGCTAGCTAGAAGTTTTCCAAGTGGTTCTAGCGTCTGGTAGCTTACTCCAACTGGTGTGGCTTGCTGCAAGATCCTGCCTCGAAGTAAGATCTGTGGAGAAGACTGATTCTTGCAAGATCCAGATGTTTCCTTTGGGGAAAGTGCTTTGTGGATGCATAAACTAAATATGAAATTATCCTTGGTAGGATTTTCCAAGGTATTCGCACAGGGGCATCCGTGGGATGTGCCTGCATTAATCTTGTCCCCCACTCCACCACGTGCCGATTGCTGACTTGGATGTAGTGGATGCAACATTCAAAACCAGGTCTGACTGGGACAGTTGGTCTCTGGCACCATTTGTCCAACTTTGGAAGCATATGACATCCTGGGATTATGTAGGCCAGACCATCAAATTGATGGTTTAGGTTGACATAGATACTGGCAGCAACTGGCGCTGGTGTGGTGGGAAAAGATGACAGGTCAATCACAGCCATGTCATAAGGCAAGAAAACCCTGCCAGTAGCCAACATGAGAAGCCCATGAGCATCCCACAGCACAGCAGCCACCTCCTTCACCCCAACCCCTGGTACAAAGAAAGAAAAGCATTGTCAGAAAAAGATGTGAGTGGCGTACATACAGTGGGGTGGGGGGTGGAGACAGACAATGATCATTGTTCTCTCTCTGTCCTCCAAGTGATGGGAAGTGAAGTGAGGGACTTCGTTCTGTCTGGCCTGTAAACACAGATGAAGATGCCACCTGGGCCCATAGGGGTTGATGCAGCCCTTTGGAAAATTGTCCTGGAGGTTATGTAAATGCAAGGCTTGGAAAATCTAGCCCACAGTGTTTGCCTGCTACTGCCCTTCCCAGCATCCTAATGCAACGTATCCAACAGGGTGCAAAGTTCAAGGCCATCATCAACCTCACTTTCCGCAGTGGAGATGGGGTAATCTCCAGTGTAAAAGTCAAGGAAAAGGTGGGAGACAGTGATCACAACCATAGGATCTTATCCCTGGTGATGGAAAAATAGCCAGACCTCAGCCACCAGGACCGAAAATTTTTAGAAAGGCAGATTTGCCACAATGAAGGGCCTGGTGACCAAGGGTCCGGAGCATGAGACTGATAATGCAGAGCACAAGTGGAGTTCAGCGAAGGTGGTGCTCGAAACAGCTGCAATGGAATGCATTCTGGTAAGTAATAAGGAATACTGGGACATAAATTACACCCCCCTGGGCTCAAAGGAGACACAAGGCAAAAAGAAAGTCTACGATAGTTGGAGATATACAGTTTGTTCCCAAGCTACAGGAGAACAGAGGAGCACTGAGGGGCTGCAAAACTAGAATTAAGACAGCCAAGGAAAGTATGGAAGCCAGGACAGCAGCAAACGTGTAGAACAACCCAAAGCTTTTTTTCAGTACATACTCTCAACGGAAGAAGAAAGGTGAAAGAGGGGATTTGCCCTTGAAACATGGGTAGGGGGAGAGGAACTTGTGAGAGAGAGGCAGAGGGGATGGCTGGGATGCTTAACAAACATTTCCCATAAGTGTTCACCAAACAACCCCCGTGGGGGAGGGGGGCTAACTGGGAGGGCCCATTACATCAGGGGTAGCCACAGTGCAACCACTAGACATCACACCTACCTTGGCAGAAGATTACCTGACAAAGATCAAGCCAAGTAAGTCCCAAGGAAAGGACAGACTTCAATCCAGAATCACAGTGGAGCTAAAGGAACAATTGGCAGTGCCACTTGCAGTGATCTTTCAGTAGTCTGTCCAGACAGGTGTGGTGCCAGAGGACTTAGAAAGTGGCCACTATGGTCCCCATCTTCAAGAAGGGGCAAGATCAGATCCAGGCAACTACAGGCCAGTCAGCCTGACATCAGTGCTGGGCAAGGTCCTAGAAGATATCAAGGACAGAATAAATAATAATTGGTTGAGGCCAAGGTTGTTGCCTCCCACCAGTATGGTTTTATGAACGGCAGATCATGCCAAAGCAGCCTAATCACCTTCTTTAAGCGGGTGACCAGGGAGGCGTACAGGAACAGGGCCTTGGACATAGTCTCTCTGGACTTCAACAAGTCCTCTGATTCTGCGGTGCATGATGAGCTTCTCTACAAAGAAAACCAGTGCAGTTTACACATCGCGTACACAAAGTGGATTACTAACTGGCTTGGGAACAAGAATCAGAAGGTGATGGTGAACGGGCACTACTCCAAATGGATGGGAGTACTCAGCAGCATCCCTCAATGATCGCTGCTAGGACCACCACTATTCGACACCTTCATTAAAGAGGGACTCTGGCCAAAAGTGCTACGTTGCAGAATTAGAATAAGCATACCCCCAATAAATCTCATACCAAACATTAGGTTTCTGTTTTACTTGATTTTAAAGTTATGGGCTATTTTGTAACCCTGATTTCACTACCTGTTCAAAAAAGCCAGTTTCAGTGAAGCGGTGCTGATGATGTCATCTCCTGAACTCACAGTCTGGCTCTCCCTGTCAGCAAGCTTATTGGACCTGTTTCTCCAAAGTTAGAATATCACTCTGCAGTGGTTTTCACAAGTAAAACAGGCAGTGCCATTCTAAAACAGTGCTATAGAATCTGTGTGTTTCAGGTGTTGTAACAAAGTTGACAAATTTTTATTTTAATGCCTCACTGGTGTGGTTCACTTCTCCAGAGTTGCAGGATGCTGAGTCAGCATACCTCCAGGCTGCTGATACCACGTGAAGTGCTACTGTGCATTGCCTGTTTGGAAGTTGTATTGCTACAAGTGTTACAATGTTGGTAACTGCATTGCTGTTTATCAGTGTCTGCTTTACAAAACGTTTTACTAGGGGCCTTATATGTGTTAATTCCTACTAGGAGTGGAAGTGTTAGCCCTGGTAAAACAAAACCCAATCATTGTAATGTGGAGTACAACGCAGATGAGCCAGAACATAGCTAAAGTAACAGCCTGTCAATGAGAAAACAGAAAATGAGCTCTGCACAACTGAGTATCCCATTCATTTATACTTTGATGAATAACATATTGATCGATTGATTGATTAAGCATTGAGCTGGCTACTGCCTAGAAACTCTTAGTATGATTTCAAAAAAGCACCACCTCTACCACCCCCAATTACAGGGTGATGGCTTAATTGACTTAAAGTGCCATCCTGAGAAATCCCCTCAATTGAATGATAGGTGTGAATGATCACAGCTGTTCATCACATCAGAGATATCCAGTCTGAAAGTCTCACATTAGTGTGCTGTGATTTAGCATCCAGCAACCCAGGAGAAAAGGACCACAACAAAAAAAGTACCAAAAACAAAAATATGAATTTGTCAATTTTGTTACAAAACCTGAAACACACATAGGTTTTAAAGCAATGTTTATTGAATGGTGCTGCCTGTTTTACTGGAGAAAACCATTTGCACATAGTTTTTAAACTTTGGAGGAGCAAGTCCTGTAAGCTTGCTGACAGGGAGGGCTAAACTGCGAGTTCAGGAGATTACATCATCGGCACCTCTTCAATGAAACTGGCTTTTTTGAACAGGCAGAGAATTTAGGGTTGTAAAATGATTTGTAACTTTTAAACAAAGTATCTTTGGGATCTCAATTTTGGCATGAGGGTGATTGGGGCTATGTTGATCCATATTCTGAATTTATTGATGCCAGCAAGTTGTGACCATAGTCCCTCTTTAATGATCTGGAAGAAGGGGTCTCCAGCAGGTTTAAGTTTGTGTAAGACAGTAAGCTAGACAGGATGGTGGACTCCCTTGAGAATGGGGGATAACTTCAGGAGGTCTTAAACAAATTGGACAATTGGTCTAACTCCCGAAGCCTGAGATCCAATGTAGCAAAATGCAAGGTGCTATATTTGGGAGGAGAGACAGAACCTACACAATACGTGGCACTCCTTGCTGCTGCAGTGCAGGAGGAAAAGGACTTGTGGTAATAGTAGTCATGGGGCAGAAGCAGGATGAGCAGTGAGCAGTAAATGCCAAGAGGGCTAGCAGAATGCTGGGTGCATCAAGGGAGCGACAGCAGTGCAGGGAAGCCATTCTGCCACTTTACAAAGACCTGGTCAGATCTCACCTGGAGTATTGTGTGCAGTTTTGGTCTCCTCAATAGAAAAAAGACACTGTGGCAGGATTAGACGTTTGAACACAGGGCAAAATGATTAGCAGTATGGGGGACAAAAACTATGAGGAGAGGCTAGAGGCTCTTAACAAGCTCACCCTGGAGAAAAGGAGGCAGAGAGGGGATACAATTGGTCTTTTGTATATTCAAGGGTATTGAAAGAAAATGTTTGTTATGGTGTCCTTGAAGCAGGACACGGGGACATGACCCGAAGCTCAGGAATGGTGAAGGTGATGAACCTATGGAACAGCCCGCCTGGGGAGAAAGTAGACATGAAGACAGGCCATTAATGTAAACCTGGAAAATGTCTGCTTACCAAAGGAATCACTGGGTAACCTGGGTAGTACAGTGGGTAGGGACTTCCTACAAATTGGTATGTGTTTGCACAGCATACTTATTTCATCTCTGCTTACGAAACTGGGAGTGGGGTGGCAGACATGATGGGCACCATATTCAAAAGGTTAGCACAGGACTTAGCGGGTTAGTCGCTGCATTAACATGGATTATCACCGGCACTTTGGACAGGGCCATATTCAAGGGCAGCCAGAAAGCTGCGATCATGCTAATCATGCTGCTGCGCCAATGCAAATGAGGGAGTCCCTCGTGCAGAACGGTGCAGAGGTATATTCAAACGGGTCAGCGGTGCTGTTTACTGCCACTAAGAAACCTGTCAACGCAGCGCTGAGGCTGCACCCCCCCACCCCCGCAAAAGCAAGGTGGCTGTGCTGCAGCCACCTGCCTTTGTATCCTCCCACCCCCAACTGCCCTTGTCATTCATTTAATTCTCTTTCCCTGGTGTTTAGTGGACCACCTCAATCATGCTGGTCCCAAGTATAATGAACTCCATGGTGGGCTAGTGCCCCCACACCACTGAAATCAACCCCCCTGCTGAGCACCCCCTGCCTGCACCCTTCCTCACCCCAGTCAACACTTACCCTATCATCAGTAACAGAGCAGCAGCCAGCACAGCCTTCTGCTCACCTCCTCAGTTGGCTGCTAGCTGACAATCACGGAGCACAATTATGAGTGAGTTATTGTACTGTCAGATGGCGGCCAACCAAAGGTGAGTGGAATGCTGTGCGATCGATCTGATACCAGCGGTAGGAGTAGTGTTGACTGAGACCAACGAGGATGTTGTGTGGGGTCCTCAGCAGGTGGGTGATGTCAGTTGGGAAGGGAGGGTCAGTGGCACTCGGGGGTGCTGGCTACAGGGGCCCTGCTGTACTTAGGACCTGGGGCAACTGGGGGTTTCATTAGGCAACACAGAAAGAGAATTAAACGAACAACGGGGGTAATCAGGGGATGTGGTCCACTAGACACCAGGAAAAGAGAACTAAACGAATGACCACAAATGGGGGGGCCACTAGACACTAGGGCCTTCCATAACATTTTACATCATGAGCACTAAGGGGCAGCACACATGCAAATGAGCCCATGATAGGCATGCAGATGGTCCCTTAGGGCCTTGCATACATAAGCTCATTTCCACATGTGGGCAGAATACGACCCACAGCAGCACTGGCACTACCTGTTTTAGATAGTGCTATCACCTGTGGGCCACATGCAGCCTTGGGCAATGTCAGCACAGCTCATAATCACTAGGCATACAATGTGGCATCCAAATCGGGGTTCGAACCAGGTACCTTTCGCTGCAAAGGCAGCAACCCTACCACTGCGCCACTGTGCCTGCCACAATGTTAGGTGTCAACAAGACCCACTCATACCTGCCCATGGTCACATCTACCACCACTGTACTCCCTCACAACACCCACCCACACAAACTAACCATACTACTGTTGCTAACCACGTTTACCCTGCTCAGCAACAAACCCCCAGTTGCCTCTGGTATGTACACACCTTTGCTGCTGGGGGAGCACCTCACCCCTCATAGCCTCTCCATCACCCTGTCTCTCCCCATAGCCCCCCGCACCCCTCCTCCCATCTCTATGTGCCTTGAGCCTCCATGTCTGTTCCTCCACCTGGCCATCCCAGCCCTCACGTAGGTGCCCATTCCTGTTCATCACCTTCTAAGCTTGCCAGCCGCGCTACCCGGCAAAATGACACCAATTCATTGCCCTTGTCAGGATCTCCCACTTCTTTTCTACTATCTGGCAATGTTCACCCCAATCCTGGCCCAGCAGCACTTCCAACTGCGGACACTCACAGGGCTTCAAATAGCCACTATGAATATCTGCAGCCTGCCTAAAAAAACAGCACCCCTGCAATGCTGGACGGCACAGCACCAACCAGACATTCTGGCTTTAACAGAAACCTGGCCGTCAGCCATGACCCCAGACTCATTTGTCTCTATTCCTGGTTCCTCTCTCATTAGGCTTGATTGTAACGGCAAGAGAGGCGGTGGCTGCGCCTTCTATGTTAATGACTCACTGAATTACCAAGCCCTGCCTGCCCCTTTCCTAAACCATGATGCCCAAGCCCTCTCAATAAAACTCTCCCCTGATCCAAACCATGCTCCTCTTACTCTCACTGTCGCCTACATCCCACCCCGCAGCCAATGCCCTGACCGTAAAGCGCTCTCTGACTACCTAGCCAGCCACCCCCACAAAACAGAACAAATCCTAGTTGGAGATCTCAACATAAATTGGCTGACGAGCTCATCAACACATGCCAAAGACACCTTGCTGTGTTAGATATGGCCCAACTGGTATCCCAGCCTACCAGGGCTAACCCCACTAATGGAACCCACACCCTACTAGATATCCTGCTCACTAATTGTCCCCACCATATTACCGACCTGGGTGTCCTACCCAATGCATTAAGCGACCACTCCCCAATCATCTTTAGCTGGTCCTGTCAGCTACCTAAGCCACTACCAAATATCACCTTTCGTCATCGACTACGCCCAGGGGGCATAGCCAAACTCAAACAATATCTAATTAAATGGGACTAGTCCCCTATTTCCCAAGCCCAGCACACAGATGATGCATTGCACTACTTCACCACCTTTAATACCACCTGTGATGCTTTTGCACAGACCATCAAAGTGACCACTAAGAAACGTAGTGCCCCCTGGATCCCCGCAGAATTCCTACAACAGTTCAAAATGTGAGACAACCTCTGGCATCGTGCCACTGCCTCCAGTTTGCTAAGCGATAGGCAGGCCTATAATGCTGCCTGCAATAAGTGTACCTGGGCAATCAGCAAGGCCAAGGCAGAGCACTACCGAACTGCCCTAGCCACCTCCTGGAGTAGCACAAGAAAGTTCTGGGATAACATCAAGGAGCTTAATGGTAATTCTCGCCTTCCCCTCACAACTTAGTGTTAACAGTACTAACACCACAGACACACTTCACATAGCTAACTGCCTCAACTTGGTCCTCCCTAGCAACTTTTTCGATACAATTCAGCCTACCCCACCGCCTGAGCTCCTCCACCCCCCTTCAAACTCAGAGTCATTACCTCTACAGAAGCAAAAGCCTACCTGTCCAAAGCCCTCCAGAGCTCCAATTACTGCAAAGATGCCTTCGATATACGTATCCTATACCTTGTACTAAACTCAGCTATCTCCCCACTCACGGATCTTCTAAATCTGTTCCTGTGCCTGAGCAAGATCAAACCTCATGGAAAACGGCAGTGATAACACCAATATTGAAATGTGGTGACAGCTCCCTCCCAAACAACTATTGGCCCATCCTAATTCTCCCCCCACTCTCTAAAGCCCTTGAAAAGATCATGGCCAATCAGCTCACTGACTACCTCCTCGCACACAACCTCTTATGTAGGGAGCAGCATGGTTTCAGAGCTGGTCATAGCACTACGACTGCCATCACAGAATTCGCTAAATCCCTGCACTCCACGCTTGACAAGGGGCACCTCGCAGAGGCCGTGTTTATAGACCTCTCAAAGGCCTTCAACACAGTTTCTCACCCCCTCCTTCTTAACACATTACAACAAATTGGGGTCTGCCATTGTCCACTGTCATGGTTCTCCAGCTATCTTTCATCTAGAACCCAATGTGTTAAAATTAATAATACCATATATACTATGCTGCCTGTGCACTCAGGAGTTCCCCAGGGATCTATCCTGGGTTCTCTGCTATTCAGCATCTACCCCACCGAATTGCCTAAATCCTGCCCCGGCAACCTTCTCCTCTACGTGGACAATGCTGTTCTTTATGCCGCACATCCAGATCCTCTCTCTCTCCAGCGTACCTTTCAAAACTCCTTCTCTCAGACTGAACACTGGTTTGCTGAACACAGATTGATGGTCAACATTAAAAAAACTAAGACGATGCTCTATGCCCACCGCCAAGACAGATCAAAGGATTTCCCCCTGGAAATACTCTCCGCCTCTCTCATCCCACTGGAACAGGTCTAAAAGTAGAAGTATCTAGGTATTACATTTGACTCTTCCCTCTCGTTCCACTAACATATAAAAATCCTCACCTCTGCCACCAGCACTCACATTGGTCTCCTGTACAGACATAAAGACTGCCTGCCACCTGAAGCACTTCACCTAGCCATTACCTCCTCAGTCTTATCGCTGGTGGACTATGGCCTCACAATCTATGCTGCCGTTGACCCTACGGCGCTTCATCAAATACAAGTAGTCATCAATAAGGCCTGCCAGCTCCTCTCTGGTGCCAACAGAAATACACATACCTGCACCCTATACGCGCTCACCAATATCCTCTCCCTTGAGGAAAGACTATTATACCAGACCTGTCTCTTCACCAAAAAAATCCACCTGGGTTTAACCCCAATAGGTGTCATGGCTTCTCTTCAGGCAGCCACCATCTCAGCTTCCAAACGGGCCACCCCAAAAACTATCTGGAAGGTGCCTAGGGTCAGGTCCACCCTGGCCCAGTGATCCTTCCCCCTTAGAACTCCATCCTGGTACAATGTCCTCCCACCGCCCATCACATCAATCACCAATCTAGGTCCTTTTAAAGCTGCCTTAAGGGCCCCATATCCTCTTCTTACGTCAATGCCAGTGTAACCAGAAACCTGTGGATCCTGCACCACACTGCTAGGCCACACACCCGCCCTTGGCCTGGCAGTGAAGAACATTCACTAGTTCTAGCCTACAGGCTCCTCACCTCCCTTGGTTACCATACAGTTGCACTGGACTATGAATGCATTGTATTATGTATAAGACAAGGCCTCCCTGAGGCGGCTTACTACCAACTAATGTCATGCACTGCTTTAGCCACCAATTGTATAGTCTTAACTGCTCATTAGGTAAATATGTTGATAACGCTGCCCTGTTTTAGCTACTAAATGTATAGGTATTAACCAGTGCTCATTGTACTTGTACTCTGTATGACTGCTCACCCACATTTATTCTATGTATGTACTGTATGAATGTCTATGTTTTATTCGGACATGGAGCCTTTGGAAACGAGTCTATGACTCAAAGGGTTGTAATTCCGATTTCCTAAATAAAATAAACTCAGCGCTGTGCCGACATGACCTGGTATTTCGTCAGTTAGCACACTCTTATAGTAAGCACTAAATGGCTGAATATAGCTCAAAGATGATGACACATTATTTTTGGCGCTGTGCTATGCTTGCATCCAGCTCTGAATATGCGGCTCAAGAATTTAGATATTCTTTTAACCTTAAATTGCTGTGTTCTTGATGCCTTTTTTTTTGCAGAAGGCATCTATAGCTGGAGAGTAGTTCAGCAAGGGCAATTATATTCGATTCCATTTCAGAATTCCCAATCCCTTCCATGAATGGAATGACAGGCAAGTACCAGAACACCAGAAAACTGCTGGGAATGGAAAACACATCTGTGCACTAAACATTCTTCAATGGACACTGAAGTATATGCTACAGTAAGACTAAAACCTGTAGTAGTAGTAAAAGTTTTTATTCATAAAACATGAACAGGGATAAGACTCCATTGAGTAAAAGACTTATTTTCAAGGAGGTCCCTTGGTTACGATTTACATGTTTCATACATTTATGACAAACATAAAACATCAGAGCATAAATGATTTCAACAATACAGAGAAAACCAGTAATACATCATAATAATACTTTCACAAATATACAAATAAATAGCATAATACAGTACAAAGATACATGCTGGAGAAATATACGCAAATAGCTCTAGGCCATCCAACTTCCCAGTGTCAAGCAGAATTGTTCGTTAATTTATGCAGCATGGCTTCTGTATGTTGATTAAATTTAGAAATCAATTTTTTATAGGTCTCAAATGAATGGGTGTTTGTATCCCTCTCAATTCTAGAGGGAGGATATTCCACAGTATGGGACCACTGCTGAGTAATGAAGATCTACCTATCCCCAGATTGTACCTAGGGACTATAAATTCAAAGCCTTGGGAAGCTCTTAAGCCCACCCTCCAGTCCGTAGCTCCAAATATATCCAACAGATAACTAGGTAGTTTCTGCCTTCTGATGTAGACCATGAAAGCTGCCAAGTACCAATCTCTTCTTTTAAATTCCACCAATTTAGGTCTCTAAGCATCTCACAATGATGTGTTCTCCTGGGGGCACTGAGGACGAAGCGGGCAAGCCTGTTGTACATAACATCCAGTCTTGCCGGCCACGTCCTCGAGGCCCCAGCATACATTAGGTCACTATAGTCCAAAACGGGCAAAAGCATAACCTCTACTATCCTACGACGTACCTCAATGGTAGTATGTTGTTTCAGTCTATACAACATGCCCAGTTTTCTACTTCAATTAGCTACCATTTTATCCAGATGAATATCCCATCTTAGCCTATAGTCCAACCAAACTCCTAAATATTTATAACATGTAATTTGCTGAAATATACTCCCCTTTAAAAGTTTTTATTCCAGGGGCTGGCTGATCTTAGTGCCACTTTGGAAGAGCACTACCTGAGTTGTTTTTTTTGCATTTAATATTAACGTGTGACTCCAGAAATATTTGCAGCTGAGAAAAGCCTGTTTGCAATTTAGCAGATATTTTCCAGGGTAGAGGAAATTTACTTACCAGTTCAAGGCATAAGCGATGACCATTCGCAGCAGCATAATGCACTGCATTATAGCCCTGCTTGTCTCGAATCCCTGGATTTGCATCATTTCGAAGTAAATATTCCAGGCACCTGCAAGTGTGTAATAAAGGTCTACATTTAGCAACTTAAACCATTCTAGCTGACCTACATACAGTTGGCTATACAGAGGGCGAACCTCATTTTTAACCTGGCAAACACAAAAGACTTGCTTTGCACCTATTTTCATACACAGGACACAATGCTCACTTACCAGTTAGTGTAATGCTACAACTGGCCTGTACTAGGTACCAAGGCCCGAGAAACTCCTCTGTGTAGCAGACTTTCTCAAAATCTTAGACTACAAAAGAGCTAATAACTGCAGTGTTCCCCGTTCATTAAACTAGTACAGAGGGCAGTTAAGTTATCTACAGCTGTTGCCACCTTTTGAGCACCAGCCTTGTACTGACTGGCTGCTGCTGCATGCTTAAAAGCACTGTAAAAAGTTTAGTTATTTGGAACTGCAGGCAAAAAGACACTTCCAGGGTTGAACATAACCAGTCCCAGATTCTGGAGTTTCATCGTCAGATCAAAGTCAATTCTACAGAGCCCTGTGAGACACTGTAGCTAGTTAAGCTCTTTGAAACTATTTCATTTGATCTGTGCACTGTTTCAGGAGGAGCAGAAGGAAGGACTGGTGCTGTTGTGTCAACAAAAGATCAGGAACTGCTGAGTACTTGGGGAAGGGGGGGAGGGAGGAATTCAACCCAATAAATAGAGTTATGTACCTCACACGTACATACTCCAAATATTTTATTTTTTTGTTTACATGCATTTGTACCCCACCCCCACCTTGTCCCTGTTTTTGGCCATGGCCCTAGGTTTAACAACATCCCATTTTTGTGGCACAATAGGGAACACTGAATTATATATTTTGGCAAATCCTCAGAGTTTGCAGCTAATTTTGGCAAAACCCTTGAATGGTCCCTTATCCAGGCAAGAATGTCCACAAAGCTCAAAACATGTGCTCAGCATTAAGTAACACACCATTTCAGGGGCACAACAACATTCTCTGGCAAACTATTTTATCCATAAATAAAACCAAAAAAAAAGCAAGCATTCCACAAAATGGGAACAATGTTCTTTTACTAACCATCGTCTCAATGTCTGAAAGCAGGACTTTAGCTCTATGACATTTCCAGCTCATTAAAATAAAAGCCATTACCATTTTTTTAACAAAAGCCTACAGTTTTAAAAACATGCAGGGATGAGTTTCATAAGCTGCAAGCAACAGAAATGTAAATGAATATCACATTGTAAGGGATCTAATTATATGAAATTCAAAGGTTTGATTATGAAACGTCAATGCCTAGAAACATTACGCACTACTCAATGTTAACTGTTTTGCTCTCAAGCTCACATACTGTTTGTAGTACTGTACTTTGCAAGAGCTGCTGCAAAGGTTAAACCCTTTCTTACAAATTAGCGACTGTTTAAAATGTCCCATTTAATCAGCATGATAGACTACAGGTCCAGTGGTGAAGGTGAAATTGCTCCAGAATGAACTTCTGTCCTATTAGTCCCAAGACAGGAAGATCCATTGTGGGAGTCAAATAAAACAATAACCATGTGATACTAAACAAACAGAGCCATTTCAGAAGTGGGACATGAACAAAACACAGCAATCCAGATGGTCATTTCAAAATACACTAACACTAAAACCTATTTTGCATGTAGGAAGCTTTTTATAATTTATGTTCACTATTAGCATGTCTCATCAGATATAGAGAATACTGGATGGGCAACTATGCAGAACTAGTGTGTTCCGTCACAGAGGGATTCTGATTCCCTCTGAGCTCGAGAAGTCCATGGGAATCGGAACCCCGAGGTGGCAAAACACACTGGTTGTGCATAGAGTTGCTCATCCTGTATTTTTTATAGTGTACAGTACTGTGTGAAAAATGTTTTGTGAGTTCTTTTGCTTTCAAAATGAAACTACTCATGCAGTCTCTAGAGGTTCTAGAATGCTGTTCAACCACAGTAGGGTAGAACAGCATTCCATGACCTTGGAACTGAGTTGGAACAGCATTTTGAAAGGGATGGAATTCTATACAGAACAACACTCCACTATACACTATGCAAGCAACAACACACGACGAGGGTGTGGATTTATCTCGATATGTGCACGCCCAAGGTCGCTGTTAGGCACCAGTGCTAGCATGAGTGCCTTATGCACTGGGCGTGTTTTATCAGGAGATAACCCACACCTCGGAGTGTGTTATTGCGCTTATAAAATGGGTTTCCCAAGTAAGTATTTAGGGGGAAAAAAATAAAAGAAAAAAAGGGAAAGCATTTTAATAATTTGAGGTTTTATTACCTGAAATAGCAAAATAGTCCCTCTACTGATGTACTATCTGTACTGTGATGTCCACCAAAAAAAAAAAATCAGCCACAGAGACACAGGTCAGGTTGTCTCCTCTTTGAATACACAATTTTAATTCCCCATTGTCTTCCTCCTGTACACATAGTGCTTATTTTCTACTGTTGTCCGTGTTTCTACAGTGCTAATCTTGCACTGACGCATTTAGTGGCTGCTTTAATTAACAGCAAGTAAAGGGGCTTTGTTTTTATGTGCTCACAGGTCTGTCCCTTCATGAAGACACTGTTTGTTATTTTATTTTTCATTTGTTTCTTTTGCGTTTGCTTTAATATTGCTGTCAGTGGTTTTGTTAAGTCGTAAGGAGCATGTCCCATGCTGGCCACCGTATCAAGCTGTTTCCGGGTTGGCGTTTTTGTTTAATATATGTTTATATTCATTTGTGGTGCCATCTCACTTGAAAGACGAGTGTGTCCCACGGTAGACAGTACTTGGACTGTGGAATTTAGATATTGAAGACTGCGAGGTTTGGGGGGGAGACTGGAGGCAGCACGTGGTGAAAGGGAAAGTCGTGTTCGGGGAGCAGTTCCCGTTTCAGTGGTCACGGTGCAACTGAGTGAGGTATTTCTATTTTTTTGTTAACATAGGGATACAACCATCGTGGATGAATTTATTTAAAGATTTAAATTAATTTTGATATGGTTTGTGGTTACAGAGGCTTTCTTTGTGGATCCATAGCTGGTTTGAAAGAGGCGGCATGCGATTAGCTCACAGGCTGCCATTTCCCCGATGTGAGTTGCTGCGTGCCAGCCTGTGTTTTTGTTTAGGGTTGGCACAGCTCACTGATTTTGTGCTGTACTGGGGCGCAGGAGTGGAGAGTAGTGCCAGTTGGCTACAATATCTTCTGATAAGGACACGGCTCAGAAGATGTTGTAGCCAATCAGGTTACAGGATTTCTTGAGCCCATTTTATAAATGACATTTATGTACACTGTTTATTAATTCAGTTCACATTTCTAACATGATCAGTTCAGATGAAAAATAAAAGTTACATAGGTACCATAAAGTACAGTTACGTAAGAACTTACCGTAACAGTAGATCTTCGAGAAGAGCTCTTGCAGCAGGCAACACTATTAGGACTATGCCACAAGGCACTAGGACCCCACAGAAAAATTTCTAGCTAGAAGTCTATGGCGGAGGACCGCCCCCACCCCCCATGTCGGCCCTGTCCCCAATGTCCTGCATGGTATAAAGGGGGAGGTCCCCTGCACCACCTCAGTTCACCCGCCGGAGATCTGGCTAGCATAAGGATGGGGAACTGAGGAGGTTCTCACATCCCACAGAGAGAAAACTACAGTTACAATAACCCTGGGGGTAGGAGGGAGGGAACACACCTGCTGCAAGAACTATTCTCAAAGATCTATTGTTACGGGTAAGTTCTTAAGTAACTGTACCATCTTACTTCGAGATACAGCTCTTGCAGCAGGTAACACCATTAGGACAGAGTCCCAAGCAGTACAATGATAAAATCCAGGTCAGAAGGGTGGTGGTAATGCAAAAAGGCAAACCACTGGTACTCATTAAGAGAGTAGTCCCTAGAGGACTGCTAGGCCAAAGCCTGCTCTCCTCCTTGAAGCAATGTCCAGACCATAGTGTTTTATGAAGGTATGGACTGAACTCCAGGTAGGAGCTGCACAGAGATCTGCTGCTGAGACATTCTTTACTTAGGGTTGCAAAGGAAGTGGCAATACCCCTAGCAGAATGACCTTTAACCAGTCCCGGTAAAGGTTTGTCGTACTTCTGGTAACAGAACACTATGCAATTGAGCAACCATTTGGCTAAAGTCTGTCTAGTCACTGATACCCCTAACATCCATTGGGCAAAGGAGACAAACAACTGGTCTGTCCTTCTGGAAGACTGGGTACGATTTATGTAGAACCGAAGAACTCTGTGAACATCCACAGTATGCAAAAGGGCCTCCCCTTTGTTTGAGTACTCTGGGTAGTAAACTGGAAGTTGAATGTCCTGGTTAAGAGTAAACTCAGACACCACCTTCGGAAGAAACTTAGGATTGGTGTGCAGGGATATCCTGACCCTGTGAAAAATGAAATAAGGCTCTTTACATATCAGAGCCTGAAGCTCAGAAATCCTCTGAGCAGAAGTTAACTGCAACCAAAAATAACGCTTTCCATTACAAGAAGCGTAGCTCACAATTTGCGGCTGGCTCAAGGGAGGCAACGTGTTTTCTAACAAACAAAGGTCCGGGGAGAATAGGGTCCTGCCTAGTAGGCTTGATGTGCATGATGCTGTGCAGAAAAGACTTGGGCAAGTTTAACTGTGCCAGAGTCCTGCCCACCACAGGCACATGATAGGCTGACAGTGTAGAAAGGTGTACTTTTATGGGCGAGTAGCTAAGACCTTTGTCAGACAGGGAAAGAAGGTATTCCAGTACCGAATTTACTGGGCAGGTAAAAGGATCTAGGACACAGGAAGATGACCACAGGCAGAAACGTTTCCATTTCATGGCATATGTGGCCCTAGTTGAAGGTTTCCTTGTGGCCACAGTGACCTCCGCTACCCGTGAAGATACCCCGTATCTCTCCCTGATTAAGTCTGCAGGAGCCACGCATGCAGATCTAGTGACTAGAGATTCGGGTGCACTAAGGTTCCTTGTTCCCATGAGAGTAACTGAGGAGACAGGGGCAAGGGAATTGGGGGTTCCTATGCCAGCTGTTGAAGCAGTGTGAACCAGATCTGTCAAGGCCAGAATGGCACAGTGAGGATCATGGTCACCTGTTCTGCTTAAAGTTTGAGCAACACTCTCTGAATCAGAGGAAAGGGAGGGAAGGCATACAGAAACCTCCCTGCCCAGAAGAGAGACAATGCATCTTGCCAGAAAACACCAGGCCCTGGATCTAGCAAGCAGAAATTGGGCAGTTTGGCATTGTGTGGGGACGCAAAAAGGTCTGGTTCTGGAAGGCCCCACTTTCAAAAAGGTTGTTTACTACTTCTTGTAGTAGCCCCCATTCAAGAGCCTGAGACCGAGAGCGGCTGAGGCTGTCGGCTAGAGTGTTTTGAACCCCTGGAACGTGAACCACTGTGAGTTCCTGGTTGTGCTTCACTGCCCAGTACCATACTCTCATGGCCTCTCTGCAGAGGGGGTACCAGTGTGTGCCCCCTTACTTGCTGATGTAGAAGACCACTGGCATGTTGTCTGACTGGATCAGTAGAGGTCCTGGCAGGAGAATCAACTGGAATGCCTATAGGGCGTAAAGAAAAGCTCTCATCTCCAACACATTTATGTGGAGGTCTCATTCCACAGGGGTCCAAGACCCTCTTGTCTGGTGGACTCTGAAGTATGCCCCCCATCCTCGTCCCGATGCATCCATTGTCAAGATTTGTAGAGGACTGGGACTTAGGAAGGGAGCCCCGGATTCTAATCGGAAGGGGGTGAGCCACCACTCCAGAGTCTGACTTACTGCCTTGGAGACTCGGAATGGCTGTTCGAGATTGTCCAGGCTCTGGTCCCATTGAACCTTGAGGTTCCACTGCAGAACCGTCCTATGCACACGAGCTTAGGGAACAGTCACTATGGTGGCTGCCATGTGGCCTAGCAGCTGCAGCACCGTTCTTGTTGGAATTTGATTTGTGGAGGATAATCTCTGAGCCAGCACCCTTAGTTGAGCTGCCCTGTCTGAGGGGAGGACGGCCCTCACTTGGACTGTGTCCAAGACAGACCCTATGTACTGCAACCTTTGGGTAGGCTGGGGGAATGACTTGGCTAGGTTCAGAGCGACCCTTCACATTCTGGAACAGGTGAAAGGTGCCTGCCAGAGAGAGACATAGTTGATCTCTTGTGGGAGCTGTTAGAAGCCAGTCGTCAAGGTAGGGGTAGACATAATGCCCCTGCTGCCGGAGAGCTGCTGCCACTACTACCAGGCACTTGGTGAACACTCTGGATGCTGAAGAAAGCCCGAATGGCAGCTCTCTGAACTGATGGTGCTCTCCTTGGAAGGTGAAGTGGAGGTACTTTCTGTGGGATGGCAGGATCTTTATATGCTCGTAGGCATCCTGCATGTCCAGAGAGCAGTCCTTGGTGAAGCATAGGAAGCACTCCTGGGAGTGTCACCAACCTGAACCTTTTATACTCGATGAAGGTGTTCAGTTGGCAGAGGTCCAGGATGGGACAAAGGTACCCTGTCTTCTTCGGAAAAAGGAAGAAGTGGGAGTAGTATCCCTGTCCTCTTTGTGACAGAGGTACAGCCTGGATTGCTCTCTTGTCTAGGAGGGCTTGGATTTCTGCTCTGTGAAGCCCTGCATGGGATGGGGAGTAGTGGGAGGGCACAGGTGGGTTGTCTGGAGGGATTTTTATAAATTCTAGTGAACAACCCCTTTCCATTATCTAAAGCACCCACTGATCCACGGTAATGTTGGACCAGCCATTGAGGTAGAGGGAGAATCTGCTGCCTACTGCCTCCCCCTGCAACTCTGCTGGAGGAGGAGTGGGTGGGCAGGAAGTCATGCGGAAGTGGTGGGTGTGGGCAAGGGAGCCCTGGTGCTCTTGGGTCCCTGGGTTCCTGTAGATGGGGGGGGGGTACTCTTTCTCTTGAAACCCCCTCTGTGTTGCGATCTCCTTCCTTGCTGACCCTGTTGCTTATGAAAAGGTCGGCACATGGGTGCAGATAGCTGACATTTGTACATTCTGTGTACCTCGAAACTGCTCTCCCCCAAGTCCTGTGGGCCTGTGATTAGCTTTTCTGCCTTCTGTCTGAAAAGGACTGGGCCCTGAAAAGGTGCGTCGGGGATTGCATCTTGAAGATCCTAGCAGATCCTTAGACCCGAAGCCAGGAGTGGCACCTCAGACATACGACAGTGGCGGCAGTGTCTGCTGAGTCATACGAGTATCTGAGAACATGCTTCCCAACGTCAGCCCCTGACTGGAAGACTGTCATTAATTTGGATTTACTGTCAGAGTCTGGTTGGGCCCTGGCCAGGTCCATGGCCTTATTCAACAGAGATGTTCGGTACATGACCACATGGGCCAAAAAATTAAGTGACCTGACCGTGCATATGGCCGATGAATATACTTTACAGCACAGATGGTCCATCTTCTTAGATTCCTTGTCTGGAGGTTGGGGAGCTCATGTGCTACAGTTGCTGAGCCCTACCATGGGCAGCTGTGAGGATCATGGACTCTGCTTTAGGCTGCTCGCTTAGATGAGGTTCTCTCCTTGGCGTCCTATATAAATCAGTTAGTCTTCTTAGGGACTTCAAATGTTGTGAAAGGGTGTTTCCAGACTACTTTTGTGACATCCTGGAAAGGCTCCACTAGGGGCAGTATGACCAAAGGCTTTGGGTCTGTGGATCCCAAGAATTTGGCCAAGCAACATCTCTCCGGGTCCAATTCCTCCGACTCCCACTGGTTCAGGAATTGGATTATGTCTCATAATATCCAGGAACAAGGGATAGTCTGGAGGTGACCTAGGAGAGTCCCTTCCATGGTCCGGAGAAGGTAGGGGAAGGTCATCCTCTGAGGAGTTGTAAGAAGAGAAACCCTGGAAGAACCTTCCGAAGAGGTATAAGACTGGCCTCTAGAGGAGGACAGAGACAATGAGTGGCAATTATTCCTCCGACATATGGGTGAGCCCTGGTCATCATCCCCCAATGGAGGATGGTCAGGCATCGGGGGTGGCTGGGGCAGTCGTTGGGGGTGAAGGGGGAGGTTGTCTAGGTGGAGCTGGGGCCAGTATCCCGTTGGGGATGGGAACTGGTTCCAGCGACCTAAGTAACAGGTCTCCTTTGATGGTGTTCCACCAACTGTTGAACAAGGCCCAAACCTCTGCTGCAGGTACAACTGGGCACGGTTGGGAGGCTGTCGTTGGGTTAGGGTTGTTAGGTGTCCCTGGCATTGGGCCCTGTGGTTCGCATACCTTTATCTGGCACCAGCTTTTGCAGAGCGGTATCCTCCGGCATCAGGTGCTCGGGCGTCAGGCCATCAGGCTCCCTGGGGGAGGCAAAGGGGGTGGCGCCTGGTTCTTGTCCCCCGAGCCTAGCATCAGATCCCCTGGCGTCTGGTCGGTAGTCAGGGTTAGTGGCAGGCCTTGTAGAGCAGATAGCTCTTTAGGTGGTGGCATCTGGTCCAGCTCTGCACTGGAGTCAGAATGTGAGGAGGCTATACATCGGTCCAAAGCCTTGGCCGACAACCACCTGGAAGGCGAGTGGTGCATCACCCAACACTCACTATGCCTCCTAGAGATGTCTGACCCTGATGCCTTGTCGGATATCCCAGAAGCTGAGCTCTTACAAGCGGCAGGCTGTGTCCTGTTGCCGGGCACAGAAAGTGCCTGTCCTGCTGGCTGAGACCCTAGCGACTGCTTGTGGAGCCAGTGAGCCAGGCACATAGGGCCTTGAGAAAGGCCGAGCCCTGAAGACTCCCTGCCATGCGCCTGGGAGGAGGCGGGAAGCTTCCTTACTTATAACCCAGGAGAGCCAGCGAGCCCCCTGGGGCTGAATCTGACCTTAAGCCCGAGGTCGGAAACTCTGAAGTCTTAGGAGGGGACTTAGGCCAGGACTTTGACCTGGACCGAACTATGTCCTTGTGGTGATGTCTCTCACTTAATCTCTTCTCTCTGGGGGAGGAGTCCTTCACCGAGGAAGAGGATGAGCTGTGCCCTGACTGGGTCTTCTGCATGGTGGCCACTTGTTGTTCTAGGAGGTATGCTTTGAGAGTATTCAGGCAATGGATGCGGGTCCTCTGGTTGAAGCCTTAGCCATGTGGGCAGTTGTCGGGTCTATGGTTGGGGCCGAAGCAAAGCAGGCAGGCCGAATGGCTGTCCTTCTCTGGGATCTTCTTAAGGCATGCACACTTCGATTTCTGCCGCTCTGTTGCTAAAGATGGCTGGGAAGACATACACGACAAACTTGTGAAACGGTAGAAAACAAATGAAAACTATGCAAGGTGCGAAAAAATGGCAATCGACTGGAAGAAGGAGGCATCTGTGGAGCCGATATGCACAGGTCGATGGCGGGAAAAAAAACTGAAGGTGGTGCTGGGGGAACTGCTCCTTTATACCATGTGGAGACGTCGGGGTTTAGAAGACTCACATTAGCGGGCGGTCCCCTGCCACAGACGCCAGCTAGAAATTTTTCCGTGGAGTCCTAGTGCCTGGTGGCATTAGTCCTAATGGTGTTACCTGCTGCAAGAGCTCTATCTCGAAGTAAGATCTATTGATCTTCCTAAGTATCTACGTCACAGATTACCACTTATGGGTGTGTGCCGGAGGCGCTAGGACCCCACGGGAGGGCCAGTGGCATGAGGAAGCCCCGCGTGTGCATCACTGCAGGCACCCAGTAGTATACAACGGTGCCAGCCCCCAACCACCTCAGTACCTTTTTTTAACCAAGGAAATGAGCAGCAGGAACCTAAAGAATAGTCTATACACCGAACCTAAGGGCATAAGATATCCCTGGTGGCCCGTGTAAGAAGGGCCACTAAACCCAGTTATATAGTGTTTTCACAGCCCAAACCACATACAAAGGGGTGAAGACCAACACAACAATGCTGGAGTGAATTCAGGGGATGATGGGTGGACGTGGTAATCTATGGTGAAGATATTCAGGAAGATCAATAGTTATGGTAAGTATGTAACCTTCATATCTTCCAAGAACCGAAAATTACATACCGTAATTGTTGATCTTTCATTTTTTTTGTCAACATAATTTTTATTTAGATTTGGGAAAAGGCGGTACAGGATATACATTGATACAGGACATCAAAAGCATTGGTCCATTATAGTATGGACATGACATACATCAGTGCATCATAAGGCTAAAATCAGAATTAGATTAGAACATCAAAGATAGGGTACATAGACATGAAAGAGGAAAGAGTCATAAGACTACAGTCAGTACTGGGGTACTATCTTCTATAGATGCATATTATATATGTCATACATGGGTAAAGGCTGGGTCATCAAACGGAGAATATGTCAGCTTCAATAGCTGTCATGAGTAGACCCCATAGTCTCAAGAAAGACTCCTTTCTACCCATAGCAATGAGCTGCACTCTCTCAATTGACATGCACAGCTTCAGGTTGTTAACCCATTGTGACTGGTAGGAGAGGCGGCTGCCATCCAAGACTGTGCAATCGTCTTTCTGGCATTTACTAATGCCAAAGACCAGAGCGCCCCAGGACCCATCCCCCCAGGGTGATCAAGGTCAGCCCCCAAGAGAAATTCAGCAGGAGTAGCTGGGGGAGGGAAGCCCAAAACACAGGTCATGATAGCATGAATTCCACACCAAAAGGGGGTGACCCTAGGACATAATAGGGCTAAATGAAGGAAGTCCGCTTTGATGGCATTACATTTAGGCCAAATATCAGATTTTAAAGGGTCCATTTGATGCAATTTAACTGGGGTAAAATAGGTCTGGTGTAAAAAGTTAAATTGAACTTGCCGTAGCTTATTACTCCTAGAGTAGACTGCCAGGTGTTTACATGCACGGTTCCAGAAATGTACATCAACTATGCACCCAAGGTCCGCTCCCCATTTTGAAGCTATTTTTGAAAGGGCTGCCCTCTCTCCCCAGAGAATGACAAAAAGCAGAAATCAACCTGACTCCAGACTGGGAATAGAAGAGACCCTCTTTAAAAGGTGCAAGTGGGGCCCAGCCATCCTCCAGGCCCAAGGTAATGCCAAATAGATTCCTCAATCTAAGAAAAATGAAAAAATCTCCTTTGGGAATGTTCCATTTTATATTAAGGTAAGTAAAACTCACTAGCTGCTCCCCCTCATATAACTGACTTACCCATCTGAGACCCCTATGTTCCCAGTCTTTCAATCTCTGTACCATAGCTACAGTGGGGGACAATTTAAGCTTGACCGCCTCTAGTATGAGGGTCAACTTGGTAGGGGCAGACAATTTCCCAATAAGGCAGTGTACATTGTACCATGTATTAATAGTCGATGCCATAAAAGGGTTGGGATGTTCAGGCGCAACTCCTGTCCATAGCACTTCAGCAAGAGGCCCCGCTTTAACTCTCTGATCACAGCTCGATTCCTCAATTTCGAACCACCCCAGACTCTCATTTTCTAATCTGGTGGGGAGAGCAGCAAACTGAGCCGCAAGACAGTATGACAAGAAATTATGGAGACCTAAACCGCCCCACTTCTGAGGCATTTGAAGAACTGCTTTTTGGACCCTGGCTGATTTATCTTGCCAGATGAATCTATGTATAATAGCGTCAGTCTTTTTAAAATTATTTTTTGGGTGTCTGATCGGAAGGGACTGATATAAAAGTTTAGGCAAAACCATCATGTTAACTTCCCCTACTCTTCCCATTAATGACAAAGGCAGAGCTGTCCACCTCTCACAATCAGCTGATATTGCCCCCAAAAGAGGTCCGAAATTCAGACCATAAATAGCATGGGTCTCACCAAAAAAACAAATACCAAGATATTTAATTTTGGGGACCAGCTGCAGCCCGTTCAGATGGTGAATTAAGAGCTGCCTGTTCAGTGTGCCAGTTGGTAAGACCTCACTTTTAAACCAATTGACCTTATGGCCCAATAGAGAACCATATTCTTGCAGGACCTCATGTACCCTAGGAAGGTCTTCAGCTGGATTCTGAACATACAAAAGGAGATCATCAGCATACATAGCTAATTTATGCTCATGTTCATTCATTCAAAACCCCCTAATATCTGCACCCTCTTGGATAACCCCTGCTAGTGGTTCTAAAGATAAGATATACAGCAAAGGGGAAAGGGGACAGCCCTGTCTCGTGCCTCGACCTAGAGCAAACCTAGGAGATAAATGACCATTCACTATTACCTGAGCTGTGGGTTCCGTGTAAAGGGTCCTGATCCAGGAGATGAAAGGAGGGCCAAACCCCAGTCTCTCCAGGGTAATAAAAATATACCCCCACTCCACCCGATCAAAGGCCTTCTCTGCGTCTAGTGCTAAAATAGCTGCCCCATGTTTATTTTTCGATTTCTCCCAATGGTGGACAATATTTAGGGTTCTCCAGATATTATATTTTCCTGCCGGCTCCTCACAAATCCAGACTGGTCATGGTTGACTATCTCAGGAAGCAGAGGGTCCAGTCTGGAAGCCAAGGCCTTAGCCAACACCTTACAATCAGCTGTTAAAAGTGAGATAGGCCTACAAGAGGCACACCAGGCCGGACCCTTGCCGGGCTTTGGAAGGACAGTTATAGTGACAGATCGGGTGGAGAGGGGGCAGTTCTCCAGAGGCCAACCTCTCGAGCAACATATCACTCGGGCTCTAGCAGTAGATCATGAAAGCATTTAAAAAAATCCACTGGAATACTGTCTGGTCCGGGTGCTCTCCCACCTCTCAGGGCTTTAATAACCAAACAGACTTTAGCCTTAGATAATGGGGATTCTAAACCAACAGCCTGTTGCTCAGTAAGTGAGCTCATGGCGGCCTTATCCAAAAAAAGCATGTATTTGGCTCAGGAACTGGAGAAACCTCCTAAGCATAAAGCTGTTTGTGATAGTCCCCATAGGCCTGTGCCACCTTGTCGGGTTCATCCACCAGTACTCCAGCCGAAACATGTATCCGGTGCACTACCCTTTCCCCGTCTTTTTTACGAAGTTGCCAAGCCATTAATTTCTCTGTGCGATCACCGTCAAAATATTGGCCTGCCTGGGAAAGCAAAATAGCCCTTTCCCAGTCAAGCTCTGTACATAGCATTATTTTGCCATTTCAACTTCTGTACTGTATTGTATAGTGCTTGAGTAGGGTTCGCTCTGAGCACCTGCTCACAAGCCTCAATCCGTGATCTTAAAGCCTCAACTTCTTCTGTGGTAATCCAGGCTCTGTGTGCAGCAAACAAGATGGTCTGGCCTCATATATAGGCTTTCAATGCTTCCCATCTGATTGTATGGGAGGTATCCTCTTTCTTATTAAAAGTCAAAAACTCATTAATAAAGGTCTTTATATGGTCCATATATGTCTGGTCCTTTAGTAATAACGGATCCAACCTCCATGGTCTATTCCCAGGAGCGACCCCTCCAAGGGACAGATCCACAGATAGTGAGGCATGATCTGAGATCAAAATGGGGGAGTAACTCGCCCCTTTAAGGGCTGGTATAAGAGCTGGACTAATAAAAATTCGGTCTGTTCTAGCATAAGATTTATGGGCGTTGGAATAAAAGCTATAGTCTCTACCAGAGGGGAATAGATGGCGCCATGCATCAACTAAACCCACCTCCTCCTCCAGAACCACGAGGGCCCTGGCATTTTTAGAGATCAGTGTAGGAGTGGTACTAGATCAATCCAGGACTACATCTTGCACACAACTGTAGTCCTCACCCAAAACCCACGGACCCGACCAGGAGACTAACTCCAAGGAGAGTCTCTGAAAGAACTGAGGGTCCTCAATACTGGGAGCATACACCGAGCACAAATTAAAAGTGTCGATTCCCGGGAACATTACTCTGGTGAGGGCATATCTACCAGCTGGATCCACCCAACTATCCACCACTGTGACTTGTAATCCCCGAGGTAGCCATATTGCAGCATCTCTAGCTTTAGTTGAAAAATTAGCAGAGATCCAGATCCTCCCCATAAAGGCCTCTGTTTTAGGGGCCTCTACTCTGGACATATAGGTCTCCTACACTAAAACTGCTTGCCATTTAGCCCTTTTCACTTCGGCCAGAAGTTTCTTCCTTTTCATGACTGATTTCAGCCCATTGACATTCCAGGTTGCCACTTTCAAAGTACTGGTCATATCTTGTTATTTAGAGGATGCCATATAACTCGTTTTGGCCACCAATGCATATCCCTCACACAAACAATATAATTAGCTGATAAATCACCAGTTCCGCTCTTCATACCTCTCAACCTTTCATCCCCCAAATGTGGAACATTGCCTCTCAAAATGTGGAACACTTAATCAAATTTTTATCAAGGAGGCTCAGAACACCGTTAAAATGTTTGCATTTAAATTCAGAAAGTCTGTTATTAATTGAATAGTATATTTTTTGCAAAATTCACTATAGATTTTTGCTTTAAAATGTTAATACTGAATGTGGAACAAGTCCTCATAATGTGGAACAGGGAGCTTTTGTGAAGTAAAACGAGGAACGTTCCTTGTAATGTGGTACAGTTGAGAGGTATGCCGCTGTTATATCCCAGTCTTGTTTTTATATTATATTTCCTACCTCCCCTTTCCTTTGTGCCAATATGAATTCCCACTTGAGGAATATCCATGTAAGCCCAAACAGGAAACAGACCCACACAGCAAAACAGGCTGTCTCCCGAGAGAACATTACAACACAGACCTTCCACAGCTTCCATCCCACCCTCTGTTCAACCCTCATTGCAAATAACCCCCACAAAAGCAGCAACATTAAGGACCCCCCCCCGAAGCTGCAACAGGCCCATCCCAAAAACCCCTGCAAAAAAGTGGCGAACATAAAAATATCTAATTCGTATTGCACTCCATAAAACCATGCAACTAACATGGGAGTACTGTAAATAACAGCATTTGAAGGGAACAACTTTTGCTATCAACGAACAACATATATGTAAATTTGGTTAGCCTTAAATAGACTTCAAGTATATTTAGCCGCAGTTCCAAATGCCCCCCCCAAAGCAGAACCCCAGCAACCATAAGTGTAAGATCAAAAGTCCATCGTAGTTAGATAACTTAAAAGGTTTATATAGTTCAAAATATAGCTATCAATGCAGACTGCTGATTCTCATCAGTACCCTGAACCCCAGTTCAGGTCGAGAGCAAGAGATTCTATAACTGCAGTCTAATGGACAACAACAAACCTGGTTCCAGGATTTAACTATACTGTAAAATAAGAGTAACAATTGATTCCAGGCTGTGCGAGGCACTCATCGCAATGCAGGTCAAACTGACGCACTACTGAGCCGAGTTTAGGTTCCACCCAGGGGGGAGCAGATGAGGGCACAGAGGTAGTCCCGAACAAGAACCACGGTTCAGTAAATTGCCCCACTCACCCAACCTTCAGATAGTGGGGAACTGATGGAGATGAATTAAGCCAAATCCAAGAAGTCAACATTCCTCTAGTTCCTGATGCTGCAGTGAATTCACTCAGGCTCCATTTCTGGCGATTTCATCCACCCACTTCATCACATCTCGGGGACAAGAAAAAAGTTGTGGGGCTCTACCAGGTCGATCGATTTTTAGCTTTGCTGGATAAAGAAGTGCAAAAGACCAGCCCATTTTGAACAAACAGACCTTTATTTCGTTGAATTTTTGCCTTCTCAGCTGAAGCTGCTTACAATAATTCTGAAACACAAGGACTTTATGATTGTCGATGACAATCGGACCTTTCTCTTTGGCTTTCCTCAGTATGGCCTCTTTGTCCACGTAGTGAAGATACTTTATTAGGCAGTGTCTAGGGCGAGAACTCGAGGACTTAGGGCCGACCCTGTGCTCCCATTCAACCTCACACTGCTGTAGTTCGGGAGGGAGATTCAGGTGCTCAACTAGCCAGGCATGCAACATTTTTTCTGGATTGTTCCCCTCGGGGAGACCAATTATCCGAAGGTTGGAACGACGCGACCTGTTCTCCTGGTCATTTATTCTTTCAGTGAGATCTTCCACTAATTTTTTGAGAGATTGTTTGTCGCTTGTAGCTTCAGACAGTGAATCTTCCAGCAGGCCAACAAGGCTCTCTCCAGATCTGCAATCTGGGTTGTGTGAGTTGCCGAAGTCTCCAAAAGCCCGGTCACAACTGACTGAAGATGTGAAATCTACAAAGTAATATCAAAACCAGTCTTCATATTATGTTGCATGAGAGCCAGTGTAGCAGGAACCGCAGCAAGGGACCTCTCGAGCTCTGAGACATTCTCCTGCGCCATTGGTGAGTTCCCAGGTTTAACTGCTTCTGTTAGGCCGCGGCGTTGTTGTTTAGGCTGTTCTGAGGTGCCGAAATGTAGCTGAGACCATTTGTTTTTTCACTTCTACTCGAAGCCGTCAAACTCAACCAGCGTTCCTTCCAGTAAAAAGTTTAAAACTGCCAATAAGAACTCCTATTTACCACAGATTAGGCTGAGTAGCCTGAGTGCATACAGGAGCTTGGCTAAGCGGCGTTCGCCATAGTCAGCAGCAAGCCACGCCCCTTTCACATTGTCTTCATTGATTCCCACTGATGGGTCTGGGACCAGAGGCACAAGAGCTCCATGGCAGCAAATGTTTTGCAGAGAAGGAGTAGACGTCAGCTACTGATGGTGCCTGCACACTTCAAGTGTGCTTCACGCACCAGCCAATAACTATCGCTGGTTCCCTCACACATCTCAGTTCTCTTTGCCAGGAGAGAAACAAAGTGGAGAGAAACACAGGAGAGGGCTAGATCCTGAAAAGTCCAAAGGGATATGGAAAGGATACAGGAATAAAATAAACAATAAAACCCACCTACCAGCTTAGAAATAAGAACAGGGCACACTAGGTAGTAATGTTTATTAAGCCGGAGTCTCACACCACTAGCCAGACAGAAGGCAGTCATCTGAAAAAAATAGGGCAGCAGCCCTGAGCATGTGGCTCTGGCATAATAATGAGGAATATGCCCATGAATGGGAACATCCTTACAAATGAGATGGCAGAATGTGCCAAAAGAAGGAAAGGACACACAGGCTCATGCAGAAAAATGGGGTAACTCCACCCGGCCCAGTGGCGCTGAGGGTTGAGGCACTGGACGCCACACCTCGCACCACGCCAGCGACCCACATTCGGGAACGGACTCGGGTCGCCGGGGGTAAGGAGAACTGAGCGTCCCAACGGATGCTCTCCTCCTCTGGGGTGGGATCCTGGGGTGTCTCGCACACCCGACACACCTGTGCCAGTGGAAGCACGGGCACCGGTGCACAGGCAGCTATTTGAGCGTCAAGGAGGGGAGGATGTTGTGGGCATTTGTCAGCGACGTGCGACAGCGCACCGTATGACTGGACTTCAGTCCTACTTGCCGATGTCCTCAGGGGGTAGGAGGGACTAAGGGGAGAAAAACAGAAAAAAAAAAAACCTCGGGCCAAGATGATGACCGATCCACCTCAGGATCGCCAACCCGCAGGACAGACCCTGTTGTGCAAGCACTCCAAGGAGTAGGAGAAGTTAGGAGGAATAAAGGAGTATGCCTGGCACTCTAGGGGCAGATTCTGTGGGAGGGACCTGTAGGAATGATGAGAGGTCTGAAGGAGTGGATCGAGGGGGCAGTAAGGTGGGATAAAAAGTAAAGTAAAAAAAAAAAAAAAAATGGGAAACTTCGTGCTAGCAGAGAATTAATTTAGTTCTTGACTTAACCATATCCCTTTCTTGTATCAGGGAAGAAAAAAGGGGAAACCTAGGTGTATCTGGAGTTGCAGAACTGGACAGCCTAAAGAAGTCGAGATGTGTATATCTCCCCAGACACCCCAAAGGGTAGTGGGCTAAGGGCCTAAATACTTAAGAAGGGGCATAGCAACCAAAAAAGTCTGACAGTCAGAAGAAGGATTTCATAAAAAATAAATAAATAAATTGACCTGCTTCTCCTGCAGCAATAGAGGTGTACCCTGTGTATGATCTAGTGTAGTTGGTCCAAAAAAGTGCAAGCACCCCCACATTCAGTGCAGCTGCCAAGTGGAGTTAAGACTGGATAGTGCCAAGGAGCATATGTTGCATGTAGCAACTAATAGAGACATACCCGCAGTGGGGATGTGCCCCAGACAGGGAGAAGGAGAAGAAAGAAAAAGGGGAGGAAGAAGCCACCTTCCATTTTTTTTGTTGCTGTGAGGACCCCGAAGGACTATCACCCATTTTATTTTTTGGTGAGAATATGCCCCTGAAGTGTACCCAGCTCCCTTTTTGTGTTTTTGCAACATGAAAAGAGATGACCTCGTGGGGATGTTATGACTGGGGAGATACCCAGTAGGCTGCTCTGAGTTGCCCAGAGGCCCTGGCTCTGACTGAGCAGGGGACAGTGGGTGGCATGTGTGAATCAATTGTAAAGACATTCTGGAAGATCAACAGTTACGCCAAGTACATCATTTTCATATCTTCCAGGAATCAATCTTCACCACTGATGGGTCTGATTACAAAGATTCCCTTCCTATGAAAGAGGAGCTGGCTCACCCTGACAGAAAGAGAGATCCCTTAGCCCTCAGTGTGGGGGAGAGCACCTGAGGGCAGGGTCTCCTTATGAATCTGGTGGGACCCGAGACTGGTCAGGGTTAGGGAGAGGATCCTGTGGCACAGGAGCAGGAGGGCACCCAGACAGCTCTTGCTTGATTCTGTGAGAAAAAAAAAGTTATTTGGAAATGTGATTTGAACACCTTATGCCGTGCCAAAGGTGAAGCCATGCTGTCCACCTGATGTAAACTGCAGTTCCTACAAGCCTGAAAGCTACATCATTGGCATCATATGATACCCTTGACTGGTGCCTCACCAGCTCCAAACTTTTAACAGAAAGGCAAATGGCCTGCCCGACTAACTCACTAGGTGATAATGCAGCTAGAGGCTGACCAAGCTGCAACCACAGATGACCACTGAAGGCTGCCTGGTGTGCCTGATGTGCAGTACTGCACACCATGACGTGTGCTGAGGAGAACACTTTCTTCCCAAAGGCATCTGCCTAAGCAGAGTCCGCTTCAGGAGGTCGGTCACGGGTAGGGTGTTTAAGCCCTGTCAGAGTCTGCAAGACCTCAACTCCAATGTGGGGTGAGGTACTGCCGCTGCAGATCTCATGTGTGCACAGTACCACAGCTGAAGGTCCCTGGGCGCCAGAGGACAAGAGAAGGGATGCCTCCAGCCCATCCATGGGGATTCCTCGAAGGCCTTAGGTCAAGGAATGATGACTGAAGCACCATTGCCGAAAACTCAGAGGAGTCCCAGCTCCAAGGATATGGGACAGCAACTAGTGTAAGAGTCTATTTCCAGCTCCTCTAACATGTCCACCAGGAACCTCTTGTACACAATGTACTCGGAGGCTGAGGACAGGTGGAGGGTAGATTCACTGTCCTCTGGGGACGACGCCGACGGAGAGGAAGCACTGAAAACAAAGGGCAGTAGTACTGGGGGAAACAGGTCAGAATATTAGACCCTATCAGTTTTTCTGTCGTACTGGTGTAAGGCACCATCTGCCCCTCTGTGCCGAGACCAGGTGATTGGCCCTAGAGAGCTCATGACCCTGGCAGCTCTGGCAAGGTAGCAGAAGCCAGAGAGGGAAAGGAGACTCAAGGGACTCTAGGGTCTGTGCCTAAGCTGCAGGGATGTACAGTGGACCTCACTTGAGGGAAGGGCCTGACAGGATCCCCCAAACAGGGTCGACGCACATCTGAGGAATGACCCGATCAACTCCCATGGGAAAATTCCCCTAGATGGGGAAAGCGGAGTTGTACAAGCCCCATAGGGTGGCCCCAGTCCCCATCGGTGATGGTTTCAGCATGCACCTCTAGGGAGAACATCACTCCCAGCCACCTTCTGATTCTAAGCCAGTGTCGCCTCCAACAGCGGGCTGAGGGTCAACAAATGGAAATTATATACTCACAGTAATTCTTTATCTTCTTGGACAGTCTTCGCCATTTATTCACATTGCAGAGTTCTCCGCCGGAGGTGCCAGGACCCTACAGAAGCCAGCAGTCTTCAGAGGGCCGATGCTGAGGCAGGCATCATACATGCGTGATGCCATGAGACTGGCTCACGCCCCATAGCCTATTTCGGTGATGGTCCTCAACCACCTCAGTACCTTTTTTACCGAGGAGGTGCAGTGTAACTTAAACAAATGTTAAACCTAATGAGGGCATAAAATAGCCCTTTAGACCCATATCAGAAGGGTCAACAATAACAACAGTGTCTTCACAGCTCAACCGAAAAAAGGAGGGGGTGTGAAGACTAGGATACAGAGAGTGAGCTCGGTGGATGATGGTTGGGTGTGTGAATAAATGCTGAAGACTGTCCAAGAAGATCAAGAATTATGGTGAGTATGTAATTTCCATATCTTCCTGGGCATAGTCTCCACCATTTATTCACACTGCTGGGTTTGAGTACCAAACTCAGACAAACATTTCCTGAGCAGGGTGGTAGGAGACGGAGCTCACTCGAGACAGAAGTCCATTAAGGACTGTCCTACCAAAGGAGGTATGCTGCCTGGCATGGACATCCAGGGCATAGTGCTTAATGAAATCTGCACTGTGCTCCAAGTTCCTGCTCTGCAAATTTCAGCAATATGGACAGAGCAGATTTCCACCAAGGATGTTGCAACTGCTCTGGTGGAGTGGGCACAACATGGCCTTTCCAACCTGACCTGAGCCAAGGAGTAGCAGTGGTGAAGGCAAGCAACTACCCAAGCAGAGATGCATCTAATTGTGATTGGCTGGCCTAGCCAGTTAACACTGAAGGAAACAGAGTTGCTTGGAATGTTGGATGTCCTTGGCTCTATGGATGTAGAACCTGAGGGCACTCTTCACATGCAAGGAGTGGACAGTTTTTTCTCCCTCATTCTGAAAATTAGGAAAGTACATGGGCAACACCAAGAGTTGGTTCAGACGGGACTTCAAAACCACTCTGGGCAAGAACGTGGAGTGTGTGAAGTGAACCACCTTGTTTCTGTGAAACACAGCATATGGAGGGTCTGTGACCAAAGCACATATTTCAGAGACCATTCGGGTTGAGGTGATAGCCATCAGGAATGCTGCTTTCCAAGTTAGAAATTTGAGATCACGTAGCCAGAGGTTCAAAGGACTTATGAATAAGCATGTCCAATACAAGGCTGATATACAAGGAAGTGACAGGTTTCCTAACTAGGGTCCCTTGTGTGCAGAATACCTTTTAGGAAACTCTTGAAGAGAGGTAGTTGGGCCAATGTAAGGTTCTGGACTGGCTCATGATAGGCCAAAACAGCACAGAGGTGAACCTTTACAGTAGAGTACTGTAGTCCACCATCAGAAAAATTTAACAAGTACTCCAAGACTTTGTCTGGCAGACATCGGAATGGGTCCAAACAAGATTTGGGCACACCATTCAGAGAAACGTTTCCATTTGGCTGTGTATACAGCCAGGAGGATCTCGGAGACCCTGTGAGAGACCCTACACCTGCCCACTTCTATCTCTTCAGAAGCCAAGCACGAAGATGGAGTGCGGCTACAATGGATCAGGGATGCATGTCAGCAGGTCCGTCCACAGGGGTAGAGGCTTTAGAGGGACCACAGATAACTTGTTGATCAATGGATACCAAATTTGCATGGCCAGGATGGGGCAATCAGAATCATTTTGCCCCATGCATCTGTGGTGAGAGTTATCGGAGGCTCTGAAGTAGCGAAGGGGAGACCCCGAGTAAGGACGTCTTCTTGCGTACACCATGCTAGTGACTGATGCAGTGGTTCCATCACATTGATAGGGTGATGCTGAGGATGCGCTGTCGATGACCAGAGTGCTGAACATCCACTGAGTTGTCCTCATATGAAGTCGTGTTAAGAATACTGTGAAGACTGAAGCGGCCATGAGGCCTAACATTCGTTGCAAGGAGAGGGCCAGTACTGAGTCATTCTCTATGATGAAATGTGTCATCTGAAGGATAGCTCCCCTTCTGTCCTCCAGAAGAAAGGCTCTCGCCTTGGTAGTGTCCAGCAGGGCTCCTATGAAGACGAGTTGCAGCAACGGTTGAAAGCTGCGACCTCTCGTAGTGTAGCAGGACCCCCATGGAGGTTAGGAACTGAGCAGCTGTGTTCACCACTTCTTCCATACCTTGCCTGGATAGACTTGCCAGGAGACAGTTGTCCAGGTATGGAAATATTTGGAGCCCGAGCTTTCAAAGGTGCACTGCGAGAACTGCAAGGCATTTTGTAAAGAGGTGCCAATGATAACCCAAAGGGCAGGACTCTGAACTAATAGTGCTGACACAAGGCCGCAAATCATAGGAACCTGTGGTGGTCTGGGTGTACCAGAATATGATGGTAGGCATCCTGCATGTCTAGAGATGCCAACCAGTCCTGTGGTTTTAGGAGTGGTAGAAAGGTCCCTAGTGAAATCATCTTGAACTTCTCATGGTACAGGAACTTGTTTAGTTTCCTGAGGTCGAGGATGGGGTGCGTTGCCCTGTGTTTTTCAGAACTAGAAAGTAATGGGAGTAGAAGTCTGTGTTGTGTTCTGCTTGAGGCACTACTTCTACTTCCCTGTTTCTCAGAAGGCCCACAATCACTGAAGCGAGAAGGTCTGACTTGGCAGCCGATAAGTTGGGTTGCCTCTTGGGTGAACAATTCAGGGGTGATTTTGGAAAAATTCAGTAAGTATCCTAAAGACCCATTTGTCCACGGTGATGGCATTCCACTGACTGTAGAAATGTTAGATGACCTCCCACTGGAGAGGCAAGATCTGCCTCGGGCAGCTGAGGCAGAAAAGGGGCCAGAGACTCGGAGGGTGGCACTTGGTGCTTTTAGGGCCTGTGCCTTTTGCTGCATTTTCTTTTGAGGCTGATGCTTAGCTGGAGCTTGTCTGCCTCTCCCACAAAAGGGCCGCATGTTATGAAAGAACTGACAGCCTCTTCCCCTCTGAGTCCAGCTTTACATACCTGCGAATAGAGACAGAATTCTGCCTTTTCTTTTTTTTTTTTTAAATCTCCCCTTAAAGCCCCTGAAGCAGGCTTACCTGATGTAGACTTCAGTGCTGTATAACAAACATTTTTTGTTTGCAGATATTCAGAAGGGGACGCTCTAGAGTGTGGCCATGTTCTATGCTCTGCAGAACCCAGTTCTCAGAGATAACACCCCGCCACCCGTCGAGGTGAAGGGAGAACCAACCCCTGACTGCCTCCGCCAGAACCTCTATTTGGGGGGGGGGGGGCAAGGAGTCAGGAAGAAGAGACGGGTGCTGGGAGGGCAGCTGAGGGCGCCCGAAGAGTTCTGGCAACAGCTGTGGACGGGGCTGTTGCCACCTTGCGTTTACCCTGACTTCTGGCAGGTGAGCGGGCCTGTCTGAGGGAGGAGTGGCAAAAGGGTGGCTGCTGACCAGACTTAAGCTGGGTATGGTACAGCGAGTGAACAGACTGGAGGGTCCAGCCCGACTCCTAAAGGGAGGAGATTAGATCCTGGACATCCCCCCCCCCCCCAAAAAAAGGACAGAACCCTGAAAGGGGGCATCCACAATAGTGGACTGCACATCAGAGGCAAAGCCGGACACCCAGAGCCAAGAGTGGCACCAGAGACAGACCCCGGCAGCCGCTCCTCTGCCCGAGGCATCAACATCATCACAGGCAGCCCGAAGGACACTGGTCCCCACACTGAAGCGCATCTTAAGGACCTGGGTGAGCGATTTCTTGGACGGGTTGTCGGGCAAAACCTGAACCAGTTTCCTGGCTGGGGCCCAAAGTATGTTCTGGTATTGGACCATGTGGGCCAAACAGTTAATGACCCAGATAGCCAGGATGGAGGATGCAAAGACTCATTTGCCCAGGTAATCCAGCCCCCATCAGAGGGAACAGAGCTGAGGTGTTTGGGTTTCTTAGTTCAGTTGTGTGCCGCGCTGATGACCACTGAGCTTTAGGCTGACCCTTCAAAAAAGGGCTTACCAGCTGGAGTGTGGTAAAGCCGATCTGCTTTTATATGCACTACTAGGGTTAAAGAGGGATAAGTCCAAGCTGCCCTAATGGCATCTTCATAAGAGTTAATAAAGGCAGGCATCGCCAAGGGGAGCACATTGGGCTGCCTGAAATAAATGGCCAGCCAGTGCTGCTCCGGAATCCTGTTCATCAGTTTCCCAGCCCATGGTGGCCTGGATGCGCCTCATGATGTCTATAAAGGAAGGATCATCAGGAGGGGACTTAGGGACCACCTTAAGTTCTTCGTCCTCAGAGGAGTCCCCCAGAATGAAGGAAGACTCAGAACAGTAAGCGTCATCTTCATCCTCCTCATCTGGATCACTATCAGTGACCACCAGAACCGGGACTGGATCCAGGCCCCAGCATATGTGGAGCACTGGAACCCGCCTGTGTCCAGTCCAGGGTCGGAAGATCCCCAGCGGGCCACTGCGAGGACAACAGAGGCAAGCCCTGAGGGGCGGGGTCTGCTTCTGCATGAAAGACCACCATGCAGTAAACAGGGCACTGTAGTACACCAGCGCAGGGCACTTGTAGACCAGCGGATGGGGTAGACCGACACCGGCTAAGGAAAAGGTGGTGGGCCAGGTGGGGCCGGCATAAGGTACCCTGGCAGAGGACCGGCAAGTGCAGATTGTGGAGCTGGCACCAGGCCCACAGGCTGTGGCAGAGGCAATACTGGCGAAGGCCCAGCAGGCGCCGGAGAATCCACCAGCGCTGGGAGAGGACAGACAGGTACCAGTGGAGAAGGAAACCTCCCTGGCGAAGGCAGAGGAGACACCAGTCTTGGAGAGGTGCCATAGTCTGCGGTGGGCGCTGACAAGAAGGACATGCAATGGCCCCTAAAGAAGGAACCAACACAAGCAGCACCGGGGCTGGAGAGGCGACGGTGGAAGAGCAGACGATAGTGGCACCTGCACTGGCTGAACCTCCTGGCTGAGAGCCCATGGAAGTTAGGGGCCTGCTCGTCAGGGTCTGGGGAGCAGGAGGCAGAGTCCTCCACCCTGTGGAGCTGCCGCCTGTGACTGAGATAAGGGAGGGCATCAGGGTCACTGGTAGTCCTGCAGGAGTAACGGCAGACGAGGCCACAGGGGCCAACCTCCCGTGGGAGGATGACCTGGACACAGTCGAAGGTTTATGAGGACACCACGAGCAGGAGGCAGAACAGGCCCAGTCCTGGTGTTTGTCCCAGTGTTTATGCTTCCCGCCAGATTTTTCCTGAGACTGAGAGGAGGAGGAAGCTTCGGAAGACTGGGCTGGCGAAGCCGAAGAGCTCCTGGGCTGCAGCTCCTTTTCCATTGCGACAAGCTTCTGCTTGATCAGATGGCTCTCTAGGATTTTTAGGCAACGTGTCCGAGTGGCCTTGCTACATTTCTGGCAGGCTTTGGTGTCATGGCTGGGGCCTAGGCACAGGATGCAAGCAAAGTGACCATCTTTTTCAGGAATCTGTTTGTTGTAGGCATACTTTGTGGAGCAGTCAGAAGATGAGGCAGGTGGAGAAGACATAAACCCCATGTCAGTAACACCGAAAAATCAATGTTCATACTAAATTAAACGGTAAAATTAAAAAAGCGCAGCAAGCACAGGTAATGGCAGTCGACTGTAGCTATGGCAGCTTCAGTGGTCCAACATGCCGGATCGATGGTGGGAAAGAACTGAGGAGGATTTGGGAGGCTGCCTGCCTTTGTAGGATAGGACAACTTCAGAAAGTGACGGCAGTGCGCGGTCTCCCGTGGCAGACTGCTAGCTAGAAAGTTTCTGTGTAGTCCTGGCACCTGATGGCTGAGTCCTACTGGTGTTGACCTGCTGCAAGAGCTTCCTCGAAGTGAGACTGAAAATTACATACTCATAATAAATGTTGATCTAGGAATATCTTCACCACCGATTCACACTAGTAGGTCTGAACTGGAGGCGCTACAACGCCATGAAAGCTAGAACTTATCACAAGGGCTGGCACCGAGACAAACTGTGCACAGGCACGGCTCTGAGAGACTAGCTTGCAGGCACAGGCTTCCATCTGCACCAGTCCTCAACCACTTCAGTACCTCTTTTACTGAGGAGGTGCAGCATAACCCAACAAGAACTTATGCACTTAAACTAAGGGCTTAAGATAGCCTCGTTGACCTGTGTAAGAAGGGTCAACTAATCAGTAACACAGTGTATTCACAGCCCAAACCAAGTACAAGAGCTGAAGACCAATAAAACATACCAGAGTGAGCCCATGGGATGATGCATGAGCAGGTGAATCAATGGTGAAGATATTCCTAGATCATCAAGAATTACGATGGGTACCTAATTTTCGTATCTTCCAGGAATCAATCTTCACCATTTGATTCACACTACTGGGTTACAGTACCAAGCTCAGACAAAATTCTCCGAACTAGGACAGTAACCACCAAGGGCTCACACAGGAAAGTAACCCATTCAGGATTGTCCCGCCGAAGGGTGCATGGTGCCAGTATGGCCATCCAGGGCATACTACTGAACGAAACTGTGCCCTGTGCTCCATATTGCAGCTCTGCAAACATCACCAATAGGCACAGAGCAAATCTCTACCAGGGACGTGGCAACCACGCTGGTGGAGTGGGCACACACCTGGCCCTCCAGCTTGATCTGAGCCAAGGCACAGCAGTGGCACATGCAGCTCACAATCCAGGCACAAATGTACTTGACTGTAACAGGTTCTCTCTTCCGATGTGGCTGAACGAGGCAAAGAGCCATTTGGACTGGCTAACATCCTTAGTTCTGTCCAGGTAAAACCCTAAGAACCCTCTTAACATCCACAAAATGGAGAACATCATCTCCCTCATTCTGGAAGTTTGCACAGTAGGTAGGCAACACTAGAGGCCGATTAAGATGGAACTCTGACACCACTTTCGTTAGGAACTTGGGGTGTTTGTGGAGGACTACCTTGTCCTCATGGAAAACAGTACACAGAGGATCTGTAACCAAGGCATGGATTTCAGACACACTCTGAGCAGAGGTAATGGCCACTGGGAATGCTGCTTTCCAAGTTAAAAACTTCAGCTGACAGCTTGCAAGGGGCTCTGAAGGTTTGCAAGTAATAATGTCCACACAAGGCTGACATCCCAGGCAGCCACCAGCTTCCTGACAGGAGGCCTTGCGTGCAAAATGCCATTAAGGAACACAGTGGTAGCTGTGCCAGGTAGAGGGTACCAATGGGCTTGTGGTATGCAGATGCACAGGTGGACCGTCACTGTAGAATGCTGTAGACCAGCATCAGAAAGTCCCAACAAGTATTCCAGAACCTTGTCAGGAGGGCACGTGAAGGGGTCCATGCAGGTTTTGGCGCACCAAATGGAAAATTTTTTTCCATTTGGCTGTATACGTTTTTCTAGTGGAAGGCTTACGAGCAGGCAAAAGAATTTCAGAGACCCTCCGAGATACATTGTATCTGCTCCCTTTTAAGTCTTCAGGAGCCACGCCTGATGATGAAGGGAGTGCACTCTGGGATAGAGCAGGTGACACTGAGTCAGTAAGTTTGTCCTGCTTGGAAGAATCCTCTGTTTGCTCTTAACAATCCGTTCAAGAGAGGAAACCACATCTGTTGAGATCAGCATGGGGCCACCGGTATCATCCCCCCACTCCCCATGTACCTCCAATATAAGCAGTACCCTCTGCACCAGAGGAATAGGTGTGACTACATACAGAAACAGATTTTGCCATTAAAGTCGGAATACATCCTGACAGAAAATGCCATATTCTGGATTTGTGCAGCAGAATCGAGGCAGTTTGGTATTGCGTGGGGACTCAAAAAGATCTACATCTGGGGTACCCCATATGTCAAAAAGCGATCTAACAACATATGGAGCTAGTCACCACTCATGAGGATCTGCCTCTGTTTGGCTGAGCTTGGCTGCCAAAGTGTTCATGACTCCTGGCAGATAAATGGCTTGTAGCAGGATCCTCTGCTCCAGGCACAAATTCACACTCTCTCATCACCTCCTTGCAGAGGGGGTAAGAGTGGTGTTCCTCTTCTGCTTGATGATGAGTACATGATAGACTTGTTGTCTGTCTGGAGGAGGAATGTTCTGTGGCTCACTAGGTCTACTAGGGCTCAGGCAATACAAAACAGCTCACATCTCCAACACACTGATGTAAAGATGAATCTCTGACAAGTTCCAGACACCTTGTGTCTGGAAGCCCTGACAGTGGGACACCAGTCCAACAGGGAGGCATCCGTGGTGAGTGTCATCTGGAGCTCCAGTTAGGAGAAGGAAAAGCCCTCGAGGAGACTGTCCTCCACCAACCACCATGTGAGAAACCAGACAAGGGGCTTGGTCACCTGAATGGGTTGTATCGGAGGATGTGATGCTTGTGACCACTGTGCACTAAGCATCCACTGAGTCATTCTCATGTGCAACCGTGTTAGGGGCACTGTGAACAGGGAATAAGATCAGGGTGGAGTGGTGGATGTAGTCACTAGGGAAGGAGATCAGGGTGGAGCAGTGGATATGGCCTACCTAGATTTCAGAAAGGCCCCCCGACACCGTTCCATAAAGGAGACTCACAAACAAGCAGGGCAGCCTAGGAGTGGGTCCAAAGGTGGTAAACTGGGTAAGGAATTGATTAGGGGATAGGAGACAGAGGGTGGTGCTAAAACAAGTTCACTCCGAGGAAGGGAGGGTGACCAGCGGGCTGTCACATGGATCAGTACTGGGACTGATCCTTTCTAATGTATTTATCAGCAACATTGTAGAGGGGCTAGAAGGGAAGGTATGCCTTTTTGCTGACAATACTAAAATTTGCAATAGGATAGATACTCGGGGGGTGGGGTGGAAAAAAATGATTAGAGATTTAAAAAAGCTAGAAGAGTGGTCAAGGGTATGACACCTAAGTTTCAATGCAAAGAAGTGCAAAATCATGCATTTGAGGCACAGAAACCCAGGGGCGGAATACAAAATTGTACTCACGAGCACCAAACAGGAAAGAGACCTGGGGGTAAACATATCGGATGACCTAAAGGTGGCCAGATAGTGTGAAAAAAGCAGTGGGGAGAGCTAGTGTGATGCTAGGGTACATAGGGGAAGGGTATCACCAACAGAAAGAGAGAGGTGGTATTACCGCTGTATAGATCACTGATGAGACCTCACCTAAAGTACTGTGTCAAGTTCTGGAGACCACAACTCCAGAAGGATGTAGACAGAGTAGAGGCAGTCCAAAGGAAGGCAACTCAGTGGGGAAAAAAGGAACTGAGGCAGTTGAGGGTTGGTACCAAGATAAGCCTGTGCCCGCAAGCTACTCTGGCAGAGTTGCACATGCACATACCTTGCTCCTCGGCGCCAGCCCTCCTGAAATGTTGTGGCTCCTACGAGGTCCTAGTGCCTCCGGCTTAAACCTACCAATGAGAATCAATGGTGAAGATAAATTCCTGGAAGATCTGATGTTGGTGAGGGAGCTAGCAAGGGTTATTGGCTAGAGCACGATACCACATGGGTGTGTGCAGGTGCCGTGCCCAGTAGCCATTGCCATCCTCTGGCCAACACTTTGCTCATGTGGGGTCATAGTTCCTCCAGCCAAGAATCATTAGAGGAATCAATGGAGAAGATTGATTCTTGAAAGATTTTGGACATTCTGCCAAGAAGAACCACATACTTGCAGTCCATATGGTGTGGTGGGACCTGGCTGAAGGCTGGATGCTGCTAGATGCTGAGTACTGGGACCTGAACAACTAAGGCTATAGCAAAAGCGAGGCCCAGTGAGCAGTCCAGTTGTACGATGTCCAACAGTGGGTAGATCTCCTTCTTATGGACCTTCTCCAATGGAGTGTCAAGAACATGCAGTCCTAAGATGGTGGCCACAGTGAAGAATGGCTTCCCAAAAGGAGCCTGTCGGTCTGCTAGATGCCACCCCGAAGACACAGAGTTGACTAGATGGATGATGCATTCGAGCAGGTGTCTGGACAGAGAAGCATTGACTGCCAACAAGGTGTACAGAGGACTTTCTCTGTCAGAGTACCACCACCAACAGCAGACAAGGAAGTCCAGACTATGGTTGGTGCGCCCACCTCCGGCTGTGATGGGTTGGAGCTCCACCTGCAATGGTGCCTGCAGTGTGGGGCCATGGGGCGCACTACTGGAGCCAGTACTGAGAGTGGCAGCCAAGACTGGGTTGGGTCCATCAGCACCGTCTGTCGACCTTGCCCCTTGGCAATTGCTCCATATTCCTACTATCATCAGACTGACCTCTCCAATATGCAATGGGCTCAATGTCAATGGTGGAAGTCAGTCAATGAGGAAGAATGAGGAAGAACTCACCATCACCAGTCGACAGGAGGCTGTTCTAGAATCAGGACAATCAGCAGCTGAACTGGAGGAAGGCTGACCAGGAGCTCAGTTGGCCCCACCTCACCTGGCCCGGAAGGGACCATGTTTAGCACCCAAGTTTAAGAGATCAAGGAGTTGTCCCCTCAACAGACTTATCCTCAGGGTTGAGTGTCAAACCATCCAATGTCGACAACTTCTGCTGCACAGACAGGAATTCTATGGACAAACCAACAAGTCCCAGGGCCTACCGCCTTAGTGTGTGTCAGACCATGGGGGGGGCAGGCAGAGTGGCCCCTTGACCAACAGTGATCCTACTACCAATGCAGACTCTTCTTTTTGTTCTTTCGGCATCAAGATGAGGATTCACATGGTAAGAAAGGGAAGGATAGAAAGAAATTGTGAAACCCTTCACTTTTACAATATGTAGGGAGATACATTGCATACTTCTAATCCATGTTAAAAGGTCCAGGACCGGAACATCCTTATCAGCCCTCTCCTCTTCTTAGGACCGCAACTGCGCCACTGATCCTGTGGCCAAAGAAGGTACGCACATCACAGCCGGCTTGTCTTGGAGCACCCAAAGCCAACATTCGTTGAGCAAATGCGAGTGCATGACCTGCCACTAGGAGCAATGTTCCACACTGTGGGCAATGCCCAGGCAGTATACTCAGGCATCATATCTGTTGATAGCAGACGTTGTGTACCTGCAGACCATGCATCTCTTAAACCCTGGCTTCTTCTGTTCCATGGCAATTGATGATGGAGCAGGAAGATGATGAGGTGACAGGAATGGGTCAAAAACTGAAGCAAACAGTAACTGAAAAAGGCTGAAAAGCATGCAGATTTCAAATTCAGTAGCAGGAGCTGTGATGGAGGAGATCTGTTCCTTCCAGCGGATGAAAATATTGGACTGCAGTGGTGGTGGAGTCGAAGTACCATGTGATTGGGTGATATGAATCAAGCGTGAGGACTGTTTCAGTGACTGAGTATGCTTAGTGAAGACTGCCTAAGTATGGATAGTAAACTGAATCTAGGTAGTTAGAAACTGTATTTAAAAAAAATCTCAACAGTATTTCAATCAAATTCCCCCCAGACTCCTCTGAACTGACATGATAAACATAGGCCAAATTTGTTTCCCCTGTTCACAGCGAAGTACTTCACTACATTATTTTTGCCATTTCAGTTGGATACCTATCACTTCAGGTCTGGATAACTCTTGTAGAACATTAGAATCTGGAGATTGGGGACCCAGTTCCACTCGCAAGGGATCATAGCAAACTCGTTGTGCTCCTGAGTTTGTGGTGGTCCCTGTCATGCACCCCCCAAAAAAAACGGACGTTGTGGACTCCTTCCGCGCCACCACACATCAGAAAGAGCTGGCACACAGAAGTGGTCGAGGCCGTCATACACAAAGGGCATGGGAACCTCACACCGACTGGTTGCACTTTTGCAATGGCCCTTGCCTTTAGAATTATTTTAGGCAGGTGGGAGGACCACCGCAAAGAGATGCCAGAACCCAAGAGATGGCCGAAGACAGAAATGGACCAGAACACTGGATGACACTTTATGATGTACAGGGCTAGGGAGGGGATCCAGTAGACTACCTGTGACATGCACTGGGCTAGACTTAGGTCGGGGCAACTTGACTACCAGGGAGAAAGTCAAGGGACAGAACTGCAACAGCCACAGAGGGCCAAAACTGGCACACATGTAAAGGCTGGGGTTGGGGGTCGCTGGGTCTTGGTTTTCTGTGATGTACCACCACACACATGTACTGTATGTGCATGGGACTGTGCCACGTGCATTCGTGTGTGTGTGTGTGTGTGTGTGTGTGTGTGTGTGATGGTAATCAGCACGGTTACTGTGCACAAACCATGTTTTATGTACAGTAACATCTGGGTAGAGTAATTTGCATAGTTGGATTTGCGCCAGTGGGCCTTTTGCAAATCTGTTCTTCTCAGTATAGTAATTTTATAGGTCAGCGCAACAGGGTACCTCTTTGCATTCTTTTGTAGCCCATAAAATTCCAGATGAGAATTGGGCCATGGATTCCGAATGGATTTCTCTTAAATTATTTCTGTGACAAAGTAGTTAAAAGAATTTTCTTACCATCTATTGCTGTCTTATCCAAAAATACTGGTATGTTGTCTCTACAGTAAATTACACATTTTTAACCACATTTTCCAATTTTGTTTGTTCTCTGCCTTTGTAAGTTAACAAAAAAAGTCCTAAAGTCCAAAAAAGTACACGTCCTTACATTTTTCATTTTTATTTCCCTCCAAACTTTTTTTTTTTTTTTTTTTTTACAAAACATTATTTCAACCAGAGGCATCAGGTGAACTTCAGATCTCTAGATTATGCCATAGTTTTATTATTCCGATCCAACAACTTTAAAAGGGAACATGACAGAGAGGCACAGAGGTACATTTGTTGATCTGCTAGGGTAAAGAAAAGTTTTATGAGTTTGGAGTAATTTAGTTACTTCCTCAGATTTCCGTTAGAAGGTTATTCTAAATAGAACATGTGAAAATCTTTAGGCAATATACTGTTGACTTGGCCCATGTATATGTATGCACTTCCTTCTCGTAAATGCGTGGTTATTTGTGGTATTCTTTGACAGGCATCTTCTATCAGTTATATATTTCGTAGAAAATACTACCTAGGCATACTAGCACTAGCTGAAACTAGATGACAGAAAACTAAATAAAGTAAGTTTCTCAACAAACTGAGTAAAAAATTAATATTCTAAAAATCTTCAGAACACCTGTAGAAATAAATGAGTTTCCTCCTTGTAGTACAATCAGCCTTTACATTGAATACCAGGGGCACTATTTATTTATACATTTTTTTTATTTTATTTTCAAGTTCTTTATTAGCATAATCATATAAAATCCATTACAGAGACATAAAGCTGTAACAGAACTATAACATCTTTGACATTAATGGTTCTGATGCTTATTTCTACATTGTTATTAGCATAGTCCACTGTTCACTACTGGGCAAACTAGAGTCGTACCCTAAATGAATCTATCTCAAGTTCAGTACTTAAGGAAATCAAATTCCAATTCTAATGACCTCTAGAAAGTTTGGTATCATCCTTCTTCTGCCTCCCTCCCCCTTGTCTATGTAATAAAACATTTATAACAAAAACTGTTTATACAAAGATCTGTGTCCTATCTGTTACACATAAAAATATCATGCTTTAAGGTTCCAGATCCACAACTCTGATCCTCCTGTTAAACACATTGAGAAATCTTTAAGGAGGTTTGATTGCCAAAATGTACTAGTATGAGTACTAAGATTAATAAAGTAACATAATAACAGAAATATACATTTTAAACTATTGATGGGGTGACATTTTCATTTAAAGTGATTACAGCTTGCGTCACCCTACTCTACGGATATTTGAGCTTGGTTTCAACCCACTTTTACAATTAATTACATCAATAATCTGCCTGTTGTCACAGTATTGATCTACCCCCCAATTTGTCAATCAAGTGCACGACGGGCAATCAGACTCCCAGAAACCATTCTGACTGAAGCCGTAAATCAGCTGTTAATTTCTCTATTCTGAAAATATTTTTGACCAGAATCACCCAATCCAGTGCTGTGGGGCATGATAGAGAAAGACAGTACTTGGTGACAGATTTAGAAGCAGCTGCTAATAGAATACCCAAGAATGTCTTCTGACAGTTTGGTCGGCAGGCAGGTGACCTTAGTTCCAAGAGCAGCGCTTTGGAGTCTAGTGGGGATGTAGGAATAAATTACTCACCTGTAGTAATCTTGTTTCTTCCAAAGGGATCCACTAATATTATTACTCTTGCAGTGCTCCTTTAAATCAGCACTGCTCCAGAGAGAACAGAATGCTATGCTAATCATGGAATGTTTAGCTGGTGCATCTATTTTCAAACTGCCCAGTGTCAACTGCCTACATTGTACTTCAGATTTCTTAGAAGCCTGCAAAGAGGCCATAACAACATGTGAATCACTATTTAAATAATTATAGAAAAATGATGCCCAACTGGGGCAACTAACAACATTAACCAAAGGACTAGTATAAACAAATGTCCCTTTTTTCAGAAGTCAGATATGCCTTTAGAAAAGAACCTACGAGTTAAGACATTACTAGAAGGTGCCAGCAGGTGGCATGCCACTCCAACTATACATCTTATCAGCTGTGGAGAGGCTTTTTCTTGTTACTGATTCTGAAAGGGGAGGCAAGGGCGGGGAGTAATAATCTTCATGGATCCCTTTGGAAGAAACAAGATTACTACAGGTGAGCAAAGTTTTCTTCTAACCCCAGGAATCCACTAATATTACTCTTGCAGACTATGCAGCAGTACCTCAAGGAGGTGGGCCAGAATCTATTTAGGAAAAAGACTCTGCAAGACTGTTGTGCCAAATCTGGTATCACTCCTGGACTGGGCGTCCAGGCTATAATGCTTAGTGAAGGTGTGGACTGACCTCCAGGTAGCTGTTTTACATATTTCCACTAGAGGTACCTCTCGGGCAGCTGCAATGCTGGCAGCTGTGCCCCTTGTAGAGTGGGCCCTAAGACCAGAGGGAGGAACCTTGCCTGCCTTTGAGTAGCAAAACTGAATACACTGGACTATCCATCGAGAGATAGTCCTCTTTGAAGCAGGAGTACCTTTACCTACTTCCCCATAGGTGAGGAACAGTTGTTGTCTGTCCTGTCTATGATCTTTGGTATGAGTCATGTAATAACTCAGCGCTCTTTTTACATCCAAGCTGTGCAATCTACACTCACCTGAGCTAGACTGTTCAGTAAAGAAAACAGGCAGTGTTATAGACTGGTTCAAATGGAAGTCCGAAACCACCTTGGGGAGGAACGTCCTATTGGTTCTCAACACTACCTTGTCCCTGTGGAAAGAAACATGGTCCTTTTCCACACAGATGGCCTGTAGCTTGCTTATCCTTCTGGCAGAAGTGATTGCTACCAGGAAAAACTACCTTCCAGGTAAGAAATGTAAGTGCTGCAGATGCCTTAGGCCCAAAGAGCAGAAGCATAAGCTAAGCAATGCAAATATTAAGGTTCCATGCTGGCACTGGTTCCCTGTGAGGGGGAAACAAATGAGAGCCCTTTAAAAAAAAAACTTTTGAATATAGGGTTTGATGCCAGGGAGGTATCCTTTTCTAGCTGAAAGGTATGCTGAAACTGAAGCCAGGTGCACCTTCAGAATAGAGTGCTGCAGTCCCAGGGAATATAGGTAAGACAAATAATCCATAAGGGTTGAGATCCCGGCCTAGGCTGAAACTATACCCTTGTCACTGCACCAAATGGAATATCTTTTCCATTTTGAGGCATAGGTTTTCTTAGTGGAAGGTTTCCTTTAGCCCTTAAGGACTTCTAAAACTGCTTCAGAGAACTGGCAATCTGCATATTCTAAGTCCTCAACAGCCAGGCCTTGAGCTTGAGAGACCTGAGATTGGTGTACACTACCCTCCCTTGGAAGGAAGTCGAGAGATTGTACCTCTGAGGGAGGTGAATCGGCTTGCTCACAGACACTGAGAGCAGTAGGGAGTACCAAGGCTGTCTTACCCAGTCTGGGGCTAACAGAATCATCGAAGCTGGTTGTGACTTGAGCTTGATGAGCACCCTGAGTATCAGTGGAAAAGGAGGAAAGGCATAGTCTGTCCAATCCAGAATCAGGGCATCCATGGGAACTGTTCCCTTCACTGGGGCCCCTGCAACAATAGAGAGGTAAGTGGTGCTTTTGGTGGGAAGCAAAGAGGTCTATTTCTGGGGTCCCCCATCTCCTGAATAGAGTATTCACCACTGGCTTGTTCAATGCCCATTCGCAATGGGCCTTGTTTATCCGGCTCAAGGCATCTGCCAAGGTATTGTTCTTGTCAGACAGATGAATTGACTATAGGGAGGCGTTTAGGGAGTAAACAAGGCTCCATATTCTCATTGCCTCTGTACACAATGGAGTGGACCTTGTCCCTCCTTGCTTGTTGATGTAATACATTGCTGTGGTATTGTCTGTTCTGACTTGTACCACCTTTCCCTGTATGAGATGAGAAAAAGCCTGAAAGGCCAGATAAACAGCTCTTAACTCCAGCAGGTTTACGTGCAGGAGTGAGTCTGCACTCTCCCAGGTACCATGGATGGTGTGATCCTCTAAGTGAGCACCCCATCCTAGCATGGAAGCATCGGTTGTGAGAACCAGACAGGGAGGTTCCTGTAGAAATGGAACCCCTTCCCTTAAGGTTTCCAGTTTCCTCCACCATTGAAGGGCCTGTATTAACATTTGTGTGACTGGTACTAGTTTTGAGAGGGGATCCCGCCTTTGGCACCAGTGTGCTCCGAGGTGGAACTGAATGTCTCTCATCTGAAACCTGGCACCTATGACTGTGCTTGTTGCTGGAGCCATGTGCCCTAACAGTTGAAAAAACTGTTTTGCTGGCTTTAGCCTGCCCAGGGAAAATGAGCCTGCCAAAAGCTGAATGTTTTCTGCTCTGCCCTGAGGGAGAAAAGGTCTTCCCCATTACTGTATTCAGTTCTGCACCTATAAACTGCAGAACCTGGACAGGTGTCAGGACTGACTTTTTGGTACCGAGAAAGAATCCCAGGGAGAGCAGCATTTCCTGAGTTAGCTGAAGGTGGTATGACACCTGTTGGTGGGATTGTCCTACGATTAGCCACTCGTCCAGATAAGGAAAAACTGTGACACCTGGTCTTCTGAGGTGTGTCACTATTACAGCTATGTACTTGGTAAAGATCCTTGGTGCAGAGGTAAGGCCGAAGGGAAGTACTGAGAACTGGTAGTGGCCTGAGGGGAGTCTGAATCTGAGATACCTTCTGTGTGACTCCCTAATGGGAATATGGAAATATGCATCCTTTAAATCCAAGGATGTTAGCCAGTCCCCTTTTCGCAGAGTTAGCAAAATCATGGCCATTGTGACCATTTTGAACCTGGGCTTTACCAAGCACTTGTTTAGCAGTCTGAGGTCTAGTATAGACCACCACTCTCCATTCTTTTTTGTTGTTTGGAAATATCTGGAATAGAACCCTTGCCCTCTTTGGTTGTGGGGGACAAGTTCCACTGCTTTTGCCAGCAGTAGGACCTGTACCTGCTGCTCCAGTAGTTTTCTTTCTGAGAAGGGAGCTGGTGCAAAATGTTTTAACCTTGGAGGAGGAAGGGACTTGAAGAAAAAGGAGAGACCCTGACTCACTATTTCCAGGACCCATTTGTCTGTGGTTATTTTCAACCATTCCTGGAAATAGTGGGCGAGTCTGCCCTCTACAGGATGTGGAGAGGCAGCCTGAAGGGAAAAGTCAGGAGTTCTGTTTTGCTTGCTGCTGAGGCTGAGCAGACTGGTATCCTCTCTGAGAACCTCTTCTAACTCTAGCGCTGTAAAATCCAGTCTGCTATGGTTCGTACTGCTGCTGGGAAAATGCCTGTACCTGAAAGAAAGGCTTCCTAAAAGAGGATATGCCCCTGCCTCCCCTAGAATAAGACGAAGTTGAAGTAGAGGGTCTGTCTCTAGTCAAGTTGCTCCCAAAAGTAACTTTATATTCGTCTCCTTTTTTCATATATGCCTCAGTCTGGGCACCAAAAAGTGAGTGGTACGTGACCGGAAAGTCCATTGCCTTACTTTGGGTGTCCTGGGTGAGGTTGGTAGCCCTTAGCCAGGCAAATCTTCTTAGAGCAATGGTACCAGCCATCCACTTTGCAGCTGTATCATTAGTGTCAGCTGCCATCTGAAAATTGGTATTTGGAAGCATCTAAGCCCAATTATGCTGTGTCTAGCAGCTCAGACACTGTTAAAGAGGGGTTAGCCAGCATTGTCCAGTACTGAATGCCAGAGAGCTTTTTGATAAAGGTCTGCACATGTCTGGTAGCTAGCCTTACGAATTGCCAGGGATGCTGAAAAGTACCCCTTTTTTGCCATGCTGTCCACCCTTCTCAAATCCTTCTCAGGGGGATGAGAGGATAAGGGAGTTTTGGCTTTCTCACAGGCAGCCTGCTGTACAATATCCTGGTGGTCTGGGTGACTAAAAAGAAACTCAGCACCAGATCTTTCTAACTGATACTTCTTGTCACACTTTTTGTGAGTGAGTGTGACTGTATTGGGAGCCTTTGGGATTTCTAAAACATCCTTTATAAAGAATTTGTAAATGGGCAAAAGGAGCCTCTTTGAGTGTGTCAGCCCCATCAGCTCCATGTATTGTGCATCCTCTTAATCCTGTATCTCTTCAGCTGTCTGTAGATCCAGAGTTTCTACCAGTTCTTCACGGAAGAGAAATCCTCTGAGGGTCTGGGAGGGGAGCCAAAATCCTGTTCTGGTGACACCTCAGGTTCAATTCCCTCTCCAGGCCTGGGTAGCGTGATTGTGATCCAAGCAATAGACGCCCATGGCAAGTGGTCGGTGCGAGACATCTTCTGCCCACAGGGGAACCAGCAGAACCCGGGCGAGGACTTGTCCTCCATCACGGTCACAATCGAAGATCAAAGCAGTGAAACTCTGACGAGTTTAAATTTAAGATTTGATAAGTGATCTGAAGATTTAAGCGCCAGGGCCTACTCAATGTGGGAGCGGTAAGGACAGAACCTGATTCTTCCAAGTGGAAAGGAAGATCTGGCATCAAGGGGCGGAGCCGAGGATATACCACCTGGGTGGGTGGGTGGGCGGAGCCAGCTTCAAGACTTCTGGCAAGATATTTAAAGGGAAAGGACATGCCATAACGTGGATAAGAACATATCCACATTCCTAGAAACGCATTCTCTAATTATTTCCTGTGGTAAAAGACTCCCTGCCCCCCATATGAATGGGCACTATTCCAATTCTTAGAATTTCAGGGCAATAATGGAAACTCATCAGTTAATGTACAACAGAATTTGGTTTTATGTATAACCTTTCATAACAATGTACCTGAAAGCATTTTGCATACAAATGAAAAAATTACCAGTAGTGCAGGTACCATATGTACTAAACTTGGTAGCAGATAGCATACACACCATTAACATGTAGCTCAAGGTCAAGTAAACCAGCTGTTACTGAGAGATGGAATATTGGTCAAGATACCAGGGCTACCCCCTTACTCTTTTCAAAAGACAGCATGGGATCTTAAACCTCCACTTGGATGGCCAAGAATCTCAGTTTAATACGTCAGCCATACTTTGATAATGTAATAAGAGAAATCCTTCAAAAATGTATGTCACATAGCTAAACAGTAGGAACATCAGTAATTTCTGCAGCATTAAATTATGCCACCCACTTACTTGCCATCTGTGTCGGATGCAGCTGCATAGTGCAGTGGTGTGCAGCCTCTTTCATCAAGGTCGTTCACACTGGCTCCATTTCCAACAAGAGCACACAGGCACTGGTAGTTACAGTTGGCAGCAGCATAGTGCAATGGAGTCCTTATATATGTAGATACAGAAATATACAAACATACATGTGAATGGCTGCACATTGCTGAGCCTTTTATGGTTCAAAGAAATGTCTTCCTAGCATCCCTTCCCCCATCATCAGGGAAATCCGTAATGAACTTTCCTTCCAGATTTCATTCCCAATTCATAACTCTATGTAAATGAGCAGAGACAATTATGCTGTACTATACTGAGGACAATTTTATACTTAAGATTCTCAATTTTAATCTAACAAGACGCCCCACTGGGACGGCATCATTTGACTGTGTTTCCTTGTTAAGCTGCCTACGGGAGCACATGCACATGAGTCATCGACTGCCTACAAACAAATGGCATGCAAAAGACTACACAGTCTGACATTTAGTACTCCAGATAATGTTGGCAGGCAACATTAATTTGCTCAGCATTTTTTGAAATTGGGCAAGAAAACTCCATTTGGAGAGTCCAAGCACTTCAGACTCAGAACAGTGCTTCCCTTTAGTACATGCTGTACGGTGAAAGCAGTGTTCCTTCCAGGTCTGGAGCAGTTCCAATGGTTGGGTGAGTAGCAGTATTCAATGAAACATTTTTAATAAGACTACTTCCTCAAAAATGATTGGTGAAATAGGCCATTATTAATCTTATCTGAAGCAATGGTTATATCGGTTTCAGCAGTGTAAGCATAAAGGAATTGTACAGACAAAACTATTGTAAACCTAGTAAAAACTGGTTCACAAAACATGCGTCAATAGCTTCTTTTTCGAATCTTCAGAAACACTGTTCGGACTTTGCTTTACCTGTCTCACACTGTAACTAAGGTACAATCCCAATAGCACAAAGGAAAACCATCTCTTTAAATTAAACTGCTATTGTTAAAAATAAATTCTTACCTATATATATACATATACACACACACACACACACACACACACACATCTATGGGATATGCCATGGCCCTAATGAAAACATTGCTCATATTTTTCTTGAGTGCAGTTTGACCTTATATCACCACTAGTGGTGAGGCCATGAATGAGGTCAAACTTCGCAAGGGAAAATAATGATATTTTTATCAGAGTTATGGAATATTTAATTTATGCCATGCCTTTTATTATATGATGGCAAGAAAAATCCTGCACTCTGATTGTTCAGTGTCCCCCTTCAATAGTGATGTTATCCCAGCACAATCTCACTCAATGAAGGTGAAGCTCAAGACCCATCTCCTTTGGGACCCCACGACTTCACTGCCGCTATGGCCCTATTATGTGGATAAATGGACCTTGAACATAACACTAATATTCTCATTCCAGGTCCCCATAATGGCAAAAATATCACTATTTGCATTTTTTTTTTATTTCACAGATATGTTACACACGATGCATATTTATAAAATGGGTAAGAAAAATCTTTGACAATCCAGTCTCCTGATCAGATAAATATACCACATGACTGCGCATTATCCACAATGACCACATTCCTGCACTTTTTTTCATCCCTCAGAACCTCCTGGACATAATATAAAACAGATACTCCACTACAGGGTGTGCGGTCATGCTCCGATATAACGCACATTTTGAGTGGCTGAATACACTCAGCCTGCAGCCTCGTGCGTCAACACATACACCACCAAGGCATGTATATATCAAAGCATGACTGCACACCCTGTAGAGGATTATCTATTACATATAACAAGTGTATGTAACCCCGCTGCAAATGGGGGTTCCCAAAAGTCTTCGAGGAGCTTGCCTGAATGCTCCAAGTCTGGGCGGTGTTCGGCGTCTGAATTGTTTAAATGTGGTTCCAAGTGAGTGCTATTTGAGCCTCCACGTACTGTCTCTTTAAGAGCTGTCTGCTTGCAGACTTACTTAGTTTGTATCGGGGCTGCATTTAATGCTCAAATCCCACCAAGTTGCTGTCAATTCGCTCCGTCTCTGCCGTCGCTACACGTGCAGAGAGAGCCTTATTGAAAGATACAACTGTTTGTCAGAAATCACTTAGGGTGACTGAGAAAATGTAGTTTGTCTAACCTGTCTTCATTTCAGCACAACCTGTTTCAGTGCAGCTTTTTCATTTTGGTCCTGAATAGCTGACTTGGACCAATCAGGATGATAGGGAGACCCTAAAATGGAGCCTGTGGACGAATCGGAACTTGGGACTCTCAATTTTGAGCCAGCCACAAGGGGATTGTACGGGCAGTGACTCTGGGAAATGTAGTTTTGACCTTGGCGCCTTTTTTCACCAACAGAGGGAGTCTTATTGTGAGTGACAGCTGAACCAGCCAACAGAATGGTGAGGAACTCAAAGGAAATGCCCTGCTCTGTTACTGGAAAGTCAGATCAGTTGTGACAGTGAAGAGAGAGAAGGAGCTCTGTGCTTCTGCGGTGTATAGTTTCACGCGGGAAGCGCGTATGAGGCCCTGAGGTTCAGCCAGCAGCCGTCGTAAGTGCCAGTTCGGACTGAATCCGATTTGTGAGGAGAAAGAAGGAAGTCTGAAGACTGGAAACCAGGCTCACCCTGTAGAAGACTGGAGAAATTGCTGAATCGCACTCGGTCTGTCAGGAACTGAAGCTGCTGTGTGTACTCCCGGGTATTCTGCAGAATTACGATCGGGATCGAGAAGCAGCCTGCCTGGTATAGTACTTTCTTTTTACATATGAATGTGTGTAGTGCTTGTGGGGAATCGCTATTTCCAATCCCCCGTGCTGTGTGTTGAAGCGGGAAGCAAACCCCAGCTTGTCTCGGACTAAATCCGGTTGCTATCAACTGCAGTGGGGTCCAGTCACAAGGACCTTGTCTCCCCATGCCCTGTTGTTCTGGCAATCCAGAAGAACATCCACTATCTGGTCCTCAACATGGGTATTGTGAGTACAAATCAGGGTATTTTCCTGCAGCCTATTTTCAATCACAAGTGTGTCATCTAATTCTTGTTGTTTCACTGCTTCATGGACCGAGCCATCCGGCTCCAGATTACAATTGGGTATTGTGCATATATTTTCTTCTACAGGGTCCTATCCATCTGCACCTGCCGGGCAACGGACCTGGCTAGCCACCCCCCCCAACCTGGGTACCCAGAGTGTGACTTTTCAGCCCCTGTATGTGTGCACAGTACTGTGATTTAATGCCACTAATTAACCTGATTTCCCCCTCCCATGTTACTGCCCCCTAAATAAATCAGATTTGTTGTTATACTATATACTGTCTGTGGTGTTAGTACTTAAGGAAACAGTATTGTGTTTTGCTGTGTATGTTGTTTAATCTTATTTTACAGGGGGTCCTCAGAGATGTGCTGCAGAATCAGTCTCGAGGGTAAGTGGTATCTATATGAGTGAACAGTGTGTATACGTGGGGTACTGGGGCTGTAACTCCGGTGTACTGTGTGAGCCACTAGAGGGAATAAAAGGGGGTCTCAGTGTCCCAGAGGGCTGTGACCAAGCTAGTCTAACCACTACAAACCCTGACCTCTGGGTGGAGGCACCCGCCATAGGACCTAGGCCCCTCAATCTGTCGGTAGTCAAACAGGCAGGGGTAGTAGCCCTTGGGACAGCGCCACCTAGGGGTTACATGTATATGTAAGTATACACATACACATGTATGTACGTATGTATACCTTAGAAGTGTAAATATATTTGGAAGATAAAAGCTATTATTTTCACTGACAACATAGCTACTGTGCAAATAACAGCTGAAAATAGTTGGACAGTAACTATGTCATCTGCATAGTAGCCTTGCTTTTTACATGAACTGGCTTCCTGCGAGCAGCACATCAAACTGTGGCACTGTCATTAGTAAAGTGGAGAAGAAAGAAAAACTAAAAAGATAACCCTTTTACATAGCAGCATGTTTTTACCTGCAACAGACAGACAGACACAAAACAAGTGGGAACTCCCATGGTTTAAATGAGATATCCCAAGAGGCAGCTCAAAATGATGCATGTTATTTGGATTGACATGTTAGTGTTATTGCCACTGTGCAACAACACCAACATTCCAAACCAAATAACATGCATAGTTCAAGCTACCCCATGGGACATTGCCTATATCTCCGTCTACAGCTATATCTATACAGTGGTTAGTTTCTTACTTGTTTATTATTCACATTGTAATCACTACTGCGCCAGCTACTATAAATCTTTCATTTTTATTTTCAAATACTTCTCTACTACAGCTGTGTAGTGAATAGGATGTTAGCAAGAACAGAGTCTTCAAAATGGTGAAGTACTCTCACAACCCTGCCAAACAGGTGAACATCTTTAAGGAGGCAACCATATCAGAATTTTAGAGCTGTGATAACTGAGAATCGCGTAGTTGGACAAGGTGGTGGCCATATTCAATGACCCCATACATGACGCTAACTCTACAGTGGATAACAGCAGAATATACTGCTGCACCCATGAAAATGAGGGATCCCTCTTGCATATAGGGTGCAGTGTTATATTCAGATGCGTTGTAAGTGATAAACAGCCTGCATCACAGCACTGTTAAAAGCAAAACCCTGCAGCTGGCCTGCCGGCACAACAGCAAATGTTAAGTTGTGGAGCCATCATCCTGGGTTCGGAGGCGGACCCAGGAGTCAGAGGGTCGGCCAGGGTGACAAGGATTGAGCGTCCCAGGGACTGCTCTCCTTCTCTGGGGGAGAGTGTCCGGGCACATTGTGGACCTCTGGCAGAGGCTGGGGGTACCACCGCTGCCGGCACCTTAACGTGAGGGGGTGGGGCAGTTACTGGCCATCACTGCACGTCCACGCCCTGAGGGAAGTCTTCAGCATACTAGAAAAATGTTGCCACCTTGCGCATGCCACCCTTCTGCGCCGCCAACCCTGAACTACTCGATCCACCAGACAGTATTCCACAGAGCAGTTACCCCGTGACCCCACTGGGGGTAAGCCTAGGAGCCCTGCTGGTCGCGTGATATGACCGGGTACTCTGAATGCTTCCGCTCGGGTATCTGCAGCCCCACCTTGGGGAGCCAGGGGATCAGGGTCGATCACAGAGGGGACAGTGCCAGGAGTACAGGGAGGAAAAAGATGGAGGTGGCGGCCAACAAAAAAAAAAAAAAAACTGCTGTTATCACTGCAAACACCCATCCCATCCCCTTGCCAAGTGTCAGGTAGCGGACTGACAGCAGTCTAGCACTTCCCCATCACTGTTCACATGCCACTGAGCATTTAAATAAAACTGTCTGTGGCATCTACTGGTTCCCCACCCCTGATCAGATGCCCCCGACATTGTTGTTTAATCCAATCCCTGGCTTCTGGTGTCACCCCACCCCTCACCACCATTCAGATGTCCCCAACACTGCTATATATTTTGATCTCTGGTTTCTAGTGCTCCCCCGCCCACACCTGATCAGAATCTGAACTTCCTAACCATCTGGCCCACTCAGGTCCCTCCCTCCCTCCCACCCTCAAGTGGCCCCCCACTTACTCTATCTGGGACCCTGTGACAGTGACAGGCACTGCCCCTCTGCTTACTACTTTAAAGGCCATCATCTGAGTGCCAGGGAGTGAGTTTGGACATGCTGTAAAAATAGCTGCAGTGGGGGTGGGGGCCATTTGATGCCAGGAAGCAGATTAAACAGCGCTGCAGGCAAACGAACAGCAGTCAGAGGTGGAGGACCACTACATGCCAGGGATCAGAATATACAACAGTGTTGTGGGTTCTGAATGTCGATCAGTGGGTGTGGGGACCACCAGATGCCAGGAATGTATTAAACAATGGTAATGGGGGCATCTGACTAGCAATCGGGAGTGGGAGTTAGCACAGCTCCGCACAATGCCTCCACGCAGTCATGCGCAGCAGCATTGTTCGGAGATGCTAATTATTTATTAATTTCATTCAAAGTGTTACCATGAAGAACATACTGTGCTGTTAACAGCTCGTATCCAGATGTGTCCTGGGGTGAGGGAGCGTACATCATAAAATGAGATGCAAAAGTACATATACATTAAAAGTTATGCAAAACAATATTTGGTACATAGCAGAGCAGTACAAACAAGGTACAAAAGGTACAGTAAATGGCACTTGAACAGCAGCAGTGAACAACTCATAAAACTGAAGAGGGAAGCTTGGGTGGGGGGAGGAAATCACAGCGCAAAGCAGGGCTTGAGCAAGCTATGGGTGTAGGGTGGCTGCTTAAGAGCTGGGGTTAGGAACAGTTGCAGAACTGTGCTATAAAGTCTCGAGGAATAGACTTGAGGGAGAAGAGGCAGAGGGGATGGAAAGCGCAAGAGAGGACCAAAAGTTAGGGAAATGATATGAGAAAGCAGCTTGGCCAGTAGTAGAGTTCAGATGGGGGACAATCAGCTTTACAGAGTGAGCAGGAGAAAGGGAGGATGAGTGGAGAGGTAAGGAAGGGAGCCAAGCCAAAATTTTAATATGAAGGATAGGAGAGACACCTGGTATCAAGGGAGGGGGAGGGATGAGTATAGACAGCAGTGGTAGGTGTGTGTGTGTGGGGGGGGGGGGCTGTCCATGGCTAAATGACAGAAGAAGTGAAAGAGGGCATCCAGTCTGGAGAAAGCGGACTTGGAAGCTGTGCTGAACACAATGTCAGGGAGTGTACCTAATAGTGTAGGTAGGAAGAAATGGGCAGACTGAATGGAACAAGTGGTCCTTATCTACCATCAAATTCTCAGTTTCTATGTCACCACAGTCGAAGATAAATCCCCTTGCAAAAGTCCTCTTAGCACCTTGCATGCCTATAGACTTAGCAGCATGCCGACAGGTGAATATTGCTCCTACCACCTTTTGCTCCTGTGGGCCATATTCCTGCAAGAGGCTCTGTGAGCAATGCACATAGTCGCTGTGCGCTGCGCTAACACAGCCCCATATTCAGACAAGCAGCACGCTCCAATCGAGGTGCACTACTTGACTGAATATGGCCCCCAGCCAGCCATATGTTATCTCACATGCACTGCTAATGGGTGTGTGGCGCAGTCAGATGGCACTGAATAAGGGGGACCCTAGTTTACAAATTCAGCATTTTTTCCGTTTACTTGCATATCAGTTTTACTCTAGCAAATACCAAGCAAAAGGTAAATCAGTTGTGTATGTATAATGAAAAAATGTTACCAAACGTACTGTAATTTATTTTTCTGTTGATTCAAACATGGTTACTGGGGTAGTCATTACTGCAGGGAAATTATATTCATTCAACTAAGGAGGCTGACACACTCACAAAGCTGTAACATCACCACAGAACCCTACCTGCCTCATCATTCTGCTGACATAACCTTGGTTTACTATGCTACCACGCAGTGCTGGGAAGGAGAGAACACATCAATATAACAATGTATTCTTAATGAAAGAAGACCAACTCCCACCATGTGGTCATTCAAGTATTGACCATAACCTTCAACTGTTATGCTTCACAGCTGATCTTTGAGCCTCTATGTGTACATCTATCTTGTAATGCTGTGTTCTTATTCTGATGTAAATTATGCTCCATTTTTATTATTCCATAAAAACCTCTACGACTAGACAGAATAATCTGATAGAGCAACATAGAAACACAGAATTTGACGACAGATGAGAATCGCTTGGCCCACCCAGTCTGCCCATTTTCCCTACCTACAGTATCACCGCAGACCCTAATTGAACTCCATCTCTTTCTCCCTCCCCCTTTCTTTCTACTAAGATTCCATTATGCCTATCCCATGCATTCTTGAACTCCACCACCGCTGCTGGAAGGCTGTTCCAGGAATCCACCACTCTTTCTGTGAAGAAGTATGACGTACTCCCTCACATCTCTCCTGAGTCCTGCATCTACCCCCTCCAGCTTCTTATCACGCTCCCTTGTACTTGAGCACCTTTTTTTTCTGAAAAATACTTCCTTCCTGTACCTTATTTACCCCCGTGCGGTATTTAAAGGTCTCTATAACATCCCTCACCCTTCCAGGGTGCACATACTGAGGTCCTTTAGTCTCTGTTTGTAGAGCTTCTGATACAGACCCTGCACCATTTTAGATGCCCTCCTCTGAATCGCCTCCACTCTATATCCTTCCAGAGATATGGTCTCCAGAACTGGACATAATAATCCAGGTATCGTCTTACCAACGATCTATACAGGGGTAACACCACCTCCTTCTTTCTGCTGGTGATACTCCTCCCAGTGCACCCCAGTATCCCACTAGCCCTCCCAACTGCCTTGTTGCACTGCCTGGCCACCTTTAGGACATCCGATATGATTATCCCTAGGTCTCTTTCCTGCTTGGTGGTTGTCAATACCACTCCACCCATTTTGTACTCTGTCCCTGGGTTTCTGTGCCCTAAGTACATTACTTTGCAGTTTTACGCATTGAAACCCAGCTGCCATACCCTTGACCACTCTTCTAGTTTTCCCAAGTCTCTGATCTTCCTTTCCACCCACCCAGGAGTGTCCATCCTATTGCACATGTTGGTGTCATCTGCAAAGAGGCAGACCTTCCCTTCCAGCTTCTCTGCAATGTCACCTCTACAGACATTAAAGAGGACCAGTCCCACCACTGATCCCTGAGGCACTCTGCTACTCATCCTCCCTTCTTCGGAGTGAACTCCGTTTACCACCACCTTCTGTCACCTAGCCCTAACCAATTTCCTACCCCGTTTACCACTTTTGGACCACTCCTAATCTACCCAGCTTGCTCCTGTTCTATGGTGCAACAATGCTTCAAGGACTGAGGGCAATGGAACATGCACGTCTGAGTATGCTGTACCACAGAATCAGCTGTTTCGCCACCGGAGCACAAAGAATGGAGCACCACTGCGATGTACTACAAGCATTAAACTGGCCACCCCTTGAAGCAAGACTCACCTATCCCTCCCTGTGCTTAGCTTTCAAACTGCAGCAACCTGATGCCCCACTGAGCCTGAGAAATCTACTAGCCCCAAAAGCAAACAGTAGGGAGCTCAGGTCGACTGAATGCAAGCTGCTAGAACCCCCAAGAGCCAGATCAACTATGGGACAACAGTCACCTACAATAACCCTCCCAAACTCTGGAACAATCTCCCGAGAGAGCTCCAGGACTGCACCTCTCTTGAGGGGTACAAGAAAGGGTTAAACTACACCTAAGTAGTGGGTCTCATTGCAGGTGCCGCAACCCATAAAGGCACCTCGCATAAATACAGACAAAAAGGGAGGGAGGAACAGTAAGGAAGGACATAATGTACTGAATTGCACTTACGTCTACTATCTACTCATGAATGTGTGTAACTAACAAGGTTGTTCGTACGTAAACTCACCTATGTCAGCTGTAGTAATGTCTATCTCTGCGACACGTATACATGATCAATGCACCATATACTGCAGCACAATCAAAAGCATTGTTTTTTTTTTTTCCTCTAGGTACATGTAATTAATCCCGGGTTGCCCCTGAAAAAGGGACGGTCAAAGTCTCAGTGGGCCTACCCGGTTACCAAAATTTTAATAAATAAATACTAGACTCCTATATGGAACCGTGTTGAAAGCCTTACTGAAATCTAGGTAGGCCATGTCCACTGCCCACCCTGATCTAATTCCTTGGTCACCCAGTCAAAAAAAACAACTATCAGATTAATTTAACATGGCACCCTCCAGCTGGGAATCCTTGCTGCCTCCAGTCTTGTAACCTGCTGGATTCAAGACATTCCACAATCCTTTTCTTCAGCAGTGATTCCATTACGTTTCCCATCAATGATGTCAGGCTGACTGGCCTATAATTACCAGCCTCCTGCCTGCTATAGCTTTTGGGAAGTGGGCCTACATCCACCCTCCTAAAGTCCTCTGGGACCACTCCTGTTTCCAGTGAACTGTTAAACAGGACTGTCAGAGGTGCTGCAAGTACCTCCTCATATTCCCTCAATATCTTTGGATGCACCCAATTCTGGCCAGTGGGGCCACTGCTTTGTCCACCTTCAGATTAGCGAGCCCTTTCAGGACTCTCTCTCTCTCCTCTAGAAAAAGGCTAGTGTCCACATCTCCTCTCCAAATTCTGTTACTGTTTTGTGTCCCCTACCCCTCTCCTTCCTCTGTGAATACTGAACAGAAGTATTTGTTACTGGTCCCCCTCTGCACAGTCTCCCCTGCCTTCCCTTTATAACCTTACAATCACTCCCCTGGCCTTCCTCTTTTTGCTTACAAACAGTACATAAAAAATGTCTTGTCCCCTTTTGTTACCAACTGGGCTATTCAGTTTGTGCCTTTGCACTCCTTATAGCTTTCCTTGCTTCCTTCTGTTTCCCCAGATACACCTCCCCATCATCCTCCTCCATCTGACTCTCCTTAAACCTTCTGAATGCTACCCTTTTAGCCTTTGCCTTCTCAGCCACCTCTTTTGAGAACCATAATGGTCTCCTCTTCCTCTTGCTTATGCTCACTGGCTTGACGCAGAGGTTTGCTGCCTTTACAATGCCCCCTTTTAGCTTTGCCCACTGTTCCTCCACCCCACCCAAGTCATCCCCCCCACCAAGTCAGAGGCATTCAACCATCTTTATAAAATTCATCCTGCTGAAGTCCAGAACCCTTGCCCTTTTGTAGTTCGATTCCACAGCCATCCTTATATTGAACAACACTGTACGGTGATCACTGGTCCTCAGACGGCCTCCCACCTTGACGTCTGCAATACTATCCTTGTTAGTGAGTACCATGTCCAGTATTGCTCCATCACAAGTGGGGTCACTTATTAGTTCCCTGAGGAATGCCCCCTGTAGGGAGTCCAGGATGTCCCTGCTTCTAGCTGAAACACAGCTAGGAGGCTCCAATCTACATCTGGCAGGCTGAAGTCCCCTGCCAGCAACACTTCCCTGTTTTCTTTTTTTTTTTTTAATTCTCTCTCTTTTTGCTGCCCGCAGCTGCTGACACATCAGCCCCGGCCCCCTGCACCCCCACTTCCATACTGGCCGTGACTCCCGATACCCCCAGCTTTCCCCCTTATGGTGAGGTCATGGCACCTGAGCTCAGTGCCGCAATCGTAGGACTAGATCAGGAGCCGGCCTGGAAGCTAATCAGAGCCAGCGTCGTGTGTCATACATGGCGGCCGCAAGCAGGGATTTGTCTTGAGTCCCCAGGGGCTGGGACGTGCAATGACGTCCAGTGTTCGCCCCTCAATGGCTTTAGACACCGGTGCTTGCGATTCCTCCAACGCGCACTGGGCATTCACCCCAACCCTCCCACGGAGAAGGAGAGCAGCACTGAGGGTGCTCAATCCTTCTCTGACGGGCCCTCCAGCTCCCTGGGTCCATTCCCGAACCCAGGTCACTGACGTCACAAGTGGAATTCCAACTGCTGCGCCGGCAGGCCAGCCACACGTCCCCCTTTTCTGACATGTTGCCAATGGCTTCCAACATTACTTTATCTAACTCCTTCCCCAGTGCTGGAGCTCTGTAGATCACACCTGTGCAAATAACGACTCCATTTCCTGTCTCCAGGATGACCCACCGTACCTCTGTCGATTTTATGCTTTCCCTCACATAAAGCACTACACCTTTTCCTTTCCTTATCACCCTGTCCTTCCTGAACAGAGTATAGCCTGGTATGGCCATGCCCCAGTCATGTTTTTTTTCCCCAATTATTTAACCAGGTGAGGCACACTAAGCTGAAAGCTTGTTTACAGGTGCAACCTGGGAGCACAAGGAAGTTAAGTGACTTGCTCAAGGTCACACAGTATGCAAGTGGGGGCTGTGGGAATCAAACCCAGGTCTCCAGCTTTGCAGCTCAGAGCCTTAAACCACTGTGCCATACTGCCTCCTATTTTCAGTGCACCATGACTCAGTAATGGCCACAATATCCAGGTCAGCCTCTGCCATGATGGCTTCTAGGTCTAGAATATTATTTCCTAGACTTCTAGAATTCACACACATGGTCTTCCAGATTTTGGTAGCACCCTTCTTGTTACACCTTTTTTCCTTTTTTGCCCTCCCTCCTTCCACCCTCTCTTTTTAATGTTCCTGTTCCCATCCCCCATCATCTCTATCACACTGTTTGTTTTACTAATTTGCACCGGGGGGGGGGGCTCCTCTCCTCTCGAGTTCTCCCTACTCTGTACTTCAGCCGGCAGGGAGGGGGTAGTTTCTGCCTCCCCAAGTCCTTCCACCACCCCTTTAGCTAGTTTAAATGTTGATCAAAGTAACAGTTAGACTATCCGCTTAGGTCTGTGGTTTGCCTCTCTGGACAAAGCAGACTGGAGCTCAGGACTCACGCTGGATAGTAGTCCATTCAGAATTGCCCTGCCAAAGGTGACCCGAGCCATAGTATAGCAGTGCAGAAGGCAGTTTACAAACCAGGCTGAAATGCACCTGATTGTTACATGCTGCCCCTTTCCATTAGGGTCAAAAAAATTACATGCTGCCCCTTTCCATTAGGGTAAAAAAAAACAAACAGCTGTTTTGACTGTCAGTAGTCCTTAGTCCTGTCCAGGTAAAACCTAAGGACCCTCTTAACATCCAGTAAGTGTAGAGAGCCGTTCCCCCCTTATTCTATGTGCTGGCATAGTAGGTAGGCAGGATAATAGCCTGATTAAGATAGAACTCAAATACCACTTTAGGAAGAAACTTGGGATGTGTATGGAGAACTACCTTATCTTTATGGAAAACAGTATACAAAGGATCTGTGACCAAAGCATGGATTTCAGATACTCTGCGTGCAGAGGTAACAGCTACCAAAAAGGCCACTTTCCAACTCAGAAACTTGTTTATTTATTTTAAAATGTGTTAACCAGGAAAGGCACACAGAGCAGAAGCTCGTTTCCAGGTGCGACCCGGGGACAGGGGGTACAAATACAACAAAGGGAGAGCAACAAACAGATACAGTGTAGTACAGAATACTATTTACAGTATATTACAAGATTGAGTTGTATATAACAGTAAAATACAAAGGGTAGGTAAATACACAACATGGGAATACAATGCAGAGTTACAAGCAGGAGCTACAATGGGAAGGGAGGGCCTTTAAATACAGGCAGCAACCAAAACATAGTGGTAGCAACTGATTCAGGAAGTGGAGGGGAGGGAGGAGGACAGGTGTGAGGTGGGAAATTAGGGCCTTGGACAGTTGCAGGATGTAGTAGGGGAGGGCCTGAGGAGGCACTTGAGAGCAAGAAAGGAGGGGGTGAGATGGGTTTGAGGGGGAGATTGTTCCAGATGGACAGGAATGTATAGGAAAAAGCTAGTTTCCCTGTTGAAATGTGAACTCGTGGGAGGGCGAAAGAACGATGGCAGTCTGTACATGAATTGTAGGCAGAGGGAGTAGCAGGATTAAGGAGAGATAAAAGGTAGGAAGGAAGTGTTCCAAACCAGAGTTTGGAGATGAAGGTGGAGCAATGAGACATGCGTGTCTGTATTAGGGATTAGAAGGATAGGGAGGATTACAAGTCGCTGTGGTGTGTCATGTGGGGGGAATTAGAGGCGAAATGACAGAAGGCGTGGAAAAGGACATCTAGTTTGGAGAGAGAGGTGGTAGGAGCAGTGCTGAAGACCACATCAGCGTAGTCAAAGGCAGGGAGTATCCATTTCACTAGTGGATCATGCCAGACAGGGATGGGGAGGCTACCCTTGTGGCAGTAGAGTAGACCAAGTTTAGGACGTAAATTGGAATGCAGAGCCTTGAAGTGGGAGGAAAAGTCAGCAAGGGATCACATGAACATACGAAGAAGCCAGCAGAAGAAGGCCATTTGGTCTATCAAGTCTGCTAGAGTTCCAGGGTCCACAACTTGAGCAACTGTCCCTGCCCCCTCTCCCCACTCCTCCCATCCTCCCTACCCATGACCCTTACCCTCCCCCTATACCTGTCCCAGCCTGTCTTAAAGCTGCCCACCGTCTTCAATGAGATTACCTCTTCTGGCAGCGCATTCCAAGTGTCCACCACCCTCTCTGTGAAGAAGTGCTTCCTGACCTCCCTCCTAAACATCCCACCCTCCAGCTTAAGACTGTGCCCCCTCGTGTTATGGTTGCCACTCAGCTTAAAGAGACTCTCCTTATCAACCTTATTTATTCCTTTCAAGTACTTGAAGGTCCCAATCATGTCCCCTCTCTCTCTCCCCTGTCTTCCAAGGAGTACATGTTTAGTGCTCTCAACCTCTCTTCGTATGCCTTACCCTGCTGACCAGCTATCATCTTTGTAGCACTCCTCTGGACTTTCTCCAGTAGGTTAATGTCCTTTTTGAGGTGTAGGCACCAGTACTGAACTCCATACTCTAGATACGGCCTTACCAGTGACCTGTGCAAGGGCAGTATAACCTCCTCTCTCCTACTACTGTTTCCCCTAGATATGCATCCCAGCATCTTGTTTGCCTTTGCTGCTGCTTTCTTGCACTGCGTGGAGTGCTTCAGGTTACTAGCGATCATCACTCCCAGGCCCTTCTTCTCCTCCTCTGATGCAGATACTCAGATTCCACCCAGGTACCTAGGTAATACTCTGTCCTAGGATCATGCCAGACACCTACATATTTGTAGGCTGGGACATTATTGAGGGAAGAGTTTGCAAGGGTGAGAAAGCTGGAAGGGCGGGGAGCCTTTTGTTTGGAATCAAAGGTCATGGCCATGGTCTTTTTGGTGTTCGTTTTTAGGCAGTTGGCCATGAATCAATTAGATACTGCGGTAAAATCCTGTTGTAGTGGGGTCCGGACGGCTTAGGCAGAAGGACCGGAAAGGAAAAGGACAGTATCATCTGCGTACATGTGTAACATGGTGTGGGAGCAGGCAGAAGGGAGATCACTGGTGAATGGGGAGAACAGGACAGGTCAGAGGACAGAGCCCTGGGAAACACCTGTGAGGATGGGAAGGGGGGGTGGACAGGATGTTACTGATTTTTACTGAGTCAGATTGGCCGGTTAAGTAGGAACTGAATCAGGAGACAGATGCAGGTGAAAGGCCAATGCTGCTTAGTTTATTTAGAAGAAGAGGGTGAGAGACGGAGTCAAAGGCCTTGGCAAGGTCTAAGAATATAGCCGAGGTGATCAGCCCTGGATCAGTTGCAGAGTGGATGGCGTCTGTAAATCAAAGGAGGGAGAAGGTGGTGGAGTGGAGTGGAGTTTCCTGAAGGCAAACTGGACCAGGGAGAGAGTGTTTGAGGTGGAGAGGAAGTCATTTAGCCTAGCGAGGACCAGGGATTCTTGGACCTTGGCAAGAGAGGAGAGAAAAGATATGGGGCAGTAACTGCCCGGGACAGTGGGATCACCCCCTCTGTGAAGGGGTATGACAGTGGCCAACATCCAGGCAGAAGGGACAGTGGAGGTGGAGAAACAGAGAGAGAGACAGATTGAGGAGGTGAATTAGAGGGGTCAGGAGAGATTTTAAATAGTCTGGGATAAAAGCCATCACGGCTGGATTTCGTAGCATTCAAGGATAGAATAGCCCTAACAACTTCTGTAGGGGTTACCAAGGGCAGTAGAAAGCTAGAGAGCTGAGGGGCTTGAGTGCAGGAGGAGTGGGGGGTCACGGAAAAGGCACAGGTAGTAAATAAATTGTTTAGGGCATCTGCAATAGCGGAAGGGTCAGATACTAGGGAGCCTGCCACGTAAAGAGTGGGAGGAGGGGTGCAGAAGTGAACGGAGATCATTCCAAAAGGAGGACAGGGAAGTGTTGGAGGTGTGAAACCAGGATTTGAAGTAGGCTGCTTTTGCCCACTTCATGTTACAAGTTACATCAGGCTCAAAGGGCTTGCAAGTAAGCATATACACAACAAGGTTATATACACAACAAGGTTGAGATCCCAGGGAAACACAGGCTTCCTGATGCAAGGCCCTGTGAGCAGAATACCACTAAGAAACTCCTTAAAACAATCGCAGCTGTGCCGAAGTGAGGGTACCTACTGGTTTGCGATATGCTGATATAGCACATCGGTGGACCATAACAGTGGAATATTGCTGGCCAGCATCTTAAAGGTCCAGAAAGTACTCCATAACCTTCTCAGAACACCTGAAGGGGTCCACGGGGTTTTTGGAAGATAGAATGGAAATTCTTTTCCACTTGGCTGTGTATGTCTCCCTGTTAGAAGGTTTCCACACAGTCATGGGTATCTCAGAAACCCTCCAAGACACTTTAAACCTGTTCACGTCTATCTCTTTAGGAGCCAGGCCTGGAAGTGAAAGGAGTGCTGGCTGAGGTGGATTAGATGATCCTGGGTCAGTAAGTTCATCCAAAGTGGTAGAATTCTTGGTTTGCTGACAATCTATTTAACAGAGGAAACCTTATCTGCCGAGGATAGCATGGGGCCACTTGTGACCTCTTTGGGCATTACGGCTTTGACATTCTCAGCCAGACTAACAATGATATCCGCTATTGACTGAGTGAAATACATGGCTTAGAGTTAGGCACCACATATTTTTTGTCTGCCTGCTTGGGGACAGCTGCCACAGTAGCAGGCCTAACATAAAAACAGACTCTGACAGCAGATAAGGACTGCTTGGCCCACCTAGTCTGCCTATTTCCCTACTTACTGGATAAGCTGCAGATCCTAGTTAACCAACAGCCTACTTCCTCCTACCTCCCACCAGAATTGCTTTATTTCTGTCCCATACATTCTTGAATTCTCCCACTGTTTTTGACCCCATGACCTGCTCAGACAGGCCATTCCATGCGTCCACCACCCTCTCTGTGAAAAAATACTTCTTCACATTGCCCTTGAGTCATCACCCCTCTATCTTCAAATCGTGTCCCCTTGTTCTTGCACATCTCTTTTTCTGAAAGATGCTACCCTCTTGGACTTTGTTGATTCCCTTGAGGTACTTGAGGCCTCCTCCAAGTTCCTCAAGAGACTGTCTCCAGGGCCTGCTGGAGTGGAGGAACTAGAAAGCCCGGGATATTAGGTATGTGTAGAAACTCCAGTTGGAGGCCCCTAGTCTGCTCTATGGCTGATGGCTAGAAATTCAGTACAGTATGCAGATTTATGAGCACAGCCTGAAAGGAGAGATCCTCCTGAGGTACAATGACAGGAACCAGTTCCGAGTTCTCTGGACAATAGTACAAGTCATCATCATCACCACAGGAGATGAAAAGGTCAGGATCTGAGTTGTTTCCTTCTATCCCCTCCACATCCTCCACACCCAGGGGCTAGTAAAAAAGGAGGGGGCCGAACAGGGTGACAGTGCAGGCCACAGCCTCAGCAACACCTGCAACCCCGCATCCACGTTTCGAGTGCAGCCTCAGAAATGGCGTCACCGTCGATATCAAGGATGAGACTCGCCCCGAAGGGAAAGATCCTGATGTCAAAGGCCTGTGAAGCACCATTGGCTGTGCAGGCACTGAGGTAGGCACAGAAAGGCCAAACCTCAGTGCTGGAGGCAGTGCTGCCAACGATGTTGACAACCCTACCAGCCCTGAAGTAACTGGCAGTGGCCCAATGCCTGCCCCATCCCAAAGAAAGGTCAAAGGCAACATCTCATGTGGGGCAGGCGTTGCCCCAGCCTGAAGGCTAGAACTGGAGTCCACCGCGTCCTTAAGTCAAGCTGCACTGAAGGCAGCGACAACTCATCCAACCCCTGAAAGTTGCAGAAATGCTGCTGGACTAGACTGACAGAGTAAACCAATGCGGTACTAAGCAAAGCAGCGACTAGATATTGATAAGGAACTGAGAAACGCATTGGCAGATCTGTGGGAAACAATCTCTTCACTATAAAAAAAAACATATGATGGTTGGAGGGAGCCAGGCACGAGGCACAGGGCAGTGTACAGAGTGGTTCAAATTCACTTGTAAGGTTCCAGGCACCAGCGCAAGCAGCCCGGAATCTGCAAATCTGTGGCTATAGATGAATCCACACTGTTAGAAACACGATTAGCAGGTAGGAAATCTTCTTCTCATTATATTTTCTTACTACACAACAGATTTATTCTCTTGTTTGACATTTGCTGTGGTAGGTCTGCAGAGTAAACTTTGAATTGGAAAACTTCATATTTGGAAACTTTAGTCTAGGAGTGCAGAAGCACTTTGCAGTAGTGTAGATGTCTGTCCAAGTTGCAGGATGGAGCTTCCATGAGAGTGAAGGACATAAAAAAACAGACTGCAGTAACTATCAATTTTGAAACCATCTACAGCAATTTTTAACAATAATTTAACATATAGTAAAGTGTCTCTTTAAATGAAAAAATGAGATAGAAGTGTGACATTTGCTGTTTCTTACCTTCCAGTTAAGTCCTTTTTGCTGAAGTCAGATCCACTGTTGAGCAGAAGATTCAGGCACTCTAAATTCCTTTTAACAGTACAAAGGCATATAGTTATATTAGAATAGTTCCCCAGTACTGCACATTTTCCTAACAGGTTGAAGTGCACTCCATGTAGTATTTTGTGGTTTTCTTAAGTACAAAGCCACATCTGAGACTGGAACATGACTTCTTCCTTGTCCGAAATGTGAAATGCTTTTAACTTCAATGTTACAGTAAATATTAGGTTAAAAATCAGGTTAAACAAATGGTGCCCGATTTCAAAAAAAGTGCAAAGCAGAATGCAAAACTTTGCACTGCCCTTTGCAAGTGTCCAGGAGTCTGAGGATGTTATATTCAGTCACATAGTGCACTGGCACTATCTGAATGAATATACCGGCATGAAGGTGCAGTGCTAAGTAAAGTTGTGCTGCCCTGACCTGGATCTTCCCCCATGCAGGGAACTGTGCCGCAAAAGTGGATAGCGCCAAGTTTCATTGGGACCCATGCAAATGAGCCCCATTGGGCATGCAAGGTGCTAAGGGGTCATTTGCATATCCGTTATGGGCTCATTTGCATAGGTAGCAGAGGCAGGTTAGCACAGTACCACCCCCCATTGCCCAGTACCATAGATATGTTAAAATTCCTGGTGCCAGTCTGGCCCACCAATGCAGTGGTAGGATTACCGCTTGTGATGCTGGTGACCCGTGCTCGGGAATGAGCCTGGGCTGCTGGAAGGCCGGCCAGGGAGAGGAGGACAGAGCGCCCGAGGGGTGCTCTCCTCCTCCAGGGAGGGATGCTGCTCTCACTGCAGCACCACCACCTGGGTGCACATGGGTGGAAGTGCAGCGGGGAGCGCCAAATGAGAGGGATGCACACTGGCTGGGGTCCGGAGCAGCATCATGTCCCTGCGTGCACGTCTCCTCAGACCTCCCCTGTTGCTGGCGTCCTCAGGGGAAATGGGAGAAAATGGAAAATGTCCCCACAGTTGCACCTGGTCACGGAGTGATGGTCAGAGGCCCGACACATATGGAGCAAGTGGGGATGCAGCTGGACCTCCCACTTTCCTGCCCAGGGGGGTCACCCGAGGCAGGATGGGGCCAAGAAGCCCGAGCTCCGGGGTTTAGGTTGGCCCTCACCACGGCAGTCCTTGAGGAGAGGCACACTGCAGAGACAAAAGGGGCATGAGCATAAAAAAAATAAATAAATAAAATCCCTGGTGCCTAGTGGTCCCCCCCCACCCTCTGTAATTAGTAAAAAAAAAAAAAAAAGCTCCCTGGTGCCTAGTGGTCCTCCCTCTCCAATTACCAGCACAACTATGATATACCCAGTCCCTGGTGCCTAGTCGTTACCCCCTTCCGATTCTCAGCCTGGTAACTACAGAAACATGCCCTGGTGCTTAGTGGTCCCCACTTCCCTCCAGTCCTCAGCCAGGTAATGAAAAGCAGATTCCCTGTTTCCTAGTGGACCCCCCCCTTCCTCCGATCCCCTGCCAGGTAATGAAAGGTGGAATCCCTGGTGCCTTGTGTCTCCCCCCTCTCCCCAGCCCCATCATGGACAAAACATTTCCTGACGGCCAGTGGTCTCCCCAGCCCTTTCCCTGGCTTTCAATTCCTGACCTCATCCAAATAAGATTACTACCAGTGGATCATTCTCCCCCCACCCCAAATCTCTGATCCCTGGACCCTATAAACTAACAACAGTGCCTGTGGCACATACCCAGTTGTCACAACCTGACCCAGGGGTATGCTGTGTGACAGAAGACAAGATGCACATATGTCCAGTAGTACCCCCCACCCCCCGATGAGCATAATGGCAGTGCAACAAAGGTCTCTGGAGTCTAGTGGCCCCCTCCTCACCGTTGTTCCAACCACCTACCCATGCACTCCCCTTTCCCCTTATCAGCATGTTCAGTGCCACAGGATACGTTGACAGCAGCACAGCCCTCACACCACCTCGGCTGGTCACCGTATAAAACAGGCAGGGCATGCCTGTTCATACGTCCAACCGGTCAAGGTGGTCAGCAGAGGGCTGTCTGGTCATCGAACAGGTCCTGCAGCACTGAACATGCTGGTAGGGGAAGGGGTGAATGTGAGTGGTCAATGCTGCAATGAGGGGGCCTGTAGCCCAAGGGCGACGGTCGCACTGCCATTCACTCATTGGGGTGGGGGTACTACTGCATTTTGTCTTCTGTCACACAGCATACATCTGGGTCAGCTTCTGACAGCTGGGTATGTACTGCAGGCACTGTTAGCAGTGTATAGGGGCCAGGGATCGGATATGGGAGGGGAGCAGTCCACCAGTTGTAATCCGCTTTGGCAGAGTCAGGATCAGAAGCCGGGGGTACTGACCGCCACGGAATGTTTTGTCTCTGATGGGGCCGATTCGGTGCTGGGGAAGGGGGATGCTAAGAACCAAGGATTCCATCTTTTATTACCTGGCTGGGGATCGGGGAAGGGGGGCGTCAACAAGCACCAGGGAATCTGTCCTTCATTTCCGGGCTGAGGATCAGCAGGATAGGGGACCATTAGGCACTAGAGCATGTTTCTTTAATTACTGGGCTAAGGATTGGAAGGAAGTGGGGACTACTAGGCATCAGGGCATGTTTCTGTAATTACCAGGCTGAGGTTCGGGGGAGTGGGGTGGGACCAACAGGCACCAGGGACGCGTCTGGGTGCCCAGGCAGGAGTAGGTGGCTGCAGTACCCTGGGCTGCCACCAAGGCACTGTGCCTAGTTAACAGTAGGTTTGTATCGGCAGTAATTTGCACCCATTTGGGTGGGGATTACCACTGGTGCAAACTTCTGACTATACTGCTGTGCCTGTATGCCGGGAGGGCCCCTCATTTGCATGGCCCAGCAGTATATGCTTGGGTGCAACTGGTTTTGACCGTGCTGTGGGGATGTCTGAAAACAGACCCTACCCACACACTGGGCAAAAAAACTAGGTTTGCGCATGCAACCACCCGTTTGTGCTGGCGCAACATTTTGAATATCGGTCCTGTGGTTTTTAAACTGAGCCCCTACTTAAGGTCTGCTTTTTAAACCAATTATCTTAAGTATGTATCACTGTTCATTACATGTCCTCACCTAACACTGTCAACAGAAATATCTCTTACATTTTATCATGTGTTCTTTTGCACCTGCTGAAAGAAACATGCAAGTATAACATTACAAATTAACAACTAAAAAAAATCATCAGTGGTTGTTCTTAGTTTAAAACCACCTGCATCTTCCGAAGAACCACATTTCCACACTTTGTCCTTAAACGAGACAGTAGTTACTGTAAAATTCTGTAAATCAAAGGAAATTGTGTTTTGAATACCCGGTTTTTCTTTGTCTAATCTAATAAAAATATCACAAAATTGTTGTGGTTCTCCTTGATGGAATACCATTAGTATCTTCTGAGTACTGGACACCAGCTATTTAGGAAACATTTACTTTTCCACTATATCAGCATTATTTTAATATATCAAGACATGAAAACTGTATCAATATGACATATATATTTGTATGTGAGCCTGACTCCAAGCATTCAGACTGATAAAAAATTAAGTTTCAAGCCTTAATGCTTCCAAAGTCGGCATTTTCTAAAGATAACTTCTTTAAACAAAAGGAGTCAAGCCAACATAAGTAAATTCTAGCAATATTTTCATGTAACAATATAGTAAAATGCTTTTTTTATATTTAAAATGCATTAAAGTTTTCTGAGGTAAAATGAAGATAAATCAACCATATTCAGATACAGAAGGATAACATGCGTTATATGACATAAACCTTTAAACTCATAGTATCATAGGCAGTAACAATCCAGTTTAGTGAAACAGTCAGAGGATTATAATATAGCTAAATCCCAAGTGGTATCCCAGAGATGATGAATTACAGTTAAGCATTTATTCCACATACGAAATTAGTTCAGAGGCTCTAGGGGACAAACTGACTGTTCTGTCATATAATATATTATCCAAGGTTGCCACCATTCTTGGAATTGCAGTTGCTTTCCCCTCAACTGATACGTCAACTTCTCTAAGGAATATATTTGTGCCACAATCTGTTGCCAATGTAGCATAGCTGGAGGAGTGGGCTACAACTAAAGCCAGGTTATGGCCTTCTTCACAGCCAAGAGAAAAACATTAAGCAATGAGCGAGGCAGGGCCCACTGTCCTTCCACTGGGATGGCTAGAAGAAGTGTGGCAGATTGTAGAGCTTGTGTGTCAACACAGACAAGTGAAAAGTTTTTTTTTTTTTTTTTTAACTGTTGCTAGAAATTCTTCAAAACAGGACAGGATCAGAAGTCATGTGCCTGGTCTGCATTTGCCTCCCCACAATCCCTCTAAGAGGAGCAAACCGCTCCCCCATATATTTGGCCTGGATCCTAGGGGTAATAAAATAATGCTGTCTACACTTTCTGGCAAATTCCCGCCAATTAACTGAAGCTTTGACTCAGACAGGCAAAAGAGAGTATTTAAGCCACTGTTCGTATGTATAAGGAGTATGTAGTTCTTGATTCAACTTATCCAGTATATACCTAGCAAACTTATCCAGTATATACCTAGCAAACTTATCCAGTATATACCTAGCATTATGAGGCCACACTGCAGGTATACCCCTACGCATCTGGCCAATTAAATGTTGCCAGCTCTTTCCCTGGAGGAGATCTATAAATATACTATGAAGGAGTGGGCAGGGATTGGGGTGTTTAAGAGAACAGCATTGCTTATGCAAAAGGTACATATGAATTTGTAATTATCTATAATGTTCTCGGCCTGTCAGGCATTATGTAGTTTGCAACTGTGAGACCTACATGTCTCCAGCATTTAAAGACAATGTCCAACTGCAAATGGGTGAATTTGTCATCTTTTGCTAGCAGCCTACAATACCAGAGCAAGGAGGAGTGAGCAGGTACTGCTACAAGGCTACCCACTGGGCCAGAGTGACTGCTGTATATGTAGAGAAATCTCAAGATGAAGCTGACCCAGGGGTGAGCAAACAGATAATGGGCAACATGAAACAAATCATTCAAGTGGAACTCAGTACTTTTCCATGGGGAGGTGTACACTGGGGTTATCCAGCTGCAGACCAGACAAAGGTGTGCCACCTCAGCACAGGTACAGAAATCGGGCAAGTTAGCCCCTCCTTGATCCCTGGGGAACTGCAGGATAGTCAGTCATATCCAAGGGTGCTTACCGCCCCAGATAACACGTGGAACCATCTTTTCCCAGGAGCTGAAGCAGTATGAAGAGGGATAAGCTGGAAGATTTATAAAAGATAGAGCACTCGATGTAATACAGTAGAAACCGCATAATCGGGACGTGGATAATGGGCACGTCTGCTTTATTGGGCCGTCCATCTGGGAACCAATTAAGTGTCCATTAATTTCTATAGCTTCCCTATTCCTTTAAATAGGGACAGGAAGTCGGATTATTGGGCCGCAGGGCGAGTTAGGGCACCATGATCTACGCTTCCAGAGAGCTCTCTATCATGTTATGGGTCGGCGTGGAGGCCCCCTCACCACAGTAACATACCTTACAATTCTTCCCGGATTTTCTGTCAGCCTGCCTGATGTTCTGAATGATTTTTGGTATTTTTTTCCAGTCTGCTGTCCTGAAATGCTTCCCTTTGGGGGCGGCTGCCCCCGAATCCAGATTTGATTTCCCCGCCGAACCACGCGGTCCATGCCAATGGTGTGACGCCATCTCCTTTACTTCTGGTCTCAGTCTTCCCATGTTCCCCTATTGTGTTGCACTAAGGAAAGGTCATAGGTGCACTGGCTGGCTGGGAAACCAATGGCAGGGGCTCTACTTTGTCTGTTCATTTTTTTGTACCTCCACCCACACAGCCCTGATGTTTCAGTCCCCCTTCAGCCTCAAGTCCATGCATGCCATGTGTATAATGTGTATAAACTGGTCCCCCTGACGGTCTTACAGTACACAGCTGAGGACGAGTTCAGAGAGCCGGAGAGAATTTGAAAGTACAGCCGCAGGCAGCCACCAGAGACAGACAAGCCAAGAAGAGAGGGAGAGACGCCGGAGTCAGCCAGCAGACCTTTCAGTTTGACCTCACTATCACAAGCCGGCAAGCCGCCGCTGATAGACGACCAGAGTCTGCCACTGTTATCTGCTGCCAGCTGCCTAGAGCTTTAGTTCACTTTTTTAAAGCAGATCTAAGCAGCAGTAGCTATTCAGTGGACAAGAGCAGTGCTGTGCAGACAGTCAGTGCCCGGAGACGAGACCAGATCAGCCGACCACCACCATGGGGTGTCGGAGTGAGACCAGTGCCTTGCCTTCACTTCCTTCTTCTTTAATTTAGGTATGTACCATTGGCATTATATGGCCTTAGTCCTTGACTTGAACCTAAATGTTTGCTAAAAATAAAATTTATTAGTCTCCTCTAAAGCTAATTTATGGCCAACCTGCAAGTCATATTAAAATTTGGTAAGGTTTTGACATGCTCCTGTTTTGGCATACAGTATATTTTAGAAGTACTGTAACTCTCCCTGAGTGAGTTAGTCCAACATCCTTTTTACTGCTGGTATGCACTGTACTGTACTGTGTTAACATTTAAAAAGGTTTCCACTTCAGCATGTGTATTTCAGTTGATCATGCATAGGGTACTGTTTATGTTAAATCTTATGTTGCAACATATGTTCCCCTGTAAGAATTCATTTGTAATCCTGGGCTCCCTCTTGTGTGGCACTGTAATTCAACAACATGGGCTTCAATTTGTTCTGTTTCTCTTGCCCTTTTTGAATTGGAGTTTATATTTTAGCCTGCCAGTAGGTAGTGCATATTTTTTTATATTTATTTTTTTCACTTCAACTCCTTCAATATAATAGTTGCCTTTAATTCCATGCAACTCCATTCTGACGTGTCTCACAAATGGATCCCAATCCATTTATAGGGTTAATGCCTGTTAACTTCTTATTTAGAGTGCTGGAAGTTTATGGACTGTACAGCAACATAGGGCCTGATTCCAGAAGGGGGATACAGGGCTTGACACTAGCCCCGCATCTTTCACGATGGGATCCAAAAATGCGTCATCACACCTGGATGCAACCCTGCAAGTTGCCATTTTTTTATTGGGAATTTTCAGTGTTTTTGTTCTGAGCAGACCACCTCTGAAACTGCAACTTTGAAAGTAGATATAACAAAAGCATAGCATCCCCTATTTCTTTGTTTCTATATGCATAACCCTATTCTACGTCTATCAAAGATGTGTGGAAATGTCATGGGGTTGAAATTGTTGCATGTATAAAACATACAGATATCCCCCCACCCCTATTGTTAAGTAATATCGGTTCCAGAGCATGTAACAGTGTCAGAGGGTGTCACAGTATTGGTAATTTACTTTTTTTTGCATTTGTGGAAAAATGAAGCAAGCAGCGTGACAAGGTGCTGTATAGTGCAGTGGTTTAAGGCTCTGACCTGCAAACCTTGAGACCTTGGTTTATATCCCACAGCCCCAACCTGCATACTGTGTGACCCTGAGCAAGTCACTTAACTTCCTTGTGCTCCCAGGTCACACCTGGAAAAAAAAAGTTTCAGCTTAGTGTGCCTTTCCTGATTAAATAATTTCCCCATCCTGGTTAAACAATCCTTATAACACAAGAGTCTGATCACTTCTAGATCCAGCTTAAAAACAACCCATGTTTTTGTTGTGGATTTACATGTTTAGGCGACTAACATGTACTGGGCAAAACATTATGAATTGGGCACAGGGTTACTGAAATACCATGGAACATCCGTAAACTCTTTTCTGCAATAAAGGGCACAAGTAAGATCTGGTAATATGGGACATTTGCCTCAATGTGGACTGTGGGCGATGGACAGTGTCCAAGTTAAATATGTGATTTTAGCACCTAAGCATGCATTAGTATTTTAATCTCGTAAAGTATGGGCTATGTAGAAAAATTCCTGGGGGGGCCCATCTGTGGGGCCCCAGTCATTGAGTTTGCTGGAGGCCCCCAAAGTCTTAAAACCGGCCCTGTTGGGCCGATTCAGTCCCATTCACTGGCTTCCATGACTGTTCTTAGCTCTTCAGTGCACCTACGGCTGCAATTAATGGGCCATTAATGAGCTACTGAGCAGGTGTGAAAAGTGCTGTCAACAACAGTCTCACTTGGCCACTCCTTGCTGCTCTCGATCCCACGTCCCCCCCACCACACATTCACACATACAGTAGGGACTCATAATTAAAACGCTTTTGCTGTTTGTTGCTTTCTCCTAAATCTCGGCGTGATGAAATTAATGAACTTACAGGTGGCACCAACGGAAACTTCCTTTTGCTGCGCTGGTGCTGCTGTGTGAATGGGAACTGGCAGAGCATTTCAAAACCAGAGCCACAACGACTTAACTGCACTTCTGGAAGGAGTGGCCTTCTGAACGAGTCTATTGTATGTGGTGACCAATTAGGTAAAATAAACTTGCAGGTTGACAGACAGAGCAACCGGGAGCAATTAATGCTGGTAAGGGGAGTTTGAGTGAGCGTATGATCGTAACTTGCTATTCTTATCACAATAAATGGCACTTCTGTTAATTGGGATGGCCACTTAATTGGGACAAAAAGCATGCCACCAGGCCATCCCAATTAAGCAGCTTCCACTGTACTATCATCTGGATAGCTTCCATTTTATGAAAGAAGCTAAGGGTGAGGGACTCCCACTTTATAAGACCTTCTGTAACCTGTTGTATGGGTGCCTCATAGTTTAAAAGTTCAGTATTCTCCAATTTTATCAGGATATTAAACCCCAAATATTCAGTTACGGTCTTATTCCATTTAAAGGGGAAATGGTGTTTTAATAGGTTAGAAGGGGAGAAATCAAAACAGAGTCATTCCACCTTTTGTAAAGTTATATGAAAGTCTGATACTTCACCAAACCTCTGCAGTTCTTGCCAAGCCTCTGGGATGGAATGTTACATGGATAACAGGGTAAGCAACAAGTCGTCTGCGTATACATTTATGGTATAAGTGGTCCCCAAGGGGTAACCCCCTCTATCTTTGGATTCTGCCTAACTTCAGTAGCCAATGGCTCTATATATAAAGTAAATAAAAGAGGGGAGAGGGGGCACCCTTGTCTGGTTCCCCGTGGAGATGAACTGGTGGGCTGCAAGAGCCATTAACTTTTACACAGACTTGGGGGTCAGCACAGAGGTTTCCCACCAGGTTATCACTGGGGGGGGGGCCTCAAAAGCCAACAAGGCTTCCCACAGGAATAATCACAAGACCCTATCCAAGGCCTTATAAGCATCCAAGCTGAAAAACATAGAATGAGACATCGGATAAGGGATGTTGAGCCCACCTAGTCTGCCCATCATAAAAATTTATTTTGCACAGACAAGAAGTGCAAACTGGAACCAGTCCAACAGATGAGTGGGGGGCTCTTAGTGCTGACTGTTCCCCGTCAAGATCCTAGCCCTAACTGTTGCAAAGTTAACCTATTTTAGAGAAAGTATTGTTATTTCTGTACTTTGGCAACTGGACTAATCCTATTTACAGAAGCAACTCAGGGGCACAGGGAGATTACATGACTTACTTTGGGTCACACAGCATGAAAGTGGAGGCTGTGTGAATCAAACTAAGGTCTCCTGGATGTACTAAGCATGTTCACAGCTCATTACTCTAACCTCTAGGCTATACTGCCAGCCCCAAAGCAGAGTAAACCTACAAAGTTTTTATTTATTTATTTATTTTAGAATTTTTGTCCAGGAAAGACATAGTAAGCTCTGGCTTGTTTCCAGATATATCCTTGGAGCACAGGGAAGTTAAATGACTTGCTTACTGTCACACAGCATGTAGGTGGTGGCTTGAAATTCAAACCCAGTTTTCCAGCTTTGCAGTTCAATGCTCTTAACCACTATGCTATACTGCCTCCCTCCCCTGAGAAGGGCCAAGGGACACAGCGTCCCTGCATGTAATCCATGACATGGAAGGTCCTCAGGATATTAGCCATTTGACGTCGCCAAATGAATCCAGACTGGTCAGGATGTATATGATGAGGAAGGAGAGTCTCCAACCTGTGTGCCCAAATTCCCATATAGCTGAATTCCATATAGATTGTGTAGTTCATATTAAGTATGGAGATAGGGCGGTAGGAAGAGAGAGAGCTAGAGCCTAGGGAAGGGCCAAGGGAACAGAGCACCTCTGCATGTAGTCCAGAACATGAAAGGTCCTCCTGCTATTTTCTGTTTGCTTTCACCGGATGAATCCAGACTGGTCAAGATATATATGCTGAGGAAGGAGAGTTTCCAATCTGTGTGCTCAAATTCTCATATAGCCAAATTCCTATATAGAGCTTGTAGTTCATATTAAGTATGGAGATAAGGTGGTAGGAAGAGGGAGAGCTAGGGTCTTTGCCCGGTTTCTTTATGGCTGATATAGCAGTCATCTGCCATGTCGGGAGGGGGCATTTCTCCCTCCAGCACTGCAGGAAACAGCCCGAGCACTGCCCAGGAGAGGAAGGAGGATACCCAAGAAAGTTTTATAAAATCCAACTGGATAACCATCTGGGCCATGCCACTTCAGTGTTCTGGTGCTGGAATTACTCGCTGAATTTCCTCAGAGGTGACAGGGCTCAGCAACTACTGCTGTTGAATTTTCGTGAGCATGGGCAACTGCAACCAACTCAAATAAGCTTGAACCGCTGTCAGGGAAGGAGGGTGGCCAGTTCCACGGCACAATGGTGACACCTTTATGGCGCGGAGTCAAAACAGCATCAGATTATGGTGACTGACACAACTGGGGAACTCTCTATTTGCAGGGGACTGTGTCCCCCCCCCACCCTTACTAAATATACAATATTGGTGTCAGCGTGGCTCAGTTGGTAGCACACCCGCCTCTGGACCAGAAGGTCGTGGGTTCTCGTCCCACCCTGGGATTGGACTTGCACCTAAAAATCGCTGGCATCCGAGTACAGTATTGGGGGGTGCTGTACTGCTGGGGTGTGCCGTCCTTCAGATGAGACATTAAACCGAGGTCCCTTCTGCCCATCCTGGTGTTGTCCTGGTGGGTGTCCAGACGAAAGTAAAATAACCCAGGGCACTCTTCGCAAAGAGCAGGGAACATTCCCAGTGTCCTGGCCAACATTCCCCTTACCATAAACCGGTTCATGCAATTATCCAGGCTGTGTGTGGGTGATGATGTGCGATATGGCCGCCACCACACATTCAGTCACACATTCAGTCACTTCACTACCAGTCTAGCATTGCTTGTAAAGCGCTTTGGATATATGAAAAGCGCTATATAAATGCGGATTCTTCTTCTTCTACCAACTCTGGGGGGGGGGGGCAGATCTTGGGAAGGGGGTACAGAAGTCGCTGATTGTATCAATTCACCATAATCTGGTAACGTTTGACTCCGTGCCATAAAGGAGTTGACACTGCGACAGTATACCAGGGTGGCCCACTGAGTAGAAAGCCTTATAACAATCCCTCATAATCTAATTTTTTCACCACCATGCACTAGTTTGCCAGATGTTGAATTTCATAACTGTAGGATGCAAGATTTCTTCTTCTGGGCTCGTACGTGACGTACAAAAAAATCTAGCTCTGTCTGAGGCACATTAAAGTGAATTCCACCTTTTCCTACAATAAGTTCTGGATCTCAGGCTTAATCTTCACTTTCTGGGCTGCAACACAACGATCCCATGGGAGCAAAAGGGATTCTAAGATGAACACTTTTGCTGTAAGCTATGTAAGGCAGTGTTTTCTGGTCCGCTCCTTACGAGAGGGGTAGGAAATAGTCATTCCATGACTGACTGTCTTGATAATGTTCCACAGCATGGGGTCAGCGACTTCCTGTGTGTCATTACATTAGACTGCAGAGCAAACTCCTCATCTTAAGGAAAGGGAAAGGTTCCGCCACCAGAAAGTATTACAGTTGCGTGGTAGTGCCACTATAGTTAGGGTTGAGCAGGGATTTCCAAATTAAACCTCAAAGTTTGCACTTTAATAGCTTTGCAACTGTTCAACGGATTTACACAAAATTTTGCATGCACGGTCTTGGTAGGGGTTAAATTTCTTGACCATGTTCAGTTCCATTCAGGTTAGATGTGAGGATTGTGAGATCTGGACAGCGAAAAAAGTGAAAAGAAAATTGGGGTGTTTTTTTTTTTTTGCTCGTCATCGCTTAGAGCCCAGATGGTTTGGAATTTGGGTTTGAAATTTTCAGGGTAGAAAGGGCTTGGCCCACAGAGGTACCTTTCACTGGTTTGCTGAAAAAATATTAAGGTTCGTTCCGAAGTTATTTAATCTTGAAATTTCAGTTCTGAGCTTGCTCAGTACAGTCTTTTAGATAGCTGCTTGGAACAAAAAAAGAATTTGGTCCATACAAAAAAGGAACCTTTTTTGTACGGGGCTAATCCTTTTTCATGAATAAAAATATTTTTTCATATGGCCGCTATCTTGTTTCCATTTTTTCAAAAAGAAGAAATTCAAAATCCACAAAAATGACATGCTATACACACAACAACATATGTATCTTGCTTATCGGGGACCCTGTTAGGTGGATTCTGCACTTACAGTACTTTGTGGAAAACTGACCCAGAAATGTCTTTTTTTATACATTTAAAAATCCTTTTTTGGGAGACTTTCTTTTTTCATATGGCCATGCAAGAAAGAACTGGCCCATATGAAAAAGCATCCCTTCATGAGAAAAAATAATTTTGATTTAAGATCCCCCCCCACCAATTCTTTTTTCCTCTAAAGGCATACATTTGGACTTCAGACCCCCCCCCCCCCAAATTCTTTTTTCATCTGAAGGCATCCTTTTTCGTTCATATAAAAAGGAATGCCCTCATACGAAAAAGACTTTGGACCCCCAATTCTTTTTTTCATATAAGGGGATCCTTTTTCATATGGGTTTTCTTTCAACGAAAAGGATGCCTACAGACGAAAAAACATTTTGTCTTAGTTTTTTCCTTATTTTTTTTTTCCTTATGAAAGAATCCTTTTTTCTTATGTGTCTTTTGTTTGATACAAATCAGGATCCCGTCACACAAAAAAGATTTTGGACTTAGTGTTTTTTCCCCACATTTGCTCTTCAACAAGCCATAACTTCCTCAATATTTGGACTCAACGGGCAATCTAAATATCAGAACAAAGGTCTAAATGAATACTACAGGCATAACATATAATCCCCCCCTCCAAAAAAAATAAAAAAATAGGGGCCATAAAAAAAAAAAAAAAAAAAAAAAAATTCCCATAGGATAACACTGGAATTTAAAGCAAATTAACTGTTTTGGCAGAAATGGAAGTGCAGGGCCGGGGGGGGGACTGGATTGCGGATGGGAGGCTTCAGGTGAAGAATGCCTCTCAAGAACGTATGGGACACCTCCAATTGTGCCACTGTACAGCCATCAATAGGCACATAGAAAACTGAAATGGCAGTGAGATGCACTTTAAGAGAAGAATATTGTAGTCCAGCATCAGAAAGGGACAGCAAGTACTCCAGAAACAGATTCACTGGACAAGTAAAGGGACTCAAGTGATGTGAAGCAGCCCACACAGCAAAGTGTTTCCACTTCATGAAATACGTGGCCCTGGTGGAGGGTTTTCTAGCAGCCACCAGGACATCAGTCACCTTTTGAGACACCTTGAATCTGGCCATGGCTATGTCTTCAAGAGTCATGCATGCAGATGGAGTGACTTGAAGCCCGGATGGACCAGGGTGCCCTGCTCCTGTGATAGCAAGCCTCTGCACAAGGGCAGGGGTACTGGAGGTTCCACCGCCAACTGCAGCAGTAAGGGGAACCAGATCTAACAAGGCCAGAAGACAGCAAAGAGTATCAGAGTCGATCCTTCCATCTGGAGCTTTATCAGCACCCTGTGAATTAGAGGGAAGGGAGCAAAGGCATAGAGGAACCTCCCTTTCCAAGAAAGGACAACGCATCTCTCCAGAAAACTTTAGGCCCTGAAGCAAGCGAGCAGAAAAGTGGCAGTTTTGTGTTGAGCGGGCACACAAAAAGGTCCAACTCTGGACAACCCCACCTGTTAAACAGTTCTTCCACTATCAAAGGCAGCAGCTCCCACTTGTGCATTCTGGACTGCGACCTGCTTAGTCTGTCTGCCAGGACATTTTGGATGTCTTGAACATGGACTGCCGACAGTTCTAGACCATGTTCTAGAGCTCAGTACCAAACCCTCATTACTTCTCTGTACAGAGATTATGAATGAGACCCCCCTTGCTTGTTTATGTAGTGCACAACACTGATGTTACTTGTCTGCATCAGCAGAGGCCCCAGCAACAAGTGATTCTGGAATGCTTGCAGGCCATACAGAATGACCTTCATCTCTAGGATGTTTAAAGTGGAGGAACTCTCTACTGTGGTCCATGTACCTTGGGTCTGGTGAGGTCCCAGACGTGCCCCTGAGCCCATCCTGAAGCATCCGTGGTGAGGATCTTTTTTTTATTTTATTTTTTAGTTTTGTTGACGGGTAGATCCACTATACAAATCCTGTCAATTTTTTCAGCCAGACCAGGAGAGGACCAGATGAATTCCAACTGACCTTGAACCAGATTAAGCTGTTCTGATGAGGATCTGATGAGGGGACGGGATTAAAAAAGGTACCCCTTTGAGCAAATTGTTGGGTTCCATCTGCAACTGAAGCACCTTCTTTACAGGTGATGTTACCAGAACCTTCTGTTCTAGATCGTCTGTGTGTTGATCCCATTGAGGCTCTTAATGTCCATTGGGGGATCTGCATCTGCAGCCTTACCATGGGAACCGTGACAATGGCTGCTGTCATCAGGCCCAGTATTCTTAGAATGTCCAAGCCATGAGTTGGATGGTGGGGGTAGCCCAACTGGGCTGTAGAGGCACCTCTGGTAGCCCAGGGAGGGGCAGGGGAGGGCACAGACAGGGCTGCATCTGGCTTACGCGTGCCCTCGGGAGGGTCTTTTTGGCTGGGTGTGGTACATAGAATGGACCGACTTTAAGGCCCTTCGAGAGTTCTGAAGCTCAGAAATAATGTCCTGGACATCACCCCCAAACAGCTTAGAAGTGCAGAAGGGGGAAAAACCTGAGACCCTAAGCCAGGCGTGCAGTCGCAGACTAATGCCTGCCACCACCACCTATCCAGAGGCGTCCACTGCATTGTACGCTGCCTGGAGGATGTGAGTACCGACATCGGACCCCGTCTTCAGAGCCTGAAGAGTCTGCTGTTTGGAGGGGTCATCTGGCATTGCTGCGACAACTTCCCTAGCATGGTCCCACAACTAATTTTGGTATTGCATCATGTAAGCCAGGTAGTTAAGGGGTCTGATGGCAAGGGTAGCCAAAGCAAAGGTATGCTTGCCAACCTGGTCCAGCTGCCTCGATTCCCTTTCTGGAGGGAGAGCACTGAGGTGCTTCAGACGCTTGGTACGGTTGTGTGCCATGTTAATGACCACAGAGTAGACTTTAGGCTGCTCCCTGAAAAAAGACTTACCAGCTAGAGGATGGTATAGTCTGTGTGCCTTTTTAGGGAATGCAGGAAAAGTGTAAGGGTGAACCATGCAGCCCTAGTAATGTCACTGTATGACTCAACCATCCCCGGGGGGGGACACACCAAAGGGGAGTATCATGCTGGCAAAGATAAACTGCCAGGCGGTGATGCGCCGGATCCTGCTCCTCAGCCTCCCACCCCATCATGAACTGGATATGTCTTATTATATCCATAAAGGTGGGGTTGTCCAGTGGAGACTTGAGGACTTTACTGGGTTCACCTTCATCCCCCAAGGAGACCCTGTCCAGGAAGGAGGACTCAGAACTGGCATCATCATCTGAGGCAGAGTTTTCAGACCCACTGTTGAAAGGTTGAGGGTCAACTGGGCGAATGGCGATACCAGCGTCTGTGTGGGTAAGAGGAGCGCTGGGTGCTGGATGAGCAGGGGCAGGAGAGGCAGTACCCCTAGGAGGCCCCTGGAGGTGGGCTGGCTGGGGCATGCCTGGATTAGGGGCCTGTGAATGCATAAACACCCAAAGCAACAAGATCAGACCGTGGTAATCCACGGGCACTGAATCCGGACAGCGAGGAACTGGGTAGCTGTGAAGTGGCTGTGCCCCGACCGGCACAGGATCCAGGTAGGCCAGCATTGGCCCTCCAGGAGCCAGATGTGGGTAGGCCGGTGCTGGACCCCCAGGCTTTCGGAGTTGCATATCCAGGTTGCGGCCCAAATGGAGTGAGTAGCGGCACAGACATCAGTCTCTCAGGCCGGGCATGAGTCCCCTGGGTGTAGGCAGAGGTACAGCATGTGAAGGCCCTGCCAGAGTCAGGGGTAGAGCCATCGCCAGACCTGTGGGTTGCGGGAGTGTAGGAGCCGACCCAGCGGGCATTGGCCTTGGTGACACTGGGGCAGAATGCACAGGCGTCGGGTGAGATGAAACCACTACTGGAGAAAAAGGCTCTGCTGGCAATGGCTGGGGGAAATCAGGCTTGTGGAGACACCGGTACCTAGCGATGCCTGCAAATACAACAGAGAGGCAGGCCTGATGGAGGTCCCAGAGACTGAGGCTGGCATCAGATGCATGGGTGATGGGGTGGCAGGGCCAGAACTGGCACCAGCAGCACCTGTGCCTGCTGGAAGAACTCCAGCCAAGCCTCCTGCTGAAGAGCCCGCCGAAAACAAGGGCTGGAAAAGCAGGGGCTGAGGGGCAGGGATAGATGTACCCTGCCTTGAGGAGTTGCTACCGGTCACAGAGATCCAGGCGGGCAGTGGGGCCACCAGCAGCCCAGAGGGAGAAAGGGCATGTGGAGCTATGGAAGTCGACCCCCTAAGGGAGGAAGACCTGGGAGCGGTCGACGGAGGAGCCGTATGCGGCGAGCGGGAGGAAGACCAGAGACGGTCCCAGTCTTTGTCCCTATGTTTGTGCTTCCCTGATTATTTTTCCTTCAATCTGGAGGAGGAACAGCCTGATGACTGGACCGGGGAAACGGAGGAGCGCCAGTCCTGCTACCACCGTTCCATCTGGGCAACCTTCTGCTTGAGGATGTGACTCTTGAGGGTCCTCTGGCGTCGTCTTCTGGTGGCTAGTTTGAACTTCTGGCAGGCCTCGCTGGCCTGAATGTCATGGTCAGGGCCTAGATAGAAGAGGCAAGTAGAATGGCCATCCTTATCCGGGATCTGTTTGCCAGAGACACACTTAATGGAGTGTTCCAAAGTTGAAGAAGGCTGAGAAGACAGAAAAGGAGTGAACATCAAAAAATGTGATGTTTACCCAACTAAAGTAAAAAACGAAAGTGCAGTTTTAAAACACGGGAAAACTGGCGATTGACTATAGCTACGACAGAATCCATGCTCCGACGTGCGCTGGTCGATGGTGGGAAAGAACTGTGAAGGGCTTGGGGGCTGCCCGCCTTATAAAGGAGAGGTTGACGTCGGAGGTGGGCAAGCTCCCTCTGGTACACTGCTAGCTAGAAAGGTTTCCGTGTGGTCCTAGCACCCGATGGCTGAGTCCTACCGGTGATGGCCTACTGTAAGAGATACCCTCGAAATAAGACTGATCTTGCGCTTTATGCCTGTAGCTCAAGCAATACCCTCCGCACTGGGTGGAAATTGAAGGGAAATGCAAACAAATTTGCCATACCAGTCTAAGACATCTAGACAGAAAACGCCATTACCTAGATTTCTGGAGTAGACATGAGGCAGTCTGGCGTAGAGTGGGCATGCAAAGGTGCAGATTTGGGGTGCCCACTATCAATTAGCGATCTCACAAAGTCATTTGTAAGGATGGGCCTGAGGTCAGCTGAGCTAGTCTGTTGGAGTATCTGAAACTCCTGGCAGATAGAAGGCATGGAGTACAATGCCTTGCTCTAGGTCCTTTTCCCACACTCCCATAACTTCTCCACAGAGGGGTACAGAGTGCATACTTGTTTGTTTTGAGTAACATTTCCCAGACTGTTATCTGTCTGGAAGAGGACTATTTTGTAGTTGACGAGATCTACCAAGGTCCAGGGGTCACATGAAAAGAGATCGCACCTCCAAAATCCTGAAAAGAAGAGGGGTCAGAGTCGGGTTCCAGGCACCTTGTGCTTGGAACCCTGATACTGGGTAACCCACCATAACATGGAGGCATCCAAAGAGAGCGTCAGTCAAGGCTTCAGCTTGGAAAGGGAAACCTGGAGGAGACTGACTTCCACTGGCTATCAAGTGAGTGATCTAACTAGGGGCTTGACCACCTGTTGTCAGAGCCAGCCTGTTTTGCATTGAGTAGGCTTAAAAAGATTGTGCTCTGAAATCTATCTGCAGGAGGACCAGTATTCTGTCCTCTGGAAGGAAGCCAAGTTCTAATCACAGCTAGAGACCTGATGAACAGCAACTGCTGTAAGGTTCAGAGCAGAGATCTCCAGACTATACAGAGCAAAAAGAAGCCACCTGGAACCTAAATTCCTCAGGTGTGTAGGAGCAACACAAGGCACCTTGCACAGTTTAAAAGAGCAAATGCAAGGAGCAACCCTGTAGGAAAAAGAGAGTTAGCAACTGCTAAGGCCACAGCCCGCATAATCAGAAGCAGAACTCCCTGTGTTTTTTTATTTTTTTAGGGGAATAGAGCTCCAAAGGGATTAGAATAAGTGAGAAAAATCCCACAAGTTAGGAGAAGCAAAATAGGTCAGATCTGAGCCAGATCAGCAGGGCCTGTGTCCGGAGGGAGTAAGCCAGAAAGTTATCGCCGTCCTCAGGCACCGACAGATATGGCGTCATGCCCAGAGGCAGAAATAGCACCGAATACCATGGCAGGCATAGTACTAGACCCCCGCCAGGCAGCACCGGGTCTAGACATGATGCTGGACATTGTGCCCTGGCAGACATGGCGCCAGGCCCAGCGCCATGCACTAGAGACACCGCTGGAGAGCAGCACCGCTGGAGAGCAGTAGAGACAACCTCGGACAAGGCTGGTGCTACGAGTCAAGACTGCAAGGACAGCACAGGACTGAAATACCTTGAAAACTTGGTGCCTAGAAGATGCAGTTGTCTTCCCAGAAACAGCACTAGAAGAAACTGAATCATTCAGCGCCAAGATATCCCAGTCTGGAAACTCTCAGCGATGACCCGTGCTGGGAGCACTGAACCAGCACCAAGGCAGGAGAGAGGGAGGGAGGGGGAGGGAGAGAGGAGAGAGAGAGAGAGAGAGAGATAAGAGATATATCCCTGGTGCCAACAAGAGTCAAACCCATACAAGAACCAGGGCTGAGAAGGCACCAAGGCAACCCACTAAGGCTGAACTCAGCACAGATGGCAGCGCCAGAGAACCAATGACCCCGGGTAGCACCGAGCTGACTACAGCAGTACCCCACTGGTCCTACCAAGTGACCATAAGGTAGGGATGCAGCCAGCGGTGCAGTCTCTGGCAAGGGCAGAAGGTCTATTCCAGAGCCAAACGCTCTACCTGGCTGGGGGTGGCCACGTACGTGGGTTCAGTGCCACTAACCTACAAGGGCCAGGGACTGGATTCACCAGCAGCAACACCTCAGGCTGATGCTAAACCTACTGCTCCGAAAAGCTGCCCAGGGAAGACTGCTCACTGGGGACCCGACTAAAGGACGGGGGGGGGGTGGGGACTCCAGGCCCAAGGTCTCAGTGTCCCGGCAACACAGTCTGCGGCGAGGTGGACAGCGCTGAAAGGACCATGGTGCCAGAAACCAAGGGGACTCGCTGAAGACTTCCTGGAAGGTGAACTCGAGTGATACCATTTCTTTTGCTCTCTAAAAGGCAAGAAAAAGAACTCAAGGACAAGTGGTGCCAAGAACCCGACTGGAATCAGGAACCATCCCGCTGCTCTTTCATACTCCAGAGGACTGCCCTTCCCCCAGAAGACCTCCCATGGTCAGAAACCTTTCCTCCTGAGAAAGTGGACCGGACATGGCCCACACTGCTGGAGTTGCCAACCCGAAGGCTTCCTACCATAAGCCTGTAGAGACATCCTGACGATGCTCAGTAGCGCTGAGAGAAAACTGATAGAAAAGGAAAATAAACACACTAAACTGTACACAAAAATAAACTCTAGCTTAAAAGGTAAGAACTGAAAGCATCTGTTGTACAGATGTGAAGTTCTGATTCCTGAAGGGCAAGTGACGTCACTTAAGTACACTTGAGGGAAAAAAGGAACTGACGTGGTTGGGAGCTGGTAACAAGGTAAGCCTGGTGCAGTGAGCCACTCTCGTGGTGCCATGCATGTGCATGGCTTGCATTTGTGCCAACCCTCCTGAAAAGTTCTGGCTCCTGCAGGGTCCCAATACCTCCGCAGACCCATTAGTGGGAATTAATGGTGAAGATACATTCCTGGAAGATTGGAGATTTAGGGCCACCCATGACATATGGACACTGACGATGCACATCATTGTGGGTGGTCCGGTAGACATGAGTTACCGGATAGGTCTGATGCTGGTGATTCTATGTTCTATAGGTGTGGGTCACTGGAGGGAGATAACCCTAAAGATCACTGAATATAAGCAGAAGATCACTGAATACAAGTCTGGGTTGCAGGGATGATCAAACCTTATTTTAGGAAAAAATGCATGCAACCTGGTTCATTGGGGTTGACAGCATCCTTTTACTAATATGCTGACATCTATGATGTTTAAATGTGATGCAAGCACTATGGCTACAGTGTTAAAGAAAGGATTGGCCTAGATAATCATATTCATGTTCCCACAGTAACATTTAAAACTGCTGTGGTTAATGCTTATTACCATTTGCACGTAACGGCAAAGCAAAAAGCAAAATACTATTACTTACCCTCCAGCTGCAGCCGCATGAAGACAGGTCCTGCCAAAAGCATCTGGGGTGTCTATGTCAAAGCCTACAAAAATGAATGAGCCCTTTGTGAAACCATATATGGAATGCAGTCCTTGAGCCAAACTGCTTGGGGCAGCTCTAGAGATGCAGTGCCATGAAGCATGCCTTTGAGACTAGTATATGCAGCAGTCACATAATACAAAACATAACTGGAAGACATTGCACATTTCAAGTTTGAATACTGTTACTCATATAATTTTTAAGACCTCAGATTTTGTTAACATATCCGTGAAGGTATGCGGGTCCCCTGCCTCCACACACATTAATCTATGCTACAATTAGACCACTTTGCTTGTTTTATAATACTGTGGAAGACTGTTACTGTTAAATGCATTACTTTCCATTTCCCAGATAAATCTTACATTTTGTATTACAGAAAGAAAAGTTACTTACCTCATCTCTTGATATCTGTCAGTACTTTTCCATGTAACCACCCTCTTTGGTCTTAGAGCCGGAGGCACTAGGACTCACTAGAACCTTGACCTTTTGGGGGCCTACAGCACAAAGAACAGCACCAGCATAGGCTAGCACATGCACACAACTATATAAGGTGGCATTAGTCCCAACTGCTTCAGTAACCCCATCCCTGAAAAAATAAGCCACACTGAGATGGTGAAAAGGGGTTACAAAATCGGTAGGGAAAATACTGTGTCCTTTCGGCTTGGAATCTACCACCCACGGGAACAAGTCCTGGCACAGCAAGGCTGCAGCACACAAGAAATCACTGTGCCAGGTTTTAGAATTTTGACAACTAAATGGCTGGTATTGATTCCCATGTAGAGACAACCCTTAGTCAACTACAGAATGTGAAACATACCTGCATTGCCTACAAGAGGTTTCCACTGTCAAACTTCTTTTGACTCAATGTTTTGTTTAAATTTTTACATCCCTAACACAAACTCTTGCTCTTAAATTGCATGGCCACCCACCCATCCATCTGCTTCCTCAACGATCACTCTCCACTCACTCACATATAAAAAAAAAAAAAAAATTATTCAATAAAACATGCTCTAATTTCAATAATTCACTGTCAAACTGGCTCATTTAAAAGTTTAACCTTTCAATGCCTGCACCACTGACCACTGCTTTCCCTAGCTGCTTGCTCTCGTATACAAACTCCAAACCAGATAGAGCATCCAATTTACCAGCTCACGTCAGCCCAGAAATTTGGGAAAATATGTAGCGCAGCCAAGTGCCACAAATGACCACAGTTAATTCCTGAAAATATGACCCAAAGTTCAGAGATCTGTGTCTGTGGGAAAGATGAGGAACTGTACAGGGAAAAAAATATACACACACACACAACCTAGTAAGCCTCTGTCAGTTCTGAAGGTACCCCTAGTAACCCCATTTTGGCAGAGGGACTAGTTCACAATTAAAAAAAAAAAAATTTTTTTTTTTAATCTTTAACTTTTTTTTAGATTTGCCTAGCTATCCATTTCTTTAAGTGCAATAAAACACTCTGGGGTGTAGCTACTTTGCCATCACACTACCTCCAGGGGCAGGTGCTGGTGACACAACTACCACCACCACCCCTGTTGCTTCTTATTGCTTGTAAGAAGAAGAGGAGGAGGAAAGTGGGACAACAAAAAATCCTACAACAAAAAGGAAAAAATAATAAAAAGTATAGCCCACTGTAGCGTCCAGAAAGGGCACTACCAGCAAAGTAGTAGACCAAATACACAGATTGCAAGCAAACTCACGTAAATGAAATATCTATGAAAAATAACTATTAGTATAACCACAGCTATCACTTCCTATCAATAGTGATAGCCAAAAAATGGAAAATACGTACCTACCATAATTCTTGATCTTCTTGTACGAGGTCTCCACCACTCACTCACACTAATGGAAGCCCGCTGGATGTGCTAGGACCCAGCAGGAGTAAACTTTTTCAGGAGGGCCGGCGCCTGAGATGGAGCCATGAGGAAGCGACACTGCGAGCCTGGCGCATGTGGTAATGAGTATCTCGGCATCGACCCTCCAACCGCCTCAGTATATTTTTTCTGAGGAGGTGCAGCGTAACTAACCTAGAAAGAACTAACCTAAAAATCAGACATAAGATAGTCCGAATGACCCGTGTAAGAAGGGTCAACCATAAAGTCTTCACAGCTCAGCCACTGAGGGAGTGAAGACCACAAACAGAAAAGTGAGCTCAGGGGATGGTGGGTGGGCGTGTGCTTGAGTGGTGGAGACTTTTTCAAGGAAGATCAAGAATTACAGTAGGTACGTAATTTCCATATCTTCCTGGACATAAATAATCCACCACTCATTCACACTAATGGGAGAGTACCGAGCTAAATAATCCCCAGAGACGGGCAGCAGGAGATAAAGAGCTCACATGTTTAGGACAGGAGTCCGTTAAGAATGATCCTGCCAAATGACAGATGTCGTCTAGCATGGACATCCAAGGTATAGTGCTTAATGAATGTATACAAGGAGCTCCAGGTAGCCGCACTGCAAATATCTGCAATGGGCACACTACGGATTTCCACCAGAGATGCTGCAACTGCTCTGGTGGAGTGCGTGTACACTCTGCCTTCCAGCTTGACCTGCGCCATAGAATAGCAGTGGCGAAGGCATGCCACCAGCCACGCTGAAATGCACCTGATAGCAAAAAGCTGACCCAGCCGGGTCTCACTGAAGGAAACAAACAGTTGTTGAGCCATGCGAATTTCCTTCATTCTTTCTAGATAGAACCACAATGCTCTCTTAACATCCAGCGAATGAAGGATATGTTCCCCTTCATTCTGGAAGTTCTCAAAGCAGGTAGGAAGGACTAAAGCTTGGTTTAGATGGAATTCGGAGACAACCTTAGGGAGAAACTTAGGATGAGTCCTAAGAACTACGTTGTCCTTGTGAAATACAGTGTACGGGGGTCTGTGACCAGTGCGTGTATTTCAGAAACTGTACGGGCCAAAGTAATGGCCACCAGGAAGGCAGTTTTCCAAGTGAGGAACTTCAATTCGCAAGTAGCTAGAAGCTCGAAAGGTTTACGAGTGAGCATGTCTAGCACAATGTTAATGTCCCAGGCTGCAACTGGACATCTAACAGGAGGTCTAGTATGCAGAATACCCCTAAGAAACCTCTTAACTACAGGCAACTGAGCCAGTGACATGGAATGTACCGGCTCATGATATGCCGAAATGGCACAAAGATGAACTTTGACTGTGGAGTACTGCAGACCTGTGTTTAAGAGGTCTAAGAGATACTCCAAGACTTTATTTGGTGGGCAGGAAAAAGGATTCCAAGAGGATTTTGCACACCAGATATAGAAACGCTTCCATTTAGCTGTGTAGGTTTTTCTATTGGCCAGCTTACGCGCAGCCAAAGGAATATCTGAAACACTACGAGAAACAGTGAACCTATTCACCTCTACCTCTTCAGGAGCTAAGCGTAAAGGTGAAGCGACCTCAGGTTGGGATGGACCACAGGACCCTGGGTCAGAAGGTTCATCTGAAGGGGAAGCATTTTCGGGTGGGGGTTCTGATAGTCTGTTGAGTAGTGGGAACCATATCTGTCAAGGCCAGAAGGGGGCAATGAGAATCATTTTGCTCCCCCGGGACTCCAATTTGAGCAGTACCCTCTGAATTATGGGAAGAGGAGGACATGCGAATAGAAAGCGTTTTGTCCATGGCAGCCTGAATGCATCCTGACAAAAAATGCCAGGTCCTGGACTTCTGGAGCAGAAGACAGGCAGTTTTGCGTTGAATGGGGACGCATAAAGGTCCAGGTCTGGAGTTCCCCACTCTCTGAAGAGTGATTGAACGATGGTTAAGTCGAGAGGCCACTCATGAGGATCCGCATCCGTTCTGCTAAGACTGTCTGCCAGCTCATTTTGTACTCCTGGCAGGTAAACCGCCTAATTCAGAGCCTTGTGTTCCAGGCACCATTCCCACACTCTCACTGCTTCCATGAATAATGGGTACGAGTGTGCACCGCACTGTTTGTTGATGTAGTACATCACTGCCTTGTTGTCCATTTGAAGGAGAATGTTCTCATGACAGAGTAAGTCCTTCAAAGCTTGGACTGCATAGAGGACAGCTCTCATTTCCAGGACATTTATGTGAAGTTGAGACTCATCCTGAGTCCATGTACCCTGGGTGTGGAGATCCCGGCAGTGGCCTCTCCAAACCATCAGAAATGCGTCCGTGGTAATGGAGATCTGATGATCCAGAAGGGCAAAGGGATATCCTTCCAGAAGTTTGTCCTCCTGAGACCACCAGGTGAGCAACCTCTTCAGAGGTCCCATCACCTTGATGAGAAAGTACTGGGGGTGAGTGGTTGGGGACCACTGAGCATCCACTGAGAGGTTCTCAAGCAAAGAGGAGCCAAGGGTACAGTGAACACAGAGGATGCCATGAGGCCCAATATCCGTTGCATCAAGATAGCTCGAACCGAGCTGTGTTCTCTGATGTATCGGGTCATCTGTAAGATATCGCTCCTTCTGTCCTCTGGAAGAAAAGCTTTCGCACAGGAGGTGTCCAGAAGAGTTCCTATGAAGAGGAGCTTCTAGGAGGACTGAAACTTCGACTTGTTGAGATTTAGTAGGACTCCCATGGATGTGAGGAATTCTGAGGTCGTGGCCATGGCTTCCAGAATCTCTTACCTGGAGGGACTTGCAAGAAGCCAGATATGGGAACACTTGTATTCCAATTTTCCTGAGGTGCACCGTGAGAATTGCACAACACTTTGTAAAAACTCGAGGCGCCGAGGATAGCCCAAAGGGCAGGACTCTGAACTGATAGTGTTGATCCAATGCCACGAGCCTTAGGTATTTGTGGTGCTTTGAGTGTATTAGTGTAACCCCCTACAAATGGGGGTTCCCGAAAAGTCTTCCTTGAGCTTGCCTAAATGATCACTGCCAGGCTGGTGTCCTGCATTCTAGCAGTTTAAATGTATTGCCAGAAAGTGCCTGTATAGCCTCTGTGTACTGTCTCTTTAAGAGCTGCCTGGATTGCAGTCATAATTAATCTAAGAGGGGAGCTCTGTTAGAAGATGTACTTGTTTGCTGATCATTTGTTAGAGTACTAATAATGCAATTTGTTCTAACCTGCCCATCTTGGTTCTGGACTGTCAGAATGGGCCAATCAGTACATTTGGGACTCTAAAATGGAGCCTGCCTACAGGGGCTTGTTGGGGCCAAAACTTATAGGAATTGTAGTTTTGGGCTTTTGGCACCTAAAATAACCTGGAGGGGGAGCCCTTGTTGTGACTGACAGATCAGCCAACTGAACCTTTTGAATCTTTGAGAAAGTCCTACACTGCTTGCAGTTTCAGTTAGATCTGAGTTGGGAAGTGAAGAAGTAACAGCTCGAGATAGTTCGAGCAGCAATCCCTAGTGGATTCGAGTGGGAGAACTGTGGAAAGGCCTGAGTTTGGCCTGCGTTCCTGCCTGCTGTTCCTGAGAGGGAACTTGTGCTTTTTTTCAGACTGAATCCGAATTTGGAGAGCGAATTAAGTCACTGAATTGTGACCAGGCTTTAACCTGAAGAAGACCGAAGAGTTGCTGAATGTGATCGGCCTGTCACGACTTCCAGCTACCTCTGAACTCCCGGATTGTGCAGAGACTCTGTAATTGTGACTGGAAAGCCAATTGCCTGGTACAGTGGAATTTTCTTACATGTGAATGTGCTGTGTGCTTATAGTGGGTCATGATTTGGTTCCCCACTGTGTGTCTGAACTGTGTTTTACTTGCTGGAGGCTATTGTACTGTTGCTATTTACTGTGCTTAACCTTGCTTTACAGGGGGTCCCCAGGGTCAAGCTAGAGGAACCAGCCCTGGTGTTAAGTGCAAACAGTGTGAGTAATTGCCTAGTGAATAAGGGTCATTGTGAAAGTAATTACTGTATATTGTTCAGGCCACTAGAAGGGAAAGAGGGGGGGGTACAGTGTCCCAGAGGGCTGTGCCCAGGTTAGCTTGACCACTAACAACCCTGACCTCCGGGTGGAGGCACCCGTTCCATTACCCAGGCCCCTTAATCTGCTACTAGCCAAGCAGGCAGGGGTAGTAGCCCTTGGGATAGCACCACCTAGGGATTACATGAGAATGTGTTGGTAGGCATCCTGCATGTCAAGGGAGGCTAGCCAATCGTGTCGATGAATCAAAGGTAGCAGAGTACAGAGTGATGATATCTTGAACTTCTCCTTGTGTACGAATTTGTTTAACTTTCTGAGATACAGAATGGGGTGCATGCCACCGGTTTTCTTTGGGACCAGAAAGTAATGGGATTAGAAAAGTACAGTTATGTAAGAACTTACCGTAACAGTAGATCTTTGAGAGAGGCTCTTGCAGTAGGTAATTACATATAGGACTGACTCCGGCAGGTGGCAGGACCCCACGAAAAAATTTCTAGCTAGCAGTCCCTAGGGAACGCCTCTGTCAGGTGAACGGGCGCCAGGAGACGCCGGTATAAAGGTGGTCCCGACGACGCTTCCAGTTCTTTTCCGCCACAGGCCGAAAGAGGCCGGACGAAGAGGAGATATGGTTCCTAAATGGAAAAGGAGCTTAAAAAGCCTAGGGGATGGAGGGGGAAGGTATTACCTGCAAGAGCCTCTCAAGATCTACTGCTCACGTGTAAGTTCTTACGAACTGTACTATCTTACTTGAGAGGGCTCTTGCAGTAGGTATTACATATAGGACTGAATCCCAAGCAGTCTGGAACAAAGAAAGGCACCGGAGGAGGAAAACTATCTCAAGAAGTAGCTCTAGCCGTGCAAGTCTCACACGGAGGCCTTGCAAACAGCTAGTTCAAGCCCGCTCTACGGCAAGAGGCAATATCCAAACTGTAATGTTTTGTAAAGGTATGGACCGAAGTCCAGGTGGCGGCAGCGCATATGTCTGCTGCAGACACATTCTTGAAACAAGCTGCAGAGGCAGCTACTCCTCTTGTGGAGTGGCCTCTGACTTGACCCGGGAGGGTCTTGTGGTGTTTGTCATAACAGAAAGTGATGCAATGAGCCAACCACTTAGACAGGCATTGCTTAGAAATCGCATTGCCTTCCCTTTCGGGAGCAAAAGAGACGAACAACTGATCAGTCTTTCTGAGATCCTTCGTCCTGTTGGTGTAGTATCTCAGAATCCGGTGAACATCCATAGTATGGAGTAAATATTCCCCTTGATTAGAGTACTGCGTAAAAAAGGCAGGTAGCTCTATGGACTGATTTAAGGTGAACTCTGCTACTACTTTGGGTAGAAACTTGGGATTAGTGAAGAGCAACTCATTCCTTGTGAAAATCAAGTAGAGGTTTTACAATCAGGGCCTGGAGCTCGGAGATTCTTGAGGCGAAGTAATGGCCACCAAGAAGAGTGTCTTCCACGAAAGAAACTTCAAATCTGCAGAAGCTGCAGGTTCGAAGGGAGGAAGGGTAAGTTTCTCGAGAACAAAATTCAAGTCCCAAGGGGGGCAGGAGTACGGATGGGGGGGCCTCAGATGGAGAACCCCTCTGAGAAAGGTCTTGGAGACCTCCAGTTGAGCAAAAGCCTCGTTTGCGAAGGGAACATGATAGGCCGAGATGGCTGCCATGTGTACCTTCAAAGAGGAATGGCTGAGACCCAGATCGAACAGATGACATAGATACTCCAGCAGAAGACCCACTGAACAGGAGAAAGGTTCCACGTTCTTGGAAGCGGCCCAAATAGTGAATCTTTTCCACTTCACGGCATAAGTGGATCTGGTGGAGGGTTTTCTGGTACTCCAAAACGAGATTGAGCTAGGTCTGCAGGAGCCACGCATGCAGTTGAAGGGATCTGAGGCCTGGATGGACCAGTGTCCCCTGATCCTGGGTCAACAAACCTCGCGATAGAGGAGGAGGAAGAGGAGGATCCTCTGAATATTGTTGTAGAAGAGAGAATCAGATTTGCCTGGGCCAGAAAGGAGCGAACAGAATCATTCTCGCGGGATAAGAGGAACTGGGGGAAGGCATAGACGAATCCGTCCTTCCAGTCTAGAGACAGAGCATCGCTCCAGAAAGCGCCTCGCTCTGGAACGAGCGAGTAGAAGGTGAGAAGTTTTGCGTTTTGGGGGGATGCGAACAGGTCTACCTGTGGTGTTCCCCAAAGTTGGAAGATACTGTCTAGGACCCCTTGGTCCAGTTCCCACTCGTGAGTCAGAGCAGAAGAGCGACTTAACTTGTCTGCCAGGGTGTTGTCGACTCCTGGAACGTGAATCGCCGTGAGGTGAAGGTCGTGTTGTGTTGCCCAATCCCAAACCCTCACTGCCTCCCGGCCTAGAGGGTAGGACCGAGTTCCTCCCTGCTTGTTGATGTACCACACTACGCACATGTTGTCCGTCTGGACGACAAGGTGGCTAGGAAGGATGTATTGGTGAAGGGCTTGGAGAGCGTACAACACTGCCTGAAGCTCAAGCACACTGATGTGGAGAGCTTGTTCTAGCCTGGACCAGGAGTCCTGGGTCCGATGAGGGCCTAGATGGGCTCCCCAACCTTCGCCTGAGGCGTCTGTGGTTAGAGTTTGGGAGGGGGAAGGATGAAAGAAAGGAACCCCCAGAAACAGGTTCTCTCGAACCATCCACCATTGTAAGTCTCGCATCATCGGCGATGAGGTCAGAACTGAGTGATCTAGGTCATCCACTAGTTGATCCCACTGAGAGCGTACAGTCCACTGAGAGATCCTCATGTGGAGTCGAGCGCGAGGGACCGTCGGGATAGCAGCCAACATGAGCCCGAGAAGGCGAAGGACCGACCTCGCCGAGACCATCCTGTGGTCGGATAACAGACTTATCTGGGTCTGCAGGGAGGCCGCCCTGTCCGGAGGCAGGAAGGCCCTTGCCCATGGTTGTATCAAGGATTGCCCCAACAAACTGTAGCCTTTGGGAAGGGTCCAGATGAGACTTGGAATGGTTGATGGTAATACCCAGGCAGGCAAAAACCTGCTGGGTAAGGGAGAGGAATCGCAGGAGTTCCTCTCTGGACGAGGCCCGCAGGAGCCAGTCATCCAAGTAAGGGAAAACCTGTACTCACTTGGTACGCAGGTGGGCCACCACCACTGCCAGGCATTTGGTAAATACTCGGGGGGCCGAGGATAGACCAAACGGGAGCGCCTTGAACTGGTAGTGGTCCCCCTGGAACGCAAAACCAAGGTATTTGCGATGAGATGGGCAAATGTGAATGTGCAGATAAGCATCCTGCATATCCAGGGCACAAAGCCATTGACCCAGCCGGAGGAGGGGCAGAAGGCTCTGCAAAGAGAGCATCCTGAACCTTTTGTACTCTACATAAAGATTCAGGGAACTGAGATCTAAAATCGGTCTGAGATCTCCCGTCTTCTTTGGGACCAGGAAGAAATGGAAATAGTAACCCGTCCCCTGAAGATGAAGGGGGATGGGCTCTATCGCTTGCTTGGCAGAAGAGCAGAGATTTCCTCCTGGACCAAAGGAAGATGTTCCCATGAATACGACGACTTCAGAGGGGGGTGGCGGGGTGGTTTCTGAAGAAACTCTATGGAGTGTCCTTCTGCTATGAGCTGGAACACCCAAGAATCCATGGTTATCCTCTCCCATCCCGGAAGGTGGAGGGAAACCTCCCTCCTACAGGTTCCTCCGGGGAGTCCGGAGGCAGTGGGAGAGGAAAGGAGTCAGGTGGTGTGGGGCAGCGCTGCAGCTGAAGCACCCGCTGCTTTTTTGGGCGGGGGGGCTTAGCAGCCGCGGGGGCCCGGCGTTTGTGGCCCGCCTTCCTGGGGTTTCATTTTGGCCGATTCCATCTGGCGAAGGGATCGCGCTGCTGCTGATGGGGATGGTACATGGAATCAAATGACTTCAGAGCCGCCCTTCTTCTTGCAAATCGGTAATGATGTCCTTGACATCACCCCCGAAAAGCACCGACCCCTGGAAAGGTGCTTCCTGGATAGCAGATTGCACCTCCAGGACCAGACCTGACACGCGGAGCCAATCATGACACCGTAGGCCTACGGCGAAAGCTGAGCTCCGCCCAGCAGTGTCCACTGCATCGTATGTAGCACGTAGCATGTGGCGACTGGCTGAACGAGCAGAACTGACGAGATCAGCCAACTGCTGTTTGACTTGGGAGTCAGGCAAGGAGTCCAGCTTGGCTTCCGCCTGAGTAAGGACGGCCTTCTGGTAGTCCCCCATGTGGCCGACATAGTTCAGGGCCCTAATCCCCAGTGTGGAGGAAGCGTAAATCTTTCTCCCGTACTGGTCCAGAAGGCAAGATTCCTTATCAGGAGGTGACGAGCTAAGATGTTTTGGGTTCGCCGACCGGCCGTGAGCGGCGCTAATCACGACCGAGTCGGCACGAGGGTGAGAATCCAGGAAATCAACACCCTCTGGAGCCTGATATAGCCTGTTCGACTTCCTAGGAAGTGGAGCTAAGACCGACGGCTGTTTCCATATCGTGGTAACAAGGTCAGCGTGAGGCTCTATCCTGGGTGGCACTAATGTAGGAGCTGTCATGGGCAGATCCGGATGTTCAGCGAGTTTCAGATGCTGAGGATCTGGTTCCAAAGAACGCCACTGATGAACCTCCTGGATTTTTCTAAGCAACTCCATAAAAGAAAGATCCTCCGGAGGAGTCCTTGGCCGGTGCTTCGACGGAGAGCGAGGCTCGTCATCTCTCTCTCGGAGCAGCCGTCGGAAGAGTCCGAGAGTGAAGAGGAGAATGAAGAAGAGTAAGACTCCCTTTCCCGACCCAGGGGAGGAACGGACCCCTCGGGGAGTCCCCGGGGACACGTGTCCTGCCCCTCTCTGGATCCAGACGGAAGAACCCTGGAGTCCGGAGGTGGTGAGGGAGTGTGGCGCCTGGGGCGTACGGGAACCTGGGATGGCACTGTCACCGGAAGGTGGCTCTCAACCTCTTTGGTGAGCTGAGCCTTGGCCTTAGCTCACCAGGAGGCCAGAGTCTCCTGCAGGTCCACCGGCAGCCACGAGGGCGGTGGAGGAGGAGGTGTGGGATAAGAATACAGGTTATACCCATATGGAGCGTATCCAAAACCCGGCTGCGGGTAACACGGCGTCAGGTATTGAGGCGTTGAGTACTGCGGCGTCGGGAAGCCCGGCGTTGGGTACTGTGGCGCTGGATACAGCGTTCCCGGGTACACCGGCGTCGAATAAGACGGAGGATACCCAGAAGCCAGGGGGGGCTGCTTGAGCAGACGGCCCGGCCAGGAACCTCACGGGCGGGTCCGTAGTGGACAGCCCGGAGGGTGGAGGGCCTGATGGGAGCAGACGATCTCCCTGAGTCAGTAAGGCCAACGTCAGGGCCGACGGCGGAGGCCCTGAAGCCGGAGATACCGATGTCGAAGGGGCCAGAGTCGGAGCTGGCATCCGGGGAGCAGACGTCAGGTCCAGTGCTCCAGATGGAAGAAGGACTGACAGAGCCAAAAAATCCCCAGCTTCGCCCAGGGACAGAGGGGAAAAGTCCCCGGGTTCAGGTTGGGGGGACTCTGGTTCCCCAGACGGCAGCGAAGGCTGCGGTGAACCGGGAATGACGGACGTTAGGGGTCCGTCGTCTGTTCGCCGCCGGCCAGACATCGGACGAGCCGATGTGAGGCGTAGAGGCGAGCTCGCGGCGGGCGCGGAGGAGCCAATGTCCGACTTATGAGAGCCATCACCGGAGACAGGTCGAGAGGAGGGGTCGGCCAGGTCCGGTGGTGAAGAAGCCGCACGTCGCCCCGGAGGGTCGGACGTCTTACCAGCCCTCTCCGGGCAGACATCAGAGGAGCCGACGCCAGGCTTACCGGAGTCGCCCATGATGGTAGGCCGCGAGCCTGCGGCTGAACCAGGGGCGGCGGAGGCCTCCAACTGCGGAGGTACCCGCAAGGCCCGGCGCGAGCCAGGCGGGCGGGCGGCGCCATCTCCAGAAACCTCCGAGGCGATCCCTGGAGGATGTTTACCTGCGTGCCCGCAACTCCGAGGGAGGCGGTGGAGGAGCCTTTGTCCCGGTGCCTCTCCTTGTCCTTCTTCTTTCGATGGCCTTCGGGGGAAATGGACGCCTGCCTCAGTTTTTTAAGCTCCTTCTCCATAGAGCTAATTTTCTTCTTTAGAATATGGGCTTCCAGGGATTGCTGCCGCCTTTTTTGGGTAGCCGCGTTAAAGCTGAGGCAATGCTGGCACTTCTCGACCGGATGATCAGGGCCTAGGCAGAACAGGCACAGGAGTGGCCGTCCTTGTGCTGTGGTTAGGCGCCTGCAGATCACACTTATTCTTGTGCTCGGAGGTGTGGGGGACGACATACACTGGCGTTAGTACTGGCGTCAAAAAAAATAAAGTTTTCGTTAAAAAGCAGTGAAGGAAGAAGGGCTGATGACACGAACTTTCACAGGCTTCTGCGAGCTAACGGCAGGGAAAGAACTGGAAGGCGGGCTTCTGGGACCACCCTTTATACCGACTCCTGGCGCGGTCACCTGATGTTAGGCTGACTTCGCCAGGACTGCTAGCTAGAAATTTTCCATTGGGGTCTGCCGCCTGCCGGTGTCAGTCCTATATGTAATTACCAACTGCAAGAGCCCTCTTGAAGTAAGATCCTATGTTTTTTGTTGATCTAGTAGGACTATTTCTAGTGCCCTGTTGTTCAGAAAGCCTTGTACCCTGGAAGCAAGAAGGTCTTACTGTGCCGCAGACAGCCTGGGCTGGAAGATAGCTAATGTTATCCCCATTCTTAAATCTGCTGACCACAAATCCTCTGACAATCACCGTCCAATATCCATCCTCCCTCATCTCAGTAAACTACTCAAGAGAGCAGTCCACAATCAGCTTACTGAGTACACAGGCAAATACACCTTCCTATGCAACCAACAGCACGGCTTTCACAAGAATCATTCCACTGCCACTGCCCTCGCCCTTCTGACTAACCACATCCTCTCTAACATGGATAATAGTAAAGCCACCGGGGCTGTCTTCGTCAACCTTGCAAAGGCTTTTGACATGGTTAACAATGCTCTCCTTACCTCCAAGCTTAGCCTCCTTGGTTGTTCTCAGAAAGTCACAAGCTGGTTCACTAACTACCTTACCAATCGCTCATAATTCGTGTGCATTGGTCAAACCTGCTCCCCGACCCTGCCTGTCTCTGTGGGGGTCCCTCAAGGCTCAATCCTGAGTCCCCTCCTTTTCTCCTTATTCGTTAATGTGCTTCCCTTCAACTGTATGCATGACCTTGTCCTCTTCCACAGTGACAAATCCACTGCTGCAATCTCCTCAGTTCTCTCGCACAACTATGCTGCGGCCCACAGCTGGTTCTCAAAAAACCTCCTCTTAGTAAATGCCAAAAAATTAAATCTATGCTGCTCGGATCTAAGCCCTTTCTGGCCAGAACTACAAAACCATGCCCCCTTATGCATTCTCACCCCAGACGGCCCAGCCCTGGAGGATGTCAACACCTACAAATACTTAGGAGTACTACTCGACCCCTCCCTCACTTTCAATGAGCATGCAAATTCCCTTGTCAGAAGGTTTCATCAAAAGTTAGGTGCCGCCTATAGATTCAAGCAATACCTTACCCTGAAGCCAGACTTGCCATTGTCCAGGGTAATCTTCTCCCTATTCTTGACTACTGCTCCCTATTTATGCCGGGACCTCAAGCTACTGCCACGGCTAAACTCTCCACTACCTACAACAGCTTCTGTCACTTTGCTTCTATTTATTTCATTCTCCACCCACCACTGTACCTCTATAATACCTTTGATGGCTACCGCCATAAGGTCGCTTGACCTAGCCCTCTGCTGCATGGTAGACAATGTCATCCGCACAGCTCCAGAATCCCCCCTAACTGTCCTTCTGAAAACCAGAATACTACTCCGCAACCTCCGCTCTAATGGTACTTCCCCTCTAGCTGTTCCTAGGGTATCCTCCACCAACATGGGTAGCAGAGCTTGGTCTGCAGCTGCCCCTTTGCAGTGGGACAAACTACCAGCTGAACCCCGTTCCATTGAGACACACACTCCAGTTTCAAGTCCCACCTTAAAGTCTGCTTCCTAGCAAACTCATCCTGCCGCTGCTCCCTGGGGTCTGACACCAACCCACACTAGACAACTCCCCAGCCCAGGGGTTACCCACCTACCCATACCCATATGTCTTCTGTCAGCACCCTTTGCAAACTGTGTGAGAGGCCTTTCGGCACCATGCAATTCTGCTTAAAGTTGGACCAGCATAACATTCTGTGGTGATTTGCATATGCAGCCCATGATGCTTTGCATTGTGGGGGCATGTGTGACTTTGTATTTTCTTGAAACTTGGCTTCCCAGCCAAATGCCCTTTGGGGTAACCCTTGCCTCAGTGTTTACGCTCAGAGGTTCTTTGTCTTACCCATACTAGTCAACTCCCCTGCCTACAACTGTTACATCATATTTTTCACAGTAATATCTGACTTCCTTGCCTGTACGTATTGTATATATATTTTTTACGGAGTATTCTGTATTACTTGCTCACTGGACGATGCAGTCACACACTGTACACTGTGCCTACGATTTGTTTTGTACCAAGTCTCATGTCCAATATTGAAACCTTGTATTCACTGTTCTCAAATGGACCTATGCATATTGAAGGGGTTACAGATGGCAGTCCTCTATCTAAACCATGAATAAACTCACTATTCTTCCTTGTTGCTTGATTTCATAGCTAATTCTGCAAATTGTCAATAGTCACATGCACTATTTCTCCTAATGTTTGCAATATGTATCTGCTTTCATGTGATTCTACTTTATGTTAAATACTTGCATGCTCCAGTTTCTCCCCTTGTGGTCTCAAGCACTCTGTATAGTGTAACTGTAACATGTACAATCTTCCTCTACTGTATTGCAAATGTTAATCGCATTCATGCACACTCTTCTTTTGTTTATGTTTGTATGCTTCACTTGTCCCTTTCCCCCAGGACGCATCTGGAGTTGAGCGGTAACCCGCTCAGTATGCCATTCCTGGTAAAAGTCTTAAATAAATATGCATCAAACCTGTATATTGTGTTTACTATTGTTGCTTGTATCAAATCTGTTTCATGTGTATTACTGTTACCTTGTACTCCACTGTCACCCTGCACCATGTGTTATGGCCCAGGTCATGCCTGAAAACGGTCCCTGGGATCAGTGTACTCACCTGGTTATCAAAGTCATAAATAAATAAATAAATAGATAGATTGTTTGGGAGGATGATCCAGAGGGATTTCCGAAAGACTGAGAGAGTACCCCTCGCGGATTATCCTGAGGACCTATTTGTCTGATGTTAAAGATTTCCACTGGTTGTAGAACTGAGTCAGACATCCTCCCACTGCTGAGGAGGAGGAGTCCCCCTCGGGCAGCTGAGGTGGGACCTAGGCTGGAAACTCAAAAGGTGGCACTGGGCACTTTTGGACCTTGTGCCTTCTGCTGCGCTTTCTTTTGCGGTTGAGGGTTCTGGTTTCTGTTAAAACCTCCTCTGCCTTTGCCCCGAAAGGACTGACAGTTGTGAAACTGGCGCTTGTTCCCACCTCCTTGAGAGGGGGCAGACGTAGGTCTGGCTGTCTTAATGGCAGACCTAGTCTTCCATGTGGCCTCTAGTGCTTGCTCCACCTGAGGTCCAAACCGATACATACCGTCAAAAGTTAAGGCCACAACTTGCTGCTGGGCATCATTCATAAAGCCCGAAGTACGCAGTCAAAAGTGGTGATGGGTGCAGATGCCAGCCACCGCCTGGGAAGCGGTATCGAAGGAGTCCATTGCAGCTTTAACCTGTTGGTTATTGGACTCGATACCCCTAGTTATGATTTTAAGTAGCTGTGAGTTAACTTCTGATTTGGGCAGAGCTTCTACCATTGCTTTGAGCGAATGCCAAAGAACATACTCATATTGAGAAAAATAGCCCTGGTAGCTGGCAATGCGCATGTCCGGCGTTGAGGCAGCAAAGACTCTCTTACCTAAGGTGTCTATCTTGCGAGATTCTTTGTTTATACGACAGGCTGTAGACAGATTCCTCAGGGAGGACAGCCTTATCATTTTCTGCCAGGACCACTATGGCATCAGCAAAAGCTTGTGAGGCCAAGATGGGACGATCCTTGGAAGGGGCATATTTCCTATGTATGGACTTGGCCACAGAAGGAATAAGAGCCAGATTCTTCCACATCATCTGTGAAAGGGTCTCGAAAGAGGGCTGTACCGGAGGGGTTAGATCCATAGGGATTTTCGGGACATGAAGATACTGGAGACGCAAAAGCTTCCAGGATTGATTTCTGTGGTCTAACATAGAAACATACAATTTGACAGCAGATAAGGACCACATGGCCACCTAGTCTGCCCATTTCCCTACCTAACGGATAAGCTGCAGATCCTAGTTAACCAACAGCCTACTTCCTCCTACCCCCCCCCCCCACTAGAACTGCCTTATGTCTGTCCCATGCATTCTTGAATTCCCCCACTGTTTTTGACTCTATGACCTCCTCGGAAGGCTGTTCCATGCATCTACAACCCTCTCTGTGCAGAAATACTTCCTCACGTTACCTCTGAGCCGTCCCCCCTCTATCTTCAAATTGTGCCCCCTTGTTCTTGCACATCTCTTTTTCTGAAAGATGCTACCCTCTTGGACTTTGTTGATTTCCTTGAGGTATTTGAAAGTTTCTATCATGTTCCCCCTCTCCCTCCTTTCCTCGAGGCTATACATCTTTAGTTCCTTTAGTCTTTCTTCATATGTCTTCTGGTGCAGACCCTGCACCATTTTGGTTGCCCTCCTCTGGACAGCCTCCACCTTGTCTATGTCTTTGTGGAGATGGGGTCTCCAGAACTGTACACAGCACTCCAGATGTGGTCTTACCAACTGTCTGTACAGAGGGCCAACAACTTCCTGTTTTCTACTAGTATCCCCCAGCCCTCCTTACTGCCTTCTCACATTGCTGGCCCACCTTTAGGTCGTCTGATATGGCTCCCCCCAGGTCCCTTTCCACTTTTTTTTTTTTTTTTTTAAATATATTTTTATTGCGATTTTTTCTTTTCTTTTAGGTCAGGAGACATTATACAATCAAATCATTTTCTGTACTTACTTCAGATTTGTTGTGATACAAATGTCCCTTTCCATTTTTGTTGTTGTCAGTATCTCACCCCCCCACTGCGTACTCTTCCCCTGGGTTTTGTTTCCCAGGTGCATTACTTTGCACTTCTTTGCGTTGAATCTAAGCTGCCATACTTTTGACCATTCCTCCAACCTTGCCAAGTCCCTTTTCATCCTTTCCACCCCACCTTGCATATCAACCCTGTTGCAGATCTTTGTGTCATCTGCAAAGAGACAGTTTCCCTCCTAGTCCCTCTGTAATGTCACTTATAAAAACATTAAAAAGGACCGGCCCCAGTACTGAACCCTGCGGTACCCCACTAGTAACCCTCCTTTCTTCACTGTGGACTTCATTTACTATTACCCGCTGTGTCCTGTTGTCCAGCCAGTGTTTTACCCAGGCTACCACCCTGGGACCCACTCCCAGGCTGGCTAATTTGTCTACTAATCTTTTGTGCGGGACTGTGTCAAATGCCTCGCTAAAGTCTACGTAGACCATGTCCACAGCCCCTCCCTGGTCTATTACTTTGGTCATCCAGTCAAAGAAATCAATCAGATTTGTCTGACATGACCTTCCTTCTGTGAATCCATGCTGCCTTGGGTCCTGTGCCCCACTGGCCTCTAGGTACTCAACAATTCTTTCCTTCAGCAGTGATTCCATCATTTTCCCTACCACTGAGGTCAAAATGACAGGTCTGTAGTTTCCTGCCTCTGTCTTGCTCCCACTTTTGTGAAAGGGAATCACATTTGCCCTCCTCCTCCAGTCCTCGGGTACCACACCATCCTCCCATGATTTATTAAAAAGGGTAGTCAGTGGTGTTACTAGTTCTTCCCTTAGTTCTTTTAGAATTCTGGGGTGAATCCATTAGGCCCCATTGCTTTATCCACCTTCAGTTTTAAGAGTTCTTTCAGAACCCTTTCTTCTGAAAGGACTAATATCACCCCCATCCAGAGTGCTTCTATTGACTGGATTAGGCATTTCCCCCTGCTTTTCCATTGTGAATACTGAACAGAAGTATTCGTTCAGTATCCCTGCTTTTTCACTGTCGCTCTCTGCCCAACCACCTTATTCTTTATTCAGCTTCAGTATCCCTGCCTTAGTCTTTGCTCCCTAATGTACCTATAAAAAGTTTTATCCCCTTTGTTAACCGAGTTGGCTATCTTTTCCTCAGTTTGGGCCTTTGCTATTCAGACTGCCTTCCCCGCTTCCTTCTGCTTTAACTGGTACAGTTCTCTGTCCTGCTCCTCCTGTGTTTCCTTATACTTCCTGAATGCCATCTCTTTCTCCCTTACCTTCCCCACTACTTCTTTTGAGAACCATAGAGGTTTCTTCTTTCATTTTGATTTGTTTGCTTCACACAAAGGCTTGTTGCCTCTCTGATGGCGGTTTTAATGTTCCCCATTGTTGCTCCACCCCACCTTGTGCTTTTCTGAGGCACTCTCCCATTTAGGTCTGGAGAGAAAGGGTAGAATTTAAATTCTTGAGCAGAGATTTAAAGGAAAGGTCCTCAATAACAGGCTCCGCAGGAGGATTGATCCCTGCCCCCAGTGCAGTGTCAGCATCAACATCATCACCCAGTCTAAGATCTGGATTGGGCTCAAAATCATCTCCTGACAGTTCAGGGGGGACTGCATAGACAGGAATGGAGTGAAAACCAGGAGGAAGAAGAGAAGGAGAAAGAATCGGAGTCGAAAACCTCTGGAAAGTAGATGGCACCACACTCATCCCCAGTGCCACAGAAAATGGTGCCAAGAACAAAGAAGGAGCCATCATAGAAAACGGTGTCGCACACGGTGCCGAACAAGAGCAAGACATCGCACCTGACGCCACCCCCGGCACCGACGGATAGCACAGCACCGCCGCCAGCCCCAACGACTGCACCTACAGAGCCCACGGTGCCCCAAGGGACCTTGACGCTGGAAAAGTCAGTACCGCAGATGACAGCAACATCACAGAAGTCTGAGAACTGCAGTTTGAAGTTATAGGATGAAAAATGGTAGGAAATAAGGGCATCAGTGTAGACCCCTGCGCCGCAGCCGTGTGAGGGGGGACAAACACCAGAGTGTGGAGTCGACGGCACCAAAGAAGGCGCGCAAAACTAGGAAGACCTAACTGCCCCACCTGCCATTCTGGAACTGAAGGGCTCGAAGGCCCCGGTGTCGGACTGGCTGGTTCAGGCAATCTGGCCAACCTCCGAGCCTACTGCTACATAAGAGCAGCCCACTGGTAAAATTGCTCATCAGAAGCTCCTCCAGTAGGCGGAGAGGGACTCCGGTGTCAAAGAGGTTGACCATTAAAGACAGAAACCGGCAACCTTCACGACGAGGTGGACAGCGGCACCTGGCCCCTTAACACGACCATCTACAGCGCCGGCATTACCAGAGGGCGACCTCGAGTGATGCCGTTTCTTCTTTGACCTATGTGCTGAAGAAGAACAAGGCCAAACGGTTCTGAGAATGGGACTGTTTCTTTTTTGCTTTCAGGGAGATCGCCCATCTCCCTGAGCATTGGACCATCCATCGTCAGACTCGCCCTCCTTCGGGGAGGGCGGTGGACCAGACCCAGCCCCGCTGACTGAACAGCTTTCATACGAAGTCTCCCTACCGTCACCTGCCCCACTCATGGTCGACTCCGTCAATGGAGGGCTGAAGACTTTTCTCTTGTAAGTAGAATTTATTCAATATAATCAGTACTTATCGAACATAAAATACAAAACAATAAACTGAAAACAAAGCTGCTAGTTTGAAGTTTGACTCCCGGGGGGCGAGCTACGTCATCACTGAAGCACACTTAATGGTGGGGAAAAAAGGAACTGAGGTGGTTGGAGGGTCGATGCCGAGATAGTCATTAATACACATGCCAGGCTCACGGTGCCGCTTCCTCGTGGCTCCATCTCAGGCGCCGACCCTCCTGAAAAAGTTTGCTCCCACTGGGTCCTAGCGCCTCCGGCGTACTCCCATTAGTGTGAATGAGTGGCTGCGACTTTATGTCCAGAAAGATCGAAAATTACATACTCACCGTAAATGTTAACCTTCCTGAATATCTTCACCATTGATTCATGCATATGGGTCTAGGGCCAGAGCCACCTGGACCCTATGGAAGCCTTTTTCTTCTAGGCAGGGAGCTGTGTGAGTGGGGTGGCTACTGTCACCACTCGCATGCAACATATACCCACGTGGTGCCACACACCAGCCAATAACTGTAGCAGACTCCCTCACAAACCTCACATACTTCACTTCTGTTCACCAAGACAGAAACAAAGTGGAGGGAAACTGAAAGAGGACTAGAGACTTTCTAGTCAAAAGAGATAGTAAAAGGATAAAGAATACAAAATAAATAAAACATGACGATCAGCTTAGAGACTAAGGGCTGGGCCTAAGAGGCAGTACATGAGTACTGTGTCAAAATGAAAAGGAGCCAAAGCCTCTTATCACTAGTCAAACAGGGTTTGGGTAGTAACTGAAAAAGACAGGGCTGCAACCCTGGGTAAAAGGCTCTAGCAGAGTAACAAAGGGGTGCCCCAATATGGGACCCCTGCGCAACTGAGATGGCAAAAAATGCCAAACAATAGGAAATGACATCTGGATTTCCAAAAGGCAATAACTCTACATGATAAGTTCAGTAAACATGAGAATAAACCCATAATCCTGTATTCTCTACAACAGAGAAAAAGGTAAGTAGCACAGGAGTTGCAGGAGTAGCAGCCCTGGGAATTCAAGATGTGGGTATCTCCTTTGGCATGCTCCGGCTGGAGTGGCAACACTAACACAGAGAAGGGGATACCAACCAAAAACTCCCAACATGAGACGAAGAACATGCGTAATTTCTCCCTGCAACCACAGGAACGTACCCTGTGTGAAGCTAGTACATTGAAACAAGCAAGTGCATTGCACCTCTCCACAGAGAGGGCATCTGCTCAGAGACACATGTTGCATATAGCAACTAACACATACCCTGTAGAAAATATACTTCGAGCAGGGAGGAGTGAGAATAAATGGAGGAAAGGCAGTCAGCTATCTACTCCATGAAGGAACAAAGAAAAGGGCTGTCTTTTTTTCCCTTGGCAGGGAAAGCCAGGGTTTCCCTTTTTTCTTGGTGAGGGTTTGCACTAGGGTACCCAACCCTTTTTCTTAGATTTTTTTTTGGGGGGGGGGGGCTAAAAAAGGTCACCACCTGTTAGCCATGGCAGAGGGTTGTGTGGGGGTAGTATAACTATCAGCACCCACAGGGTGAGCTGCCAGAGGCCCTGGCTCATATCTGAGTGGGGTATGGAGGGTGGGCATCTCAGTCAATGGTGAAGATATTTGGGAAGATCAACAGTTAAGATGAGAATGTAATTTTTATATCTTCCTTGAATCAGGCTTCACTACCAATTCATAAATATGGGTTCTGAGCACCAAGCTTCCCAAATAGGGAGGAGCCGACTCACCCTAAGGGTAAAGTCACCCTCAGCCCTCTGCGTGGGGGAAGACAACCTGAGGGCAGGGATTCCTCACGGGCCTGGTAAGGACCAAGAAATGAAAATTACGTACTCACCGTAATTGTTGATCTTCCAGAATATCTTCATCATTTATTACCACCAATGGGTCTGCACTGGAGGCACCAGGACCTTGCAGGAGCAAAATATTTCTCTACCTTACAAGCTAGGGGACTGATTTCATTGATGGCGCCACCCCTGAGGCTCACATATGGCGTGGCGCTCATGGACTGGCCAGTAACCAACACTGACTCCCTGCTCACCTCAGTTCTGTTGTCAGGACACAAAGTGGGAGAAAGGAAGAAGAGGGGTAAGGTTGCCCAAGGGATAGTAAAGAGGATATAGGATATAAATAGAACAAAACAACAAAATCAAACTTCCAGGGAGCAGAGCGGGGGGGGGGGGTGTCGTCTAGGTAGTATTTTTTTCTCTCTCTATATAAAACAGAGGCCAAGGCCATCTGGGTAACAGTCCCCTAGGAGGCAGGGGAGCCTGAGCAATAGGGAGGAGGACCCACAGTAAGGAAAGCTAAGCAGTGTCGTTGAGGCACAGATCAGGACGCATAGGAAAACCAGGTGCAGTTACAAAATTCACAAATGGCATTTTGTTTTTCTCAATAACAGCAAAATAAAAAAATAATTATTCAGTATAACTATTTACAAAGGCAATACAGAGAAAACTAAGTCCTTCTTTGGAGGTATGTCTCATTCCAAGTTTCAGTCTCTCACGCTCCTCATCTCTCTAGCAAAGCATTGCCGCTCTTTTTATAAGTCTTTGTCTGGGAACTCATTGGGAGAGCCTGCTTCTCACAGAATGTTCTTGTAAGTTTACAGAATGTTCTTGTCAGTTTCATTCCTTGCAGGAGCAGAAAAACAGTACATAGTGACCCAGAACTGACCTCTTGTTTACAGCTCTGCAAAAGGCTTAAAAATTGCATCTCAGGTTAACCCCTTGAGTTCCAAATAGCTTTTTGCAATCATTTCAACAGTATAACTATATACAGGTTTAAACAAAGGGATCCCAGTATCAGTGACATATCCACATAAAGATTTACATATATATTTTTATACCCACAGATATGCAAGGGGGAAGAAAAGACAGAACAGCAAGGGAAGGCACAGAAATAGCCAGAGGCGGAGAATTGATAAACCGTCGGAATGATCAGTTCCTAGGTCTCACAAGAAAATTTGATTGCTCAACCAGACAGAGAAGAGACAGAAAAATTGCATTTAAACACTTTCTGCATAACAAATGGGGCAGGGCCTTATTCAACCCTGTCACAAGCAGCAGAATAGAAAAGAGGCAGAGAAAGTTCGAGCGAGGAATCACAAAATTCCAAGAGGACTAGCCTGAACAAGAGGAATGTATGGGAGGCCAGAGCCCTGCTCACGGGGCACCCAAATGGGAACCAACAGGGGCCCGGGAGAAAAAGCTGTGGCCCTAGAGAGGACAGAGAGGCTACATTCACTGATGCCCCACAAGGCCTAGCATAGTTAAACACACACACAGGCTCCAAATAAAACCAAAAACAAAGTAATACGAAAAAGCAAATGGAGAACCTTCTTGGATTGTAGGAGCTCAGAATGTACTGCTACAGCAAAATAAAAACTGTGCGGAAGGATCTCTTCTCCTTCTCCCTATAATGTTATATATTTTTTTTTCTTGTTTGAGAAAAATATACAGAGAGAACCACATGGTGTAAACATCAAGATCTCCTTCCTTTCCTTGAGCCGTCCCCCGTTTGTTTTTAAAGAATGAAGGTGTCACCCTGGGGACCCCATAGGGAGGGGATGGAAAGGAGAAACCAAAACAATAGTCTGACCTCAGGCAAGGTAACAAGTTTGGGGGGTTGGAACAGTAAATGTGTTTTTTTCTGGCTTAACATAACATATAATTATTTTTTTGTGTTTGTTTTTTTGCAGGAGAGATGGTTTGAGAGAAAAAACCTGGATCCCTGTCCCTCTCCCCTCCTTTTTTTCTGCTTTTAAAACATGCCCAAGGGGTGAAGAGAGGGAGAGAGAGAGCGACAGCTGCCCAGATGCCTGGCTCATAGTAAGCGAGGGAGAGCAGATTGTTGTTATAAATGGTTAAGATATTCTGGAAGATCAACAATTGTACTGAGAGTAAGTAATTTTCATGTCTTCCAAGAATCAATCTTCACTATTTATTACCACCTCTGGGTAGAGTACCAAACTTACTACCCATAAAGGGCAGTGCTGGCTCACACTGAGGGAAATGGTTGTTCTCTCAGCCTCTTATGGGGGATAACCACTGGGAGGCAGGACCACTGATGGGCCTGGGGAGGCCCAAGAGTGGTCAGGGTCAGGCGGGTACTCCAGTGTTCTGGGAACAGAAATGTACCACGCTAATTTGTACCTGAACATGCAAGAGAAGAAGTGGGTCCCTTGGAAGCGTGGGACAATCACCCTATGCCAGGCCAGGGATGACAACAGGGAAAGACAAAGCCATGCCATCTGCCTAATGCAGACTGCAGTTCCTGCCAGCCTGGAGGTTACCTCGTTAACGTCATAAGATGCCCTCGCTTGGTACCTTACTAGTACCATGCCTTGGGCAGACAGGCGAATGGCTTGTCTGGTTGCCTCACAATCTGGCAGGGATGCTAGAAGCTGACCCAGCATTGACTACAGGTGCCTGCCATAGGTTGCCTGATGTGCAGAGATGCATAACATGGTATGTGCTGCTGAAAACAACACTTTTTTTTTTGGTAACCAGGTAAGGCCCATTAGGCACAATTGCCTGTTTTCATGGGAGAGCCAGAAGCACTGGAGAGGTTAAGTGACTTGCTCATAATCCAGCAGTATTTAAGTGGAGGTCATGGGACTCAAACCCAGGTCTGCTTGATGTACCAAGCTCATTCACAGCTCATTACTCTTATCTCTAGGCTATACTGCCAACCAAAACCTTTTGGCCGCAGGCACCAAACTCAGCAGAGTCTGACTCTGGTGAACATTCACCGCTGTTGCTGATGCCCAGGGGTTGGATTACAGAGGAGGGATGTGGCATGGCTCCTGGGGACCCCACTGGTGCACAGTACCTGCATCAGACATCTGTTGGGGCTGAAGGGGGGGGGAACGGAGCCAGACTTTCCTGTATGCCTCTGTAAACTGCCTAAGCCACGGAGGGATGACTACTACATCACAACTGTTATCCCCAAGGAAAGGCAGCATCAGGTTTGCAGGACTGCGGCCTGGAAAATGACCAGTTCCAAGCTCCCTCATCACATTCATGAGGAAATGCTGATACCAAGTGTACTCAGCATCAGAGAAGAGGAGCAGGAAGGAAGGCGTCCTCTCCCTTAGAGGAAGCTGGAGATGAGGAAGAGCTGGAGGCAGCAGTGTGACGCTCTCAGGGCAAAAAATGGCTTGGTCTAGTGAGCCGTGTGAAGTGTGCTCCCCACCCTACCAGAGATGTATCCACTGACATTCGGCTCTGGGTGGACAAATGGGGACTCCTTCCTCCAGATGTTCCGGGAGAAGCCACCAAACAGCCAGTACTGGGGAAAAGTACTCAGTCGCTGATGCCCTCAACTGTTCCCAGGGACGCACCCAGAATGTCTGGGAGGAGAAGAAGAGGTGGACGTGGGGGGGGGTTGTGAATGACCAGGCCAGGTCCTCTGCCAAGGCTACAAGAGTGCTCAAGTGACCTTGCCTGGGGGTAGGGCCTGGTAAGCTAGTCCACCAAACAGCGCTCGACAGGAAAGGACTGGTTAAGGTGGTGCTCTTGGAGGGGGAGCACCCCAGTGGGGAAAGCGGAGACATGAAAGTCACACGAGGAGGGGGGACCCCAATCCCCACTAAAGACAGAGCCAGACAGTTCCGGCAAGGCCAGTGGCTCTGAGTTGGTGTTGCGACTACTGCCAGAGCTGCCACCTACACTGGGAAAGCAGTGAGCTGCCTATCAGGACCGCCCAGCACCTACCTCACCAGAAAGTGCCCTGTCTTTTGGACTAGGCCTTTAAATAGGCTCTGCATCAGTATCTGACGGTGCTGGAGAGTGGGCTCCTCAAATAGTACCAGAACCCTCCCCAGCGTTGTGGATGTCGCTGATGTTCTGCCCGGCATTGTGGCTGGCACCAGCACCGACATCCTTCCGGTGCCACAAACAGCACCAGACGACAACTTGGTAATGGCACCATGAGAAACACCAGGCAGAGGGAGAGAGAGATCCTCAGAGACACTGCCCACTCCGACTGAGACCTAGAACCAAGCGCAGGAAGACCCTTCATCGCCAGAGTCCTGCAAACAGCTGAGACCCTCTTGGACCTCAACCCATCCCCACCCCCACCCCCCGAGTCAACCGAGCACTCTGGGGAAAAGATCCAGAAGACCTCTACAGGATGCCCAGTAGGCCCAGCTCCGGAGGTCTTCCCTCTTTCAGCACCGCAAGTGATGTTAGAAGGGGACCTGGTCTTGTGGCCGGCATTGCCTCATTCACCTTCACTGGCCATGTGCCGGGGCAAATGTGTTGCCAGGCCGTGACACCAAGGTGCCCACCGGTGTAGGCCCAGCATACAGCTTTGCCCTCACCACAGGGGGCATCTATTGCTCAGCCAGCCTCCCAGAGGGAAGGGAGGAAAGGAAAACAAGAGGCTTGGGATCTACCATCCCCCATCTGTGTGCTGGATTGTGGGGGGGGGGGGCAGGCACAAAACAGCCTGTTTGGCATTCTCCAATAAGGCAAACAGGTCCACTGAGGGTGTGCCCCACAGGAAGAACATGTGGTTCGCCACCTCCAGATTCAGAGGCCACTCATGCAACATCTCTCCTAGCTGGCTGAGAGCATGTGCCAGCTAACTGTTCTTCCCCAAGACACAAGTCGCCAGGAGATCAGTGCCCAGACTGTGCACGAAGGTCAAGGTGTGGAGTGCCTCCTGACACAAAAGAAAGGAGTGGGTGCCGCCTGTCTGTTTGGGTAAAACATGGTAGTGGAGTTGTCTGTCTGGGCTTGAACGACCTTACCAGAGCCAAGAGCACTACATGGAGTTGCAGCAAGTTTACATGGTGACGTAACTCCCTGGGTGACCAGAACTCATGGGCCATGTGGTCTCCCAAGAGTGCTCCCCACCCTACCAGAGATATAGCCATGGACAGCCAGCTCTGGGCAGAAAAATGGGACTCCTTCCTCCAGATGTTCTGGAAGAAGCCACCACTCGATGGTATCCAACATTGGCTGGGTCAGTGTGACTGGCTGGTCCAAGTGGCCTATGCACTGGGAACACTGACAGCCTAGCTCCCACTGAAGGTGGTGCAACCGCCAGTGGACCACGCTGGTGAAGGATGCCATGTACCCCAGCAACCACAGGAAATCCCAGGCAGGGTGCAAGAACCCAATCTGAAATGAGAGGGCAAAGGAGATAAGATCATGTGCCCGATCCACTGGGAGACGGGCCTTGGCCTGCAGGAGTCTAGTATTTTTTTTTTCCAATTATTATTTATACCCCCCACCCCCACAGAGTTGCCCCTTGGGAGATGCCAATGAAGCCTGTCCCTACCTCCGCCTTGCCTGACCTAGACAGGGTCCTCCATCTTGGTGCGGCTACCCCGCCTCTGGGGTCAGGGATTCAGCCTGAACCTTGGAATCTCATCAAGTCCCTCAGCTCAAGGCAGGTAGACAGGCGGCAGCATATCAGGACCCAGCTCGGCACTCCGTCTACCCACCTCCGGAGGGGCAATGTCCTTTTTTTCCTCCAGACTGCGTGCCCCAGCGTCAAGGCAAAGGCGCTGACACTCACAAAGTCCCACCCCAAGTTCCGTCCCCAAAGCTGGTTGGTCCGTGGCCTGCGCCCCGACCAATCGTGTGCCTAGTGACTCCAGCAGCTGTCACCCCGGAGAAGGCGAGCCGCTTGGATGCTCGAGCCTTTTCCCCCCGGCGGCCCAAGCTCGATCCCAGGTCGCCGGCATGGTGCGGGGTGTGGCGTCCAGCCCCTCAACCCTCAGCGCCACCAGGCCGGTCAGGGAGTCTAGTTTTGCCCTGATTAACTTGATGACATGCATCAGTACAAGATCGGATTTGTAAGGGTTGACCAACAGGCCCAAATCTTTGCAGGTCTGGAGAGCCAGGTCTGTGGATCACTTCACGGCCTATCTGGATGGACTGGCTACGAGCCAGTCATCCAGGCAGGGGTCTACTTTGACCCCTAGGTACCACACGTTGGCTGCCACCACTGCCATGCATTTGATGAAGAATCTTGGTGCAGAGGAGAAGCCGAAGGGCATGACATGGAACTGGTACAAGATCCCTTCCTCTCGGAAATGGAGGTACTGGTGGTGGGACCCACTGATGGGAATGCAGAAACATAGAAAATGATGGCAGAAGGAGACCCAGAGTCCATCAAGTCTGCCCATAAGATACCCAGGACCTATTGATGATCCTGGGAGCTACCCCCTCCTGACTAAATTTTTTTGTATTTGTCGAATCGCCCCTTATGTGAGTCCTAGTTGTGTCCCACTCCTGCTTGAAGAACACATCCTGGAGGTCCAGAGAGCAAAACCACATGTTGTGCTCCAGAGATGGTATAATATGGCTCAGAGTGACCATCTGGAACTTGCGCTTCTGCACGTACTGGTTGAGACTGTGTAGATCCAGTATGGGGCAAGGAAATATCTGGACATGTAACCCTGACTGGCCAGGGCATCCAGGACATGGGCTACTACCCCCCTTTTCAAGGAACTGAGCGATGTCCTTCCTGAGGGCCAACAGCGTGTCCTTAGATACCCTGGACTCTCGAGATGCATGGAGTCAGTAAGGCGAAAGAGCTTCAAAGTCTAGAAACCTAGCCAACGTCCAACCGGGAAAGTAGCTGGGGGACAGGACAAGTGGAGGGATGACACCCCTAACCCATCACTGGTCAGCTTTTATGGGGGCACCGATATCTGCTGCCAGAGGCACACTACTCCCCCCGCCAAAAAACTTTCGACCTTGGGCCCCAGATTTCTGCTTGGCGTGCCAGGCCTGAAACTGCCCCTGCTAGGACTGCTGCTGGGGAGGCTGTGACTGAAAGAACCAGTACTGAAACGCCTGTTTCTTAGGCTTTTTCTTCTGATCCTTCTGGGACAAAGTCACAGACTTAAGGGTCGCGTTTGACTTCAATCTGAGCGAGATACCCTTCCACCCCAGTGCAAAAGAGGTTGATACTTAAAAAAGGGACATCAGACAACTTCTGTTGGGCGTTCACCGTGAAGGTGGACAAATGCAGCCAAACCCTATGACGCATGAAGACAGCCGCTGCCACCGCACAGGTGCGCGAATCGCCTACGTCAAACGCTGTCTGGAGCTGGAGTTTAGCCAGTGATTGATCATGGTCTCTGATGAGCTCCACTGCCATCCACTGCTCCAGATGGAGGTGGGGAAGAACGCATCAAATATTACCATCAGGGAATGACTATAATTAGCTATCATGATGGCAAAGATGGCATGACGGAGACCCAGGGTGGTCGCAGTGTACACTTCCCTTGTGGCATGGTGAGTCTTATGGGACTCCTTGTCTGGAGGCCTGTCCACATCCCGCTGGTGTCCGGATTTAGGAACACCAAATCTGAGACCAGCCCTTCGACCGAAGTGTGGTCCAAGAATCCAAAAAGGAAGTCCGCAGACCATGCGGGCTGAGAGTGATGGGCAGGATGTTGGATGTTGCCAAAGTTCCAGGGCTGGCCCCAAGATTGCCTAAGCCACAAGATAGGCAAAAGGTTTCCATGTGGTCCTAACCCTAACAGCTTACAGTTCTAAAGGTGTGGCCTAATGAAAGAGATATCCTCAATGAAGACCCAGGAATGTAACACCTTACACCAAGTCCGAGGTACCAGTTGAGAAAGAAGAAGCCATAGTGTCCACCAAATGAAGACTCCAGACCCTACCAGCCTGGAGGCCACCTCACTGCCATGATAAGATGACCTTGTCTGGTGCCTCGCCAACTCCAGACCCTTCACAGAAAGGCAGATGGCTTGCCCAACTGACTCCATTGTTAGCAAGGCAGCTAGAAGCTGTCCTGGTTGTACCCACAGGTGCTTTTTCTAAGCTGCGAGGGGTATCTGATGTGCAGAAATGCACATCATAGTGCATGACGAGATTAAAAACCTTCCTCCTCAATGCATCTGTCTGCGCAGAGTCCGTATCAGGCAGTTGGTCATGTACTGGGCGACAAGGCCCTCCCAGGAACTGCAGGACCAAAATCCGTGAAGTGGAGTGAGGTACTGTGCCAGCAGAGGCCGTTGGTGCACTATACCACTGGTAGTGGTCCCTGGAGGCTGGATGCAGAGCAAAGGAATGTCTCCAAACTGTCCTGGAGCATTTCTCGAAGACCCTTGGCCAGGGAGGGTTGTTGCAGTGATCACTGCGGAAAGTTCCTAGGAGTCCCAGCTGTGTGGGCAGGGTATTTCATGTGCAGTAGTACCAATGTCCAGCACCTGCAGCATGTCCTTCAGTAATCTCTGGTACAAAGAGTACACAGAGGCCGAAGACAGGTGTTGGTATGATTCCATGCCCTCCGAGGAGGACGTAGATGGAAAGGAAGCACTGGATCAGAAAGTGGGTGGTAGCTGGGGGGGGCCATGAAGAAACTGGCAAGGCTGGCACTGGCTTGGAACTGGGTCAGGACACCAGCTGCAGATCCATATTGACCCCAGGTGAGGGGTCCGAGAGGACCCATGATACCTGGAGTTCAGATACAGGTGGCACAGCCCCAAGAGGAGGGTGAGTAAAGTTAGAAGCTCTAGGGCCTATTCCAGGGCTGTGGGATTTTTCAGCAAACCTCACTCTGGAGAGGGCAAGACAAACCCACCTGAAGATGGTCAAGCAGCAGCAGCAGCAGCAGAATGACCTCGACAGTGTCTGTAGGGGAAAATTCCCAGATGAAGAGAGCAGAGCCATTCAGTCCCCTTGGGCCAACACTGGTCCACACCAAAGACAGGGTCAGCCATACTACCAGGAGAAAATTCAGTAACCAGGCCCCCAAAACCCGAGTCCCAGACCTCTAGCACCGAACTCTGGGTTAAAAAAGACCCAGTCGCAGGACCCCTCTCAGCTCCATAGCCAGCACTGGGACCAATGCCAGCCTGAGATATGTCCCCATCCCCGACACTGCAACCGAACTGGGACCAACTCTGAAGGCTGAACCATCATGTCTCTCTAGGTTGCATCTGGGGGCTTCCAAAGAGAGTACCACAGGCCATGCTGCACATAGGAGGGCAAACCAGAAGGGAAAGGGAGAAGTACCTAGGGGTTAGGTAAGAGTTGCAGATATTCCTTATCTGGAGTGAGTCTCCGGAAGAGACAGCTGGTAATGGATTTTAACCTAACAGTCAGGATTCTCCGCAGGAGGATAGCTATCTCTAGCAACTTGGGGCTGCAGCTAGATCTATCCAGAGTAGGCCTACACAATTAGCATAGCAGTAATGGTGCACCGTAGGAGGGAAGCTATCTCTCAACCAGAAGCAGACTGAAGTGTTATTAGAGGGTCTCAGCGACTCTCTATCTAGGGCCAACCTTCAGGGGAGTTAGCAGGCAGGCAATTTCAGTAGGAAGGCAGAAAGTGCATACCTAGGGCTGACAAACTGTAGTATGTGGAGAGAGGGCATACAGTGATGGAGGCTGAGGTGAGTAGAGTAGTGGGGTGAAGGTGGTTTGAGGCAGCGGTGTTTATCAGAATGCTCTGGGAGGTGGTGGTGGGGGGGGGGAGGCCTGGTTTGTAGGAACACTGGTCAACTGACAGTGGAGGTGTGACAGCTGAGGCAGGAGTGCTGTGGGTGATTCAAATGGTAATTAATGTTGGGGCACAAGGGCCACAGGGCCTGGAAGCTGGATGGAGGGAGGGGAGCAAAGGTGGGGGGGCAAGTGTGTGTGGGAGGGGGAAATGAAAATTACGTACTTAACATAAATCTTGATCTTCTTGGACTATCTTCACCATTGACTCACATTGATGGATTTTGAGTTGGAGGCACTAGGACCCTGTGGGAGCCAGAACTTTCCAGGAGAGCTGGCACCGAGGTAGGCTGCGTGCATGCGTAACGTGTGAGACTAGCCGGCAACATGAAACACCTGGGCACTGACCTCAACCACCTCAGTACAGTATTTAACAAGGAGGTGCAACATAACCTAACTAGGTATAACACCTAACCTAAAAAGTGCACAAAATGGCCCTTGCGACCCATATAAAAAGGGTCAACAATACAGAAAGCAGTGTTTTCATAGCCCAAACCAAAACAAGAAGAGAAGACCAGTTAACAGAAGAGTGAATCCAGGGGATGGAGGGTGGGTGTGTGAATCAATGGTAAAGATGGTCCAAGAAGATCAAGAATTACGGTAAGTACATAATTTTCATATTTTCCAGGACCTATCTTCACCATTGATTCACACTGATGGGTTCAAGTACCAAGCTCAGGCAAACAACTCCCAGGCATAGCAGTCAGAGCTCACTCAGGACAGGAGTCCATTAAGGACTGCCCTGCCAAAAGAGGCATGCTGCCTGGCATGGTCGACCAGGGCACAATGCTTGATGAAAGTGTACTATGCTGCAGGTGGCAGCTCTGCAAATATCAGCAATAGGCACAGAGTGAATCTCTGCTAAGGGCGTATCAACTGCTGTGGTGGGTGGGCCGCGGCGTGACCTTCCAGCAATGCTATATGGAATAACAATGGCAGAGACACTACTATCCGTAATGGGAATGCATTTAATCGTAAACGGATGACCTAGCCAGTTGGGACTGAAGAAGTCTAAAAGCTGCTTAGACTGCCAGAAGTCCTTACTTTTATCAAGGTAGAACTTAAGGGTTCTTTTAACATCCAGACAGTGAAGGGTGTGCTCTCCCTCATTCTGGAAGTCAGGAGTATGTGGGCAGTACCAAAAGCTAGTTCAAGTGGAACTCCCGACACCACCTTCAGCAAGAATTTGAAGTGTGTGCGGAAAACCACCTTGTATATATGAAAGACAGCATATGGAGGGTTCGTGACAAAAGCATGCATCTCACAGACCCTCCAAGCAGAGGTAATGGCCACTACAAATGCAGTTTTTCCAAGTTAGAAATTTGAGGTCATGTAGAAGGGTTCAAAAGACATGTCCAACACAAGGCTGAGGTTCCAGGAAGTGCCTTGTGTGCAAAATGCCTTTCAAGAACCTCTTAAAGAAGTAGTTGAGCTAGAATAAGGTTCTGAACTAGCTCATGGTAAACTGAAACAGCGCACAAAGTGACCTTACCCGAGGAGTACTGAAGGCCAGAATCAGAAAGATCCGGAAGGTACTCTAACACTTTGTCTGGTGGGCTTCGAAACTGATCTAAACGGGATTTGGAGCACCACTCAGAAAAACGTCTCCATTTGGCTGTGTATGTCTTCCTGGCAGAGGCCTTACAAGTAGCCAAGAGAATCTCACAGACCCTCTGAAGAGTCTTTGTACTTGTTCATTCCCATCTCTTCAGGAGAATACAAAAACAGATACCACAAACTGCAACGGACCAAAACCAGCCATGCGGCACTTCAAAGAAAGGCAGCTGACCTTTACAACCATAAAATCCACAAAGACGAAGTGTGCACTTCATGTCTTTGTGGATTCCATCTCTTCAGGAGCCAGGCTTGGAGACTAAGGGAGTGTAGGTTGGGATGAATCATGGACCCCTGAACCAGGAGGTCCTACTGCAGGGGAAGTGGTCTCGGAGGGGCAACTGGCAAAGTTTCTGAGCAGTGGAAACCCCATCTGTCAAGACCAGCATGAGGCAATGAGAATCATTTTGCCCCCGTGGGCCTCCAGCTTGAGCAGTAGCCTCTGAAACAGAGGAATAGGAAGAAAGGCATACAGAAAGCAATTTGTCCACTGCAGCCTGAATGCATCCCGACAGAAAATGGACGTTCTGGATTTCTGGAGCAGAATCAAGGCAGTCTGGCATTGAGTGGGGACACAAAAAGATCCCGCTGTGGGGTTCCATACTCGTCACAGAGAGACTGCCTGACATCTGGTGCCAACAACCAAATGTGAGGATCTGTCTGCCCAACTGAGCCATCTGCCAGAGTGTTCTGAGCCCCTGGCAAATAAACTGCTTGGACCAGAGTGTCCTCCTCCAGGCACCATCCTGACACTCTCATTGCTTCCCTGCAAAGAAGATAAGAGTGTGCACCCCTCTGTTTGTTGATGTAGTACATGACTGAACTGTTGTCCATCTGCAGGAGGATTATCTTGTGGCGTACAAAGTCCAACAAGGCCCGAAGGGCAGATAGGACTATTCGCATCTCCAAGACATTGATGTGGAGATGGGACTCTGTAGGGTGCCAGACTCCCTGAGTGTGGTGGCCCTCACAATGGGCTCCCCACCCCAACAAAGACGCGTCTGTGGTGAGGATTATCTGAGGCTCTGGGAGTGAGAAGGGGAGGCCTTGGAGGAGCTTGTCCTCCTGCATCCACCATGCAAGTGATCAGAGCAGGGGCTTCATTGCTTCGACGGGGTGAGACTGAGGATGTGTTGTCAGAGACCACTGCGTGCTGAGTATCCACCGAGATGTCCTCATGTGCAGACGCACTAGAGGCACTGTGAAGACAGAACTGGCTATGAGGCTCAGCATCCGCTGCATGGAGTGGGCCCGAATGGACTTACATTCCATGTTGAACTGTACTATCTGAAGGATGGTTTTCCTCCAGTCTTCTGGGAGGAAGGTCCTTACCTTGGTGGTGTTCAAGAGAGCTCCAGTAAAGAGGAGTTGCTGAGAGGGTTGAAGCTGCGACTTCTCTAGATTCTGCAGGACTTCCATGGAGGTCAGGAACTGAGCTGCTGTGGTCACTGCTTGTTTCATGCTCTGCTTGGATGGGTTGGCTAATGGCCAGTCATCCAGACAGGGTAAGATCTGAAGTCTGAGTTTTCAGAGATGCGTGCGAGAACCATAAATCACTTTGTAAAGACTCGCGGCGCCAAGGATAGCCCAAAGGGCAGGATTGGTAATGCTGACCCAAGGCCATGAAATGGAGAAATCTATGGTGGCTGGGGTGAACCGGGATATGCTGGTAGGTGTCTTGCATGGCCAGGGAAGCCAAGCAGTCTTGCGGTTCGAGAAGTGACAGCAGAGTCCCTAGGGAGACCATCTTGAACTTCTCCCAGTGTAGGAACTTGTTCAGATTTCTGAGGTCGAGAATGGGGTGCATGGGGGTAGAAGCCTGTATTGCACTCTGCTTCTGGCACTATTTCCACTGCCCTGTTGTTCAAGAGGCCCACAATCCTTGTGGCAAGGAAGTCCGACATGGGAGCTGAAATAGGGTATTGCCTCTTGGGGGGGATAATCTGGAGGGATCTCACAGAAGTTCAGCGAATATCCCTCCCGAATGAACTTTAGAACCCATTTGTCTGTGGTGATGATTTTCACTGACAGTAAAACTGAGTCAGACACCCCCACCACCCCCCCACCCCCACTGGAGAGGAATGGTCTGCCTAGAGCATGAGGCAGAACAAGGGTTGGAGCTTCAGAGGGTGGCACTAGGCACCTTTGGGGCCTGCGCCTTCCATTGCGCTTTCTTCTGCTGTTGAGGAGGCTGGGATTTTTTTTTTTTTTAACACCAAGAGACGCACTAGTCTGAAGCTTGTTTACAGGTGTGACCTGGGAGCACAAGGAAGTTAAGTGACTTGCTCAGGGTCACACAGTATGCAAGTGAGGGCTGTGGGATTCAAACCCAGGTTTCCAGCTCAGAGCCTTAAACCACTGCGCTATACTGCCTTCTTAAAGGAGATCGAGATTTGACTTGGATCTTTGCCTTTGCCACAAAAAGACTGTTTATTCTAGTTAAAGACTCTGCCCTTACTTCTTTGAGGGTGAGCTGGGGCAGGCTGAGAGGTTTCAATGGCTGTTCCAGTCTTCTAAGAGTCCTCCAGGGACTGGTCTACCTGTTGGTTGAAAAGATAGGAGTCATCAAAGGAGACATGCATGACCAGCTTCTGGACATTGTTGGAGAAGCATGATGTCCAAAGCCAAGAGTGTATCCTAATGCAGATTCACGCAGCAGCAGAGCAGGAAGCGGGGTCATATGCTTCCATAGCCGCATTCAACTGATGACTGTTAGATTCAATACCATGGGTAACAATCTGGAGAATTTTTTGCTTAGTGTTAGAGTCTACCACACTGCTTCAAAGACTGTCTCAAATGCAGGTGGAACAGGAAGTATAAGGTTGATCGGTATGTTGGGAACATTAAGCCATTCCAGCTGGAGTAGTTTCCCTAGGTCAATGGTAGAAGTCTCACAGGCAAGGACTGCATGCATATTGGAAAGCTTGGAAAGAAAGGTCCTTCTGTGGAACAGGAAGAGGGCCTGGTGTTGGGTTATCCAGGCTGTTAAAAAAGAGTCATCATCATCACCCTCAGAAAAAATGAGGTAGGGGTCAGACTCAGCCCCTTCCAACTCTGTTCCGGAGGAGATGGGTGAGGAGTGGACCTAGGAACACCCAGTCCAGCTCTAGGGGTTGGAAAGGCAGGCAACACCCGTACTGGTTGAGGAGCCAGCACCGGACCGGGCGCTGGCAACAAAAGAGCCAGTGCTAGGGATGGCATCGCCAAAGAGACTGAGCCCAGCACCAAGGAATCCCTCAATGTCAAAAAAGGTGCCGGGTGCGGTGCCAGAACTGGCCCAAGGAGACATGAACCTGTTGCCAAATCTGGTAGCCTGTAGCAAAGGTCCAGCTGGCACAGAAGTGACTGGGGAAGGTACCTGAGCTGGTCCCAACACAGTGACACTGTGAGGGGGCACGACTAGTGGAACTGGCATTGGCAGCATGGTCACCGAGAAAAGCTCAGGGTCCGTTGTCAAAGACAGATGCTCTACCTGGCTAGAATGTCCCAAATGCAACTCCAGTGCCCCTGGTCCTGAGGGGCCCAGAACCAGTTCCACAGGAAGGGGCAAACGAGGTTCCACAGGAAGGGGCAAACGAGCCAGATGCTGTACCCAAAGCTCCAGAAGAGCAGCCCAGTGGTAAAACTGCCCACTGGAATCCCCAGAAGGACAATGAGGGGCTCCAGGCCCCAAGACCATGACAGACTGCAAGCAGGAGTCTTCAGGGATATGGACAGTGCTGGAGAGGGCCTCCTGCTCCCAGACCTCGAAGACCTCATGGCAGAAGTACCAGAGGGTGATGTCAAGCGATACCATTTTTTCCCCTTCTGACGGGAAGAAGTCATCTAGGTCAAGTAGCACCGGGTCCCCAACCTGAATTGAGAATGGGTCTGCTTCTTTTTGTGTTTACGGGAGGGCTGTCCTCCCTGCCGAATACAGGACCACTCGTTGTCAGAACCCTTCTTCAGAGAGGAAAGTTGATCAGATACAGCCCTGCTGCTGGAGCAGCATGCCTGAGAAAGCTCCCTACTGTCACTGTCCATGGTCTTCAACAGCTGGTTCGATAGGGCTGAAAGAAACTACAGTAAAAGTTTTTTTTGTTTTTCTTTTCTCAACAAAACTGACATGCACTTAACAAACGCTAGCTTAAATACGAGAGACTAGCCGGCCCAGTGGCGCTGAGGCACTGGACGTCTTACCTCGCACTACGTGGTGACCCATGTTCGGGAACAAGTTATGGGCCATTGGGGGTAAGGGTAGAGAAAGAGCGTCCGGGACTGCTCCTCTCAGAATAACACGGTCATGATAAGAGGTGCTTCGTAATCTGAGCACATTTTGCTTTAGTAGGAGCACATTTAAAATCCTGCTTTTTAGACTGTGTGTGCTCCTGTTGTACAGTAGGAGCAAGGAGATAGGAAAGGCCATTAACTTTGTACTGACCGCGTGGAGACTTCTTTTTTTTAAACCGGAGGTGTGGGGTCGTGTGCAAAAAAACAAAAATAAACCGTTATTTGAAAGCGGGAGTTTCTATCAGAATTACTGGATATTCTCCAGTAATCTATGTACTCTGGGGGCGGGGGTGGGCAATCACTTGTCCAAGGGGCATCGAATGACTGGTTGTTGCCCAGCTTTAGTCTGCAGAGGAGGCGGGAGCTAGCTGCAGAGCAGGCACGAGGGAGTTGGGAGTGAGACATGGCGGAAGTGAGTCCGAGTCGAGCAACAAGTGAGGGAGACCAAATTTATTTTTTCCCCCCTTCGGAGAAGTGACGTCAACTTGTCTAAGAAGTGAAGAAGAGCGAGAGGCAAACTCATTTTCGAGGTGAGTGGAGTGTTTTTGCCATGATGCCCGACTGCCCGCAGCACTTGGTCTGTTTGTTGTTTGCAGTACAAGCCCCCGACAGCCTCAAATAAATTGTGCAGATTGGTGTGTGTCCCATTCCCTTTGGTAGTTACCTCCTGTTCACTTGAGTTTTCTGTTGTTAACTTGTGAGGAAGAGTGACGGAGACCACTGATGGTAGATACTGTGAATAGTTACTGATGCTAGTTCATGCTAATTCTGGTAGTCTAAGTGTTAGAAGTCCCACTTAGGAGGCCACAATACCATTCTGAAGGTTTAGGCTTTGTGATTTCTATGGAGTTGCATTTAAAGTAGCAAAATCGTCAAAATGCCATAAGCCTTTAAGAACAGTACTGTTAAGTGTTGTGACCACAACAATTTACTATGGAATTTCCAGCCCAGTCGTTTTCTGCCTCGTAAGTTCACTGAAAATGTGAGGTGTCTGCTGTTCTCAGTCGAGTCAATAGGGAGGGTAGGAAGATAGGAGATTATGGACACCTGACAGTACAGTCGGAGTGAGCCGTTTCTAGGTTGATCAAGTGCGTTACAGGTATATGGAGTTAAACAGAAATTCTGGTGGTCTTATAGCCAACAAAGGTTCCCTCTCGAGTCTTGTCACCCGGCTTGCATTGCATGCTGAGAGAAGTTGTGCTGTAGCAGCTCTCCACGTGTTCGCCACCACGTGGTGTGGGAAAAGAAAGAGACTGGTGTGGTAGTTCCATTTTACTGTTTGGAGGATTAGACCCATGGAGAAAAAGAAATGATCACGCTAGCTTTGTTGTTTGCCCCATCTCTTGAATCGTGTAGTGAGTCAGTCCTGACCCTCGTGCCATGGTGGCAGGTCAGTTAATGTGTAGCTGTGCTCTGTGTTTTCAGTGTTCCCTCATCATGCTTTTCAGATGATGCAGCACCAGTTCCTAATAAAATTGCTCAAAAATGTAATGCTCTGCTGCTGCAGCTCCAGCACTTGTTTTTAATTAGGCATGCTGCCTACTACTGTTCACCATCCGATCAGGCCAAGGTCTAGGGCAGCATGGTTAACGCAGTGGTCATGGTCACCGTCTCTTAAGCCCACAGCAGCCATGGGGACAGGGTGTGCAAATCCTACTGCCCCTTGTCCGGGGTAACTAAATTTCCTTGAAGGGCAAATACAAAAAGAAAGCCAATTTCACTGTAATGAATAAAGGCAAGTGAAAATTCAGCTACAGTCATGGCTGGGCAAGTGCAAAAAGTTTTGATTTAAACACCCCTGCATTGGGATTTCATTGTGGACTTTGTGGCTGCAGTTGTGCATCTAGATTGTAGATCATGGTCGGACCCAGAGTGGACTCGGCAAATGACCTGTTATGGTGTGCACTGTGCTTGACCTGCATGGCTATGACTGATGGTATGCCATTTGTGGCTCTGTGCAACGGAACCCATAAAGAAGTGCAGATTGAAATTCAGAATGCTGTCTGAGTTTGCCCCTAACCAGTGTAGCAAGATCAGAGATCGAGATCTGGAGAGAATGAATGCTGACAGTAGTTAGTAGGGAGTCAGTGCTGACTGCACATTCATGATGGTCAGAAAAATATGTTGGTTTGTGAGGAATGTGAGCACCATTCCACTCACTTGTGACATGGGTACTGTACTATTATTGTTGTATTTTTTTTCAATTAGGCAATACTGCTCAGTGCTGCAGTGAGTGGGGTGGGGGGCTCTGGGGGGTGGAGGGGAAGGAATGGGATGCTTGGTTGAGGATCCGTCCGATCAGGCCTAGGCCAGGGGCAGTATGGTGAATGTGGCAGTCATGGTCACGGACTCTTAAGCCGCAGCAGCTGTGGGGAATTGGTATGTAGGAGCACAGATCCGATCAGCAGGAGCACAGATTTTGGGGTCTTGATTTTGCCAAAGTGTGCTCCTCACTTTTGAAGGAGCACACCGAGCCAAAACCTTAACGCCATCCCTGGGGGTCACCAGCAGTCGGTGCTCGACTGTTCCCTAGCGGTGGCTGGGGGACAGAGCACTAACACTCAGAAAGGGGAGGAGAGGAGGCAGACGCTTGGAGGAGTGCGTGCGCGCTCTCTCCGTAGGGAGTCATTGCATGCCTCCTCTCCTATGGGAAGAAAATTAAGGAGAAAAGTGTCCTGGCGCGGCAGGATGACAGTCAATCCCCGCAGACCCCGCTCCCATGAATCGCAGTAACCTCCGTACCAGATCCGTTCTGGCGGGTTGAGGACCCCGCCACCCTGCCATGGGGGGCAAACCATGGAGGAAGCGGAAGGTAAGCTGCAAGCAGTAGACAGGGCTGGGGGACCAGGCAGGATGGCGTGCCGCCTGGGAGGAGAAAAGAAACTGCAAAAAAAAAAAAATAAAATACTAGAAACTGAACACTGTCATATAGACATGAAGATCTGACTCCTGGAGGACGAGTGACGCCGAAACTGAAATGCACTCGATGGCAGAAAAAAAGAAACTCTGGTGGCTGAGGGACCGTGCCAAGGTAAGCCATACAGCGCAAGCTAGTCTTGCCATGCATGCAAGCAGCCTACCTCAGCACCGGCCCCCCTGAAAAGTTCTGGCTCCCACAGGGTCCTACTGCCTCTGGCTCAGAACCCAACACTGTGAATCAATGGTGAAGATTGGTCATGGAAGATCCTATTTTCCTAGAGGCATGGATATAGTTTGCTATCCACATATTGGCAGACTTACAGCAGTTCTCCAGGAGAAGGGTGCAAGGCACACACCCCTACTTGGCGAAAAAAAAAATTTGGGAGAACCTAGGTCCCAAATGCAGCATCCCGATGAGACTTAAGGTTGATACTGTAATGGGAAATGAAGGTGTGTACTGACTTCCAGGCAGCAGACATACATTTTTCCTGACATGGGATGTCCCTGGAAGCAGCCAAGGCTCCCTACCAGCCAACCTATAGCAGAGGTCGATGAAGGATGTGATCCACCTGCTAATCATCCACCTAACTACCAGTCTGTCTGGCACGACTTCAGCTTGTGTTACAAACAGAACAAAAATGTTAGACCCAGCCGGGAGAAGTGCAAAGGCCCAGGAAGTGCCCACCACAAGTGGCCATCGATTCCTCCTTGAAGGCCGCACGATGAGGAGCCAACCTGGCAGTGGCCAAGGCCTGCTTGTGACCTCTGGACTGGGTCTTTGGGTCTCTCTCTCTCTGAAGGCAGGCTGAGGGTGAACCGGTGCTTCCAATCCTCAAGGGATTCTGGAAACATGGAGAGACATAAGCCACACCCAGCCATGTCATGCTGCCCGCCCAGGCAGTACAGGCACATTATGCAGGTCACTTACCAGTATCTTTTGGTGGCACTGAACACAAAACTTGAATCCTGGTTTGTGTGGCTCTATTCTGCAACTTCATAGAAGGAAACCAAAAACTAGAGAGAAAGTACTTCACAAAACTTGAATCGCCAAAGTGCTAGAAATCTAAGCAGGAGCTGCTAGGGACGAAATCTGACTCTTCAAGCAGAAAGAAAGATGTGACATCATGGGACAGAGTTGGGGGATATACCGCCCGGGTGGTGGGAGGAGACTGGCTTATAAGACGCCTGATGGAAAGGCTATTCCAGTAGAGCTGCCAGAGTGTGGATAGTGAACTATATCTATGCCACTGGAAACATGAATGAATCACACAGACTCCTAAAAAAAAAAAAACAAAAAAAAAAAAACATGCTACCTGATGGAGGACTGACGGAATAGCTAGTCAAAATGCACCCCCTTTTCCTCCCTCAGGGAAACAAGGAGGGAGATCTAAGGTGCATATGGAGCTGTAAGGTTGAACAGCAAAAATGAGTAGAGATGTGAACATATCCCGAGCCAGTAGAAAAATAACTCATAGAAAAGGATATTCCTTTCCTAAAACAATAGGGATGTGTCCTGTGTAAGAGCTAGCATACCTGATCCAATCCAATGCACAGCGCTGTTCCACAGATAGTGCAACCACCAAACAAAGTTAGATTGGGTAGTACTCAGAGGCACAGAGTGCATGTAGCAACTACAAGAGATATACCCCAGGAAACGGATATACCCTAGGCAGGAAGAATAAGGAAGAGAAAGAAAAAAGAGGAAGGTTGCTGCCTTCCCTCACTTTTTTTGGTAGTATGAGGGCTCTGAATGGAACCCTCAACCCAGTTTTTAATTTTTTGTTTTTTGGGGGTGGGAGTGGGAACCCAGCAATACGTTCCTAACCCACCCACCCCCTTTTTTTGTTACAACTGCTACATAGGTATGGTAATCAATGGTAAAGATATTCTGGAAGACCCAGTTATGGTAAGTATTTAACTTTCATTTCTTCCAAGCCTCAATCTTGAGTCATACTTATAGGTCTGGGTACCAAGATTCCTTTCTTATCTGAGGGGTGAGCTGGCTCACCTTGGGGGAAACAGATACCCTAAACCTTTTGGGTGGGAGAAGACACCAGATGGAAGGGGCTCCTTTCAGGTCTGACCTGAGGCTGGTCAGGGCCAGGCAGGGGATACTGTGGCACAGAAGCAGGAGAGTTCCTAGACAGTTCCCGCTTGACCCTAGGGGAGAAGAAGTAAGTCCTCTGGAAGTGCGAGTTGAGCACCTTGCGCTGGGCCAAAGGTGCCAGACAGGAGAGGCGAAGCCATGCCATCGCCTAATGCAGACTGCAGTTCCTACCAGTCTGGAGGCCACCTCACTGGCTTCATAAGATGCCCTCAACTGGTGGTGTGCTACCTCCAAACCGCAGGTACAAAACTCAATGGCCTGCCTGACTGTTCTGCTTAGTTGTAGTGTAGCCAACAGGCTGTGTAGCTACAACCACAGGCAATTGTTACAGGTCACCACATGTGCCTGATGTGCAGAGATGCACATCTGGATGCATGCCGAGGATAAAGCCTTACTCCCAAGAGCATCCATCTGAATGGACTCTGCCTCTGGAGGTCAGTTGTGTGCGAGGTGCAGTGACCCTGAGGGGTTATGCAGTACTTAAAGCTCTTAGGAGCAGTGAAGTTTCTCACCTGCGGACCCTGTGGGTGCGCAATACCACATGAAAAGATTCTGGAGGATGGCTGTACTGGGGAGGGGATGCCTCCACACTGACCTAGCTGCATCCTCCATGGCTCTGGCCAAGGGGAAACAATTACAGTGTTGCTGTTGAGAATTCCAAGAAGTCCCAATGGCAGAGCTACTGGATCATGGCTTGTATGGGGTTCAAGGTCAAGCGCCTGGATTATTTCCACCAGGAATTGCTGATACAGGACGTACTCAACAGCAGAATGAAGGTGGCTAGATGATTCTTCTTCCTCACTGAGGACACTGATGGAGATGAGGTGCTGCCTCTAGGTAGGGTGGGTACCAGAGAGAAGAGCCTGGACTGGGCTCTGTCTGACTCTCTATAACAAATCATCTAGGGCACTGACCCATGACCGATGTGGTTTCCACATTAGAGGCCCCTCAGGGGTCGATCAATGGCATCCTTTCCAGGTACCGACAAGGCCCTTCTAAAAGGGGTCGAGACTAAATGTCTCTGAGGCCTCATTCCAGGTTGTAGAACTGCAAAAGGGGCCCCACACGTAGGGAGGGCCTAGCACAGTCTCCCAAAAGTTGTCCTCCCACATCTGAGGAGTGACCCAATCGCTGTCCATGGGGAGAAACACAGGTGAGGACAGCGGAGTGGTACAGGCCCAACACAGTGACCCCACTCCTCAGCACTGGAAGTGACATTCAATGGCTCCAGAGAAAACTCTATCTCTGCACTGCCATATGACCTCAAGATGAAGCCACCTCAGGCACCAGGCTCAGGACTGGCGATAGCCTCTGAAACAGGGTCATACCCGTCACCATGGCTGGCACCACCCTTGACATAGTGTCTGGTGCCAACTTCAACACTTTGTCAGAAGCCATCACTATCCTCAGTGTCACAGGCGACACCAGAGCCAGGGATGACTTCTGGGACAACACTGTCATCAGCACATCGCTCGGAGCCCAACCCAGGACCAGCAACATGGCCATCACCGCTTCCAGAGTCATCACCTTCCTTGGTTTCAATAGTGACACCATGGATGGTGACAACATCCAAAAAGGCAACACTGCGGGCAACAGCCTCAGTGCTGGTCCCTCTCATAGAAATACAGAATTTGACGGCAGATAAGGACCACTTGGCCCAACCAGTGTACCCACTTTTTCCGACCTACAGTATCACCGCAGACCATACCTGATCTCTGGGCTCTTTGTCACTGCCTCTCTCATTGCAAACTGTATGCTTCAATTGAAAATCTAAAAAGTTTCTGATAATCAAGTTCTACTGCAATAGGCAGCTGCTGACTAGCTTCTGAAGAAAACGTGCATGCAAAAATTATAAAAATGCATGTTGTGCACTGGGTTTTTTCTTCTCCGATGATCCTTAGTGCTCTGTTACCTGTGTTTGTAGCAAGTTTTTTGTTGTTTTTGTTTTTAACTTTTATTTACAAGTTTTATGGCCCCTGGGCACAGCCATTCAGGCTTCTTTTGTTGTCTCTGATCTGTTGGAATTTTCCCAAAATGCCTTTGGTAATGATGTGACTTAGACCTTGCATTACAACTAAGAGCCCAGCAGCCAGCTGCACAAAACCTGACTTAAAATTAGCCTAAATATATTGTCTTAGGACTTAAAAATGGTCTTGTCCAAGTCTCGGAGGTGAGACTGTTGCACAAACAAAAAAACTGACTTGACTTACATAAAACAGGTTTTAGCCTGATGTTGCCTAGCAACACAGACAATACTTTAAACTGGTCTTAACTGTACTCCACTGAGGGAAAAAAAAAGATGGCTACCAACAACACGATTAGAGAGGTATATTGATACAGCCCTAAGCAGATTAAACAGTTTAAGTGATATAGAAGAAATTGTTATGTGGTACATTACTAAAGATAGATGTTTTTAAACTTTATACTTATTTTTTGCCTATTTTGTGCATCCTTTTTTAATGTTATTCCCAATATAGAGGCTGGCCTGGATCACCTGTAGGACGTTTCAGATGTAGTTGCTTGTCTTGTGGCTTTTTTATGGGCCCTTACGTGCCTGTGTAGCACTCTGTCCCCCTTCCGTCTCATACTCAGTCACCTATATACGCATTCCAATACTTAAAAAGTTCACCCCTGTTATACACAGTGCCTCCCATACTCGGCCCTCCAAAATCTTATACTCTGTGACAACTCCCCCTCCTGTATTCAACCACGAGCAGTGTAGTTTCTCTTGTTGCCCCCCCTTAATTATCTCTTCTCGTTGCCGCATCTGTCGTAAAAGTTACTTAAAGGAAGCTTAGCTGGAAACCCCCACAGGGTCATTTCTCTATTAGCCGTGGTGTGGCTCATCTTTGTAGCGGTTTTCTGATGCCTTCCTCTCCCGATTGGGAGCCTGTTACAGACAAGACTGCTGCTCACTGCATGGAAGCCTCTCCTGCTCCTAAATATCGTTATATTAGCCACCGGAGCTGCTGCTCCGGTGGGTGCAGGGAGATGCTACTGCACCAGCCTCTTCCATCTAGATCCCAGCCACATGGAGCAGGCCACAGCCTGAGCTCTGTATGGGTTGGGAGTAGAAACCCTGCCCGATAGTGCTGTCACTCGCGCTACTGCAGCAGTACCCACAGCTTATTCTCTTCTAGCTGCCTGCCCTAATTGGAATAGTGTGGTACAAGTAGGCTTGCAAAATGCGGGGCGCTATCAAAAAGAGAACGTTGTATAAATGTGAGTACAGTTCACAAAGTTTGCTGCTAATTTAATATACATTTTGTCACTCTCATTGAGGGATATTTGCATTTAAACTTCACTGAATGTGAAACAGAATGACCCTTTATGTGGAACAGGGGGGCTTTGATTAAGTAAAATGAGGAACAGTTCCTCATATTTATGTGGGACAGTTGAAGGTATGCTTAGCCATAGCCTTCCCACCCACCCACACTAGACAGCAGGGAAAAGATTTTCAATTTGTTTGAATACATTGGCCACTAGGAAATCTATAACACCTAGTGTAAATCTAGCCCCTGGATCACCAATGATAAATTATTTCAATAATGCTGTACCCACTCCCCCCCCCATACTTTTTATTATTACTGGCAAGAAGCCCATCTAGGTGGCCGTCTGTGGTTTTTTTGAATCTCCCACACACAACATTTTCTCGTCTCTTTTCATTTTATCTGTTTACTATTTTTTTTTTTATTTCCCTACATCTCTGCCTTCCTAAATTTTAATTAGTCTTAACTATAACAAAGCCCTGTTTACACCACCCTATTTGTAGCGCATTAACCCATGCACAGAGGTTAATGTGCTGCAAATGTCACCATGTGGACACTCACCGACCCATCTCATGATGCCTTCAGTCCACATTTTTGGAGCAGTGCAGGATAGGGCATTAGTTTCAGATCGAACACATCTCCCCTGAATGTAAACGCGATTGTGTGCTCGTTCCTGTCCTGCATGTTCACTCCTTGAATCTCAGAAGAGTAGCCGCTCGACTTGCAGTGGAACTATATGGCAAACTCTCAGATACTGCATCTCCTGCTTCCAAATTCCTCACGGGAATTATATTTGCCATTGGAGTGGCAGCTCCGGTAGATGCAGAGAGGTGCACTTGTACCGTCCCCACAGCATCTCTTGCCCACAGGGAGCAGGCCAAAGCCTGAGCTCCCTACAGGTTAAAGTAGTAAGTGCAGCCTTGCATTTTCTCTTTTATTGCATTCACTGGCGCTACCGGCAGCAGCCCCTGAAAATATTTTATTGATACAGCAGGACGGACACATGTTTATAGCTCAGAAAGCGCAGATCATGGCAACCTCAATGTACTGTATTTCGTAACCTGCAAATTGTTTGTCTGCTAACACACCACCCCAATACTGCTCAGTATGCTTCTTCTGGTGAAACTTTCAAGTAAGTAAAATAAATAAATAATAAATGGCATATTACATTGCAATCATATTGCATGAAGTGTGTAAGGAAGTTTATAGAGCTTTCTGGTTTATAGACAGTGATTGGAATACTGTATTATATTCACATTTATTTACAGAAAGTAAATAAAAAAACAATTTATGTACCTATGCATCTCAGCCCATGATTAATGTGAGTGCTGGTTGCTGTTATGGCTGTTTGATTAAATTATTTCTACTGAGTGTTGTTTTATTTTAAACTAAATTTTGGTTATAGATAATTAACTGAGCCAGAATTCCCTAATGAAGGGGTATTCCCCAAAACACTGGAGCTATTGTGGGAAGAAAGTTTTTAGGTATATCAGGGGAAGAAAGAAAGTAAAAGGGCAGGTTGGTAGGTTGAGGTTCAGGGAAGGGGTGGGCTGAGGAGGCAGGAGAACAGGCGGAGATACTCTATGAGTACTTTGCATTGGTCTTCCCTGGTGAGGAGCCTAGTGCTGCACAGCATGTGAGAACGTTAAATGCTGAGGTGGCCAGGGATTTGAACACACTGATGTACCTGTTGGTGCTATTGGGACTAAGGAGGTGGCACACTGTGGGGCGAGACAGGCTGCGTCTGCAGAAATGATGGGATTCAAGGACTTTGTCATGCTTGTTGGCAGGGTGTGGGAAGCCATCAAGTCCCTACAAAAGGAAAAAGCCCCGGATCTGGATGATATGCACCCCAGGGTGCTTTGGGAGTTAGCAGACATCCTGGCTGCACCCCTGGCAGCCCTCTTTAATTCTTCCCTCCAGAGTGGATGTGTGCCTCATGACTGGAGGGTGGTACACATTGTGCCCATCCACAAGGGTGGCTCAAGAGAGGAGCTGGAGAATTACACGCCTGTCAGCCTAATATTAGTGGTGGGCAAGTTGATGGAGGCCATCCTTAAGGAGAGGCTGTGGGCATTCTTGGATGAAAGGGGATACCTGGATGATCCCCAGCATGGCTTTGTCCCAGGCAGCTCATGTCAGTCTAACCTTGTGCAGTTCTATGACTGGGTGACGATGGCACTGGACCAGGGGAGGCCAATGGATGTCATAGTTCTTGATCTCAGCAAGGCATTTGACTCGGTACCTCATACTGGACTACTAGAAAAGCTGGGGGTGGAAATGCTGATGATCAGATGGACTGGAAACTGGCTATCTGGACGTACCCAGATGGTCATGGGAGGGAGTCTCATCTCCCAGAATGGTCATTAGTGGGGTCCCACATGGATCAGTTCTGGACCTGCTCCTCTTTAATGCTTACATCTCTGACATTAGTAAAGGTATCTGGAGTGAACTGAGCCTCTTTGTGGATTACTCGAAACTGGGGGTGGTGGTGGTGGATGAAGTGGGGGAGAGAGTATCCCTGCAGGAGGATCTGGTGGCTCTGGAGAGGTGGGCGCATTCCTGGGGGTTCAAGTTTAACTTGTGGAAATGTAAGGTCCTTCACCTGGGACCCAAAAGCCCTACCCATGAGTACACCCTGGGAGGGATTACACTGCAGTCTTCGAACGGGGAGAGGGACCTGGGAGTGGTAGTGGACATCAGAATAAATAACTTTGAGCAATGTAGGAGGGCTGTGGCCAGGGCAAATAAGATGCTGGGGTGCACTGCTAGGGAGATACCACCCAGAAGCAGGGAGGTGATTCTCCCTTTGTACAATGGACTGGTTAGACTGTACTTTGAATACTGCATGCAGTTTTTGCGTCCCCACTTGAAAAAGGACATTGCCCTCCTGGAGAGGATTCATAAGAGGGCAACTAAAATGATACGGGGTATGGGTGATGGGTCCTATGGGCAGAGACTCGAGGAGCTCAGCCTTTATTCACTAGAGGAAAGGAGGAAGGGGGATATGACTGAGGTCTTCAAGTATCTAAAAGAGGTAAATAGGGTTAGGATGGAAAGGTTTTCAGAGGAGGAAGGGTGTGGTCACTAGGGGGCATAGCTGGAAGCTGGAGGGGAGACTTGGGGGAGAAGGAGGTGTTATTTCACGGAGATGGTGGTGGAACCATGGAATGCGGTACCTGATGAGCTGGTAGCTACGGTTTCTGTGGAGGGATTCAAGAGAGGCTGGATCAGGTATCAGGGGAAGGCGAAACTGAGTACTGCCAACCATGGGGGGGAGGGTGAGATCCTGACTGGGGAGGGGTTGGCCGGGTGGGGGGTATTACAGGTGAAGTTGGTGCCTCTCAGGGGTACTGACTCTTGAGCAGACACAACAGACCGTGAGGCCTAATCTGCTGGCATGTTAGTTTTTCTGGTTGGATTAATGTTTGAATTAATAAATTGTTTTTATTTGGATTTTGAGTTTGGTGAGTGGGCTTGATTGATCCAATCTGCGTTTGAGTAGTTTCAAGGCTTGACTGGCTCTAGCTCCTCCCATATGAAAGGTTTTTTGCCTTGTAAGCTGCGCCATACCTTCCTTCATTAAACAAATACCTCTCAACATTTCACCCCCAAAATGTATAACAGGGTATACCTTAAAATGTGGTACAAGTAGGCAAAACTGTTTCTTGCCTACTGCTCATTGTACTGTACTTATAGTCTACTTCTGTGCCATTGTATGTGTCCCGGGTCATGCCTGAAAACGGTCACTGGGATCAGTGCACTTACCCGGCTACCAAAGTCATACATAAATAAAATGTGGGACACTATCAAATCTTTAACATGAAGTTCAGAACACTGAATAAATATGAATGCAGTTCACAAAATGTGCTTTTTTTTTTCCAACGGGGATTTATACTCCTTTGGTGGGCCGCAGCTATGTGTCCGCCAACCTGCCGGACTCTAGGGATCTTTTGGGAGCTTCTAATGCTAAGCGTGTCCTGGCAGACTCCTTGGAGCCAGCTTGGAGGCTTAATCCTCCCATGGCCCCTGATTTTTTTCTCCTGGTTTTCTCCTCATTACCCAAGGACCCAGACAGAGAGAGAGAGAGACGCATGCGCGTGGAGGTGCGCATGCGCCCTCTTGCTCTGGTGACAGCCTCTTCCCCCACTCCACTGGCCTTGTGCCCTGGCTCCTTCAACTATGCTGCCTCCTGGCCTCCACCGTGAGAGACACCCAAGAGCTGATGGAAGCACAGATACCTCCCAAGAGAGGAGAACTGCAAGCCGGCAGCTCAATCCTGCACCACACCCTCCCTCCTGTACCGACCTCCAATGACCTGTGCTCGTTCCTGAACATGGGTCGTCGATGTGGCAAGAGGTGAGAGGTCTAGTGCCTCAGCCCTCTGTGCCACCAGGTCGGCATGAAATGTGCTGTTATTTTAATAATACATTTTTCAGTCATTGCTAGATATCCTTACATTAAAACTAACGCTGGATATGGTACAGATCCTCTCTATGTGGAACACAGGGCTCTGATGAGGTAAATTTCTCCTTTGAATCTGTCCACTCTCTGTCTCTTCTCTCGTTACTGTAGTTTCTCCATATTAACCTGTTTGTCTATTTTCTTTTAATAGGTCTGGCAAGATGCTGACTGCTTCCCTATCAGATAAGTATTACTCTATGTCTAACCTATCCTATCCTTCCTATTTACTCCCTAAGAACTATGGATCCTTTGTGACTTCTGTCTTCTATTTTATTTTACAGGTCAAATGTACTTGATCTTCAAGTCCTACTTCTGGCCTCTAGCACCCAGGTAAGAGACCCTCTACATACTGCCTACATTTGATGGGTTTACTGTCATGATTTGGTCGTGCCAGTTACAGTTTGTATAATGTTACACAAACTGTAGTATTTTCTTTTTCCATAAAAAGTGTGACCCTTCTACACCAGTAATGCATATTCTACTCCCCCTTGTGAAGAAATGCATACAAAATACATGGGTCTCTCGGCAGCAGCCAACTTTTGAAGAGTGAAACAAAGAGGTTTTAAAAGTCTTACCAAAGAAGAGACTTGCCTTCGAGATAAAGGGACAGGCAAAAAAACTTAAGACAGTGGGGTCCCTATACATGTTCCCTGCCTCCCAGGAGGCCACACTGATATGTAGGAGATGCTAAAAGAGCTATATTGCTGCCAAATGAAGACATACACCAGACACACCAAGACAAAATGAAATAATTTTTGTTATGCAGGCATGACAAACAATGTGATGCATGCAATCATTGCTTGATTGTAAGTTTCCTGTTAAAACCATTTGGTTCTTCTGATGTCCAAACACTGAGGTTTAACACACCTGGAGAGGCTGGAGAGGTGGTCTGACACCTGGAAATTGAAGTTTAATACACAAAAGTGCTCACTGATGCACCTGGGGAGGAAGAATAGGAGGGAAACTTACTCCCTTGGGGGTTGGTGATTAAGGAGAAGGAAACAGAAAGGGACTTAGGGATTATGGTATCGCATGACCTCAAGGTGGGCAGCCAGTGTAGCAGGGCAGTGGGAAAGGCAAATGGAATGTTGGCCTGCATTGTGAGGGGTTTTAATACCAGGAAGAGGGAGGTGCAAATGCCATTATACAGAACCATGGTCAGGCCGCATCTGGAGTATGGGGTGCAGTTCTGGAGGCCTCACCTACGAAGAGATGTTGAGTTGATGGAGTGGGTGCAGAGAAGGGCAACCAAAATGGTATGAGGGATGCAGGATGTACCCTATGAGAGAAGATTGAGAGGGCTGAATTTGTACCCTCTGGAGACTGGGGGGACATGACTGAGACCTTTAAGTATCTGAACGGAATAAATAAGGTAGAGGGTAATAGTTTGTTCAAATTGAAGAAGGGAGCGAACACGAGGGGACATAGCCTCAAACTGGAAGGTGGGCAATACAGAGGTAATGTCAGGGGGCAGTTTTCCATGGAGAGGGTGGTGGAGGCCTGTTACAAGCTGCCAGAAGAGGTAGTGGCAGCTGAAACGGTGGAGGGTTCAAGAGGGCTTGGGATAGATTTAAGCGGTTGGGAAAAGAGGGTGGAAGCATAACAGAAGGGGGCAGGTAGGGTGTTGGGCAGACTGGATGGGCCATGGTGCTTTTCTTTGCCATCACATTTCTGGGTATCATAAAACATAAAACGTGTTGTGTCTAGCTGTATCACTTGCCCATCTCAGCATTTGACTGTCATGTGGTAGAGGCCCATTGCTAGTGCAAACTCCAAGAAGCTTCAAAGCATAGAAACTGCAGTTTTGCCGTACGTGCTGCAACACTCAGGCACTGGCATATCACAGTGGCCAGGGAGATTGAGAAGAAAAAACAGAAAACTGGCAGCCAGGCAGGCTTGATGAGCCCTGAAGGCTTTCCCTTGGTCCAAACCGCAACAGAATTAAGTGTAAGATGGTGGGATACTGGGAGTAGCTGAAGTTTTGGTAGGGATAACATTGAGACATACTTCAGAGATGGAACCTGGGGGCAAAGAGGTTGGAGGAAGGAATGGATCAGGGGGCAGGATTGTGGAAATTGGGGAAGAGACAGAGTAAGGGGTGCGACAGGAGGGGGGCAGTGGAAGTATAATGGGTGGGGATAGGTGGAGGAAGTGGATGGGGACACAAGAGGAAAGGATAGTGGATGTAACAACTGCAGAGTGGCCATATTCATGAGCACCCTGTGGAGGCTGAAGGAGGCCTATTTGCCAAAGGCTAGGAAGACTGGAGAAGGAGTTATCATGACTAAAGGGAGAAATGGCTTGCCTAAAGGGCGATACGCCATTGCCAAGAAGAGGTATTGAAAGGAGAAACTCAGAGGGCAGCCAGGTAGGGGATAGGAGGCAGGATGAAGGAAGTGGCAGGGGATGGAGAAAGCAGACCACATGGGGGCCTGGGGGCTGGTGCCAGTGCTGGGGACATGGGCAATATGGGTGCCAGCACAAATGATGTTGGATACGCACTAGGCACAAACAGGTATTGGCCAATAGCTAAGATGATAGGGAGGGTGGGGAGGAAGAGAAGGAGCTTCAAACAGTATTGAAGGGGAAAAGGACGGGGGGCATGAAGGAGAAAAAGGGGGGCATGGGGAAATACAGATAGAATGGTGAGTGCTGATGTGAGAGCAAAAACAAGGGCAGACACAGGGAATAAAGTGCAGAAGGTGGAAGGAGCAAGGAGAAGGAGGGGGCAGGAGGTAACGAAGGAAGCAGAGGGGGAATATGAGGGAATCGTAATGTAGGGGGACTGGTCCAATAGCTGCTGGACAGAGACGGGTCGCTGTCCATGGCAGGGATGGAGATGGAAGAAAGGAGCAAACTGAGGGGGGGCATGGAGAAGGAGGGGTAACAGTGACAGGTGATTCTATATTGAAGTGGATCAGGTGGGGGAAAGGGGGAAGACTCAGTCAGATATGGGTGGAGACTGTACCAGGCTTGACAGCAGACAAGGCAGAGCAGGCTGTGAATAAGAACACTAGGGGAGAAGAAAGAAGGCTCAAGTAGTAGTACATGTAGGCACAAATGACATGGGGGTGGTTGTACGGTGGAGGAGGTAAAGAGGAGATTTGAAGAACTGGTGAAATTATGCTCGGAAATGGGGTGCTCTGTGGCCTTCTCGGAGGAGCTACCAGTTCCAAGGGCTAGCAGTGCAAGAAGGGTTAGAATAGTGGAGTTCAATTCCTGGCTGAGGAACACCCCTGCAGTATCGCTTGCATCTTCCCGAAGTCCGCCCTCCTGAAGTCCATCACTTTTGTTACTGAGCCCCCAATGACTCAACTCAAACTGAGTGTGAACCACACCGTTTGGTGGTCACTTCCAGCTAGTGGATCCTCCACCCATATTTCCCTCACAGCCTCCACGTTTGACAGTACCAGGTCTAGTGTGTTACCTAGCCGGTTGGCCCACTGACCAGCTGTGTCAGGAGACCATCCTGGAATGCGTCCAGGAGTACCTGCTCCCTGGCACTGGAGGTGACAGGAGTGCTCCAATCTACCCCCAGCAGATTGAAATCCCCTACCATGACCACACTCCCCTTCCTACATATCCTCCTAATCTGCTCTGCTAACTCCTTGTCCAGTTCCTCGGACTGGGTAGGAGGTCTGTACACCACCCTCAGCCTCAAATTTCTACCCTTGTCATCCATGAGCTGCATCCACAGTGCCTCAGCTCTCCCTTCCTCCCCCCTCATCACTCATGCATCTGATCCCATCCTCACATAGATTGCCACCGCCCCCAACCCCTTGGTCCTTCCTGTATTTCTATACCCCAGGATTGCCAGATCCCAATCCTGGTGTTGAGTGGCCCACGTCTTGGTTATTGCTACGACGTCCACATTCCCCTCAACTAAGAGTGCCTGAAGCTCAGCTATTTTATTACACAGATTCCTCGTATTTAGGGAGACCACCCTCTACCCATTCCCATCCATCCCCCCTCCTGGCCCCTTGCACTGCCCTCCTTCCTTCTGCAACCCCCTCCCCTTGCCTTCACTATTTTCCTGGGGGGGGGGGGACAGCTCGTTTGGCTACCGATTTCAAGACAGAAGGTATGTTGACAACAGTGGTGAGTATGTACTAAACAATGCTATAAAAGCAACTGGTATTGTTCAGCACACTACTGGTGAGAAATAATTTTTAAGCATACTGCCTATTTTGATATTTGAACTCATGGTCTTTGTTTCCTTTGTTTGATGTCGTTTGGAAAATAGGAATCACAGATGTTGCCAAGATGCAGCTGCCCATCATGCAGCTTTTATATGGGCCCAACCAGCCCCTGTGTAGCACTATCCCACTATCCTTTCATAAGCACCCCACCCCCATCATCATGCTTAGGCACCCTCATACTCATCGTTCCCGCCAATACTCATTCGCCACTCCTTCATATTCAGCTCCCTCCATGCCCCCATGCACAGTCCGCCTCAGTCACCTTCTCCTGCTCAGCCTCTATCCCGCCGCTCACAATGAGCTCCTTTGGGCTGGGAGCAACATCCCTGTCCTTGCCTATGCCTGCTGGAGGTATTATTAGGTTGGGCACTGTAAACTTGCCTCCCACCGATCTGCATCAAATCTGCCATGTTGCTTTGACTATACGTTATTTAACAGCTGTGACTGTGGCTACATCTTGGCTTCTCTCATGTTTATACTCGCAATATAGTTTAAGTTGTCTGGTTCATACTACGTTGGTCTTAGGTAAAGACTCTCCTCTGTTTCCTCTCGTGAATATTAAAATACCTAATAGGGAGCTACCCTCCAGTGCATCTATTAAGTTGACTGTTCCAAAACAAAATTAAGATCAGGTCAGCTAGCATTTTCCAACTATGCTCCAGTATATTGGAATAAGATTCCATGCACCTTACAACATATTGTTGGTAAAGATTCTTTTAAAGCATCAGTGAGACAATACTTAAGTATGATGGCTTGTGATTGTTATTAATGTACTATTCTTCGTATGTTTGTTGTGTTTATTTGTTTTGCATTATTGTGTATTTGTATAATGTGTTTGTACATCATGACTGTAATATAATTATAGTCCCGGGTCGCATTTGAGAAAGGGCCTTGGCTCATATTGTTTACCCCGTTAACAAAAGTTTAAATAAATAAATAAAATAAATTCCCTACCCTTCCCGTCTCTCCTAAAAATACTCTCCTATTCCCTGCCTGCCAATGATATTCTCTCCACTGTTTGCTATATTATTGTAACAAGTGACGATGGCATAACGTTGTGCACTGCCTAACTTTCATTGCAATGTCCTTTGGTCCCAATGTAGCCCTTATCATTCAGTGTTATTTCCCTTGTGTATTTGTCTTCTTTGTACCTCTGACCTGGTTGTAACTTCAATATGTTTCTCTGCCTGGCTACACTTACAAGGAACCTCACTTAGAGTACTGTGTACAGAACTGGAGACTATAACTCCGCAAGGACACTGACAGGGTGGAAGCGGTCAAGAGGAGGACTGCCAAAATGGTGCATGGGTTGCACAAGAATCAATATGCAGATAGGCTGGGGGAACTCAGCATGTACTACCTGGAGAAGAGGCAGGCTTGAGGGGACATGACTGAAACCTGTAAGCCCTATATGGGTAAACAACGCACAAGAGAGGAGTCTCTTCCAGAGAAAAAAACAGCACCAGAATATGAGGGCACGCAAAGAAGCTTTAGCAGGGGAAGTTTATTTATTGTATTTATTTATTTAAAATTTGCTGACCAGGAAAGGCACACTGAGCTGAGCCTCGTTTCCAGGTGTGGCCTAGGGACAAGGTAATACAGGAAATGAACAGTGTTACAAACAGTGACACATGTTGCGGTTAGAAGGCCTAATGCAGTGCTGAAACTCATAAATACAGTGAATACAATAATCACAATGCAAATACCGAACAAAAGGGGAGAAGCCAGTTGGTAGCATGGGTGACTAGAAGGCATTGTGAGCTCAATGGAGAGGGAGAAAACTAAGGAGTCTTTTGAGGGAGGAAAAAGAGGAGGAAAGTGGAGATTAGAGGGAAGTTTGTTCCAGAGAAGTGGGAAAGGATGAGAGAAGGCAGATTGGCCCACGGCAGAATGGGGGCAAGTAATAGAGATGGTACATGGATCTCTGTGGTGAATAAGCAGAGGAAAGGGAGTCCGTAGAAGTGGGCCTTAAAGTGACATGAGGAAATACTACTTCTCAGAAAGGCATGGTAGATGCCTGGAACTGCCTGTCATGGGAGATGGGGGGGATGAAGACAGTGGGGGCCATCAAGCATGCATGGGGTAGGCACATGGGCAATAAGCAGAGGAAAGGGAGGAGGGAGGGACACCTGAGACCGAATAGGACCCGGGGAGTAGTAATGGGGAAATAGGGCATATTAGATGGACCCACTGGTCCTTTTTCTGCCATCAAATTGTATGTTTCTGTGTTTCTATAGTACATGGATGTAGATTTTACTTATTTAATTTTTGTTGACCGGGAAAGGAGAACTAGACAATTCTGCCCATTTTCAGCCTTGTCCCAGGGAAGGGGGATACAGATGGATGGCAACTGATATTGAACCAGATTAAGCTGTTATAATAATAACAATAATAATTTTTATTTATAAGGCGCCTTTCAAATGTCAAGACACCATACATAATAACAGTTAAAACAGTTAACATCATTAAAAATACAACCAGACCAAACAATTAAAACAATCAATATTTTGGAAATGCAATTTCCCACAGAAAGGTCTTCAGACCCCTCTTAAAACTCTCTACAGAAGTGCACTCCCGCAACCGACGGGGTAGAGAGTTCCAAAGTGTGGGGGCAACATACGAGAAAGCCTGAGCGCCAGAAGATTTCAAATTCACCCTTGGAACCTCTAGCAACCCCTCGTCGGCCGAGCAGAGAGATTGATCAGGCGATAGGGAACCAGAAGTTCTTTCAGATAGACTGGGCCCAGATCATGTAGGGCTTTAAAAGTCAGCAAGCCGACTTTAAAGGTGATCCGCCACCGAACTGGCAGCCAATGCAGTTCGCACAGCACCGGAGTAATATGACAAGATCTTCTAGAACCCGTCAAAAGCCGGGCTGCAGCGCTCTGCACTAGCTGCAGGCGACGGATTTCAACCCCAGAAAGCCCTAGATAAGGGAGTTGCAATAATCCAGGCGCGAGGACATGAAGGCATGGACTAAAATAGGCAGGTCGGCAGACGGAACAAGATGCCAAACCCTGGCGATGTTCCTAAGATGATAAAAGGAAGTCTTGATGACTGCTGACACCTGTGAATGCAGTATCAACCCATCGTCAAGAACTACCCCCAGGTTCCGCACCCATTCAGAGGTCGTGAGAGAAACGCCACCAAGAGAAATTCTGGAAGACGCAACACCACCGACACCCCTATCTGTCGGCCCGGGTCCACAGCCTGTACCTCAGTCTTATCCGAGTTCAACCTCAGCCAGCTGGAATTCATCCATTCCTGGATTTCTCTTAGACAGCTATTAAAGATCAAGAGAGCTCCCTCCTGGTCGGGGCCAAAAGAAAGATAGAGCTGGGTATCATCTGCATAGCAGTGAAACCTCAGCCCATACTTCCTTACAATGTCTCCAATGGGTAGCATATACACCGCAAATAACATGGGTGACAATACTGAACCCTGAGGCACCCCACACAACAAAGCTGTTGAATCCAAGGAAAAAACCCTAGACACAACCCTTTGTGATTTCCCAGTGAGGAATAAAGTGAACCATCTTAAGATGGTTCCAGATGGCCGTCTGGCGCGAGTGGTGGGATTTCCGCTTACGGCGGGGCGACCCGGTCTGGAACGGATCCGGTCCGCCGGAGGGTCAGGCCGGGGAGAGGATCGAGCGTCCGACGGACAGCTCTCCCACTCCGGGGAGGGGCGGGCAGCACTGTGCACTGGGACTCCTGGTGGAGACCGGGAGTCCACGCAACCGACGCTCGAAGTGGGGGGGCTGGGCGGACGCTGGCATCATTGCACGTCCCCGCCTCCTCTAGGGAGAAAAATCAGGTGGAAAAAGATGGCGGGCAGGACCACTGATCAATGAAGCCCTCCCTGGAGAGCCTCACATTGCCGCCGCCGCTGCAGGACCCCGACCAGTCACAGTTCCGGGGTCACGAAGGTGGCCCATGGCCCCACCCTCCGGGGGGCAAGCCGGGGGTGACCGAGGGTCCTCAGCAGCACTTGACGGCGGTAGAGGTCTCCGGGGGCCGTGACTAGGGCGGATGGCAGCCGGTGGTCCTGCCAGAAAAAGGGCAAATTAAAAAAAAAAAAAAGATGGTTCCAGATATTCCACAAAGCAGCCTCAGGCGTTCTATCAACACCATGTGATCTACGGTGTCAAACGCTGAAAACAGGTTGAGCAGAACCAAGATGGAACAGCTCTTCCAATCTCTAGCCATCAAGAGATCATTGAGCACCCGAACCAGCACTGTCTCAGTACTATGTCTTTTATGAAATCCAGACTGGAGGGGTTCATAGATGACATGGATGGTCAAATGGTCCTCCAGTTGTGCAGCCACTACTTTCTCAATCACCTTCCCAACAAAGGGAAGGTTAGAGATAGGTCTGTAGTTTCGAGACAGTCAGAGTCCAAGGTAGCTTTCTTCAAGGGGGGTGTCACCATCGCCTCTTTCAGGGAGCTACAAAACTCACCAGATTCCAAGGAGCACCTGACTATCTGCACAAGGACCGGACCAATGATATCAATACAACCCAAAATTAGGGAGGTTGGTCCAGGGTCCAAACTAGAGCACATGGGGGCGCATATGCTGGATGATCCTCATGACATCCATGAACTCCAGCTGACTGAAGGAGCTCCAAGAAAACCGAGGCCCCATGATCTCACACCGGACCACAGCCGCTCCCCTAGAGTGTGATGGCAGCAGTTCCGCCCTAATGTCGGCCACCTTATTTGCAAAGAACCGAGCAAGCTCATCACATTCCAGTTGCGAAAAAGTCTTCCAAACTTGCAGTCAGGCTGTAGGTTGCACAGTCTGTCCACAGTTCAAAATAGCTGAGCTGGTCGATTCCGGAATTCTGCCTTCTTACGGGGGATAGATTGATAGACCAAATAATGATCCATCAATCTAAGGTGGTCAGCATCAAGGGCGGACTTTCGCCAGCAGCGCTATAACCTTTGCCGCTGTCTCTGCATCTCCCTCAATGTCCCATCAAATCAAGGGGACTTGGGGTGAAGGGAGAGGGGGCAAACATGAACTGGAGCAATAGAATCCAGAGCCCCCGCCATGGCTATATTATAAGCTGACACGAGGGTCTCTGGATCACTGCTTGCCAACGTGGGGGACTAGAGGTCAAGCACCATCGCAAGGCCTTGGGAATCTATATCCTGCAAAGGGCAGTACCTAACCAACTCCACAGGGGCAGACCTTCTAGAGGGGGTGCAAAAAATAAACCCCACGGTGTAATGGTCTGACCACTCGACGGCTTCCACCCCCACATCAGATGCCTCGACCCCTAGGAGGAAGATCAGGTCCAAAGAGTGTCCAAATTTATGTGTAGCAGAGGAAACCACCTGTGTCAGGCCCAGCGTTGTCATTAGCTGGAGGAAGTGTTGACCAAATTGAGAGAGTTCATCGTCGACCCAGGCGTTAAAGTCGCCCAGAACCATCAATCTGGGTGACTCAAATGCCATATCGACGACGAAGTCTGCCACTTCCTGAAGGAATCGCTTCTCATCACCGGGTGGACGGTAAATGAGAGTGTTTCGAAAGCCTACACCTGCTACTACTATACACTCAAAGGACTCAACCACACCCCAACTAGGACCTCTGTGAGACTGAGTTCAGTCTTGAAACAGATGGCAACCCCCGGCGATTCAATCTTGGGCGGTGTACCACAGAGTACCTGGCTGGAGTCACAGCCTCCAAAATGGGGCCAGAATTGTCATTCAGCCAGGTCTCGTGAATGCAAGCCAGGTCCACCGTACCAACAAGATCAGCAATAATTGCGGTCTTGTTTTTAATGGACCTGGTGTTGCACAACATCACCGAGTTGGATGAACCTCACGGGCCGCCAGGCCATCTGCAAACCATAATCGGTGGTGCCCTTGGGTATGGGCACCAGACATGGAAAACCACGATCTGGATTCCATTTCGCCCCAGGGCACCTTCTGGACCCAACCACCCCAATACAATGGCCCCCTCGATCATCCTCCCCTGTTCGTAACCCCATGCCCTACTCCCTCTCTTGCGTGCAATGCCCAGCACTCTACATTGCTGGTAGGTCTCAAACTGGAGAGGAAGAGAATAAAAAGGGCGAAGGGCACGAAGAGAGGAGGATGAGTAGTGCTCAACTTTGGGGGATGAAGGCCAGCACATGCTGTAAGCAATACTTCTGAATGAAAATAAAAACAGCAAGCAAACCTTAAAAAATAAAACTTACAAACTAATAATACCCCCTAATAAAAATAATTTAAGAGCCCCACCCAACACCCAAATTAGCTACCATCAAATCAGAGCCTGAAATTTAGAGACCCTGACAACCCCCCCTTAAACACAAAATAACCCACAAAAACAAATAAACAGCAAAACACATAATATAACAAAATACAAAAAATAATTAGTTCCCCTTCCCCACCCAGTCCTCTCACCACTGGGGTAGAGAGGTAAAAAAGCAATATACAATACAATAATTAGTTCCCCCCTGCCAGTTCTCTCACCACTGGGGAGAGAGGGTAGCACTCTCACTGCCAGATAGTTAAAACAATTATAATAATACAACAACAAATAAATATAAACAAGACAAAATTATTACAATAAAAAAAAAAAGAGAGAGAAAACTATAACCCCCCCCCCAGTCCTCTCACAACCGAGGAGAGGGATGATTACAATCTTCTACACTACCAGGGAAAACAGCTGTAAACTCCAACAAAACAAGAAAATAAATAAAGTACATGGACGCAGGGTCCTCTCACCACCCGATCGTCCAGGCAACAAAAAATTAATAATCCACAAAATATCAGGAGGGAGTCAGTAGTGTCTTCAATCCAGGTCCAAATCCAAGGGCTGAGTCGATGACCAATTTTACTGAAGAAACCCCTTTATAAAAACCCCTCTGCCTACCACTGAGTGCTCTCAGGAGAAATAAAGCTGCCCAACACCAAAGGACCCCGAGAAAGGCCACAATTGCAGCCGTTTCCAGGGTCCAAGGGAACAAAGTACCCCAACCAACTCCTCAGCTGTTAGTGGTGTTTTTAGTGAATGGGGGAAATTTGGCCAGGACATAGGGGTAATTCACCTACTCTTTTTGAGAAGTGCCATGTAATCTTTAACGTCCACCTGAACTACCACCAGAACAGGCAGATGGGACCTCGTTTTAACGTCTCATCTGAAAGATGACACCTCAGGAGTGCAGCATCCCCCTCATTCTGCACTAACAGTGTCAGTATTGGGATTTAACCCAGATCACTGGGACCCTTCCACAAGAGTAGTGTATGTTCTACCCCCTCCTTATAAGGAAATGCGTACAAAATACACTGGGTTTGTTAGCAGCAGCCAGCTTTTCAATTTTGGCACAGACAGGTTTTGACAGTCTTACCCGAGGAGAGAGACACACAGATGAGAAAAAAGGACAGGCCAACACATCTGAATGACAGTGGGGTCCCCATATATATTCCCTGCTTCTAACAGGCCATGCAGTTATGTATGATGTGCTGATAGAGCTATATTGATGTTAAATAAAGAAATACACCAGACACCAAGACAAAATGAAATCATTTTTATTATACAAGTATGACAAACACTGTGATGAATGCTATCGTTTGCTTGTAAAGTTCTTATTAAACTGTTTCTTCTAATGTTCAAATAGTGACATTTAAAAAGCATTATAAAATATTGTAAAACTTGAAATTTTCGCAAATTTTCGCTATTTACACCGAAGAACTAATTAGCATTAAAATAAATTTACTCTAATTTTCACTTTCTCCATTATAGTGAATGTGGCCCTAATGACCTAGTACTAAATTAAATTTGCATAATTATAGCCAGCTCGGTGGTGTTGAGGTTTGAGGCACTGGATGCCACACCTCACACCATACCGTTGACCAGCGTTCGGGAACAGACTCGGGCAGTCCAGGGTCGGCAGAGGAGAGAGGGGATTGAGCATCTGGAGTACTGCTCTCTCCTCCTGGGGTGGGTAGAGGGGATTGCACCACTCCTCCCTGAAGGAGATAGGGGGCCCTGCAAGAAGGGTGCTATAATAGGGGGTGCAGCGGTGGTGGACTTCAGCAGGTTGGTGTGCAAACACCATTGCACATCTGCCACTTGGTCCTTAGGACACATCTGAATTGTGCTTGGGGGGGTTCCCTTCTTTGGCCCCACCGTGGGGGGCGAATCCACAGGGGATTCAAGCCCCAGAGATGGGTGAGGTGGTAGCTGATTGTGCGAAGCAGGGATGATGCTGAGCAGCTGTCCACCTGAGCTAAGAATAAAAACCTTCATGGGGGAAAAAATAGAATATAAAATAGTTTTCCATAGTACCATACAGATAAGCTACAGGAAATAGCAGTCCCTAAGGAAATCAGTGCTCTCAAGTTGATATAATTTTTAATGTCCAATATTCAGAAAGGTTTCCTGCAAGTGCTGTACATGTTCTTATACTTGACTATGGCAAGACAAGCCTATTAACAACAAATAAGCCTGGTACATAGGAGGCTTACATTAAAGTATCTAATTAAGACCAATTGAATGTTAGACACTTTTTGTGCAACAGACTTAAATGTTTCAAGCCTACCTCACTTTTGTAAGACCAAGAACACGTCTTAAACATGGACTTAACTGTTTTGTGCAACTGGCCACAGGATCCCAGTTATAATCTAGTCATACCATCTAACTGTAACTGTTTGTAAAAGTTAACTGCTTTAAAAAAAGTGTTTTGTCTAAGTGCCAGCTTTTCTGGATGTGTGACTATTTTCTCTGTAAAGTGCTGTCACTGGGTGATAATAAAGCCAATACAACTTTGAAGGACTTGGGTTTAATTCACATCATTCCCAGAGACAGTCTGGGAAAATTCCAACAGATCAAAGGCAATAAAAGAAGCCCAAATGCCTACCCCCAGAGGGCATAAAACTGGCAAGGAAAGGAAAAAACAGAAAAGTCACAGACATGTGAACATAAGACCAGGAACCATGTGTCTTATCATTTTTGCATGTAGTTTTTCTTTAAAGAGACACTGACACTGTCAGTATTGTTAGATTATTTCACAGTTAGATGAGTCCGTATTATGCTAATCCACAATTATTAGGCACACAATTTTTCTTATTTCTACTGCAGATCTTTTAATTTACGTTTTTCCCTCATTTGGTTTTTGGTGGTCTTTATAAATCTTATCGGTGGTGCGTGCTCTTTGCAGCTGTGTGTTGGACCATGTTGTTGGTTGCATGAATGAGCATCCCACAGATATCCTGACACAGGTGGAGACTTTGGTTTTAGCATACTAAGATGCCAGCAGAGAAGGCCCAAAGGTCTATCTAGTCTGCTCGAAGATCAGCACCTGGCGGATGCATCCTTCACTGCCCTCCCCCATCAGGTGTGCATCTCCAAGTCCGACATTACTCAGTTTAATCTTCCCCCTATACCTATCCCAACCCCTTTTGAAGCCCACCACCATTTTTGATTCCAGCAGTTCCCCTGGCAACACATTCCACGGCTCTACCACCCTCTCAGTGAAGTAACGTCTCTTAGTCTCAGCCCTGTGCCTCCCGCCTACCAGCCTCAGATGCTGCCTCCTGGTGGTCCCAGCCTGCTGCAGCTGGAAAATCCTATCAGGACGTGCCCTATTTACCTCTTTAAGGTATTTAAAGACCTCAGTCATATCCCCTCTGTTCCTCTGTTTCTCCAGGGAGCACAGGTTAAGCTCCCAGAGTCTCTCCTCATAGGTCTTTTCCCCCAGCCCAAGTATCATCCTGGTCGCCCTCCTCTGGACCTTTTCAAGGAATGCAATGTCCTTGATCAAATGTGGTCACTGTAACTGCACACAGTACTCAAGGTGTGGTCTAATCAGGAAGAATCACCTCCCACCTCCTGGAAGTTCTCCCTATTGCAATGCATCCCCGCATTTTATTTGCTTTGGCCGCCACTCTCCTGCACTGTTCAGAGTTATTCATTTTGGCATCCAGCACCACCCCCAGGTCCTTCTCCCCATCCGTAACCTGCAGTTTCTCCCCTCCCAAAAAGTATTCTTGAGAAGAGTTTCTAAGCCCCAGGTTTCATTTTATGGTGTGAAGCAATCCATATGCAGTTTATTAACAGTGTTTTTAACATACCAAAACAGTCTCAGCTCACCACAGGCCAAGTTGTTACATTCTGTAGTATGAATTATATCATGATTTTGTTTTAATCAGCCCCAAAAATACCACTGCACAACACACATGCACACAAAATCCATTACAATGTCAACAACTGCCATTAAATTGAAGCTGAAGCATGGTGGCATTTAGGTTGTACTCACCTGATGAAAGAAGCTTTCTACAGCAATCTGAGAAACCACTCAAGGCTGCCAAGTGCAGTGGGAACATTCCATATACACCCCGCCTACATTAAAAGAAGAGCATTAATTGACAGATGGATTAAATTAACTGAAATAAAAACCACATAATAACAAGAGTCATTACACATGGCGTAGTGTGAAGCATCCAGATAAGTATTTAAACATATAATGGGCTGGAGAGTAAAGTTGCCTCTGTAGTTTATATATTTCTAATTAAAAACTGCAGTAAGGCCATGTAAAGGGGTATAACAATTGCTAGGTTACCTGTACTGTATTCTTCAGTTTTTAATTTTTTATGTAACCCTTCCTGCAAGCTTAACAGTTAGAATTTAGCAGATACTGGGAAAAAGTAAGGCTTTCTTAGCAATGTCTACGAAAGGAAAACCAAATGGCCCTGTTGTAAATTTACTATCTGGCTAACCAATCTCAGACCTCTATGAATTTATGGGTGGGCATTAGAAGTGTCACTGCTGTCAGGAAACGGCTAGCTAACACAAACATTCCTGTTGGGCGCTCATGGTTTTGACCAGAATAAAGAGGTATTTGTTCAACAGGCTGGTCCAAGCTGATCTTCCCAACCCTGGCTCTAGACAAAGGACTTTGAATCTGTGGTGTCAAAGTGACATACTGAATGACATGTTAAGGCGGGGGGGGGGGGGTTAGGCCTGGCAGGGTCTGATAAAGTAAGGCAGACAGACTTGTGACTACAAACAGACTACCATCTAAGGATCTGTGTCTGCCCTGATTCAAAGTGTCTTGTAGTAAGCCAGTGTTGTGTGTGTCAGAGAGGGAGGATGGAGACAGATGAGATTTTCTTCGCATTTCCTGTCTGATGTGTGCAAAACATTTTTGTTTCTATTTCTGTAGAATTGCTGTCCCCCATAGTCTGTGTATGTGTAGTATCCTGTATTATCTGTGTAAATATCTTGAATTATTTAAAAATTCTATTTTTATGTTTCATGTTTCTGTGACTAAATACTTTGGGGTACAGCTAATCAACTTATGACTGACAATAAGTGCATTTCTGCCACTGAGGAGAAGGCTACTGTTATCATATCCTATTTCTACAGTACAGTGTTCTCAGCTGTGACAGAGAGGGGTGGGTTATGTGACCTTAAGCAAGGAGCACTCTACTGTGTGAGCAGTGGTTCTGAAGGGACAGAAACTTGGAGATACCCCCACAAGAGTGCTTAAGCTGAGTGGTGGCAGCTACTGAAGTATTGAGAAAGCTGGTAACAATGATGCAGGCCGAGTCTGGGATGGACCAGTTTGCCACAAACTCAAGGGAGCAGGTTGGGGTTTGCAACAGTATTGTCAGTATAAAGGTTATCTGTCCTGTTACAAAACAGGATATAGACATGGGGACTGTATATTTTACCAGTTTGGCTTTTTTTTTTTTTTGTTGTTATGTAAGAGTAGACAGAAGACATTATGTCTGGGCCATATGAGAGACGCTCACTGCTACAACTGCAGAAGCTGTGCCAAAAGAGACACATGAGGAGGGCCAAACACAAGTGGAGCTGATAACCATTCTCATAGAAAAGCCATGCAAAAGGGGTCACTGCTAGCCAAAGTTATTGAATGGAGGGTTTGGAGAATGCAGGTGAGCCAAAGCCTTTCACTGGGGCAGCTATGCAAGTAGACCGGGTACAGATGCTGGAGCTGGAGCTTGCCATGCTTAAAGAGAAGGCAGAAACTGAGAGGGGAAAGGCAGAGACTGATCTGCAGAAGATGAGGCTGGAAGAAGAGGAGGAGAAGCAAAAGGCTGAGGAGTCAGAGAAAAAGCACAAGCACCAGCACGAGCACCAGATCCAGCAAGAGAAATGAGAGAAGCACAAAAAGCAGCACCAACACAAGATCCAGATGAAGAAGCTTGAGCAAGAGAGTCAGATGGAGATTCGGTGCTAGAAGGCATCACCAGAAACTGTGAGTAATGGCACAAGGGGTTCACCTCAGGAAGACAAAATAAATTCTAAAATGTTTCCCAAATATTGGCAGCGGGGGGAGTATGATCTTGATTTGTTTTTAAGCTCTTTTGAAAGAATCTGTGGGCAACTGGAATTGGACAGCACTTCTTGAGCAACTCACCTATTACCACTGCTTACAGGCAAGACTTTAGTCGCTGCATGAATAGACAGTAATGAATGCACAGAATATCAAAGTGAAAAATGCCTTGCTAAGGCATTCTGAATTAACCCATGAGGCCTAGTGGCAAAAGCCTGCCAGAAACTTGGGCATTTGCCTCATGACTGTCCGAAAAATGTAACAAAAGGTATGAGTGCAGCTGGAGTGGGTGGCTCGAGAACCTCCCTGCAATTAGTAGCCTGTACACAGAGTGTAGTGCCCTCCCCCCAAACTCCACTGCACACATGTACCTGAGTGCGCTAAGGGGATAGTGACCCAGGGACTGAAGGACACTGGGGCCTCCATTTCTTTGGTGAAGCAGGATTTGATTCAAGAAGAATAGATCCTGCCTGGCCAGTTTTCTAAGATTAAAGGAGTGACCGGCCCTGCAGTCTCAGTGCCACTGGCCCAGATCTTTCTAACATGGGAAGGTGGCCAGGGCATATGGGAGGTGCATGTTCTACCAGACCTGCCTGTGGATGTAATGATGGGTAATGGCTTCAATAGTATGGCCAATATGGTGTGTGTCTCACTACCCATAGCAAGGCGAAGGAACTGACAATTAGGAGGCAGTACATGAGGAAGTAACCCCTACCTCAGTAGCAGGAGATGCTGTAGCTGAAGAATGAGATGGGAGCAGCACTTGTGAGCCACAGCTACAGAATGAGGAGAGCCCTGCCATGGGTGGCTCTCCCATAACAGAGTGCGTTTTGGGGAAGGTCAGGCATATGACGCTAGGGAGAGCTCAGCAAGCTGACTCATACCTGCAAAAACTAAGGTAAGTAGCCACCAGTGGTGAGGGTGATTCTCCGAGTGTTGGAAAAAGGGAAGTGTATTGGAAGAATGGGCTCCTGCACCATGAGTGGGTTCTTAAGTGTGGAATGGAGGAAAGGGTACTCTGGCAGATAGTGGTTCATAAGGAGTACAGAAAGCAGCTTCTGGTCTTAGAGCCCAAGACATACCCTATACAGGACATCCAGGGGTCAGCCGTACAAAAAGGCAGCTGACTAATAATTTACTGGCTCAGTGTTTTTAAAGACATTACAAACTACTGCTGAACTTGTTTACAGTGCCAGGGGATGGGAAAAGTTGGGGACAAGGCTAAAGTGACTGAGTTCCTAGCTGTTACTGAAGAACCATTTCAGCAAGTTGCTATGGACACTGTGGGGCCCATCAGCACCCCAAGTTGCACTGGCAAGCAGTACATTCTGGTGCTCACAGATTACACCACAAGGTACCCAGAAGTAGTGCCTTTGTCCTCCATCGAGACTGAGAAGGTGGCTGACCAACTGCTGGGGATATTTAGCCGGGTGGGTTTTCTCTAGGAGATCTACTAGACCAGGGCACCAACTTCATGTCTGATTTGATAGTTAGTCTCTGCAAGAAGTGTGGGGTAAGACAGCTCAGGGCCTTGCCATACCATCCCCCAGTTGATGTTGAGTGATTCAATGGGTCCCTTCAGACAATGTTAAGTGCATTTGCTGACCAGCATGCGCGAGCATGGGACAAGTACCTACCCCATCTCCTACTGGCATATACAGATGTCCCCCTGGAGTCTACAGGGTTCCCACCCTTCAAGCTTCTGTTTGGCCATAGGGTGGTAAGGCCCCCCCTTGATTTGGTAAGGGATGAATGAGAGGGTGAGCTTGCTCTGCAAGGGGAATCTGTTGTGGAGTATGTCCTAAATTTCCAGTCACAACTCAAGAAGCTCATGGGATTTGCCCAGGAGCATCTAACTGCTACACAACAGAGGCAGAAGAAATGGTACAACCATGGGACCAGAGCCCGTGAGTATGAAGTTGGGCAATGGGTGATGGTGCTCATCTCCGTCCATCAGAACAAATTACAGGAGGCTTGGGAGGGGCCTTACTCGGTGAGCAGGAGGGTGAATTATGTTTATTACATAGCAGAGCTACCGACCGGAGGCACAGACAGGAAGTTTACCACGTAGACATGATGAAACCATACCAAGATAGGGACGAGATGGTCCTGGCTGTGTACAACTATCCGGAGGAGGGGACAAAAGCAGACATGCTGGTGGATCTCCTGGGAGAGGTGATGGGAGAATCCTCAGTGGATGCTGTCACCCTCTCAGAACGGCTGACACCAGCATTAGCTGCCAAAATGAGCGGGGTGCTGCATACATGCGGTGAAATTTTCACAGGGGAAACGGGGGTATACCATGCTGGCATGTGGATAGAGGGTCTGAAACTCTGCCGATACAGCCACCCTACAGACACCCAGAAGGTGTAAGACATACCATAGAGGGGGAGATCAAAGAGATGTTGGCTCTCTGGGTGATCCAGGAATCCAGTAGTCCCTGGGCCTCCGCAGTGGTACAGATTCTCAAAAAGGATGGGACCACAAAGTTCTGCATTGTCTACCACAAGCTCAATGGTTGCACGTAGTCGGACGCATACGCCATGCCCAGGACAGATGAGGTCCTCAAGAGGTTAGGGGAGCCCATTACCTGTATATCACAGACCTGACAAAAGGCTACTGGCAGATACTCCTGACCCCTGAAGCAAGTGAAATGTCAGCCTCTGTCACCCTGTTTGGAATATATGAGATCAGGGTAATGACATTCAAGATGAAGAATGTGCCAGCCACCTTTCAGCGGCTTGTGGAATGCTGACATCGCCATCAATAGCCAGACCTAGCAGGATCATGTCAGGCATGTGACCGAGGTGTCCTGCCAAATGCAGGCCACTGGGCTGACAGTCAAAGTGGAGAAAAGCCAGATAGGAATGTCAGAAGTGTCATATCTCTGGCACAGGGTGGGAAGTGGGTACATCTAGCCTGAGCCAGTGAAAATTGAGGCCATCCAAGGATGGGCCACACCTACAAGCAACAGGAAAGTACAGGCCTTCCTAGGGATGGCAGGGTACTACTGTACATTTGTGCCAAATTTCAGCAGTGCGGCCACACCAGAGTCTGATCTCAACCTGAAGAAAATGTTGGACACAGTTCAGCAGACGAAAACATGTGACACTAAACTCTGCCAGCTGAAAGAGGCATTGTGTCAGGCACCTGTGCACACCACTCCTGATTACCCTGTTTTTTGTTTTTTTTTTATCTTATCTGTTTATGCCCCCTTCTCCAGCCCAGCCGCCCACTCCTTCAGGCAGCCAAGCCCCACTGCACCGCTTCCTCCCAACCGTTATCTCTCTTATGCCGCTGCCTCCAACTGTCCTGGCATATCCCTTTGCCGGAGGACCCCCCTCCTATGGAGGGGACCAGGAGGGGAGACTTCTCCAGTGCCCACTGGCACCTTCGTTTCATCTTCACTGGGGGCGGCAAGTGTACAGCACGGGGTGATCCCGGGCTTTGCAGTGCCAGGAGAGCAGGCCGCCGTCATTCTGGTGGCTGGATGGCCATTTTCAATGTTCTGATAGTCCCGGAATGCCGCTGCAGCGTCTGAGTGTGATCCACATGCAGTGGGTCACCCCATAAGCGTGCCAATACTGATGACCAGGAGTCACCCAGGCGGTGTGCTCTTGGCGCCCGGAGAGAGTCCAAGGATCACTCCTCAGCCCTCCCAGCTGGCCTCTACTCCTGTCGTCCCGGGATCGGGAGCGAACCCTGGTCACCAGTGTACCAGGCAAACCCCTTCGCAAAACACCATGGAGCTGGCTCTGGATTACTCTCTTAGGTTCACTGTGAAAGTAGATATATCTGATCATGGGCTAAGTGCCATTCTGAGTCAGCTTACATACTCGGGAGAGGAGCACAGAGTCGTATACCTGAGCAGGAAGCTGCTGCCCAGACAGCAAGCCTACACCACAATAGAGAAGGATTGTCTGGGCTTTGCAGATGCTGCAACCTCAACTGTATGGAAGGGAATTCACCCTGGTTACTGCTCTTAACCCCCACAGATAGTTGCACTGGACTAGTGGCCAGAACTCAAAATTACTAAGATGGAGCCTGGTGCTGCAGCCTTATAATATGGACATCAGGCACCACAGAGGATCACAGCATGGCAATGCAGACGGGCTGTCCAGACAATAGTCAATGTCCTTCCATGTTGATTTTTTTCTTAAGTAGCAGAGACCTAGGAGAAACTAAGGTGGGGTTCACACAAGCAGTGAACTTAGGGCATGGCAGGTGGAGTCAGTTGGGGCGCACGCACTGCTGAAAAGATTTTTTTTCCTTTCTCCAGGGAGGAAGATGCAACAATTGCTAGGTATGTCTGTACTGTATTCCTTGGTTTTTTTTTTTGGTTTTTTTTATGTAACCCTTCCTGTAAGCATAACAGTTGGAATTTAGCACTAGGAAAAAGTCAAGCTTTCTTAGCAATGTCTTTGAAAATAAATCAGAAAAAATGTCCTTGTTGTAAATTTACTATCTGGCTGTCCAGTCTCAGACCTCTATCAATTTATGGGTGGGCATTAGAAGTGCTGATGTCAGGAAGCAGCTAGCTAACACAAACATTCCTGTTAGGGGCTCATGTTTTGGGACAGAATACAGAGGTATTCGTCCAACAGGCAAGTCCAAGCTGCTCTTCCCAACCCTGGCTCTAGACAAATGATTTTGAATCTATGGTGTCAGAGTGACATGCTGGAGGATGTGTTATGGCAGGGGGTAAATGGGGGGGATTTTAGGTCTGGCAGGGCTTGACAGAGCAAGTCAAGCTAGGGACTACAAACAAACTTCCATCTAAAAGTTCTGTCTGCCCTGGCTCAAAGCGCCTTGTGGTAAGCATATGAACCTTGAAGGGGGGTCTGTGCATTTCTTATCCGTTATGTGAAAAAGAAAAACATTTTCTTTTGTATTTCTGTAGAATTACTGTTCCCCATAGTCTGCATGTGTAGTATCCTGTACTATCTGTGTAAATATCTTGAACTATTTAAAAATACTATTCTTACATGTTTCACGTTTCTGTCACTGAATCCTTTGGGTACAGCTAACCAATTTATAACTAACAATAAGAGTATTTCTGCCACTGAAGAGGCTACAGGTACAATATCCCATTTCTAAAGTAAGGTGTTCTCAGCTGTGACAGAGAGGTACGAGTCATGTGATCTTGAGCAAGGAGCACTCTACTGTGTGAGCAGTGGCTCTGGAGGGGACGTGGACTCAGAGATTCCCCAACAGAGTGTCTATACTGAGCGGTGGCAGCTACCAAAGTATTGAGAAACCTGGTAACAGTGGTGCAGGCAAAGTCTGGGACAGACCAGTCTTCCAAAAACTGGAGGCAGCGGATTTGGAAGTGAAACAGTGTCGTCAGTATAAAGGTTATCTGTCCAGTCACAGAACAGGATATACAAAAGGGGAATGTATATTCTGCCAGGTTTGTTTTTTGTCAACATAAAGGTTATCTGTCCAGTCACAGAACAGGATCGAAGTCTGGGACGGACCAGTTTGCAAAAAGGAGTAAACAAGGGTCACAGCCTAGACTGAATGTTTGTCTTTTTTAACAAGATTCAACATACACACTGACTAATATTAAAACTTTCATAATTCAAACAGGTGAACAGATACAGTTCAAGGTCTAAAGGTGCATCTGCCCTTCTCCCATCCCATGATTTATAATTTGCGTTTACAGCTATAAAAAGTTTTCATTTTTTTTTTCCCTGAATTTGGTAGACTCATTTTGTTGCATAAATTAATCTTCAAGGGAGAAAGGGTCCCACAAAAAAAGATTTGTAGGCCAACATACCATGCAAAAACCACAAGGAAGGGTGAGAACAAAGGGAAATAAGGTGAAACTAACAGTGAGTTTCAACACAATATGAAAGTGATGGATTCTGTCTATGAGAAAACAAAAAACCTTCTAAGTTACTGTTGGCTTCACTTAATTTTTAAGTCATCAGTTCTTCCATTCACTCACAGCATGAGCATTCTATAACCCACTGGATCTTCTCACTGTGTACTCTACATATGTTATACCATTTACATCAGCCACTACAGTATTGCTTACTTTGCAGTGTCAGCTCCACTGGAGATCAGTGTGTTGATGAGCAGCTCGTGCCCATACCGAGCTGCTATATGTAACGGAGTATTTAAATTCATATCTTCGCAGTCTATCTCAGCACCTAGAACAAAGCACCAGGACACCAAATCAAAAAGTTAGCAGACATGCATGATAAAAATCAAATTCTGCAAGGGATAGAATACAACCAATTGTAGATCAAGCTGGAATGACAGAGGGGGTTCTGTAAACATTTACAAACCACATCAGCAAAAGCTGAGTGATTTAGATTTGTCTTCAGAACCCCACAATAGCAGTATGCATTTATTTTGTGGGCATTGGGTATACTTTGTCTATGACATTTATTTCTTCATTTCAAAAGCTTTTAAGCCTATGACAGCTCATTTCCACATGGGGAAGGGGAGAGGGAGAGTACGCAATAAAATGAGATGCAGTAAGTACAATAATTTAACAGTTGTGTAAACAAATATTCCCTGCAGAGTAATACAGTACAACAAGGCGCCTATGGTAAAGAAAACTTGCAAATGATCAAGAGCAGTGAACAATACCATCAATTACGGAGGGAAGGTGGGGGGAATCATACTGCAGAAGCAGGGCATTAGCGAGACATGGCTGGAGGGCAGAGGATGGCAACTTAAGACCTGGGGTCAGGGACAACTGCAGGAGTGAGTTGTGAAGTCCTAAAGGAAAGACTTGAGGGAGTAGGGGGAAGAGGCAGAGTGGATGGACGGGGGAAGAGAGGACCAGAGCTTAGGTAAACAATAGGAGAAAGAAGCTTGGCCAGCAGTAGATTTCCTATGGGGGTAGGGAGGGGGAATGACAGTCAGTGTTATGAAGCGAGTATGATGAAGTAGAAGGGAATGAGACAAGTAAGGCGGGGGTAAGGGAGCTAAGCCACAATTCAGATAAGAAGGATGCGGTCCTTGCCTGGGAGTGACAGAAGCACGAAATGCTAAGAGCCTCATAAATGTTCAGTGTAACCATAAGAACTGATCAATTATAGGACTGTACCCCCTGGTGTTTTATACAATTAGAATTTTATGTTACATAGCAATTTTGTAACAAAACACTCTTGTTTTATGTTTTCTCTCAGTTTATCTCCCACTGCCGTAAGCCTCTTTATTCAGTAGTTTCAGGCACGCTCTGGGGCAGATGCTCATCTAGGTTGCTGGACCTGTGTCTGCAGTGCCATACAACTCAGCTAATCTCTTTCAACACAAGAGGGGCACTTCATTTTTGGCAGGGTCTGGGGCTGAGCTTAAAAGATTGTATATTCTTCAGCAGGAATGGTGGGAAGCTGAGAGCAATGCAATACCATGACAGGAGCCAAGGCGTTTGTTACTGATGGCATAAGCTGCATTTAACCCCTCCAGTGGCTCCGCCCAGCTCCCCAGTGCAGTCACATTAGCCTGCCAGCTGATGCAAGCCTGTGGGGAAAGAGGGTGCTGATGTTGTAGAGCTTGCATTAGCACTCGTAAAGTGGGGCCCTTACGACGCTCAGAGTGCTAGCATTATGGCAACAAGCTATCAGGGTGCCAAATGTGGGATGCGCCCCCCTCCCAGAGGTTCTCCCATCCACAGAATAGGAATCAATCAGTACGGGGTGTGCGTGGGGCACAGAAACATGATCGGTGACATTGCTGATTGGCGCCCTAACTGCCGGCACCAGATCATGGGCGTGTTCCAATGGTGGAACCAAGTGGGGGTCAGCAAGACCCTCTGTCTGAAATCTTGGGGATTAGCTCCAAAAATCTGGGGGTCAGAATTTTCTGGAGTGTCTTTGTACTACATTACCTGACACTTTTGCTAATAATGCAGGTGCACAAGTTTAAATATAAAGGGTCAGTGCTGAAGCACTATTTTAATTTTTATGCTCCAAAATCCTCAAAAATTCAAATTATTGATTTCAGTGGGGGTAAATGCAAGCCCTGAATGTTGCATGTTCACTTACGACTGCAAGTCCTCTGCTGACCACATGAGCTGCTCCAGTAGCTGAACAATTGACTTCCTACTCCATGAGACAATGCAATGCCTCTACAGCATGCCCTAGGCTCCTCCGACACAGAAACATAGAAACTGTCGGCAGATAAGGACCACTAGGCCCATCCAGTCTGCCCGTTGACCCTATACATTGTATGTGGCCACCGAACCTATGTGATCAATGACTTGTCATCACTCCCTCCCCTCTCAGGCTTCCCTTGTGCCTGTCCCAGGCATGCTTAAACCCCTCCTTGCCCCCACTACCTCCTGTGGCAGACTATTCCATGTGTCGACTACCCTTTCTGTGTAGAAAAACTTCCTCACATTATCTCTTAATCTACCCCCCTCCAATTTCATATTGTGCCCCCTTGTTCTAGTGCTTTTTCTACATTGGAAAAGCTCCCTCGCCTGCACCTTGCTTATGCCCTTAAGATGCTTGAAAGTTTCAATCATGTCCCCCCGCTGTCTCTTCTCCTCCAGTGAGTACATATTGAGGTCCCTTAGTATCTCCTTATATGTTTTGTGGTGTAAGCCCTGCACCATCTTTGTTGCCCTTCTCTGGATTCTCTCCACCTTATCTATGTCCTTGTGAAGGTGTGGTCTCCAGAACTGCACGCAGTACTCCAGGTGAGGCCTTACCAATGTTTTATACAATGGCATCACCACCTCCCACCTCCTGCTAGTGATACCTCTGCATACTACTGGCCCTCCCTGCTGCCTTTGAACACTGCTTTGACACTTTAAGGTCATCAGAGATGATAACCGCCTAGGTCCCTTTCCTCTTTGGTGACAGCCCGTTCCTCTCCCCCCCAACCTGTAGCTCTCCCCAGGGTTCCCTCTACCCAGGTGCATTATTTTGCACTTCTTTACATTAAACCTCAGTTGCCACATCTCTGACCATCTTTCAAGCTTCTCCAGGTCCCTCTTCATTTTCTGCACCCCTTCTGAAGTATCCACCCTGTTGCAGATCTTGGTATCATCTGCAAACAGGCAGAACTTTCCTTCCAGCCCCTCTGCAATGTTACTAATGAAGACATTGAATAGGACTGGTTCTAGTACTGATCCCTGAGGTACTCCATTGGTAACTCCCCTCTCCCCAGATTGTACCCCATTTACCACCATCCTCTGTCTCTTGTCTGTTAACCAGTTCCTAACCCAGTTCACCACCTTATCTCCCATGCCCAGAAAACTCATCTTGTTAATCAGCCTTCTATGTGGAACAGTGTCGAAGGCTTTGCTGAAATCCAGGTAGGCAATGTCTACTACCCTTCCCTGATTAAGTTCCCCTGTCACCCAATCAAAAAAAAAACATTAGATTAGTTTGACATGACCTCCCTGCTGTGAATCCGTGTTGCCTCAGATCCTGGCACCACTGGATTCCAAATATGTCACTAACCTTTCTTTCAGCAGTGTCTCCATGATCTTTCCCACCACTCCACCACTGAGGTGAGGCTGACTGGACTGTAGTTCCCCGCTTCCTCCCTACTGCCACTTTTGTGCAGTGGGACTACATGTACCCTCCTCCAGTCCTCTGGAATGACACCTGTGTTGAGTGACTCTCTGAACACAGCAGCCAGAGGCGCTGCTAGTTCCTTTAATATCCTCGGGTGGATACCATCTGGCCCCATGGTCTTATCCACCTTCAGTTTTGTGAGTTCTTCCAGAACTCTCTCCACTGTGAATAGACTGGTGTTCACTTCTCCCCACACCTGTGGTCCTTGATCTGCCCCCTCCTTAGTGAATATTGAGCAGAAGTATTTGTTCAGCATTTCTGCCTTGTCCAGATCCCCTTCCTTACACTCTCCCTTCTCCCCTTTGAGTCTCACAATACCCCCACGAGTTTTTTCTTCTTTCACTAATGTACCTATAAAATGCCTTATCCCTTTTGTTTACAGACTGTGCTAAGCTCTCTTCTGTCTGCACCTTTGCCCTCCTAACAGCCTTCCCTGCTTCCCCTAGACATTCAAGGTAGACCTCCACATCTTCCTCCCTTTGGCTCCCCTTATATTTCCTGAAACTCAGCTTTTTAGCCCTGATTTTGTCCATCACCTCTTTGGATAACCGTAGTGGTTTCCTTCTTCTTTTCCCTTTGGTCACTATCCTAATGCATTGGTTTGTTATAACCACTATGGCTCCTTTCAGTGTCTTCTAATGTTTTTCCACCCCTTCTACTACCTCTCCCTTCCCCAGGACTGCTTGTATACATCTACCCATTTCAGTGAAATCTGCCCTCCAGAAAGCTAATTCTGTTGCTCTTGTATGGCTTGATTGAGCCCATGTCTCCATGCTGAACCACACCATTTGGTGGTCACTGGACCCCAGCTGCCCCTCCACCTGTATTTCTTTGACTCTCTACCCATTGGTCCATACCAGGTCCAGAATTGACTTGTCCCTGGTTGGCTCATGCACCAGTTGCCTGAATCCAACCCCCTGCAGGGATTCTAGGATGGCTGTGCTTCTGGTTGAAACAGCCATCTGGGTGGGCAGTCGGGACTGCAGTGCAAAGAGGCAGATTCAGTCCGCCTGCATAAAGAAAGTTAATTCTTTTTTTTTTTTTAACACTCTATTTCTTCACTGCCACTGCAGGGAACTCTCTCAGGCATCCACCATACCCCCAACTCTACCTCCTAGCCTGAAACTCCCCCTGCATCCTGGCAGCAGCCCGGCTATCTCCCCGGCTCTGAGCCCCCGAGGAAGGGCCGCCCTATCTGCCCAGGGCGCTCTATCTACAATTCGGGCCGGGCTGGGCTCGGCCCAGGCCAGGAGTTAATCCGGCCTGTGGAGTGTGGCTGATGGTAGGTGGTGCCGTGCGATCCCCGAGGCAGGGTATTTCTATTTTTCTTCGGTTTCCCCAATGCTCAATCGGTGCAATGGCATCAATGTTACGTTATTGCCAATGCCCACTGCAGCATCACCCCTCGCATGCGTAGTAGCGCGAACTCTGCATTTCCCTGGTCTCCACCAGAGTCGCCCCTGTGTGACACGTCCCCTAGAACCTTCCAGGAGGAGAGGCAGTCCTCTGGATGCTCTGTCTCCCTCCCTCCCACTCGACCGGACGCGCTCGAACCCCGGTCACCGATTGAGCGAGGTGGGCCCAGTGTCTCAACCCTCAGCGCCACCGGGCCAGCTAAAAAAAGTTAATTCTGACATTAAGCTTTTATTTAGTAATTTTTTTTGTTGTTGTTAAGAAAGACCTTTTTGTAAAAGGCTGGGGTAGAAATAATTAGAGAACACTGACTAAAATGACATCAGAATGTTGTGCACCTCAGGCATGAGGAATCAAGAGAAAGGCAGCAGTGAAAAAACTACACTGATGCAACAGCCCTATAGGAAGTCAGAACAACATTTTTTTTGTTCCTGTAGTAAAAACAATATTTTATTGCTAGGAGATGTTTGTCAAAAAAGTACCTACTGAATGTTCAGTTAAACGAAAACAACTATGGTGGAGTACACACCACTGCCCACAAAGGTGCTCCAGCTGAACAGTTACTACTGAATGTTCAGTTGCAAAAGTTAATTTAGTATTTTTAGAACAGAACTGGAATAGAATTTGGTTTTATATAGCACCTTTCATATTTTTGCATTTCAAACACAATTTATCTCAAAGCCCTGAGCCATGACTATACAAAAAGTCTATTTTAAGGAGGAATGTTGTCCCGGACACTGGGTAAATTCTGTACTCTTCTCAAAATAGTGTCAAGGGACAGGAAGAAGACAGGGCAGGCGTCTTTGGTGTACTGTCTTCATTACAAGGATTGCACCTCTTAAAGTGCAGGCTGCATAACAGCACAATGTATAATCTCATATGGCTGCTGAGTAAAAATATTATAGAATGTTCTAAGCTCTATTTCTGTATGTAAATATATTCTTTATTCAAATGTATATAGTAACTGTACACTATATACAGCAGTAGTACAGTGAGACGGGCAAAAAATATTTGATCCCGAGTCTATTTATTTTTTAACTGTAGCAGATTCTAGATATCTTCTACTTTTACTTGCTGGTAAAAAGTACAGTTATGTAAGAACTTACCATAACAGTAGATCTTCAAGAGAAGCTCTTGCAGCAGGCCAACACCGGTAGGATTAAGCTGCAAGGCATCAAGACCACACACAAAACTTTCTAGCTAGCAGTCTACCACGGGGGACTGCCAACGTCAGTCTCTAACATCAGCCTATACTACAAAGGCGGGCGGTCCCCCACACGGTCCTCAGTTCTCCTGCCAGAGACGCCAAGTAGGCAGCGAATGGAGAATCGAAGAGGTTCCTAAGAACCAAGGAAGAAAAGGCAGAAGTAGTGCAAGAGAAACAACGAGGGGAAGGAGGGAGGGAGGGAAAGCAGGGCCTGCTGCAAAAGCTTCTCTCGAAGATCTACTGTTATGGTAAGTTCTTACGTAACTCCACTATCTTACTTCAAGGAAGGCTCCTGCAGCAGGCCAACATCATTAGGACTGAGTCCCAAGCAGTTCCTGGTATGACCAGGAGAATAGCACTGGGAGGAGGACAGATCAGCAGCCAAGAGCTCAGGAGAGAAGGCCCTGAAGTACTGCTAGGCCAAAACTAGCCCTGCACCGAGAAGCAATATCCAGACTGTAATGCTTGGTGAAGGTGTGGACAGAACATCAGGTGGCAGCTGCACAGCTGTCCACAGCAGACACATTTCAGAAACAGGCCATGGAGGCAGCCATACCCCTGATGGAATGGCCCTTAACATACTTATGGTAGCAATAAACAACGATACTGGCTAACTACTTAGACAAACACAGTTTTAGAAACAGGAGCGCCCTCTCTCTCTTGGACGCAAACGAAACAAATAACTAGTCAGACTTCCTTGAAGCCTTGGTCCAGTGTGTATAGTAGTGCAAGATTCTATATGCATCCAAAGTATGCAGCAAAGCCTCCCCTGATTAGAATACTCAGGATAATAAACCAGAAAGTAGATGGATTGGTTCAACGTAAACTCTGACATCACCTTGGGAAGAAATTTAGGATTAGTAGGCAATAACACCCTATCTTTGTGAAAAAACAAATAAGGTTCCTTGCCTAAAGAGCCTGAGCTCAAAAATCGCCAGTAGAGTAACAGCAACTAAAAAGACGCTTTCATGACAGACAATGAGTTCGCAACTGCAGCCAGTTCAAAGGGAGGTAAGAAAAAATGACTTACCATAGTAATATTGTTTCTTCCAGGGAATCCCTCAGTATGCTTGACTAATGCAGTGATGCCAGCTGGGTTCTGCCGCCCCAGAGGTGAAGTCTATGCTAATGATGCCAAGAATTAGCCAATCAAGAAACAAAGAGTGCTGCCTACAGATGCTGCTGAAAGCTAGTCGGATTCATTTTGAAGCTAAAAGGGCAAAAGGCCCCAAATCCCTAACCTAACCTAGGAGTAAGAAAAAAATCAAGAAAAAGAACTCACCAACAGGTGAACTATGTACAACATGGTGAAAAAATAAGAGCATTCCACAAGATAAATCCCAACAGTAAGAAATGTGGTTAACGGCATGGACTGCAGAACTAATCTCAGCTAGGTTATGTGAGGGGAGGCTGGGTGGGAGGTCAAGCATACTGAGGGATCCCCAGGAAGAACCAATACCACTATGGTAATTTGTTCTTCTCACCCCAAGAATCCCTCAGTATGCTTGACTAACACAGACTACAAAGCAGTGCAGTAGGGAGGAGGGAACAGAACCTACTTTGGAAACAGGTTCTGCAGGACTGCAGTGCCAAATGTTGCATCTGATCTAGACTATACATTCAAGCAGAAGTGCTTTGTGAAGGTGTGTACAGCCTTCCAGGAAGCAGCTTTGCTGATATCGAGCAAGAGAATGTCCCTTGCAGCTGCCAATGAGGGTGCAGTACTCATAGTGGAGTAGGCCAGGAGGCCTTGAGGCGACTGTTTGCCAGCCTTACTGTAACAAATCTGAGTGCAAGAGACCATCCATCGAGAAATGGTTCTCTTGGAGGCTGGCCTGCCCTTGCCTACCTCACCAAAGGTGAGGAAGAGCTGAGTATGGGAGGCCCTGAACTGCTTGGTGTGCTCCAGGTAGTAGGTCAGAGCCCTTTAGACATCCAAACTGTGGAGCCTGCACTCGCCAGGAATGGATTTGTTTGTGAAACAGACAGGAAGTGTTATGGATTGATTCAAGTCAAATTCAGACACCACCTTGGGAAGGAACTTTCTATTTGTCCTGAGGACTACTTCATCTTTGTGGGAGATAATGTGGTTTGGCTCAGCGCAAAGAGCTTGCAGCTCTGAAATCCTTCTGGCTGAAGTGATAGCCACTAGGAAAACGGTTTTCTAGGTGACATACTTTTAAGTCTGCAGAAGTGATAGGCTCGAATGGGGGCTCCATGAGTTTGGCTATGCAGAAATTCAAGACCCAGGGAGGGACAGGTTCCCTAGGTGGGGCTGAAGGTGCAACAGGCCTTTAAAGAATTTCTTGAAAATGGAGTGAGAGATTATGTATTTCTCCTTACCAGCAGAAATGTAGGCTGAAATGGCTGCCAGGTGAACCTTCAGAGATAAGGCTCTGAGGCCAGATGCTTGCAAATGCACCAAGTAATCCAGCAAGGAAGACAGGCTGGCTTACAGCGGGTTGATTTGCCTGTCTCTGCATAAAAAAAAAAATCTCTTCCACTTGGAAGCATGTCTTTTTAGTGCTTGCGGGCTCAGAATTATTTTTTTAAATTAAGTTGCCCACGGACAACCCTGAGAAAAAATGTGGTTGTTCTGCGCAACTTTTATGTCGCCCTGCTTGAAATTTGACACGAGTGTCAGATTTAGATTTCTTGACAAATGGCAATGCCAAAAGTACTTAACGTTAATTGCATTCTGTTATGTAAACAGTAAGTCAGTGGACTGTGGACTAGTGTTGTCAGAACTAGCTCGAGAAAGATTCAAACCCTCCTCGAACTTTGGTGTTCAAGTTCTAATTTAGAACTCGAACACTGGATGGTTCGCAAAAGGGTTCGAATCATTTGGTAATGAAGCAGGCGGCAGCTTACTTTTTCTTTTACTTCTCCCCAGCACCAGCTCAGTAGGGGGGTCCCCGACTCCCTCCCCACACTCCTCCCGACTCTGCCCGGTGGTCCTTTACAGCTATGGGGGGGCAGCTGTTTTCGGTGAGGACTCAGTCTGCCGCTCGCGTTTTGCACTCCAAGCACCTCGGGGGCAGCTGTTCTCAGTGGCGACTCTGTCTCGGCTAGTATTTTGCACTCCAAGCACCTCGCCACCTGACCAGTTGATATGCAGTCAGGTGGTTTGAGTCGGGAAAGCCTTGTGGGAGCCTGGTAGGTGGAGCAAATTGTGTGGCTAGGAGGAGAAGGAGCTGCAATCTGCTAGTGTGCAGAGCACTTGCCGCTCAGTCTCTTGTCTCTTCATTTGTGTGCAAGCTGAAGCTGCGATCTTTGACAACTAAAAAATGCAAATTGAATAAAGGGTGAGTGGGGGAAAATAAGGAACAGGCAGAGTGGAGGGCCGCAGAAAGAAAGGAGTAATGTAACGGACTCGGAGATAAGTCTGCAGCAGTACTGACTGTATAGGCCCCACTGTAGGGGCTGGGGACTCGGGACTGGGAGGGGAAAAAAGACAGAAAGGAACAGATTTAAGTTCCTGCAACTTGATGAGACTGCTTACTGCAGCTCTCTCTCTAAACCCTGAATTTAGGTCAGAGTCAGACTAATTCATCTCTCATCTGGTGGGGCCTGGGACGGAGAGAGAAACGCTGGCTGGGGAAGGGGCTGAATGCAGCAACTGAAGTTAATTAATTTGATGTTTCAAAGCCAACCAACAAAGGGAAAAAAACCCTACGTGACAAAATAAAAATAGAATTTGCCAGAAGTCTGCTGTGCTCATGGGGATCCTCTCCTCTTAAACCTCTTTTACCCTAAAAGAAAAAACAGTCCTGTCCTCTAATACAAGAGCAGCACTAGTAATTTTTGATGCTTTTCTCCTGTGGCGTGGCCAGCCGACAGCCCTGCTGCTTTGTTCCCTTTGACTGCACTGTACCCCACCCACACTATGTGTGACCATGTGCAGCCTAGTGACCAGTTGTGTGGTGGTGGTGGTAATCCTCAAATACGTGACAGAAGCCCTGCTGCTGTGCGCCCCTTGACTGCACTGTACCCTACCCAGTGTGTGTTACCGTGTGAAATCCAGTGGCCAGTTGTGTGGTAGCATTATCCTTAAATACATGACAGAAGCCTCAAAATATATTTCCCTGTTGGGAGGACAGACAGAAAAATCTCTTTCTTCAGTTAGTGTGTGTAACTCCGTCTCTTGTGTTCAGTCCATCACCCTGCTGCTGTGTGCCCCTTGACTGCACTGTACCTTACCCAGTGTGTGTTACTTTGTGAAGCCCAGTGGCCAGTTGTATGGTGGTATTATCCTTAAATACATGACAGAAGCCTAAAAATATAGTTCCCTGTTGGGAGGAGAGACAGAAAAATCTGTTTCCTTGGTTAGTGTATGTAACTCTGTTTCTTGTGGTCAGCCCATCACCCTGCTGCTGTGCGCCCCTTGACTGCACTGTACCTTACCCAGTGTGTGTTACTGTGTGAAGCCCAGTGGCCAGTTGTGTGGTGGCATTATCCTTAAATACATGACAGAAGCCTCAAAATATATTTCCCTGTTGGGAGGACAGACAGAAAAATCTCTTTCTTCGGTTAGTGTGTGTAACTCCGTCTCTTGTGGTCAGCCCATAACCCTGCTGCTGTGGGCCCCTTGACTGCACTGTACCTTACCCAGTGTGTGTTACTGTGTGAAGCCCAGTGGCCAGTTGCGTGGTGGCATTATCCTTAAATACATGACAGAAGCCTCAAAATATATTTCCCTGTTGGGAGGACAGACAGAAAAATCTCTTTCTTCGAGTGTGTGTGTAACTCCGTCTCTTGTGGTCAGCCCATCACCCTGCTGCTGTGCGCCCCTTGACTGCACTGTACCTTACCCAGTGTGTGTTACTGTGTGAAGCCCAGTGCCCAGTTGTGTGGTAGCATTATCCTTAAATACATGACAGAAGCCTAGAAATATAGGTCCCTGTTGGGAGGAGAGACAAAAAAATCTCTTTCTTCGGTTAGTGTGTGTAACTCTGTCTCTTGTGGTCAGCCCATCACCCTGCTGCTGTGTGCCCATTGACTGCTATGTGTATGCCTATGCCCAGCAGCCCACTCATTCTGTAAGCCTTGAACCTGGGATCCTTTAGTTGCAAACTGTCATATTCTTCAATTACTTTCAGTCCACTGCATCACAGTGTCACACAACCAAAATAAAATTTTGGAGTTGTAGCCAGCGATCACAGATCACATTGCTTTCTTACACAGGAATTGTGTGGGTGTGTTCACTGCAGTATACTGGTACTGTTGTGGCTGACACCAACACAGATGAAGCATCTGGTGCTGGTGTTGGAGCAGGTGGTGGTGGTAGTGGTAATCCTGATGCTAGCAGAAATAACCAAAATGTTTCACGTGATAAAAATTCAACAAACAGCAAAAGAGCAACAGCGAAGTGTGGTAAAGGGGGACCTTTTAAGAAAACCTGTGCAGCTGCTGGGGTCACACGGAGAGGCACCATAAGGTATGCTGTTAAAATCCCTGTGACTAGCAGTAATAATGCAAGTGACAGTGAGTCCCTCTCTGACTCAGACAGTAGCTCTTTGTCTCAGTCCGACACTGCTGTGTCTTGCGACGTATCATTACTTCCTCAACAAAGTGAAATGAGCAAATCTGCTGACAATGAATCAAGTAGTGCACTTGCAAATACATCCATAACTGTTGGCAATGAAAAGGACATAGCCATTGAATCCACCACTTCTGTGTCGGCCAGCAATGAAAATCCATCAGAGTCTTCTGCCCACTCTTCTAGCACCAAAGAGCATGTCCCGGGTTCTGTTAGGACAGGTGAAAGAGCATAAGCGGTCTTTAGCTATCTTCCTAGCACCGAACAAAATCTGTCACATTTGAGGTGTGGAATTATTTCTCTGTCAGTAAAACTGATCCATGCAGAGCAATTTGTTCCCTTGTAAACAGAGTGTAAGCCGTGGTAAAGTTGTGTCATGCCTTGCACACTACAGCTCTTAAATGCCATCTGAAAAAGCATTTAGTTTTGCTTGATCATCCAAAACCCATGTCCTCCATCTTCCAGACCGCACGTGAGAAGGGTCAGGAATCTGAAATGGATACTGAATTGTCTGAACTTGATGCGGACAGAACCACTGCCAGCCCTAGGATCACTGTTACCACCAAAGCCAGCACCATTAGTACCAGTTGCACATCCAGTGATGGCACTGAATGTATAAGTCCTAGTCCACCACCCAGCGTCCATCTGCCCATCGAAGCACGGTGTATAATAAACCAGCAGGGACATGTTGTAAACAGCTAACACTGTCTCAGGCATTTGAAAGGAAGAATACCTTTACTAAAAATCATCCAAAGACCTTTCATCTTAATCACAGAATTGGTGAACTGTTAGCTGGAGCCCTTCTCCTATACTCTTTGGTAGTTCATGAGGATTTTAGGGTGCTCTTGAAACTAGCAGAGCCTCATTACAATGTTCTTCATCGAAGGTACTTTTCCTTTGTTGAAATACCAAACATTTATCAGGCTTTAAAAACGACAGTGATGCTTGCACTTAAAACTGCAGAGCGTGGGGTTATTCATGTCACAACAGATATGTGGACCAGCACTCAAAACATAGATTACATATCCCTTACTGCTCATTGGGTCACGTTTTCTTGTGGTTCTTCAAAAACAAAGACACCCCAGAAGATGGTGCTGCTGCATGTAAAGAAGTTTGGGCAAAGTCATACATCTGCAAACATTTTGCAGGAATTAAATGACCTCCTTGACGAATAGGTTTATTCTCACGGTCTAAAATGTGGCTTCATAGTAAGTGACAATGGAGCAAACATCTTGAAAGCAGTAGAGGATGGAGGATTTATGCATGCTTCTTGCTTTGCACATTGCTTACATTTAATTGTCACAGGATTTCTCAGCAATGAAACACAAGTTCAAGTTTATTGCAGGAAAGACTCCGTTGAGCAAGCTCATTCACAAGGAGGTTCTGAGGCACATACACATACAGTTTGTAATTACATAGACAGGAGATATAAAATGTAGAACAACAAAGAAAAAAATATATAATACAGGAGGTATACACAATAGAAGTCCTTATGCTATATATGCAGTACATTCCAGCATTAACCTTGCCCTAAATTATGCAACACATTTCAGCTTAATAAGTAGAGGGCCAGTTGGTACCTAGGAAGTTGACTTGGCGTTGGGGGTCTAGTAGCACCTACATATGTCTTTTAATTCAGAGACAGCTAGTGTTTTGTAGGAGTTAATTGATACGATGCTGGTTAGCTTCAGCATGGCTTGTAGTTGGTTCCAAATGTTTAGGAGGGCGTATGAGACAGCTCTTTGGCCAGCTGTGGTACATGTCCTGGGAATATCTAGTAGGATAAGGTCAGATTTCCTTAGGGAGTAGGCGCTATGCGAGATGTGTATGAGAGACTTAAATAGACAGGTGGATGGTATGATTGCTGTTTGCAAAAAAAACTGACTTACTTTTCACATTCAACCAAGGCTATACAGACATTGTCCAAACTGCAAAAAGAAAAACACAAGCTGCCCCAGCAAAAGCTGATTCAAAAGGTTTCCACTCATTGGAACTCAACGCTTTTTATGCTCCAGCATGAGTATTGCTCCAGTTACATTATTGGAGATGACATTATGCTGTCTGTGCTGCAGTGGAAATTAATGGAGACAGTGTGCTGCATCCTAGCTCCTTTTGAGACAGCCACAAGGGACATGTCTTCTGAAGGTGCATCTGTGAGTCAGGTTATCCCACTCATAATGCTGATTTCACATCATCTTAGTGTTCTAAATCTACAAATAGAAAAAGACAGATCTGAAGCTCAGACAACATGTCGCCTGTATTATGGGAATCTCATAAAGAGAATAAGCGAGCGCTTCAAAACCAATGACAAATTAGTTGCAATGATGAAATCAAAACACTACATCCTTGCAACTCTCTTAGATCCCAGGTTCAAGGCTATACATCTTCCAAAAACAGGTGATAAAGAGCAGTACAAATGTCTGTTGCTAGATAAGCTGCAGCACTCATAGGAGTCAAACACAGTACCCTCAGGTTGTCATCACCACAACATGCAGGTTCATCTTCACAAAGGGATACAGAACTGGAAAAGTCACCAAACATTAACAGTAGTTGTTCCACAACTGCCACTTCTTCAACCCTTAGTAGCAAGCTAAATCTGTGGCAAAATCTTTCCCAAATTGCTGCCATACCAGTTTATGCTGATTCCTCTTCTGAGGAGTCTCTGTCCATCATGGTAGACAGTTACCTGCAAGAACTGCCTATTCCTATTGATGCATGCCCTTTAGAATACTGGAGATCAAAAAAGTCGATTTGGACAGAGCTGTATGATGAAGCCTGTAAATATCTTGGTTGTCCTGCAACAACTGTCTCTTCAGAACGCATGTTTAATACAGCTGGCAATATTGTGACAGACACCAGAAATAGGTTGCTGCCAGAAAATGTACACACGTTAACTTTTATTAAAGTTAATAAGTCAAGATTTTCGTATCCCTACAAGAGTATACAAACTGATCCTGAAGTGATTGATGATGTGGATGTTGATGGTGATGACAACTCAGATGGTGCTGGCTGGTAAATACTGTGTGGGACAGAGTCTCTCTGCACCAAAAAGGAAACTTTTACAGACTGTGATGACTTTGGTTGTCTCTCTCCTTTCTCTATCTGCTACCTTGGACTATATACCTCACAAAACTTTCACCATTTCATGGCAAACTGCTTTATATCTAGGGTCTAAAGTCAACAAGTTTTATATACAGGGCAATTTTAACATCAGTGGGAACAGGCCCAAATTTGGCATAAAAGGAACACTGTCATATCAATCATTTCTGTATCATATTATTTATAGTTTAAGTGCAAACATATATTTTTGGATTTACCTTCTGTGACTTTGTGGTGCATCAGTATGGGCTGGAACCGAGAGTGGTCTATTTTTCAATTTTAAAGAGGACAAAACAATGAGTTCTAATTGGTAGCTGTTTATTATTTTTTCAATTACAGAAATGTTAAGACATAAACCAAAATGATCCATATGTAATTTATCTTACTGAATAAAAAATTATGGGAAAAGCTATATTTTGTATTATGTTTCTGTGGGCAGCATCTTGTTACAAGTCTCTTCCCTGAAACAGAGTCATCTGGAGTTTTACCTAAGTCATGGCTGAGCATATATTCTGTAAGCACAGGTCTCATACCACAATAGCTCGTGTTTAACATTCTGTTGTACACAGACCATGGCACAATAGCAACAACTCTCAAATTACTGGTTCCATGAAGAGGACTGTACAGAATGTTGTCCATAAGAAGAAAGCAATTGAAAAGACAGCTTTTCACACAAGTGTTGTTTATTACGGAACAGTTAAGTACGGCTCATTTGGAGGTAAGAGTTTCATTTTACTTGAGTAAGCATGTGGTAGTTTTAGCATTTGAGAGGGGGAGGAGAGTAGAATGAGTGCTGGAGGGTGGGAAAGGGCTGGAGGTTGGTTTAACATGGATTCAAGAGGGAGAAAGATGGCATGGATGCTAGTGCATGGGTGGGGGTTGGTTTTAACAGGGATGCAGGAGGGAGAAACATGGCATAGTTGTTAGTACATGGGTGATGGTTGGGGGAGTGGGTTTTAACATGGGTGAGGGACGGAGAAGGGTGACAGGAGTGGTAGTTCATGACTAAGTGTGGGGGTAGTTTAAACATTTGGGTGAGGGAGGAGGGTGGAATACGTGCTTGAGGGGGGTGAGGGTTGTGGGTTGATTTTAACACATGGGTGTAACGGTGGTATGGGTGCTACTGCATAGATGAGGTTGACTTTAACACATGGGTGTAAGGGCGGTATGGGTGCTACTGCATAGATGAGGGTGGTGAAAGAAAAGTGGAATGGGTGCTGGGGTGAAAGGTGGGTGTTGTTTTAGCCCTTTCGTTTACAGATTCGTGATCGGCTGGGGATGGTGAGGAAAAAGAGGATGACAGACCAATGGTACACCGATTGCCCACTGTGGAACCTACTACATGTATAAATATATATATATGTGTATATATATATATATATATATTTTTTTTTATTATTAAATACATTGCAAACTGCTGCCACCTAGCACAAGTGTACTGTCCCCTTTAAAAAAAGAATAAAGGAATCAGAAATAAAAGAAAATCTACATCGGCGGTTTTCACAGAATGTGACCTATCATAAAGTGTTTTTGCTTTACAAGTAGTGATAATTTGATACATGATGGGGTTGACAGACACTGTCCCTTAAACATCACATGCCAACTGCTGCAGCTACATTAAATGTTCCTTAAGTTAGTATGTGGTGAGGAAACCACTTTTTTTATTTATGTGACTGAAATACAGATTTTATTGACGTATCAGCTGGAAAAATGCATCATCTTAGAAAGTTGTATGTATTACTTCAATTTGCCAACAAGAATGTTGGTATATGTATGCATTATCTTAGAAAATTGCATGCATTTTTTGCCAGCAACAATGACTGGCACTTTTTTTTTATTCAAATGTCTTGACTGACTACGTTATGACATAATATGTTTTGCAACAGTACCATGTGCTGCAGCTGCAGTACCTTGGCTTACTTTGCTATAAAAGCTTTCTTTTAAACAAAGCAACTTTTGATTTACTCATTTAAAACACAAAGCAGCAAACAGCTGAAATTAGGTAATATCAGTTATTTTTTCTAATAATTCATGACGATGAGTATATATAACTGAGTACATAAATGGCTAATGTGCCTCTTTCTTTCACTAAGGAACTATGATGCAACTGCAGCAGGAAAAAAACATATGGGTCGGTGGGTGGGCCTATTACGTTTTAAGTTGCTGGCTTTAGCAAACAGAAGAAAAAACATAGATAAACCTAGTTGTATTCCTATCAATGTCACACATGATCATTTCTCTCCCCCTTATATTACAGTTTTTCCTTTACATGTATTTCATTACTAGCTTCATTACTGGCAGCACAATTAAAAAAATAGGGTTAGAGTTCTAAAAAGTTCTAAAAAAGATTAGAACCCTAGAACTTTTTCAAAAGTTCTAGACTAGAACCCAGAACTTCAGAGGGTTCTGACAACCCTACTGTGGACAGACACTTGACAGAAGAGATGAGGTGAGGGGGCGGCAGGGGTTTTGGGACTGACAGACCTAAGATGGATTGGTCACTTGATGGTGGATGTTTATAATATTTTTTTTATTCTCAGGTCACATGATAAATGAAGTAGCTATGTCTAAATTAAGGTTAATATTGTATTTTATTTTCTGACAGTACGGTGTCGTTTATTTCCCAGTTACTGTCTGATGACAGACCAGGCAGCGTGGCATATAGATGCAGCTGCACTGAGCGCACAGTAGCAATAACCCATGACAGGGTGGGCGGTTATTGGGATTAATCAACACCCTGGGTGCGTTAGATGCACAAGGCAGGTCCGAGTGTCCTCACAGCACCCAGAGTAGATTACTGTGCTTATAACATGGGCCAAATGTGGAGACAAATAGGCAAAAACGTTTGTAATAAGATGGAAAACATGTGGGAACTATTTAGTGTTCTTCCACTATTTATGGCCGTAGAACCACAGTTTTCTGTGTTCGACCATAGTAAAAAGAGTTCAAAACAGAAAACTTTGTAGTGAACAGGCTACAGAAGTAGAATAAAGGAGCAACTGGAACGTTTTATCCGGCTGATAACAGGGTGCTGTATTGCTCTCTGTGCCAACACTGCAGTCTGTCACTTTGCCAGGCACTTGCTTAATTTTGGGGTTGGTATGCAAATGTTCACTACTGACTCTCTCTTCCTCCACAGTTGATCTCTATTACCTCTGTCCTGTTGATTTCCAATTTCTGAGATGCAGAGAAAGAGAGAAACACAGGCGATAATTGTCAGTGCCGCTTCCCGCTATCACACCGATTACTGTTCTGTGTCTCGTCTGTCAATCTCTCTCTCACCGACATGGTTGCTACTGATAGCATCATGCTGCAGTTACTGGAGTTACGTACGGTGACTGAGTGACACCAAAAGTGAAACACTACAGGACATTGAGGCAGTTTCACTTCCTGCGCGTTACACCAGGAACGAGAAGTGTTCCTCTAGGAGGGTCACTGCTTATATAACACAGAGCGCCTGATACTACTGTGTCCACTGGGTGGGTGGGTTCGATTTCTAAGGACAGCAGCAATCTCAGTACAAATCCATCACAGGATGGCTTGTCGTGCATTACTTCTGGGGCACTGACTTTGTTGAGTGGCATGGAGGTTTGTGCGGCGGGTGAGTGGGAACTGTCCTTGTGCTTCAGGGAAATATTTGGCATGCTACTGTACAGTTTACGTGACAGCACCGATATGACTGCCTTAACTGAAAGAGATTGAGGGATTGCCGGGGGAACTAAATGGCACAAGGAACGGCTCGCTTAGTGATATATTTCAATGGTTGCCACAGAGCTATGAAATCGAACAGGAATAAGAAGTGCAGCTGTGGGTTCCTACACTGCAGGCTGATCACCACAAACAAATGATGTGACTGATTAACAGAAATTAACGCTCACATGATTAATTTCTGCCAATCACATCACAGAAACATATTTGCACGTTATAAAGCACTTTAATGAGCAGAGAACAAAGGTTTTTTTTTTTTTTTTATTCAAACTGCACTCCAGTAATTTAGTAAATTATGTTGCAGTCAGACTGGAATTGTCAAATATCAAAATAATGTCCCCCTCCCTTCTCAAGCCAGTCAGAGTGAGACAGCAGTGCACAGACTATACTGTAGATCAGTAATGTAGACAGTGATGTCTCACCATTGTCTTTATGTATTACTTTTTTTCCCACTATAAAATACAGATTCTTAATGTAGTGTGTTATTTCCACAGCCACTGACTCCAATAAAATAAATGCTGTGCCTGTTGAACAGTTGGAGCCTTGGAAACTGCTGGAGACAGGCCCCTCCACCTCCAAATTCTAGTCTCCCCCTTCCTCTTCTCTGAGCGCACGGACTCAGATCACCAGTGCTGCTGCCTGTATTTCTCTTTGTTTTTTCTTTTTCAATACAAAATTATTTCCGAGTCCAGACAGACCACAGGCACTCCAGTAAATGCTTGGCTGTTGGAGACTGGAGTTGTAATATTGGTCACACACACACACACCCTCCTCAAGTCTCCTCTCCTGGCTCAGCAGGACTCCGTACAGTCCTTTTCCTATATCTGCAGCACAGCTATCAACAGCTACGTCAACTTTTGGGGGAAGAGGATTTCTGAAAATCTACCTAATACTGTCTGCACTGGTACCATTCAAGACTCAGGATGAGTCACACAATCCTCCTCAAACTGGAGCTACTCAGCCCGCCTTATCAACAGTCTCACTCAGACCCGACCATCTCTATACATGGGACACTCCCTTTAGCCTGTTGCAACAAACAGGCAGGCTTAATAGCAGGTGGACACAATGTTTGCTTTAATGCTTTTAGATCAAGATTTGAAACAAAACAAGGTTGTACATAATTGCACCTTTAACATGCATTTCAGTTCTGCTGAGAAACAAAGCAGATAAAACAACCAGCAACATCAATGAATTTTAGAGAGAAGGTAAACAATCATAAAATAGAGAGTAATATATGGGCAACCAAACACAACAAGGCTATGTTTCTATCAAGGGGTTGAGATGACAGCACATGAACCTCGAGAGCGAAGCTCGAGAGGTCCAAGCTGTCATCTCACCCCAAGATGGAAATACATGCAGAGTTGTGTGGTTGCCCATATTTTATTTTATTTAGTATACATTTTTTTACACCAGAGTGACAATCCCCGGCCGAAGTGAAAACAAAAAATCTTGCCATTTCTTTGTTCCGTTCGATGATCAAAATCAAATTTACAGCCTTTTGAAAGTTAAAAGGTACAACTTTGGCACTGGCTGGTTAGTAAGTAGCTAGGTTTGGAATGAATGAGAAATTTAGAATTGTATGACCTTTGAACTGTGCAGAACAACTGTTCGGAATGCGCACACCACCACTTTGGAATTCGCACAATGGTTTAGAATGTGCACAAGGATTTTGAGCAGGCTTATTTTTATACAGAACAAAGGCTAACCATATACTATATGTTGTTTTTCGACTAGAAATAATATGATGAAAAAATAGTTGATGGTGTCCCTTTAAAATTTTAAGGTACTTTATGTGTGTAGTACATATGAAAGCACAAGCCTCGCGTCCTGCGTTAACAACTAGTATCAGTACTGTACAAGGAACCTGAACTGACAGCTCACACATGTGTAAAAGACATCTTTAAATATTTAACTTTCAAACTACCAAGCTTCATTATTTACAAGACAGGGTTTCGAGAGGTCCTTAGTGGTTCTAAAGGGCAAGTATGAAAGAAGAAAATGGGTCACTTACCATTCTGGATAATGGTTTGTGATCTGGAGAATCTACCATGAATTGCTGTCATATGTAGTGGCGTTTTTGCATCTTTACTCTAAAAGCAAAGGAATGATTTGAAATAAGCATTTTTGAAGTAGTACTGGTATTCAAGGGAAGGGCAATATCTTTGATTATAATATGTTAACCACAACGTGTTTACAAAGCTTCCAAGACTCTTCGGTCTCCTTTACTGGATGATAAACAGAGCTCAGATGTCATAAATGCCAGTGTAAAAAACAGTTTGTTTAGTCTAATAGAAGGTATTCCCCCCAAACTGTGTACTGGGTTCCACACTAACACAGTACCACATACTGTATCTACTACACATTTGGAAACTGGAAAAAGAAGCCATACATACTTCAAGCGTTACCTACGTAAATTCACAATCAGCACTAGTTTTGATTATATACCTAAGGGAGAACATCTCTTGCCCAAGCCAATTTTAAAAAATGAAAAGTCTGTCTTTGATGCTATGAAAACATATCTTACACTGTAGCACAGCATGTCAGAACATTCAGAAAGGATTCAACCAATCTTCCACCATTAGGTGTTACAGAAGCCGTGCACCTTCAAATTGAAAATCCACTTTGTAATTCCACGCCGCTCCAACTACTCAATCTTTTTATGAAGAAAGCCTGTTATTTTTTCTTATCTAATACAGGAGTGCCCAGCAGTCAAGGTGGACAGCACTGTTTTCTAGAAGCTTAGCAATATGTATTTCATCACTTCACCAGCTCCAAGTCTCACAACTGTAGGAATGGGAGTTTGTGAGGGGCGGACATCAGAGTGTTCCCAGACTTCTAGGAAAATAAAAATGTACAGAGCACTCCTTCTGCATATTATTTAAAAGAAAATAAATATCTTTAAAAAATAAATATCAGACCTAGCTGTCCTCATAGTGTGACCGAGGAGTTTGAGCAGGGTGGCATTATACATGTTACCTTTAAGCCATTTTTTAATAACCTGAAAGTCAGTAACCGCAAGAAGTCTTTAAATCAGCTTTACTCATTCAACCATAAATAGCTATATCCAGCTGACACACATAGTAAAAATTGCACACATTTAACCATTCACCCATAAATGAAACTGGGAAAGTAGGCCAGCGTTAACACATGAGTAAACTGCAGTCTGCCTGCTCCGCATAGGAGACTGCTTTTATACTATGTGCCAAAGGTGAATGGGTAAGGACTACTCCCTCTGTGCTTCCATCAATTTTCTTAGCACAAAAGCACAGGCACAGTGGCTCCATGCCAGCATAAAAATATCACCTTAGTGGTGCCAGGTTTAGGAAAGAACAGATCTAATTTGTACCTTTTAGAACCAAGGAGGACACCTGGTAAATAGGCTGTTACAACTAGAGACCGACATGCAGTAACAGACAAATGACCTTGGCAAATATGGCTGGCAGTATGGCCTAGAGGTTAGAGTAACGAGGTGTGAATGAGCTTGGTACATCCAGCAAACCAGACCTGCATTTGATTCTCACAACCTCCACTTGCATACTGTGCGATTCTGAGCAAGTCACTTAGCCGCCCAATGCTCCCAGGTCGCCCCTGAAAACAGGCACTTGCGCCTAGTGGGCCTTACTGGTTACCAAAGACTAAAAAAATAAATATGTCCACTGTAGTGTGTGAGAACTGCAACAACTCTGTGCTTTTTCTCTGCAGGGGTATTGCAATTAATGGCCTTCATTCTTCATGACTACTAAGGCCCCGTCCACACTACACCGCTCAGACCCCGTAACATATAGAAACTGTTACAACCGGGGAGCAGTGCAGTGTGTCCACACTGCCACGGTGTCCCTTAGGGGACCAGCACCGCCGGTCCACACTTTGGGAGCTGGGCGACAGTTACGGCTGCACCCGATCCCACAATGCAGCTCGCATAGCGCTAAGGGAAAACGGTGCCACCGATCCACACTATGCCCGGTAAAAGTTACCAAAGGTGAACTGTTTCATAACTGTTGTTGAAACCACCTCATACGGGTTTCAACACCGTTACGAATATTTTTCAACGTTACAGATAAACGCAAACCGTTGCGGTAACGGTTTGGGCACTCTGTAACGTTACACAGGCATAGTGTGGACAGGGCCTAAATTCCCCCCAAATACAGTAAAATGCATCACAGCTGAAGTTATTCTGAGATATAAGGTAAAACAAATCCATTGCCTGTTTACAGAAATGTTTGTAGCTATATTGGTCCTTGTACAAACAGATAAAGCAAGTGATTTGATACCTTTCATTGGAGCAACAAATAATTTTAAGTGTATAAACTTTCAGGCCTACAAAGGGCACCTCTCTTTAGGCAGGCCTGAAAGCATGTGTGACAAAAAAATTACTTGTTGGTCCAAAAGGTAGCCAATCACCTACCTTGGCTATACATTCTGCAAAATTACAGAATACAAAATATTCTAAATGGTCACTAAACCACGACAACAGTTTCTGCTTTCTTTTCTGAATTATTGTTCTGTTTTTCCCTTAGTTACTTGCCCCCAAACCAGCAATCTGGGTGCCATGGCTACACCATCCCTCTGGCTAAGTAGGTCTGGTGAGTAGCTGCTGAAGCTCAACTGAAGCAAATACCTCTCAGTCAGCTGGCAGGCGGGGGAGGGGGGCCACAAATGCCATGAAACCTGCTCCCACCCTTGTTGGGAGTCAAACACCTCATAACTGCAATGTGCTTTGCCCTAACCAGTTGAAGATAGGGATTCTAAGAGTTAAATGCTAGCTCACGTCTTCCAGGTGACAGCACAATGCCCTGCAACTGTGCCACTGAACAGCCCCACTCTTCTGCATGTGTGCCAACTTGCTTAAACTGCAATACTGACTGGGTGTCTAGTTCTGTGAGCTCATAGTTAAAGGTTCCTTTACAAAGATATAAAAAATCATACACAGCCAAATAATTCAAAGCATCATGGGATGTATGTGTAAATCACCAAGAAAGAACTTAGGTTCTATTTTAGGCAGGGTTACATGGTGCCAAATGGTCTCTCACATAATCTGCAAAGGCAGAGAGAGTGAGAGAGTGAACGTGTCTGTGTGAAACTCTTTGGCACTATGCACTCCTTAAAGAAGAACTAGTCTAATTTTTAATGCTGATTTGTTTATACATCCCACAATGCTTTACATTTTGGAATATGTGTGATATTATAGTTCTTTGAAATCCGCCTTTGTTGCCAATGCTTTTCCGGGTAACCCTTGCTTCAGTGCTTTTGTGCTCGATTCTTTGTATTATAGATTCCTTTACAAAAGCCCTAAAAATAGGTTACTCACCTGTAACCATAGTTCTAGGAGTGGTATATGGTTTATATCCACACAATGGCAGTGCTTCCTTAAGAGCTGATTCACCGGAATGTCTTTAAGCAAAGCTCCTCCCACCACATGGGTGGTATATCCCACTGCTCCACCACGTGACATCAGCTCTTGCATGCTACAAGCATACAAGAGTTCAAATACTGTATATACTAGAGACAGCTAGAGGGTGGACTCCAATGACTCAGTTAAAGCCGCGCGTCCACTATATTAGAGGAGAGTTGACATGCCGGCAGTGAACAGGACCCCTTCTGGAAACTTACACTAGCGGCACCGACACACTGTTTTCACAGAAATCTTCTGATCTGGTTGGGTAACATGCACCATTGATAGTAGGAAGTGAAAAGCAGATGCATATTGTGGTGACAAAACAAGGTATGCTCGTTTGTCCTTTGCTTGTATACTAGATGCGTTACTTTCGATTTTGTCAAACAGTGTGCGGTGCCGCTCATCGCAGTTTCCAGGAAGGGTTCCGTTATCTGTCGGAACCTCAACCCTCCTCTAATATGGCGGACGCGTGGCTTCAGCTGTGCCTTTGGAGTCTACCCTCTAACCCTCTCTAGCATATATTTGAACTCTATGGCTAGAAGCAGGGATCCCCATGTGCCATTTACCAGGAAAGGTCAGGTGAGTGGTGTGGATGTGAACCATATATATAATGTAATAATAAGTAATGGAGGGCTTTATCAAGGAGAGACTTGGGAGGCAGCTGAAAGGGTTAGGGCACCAGGATGATAAACAGTATGGCTTTGTTCTGGGGAGATTGTGTCAGTCCAACCTAGTAGAGTTTTATGACTGGGTGGCTAGGGCTTTGGATAGACATAGGCCGGTGGACGTCTTGTACCTGGATTTTAGCAAGGCGTTTGATTCAGTACCTCATAAAGGGCTGATAGCAAAGCTGGGGGAGATGGGAGTGGAAGGACAGGAGCTGAAGTGGGTTGAAAACTGGCTTTGGGGGAGAATTCAGAGGGTAAAGGTCAGTGGGATAGTCTCTCCCTAGGAAGGTAATCAGTGGGGTCCCTCAGGGTTCAGTGTTGGGACCACTTCTGTTTAATGCCTACGTCTCGGACATAGGGCGGGGGGTTAGGAGTAGGCTAAGTCTCTTTGCAGATGATTCCAAACTAGGAGCACTGGTGGACTGGGAAGAAGCAAGACAGGTAGTCCAAGGGGATCTGGATACCCTGGAGGGTGGTCAGGAGGTGGGATTGAAATTTAATGCCGGAAATGCAGGTACTGCATTTGGGGGTCAGGAATCCGGGCCATGTTTGTTCCCGTGGGGGGTGTCAATTGCAAGTTACAATGGTTGAGCGGGATTTAGGTGGTGGTAGACGTAAAATGAATAACTCTGAAAATAGTAGAAGAACCGCAGCCAAAGCAAACAGGATACTGGGCTGTATAGCCAGGGGAATTATGTCCAGGAAGAGGGAGGTGATCCTCCCTCTGTACAATACCTTGGTCAGGCCGCAACTTGAGTACTGGGTCCAGTTCTGGAGACCTCATCTGAAGAAGGACATAGCACTGTTGGAGAGAGTTCAGAGGAGAGCGACCAGGATGATTCAGCAAATGGAGGGGAGGATCTATGAGGAGAGACTGAAGGATCTTGGGATGTACACACTGGAGGAGAGGAGGGACAGGGGAGACATGATAGGAATCTTCAAGTATGTAAAGGGAATAACTGATAGCAGAAACAAGGAGCTATTTAGTGCAAAAAGGGGAACAATGAGGGGCATGAGTGGAAACTTGAGGGGGAAAATTATGGGGGGGAATGTAGGATGCATTATTTCACTGAGAGGGTGGTGGAGCCATGGAATGCGCTGCCCAAGAGGCTGGTGGAGGAAGGCACAGTGGAGGACTTCAAAAAGGGGTGGGACATGTACAAGAGGATTCCAAATCCAATGAAGACCCTCTTGGGGGCGGAATAGCGAGCAACCACTAGGTGGCTGGCTACAGAGCAGACATGATAGACCATTAGGCCTATTCTGCTGGCTTTTAGTATGTTAGTATATACCACTCCTAGAACTACAGCTACAGGTAAGTAACTTATTTTTCTAGGGGCGAGGATATGGTTCACTTATCCACACAATGACAGGCTTCTAGCAGTTCTCTGGAAGGAAGGAGCAAGACATGCACCCCTATTTGGCAAACAGAATGGAGAACCAAGGTCCCAAATGCAGCATTCCAGCGAGACTCTAGATCGATGCTGTAATGGGATATGAAAGTGTGTGCTGACTTCTAGGTGGCAGCCCTGCAAATCTCCTGGATTGGAGTATCTCTGAAAGCAGTCACTGAGGCAGCGTTATGTCTGGTGGAATGAGCCCTAAGCCCTGCAGGAGGCTCCCTACCAGCCCACCTGTAACAGAGGTTGATGCAGGATATAATCCACCTGCAAACTGTTCTCTTAGCTGCTGATCTGTCAGGCGCAGCTTCAATGTATGTAACAAAGAGCTGGCAAGCCTCACCCTGAACTCCAGCTGTGCACTCCATGTAACAGGAAAGTGCCTGCCGCAGGTCCAAGGAATGGAGCATGCATCTGGCCTCCAAAGATGGGTTTGTAAAGCAGACTGGGAAGTTCATCATTTGGTTAAGGTGGAAGTCCAAGATGATAAATTACATTTCAAAGTCGGGCATTCACCTCCTTGAATAAAGCAGGCCCCAGTCTCCAAAAGTTTCAGACTAAGTAGTCCATTTATTTAGTAAAACAAGCACAACATCAAGCAGACAATGGCTGTGCCCGCCTGGCACATTTCATATAGACAAATCCTTTATCAAAGGCCAAAGCACAGTGATAAAAGGATTTGTCTATCTCAAATGCATCAGGCAGGTACAACCATTGTCTGCCTGATGTTGTGCTTGTTTTACTAAATAAATGGACTACTTAGTCTGAAACTATTGGAGACTGGTGCTTACTTTATTCAAGGTGGTGAGTGCCCGACTTTGAAATGTAATTTGTGTTGTCTGAATGCGTAAGGAGCACCACTGTCCCAGTAAGAACTCTACTGCTGGCAACTCCAAGACAACCTTTGGGAGGAACTTCAGGTGGGGATGAAGAACAACCTTGTTCCTGGGGTAGATCAAATGAGGAAGCCTGGAGCTCACTAATTCTCCTGGCTGATGTGGTGGCAACCAGGAAGGCTGTCTTCCACGAGAGGTGTGACATCTCACACCAGTGCACAGGCTCAAAAGGCTTGCCCATGAGTACTGCCAAAACCAGCAACAAGTCCCAGGGTGGTGGAGGTTCGCACACAGGCAAGGACAAGTGGTTAAGGCCTTTAAAAAGGCACTTTACCTCCTCCTCCACCCCCATCTGCATATCAGCCTGTGCTCGGTATGCAGAGACGGCTGTCAGGTGCACCTTAAGGGTCGATCACAGTCTCAGATAGGTATCATAGGTATTCCAAGATGCTAGCCACAGGGCAGACAAGGGGATCAATCTCCTTGCCCTGATACCAAATGGAAAACCTTTCCAATTAAAAGGCAGAACACTGGTGAGTCAACTCTTTCAATAGGCCTCCACAATGTGGAGCACATTCTCTGAAAGACCCAAAGCCTGGAACTCTAGCCATTCAGGAATCAGGCTGTGAGGTGCAGGGACTGAAGGTTCGGGTGCAGGACCGTCACCTGTGATTGGGTCAGCAGATCTGGGTGAAGAGGCAGCCACCACAGGGGTCTGCTGCTAAGGTTGAGCAGATCTGGGTACCAGAACTGGTGAGTCCAGTCTGGAACTATTAGGATCATCCACACCATGTCCTTCCATATCTTGACCACCACCTTGTAGATCAGGGGAAAGGGAGGAAAGGAGTACAGGTGGCCTATTATTATTAGTATTATCAGATTTTTGGAAGACTGAGTCAGAGACCACACCCTAGGCTGAGGGGTGATCAGAGAATCCAGACAAAGAGCCAGTAAGAACTGCATCTGTGCGGACCATACAGTCTGAGGGTGCCGGGCAGGATGCCGGATGCTGCTAAAGCTCCACAGCTGGTCCCATAATGGCCTTAGTTATGGGAATGGTATCTCCAAGGGATTCGTCCTTATCCAGACATCAGTGAAAGGGTATTTTGCACTACTTTGAACTGGCTCCAAATTAACATTTATGGACTCCAACATGAGTTGTAGGAGAGCCCCAAAAAACATCAGCTCATGGACAGTGGTCAGTTCCTCGACTGATTTCCAGTCGAACATATGTGTGTGCTCAAAGACTGCATGAAGGACCCACTGGAGTCATCAGAGGACTCATCGCAGATGGTCCTCAACCTTTTCCTGCCGTGAGCCACCCTGGAGTTATCTGAGTGGGTAATTTCCATGGATAACCGGGCTGGTAAGCTGGTCCCTAAATGGGAGTGCTTAGAAAGAGCTCCCCATTTAGGCTGCTGTGGAGACTGTCCCACCAGCGAGGGTGGAAAGACACATGCCAGTGACAACTGTCTTGGATAAACTGGCATGTGCTTGACCAGCACCGGACAGTCAACCACAGGGGTCGGGGGTACAGCCCTATCCAGCCCCACCAAAGCCCACTGCTGCCAGACGAGCTCTTCGTAGCACTGCCGCATCCACTGTAGGAGTCTATCGTCATCCAAGGATGAAGAGGATGAGGAGTGAAGGCAACACCACCTGTTTGAGAGGGATCAAGAACACAAGGAGCCACTTGACCTTGTCTCAACCACTGACCTGGGGGCCAATGTCAAGGAGACACAGCCAGAGGTGCAGTACACACCACTTGCACCAGTTTAAACTGTGCAACCTACGGTGAAGGCTGATCCTGAGTGTTAGGGGCTGGGGATACTGACTGTTCCACAACCTTCTGAGTAAGGACTGGGATGATCGGGGTCTTCAAGATTGACACGTCGTCGACCCCTCCAACAAATGGTCGACAGGGTCAAGAAAAATCTCGACAATGTCGACAAGCCCAAAGGGGGTACTGTAGAACTAACCACCTGCTCCTCGACCAGCTGTGGCTCAGGAGTCATCATGCAGTAAAGGTGGTTGAGGGAGAGGGAGGAGCATGATCTCTCCCAGACCCACAACTGATGTTGGTGTTTCTTGCTTTATGCTTCTTACCGTAGCAGGCAGTACTCTTCCTAAAGGTCTGGAGGGCTTGACACATGTCATGAAACTTCCCAGTGAAGCCACTCATACAATGGCCCCAGCCAGGAGCAGTGCTGAGACCAATGAGGTTCCCAACATGGTCTTCACCACCGCCTCTTCCATAGCTGAAAGTTGGGCTACGGACCCTGCTGCAGCAGAAGGTGACTCATGACTACTCTTGGCTGCAATTTAGGGTCTCAATTGGCCGGCCAAGGAGAAGATAAGCATCATCTGGCAAAGGCCACAGCCCACGACATCATGTGCCATCCCAAAGCAGTACAGTCACGAAGCATGTGGGTACATCCACAACATCTTCTGCCAGCACATGGCGCACCGTCTGAAGCCAGGAGCAGGATTCACTTCCTTGTATTCCATATTTCAATCCAGTGCCGAGAGCGGGACTGAGGAATATACTTTGGATCGAAAACAGACAAAAAAAAAAAAAAAATCACTAAGTTTGCCAATGGTGCACCTAATAGTCCCTGCAATGCATAGACCTGCGAAGGAGGAGACCAAACAATTCCAGCAGAAAGAAGATCTAATGTTATGGGGCAGAGCCAAGGGATATACTAGTCGGGTGGTGGGAGGAGCTTTGCTTAAAGGCATTCCAGTGAATCAGCTCTTAAGGAAGAACTGCCATCGTGCGGATAAGTAAACCATATCAACGCCCCTAGAATTAGTCTTTCTTTCCACTACTGTAGGCAGGAAAATTTTTGATAGGGAAGAGATCATATTTGGGCTCCATGCAGCTAGCAGCCTGATCCCTTCCACTTCTTTAGTCCGACATCCCGCCTCATGTGCATCAATATTCTGGGCATAATAGTTGGAAAGCATTCCAGCAATCTCAACTGAAGTAAATGATTATGTCTATTTATGTGTATTCTGTTGGACTTCATCATATCATTTGTTAGAAACCAAAGTGACCACTCAACTAACAAGGGCCTTGTCAGTTGAGCAGTGGCTTTGATTTCCAATACATATCACTTAAAAGTACAAAAAAAAAAAGTACATAAAAATTTTCAATGGAGAGTGCTGGAGTGCTCTCCAAATTATTATGTCAGGAACATCCATGTGCGAGCGTATGTAAAAAGTGGAAGGGATAGGACTGCTGGCTCCATGGAGGACAGATACGATTTCTTCCCTTCTAAAAGCGCCTACTTGGAGGAAAAAAAAAGGTTGAATTTTACTGATTGCATTTGCACGTCGCAAGTTGACTTAGGCTTCTTGGGGACGTTTTTCTGAGTTTAGCACGAATTGTGCTCTTTAAACTGAATAATCAGAAGCTACAAAACTCAGCACAGGATCTCCACTGAATAAGTCATTATTCAGCACTAGGCTGCAGTGATGGCCCTGTGAAGTTACAAACAGGATTAACTGTAAAATCTCAGCTCTCCGTCTGCTTATGTTACGTGCCCATGAAATACTACAGAAATATAATTTCACTCAATTGCCTTCAAAAGGCATCTGCAGTGCAGAAAGTACAGTTACGTAAGAACTTACCGTAACAGTAGATCTTCGAGAACAGCTCTTGCAGCAGGTTACACCATTAGGACTGAAGCCGGCAGGCGTCAGGACCCCACGAAAATTCTAGCTAGCTATCTTCAGCGGGGACCACCCCCGACGTCGGTCCCGCCTCCGGCGTCAGCCAGACTTAGTATGGAGGGCCGGTCCCACCCGATTCCCCAGTTCTCCCGCCGGAGACTTCCGGCCGCAGGCTGACATCAAAATGGGAGACCAAGGATCCACCGTCAGAAGTCAAAGGAAACAAATCCTGATAGTAAAGGCAAAAGCCATGCTTCCTCCAAGGGGGAAGGTGGGCGGGAAGGTACCTGCTGCAAGAGCTGTTCTCGAAGATCTACTGTTACGGTAAGTTCTTACGTAACTGTACTATCTTACTTCGAGACACAGCTCTTGCAGCAGGTTACACCATTAGGACTGATTTCCAAGCAGTAACGCTGCCAAAAATTCCGGGAGGAGGAAAATAGGAAATACATTCCAGGTCCTGAATCTAGGACAGGAGACCCTGTAGCACCGCCAGGCCGAAACCGGCTCTTCGCCGAGAGGCGATGTCCAGGCTATAATGCCTGATAAATGTATGCACAGAGCTCCAAGTGGCTGCAGCACATATGGCAGAAGTGGAGACGTTTCGGAGTGCTGCAAAGGAGGTGGCCACGCCCCTAGTGGAATGACCAGACTGAACCCGGGAGGGGCTTCTGTTTGAGCTCATAACAGAATGAAATACACTGGACAAGCCAGCGAGATAGGGACTGTTTAGATACAGGTTGGTCCATCATCCTCTCAGAAAAGGAAACGAAAAGTTGCTCAGAACTACGAAAAGGTTTAGTTCTGTTGAGGTAATACCTCAGGCTGCGGTGAACATCCAGGGTGTGAAGCAGAGCCTCTCCTCTATTCGAGTAGTTCGGGAAGTAGACCGGCAGGTCAATGTCCTGATTTAGAGTGAGTGAAGAAACCACCTTAGGCAAAAATTTAGGATTCGTCCTCAGGGATACTCTGTCCCGGTGGAAAACTAAATAAGGCTCTTTGCACATGAGAGCGTGAAGCTCAGAAATTCTTCTCGCTGAAGTAACAGCAACCAAAAATAGCGTTTTCCACGACAGAAAATGAAGCTCGCAATCCACGGCAGGTTCGAAGGGGGGGAGCGTGAGTTGCTCCAGGACAAAGAGCAAATCCCATGGAGGCACTGGGTCCTTAATGGGTGGCCTAAGGTGTAACACCCCTCTCAAAAATTCCCGAGAGGTGTCCAATTGTGCCACTGTACGATGTCCCACCAGAAGGTGGTAGGCAGAGATGGCACAAAGGTGCAACCTGATAGAGGAGTAGGCTAGACCCGAACGAAAGAGGGAGAGCAGGTAGTCCAACACCACTCCCACCGGGCAACCTAAAGGGGAATAATCGCGTTGCAACCATAAACAAAAACGGGCGCCATTTCATGCACAAGACATGCGCGTTGTCGGGCTTTTCACAGAAAGAATCCTCCGCAACCTCTTGCAAGACCCCGTGACGCAAGATGGCTATGTCTCTAGGAGCCATGCATGCAGGTTCAGTGAGCGTAAGTCCGGGTGGACCAGTGAACCTTCCTCCTGAGACAAGAGATGGGAGCTGAACGGCAACAGGAGCGGAAGTTCCCGGGATAGCTGAATTAGCAAGGGGAACCAGATCTGTCTGGGCCAGAAAGGGGCCACCAGGATCATTGTTGCATGCTCCCTGCGCAGTTTGAGAAGAACTCTCTGGATCAACGGGAAGGGAGGGAAAGCGTAGAGGAATCTGTCCGCCCAGGAGAAGGACAACGCGTCTCGCCAGAAAACACCAGGCCCTGGATCTAGCGAGCAAAAATTGGGCAGTTTTGCGTTGGATGGGGATGCGAACAAGTCCAACTCTGGAGTTTCCTATCGAAGAAACAGATACTCAGCTACCTCCTGAAGAAGTTCCCACTCGTGGACTCTGGCCTGGGAGCGACTCAGGCCATCTGCAATCGTGTTGTCCACCCCAGGAACATGTACAGTGATCAGATTCGCGCCGTGTCGGATTACCCAATCCCACACCCTCGTGGCCTCCCTGCAAAGGGGGTAAGAGTGTGCGCCTCCTTGTTTGTTGAGGTAATACATCACCGCCGTGTTGTCTGTCTGAAGCAGGAGAGTACTCGGCGGGATTTCTGACTGAAAGGCCTGCAGGGCATAAAGGACCGCCCTCATCTCTAGAACATTGATATGGAGATGAGCCTCCAGAGGGGTCCACGTACTCTGGGACTTCACCCCGTCCAGGTGTGCCCCCCACCCTAGACCTGAGGCGTCTGTGGTGAAGATTACCTCCGGGGACGGTGCTACACACGGGACGCCCGTGGAGAGCGACCCTGGTCTAGCCACCACTGCCAGTCTCGAATCACGGTGTTCGTGATTCTGACCGATGCTGCATGTGGTCTTGCCTTTGATCCCATTGCACCTTGAGCATCCACTGAGTTACCCGCATGTGGAGCCTTGCGAAAGGGACGGTAGGAATGGCCGCAGCCATGTGTCTGAGCAAGCGAAGGACCGACCTGGCAGGGACGGTCTTGTTCGACGATAGCTCCCTGATGAGGGATCTGATGCGCTCCACTCTGTCTGAAAGAAATGCTCTTCCCTGAACAGTGTCCAGTACTGCGCCTATAAATTGCAGCTTCTGCGACGGTACCAGGAGAGACTTCTCATGGTTGATTAAGATGCCCAGAGATCGGAACAGGACCTGGGTGCTCTGGATCGCACGTAACAACGCCTCTCTGGAGGCGGCCATGAGAAGCCAATCGTCCAGGTACGGGAACACATAATGGCCCTGTCTCCTTAGAGATGCTGCCACGACTGCCATGCACTTGGTAAAGACCCTGGGTGCGGATGACAGTCCGAATGGAAGGGCTCGGAATTGAAGGTGGTGGTCGAGGAACTCGAAGCGCAGGAACCTCTTGTGCGCCTGAGCTATAGGGATATGCAGGTATGCGTCCTGCATGTCTAGAGACGCTAAGAAGGCATCTTGTTTCAGCATGGGAATAAGACCCGGAAGAGTCACCATGCGGAATCTCTTGTAGGCGACCGACACGTTGAGGTCGCTGAGGTCCAAAATCGGACGGAGGTCCCCTGTTTTCTTTGGAACCAGGAAGAAGTGGGAATAATACCCTTGTCCTCTCTGGTTCTCCGGGACATACTCTATCGCTCCCTTTTGCAGGAGCGTGAGTACTTCTTGCCATATCAGAGATTTGTGCTGACCCGGATACCGGGAGAGCAAAGGAGGCCTCGGGGGTGGCTTTTCTTCGAATTCTATATAGTGGCCTCTTCCGACCAACTGAAGAACCCACCTGTCGGTGGTTATAGCCTGCCATCCCGGCAGGAAGTTCGCAATGCGACCCCCGACCATGATTTCCCATTGATCCTGAGGGGCGGGGGCCGGAAAGGAGTCAGGTTGTGGCGGCTGAGGGGCCCGCTGGCTGGGCCGGCTTAGGAGTACACTGGCCCGGCCCGCGGGCTGTTTCCCTGGTCTCTACAATCCAGAGCCCCTCTGGTGTGAGCGAACGGGACTGCTGCCTCTGCATCCGTCCACAGATCTCGGGCTTTGTTCCTCGTAAAGAACTAAGCCTGGGTCGGCATAGCCTGGACCGACCTCACCGCCTTCCCCGCCTCTTGAAGTCTGGTAATAATCTTCTCTGAAGGTTTACCAAACAAGACTTCTCCCTCGAATGGAGCGCCCATGATATTCTTCTGGGCGTCCGGGGTAAAGCAGGAGTTGCAAACCAGAGTACTCCAGAGGCATCGCCCGAAGCTGCTGCTCGGGCGAGGAGTCCGCATGGTCGTCATGACGCTCGTAGCACTTGGGTTCCCACGTCCGAACCCGTACGGAGGAGCTGAAGCATCTCCTCTTCTGCCCACCTTCCGGCAGTTTTCAGCCGCTTCCAGACCCTGTTCCTACAAGGATTTGGAATTGAACCATGGGTTAAATAATTCAAGGATCTGATGGCGAGGTAGTGGAAGCATACGTGGCGCTGCCCATAGCGTCCAACTGTTTGGACTCTGGGTCCGTGGCAGGGTGCTCAGATGCTGCGGTCTCTGGGACTGGTCATGTGAGGCTGTGATGACCAGAGAGTCGGCCTGAGGCTGCTGAGTCAAGTACTGGTCTTCTCTAGGAGCCTTGTACAAGCGATCAGCTTTCTTCGGCATCGCCGGGAGCGAATGTGGATCGCTTCCACGCCTGCCTTGGTGGCGCCCACGAAAGTGTCAACCAAGGGTGGCACCACCACAGGCTTGGGGTCCTTCTGCCGAAGATCTTTGGCAAGGCGTATCCTTTCAGGGTCTAGCTCTTCCGCATCCCATCCCATGTTCTCTTGGATATGCCTCATAATATCCGAGAACGAAGGGTCATCCGGAGGAGACTTCGGCATCTCACGTGGGTCCGGAGAAGGGATGGAGAGAGGAGATGGGGATCTGGATGTTGAGAACTCTGATCCCGTGGCCTCCGTCGAAGGCGATCGTTGGTGTCTCCTGGGTCTCTTGGGGCTGGGTGACCTAGAAGAGGATTTGAACGGAGGTCTCCGTTTTTCAGATCTCCCCCTGGGAGGAGTTCCGTGCTCCCGGGGAGGAGGTAAACGGCCTGCCGACTCCGATGGCAAGGGGGGTGCAGGAACCGGGGGTGTAGGAGGAAGAGGAAGAGGAGGAGGAGGAAGAGGAGGAGGAGGAGTGGGAACCATGTCTTTCTTTATGGTGTCCCACCAGTAAGTGAAGAGGTCCTTCACATCTGCTAAAGAAAGGCCCGACGACGGTCCGGGCGCCGGTGGACGGTCGTCGGATCCCAGCGTCGGCTCCACAGGGGGCTCGGGTAACGGCGAGGGTTCCCTGGGCGTCTCGACAAGACCGGGTTGCCCGTCTGGTCCTCGGGCTGCGTCAATTCTTCCTCGGTTAAGGTCTCCTGACGACGTCGGTCGGAGGCGTCGGGGCTCTCTTCTCAGGAGGAGCGGACGCCAGCCCCCCTACCGGCGTCCGCTGTGGTGTTGGCTTGGCCGGCGACGGTCATCTGGCCGACGGCGGCTCCAGGGATGTATGGCGAGAGTCGGCGACGGACGCACCGGGCCGGATCCTGAGGTCTCTTCAAAGAAGTAAGCGCCAACGCCTTGCGGGGAGGCAAGGAAGCTGACCTGACGCCGGTTCGGGCGGGAACCCGACTTATGATGGTGATGGCGATCCCCAGACTTCACCAAGGCCCTGGAGGACGAAGATGAGGACGGCCTGGTGGACTTGGCCTGAGAAGAGGACTTCCTGACCGCAGCCGGGGGAGGCTGAGAGCTGGCCCTGGAGGGGGAGCAGTCGGACCTGGAACTGGAGCTGCGAGAGTCTGAAGCCCTGGAAGGGGACCTGGAAGAGGCCTTCTCCCTTCATTTCTCAGCGTGCTTGGGGACTTTTTAGTGGATTCCCCCTTGGAAGACATGGTCTTAAGCTTTTCTTCCAGTAAGAAAGCCTGAAGGGCCTTCTGACGTCGGATCCGGGTTCTACTGTTAAACCCCTGGCAGAAGGAGCAGGCCCAGGTATTGTGGTCTGGGCCTAGGCACTGGACGCAGGCCATGTGGGGATCCTTGAAGGGGATCTGTTTCCCTCAAGCACACTTGGAAGACTGACCGGAGGCCGGAGAGGACATCAGCAAAAAACTTGCTTGTGAAATCCATTTCCGTAGGACAGAACTTAACCACGCATCGCGCTAGAACTGAACGAGAAGGTCGAGACATGCAAGTCGACGGCGGGAAAGAACTGGGGAATCGGGCGGGACCGCCCCCTTATGTACTACGTCGGAGGCGGGACCGACGTCGGGGGTGGTCCCCACTGAAGATAGCTAGCTAGAATTTTTCCGTGGGGTCCTGATGCCTGCCGGCTTCAGTCCTAATGGTGTAACGTGCTGCAAGAGCTGTGTCTCGAAGTAAGATCTGCAATTCAGAGTTTATCAGCTCTCTAAACCCCCTCTAGGTTGTGAAACTCTTACTGACTCTGCATTTTTAATTATATACTCTTAGAACTACCCAGCTGGACTTCCGGTGACGTCACGCTCCCGATGCCAGCCTAAATCAGTAGGTTCCCGCTGTAGCCTGCAAAAACCTCGGTTTACACCGCACTACAGTTAAAAATCCAGGCAGAAGCAAAGTCGGAGGTGCAATTATGTCAAAGCGCGGGGAGAAAGCCAATAAAAAAAAACTCCTCGGTGCTTGATGAAGGAAGATTATCCGACACCGGCAGTGATGCATTGCAGGCCTCTTCCACCTCGCGGCGCAGTACAGACAAGGCCGAGCAGCCCCCCTTGACGACACTGCAGGTCAAATGACCTTAGTCTTCTCAGAACTACATGAATTCCAGAACGAGTTTCGAATAACTACAATGGGCCTCAGGACAGATATTGGGAAACTGGAAAAACAACAGGAGCAGCTTGAACGACACGCGACGGAATCGGACACCAGAATTGACAGATCAGAATGGGCCATAATGCAGTTAAACCAAAATGTTCAGGCCTTACAAGAGCATGCTGAAGACGCAGAGAGTCGTAGTAGACTCAACAATATTCGGATCTCGGGGATCCCGGAGGGGGAGGAGGGCACCGATCTTCACAAATTTGTTCATCTTCTGCTGCAGCAGATTCTGGATATCCCTAAAGAGACCACCATGGAATCTGAAAGGGTTCATCGCACACTTGGTCCCAGGCCCCCTCCGGAAGCCAGGCCACGCACTATGCTGGTACGCTTTCTCAGATTCCAAGAAAAGGAATTAATACTACATACAGCATGGAAGCAGGGGCAGGTTAGTTATAAAGGTCAAAGACTGTATTTTGAGAATGACTTCGCCCCTGAGGTGATGGCCAGACGCAAGGCATATATACCGGTCTTAAAAGTGTTGAAAAAGGCAGGCCTACGATTCCACACCCCTTACCCAGCAAAATTAATTGTCTTCCACTCAGATGAGCAACTCACCTACAGCTCGGCAGAGGAGGCGATCGACGGCCTCCAGAAACGAGGAGTAGAAGTTCAGAAACCAGCGGGACGCCCCACGCGGGGAACTCTGGCTGCAAAGCTGTCACAGCAAGCCTGGCAGTCTGGACAACGAGAAGTTAGAAAACGCCAGGGCGCAGAGGCGATTCGTAAAACTGCTGAGTCCCTACGAGAGCAGTCCCAGTCGAACACCTGATTGCCTTACAGATTGAACTGAATAAAGTTGGAGGCGTATTGGCCCGTCTGGGGAGAACTGCAGAGAGATAGCTCCATCTTTAGGAACTAGATCACTAGTGGCTTGCGAACCCCACCTCCCAAACACTCTGAACATTTTAAGTGCTGTCACTGAACCACTCAGGCTGCCAGTTTTTGTCTACTAACCGTTCCAGGTAAGTCCCTATTTACTAGCTGCTAAATATCTGTAGTGTTCATCATACTTTAATTCTGCTTACATTATTATTTGCTTTGTCTAACACCACTAACACATTCTCTCCTTCTGTGCAGTGCTTGGAGAATCTGAATCTAATATCCGTTGAATGGCGTGCAGAGGGGGAGAGGGTAACAGTAAACTACGTTGGTCTGACCCTCCCAACCTCTGTGCTGACCAATAACAGATAGTCCACTGGAAAGCTTGGTGGCATCCCCAGGGTGGCTTGGGCGGTTTAAGAGGGCAGTTACTTTTGCATGCTAAGCTGTCGCTTCCTTAAATGTTGGGAGTGGATAGTGCCTCTCCAGGAGGGCCGATGAGATCATGTGGCGGGGGGAGGGTTCCAGGGATATTTACCGAAAATCATCCTGAGGTTATGACGCTAAACAGCGATCTGCGACTCGGCTCGCTGGGGAAGGGGTGTGGATTATGGTGATACATAAGGCTAAAGTTGGATACTGATGCTTTAATGATGCACATTGCACTTAGGAAATTCAGTGCCCAGTGAGACCAGTTGGGCACACTTCTCCCCCCCGCCATCCCTGGACTTCGGGGCGGGTATTTGGGTCCCCCCCCCTTCCCGGATTCTACAGTCCTCCACGGCTGGGGCCGGTCATTAGGGGATACCATAATCTCACCACCGGTGAAGTATACAATCCCTGGGCAAGCAAAGCTAGTAACCTATAATGTTACTTTATGAGACAAGCTCAGGACCACGGATAGCAGTTGCATCGCTTATTTTCTGCCCCGAGTTTCTCCCCCTGTGACATCACACACTTTAGCATGTGGCTAACAGGCAGAAGTTTGGCTAACCAAAACCCCTTTCCCCCTATACTACATCTATCCTAGGCATTAGAAGTGCCTTGGGGTTTCTCTGTTAGGAGACATACCCCTTCTCAGTGAGGATACCTCAGTGTAGAGAGCTAAGAGAGCTCTCAGGAAGTACTAGTTCGTTTTAGTTTGTAAAATTAATTGAAGCCCTATTGGCTCTAACGAAATTTAAATACTTTCAACCAACCTATTTACTAGCTGGAAAATATGGTTGCTATTTTTAGGTATGTGGAATTATATGTATGTTGCCAGTTTAAAGGCAACCAGTTGTCAATTGTAAAGAGTAAGGTTAAATTTTGGAAAAGTCATTGCAACAACTATGTGTTACTGAAATGTCAATTGTGTCTGCCGGGTAGTGGTGTGCCGGTTGTGGGAAGGTCCGCTGGGGGGGCTCCCTTGGATCCACGCAGCGCACCATCCTAAACTCACATAACTCCCTGACATTGTGATGAAGGATGCTCCTCTGAGGCTGTTATCCTGGAATGGAAATGGCCTCACTTCCCCAATTAAGCAAACTAGCGTCCTCTCACAGCTTAAAAAATGTAAAGCCGACCTTATCTATCTGCAGGAGACTCACCTTAGCAATGAAGAACACATGAGGTTGGGACGGCTCGGAGGGGCGAGGTGTATAGCTCTGCTTACAGAAATGGCAGAAGAAGGGGGGTAGCAATTGTAAGCCTGCAGCGTACTCCTTGGCAGTTACAAGTTAAGTGGGCAGATCCATTTGGCCGGCTGGTGTTACTCAGGGGACGGATAGGAGAGACTGAGGTTACCCTAGCAAATGTATATTTTCCACCGGATTTGCCAGTGAACGAGGTCAAGGGCCTGCTAGACAAAATCACACAATTCACTAAAGGCGTGTTGATGCTTGCAGGAGATTTTAACATTCTACCTAACCCAGAACGAGACTCATCAAGCCTTAACACGCCTAGAAAAACCCCGCAGCAGAGGTTCTTAAGCAGATTTCTGGCAGAGGTAGGCTGGACTGATACCTGGCGCCACCTACACCCTTACACCAGGAATTACACATGTTACTCAGCAGTTCACCACACATATTCAAGAATCTATCTCTGTTACACCCAAGTAGAATATCTGGACATGGTGGCTGACTCACATATTGGGGATGTCGTCCTGTCAGATCACGCACATATAGTCACTACATGGAAACTAGGATTACAAAGGAGATGCACACAGTGGCGACTAAACCCTTACCACTTAAAATCAAAGCAGTTTAGAGAATACCTTCCGGGTAAGTTGACTGAGATACTTGCAGATAACACTAGCCCAGAGACCACAACCAGTATGCTGTGGGATACAGTAAAAGCGGTACTAAGGGGACATCTCATCAAGTACACCTCTACACAAGCGAAATCCCTCAGACAGCATAAAGCTAGACTGGAAGAAACCCTTCATTTTTGCAAATGGCACATAAACAAGGAGATAGCTCGGTCCTTTCACAACTTAAACAAGTCAAGCTAGACCTAGTTAAGCTGGCCCAACAGCAGACAGAGATAGCCCTAACTTTCCTTCGACAACGGTATTATGAGGTTGGACCCAGAGCGGCTAGGCTATTAGCCTATCAAATCAGGAGGCAAAAGAAAGCAGCGGCTATCACTACCATTCGGCATCCTGTTGATGGCAGGCCCCTGCACAAACTCAGCGATATAGCAGAAGCATTCACTACATACTATTCGTCCCTCTACACCTCAGAGCGCCCCGTAACAATGGAAGCGATAAAAGATTTTTTACAGACCCTTAATCTCCCTGGAATCACTCCAGAACAGGGAAACCAACTGATCAGGCCTATCACGATGCAGGAATTGATCGGCGCCCTAACTCGGGCTAAGACCATGAAGGCACTGGGGCCTGACGGCTATGGAACTGAATTTTATAAAACAGCAAAAGAACAACTCTTGCCCACCCTTCTCCGTACTTTTAATTCAGTACTGGAAGGAGACCCTCCCCCTCCCTCTTGGTCTTATGCTAATATCTCGGACATCCCCAAGCCAGGTAAAAACCCTCAACTATGAGAGTCATATCGCCCGATATCGGTCTTAAGCTCTGACTACAAATTATTTATGGGGATAATTGCCCGTAGAATGGAAACTGTGCTACCACAGATTGTACACAGAGACCAAGCTGGCTTTGTAGGCGGCCGAACAACTATAGACAACATCAAAAGGACATATCACATAATACATAGGATGCACTCCTGTGGTGACCCTGCGGCCCTAGTAAGCCTAGATGCAGAAAAGGCTTTCGACAGGGTCCTCTGGCCATTTCTATACTTAATTATGGAGGCCGCGGAGAACTCACTGTCATTGATCCAAGTGATCAAAAATATTTACTCTACCCCGAGGGCATGGATACGAGTTTCAGGGCATCATTCAAGATGTTTTCCCTTATACAGGGGCACCAGGCAGGGATGCCCCTTATCCCCTCTCCTATTTGCCCTCTTTATGGAACCCCTAGCACAGCTTATTAGACAATCTCAAGACCTTCGGGGGATTGAGGTTGACGGGGAAGAGCACCGCATAGCTCTCTATGCGGATGATGTCCTCCTATACCTTCATAATCCAGCGATTATCCTCCCAAAAGTTAATGAGCTACTAGTGGTCTACGGCCTAGTCTCGGGCTATAAGGTTAACATCTCGAAAACCGAGATCTTGACCTTCCATTATTCCCCAGATCGGGACATACGAGAGCATTTTCTCTGCAAATGGGACCAGGGAAAAATAAAATACCTAGGGATAAACCTAACCACGGATCTGCAGGATGCCTACAAACAGAACTATATCCCCTTTACCAACCGCCTTAAGGATGATCTAGCTAGCTGGAATACACTCCCACTGAGTCTATCCTGAAAAATAGATGCCATCAGAATGGTAACTTTGCCCAGGGCCCTGTACCTCTTTAATAATATTCCTATTAATTTACCACGCTCTGTGTTCGGGACTGGGAGAAAGCTATCTCCAGTTTCATCTGGGCGGGACGTAGGCCGAGAGTTAGATTAAAACTCCTTACCAAACCTAGAGGCCAGGGTGGGCTTGCTCTCCCAGATCTCCATCGATATTACCAAGCTGCACACCTGACACATGTTGTTGCTAGGCAGCTGAATATAGATAAGCCACACTAGGCAGACATTGAACAGGCAATCATTACCAACTCAGAGTACTACGATATACTCTACCAAAGCCATATATCCCAACAGGCAAGCCTTAACCTCACACCAGAACTACAGCATAGAGTGACTACCTGGAAACAGATTAAGAGGCAGTTTTCGATTTCCACCTTTATACCACTAATTTGCCCAATAGCTGCTCTCCCAGATTTTCAGCCCAATAAAATGGACCATGCCTACCATCAATGGAGCAGGTATGGTTTGAAATATTTGTTCCAAATAACTACAGAAGGGGTACTGTGGTCATTCCGGGATATTCAGATAAAACACCACCTGCCAAACACACACCATTACAGATATCTACAATTAAGACACTACTATGAGGCAATACCGACGGAGGTACGAAACCCTGAGCAATGGCCTCCCCTGATCACTAAGCGGCAATCTCTGTTTGTTTCTTCAAACCGAAGCCATTTGATATCAGCCCTTTATCAAGCCCTAATGTTAAATCCCTCGGCAAATCTTGTAGATATCCGTGGGAAATGGCAGCAAGAACTGGGAGCACACATAGAGGACAAGCAATGGGAGCAGGCATGCCGCCAGGTGGCTTGTACCTCTAGTTCACACCAATGGAGAGAATTTGCATGGAAGTTCCTGGTCCGTTATTTTAAGACCCCAGAGATTACAAGTCACTACACACCAGGTCACTCTGCCTCCTGCTGGCGTAACTGTGGTGAAAAAAAGGCTCACCTCACCCATATAATGATCATCTGCCCTAAGATGGAACCATTCATTAGCTCGCTGCATTCGAACTACAAGAAATATTTGATAGACCTATTCAGTTAACTCCTCAATTATTCACTCTGTTAATTCTCCCCGATGGCCTTAGAGACAGGGATACTAGCTATCTGCTTACTATTCTGCTTACGGCAGGCAAGAAGGCCATCACCAAAATGTGGTTAACTCCCAAAATACCAACATTACAGGATTGGTGGGCAATATCAAAACAGACTTATCAGCTTGAGAAGATAACTCATAGCTTAAATGGTAAGGAGGAAAGATTGGGCACTAGATGGAATAGATGGCTTTTACATATTATGTTAAAAGACCCAACCTTTGTGCCATAAATAAAATTCCTCCTCCCCATCCTCACTTGATACTGAACCAAGGTGCGTGGATCCGGGGGAGCCTCCTATGGCCGCCCAGGCGTGGGTGTGTAAGTTTAAATAAGACAGTGTAGTAAACATGTTACTTAACCTACGAATTTAAATTCCCAATCTTCTGTCTGACACTCAGGATTTTAATGAACAACATTCAAAGAAATAAAGGTATCCCGAGTTCGGGGTACCACTGAAACACCCAGGCCTGTTATAGACAATGAACTCTGACCTCCCTGGTATTGAGTCTTTATAATACTGAGAGCATGTGTACTGTGACCAAATGGATCTCTGTAAGTACCTCTTTTTGATTACCTGTGCACCTGTTACTTGACGCAGTTGACTGTAAGTGAAAATGAAATAAAGATGATATTAACAAAAAAAAAATAGAACTACCCAGCTGTTTTTATAGCTCTGAAATGCATACGACTCTACAACAGAAATGAAAATTACATACTCACCATAATTCTTAATCTTCCAGAATATCTTAACCATTTATTCACACCTAAGAGTCTGTGTTAACCTCTGTGTTAAGCAAGTAAGCAAAAGTAAAAGAGGGAGGAGACCACTATGTTTTTCAAGAGGTTGCAGAAAAGGTAAAGATTAAAAGAGTAGCATTCAGACGGTACAAGGAAATCCAGAGAGAAGAGGATAGGGAAGTGCTTCAGGGAAAATGGAGAGAGGATAGCAAAAGCACAAACTGAGGAAAGAATAGCTCAGTGGGTATCAAAAAGGGGACAAGACATGTTTTAGATATGTTCGAGACAAAAGGAAAACAACGGGAGGGATTGTACAGTTTGGGGGGGGGGGGACTGTACAGAGGAGGACCAGGAAAAGGCAAACATCTTGAACAAATACTTCTGTTCAGTTTTCACAGTAGAAGGGGAATGGGAGGAACCACAAAAAGGCACCAGAACCATTGTGAAGAGGGAATTTGACAGTTCATTTTCCGTGGGGTGAGTACAGAGAGCACTTGACAAATTGAAAGTAGACAAAGCTATGGGGCCAGACGGGGTACCATCCAAGGGTACTGAGAGAACCTAGGGAGGTACTAACTGCACCTCTGACAGATCTTTTTGACAGATCGCTGGAAACTGGTGTGGTCCCAGAGGACTGGAGAAGAGCAGATGTGGTCCGACTACATAAACTCTGGCCAGAGCAGATAAGGCTGCAGCTGAGGAATTTGAGGTAAAAATATTGTAAATTACAAAAGTTACTAGCCTGAACTTACATAAATGTGTTGTTTTGGAATATTTTTATACCAAACTTTCAACATAGCCTTGTTATAACCCTGCCTCATGAAGACAGGCGAACAAAATGTTCAACTCCTGGCTTAAAGGTGAATTTGTGCAGGGATTGCAAAATCAACTTTTGGGACGCAAAAACACATTTTGGGCAGGAGCTGAAAAATGACAGCTATCACATTCATGATGTGTTATAAAGAAATGGCTATGTTGCAAATCTGGGGTAAAAATATTGAATATTACCAAACTTACGAGCTAGCGTTTGCAAAAATTAACGTAGGCTCATAACTTTGTTGTTTTTTTAATATTTTTATACCAAATTTCCAACATAGCCTTCTTATGACCCCACCTCATGAACAAGGGTAGAGAAAATTTTCTACTCCTGGCCCAAAGGTGATTTTGTGCAGAGACCATGAAATCACCTTTCGGGATGTAAAAAAACTTATTGTTATTGACCAGGATTTGAAAAATGACAGCTGTCACATTCATTAGGTGCTGTAAAGATTATATAGCTATGCTGTAAATGTGGGGTAAAAATACTGAAACGTACCAAAGTCATGAGCCTGCATTCGCAAAATTCTACATAGGCTCATAAATTCATTGTATTTTAATATTTTTGCATCAAATCTTCAACATAGCCTTCTTATGACCCTACCTCATGAATATGGGCAAAGAAAACTTTCAGCTGGTGCCTGAAAAGTGATTTCGCACAGGGACTGTGAAATCACCTTTTGGGATGTAAAAAAAAAATATTTTGGACAGAATTTGAAAAATGACAGCTATCACGTTCATGAGGTGTTGTAAAGATATGGCTATGTGTTGTAAATTTGGGGTATACATATTGAAAAATACCAAAGATATGAGCTTGCGTTCACAAATTTCAACATAGGCTCATAAATTTGTTGTTTTTCAATATTTTGACACCAAATTTTCAACATAGCCTTCTTATGACCCCACCTCTCGAACAAGGGCAAAGAATATTTTCAACTCCTGGCTGAAAGGTGATTTCGTACAAGGACTGCAAAAATCACCTTTTGGGACAGATCTGCCTAGTGTCAGTTACATTGTTCATGAGGTGGGGTCCCAAAGAAGGCATGCTGAAAATTTGGGCCCAAAATATGTAAAAATCCCCAAGTTATGGCACTAAGTTCAAAACCCCACTGAAATACATTGCACTGCATACCTGTGTCTTCAGTTTGCGGTCCGGCTTGAAGAGTGAAGACGGTCTGTGGTCTAGAGAGTATTACAGCACTGGACTCTGACGGGTAAGTAAGGGCTTGGGTGGGTGGATGTGAGTGGGAGGGTTGGGTGGGGTAAGAAACGCCACAAAAGACATCAGCGGACAGTTTGTTTTTTTTACGGGGAGGGGAGACTGAGATCCCCAACACGACACTGGGGGATTGGGCACCACAGTGTCATTTCTATTGGGGGGTGCTGAGAGGGAGGGAGGTGGAGAATTTCTATAATATAAAAACCCTATAAATAAAATAGGTGGTCATGGCAGAACACAGCGCACTCCGCTGTGACCAAGATAGCTGCCATGGCTACTACACATGCACGACTACTAGTGCATGTGCATAGTATGCTGTAGCTATCTTGGACATGACAGAGTGTGCCATGGTCCAAGAACAAAAAATTAATTATTGCTGGAGTATCTCGGAGAGGGAGAGAGATCACAGGCAAATGATAACGAGGGTAATGGGACTGCCCCAGGGACAATGGCTAATGGGGATTTATTGTTTCTCACATTGCGTCCTAGAAAAACAATGAACTGTAACATAAATAACTGGACGGCAAGCTTACACTCTGAACTGTAACTGTTTATCACAGATCATTTTAGCCACTTTGCTGTCCCTAGCAACGCCAGTAATGTGGGGGAAAATGTTCCACAATTGCACAACCACTTGATCTTGCTTACAGCAGATGACATAACTTGGGGTTGCAGTGCATCGGAATGTGTGGGTTCAGAGCATACAGCTGGGAAGGTGAGGTCAGAAAACTCTGCGGCACTTGGAGGAGTGGTCTGAGTTGCACTGAATTCAGATAGACTACAACCCTCCACACAAAGGAGTGAACTGATGCAACAGAGAAGGCCAGAAGAACAGCAGGGCTACAGGGGTGTATAAGAAAGCCCATGCAGTTTGACACTATTAGGTACTGACAGATAATGGGGTGATCACACAATTGTTCATGGTTAGCCTGCATGTATTTGCCAAAGCAGTAGCTGTGTTTAAACTGAGGAAAGAATTCATAGAACTGCTCTGTGTTTGGGTGGGTATGTGGGAGGAGGGGGGTATATGAAGCACCTTAGGGAGTGCACCTAGTTGTGGGGTGAACAGCTGGGCTACAATTCTCTACTCAGGGAAGCAACTGAACCGATTAAATATTAACATGCAGTCTAACAATCTTAGAATATGACAGCATCCGAGCAGGACCGCGGGGACAGATTCATACCTACATGCAGTGAATGTCTAGTGGGACGCGAGGAGCACAGGGTGGACAAAGGCATAGTGGATCAGGGCACGTTTAGTAAGAGATATAAAATTCACTTTGTTATATAAAATTCACTTTGTTACTGGGGATATCAAGGTGGGGGGGATCTTAAGAGAGATATGGGGAAGGATATTTTCTTTACGGGGGCTCTACCTATGATACCTTTTCATAGCCCCTATACATATTTCACAATCCAAATCTCTCTCTTCAATTCAGAATTCGTTTCCCTTATTGGATTGCATTCTGAAGCCGGGAAGGTGGGCGATGCCACTATCTAGGGAATCACAGACGGAATGACTGTCAGTCGGAGCCGGGGCACAGGAACCTTGCTGAAGAAAAGTACCAAACAGCTTAATCACATGAAGGGGGTTTTTCCAAGGGGACTCGAACAAACATGCACTCTCTGGGCTAAAGGAGCCAATTTTGCAACACGGGACTATGGCTAGCACACAATTAACATGCATCACCTGGAATGTAAAAGTGATGCAAGCAGGGCAGAAAAGAAGGGAAGTCGTCCAACATCTCAGGAGAAACAATACTCAAATAGCCTTTTTTACAAGAAACACATGAAATACACAGATATCCATATGACGAGATGGAGCTGGGTGGGAAAGGCCTTCGGAGATGGGGTCAGTAGTCGTAGGTGAGGCACACAAATACTTATACACAGGAAATGTAAGTCACATACCTACCGTAATTCTTGATCTTCCTGTATATCTTCACCATTCATCACTGGTGGGTTCCAGCCAAAGGCGCAGGACCCCGCGGGAAGTTTTTGCTTTAAGAAAAAAAGCTTTTCTGCTCTAGGAGGAGGGGCAACATTGGGACGGCACAACCTTCGAGGCCGACGCCCTGCGTGGCTCCTGCAGATTGGCCAGTATCAGTCATCCCCTCCACTACCTCAGTTCTGCTCGCCGGAGAGGAAGACAGCAAAGAGAAAACAAGGGTGGAGGGTGGGCAAGGGAGCCCAAAGGGATAGTAAAATGAAAGGATATGAACTAAAAATGGATAAGCCGATAAGAGAGGACAGATTCTTAAGGAAATTGAAGCCTAGCTGGGTGTGGGTTAGAGCCCTAATCCCTGGGCAGAAAGATAAGGAGGAAGGAAGAAGAAAGAACAAAGAAAGAAAGATGAAGGATGAAGAGGAAGGAGGAGAAGGTGCAGTGGGAGGAAGGACCATACCTCCACTCCCCAGAACCCTAGTGGACCAGGCAACTTAAGTAACCGGTTTCACCCCCTTGAGAAACAAAAACGGCCTATTGATGACTTTTTTTTTTTCCCAGAACCCTGAGGCATCCCAAAAGGAAAGGGATTAAAATCCTTACCCACAAGAGGGGTTGACAGGAGACTTTACCGACAGGTCAACAGTCTCCCAGGTTCACAAGGAGGAACATAGGATTTAGCACCCTCTCTCCCCCCTTCCTCTTCAAGGCTGAGGCCCAAGAAAAGGAGGCAGTATAGCGCAGTGGTCTAAGGCTCTGAGCTGCAAATTTGGTGACATCCAGCAGACCAGACCTGGGTTTGAATCCCACAGCTTCCACTTGCATACTGTGTGACCCTGAGCAAGTCACTTAACCTCCTTGTGCTCCCAGGTTGCTCCTGTAAAAAAGCTTTCAGCTTAGTGTGCTATATCTGGTTAAACAACTAAAAAAAAAAAAAAAAAAAAAAAAGGCAGCCCACTAACCATAGATCACCTCAGCACCCAAAGGAGACCCGGGGTGGTAAAGGAAAAACTCCTAATACACAGCACCACCAGGGAGGTGATATATCAGGTCAGGACCTCAGGAGGGTTTTTCTACCCTGAATCCCAAAGAATTAAGAACATAACAAGGAGCACTCGAATGAGTCCATTGTTAGGAGGTTAAAAATTCAAGAAAATAGTGGGTCCCTGGGGCCTTAGTTCCAGCAGTAGGACCAGGAGAACAGACCCCACCAGAGGCGGTGGTGGGGGGAGTCTACAGCAGATCTCAACAGAGACCTGAAGACTGTCTGCTGAACAGGGGGCCCTGGGGAGCAACAGGAAAAAAGGGCTAGAGCCCCTACTTGCCCCCCTCCACCAGGCAGGTCCCTGTTGCTTCAGAGAAGTGGCAGGGAGCCCAGAGGTACCAGTGGGACTCTACCCACAACTGGCCTCATTGGGAAGGAGGGCAAGCAGGGAGGAGGCACTGCCCAGAGGCTGAGGCCCATGAGGGGATGGAGGGTGGGAAGCAGTGATGAATGGTGAAGATATACAGGAAGATCAAGAATTACGGTAGGTTTTTTACATATCTTCCTTGTATTAATCTTCACCATTCATCACTGGTGGGTGAGTGCCAAGCCCACAAAGTGGACCGGTACCTCCCTGAAGGCTGCACTGCCTTCAGCCCCTTGTAGGGGAAGTCACGAGGGGGAGGACCCATCATGGGTCTGGGAGACCCACTACTGCCGAGAGCCAGTGCGGGCTTCCTGATTAAGCAGAAGAAGAAAGGTGCCCCAATAGCTCACGCCTGGCTCTTCGGGTGAAAAAACAGCCCCCCCCCCCCCAAGAAAGGTGAGGAAGTCACCCTACACTGGGCCAAGGGCGACAACTGGGTGAGGCAAAGCCACGCTGTCTGCATAATGCAGACCGCAAATCCCATCAGTCTGGAAGCTACTGTGCTGGTATCATACGACGCGCGCGCCTGGTGTCTCGCTAGCTCCAGACCTCTTGTAGAGATGGCAACAGCCTGCCCGGCTGCCTCACTATCAGGCAAAGTCGAGGAATGATCCCATCATGGCCCACAGGTGCCTCTGATAGGCCACCATGTGTGCCTGATGTGCTGCGATAGATAAGAGACGCGCCAAGGCAAAAATCCGCCTGCCCCAGTGGTCGAGCTCCACAGAGTCCGCATCAGGAGGATGGTCTCCTGTTAGGTGCAGACACCCAGAAGGGGTGTCCAGCCACTCCAATCCCGAGAAGGAGTGGGGCAAAGACCTGGGAAACCCCAAGGGGGTGCAATACCGGCACCAGCAGTCTGCAGGGGCTGGGAAAGTGGTGGGCAACTGTCAGGCGCTGTGTGACTCCTCTGCCAAGGGCCAAGGCCACGGAGGGATCACCAAAGATTCCTGGCTGTACTCCCCAAGGAACACCATAGTTGCACGCTCAGTATTGCGTTGTAGCACTGGGGTTAAATTGAGCTCCTCCAGCATCGTCAGCAGGAACCACTGATACTCCATAAAGTCAGCATCAGACGAAACACAGGAAGGGGAATCCTCTTCCTCAGAGGAGGAAGTCGACGACCTGGAGGGGCTCTGCATAGGGAACGATGGTACTGTGTGAGGAACTGCAAAGAGCAGCTCATTTATGGCCCTAAAGAATGTTGGGAAAGCACTCGCTGTAGCCCTATACTGCTCCCAGATAAGGGGTCCCAAAGGGTCCAAGAGACCTGGGGAAACGCGGGGAGGTTGCAGAGAGGGTAAGGGCTGGGCAAGATGGTCATGAGAGACTGCACCCTCTCTGACAGGGCTGTGGACACCAGTAAGGGACCCCTCTATCGCGAGGGGAGTACGCTGTCCAGAATCCACCTGCTGCTCAACCGTCCTCAAGCCAGCAGGGGGACGTCCAAGGGGAGAAGACCCTTGGTGGGGAGACCAGAGCCCAGTGAGCCCAACAGGGTGGCCCTTGTCCCTACCCAATACAGGACTCCATCCCCTGTAGGAGGAAGGGGTGCTCAGACCAGCACTCCTACTCCGCACCACTGTGGCCGCCCAGTCAGAAAGCAGAGAGCGAAGGACTGGCTCCCCCCCCAACCCCAGGAGAGGACAGAGACCTACCGGACAAGGCCTCCCACTGGTGACAGATCTCAAGGACAAAGGGAGAGAAAAGCCAGCACCAGGGTCGGCCTCCAGCTTCCCCAACTCTGTGATGTCATCCAGCAGAGACCCGGAGCCAAAATCCAGTTCCTCTTCAGAGACATGTCCTACTATGGCACTGACTCCAAAGGAGGCACTGAAAATGGCACCGAGGCCAGTAGTGGTACCAACCTCGGCACCATCCCCAGACGTGGACCCAGCATCAGCCTAGACATCGACCTCGATGCTGACATCACAGGTGGCACCAACCATTGAGACGGTGTCAACCGCAACATCGACCCCCAAAATAGTGACGGCTGTGGCACCAACACAGAGGATGGCACCAACTGCGGTGTCATCACTAGGTGTGGCGTTGACCACAGCACCAACACCGCCCTTGGCACCATTATCAGGCATGATGCCACAAGCAGCACTGTTACTTGAGATGGAACCAGGGACGGCGTCGGAGTCCTGCGCGGCACTGGCAGGGGTAAGCGTGGCGCTGCACACAGTATCTCGTTCGAGTTCTGATCCCACAGGGGTTCCCGAATGGAATCTGGGGGGCAACCACTAAGGAAAGCTGGGTTGCCAGTCTGGGTCCTCTGGGTCATCCTCTGAATCAAAAAAGGAGACCACAGAGACCCTGAAAGAAGCGACCCGTCACCCAACCCATCCCAGCACTGAAGACAGTGTCGGGAAGGGATTCCGCAGCATCGGAGGGTTGGCTTTGCTCACCGACACCAGAATCGGTGTCAGGAGCCAAAGCCACACACCCCAAAATCCCCGATGGGACCACCGGTATAGGCCTCGCATGTAGCTTAGTCCTTGACACCGGGGTTGCCAGATTCCTGGAACCCAGCCTGGAGCGGTCAGCGGCCGACCTCCAAGGGGAAATAGACCGCTCTCCATGAGCCTGGACTCAGCAGAATGCAAATCCGCAGCAGCCTGCCCTCCCCCGGTGCATATAGCAGTGGGGGGAGACCCGGGGGAAAGACCCAAAGACCTTGTCTTAGCGGCCCTCGTGTGATGCTTGCCACTGAAGGTTGGGGGGGTTGCATCCCAACCTTGTTGCGCGGAGCTCAAGGGTGTGGTAGTCCATGCTGAAACAAGTGTCGCAGTGGTCCATGTCGTGATTCGGCCCTAGACAAGTGAAACACTGGTCAGGCGGGTCCGTAACAGTAAAATGAATTCCACAGGGGCACCAATGCATGGGGGAAGTCCCTGCCTTCGAACATTTGCGCCCCGAACGCGACATGGAACCAGACAAACAGCAGAAAACAAAGCGAAAGCGAAGACTCGATGTCGACCAATTTTTCAATTAGAAAAATAACAGAATGGCGCTGAAGACAGCATCAAAGTGTGGCGTCAAGTAACTGAGCGCGCAGAAATGGCACAGTAGATGATGCAGTTGATTGAAGTCGCTGTCCCACAGAGCACCTGCAGCCTCGATGGCGGGAAGAGCAGAATTGAGGTAGAGGAGGGAACGATGGTTACTGGCCATCCCAAGAGCACCACACAAGGTGTCGGCCTCGAGGGTGGTGCCGTCCCGACATCTCCCCTCCTCCAAGAGCATAAAAGCTTTTTTCTTAAAACAAAAGCTTCCCACAGGGTCCTGCACCTTCGGCTGGAACCCACCAGTGATGAATGGTGAAGACTGATACAGGGAAGAGCTTAAACTTTGATATGTAACATGAATGGAGGCACCCAGAAGGCAGAATACTGATTGCGACAGGAACATTTAACAATAGGAAGCTGGCATTAGTAAATCTACATGGGTTGAACCAAGATGACCCAGAATTCTTCCAACTACTGATGTAACACATGGCACGGCTGGCAGAACATACAATAATTAATGGGGGGGGGGTGACATAAATCTTGTCCTTGACCCGGTATTGAACAGCACGAACCCCAGAAGAACCCTAACCAGAAGTGCCATAAGCCTCTCGGCCCTCCTGGAACAGAATAATCTGTTCGACACATGGCTGGTCTTACACCCGGACTAAAAAGAATCTACATTTAGATCCCTGACTCACAGTACGGCCTCACGTATAGATCTTCGGTTCATACTGAAAACTGAACTGCTAACAATCAGAGAGGGAGATATCCTGCCAACCACCATCTCTGATCACAGCCCCGTTAAAATAAGTGTAGACTTACTTACGACCATCTCAAAACAGCTAGGTGGAGTTTCATCAACTGCATCCTCCAAAATGAGACACACAAAACAGAACTTAGAGAAGCCATCAAGGGATTTCTAAGGCTAAATAGACCAGGGGCCACTAGTCGGGCCACCATATGGTCCAGAATGTGTTCAGACAATAAACCCAGTAACAGTGGGAGACAACTCAATGGGCTTTTTGCCTACTTTGTCTTCAAAAACCAAGTAATACCAAGTGACCCCAGAGCAACAAAAATACTAGCCATGCACCTAAAACAGGAAAGATCAAAAACTCTCATTCCAAACATTAAATCACAGAAAACATCAGAAATATTGACGGACCCCAGTAGTATCTACTGATGCTTTCAGGATTTGTACAGTACATTTTATACCAAGCAGGGCAATTTTTTGCCAAGTTCAACCTCTGAATTTCTGGAGGACATACAAACTCCCAGGCTCATAGAAGAGCAAAAGGACACATTCCAGGTAGAAATAAATAATAGGAAAATACTGGAAGCGGTTAAATCACTTAAGAAAGGGAAGGCACCGGGAAAAGATGGGTCCACACCAGATTTCTATCAATACTTCATAAGCAAACTAGCACCCGTCCTACAAGAGGTCCTTAGAGAAGTCATCAACAACCAAAATTTACCCCAGACAATGTGAAACAGAATCATTACGGTCTTACTGAAGCCGGATAAAAATGCGGTACTCTGCAAAAGTTATAGACCAATCACACTCTTAAATAGCGACGCAAAAAGTTTTGCCAAACTGCTAGCGTCCAGATTACAGAACATATTGCCAAATGTAATGGGCCCCAACCAAACCAGCTTCATGAACAGATGCCACATCTCATATAATACCAGGAAAATATCATACCTTTGCAAAATAGCTCAGAACCTACTTGTCAAACTGGATGTAGAAAAATCCTTTGACTGGGTGGAATGGCCATACTGGTTCTACATCATGGATAGGTATGGCATTCCCCCGGGATATATAAAGATGGTCGAACACCTATATAAAGCCCCAGTAGCGGTGGTTCTTACTAACAGCCTAAAATCAGCCCCATTCTCTCTAGCCAGGGGCACTAGACAAGGTTGCCTCTTATCACCCCTCCTGTTCAACCTGTCCCTGGAGCCACTCCTCTTAAAAAAATCCAGAAAGCAACACACATTAAAGGTATACACTACAATGGCTCACAACACAAAGTCTCAGCTTATGCGGATGGCATACTAGTATCCCTTACACACTCAGTAACCTCAACAGCGGCATTACTTGACAATCTCCCAATTCGGCTCCTTCTCTGGATATAAACTCAACATAGATGCATCGGAAGTTCTCTCACTGAATCAAAGGTGTAGAAAATCCCATGTGGCCAACCTAGGCCTTTAATGGAGGACCAAAAGTATCTCATACCTGGGTATCAACCTCTGTGCTTTGGTGGCAGACACCATTAAGCTCAATACCAAGAAACTCCACCAGAGGTAGATATAGAAAGGTGGAATAAGTTACCACTTCTCAATGGGTCAGAGAATACAAGCAATCAAGATAAACTTTCTGCCGTCCCGGTGGCGCTGAGGGTTGAGGCGCTGGATGCCACACCTTGTGTCCAATAACTGCTCTTATCTCCTGGGGTGGGATTCAGGGGCTTCCCCACCTTGTAGCGGCTCCCGGTGGAGACCGGGAGCACTACATCCATGCAGGGACGTGAAACGGGGGGAGGTGGCGGATGTCTGCGGGAAGGGGCAGGTGTGCACCTTCCGCGTGGTGACACTGTACGTTCGTGCCTCAGGGTAAACTGTAAAGGTGGAAAACTCCAGCACTAGGAGGACGACGGTGGCCCCCGGGGAGCAGCACACACGTCCATCATCGGTCCCAGCTCAGCTGACTCTCCCAGGTCCTCTCCAATATGGGGGCAGTTGGAGAGGACTCTGTCCCAGATTCCTCGGCCGAAGGGGATTTAGGCTGGGCAGTAGTGAGGCTCAAGTGCATCTCACCCGAGGGGGGCCATAGTAGCCTGTGTAAGAAGCAAAGAAAGTTGACAAAAAAAAAAGATGAACATTGTGCCTTGGGTACTGTTCGTGTTACGCATGCTACATGAAAAAATTCCAAGTAAATGGATTAGCCAACTGCAAAGATTAATCTCAAAATTTATATGTGCAGGGAAGAGGTCCAGGTGCTCTCTCAAAAAAGTTAGCTACACCAACCCACAAGGGAGGCTTAAAGTTGCCAAACATCAAACTATATGGATGGGCAACCTAAATGAGGTATGTCAGCCACTGGCTATTGGAAACAGGAACCCAAAAGCCAGGAGATTACATACAGACATTGGTACAGCTAGAAAAAAGGATCTATGAACAGAGCAGACTGGATCTCTCCATGCTCATACACAGCAAACTACCCACAACTAAAAGCAAGACCTCTCTCTCTTTCACAAATGAGACCTGGGTGCAGCTCACCAAAGTAGCAGGTGCAGACACGAGATTCTGCCTTGATCAGAAAATCTGGAGAAACAACAACTTTAAAATCAATAACTTAACAGTATCAAATGATGCCTGGACCAACAAGGGGCTCAAGTACAGTTGGCAACACTGTAAGTGAGGGCAAATTTATCCACTTCAATATCCTGCTGCACAAACATGACCTCCGGCCGGGAGATGCTTTTCTCCTTTTGTAGATATAGCACATGATCAGACAATACTGGTGTAGAAGGGAACTAACCTAACACACATTATAAAAAGTGTCTGAGAAATGGAGCTTTCTGATTGGCTGCAAACATTCTAACAGCCTTATGTTAATATTTTATTAACATACATGTAGAGCTTAGCCATATGCTGAAAAAGGTTTAACACTGTTTGAAGACATTTTTTATTATAATAGCAATAAGGCACTCCCAGGGATTATGTTAATGGTCAGTTAATCACCCTCTAGGGGCATGTGGCACTTGGCTGCACCTCATGCCACAGTACACCCCTAGAAGGTGATTAACAGACCATTAACATAACCCCTGGTCATGCCTTATTGCTTAATTAATCTACCACGGGTTGCAGAACTGAGAAATAACCTACTGGCAGACACTAAGATCTCAGCCTGGTGTAGTAATCTAATGGACAAACTCCTGGGGCCTGCAGATGAAGTGACCAATTGGTGGCACAAAACACTAGGAATAAACACAGCAGAGTGGAAATGGGAAAAGATATGGATCTCCACAAAGAAGGCCTCATCCATAGTAGAACTTAAAACACAGCAATTCAAAATTATGCATAACCTATAACTACACCCTTACAGGGCATTAGGGCGCCGGCATTAAAGCACCAATTTTCGGATTCGCCACCCCCTCCCGAGTTAGAATAATTAGAATGGGGAAGGGGGGTGCAGGACCCCGCAAAAAGAGAGGACAGCGAAATAACCACTTGGCGCCGTAATGACCTGGTGCACTACCAATGGCACCCTGAAGTGGTGGTACCATATTACACACCACAAAAACTTTTCTAAATGGGCTTTCTCCCATCCCCAAATTGTTCTAAATGTGGCACAGAACCAGGAACACTAAAACATCTACTATGGGACTGCCCCATAACAACCTTCTGGAATGAGACTAAAAGCAAGCTCCACCACTTGCTAGGATATCGAACGCTCTTTAGCTTTGAGAAGTGTGTACTAAGACAGCTATTCAACTCGGAAGTAGAGATCAGATGCCAGTATGGATTTTCCTTAATCACCAACACAACTAAAAAGCAAATTCTAAAGGCTTGGCTTGAAAAGCATGGCCCAACATACCAGGAATGGCTACAAGACACTATAGAAATCCTGAAACTCGAAAAATTTGCATACAGTCTATGACACGCAAATAAGGCTTATGTGCAGAAATTCGGGCGATAGATACACTGCTAAGCACCCTGCCACGTGAATAACATAACACTGCTCAGGAAAACAGAATGGTGAAGTGCAGTGGCTAATGGATCATCCAGGATCCCACTAACCACATAGAGGTTAACCCCCCTCACCCAATCACATGTAGTAGCAGCGGTTCCTAAACCCCGGCTTCGAATATATCAAAGCAGCGAGCATGATAGTAAGCAAAACTAAGTTGCCTAGTTCACCTTCTGCAGGTTTAAAACATTAAACAACTACTTATTTTCACATACAGAAATATTAGAATATCATGGGAATATATTAACTAGAATAGAGGTTATATAGAGGGTAGGAGTAGACTAGAATAAAGGTTGTATAACACAGAATATCGTCATACAAAATGGGAACCCATACCACTGTTGGATTTTGAAATGGGGGCAGAATGGATATGCGGGTCAGCATATAAGATACCTCTACAAAACTGGAAAGCTGACAACCTTATGTTAGATACTGTTTTTTTTTTCCCCTTTTCTTTTGTTTTTGTTGTTTGTACCATATGACGGTTTGTTACATGGATATGTACAATGTAAAGATAAATTTCAATAAAATGTTATTATAAAAAAAAAAAAATAACATGAAGCTGGTCGGGGTAAATTCAGGAAGGATGTGAGGAAGTACTTTTTCACAGAAAGGATAGTGGATAGCTGGAGTAGCCTTCCAAAGGAGGTAGTGGGGGAGAAAACAGTAACTGGGTTAAAAAATGTCTGGGATAGGCGCAAGGGAATCATGGCGGTAGGGTAGATGAGATTGCGATGTGGATTAAGCAAGATCGGGGGGGCCCACAATTGGGTAAAATGGGTGGGCCCAGTGACCCTTATCTGCTGTCACATTCTACGTATCCATTTGCCAGAGGTAGTAGGACACCGTTGGACTAAAGTGTTTTGCAGTCTACTTGTGGGACCGACATCGATGCTGGTGCTGCTCATGAAGCTGACGTAATGACATGACGCTTGTGGGCTGGCCAGTAACCTATGCCAGTCTGTCATCTTCCAGGGCTTTGTTGGTCAGGAGAGAAACAAGTGGGACAGAAAAAAAGAGTGAGAGAGAGAGGGACTAGGAGATCTAACCCAAAAGGACAGGAAAAGGATATAGGATATAAAATCATAAAAAGAATAAAACCCAACTACCAACTTAAGGAAAAGCTAAGAAGTGGTCCTAAGTGGCATGAGGTAGTGGCTAAAAAAGGAGCCGGAGCCTACAAACCACCTCCCAATAGGGCGGAAGGGCAGCAGCAGCCCTGGAATGGGGCTCTGGCTGGCATAAGAGAGACCAGAGGAATCTCCTAATGGAATCTGAAAGAAAACCTTGTATAAATGGTACAAGAACAGAAGTAAGACAGAAAAGGAGAGGCATCCTCTTGCCACCCCCAAGGGAGAGAAAGAGGGAGAAAAGCTGGGAAGTACAAATCCTATTTACATACTGCCCAACAGGCTAAAGGCTTTAGCACCCTCAAAGAGTCAAGAAGTACTGCCAGGGCCATAAGGCAAGGAGATTAGATTGCCCAACCACAGAAGACTGAGGAGTGAAGACTGAGCTTGCCAAGTTGAAGGGTAACCAAGCTTGAGAAACAAAGGGCAGAAAGGAGAAAGATGACAAAAAAAAAGGGCGAGAACAAAAATTCCATTAGAAAAACTGAGTGTTTTTTTTACCTTCCTTTTTTTTTGAGACAGGATAGGAACCCCAAATTGGGGTAGTTCTCCCTTACTCCCCCCCCCTTAAAAAAAAAAAAAACAATAATAGAAGAGGGGGCCTGCCAGAGCAGGGGAGATCCCTAGAAACGTGTAAGGGAGTGACAAGAGGATTAGAAAGAGGAGAGAAAAGGCACAGGGTGAGTTGCCCAGAGGCCCTGGCTTCTAGTTCAGTGTGGTATGGTGGGCGGGCGTATAAATAAATGGTGAAGATGCCAGCTTGCCAGTGCAGCAGTAGTGCTACTGCTCAGAATGCCGGTGACTCAGGATTGGGAATGAGCCCGAGGCGTCAGATGGCTAGCCAGGGGAGGATCCAGTGTCCGTAAAACCATTCTCCTTCTCGGGGGGGTGGGGCAAGAGCTCGGGCACCAACTGACCCCTGGTGGAGGCCCAGGGGTGTCGCAAGTCCGAGCTACAAGAGAAGGGATGGGGAAAATATGGCAGATGTTGGTGTATGTGCCTTGATGTCACTGCACATCACGTCTCCCCCAGCATACAAGAAAAAATGCTCCAGCACAATGACGGCCAGTCCTGCGGACCCAACCCGGTTGCTGGCGGTGCTCCTTCGTCTGGGCCTGGTTGCAAGCAGAGTGAGACATGGCCCACCGCACTCTGAATGAGAGGCAGAGAAGTAGCAAGTGGTATGGAGGACGGTGTGGAGGTAAGCCCACGGCACCGGGGATACTGAAGCTGAGGCAAACTTGCTGAGGGGGGGTGTGAGTCCTTCCCCCACAGCCAGAGAGAAAAAATAAATAAACGGTAAAGATATTCTGGAAGATCAAGAATTATGGCAAGTATATAATTTTCATATCTTCCAATAATCAATTGTCACCATTTATTCCCACCTATGGCTCAGAGTGCCAAACTTTCCACCCAAAAAAGTGGAGTCGGCTCACTGGGAGAAATGGTTATTCCCTCAGTCCTCTGTGGGGGGGTAAGCATAGAGGGGCAGAGACTCCTCACAGGTCTGGTGGGACTTGAGACTGGTCAGGGACAGGCAGAGGTTCCCATTGCCTGGGAGCAGAAAAACACCCTCACAGCTCATGCCTGACCCTGCAAAAGAAAAAATGAGCCTCCCGGAATCACTAGCTGAGGGATGCCAATCTGAAAAGGCAAAGTCATGCTGTCCACCGAATGCAGATAGCGGTTCCCACCAGCCTAGAAGCTACCTCACTGGCATCATTATTAAGACGCCCTTTTTTGGTGCCTCACCAGCTCCAGGCTAAGCTGAATGGGCTGCCTGGTTGTCTCGCTGTCTTGGCAGTGATGCTAGAAGCTGACTTAGCATCATCCACAGGTACCTGCCATAGGCTGCCTGATGAGCCTGACATGCAGAAATGTACATAATGATGTATGCTGCCAAGAAAACCAGTCTGCCCCAGACATCAAACTCTGCGGATTCAGTGTCGGGGGAGTGCGATCATGAACATGGTGCCTAGGCCCAGAGGGGGTCTCCAGGGGCAGGATCCCAGAAAAAGAATGCAGCATGGCACCTGGAGACCCCACAGGAGCACGATATCTGTGCCAGATGTCCCTCAGGGCTAGAGAAAGGGCAGAGGGACAGAGTCAGATGTTCCTGCCCGCCTCCGTGAAAGGCTGAGGCCATGGAGGGATGGCTATTAAGTCTCTGCTGTAATTCCCAAGGAATGACAGCTCCAGGGTAGCAGTACTGCGACCAAAAAAGTGTTGCGGGCTCAGATCCTGTATCATCTCCCCTAGGAACTGCTGGTACCAGGTGTACTCTGAGCCAGAGGAAAGGTGAACAGAGGTATCCTTTTCCTCAGAGAAGGAAGTGGGACAGAATGAGGAGATGGAGAGTGGAGGTGGTGGTGCAGGAACTTCACACTAGAAAATGGCCTGGTCTGCCCTAAGCTCATAGTGGGAGAATGCACCAGCCATCGTCCTGAACTGGTCCCAGGTCAGATACCCAAAAGGACCATAAGAAAAAATTACTCACCTTAGTAATTGCTTTTCTTCTCATGGAGTCTTGCTATATTATGACTATATGCAGTCAGCCACTGCAGCTGAACTGCCCCGGAGAGGAAAGAGTTAACTCCAGAGAGTCTGGAGTTCCACAGCGTGAGGGCGCTAAACCAAAGCTCTATCTGGCCAGTTTCAAATGAAACTGTCAGATCTTTACGAAGCTAACACTAAGCAACAAGTCTGTGTGGAAAGCTCTACACTAGCCAAGTGGCTACCTACTAGTAGGAATAACAACAATATAAACAACAATATAAACAGCATAATAATAATAACAATGAATAATAGTATTATTAGTTTCTCCCAACAAGCACTATTAGACCCCCTTCCCCAAGACTCAAGTCCAGGAAGGGGCCAACATATTACTTAAAACAGAAATACCTAATTCCCTAACCCTAAATAAAGGGGTGAAGGAAGAACTAAAATGGCATGACACAGTGCTTGCACTAATTTGCCACCTCTACCCAAGTAGAAGTTCTGAGAGGGGCAGGAGGGAGGTGGTACATAGCAAGACTCCATGAGAAGAAAAGCAATTACTAAGGTGAGTAATTTTTCTTCAAACACCATGAAGTCTTGCTATATTATGACTATATGCAGATTACACAGCAGTACTCTCCATGTAGGAGGGTCAGAACCTACTTAGGAAATAGGCTCTGAAGCTACAGCTGTGCCAAAACGAGCATCTCTCCTGGACTGAATATCCAGGAATAATGCTTGTAAAAGTGTGAACTGTTTTCAAGTAGCAGCTTGACAGATTTCAGAATGGAATATCTCTAGCAGCCGCTAGAGATGCAGCTGTACCCCTGGTGGAGTGAGCCCTCAGTCCTGAGGGGGGTTCTCTACCTAGTTTTTGATAACAAAATTGGATACAAGAGACAATCCACCTTGCAATTGTCCTCTTAGTGGCAGGTTTCCCTTTGCCAACCTCGCCATAGGTAAGGAAGAGTTGGAGGGATTCGAACCTGTGACCCTTGGTGCATTCCAAATAGTAGCTTAAGGCTCTTTTGACGTCCAAGCTGTGCAGACTCCTCTCACCTGAGGAAGAATGCTCAGTGAAAAATACTGGAAGAGAGATGGATTGGTTCAGGTGGAAATCTGAAACCACTTTTAGGCAAAAATCTCTCTGTTAGTCCTGAGGACTACCTTATCTCTGTGGAAAGAGATAAAATCTTCTTCCACTGACAGGGCCTGTAGTTCACTTATGCATCTGGCAGAAGTGATAGCCACTAGGAAAACAGTTTTCCAAGTCAGAAACTTGAGCTCTGCAGAGGACAGAGGCTCAAAGGGGGGTTGCATTAACTGAGCAATGCAAACATTCAGGTCCCAAGCGGGAGCTGGTTCTCGAAAAGGAGGGTTGGTGTGAAATAACCCTTTAAAAAACTTGGAACGCACAGAGTGAGAAGAAAAGGAAGCAGGCTTCCCTGCTGACAGAAAAGCAGAGACAGCTGCCAGATGAACCTTTAGGTAGCTGGCCTAAGGCCTAAGGAATTTAAATGGACCAAATAGTCCAGTAAATGGGCAGATCAGCAGATTCTGGGATAATCTGCTTCTCAGAGCACCAGATGGAAAACCTTTTCCACTTAGAATTGTAAGTGGTTCTAGTGGAAGGCTTCCTGAAGCCTTTAAATATCTAAAACACCTTGAGAAAGGTGTAAGTCAGCAAATTCTAACTCCTCAAGAGCCATGCCTTGAGATGGAGGGATTTGAGGTCTGGATACCACTCTCCCTGTGCACAGGCCAGTAAGTCGTGGACTCTGGGCAAGCTCAGGGCAGGGGTGGACTGTCAAGGACAGAAGCAGTGGGTACCAGGGCTGTCTGGCCTAATCTGGAGCAATCAGAATCACCTGGCAGGGCTGAGATCTGATTTTTACTAGTACCCTGAAAAGAAGGGGAAGGGGGAAGGCATACAGGAACTTCCCTTCAATCCAACTGAAAGGCGTCCAGGGGACTGATCCCAGCACTGGAGGCCTGCAACAAAACAGAGGAAGTTGGTGGTTGTCTGGGGCTGCGAAAGATCTATCTGAGGGTGCCCAATCTGGCAAAAGACTGACCCAGCACCTGAGGATTCAGAGCCCATTCGTGATGGCCTGAGAAATCCTGCTGAGGGGCATCCGCCAGGACATTGTCCTTCCCTGAAGGTGAACTGCTATCAGGAGGTGTTCAGGAGTAAGCCAGAGACCACAACTTCATTGCTTCGGTGCACAAGGCTGATGACCGAGTGCCCCCTTGCTTGTTGATGTACCACATTGTTGTGGTGTTGTCTGTCCTGACTTGAACTACTTTGTTCTGGACAGAAGCTGAAAACGCCTGAAGAGCTAAAAGGACAGCTCTGAGTTCCAAAAGATTGATGTGGAGCAGAGATTTCTGGGGAGACCACACTCCCTGAGTGGACAGGTCACTCAAGTGAGCTCCCCACCCTAACAGGGAAGCATCCGTGGTGAGGGTGAGGGAGTGGGAATGGGAATGAAAGGAACCCCTTGTTTTAGATTGCTTTGATCCTGCCACCAGTGTAAGGCCAGGATCAGGGTTTGAGTCACTGGAACCAATTTGGAAAGGGGGTCCCTCCTTTGAGACCAATAGGCCCTCAAATGGAACTGAATGTCCCTCATCTGGAATCTTGCTCCTTACACTACAGCTTTGGAAGCAATTATGTGCCCTAGGTGTTGCAGAAAATACCTTGCTGGTCGAGAGACCCGCAGGGTAAAGGAGGATGCCAGGGCAATGAGTCTGTCTACCCTTTCCGAGGGGAGAAATGCCCTGGCTAACTTTGTGTTCAATTCTGCACCTATGAAAGTTAGTACCTGAACTGGTTCGAGAACTGACTTTGGTAAATTCAGCAGGAATCCCAGGGAAGTGAGAAGCTGCTGGGTGACTTGCAAGTGGATTTTACCTGATCTGGGGACTGACCCACTATGAGCCAGTCGTCCAGGTAGGAAACACAGCAATCCTTGCCTTCTTAAATGAGCCACTACCACAGCTAAACATTTCGTGAATACCCTTGGCGCAGAGGTAAGGCCGAAGGGCATTGCCCTGAACTGGTAGTGGCCTGAGGGTAGTTCGAACCTGAGGTACTTTCAGTGAGAAGGCCTGATCAGAACATGAAAATAGGCATCCTTGAGGTCCAGGGAAGCTAACCAGTCCCCTGGCCTCAGGGAGGGCAAAATCATTGTCAGAGTTAACATTTTGAACTTTGGTTTCAAAAGATGCTTGTTCAGGTACCTTAAATCTAAAATGGGCCGCCATTCTCCTGTCTTTTTTGGGGTAAGAAAGTATATTGTATGGCCCTTGCCCTGATGGCAAGGAGGGACCCTTTACTGCTTTGCAGTCCAAAGAGAAAAACCTCTGCTTCAAAGCAAGGGCTTTGAAGGATTTGCAGGTGGAAAATGTCTGGCTCTCATGTTCGGAAACTGTTTGAAGCTGAGAACCAGACCCTGGCCTATTACCTCCAGAACCCACCTGTCCGAGTTAGGGACACCCAGTTCTGGCTGAAATAAACCAACCTGCCCCCACTGGTACAGGAGACGCCCTGGGCACCCCATCAGGGTGCCTGCTTGGCAGTAGCCTTAGGCTGAGGGGAGGGGGACGGTTTACTTGTGCCCCGTCTACCTCTGCCTCTGAAGAACCCCTCTGTGCAAATGCAGAGGAGGCCTGAAATTGGTAGAAAGGCCTGCCCCTACCTCTGGGAGCGTGCCTCTGTGGAGTGGCATGCCTCTCCTTAGCCTGGGCACTTTTGTAGGTAGTTCTGTATTCATCCATCTTTTTCATATAGTTTTCTGTTTGTTCCCCAAACAGAGAATTACCCACAACAGGAAAATCCATAGCCTTTGACTGAGTATCTTGGGACAGATTAGTGCATCTGAGCCATGCCAACCTCACGAAAGCTACAGAAGTGGCCATGACCCTAGAGGAAACATCATTAACATCAACAGCAGTATGAAATTGAACTTTAGAGGCTTCAATGCCATCAGCAGCCACCTGTTCCAACTCACTAGCCAGCTGGCCATGGGCCTGCTTGGCTAACTACAATACTGTGTCCCACCTAGATTTCTGATATCTAGCCACATAAGCCATATAATTTGCCTGCCTGAGTCCCAAAGAAGCTGCCATATACTGTTTTTTCGCCATGGCATCAATCTTCCTGGAATCCTTATCAGGAGGATGTGAGGCCAGAGGAATATTAGCCTTGTCACAGGCTGCAGCTTGTACCACACCTACATGACTACACTGCTCAGTGAGGAAGTCTGTATCAGAGCCTGACAAGGTATATCTTCTGTCCATTTTTTTATCTACAGGAGGGACAGAATGAGGATTTTTTAAAATCTTTGTTGTTTGCTTCCTAAATGACTTATGCAAAGGAATAGACAACCTCCTAGACTCTGGTATATCCATCATTTCTACATAATCAGGCTCCTCTTGCTATCCACAGCTTCCTCTAAAGGAAGCTGGAGGGTTTCTGCAACCTTTTGTAAAACATAAAATGAGAAGGGACTCAGACAGAATAGGAGGAGATTCTAAAGGTCTGTCTGGAGAAATGTCCGTTCAATGGGCACGTCCAGACCCTCCCAGCCACACATGTAAAGATCAAATTAGTCCTCCCTCCTGTGGTTCATAAAATTCTCAACATCATACTCCTGAACCACTGGCACTGAACGAACCAACCTTTACCAACTGTAGGTGTCGCAGGACCCTGAGACAGTGACTGGACAATCTGTATGGCTTTAGCTATTTCTGCAGCAGTTGGAGAGACAATTTTGGACTCCAAACCTACTGATTTCTTTGTCTTTTTCACTGAGACTGGTTCCCTGAACCAGCCTTCCTTTGCCAGGAAGTCTGCGCCCTGGTCAGAGGGCACTCCCTCTGGTCTAGTGGGTACTGGACGGGCTGGCCATCTGGGTCAGCGGACTTCTTGGCCTCTCGTTCCCTGAGCCGGCCCAATCTCTTTCCAGGGTGGCTGCAGGGAAATTTTTACACACCTGGCAGTCTGACAGGAGGTGGTCAGCCCCCAGACAATAAACACAAGTGGTGTGTGGGTCAGCCTTGGCAAAGGCTTCCCACAGACATCACAGTGTTGAAACCCAGTGGGCCCGGTTTTTCTTTTGGGTTTCTCAGACATAATGCCAGCCTAACCAAAAACTTGCCCTTTTGAAGGCAGTGCCAGGCAAGACACCCTTATCGGTTCCTAACCGTGTCACGGGTATTTGAAAAAACCTATTTTAAAAGCAAGGTTTTAGAACCGATAAGAACCGGGAACCGCACTCTAAAAGCCCAACCACACTTTAAAACGTTAAATTAGCAAACCGATCGGTTCAAAACCGAACCGATAATTGAATTTCACACAGACTTTAAATTTTCTACTTACGGTTTACCAGATAGAGCTTTTAACCAAATGGTAAAATAAATACTTTTGCCGTTCAAATGAACCGAAAATACTCGCTGAACCGAAATGAACCGATGTGAAGGAGCTGATCTCGGGCGACTGTTCAGTGAAGCGGAGTAAAGAATCTGAGTTTCATTGAAACTGGCCAGATAGAGACTTTGGTATAGCGCCCGCTGTGGAACTCCAGACTCTCTGAGTTAACTCTTTCTCTCCGGGCAGTTCAGCTGCAGTGGCTGACTGCATATAGTCATAATATAGCAAGACTTCATGGTGTTTGAAATGCTTGGGAGAGAAGTAGGAGGGGGCAGAGGAAAGGGGGGGGCATGGGACCCCAGCCCAGGTCCTTTGCCAGCACTGTAGGAATGCTCAGGGGAACTCTCCCGGTGGGAGGTCTTGGCAAACTCACCCGTCAACAAGCAGCCAATGGCTACGGACTGTTCAAGATGGTGCCCATGGGGGAAGCCCCCAGATGGAGACAGCGGAGCCTTATAGGTCCCACAGAGTGGTGCCGATCCCTACCAGAGACAGAGCCAGACAGTTCTGGAGAGAATGATGGGTCCGAACCAGTGCTGCAATTCCTGTTAGAGCCACCACCTGCTCTAAACAAGACGTGAGTGTGAGGCCCAGATTCCAAAGTCCTCCCCTCTCCAGAACTGGCTCTGCCCCTTGGGACAGGCTCAGGTTCCAGACCACAGCCTCCAGGGGAGAAGATGCAAGAATTGGTATGGTGAATTGCACTGGCTCCCTCCCCAGCACCATCAATGGCACCAGGAACAGCGCCAGCACTGGCATCAGCACCAGGCTCTGAACCAGTATCACGAGTGGTGCCAGAAGGGGCCCCTCAGTACCAACCACATACATCAACTCCAAGAAGCCCACACCTCGAACTAGGCCCAGAACCAGACCCAGGAAGGCCCCCATCCTCACCAGTCTCCTCTGCAGGCCTGATGACTGCAATGAAAGCCTCTCCCGGGTCATCCAACCACTTGAGAGAAGTTATCCAGACCACTTCAAGGGTTTGAGAAGGACCAGCTTCAGAGGCCTTCCCTCTCCTGGCACCACAAGCAGCACCAGAAGGGGGCCTAGTTTTGTGGATGGCACCGTATCACTCATTGGTACCGGCCTGAGTACCAGGAGCTGAGGCGTCGCCAAGCCGCAGTGCCAAGATGCCCACTGGTGCAGACCCAGGGTATAGCTTCAGCCTCACCATTAGGGGCATCCTCTGCCTCAAAGGGCTGGCAGACTAGAAGGGGTGCTCAGCAGACTGTCCACCACACCCTTCCCCCAGGCTCTCTGACATCTCAGTGGGGAAAGTGCATGGAGATGCCTGGTCTTTCTCAATACATATAGCACTGGGAAGAGGCACAGGGGACGAGATGCAGGACCTTACCTTGGTGCCCCTAGTGCGATGCCTGCCTCCAAAAATGGGGGGCTAGTGACCCCATTTTAATGTGTGAAACTTGAGAGTGTAGCAGTCCAAGGAAAAACAAGCACTGCGCCTGTCCATGTTGTGGTCGGCATCGAGGCAGTTCCAATAGGTGTCGTGCCAGTCCCGGAAGGCGGTGTGTCCCCAACAGGAGCACTGATGCACTGGGGGGCCATCTTTCTGTTTCTTCTTCTTCCTGAAGAACTTCTCATGCTCCGCAAAACCGAACATGGTGCCGTGAGAACAGTAGTAAAAAGTGGTAGAGAAAAGGTTCTGTGCCATACTGAGGGTAGAAAATAATAAAAATGGCACCAAAAGAAAGAGGGTGCCAAAGGTATGGCATTGAATAGCCAGCAATGAACCAAAGGAGTGTAACACAGTTCCAAAGGATGACTAGTGCTCCCATGGTGTGCACCTAATGGTGGAAAACACAACTAAGGAAGGTGGGGGCCAGCGTCAGTTACTGACCAGCCCACTAGTGCCACATCATTATGTCTACACTGTGGGTGGTGCCTACATGGACAGTGGTCCTTCAAGCTGCAGACTGCAAAAGTCTTTGCTCCCGCTGGGTCCCAGTGCCTCAGGTACGGACCCATAGGTAGGAATAAATGGTGAATTTTGATACTTTAAGATCATATACTGCATTACAATTCATTTACACAGAACAGGTCACCTGAGGTGCAGAATGTTATTTTCAGTGCAGTCCTGCTTCTAGCCAATTTTATAGTCAGGAGGACCAAAGCACCGTCAAGTTAACTGACTTAAAGTTCATACAGGGAGTCTAGGGAGTCTATGGTTGCAGAAGGATTCGTGTGTGATCTGCAGTTTCAAACTTCAGTGTTCAAACCACTGAACCACACGGCCATTATACCTCCCACGGAATTGACAGATGCTATTTTTAACTTAAAAAAGAAATGTCTTCATACTTACCGTAATTTCCTTTTCTGTTAGCTCCAACATTGTCAATGGGTAGTAATTACAACTGGGTAATGTGCACCCCTACTAGGGGAAATGGCACAGTCCAAAAGGCTGAGTCAGCCTTAGAATGTTGGGCACATGAGGATTTTGGGCAGCAGCAACTCCCCAGTCACTATTGCCCATGCAGTGCTTCTAAATGTAGACAAAAAAAGTGTAAATCAATGGCACACTGGCAGCCCTGACACACAAGATGCAAATTAAGTGTCTACATAGATGTGACTCAAGTCAGAATGAAGTATAGTTAAGAGTGTCTTAACCTGCAATCCAGCCACAGAAGAACGTTGCTGTCATGGCTTCCAACAGGCTACGAAACAACTTGAAAGGAAATAGTTACTGCCAAGAGAAAAACACTGTCTACATTGTAGACACCTGCAAAAAGGAGGCACTCTTAGTTAATATCAAATCTGAACCTGTTAAATCTGCATAAGAGCAACCAACATTCCAAACTGAAAAAAACTGCTTCCTTTTTTGGGGGATATCTGTACAAATATAGGCACAGCAGGTAAACTTTGAGGGATGTCCAGAGAGACTTACAATCAGAGAATTATAACAGAGACTAACATCCCCGTGCCGGCATACCGGGCAATATTCTCCCATGGGAGCAAGGCTCCCGGGCAGGTCCCATTGACAATGTTGGAGCTAACAAAAAAGGAAATTACGCTAAGCGTGAAGAAATTTATTTTTTCTGTAAATGCTCCACACTGTCTATGGGAAGTAATTACAACTGGGTTCTGAGAAGCAGTACTCAGACCAGATGACGGGAGAGGAAGAAAATTGCCCTATACGTCAACTACTGACAGTTAAGAATTTACCTGTGGACTGCTGCCTGCAAAACTATGTGGCTAAACGCTGTGCCCATGGAGCTTTGAACATCCAAATGCTGTGCCCACTGAGCCTTGAACATCCAATCTGTAGTGCTTCGTGTAAATGTGGACAGAGGACCACGTAGCTGCCTTACGCAGCTCTAAAACAGACACCGCCCCCTCTCCACCCAGGAAGTGGCCATAGCCCTGGTGAAGTCAGCATTAATGAGAGCCAGAGGTCTCTTCTTTACTGCATCATAAGCCTTGGCAATGCAAGCCCTCACCCACCTAGCTGGGGAGCCCTTGGAGGCTTTTTGACCCCGCTTGGCTGCTCCGAAAAGTACAAATAACCTGTCAGATGTTCAGAACTCAGCAGTCCGTTTAAGGTATGTCCTAACAGCCTGTCGTAAATCCAAATTGTGTAACTCCTCCCTCAGGTGAGAAGGTTACGGACAGGAGGACGGGACACAGATCTCTTGGTTCACTGAAAATCTGTAGGAACCTTAGGAATGAAAGACGGGACTGTTTGGAGTACCACCTTGACCTTATGCATGACAAGGTAAGCTTGACAATCCTCCTGGTTGAATACACAGCAACTAAAAAACATAACTTGTAGGACAGCACATCCAATGGAACCGACAAAAGCAATTCGAAAGGCTCCTTACAGACAGCATGCAGAACCAGATTCTGATCTCATTGGAGGAACAGGTGAGCGAAACAGAGGTCGAGATCGGCAGACAGTCCACAGAAAGCAAATGACCTCCTGGTTAGTCCCTAGCGACAAACTCAAGGAGGCTCCAAGGGGCCGACACCCGACCTCTCAGTGTGCGAAAGGCAAAATTGTTTTCTACTCCTTTCTGCAGAAAATCCAAAATCTGTGGAACCATGGCTTTGGAAGGCTGGATTTCCCCTTTACCTGGCCCAAGCTGAAAATGTGGCCTATACACACCATAAGCTGCCGATGTAGAGATCTTCCTGGCAGCCATCAGCGTGTCCACTACCTTCTTAGAGAAGCCCTGCTTTAAGAGTCTCCTCTGTTCAGGAGGCAGGTCGCGAGCTGCATCGCTTTCAGATTTGGATGCAGAATGGGGCCCTGTAAGAGTAGCTCATCCCACACTGGAAGGTGGAATGGTGCTCATTGAGCTAGGTTCACTAAGTCAGAGAACCATGGTCTTCTGGGCCACTCTGGAGCTATCAGAAGAATGCATCTTGAGTTCCTTATTTTGTTTATGACCTTGTGGAGGAGAGGCAGAGAAGGGAAGGCAAATGCCTTGCCAAAGCTTCAAACTTGTGACAAGGTGTTCACTGCTTCAGCCTATGGACACTGGTAACGGCTGAAGAACCTCTGAACCTGAGCATTTTGACTGGAGGTGAACAGGTCGATTTGAGGACAACCAAATCTTTGACAAAAGAGATTGAACACCTCCAGGTTCAACATCCACTCTCCTGGATGGACATTCTCACGGCTTAGCCAGTCAGCTTGAATGTTCAACTCCCTCATCAAGTGGACTGCTGACAGAGAGAGAAGATTCTCTTCTGCCCATAGCAAAAGATCGGTGGCTTCCCATAGCATCTCCCTGCTCTTTCTGCCCCCGACTGTTTATGCACGTCACCACGACCGTGTTGTCTGACCTTACCTTTATGGCTCTGGACTGCACCTGGCTTTGAAAATGAAGAAGAGGTGTGCACCGCCCTTATTTCCAGAACGTTTATTTGTAGCTGCCGATCCTATGTTATCCAAATCCCCCAAATGAGAATGTGATCCAGGACTGCCCCACAACCGGATAGACTCGTGTCAGTTGTCAGGATCAACTCCAGGGGAACTTCCAGGGGGGACCTTTGCTGATATTCTGTAAGCTCACCCACCAACTTATAGCCTGTCACAGTTGTGGTAAGAGGGGATCCTGGCCTGATAATCCTCAGGTGTCAGATCCCAGGCTGATAATAACCCCATCTATAGGGGTCACATGTGAAGGCGAGCCCACAGGACTAGCTCTATCGCTGCCATCATGAGACCCAGAATTCGTAGTAGTCGGAGCACTGAAGTGAACGACTGGCTCCTCAGCCTCTGCACCTCCTTCAGGAGAGTCTCTTTCCCGGCTGGTGAGAGAAAGTCTTTCCTTTCCCTCATCCATCTTGAACATTGCTCCTAGGTGTTCCAGGGTCTGAGATGGCTCACAAGAGCTTTTCTCGTGATTCACTACCCAGCCGTGAGACTCCAAGAGCTCCAGAGTCCTGAATTCTGACTTCCTTGTTAACATACATGGTCGCAGATGGTACCTGAATGAGCAAGTCATCCAGGTAGGGATAAACACGATGTCCCTCCTGTCGAAGTTGAGCCACCAGGACTATGAGCACCTTCGAGAAAACCCTGTGGGCTGTTGCCAGCCCAAAGGGGAGCGCCCAGTACTGAAAATGTTGGTACAGGATCAAGAATCTGAGAAACCTCTGATAAGACTGTCATATGGGGATGTGGAGACATGCATCCCTCAAATCTTTGGACACTAGGAAATCCCCCAGCTGGATAGCTCAGATAATAGAGTGCAGGGATTCAATCTTGAAGGTTGTGTGATGAACAAACTTGTTCAGATGTTTCAGATCCAGAATGGTCCTGAAACCTCCAAACTTCTTGGGAACTATGAAAAAGATCGAGTAGAATCCCTAGCCTCTCTCGCTGGGAGACATTGGCAAAACTGCTCTGATTTGAGTGAGGTGATCCAGAGTTTCCGACACACTTGCCTACTCACAGGGTCCCTCAGAACTGGGGATGGCACAAACCGCTCTTTTGCAGGAGTTTTTGAAAACTCTATTGCATAACCCAAGACTAGAATTTCCAAAACCTATGTATCCAACATTGTCTGGGCCCATCTTGTGAAGAAATTGTGTAGTCTTCCACCAAAGGAAGGGAGGCAGAGATGGCACGCGTACCCTCATTGTGAGGAACCTATTTTTCTTCCTGGGCCTCCACTGTGCCTTTGGGCAAGAGCCCCTCTGTTACTATTGTTCTTGTAGCCTGAATAGGCTCCTTTACTTCTCTTGTTCCTGAAGTTGCAAAAGGGATGAAAACCCCCTCAGAATTGTCTCAGTCTGCTGCCTCCTTGACCCTTAGAGGTTGATGCGGCCCTCTCCTGCTGTTTTGAGACTAGAAGGTGGCTCTATTTATCTGGATATTCTTCACAATATCATCCAGTCCCAAGCTGAACAACAGTTCTCCCTCAAAGGGCAGATTAAACAGTTTAGTTTTCAAAGCTTGATCAGCCCACCCAGTGTCCAAACCATGTGCCTCGCATAGCTGAGACTGGGTGACAGGTGATGCGAGCCGACAAGTGCAAAGTCTCCACCGTGGTATCTCCCAGAAAGGTGGAGGCCATGGCAATCAACTGCAAAATGCATACCCCCTCCGAGTCTGGGGGAACAAGGCTACCCAGGATTGCAACCCACAAGAAGAAGGGAAGACGCGAGAGAGACAGTCCAGGGGGACCTGGATACCCTGGAGGGGTGGTCAAGGAGGTGGGGATTGAAATTTAATGCCGGAAAATGTAAGGTACTTCAATTGGGGGTCAGAAACCCAGGCCATGTATACACCGGGGGTCACACTGTAAGTCACATTGGGTGAGCGGGACCTAGGGGTGGTGGTAGACATCAAAATGAATAACTCCGAAAATTGTAGAAGAACAGCAGCCAAAGCAAACAGGATACTGGGCTGCATAGCCAGGGGAATTACGTCCAGAAGGAGGGAGGTGATCCTCCCTCTATACAATGCCTTGGCCAGGCCGCAACTCGAGTACTGTGTACAGCTGTGGAGACCTCATCTGAAGAAGGACATAGCACTGCTGGAGAGGATCTAGAGGGGAGTGACCAGGATAATTCAGGGCATGTGGGGTGGGTATGAGGGGAGGTCCTATGAGAAGAAACTGGAAGAACTTGGGCTGTACACACTGGAGGAGGGGAGAGACAGGGGAGACATGATAGGGGTATTCAAGTACGTAAAAGGAATAATCGAGAGCAGAACCAAGGAACTGTTCAGGCTAAAGAAGGGGGTAGCAACCAGGGAGCATGAGTGGAAGCTGGAGGGAGGAAATTACGGGGGGGGGTGATATAGGAAACATTATTTCACTGAGAGCGTGGTGGAGCCATAGAATGCGCTGCTCGGGAGGCTGGTGGAGGAGGGCACAGTGGAGGGCTTCAAGAAGGGGTGGGACGGGTATGAGGGGAAACTGAAGCCAAAGAAGACCCTCTCAGGGGCTGCGGGGGCGGGAAGGCGAGCACATACTAACGAGCACCCACTAGGTGGCTAACTACCGAGCAGACACTACACAGACCATTAGGCCTATTCTGCTAGCGTTTAGCATGTTAGTTTGTTAAGTTCAAGGCTCTGGCAACAATGAAGGAGGCATAGGAGGTGCAGAGATTTGCACCATTGGAGGCAAAGGCTCTTCTGCATGCGGCATCAACTCGCTTGTCATGAGAATCCATTAAGGCCAGGGACCCTTCAACAGGAATAGGAATTATGAACCACCTTATCTGCTAGTGGGGGGTCTCCCACCTGCAAGATTTTTCCACTAAAAAAAGGGCAATATTGAGTCTTGGGCAAGTATTTTCTTTGATCCACGCATGCCCATTTCTTTACAATAATTTAGTCACAGTGAATAAAATTTGGAAAACAAGCGTTGCAGCTGTCCGGAATCCTCATGTGCCCAACATTCGAAGTCTGATTCAGCCATTTGGACTGTGCCATCTCCCCTAGTAGAGGTGCACATTACCCAGTTGTAATAACTACCCATTAACAATGTGGAGCGCTACAGAAATTTTATTTCACTTTTCAAATAAAATAATAATAATACATTTAGTTATGCAAGACATGTTTCTACCACAGAAATGAACAAGTCAACATAAGCTGCCCCCTTCAATGCCTCTCAACCCCTGACAATGTTTAGCATATGTTCCTACAAAACCTATGAATGTAGATTATTCTGGGCAGTCAAAAAACTCCCAATTTACATTTTACACACACACACAACTTCACTGACCATTGTACGAACCTAGCCACGCTCATTCTTGGCTAGGTACGACCCACATGAGGGAAGTGTTCCAGTCAGGGACAGCACTAGACAGGGCAAAAAGGGAAAAAGTTGCAGTTTCCCCAAAAATGTCCCACTTTCCGCTAGACTGTGGGTCTACAGTGGTGCATCCAGTCTGTAACACTGACTAAAAGATGGAAAAATGAATAATAGGAAAGTATTTTCATTTGACAAGTTTTAGCTTCAGTACTGGCAAAATGTGCATTTTAGATTAGCTTTTGACCCATCCGTTTCTCATTTTGACCCACATTTTTTACACCAGTGGGTCTAATCTGACCCTTGTTTTAAACCACCTAGCACTGTCAATGGTACCAGTATGGTAATATAACCCTTTTAGGCACCATACATGTCATATTTGCAAAGGCAGGGAGTAGGACAGACTCAGACCCAATCAAAATAATGTAAATTTACAAATTTTACATGTATTTTTAACAAGCCACTAATGTTGTTTGCGCCAATGTTTCATAGCCGCAGTCCACTTTCTCAGGGCTTGTGGTGGTGTTCAGTTATAATGCTTTAAATATATTCAATTATTAAAGTTTTAGACAGGAGTTATACCCTCTTTACCTGCAACAGAGTCAGTTTTAAGTGAGATATTGACAGTCTCTTAATTAATTATCGGGCAAACTTTCAGAACTGCTTTTTCCATAATAAACTGTTGGCTACAAGTGCCATTCATGAAAGGTAAATGTTTACTAAAATTCCTTTTCAATTAATTTAAAACTGCATTATGTTGATTGGGTCTGAGTCTATCCTCCGCCTTGCAAATGTGTTGTCTGATTGGTGTCATTGAGGAAGACACCCTATCTAAAGTTTGGCAACTGCCTTACTAGGGCCTGGACATCCAGTACCACAAACCCACACACAACATGCGTGTCACAAATGGTAGTTTCCACTTGGCTGTTAACCTGCTGCCTTCTGGTTTTAGTCCTAGAGTGCAATTTCGCACCTCCAAAAAGGAAACTGTTAGTAAGGAGAGCAGAAGTAAACACTGTGTAGCAAATAGAAACAAACGTTTGTCAATGCCAGATGTTCGCCACTGGTATAGGACCCCTGGAGTACTAGATATGTTGTGGTGCACTGTGTGGGTTATGTATTACCAAAGTTAGGAGACTGCGGTTGTAAGTTTCAACGTAGATTCATAACTTTGTTATGTTTTAATATTTGTGCCCAAAATTTTCAACATAACCTTCTTATGACCCCGCCTCATGAACAAGAGCATAGAAAATGTTCAACTCCTGCCAGAAAGGTGATTTCGCACAGGGACAGATAAATAACCTTTTAGGATGTAAAAACACATTTTTGCCAGGATCTGAAAAATGACAGCTGTCACACTCATGAGATGCTGTAAAGAAATGGCTATGTTGTAAATCTGTGGTAAAAATATTAAAAATTACTGAAGTTATGCACCTGCGTTTGCAAAATTTAACACAGACTCATAACTTTGTTGTTTTTTTAAATATTTTACACCAAATTTTCAACATAGCCTTCTTACAACCCCGCCTAATTAACAAGGGCAGAGAAAATTTTCAATTCCTGCTTGAAAGGTGATTTCTTGCAGGGACCACAAAATCACTTTTCAAGACAGATCTGCCTGTCAGTGCAACTGTTCATGAGGTGGGGTCCCAAAGAAGGCATGTTGAAAATCTGGGGCAAAAATATGCACAAATGGCCAAGTTATGTCACCAAGTTCAAAACTCCACTGAAGGACTTCCGGTTCCGCTCCGTGGAGAATGGCAGCATAAGTGAGCGGCTCGACTTTGCCCTGGTTAAATAATCTCCCAAAAAACATCTTAGAAGCAGTCCAACTGTTTAAACCTCGCAGTCAACCGACAAATAAGTGGCTTGCCAGCCTGAAGAGGGTGAAATTGCTTACCGCCACTATAGGATGGAGGACCTTGCCATACGATCGGATTCCAAGGCCTCTGACGACTCGGAGCACAGGGGAGAGCAGTCCTGAGACCCACAGCGTGCGCCACCCAGAACCAAGCTGAAACAAGGCAAAATGAAAACAAAAAAAGCCAAACTTGACCTAATCTACCAAGAGCTCCTCACCTTCTGAGCGGACATTAAAGGAATGTATGGGTAGTTGCGCCGCAATGTAGTCCAACTGGAGCACTGCATGAATGAGCATGAAAGACAGGGCACTGCAACGGAAAACAGGGTTGATGACCTTGAGGCGGCGGTCCAGCAGTTAAAAGAGCAGCAGGAACAATTAGAGGCCAGACAGGAGGACTCTGAAAATCGTGCTCGTTGAAAAAACATCAGTATCTACTGCATTCCAGAGTGGTCAGAAGGCTCCAATGTTAAGGAGTTTACAGAGGTCTTGCTCCACACCGCCCTGGAGTTACCACAGGGGTTTGAATTGCAGCTGGAGCGCATCCACTGTGCTCTGGCCCCAAAGCCCACAGGCCAGAATGCCCCACCATGCTTGATCGTTCTTTGATTTAATAGTTATGCTACAAAAGAGGAGATACTCCTCATGGCATGGAGGAAACAAAAGACATTTTATGGTCAAACGCGTATCTACTTTGACCATGATTATGCACCTAAAACAATGAGCTTATGGAGAGCTTACATGCCATTACTACCAACACTTAAAGCTGCTGGGTATAAGTTCACAACGCCTTATCCTGCTCGTTTGGTTGTCCAGCTACCATCTGGAAGGAAGGAACTCACAACTGCTCAGGATGCCCGTATGGAACTGACAAAGCTGGGGCTGCGATTCCCAGACAAGACATCTGGAACTGCCAATTCCCAGCCCCGCCCCCTGAGATGGCAGACTGTTTCCCTCAAGTCTACAGACAAGCAGCAAGACATCACAACTGTCCAGAAGACCTTGGTGGTCTACTGAAGAGATGCTCCACCTGCAGGTACTTGAAGGATTTTACAATTTACCTGATTTCCACAGGTTAGTGGGTCGGGGGGGGGTGAACAGTGCTCAATTCACCTCACCCCAGTTTAGGCTCTAGACCCTGAGCAGATCCCTCTATATTGGACTAGCTTGGATTAATTTGCCGACTGGTTTAAGGAGGGGACATCTCCCCCTCCCCCCCATAACTGTTACGGGGGTATATTTTGGACCCTTAACCAGCTGATAATACTGGGACGGCATCCAAATTTGGATGGAACTGATCTACATTTGATGTAGGCACTTAACAGTTTATCTTATTAGATCCTAATATCCACGATCTGGTTGCTGAGATTTATCTCAGAATTTAATTTATATGGGCTGCGGAAATAGTAGCGGATGGAGGGTTGGGACCTGGAGGGACTTTTCTTCCCCCCTCCACTCCTTTCCTTCCCCCCTTCATCTTTATGTTATTTCTGCTTATATTGCAAAGATGGTTATGTGCAATTCTCTTTTAAGTACTCTGATAACCGGGGCAGAGGAAGAGACTAGATGACTATAGTTTTCCGATGCAGGGTCCCCTACCCCATAAGTTTCTTTATGTTAATTTTTCTCTCCTTTCTTTTTAGGGAACCTCTTTTAGGTTCTCTGGAGGCCCCGAACTCTCAAGTTTCGAGACTACCTCTGCCATTAAGGAGTACACAAAACTGTGCGGTTCTCCTTATGGGTATAGGGAGGAGTTCTTACTGTGCCCCAGAGTTGGAAGTCCAGTTAGTAATATGGTTGATTTGCTATCTTAAAGCTACTGTAAATAGTGTTATCAGTTACTTGTTAATGCAACTGTTTTGGTTGATTGTTCATGTTTTTATTGCAATTGTTGTTCAATTCCAGCATAGTGAGACTTACTACTGCATGTGCAGATATATAAAGAGAGGAAGGGTTAATCTTTTACAGGACACAGGGGGCAACTGTTTGCGGAAGGTGCAGCATTTTCTACGTGGTAATGATCGACAGCATGCTACATCCTGGGAACTCATTCATGTAATTGGGCTGAGGGATAAGAAAACATTACTTACCATAGTACTCTTGTTTCTTCTAAGGGAATCTTACTGTATTCTGACAAGTGCAGTATGGTCTCACCATAGGACTGCCCCATAGCCGAAATGGTTACTAGAATCTAGGCTAATAGTGGAATGTTAGGCTCGAGCGCGGTTTTCAAATCACTGTTCCTGGTTGCACTTCCTGCAACCGTCAGATTCTTATGAAGCATGCAGAAGCTAATACTAACTAACCAAACTAAGTTTAATACCCCTAAATACCCCTATTAGGGGAAACAAAACTCAAACAGGAGGCATCTCTAAGACTCAAGTCAACAGATGCCCAACAAACTAATAGGTACCCATAGGCTTCCAACATCAGTAATACATGAGTGACCAGAGACCTGAAGGTCCTAGCAGGGGAGGAAGGGTGGGAGTTCAGAATACAGTAAGATTCCCTTAGAAGAAACAAGATTACTATGGTAAGCAATGTTTTCTTCAAATCCCAAGAAATCTTACTGTATCCTGACAAGTGCAGACTACTCAAGCAGTGCCGGAAATAGGATCTGCAGAACTGCTGTGCCAAACCTAGCATCACTTCTAGCCTGGGTTTCCAGGCAAGAATACTTAGTAAATGTATGAACTGTTTTACAAGTAGCTGCCTTACAGATTTCCAACAAAGGGATATCTCTGGAAGCTGCTATAGATGCAGCAGTACCCCTAGCAGAATGGGCCCTAAGCCCTTGTGGGGGCTGATTACCCACCTTGTCATAACAGAAATATATACATGAGACGATCCATCTTGCTATGGATCTCTTTGTGGCAGGTTTACCCTTGCCGACCTCTCCATAGGTCAGAAAGAGTTGGGTTCTATCCCCTCTGTGACCTTTTGTGTGATCTAGAGAGTAGCTAATAGCCCTCTTGACATCCAGGCTATGTAACCTACGCTCACCTGAAGAGCAATGATCAGTAAAGAAAACTGGCAAGATGATGGACTGATTAATGTGAAAGTCAGATACCACCTTAGGAAGAAATGTGTTATTCATCCTGAGTACCACCTTATCCCTGTGGAAGGCCACGTAACTGGACTCCATGGACAAGAGTCTGAATCTCAATAATCCGTGTAGCAGAAGTAATAGCCACTAAAAACACAGCTTTCCAAGTTACATACTTACGGTCAGTCGAAGACATGGGTTCGAAAGGAGGCTGCATGAGCTGTGCTATGCAAATGTTTAGATCCCACACAGGGGTAGGGGTCCTATGAGGAGGGTGCAAATGCAGTAATCCTTTAAAGAACTTTCGAAATACTGCATTAGAGGCCAAAGAGGAAGGTTTACCTGCTGACAGGTAATCAGATACTGCAGCCAGATGAACCTTCAAAGTAGAGGTCCTGAGACCTAGGGAATGAAGATGGGTAAGATAGTTGAGAACTACTGATAAGCCAGCCTGGGTATGATCCAAATTTGTCTCTACCCCAGAAAGAAAATCTTTTCCACTTAGAAATATAAATCTTTCTGGTAGAAGGTTTTCAGGACACCCTAAGGACCTCCATTACCCCCTGAGAGATTCAGATTTGCATACTCTAGGTCCTCAGGAACCAGGTTTTGAGTCTGAGGGTCCGAAGGTAGGGATAAAGGATCCTGCCCTGGAAGGAGGTGAGCAGATTGCACCTCTGGGTAGGCTGAATGGCTTGGCTACCGATAGGGACAGGACTAGGGAATACCATGGTTGCCTGGCCCAATCTGGGGCAATGAGGACCATTGTGGCTGGTTGTGTCCTAAGCTTGTTCAGGACTCTCAGTAATAATGGGAAGGGAGGGAAGGCACACAAGAACGTCCCTGTCCAATTCAGAATCAGTGCATCCAGCGGTACTGTGTCCCTCAGTGGAGGTCTGCAGCAGTACAGCGGGAGCTGGTAGTTGTCTGGGGAGGCAAAGAGGTCTACCTCTGGAGTACCCCACCTTCTGAACACCAACTGTAGTACTTGTTTGTTGATGGACCATTTGTGATGGTTCTGATTTATTCTGCTCAGTGCGTCTGCCAGCACATTGTCCTTCCCTGGAAGGTAGATTGCTGACAGTACAATGTTTAGGGAATAGGCCAAGGTCCATATTTTCATAGCTTCTGTACACAGGGGGTGTGGACCTTGTGCCTCCTTGTTTGCTGATGTAATACATTGTGGTCATGTTGTCTGTCCTCACCTGGACCACTTTTCCCTGCAGCATATTGGTGAATGCCTGAAGTGCCAAAAACACTGCTCTGAGCTCCAACAGGTTGATGTGCAGCAATGACTCCTGCTTGAACCATGTACCATGGACAGTATGCTCCTCTAGATGTGCTCCCCACCCTAGAAGGGATGCATCTGTAGTGAGCACCTGAGATGGTTGCTCTTGTAGGAATGGGACCCCTAGTCCTGCCACCACTGGAGCGCCTGCACAAATGTTTGAGTGACTGGGACCAACTTTGACAATTTGTCCTTTTTTTGGTGCCAGTAATGTTTGAGATGATATTGAATAGCCCTCTTCTGAAATCTTGCTCCCGACACTGTGGCAGTTGAAGCTGCCATGTGGCCCAGCAACTGGAGAAAATATCTGGCTGGCCTGAGGCTGTGAGGTTTGAAAGAACCTGCCAGCTGCCTGAGAGTGTCTGCCCTCAGCTGAGGAAGAAAAGCCCTTCCTCTGACTGAATCCAATTCTGCTCCTATAAATTCCAGGAGCTGTACTGGTTGCAGTACTGACTTCTACTGGTTTATCAAGAAACCCAAAGACTGTAACAGTTCCTGTGCCAATGCCAGGGACTGCCTGACCCATTGGGGAGACTGTCCCACTAAGAGCCAGTCGTCCAGGTATGGGAAGACCGACACTCCCTGCCTGTGTAGGTGTGCCACAACTACTGCCAAGCATTTTGTGAACATCCTTGGGGCAGAGGTAAGGCCAAAAGGTATAGCTCTGAACTGGTAATGGCCTGATGGAAGCCTAAACCTCAGGAACGTTCTGTGAGAGTGCCTTATGAGGATATGGAAATAAGCATCCTTTAAATCTAGAGATGCCAACCAATCCCCTTGTCTTAAAGTTGGCAGAAACCTTTTTAAGGTGACCATTTTGAATTTTGGTTTCAGTAAATGCCTGTTTAGGTACTTGAGATCCAATATGGGTCGCCACTGCTCCTAGTGAAAGCAGATTTAGCACCTCCTTTTCCAGCAACAATGTCTCTGGGGGAGGAAGGTTGAAATACTCTTGCCCTCAGTCTTGGTCTGACTTTGAAACTGAGTGCAAGGCCCTGACCCACTACCTCCAGGACCCACCGATCTGTAGTGATGGATTACCATTCCTGGAGATAGTGGGTCAGCATGCCCCCTACTGGTGCTATTGAGGTGACCCGAGCAGATCCCTCAGGATGTCTGCTTAGTCTAAGGTGCTGACTGGATGCTGGGGCTAGTACGGTTAGTGCCTCTCCTGCCCCTGCCTCTGAAATAACCTCTCTATTGTTGGTACTGTGGATGTGCCCGAGGCTGGAAGAATGGCCTGTAAGGTCTGCCCCTATAACCCCTAGTATGCTGCTTTTGTGGGGTAGGAGCCTTCTCCTTAGCAGCAGCACTTTGATAAGCTGTTTTGTATTCGTCCATTTTCCTCATGTAAGCCTCAGTCTGCTGTCCAAACAGAGACGAAGGCTCACATGGGAAGTCCATGGCCTTGGACTGAGCGTCTTGGGTCAAACTGGTAGTCCTGAGCCAAGCAAATCTTCTCAATGACACTGAGGATGGCATCTGCCTGGCTGCAGTATCATTGTTATCCACAGCCATTCTGAACTGGACTTTGGAAGCCTCTATCCCTCTCTTGGCAGCTTCTTCCAGATCTGTAGCTATTTGTGTTGGCACTGACTTAGTAATCTCTAGGACAGTGTCCCAGAGTGTCCTTTGAAATCTGGCAACATAGGCTATATATGAAGCCTGCCTAATTGCCAGTGAGAAACCCAGATATATCTTTTTTGCAATAGAATCCAGCTTTCTGGAATCCTTGTCAGGAGGATGGGATGCCAGGGGAATACCTGCTTTATCACAGGCTGCTGCCTGTACCACACCCTCATGGCTAGGGTGGCCAAAGAGAAACTCTGTCCCACCCTTAGCCACCCAATATTTCTTATCCACCTTTCTATCAACTGGTGGAACAGAAGTAGGGGTATGCAGGATTTTCATCACCTGCTTTTTTAAGGACTTATGGATGGGGAGCAAAACCCTTTTTGGAGCCTGAACATCCATCATGTCCCTGTAGTCCTGTTTCTCCTCCTCATCGGTTGATTCCTGTGTGGGGAGGTCCAGGGACAAGGCCAAATGTTCAACAAATTTGAAATGAGAGGAAAAGTCCTCGGTCCCCATGTCAGGGGAGTCAGGATGATGAGGATCCGGTGCAATGTCTGGATCAATGGGTTCACCGTAGTCCTCATCCTCAAAATAATCATCGTCATCATCGTCATCGTCATCATCCTCGTCATCCTCATCAAAAATGTCCACCTCTGGTTCCAATGAACCGGGAACCAGAGTGGAACTTGAGGCATCCAAACAGGGTCACTTTTGAACCTGAACCAGTGTTACCAGTTGAAGCGACTTAATTATTTTGATAGCATTAGCCATCTCCTCAGCGGTTGAAACCAGAGTACTTGGTTGCGGTTCAACTGCTGAATGCTTTTCTTTTCTCTTCCTTGCGGCTGCCGGGTTAGCGGCAGGGTCAGCAGGTTTCTTTTTAGTGGAAGAACCGTCATCCTTGTCAGAGGGCTGATCATCCAGTTCTTTCTGCACAGAAATCGGTTTGTCTGCAGCAGGTTCAGGAGCTTTTTCAGACTTCCTCTCCTGCAGTCGTTTCAAACGCCTATCAAGCATCGACTGAGAGAAATTTTTTACAGATCTCGCAGTCCCCTTTGAGGTGGTCAAACCCCAAGCAAAACACACAAATAATATGAGGATCTGCCTTTGTGAATGGTTCCCCACACTCTGTACACTGTTGGAAACCTGTGGGTCCCATTCGCTTCTTGGTCTGTGACACTGATTGTTTTTTTTTTTTAAACCGAAGTAAAACCGAGAATTACGGTACCCCGGTAGTTCTAACTTAAACAAAAGCCGCCTTACCGAATGGCAGCAGTAATTTAAATTAAACAAATACAGAAATTGACCTTGGTTCCTTCTCGGTTGGAAAAACCGAAGAGGAGCCGAAAGACTTACCCAAAACTACACTAATTTAACTAATTCTACGTGTGAACCAAGGACAGTGCTTCAAAAATCAAAAAACTAAAACAGACTTTCAAAATTAAACCATGAAATTATTTCTTCAGTTAAAGTGAAGGAGAGCTCTCCGGAGACCTTTTACTGAGGCAAGCGGAGTAAAGAATCTGACAGTTGCAGGAAATGCACCCAGAGACAGTGATTTGAAAACCGAGCTCAAGCCTAACATTCCACTATTAGCATAGGTTCTATTAACCATTTCGGCTCCAGGGCAGTCCTATGGTGGGACCATACTGCACTTGTCAGAATATAGTAAGATTTCCTGGGGTTTGAAATTGGCATCTGCCCTTTTGTGCTGGGTGATAGGGGGATTGGGACCTGTTTAGCTGCAGACTCTGGGATATTCATAGGCGAGCATACTGTTATAACTCTCCATGGCTGTAGAAATGGTTAAGCTGCTTTCTCCTAATATAAATGGCATCAATAATCCTCTTAAAAGGTCTAGGCTCCACCAATATTTGCACTGACATGGGGCATATTTGATATATCTACAGGAGAGACACTTGTCCCAGTTAGAGCATGCTAAACTGGCAATGGGTGGTAACTATACGGTCTCATCCTCAGCTAGTGGAACTGGGAAACATCAAGGTGTAGCTATATTGATCCCCTGTGCTACCATATTTATTAAGGAACAGGAATACCCTGATGTAGATGGATACTTTGTTATAGTCCAAGGTCACCTGTCTGGGCAAGATGTTACATTAGCCAACATATACTTCCCACCAGGAGCCTCCTCAGCTCTCCTTCGTAGGTTTCTAAATAAATTACTGGACATTTGCTAACTGGGGGAGACTTTAATATCACACTGAATCCTCAGAGGGGCTCTTCCTATCCCCAAGCTCATAAGAGCTCTCCAATACAAAAACTTCTCCGAGCTCAGCTCTCTAGGGTGGGTCTGACAGATGTCTGGCGCCATTTCTTCCCTACGCTGGAGAGCTATACTTTTTACTCCGCCCGCCACCACACATTTTCTACATCTGATTATTGTTTACCTCCACAGAGTTCTTAGAATGCAGGATATTTCTATAGGGGCACGATTCTTGTCTGACCATGCACCCCATCTGTTAAAAATAAATATGGGAGTAACTCGGAAATCTACCCTATGGCGATTAAACATCTCTCCCTTACAAGATAAGTTTTTAAAGGTAAGATGGAAGCACAGATTTCTCAAATCACACAGGAGAATTTAACCCCGATATCCCTCATGTTTTAATCTGGGATACTTTGAAGGCAGTGATAAGGGGGGACATAATTGCATATTCGACTTATAAAAATAAACAAAGAGAAGCTCGATACAGAACTTTATTAGGGCTCTTAGCTGATTTGCAGGCCAGGGAGGCTGGGGGAGAGAGCGTTTCCCCCTCTGGAACTTAGGGAGGTGCAAACTAAAATACAGAAGATACTAGATTACAGGGTTCAGGCAGCCCTTATGTATACCAAAATGTTTTACTATGGGGGGAGAAATCTAGCTAAAAGAATTAGGCACTTTAAACATATAGCAGCTGTAACTAAAATTATGGATTTAACTACAGGGACAGTACTTTACCGTCGTATGGAAATCCTGAAAGTTTTTCAATCTTTCTATAAAAACTTATACGCGGAACAACAACCTCCTTCACTTGCAAACATTAGGAACTTCCTGTCTCTTTTGACCCTCCCTAGATTAACTGAGGAGCAACAAGCATTTTTGGCAAGTCCCATAACGGTTACTGAAATACAGTCAGCAATAGGCAAAGCTAAGACTCTGAAATCTCCAGGGCCGGATTGCTTTGTAGCAGAATGGTATAAAGCCTTTTCAGCTATATTATTATCACCCCTTCGAAAAGCCTTCTTAGAAGTCCAGGAGGGCGTCCCTCCTAGTGCTTCCTGGACGTATGCAGTTATATCTGCAATTTTGAAACCTGGGAAGGGTCCTTTAACAACCGATTCATGTAGACCCATCTCAGCTCTTAACTGTGACTATAAGCTCTATATGTTGATCTGGGCTCGGAGAGTGGAGGATATCCTTCCAGGACTGATTCATACAGACCAAGATGGCTTTTTGAGATCTAGACAAACTGCTGACAATGTTCAGCATATAACTGCCCTGATGGAGTACATGTTAATGACCCCCCCAATACTGCTAAGTTTAGATGTCTACAAGGCATTTGACAGAGTCTCCCAGGGATTCCCTCTGGGAGGTTCTGTCATTATGTGGCTTCCCTAAAGAATTGATTCATTGGTTAAACGGGCTATACACTTCTCCTAAAGCCTACATCAGACTCAATGGGGAAATATCCACCCCAATATCCCTGGAGAGAGGCACATGACAAGGCTGTCCTCTATCGCCACTCCTCTTTGCTCTCTATATTGAACCCCCGGTACAGGCGATCCGGACTTCTCTGACTCTTTTGGGCATCGATGTGGGTGGGAGGGACTGAAGATTGGCGTTATACGCAGACAATATTATGCTTACCCTGCAGGAACCGGATAGATTCCTCCCAGCTTTGTGGGATATTCTGGACCATTTTGCCCAGATATCGGGATATAAAATAAATCCGTCAAAGGCGGAGGTACTGCTCTTCCGTTATACTCCCTCCAATGTTATAAAACTCAAGTTCCCCTTTAGATGGTGGAGTACCACAATTAAGTATTTGGGGGTTACCCTCCCCCCAGAATGTTCATAATGTTGTTATACTTAACTATGAGCCACTCACAGACAGAAAATAATATCCATGAGTGGTCCCAACTTCACCTTCCTTGTTACTCAAAGACATATCTTATTAGAATGAATATCCTCCCCAGATGGCTTTATTTATTCCAAACTATCCCGGTGTCTCCTCCGCCAAGTTATTATACCTCCTGGAATCGCACCTTGGCAAGGTTTGTCTGGGAGGGTAAGAGGCCTCGAATTAGACGGACTATTTTACAGCTTCCCAAGGAACAAGGAGGCTTAGCACTCCCTAACTTGTTTAAATATGAACAGACCACTAAACTAGTCAGAATTCTGCACTGGAGCAACCCAAGGTATATTCTACCCTGGAAGACCCTGGAGTTAGCTCTCAATCATATTCAAGATATTTCCCTGGCACTATATTCCAAGACCCCTCCTTTCCCAGGAGCCTTCCATTACTTACAAGGCATGTGCTCTATCTTAGAGAAGTGGCATAGGTTATGCACTTCGAGGAAATTTCAGACAGTAGTATATTTCCTTAAACTTATTAAGTCAGAAATAGTTTACTTACCGTCACGCTCAGTACAGATTCTGGACCAGTGGAGTAACAGAGGCCTGAAATTCTTGTTCCAATTGATGAAACCTGGGGGCATTCTCTCATTTTTTAACTTACAGGAAACAAATGGAATACAACAGAGAGAGATCATCAGGTATACCACCAGCTCCTTAGCGTCCTTTTAATGCAGAGGGGTCCCAGCAGAAGTGCTTTGCCCAATCCTTTCCCCAAGATATTACACCTTTTTATTGCAACTTTGAATGGACAGTCAGTACTGCATTTCATAGGCAAAATATATGAGGGACTACAAGAGCTTTCTCTAGAGTCCACCTTTTCAATATTAGAGGCTTGGAATAGAGAACTGGAAGTCCCAGTCTTGGAGGAGGATTGGCATAAATACACAAGGCTTTCAATGAGGGTACCCTTTGCACCCTATTGGAGAGAGTTCTCCTCGAAAACCAGAAATAGATTCTTTAACACCCCAGCTAAGGTGGCTAAAATTAAAGGAGAACCACATGGGAAATGTTGGAGAGCATGTGGGGAACTGAGGGCAGGTCATTTTCATACTTTCTGGGCATGCCCGAAGCTTAGAGCCTATTGGCGAGACATAGCCCTAGCATTGGAGGAAGTTAGTAGGGGTGGAGGCAGTCCTTACTCCTGAACATAGAAACATAGACTTTGAGGGCAGATAAGGATCGCTTGGCCCACCTAGTCTGCCCATTTCCATACCTACAGGATAAGGAGCAGATCCTAGTTAACAACAGCCTATTTATTCCTACTCCCCCCACAAGAATTGCCTTATGTCTGTCCCATGCATTCTTGAATTCTCCTACAGTTTTAGACCCCACAACCTCCTCAGGAAGGCTGTTCAATGTGTCCACCACCCTCTCTGTGAAAAAATACGTCCTCACATTGCCCCTGAGCCGTCCCCCCTCTATCTTCAAATTGTGTCCCCTTGGTCTTGCACATCTCTTTTTCTGAAAGATGCTACCCTCTTGGACTTTGTTGATTCCACTGAAGTACTTAAAAGTTTCTATCATGTCCCCCTTCTCCCTCCTTTCCTTAAGGGTGTACATATTAAGCTCCTTTAGTCTCTCCTCGTATGGCTTCTCTTGCAGACCCTGCACCATTTTAGTTGCCCTCCTCTGGACTGCCTCCATCCTGCTTATGTCCTTGCGGAGACAGGGTCTCCAGAACTGGACGCAGTACTCCAGATGTGGTCTCACCAACTGTCTGTACAGAGGGATAACAACTTCCTGTTTTCTGCTGGTGATGCCGCTCCCTATACATCCCAGTATCCCCCAGCCCTCCCTACTGCCTTCTCACATTGCTTGCTAACCTTAAGGTCATCTGATATGATTACCCCCAGGTCCCTTTCCATTTTTCTTGTTGTTACAACCCCCCACTGTGTAATCTTCCCTGGGTTTTGTTTCCAGGTGCATTATTTTGCACTTCTTTGCACTGAATCCAAGCTGCCATACTTCTGACCATTCCTCCAACCTCAAGTTCCTTCTCATCCTTTCCACGCCTCCTTGTGTATCAACCCTGTTGCAGATCTTTGTATCATCTGCAAAGAGGCATACTTTCCTTCCAGTCCCTCTGCAATATCACTTATAAAGACATTAAAAGGACTGGACCCAGAACTGAACCCCGCGGTACCCCACTAGTAATCCCTCTTTCTTCAGAGTGGACTCCATTTACAATTACCTTCTGTGTCCTGTTGTCCAGCCAATTTTTACCCAGGCTACTACCCTGGGACCCACTCCCAGGCTGGTTAATTTGATTATTAATCTTTGTGTAGGACTGTGTCAAATGCCTTGCTAAAGTCTAGGTAGGCCATGTCCACAGCCCCTCCCTGGTCTACTACTTTGGTCACCCAGTCAAAGAAATCAATTAGATTCATCTGACATGACCTTCCCGCTGTGAACTCATGCTGCCTTGGGTTCTGTGCCCCACTTTCCTCTAGGTACTCAACAATTCTTTCCTTCAGAAGTGATTCAATCACTTTCCTTACCAAAGAGGTCAAACTCACAGGTCTATAGTTTCCTACCTCTGTCTTGCTCCCACTTTTGTGAATGGGAATCACATCCGCCTTCCTCCAGTCCTCAGGTACCATACCATCCTCCCATGATTTGTTAAAAAGGGTAGTCAGTGGTGTCACTAGTTCTTTCCTTAATTCTTTTAGAATTCTGGGGCGAATTCTGTCAGGGCCCATTGCTTTGTCCACCTTCAGTTTTAGGAGTTCTTTCAGAATCCCTTCTTCTGTGAAAGGACTGGGATCGACCCCCCCCCCCATCCAGAGTGCTTCTGTTAACTGGATTAGGCACCTCCCCTCCTCCTCTTTTGTGAACACTAAGCAGAAGTATTTGTTCAGTATCCCTGCTTTTTCACTGTCCCTCTCTGCCCACCCACTGTCCTTTCTATTCAGCCTCAAAATCCCTCCCTTTGTCTTTCTACGCTCCCTGATGTACCTATAAAAAGGTTTTATCCCCCTTCTTTACCAAGTTGGCTATCTTTTCGTCAGTTTGGGCCTTTGCTATTCTGACTTCCCTCCCTGCTTCCTTCTGCCTTAACTGGTACAGTTCTCTTTCCTGCTCCTTCTGTGTTTTCTTATACTTCCTAAATGCTACCTTTTTCTCCCTAACCTACCCCGCCACCTCTTTTGAGAACCATAGTGGTTTTTTTTTTCATTTTGATTTGTTTATTTGCTTCACACAAAGGCTTATTGCCTCTGTGATGGCAGTTCTGATGTTTCCCCATTGTTGCTCCACCCCTCCTTCTAGCCTGTTTGCTAGTGCTTTTCTAAGGCACTCTCCCATCTTGCCAAAGTCAGCCCTTCTGAAGTCCACTACCCTTACTTTTGTATGGATTGACTTTGTAGCTGAGTTTATCGTGAACCACAATGTTTGGTGGTCACTTGTTCCCAGATGGCTACCCACTTCTAGATCTGAGATCCTCTCGCTGTCCCCATTTGAGAGTACGAGGTCTAAGATTGCTCCCTCACAAGTGGGTTCCAAAACTAGCTGTCTGAGGCATGCCATCTGTAGGGCATCGAGAATGGCCCTGCTCTTGGATGTGGCTACAGCAAAGGTGCTCCAGTTAACATCTGGCATATTCAGGTCCACCATCAACAGTATCTCCCCTTTCTCTGCCATCCTAACGATACCTTCTATCATATTCTTGTCCATTCCCACTCCCTGACACTGGGGTCTGTAAACAACCCCTGTGAGGACTGTGGTGCCATTTCCAGTCTCTAAGGTGACCCACAGTGCCTCCTCTCCTCCCCATTTACTCTTTTGTACTGTTGCTTTTACCTCTTCCCTAACATAAAGAGCTACTCCTCTCCCTCTTCTACCCTCCCTGTCTCTCCTGTAGGTTGTGTACCCTGGTATGTTAACATCCCAGTCATGGTTCTCTGTGTACCATGCTTCTGTGACTGCTACGATATCCAGGCATCCCTCTTCCATCAAGGCCACAAGTTCAGGGAGCTTGTCGCCCAGACTACGGGCGTTGGTACTCATTACCCTCCATTTCTTGATGCCCTTACCCCTTTTTGCCCCATCCCTGTCTTTATTGCCTTTGTCATTTTCTCCATTTACCCCTGCCCTTCTCCCTATCGACATCTCTATCTTGGTGTTTACCTCACTTACTACCCTGATTTTTGGGGGGGGTCTAGGATTTCCTTGCTCCTCTCCAGTGCCTCCCCCCTTGGCTAGTTTAAATGCTTGCCAATGAAGCATTTAAACCTATCACCTAGGATCCTGGTTCCCCTCCTGGACAGATGCAAACCATCACGCCAGTATAGGCCTGCATCACTCCAGGTGAACCTCTAGTCCCCAGTAAAGCCAAATCCCTGAGCTCTGCACCAGTTTTTCAACCACTGATTGAATCCCATGGTGTGAAGCACCCTAGCCTCATCCATGTCATAGACAGGCAGCACCTCCATGAAGGTTACCGTGTGTGCTACTTGTCTAAGGCCTCTCCACGTCTCCATAAACTCTTCCTGCACTGCTCTGATCCCTTTCTCAGCCAGGTCATTTGTCTCGAGGTGGACAGTGACATCCAGCTCCCTCCCCCATGCAGTGGTTCCAGCGATACTGAGTATTCGCTCCCTGTCCCTTCAAGCCATGGTGCCAGGCAGGCACCTTACCTCCCTCTCCCCTTCCTCCCCCAGTTCTACCCTCTCTAATAATGGAGTCCCCCACCATGAGTTGTTTCCTTACCCTGTGGGATCCCATGCCACCCTCCTGTGGGTCACCTTTGTGGAGGTTCCCCGCATCCTCCTTGGTCTTCCCTGCAGGTGCCTCCATTGAGGAACCACACTTTGCCAGAACAGCATATGAATTGTGGAGAGGTACAACTGGAGGGATGTGCCTCTGTTCCACCACCCTCACCCTCCCTGAGCCCACTGTGGTCCAACCACTCCTCTTTCTTGGCAACCTCTGAGGCAACGGCAGTGGCCCTGGTGGTCCCTGGGTGGGAGGAGAAGTCCCCCAAATCCTGGCCAACTCAGCCTGGAGAGAGGTGCCTACAGATGGGACAACACCACATCCTCCAGAACATCTCCCAGAAGACTGCTGCTCCATAGCCACTGCACAGCACTACTCCCATCATGTCTTATTTCTGACCCCTTAACTGTTGTTTGGAATACTTACTCTTTCCTCTCTTTATTTTTTTATTTTTCTCCCTACTTACTTACTGCCTCTGTGCTCTTTCAGCTCCTGATCTTCCTGTTCTGAGACAAGAAGTTCCTATATTTCTCAGTAGTCTCCTTACTTGCTCAGAGTCCGACCTCCAGCAGCTAGAGGGGGATGGAGAACTACTCTTTTCCTTCTAGGCTGGTGAGTCTTTTGTGGCTCTGTGATCACTCACTCACTTCCTGCTCCCAAACAGGAAGTTCCTGTTGTCGGTCAAATCCTGTGCCTATAAAAGTAGAACTGGCTTAGGGTGGAGGGGAGGGAAGGAGGGCAATATAGTCCCAGTAGAGAAGTATAGTTATAAAAAACAGCAGCTCCTTCTTCTTGGTGTTCTCTGCCTGTTCTCTGGCAGAAGCTATCTAGGGCAGTGTTTAAATCTGGCTTTAACCTGGCTTCCTTCTAGCTAAGCCACTCCCTCTACTTCACAGCTCTTTCTACACTTAAGTTAATTGCACAGATGACAATTCCCTTCAGCCACCCGAGACAAACACCTAGATAACTGCACAGATAACAATTCACTTCAGCCAACTCAGACAAACACTATTTTTTTTTTTGAACTGGTGCTGATTACAGTCCCATCTGAGGGGCTTTGGATTCAGAAGGGATCCCTCCTGGTAACTTATATTTTAGCAGCCAAGAAGGCTATCACACGTTTATGGGGTAAACACAACCCTCCTACACTCTTTGATTGGTTTGGGGTAGTGAGGGAGCTCTATACCTTAGAACGCCTTTCTTCCAGGGGCTTAAAGCCTGATGCCTCATTCGAAATAAGGTGGATGAAGTGGGTCCTGTATGCTACACTGCTGGACACCCTGTTTGTGCCACGATACACCTACTTATAGAATACATTACTAGCATTATGAGACAGGCAGGTATATTGGGGTCATTATTTACAGCTTTAACAGTTACCGTCCTACACTGGTGCCCAGATGGATCTAAGACTGTCCAATGTACATTCCAGATGAATCCTCAATGGTATGGGCATTTCTGTCAATGGATTTATTGCTCCCTGATTGTGTTATATACCTGTATTGCTGTATTAACTCTGATCAAGCTTAATTGTCTCTGTGTACCTGACATGTCTCACTGTCACTGTATTATGTTAACTTATAAGAGAAAAAATAATGCGCATTTAAGTTTAAAAAAAAAACCCACAATTGAAATACATCTAACTGCATACCTGCTTCCTCAGTTTGAGGTACGGCTTTGAAGAGTGAAGATGTGTCATAAGATTACGGCTTTGAACCCCCGGTGGGTAAGTAAGGGCTTGGGGGGGTGGTGGGTGTTCAGTGGGAGGGACAGTAACGGCTGCAACAGACATCAATAGATGGCTTTCTATTTACAGGGTTTATTAACAACAACAAAAACCTACAAGGGAAGGTTTTCTTTATTTCAGGTCATGTCACTGGGAGATTGGGCACTCCAATGTCAGTGTTATGTTTGTAGGTGGCGGGGTGGGGTGCTGAAAGGAGGGTTGGGGCATGGGACAGTTAAGGGGCGGCAACAACGAGAGCAACAGCGACACTGGGGGATTGAGCACCCCCCATTGTGAGTGTTAAAACAAAACAACTGCAAAGGAAGGTTTTCTTTATTTCAGGTCGCGACATTCTAGGATAGGGCACCCCAGTGTTACTGTCAAGTCTGTGCAGGGTGGGGTGCTGAGAGGGGAGGGCGGGTGGGTAGGCAGTTACAGGGGAGACAACAACAGACAGCGACACTGGACACCCCCAGTGTTAGTGTTATGTTTGGGAGAGGTGCTGAGAGGGAGGGTCAGGTGGGTGGGACAGTTAAAGCACTGGCAACAACATAGATTGATGGAGGGCTGTGAATGAGCCTTCTGGTGCTTCAGCACCATTTAGAGATGTGACCGTGCATTGGCAGTGGCGCAGTAGTGGACTGCGGGGGTTTCACTTATGAGGTGGTGACACTAGGGGACTGGGCACCCCAGTGTCAGTATTATGTTTGGGGGGGTGCTGAGAGGGAGGGTAGGGTGCGGGGGACAGTCCCGGGGGCAGCAGCGCCAGTAACAGACATCGATGGACAGTTTCCTGTTACAGCTGGCGTAAGCCCCTGCATGTATGACATTTCAGGCTGACCATGACAGATCAGCTTGCTTGGCAGTGTAGATCAAAGGGAACAGCCGACCCATGACTGCGTCAGCTATTTCTTTTCAAGTTCGTGCCCGTCTCCGTACAGCAAGCCAAAACTCCATCATGATCAGCCTACCTGATGATTGGTGTGGCACGGACTCATCCCTAAAACACTGCTCTGCACAGAACAGACAGTGTCACATCTCTCAAAACCCAACTATCATAACAAAATGTTTGCTGCGCACAGAGAACATAAAAAGGATGTAGAAAGGGAAAACTGAACAAATACAAGTGACTAGCAAAACTAGTAGAGAAGTGAGGGAAAGCTTCCCCTCTCAACAAGGTTCCTTGAAAACTTTCTGTAACTGACCATATATCAACAATTGTGAAGTCACTGCAACAAGTAGTGCTCAAACAAATTGAAAAAGGAACGGATTTCTTGTATGAATCTATTTTCAGGTTCTGGAAGGGGAGGCAGGGCAAGGGATTGTAAAGTTTACTGATGGATCCCTTAAGAAGAAACAACATAACAAGTATAGATTTTTCAATAGCAAATTCCATAGCAGTACCTTGCAGGGGTGTAGCCAGGAATTTTAAACTTGTACTCAAAACTGATGCACTGTTGCCCCCCATTATGTAAACATAAACCAAAATATGCGCTGTCATGCTACACCAACAATAGCCTCCCCCCGTTTGCCATGTCTGAGTTCAAGTAATCAGTTTCTTCCCGTAATCCTCCTTCCTTTGTTTGTCTGCCTGCCTGGTAAGTTGTTCTTGTTTGTGTATTTGGCTGGTGGCATCAGTGTCCCATAGTGAACAACAAAGGCAAAAGGGCTCAGCGCCACACAGACACAATGTGACTCACAATGTCCTTGCTTTCCTCTTTTTGTTGCCCCTGCCTGATTTGTTGCCTCTGCCTGATTTTTTTTACTGTACTCTGCTGAGTACAGTGCGTATGCCTGCCGACACCCCTGGTACCTTGGAAGGCTAAGTTAAAGGAAAACTGTGTAAATCAGGTGGTTTTACTCATTCATTTACTAACCTGATGTACTGCAATTTTGTCATGCAAAAGGTGATATTCGGTGAAGCCATTTTTATGTCCCCCGTGTAGTGCGGAGCCATCTCATACACAGTGGTGGCCAGGGCCTCAACCAGTATGCAAATGAAGAAGTTCTGCTCACGCTCACTGCCGGTTGTGCCCAGTCGTGAGTGCGTACTTGTCTGACGCCTGTGAGTGTGTGTGTCTGGAAAACTGTCCTGGAAGCGCAAGCAATTTCCTCCCATTAGAAGTCCTTACTGTTCCTTGTGGCACACTTTATGCTTCTAGGGTTTTTGGGAGTGCAGCATCTTTGTTCATTTTGAGGTAAAACTGAAAGGGCTTTGCCCTACTGTTGCACCATTTAGTGCCTCATGTTTATCAGTGTGCAAGTCAGTGACGAAGCACATGCTGACACCGAGTTGCTGTTTTTAGTGTCAAGCAAGCTTTCGGGGGTAGGGGGTCATGCAGATCTTTATTTTTATGCTGCAGAACTCAGGATTGCAGACTTCCATGGAGTGTGTCTGCAGTACTCAGAATGATGTTGCCTAGTATGAGTTGGGGACATCTAAGTGCTTGAGATGCGTTACCCTACAGTAACCCAGCATCTGTCCCTGTCAGGAAGCAAAAAAACAACCACACGCAGTTATGCTATTGCCTCTGCAAACACCATCGCTGTCTCGCTATGCAAGGTGCATCAACGGTAATCAAAATGCACCTAGGAACGTGCAGCAGTGTAGTTTCTGCGGCAAAAAAAAAACAAAACAAAAAAAAAAAATCACCCACCACCTCCACAAGACACAAAATGCAAAACGGCATTGCCACACTAGAGATGGGGAGGTACAGGCAGTTTGGCTCCCCATCACCAATACTCAAAACACAGACAGCAATTACATGGGTAGGAGACAGTGCGGTCAGTGACAACACCCAGACAGCATTCGTCTTTCCGCTCAGATTACTGGGGCTGCCACATATCATGGCCTGTTCATGTGCGGAAAGACAAGCTGTCACGGAAATGCTCAGGATACTGGTGCCTGGGACGGGAACTAAAGTGCCAGGCGTAAGGGGAGGGCATCCGGCTGCAGGTACTGTGGCACCAAACCAGGGACATGCACAGAGACGTCAGGTAAGGGTGACCAGGAAAGGCAGCCCATGAACACGCTCTGTAGTGTCTTCCGGTGCGGGGCAGCATGCGAAATGGTGACTGGCAGACCAGGCAAAGGCATGGCACACTGTATGGAACAAGGAAGAACACACAAAAAAGCCAAGTCTGACTAAATTAAAACACATGGGGTTCAGCTAATCAGGGCATCATGCAGCTATGGTGTGCAGCTCAGGACCAGTGCACAGTTTTCCTTCAAGGAAAAAAATTTTCTACAAACAGAGGTATTCAAATCAAAACTTTTAGGACTTGCCCAGCCATGACTGTAGCTGAATTTTCATTTGCCCTTATTCATTATAATGAAATTAGCTTTTCTTTTGTACTTGCCCTGCAAGGAAATTTACTTGCTCCGGACAGGGGGCAATAGGATTTGCACACCTCTGTCTACAAGACAGCAGTGCCAAAACTGGCATCCCTTCTGGATTGTATATCCAGACAATAGTGTTTTGTGAAGGTGTATACTGTCATTCTTGAAGGAAGATGCCACTTGCTGCTGCCACAGTAGCGGATATAAACCGGGGGAGGGGGGTGTATGCAGGAGACTATCCAGTGTGAGATAGTTCTCCTAATTGCTGGGTTACCCTTTTCCACTTCACCGTACATGATAAAAAGCTGAATACTGTTGGACCTGACATATTTTGTGCAGTCCCGGTAATAACTTCATGCCCTTTTTACATTCAAGCAATGAAGTTTTTGTTCCTTTGTACTGGTATGCTCAATCAAAAGCACAGGGAGCCAAGTCTACCCATTTGATGTAACTGACTCAGACAGTGACCCCTCAAGGTACACTGGTTATTGTAACGGACACCTATTTAGAAGCAGAGACTACCCTGGCCAGTCTTCACTGCCCACTGGTAAAAGACTCCCTCCATTAACTTATTATTTGGGAGCAATCTTACACTATCAGAGGTGGATCGTGATCATTGAAGGGGACCACAACATGATTGATATTACTAACCATACCCCCAACAAAAAAAAAAACAACCTAAAGTGAAGTTGTCTGCTTCCTAAAAATGACACCCGACTGGATACATGGCAATTTCTAAACCCCCAGATCAGATCCTTTACCCATTACTCGGCACCTCACCAAACTTACACCAGAACTAACTTAATCCACATCTCCAAAGAATACTTGCAATCTCCTCTCCAAATGTGAAATTCCCCTTATATGCCTTTCAGACCATGCACCAGTCCTAGTTACTCTAAATTGGGGCATAACCCATACTAAAACTCTGTGGAGATTTAAAAACTCTGCTAAACGTGGAAGATTTCAAACCTAGGATCAGAAGAAAATGCAGCAGATTGTTACACAAAATATTCATGATGATATAACACCCAGCATATTATGGGCTACTGCTGAAACAATCCTCCAAGGTGAGCTAATTAGTTACTCCACCAGACTTAAAACCAGCGAGAGAAGAAACTGCTCCAGTTACAGCAGGAATTAGCTGAGACCAAATGTAGACACATGGTGGGAGATGTAACTGTAAACACAGACTTAAAACAAAATCAGACGAAAAAATTCAGGAGATAGTAAATAAAAATTATGTACTCACTGTAATTCTTGATCTTCCACAATATCTTTGTAACCCCTAGATGGCGCTATCCCAGGGGCTACTACCCCTGCCTGATTTGCCACTAACAGGTTGAGGGGCCTGGATCCAATGGCGGGTGCCTCCACCCAGAGGTCAGGGTTTGCAATAGTTAAACTAACTTGGTCACAGCCCTCTGGGACACTGCAACCCCCCTTTCTTCCCACTAGTGGCCCACACAATATATCAGAATTACCTTCACAGTATACACTTACCCCCAGGTCTGGTTCCGGCACTGGGACCTCCTGTGAAATGAGATACAGTGCAACAATCACAGTACAGTACTTTAACATAGACAAATACCTCAGGCAGTATAACTTTGCTGAAACAAGCAGCTCTGATTTATTTAGGGATATAACAAGGACAGGGAAATCAGGTTAATTAGCTTATCACTCTAATAATTCATTCATGGCTCTGTGCACAGGCCTATCCCTCATCAGTTACTGTCCCTGGGTACCCAAGCCCTAGTGGCTAGTCCAAACTGCGGGCAGCTGGTAGGGGCCCTTTCACACAGAGAAAAGGAGAATTAAACAGTCAGCAGTACAGTAATTCCATTTGGATTTAATGTGGCAATTCAACAGGAGCAACCCTGAATTAGTACTCACGACACTCCAAATAAGATAGGGTCCTTCAATGTCAGCAGGGCTCACTTGAGGTACACAAACCTCTTCACACATCCATATAAAAGAGCACTATACCAGGCAGGCTGCATCTGTATCCCATCGCAATTACTGCACAATACCGGAGAACACACAGCAGATTCAGTTCCTGACAGACCGTGCAATTTTCAGCAATTCCTCCAGTCTTCTACAGGGTGAGCCTGGTTTCTACTCTTCAGAGATCCTTTGATTCTTTTCACAGGACGGATTCAGTCCTAACAAGCTGTTACACAAGCTGCAGACCGGAACTCTGGGTCTTACACCGTTTTGACTAAAACTGCACACTGAAAAAGCACAGGGCTCCTTCCTTCTTCACTGCCAAAGCTCAACTCAAACTCCAACCGACAAAAACCGGCACTTCCTTTGAGTTCCTCCCAGTTCTTGACTGGATTGGCTGTCACTCACAATAGACTGCTGCTGTTGGTCCAAAAGGCACTGAAGTCTAAACTACATCTCCCAGAGTCACTGACCATACAATCCTCTTGTGGCTGGCTCAGATTATGAGTCCAAGTTCTGATTCGTCCAAGGCACCATTTTAGAGCTAGCTTACCCCACACTGATTGGTCCAGTTCAGCAGTTCAAAACTAGAATGGGAACTAGCAGACACAGTTCTGACTGCAAAGAAAGCAGGTTAGACAAACTGTAATTTCATTATTACTCTAAATAATTTCTGGCAAACAGTTACATCTTTCAGATAGGTTCCTTTGCACTCTAGTGACTGCAAAATGAAGTGAATTGGCAGCAGCTCGAGTGGTACTCAGAGAAGCACACAGTCCCTCCATACAAACTAATTATGTCTGCAAGCAGACAGCTCTTAAAGAGACAGTACCAGAGGCTCTAAAAACACTCACTGATAAATGGCTTAAATGCCAAACACCATTCAGGCTTGGAGCATTCAAGCAAGCTCCTGGAAGTCTTTTGGGAACCCCCATTTGCAGGGGGGTTACACCTTCACCATTCATCACAGGTGGGTTTGTGCCAGAGGTGGCAGGACCCCCCCAAAGGAGTGTACACTTTTAAGAGCTTTTTAGAAGGGAGTTGATGTCGGGGACGGCGCCGCCCACGAGGCAGACGTATGACGTGGTGCTCGTGGACTGACCAGTAACAGATGCCTGCTCCCTCTCCCCCTCAGTTCTGTCTGCTTAGCAGAGGATGAAGGAGTAAAAAGAAAGAAAGGGTGAGGGGCAAGGGAGCCCAAGGGATAGGGACATAAACTAAACAAATTAATAAAAACGATCCAGAAGAGAAAATAAAAAATTCCGGATGGAGGGACTTTAGGAGGACCAGAGCAACTGAGCAGGCCGGGAAAGAAAAGAGAGAGAGAGAAAGAAAGTGACATGGAAAATCCATGTCCTTGGTCAAAAAGAAATGTGTCGGAAGAGCCAGCTTGCTCTTGTTCCAATCTGAAAATGACTGACACTCCCACAGCTGGTAACCCAGGAAGAAAGCTGTTCTTGAAAAACTGAGGGACCAGCCCAGAAAGGGTTGAAAAGAAAGGAGTACTTCTCCAGTACGTAAAAGGTAAGAGCTATAAGCCCTGGGGAAAAAATTGTCCAGTGTAGATGTCCATTCATCTGAGGAAGAAGGATGCACTAGACTAAGTCTAAGAGTCCCATATGACTAGGATGTAATATGGGAGAAAGGTCAGCCTTCAATTCCAAAGGTCTGAGGGTAAGCCAGGTCACAGGCTGTTAAGACAAACTCTTTCTAAGAAACAAAAAAACTAAGAAGAGAAGGTACTCCTAAGAACCTAGCCGAGGATAAGGGACCTCACAAGTAGAGGGCAGGAATAGGTATTCAAAGGGAACTCTGTTCACTTAATTCTGTGGCCGTGGGAATTAAGAGAAAGAAAGGTGCAGCAGGCCAAATGTAAAAGGTGGTCGCTTCACGGGGAGGAAAATCTGAAGAGAAGTGGGCTACTGCTTGAAAAATTAGTTGGCCCACAGAGGTGAAGTCTCGCAGCAAGCTCTGTCCCTCGAGGGATCAGAATAGATAATCCAACATCAAAAACATAGATTTCCTGGGGAGCTACCAGAGCCTAAAAGAGGGATGTCTCTTTTTGTCTCTCTCTAAAAAGAAAACTCACTGATTTTTTTTTTTGGTTATAAAAGAGAAACCGGGACCAAAAAGAGATCCTCCAACAACAGCTATGTTTGTAGGGAAAAATATACACCCCTTTTTTTTTTGTTAGGTATCAAATGGTGTAAAAGAAAGAGGGGCAAATCACCCAAAGCAGAAATGTCCTCCCCCCGACAAAGAAAGGACAAAATGAAGAGTCCCAAACATCATAATTTTTTTGGTTTGTTTGTTGAGGGCCACGAGTGGCAAGGAAACGGAAAAAGTCCCCTCAGGAGTTTGCCTCCTGATGTCTAACCCCCACCCTTTTTGTTGGAAAAATCAGGAAGGCAGAATGTAAGGAGAAGGAGAAGAAGCTGCCCGGAAGCCTAGTCATTGAGGGGAAGGTGGGGGGTTGCAGTGATGAATGGAGAAGATATTCTGGAAGATAAAGAATTATGGTGAGTACATAATTTTCATATCTTCCAAGAATCAATCTTCACCATTCATCAATGGTGGATCAGAGTTACAAGCTACCACCGAATGATGGTATTGGCAAAGCCTGAGGGAAATGACTGCCTCCTCAGCCTCCTGTGTGGGAGACAAAGAGACAGGGGACCCTCAGGGGTCTGCTGAGGCCCAAGACTGGTCAGGGGCAGGCGGAGGCTCCCATGCACTGGGAGCAAGAATGCGCTCCGCAAACTCTCACCTGGCCCTGCAGGAGAAGAAATGGGCCCCCTGGTATCGTGAGGTGACCACCCTACACCAGGCCATAAGTGATAACCTGGATAGGTGAAGCCATGCCACCTGCAGGCCACAGTTCCTACCAGTCTGGAGGCTACCTCATCGGCATTGTAGGAAGCCCTCGCTTGGTGTCTTACCAACTCCAGACCCTGGGTAGTAAGGCAAATGGCCTGCCTGGTTACCTCATAGTCTGGCATGGACATCAGGAGCTGTCCCAGTGTTGCCCACAGGTGCCCACCATAGGACGTCTGGTGTGCCTGATGAGCAGCAATGCACAAAAAAGTGTGCGCCGATGAGGAGACACTATAACCCCAACAGTCAATCTTGGCGGAGTCTGACTTGGAGTGCAGAAGGCAGAGGAAAAGGAGGAGGGTTGCAGCAGACCAGGCCAGGTCCTCTGCCAGAGCATACAGGAAACCTCTCCCGATAGAGGGGACTGTGCAGCTAGCCCACCGGTGAACACCCAACCGTGAAGGGGCGATCGGGGTGGTGTCCTTGGGGGGGGGGGAGAGACCTCCTAGTGGGGAGGTTGGAGCCATGTAGGTCCCATAGTGTCGCCCATACCTCTCAACTTATTGCCTCCTGAATCAGGGACAAGGCTTAAAAAAAAATCAGGGACAAAGACCCAAAATCAGGGACACATCTTAAGAATTGATACTATTCATTCAGAATGCCGATAGAATAAGAGGATTTGTGTTAAGATGCATTTTCTGAATAACAAATCTGAATCTTTAATGTTTGACATTATTTTGTGATTTTAATCCCCACTCTTCCGTCACAAAAACACAAGTTTTACGAGGGACAGAGGAAAATTATGAGGCAAATTCAGGGACATCCCTGAAAATCAGGGACAGTTGAGAGGTATGGTGTCGCTCCTTTCCCCATCTACCGCAGGCGCAGACTTTTCCAGCAGGGAAAGAAGTCCCGAGTTGACACTACACTTCCTGTCAGAGCCCACTGCCGCACTGGTCACAGAGCATGGTGCCAGCTGGGACCTCCCAAGCCCAGCCTCACCAGAAAGGGCTCTGCCCCTTGGAGAAGGCCTAACAGCTGAAATGGAGCCAGAGACAGGGAGTGAGGGAGACCCCGCGTCAAGAGCAGCACCAGAACCTCCCTCGACACTGCAAACAGCGCTGGAACCTGACTTTGCACCGGAAGCGGCACTGGACCCCCAACCAGGCGCCAGGCCCAGTGCCGCCACCCCCACCAGTGCCAGAATCGACACCAAAGGCACCCCCAGTGCTGCAAGCAGTGCCATGGGATGCAGCAGACACAGAGCCATGGCCTGCCCCAGAAAGAGAACTCCCAGGCCTTGCTGAAGCTGAAGGCCTAGCACTGGACCTAGAAGGTTCCCCATGCTCACCGGAGCCAGGAAACCGGTCAGGATCATCCCGATCCTCAGCCTACGGGTCGGGGAACGAGATCAGGAAGATCTTCAGCTGTGCTACGCCAGAGCCCCTTCCTCTCTCGGTGCCAAGAACAGCAGAAGGAGGGGACCCAGTGGCGTGGATGGCACCTCCCCACTCACCAGCATCGGCCTTAATGCCAGGAGTCTAAGTGGCAGCAGACCATGGTGCCAAGGGACCCGACCACTCAGGTTCAGTGTATAGCTACGATGCCACCACCAGCGGTGGATGGACCCCCCCGAGGGAGTACCGGACTGGGAGTGGTGTGCAACTGGCCCCCCGGAGGAGACTGTTTTTCTCACAGACCCTTCCCCCAGGCCTCCCATCTCGGCAAGACGAGGACTGACAGAGACCTGGTATCCCTCAGTACTTTCAGTACTGGGAAGGGGCTCAGGGGAAGAGCCCAGGGACCGGACTCTGGAGTCCCGAGTGCAACACCGGCCTCCGAAGGTGGGGAGGTCCCACCCCACCTCATCGCATGAAGCTCGGGGGTGCAGTAGTCCATACTGAAGCAGGCATCTCAATGATCCATGTCATGATTTGGACCCAAGCAGGTCAAACACCAGTCACGGCGGTCGTGAATAGTGGCCATATTCTTCCCGCACGGGCACCAACGCATGGGAGGGGGGAATCCGTTCCTTTACCAGATCAGTCATGACCATACTTTGACAGAAAATAATAAAACCAACGAAAAACATACTTGACACCATACTAAAGGGACAGAGGAAGAATAACATGACACGGCATTGAATGAAGGGATACAGAGTCAAGTAATGGTGACGGCAGAACTGTGACGCACTTTTCGGTGGAGTGCTCAAACAAAGCTGCTGCCTCTACGGCGGGAAAAACAGAACTGAGGGGGGAGAGGGAGCCGGTATTGGTTACTGGACAGTCCACGAGCGCCACATCATACGTCTGCCTCATGGGCAGTATCGTCCCTGACATCAGTTCCCTTCCTCCAAAAAGCTCTTAAAGGTATATACACCCGTGAGGATCTGGCACCTCTGGAACACACCCACCAATGATGAATGGTGAAGATCGATTCTTGGAAGATCTGTGAAAACCGAAATGGCGCTTTAATATCTGCGTCAGAAATATTATGGGGGTGGGGCAAAGATACAAAAATATTGGCCTATAGACAAAAGTGCAAAATACAGAAAATGCAGTTACATTAAGAATGTCAATTCGACTATATTCTGTACCACCCAGGATAAGATACTAGAGGTTTTCGGGAACCATAACAAGCAACTTTATCCAACAGAATCACCACTGACCCTCTGCTCTTGACTACCTTCTTAGATAGTTCAGATTCTGAAAAAGACCCCAACCCAGATAAACAAATTAACCACAATAATTTCTTTTTTTTTTTTTGTACTATTTCTTTTCTCCTCTACTTGCATCCACACCAGCCTCTCCTTCCGGCGAGCCAATGCTTCTACCGACTCGTCCTGTCCCCCAAGCCTCCGCTCTCAAATGACAGCCATCTCCTCAGGTAACCCAGCATATCCCTTTGCCAGATGGGTCCCCCTCCTCCAAGGGGGAAAGCACCAGCCAGGGGGGCACAGACCAGCGCATCATCTTGGCCCAGGGAGATGCTGTGGAGGCAATGACGGGCTCAGAGAGCCAGGCAGCCATCATCCGGCATGACATGGAGCGTTTTTCATGCTTTTGTCTATGTACGTCCCTCCTTCGCCATCGCGCAGTGCTCCTGGTCTCCACCAGAGGCCACTGACGACTGATGACTCCCTAACCCACCCCCGGGAGAGAAGAGCAGTCCCTATGGACACTAAATCCTCTCCCGCCCCTGCCAGCCCCAGCGACCCGAGTCAGTTCCGAACCCAGGTCGCCGGGCGTGGTCCAGGTAAGGCCAAGCACCTCAACCCTCTACGCCACCAGGCCAGCAACCACAATAATTTTTACTGAAGAGGTGGAAGAGGCAATCAAAAAACCAAAAAAAATAAGCCTGGGCCCAGATGGCTATACCGGTGAATTTTATAAAGCCTTTTCATAATGACATTATTCTCTCATACAAACAGGCCTGTACGTGGGTGGCAGAAGGACATCAGAAGCCTCCATCATGGAACCATACTACAATTTCTGCCATACTCATACCCAATAAAGACAAGACATTACGCTCCTCTCACTGATCAATTTCAGTCTTAAACACTGACTATTAAATTGTTGCCTCTTTACTTGCTAAACACCGAGATCATATCCTATCATCTTTGGTTAAATCAGACTAAACAGGATTTGTTAAAACACTGCAGGCAGTATACAACTTTAAGCGTACTTTACATGCTCTTCAGCACACCACCTGGTCAAATTTCCATTTTATCTATTTAGCCAAGATGCAGAGAGGGCATCTGACTGGGTGGCATGAGAATTTTTTTTTCTATATTCTCTTTATCTCCTGGTTCTTCCTGGTGGCCCCCATCTGACTGGTCTCCCCAGCCCTGCCACCCGGATCCTCCGGGACTTACCTTGTCCGTTGTAATCTGTCACAGGACTGTGGTAGTGCCCAGCCACCGGTGCTGAGCCTGCGGAGGTTCATTAATCATCCTGCTGCCTGGGGTGTTTTTCCACCATTTTTCTTCCTTCCCTCCCGTTGCTGGGGCGCGACACATCAGCGTGCACACATGGAGGCGTACACACGCTGCAGAGTCCCGCAGCACCCTCCCTTCGTCGGTGTCCCCAACTCATTCTACCCTCAGGCCTCCACCTGTGGGCAGTCATTCGTCAGGACTACCAAGCCACCCTCCCTGGGAGAGAAGAGCTGTCCTCCGGATGCTCGATCCTGTCCCTCTCTGTCCGACTCCTGACAACCCGCGCTTGCCACCAAACACAGGTCACCTGTATGGCAGGAGTTAAGGCGCGATGCCTCAGCCCTCCATGCCACTAAGCCAGCAATGTCTTGAGAAGTTTTGTTCACCACCTTACAAAAAACAGGATTCCCACTCCCATTCGTAACTATCCTGCATAAGATGTACAAATTCTAACAGGCATATGCCACAATTAATGGCCAAATCTCCCAATCCTTTCATTTGCATAGGTAAACACAGCAGGAGTGTCCTGTCGCCCCTGCTCTTTGCACTCTATCTTGAACCCTTAGCACAGGCTCTAAGGCACAACCTAGTTATACAAAGTGTGCAGCTGGGGGGCAGGGAACACAGATTTGCACTTCATGCAGATCTCCTGATCTATCTTATGAACACATAAGAAAAAATTACTTACCATAGTAATCTTGTTTCTTCCAAGGTTTTCTCCAATATTCATAACTCTTGCAGTTAGCCTTTAAGATAGAACTGCCCGGAGATGGAATGTATGCTAATGATGGAATCATCATTGGCTCGTGCCACTTTTCAAATGCTGCCCTTATCAATTGCCTACATTCTAACACTTCAGATTCCATGGAAGCCTGCAAAGACGGGCCCCACGAGGAACTATATCTAATAATAATAAAATAAAACACTAAACTATTCTGTAAACTTCCAACTGAAGGAAAAAAAACACAATCCCCCCCCCCCATGTCAGAATCACCTGAAAAAGGGGAAACCAATGCCCAAAGGGCTAAAAAAAACACATATGCCAGTGTGTGGCACCCTCACACATAGTTGCTCAGCTTGGAGTGCAAAGGCCACTGATTCTTAGTAGGGAAGGCAGGGTGGGAGAGTTATGAATATTGGAGAATACCTTGGAAGACACAAGATTACTATGGTAAGTAATTTGTTCTTCTCACCCCAGGAATTCTCCAATATTCCTAACTCTTGCAACTGCGAAGCAGTACCTTTGGAGGTGGGCACAGAGCCTACTTTGGAAACAGACTCTGCAGGACTGCCGTGCCAAACCTGGCATCCCTTCTGGACTGGGTGCCCAAGCTATAATGCTTTGTGAAGGTGTGCACTGTTCTCAAGGTAGCTGCTTTACAGATCTTCACTAATGGAACATCCCTGGCTGCTGCTTTAGTAGCAGCTGTACATGGGCCCTCAGCCCTGCTGGGGGCTCTTTTCCAGCTTTGGAGTAGCAAAACTGAATACACTGAACTATCCAGCGGGAGATATACCTCTTAGAGGCTGGATTTCCTGTCCCCACATCCCCATAAGTCAGGAACAGCTGTTTCCTGTCCTGCCTGTGGTCCTTGGTGACTGTCATATAGTAACTAAAGGCTCATTTAACATCAAGACTGTGAAGTCTACGCTCACCTGAACTAGAATGTTCAGTGAAAAAGACTGGTAGGGTAATGGATTGATTCAAGTGGAACTCAAAACCCACCTTAGGGAGAAATTTTCTGTTTGTTCGCAGGACTACCTTGTCCCTGTGGAATGAAATGTAGTCCTGATCAATGCACAGAGCCTGGAGCTCACTGATCCTTCTCGCAGAGGTCATTGCCACCAGGAAATCTGTTTTCCATCCGACATATTTCAAATGAGCTGAGACCATATGCTCAAAGGGGGAACCCATGAGTTTGGCTATACATACATTCAAGTCCCAAGCTGGCACCGGTTCCCTATGAGGGGGATGCAGTTGAGCCAGCCCTTTGAAGAACCTCTTGAAAATAGGATTTGATGCCATAGAGGCATTCTTTCCAGCTGAAATGTAAGCAGATGCTGAAGCCAGATGGACCTTCAAAGTAGTGGACTGCAAGCCCAGGGAATGCAAATGAGTAAGGTAGTCCAGCAAAGCTAGAATCCCTGCCTGTGCTGGCACCACATCATTGGTGGAACATCAAATTAAAAACCTTTTCCATTTTGAAGCATAGGTTTTCCTAGTAGAGTGTGTCCTGTATCTCCTGAGAACGTCCAGAACACACTCTGAGAGATGCAAACCTGCACATTCTAAGTCCTCAAGAGCCATACACTGAGTCTGAGGGATCTGAGGTTCGGGTGCAGGATCCTCCCTTGGCTGGAGGTTAACAGATTGTGCCTCCAGGAAAGGTGTACTGGTTCTGCCACACAAATGGAGAGCAGCAGAGATTACCATGGCTGCCTGGCCCAATCTGGTGTTATCAAGATCATTGATGCTGGTTGGGATATGAGCATGAACAGAACTCTGAACACCAAAGAGAAAGGAGGGAAAGCATACAAGTGCTTCCCTGATCAAGCCAAGGCCAGAGGGTCCAGGGGGACTCTTCCCTGGGTTGGTGGCCTGCAACAGTACTGTGGCAGGTGGTGGTTCTCGTGGGATGCAAAGAGATCTATCTCTGGAGTACCCCACCTTCTGAAAACTGCTTTCAACACCTATCTGTTGAGGGCCCACTCGTGACGGGCCTGGTTGATTTGACTCAGTGCATCTGCTAGGGTGTTGTCTTTTCCTGGCAGATGGATGGCCTGAAGGAAAACTCCTAGATAGTAGGCCAGACTCCATATTTTCATAGCCTCTGTGCATAGAAGGCTTGATCTCGTTCCTGTTTGTTTATGTAGTACACTGTGGTGGTACTGTCTGTTCTGACTTGTATCACCCTTCCCTGTACTAGTGGGGCGAAGGCCTGTAGGGCCAGTAACACTGCTCTGAGTTCCAGCAGGTTGCTGTGCTGAAGTGACTCTGCACCTGACCATATACCGTGGGTGGTGTGATCCCTCAGATGGGCCCCCCCACCCTAGTAGTGATGCATCTGTTGTGAGAACCACTGATGGGGACTCTTGCTGGACAGGAACCCCTTCCCTTAGGTTGGCTTCCTCTTTCCACCACTAAAGGGTCTGTAGTAATGTTTTTTGTTACTGGAATCAGCTTTGATAGAGGGTCCCTCTTTTGGCACCAGTGTACCCTGAGGTGAAACTGAAGGTCTCATCTGGAACCTGGACCCCAGGACTGTGCCCGTGGCTGCAGCTATGTGGCCCAGTAACTGGAGAAACTGTCTTGCAGTTTTTGGTCTGTTCAATCTGATGGAGCCTGCAATCTGTACAATGTTTTTCACCCTGTCCAGAGGCAGGTAGGCCCTGCCCTCCAGGGTATTCAGCTCTGCTTCAATGAACTGCAGTACTTGTGCAGGAAGGACGACGGACGGCTGCCACCCCCCATTTTTCCTTGTTGTGAGGAAGTATCTTGAATAAAAGCCCTTTCCCTTTTGCTGTGGAGGAACAGGTTCCATCACCTTTAACAGCAGCAGGTTTTAAACTTCTTTTTCCAGAAGCTTCCTCTCTGCACTGGAAGCTGGCTTGATCACTCTGGTTCTGAGAGCTGGGAAGGATTTGAAGTTTAGGGACAAACCCCCGAGTCACTACTTTCAGGATCCACTTGTCCATGGTAATGTTTTTCCATGCCTGGAAAAAGTGAGCCAGTCTGACCCCTACTGGCAGTGGGGAGGCGGCCTTGGCAAACAGGTCAGGGAGTCTGTTTGGGCTGTTGCTGGACATGACCAGCCTGGGAACCCTGCCTGGATCCCCTTCTGCCTCGACCCCTAAAGTACTCTGTCTGCTTGGGGTACTGCTGGGGCTGTGGAATAGCCTGGGCCTGGAAGAGTGGCCTGCTGTGGGAAGATCTGCCCCTGCATCCACTTCCATAGGGCCTAGTGGAGGGAGAGGCCCTTTCTTTGCCAGAGTTACCCTTGTAGGTGGGCTTTGTATTCATCCACCTTTTTCATATTGGCCTGTGTCTTGTACCCAAATAGTGAATTACCCTTAACAGGGAAATCCATGGCCTTGGTCTGGGTACCCTGATTGAGGTTTATGGCTCTCAACTATGCAAACCTCCTCAAAGTAACTGTGTCTGCCATCGATCTGGCAGCATTATCATTAGTATCTGCAGCCATTTGGAACTGGTATTTGGCTGCTTCCAACACAAATCTGGCAGTCTCAGCCAAATCTGCTGAGAGGCCACCTGGAGCTTTGTCAGACATAGCCAGGACAGACTGCCACAGGGATTTTTGATACTGGGCAGTGCAGGCCTGGTAGTTGGCTTGCCTGATAGCCAGAGAAGCAGACAGGTAGCCTTTTCTGTCCATACTATCTTTCTGGAATTTTTGTCAGGAGGACGAGTGGCTAAGGGTACCTTTGCCCTGTCACAAGCTGCAGTATGCACTACTCCCTGATGGTCAGGGAGAGTGAATAAAAATTCAACTCCTTCCCTGTCCAACTGATACTTTTTGTCCAACCTTTTATCCAAAGGAGGGATAGAGTTGGAGGGTCTGCAAAATCTTTAGCACATCTTTTTTTAAAGAATCTGTTTACTGGAAGCAGGAGTTTTTTAGTGGGTGTCAGACCCATCATCTCTAGCTATTAAGCCTCCTCTTCATCCTCTATAACCTCACTGGTGACTATGTCTAAAGCATCCACCATCCTTCTCACGAAGGAAAAGTGAGATTAATAGCTCTCTGATGTCCTGAGAGGGGAGCCAAACTCCTGGTCAGGGGAGACTTCTGGCTCAATAGGTTCTCCCTCTTCCTCCTCAAATTCCCCATAGTCCTCAAACTCAATCTGCTCCTGGAGTGGGGGCTGGGCAGAAGCTGCTGCTTGCTTAGGAGGGGTCTGAACTGATGCCTGGTGGCCAGGGATAGGTAGCAGCCCCTGCAGGGTCTGAATCACCCTAAATGCCTGGGCAATTTCTTGTGGTAAAGGCATAGCAGCAGACACAGCAGAAGTCCCTGAATGCTGTTCAGCAGGGGTTTCAGTGTGTTTGATTTTCTTGGTCTTTTTTTGTTGGAACCGGAGATTCAGCCGGTTCACTAGGTCTCTTACCAGTAGCCTGGGTACCCGTATCAGAGGTAGCCTGTACAGGCTCTGCGTTTTCACCCGCAGGAGTGGAGGGTTTCGGCTGATCAGAGCTCAAGGGACCCTTAGGCATAGGTAGCCTTTTTTTAAGTCTTTCCAGATGCTTATCCACCATCTTTTCAGGAAAGGTTTTGCATATTTCACGATCAACTCTAAAATGTTAATAATCAAGGCAGACAACACACAAGAAGTGTTTGTCTGCCTTGGCAAACACTTCACCACACTGAGTACAGTTTTTGAAACCGGTTCTCCTCTTAGGTTTTTCTGACATTATGAAAAACTGATTAAAAAAAAAAAAAAAATAGAAACTGCTGAGAAAGTTTTTAAATTTGAAATGTTTATTTGCGGTTGATTCAGGAACCGATGGATGTCCCGATTGGAACTGGGAAGCGATGCAAAGGAACCGAAGTTAATGGTTCTGTAACCGGGTTTATCGGTTACTTAAAAATAATAAATTTAGAAAAATAAAGCTAAAACTAACAGAGTTTCAGAGTTTTTTGACTAAAACTAACTAAAATTGTCCCAGTCTCTCCTCGGTTATAACGAACCAGGAGAAACCGAGAAAAATAACAAAAAACGTAACTAATGGTTTACTAAATAAATACAGGAGATAAAGGCAACACAAGAAAAAATAAGTAAATACTTTTTTTTAAGTTTAGACAACGACTGATGAGGACAGGTCTCCGAGGCATCTGGTCTTGCAGGCAGAGAATTAAATCTGAAGCGTTAGAATGTAGGCAGTTGATAAGGGCAGCATTTGAAAAGTGGCAGAGCCAATGATGATTACATCATTAGCATACATTCCATCTCCTGGCAGTTCTATCTTAACCCCTGCTGTGCCACGGACTAATATACCACTCCAGAATTCCTATACATTCTAATTCTGTTGGCAGCCTAAGGGTTAATGGCCGACTGCAAGAGTTAGGAATACTGGAGAATTCCTAGGGTGAGAACCTCTTTTCATTGTTAAAATTATTTGCCTGTACATCTTGTAACCTTCCGAGTCGTACCTGAAAATAGGCATTTATTTGTCTCGTGCGCTTACCTGGTCAATAAAAACTAAATAAATAAAATCCTTGTCTAATTTATGGACCCTCTTACAAGACTTTGGTAGATGCGCAGGCTACAACAGAAACACCTCGAAAAACAAAGGTTTTAAAACCTCACTACACCCCTTCAGATTTAATCCAGCAGCAATTTCCCTTTAAATGCCTTCTCTTAAATACTTACAAGTGATTATTACAGCTGACCTTTCAGCCCTACTGCAGGTTAAATAGAATCCTTTGACCCAAGCCTTTAAGGCTGACTTCAAAAGGTGGCAGTCTATTAATTTACAACTAATCTAATGACTAGACTGCATGAGAATGAATATACCACCCAGAATTTTATATTTAACACAGAGATTGTCCATTACACCACCTAAACTACATTTCATAAAATCGGATAAGCTAATTTCTCAATTTATATGGGCAGACACTAAACCTTGTGTAACTCCCCTGTTCCCCGGGGTTACTAGAATCCCAGTTAGATCAGTGGCAGGCAGGTAGGACAGCTTGTGAAATGCCAGGTAAATGGGTTTCACACTGGCACACTCTTTTTCAATCTCAGCTGAGCTGGAGGGTGATGTCATTATGGAACTCTCGCAGCAGCATAAGCCACACTTGTCCAGCTGGCTTAGAGAGTCAAATGGAATGTAGAGTTAGTCTGAGGGGGAGAGAGTCTGGAGTAGGAGTTCAAGGAGGAGGCCGCAGCTGCTGGGCAGCTCCTCAGTTTTAGCTCTGATAGAGAGCTACCCCTTTCTTTGTGTGGTCGTTTGTTCTCACCCTACAGAAGAACAAATGAAGACAGCTGTTGAAGTGGTGGAGACCTTGTGTTTTCGAGTTTTCCCAGTGCCCCATCCCAGGAGGGATGGGGGTGAATTCCAGGCTCTAGGGGCAATCCCCTTGATCCACTTTCTTTGTGGTGAAGCTGCCATGGACATCTTCATTGAGTTGCGAGTACAAACCTCTTGTTTTGTGAAAGCCCAGGGGCATCTGCAAGCCAGGATGAATTTCTCTGTACTGGGACCAGTCATCCAGTTTAATTTTAAAGGTCTCTGCCTATGTTGGAGTCCAAATAAGGGACCGTCCAAATACAGAACTTTCAGTTGGACACCCAGAGGTGTGTCATGTAGTATGTTAAGTGTGAAAAACATTTCAAGATAGCATCTACAAGTTTCTTCTGTGATGGTGTTATTAACCAGATGAATGGCCAAGTATAAACTTGGAAGCAAAAGGTGGGAGGCCCCCCATCAGGAGTAACCAGTTTACCTCTCTGGGTTCAGTGTGCGCACCAGTACATTTTCATTCAGTGCATGTGGCCAGTGCCTAATGGAAATAATTACCCAGAGATGTGGGTTTGGATTCTCTGTTCTTCAGTTCACCCCAGTATAGTGGGTGCTGGAAGAAGATTTTGACCCTAGATGTGCTCAGTGTGGTCATAAGTACCACTGCCATCCCTGTGGGAAATGGGAACAGTACTAGTTCAGGCAGTTGTGCCAGTTTTCAGTTTCAGAACCAGAGAGTTCGCAGTTTCGTGTCTTCACCCTATGCTAAATGGGAATGTCAGGAATTTCTGTACTCTGGAGAATCTGTAATACCAGTATGTGTAACCATGTGGGGGTCCATCTTCGCTTTGTGATTATTCCTACTCTGTTATGAGAATAAAAGCCACATTCTAGAATCCCAACCTGGTCTGGACAGTATTGTTATTGCTTCTGTGTGTGTGGATTTACTGGCGTGCCCCTGTCCAGAGGTGCAAACCTAGCATGACTTTGAGCAAACGTCTTCTCCCAGAGACCCGGGTTGCTGGCCATGGTAAATGGTCCCACCAGGTGCGTGCCAGGTAGTAGCCACACTTGGCTGACTGTTCAGTCTAGTAACAGTCTGGTACACCGAGTCTAATGGTGGCCACCTCTGCCCTGTTGCCAAAAAGTATTAAAAAGTGTGTTTTAACTTATGTAAACCTCCACTCCTCTCTTTAACCCCCTAGACTCTACATGTGGTGAGAGGAGCAGCCCTGCTAGTAAAACAAGGGGGGGCCGGTAGGGGGGTTGCAAAATTGGGGGCTCGTCCGACAATGTGTTTTTAAATTTGGTAGAAAACAAAAAGGTAGTTTGCTCAGGCTGTGGCTAGTGTTTTGCCTGTCTGGCAGTTGGTAGCCCCAAATTGGAAGCTTTACGCAGAAGGATTTTGCTCAGAGTAGTGCCATCCAAATGTGCTGCTGTGTGCCTGCTGTTCATGTGTTGCTGCGTGTTGTGCCATCATTTACCAAGGAGCTGTACAACCAAATTGTGTATGCCCCTTGTCCTGCATCAAGTAGAACATTTACCAGCTTTAATTCTCAAGTTGGTGTGACAAAAAGTATTGTGGACTTTAGGAAACAATAAGACAATTGTGCCCTGAAAGTTTCAAGTGGTTGCTGTGTGAACTGGGGGAGTTGCTACAGAACTAGACAAGAAAAATGGTTAAAAACTGCACTCCCGCTGTGAAATTTCAGCCAAGAGAAAAAGCTGTTTTACATTTTAAATTTTGCCATGAAAAAAGAGCGCGAGGCGAGAGAGAGAGGCTCATTTGCATGGCGTTGAGTGATTGGTGCGACTGCAATCAGTCCCGCCCCTAGCCAGCTTCAGAGAATCTCTGAGATACCTTGTACCTGTTCACTTCTATTTCTTCAGAAGCCAAGCCTGAAGGTGAAGGGAACGCAGGTTGGGGATGGATCAGTGGACCTGAGTAAGTAGGTCCGTCCTGAGGGAAGGGTCCTCAGTGTGTGGGCTGACAGACTGTTCAACAAAGGAAGCCATATCTGTTGAGGCCAGGAGGGAACAATGAGAATCATCTTGCCTCCCTGTGTGCCTACAGTTTAAGCACTATCCTCTGTATTAGAGGGACTAAAGGAAATTTGTACAGAAAAAGATTTTGCCACTGCAGTCTGAATACATCCTGAGAGAAACTGCCAAGTCCATGATTTCTGGAGCAGAATCGAGGCAGTTTGGCATTGAGTGGAGATGCAAAAAAGTCCACATCCAAAGTTCCCCACTTGAACAGCAATCTCACGGCATCTTGTGCCAGTGACCACTCGTGAGGACTGGCCTCTGTTCAGTTTAGCTTGTCTGCCAGAGCATTTTGCACTCCCGGCAGATGGACTGCTTGGATCACGATCTCCTGATCCAGACACCATTCCCACAGTCATTGACTCTATGTAGAGGGGATAGGAGTGTTCTCCCCTTGCTTGTTGATGTAATACATAATGGACTTGTTGTCTGACTGGAGAAGGACTGTTTTGTGGTTGACAAGATCCACCAGAGCCCGTAGGCATACAACACAGCTCTCATTTCTGACACACTGATGTGGAGATGAGTCTCTGATGGACTCCAGACACCTTGTGTGTGGAGGCCTGGCAGTGGGCTCCCCATCACAAGAGGGAGACATCCATGGTGAGGGTCACCTGAGGCTCCAGCTGGGAAAAAGGGAAGCCCTGGAGGAGGTTTTCCTCCACTGTCCACTATGCAAGTGACCGAAGCAGAGGTTTCATCACCTTCATGGGATAAGACTGATGGTGTGATGCTTGTGACCACTGTGTACTGAGCATCCACTGAGTTGTTCTCATGTGTAGATATGCCAAGGGCACTATGAACTCTGAGGAGGCCATCAGACCCAATATGCACTTGTACTGACCCACGTTCCATTATTTAGTGTGCCATCTGTAGAGTTGCTTTCCTCCTGTCCTCTGGAAGGAAGACCCGGGCTCTTGTGGTGTCCAGAAGGGCTCTGATGAACAAGAGCCACTAGGAAGGTTGGAGCTGAGACTTATCCAGGTTCAGCAAAACTCCCATGGAGATACGAAACTGAGGCAGTGGCCACTACTTGTTCCATTCCTCGCTTGAATGGGCTGGCTATCAGACAGTTGTCCAAGTATTTATTTATTTTGTTTTTGTTAATCAGGTAAGCATGCCAAACAAAAACAGATGCCTATTTTCAGGTACAACCTGGGAGATTACAAGGAAATATAGAGACATGTTCAAACAGAGTAACGCACAGCATCAGGTAAACAAAGCATACATTTCAAGGTAGTAAGGATTGTACATAGGTTCAGGAGACAATATGCAGACATTTCAAGGATTTTAACATGGCGACAATTTAAAATACATAAAGTACAAAATGTACAGGCAAACAGAAAAATGACTAGGCATGGCAGGCCGGAGGAACCAGCACAGAAACTCTGGAAAGTACCAAACAGAGATGGCCAAAGACAAGTGTCCTGCTAGCAGGAGGGGTCATTAGTGCGACTAAGGGCAGTTGCATACTGAGGAGAGCTGCAAGTAAGCATAAAGTTGGAATCCTCATTTTCTTAGGTGAGCAATGAGTACAGCAAAGCATTCTGTAAAGACCTGAGGCACCGAGGATACCCGAAGGGTAGGACCCTAAACTGATAATGCTGACCCAGTATGATGAACCGAAGGAATCTGTGGTGACTGGGTGCACTAGGATAAGCTGATAAGCATCCTGCATATCCAGGGAGCCTAACCAATGCTTGGATTTCAAGAAGGGCAGCAGGGAACCCAGAGAGATCATTTTGAACTTTTCTTACTCCATGAACATGTTAAAGTTTCTGAAGTTGAGAATAGGGCGCATGCTCCCTGACATCTTTGGTATGAGGAAGTAATGGGAGTAGAAGCCTGTGCTGTGCTCTGACTCTGACACTACTTTCACTGCCCTGTTGCTCAGCAGGCCTGCCATCTCCTATGTCAGAAGCTTTGACAAGTGAGCTGATAAGAATGGTTGCTTCTAGGCAGATAATCCAGAAGGATTTCTATAACATTCAGGGAGTATCCCTCTCAGACAATTCTGAGCACCCACTTGGCCATCGTGATGAAGTCCCATTGACGGTAAAACAGTCATATGCCCCCCACCCCCACTGGAGAAGAGAGGTCTGCCTCGGGCAGCTGAAGCAGGACTGTGGCTGGGGTTTCAAAGGGTAGCACTAAGCGCTTTCAGGGCCTGTGCCTTCGCTCATGCTTTCTTTTGAAGATGGGGAGGCTGGGATTTGTTTCGGGCTCCCCTACCTCTGCCTCGAAAGGACTATCTGGTTTGAAAGAAACCATGCCCTTTTCCCTTCTGAGAGTCTGCAGACGCATGTCTGGAAGTCTTAATGTCTGTCCTAGCCTTCTGAGCAGACTCAAGAGATTGTTTCATCTGCTATCCAAATAGGTACATGTCACTAAATGGAACATTCATGACCTGTAGCTGGACATCCTAAGAAAAAAAACAGAAGTTTGAAGCCAGGACTGCCTTCTGATACAGATGGCTGCTGCAGTTGAGTGAGAGACAGTGTCAAAAGCATCCACAGCTGCCTTGAGCTGGTGACTGTTAGAGTCATGCCATGAGTGACAGTGTGCAGACAAGCCTTCTGTTTAGTGTCAGAACCCAGAAGAGATTCTGCTAGGGACTTAAACGGTCTAAATGGCACAATCCTACTTAGATGCATATCCTTGGTAGCTGGCAGTTCTCATGTTCAGGGTAGCTGAAGCAAAAGTCCACTTGCCCATAGTGTCCATCTTGCATGACCCCTTGTTAATGGGGTGCACAATGACCTCTTGAGGAAGAACAGACATTCTCAGCAAGGATGACAATTTTGTCAGCAATAGGCTGAGAAGCGTAAACTGGTCTGTCCTTAGGGGCAGTACACTTATGATCTATCTGTCTGCAGACAGAAGGTCAAGAAGGCCTGTTCCTTACCTCATCTGAAAGAGTTTCAAATGCAAGTGGAATGGGGGAATAAGATTAACCGGCATGGTGGAAATGTTCAGCCACTCTAAATGGAGACATTTACCAGGGTCAATAGGTGAAGGCTCAAAAGCAAGTGTAGATTACATCAGGGTATTAAATAGCTGGTACAGCATAGCAAAACACTACGCATATCAAAGGGTACTGAAACATTTTCTGGATTGCCTAGCACAGGACTGCTAAACATTTTTTAATTTTATTCAGGTTTACACATTATTTAATACTCTGGTACATATTGCAAAAGAGAGCTTAAAAAGACATATCCTCCTGAGGATCAGGAGGATGGCCTGGGTCCCAAGAGTCCAAGCTATAGAAACAGTCACTGTCACGGCCCTCAGAAATAATGAGTCTGTGGTCAGACTCATCTCACTCCAAGTGCTCCCAGAAGGAGGATCTGGAAGGGGAGTGAATTGCAGAATCCCCAATCCGGACTGTGGTGTATGTAACACTGGCAACACTGGCCCTAAAAAAACAAGGCGTTGGTGCCATAGGCAGCGCTGTGATAAGGACCAAATCTGGCACCAGGAGGTCTCTTGGCACCGAGGGTTGCAGTGAATCTGGCGCCCGAGGATGGTGCCAGCCAGACCTCGAAAGGCCTACACCCAGCACTGACCCAGGCACCAACCCCTATGCCAATGATCCAGCCGGCATCGGAAGTGATCAGCAAAGGTACCGCAGCTGGTCCCAAAGCAGTGACACTGAATGGGGGTATTGCCAGTGGAACAGGAGTTGATGATGTGGTTTCCACCAAGGGTACCGAGACCACTTGATGGAGCCAAATGCTCCACCTGGCTTGAAGGCCCTGCCTGTGGTTCCAGAGGCACTAGTCCCAAAGGGCTTGGGGCCAGCTCCATGGCCAGAGGCAAACGAGCCAGATACTGTACTGTTTCGTAAGAACTGCCCAGTGGCGGAACTGCACACCGGCATCCCCACAGGTAAACTGGGAGGGGACTCCCGGCCTGAGACCTCGACTTCCCATGAGCAGAAGTCAGTGGAGACACTGACAGCACCAGTGAAGGCCTTCCGCTCCAGGACATTAAGGACCTCACAGCAGACCTAGCGGGGGGCGACCTCAAGTAGTACCATTTCTTCCCTTTCCTATGAGAAGAGGAAGAACTCGAGGCTGAGTTGGGCCACGACCCATACCGGGATTGGAAATGGACCCACTTCTTTTTGTGTTTACGAGAGAACTGTCCTCCCTTCCAAACACAGGAACGCCCATCGTCAGAACCCTCTGACAGGGGGGGAGGTGGACCGGACATGACCCCGCTGCCAGAGCAGGCTCCCTACCGTCACTGTCCATGATAGGCGATCACTGACACAGCAGGGCTGAGACAGATAGAAGAAATATTTTTTTTCCTTTTGTAAATCACTTAATTGACACAAAAATAACAAAACCTAAGCTTAGAAAGTAGAAACTGGAAGAACTGAATGCTGCTGTTGTATAGATGTGAAGTTCTGACTCCCACTGAGCGAGCGATGTCATAACTGAAGCGCACTCGACAGTGGGGGGAAAAAAGGAACTGAGGTGGTTGACAGCTGGTGCCGAGGTAAGCCATGCGACATGAGCCAGTCTCACGATGCCACGCGTGTGCCCAGTCTACCTTGGTGCCAGCCCTCATGAAAAGTTCTGGCTCCCATAGTGCCTCTAGCTCATAACCCATTAGTGTGAATCAATGTTAAGACTGATTCTTGGAAGATCAAATGAGAGCCCCTTCAAAAGCTAAGACGAGTCCTGAGATAATTACTCTAATACTTCATATACTAGAGGGAGGTTCTACTGGAGTCACTTCTCGCTAAAGTGTACCATGCATTTCTGGATACAGAAGGCCTGTCCCCAGACTATTTATGGACAAAATGGCAGGCACATCTTGAGTTACAGATTACCAAACAACAATGGGACAAATATGCACAGTATGTACATAAACCTATTTCATCAAAATATAGTGTATGATTAGGGCTTATTGTGCATGGAATTCAAGCAGCTCAAAAACCTTAAAATGTATGGTGTAATCCTATTATGCATGGAATTTCATGCCTGGAATGTGCTTGTTGTGCTGCAGTAGTGAAATTATTATGTTGTTGTGCTGCAGTAGTGATGTCACTACTGCAGCACAACAACTTAGAATGCTGCCAGATAGCTGTTGTCCTCTATCCAATTGATCTGGAAGCTGTTTTTGTTTTAAAACTTGAACTTATGGGAAGCGACACTGTGGAGCCTATGCAAGATGGCCGCTCCGACTTAAGAGCTCTATAACGATACCAATAATTCTGCATAAAAAGTGCTGATTTTTCCGCAGAGTAGCTAATGTTTTTGAGTCCTATCAAGAGCTGTGGAGTCGCTGAAGAGAATGAGCAATCCAAAAAAAAGAAAAAGCATTGGGCGATGGAGCCAAACCCAAAACACTCCCAGGTTTTATGACTACGAGATCTACCCAAGGCCGGACTACAGAACCCTCTGAATCCTCCGGTGAAGAAACCCTCCAAATGCTTAGGATGAAGTTAAACAGGAGGATTTCTTCGGTCACTGGGCTTTCAGACAAAATCAATTCCCTGACAAATAGAGTGGTCAGTATAGAGAGTACTATGGAGTCTGTTCACGGCACTGCTGTGGAGGCTGCGAAAACAGCTGATGCGGTGATGGATGCCATTACTGCTACGTTTAGAGAAACAAATATTTGAAAACACGCTTGGAGACCCTAGAAAATCAAATGCAGGCAGCAAATGTCCGTATCTTAGGTCTCCCAGAGGGCTGCGAGGGAGATCACCTTTTACTTTTTATGCAGGATTGGCTGGTACAACAGCTTGGGGAGGAGACTGCACCGAGGGCCCAACATATTCGAAAAGTTTATCGGATGACTCTGCCAAGTCGTCCTGACAACCCCGATGCCCCCTCGTACCACAGCAATAGTTATGGATGGATTTGCTCCAGGGACTATGTACTGGCTTTGGCCAGACAGAAGAGGATCCTTCTCCAAGATGGGCAACAAGTTCGTCCCCCCCCCACCCCGACATCGCATACAACACCCGACAGAAGAGGAAACAATTTGATGGCACAAGAGCTATGCTGCGGGAGGCCGGCGTTACACATGGACTGATCTTCCCAGCTCGACTAAGGATTGCACACCAAGGCAAGATTTTCATTTTCACAGATCCACAGGAAGCTCACAAGTGGGACCAGAAGCATGCTGCATTGAGATCCAGGGCAGAGGACTGAGATGTGTCATCGGGAGATGAAGAGGACACTTGAAAAATACACAGGTCGCATTTGTTTGCTCAGGGTTTTTGGGGGTGTTTATTGCGCTCAGGTATGTTTGTTTCTTTGAGATATTTAATAAAGCAGTTGCTGTTTTCGTGACCTGGTGAGCCACTGACCCCCAATGAGACTACGGGACTTTAACTACACTATTGGTCAAAAGTTTTAGAACACCCCAATTTTTCCAGTTTTTATTGAAATTTACGCAGGTTAATGTCTCAATGTACTCTGAAATTAAAGCATAGAACAAATAAACAATTGGAGATAAAAAAGAAATCATAGAATCATTTTGTTTAACAAAATTTAATCTAAATTTTTGACTCATCAAAGTAGCCACCTTTTGCAGATATACTGTAACCATGAACACACTCTGGCATTCTTCCTACAATGGACATCAAATATTGTTCGGGAAGTTCTTCCCAACACTGTTGCAGAAGTTCCCACAAATGTGTTGCACTTGTAGGTTGCTTTGCTTTCACCCTTCTGTCCAGTTCATCCCAAGCCAGCTCAATGGGATTTTAAATCTGGAGACTGTGCTGGCATTCCATGATTTGAAGCCTACTGTCTTGTTCTTTTCCTCGAAGGTAGTTCTGACATAGCCTGGAGGTATGTTTTGGGTCATTATCTTGCTGTAGGATGAACCCCGACCAACTAGGCGAGACCAGAGGGTATTGCATGGCGCTGCAAAATGCTGTGGTAGCCCTTGGTTCAGGTGCCAGTCACCTGTGCTGTTGTGTCCTGTGAACCGCCTATCATGCAAGCTGTTGACTCTCAGAAACTTGTCTTCTGATTCTGTTGTGGCTTTGGGTCTGCCAAACCTCTTCCTGTCAGAGTTTCCTCCAGTTTCAAAGTGCCTTTTGATGGTGTAGGAAACTGAACTCACTGACACCTTGGCTTTCTTTGCAATTTCTCTACAGCAGTTTTTGCTAATCTAAACTTTTTTTTAACCTCTAGCAGTTTACCGCTTACCTTTGTATCATTTCAGGTTATTCACTGGACTTGAATTGCTTAAATTTCAATAAAAACTGGAAAAATGGGGGTGTTCTAAAACTTTTGACCGGTAGTGTATATTACTGGTAACAGTTGCTGATGGAGAGTCAGTAAAGATCTCATCTGGTTGAGAGCTGACAGCTTTTACACTTTAATCGTCTTGCTGATTGTTACCGCAAATAGGTTGGATGTTAACACAATGTTTGATGTGCCTACACATTTATACTCTTTAAATCATTATACTCATCTTTGACTGTTTTTATTTTTGAGCATGTTGTTAGAGCGCTTTATATATATATTTTTTTTCTTTATCTTTTAAGTTAGGCGTTTTACTTGGGGGCATGATAATTATGAGGTTTGCACCTTAGGCGTTTATGCTTTTGGATTAAGCATGGTAAATACTCTCCATCTCCCTGGTGGGGAAGGAGGACTTTACAGAACATAAGTGAGAGGCTTTCCTATAGATATTCTTCCACGCAACTCATGGACTTTTTATACAGCTATCGATAAACATATTACACTATTTTCTTTTGAAATCTCTTTTTATCCACCCTTGCCTCTCCAGGCTCCGCATCATCGGGAGCACCAGTGGAGTTGGCCCCTGCTTCTGTCACCTTACCAGAGTCTTCCAGTTCACCCCATGAAGCCGCGGTTCTTCCCCCCAGGCGGGGGACGAGGTGGGGCAGTTAAACCCTGAACAATTCTAGTCTCGTCGGGAACTAGATGGCCAGGCAGGTGCGTGCTATTGGGGTCTGCTCCAGTGCTCCATCTTCCTGGAGCCTGGAGAGTATTTTTCCTTTGTTCTGGGGGCGTGGAACATACCCTGACATCATGGTGTCACCGCCGTCACCACTCTCCATCCCCTTGGAGTAAGCTCTGCACTTACCGTGCCTCCAACTTCCACTAGAGGCCAATCAAGTGCCGAGTGAGGACTCCCCTCCCTCCCAGGAGAGGAGAGCTGTCCTCCAGACACTCAATCCTGTCCCTCCCCTGCCGACCTCCGACGGCCCAGGCTCATTCCCAAACCCAGGTCGCCAGCATGGCACAAGGTGTGGCATCCACTGCCTCAACCCTCAGCACCACCGGCCCGGATTTAACTCATTATACCCTGGGCGGCCATTTTGTGTCAGGTAAACAATGGATAGCTCGGACTTCTGAAGAAGCTATTGAAGATAATGAGAAACTATTTTCATTATTGCTTCCCCCCCTCATGATGCATCTTGAAGCTTTTGAAAAATGTGATTGCATACATTAAGTGGAGTGGTGCCCTCATGTTGTTTGTACTTTGTACAATGGCTTTCTTGCAGATCAAAGCTTGTATATTTACTGTATGTTTGTTTTCCAAACCAATAAATATAAAGTTAAAAAAAAAAAAATAAACTTGAACTTACAAAAAAGGCTGCAGCACACTGAATCAGTAATCTGAGCCAGCCCCCAACCCTGAAGTGCTTCCTCTCTAACCCCCAATTCACTAAAAGGAACCAGAGTGTCTGAAATAGACAGACATGGATGCCCATACAGTATGAAATATAATGTATGGGCATCCATACACAGACAAGCCTCTGTGTTCATCTCGAGTGTTCTGTGACAATCAGGGAACCTCTCGAGCTTTGCTCTTGAGGTTCCTGGTTGCCATAAAAAACTCTGGATGCAGACACAGGCTCGTTGTGTATGGCTGCCCATACATTATCCTCTATGTTATGCATATTCTAAAGCTATTGTGAACATCCTAAAGTTGCCGTGCATGTTCTAAAAACCATATTGTGCATGTTCTATCATTAACTGCAGCTGTGAGTCCCTCGCGCTGACTACCGCTGCCTGATTACACTTTCTCTGCTTGCTGTACCTCAGCAGCATTATCGTGCGGCAAAAGAAATTTCCAGCAGCTTTTCCTTTTTAACCATACACTATAACAAATAAAATATGGGTGCCCATACACAACTCGCCTTCTGTTTCCAGTTCGGGGTTGAGATATCAGCATGGACATCTCGAGCGACACTCTCAAGGTCCATACGCTGGTATCTCAGCCCCTCGATGGAAACACAGGCTTGTTGTGTATGGGTGCCCATACATTATTCCTTGTGTTACATACATATGAATATACAAACATGCCAGCAGATAAAAACCTTACAATCTATCTAGTTTGCATGGTTGTGTAGCTCTCTATGCATTTACAAAGGGAACTGCCCATTTACATTTTCACCTCCCTCAACTTCCCCTTCTCCCCCCCACTTGCCAACCCCTTCTACTTGCAACTTTTTCCCTCACTGTCTCACCCCCTACTGAAGCTGTCCACCGTTTCTAGGGATATCACCTCCTCTGGCAGCTTATTCCATTTGGCTTCCACCCTCTCGGTGAAAAACTGCCTCCCAGCTGAACCCTCCCACCTCAGCTTTAGGCTGTGCCTCCTAGTGATCTTGTTCCCACTAAGGCTGAAGAGGCCCACATTGCTCCCCCTGTTAATAACCTTAAGGTACATGAAGGTTTCAACCATGCCTCCCCTCTTCTTTCCTTGAAAGAGTACATGCTGAGCTCCCTGAAACTCTCCTCCTAGGTGTTGCCCTGCTGGCTTTGAATCATCTTGGTTGCTTTTCTCTGGACCATCTCCTGAAAACTGATATTCTTCGTAAGATGCACGCTCCAGAACTGCACACTGTACTCCAGGTGTGGTCTTACCAGTGACCTGTACAACAGCAGAATGACCTCTGCTTTCCTGGTGGTAATTATTCTGGCTATGTAGCCCAGCATCTGATTTGCTTTGGCAGCTGCTCTCTTACAGTGTGCAGTATTTTAGGTCACTTATGATTATTACTCCCAGGTCCTTTTCTTCCTCTGACTTGGGTTACCTGCATGCCGCCCAACCAATATTTGGTTCCTGGATTCTCCGCCAAGTGCATAACATTACACTTTTTAGCATTGAACCCCAGCTGCCAAATGCCAGACCATTTTTCTAGCCTAGTAGGTCCTCCCTCCTCCATGTCCACCTTCACAAACAGCTTGGTGTTGTCCGTGAACAGGCAGATTTTACCCTTGATCCCATCTGTGATATCACTTATGAAGATGTTAAACAACACTGGACAGAACACTGAGCCCTCCAGGACCCCTCTGGTCACAGGCCTCGCTTTTGAAATTTCTCCCCTGACTACCACCCTTTGGCTTCTATCTTGCAAACAAAAACAGCTTCTGACCTATCCCACAAGCTTAGCCTCAACCCCCAGGTCCACCAGCTTCCTGACCAGTTTCCAATGAGGCACCGAGCTAAAGGCCTTGTTGAAGTCCAGATACAAGACATTAATCTCCTGACCCCTGTCCACTGTCCGAGTGACCCAACTGAAGAAGTCAATTAGATTAGTTTGGCAGGACTTCCCTGACACAAACCCAAGCTGCCTCTTGTCCTGGTTCCCATTTTCCTCCAGAAAGCTGATCAGTCACTCTCTCTCTCTCAGAGTGGTCACCATTAGCTTACCCACTTCTGAGGTCAGGCTAACTGGTTTGTAGTTCCCTGGTTCGTCCTTTGGCCCACTTTTATGAAGATGTACCACATGTGCTGTTCTCCTGTCCTGGGGCACATTTCTGGACTCCAGAGATGTGTTAAACAGGTCTGCCAGGGGACCCACCAGAACCTCCAACAGTTCTTTAAGGACCCTCACGTGCATGTCATCTGGCCCTGGTCATTTGTCCGCCTTTAGGACCCTAAGGCCACTGAGTACTCTGTTGGCTTGAACTGCACCATCTGTGACTTCCCCCCTTCCCAGTCACTACCCCCCCTACTCCCTGTGGTATTGATCCATCCCTCTCCCAAGTGAAGACTAAACAGAAGTACGTGTTAAGCACCTCTGCCTTTTCATTGCTACCCACAGGCCAACCTGCCTCCTTTATTAGCCTGACGATCTCATCCTTTATGTTTCTTTTCTCCCTTAAAAAAAGGCCTTCTCATCTGCTTTCATCCCCTGGCCTAGATGTACCCTCTCATTGTCTGTGCCTCCCCAACTGCCCCACTCACCTCTCCTGACATAGCAGCATAGTCCAGCCTATTCTCCTCCTTCTGAATATGCTTGTTCTTTCTAAAGGCTGTCCTCTTGTCCCTACCGCTTCTGCCGCCTCCTTGCTGAACCAGCTAGGCTTTTTGGCCTTAGCTTTCTTTTAATTTTGACACACTCACTAGTGGCCTCCATCTACCCCTTCTTTATTATGGCCCATTTCCGTATCACATCCGACCATATTGGAAAGAATTCTCCTGGAAGTGCCTAATTTGTTATTTCTGCACACCCACCCAACAGGTGGAATATCTCCCTCAGCAAGGAGCTACATGCTAGCGAACAAAGGGCATACCGTGGGCATATATTCTGGATGTGTCATAATCTGCAACCCTACTGGGCACAATTACAGACTGAACTGGCAGAGCTTTTTCTTTTGTTTTGTGTTACTGGTTGGTAACCGGGTAAGGCCCACTAGACACAAGTGCCTGTTTTCAGGGGAGACCCAAGCACTGGAGAGGTTAAGTAACTTGCTCAGAGTTGCACAGTATGCAAGTGGAGGTTGTGGGAATCAAACCCAGGTCTGCTGTATGTATGTATAAAGCTCATTCACAGCTCGTTACGCTAACCTCTAGGCTATACTGCTAGTGCCCTGAGCTAGCACTGTCCCCACATCTTTCAGTCTTTCTGGACATTGCAGAAAGATTTCTAAAGCTGGATACAAAAAAGATCTTATTTGTCTTTTGCCAGTCAAAAAATCTATAATAGAAAAATGGCTAACAGATAACATTCCATCAGCGGAGCTTTGGCAGAATGTCATTAATTATATTGATAGGATGGAGAAGCTTACAGCCAAACTGTCTCAAGCACTCCAACACTCTGAACTGTTATGGCGTAGATGGATCACGTATATTATGACGAAGAGGTCCAATTTTGCAACATGAAGCACGAATAACATGAAAGAAATTGACTGTTAAGGGATATTATACATTAACTGTACTAGAAGATATGTCCTGACTTTTCTTTTTCCTATCTACTTATAACCGAGCAGCACAGTGTTGTTACTGTTTGTTGTCTGTGTTTCTGTTTTTACCTAAAAGACTGCAATGAACTCTGAATTAAAAAAAAGAAGGAAAAGTACAGGGAGGGCAACTTGACTGGTTTAGGTGGAATTCTGACACCACCTTAGGGAGGAATTTCCTATTAGTCCTGAGGACTACCTTACCCCTATGGCAGAGTATGTAGTTTGGATCTGTGCAGAGGGCTTGTAGCTCACCCACTCCCCTAGCAGATGTAACAACATCTAAGAATATTGCTTTCCATGCATCATAATTAAGGTCAGCAGCAGCAATTGGCTCAAACGGTACTTACATCAGCTGAGCAATGCACACATTCAGATCCCGTGGAGGAACAGGGTCCTTCACAGGAGGGTATAAATGATTGAGGCCTTTAAAGAACCTTTTGAAAACAGGTTGTGGGCCAAAGTTACTTTTGCCAGCTGACGTGTAAGCTAAAACTGCTGCAAATGCACTTTCAGGGTTGAGGGTCTCAGACCTAGGGACAGTAAGTGTACTAAGTAATCCAAGACTGTAGGTACGTCTGCTTAAATAGGGATTATCTTTCTGGGAGCACACCAGAATGAAAATCTCTTCCATTTTGAGGCATATGCTTTCCTTGTTGCTGGTGTTCTGGAAATCTTCAACACTCTCTCCACCTCTTCTGATAAATCTAAGCTAGAGAATTCTAGCTCCTCAAGAACCATGCCCTTAGGCATAAGGTTTTGAGGTCTAGAAATGATATCCTGCCCTGTAACAGGGTCAGCAGGTTGTGTCTCAGTGGCAGGCTGACTGTAGCCCTGCTGGACAGGATCAGGAGCATGGAGTACCAGACCTGTCTGCCCCAGTCTGGTGCCACCAAATCATTGCTGCTGGCTTCCTCCAGCTTTATGAATACCCACTGCAAGAGCGGGAATAGAGGAAAGGCATTTAGGAACCTTCTTGTCCAGTTCAAGATCAGGGCATCCTATAGAACTATTTCTATTGATGGAGGCCTGCAACAGAACTGTGGGAGCTGGCTGTTCCCCCAGGAAGCAACAGGTCTATTTCTGGAGCACCTCACTTTCTGAACACTGGTGCCAGCACCTGCTGGTTCAGGGTCCACTCATGGTTTCCTTGGCTGATTCTGTTTAGTGAATCTGTCAGGACACTGTCTTTTCCTAGGTGGTGTACTACAGATAGCTTTACATCCACAGAATAGGCTAGGTTCCAGATCTTCATGAGTTCCGTGCATACCCTTGAGGACCTTTTTTCCTCCCTGCTTCTTTATGTAATAAACTGTTGTGGTGTTGTCTGTTCAGATCAGAACAAACTAACTAACTAACCAAGTATCTGGGAGGAATAAGCCCGCACTACTAGGAACACTGCCCTGGGCTCCAGGAGGCTGATCTGTTCCTGAGTCTACTGTGTGCTCCAGGTGCCGCTCACAGCGAGATCCTCAAGGTGGGTACCCCACCCTAAAAGTGAGATAACTGTTGTGAGGATATTTGTTGGGGATTGCTGGAGGAAAGAATGCCCTCTCTGAGGTTGCCCTCTTTTTTTCTACCACAGTAGTGCCCTCATCAAAGGTTTTTTTGACTTGCACTAGTTTGGACAGAGGGTCCCATGTTTGGTACCAATGGTCCCTTTCAAGTGATACTAAATGTCCCTGACCCCTGGTACCACTGCAGTGAAAAAGCCATGAGTCCCAGGAGTTGCAAAAAATCCACTGCAGGCCTTGGGTGGTCTAGTGTGAAGGATTCTGCAGTGGTAATCGGATGCAATACCCTTACCTGAGGAAGAAAAGTTTTCTCCTGCAGCTTAGTGAATCTAGTTCTGCACCTCAATCAATCAATCAATCAATCAAAATCTTTATTTATTCAGGCGAGCATCATTGAGCATAGCTCATTTACAAGATGGACCTGATTGGTCATAACAATATAAAGGTACAATTTTTACACAAATACAAGATACAGATTGAATACAAAAAACAAAGACATTATAAATGAACAGATGCAAGGATATTCACATATATACAAAGCAATGAGCCAAAGAAACTGGGTTATAATAAAAGGAACAAAATAAGACAGTAATGAAAGATTAAAGCAAGGGGGATGGGATTTTGGGAATAAGGTCAGGTATGAGTTAAGTGGGTGAAAGCTACAAAACAAATTAAGGGTGGAAGTGCAAAAAAAGGGGTGTGGGAGAAAGGGGGGTTGTGATAGGACTAGGCCTTGTGGAAACAGTTGGCTCTGGAAAGAGACTAGTGTATAGTTTTTGAAGGATGCCATTGGAATGAGGGTATTCAACTTCAGGATCTTTTGAAGAGAGTTCCAAATAAGTGCTAGAGAGTAGCTGATTGCAGCCCTCCATGCCTGGTACAGGTAATAGGTATCTTCAGCATGATGAGTTTATTATTCCTTAGGGCATATGGTCTGGATATGACTGGTAAAACAATCTGAAATGTAGGATGGTAATTTGTTTGTTAGAGCTTTGTAGATCCATAGAGCAGCATTTTTGTTTCTTCTATGATGTAGGGATGTCCAGCCGACTGCAGTATAAAGAGAGCAATGGTGGGTGCTGAAAGGAAGGTCTGTAATGAATCTAACAGCTCTATGATACAAGGTATCCAGTTTGTTTAAGTGGGAAAGGGAGCAGTGACTATATAGGAAATCAGCATAATCAATGAGGGATAGGAATGATGCCAGGATTAATCTTTGTTTAGAATCTCTGGTTATGTAATGTTTTATTCTGTAAAATAGGCCAAGTCTCTGTCTGAGCTTCTTCAGGAGATCTTCAATGTGGCTAGTGTAGTCAAGTCTATTGTCAATCCAAACCCCAAGATATTTAAATTTATCCACATAGTCCAGACTTTCACCAAGGATGGTAGATAATTGGGAAGGGTGTTTGGTGTGAGAGTGGAAGAGAAGCTCTTAGAGGAGAAGAACATGGCTTTCGCTTTCTTGGCATTCAGTAGGAGTTTTTTCTAGTAATTTGAAGCTGTAAGAGAGAGAATCAGATTGTAAAAGTTCACAGGCTTTGATGGTGTAGGATTACTGACATATAGGACAGTATCATCTGCAAAAGGTGAATATTAGATTTGGTGAGATTGGAGTCAATATTATTGATATAAATGGCAAAGAGGATAGGGCCCAAGATGGAGCCTTGTGGTACACCTCTAGGAGTGGTTTTGAGGTAGATAGGTCACCTTCATTTTTACATACTGTAGTTCACCGAGAGGTAGCATCTGAACCATTGAAGAGAGACTGAGTCGAGGCCTATGGAATGTAGAGAGGAGATTAGTAGTTCATGGTCCACAGTATCAAAGGCTTTGCTTAAATCCAGAAATACAGCACAGATATTATTCTTTTGTTTAAATCAGTCTGCCAATCATTAGTAACTTTTGCTAGGGCAGAGATGGTGCTGTGCATGGGTCTAAACCCAGATTGAGCTGGGTTAAGGAGATTATTGGTGTCAAGGTAGGCACTTAATTGGCTGTTCACTAATTTTTCAAGCATTTTGGACAGTACTGGTAAGATGGATATGGGCCTATAGTTATTGAGGTCCATGGGGTTACCTGCCTTGAGTAGGGGAAACACTTGAGCTGTTTTCCATATTGTAGGAATAGATCCAGTGGCTAGGGACAAATTGAAAAGGTGAGTTAGGGGGGCTGCTAAGGCGTGCAGTGCAACTTTTAGAAAATAGGGGTCCAGAGAGTCTGCACCTGCGCTTTTAGTTGTATCCAAATGGAGCAGTAGGTCTTCTACTTGTTTTAATAGTATTGGCTTGAAGGAAAATGTGGAAGCAGTATTTTGTCCCTCAATAGACTGGAAGTTTAATTGTGACCGCATTAGATTTGCTGGAGAGGAGTCGAATGCTAGGCCGGCACCTAAGAAGTCCAATACTTCAGCTGGTTTCATGTGCAACTTCTGTACTTTATCAGGAAGCCAAGGGCCAAAAAGATGCTTTTTCACCACCGGTGTGGAAAACCTTGCCTCCTGCTGTGATTTTCCAGAGACTAGTCAGTCATACAGGTAGGCAAAAACTGCCACACTTTGCCTTCTCAGAAGTGCTGCCACCACAGCTAAGCACTTTGTGAAAAGCCTTGATGCTGAGGTAAGGGGAAGGGCTTTGAACTGGTATTGGCAGTTGCCTAGTCTGAACCAGAGGTATTTTAAACACAGAAACATAGAAATTTATGGCAGATAAGGACTGCTTGGCCCACATAATCTGTCAATTTTCCCTTCCTCCTGCAATACCATAGATCCTACTTGATCTCTGGCTTTTACCCTCTCTTTTCTATTGCTAGGGTTCCCTTGTGCCTATCCCATGCATTCTTGAATTCCCCTACTGGTTTTGCCCCCACCATCTCCGTTGAGAGGCTGTTCCATGCATTCACCACCGTTTCTGTGAAATAATACTTCCTCAAGTTACCCCTGAGTTACCCCATCCAGCCTCATATCATGATCTCTTGTTCTTTAATATCTTTTTTTCTGAAAGATGCTACCCTCTTGTACCTAATTTATGTCCCTGAGGTATCTGAAGTTCTCTATCATATCACCCCCTCTCTCCCCTCTCCCCTCTCTTCCAGGGTATACATACGGAGGACGGTATGTGTGAGTATGTCTGAATGGAATATGAAAGTAGGCATCTTTCAGATCCAGAGACCCCAACCAGTTTCCTGAATGTAGGGATGGTATCACTGAGTTCAGTGTGACAATCTTGATTTTTTTTTTTTATTTGTTTGTTCAGATATCTCGTGTCTAAAATGGTTCGCAGTTCCCCATTTTTCTTGTGGGTTAGGAACTGTGTGGAAAACAGTCCTTTTCCTAATCATGAGGCAGGGATCTTCTCCACTTCTCTTGCTAGCAGCAGTTTCTTAACCTCTAACTCCTGCTGGACTTTTTCTGTTAGAGGGGGTGAGATGGGAACAGTTTTGGTTTCTGCAATTTGGGGAATTTTTTGAAGTGCAGAACAAACCCTGACTCACCAGTCCCATGACTACCCCCCCCCCCTCCACAAATGGCAATGGTTGAATGACCTGAGCAGACCTGTGGGGATTTTGTTTTGGTTGTGGCTTAAGGGTTGGTGCTGTGGCTGCATGCCTAGCGCATCTCCTATGGTTACCTCACTAGGGTTTTTTTTTTCTTTTGGTTTTTTTCCAACTCTTTTTCTCACTTGTCTGCCTGGGGCATCTCTCAGGCTGCTCACTCGACATCCGCCCCTAACCGCCCGCCTGAACCACTCCTCCAACAATCACGAGCATCAGGATCCCCATCTTCCTGTCGGCCCCCAGAGGAGTAGGCCAAGGATCCCCAGGGGGTAGAGTCGGAGTTGTGGCCGGCATAGGGCGTCTGGAGCATCAGCCCCTGGAGGTCGCCGTTGCCTCACCCGGCAGACAGGGTTTTTTTCTGCTTGTTTCCCCTCCCCTCTCCCAGAGCTCAGATGTGTAAGGACGTCCTCCGACATCCACCGCAGCTCTACGCCCTCTACTTCAGCCCTAAGCTGCGCAGTACCTCTTGCTTCCACTGGGGGCTGCTGCTATGCCGGGCTAGCCCTGGATCCCTCCCCAGATACAGGAGAGCTGTCCTCTGAACACCCGATCTTCTCTATCCCCTGCCAACCCCCAGCAGCCCGTGCTCGTTCTCGAACCCGGGTCACTGGTATGGCGTCCAGCGCCTCAATCCTCAGTGCCACCTAGCCAGCTACCTCACTAGGGTTGATACTCTTAGGGAACATAAGGCTTTGGGTAGTAAACCCTACCCCTGCCTCCCTTTCCATTAAGTCCTATAGGCAGTGGAGGGCTTTTCCTTTCCTTTTCTTTGTTTCTATATGTGGTTTTGCATTCATTCACTATTTTCATATATGACTCTGTTTTGTTACCCAAACAAGGAGTTTCCATAAAAAAGATAAATCCATGGCTTTAGTCTGTGTGTCCTGGGACAAGATGGTAGCCGTAAGCCAGGCAAATCTCCTAAGAGCTACTGCATATGCCAGGACCCTTGAAGCAGTCTCGATTGGGTCCATGGCCATGTGGAACTGGTATTTAGTGGCATCCAGTGCTGATCTGGCTATGTCAGCCAAGTCCTGTGCCACTTCACTGTTTACTTTCTCACTCAGTGCCAGGACTGAATTCTGTACTGCCTTCTGGTCTTTAGCTGTGTATGCCATGTAAGCTGCATGTCTGAGGAGCAAAGAAGCTGAGGTGTACATTTTTTTGGCCATGGTTTCCATATTTCTGGAATCCTTCTCTAAAGGCTGTGCAGTGAAAGGCACTTTAGCCTTCTCACATAAAACAGACTGGACTACTCCCTTATGATCAGGGTGGGCATACAGGTGCTCAGTCCTCCCTATCCACCTGTATTTCTTTTCAATATTCTTATCAATGCCCGCAGCTGAAGTGGGTGCTGATACGATTCTGGCCGTGATTTTTTGGACAGATTCGTGGATAGGAAGCAACAGCCTCTTTGTGGGAGCCAGACCTATTATGTCCATAAATTCAACCTCCTCTTCATCCTCCTCCTCAGCTACATGGAAGGGGATGTTGAGGGTGTTTACCATTTCACTAACAAAGGAATAGTGGGATATGTAAGCCTCAGAAGGCCTGGGAGAAGAGCCGAATTCTTGCTCAGGTGAAACGTCTGGCTCCAGGGAGTTACCCTCCTTCTCTTCTTCATAATACATAACCTCCTCCTTCACAGGCATTTTCATAAAATTTCCCATAGCTGGGAAGGCCTGGAAAAATTGCCATGCTCTTAGTCATGTCTTCTGCTGACTGCATTTGTCTTATTGTCAACCGTGTGCTCATTTCCTTTTTCAGGAGGAGTGACACAGACATGTTTTTCTTTTCTTTGCACACACGGTTTCCAGTGCCTGCTCTGAGACAGTTTTACTTTTGCCATCACTGGATTCAGGGTTCCTCCTTTCGGACACCCTGTGTTCTGAACTATCTTTACTATGCTTTTCTGATGGCTGTATAGCTGTATCTTTTTTCTGTCCTCTTTGACAGGGACTGCTGCTGATTCTGAGGGGGAAGACTCATCTGAGCCTTTACTGTTTGATGACATAGAGGCAGACTGAGAAGCCATAAGGTCTTCCCTTTTTTCATACAATACAAAGCAGCTGTAGGAGTCAAAATGCATTTTGCTCATTGGTGCTCTGTCAGTAGCATCTCAAATGCACTCCATTCATGATATAGCTGTCTAATTTTTTTCTTAAATACTGCCTTATTTCTGCTAAGTATAATTTCAGTCAGTAAATAATTCCATGGGTTCGCGATCCTTTGGGTGAAGTAGAATGTCCTTTTTATGCTATTAAATGTTTAGCCAGTGATTTGTAATAGATGACTCCTTGTGCCACTACAGACTTGCTCAAAATCAAAGTTCATGTCATCATACGAATATACGAAATTGCCAGCAGATAAAGGGCCTGTGGTCTATCAAGTCTGCTCGACTGCACAGATAGCAGCCCTTGTACTGCAGCTGACCCTCCCTCCCCCGTATCACATAAAAACTGGCCATAGTACTATGTCAAACATTTATAGCAGATCACCCCATAATCGCGTAGCCTCTGAAGACATCAGATCAAGCTTTCCTAATCTAGTTTCACGTGAATCATTTTTAAGTTCAGGTATTAATTTTGTTACTTTTCTTAGAACCATCTCCATCTGTTAAATTATCATCTCTTTTATTTGGGCACCAGTACTGGGTGGTGTAGGCAAGCTGCAGCCGTACATTTGCCCTATACAAAGGGAGAAGAATGCTTCTGTCCCTTGATTTTATTATTTTTTTAATGCTCATATTACACTGTTTGCCTTTCCAATAGCTCCATTGCATAGATTTGCTCCTTCGAGAGCCCTAGTTATAGTAATACCCAGATCCATCCTTTTTTTCAGTAGTGGCAGTGAGTCTGTTATTGCATAGTGTGTAATTATGTATAACGTTATTGTTCTCGCCATGCAATACTCTGCATTTATCCAAATTAAAGGTCATTTCCCATCTGGATACCCAAAGATGACATTAAGTCTAGGTCTTTTTGAAGACAGTTTCTCTGTTCAGTAGTTGTAAATGGTCCACCTAATTTAGTATCATTTGCATACTTAACTGACCAGTTCAGCAAACTTGTGGTAATATCAGAGAAGAAAAGCTTAACTATCACTGGACCAGAACTGACCCCTGGGGGACTCCACTACTCACACCCCCATAATCCAAGTGATTAACCATTTATAACCAATTTCTGTGTACTGTTGTCTAGCCACCCTGCGAGCCACCTTAGTGTTTTACAGTCCAAACTTTTCTGTTCTAGTTTTTGCAAGATAGCCCAATGTGGCACCAAATCAAAAGCCTTACTCAAATCGAGGCAGACAATATTGCAATTTGCAAGGGCCAATCTATGGTCTTGCTCACTTTCTAATAAAAAGAAGGTAAACTGCCGGTACATGACCTACCCTTCACAAAACCATGTTGGTTGGAGTCTAGGTTTGGTACTTTAAGTAAGCAATAATACCCAACAGGGTGGGCAGTATTGGGCAATACCGGACTGTCCAGTGGCATAATGAGGCCCAATGCCGCAGAGGGAGGGCCTTATGGCCCTTGGAAGGTCCGGTATGGCCCAATACCGCCCACCCTGGAGGGTATTATTGCACTTAGAAAATGGGCACTGTGAAAAAAAAATTAATTAAAAAAAATGGTTGGTGAAAAAATAGTTTTAAGTAAGTTTTTAAATAAAATAGTTCCTCCGCCTGCATTACAGTGATGGATTTTTATCCTTCTTGATAAGCTAGTTCTAAAATGAAAAAAAAAACCAAAAAAACTGGCAGTATGCACTAACCACCTCCACAGCAAGAGTTAGTTTGTGGATTTGGATCTCCCCTTCGTCTGTGCATAAAGTGGGTAGATTTTGGAGTTTTCGATGTAGTTAAAAAAAAAATGCACAATATCAGTGATGGGGCAAGCAGCTAGCCACACTGGAGAAACCCTTTAGGATAGCCTTTCACTGCTGGAATCTTCACGCGAGCCTTTTTTTATTTAAATTCTCCCTCCTTCTCCTACCTGCAGTTTCATTCCCAACTGAGCAGGATGAACGTCACCAGAAACAGCAGTTTGTTGACCCCTTCCCTCCACCTACATCAGTAGAAAGGACAGAGGTAATGTTTGGGGAGGGAGATGTATGAAAAGCGCAGATTGTGCTGCGAATTAAAAATATTGTGGGCTTTCCAATGATAATTTAAAACCTTTTACTTTGCTTTACTTTAAGAATGGCAGTGGATGTTTGTGTGTGTAGTTGGAGGGGGTCGGACACAAGTTCAGGGCTCCGTTGGATCTGACAGCAGTTTATATTCTTTCAGGTTGGAGATCTTTTCTTGTGGAAGCTACTGACTACAGGGACTCAGCCTGGTACTGTTGCCTGCTATAGGATGTGCAATGTCAGGTTACCACTTTACCATGAAACGCCAGATTTCCTGAGGGTGGAAGGATGAGGATCTGTTTTTATTCTTAACACCTACTTTAGGGTGACTGCAGGCAATCGCTAGGTTTCTGGATGTTGTTAACTTCTTGGGATACAATATTGTTTTCTTTACTGAATTTAACATTTCTATGGATTTGGAAGACGAGGGGGTGGAGGCCGCAAACTGTCCTGCTATGCGGTGACAGAAAAAAATGGCAGCTTTTTTTTTTTTTTCAACGTTCTAATTGCATGCTGATCTTAGCGATGAGGTTTTTGGCATGCCAGGCACTTTTAATACCCAGGTTCTGTTGTCTGGTAGACACCCAGCTTGTCAGCGCTATCAGCCAATCAGAGCATGGGAATTCTCTGACCCATTTTCGAATAATATTTTCCATTTTTCCCCACAATCAAAGTTAAATTTATAGGCCTATAATTACTAGGGTTTTGTTTATCGCTCTTTTTAAAAATAGGGACCACTTCTGCCATACGTCAATCCTCCAGAGTGATTACCAAAGTTTACCGATTTTTTGAAAGTCATTTTTAATGGGGTTATTAATCAATCCTTCAGGAGTTTGAGTCCATGACCCAAGATATCGTCTTTTAATAGGAGAATCTGACAACTCGCAACCACCAACTCTACTGGCAAAAACAAGCAATGTCAGCTTACCTTATGGTCCAATGTGCAACCCGAGGTCTCAGAATACTGAAACAGCCCAAGTCTGGATCCGAATGCTCAAACTTAGTGAAGAAATGGAACAATGTGCTACACACAGCCTTGCAAGAACTGATAAAACTTGTAACTGAAGACAGAGATGAGATAATGGCGGAACTGGCTGAAGGTATTAAAATGCAAGAAATAGTTGTGGCAGGGTTCAAAGAATATCCGGACTTTGAGAGATGCCATAAAAAGTTTACAAACTACCTAAAACAATATGATCAGAGGATAAAGGCACAAAAGGAGAGAGAATCTATACAAGATATTAATGACTACCTGCAAAATCAAATTTTCTGCTGGAAGAAAACAACCGTTTTGGTCACAGTGAGTAACCAAACCCCATTTGCACCAACACTGGTTACTACTTCTACCACCTCAGAAGCATCTCTGGGACTAGTGTTAGCACAAATAATGAGGGAACTGCTTCACCTAGATCCATATTAAGGCATACTGAACATGTCTCTGTGGATTATAGTACTGGGGAGAGTAATTAAGAGGTGTAGAGCGAGCCAGACAGGAGTCCTTTTTTAGGGGTAACCTCTCCTGGGCAACCCCAGCCCAGGAGGAGTGCGAGGAGAACACATTTCCAATTTCAGGAGAACACTCCAAGAAGGGGAAAATGAGGAGGAGCAGGAGGAAAACAAAGGGCAAGAGGCTGAGGACAACAGCCCAAGAACCGTTACTAACGGTAATAAACATTTCTAACTATTTGCTAACAGAGACAGAAATTATGGTGTTAGGTAAAGGAATATCATTTGTTCCCTATCACACTATAAATGAATTTGATGTATTTATTGATATTCAACGTTTTGCTAGAAAATTCAATTTGAAAATTTTTTTTTTCCAATTCTGTCTTTTTGCCTGCCTCGGTCATCAGCCCTGGTCACAGTGTCCCTTGGACTTCCACCACCCATATCTGCATGCGCTCTCCCGGTTACCCCTGGCTTACCCCCCAGAGGGTGGATTCACGGCACCATATGGGAACTAGTGCTGTGATACTGGTAACTGGTTGGGAGAGCCGGCTGCATGGCTAATTGAAGCCCGGGGACAGGGCTTAATGGAGACGGCTGGGCAGGGTTCCTCCCCCCTGTAGACTGAGGCTGGGACGTGCAAGGACGTCCTGCATCTGTCCCGCCCCAGTGTTGCTTGCTTGTGTCGGTGCTTGGCAATGACCTGGCCGCCGTCAGGTGTCGCTCCTGCACCAAGCGCACACCACCTTCCCCCCGGAGAAGGAAAGCAGTCCTGGGGATGCTCAATCCTTCTTCCCCCGGCCAGCCATCTGACGACCTGGATCCATTTCCGAACCCTGGTCGCCGGCGTCAGAAGCGGAAATCCAGCTGCTGCACAGGTGGGCCGGACTAAAAATTTTTTTTCTAGACAGGAGACTGATATGATGCTAAGTAATGTGGATAATGGCGTTGAATTTGAGGGGGAAACAACAGATAGCCCTGAAACTATAGCGAGTGCAGAAAAATTCAGGAACCCTTCCACTTTCTGCCCTCCTTTACATGCTAGGATAGTTTTTTTCAGAATGCTGCATAAGGGATCTAGAAGACAGTTTTGCTAGCACACCCAACTCCCCTACTGCAATATGTTAAATTTAGAAAGGGCTGCAGTACAAGGATTGATTAACAACCAGACTATCACAATTAAGCCAGCTAATAAGGGTGAAAGTATTGCAGCACAGAACACATCTCGGTATATCTCTGAAATAAATCAATTTAGCAACACACAATTCTATAAATTATTGATCTTTGACCCCACACAGCAGATCAAACAAAAGACAGAACTGTTTCTCTTGGACCAATTTCAACATGGACTCATTAGTTCTAACGAACTACATTATTTATCAGTCCAATACCTCAAAAACCTGCCTTTTATACATTGCCTAAAATTCACAAGCACCTGCCCCGGATGCCCTATCGTCTCAGGCATTGGTTGGATTACGGAACCCACCTCACGCTACATGGACAGTTTTCTGAGCCCTTAGTACCACTCACTCGGAGTTACATTAAGGATACAAGCAGCGTTTTGACTGCTATACAACAGATACAGATGGAGGAAAATTGGTGGCTTGTCACACTAGATGTGGATTCACTCTACACCAGTATCCCTCAGGAAGGGGGCCTGGAAGCAACTGAACACAGCCTACTGAGATGCACCGAACTGTCACAGGTTAAGATCAACAAGCTGGTTAATATGGTGGAAATTGTGCTCAAAAACAATGTATTCATGTTTCAAGAAAAAAATCTTTAGGCAGGTTAAAGGTACCGCAATGGGTGCCACCTTGGCGAATTTATATCTGGCTAAATGGGAAGATGAGTATGTATAGAACGCTAATGCTAACCCCTATTTTGATAAAATTGATTGGTACAAGCACTTTATAGATGACATTGTACTTATATGGAAGAGCATCCTCAGCATACGATAAGGAATTTACCAAAGGGACAGTTTATGAGGCTAACGAGAAACTGCGGTACTGAAGCACTATATCAAAAAAATGCAGATGAATTTAGTGCAAAACTTAGAGAGATTATTCTGAACAAGATATCGAAAGGGAAAGGAAATCTGTGGACAACATGCCTTGGGAGACCCTCTTTACGTAAAACATTAACAGAAGACAGGGCTATGACCCCACAGCTACATTTGTCACTGCTTATGGGGGTGGATCCAAGGAACTTATCAACATAGTTAAGAGAAATGTACCTATACTGAGAGGATTGACACCTCTTGCGAGCCTGTTTAAGAAACCCCCTTAGAATTTCATACCAATGGGGAATTTGTCTCAGAGGCTGGCTCATACAGCGCTACCAGCCCAAATTCGGCCCAAGAAAGGAAGAGATAGGTGGGGATCCAAGCCCTGTGGCGTTTGCACTACTTGCCATATTATGGAACATACTACCACTATTACTAACTCTCGTACAGGTACTACTGAGGAAATTACTGGCAGAATAAATTGCCAAACTGAAGCAGTGGTATATATGCTCCAACACTCCTGTGGGAAATTCTATGTGGGCAGGACTGAGCGAAAACTGAGGCTGAGGCTCAACGAGCATATACTGGCAATAAAAAAATCAAAACTGCGAATACGTAGCCGGCCCAGTGGTGCTGAGGGTTGAGGCACTGGATGCCACAACTTGCGCCGTGCTGGCGACCCAGGTTCAGGAACAGACTCGGGCCACCAGGAGCTGGCAGGGGAGAGGAAGGATCAAGCACCCCATGAGTGCTCTCCTTCCTCTGGGGTGGGTGAGGGATCTGCACCGCACTGCAGCAGCACCTGCCTTTTCTTTTGTATCCCCCTCTTTGCTGTTGTCATTTCCCCTGCTGGCCTTGTTGCCTGCAAAAGGACTCACATCTGGATGGGGTTGGCTCTGACTTACACAACTTGTGGACTTCGGAAACTGCTTCCACCCCCCTAGAGTCCTGGAAGCCTGTGATCATCTTTTCTGCCTCCTGGCTGAAAATAACTGATCCTTGAAAAGTGGCATCCAGGATAGCATCCTGCAAATCCTGTCAGAAGCCCGAAACCCTCAGCCAAGAATAGTGCTGAAGCATATCCGCATGGCGGCTGCTCTGGCTGCAGTGTCAGACGAGTCATATCAGCACCTGAGGACACGTTTGCCAACATCAGAACCAGACTGTAGGACAGCTAAGAGCTCAGTTTTATTAGGGGAGTCAGGTTGTGAGACCGAGCCAGGTCAATAGCCTTGTTCCAGAGAGAGACTTCTGATACATAACCATGTGTGCCAGAAAATTTAATGACCAGACTGTGCAAGTGGCCGAAGAGTAGACCTTCCAGCCAAACTGGTCCATCTTTTTGCACTCCTTATCCAGTGTTTGGGAGCTCATACGCCTCGGTTGCTGAGTCCTACCATGTGCAGCTGCAAGGACCATAAAGTCCGCTTTCAGTTGCTCTCTAAAATATGGTTCTTCAATAGGGGTGCTATATAAGTGGTCAGCTTTCTTAGAAACTGCCGAGATTGTGGAACGTTGCTTCCAGGCTAGTTTCGTAATGTCCTAGAAGGGCTCCACTAATGGTGGGATGACCAAGGGTTTTGGGTCAGTGGCCCCTAAGAATTTCGCCAGATGGCATCTCTCGGAGTCTAAATCTTCCGTCTCCCACTGGTTAAGGAACTGAATGTGTCATCACATCTAGGAAAGTGGGATTGTCCAGAGGAGACCTCGGGAATCCCTCCTTGGATCCGGAGATGAAGAGACAAGTCATCTTCTGACGAGTCTTAAGAGGAGGAGGAGCCTCCGCTGGACTCCTCTGAAGATGTGGACCGGCATCCGTTAGAGTGACTCCGGCATCTAGAGAAGGATCTGGATGATGGGTGACTACCGTGCTTCAGACATCCGGGGGCTCCTGTCCCTCGCCACCTGGAGCCATGTGGGCTGGCGTCGGGGGTGGCAAAGGCCATCTGCGTGGAGGAGGGGTTAGTTGTCTAGGTGGAGCTGGTATAGGGGCCCCTGCAGGAGTGGGGTTTGGCTCCGGCTGTCTGGGCAACAGATCCTCTTTGATTGTGTTCAACCAATGGGTGAACAGAGCACCGACATCAGCCAGAGGTACCATGGGGCCTGGCTGTGGGTCTGGCCTTGGGATAGGGGCATCAGAGAGACCTGGCATTAGACTCTTCGATTTAGTTCGCAGTCATCAGGTCTGACAGTGCCACTGTCTTGGCAGTCAGGTCTGGCAGCGTCTCATCCCCCGGCGTTGGGTGCCCTGGCATCTGGTCATGTGCCTCACGGGGGGGGGGGGAGGTAGCGACGGAGTGAGCGGTGCCTGGTCTGTGGCTCTCCCAGAGTCAGGCATCAGGTCACCCGCTGTCTGCTCTGTGGTTGGACACTTTTTAGAGCCCTGTGGATCAGACGACAGCTTGCAGGGTGTTGTCGGCTCTGGCTCCATAGTGGAGTCAGAGGGCATTGTGGTCTGTCGTCAGTCTGCAGCCCTGGCTGATGACGGCTTAGAAGGTGAGCGCAGTTTCTTGTGGTGCTTATGTTTCCTTACATCTTTTGGTGTTGTCAGACGTTGTCATCTTGTCCGATGACTCTAAGGCAAAAGCCTTGAGGATGGCAGGCTCCGACCTGCTTCCCAACGAAGTGTGGGCCGATCCTTCTGGCTGAGACCCTTGTGAGAGCTTGTGGGGCCTGATAGCCAGGGAAACAGAGGCCTGGGAAGGCCCTAGCTCGGAAGACATCCTCCCTGCCGGATGCCTGGGTGGAGGCGGGAGGCTTCCTCGATGGTAACCCAGGAAAGAAACAGAAACCGGAGGGGCTGAGTATGACCTCGCACTGGTGGTAGAATGTCTGAAAGTCTTGTATGGAGATCTGGGTAGGGATTCTGACCTGGACCTAAGCTTGTCTTGATGATGCTTCCCACTTGATTTCTTCTCTCTAGGCGAGGAGTCCTTGGTCATGGAGGAAGACTAGCTGTGTCTCAAGTGTGTCTTCTGCATGGCGGCCACTTGTTCAAGGAGGTAGGCTTTTCAGGTCTTCAGGCAGCGGATGCAGGTCCTCCTATTGAAGCTGTGGCAATGCGAGCAGGCGTCCAGCTGGTGGTTGGGGCCTAGGCACAGAAGGCAGGCCAAATGGCCATCTTTTGCCAGGATCTGCCTGCCGCAAGCCCACTTCGATTACCACCGCTCTGCAGATGAAGTTGGCTGGGTAGACATACATGACAAATTCGGTAAATTTGACAGAAAAGAAAAACGGCAACTGCGCAAAGCACGAAAAATGGTGGTCGACTGGTAGCAGGAAGCATCCATGGAGCAGAGATGCACGGATCGAAGGCGGGAAAAAAACTGAGGTGGTGCCGGGGAACCGCCCCGTTATACCATGGGTAATGTCTGAGGCAGGGCCAACATCAGGGAGCAATCCCCTGCAAGACAGACTGCTAGCTAGAATTTTTCTGTGGGATCCTACTGCCTGGCGGCATTATCCTAATGGCTACTGCCTGCTGCAAGAGCCCTATCTCAAAGTGAGATCCTGGTTTTCCAGGCATGTAAAAGGGTCTAGTTGATGCAAAGCGGCCCACAAAGCAAACTGCTTCCACTTCATGGAGTAAGTGGCTCTAGTGGAATGCTTTCTGGCAGCCACTAGAACATCAGCCACTTTTGGAGACACCCCCAAACCTGTCTTTAGGAGCCATGCATGGAGATGGAGTGACTTGAGGTCCGGATGGACCAGGGTTCCCTGTTCCTGGGACAGCAGACCCTTGCACAGGGGCAGAGGCATTGGTGGTTCCCCTGCCAACTGCTGCTGCAGTAAGAAGAACCAGACACGACAAGGCCAAATGGGAGCAATGAGTATCAGACTTGCCCCCTCCATTTGGAGCTTGAGTAGCACCCTCTGGATTAGAGGGAAGGGAGGGAGGAAAGGCATAAGGGAACCTCTCCTTCCAAGAAAAGGACAACACATCTCGCCCCAAAACCCCAGGCCCAGGAATGAGCGAGCAGAAAAGCGGCAGTTTTGCATCGAGTGGGGACGCAAAAAGCTCCAGCTCTGGATGACCCCACCTGTTAAACAGTTCTTCTGCCACCGAGGTCAACAGCTCCCACTCATGCATTCTGGACTGTGACCTGCTTGCCTGTCTACCAAGATGTTTTGGACTCATGCAACATGAACTGCCAACAGTTCTAGACCATGTTCTACAGCCCAATACCAAACCCTCATTGCTTCCCTGCATAGAGGGTAGGAGTGAGTTTCCCCTTGCTTGTTGATATAATGCATCACACTGATGCTGTTTGACTGTACCAGCAGAGGACCCAGAAAGACGGGTCTGGAAGGCCTGTAGGCCATACAGAGGGCCCAGAAAGAGATGGATCTGGAAGTCCTGTAGGCCATACAGAACAACCCTAGTCTCCAGGATGTTTATTTGGAGGGTACTCTCCACTCTGGTCCATGTTCCTTGTGTCTGATGGGGCCCCAAATGAACTCCAAGTTCATCCCTGTGGTATCTGTGTGAGAATTTGTTGAGGGAAGGGGATCAGGACAGGAACCCTTTCAACAAATGACTGGGTTTAATCCACCACCGCAGCACCTTCTGAACAGGAGAGAATACTAAAACCTTCTGTTCTAAGTCATCTGAGATGTGTTGATCCCATTGAACCTTTAAGACTCATTATGGAATACTCATTTGCAGTCTGGTTGGGGTACCTGTCATCGAGGCACAGGTCAGGAAGCATAGGAAAACCAGGAGCAGTTGTAAATTCCATAACAAGAGTTATTATTAATAACGGTAAAATAAAAAAATAAAAAATTGGTCAGAGTAACTATTTACAATGGCAGTACAAACATAGAAAGCAGAGTCCTTTTTCTTCTCAATTTCAAATCTTAGTCTGTCTCTTGCATCTGTAAAACACTGCAGCTCTTTTTTACAAGTCTTTGCAACCCCCGCTCGTTAACAGACATCCTGTTTTTCCTAAAGTGTTCTTGTCAGTTTCAGCAGGCGCAGCAAAAAGACGATTGTGACCCAGAACTAACCTCTTGTATACATCACTGCAAGAGGCTTAAAAACTGCATTTCAGGTAAATCCCTTGAGTTCAAAATAGCTTTGTAATCATTTCAACATTATAACTATACACAGTTTTCAACAAAGGGATCCCAGTATCAATTACATTTCCACAGAAAGATTCACATATATTTTTATACTTGCAGATATGTAAGGGGGAAGAAAAGACAGAACAGCAAGTGACGGCAGAGCGATAATGAGAGGCGGAGAACTGCAAGACCATCGGGGTGATCAAATCCTAGGTCTCACAAGAAAATCTGGTTGCGCAGACAGAGAAGACACAGAAAAGGAGAGAACAGAACAGATTCTTGCATTTACTCATTCTCCGTAACAACTAGGACAGGGTTGTATTCAACCCTATCACATACCCCCTCCTTAAGAGGGAACCTGTTTTACAAAAACAGGTTTCCAAAACTTTCTAGTAATTCTCATCTAACATAAGCACATCACCTTTACAGTTCTGTGGCTATGCAGTATCCTTTTTCCATAACAAAAGTACAGCAAATAGTGAAGTTTAAACTCACACATTTGTTTTTTGCAGCCTTCAGAATTCTCATTTCCAGATCCACAACTAGACAGAAAATCAGCACTGCTGTTCTCGTTCCCACATTTGTGCATAATTTTAAATTTAAATGGCTATAGAGCCAGGTACCACCATGTGATTCTAGAATTTTTATCCTTCATTTGGTGAAGCCAAAAGAGAAGATTATGAGCTGTTACAAGTACAAAGTCAGCTCCTAATAAGTAAAACGTAAGGGACTCCATGGCCCAATTAGCCGCAAGCCATTCCTTTTCAATGGTGGAGTACTTTTTCTCTCTATCATGCAATTTCCTACCTATATTTAGAATAGGATGTTCTGAGATGGCCTGGTGGTGCTGAGGGTTGAGGTGCTAGACACCACACCTCGCACCATGCCGGCGACCCAGGTTTGGGAGCATGCCCGGGCCATTGGGGTTGGCAGGGAAGGGAGAAGATTGAGCGTCCAGAGGACAGCTCTCCTCTCCCGGAAGGGAGGGGGATCCATGCCCAGTGCTTGACTGGCCTCTGGCAGAAGTTCAGAGGCACAGCAAGTGCAGAGCTTACTCCAAGGGGATGGGGAGTAGTGACGTCAGCGGTGACACCATGATGTCAAGGTATGTGCCACTCCCCCAGAACAAGGGGAACATGCTCTCCTGGCTCCAGGAAGACGGAGCACTGAAGCAGATCCCTAATAACTCGCACCTGCCTGGCCATCTGGTTCTCGAGACTAGAACTGTTCGGGGTGTAACCACCCCATCTCGATCCCACCCGGTGGGGGGGGAAGAACTGTGGTTCCATGGGGTGAACTGGAGGACTCAGGTAAGGTGGAAGAAGCAGGGGAAGACTCAACTGGTGCTCCCAATGATGAGGAGCCTGGAGAGGCGGGGTGGAAAAAAGAGATTAAAAAAAAAAGAATAGGATGTTCTTTCCCATCTATATGCTGACTCAAGACTGCACCCAGGCCTACCTCTGATGCATCAGTCTGTAACAGAAATTGTTTCTCAAAGTCTGGGCTTTTTAAAACAGGGGCTGAACATAACACTGCCTTAATGGCTCGAAAAGCCTTGTCACACTCTGGGGTCCACTTCACATTATTTGGGAACCATTTCTTTATGAGTTCAGTGAAGGAAGTAGCTAACTCGGCAAAGCTGGTAACAAATCTCTGATAATAACCAGCCAGCCCTAAAAATGACCTGACATGTTTCTTAGTTTTGGGGACAGGACTGTTAGCTACAGCTTCTAGTTTAGAAACCTCAGGCTTGACTTCTCCATTTCCCAAAACACAGCCCAAATATCCCACCTTATTCCAATTATTCGTATCCACACCCAAAGAATCACAGTCTAAGCATCATGGGAGGGGTCAATTCAAACCCCCAATTCCATATACAGCCCAAGAAGTATAAAATACTGGCAGACTTCTTTATAGCAACTTCTAAACTCCCCAGGCAAATGATGAGATGGTAACCAATCAGGGACCCACTAAGTACCCCAGTGGGCTGCCAAATCCAGGAGGGGCCCGAAGTCCAGAGTCTTCAACAGTGCGGGTTGCAATACCCCATCTGGTTCCCCCCCCAATAATGGAGGTGGCCCAACCTCACAAATGGCCATGGCGGGCTGAGGACATAAGGGCACCGGGAGGAACAAAACCCAACTCCGGAAGTGAGAGAGGGGCAGAAAACCCCATTAGTAAAAATTTCCCTGGATAAAATGTAATCTCTTTCCTTCAAGGGCTGTTGTGATTCTAGGATGTATAACAGATCTAACCCTTCAAAAACATATATGTTAGCTGAACAATTCCATTGCTGGCTAGATTAGGTAATGGATATTCCAACCCCCAAGCCGCCCCTCCACCCTTTCCTAAAAGTAAAAAAATTGTTGTCCTCACTTGAAATGTTGAAGGAAGGACTACTGACAAAGGTTTAAGGCAGATCAAACAGGCTTTCTGCTAGTCTGTAATCGAAACACAAGAACAGGAGCAGTTGGATTTCGGATAACTGCCAAATTCCGGCCTTAACATCACAGGCCTCTTAACAGATGATCCAGAGTCAGAGAACACCTGTCCGTGTAGGGAGGAGAGCCCGGGTAAGCGGGCCCCAGGGTAGGGGAAGAGGAGTGGGAGCCCCAAACAGGGACAAATCAACAGCGAGGGCACAAATGAGAGGAGACCATAGTCTACAAATAATGATGCTACCCAGTTTGAGAAAATATCCACCATCAGAGAGCACCCTGTGGTCCAAAAGGCAACCCTGCACCAAATTTATTTAAAGGGAGTTTATTTTGTTGCCTGGACCATTAAAAAGATGCACCCCTCACGTGGCCCATTGGCATCCCTATCAGACTCCCCTCCCCCCAAGCCCCACGAGGCAGCTCCCTCAAGCTCAACATTAGAAGGGCAAACAGTACCTCAAAGTTGTTCAGGGTGGCATTGTAGGATTGTGGTACTGCTGGAGACGCTTCAGAATTTCTGCAGTTGGTATATTTGTAGCTTGGAGCTGGTAGACTCGCTCCAGTTGATTACCCTGTTTCTGGCGTAATCTTACCACCTCAATGGCCTTCTCTGTGATAATTCCTCGGAGCAGTAGGTCGGATGTGGCCTCTGTGGCCGATGAATAGGTTTGCTGACCTGATGTTAAAGATACCACCAATTTAGCAGGATGGGGGTTTGAAATCTAATTTTTTGTGCACGGAGGAAGGGAAATAGTGAACTATATTCCCAGCGTTGCTTCCGAGTACATGGGGTGTAATCATTATCAAAAAGAAGCCTCTGTTGGCCCCACATCATTTTACCCTTCTGCCAGGCTTTATGTAGGAGGGATTCTTTGGTCTGAAAGCTTAGGAGGCGCACCATAAAGGAACGTGGTTTAGACTTGGGACGAGAGGGGTTGGGGCCCAACGCACGGTGGGCCCTCTCCACATCTAGTTGAAATTCTGGGTCCAGTTCCAAAGATAAGTGGAGGAAATAGTCTGCAAAGGCCCTGGGGTCGTTTCTCTCTTCTCCCTCAGGAAGCCCAAAAATACGGATATTTCTTCTTCTTCTGCCCGTTTTCAGCGTCTTCTTGCCTGATCGAAATGGCTAGTTGCTCAGAGGCGAGAGATCGGACTGTTTCCTCGAGATCATCATGTCTGGAAGCATTCAGAGATATCTGGTGGTCTGCCTCTGTGACCCTACTCTGTAAGGTATTTAGTTTGTTTCATATATCTTTTAGTGATTCACGGACCTCTCCACGGAAGTCCATGATCACCTGTAAAATGGTTACAGAGTTCGGCTCCATGGGTTTTCTAGGACCCTTTGGCTTGGAGGAGGACGGTTTCTTGTCAGAGCCCGGAGTGGACCTGGACTGGGCTTCCCCTTCATCAGACACTGGTTTCTCTGTCTCTGTAAGCTCCGCTCTGGGCTGGAATCGGTTACGATGTCGTTTGGCCACTGTTTGATAGTCAGAGCACAGTGATTAAGTAGAAATGGCACAAAGTCCCAAGAGTTTTTTGTTTTTCGAGTCTAGTCCTAGTTTGTGCTCATTTTATTTAAATTCTGGCAAGAGTCTCCCCAAGCACGTCTTTACCCAGGCATAACCTGAAGTCCGTGTGTTTTAGGGTTTGATTAAAATGCTCAACAAGACCGTCTGTCTGAGGGTGATAAGGCAAGGTTCTTATGGCAGTGATGCTTAGCAGTCGGTACCAGCTCCTTCAGTAATGCTGTACCAAAATTACTACCCTGATCAGTAATAATCTCTTTAGGTATGCTCACCCTCCTGAAAATTTTGGCAAGCTCTGCTGCCACTTTTGGGGTTGTGACAGTAAGTATTGGAACTGCCTCTGCGTATCGAATAGCATAGTCACATACTACCAGAATGAATTGATTACCTTTTTTACTTTTCTCTAAGGGGCCAACCATATCCATTGCAATTCTCTCAAAAGACACATCTATCAAGGGTAGGGGCACCAGGGGCACCTTGTCTTTTTTAGTCACTGGGGCTACTTTCTGACACTCAGCACACGAACTTCAATAGGTAGCAACATCTTCATGAATTCCAGGCCAGTAAAATCTGTACAGCGATCTGGCAAGGGTGTGGTCGCTCCCCAAATGATCACTCATAGGACTATCATGAGCTATCTGTAACAACTCAGATCTATACTTTTGTGGTATAACCAACTGTTCTATCCGGTCCAGTATCTGAGGCTTAACCTAAACTCTGTACAGTAGCCCATCACATTTTTTAAACATAGGTTTGCCCTGTTTTGGTTCCACTCACAGCTGCTTAAACTAACCCCGGAGAGAAACATTGTTAGCTTGTTCTGAAAGAAAATTTCAATCAGTTATCAGTTTAGTTTCAACATTTTCATATGTTAACCCCTTATGCCCATCAGTCTTTTGTTGCCACCATTTCTTCAGGTGTCATTTTTCTTTCCTGGACTTCTGGATCTTGGAGCTGTGCTCAAGCAAGTCCAAATCAAAATCAGCGAAAGGAAAAGAGTCCCCACCATTAGAGATTTTCTTTGCCTGAGCTCTCGTCACCACAGCTGCTGAAACATCAGGATTTACTCCCTCTTTGATTAACTTAGTAAATCCTGGAAAGCCATTTCCAATAATCACAGGTACAGGTAACGTAGGTACTACCCCCACTTTCATTTGGTGCGATACACACTTAATGGTCAGAGTCACTTGGCTGGTGGGATAGTGTCAAGTGTCCCCAGATGCAGTGGATGCAGATGACACCAGTACCTGGTCCTTTTGGACATTGCTTTCCCAGCACTTCAACATGTGCTAGGGTCTGTCTGTTTCCCAAATCTATATGTTCCTTCGCAGTCTTATCTCCCATCTTCACATCTGTTAAGTACCTGCCTCAATTTGCTAAGGACAAATCTGCTCCAGTGTCACTCTTCTTACTACAGCAATTTCTTGCAGTATGACCTGGCTTATTGCAGTTCTAGCAAACAAAGTCTTTGGGTGCAGATTTGTTACCTCCACCAGAGTTCTTAGCAGACTTGGAGTTTAAATGGGAAAAAGAATGGCTTACCGGTGCCTGGCTGTTACCTTGCTGCTGTGGCGTCTATCTGGCCATTCGGTAGTTTTCAGCCAAAGAAACAGCATTTTTGCCACTTTCTGGTTGGTGTTCTTTTACCCAAAGCTGCACATCTGTAGGCAGAATGCTGATTAATTGCTCCATTGCAAATGTGTCAATCTGTGGGACTGTTTTGCCCTCTGGTTGGAGCCATTTTATCAGTTCCCTAAGTCGGGTGAAGGCTTCTCGAGGATTGTCGACTGAGTTAGACTTCAGAGACCGAAATCTCTGCCATTCTCCTGGTAACCACTCCTGGGCTTGCTGCTGCAGAATCCATACCTTTCTTCTATGCTTCCCTGGTACCAGGTCTAGTACCTACAGACAAAACTCCTGGCTTAGAGTATGCATGGCGTAAATTCCACTTAGGCTAACACCATCTGTCGTCGAGGCACAAGTCAGGAAGCAAAGGAAAACCAGATGGAGTTGTAAATTTCACAAGAGTTTTATTATTAACAGTAAAATTAAACAAATTGTTCAGAAAAAACATTTACAATAGCAACACAAACATCAAATCTTAGTCTGTCTCTCTCTTTTGCAAAACACTGCAGCTGTTTTTTATAAGCCTTTGCAACCCCTGCTCGTTAACAGTCATCCTGTTTTTCATAAAGTGTTCTTATCAGTTTCAGCAGGTGCAGCAAAATGAACACTGAGACCCAGAACTGAACTCGTTTACGTCTCTGCAAGAGGCTTAAAAACTGCATTTCAGGTCAAAACCCTTGAGTTCAAAATAGCTATGCATTCATTTCAACATTATAACTATACATAGTTTTCACCACAGGGATCCCAGCATCAATTACATTTCCACAAAAAGATTCACATATATTTTTATACCTGCAGATATGCAAGGGGAAGAAAAGACAGAACAGCAAGTGAAGGCAGAGAGATAGCGAGAGGCGGATAATTTCAAGACTGTCGGGGTGATCAAGTCCTAGGTCTCATGAGAAAATGTTGTTGCACAACTAGACAGAAAAGGAGAGAATAGAACAGTTCCTTGCATTTACTCTTTCTCCATAACAACTGGGACAGGACCATATTCAGCCCTATCACAGTACCATAATAACTGCTGCGGACGTCAGGCCTAAGAGTCTCAGGAATTTCCTGGCCATGACATACCTGTTGTTCTATACCACCTGGGCCTGTGTGATCAGATGTTCGGCCGGTCTTTGGGCAGAAAGGGCAAGCCTTGGGCAGTGTCTAAGACTGCCCCTATGTACCTGTAGTTGCTGACAGGGGGTCAGGACTGATTTGGGAACACTGTGATTCCTAGGGCATCGAGCAGCTGCTTGGTGTGTGCTAGGGTCTGCTAAAGCTGTTCTTTGGAATGAGATTTGAGCAGCCAGTCATCCAGGTAGGCAAAGACATACATAGTCCTTCTCTCTCCTGAGGACTGCTGCCACTACTGCTAAGCATTTGGTAACTACGTGTGGTGCAGACGATAAGCCAAATGGCAATATCCTGAACTGGTTATGCTCACTCTGTAAGAGGAACCTGAGGTACGTCCTATGGGGGGGTGGGGTATAGATTTTGATATGCAGGTAAGCATCCTGCATGTCTAATGAATATATCCAGTCCCCTTGTTGCAGTAGTTGTAACAGGTCTTGTGTAGAGTGACCATTCTGAACTTCTTGTACTGAATAAAGAGGTTCAGATTTGTTAAGTTCAAAATGGACCTCAGGTCCCCTGTGCATTTGGGGACTAGAAAGTAGTGAGACTAGCATTCCTTTGTCCCCAAGGAACTGGCTCTATGGCCCTCTTTAGCATTAGGGTATGTAACTCCTCTAGCAGCACCAGTATGTGCTCTGGAGAATAGGCGGAAAAGGCTTGTGGATGATCTGAAGGAAGCTCCAGAAGTTCTAGCGCATGGCCCTGTTCTGTTATCTACAGGACTCAAGCATCTGATATGACCTTCCTCCATTGTTTCAAGTGGAGGGAGAGGCATCTCCAAGAGTACTGGAGGGTGGGGGTCTGGAAATGAGTCATGCAGATGCAGATCCTGTGGCTGCAGCTGAACTTCCACCTCTAGGGGCTTCTGAATGAACACCTGGGGTGGGTCCTGGGAAGGCAGGGCTGGTCTTCCTCTACTTTTGATGTCTGGCCCCTGAATGGTGTCCGTTACTGGCTGGACAAAAGGACATCCTCTGCCTGCTGAATGACAAGCCAGTACTACGAATGCAGTTCCAGATGGCATCTCAGGAATATCAGACGCAACTCACTGAAAACATTCACACAAGATATGAGACAACTTCAGTGCAGCTGCTGCATAACTTAAATGCTCTAAATTCAAAGTGTCTCCCAGATGACTCCAACATAATGGACCATGGACTGCAGGAACTCAAGGATGTTTGCACTTTCTTCCAAGAAACAACTTTCAAAGAAGAAACACTGCCAGCACTTATTGACCAAGACAGGGCTGAGAAAGATTACAGATAATTCAAACTTGTTCTGAAACCTAAAAAAGGACCGACTTTGCTCAGTAGTGTCTGCCAAGACTTTATTGAGAACTATTCAGATGTATTCCCAGATTTTGTCACAATGTCCAAGATTTTACTTGTGTCACCTGCTACATCAGTGGCATGTGAAAGAGGGTTTTCTGTACAAAACAAAATAAAAACAAAAGGCAGATGCTCCCTAAAGGCAGACACTGTGAGCAAACTCATGCAGATTGCCCACGAAGGAGCTGAGCTTGAAGACTATGACCCTCATCCAGCACTTAAGAAATTTAAGGCCATAAGACTGCTCAGAAAATAATAATTTTAAACTTTAAAATATTTTAATAATTGTCTTTAATTATGTTTTTTTAGTTTCAGACAATCTGAGATGACTGAGTTTGACCCAGGGACAGGACTGGAGGAACTTGGACGCAGGAATAGAATAAGATATGTATCACTAATGTTTTGTTCCAACAAGGGTGGTGGTGATGGTGGTGGTGAGGGCAATACAATTTTCAGCCCCTCAAGGCCAATGCTACTTTTGGTGGAGGTCCTGTCCGGGGGAACGGATCACGATTTCAAGTTCCCAGGGGTTGGGGTGGTGGATGGATGGGTGGCCATTACCCCATTCTGCTAATTTTAATATCATGTTTTGTTTTTGGTGGGGGAGGATCACAGTCTAAGAAGTTCAGATGATCGGGTGGTGTGTGTGTAAACTATAAACATGGCCCCAAATGCAGTCCCTGTTTTTTTTAGATGGGGGACCATCTGAGATTATTGTCAATGTGGTTGCCTTACCCATTCTGCTCTTTCCACGGTCTGTCTGCAACAGTGGCTTCTATTGTCATCAACAGTACATACACAAAACAGTTATAAAATGTGCAGGAGGGAGAGGTTGTGGTCGGAGATTAGTTATGGGAGAAGTTATGGGCAGCCTGGGTGTTAGGAGAAGATATTGCCACAGAAAACATGGCATGCCATGAAAAAAGAAGTTCAAACAGCAAAAGCAGACTGGCAGTGGTGGTGCAGATAATTCATACCAAGGCACCACCAGACTGTGCCACACAACAGACAGATTTGGGAGATCTGCTGAGCCAAGGTAATTGTGAGTGGGGTGGGTGGGGATGGGGGACTTTTAGTCACCCCACTGAGCTATCCAGTCATGAACACTGGCACTAGTTCTCTTTTAGCTGCCACACACACAATTAAGAAATGGGCAGGAGGTGTTAGGAAATTGCCACAGAAAAAATGGCAATCTATGCCATGAACAAAAAAAAGTAGTTTACTAGAAAAGCAGACTGTGCAGATTTCATGCCACCAACCAGATTAGACTATGCCACTGTCTTAAACCGGACATATTTGGGAGACCTGCTGAGCCAAGGTAGGTTGTGGGTGGGGTGGGTAAGAAATGTGCAGGAGGACAATCGGAGAAGTTATGGGCAGGAGAGCTGTGTGGAGAAATTATTGGGCAGGATGGGTGTTAGTAGAAATTGCCTGCCAGCATAGAAGTATGCCACGACTCGTACACACAGAAAGTAGACATACTGCAGAAACATAGACTTTGACGGCAGATAAGGACCCCTTGGCCCACCCAGTCTGCCCATTTCCCTACCTACTGGATAAGCTGCAGATTTTAGTTAACCAACAGCCTACTTCCTGCCACCCCCCCACTATAATTGCCTTATGTCTGTCCCATGCATGTTTGAATTCCTCCACTGTTTTAGACCCCACAGCCTCTCCAGGAAGGCGGTTCCATGTGTCCACCACTCTCTTCGTGAAAAACATTTTCCTCACATTACCCCTGAACCGTCCCCCTCTATCTTTAAATTGTGCCCCCTTGTTCTTACACATCTCTTTTTCTGAAAGATGCTACCCTCCTGGACTTTGTTGATTCCCTTGAGGTACTTGAACGTTTCTATCATGTCCCCCTGTCCCTCTTTTCATCAAGGGTATACATATTAAGCTCTCTCAGTCTCTCTTCATATGGTTTCTGATGCAGACCCTGCACCATTTTAGTTGCCCTCCTCAGGACTGCTTCCATCCTGTCTATGTCCTTGCATAGATGAGGTCTCCAAAACTGCACACAGTAGAGTTGTTCCATATCCACCAGATTGTGCCACTGTCTCTTAACAGCTGATCAGCTGTCAAAGCTAAAAAGGGGTAGGTGGGAATGTGGGGGGGGGGGCTTTTCAGTCACCCCTGTCAAATCCAGGTGTCTAGCACAGCCAAGTATTCTTACAATTTAAGAAGATTTTGTGCAGGAGAGTAGCAGGGAGAAGTTTTGTGCAGAAGGGTGTTTGGGAGATGTGGGCAGGGGCTGTAGGCGAAGAAATAATCACTCATGCCAGGTCAAGACACAAAACAGCAATTATTTGCCACACAGATGGCACCACCCCCACCACTAGATTGTGGTGCTAACAAGTTTGGGCAGAAGGTGTTGGAGCTAGTGTGGTTTAGCCAGGTTAAAAAAAATGGACTAAAAGGGGCAGCAACCACACACAATCATGTTAGATTGTGTCATCTTTCTAAGACTGAGTCAACACTGGTGGGTGGGAGCTGGGAGGGAGGTTTCTGCAATGTTTATTAGATGGTGGTGGATGGGCACTGGGAGTCTGAAATGGGGGGGTATTAAGATTATAATTGCAACTAAATTTTCAATGTGCAGGAGAGAATGAAGGAGAAGCATTTTAAGCAGGAGGTGAGTGACTGGGAGACACAGGTGACTGTCAGCAATGACTGTTAGGCATAATGTTTACATTTTCTTACTGTCAGTACCTAATCTAATGGCAAACTTTGTTTGCAGCAATTTGGCAAATAAATAAATCAGGCCACTGCACTCAAATGCAGCAGTAGAATTCCCAATTCAATCAATGTACCAGAACTGCAAAACCGTAGGTACATTTTTTCTGTTAATTTGTGACAGTGAACAAATGAAGGAACAACAGTCATCACAGGTGAATTCTTTATTTTTATGCGATCATTCACTGCTGTGGCTTTTAGCTATCTGGTACCTTTGTAAAAGGAATGCAAAACAATACTGCTGAAAAAAAAAAAAAAACACGTTTTGGCATTATTAGCAAAATATTGACTCAGGAAAATAAAAAAATATGGGTATATTAATACAAAACACTGAAATGCACTTTCCAGACTTGTTCCATTCATTTCAATGGGGACCCCTAAAAATTTTATGAGGACTCCCAGATTTTCGGTCCAGACACCCATTTTTTTTTTTTCAAGAAAGTCTGGGACTCCATCAAAAAATCCTACCGCAAGCCCTGCCACCACTCTTTCTGTGAATCCTGTCTCTATGAAAGAGTGTATATCCAGTGATTTTTCCCCTTATATTCTGTCACTGTACTAGGTCTCTGTGATGGTTATTAAGAAATATTTATTTAAAGATGCAAATGCTATTAATTCATGCATGTCATTTTGCAAACTCATTGCATTTATTAATATACAATCCAAGACACTATTTTTCATTTTTCTCATCTCTTGATTTTCGTCACATTTTTCTCTCTCAGGAGTTTTAGTCACAACCCCCCCCACCCCCAACTTATTTATTTTAAACAGAGGTTTGCAAGGGTGCTGCTCAATTTTTCCCCAGAATTCTGGCACCCATTTTGTTTACATGTAGCCCATCCTTTGCATATATTTGTATTATGATGAAAATCCTGCCAGTAAGCTATAAATGTTATGCCTTTTTATGGCACCAGTTGGCTAACCTGATATTTATTCTAGCGACTGAGATTTTTTTTTTTTTGTGCTCTGCTGATGGGTAGAATGCCTGAGATAACTACATTGCTCCATTCATCCTCACTTTTTTTGCAAGATCCAAAAGGTCATAGCATTTTTGTTTTTCGTGGAGTTTTTCCATAACATTTGATTCTAATGAAGTATGACAGATTTCTTTTTTCTGTTTTAAAAGAAATTGAATTCTGGAATCCACATCATGCATCCATGCCCCAGGAAGGCATGTGAACATTTTTGTTTCTTTATTAGACCCGCAAAAACAGAGTGAGTCAGTGTAGCAAATTATAGAATCTTCTATAACAATTTGCTTTGGCTATTCATGTAATAATCTGTGATTTGTATTTGTCTCTCCAATATTTTCAAGAGGTAAAAATCGGTTACTTAGGACAATATTTTCATTTCCTAATATAGCCTTTCTTCCTTTTCTTCTTTCCAGGAGTGTTTTGTACAACACACCAATCCTCCTGCTCACCAGCAATGGGGAATGGACTCATTTTCCACCCCCTTTTAGATGCACCACCTTGTTAGCTCCCTCATCCTCATTGTCCGTATTAAGTGAGCTGTCCTCACACCCACGCTTATCAACTCTTTCTCTTTCTTCTCAACTTTCTTCCTCCTCATCTCCTTCCCTTGTTTCCCGTTTACTTCACTCTTGCTATCCATGTCTATTGGTTCAGTACTCAGTTGCTTCACAAAGGTCTCGATTTTGATCATTTCTTGCATTTCTTTTATAAATTCTACATATGCTATGCATTTACCAGATAGGAACGTCATTGTGATTTTTGGGGCTTTTTCTTTTGTGTTTTAGAACAAAACGTTTTACAGAGTTCACAATTTATAAAACTGTGGTCCGGGTTCAGGCACCTTAAAGAAAGCTCATGGCAGTCTGCCCTTGCCGGGAACTGGAAACAACTGGTACAATTTTTAAAACCTGTGGGTCCTGTTATTTTCTTCTTTGGACTGTCAGTCATGCCAAATGTTAGTGGACCATAATTTTTTTCATTTTTTACTGCTTCCCAATACAGTCTAATAAATCGTAACAGAGCCCAAAGGGTTAAAAAGGGCTCTTAAAATAATTTTTTTGATTCAGTTCCCGGAAAAAGGGCACCACAATAAATCTTTACCTCAAAACCAATAATTTTTAAGAATAAGGACTAAGGTTTTGTTTTCAGTTTCAAAGATTTATTAATAGAGGCTTGGTTCCCCTCTATATTGGAACCACGACTCTAGTGCTGTAAAACCGCTATAGAAAAGTAAAATAAGCAGTTATTTAAGAAAGAAATATATTATTTTCCACATAAATAAGCAGTTCCCTAAAGGCAGGAACCATGTTACCTTGCGGCCTTCTCCGGTTGCTTAGAAGTGATCGGGAAATGGAGAAATCGCAAACTAATGTAGAATACTGAGAAATAACTGATAAATATTACAACAGAAATTAAATTGTTAAACTGTTCTGGAGGCCAAAAGAGTGGCTCTGTACCTTGAGACATCTGCTCTCTTCAAACAGAGAAACAAATATGACTGTTGGTGGGAGTGTGACCATAGTGCGGAGTTTGAACGCAGTTCTAAGATTCCAAAATTAGCTCAAGTTCTATCTCCAGGGGCAACTCAATCCACTAGACTGAATGCTACTGTAAAGCAATACAGATGGATTCCTGGTGTTAGGAATAGCCATCTCTCTCTCTACGTATCATTATTTTTTATGATTATTATTATTACCCCAGAGGTTAAACAAAAAAACAGGGCCAATTAGCCCCAACACAAAGAAAGTCCTAGAGGTGCATTAGCCTGAGGCAAGTGCCAACAAAACAAAAAGAGGCTGAAGGTTGTGAAAGTCCTGTCCACAGTATGTTATCCCCTCTGGGAGCAGTAACCCTGACTCTGGATGCCCTTACAAAAGAGAAGGGGAGAGAGAGAGTGGGTTAGTGAGCGCAGTTCTATGGAAAAGATATTCTTGATGATCTAGAGTCATGGTAAGTAACTTTCCTATCTTCCAAAAATCAATCTACTCCATACAGCCCTATTCCTTGGTCGAGTAACAAGCTTCTCTTAAAAAGAGAAATGTGCAGATAGTAGGTCCCAGGAAACAATGTTTGTGCAGACTCGATGGACCACAGGTTCCTTTTGCCATCATTTTCTATGTTTCTAACTCAAAAAGCATAAGTCTGTCAGTCCTCAGGAGGGGACAGCTGAGGAAGAGGAGGGGTGCTTCGGTCTTCCTTGCCCATCAGAAGAACATGTGAATGTAGCTGGTCTTGAGAGACTGGAGGGGAAACTGGCTCCAACAGCTGCTGTATTATCTGCTGTGAGAAAAGGGACTTCCTCAGAAAGGGGCATTGAGGGCCTACAGCAGATGATTGAACCTAGCCAGAAGGGGCACAGCCATGACATCCATGTAAGATAAATGGCAGATGTGGGAAGCAACCTCAGAAGCATCATAATTCATCCTCCTCTGGTGTTGGGCTACTTCTAAACCTTTAGTAGCTATGCCAAGACCAACATGAACCTTGTCACTCACAGGCATTGCATCTCAGACCACAGGGCTATTGGTATAAGAATTCCCTTTATGGGAAATGGACTGTGTCAACTGAACTTACGTTAGAATATCAGAACTATGTGAAAGAGACACTCTTATGGCTATAAGTTTACGCAGAATGTTTAGAAATAAACAATCCTGATTGGCTAAGAATGACGTCAGTGATTTATAATATGCCACCACATGGGTCTGGTGTGATGCTATGGTCATAGATGCATTGGTCATAGTACTCATTTTCCTCTCAGAAGCAACCGTCTGTCTGGAGTCCAACAAAGGGTGGTACTATACATCCTAGTCACAGATATGCAACTACTCCCCATTGGTGTCAGGAGAGGTGTCAGCACAGCAGTGTGTTGACAGATCTCTGGGAGACCCAACCGGAGACAAGTGTAGAGTCAGGTCCTCAACAGGGATCTAGGTTTTCTATTAGGCAGACTCTGTGTGTCCCATTATGGTTATTACTTTATGATTTGATTTTGTTGTTACTTTTTACTTTCTTTTGTTATCTCTCTCTTCTTTCTGTATTTTTCTTTTCTTTTGTTCTCATCTTCCCTCCTTCCCAAATTCTTTTTTTTTTTTTCTCATCTATCTCTCTAATTGTTTCCTCCTGTCCCTCTTTCTGTTTTATTCTTTATATGGGCCGTCTTCAAACTGTTAAGAACTTCAATACTCAAAAGTAAAGTATATAACCTTTATACCATAATTTGCACCATGTAAGTTAAATTATAGTAACTGGGTCAGTTACCCAATCTCAAGTCGAGAACAAAACAGGCAGCTTAAAAACAATTAGCTAGCATCTCAGCATATATAAACTTACCCCAAAACAGAGCAGCCCATTTCAACAGTTCTGACCCAGGACAAGAAACTCTCAGTGAAGCAAAGGAATAATGAAAAGTAGATTTATGAAATGGAACTTTGAGTTCTTTGAGAAAGTGCCAGTTCTGGCGCAACACATTTGATGAGTGAGAGTGGTGCTTACTGCTTGAACATTTAATAAATCTGCTTTTCATTATCCTACAGTATGCTCCATCAATAGTTTCTTGTCCTGAGTAAGAACTGTCGATGCCCAGTTCCATTTTGTTGGGGTCAGTTACCAGACCTGTGATTTGGAACAGGTATTGTTAGAAAATTATTTTGAATTAAATACTGACTTGTGCATTGCTAAATGTGGAAATCAAGGTATTTTTCCTATATGTTAAGGGTTACTGTTTTCCTTTTATTATTTTTCACATTTGGTGCATGGGTGAAGCGATCTTTTATTTTTCCAACTTTGTGGAACACTTAAATGGCAGTGTGAGAATAAAATTTATATACTAAGTCCCTTTGCCAAGAAAAATATTTCCTTTGGCACTTGAAACGTCTATAAACTAGATTATTTTTCCTTTCAAATTTTAAACTTGATATATCTCATTAGATACAGCTGCAGTCAGTTATGTCTGCTATTTAAGGGGAGATGGAACTGTTGTCCACCACCCCAAGGAAGGTCACACTGTAATCAAAGTGCCAGGGTTGTTTTTATTGTGTTTCTGTAACTACAGTAAATAAAGTTGCTATTTTAGCTTTACTAAAAGCTTTTTATATGAAAGCATATCTTGCTCCTGGTCTTTTTTTTTATGTCTAGTCTTTTCTGGCTCTTTGTGTTAGTTGGGGTACTCCCTCCAGAGAAGGAGCGAGTAAAATCTCACAATTTAGTAGTCCCAATGCCAGTGGTAGCTAGTAGACTAGTGTCCAGAGAGGAAGTCTATGGCCGGATGACAACTGGTCAGCAGTTGAGAGATCCAGCTGCAAGGACCACTCCGGATCCAGGATTGACAATGACAGCAACACCAGCATTAGAGCTGATATAGACACCACTAGTAGAGTCAGGAGTTGCACCACAGAAACAACCGTACTCACCAAGACAGCAGTGCCACAAGCAGCACTGACACCAGAATCAGTGTCAGCATTGGGCACTGATGTCATTGTCACAATGGCAGAGACCAACAAAGGTGCCAAGCACAGTGACAGGGTTGCCTGGCACCAACGGCTACCAGAACATCGTCCACCTCACCAAAGTGGGTACTCCTGCGACCACCCAGAAGGATTAAAGGTCCTCCCAATGCCAGCACTTGAGACTCCATCACAACCGTAGCTCGGTGGAAGAGGGCTCAAAACCTCTATCAGTTCCAACAAGCAATGAGGGGCATGGATAGCGTTAAGGGTGTGCTCCATGCTCTGAGCACAGCCAGTGATTACAGTGGCACACTTTCTTTGTAAAATTTTCAGTTATCTGTGCTCCTGTTGCCTTTTGGAGCACAGTTAATAAAGGCGAGGAGATCTGGCAGCGGGATGGTGGAGGCGGGGGAAAAGAGTCCAACAGGGGCACTGGGATACAAAAAAAAAAAATCAGGCTTTTTTTTTATTACTTGGGTGGAGTTCAAAGTTAGATCAGCAAATGACTGGGTTAGCCGGCAGCTGCTACGTTAATTGGTGGGCTGACAGGATCAAGTGTTTGGGTAGCCAGCAAGTTAGTGTGCACTTTGACATGCTGGCAAGGAACAAGCATACTGGCACAAGTTAGTGGGTGAGTTGGTAGGCAGGTAAGGAAAGAGCATGAGTGCAGCTAGCAGACTAATTTGCATATGTGCAGGCAGGGAGGGACTGAGCATGCGTGGATTAGAACGAGTTTATGGGCGGGTGGCAAACAACAGTGGGAAAGAATAACAGGGAGGGAGACTGAGTGTATTGACCACACGTGGATTAAAAGTAGGTGAACAAGCAAAGAAGAAAAAAGATAATATATTTTAAAGTCCATAGACAAAAGAAAAGAAAAAAACAGTTGACCCTAGCAACCTTGTTGTCAGTTGTTTATTGTCTCCGCTGTTTTTCTTCCCATGGTTGTCAAACTCTGCTTACTGTGTGTTCCGGGGTATGTACGTAATTCAGTGCATGCCATTACCTTACCATACCACCCTGTCTGTATATTTGCTATTTGTATATAGGATTTTGACTACTCAAATTTGAACTGTAACTGAACATGTATATGTGTGTAAATTCTACTATTACTGTATCCTGCCTATCCCTACTCCCCCAGGGCGCATCTGGAATCGAGTGGTACACTGTTCAGTATGCCTTCCTGGTAAAACTCTTAAATAAATAAATAAATAAAAGTTGACACAGGAACAGAGGAATTGTGGCCAGAGGAACATGAAAGAATGAGAGCAAAGGTGAGGCAGAAAGACTAGAGTAAGAAGCAAAACAGGAAGGAAAGAACAAAGATCACAGAGGGATAAAAATGAAAATTAAAGACAAATCACAGAAACAGGTAAGTCAGAAGAATCAGCAAGACAGCGAGACCAGCAATCATGGGGTGTCCTGCATGTATCGAGGGAAGCCAGACAGGTATTTCCGTGTGTGTGTGTGTGTGTGTTTAGAAAGTTGTCCAATTTCAACAGGTTGTCTTTGGAATATTGAAAAAATATAAAAAAAAATACTGCCTTTTGTTTTATACTTTGAACTGTAGGCCACCAAAAGTTTGAATGATCTGTAATTGATATAATGTATGCTTTTGTTGGAAATTGTTATATGGTGAATATGAAAGACTAGTTCAGGATATAGAAGATGAATTGCTTGGTTTACATCTCTGTGTACACAACACAAGTCTCTGGATACAATTTTCCTGGACACAGTTTCTCAATTTACCTTAAAGAGCAACTGACAGGTTTGGGGCAGGCAGCTTGTACTGAGTACTGTAGCTGCCTGCCCGAGGAGCTTTTCTAGACCAAAATGAAAATTTTTAGTTAAGTAGTTAATAACTTATAATTGAAAGCTTGGCTCGTAACTTACAAGTACGAGCTGAGTCGCAACCAAATGCTGCAGCCCTGACCCTAAAAATAGCACTTCGATGACATACTCAGGAATGGGGCTGCAGGCACACTATATAAATAACATTGAGACAGAGGAAGGGGGGGGACGTCTAAATATACATACAGTACCTTTGTCTGCAGTTTTACATGTATAGGGCTAGAGTATATATTATATATTAACCCCACACGTAAAACTGCAGACAAAAGCACTATACGTATATTTAGATGTCCCCCCCCGCCCCTGATCTCAATGTTATACATATAACATGCATGCAGCCCTGTTCACTAGTATACGTCATCATCAAAGTGCTGTTTCTGCTGCTGCACTCGGTGACAGTTCGGCTTGTACTCGGATGTTATTAGCCGAGCTTCTAAATGCAAGTTATTATTTTATTAAGTAACTAAAAATTTTCATTTTGGTCTATAAAAGCTCCTCTAGCAGGCAGCTACTCAGTACGAGTTGCCTGCCTAGGCCTGAAAATACACGAATACTTGTAGACTTTGTAGTCTTGCTGGGGTCTCTACTGAATGCCGTTGGTCAGCACATGGGATGAAGTGGTGCAGGGCTCCAAGATCTATAACATATCCCTGTATTTTACACACAAATGTAAAGTAGCAGTCTACAGGAAACTGTTCCAGATCTAGACCTGTTTTGTTTACATGGGAAAACAAAGCAATTCAGGAACAATCATGCCACAGTTATAGGGAGGGAAATGTTAAACTGATATGGGAGCCCAGGTGGTGTGGACTATGAGCCAGAGATGGGTGAAGAAATCAGTGGTATGTGTGTCTGTCTATCTGTCTGCAGGTGACCATGGTGCTTGGAGATTCAATGTGTAGTAGTGATTGGGTGGGTGCATTTAACACTTGATGGCATCAGTAATGCAAACTAAGGTGTCACACTGCCGTGTGCTTAGACCTCAATAACACATAGGCAATGGGCAACAAAATGATTATTGCACATAAATTACTCAGAACCTTTATTACAAGCAAGAAATTGTTAATGAATTAGTAAATTAAAAAGAAGATGGGTAGGACCACAGCCAAGGTTCAAAGGGGCACATACTTTAGGATACAATTTAGAGTTTATGTGCTTCTCTATTTGGGAGGAGCACACCATGCTAAATCCTTAACACCACCCCTGATGAGGGGACCAGGGTGGGAGTGGTCAGGGACCCATGCTTTAGGCAACTCATTTCAAGGTCTGCCCATGAAGTGTGCGGCAGGTCATCCATTATCAAGAGTATGAAACTCCAGCATCCAGTAGTTGAAGGCTAAACAGGGGTCACAGGCAACCATGTTATGGTTGGGCTCAAGGTGATGGAAACAGTGCAAGTGTCCGCTGGTGTGGGCAGTGGTTCGCCCACACCAGCACAGCCAAAAAAAGTGGTCCGCAGGGCTTTTTGGTGGGGGGGGGGGCTTGTCTTTCTTTCTTCCCTCCTCCCCAAACATAATGCGCAATGGAAATTAAATAACAATGTAACTGAAGCCATGTAGAGAGCAACTCGCTTGCACACGCGACAGCTGGAAACACGGAATGGAAGCAGTTAGGGGGCCAGCAATGGTTACTAGCTCCAGCAAGTGGTGTCACACATAAGCTGTTGCTGACACCGTTGTCTGTGACCTTATTAAAAAGTCTTCTCCTGTGGACTCCTGGCACCTCTGGCCCTAAGACCAAAAGGTGAGCTCTATGGAGAAGATTGTTTCTAGGAAGATCAATACAATTATTTAATATTTATTTACTGAAATTAATTTAAACAAGGAAGACAAATCAGAGATACAAAGAGTCATCTCATCTTCATAGTCACTATTACTGCCCACCAAAAGGAACAAATGGGACAGCAATCCCATTAAAATGTTAAACTTCAAGCTCGCCCAGTAGCACTGAGGACCGAGGCACTGGATGCCTTATCTCGCGCTATGCCGGTGACCGGGTGTGGGAATGACCTCAGGTTGTCAGGGAGCCAGTATTGGGAAGGGGGGGAGAGAGAAGGGAGGGAGCGGGACTGAGCAGCATATAGGCAGCTCTCCCCTCCCAGGGTGGTTGCACACCCACCCGTAGTTCCGCTCCCACTGGGTGGTGGTCCAGTAGGAAACGTAGGCAGGAGGGGGTGGCGGTGATAGCCAGGGGTGGAGTGGAAGGGGCAGAGCTGGTAACCGGCATGTGCAGTCGCCTCCACGTACGTGCAGGGGTCCTGGGAGAAAACGGGAACAAAAAAACTACTAATAAAAAATAAAAAAATAAAACATTTTTACATCGAGCCCAGCACATCAGGAGCGAAGGTTGGGAGGGAGGGTGACAGAGCATCTGCATGGATGCTCTCCGACCAGGGAAGGGTGCTGTGCAGTACCCCTTAGACAGCGACACCTGGTGGTGTGCGGAGCCTTTGCCAGCATAGATGACCATGTGTCAGGAGCGAAGGCCGTCAGGGAGGGTGATCGAGCATCTGCACAAATGCTCTCCTCCCAGGGATGGATGCTGTGCAGTACCCCTTTGAGAGCGACACCTGGTGATGTGCGGTGCCATTGCCAGCGTGGGTGACCATGCATTGGCTGGCTCCGCCTCCAGGGCATCGCCACAGTACACAGCATTGGGGTGTGGGAAGGGGCCCAGAAAAATGGAAACTAGCACCTGTCTCTGCCTGCCGGATGACGCCTAGTCCTCCCACACCACAGTCCCAAAGCACACCACTCCTACCCCCCCCCAGCCCTGCATACCTCAGAGGACCCCTCAAGAATGTTATTCCCCTCATCTCTCCCAAGGAGGGCCGCCCCCCCGACAGGGATAAGTTGGACCACCTGAGGACATGGAGATAGCCTGGGGAACCAGGTGGCAGGAAGCAGCAATGAAGGGTGAGAATGACAAGCAGACATGGACGTTAAGCAGCCAGAAGGAGTAGGAGGTCGGGGGTGCAGGGGAAGGCACAAAAAGAAAAAAAATTTAAAAGGTGCCTTAAAATCCTAAAATCGCTGTAGTGGGGCAGGTCCTCACATAGAGGGGACATGAATGCCAGCTGTTCCCCCGAGGGCCTTGAGAAACAAATGCCAGTAGTACACCATCTCCCATGGACGTCATCAGCCAACTGCTTTATTAGCTTCCCCCAGTTCACACCAGTCTCTTCTCCAGTCAGCCAAAGCAACAGGTGCTGCTTATCACAAACTTTTCTTCCAGACTGCCTGACTGACAGTTAGTGTTCAGAGTGCTGTAATGGGGTGAAACCACTCATTAAGTTATCCCTGACCCTCCAAGTGGTCCTGCGTAAGTGTTCCCAGCCTGAGTGGCCCAGCAGGAGTGAAAGTTTTGTTCCTTCACCTTGAGGGTTTAGAGAGTAAAGAAGAGGTCATCTCTAAAAGATAATCGGTCTCCTATGTTGTTTTCAGTAAACAGCAGGGGCCTATTGTACTGGGTGCTGCCACCCTGCCTCACCTACTTAGGGGTATCTGGTGCACTCTTGTACCCCCTCCCCTTTATAAACTGGCTTCCTTTCTATCTGGATGAAGCACGCATACCCCTAATCATTTAACCTAGGCTTCCTTCCTAAGTAAAGCCTACATCTACCCCCTAATTGTCTAATTTAGGCTTCCTCCCAATCTGAGTGAAACTCACATCCCACCAATTAGGTGTCCTCCCTGTCTTGGTAAAGCCTGCATCCCCCTCAATTGTTTAATTTAGGCTTCCTCCCTATTCTGGGTGAAGCCTTCTCCCCCTCTCATTAATGTGGATTCCTCCCATTCGGGGCGAAGCTTACTCTCCCATCCTTTCATTGGCAAACTTACAGGGCAACAGCTGCTTACTGTTTCGCCACTATGCTGCTCCTAACCCTACCACTCCTCCCATCCCCTGAACTGTTTGCCTTCCTCTCTCCATTTCCAGACCTCCCTCACCCTCCTTCCCTACCTCAAGCCTCCGTACCCCATCCCATTACCATGGCATCTTGGGTGTAGTCTCATCCCTTCTCCTTGGCTTCACCTTGAAGCTCTCAAGTGCCTCTGTCCTTCATACCTCTCTCAACCACCTCTTCTCCCCACAAGCTACTCACAGGATTCAAGCTCCTTTTCTCCTAGCTGCTTATAGTAGCAGGTGATACAGTTCAATCCCGGCCCTGCCCAGTCATCTTCCTCTCATCTCCTCAAAGGACTGAGAGTGATTCATATCAATATCTAAGGCCTCCTCCCTAAGATTGACCAGTTGCAACCGCTCATGGTTAATCTTAAGCCCAATGTGTTGGTGATTTCAGAGTCTTGGCTCAAGATCCTGTCACTCCTGGGTATGCAATCATCTAGGAGGATCATAATCTACCTCTCTTCTAGCATTCAGTTTGAGCCTGTGCTCTCCATTACCTCCCCCTCTGCCTAGGAGTTGCTCCTCTTCCAACTCTCCCTCCCCTTCTGTGTCCCCATATTGCCACTGGGGTTTACTGTTGCCCTGGCGTGTCCCCACCTTTAGTAACTGAGCTCCTCAAAAGTATCTCCTACCATGTCTACTCTGTAAGCAACTCATCCTTGCAATTTTAACCTCAATTGTCCCCCCGCCCCAACTATCATGTTAGTTGTGCATTTTCAAGTAACATGACACAAAACAGCAGAGGTTGTGACAAGCCTGACATTTTAGTTATTTAAGTGTTCCCTTGACAGCCATATGGGTAATGAGAAATCTGTCTGTTAGGACAAATCAGTCGAGTCACTATGGCTTAAGGCTGCAGACTCGTATCAATCTATGAATATATGAATAGTACTACAGAGTACAAGAACTGCTACAGGGCTAAAAATTTATGGTATTCCACCCTGTTTTACATACCAGTTTTTAAGGCAGAATATCATTTTCATCATGCCGGTATTCCAACTGGAATCTCACTTCTCCATGGCCCTCTTTGCAGTTTAATCTACAGAACAGCTATTTTTGAATAGGCAGAATACCAGCTATTGAGACGGAATACCTAGTTTGGGTTTTTGGTATTTTACCTCCCACACACCAGGTTATTTTCATTTCTAACCCTGTGTTGCTTTGTAATATGACAGTAGGCTAGAAGAGAATAGGTTACACTCTAAGACATTCTCTATTATTCTGTCTCAGAGAGTCTCATAAATCCAAAACCAGCTAAAAAAAAATACATCAGTAATGATCAAATTTCTTATGCCTTGCATTCCATCCATAATCAGATACATGGAAATAAAGGATACAAAGTCATGGCACAAAATGTGGGTACTTCGGGGAAATATACATACCCATACTCTCCATCTCAATTCAAAAGTTAGGAGTCTATGATTAAGCTGGTCCGTGATCTTTTCCATAATATAGGCATGTCATTAACTCCCTCCATGTTTCAATACTCGGGTGAAGTGCGCTGATCCAAAGGTTAGTAATATATTTTTTGGCCAGAACCACTGCTATATTACATAGTTTTCAAGTATCACTATCTTTATATCCTTCTGGCGTGTCCAAAAATAATACAGCTTGAATGGTAATTTGCATGATACCCCCTAGAAATTCCTCAAGCTCCCTTTCTAATGTGACACAGAATGGCTGTAAGATAGGGCAAGACCACAAGATAATGGCCATGAGTAACTTTTGACTTTCCACATCCTCTCCAGCAATGTACACCTGTATTTACTTAACAGTAATCCTGCCTATCCGTGGTGGTAAAAAAAAATAGAATTACTGTTTTCCATGAGTTCTCTCTCTCTCAGTATTCGAGGTGACATTATGGATATCCCAGAGGCAGTGTTCCCATTGCTGCTCTGTGACAGAAATATGCAAGTCCCTGTCCCATGCCATTTAACATGTTCTACTGTGTATAGTTGTGTTAGCAGAGCTTGGTAGATACGGGAGATAAGGTTTCTTGAATATTCTTGGTTCCTAACTACTGCTATTAGTAAGTGACTCAGTCGTAAAATGCCTTCTTCTGCTGGCCAAGACCTTAAATAGTTTTGTTTAATGGTTCTAGCTTGCACATTTGAAGAAATGTGATTTTGGGAGACCAAATGAACCCTGTAGATTGTCAGAAGCCCATACTTCCCGGTCTGTCAAAACTGAAAAGTATATTGCAACCCCAACTGTGCCCAGGTCCAAAATCCCAGATTTAACCATGCAGGGAGGAAAGCTGCTGCATCTGAAAAGGAATACGGTAAAAAGCACTTGCAGCCACTGCTTGAGTTTTCAACATCTGTTGCCACACAGTTAGTGTGGACTTCGTGTAAGGGTCATCTGCTTGTACAGGAGACAACACTTGTGGATTATCAAACAATACCGTGGCAAGATTAAGCATTCCTCCGTTTATCAGCTCCACTAATTTCCAATGTTCCCTGTAACCCAGAACCAACCAGTAGAATACTGTACAGATCTGTGCTGCTGCATGATACAGTGACAGATTTGGAAGGGAAAACCCACCATGCAATTTAGTGAGATATAAAACCATGGTTCGGACCCTAGTCCCTTTACCTTGCCATTAATACTGAGATATTCGTTTATCCCTTTTCCTAAGGTAACTAGTTGGGGGTCACTGGGAGAGTTTAGGCCAAACAGAGGAGCCTAGGCAGTAAATTCATCCGAACACTGTCCACCCACTGAATCAAAGACAGACAGAGGTGAAACCAGACTTCAATATCCCAGGATATCGGTTGTGTTATTTGGTCATAATTAAGAGCCATGACGTCAAATGGACTCCCTTTGGCATTTATCAGAGTTAATGGCTGGCTTTCCTCCTTTCCTGTGGCACATGCCAGCATACTCTAATGTTCTGTGAGGGAGTACAATGGAGCTGGAGCACCTATGTTTTCGTTTGATTTAAACTATAACTCACCAATTTTTGGAGGGCATTCCAGAGATGGGGAGCACTTGTTTGGGGTTGCATAAGTAAATAAGAAGATCATCAGCATGTAACGCCAGATTCTGTTTCCTATCCCCTAAATGCACTCCACTGACACTGGACAGCTGTCTAATAGACTGAGCCAAAGGCTTCAAATGCAAGGCTAACAAAAGCGGGGCCAAGGGGCAGCCCTGGTGGGTTCCCTTTACCAGATGAAAGGAGGAAAGCCAAATATTAACTCTGATAAATGCTGCAGGGAGTCATAGATGGCTTTTATCATTTCTACGCACGCTGGTGGGACCCCGAAATGCTCCAGGGCTTGGAAAAATTGGCTGTTTTACACAGTCAAATGCTTTATCAGCATTTAAACTTAATATAAGGAATGGTTCCTTCTACCAGGTAGCACGGTGAAGGACATGAAGGGTCTTTTTTTTTTTTACACTGCCCTGCGTCTGGCGAGAAGAAACAAAACCCATCTGGTCTTTATCAATTAATAAAGGCAGGAGGGATTCTAACCTTTTGGCCGTAATGTGGTAAAGATTTTATAGTTTACACTGAGGACAGATATAGATCTATATGAAACGCAACAGCGCTGGTTCTTCTCCAGTTTCAGGATGGCTGATAGAATAGCTTGCCTCCATGCTGGTGGGACTAAGTTACCCTTCAGTATTCCTTGTCCAGCATGGAGCAGCGGTGCGCTGAAGTGTTCCTGAAATGTTTTTAAAAATTCTGATGTACAGACATCTGGACCAGGGCTTTTATTATTTTTCAGATGCTTACTCACCCCAAAAGCTCCTCCCTTGTTACTGGAGCTATTAGTGTCTGCTGCTGAGGCAGCAGCAAAGTGGGGAGTTTCAGGGGCCGCAAACAGTCTGCCATCTCATCCGACAAAGGATGAGTGTCAACAGAATATAACTTCTGATAGTGAACCTAGAAGACCTCCAGAATTCTGTCTGGAGCAGTTTGATTTTGCTTAGCGGTGGGGTGCTTGACATAAGTAACCGTATTCCAAGCAATCTTTGCCACAGACAGTACGCTAAGACCTGAGTAGCCCTTGCCCCCTTCTTCATAGTATTTATGCTATAAAAACCTGAGGGCCATTTTGTTTTTTAAATCTAAGATATGTTGTATTGTCTGTCTGACATGTGGCAGAATGGAAGTATCCCCTTACATGCGGAACTGTTGTGAAGTCTGCAGTTCTGTCTGCAGGGACTGTAGTTTGTCCTCCCTCTTCTTTTTGAGTCTGGTGGCATATGTTATTATAGCCGCCCCCCCCCCCCGGACAACCTTAAGGGTGCCCCACAAAACTGACTGGCTTACCCCTCCATCATTATTGGAAAGAATCGGCTCTATTCTATCCTGCTCCACAGTTTTAAACTCAAGAATATTTAATAATGAATTATTCAGCTGCCAAATAGAGGTGCTCTTCTTGTTACCTAAGCACAGTTCCACATGCAACAGAGCATGATCAAATAGTAGTATAGGTAAATCTGTACACTTCCCAACAGGGTGAGCATGCTCTGCTGAGACTAATATAGGTCAGTTCTTGTGAAAAGCCCATGGACTGAGGAATAATGAGTGTACGAGCACAGTATCAGATGTTGGGTATGCCAATATCTGTCCATAATACTTCCCAGAAAAATGGCACAACTATGCTTTTGCAGTCGAGTATCCTTAGGTGGCTTTTTATTACTTGCATTTTTATTAGTATAAAATGAAGGCCCCCTTCCCCCCAGAAAGAGCATGCCCTCCTGAAAATCCATTATTTTCCTATACAACTGTTTTGCAAATGTAGCAGTGGAGCCAGGTGAAAGGTGTAGACTAACTAGGGTAAATGTTCTGATTCAAATATCTGCTTTTAACCATGGCCAGACAGCCCTGAGTGTCAGTAGGTATGGCTGTAATCAAGAAGGGAGTCTACCAAGGGATAAGTAGAGCGGAACCACCGCATTTCCCACTCAGGTAGGAAGATGCCACCACATGTGAGAAGAGTACAGTTACGTAAGAACTAACCGTAACAGTAGATCTTCGAGAGAGGCTCTTGCAGTAGGTAATTACATATAGGACTGACGTCGGCCGGCAGCAGGACCCCATGGAAAAATTTCTAGCTAGCAGTCCCTGGTGAGGGACCGCCCCCAAGTCAGGTGACCGGCGTCATGCGACGTCGGTATAGAGGGGTGGTCCCGGACACCCGCCTTCCAGTTCTTTCCCACCACAGGCCAGAAGGCCCAGACAGAGAGAAGCAGATATTTCCTCAATGGAAAGGAGCGAAAAAGCCTAGGGGGATGGAGGGCGGGAAGGTATTACCTACTGCAAGAGCCTCTCTCGAAGATCTGCTGTTACGGTAAGTTCTTACGTAACTGTACTATCTTAATTCAAGAGGGCTCTTGCAGTAGGTAATTACATATAGGACTGAATCCCAAGCAGTCTGGAACAAATAAAAGGCACTGGGAGGAGGAAACTACTCCTGAAAGTAGCAATAGCCTTGCAGGTCTCAGGACAGGAGGCCCTACAAAACAGCTAGCCCGAAGCCTGCTCTACGGCAAGAGGCAATGTTCAAACTGTAATGTTTCATAAAGGTATGGACGGAAGTCTAGGTGGCGGCAGCGCATATGTCTGCGCAGACACATTCTTGAAACAAGCTGCAGAGGCCGCTACTCCACGCGTGGAATGACCTCTGACTTGACCCGGAAGGGTCTTATTGTACTTGTCATAACAGAAAGTAATGCAATGAGCCAACCATGTTGACAGGCGTTGCTTGGAAACAGCATTGCCCTCCCTTTTATGAGCAAAAGAGACAAACAACTGATCAGTTTTTCTGAGATCCTTTGTCCTATCGGTGTAGTATCTCAGGATCCGGTGAACATCCATGGTATGGAGTAAATATTCTCCTTGGTTGGAGTACTGCATGAAAAAGGCAGGTAACTCTATAGACTGATTTAAGGTAGACTCCGCTACCACTTTAGGCAGAAACTTTGGGTTCGTGTGAAGAGCCACTCATTCTTTGTAAAAAGTCAAATAGGGGAATTTACACATAAGGGCCTGGAGCTTGGAAATTCTTCGAGCGGAAGTAATGGCCACCAAGAACAGCGTCTTCCACGAAAGAAACTTTAGATCTGCGGAAGCCGCAGGTACAAAGGGAGGGAGGGTAAGTTTCTCTAGAACAAAGTTCAAGTCCCAAGGGGGAGCAGGAGTCCGGACAGAGGGGCCTCAGATGAAGGACCCCTCTAAGAAAAGTCTTAGACACCTCTAATTGGGCAAAGGCTTTATCAGCAAAAGGAACATGGTAAGCTGAAATAGCGGCCATGTGCACTTTCAAGGAGGAATGACTGAGACCCAGGTCGAAGAGATGACGTAACTATTCGAGCAGAACAGCCACTGAACAGGAGAAAGGCTCCATGTTCCTAGAGGCGGCCCAAATAGAAAACCTCTTCCATTTCATGGCATAAGTGGACCTAGTGGAGGGTTTTCTAGCCTCTACCAGAATCTCGGCCACTTTTGGAGAGACACCAAAACGAGATTGGGCTAGGTCTGCTGGAGCCATGCATGAAGTTGTAGGGACTTGAGGCCCGGATGGACCAGGGTCCCCCGATCCTGGGTCAGCAATCCTCGAGATAAAGGAAGAGGAAGAGGAGGAACCTCTGAGTATTGTTGTAGAAGAGACAATCAGATTTGCCTGGGCCAGAAAGGAGCGATCAGAATCATTCTCGCTCCTTCTGTTAGTTTCTGCAATACACGAGGGACCAGAAGAATTGGGGGAAAAGCACAGACGAATCTGCCCTTCCAGTTTAGAGACAGTGTGTCGCTCCAGAGAGTGCCTCGCTCTGGAGCGAGCGAGCAAAAGGTGGGAAGTTTTGCATTTTGGGAAGAGGCGAACAGGTCTACCTGTGGAGTCCCCCAAAGCTGAAAGATGTCGTCTAGAACCTTTTGGTCCAACTCCCACTCATGTGGCAGAGCAGCGGAGCGGCTTAGCTTGTCTGCCAGGGTATTGTCGACTCCTGGAACATGGATCGCCGTGAGGTGAAGGTTGTGAAGCGTTGCCCAGTCCCAAACCCTCATTGCTTCCCTGCATAGAGGGTAGGATCGAGTCCCTCCCTGCTTGTTGATGTACCACACCACGTACATGTTGTCTGTTTGGACAGCTAGGTGACCGGGAAGAATGTATTGGTGAAGGGCTTGGAGAGCATATAGTACTGCTCGAAGCTCGAGCACATTTATGTGGAGAGCTAGCTCCAATCTGAACCATAAACCCTGGGTTCGGTGAGGACCCAGATGGGCTCCCCAACCTTCGCCTGATGCATCCGTGGTCAGAGTCTGGGAAGGGGGGAGGATGACAGAAGGGAACCCCCCAAAACAGGTTCTCTCGAACCATCCATCATTGCAAGTCTCTTGTCATCAGCGAGGAGATCAGAACCAGATGATCTAGGTCATCTACGAGTTGATCCCACTGGGAGCGGAGAGTCCACTGAGAGATCCTCATGTGGAGCCGCGCGTGGAACTGTCAGGATGGCGGCCGTCATGAGCCCCAGAGGCAGAGCACCAACCTCACCGGAACCTTCCTGCGTTCTGATAGTAGGGAAATCTGTGACTGAAGAGAGGCCGCCCTGTCCGGAGGAGGGAAGGCCTTGCTCACCGTCGTATCGAGGATAGCTCCGACAAACTGTAGTCTCTGGGAGGGATCCAGATGAGACTTGGAATGGTTGATGGTAATACCCAGGCAAGTGAAAACCTGCTGGGTGAGGGAGAGAAAATGCAGGAGCTCCTCCCTGGACGAGGCCGCCAGGAGCCAGTTGTCCAGGTAGGGGAACACCTGAACTCCCATAGTACGCAGGTGGGCCGCTACCACTGCCAGGCATTTGTTAAAAACTCGGGGTGCCGAGGAAAGACCAAACGGGAGTGCCCAGAATTGGTAATGGTCTCCCTGGAAAGCAAACCGGAGGTACTTGCGATGCGAGGGACGAATGGGGATGTGCAGATATGCGTCCTGCATATCTAGCGCACAAAGTCATTGACCCGGCTGAAGAAGGGGCAGAAGGGTTTGTAGGGAGAGCATCCTGAACCTTTTGTATTCCACATAAAGGTTCAAGGAGATGAGACTGAGAATGGGTCTGAGATCTCCCGTTTTCTTTGGGACCAGGAAGAAATGAGAATAGCAACCCGTCCCTAGAAGGTGAGGGGCAACGGGTTCTATGGCCTGCTTCGCGAGAAGGGCAGATATTTCTTCCCGGACCAAAGTAAGATGGTCCCTTGCATATGACGACTTCAGAGAGGGGTGGCGGGGTGGTTTCTGTAGAAACTCTATGGAGTGCCCCTCCACTATAATCTGAAGCACCCATGAATCCGTTGTTATCCTCTCCCAACCCGGAAGGTGGAGGGAGAACCTCCCTCCAACCGGTTCCTCCGGTGTGTCCGGAGGTGGTGGGAGAGGGGAGGAGTCAGGTGGTGTGGGGTAGCGCCGCAGCTGGGGCACCCGCTGCTTTTGGGCGGTGGGGGTCTGGCAGCTGTGGGGGCCCGGTGTTTAGTGGCCCACCTTCCTTGGGCTTTCGTTGTGGCCGACTGCGTCTGCGAAAAGGATGGCGCTGTGGGGGATGGGGACAGTACATGGAATCCATGGATTTCAGAGCCGTCCCCTTCTCCTGCAAGTCGGTGATGATGTCCTTGACATCACCGCCGGAAAACACTGAACCCCTGAAAGGTGCTTCCTGGATTTCTGACTGCACCTCCGGGACCAAACCTGACACGCGGAGCCAGGCGTGACGCCGAAGACTTACGGCGAATGCGGAGCACTGCCTGGCAGTGTCCACTGCATCGTATGTCGTCCGCAGGATGTGGCAACTGGCCGAATGAGCAGAACGGACTAAGTCAGCTAACTCCTGCTTGACTTGGGAGTCAGGTAAGGAGTCAATCTTGGATTCCGCCTGGTTAAGGATGGCCTTCTGGTAATCCCCCATATGAGCTACATAATTTAGGGCCCAAATTCCCAGTGTGGAAGAGGTGTATATTTTTCTTCCATACTGGTCCAGGAGGCGAGATTCCTCATCCGGAGGAGACGAGCTTAAATGTTTGGGATGTGCTGACCGGCCGTGAGCAGCGCTAATGACGACCTAGTCTGCACGAGGGTGAGAATCCAAAAAGTCTACACCCTCCGGAGCCTGGTATAGCCTGTTGGACTTCCTAGGAAGCGGGGCTAAAGCCGACGGTTGTTTCCAAATAGTGGAAACAAGGTGGGCGTGAGGCTCGATCCAGAGTGGCACTAAAGTAGGAGCCGTAAGGGGCAGGTCCAGATGTTCGGCGAGTTTGACCCGCTGAGGATCTGGTTCCAGAGAATGCCACTGATGTACTTCCTGGATCTTCCTGAGCAACTCCGTGAAGGAAGGGTCCTCCGGAGGAGACTTCGGAGGGGTTCTCGGCCGGGGCTTGGACGGAGAGCAAGGCTCATCGTCTCTCTCGGAGCATCCATTGGAGGAATCCGAGAGCGAAGCAGAAGAAGAAGAAGAATCAGAAGCAGAATAAGACTCCCTGACACATCTAGGGGGAGGAACGGGTTCCTTGGGGGGATCCCTGGACGCGCGTCCTGCCCCTCTCGGGATGCAGAGGGAAGGGCTCTGGGATCCGGAGGCGGTGAGGGAGTGTGCCGTCTCGGGCGTACGGGGGCGGCACCGTCACCGTAAGGTGGCTCTCTACTTCCTTGGTGAGCTGAGCCTTGGCCTCAGTCCACCAGGAAGCCAGAGTCTCCTGCAGATCCACCGGTGGCCGAGGGGGCGGTGGAGGTGGAGGTGGAGGAGGAGGGCGATAAGTATATGGATTATATCCGTAAGGCGAGTATCCAATACCCGGCTGCGGGAAAACCGGTGCCGGGTATTGCGGTGTCGGGGACTGCGGCGCTGGATACTGCGGACCCGGGTATGACGGCGTTGGATAAGATGGCAGGTACCCAGGCGCCAGAGAAGCTGCTGGAGCAGACGGCCCGGAAGGAGGCCCCACAGGCGGGTCAACTGAGAGGCCCGGGGGGGGGGGGTTTAGGCCCAGCGGAAGGAATATCCCCGCCGGCGTTGGTGGGGCGGCGTCAGGACCGGCGTCGGGCAGGGGCCGGCATCAGATCGGTTCCCTAGGAGGAGGGTCTGCGGGTGGAATATCCCACATCGCCCAGGGACGGTGAGAAAAGTCCCGAGTCAGGCTGAGGTGACTCAGGCTCCCCGGATGGCAGCGAAGGCTGCGGGAACCAAATACGCACGGGGTTGGAGGGTCCGTCGTAGGCTCCGTCGCCTGGCGCGCCACATCGGGGGCCGGCGTGCGGCCAAGGGCTGGTTCGCGGGCGCGCCCGGAGGAGCAGCGTCCGACTTATGGGGTCCCTCGTCGGAGGTGGGCCGAGGAGAAGCGCCCAGTCCGAGGGGCGAGGTCGTGCGCCACCCGAAGGTCAGGCGTCTTATCAACCTTCTCCCGCAGACATCGAGAGCCGGCGTCGGCTTATGGGAGGTGCCCGCACCAGTAGGCCGCAAGCCTGCGGCGGTACTGAGGCGGAGCCTCCTTGCCCGAGGCGCCCGCAAGGCCCAAGCACGAGCCCGGCAGGCGGGCTGCGCCTCCTCTAAACCTAGAGGCTGCCATCGGATGGTCCCCCGGAGGGGATATTACTTGGGCCGCGACTCCAACTGGAGTCGCAGGCGAGGAGGCCTTTTCCCGGTGCCTTTCTTTGTCCCGCTTTTTGCGATGTCCTTCTGGAGAAATCAATGCCTGCCTGAGCTTCTTCAATTCTTTTTCCATTGAAGATATCTTTTTCTTTAGCAGATGGGCTTCCAGGGACTGTTCGTGTCGTCTGCGGGTAGCCGCGTTGAAGTGCAGGCAATGCGGGCACTTGTCGACCGGGTGGTCGCGGCCTAAGCAAAAAAGGCAGAGAAAATGGCCATCCTTGTGTGGCAGTTGGGCGCCTCACGAGTCGCACTTGTTTTTGGAAGGTGTAGGGGATGACATACACCGACGTTGACCTGACAATGAGAAGAAAAAATACTCAAAGTTTCGCTAAAACCGACGAAAGAACAGGGCTTTGCTAAGCACGAACTTTACCGCGAGGCGCTGCACGAGCTAACGGCGGGAAAGAACTGGAAGGTGAGCGTCCGGGATCGTCCTTTATACCGACGTCGCATGACGCCGGTCACCTGATCGGGCGGTCCTCGCCAGGACTGCAGCAGAAATTTTTCCGTGGGGTCCTGCTGCCGGCTGTCGTCAGTCCTATATGTAATTACCTACTGCAAGAGCCCTCTCGAAGTAAGATCCAAATTTAGTCAGTTTATCTTGCTCTGCAGGTACCAAATGGCCTTCCTGCAAGAGGGCAAATGTGGAACATTGCTTCTGGATGACAAACAAGCTTTTCGATCTTTTAACGGGGTTGTTGATCCCATTCATATTATGTGAGGGGATCTTTTTACATATGAGGGCCATCAGAGTTATGAGCCAAAAAAACAGAGCCTTTCACTCCACCACAACAGTAAAGCTGACATGCTGAACAGATATATCTGCTCAGTCTACTGAGGAAGAGGAGGGTAATGGGCCTGAAGGGAGTACAAGGGGGTGGGAATGGCGCAGAAATGGACAAAAGTCCCCTTACACAGGAAAGGGTCCTAAAGGAACTGGAAGGAATAAGAGTCGATAAAGCAATGGGGCCACATGGTGTGCACCCCAGGGTCCTAAAGGAACTAGGAGAGGTGGTGGCTGAACCTCTGGCAATCCTGTTTAGCCAATCACTGGAAACAAGGGAGGTACCCAAAGACTGGAGGACAGCAGATGTAGTCCCCTTATACAAAAGCGGGAACAAAGAGGAAGCAGGGAACTACAGACCAGTCGGCCTGACCTCGGTAGTGGGGAAGATCATGGAAGTACTACTGAAGGAGAGATTGGTGGAACATCTGGTTACCAATGGACTTCAGGACCTATGGCAGCATGGTTTCACTTGGGGGAGGCCATGCCAGACCAACCTCATTGAATTTTTTGACTGGGTGACAAGGGAGGTAGATCAGGGGAGGGCAGGGGATGCGGCCTATCTGGACTTCAGCAAGGCCTCTGACTGTGTCACACAGAAGGCTATTCAACAAACTGGGGAAGATGGGAGTGGGCAGGACAACAGTATGGTGGGTGGGTAATTAGCTGGGTGGCAGGACACATGGTGGTGGTAAATGGCTGTCATTCCACAGAGGGAATAGTGACCAGTGGGGTACCACAGGCATCAGTGCTGGGACCAGTCCTATTCAACGCCTTCATCAGTGACATTGCACAGGACCTAGAAGTCAGAATTTCCCTGTTCACTGATGACATGAAGATCTGTAACAGAGTGGACACGCCAGAGGATGTAAACAGAATGAGGAGGGACATGCAGAAGCTTGAAGAATGGTCAAGGATTTGGCAGTTGAAATTCAACGCAAAGAAGTGCAAGATAATGCATATGGGACACAAAAACCCTGGAACATCATATCAGTTGGGGGTGAGGATATGGCATGCACCAAGCAGGAAAGGGACCTTGGGGCTATCATCTCTTGATTACCTCAAGGTAGGGAAACAGTGCGACAAGGCAGCAGGTAAACCAAATAGGATGCTTTGATGCATAGGCAGGGGCATCACCAGCAGGAAAAGGGCGGTCATAATTCAACTATACAAGACACTAGTGAGGCCCCACCTGGAGTATAGTGTACAGTTCTGGAGACATTACCTACATAAGAACATAGACAGGGTAGAGAAGGTTCAGAGGAGGGCAACAAAGATGGTACAGGTATTGCATCACAAGTCCTATTAGGACAGGCTGAAAGACTTGAATATGTACTCCCTGGAGGAGAGGAGGGAGAGAGGGTATACGATAGAGACATACAAGTACCTTATAGGGAGGAACAGGATACAGGAATACACTATTTTCCAGCAAAAAAGATGTTCCAGGACTAGAGGGCATGGGATGAAGTTGGAGGAAGGGCGATTCAGAGGAAATGTGAGGAAGAATTTCTTCACAGAAAGGGTGGTGGTAAAGTGGAACACCTTGCTAGAGGAAGTGGTGGGGGCTGAAACAGTCATAGAATTTAAGAATGCATGGGATAGACATAAGAGAATTCTGGAGGTCAGGGGTAAGGGGCAACAGAATTCTAGAAAAACATAAAGGGAACTTACAAGGTCAAATTAGCAGACTGGGTGGGCCATAGGCCCTTATCTGCCGACAGTGTCTATGTATTTATGTACCACATAAACTAGCATCGATGAATAATCCAGAAACAATGTATAACCTTTCAGAGGGCTGAAACATAGTCTTCTGATCCATACAGTAAGATAATAATTCAGCCTATACCAGTCATGATAGAACCAAAGTTGTGCAGCAATAACACAGAAAAATACATCAACAATAACAATGTGATGGACATGAGCCCACCAACAGTCCAAAGACTGAACACATGGACTTAAAAGGAGCAGAACAATCAGAAGACATTAAGTGCGACTTCCGGGGCTCACGTGGATGACCTCTGTGGTATTAAGGTTAAGGAGAGTTGTTAGGTGATACCTCTGTATGGAAGAGGGAACACTACCAGGAATGTGGATGGCCTCCCAGGTACAGCTGATAGCTTCCTGGTCAATATGGGGTTAACCAACAGCGCCAGGGAAGGCTAGTGACATCATCAACACCATGGCAAAGGTACTGGATCAACATCCAACAGACAAGGAAGAAAACAGGAGAGAGAGAGAGAGAGAGAGAGACCCCTTAACAACATAGAAAAGGCAGGGGCTCCTTCTATTAGGTACAAATATGTAACAGAACTAGTGTCAGTTGGCTAATGGCTATAATACAAAAGTTATACCATATATAGCAGTATATCATGTATCAGTGTCAGTGGTGAGCAGGTTGCACACTCGCCTCTGAGGCCAGAAGATTAGAAGGCTGTGGGTTCTATCCTCACACCAGGCACTTGAGTTAAATTCCATCTTCTTGAAGTTGGAACAAGTTGCTGCTTTGAAACAACTGAGAGCTGTGTGGGAGACACTATTTTGGACTAGAAATCTGTAGCAATCCTCACTCTTGCTTAAATCTGAGGGAGATGTACCTTACTTTAATTCTTACACTTGGTATTGCTTTGTGTTTATTTATTTAGTTTTTAATCAAGTAGAGGGTTTTCAAATGGCTTATCTTGTGAGTAACTTCAGAAGGATTGAAATACTGCATATTTTGTTTTCCCTTGTGGGTAGCTGGATTGTCTACTAGTACTTTCTGACAGTTTGCATCAAAATATTTTTAAATAATTTACTGGTGGCTGAAGAGTTGTCATATCAAAGCCTGCAGTTTGTGTATTTGAACGCAGACAGAGCCTCAGGTGGGGGAAACGGTGTTCCCCTGATTGCTTTCAGAGCACACAACACCAGGTTGTATTGGGTCAGGGGAGGCTTACCTGTGTTGGGCTGAACTGCTCGATTTTTCTCGGATTGTTTGTTTTGCTGGGTATTTTATCTGTTAACTTGTTGTGCAGGTTGTCTTGCTGAAAGGAAGGTCACCACTCATCGTAGTGGTGGGTCAGAGCTTCTAGCTGATTGTTTCCGGAGGGCACGGCTTAGGCCCAACCCCCACCACCCCGGGTGTCATTTCCTTTATACCAGGGGTTCCGACATTTCCTCAAGAGGTCAAGGGGCATACAACTGTCATATCCTTACCAGCACAGCACACTGCATTAATGGTAAAAACGCACACACTAACTATAAATTTTTTTTTTTTTACACAAAGGATAAACAGGAAAGAAAACAGACATGTGGGGAGTAGTACAATGCACTGGCTGTGGGGCAGCAGTCTTCTGGGAGACTTTCTGGAGGCTGAGATGCTGCCCTATTTGCAGGCAACTCTCCTGTCTGAGGGAGGAGGTTGTCCGTCTCCAGGCCAAAGTGGACAGGAGTAGGGGAACCTCCCCCACCCAGGAAACACCATGGCCACCACCTCTGCCTCAGAGGTTGCCAAGAAAGGGCAGCGGTTGGACCACAGTGGGCTCAGTGAGGGTGAGGGTAGTGGAACAGAGAGGTGCATCCCTTCAGATGTACCACTCCACAATCCATACGCCATTCTGGTGGAGCATAGTTCCCCTACGGAGACACCCACAGTGGAGACCGAGGAGGTTGCTGGCAGCCATCACAAGGAAGGCCCACAGGAAGGTGGCATAGGACACCACAGGGAAAGGAAGCAGCTCCTGGTGAGGGGCTCGGTTATTAGGGGGACAGAACTGGGGGGGGCAAGTGAAGTAACGTGCCTGCCTGGCGCCATGGCTTGGAAGAACAGGAAGTGAATTCTCAGGCTCATGAGAGCAGCTGCACGGGAGATGGAGCTGGGCATCATTGTCCACCTAGGGACAAATGACTTGGCTGGACATGGGATTAGAGCAGTACAGGACGAGTTTGTCAAGTTGGGGAGGGCCTTAGACAAGTAGCTCATACAGTATCCGTCTCAGAGGTGCTGCCTGTCTACGGCATGGGTGAGGCGAGAGTACTCTGCACCATGAGATTCAATGAATGGTTAAAAAACTGGTGCAGAGCACAGGGTTTTGGCTTCATTGGGGACTGGGGTTCCTCCTGGAGGGATACACACCTATACTGGCACGATGGTCTGCATCAGTCCAGGAAGAGAACCAGTCTCCTGGGTGATCGGTTTAAATGCTTCATTGGCAAGCTTTTAAACTAGCCAAAGGGGGAGGCACTGATAAGAAGCAGGGAATTCCCAGCCTCCCCCCACAAAACAGGGTAGTCAGCGAGGTAAACACCAAGGCAGAAAGGTCAACAGGGAGCAAGACAGGGGTAAATGGAGAAGGCAAAGTCAGTAAGGGCAGGGATGGGGCAACAAGAGGTAAAGCCATCAAACAGTGGAGAGTAATGAGTACCAATGCCCGTAGTCTGGGTAACAAGCTTCCTGAACTAATGGCCTTGATGGAAGAGGAACATCTGGCTATTGTGGCAGTCACAGAAACATGGTACACACAGAACCATGACTGAGATGTAAACATACCAGGGTACACTATCTACAGGAGGGACAGGGAGGGTAAAAGAGGAGGAGCTCTCTACATAACGGAAAGAATCAAAGCAACAGAACAAAAGGGTAAACGGGGAGGAGAGATGGCACTGTGGGTAAACTTGGAGACAGGCAATGGCACCAGAATCCACACAGGGGTTGTATACAGACTCCCATCTCACAGGGAGGAAATGGACAAGGAAATGATTGAAGGTATCCTTAGAATGGCAGAAAAAAAGGGGAGATATTGTTGATGGGGGACCTGAATATGCCAGATGTTAACTGGAGCACATTTGCTGCAGCCACATCCAAGAGCGGAGTCATTCTCGATGCCCTGCAAGGGGCATGCCTTAGACAGCTAGCATTAGAACCCACTCAGGAGGCAGCAATCTTAGACCTGGTACTCTCAAATGGAAATGGAGAGAGGATCACACATTTAGATGTGGGTGGCCATCTGGGAACTAGCGACCACCGAACAATATGGTTCACGATAAACACAGCAGTAGAGTCAAGCCATACAAAGGCAAAGGTCCTGGACTTTAGGAGGGCTGACTTTGCCAAAATGGATGAGTGCCTAAGGAATGCACTAGCAAATGGGCAGGAAGAACAATGGGGAATAATCAAAACTGCCATCACAAAGGCAACAAGCATTTGTGTGAAGCAAATAAAACAAAACGCAGTAAAAAAACATTATGGTTCTCAAAGGATGTGGCAGGGAAGGTTAGGGAGAAAAATATAGCATTCAGGAAGTACGAAGAATCACAGAAGGAGCAGGACAGAGAACTGCATCAGCTAAAGCAGAAGGAAGCAGGGAAGGCGGTCAGAATAGCAAAGGCCCAAACCAAGGAAAAGATAGCCAACTCAGTTAAGAAGGGGGATAAAACATTTTATACGTACATCAGGGAGTGAAGGAAGACCAAGGGAGGGATAGTGAAGCTTTAAAAGGGGGAGGGGTGGGCAGAGGGTGACTGTGAAAAGGCAGAGATACTGAAAAAATATTTTTGCTCAATAAACACAAAAGAAGAAGAGGGGGAGGTACCTAAACCAAACAATAAAAGCACTCTGGATAGGGGGGTCAATACCAGTCCATTCACAGAAGAAAGCATCATGAAGGAATTCCTGAAACTCAAAGTGGACAAAGCAATGGGGCCTGATGGGATTCACCTCAAAATTCTGAAAACACTAAGGGAAGAACTAGTGACACCACTGACTACCCTTTTTAACAAATCATGGGAGGATGGTGTGGTATAGGAGGACTGGAGGAGGGCAGATGCAATTCCTCTTCACAAATGTGGGAGCAAGGCAGAGGCAGGAAATAACAGACCTGTTAGCTTGACCTCAGTGGTAGGGAAAATGATGGAATCACTTCTGAAAGAATTGTTGAGTACCTAGAGGCCAGCGGGGCACAGGACCCAAGGCAGCATGGATTTACAGCAGAAAGATCATGTCAGACGAATCTAATAGATTTCTTTGACTGGGTAACCAAAGTAATAGACCAGGCTGGAGCTGTGGATATGGCCTACTTAGACTTCAGCAGGCCATTTGACACAATCACACACAAAAGATTAATAAACAAGTTAGCCAGCCTGGGAGTGGGTCCCAGGGTGGTAGCCTGGGTAACAAGCTGGCTGGACAACAGGACCCAGAGGGTAATAGTAAACGGAGTATACTCTGAAGAAAGGGGGGTTACTAGTGGGGTACTACAGGGTTCAGTATTGGGACTGGTCCTCTTTAATGTCTTTATAGGTGACATTGCAGAAGGGCTGGAAGGAAAAGTATACCTCTTTGCAGATGACACAAAGATCTGCAACAGGGTCGATACACAAGAAGAGGTGCAAAGGATGAGAAGGAACTTGGCAAGATTGGAGGAATGGTCAAAATATGTCAGCTTAGATTCAATGCAAAAAAGTGCAAAATAATGCACCTGGGAAACAAAAACCCAGGGAAAGAGTACACAATGAGGGGGAGGGGAGGTACTAACAACAACACAAATGGAAAGAGACCCGGGGGTAGTCATATCAGATGACCTTAAGGTAGGTAAGCAATGTGAGAAGGCAGTAAGAAGGGCTGGGGTGATGCTAGGATGTACAGAGAGAGGCATCACCAGTAGAAAACAGGAAGCTGTTATCCCTCTGTACAGACAGTTGGTGAGACCCCATCTGGAGTACTGCATACAGTTCTGGAGACCCCATCTCTGCAGAGACATAGGCAGGATGGAGGCAGTCCAGAGGACAGCAAATAAAATGGTGCAGGGCCTGCAACAGACGCCATATGAAGAGAGACAAAGTGCTTAATATGTATACCCTTGAGGAAAGGAGGGAGAGGGGGGACACGACGGAAACTTTCAAATACCTCAAGGGAAGGATCAAAGTCCAAGACGGGAGCATCTTTAAGAAAAAGAGATGTACAAGAACAAGGGGGCACAATTTGAAGATAGAGGGGGGAACGGCTCAGGGACAACGTGAGGTTGAGTACTTTTTCCACAGAGTGTGGTGGATACATGGAACTGTCTTCCTGAAGAGGCTGTGGGGACAAAAACAGTGGGGGAATTCAAGAATGCATGAGACAAACATAAGGCAATCTTAGTGAGGGGTATGAGGAAGTAGGGTGTCGGGTAACTGGAATCTACAGCTTATCCAATAGGTAGGAAATGGGCAGACTAGGTGGGCCAAGCGGTCCTTGTCTGCCGTCAAGGTCTATGTTTCTATACTGACCCTGTAGTGCAGCATGAGTGGGGTGCTGCACTCCTGAGGTGCCATCTTTCGGATGAGATGTTAAACCAAGGTCCCATCTACCTGTTCTGGTGGTAGTTCATGTGGACGTTAAAGAACCCATGGCACTTCTCGAAAACAGTAGGGGAATTTTTTTATTAATCATTAAACAAATCAATTCACAGCACGTTCATAACACAGCATAAAGAAAATATAAGACAAATGGAAATAACAAACATATCAATCAACTTTCAGTACTCTGTGTAATAATGCAAAAACTAACTTTCCCGATACCCCCTCCCATGCAAGAAAGAAAATAAAATAAAAAAAAAAAACTTACAAAAAAAAAAAAAGGCCAAACAGGTTCCGTCTTACAGAAATCAATGCATACCTCAATATGAATAATTAAGTAAAGAACCCACATTTCATGCAATACTCAACGTAGCCATTTAAAGGCATCCCAGTGGGTTTGCCACAGCCGTCCATTTACCTGCTTATATTCGGTCTGTTTAATAGCCAGTAATTCATTCTGAATCATATGAATTAATTCTAACAGCATAATATGCTGTTGCTGGAGTACAAACCTACAGTGAACTTGCCAAATCCAATATACTAAGCATGCCATCAATACTCTTATGGAGCTAGTATCATATTGGCAGAAATTATTTACAAAGATCTTACAAATGAGAATAATGGAGTTGATAAATAATAATAGAATAATTGATGAAGCCCATGTTGGCTTCATACCACAGCATTCAACTATAGATCAATGTTACACTTTAGCCCATTTAATTCATAAATATACTAGGGTTAAAAGACAACTATTTTGTGTTTTTATAGACCTAAAGGCTGCATTCGATAAAGTAAACAGAGAGAAACTTTGGGAGGTACTAGAGGAAAGCGAGATGGATACAGCAATGATTAATAGACTAAAAACATTTTATCAGGGTACCTATACAAAGGCGACATGTAATAAAGATGGAGATATTACTAATAAGTTCCCCTCAAACATAGGAGTAAAACAGTGATGTTTCTTGTCCCCAATACTGTTCAACGTTTTTTTCTGAACAGAGTTATGGGGGAAATGAATGATCCTGAGCTGCACATGCCCCAGCTGGGGAACAGGCATTGCCCTTATTTGGCATACGCAGATGATCTGGTTCTAATCTCAATTAGTTATTTAGGAATACAGTACAAAGAAGTATAAATAAATTCTATGAGAATTGTGAAAAAGCATCATTGGTGATAAATTTTGAGAAAACTAAGTATATGGTATTTGATAATCCTAACATGAATTACACAGTTTGAAATGTAAAAATTTCAAAATAGAACAAGTTAAAAAATTCTGCTACTTAGGGATAACATTCACAAGGGACTTAAAATGGAATGAACACATCAGGAATATCATACAAAAAGTTAAACGATTTATACCATCAACGGAAAGATTTTCTTATAAATATACAGGGCAATCAGTAAAAGGGATTATAAGAGCACTAAACACTAAAGTAAGGTCTCAACTTTTATATGGGGCAGAAATATGGGGATTAGGAAACATTCAGAAATTAGACATGATCGTGAATAGATTCTATACAGGAATCCTGGGATTACCCACAGGTGCTGCCTCTAGCCTAGTTAGACTAGAGTTAGGTCAAGCAACTATGGCACAGAGCATGGTACAGAGATTATGCTTCTATTGGATAAAGGTGTATAACATGCAGGAAGAATGCTTACATAGGATGTGTCTAGAGGAAGCAACTGAATATAATGATAGAGGTTTTATTCTTCCTAGTATGGTAGTTGCTGATTCCTTTATTAAAACTTATGGATTATTAGAATGTACTGACCAAGCTTACAGGACACCTCATAATATTATAGAAGAACAAATAAGGCTTAGAATTGGGGATGTGTGTGTGTGTATATATATATATATATATATATATATATATACATACACATATACATACACACACACACACACAAAAGGAGAATAGTCTGGCTAGTAACTGTAACTTAAGTTACTGGCTAGCTAATAATAAAAAAAGAAATTTTGCAATGGAGGAGTACTTAAAAAAAGTAAAAAACCCAAATGATAGAAAAGGCATGACTAGATTTAGATTCGGGTGTGTACCCAGCCAGTCTCTGAGAAAAATGTTCAAACAATCTAATTCAAGCATGTGTGTCTGTAAGCTTGGCGTTGATGATCTTTTACATCTTCTAACATTATGCCCTCTGTATGAAAATGTGAGAGAATTATGGTTGATGCACTTGTAGATTTGAACATGGAGCCAGGATACCAATTAAACCATGTTCTAAAGACCAATAATAAGGAGCTGCTAAATAAAGTAGCTAGATTTTGTAGGCTCACTGAAAGAAAACAGAAGCATATTTTACAAAATATTCCAGAAAAAAAAAAGATAAATAAAAACGTTGAGACTAGTTTATGAAAGAGGATAGGAATAATGGTTGTATGGGTTCTTAACCACTAAATTATATCTATGTTGGATTTCTTTTTAACTGCTGTGTATAAAGTTATATAGATTGTGTTTTTTATGTCAAATTACAATAACATTTTAATCTTTGGTCATACAATAAACAAAACTGAATCGAGTATCATATTGTACCCATCCTGAGGAAAACAATTCCTTAAATAAAACAGCTGGAGAAAGATACAAGAAAGTAGCTGAACCCCAGTGATTACACCGAGCTTTCCAGAATTCACAGGTATATGGACAAAGAAAATATAAATGATCCATGGTCTCTATTTCATTACAACAGTGTTCCCTAGGACAGTAATGCTCTGCCATCTCTTTATGTTTCTGATTGCCCTTGACATTGATCCTACCATGGACTCCCAAAGATACCACATCCCACATTTTTAACGGAATCCTCGGCTCAGTGAGGAGTGTTCCAATTGCCTTTTGTTCAGCAATTGGGAAGGACAGAAATACAGGTTACTCACCTATAACAGGAGTTCTAGGAATGGTATATGTTGTTCATCCACACTGTCTGGCAGGTATCCTTGCCGCTTTAAATCTTGCCGGAAGGTCTTCAAGCTGGCTCCTCCCACCCACCCGGGTGGTAAAACTCTCGGCTCCGCCCCATGACGCCAGATCTTCCTTACCGCTTGGAAGCTCAGGTTCCCTCCTTAACGCTCTGCGTATAAGACTGGTTCCTAATTCTTCGGTTTCCGAATTTAAAAGTTTTGCTTAAAAGACTTGGTCTTCTACCCCTCATGACTACGTGGACCATCGACTCCCAGTTTCGGTGCCCTTGCGGAAGAAGATGTCTCGAGACGGATCCGCATGCCGTGTGTGTGTACTGTTTGGGCCTCGACACGACCATGAGCTTGCGACCTGTGCTCTTCCTTCTCAGCCTATGTCCTCGAAGACCGTGCCGCCCGTTTACAACTAGGGCGCCCGGCGTTTCCTCCGGTTAAGTCAAAGAGGCCCAGTCGGCTGTTTCTGCGGGCGGGCGGCTCGTGGGATCAGCTAGAGCAGATGATCGCCCTCGAAGAGGAGGCAGCGCGGGCTGCATCTTCCTCGACCGCGGCTTTTATTCCGCTTTCCCTGGGTTCCTTTTATACAGCTTCCTTTAAGGAGCTTTGTCTGTCCCTCTCCACTAGGGGAGAGAGACCAACGTCTGCTGGACCTTCTTCTCGGTCCAAGAAGAAAGACAAGGGTAGTCTCTTCGTCGACGCTCTTGGGAACAGGAAAGGTCCCTCTCCCCGAGTTGTCGGCCATCGACTTTGGTTGATCGTTCGGCCTCGGCCACTAGCCTCACGGTGTCCCCGTCAGGTCAGTTGACCGAGACTCCCGTCGACGCAGTCGAGATCTTTCTCGACCCGTTGGACGGGTTGTCGACCGGCGAAGCCGAAAATCCCCTCTCCCCGGTTCCCCCGGTGGGAGTTGAGGATCCCGTGGGCTTGCCAGTGCCTCCAGTTCCGCCCTTGGGTGTTCCCTCCGAGCCGAGGGAGGAGCCGGTTCCACCCGTCCCCTCACCACACCGTCCTCGGAAAAGCCGAGGGTCTCGGTCTCGGACTTCTTCACGGTCCAGCCGATCCCGCCATCATAGGCGGTCTCGGCACCGCGGTAAGCGGCGCTGCCGCTCGTCCTCTTCCTCCTCCTCAGATGAGGGGAGGCTTCGACGCAAGTTGCGTCGACGATACGAGGACCTCATGTGGCAACAGCTCCTTCTGACCGGGAATAAGCCAACGCCATCGCCTTCCCCGGCCATTAAGTGGCTGTCACCGGAGCGGCCGAAACAACCCCACATTTTACCCGAGGAGCCTATTGTCAGGCCGGTTATTCAGCCAAAACCAGCTGCTCCACCGATTCCGGTGGAACCTCCACCTCCACAGCCACGGTTTTGGGCTCCAATCAAGAATTCTTGGTCGGCTCAGGGTCTGCCCCATAGGCTGTCGGTCACCCTCACTCCCGATCGCCCTCGGCATGTGGAGGGTGGCTCAGGCCCAAGGCAGCTCTTTGTGGACTTTTCCGAGTCCAACGACGATTCCTCCTTTTTCTCCAAGCGAGTGGACTTGGAGTCCTCTGGAGGTCAGTCACTGGACGACAGCCCTTCGTCCTTCCTGGGGTTGCTCAGTCTCATCTCGGAATCCACCGGGATGCAGCTCGAGCCCGTATCCAAGCGGGCCAAGTATCCCCTCACAGAGATATTGGACCGAGGGGATTCCCCTACGGAGGCCTTCCCTGTGGCTGAGGCCATTGTGGGCCCGGTCTTGGAGCTCTGGCAGCGTCCTGCTTCCTGCCCTGTGCCTTCGGCCAGGATGGCCAGGAAGTATGCGGTCCCTACTGGTTCCCTGTCTGGTTTCTCAGAACATCCCTCGGCTGAGGGGTTAGTTACCGACAGCGTTTTCCGGCGTGCTGGAAACGCTAGGGACGTGGACAAACCTCCCGACAAGGAGTCCAAGAAATGGGACTATGCCAGGCGAAAAGTCTACGCTGCATCCTCCCTTGGCCTTCGTCAGGCCAGCTCGGCCGTACTGATGGCACATTTTTCTCACGCCCTGTTGGGCTCCCTGGACGAGGTGGTCCCTCATCTCCCGGCTGACCTGCAGACCACGGTTAAGCAGGTGCGGGACCAGGGCAGGGCAGTGGCCAAGCAGCAACTTCAGACTGCTTTGGACATCGGTGATTCATGCGCCAGGTCAGTAGCAGCTGCAGTGGCTATGCGCCGTCGGGCATGGCTGAGGATATCCACCTTCACAGCGGATACCCAGCACAAATTGGCGGATGTCCCCTTCTTGGGGACCGACCTTTGGTCCTGGAGTGGAAGGCCATCTCCAGAGGATCGAAAAGTCCAATGCCACCTTGGACTCGGTATCATCCGCTCAGAGGGACAAGGGCCGCAGACCTCAACCCAAGCCCTTTCATCCGTCTGCGCCCCCGGCACGCCCGGCCCAGCAACAACAGGGCCAGCAGGCTCGCGCTTGGCGTCCCAAACCCAAGCCTGTGGCTTCCTCCTCCAGGAAGCAGGAAGGTAAAGGCCCAGGTGGTCCCTCGGCCGGTCTCTCCTCCAAGCCTGCACAGTGATGGGTTGAGGGGTGTCGCCCCCAACCTCGTCACCTCACCCCAGGTTCCTCCCGTGGGGGGACGGCTCCGGAACTTCCTTTCCACCTGGTCTGCTATTACCACAGACAGGTGGGTGTTGGAGGTGGTAGGAAAGGGCCTGCCTCTGGAGTTCGAGCAGGCCCCACCCTTCAGAGCCGTCGCACTTCGGGGGGCCTCGGGGTCCGAAGCCTCGCTGTCAGCTCGCCGAGCCAACATCACTCTCCTCCTCGAGAAGGAGGTGATAAGAGATGTGGTGGACCCTCCCTCAAACCCGGGGTTCGTGTCCAGGTACTTCCTGGTTCCGAAACGGACGGGGGGCTGGCGCCCCATTCTCGACCCGAACAAGTTCCTAAGGTCTCGAACCTTCAGGATGGTCACTCTGGCTCGGATAATCCCATCCTTGGAACACGGCGTGTGGTTCTGCTCTCTGGACCTACAGGCCGCGTTCTTTCACGTCTCTATCCGTCCGTCCCATCAAAGGTTCCTTCGCTTTCGAGCGGAAGGTTCCCATTTTGAGTTCCAAGCCATGCCCTTTGGCTTATGTCCAGCTCCCAGGGTCTTCACCAAATGCATGGCAGTGGTGACAGCATTCCTGTGGCGCCGAGGGGTCCAGGTTTACCCTTACCTGGACGATTGGCTGATAGCAGCCCCCTCCAGACAGGAGGTGGCACGGTCCAGAGATCTGGCCCTCCAGGTTTGCTCTCAGGTCGGCCTCCTCATCAACGAGGCCAAGTCGGAACTCAAGCCGGAAGCAGGTGATTCTTTTCATCGGGGCAGAGCTCGACTCTCTTCGAGCCAGAGCACGGCTCCCAGTGGACAGGGCCGAGGTTCTTTCCTCCTTTGCCCAATCATTTCTGATTGGGCAACTGCGCCCTGCCTGGGACTTCCTGCGCCTCCTGGGTCTCATGGCGGCCTGTACCAGTGTGGTCCGTTGGGCCCACTGGAACATGCGCCCCTTCAGTGGGGGCTGGCCAGGCAGTGGTCCCAACACTGCGATCCACTGGACCAGCTAGTGACGGTGGCCCAGGGGATGTGGAACGCTCTCCAGTGGTGGACCATTTCAGTTCATCTGCAGGAGGGCATCCCGTTTGTCCACCCCGAGCCGACGGTCTCTCTATTGACCGATGCCTCTCTGATAGGTTGGGGTGCCCATCTGGGGGAACACCGAGCGCACGGCCTCTGGTCCCCGCGGGAGTCCCGATGCCACATCAACCTGCTGGAGCTCCGAGCGGTCCGCCTAGCTCTCACCGCCTTTGCTCCGTTTCTTCGGGGTCAAGTGGTCCGGGTCCAGACGGACAATACCACGACCATGTACTATCTAAACCGCCAGGGCGGGACGCGCTCCATGCTCCTATGCAAGGAAGCTCTCCGCATCTGGTCACTCGTGCGCAGCCTGGAGGCGGATCTCCTAGCCATTCATGTGGCAGGAGCCTCCAACACCCTGGCCGATGCCCTAAGCCGGATAGGGGCTGCCTCCCACGAGTGGTCTCTCCTGCCGGAGGTAGTACAGATCTATTCTCCCATTGGGGCACACCTCAGGTGGACCTGTTTGCCTCCAGGGAGAATGCGAAGTTGAGGCTGTTCCATGCCCGCCCCCCTCAGCAGGGCTCTCTGCAGGGGGATGCCTTCTCGAGGCCGTGGACCCCGGGCCTCTTCTACGCCTTTCCGCCATCCCCCTTGATGCACAAGGTGCTGCTCAAAGCTAGGAGGGACAAGGCGCAGGTGATTCTGATAGCCCCAGACTGGCCCTGCCAGTACTGGTACCCAGATCTCCTCAGTCTCAGCTCCAGGCTTCCGAGGCAGCTTCCAGCTCGCCCGGACCTGCTCTCAGTCAGTCAGGGGAAGGTATTCCATCCGGACCTTCAATCCCTGCACCTGACGGCCTGGTTCCTGAGCGGCTAGAGTTCCAGGCCTTGAGTCTTTCCGACGAGGTCCTCAACGTAGTTGAGGCGTCCCGTGTAAGGAGTCGACCAGAAAATGCTACGCCTTCAAATGGAAAAGGTTTTCCATTTGGTGTCAGGGCAAGGGCCTGGACCCTTCCTCCTGTTCCTTGGCGAGCATATTGGACTACCTGTGGTCCCTTTCTCAGCAAGGGCTTAGGTCGACGACCCTTAAGGTGCACCTGGCAGCCATCTCTGCTTACCGGGCGCGGGCCGGGAAGCAGTCGGTGGCGCAGGAGAAGGTGGTCTGGCGCTTTTTCAAAGGCCTTGATCACATTTCCCCTCCGGTGCGAGAACCTCCACCTCCGTGGGATCTACTGCTGGTACTGGCAAAGCTCATGGGCAAGCCATTCGAACCAATGCACAGGTGTGAACTCTCTCACCTGTCGTGGAAGACTGCCTTCTTGGTGGCTATCACATCAACCAGAAGGATGGGAGAGCCCCAGGCGCTCTGCATCGAGTCTCCTTACCTGGTCTTCCACAGGGACAAGGTTGTCCTGCGCCCCCACCCGAAATTCCTTCCGAAGGTGGTGTCGGAGTTTCACCTTAACCAGGTGTTGACTCTGCCGGTGTTCTACCCCAATCACACCTCGGAGGCCGAATATAGGCTCCATACTTGGACCCTAGAAGGCTCAGCTTACTATAAGGGCTTGGCTGAAATTGGAGAGGTTCGCCAGCTGTTTGTCACCTACGCTGAAGCCACATCTGGCAGACCTGCAGCCAAGCGGACGATAGGCAGGTGGGTCACCTCCTGCACAGATCTCTGCTATAAGCTGGCGGGCATGGAGCCTCCCAAAGGGATAAGAGCTCATTCTACCCGCCATACTGCTGCATCGGTGGCTGCTTCCAGGGACGTCCCTATCCAGGAAATCTGCAGGGCTGCTACCTGGAAGTCAGCACACACCTTCATCACCCATTACCACATCGACCTTGAGTCACGCCGGGATGCTGGTTTTGGGGCCTCGGTTCTCCAGTCTCTTTCCAAGTAAGTATCGGGGTGTGCGCTTGCCTCCCTCCTCCTGGAGAACTGCTAGAGTCTGCCAGACAGTGTGGATGAACAACATATCCATGTCCCTAGAAATACAGGTTACTCACCTATAACAGGAGTTCTAGGAATGGTATATGTTGTTCATCCACACGACCCACCCGACCTCCCCGGCTCCGAAGCACAACCTGAGCTTCCAGCGGGCCACATCTGGCGTCATGGGGCGGAGCCGAGAGTTTTACCACCCGGGTGGGTGGGAGGAGCCAGCTTGAAGACCTTCCGGCAAGATTTAAAGCGGCAAGGATACCTGCCAGACAGTGTGGATGAACAACATATCCATGTCCCTAGAAATGGTTGTTCCAAAAAATGATTCCCCAAGATTAATTTATATAAAAGTTTCCTAGGGGAAGTCAGTAACAGCGATTGTGAAATATTCCATTGTTTTGTATTATCAAAAAAATCCATCCAGAAAAAATTTAATTTCTGGACTCTCCTATTTTTATGGTGAACACCATCCCTTGCCAATCTTGCATAACTTACTTCAAGAAAGGAGTCACCCAACCAACCAACTGGGCCATAGAATTGCACAACATGGGCAGTAAATCAGCATAGGAAAAAATACTCCAAAAGAAAACCACAGGATTCAACATTCCTACTCCCCCCTTTTTTTTTTCCTACATATGTAATAGCCTTTTTAACAGGATTCAAGAGATTCCCCCATAGACATGAAAAAAAAAAAAACAATAATACAACCTGGTTTCCAACTGTTTAGGGACAGGATAAACATAACTTAAAAAAAGAAAAACTGGAACCCAAATGTTTTAATAAGATAAACCCTCTTCATCTTACTCATATACCACTTATTCCAATGTGTCACCATCTGCTGCCCTTTCCCAATTTGAAGAGCCCAATTATGGCGTGGCATATCCCCCTGTCAAAAAAAAAAAAACTAACATTTTACAAGGTTCTGAAGCGCCTTTAACTTCCCCAACAGTCTCTAGGAGGCTAGGAGATGCTTTAATAGAAATACATTGACTCTTTAATGTATTAATCTGTGCACCTGAAATGGTAGATAGTGACTTAACAAGATTAGTTGCCACAGTGCCCGATACTGCATTAGCCCCTGTAAGAACAAGATCATCAGCATACACAATGCACTTAACTGGGGTAGCTAATACAGATAGTACACCAACAATATTGGGGGGAAGAATGTATAATCCTAAGTATGGGATCTACTTTTAATACATATAAAATACGGGCTTAAAGGACAGCCCTGCCTGACACCTTTAATGATCTTACACTTATGTCCCATCCATTTATTATTATAAGGTCTAACAAAGACATCTTGGTAATACAGCTGAATCCAATCAATAAACTGTTGTGGAAACCCATAAACCAGTAAGCATTTCCACAAAAATGCATGGGAAACCCTATCAAAGGCTTTATTTAGACTGGTCCAAATTTATCACAAACCCTTCCAATGTTCCTTGTGCCCCTTTTTCCATAATTTCTCTGAGTAGAAAGGACTGCACAAAACTGAGGAGGATGGATAATAGAATGCAATACTTTTGAAAGTCTAGTGCTAAGAATTTTTGCAAAAATCTTAAAATCTTTATTTAATAAAGTGATTTGTCTCCAATTCTGCAAATCCATTTTCTCACTTTTTTTTATATAAAAGATTCATAATCCTTCAAACATTTGATCATTCAATCTAACTTCAGCCAAAAAGGCTTGAGAAATAGGTAACAATTCTTGTGGGATTAATTCCAATAAAGTGTGGTATAGTTCACCTGATAATCTATCAGAACCCGGTGCTGTCCCGTTCTTTAATGATCCTATAACCACTAATAACTCTGACAATGTCAATGGAGCTAAAAGCTGAGCAGACTGTTCAGCACTAAGGGTTGGTACAGTAGCAGCTTGCAACACCTGCTCAAAATGTGCAGAAGTGGAAACTGGGTGTGACTGCTGTTCACTTATTTGCCATCCCATCTCTTCCAAGATTCCCTCATTCCCTGTAATTAAGTAGTAGTAAATCATTTTTTATTCATAAGAATAAAGGATACATTCAGTTGAGCAAAGCTCATTTCCATTGAAGTTCCTTATCAAAATACAAACAAGTTACACATTGATACATTAATCCAACACAAATAGTAAAAACAAAACAAACACAAAAATACATAATAAAGTGCTAACAATTACTGCAGGCTATATTATTATTTGATCCAGATGTGCATTACGTTATTAATTTTGCATTATTAATTTTTGTTCTAGCACTTCTCAAGTCTGGGGGGGATTTATTCCATAAACTAATTCCTCTAAAGGGAACAGATTTTCTTCCTATATTCAAGTTACAGTCAATTAAGACAAATCAAGTTCCAATAGAGGTTCTCAGGCCTTCCTTTACTTTCCTAACTTGGAATAGATCAATAATATAATCAGGAACCTCCTTATTCCATACTTTAATCATAAATTGTAATAAATGTAAATTCCTTCTTACTGAGGGTTTATACCAATTCAGCTCCCTAAATAGCATACATCTATGAATTCTACAGGGTGCATCCAACACAAAACGGGCCATTCTACAAAATACCAGATCTACTATATTTATATACGATCCAATAGCCCCTCCATGAAACAGGTCTTCATAATCAATTACTGGAAACAGAAGAGAATTAACCACACTTAATCGGACCTCTCTAGTCATAAATCTTTTGTATCTATACAAAGCGCCTAACCTTTTATTCATACCTCTTACAAGGGAATCTACATGGAAATCTCAGCTCAAGTAGGAGTCTAACCAGACACCAAGATAGTTATATGAGTCAACTTGCTTAATAGCAAAACCATCAAAGGTGTTAACGTTCAAACGAAGATCTTTTTTTTTTTTTTTTTTATTATTCCTGTTTTTAAATATAAGAGCCTGTGTTTTATTAGCATTTAAGGTAAGATGATGCTTCTTAAAAAAAAAGCCTGTACTTCATCAAAAGCCCATTGCAACCCAGTACTAATTAAATCTAATGTGGTCCCTGCTACACACAATATGATGTCATCTGCATACAGATGACACCGGGCATCAGTTAATGTTATCTTGATCTCATTTATGTACTGTAGATCTTAAATAACAGGGGCCCTAAAATAGAGCATTGGGGTACTCCATTTTTCATTTTTAAAACGCCAGATTTATAACACCCTACTTCCACAAATTGACTGCGATACGTCAAATAGGAAGAAAACCATTTAACCGATTGGGGGGACAAGCCAATCTTACTAAGTCTGGACAGGAGCACCCTAAGATTAAGGGTGTCAAAAGCCTTAGAAAGATCAATAAACAAGGCTCCTACCATTAACCTCCTGTCCAGACGCAGTTGAAGATCGCTTACCACCTCAGTCAGAGCTGTTTGTGTACTGTGAGAGTGCCCTGAAACTTGACTGAAAAGGTGACACTTTGTTATGTTCTTCAAAGAATTTTTACAGTTGATGGGATACAATTTTTTTGAAAACTTTTGAAATCTAGGACAACAGCGAGATGGGCTAGTAATTGCCCAGCTCGCTCTTGTTCCCAAACATAAAAATAGGTCTCACTTTAGCAACCTTCCATCCATCTGGGCATTCTTCACTAATAATTGATAGAATAAACATATAAACTAAGGGGTATGCTATACAACTGGCTGCATATTTTAGCAGTCTAGATGGAATCTCACTGGCTCCTTTGGCTTTAAAAATATTTAGCTTCATAAGTTCTATATGTACCTTCTCCGGAGTGATGTAATCAAAATCAAACCCACACATTTCTCCAGTAACTATACTGGTATCCATTGATTTGTACTCCAGGGCACTATCATGATCTGGATAAATCCCATCCACAGAGCCTACAGATCCCACTTTAGAGAAATAGTCATTGAAAGCACTGACCATTCTCTCTCCCCTAGGAGCAATGTAATACCATCAATTTCTATTTTACTTACATCTGCCTGCTTATTTTTTCCCATTAAGTCAGAAATAATCCCCCAATGCTTTCTTGAATTTTTTTTTTATGATTATTATCTAGTTTAATTCGAACAAATTGTTGTTTAGCAGCCCTAACCTTATTGGTATACAGATTACGGGCTTGCCTATAGGAAACCCAATCTTGATCTAACATAGTTTTTTTTTTTAGCTTTTGACCATTTTTTATTTCTATTTTTCCTGGCTTTACACAACTCTGGGGAAAACCATACATTTCCTTTATATGTTGATATCCTGGATCTCAAAGGTGCATGTTTATTGCAAATATACAATAATTCATCTAAAAAGAATTCCCAGGCAGCCGATGGCGTGGGAATCAGATACAATCTATCCCATCTAATATTTTCAACATCAATCATAAACTTAATATAATCGAACTGTTTAAAGCATCTCCAAAAAATTCTTGATTCAGGAATAGACTTTATGTTATTTCTAACTGAATAAATAACCTGGTGATCTGAAAAGGATTCTGCTATAATAACTCCTATATGAGAATAAAACGGGTGAGTTTATAAACATCATATCCAGCAAAGTGGATCTCTTAGGATCTCTGTGACTGATTCTGGTAGGTTCCAGAATTAACTGGGTCAAACCCTGTCCCATCTGAAAATCAACCAGTTCGTTGTTCACATCAACAGCCAACCAGTCAACATTAAAGTCACCAGTTACGAACAGTTCATGAGAATCTCTAAAGCCAAACAAAATTCCTGCAAATCTTGAAAAACCTTTGTGTCTACCTTAGGGGGTTCATATACCCCTAATAACAATATATGTTTTCAAAATGGTACATCTATCTCTATAGCCAGCATTTCCAAACCACAGCTAGGAAAGGAACATGCTACTTCATGGGTGGTTAAGTTACACTTAACATAAATCATAATACTCCCACCTTTTTTGTCCTATCGATCTATACAGCTGGAAATTTGCCAAGTCTATAGAGGTATTTGAAACCCTACCATCTAACCAGGTTTCAGTTAAAACCAATACCCTAGGGTTAACCTCTTTTACCCAGTCCCTAACTTCATCAAACTTATTTCTCAAACTTCTAACATTAAAATGAGTAATAATCATAGAACCCGATTTCAGATGTAAACCTTCAGTGTCATTTAACACATTAAAAGGACCAGGGTTTGGATGCACATCTCCACATGCTAACAAACAACACACAAAAAGCTTTATAACAACACCCCTCAAGTTCAGTTTTTGTGTTCTTTGGTTAATTATACTTTTACAAAACTTAATTCCCAATGGGAAGAGAGTCTGTGGTACAATTTTGATAGGATACACTTTAAGCATAGCATTAGAACATCTTTTAGATAAAATTTCAGGTGAAATAACAGTCTGAGTAAAATGCAATACTCTGCTCAGCAGGAGGATGAGGCTGGAGATCAGTTAATGACCCTATAAAACTATGTGCAAACTGAAGCGTACTAAAAATATAAAAAAATAAAAACATTAAAATATGAGTAACAGCCATTTTACAAACAGCCCCAATAACTTTTCTATTCATTAACACTACAAATGGCCAGAGTATGCAGCATCCAAACGCAAACAATCAAACTTAAGTCAAATGTAAGCTACAAACATACTTACAAGCATCTCAGGATGCTGCAAAACTCAGGTCAAACTCGTAGGTTAACACCCCTTCTGATTTGGCTTCTCCTCAGACTGATTACACAGTTCAAGCTCCTTATCCCAGGGACATCACAAACTAACCCACTACCTCCCAAATTTCTCGACCGAGTGGCGCTCGTACCACTCACGCTTGAGCTTGTAGGCGGTTCAGAGATTTAAAGCCATCAAGCCCCTCCCCATGTGCTGACGCACAGCTGCTGGCCCGCCTCCGAGCCCCCTCACCAGCTGAGCAATCCCAGCATGATGAAACAACTATGAGGAAGGGAAACTCACAGTTCAGTTACCTACCTTATCGTAAATACCTGAAATCTGGTGCCTATGAAGCCTAGTACAACAATCATCCGGGGGGGTTGTCTGATATTGTGACCCCTGAGTTCCAAATCGCTGTTCTAGTACTAAAGACTTTTGCCTATTGTATTGCATCTGAAACATTTCTTGTTTAATGAGGTCAATCTGTTCCCTTAAATCTTCCCCCTGGTCTGTTTAGTGACCAGTTCCTGACACTGTTTTCTTAACTGAAGATATTTTGAATGCTGACTTATACCTCTTTGTTTTGCTAAATTTTGTAAGAAAGCTATTATCAAATGTTTTGTATCAGCCCACCAATCTAAAGGAGAGTCATATAAAAGGCTACAGTGCACCTATCTTCCAACAAAGTTAGCAGGTCCTGTCGAACCACAGGGTCTGCCAATAAACTGGCATTCATTTGCCAAACACCTCGAACCCCCACCCACACTCTAGGGAGCAGAGAAATGTAGATCCCTATCAGAGCATGGTCTGATGTTTCAATAAGGACAGTTTCTGAAAAAGAAATGGGTATAATATTTGATACTAACCAAAAATCTGTACACATGGAAAGCTGACCTTTAAAAAAAGTATGGCTAGGTTTTTGTGATATCGAGGCCTGCGCATCTTTTAACACAGTTTATGTAATTACGGCACTTAGAAAAGTAGTGTCACAGTAAGTTTTGACTTTCCTTGCCCGGGTATCTGAATCCAGCAAACTAACATTAAAATCACCTCCCAATAAAGCTTATTGGTACACAGATAGGGTTGCACCAATTTCAGAAGATCTACCCTCAATGCTTTGGTCTGTGGGGTGTACACATTAATTAACCTATACATCTGTCCTTCAAATCCCACATCCAATATTAAGGCTCTCCCAGGAAAAATATCAACCAGTTTATGTACAGACAGTCCTGGGTTAGTGAAACAGACCCCCAGTCCACTGCACAAATCCTCTCCTATGGACCAGTGACAATCACCCATATACCAGGCATCATGTGTCTTCCCAATGTCCCCTGTAGTCTAAAGCCTTGTATCCTGTAAAAGAAAAACATCCTAATTCATCTGCTGCAACACAGCAAATGTGGTATCTCTTTTGATATCAGATGTGATACTATTTATATCACGGCTTGCTAGCCTTAACAGCAGTGACTGATTATGCTTAAGGAAGTCCTTGTTTCTTCAAGTTTGCTCTAGTCATTCTTTTCTGTATGCCTGAGGGTCTCTATCTACTGGTTGTCCCCTCCCTCCCTCCTTTGGGAGGTTCACTCTGGGAAGAATGAGAAGAAGCGTCAGAATCGGTTTCCTCCATTTGTTCGCTCCAGCTCTGGAAAACATCATAGGTGTTACTAAGAGGTACAAGGTTTTTCGGCAATGGTTGTTTAACCTTCCGTCCTGTACTTTTTGGCCATTTAGATACCTCTTGAAAATCATCCGTAGGTGTAGTTGCCAGTACTGTCACTTGTGCAGGTGGGGGTTGTACCGGGGGTGGAGGCATACTGTTTTCCTGGTCAGAAACCACTATTGGAGTTTGTTCCACAGGAAGTATGGCATTTGCAGGAATAGTGATATCACGCTGCATGGAAGGACCCTCTGCAGTGGTAGTATCTTGTCCTGAGGTCGGGGGGGGGGGGGAACAAGAAGGCCTCAGTTCTGTAGGCTTTCTTTGCTTTATGCAAATAATAATCTTCCTCCAAAGTGTCTTCCGAATTATGGGCTGTGCAGGGGCAAGACCAAAATGAATGCTTATCGTCCCCACATAAATTGCAAACAGGTGGAACTGCACACAGGTTAGCCATATGAACAAGTTCCCTACACTGAAAACATTGAACAAGGTTACAGTCTGAATTGAGATGCGATAAGGAGCCACATTTATAGCAACCTTTTGGCTGACCCTGATACAACAGTATGCCCCGGTCCCTCCCAAGAAAGAAGGAAGCTGGCAGGTGTCTAATCCCTTCTTCTGTGTGCTTAAACTGTACTCTAAAATGCCCAGCCCCCAGTGCAAAACCCATTACCATCGATGAGAGTTTGGATGCCCTTGTATATCACATCTCTTTTCACGCCAGAAGATTATATAGTTTATGCTGACCCCCTCAAAACAAAATTGTCACTGTTTTAACTGAGGGTTTGGTGATAGGAATATAATATAAGTCCTGCCACACTGAGGTATCTTTAACTGTATAATACATTTTCCAAAATTTATCCAACAATGTTGCAGAGCAGAAGCTAATGTCATAGTTACTGTCTCCTGGACAGCGAATGAAGGCATACACCTTAGTGGGGGTAAAGTGCAGAGAGTCTATCAACAAAGTTTTCCTCACAAATAGACAATTTGGTATGTTACCAAAACTGCCTTTGAAATGGAGGAAAACCACAAACCGTCATTTTGCAGCTGCAACTGGTTGTCTAAAAAGACTGGCATACGTGGGTGTAGGTTTAGGGGACTGGTCATTATTTTGTTCAGGAAACTGCCCCCCCCTTTCACCTTCTATGCTGTGTAAATCGAGAATATCAGTATTTACCTGGTTGCCATGTATCCCCTCAACTTCTGCCTCCAGATTCTCAGAAGCTGCCTGTGGAGCATCCACATCATTGTGTTCAGGCTCACTCTGCTGCTGCATCGTACTGCTCTGTTCAGCTTCTGGCACAGTTCAAGGGGTGGAGACCACACCCGTCAAGTGCACAGCTGCCGCAGCTGTCTCTGCTCGCAAAGCCATGTCCAAAGGCTCAGAAGCACATACCTGGCCTCCATTCATTACAATAGTGCTTCTTTTCCAGTCGTGAGAACCCAGAATGGGTACTGCTGGGTCCGGGATCCACTGGCCATTCATGAACGACCATTTAATGTTCACATGGTTACTGCCTAACTTGTGTCATGTTGTCTTCTGTATGAACCTGTATCTCACTGTATCTGTATCTCATTGTACTCTCCCGGGTCGTACCTGAAAATAGGCATATAACTTGTACAGTGTACTTACCTAGTCAACAAAAACTAAATAAATAAATGTGCATGTTGCAAAGCCGTTTCAGAAGCCCAGTCCATAGAAGACAGAAACTCACATGTGGAAGTCCTAGGACTCGTCTCCATCGATGTCTCTGCCACCGCTGGACTCTCGCTGTCATGCTCTAAATCACTTACTGGCTTTAAAGTAACTTTTGCCTGACACAATGTTAGGGCTGGCTGCTGATCGTTTTCTTTTTTTCTCTCCTCCTCAAGCTTAGATTTATGTACCTGGAATTCTTTCTCAGCATCAGTCATCATATCAAACAACTGTTTTTTCTTATTCTCAAGTTCAAGCTTCAGTTTAAACTCTTCTTCAGCCATGTCATAAGAAATATCCATACCAGGTGTATCAGCCACTGTCTTACTCAGGTCGCGGTCATGTACAGGTTCCATTTCTTCTGCTGAAACCATTTCATCCTCAGAATCCAGATCTTCACAAGTGTTGCACACAATATCTGCTCCCCCTTGCGCCTTAGCAAAAGCACCTCCTGCCTGGTCAGAAGTTCGTCCTGGACTGGAGTCCTCCATTCTGCCCACAGGAAGTCAAGCCCCTGCTGGCAGTGTAGGGGAATTTCCCCAGTCTTCTGGCTAAATTTCCCCCATCCACTAAAAAAAATACCAACAGCTTAATCTAGTTCAATTTCAGTTGGTTACCATCTGTATCCCCCCTTCCCCCCAGTCGCCCCTGAAAACGGGACTTCTAGTCTCAGTGGGCCTACCGGGTCAACAAAATCCAATAAATAAATATAGCAAAATGTTCCGAGGACATGGTTACCAAATGTCCAAGCCTCACAATATAACACATACAACAGCCTGTAAGAGGAAAAAATGTTAGCATACATGAGACAATATAAGTCTCTAAGGCAAAGCTGGGAGCAGGTGAATGCAGAAGTCTGGTAAACAGTTGTATGCAGTACTGTAACTGTCCATAAATCTGGGTGCCACGTGTCAGTATGAGCACAACAGTCAATAAGTAGGCAGGAGCTGCAAACAGGTGTGCCTGCTCGGTGACATCCTTCACCCCGGAGCACCAGAGGTGGCAGCAGAGGTGACAATTCTGGAGGTACTTCGGCAAGTCCCCCCAATCCAGTGAGTGAGCTCCAGAATGGTCCTACCCGCAGCGTGGTCCCGCCCGTGGCCCCAGTGAGGAGCTCAATATGTGAATGTTAGCTCACATCCAGCAGCTGGTAACAGTGTAAGTCTTACTGGTGACTCTCTCAACGTCGTTATCTGGCAATACAGGATAACAGCCCAAACAGGATACCTTAGAAGGGCAAAGTGGGATGTTCCCAGAAGAAAAGTGCAGATGGACCTACCGTAACTCTTCCAGCATTTGCTTGGTAATTGTCCCAGATTCAACAATCTGAAAGAGGTTCCATCCCAGTCATGCGTCCAGGTACCAAGAATGATGATTCTCGATGCATCAATCTCCGGTGGTCAGAGGACACTTTTAATGCAGACATCCACCCCATACCTCCTATTCACACAGGAACAGAGTCATGCAGGGGAAAATAAAGAGCCATATCCCCAGCAGGCAGGTGCCACACAAGGTAAAGGTGGGGCTCCAGTTGAATACTGCCATACCCCTCAACAGTCCAAAATAGTAGGAAAACTAAGCAGGTATGCCAGATTGATCAGGAGTTCTTCTGGGTGGCACATGAGTGTTTCTGGCAGAGTGGAAAAAGAACGTAAAAGAACTCATACCTCCTGCACTGTAGGAAGGGCTGCATTTCGGCCATTGTTTTTAATCTGCTGTTGCCTTGCTTGTTGCCAATCAGAGCCTGGGAAAAACCATTGTCCTGGAAGGATAGGTGCTGCCGGAATCTTCCAGCCCTTCCCCCATATGGCTCCAGCCGCTTCCTCGAGAGTATGGTAAATCCTCGTGCCTAAGTTCCAAAAGATGAAGAAGCAGGCTGGATAAGAATTCTTGAAGCAGATGTTATGTTTTTTCAGGACCCAAAGAATGCTGCCATAAGTCTGTCTTTCTTTCAGAATCTCTGGGGATAGTCTTGGACAAAATACAGTTTGGTGGCATTATAAAGAGGATGTCCTCCTTGTCCTGCTACAAGCTCAATTGCATAATGATTGATCTAGGTCTACTGTTGGACCCAGTAGGTTTCTGGAGAGGGGCATGGTGTGCTCTTTCAGTTCAGAAGGTCATAGTGGGATATAATGAAAGTACATCCTGTAACAAGTTTTCTAGGAAGTTCATTAACCGTTTTGTTCAATCAAAAATGTCACAGCTCTATGTAGCTGCAGTGTGCAATCTTCGACCTGTGACACCCATTCCTCCATGTGTTTGACCCGCTTTTCCAACACTTTAAGCTGTCTATTAAGTTTTTTAAGTTCTGCATGATTCTCCTCTCAGAAGCCCTTTATTACCCTAATTAAAGTTTCAAACCATCAGCAAGGGAGCTTGTCCATTTTGTATCACAGGCCTCCTGTGTTGTCTGGGGACACACTTCTGCTCCAGTCTGGGGGGTGTCTAAAGAATCCATCCACATCTTTTGGTTTGTCTTTGCTCTAGTCACAGACCTTGTCAAATGATCTCCCAATTTTCTACTAGTGGCCACTGCACCCTGTTGGATCAATTCTTCACCAATTTGGAGCGGTTTGACAGTTAGAGGGAGCGGAGCTGCAGAGTCAAGGCACAGTCAGTGCCATGACGTCACCTGAAGTTCCGGCCCTCCACCCTCTCTAAATAAATTATGCCAAAACACAGAATCCACCCAACTTTCCCAACTGATCACTGATCCCACTCAGTACAATTATAGATACCTAAACCACTCTGTCCTAAGCTGGATCCTCTCCTCCTACCCCCACCATACTGTGAATGCTGGTACCCTCCCTGACTATCACAATGACTACCATACTCTACTGTGTGTACAAGATTCACTGTCCCAAACCCCCCCCCATAAAAAAAAATATTATTTCCGGTTACTGAACTTGTCCTCACTGCATGTTGACCTGGTGGCTACTGACTGGTCTCCCATCTCTACAGCCTGTAACATAAATTCTACCCTCCAATTTTTAACCTCCAAATTCATGTCTGCCAGAAATTACCATAGCCTCCTTAGAATAAAAAAGTCCGAGGTTCCCACCCCCCATGGATCTCAAAAGAATTGCTGGCCTGCCTCTGCGCACCAAGATCTTACCTAGCAGACCCACAAGTCCTCTGACTCCCCTGTTGACTTACTCAAGTACCAGAACCTTTGTAATGCTTTTACCAGAGCTACCAAGGTTGTTTAGTCTGAATGCTTTACATCTACACTCCAGAACAACCTTAGCAATCCGTCCAGATTCTGGAAGGTCATCTACGTTCTCTTCTTCCCTCAGACCCAGTCACAGAAGAAAAAATTACTCACCTTAGTAATGTTGTTTCTTCTAATGGAGTCTTGCTGTATTCTGACTATTGCAGTTAGGTCCTGCCTTTCAACTGCCCCGGACCGGAGAACAAAGAGTTAACTTTCCATGGCCAGCATGGAACGTTCAGCGCGAGCTCGGTTGAAGCCTCTGTCTGCTGTTGTTTAAACTCCAACTGTCAGATCTTTACGAGCAATACTCACTAGAAGTTCTGTGTGGAAACTGTAAACTCACACTAGCCAACTGGCAACTAAATTTATTAAAAAAGGGTTTTTTGGTTTCAAAGCAAAGACTCAAGTCAGGAAACCCAAAAAACAAAACACAACACACACCCAAAATAAAGAAGGGTGAAAAAGGGGCACCTCTAGGGTGGCAAAACTGCTCCTGCCCACCCACATCCCAAAAACCAGGTTCTGAGAGGGGAGGCGGGGGGGGGAGGTCAGAATACAGCAAGACTCCATTAGAAGAAACAACATTACTAAGGTGGTAATTTTCTTCAAACAACATGAAGTCTTGCTGTATTCTGACTATACGAACTACCAAGCAGTACCTCCATGAAGGAGGACAGAACCTACTTTGAGAATAGGCTCTGAAGTACTGCTGTGCCAAACCGAGCATCACTCCTAGCCTGGATATCCAGAGAGTAATGCTTGGTGAATGTATGGACTGTTTTCCATGTGGCTGCTTGACAAATTTCTAAGAGAGGAATACCCCTGGCAGCAGCCAGGGAAGCAGCTGTACCTCTAGTAGAGTGAGCCCTCAGGCCTGAGGGTGGTGTTCTACCCAGTTTTTCATAGCAGAATTGTATACAAGAGACAATCCACCTGGCAATAGATCTTTTAGTGGCAGGTTTGCCCTTACCGACCTCTCCATATGTGAGAAACAACTGGAGGGACTCAAACCTGTGACCCTTGGTGTGCTCTGTGTAGTAGCTGAGGGCCCTTTTAACATCCAAGCTGTGCAATATCCTCTCTCCAGAGGAGGAATGGTCAGTGAAGAAAACAGGGAGATACATAGACTGATAAAGGTGGAAATCTGAAACCACCTTAGGCAAAAACTTCCTGTTAGTTCTTAGGACCACTTTATCTCTATGGAAAGAGATGAAATCAGGCTCCACTGACAGGGCTTGCAATTCACTGATACGCCTGGCAGAGGTAATGGCTACCAAAAACACAGTTTTCCAAGGCAAGTACTTAAGCTCTGCAGAGGACAACAGCTCAAAGGGTGGTTGCATAAGCTAAGCAATGCAAACATTAAGGACCCAAGCAGGAGCAGGGTCCCTAAAGGAGGGATCGGTGTGCAGCAATCCCTTGAAGAACTTACAAAACACAGGATGGGCTGACAGAGGAGCAGGCTTGCCTACTGACAAGAAGGCAGAAACAGCTGCCAGATGCACTTTAAGTGTAGCTGGCCTAAGTCCCAAGCCATTAAGATGAACCATATAGTCTAGGACTGGAAGCAACCCAGAAGATTCTGGAGAAATATGCTTATTAGAGCACCAAATAGTGAACCTTTTCCATTTGGAGTTGTAAGTCTTTCTGGTGGAAGGCTTTCGAGAAGCCTTAAGGATATCCAGAACCCTTGAGAAAGGTGTAGATCAGCAAACTCTAACTCTTCAAGAGCCATGCCTTGAGATTGAGAGATTTGAGGTTCGGATACCAAATCCTCCCGAGAGGCTGTCAACAGGTTGTAATTCCTGGGAAGAGACAGGGGAAGGTGGACTGTTAAGGACAACAACAGTGGGTACCAGGGCTGTCTGGCCCACTCTGGAGCAATCAAAATCACTTTGCATGGTTGAGACCTGACCTTGACTAGCACTTCGAACAGGAGAGGGAAGGGGGGAAAGCATACAGGAACTTCCTTCCCAATTCAGAATCAGAGCATCAGGGACTGAGCCCAAGACTGAGGGTCTGCAACAAAGAGAGGAAGTTGGTGATTGTCTGGGGCTGCAAAAAGATCTATCTGTGGAGTGCCCCATCTCGAGAAAATCACTTCCAAAACTAGGGGATCTAGGGTCCATTCGTGATGGCCCTGGGATATCCTGCTGAGAGCATCAGCTAGGATATTGTCCTTCCCTGGGAGGTGACTTGCTATCAGAGAGGTTTGCAGGGAATAGGCCAGAGACCACAACTTCATTGCTTCTGTGCACAAGGCTGCAGACCGAGTGCCTCCTTGCTTGTTGATGTACCACATTGTGGTGGTATTGCCTGTTCTGATCTGGACCGCCTTGTTCTGTACAGATTTGGAAAAGGCTTGCAGTGCCAGAAACACTGCTCTGAGTTCCAAGAGACTGATGTGAAGCAGAGATTCTTGAGGTGACCACAGCCCTTGGGTGGTAAGATCCCCCAAGTGGGCCCCCCAGCCCAGCAGGGAGGCATCTGTGGTGAGTATCACTGAATGAGAGTGACAAAAGGAACTCCCTGTCTCAAACTGTCCTGATCCTGCCACCACTGCAAAGCCTGGATCAGGGTTTGAGTCATTGAGACTAGTTTGGTAAGGGAATCCTTTCTTTGGGACCAGAAGGCTCTTAAGTGGAACTGAATGTCCCTCATCTGGAATCTTGCCCCCTGGACCACTGCTGTAGAGGCTGCCATGTGGCCCAGGAGCTGCAAGAAATGCCTTGCTGGTCGAGACACCTGAAGGGTGAATGAAGAGGCCAGTTCTATAAGGGTCCTTGCCCTGTCCAGGGGAAGGAAGGCTTTTGCTCTTATTGTATCCAGCTCTGCCCCTATAAAGGTGAGGAGCTGTACTGGCTCGAGAACTGACTTTGGAAGGTTGAGGAGGACTCCTAAGGGAAGTGAGCACTTGCTAAGTTATCTGCAGAAGTGACTTGACGTGGTCTGGAGACTGGCCCACTATGAGCCAGTCATCCAAGTATGGAAAGATGGAAATCTTTTTTCTCCTTAGGAAAGCAACCACTACTGCCAGGCACTTTGTGAACACCCTTGGGGTTGATGTTAGGCCAAAGGGCATTGCCCTGAATTGATAGTGGCCTGAGGGCAACTCGAACCTGAGGTACTTTCTGTGGGAACATCTGATGGGAATGTGAAAATAGGCATCTTTGAGGTCCAGGGAGGCTAGTCAGTCCCCTGGGCTTAGAGAGGGCAGAATTATTCCAAGAGTCGCCATTTTGAATTTTGGTTTTAAAAGGTGCTTGTTCAGATATCTTAGATCCAGGATGGGCCCGCCATTCTCCTGTCCTTTTGGGGGTTAGGAAGTACCTGGAGTACAATCCTTTGCCCCTGTGTAGGGTAGGAACCCTTTCTATGGCTCTAAGAGCCAGGAGGGAAGAAACCTCTGCCTCTAGGGCAAGGGTCTCTGATGGATTTGCAGATGGAAAGGATCTGGTTCTCATCTTGGGAAATTTTTTGAAGCTGAGAACCAGTCCCTGGCTTACTACTTCCAGGACCCACTTGTGTGATGTCAAAGACTTCCAGTCCTGGACAAAGTAAGCCAGCCTGCCCTCTACAGGTACTGGAGAATCGGCCCTGGCAGACCCATCAGGGTGTCTGCTTGGCAGGGGCTTTAGGCTGAGGGATGGAAGCAGGTCTGCTCATTCCCCGTCTGCCTCTCCCTCTGAAGAACCCCCTCTGAGCATAAGCAGAAGAGGAGGCCTGGGCTTGGTAAAAAGGCATTTGAAAGGGCCTGCCCCTACCCCTGGAATGCTGTCTCTGAGGAGTGGCTTGCCTTTCTTTGGCCTGAGCACTGCTGTAGGTGGTCCTGTACTCGTCCATCTTCTTCATGTAGTTCTCTGTCTGCTCCCCAAACAGAGAATTACCAATGACAGGGAAATCCATGGCCTTAGCCTGGGTATCCTGTGAAAGGCTAGTACATCTGAGCCAAGCCATCCTCCGAAGGGCCACAGATATAGCCATGACTCTAGATTAAACATCACTGGAGTCCACAGCAGCTTGAAATTGCACCTTGGATGCCTCAATCCCATCCGCAGCCACCTGCTCCAGCTCCTTGGCAAGCTGGTCAGGGGCCTGTTTAGCCAGAGCCAGCTCAGTGTCCCACCTGGACTTCTGGTATCTAGCTGTGTAGGCCATATAGTTAGCCTGCCTGAGTCCCAAAGGTGCTGCCATGTACTGCTTTTTTGCCATGGCATCAATCCTCCTGGAGTCCTTATCTGCGGGATGTGAAGCCAAGGGAATATTTGCCTTATCATAGGCAGCAGCCTGCACTACCCCAACATGGCTGCATTGTTGGGAAAGGAACTCCGTGTCCGAGCCTGAAAGGGTATACCTCTTGTCCATTCTTCTGTCCACAGGAGGTATGAAATTAGGAGTCTTTAGAATTTTAAATGTCTGTTTCCCAAAAGATTTATGGAGGGGAACAGACAATCTCCTGGACTCTGGGATGTCCATCGTCTCTACAAAATCAGGCTCCTCCTGATCCTCTACTGCTTCTTCCATTGGAAGCTGGATGGTTTCAGCCACTTTCTTGTAAAACATAAAGTGGGACGTGGACTCAGAAAGCCTAGGAGGAGAAACACCTGAAGGTCTGTCTGGGGAGATGTCCGGGTCAATAGGCACATCCAGACTTTCATAATCACCATCATCATCATTATCCTCATACTCTCCCTTCTCCTCCTCAGGTTCATAAAATTCTTCTAAAGTATAATCCGGAACCGGGGGAACCGACTGAACCGAGCCCCTGACAGATGGTGCCGGTTCGGCCGGAACCGAAGTTAGCGACTGAACTATCCTTATCGCTTTGGCTAGTTCATCAGCGGTCGGAGAAAGAACTTGTGGATCCGAACCGGATGATTTTTCCCTTCTTTTTCTTTTAACCGGAACCGACTCCTCAGAATCGGCTCTCCTTTTGCCCGAACAAGTTTCGCCCTGGTCAGAGGGTACTCCTTCTGGTTCGGTCGGAACCGAACCGGGCTGGCCATCCGGGTCAGCGGACTTCTCGGCCTCCCTTTCCCTCAGTCTACATACTCTCTTATCCAGGGTAGCTTTGGGAAAACATTTACAAATTTGGCAGACTGAATCGAGGTGGTCAAACCCCAGACAATAAACACAGGTGGTTTGGGGATCAGCCTTAGCAAAGGCTTCCCCACACACACTACAGTGTTGAAACCAAGTGGGCCCGGTTTTTTTCTTGGGTTTCTCAGACATGGACAATCCTATCCAAAACTTACCCTTTTTGGCAATCCATGAGCAAGACACCCTATTGGTTCCTGACCGTGTTACGGGTCTTGGAAAAAAAAGTAATTAAATCCGTTTTTTTTAGAACCTATACGAACCGGTTACCACACTCTAATTAGTTTTAAAAAACTTTAGAATTTATCTGATCGGTTCAGACCGAACCGATACAATGTTTACAAGTTCCACACAGAAACTAAATGCAAAACCTATCTAGCACTCACGGTACCACAGACACTTTAAACCAAAAGGTTCAGTAGCAGAAATTCGGTAGAAACCGAGCGAAAAAACAATACTTTAACCGACTTTTTTGAACCGAGCAAAGGAGAAATCTCCGGAGCGACTGTTCAGTGAGGCGGAGTAAAGAATCTGACGGTTGGAGTTTAAACAACAGCAGACAGAGGCTTCAACCGAGCTCATGCTGAACGTTCCATGCTGGCCATGGAAAGTTAACTCTTTGTTCTCCGGGGCAGTTGAAAGGCAGGACCTAACTGCAATAGTCAGAATACAGCAAGACTTCATGTTGTTTGAAACATAGAAATTGACGGCAGATAAGGACCACAAGGCCCATGCAGTCTGCCCATTTTTTTCTACCTTATGAATGTGCCACAGGCCTTTACTCTGTCAATGGCCTATCTATTCATACTCATCTGTATTGCTCCCTTATGCCTATCCCATGCCTGTTTGAAGCCCTGCACTGTATTCATATCCACCACTTCCTGAGGTAGGCCGCTCCATGCATCCACCATCCTTTCTGTGAAAAAGAACTTCCACACATTACCCCTTAATCAGCCTCCCTCTAATCTCATGCGGTGTCCTCTTGTGCTGCTATTTTTCACATATTGAAATATGTTAGATTCTTTCACCTTGTTAATGCCCTTAAGTGTTTGAATGCTTTGATCATATCACCTCTCTCCTGCCTTTGCTCTAGGATATACATACTGAGCTCCGTTAATCTGTCCTCATATGTTTTCTGATGCAGTCCCCGCACCATTCTGGTTGCCCTTCTCTGGACTGCCTCCATTTTGTTAACGTCCTTGTGAAGGTGCGGCCTCCAGTACTGCACGCAGCACTCCAGATGGGGCCTAACCAGTGTCTTGTAAAGAGGGATTATTACCTCCCTCTTACGACTTGTGATATCCCTACTAATACACCCCAACATCCCCCTAGCCCTACCTACTGCTTTAGTGGTCTGCTTGGATGATTTCATGTCATCTGTGATGATGATGCCCAAGTCTCTTTCTTCCCTCGTGATTGCCAGCAACTCCCCCCAGCCTATAGGTGGCTTCAGGGTTTCTCTTCCCTATGTGCATGATCTTGCACTTCTTTGCGTTAAACCCCAGTTGCCACTCTTCCGACCATTTTTCCAGTTTATCCAGATCTCTTCTCATTCTGCCCACCCTATCTGGATCATCAACTCTGTTGCAGATCTTGGTGTCATCTGCAAAGAGACAAACCTTACCCTCCAGTCCATCTGCAATGTCACTGATGAAGATATTGAAGACAACTGGCCCCAGGACTGATCCCCGAGGTACCCCACTTGTGACTTACATCTCTTCTTACTGTATATCATTTACCACCACTCTCTGTTTTCTGCCCAACCAGTTTGCTACCCAGTTGACCAACTTCTGACCCACCCCAAGCCTATCCAGCTTATTAATCAATCTTCTATGTGGAACAATATCAAAAGCTTTGCTGAAGTCAAGGTAGGTGACATTAACTGCACCCCCTTGGTCCACCACTTTGGTTACCCAGTCAAATAAATCTATGAGATTAGTTTGACAGGACCTTCCTGTTGCAAACCCATGCTGTCTTGGATCCTGTGCTCCTATGGATTCCAGGTATTGCACTATCCTTTCCTTAAGGAGTGCCTCCACAATCTTGCCCACTACTGCGGTAAGACTGACTGGTCTGTAGTTCCCTGCCTTCTCCCTGCTACCACTCTTGTGGAGCGGGATCACAAAAGCCCTTCTCCAGTCTTCTGGGACCTCTCCTGTGACCAGAGACTCACTAAACAGTTCTGATAATGGCTCTGCTAGTTCCATCCTTAACTCCTTTAGTACCCTGGGATGTATGCCATCCAGTCCCATTGCCTTGTCCACTATGAGCTTATCAAGCTCTTGTAGGACCCTCTTCTTTAGTGACGGGACTTGTGCACACCTCCCTCCCCCCTGTGTCCATGGTGCTGAGCTGTGGGCCACGCTCTACCTTCTCCTCAGTAAATACTGAGCAGAAGTATCTATTTAGGATACATGCTTTTCCTTGGTCCTCCTCTATACACTCCCCCTTATCCCCTTTGATTTTAGCAATACCCCCTCCGGACTTTCTCCTTTCACTAATGTATCTATAGAAAGTCTTGCCCCCTCCTTTTACTGTCTGTGCTAGTGTTTCCTCGGTTTGGGCATTTGCCTGCCTTACTGCCTTCCCTGCTTCCCTTAGGGAAGTTTGGTATGCTTCCCTATCTTCACCCCACTACATTCCCTTATATTTCCTGAAGGCCAGTCTTTTGGCTCTGACCTTTTCTGCTAATGTTTTTGAGAACCTAAGTGGTTTCCTCCTCCTTTTGCTCTTGCTTTTCTCCCTAACACAATGGGATGTTGCTTCAAGTATTGCATCCTTAATGCTTGCTCACTTTGCCTGTACTGCATCACCTGTATTTCTTCTTGCCAGGGCTAGCTTAATTCTGTTGGCCATCTTATCAAAGTCAGCTTCTCTGAAGTCCCATATTTTTGTATTAGAATGAGATGATTTAGTTCTAGTGGCCAAATTGAACCATACCATGCGATGGTCACTGGCTCCAAGATGACCTTCTACCTGGAGTTCTGTGATCCTTTCCCCATCAGTCATTACTAGATCTAGGATAGCCCTGTCTCTTGTGGGTTATTGTACCAGTTGTCTGAGGCCCTCCCCCAGCAGGGAATCCACTATGTGTCTAGTTCTGGTGGAAGTTCCTTCTGGCACTGACCAATCTGTATCAAGCATGTTGAAGTCTCCCATTTTCAGAATCTCCCCTTTAGCTGTCATGTTTTACGTTAACTTCTAACAGTAATGTGTCTGTGTCCTCTCCCTGGTCTGGAGGCCTGTAGACTACCCCAGTTCATATGGCTGTCCTATTTCCAAGGTGACCCACAGTTCTTCTGGCTCCTTATGTGTATTCTGAATTTCTGCAGCTTTGATATTTTCATTGACATAAAGGGATAACCCTACCCCCCTTTTTGCACCTTGGTCTCTTCTGAACAGTACATAGCCGGGTACTGAAGCCTCCTAAGTGTGGTCACTGGTGAACCATGTCTCGTTAATGGCTACTATGTCCAATTTAGCCTCTGTCATTGTTGCCTGCAGGTCTGGGATCTTGTTTCCCAGACTGTGAGCATTTGTGTACATGATTTTTCCATTGGCCAGATTTCGGTACGTTAGTTGTTGGATGAGGTCCAGCGTTTCCCCTGCATGCCGTATGGGGGGCCGGACCCTTTTTTCTTACCTAGTGATGCAAATGAACTACAAACATACTGTACTCCTGTCTGACCACTAGCTGAGGGGGGAGGGGTGTTCTTCCCGTTTGATGCATCAAGTGCTGCACCCCTCTCCCCATTGGCTAGGTTAAATATTCTGCAAAGATGTCAAACTTCTGCCCCAATGCACTGACTCCCTCCTTAGTCAGATGCAGTCCATCAAATTTAAAGAACTTTTGCTCCCAAAACTGTTGCCAGTTACCTACATATTTGTTTCCTCTTTCCTGGCACCAGCTCTTGCGCCACATGTTTAGCTCCCCTATCTGCCCTTCTCTGACCTTCCGTCTGTCTGCCCCCCTCTCCCAGACCAGCAGGATCTCAGAGAAGGAGATGCCAGATGAAATGGATGACATTCCCCTTCCCCGTCCTCCAGGTGAGTGACACTCATCTCAGCCACTTCTGCTGTCACTTCAGCTTTTAACTCCTTCTTTACCTCCTGTACCTGCTCCCTCTTCTCTTCCTTCCCCCAAGCCCTACCACCCCACCCTTCTTCTATCTTACCATTCCCACCTTATCCCTTAAAGGAGATAAAAAATTATTTCTTGCATTTCTAACTGGTTAAATAAAACATAACTACTTGGTAATTATCTCTGTGTGCCTTTTTTGGTGAATACATGGTTAAAATGCCCATGTGTCTCCTCCTTTCTGTTTCCGTAATTCCGGTCGGTGGTGCTTCTTTTTTTTTTTTTTTTAGTATCGGGAGTCAGCGCATGTCCAGTTTTGATATGCCTGTGTCACTGACTCAGAGTCAACAAGCAGTTACCGGTAAGTATGCTGCAGACCCTGGATGCAACACTCAAAGGTTGAAGCTGCACTTTTTTTCCACTGTAAATACCCTCGATTGAAACATACTCTCAATCACCCTGTTCCCCATCCTTTAGCGACTTTCTCAAACCACTCTTTTCTCCTCAGCCAGGGTGATGGTTCACCGGTCGCCTTACAGCAGGAAGTGTGCTGTTTGTTATCACCCAAAACCTAATGTGTCCACTGGATCCCAATTCCCCACTCTACTCTTGTTCTATATATTTTTTAAAATAATTAAAGCAGCAGTACAGCAAACATACATCAGAAAAAAATAGGATAGTCTCTAACCTGAGTGTTAGTCTGATATTCACCAAAATAAATGGTTTATGATCAACAGTCCTCCTTTGAAAGTTTACTGCTCTTATCCTCAAGTTTGTACCTTCTCCCACTGCGATCTTGTTTGCGGGGGCAGAAGTCGGAGGAATAAAAAGTACAAGTGGCTCAGCGGTCATTCTTTAAGAGGTGCCTCAGCGCCCCCGTCATGCTGCACATGCACTGTCCCTTACGGGGTGAAGGAACAAAAAGTACAGGTGACTCACTGGCTGCACATTCCCCACTAAGGCAAAGGCATTCAAGCACTTTAAACTGTTTCTGTGCTCACCAGCCCTAATGTCAGTTTACGAAAGGACCAAGAAAGCAAAGAGTGCTGGAGGCTCCAGCCAAAGGAGGAAGCTCCTGTGAAAGCTGATACTGGCTTTGTGTCCGAGGGATTGTAAGTAAGCTCCTGACACAGAAGAGGTGGGTGGCTGCATGTACATTTTTGAGAAATACAGAATAAGAGAGTAGGGTGAAGAATCCAGTCACACTATTTTATGAGTGACTAATAGCACTCTTCGCACTTCATGGTAAGTGGCCGAGAGAGTAAAGAGGGGGCTGGTGATGGGGTGATTGAGAGTGCATTTCAATCAGGGGTATTTATAGTGAAAAAAAAGTGCAGCTACAACCTTTGAGTGTTGCATCCAGGGTCTACAGCACATTTACTGGTAACTGCTTGTTGAATTGGAGTCAGTGATGCAGGCATATCAAAACTGGGCATGCGCCGACTCCCGATACTAAAAACAAAAAAAAAAAAGACCACCCAGCCAACCATAATTACAAAAACAGAAAGGAGCAAACACATGAGCATTTTAACCATGTATTCACCAAAAAAGGCACACAGAGATAATTACTAAGTAGTTATGTTTTATTTAACCAGTTAGAAATACAGGAAATAATTTCCTATCTCCTTTAAGGCCCTCGTGGCTCTAAACCCCTAAAGGGGTGTGAGCCTGATAGTCTTGACCCCCCCCCACATTCCTGCACCTCATCACCCCTACCACTGCTCTCTGTTACCAATCTTCTCAATATCTCCTCCTTAGTTTCCATCCCTGATACCTAGAAACAGGCTACAGTCATCCCCTTACCAACTGGGGTTAGTTCACCTCTCCTGACAACTACCCCCATATCCCTCCTCCCCACCATGACTAAGCTCTAAGAACACCTTGCCATCTCACAAATCTCTGCCTTCCATGATCCATCCTCCTTTTTCACTCCTTTCCAGTCTGACTGAGGATCTGGCAAGGCCACTAGCAGACCTACTGGCTGAGGAGCTGGTAGGGCCACTGGCAGACCTATTTAATAGTTCACTAGTCAGGCATGGTACCACAGGACTGGAGAATAGCACATGTAGTGCCCCTCCACAAAAGCTGTCCCAAGGATGACCCAGGGAATTACAGACCAGTCAGTCTGTCCTCCATTGCGGGCAAGCTCATGCAAACCATACTAAAGGAAAGGTTGGTGGAATATCTAGAGGAGCATGGTCTCCAGGATTCGAGGCAGCATAGGTTCATGGGGGGAAGATCATGTCAAACTAATCTGATTGACTTCTTTGACTGTGTCACTAAAACAGTAGACAGGGGCCAAGCGGTAGACATCCTCTATCTTGATTTCAGCAAGGCCTTTGACTCTGTGCCCCACAAAAGGTTGACCAGGAAGTTGGTGGATCTTGGGGTTGGGGAAAAGACAGCCAGATGGGTGGAAAACTGGCTGAGGGACAGAACCCAGAGGGTGGTTGTAGGGGGAGAGTTATCTGGCCCAGAGAGGTAACCAGTGGGGTCCTGCAGGGCTCGGTGCTGGGGCCGGTGTTGTTCAATGTCTTCATCAATGACACTGGGAATGGCATTAAGGGCAAAATGTGCCTATTCATTGGTGACACCAAGTTCTGCAGAAGAATGGACACAGCTAAAGGGATACAAGACCTACAGGAAGATCTGGAAAAGCTGGGGAGGTGGTCCAGGATCTGGCAGCTTGGCTTCAATGCCAAGAAATGCAAAGTTATGCATATTAGAGCCAAGAATACCAGAACAGAGTACTACTTGGGTGCAGTCCAAGTATCTGCATCAGAGGAGGAGAAGGATCTGGGAGTGATGATCACTAGTGACCTGAAACACTCCATGCAGTGTTAGAAAGCAGCAGCAAAGGCAATCGAGATGCTGGGATGCAGGCTTTTGGGATGTAATTCTGTTGTTGTATGTTGCTTATTTATATGTTTTTAATCTGTTGTAAATTCTAAGATTATACAGTATGACATGCTGTTAAGTTTTTGTACAGCGCCCAGAGCCTTCAGGATTGGGCGTCCTTTTAAATAAATATGACTATGACTATATCAAGGGGGATCAGTAGTAGGAGAGAGGAGGTTATACTGCCCTTGTACAGGTCACTGGTAAGGCCTCATCATCTAGAGTATGGAGTTCAGTACTGGTGCCCACACCTCAAAAATGTCATTAACCTACTGGAGAAGATCCAGAGGAGGGCTACAAAGATGACAGTGGGTCAGCAGGGTAAGGCATGCAAGGAGAGGTTGAGGGCACTGAACATGTACTCCCTGGAAGACAGGAGAGAGAGAGAGAGAGAAGGGACATGATTGAGACCTTCAAGTATTTGAAAGGGATAAATATGGTTGATAAGGAGAGTCTCTTTAAGCTGAGTGGCAATGATGACACGAGGGGGCACAGTCTTAAGCTGGAGGGTGGGAGGTTTAGTAGGGAGGTCAGGAAGCACTTCTTCACAGAGAGGGTGGTAGACACTTGGAATGCGCTGCTGGAAGAGGTCATCTTATTGAAGACAATGGGGAGCTTTAAGACAGGCGGGGACAGGCAGAGGGGGAAGGTAAGGATCATGGGAAGGGAGGACAGGAAGAGTTGGGAGGGAGGGCTGGGACAGTAGCTCAACTGTGGATCCTGCAATATGAGCAGACTTCACAGACCAAATGGCCTTCTTCTGCTGGCTTTTTCGTATGTTCATATGTATGTTCGTATAACAACTTTTTATGACCTTTGCACCCAATCATAACAAGAATATTATGTGTATGAAAATCCATACACAATATGGGGTAACCATACACTATAAATCCTTGCCAGCATCTAGTCCCTGGACTACACACTGCTTAGCCTCAGTTCAGGTTTAGGCCATGCCCTCAAGTAGGCCATCCACAACCTTGCACATGGATTTCCACAAGAAAGTTTGCTATTTCACCAGGTATACTTTGCAATTTGCAATTCAGAGATCTAGTGTGACTGAAGCTAAAAGCCCTCTTCCCCATGACATCCAGTTTTCTGAACTTCTTATCTGGGGTCTAGTGCTCATGTGCTGAAGCATTCTGAACTTTTTGTTTGCTGTCATGATTACCACAGAGACTGTTCTGGGCTTGGTAAGGAAGCATCCTCAAGAGATCAAGGTGTTTAATACTCTTGTGTCTGTAATGTCAGAGGAAAAAGTGGTCCCTGAACAGTGTCTGACTGTTGACACATTAACCTCCTCTCTCCGGTAGTCCTATTCTATGAGTTCAGGGGAAGGTAAAGAAGGTTCCAGAAGAGGAGCTGGGGCAGAAGGCAAAACTGGCCTTGCCAGTACGGTGGACTGCAGCATCACAGGCGAGCCTGGTATCAGTGCTAGAGACAGCAAGAACAGTAATGGAGGTAACAGTCACTATTTCAACTCTGAGACCTGGGCCCAAATAGTGACATTGCTTGGGTCAATGCTCATGGGTACAGCCATGGTGACAGAAGCACCATAGGACTCAAAGGCTGCCTTGGCACTGCTATGAAAAAATGCCTATCCACTCTAAGTTCTAGCAATTCATTAGCTGAACAAGGGGTCGATACCAGATGCCCAATGTCGGTCCAGGCTTCCCATCTTTGCTGTAGGGACCACTACCGGTCTCTCAGTAAATAGCAGAGCCACTCTCCTGATGTCAGCCATGACTTAGAGCCAGACTATGAAGATACATTCTCACCTTTCTTAGAAGGCATGGTCCAGTAACTCTGTTGACAGAGTGGTTTTCGGCATCAACTACTTCTTCAGCAGCAACTTCTTACTTGAGGTAGATGGAGGAGTAGGTGTTTTACCTGTGAATGAATGGTCTTTTGGGGCATGGCCAGCTGCCGACAGAGAAGGATGTGCTTTGAGTGAGCTCCGTCCATATTGCATCCTTATTAAGTTTTATTTCACATTTCAGATCTTTAACTCCATTTATCACTTTAAAAAGAGGATACTATTAACTGTACAGCGCTGCATGTTACAGCCAAATAAACCATGGGAAAGCCTAAAAATGCCCCGTCATCGGAGAAGGGAAAGCTGCTCATGGGCCACAGGAACCTATAAAACAGCATGGTCCTACAAGCTGCAAAGGACCTTGAAAAGTTCGTCCAGGACTTGGATAAAAAAGTGGACTCTTTCATCAGCCAAGTTGCGGTCCTGGAAGTGAAGGTGGACGAGATTACTATGGAAGTCTCCTCAGCGAAGAAATCAGCAGAAAAGGCTAGGACTGTGTCGGCAGGGGTGTCTCAGGAAAATAAAAAATACTGTAAATGCACCTCGAGCAGTTGGAAAGTGGAGCCCGATCAGCTAATTTACGCATACTAGGAATCCCAGAGACAGAAGGGCAAGATTCAGTCACCTTTCTGTTGGACTTACTTCATTCACTGCTCACTTTGGATTTACAGGGCTTGATCTTGAAAGTTTACCAAATCCCCATGGCTACCACAGGACACCGAAGCTCCTCACACACTCTTCATTCATACAGCGGGGATGCACATCAGAGACTCTGAACTCTCGCCCACAAAGCAAAAAGGGTAACTCGTGCTGAAGGACAGCACTAGGATTCACTGCTTCTCGGACTTGTCATATGCCACCAGGCAAAGAAGGAAGGCTTTTGACTCTGTCCGTAATGAACTAAGTCAACTAGGGGTCTTTCACAATTTGCTTTTCCCAGCCAAGATCCATTTGATCTACTCTGGTAAGACTTATAATTTCACAGACCCTGCAGAAGCTGGCAAATGAGTAATTAAAATTAAGGAAGATTTCCACACACATTCTCAGGTGGCAGACACCGAAGAAGTTGGGGAATGAGTGGACTTTTCCTTTCTTACCTTGAACCTTCTAATTTGAGTTGAGCTGTATTTGCCACCTGATTCATAATTTTTACAGTCATGTTCCTCTCTAGTGTGTTAGAAGGGTGACACTTGTACTGTAATGGTCGATAGCTCGATGCTATTTTGGATAGTACTCTAAAGTAAGGATACAGAGAGAGTTAGTGGTCTGTTTTTATTTTCCTTCGAGACCGCCTTCCCATTCTCGGCTGCATAGTATGGGTACTAGATGGTATGATAAAAATGGTACCTACAGCCTTGAGAAGGTGCAACCACTTTAGATTTCACCACTCTCCTCTGTAGTGACTCATTTTTCTGTGCCTGTGGTATTGCTTATTGAGCCTTATAAGGGCAGATCCACGACGTATGGTTACTGGGCTATATCTCATTTGATAAAATTACTATACTTTCTTTAGTGGGGTGCACAGTTCTAAAATACAGGTCACTGTTTAGAATTAGTTCAGTAATTCATTACTAGAATGCATAGTGGAGTTATTAAATGTTTCTACTTTATTTTTTAGGATGCACGGAGCAGACTCACTGAGGTTTCGCCCAGAAAGTATTGGAGGGATATTATGTATGACTTACACGGACTTTTGATGGCCTCCACGCCACTTCAAGAGTGTTCCCACTCCAGATATTTCCGGTTGCATATATAGGTATACAGTCCATGGTCTTGGCACCAAGAGCCACAACTTTGGTGTTTATCCAAGTTGTAGTTTAGTCTTAGTCGATCCCCCATATGATGTGACAAAGGGAGACAAGTTTTTTTCCTCCTATGTATGTACATTATGAATATGTTAATTTCTATGCCTTGGAACTAAGAGATGTACTCTGTATGTTATATTTTATAACTACAATAAATAAAAAGTTAAAAAAAAGAATATGTGGTCATTCTCCATATTCTTTTGGAGAAACTACTATTGACTTCCTCCTGCATCTGCGTGCGGCTTGACAGAACTTTCCAAAAATCAGACTATGTCAGAAGAAGTGGTCATGGCCATCATCATGGTGGATTGCCATTACTGGAACAACACCGGAGAAGAAGTGGTACCTTCTTTCGTGATGGTAGACTTAATGGCATACAACGTCGAGAACAAATGGTCGGCAGCGATCCCCAAAGGCCAGTGTTACCATCTGGGTAGTAGAAAAATAGAACAGAGTTGAGAAAAATGAAAGTTACATACTTCCGATATCTGTTGATCTGTTAGATTATTTTCACTACTGATTACCACTTATGGGTCTGGGCCTAAGGCACTAGGAGCACGGAGGAGCAATGCTTTTGGCCAGGGGGATGGCAACAGCTACTGGGCACGGCACCTCTGCTCCCACACGTGGTGTCACACACTAGCCAATAACCATTGCCTGCTCCCTCACAAACCTCAGTTCTGTTCGCCCGGACAGAAACAAAGTGGAGAAAAATAAAAAGAGAGCTAAGAAATTCCCTAGCCCAAGTGAGAGTGCCAGGATATAGAAAAAATAAATTACAACAAACTAAAACATGAATACCAAGCTCTGGATAGAGAAAAGAGCACAGCAGGCAGCACCAGGGGTAGATGGATATGGAATCAGAGCCTCATACCACTAGACAGACAGCAGATGGGTAGTGATATAGTACAGTTACGCAATAACTTACCATAACAGTAGATCTTCGAGAGGAGCTCTTGCAGCAGGATACACCATAAGAACTGAAGCTGGTAGGCACTAGGACCCCACGGAAAACTTCTAGCTAGCAGTCTATAGCGGGGGACCGCCCCCGACGTAGGCCCTCCCCTGCCGTTCACCAATGGTATACAAGGGGCAGTCCCCCAGCCCAACATCAGTTTTCCCACCGGAGACCTTGGCAAACTCAGAGGTGGAGAAAGAGGAGGTTCCTCTGAAATGAGGAAATGAAAATAGCAAATGATGTTGAACAGTAACCGGGGGAAGGTGGGGGGGGGGAGCAGTGCCTGCTGCAAGAACTCCTCTTGAAGATCTACTGTTACAGTAAGTTCTTACGTAACTGTACTATCTCGCTTTGTGGGTAGCTCTTGCAGTAGGCTACACCATAAGGACTGAGTCCCAAACACTGGGAGGACTAACCCCATCAGCCGGGAGGAGGTAAAAGTCTGCTGAAAATACTCATGAGAGCAGGCCTTGTAGGACAGTGAGGTCAAAGCCTGTCCTATGACGAGAGGCAATGTCCAAACTGTAATGCAGAATGAAGGTGTGGACAGAACTCCAAGTGGCAGCTGTGCAAATATAAGCCGCAGACACATTTTTGATGGATGCAAAGGAAGAAGCCATACACCTGGTAGAATGGCCTTTGACTGGTCCAGGCAAAGACTTGTTATACTTGGCTGTTTTCATTTCCTCATTTCAGAGAAACCTCCTTGGTTCTCCTTTCTGAATTTTGCCGGAGTCTCCGGTGGGAGAACCGAGGCTGGGCTCGGGAACCGCCCCTTATATATCAGCGGCCGATGTCAGGGGGCAGTCCACCACTATACACTGCTAGCTATAAATTTTCAGTGCGGTCCTGGTGCCTACCGGCTTCAGTCCTTATGGTGTAGCCTGCTTCAAGAGCTACCCTTAAAGTGATATCTAAGGACCCCGAGAAAAAAAGTATCTGTGCACTCAGGTCTAATGGATAAAGTCTAATGGCCACAAAATATCTCAAGGAAGACTCCTCACACAGGCAGCTATATTCAATCCTATTTAATCTGTGAAAACATGTTGCTCTCAATAAAAATTGCAGGGAAACAGCATCTCATCATTTCATTCACAATTTGACAAAGTAAATAAATAGTTTTCAAAAGTAGGAAAGTGCTTAAGTGTTTCAATTCCAGCGCAAAAGCAGGGATAGAGGTACCTTGATAGAGACCAAAGCTTGAAAAAATATATAGCAAACTGCTCCAGTTTTTGTTTTGTTTTATTTTTTTTATTTACCCGACCACAGTCCACTCCTAGACAGCCTGGCGCTTCACTCCTTGAAAGCTTCATTGGGAGGCATCCCCTGAAGCACTTAAGCACTTTTCTAGTTTTGAGAATTTATTCACTTTTCCAACTTGTGAATAAAATAATGAGATGCTGTTTTGATGCAAGCTTTATTAAAAGCAACATGTTTTCGCAAACTAAACTGGACTGAATACAGTATTGCTGCCAATGTGAGGATTCTTCCTGGAGATACTTTGTGGCCATTAGGCCTTATCCATTAGCTCTGAGTGCACACATACTGTTTTTCTTGGAGTCACTTGTTACTTTAGCGGGTGATAGCAGGGGTCATATGTAACATTTTTTGCACTGGGGCAGCCAGGAAAGTTATATCAATTCGCACTAGCCACCCTCCCTCGAAACAGTGGTCTCAAGCTATAATGGAGGTTTTCAAGGGGGAAAAGACTCCCTTTCCTCGTCCCTTTACAATTACTCTCTGGTGTCCAGTGGCACCCCTCCCTCCTCCATAAACCCTCCCTGGTATCTCATGGCACCTCCTCCCTCTCCGCTTCCCCATAAGTTCTCCCCGGTTTACAGTGGCACTCCATGCCTCTCCCTCTCCCCATCCCCAAACATTCTCTGTGGTGTCCAGTGGCACCCCACCCGCCACAGAACCCCAACCCTACAAACCTGATCCCTTATGATGACTGGCACAAATCCTCTCATCACCTCCTTCGCCAACTGCCATCCAAATCGTGCAACTGCAATACAGAAAACAAAACTACAGTAATTAATACCTTCCCCACCAGCCTCTCCACCCATGACCCCTTAGTCAAAAACTCACCCACAAGATGACAAGTATCAGTACAAAAAAGTATTGAAGTAATGTGCCACAGATCCTATCTTAACAGTCTCACCACCAGGCCTGAATGCTAGCAGTTTCTCATAGTAGTTGTGAGTGAGTATTCTGACTTAGGGGACATAGGTGGTGAAGGTAGTAGGCTTGAGATGGGTGGGGGAAGGTTTTTTTTTTTTTTTGAACACTACCCTGAACAGTCAAGTGGAGCCATACTGGCCCCAGTCAGTTTGTACAATGTCCAGGACCAGTAAATACAGGTTACTCACCTGTAACAGGAGTTCTAGGAGTGGTATATGTTGTTCATTCACACTGTCTGGCAGGTACCTTACCGCTTTAAGATGGTTCGGAAAGTCTTTAAGCTGGCTCCTCCCACCCTCCTGAGTGATGAAACTCTTGGCTCCGCCCCATGACACCAGATCTAGCCCGCTGGAAGCCAGGTTGTGCGCTGAAGCCAGGGAGGTCGGGAGGATCCAAGTGGTTGAACAACATATACCACTCCTAGAACTCCTGTTACAGGTGAGTAACCTGTATTTCTAGGGGCATGGATATGTTGCTCTATCCACACTGTCTGGAAAACTCCTAGCAGTTCTCCAGGAGGAGGGAGGTACAGCGCACACCCCCTACTTAGGGAACAGGGACTGGAAAACTGAGGTTCCAAAACCAGCATCCCGGCATGACTCAAGGTCGATGTGGTAATGGGAAATGAAAGTGTGTGCTGACGTCCAGGTAGCAGCCTTACAGATTTCCTGGATAGGGACGTCCCTAGAAGCAGCCACCGACGCAGCGGTATGATGGGTGGAATGAGCCCTAAGCCTTACGGGAGGCTCCCTACCTGCCCACCAATAGCAGAGATCAATGCAGAAAGTGATCCACCTGCCAATCGTCCGCTTTGCTGCAGGTCTGCTAGGTAAGGCTTCAGCGTAGGTAACAAACAGCTGGCGAACTTTCCCCAAACTTCCACCATATGTTCTTTGTAGTAAGCGATGCTCTTCTCAGGTCCAAAGTATGGAGCCTGTACTCAGCCTCTGAAGTGTGACTGGGGTAGAACATCGGCAGAGTCAACACCTGGTTCAGGTGAAACTCCGACACCACCTTCGGGAGAAATTTCGGGTGGGGGCGCAGGACAACCTTGTCCCTATGGAAGACCAAGTAGGGAGCTTCGATGGAAAGTGACTGGAGCTCCCCAATCCTTCTGGCTGATGTGATAGCCACCAAGAAGGTGGTCTTCCACAACAGGTGAGAAATGTCATACCTGTGCATCGGTTTGAATGGCTTGCCCAAGAGCTTGGCCAAGACCAGCAGTAAATCCCACTGAGGTGGTGGTTCACGCATCGGAGGGGTTATGTGATCTAGGCCCTTGAAAAAGTGCCAGACCACCTACTCCTGCGCCACCAACTGCTTGCCGGCCCACGCCCGGTAAGTAGAGATGGTTGCCAGATGCACCTTTGAGGTCATCGGCCGAAGCCCCTGCTGGGAAAGGGACCACAGGTAGTCCAGAATGCTAGCCAGTGGACAGGACGAGGGGTCCAACCCCTTGCCCTGACATCATATGGAGAATCTCTTCCATCTGAAGGGATAGCATTTTCTGGTCGACTCCTTGCGGGATGCCTAACGACGTTGAGGACCTCGTCGGAAAGACCCAAGGCCTGAAACTCTAGCTGCTCAGGAACCAGGCCATTAGGTGCAGGGAATGAAGGTCCAGATGGAGTTCCTTCCCCTCATTGACGAAGAGCAGGTCTGGGCAGACAGGAAGCCGCCTCAGGAGCCTAGAGCTGAGGCTGAGGAGATCTGGATACCAGAGCTGGCAAGGTCAGTCTGGGGCTACCAGGATCACCAGCGCCTTGTCCCTCCTGATCTTGAGGAGCACCTTATGGATCAAAGGCAGAGGAGGGAAGGCGTAGAAAAGGCCCAGGGTCCACGGCTTGGAGAAGGCATCCCCCTGCTGAAGGGGGCGGGCATGGTACAGCCTCAGCTTGGCATTCTCCTTGGAGGCAAACAGGTCCACCTGAGGTGTGCCCCAATGGGAGACTATCACCAGCAGGAGAGACCACTTGTGAGATACATCGCCTATCCGGCTGAGGCATCGGCCAGACTGCTTGAGGCTCCTGCCACATGAATGGTTAGGAGATCCGCCTTCAGGATGAGCATGAGAGACCAAATGTGAAGAGCTTCCTTGTACAGAGGCAAGGAGTGTGTCCCGCCCTGTCTGTTGAGACAGTACAGGGTTGTGGTGTTGTCCGTCTGGACCTGGACCACTTGACCCCGAACAAACGGAGCAAAGGTGGCCAGGACTAGCTGGACAGCTCAGAGCTCCAGTAGGTTGATGTGGCATCGGGACTCCTGAGGGGACCAGAGTCTGTGGGCTCTGTGCTCCCCAGATGGGCACCCCAACCCATCAGAGTGGCATCGGTCGTCAGGATGACCAACGGCTCAGGGTGGACGAATGGGATTCCCTCCCGCAGATGAGCTGAGACGAGCCACCACTGCAGGCCATCCCACATCTCCTGGGTCACAGAGACTGGCTGGTCTAGATGACCCAAGCGCTGAGACCACTGGCAGGCTAGCCCCCACTGCAGGGGGCGCATATGCCAGCGGGCCCAATGGATCACACTGGTGCAAGCCGCCATGAGACCCAGAAGCCACAGGAAGTCCTGGGCAGGGCGCAATTGCCCAAACAGAAATGATTGGGCAAAGGAGGAAAGGACACTGGCCCTGTCCGCCGGGAGCTGGGTTCTGGCTCAGAGAGTCTCGAGCTCCGCCCCGATGAACTGAATCACCTGTGAGGATATGAGTTCCGACTTGGCCTTGTTGATGAGGAGGTCGAGTTGAGAGCAAGCCTAGAGGGCCAGATCTCTGGACCGCTGCACCTCCACCTCCAACCTGGAGGGACCTGCTATCAGCCAGTTGTCCAGGTAAGGGTAGACCCAGACCCCTTGGCACCACAGGAATGCAGCCACCACTGCCATGCATTTGGTGAAGACCCTGGGAGCTGATGAGAGGCCAAAGGGCATGGCCCGGAACTTATAGAGGGTTCCCTCTGCCCGAAAGCGGAGGAACCGCTAATGAGACAGACGGATTGGGACGTGAAAGAACACGTTCTGGAGGACCAGGGAGCACAACCACATGCCTGCTCCAGGGATGGTATTATCTAAGCCAGGGTTACCATCCGAAAGGTGCGCGACCTGAGGAACTTGTTCAGGTCGTGCAGATCAAGAATGGGGCGCCAGCCCCCTCGTCTGTTTTGGAACCAGGAAGTACCTGGAAACAAACCCTGGGCATGGAGGAGAATCTGCAACCTTGCTGACTACCCCCTTGCGGAGGAGTTGGTCGATGTCATCTCAGAGAGCCGACTGGGAGGCTGCAGACCCGGCAGCTGCCCCCCACAGGGCGCGGGCTTGAAAGGGAGGCACCTGCTCGAACTCCAGAGGCAGGCCTCTGCCGACCACTTCTAGCACCCAGCAGTCTGCGGTGATAGCAGACCAGGCGGAAAGGAAGTGGCTGAGCTGGCCCCCCCATGGGAGACCCAGGGCATGTGAGACGAGGTTGGGGACGGCACCCTGCAACCAGTCACTGGGCAGGCTTGGAGGAGGAGGGATCAGCCAAGGAGCTGCCGGGGCCCTTCCCCCCGGGCTTCCTGACCAAGGAAGCGACGGACTTGGCTCTATGGTGCCAAGTTTGAGCCTGATGGCCCTGCTACTGGGCAGGTCTTGCTGCAGGAGCGGAGGGATGAAAGGGCTTACGCTGCTGATGGTGGACTTTGTCCTTCTGTGCAGATGTGACCGAATCTAGGGTGGCACTGGATTTTTCAATGTGCTGGAGGTGGCCCGCCACACTGAGCCCGAACAGGTCGGTGCCCAGAAAGGGAACATTTGCGAGCTTGTGTTGGGTATCTGCCGTGAAGGTCGAGAGCCTCAACCAAGCCCTGCAGCGCATGGCCACTGCAGCCGCTACTGAACGGGCACAAGAGTCTCCAATGTCCAGAGTCGTCTGGAGCTGCTGCTTTGCCACTGCCCTTTCCTGATCCCGGACCTGCATGACCGTGGTCTGCAGGTCGTCCGGGAGATGAGGGAGCACCTCATCCAGAGAGCCCAAAAGGGCATGAGAGAAGTGTGCCATCATACCAGCCGAGCTGGCCTGGCGAAGGCCCAAAGAGGTGACAGCGTACACCTTTCTCCCTGAGTAGTCCAATCTCATGGACTCCTTATCTGGGGGCTTGTCCACATCCCTCATGTTGCCTGAGCGCCTGAAGACAGAATCTGCCATCAACCCCTCGGCTGACGGGTGCTCCGAGAAGCCGGAGAGAAAGCCAGTAGGGACCGCATACTTGCGAGCCATCCTGGCCAATGGCACTGGGCAGGAGGCTGGGTGCTGCCAGAGTTTCACTAACGGGCCCACAATGGCCTCGGCTACAGGTAAGGCCTCCGTGGCGGGAGTCCCCCCTTGTCCAGAATCTCCTTAAGGGGATATCTGGATCGTTTCTGCACAGGCTCGAGCGGCATCCCAGTGGACTCTGAGATGAGCCGAAGGATTCCGAGGAATAAGGAGGGGCTCTCATCCACAGAAAGACCCCCCCCCCCAATTCTAGGTCAACTGGACGGGAATGTAATGAGGAGTCTTCGAACTTCGAAGAGTCTGCGTACAGCTGGTGACCGCCTGAGCCACTCTCCACTCGCAGAGGGCGATCGGGGGTGAGAGTGACCGACAACCGATGGGACAAACCTTGAGCTGACTGAGAATCCTTGGTCAGCACCCCATTATTCGGCTGGGGAGGTGGTGGTTCCACCACAATGGGCAGGGCAGACAGTTTTGTCCTAGCCATCGGCGCCGGGACCGGGTCTTCGACCTGGGAACCGGCGGCGGGAGTCTGCTTCGGCCATTCGGGCAACAGCCACTTAACTGCCGGTGTTAGCTTGCTGCCAGCCAAAAGGAGCTGTTGCCACATTAGATCTTCATAGCACCGATGCAACTTGCAATGGAGCCTCTCCTCAGACAAGGAGGATGAGGAAGAAGAGTGGTGGTGCTGTGATGTCAGGACCAAGACTGCCGATGTTGGTGGGATTTCCCGGAAGCGGAGGAGGAGGACCGAGACCTCAACCGTCGGCGGTGCCGGTGGCAGGACAAAGAAGAAGCGGGGGAAAGCCTGCTGCCACTCCGGTTCAGGGTCCTGGACCAGGGAATTCGGTTCAATGGTCTGAGGCAAGTCCTCGGAAAGCACTGGAAGCACCGGTGCCTGAGAGAGAGTTGTTGGCTCCTCGGTCGACAACCTGTCGGTGGGATCTTTAAAAATCTCGGCCACGTCAACAAGCATCTCAGCCGGCTGGTCTGATGGGGAAACCATGAAGCCAGTGGCCCGGGCCGCAACATCGAAGATGAGAGCCGACAATCTGGAGAACGAGATCTCTCCCACTCCCAAGAGCGTCGATGGTGGGTCTTACCATTTTTTGGATCCTTCTTCCGGGACCGAGGGGTGTGAGACCCAAGAGCACCCTCCCCTGTAGTTGAGAGGGAGTGGCACAGCTCCCGAAAACAAGCCGTGTAAGAAGAGCACAGTTGGAGCAGAATAAAGGCCGATGCCTAAGAGGAGCTCGCCGCGTCCTGGGTCACCTCCTCCTTGAGGGCCGTGAGCTGTTCAAGCTGTTCCAGTTGTTCTGCAGAGCCCGCCACCGGACACCACCCAATTGGTCTCCTTCGATTTGACTGGCAAGTACAGTTTCTCTTGTCGCCCCAGATGGAGTCGGGCAGCGCGGTCTTCGAGCACCAACAGAGAAAAGGACAGACACATCTCGCAAGCCTGTGGATCGTGGTCGTGCCCAAGGCAATAAACGTATGAGGCGTGGGGGTCGGTGCTCAACATCTTCTGCCCACAGGGGCACCGGCGGAACCCAGGGATGGTCTTGTCCTCCATCGCAGCCATGATGGAAGAGGAAGAAGGCTGAACTCAAATGAGTTTCAAAGTAAGTTTAGGAAGAATATGAAGTTTTCAGAGCAAGGGCCTACAAAATGCGAGAGCGCTAAGGAGGGAACCTGATGCTTCCAAGTGGTAAGGAAGATCTGGAGTCATGGGGTGCAGCAGACAGTTTCATCACCCGGGTGGGTGGGAGGAGCTAGCTTGAAGACTTTCAGGCCCATCTTAAAGTGGCAAGGCACCTGCCAGATAGTGTGGACAGAACAACATATCCACGCCCCTAGAAATTAATGTTAAAATTCACTCCTGTGGTAGCTTTTCTGTGCGCCACTTATTTTTTGCAGCTCAGACTCAACAGTTGGCAAGTGTTGTAGTGATATCTAAGGCAGAAGCTCTGAAGCATGTAGCTCTGGCAGAAGAAACTAAGAGGGGCCAGGTGGGGGCTCCTGTGGCACAGGTGCAGGAAGGCTCCCCAACATTTCCTGCCCAACCCTAGGAGAGAAAAAAATGCGCACTCTGGAAATGTGAGTTAAGCACCTTACAATCATTCAATCAATCAAACTTTATTTAACCAGGCAAAATCATCCTTGAGCAAGCTCATTTGCAAGATGGTCCTGGACAAGTAGGACACATATAACTAGGGCAAAATTACCAGATAAGCAGTGTACACAAAATGAGCAAATAAAAGAGTTACAGAGAAACAGATAAGATCAGAGCTGGGAAGTACATATGGTGAACACTACCCGGGTTGATAATTGACTGTATATATAAAGGATTCCCTCAAGACGCGGGATTATTCAGACAAAGGTCACAACGTTACAATAAGATGAGGGATACCAGGTAGGGTAAGCGAGGGAACAACAACCAAAGGTTTATGGGCAGGGGAAAAACAAAGGAAAGGGTCGGTGACGGGTGGAAATAGATGTAGTTAAGCAAACAGGTGGGAGTTGGCAGAATAATCCCAAGGGGGGGAAAGAAGTTGAGAAGTGCTAGGGGAATACATGTAAGTGCCAAGAGTTTGGGGAGCCACAGGAGATGGAGGACGTGGTTATTTGCGGCATACACACAGGACTTTCAGTTTGAGAGTGAGCAGCCTCCTGAAAGAGTGAGGCCCCAGGAGGGAGGACAGCTTGAGAGTTTTTTGCGTGACATTCCAAAGGGTGGACAGAGAAAAGAGGATAGCCACTGAGCCATGTCGTGTCCTCGTTTTGGGTACTTTACGAGAGACAAGAGAAACTCCTCAGACCATACGTTCCCTCAGTACACTGAAACAGCGTAGAAATATAGGTCGGTAATTAATCGGTTAGGGCCCAGTATGTCCACATGAGGGCATTTTTTTGCCTCCTCAGAGTGAGGGAGGGCTAGTCTAGTGCCTGACAGAGCAGGCAGTGGTGGGTGCATAATGGCATGTTTAGGATAAATCTCAGCACGCGATGGTAGAGGGTATCAAGTTTACATAGCACCTGAATAGGATAGTGACTATAGAGAAAGTCAGCATAACCAAGCAGCAGTTGAAAAGTTGTTTGGACAAGTCGCTTCCTTGCTTCAAGAGTACGGAGGTGTCTTATCCGATAAAATATGCCTAGACATTGTCTTAGCTTTTTAGATAGTTCATTAAGGTGAGCCGTGTGCGCTGCATGTTGCTTGCATGGCCTGGTCTTCACCGGTGCAGCTGACACTGTCACACAAGTGCAGATCAGGTCATGTAAACGGGCATAAAGGTTGATCTTCCAAGGAATCGAGAAGCCAAGAAGTTGAGCCTGTTATCCAGCCAAACACCCAGGTACTTGAATTTTTCTACTAGTTCCAAGGGCTTCGCCAACCAAGGTATAAATCTGGAGGCTCGAAGATGGTCCTACGTAGTGGGCAGCACAAGGCAGGATAATCATAGCTTTGGTTTTTTGGGCATTAAGCAGAAGCTTGAGCCTTATTAAGTTGCGTTAAAGGATGTCAAAGTATTAACTGAAGCTCCTTGTGGGCTACGTCTAGGGAGGTGTTAGTAGTATAGAGCACGGTATCATCAGCGAACAGACGAACGTTACTTGTGCGCATACAGGAGTCTATATGGTTTATATAAATAGCAAAGAGAATAGGGCCCAAGATGGAGCCTTGTGGCACACCACGCGGCAGAGTCTTTAACTGAGACAGTTCCCCTTGATCTTTGATTTGTTGCATTCGGTTGGTGAGGTAACAATCAAACTACTTTAAGGCAGTGTTGTTTACCCTGATGCTGCTCAAGACGTTAAGTAGAATATAATGATCCACTGTATCGAAGGCCTTGCTAACATCTATAAAGAGGGCATAGATACAGTCGTGGCCCAAAATATTGGCGCCCTTGTAGTTTTTTCTAATAATGCACCATTCCTTCCAGAAAATTGTTGAAATTAAAAAAATATTTTGGTATCCACATATGTATTTCTTTGGTTTGCAGTGGAATAAAACACAAAAAGCAGAAACATTTACTAAGTCTTAGCTTATTCCACACAGAAATCCTTAAATGACCTGGACAAAATTATTGGCACCTTTTAGAAGTAGTTAGAAATAATTAGATTTCAAGCAGGTGATTCTCCTTTCATTTTGGAATTGAACTCACCTGTGGTGAGTTGCAGGTGCCTGCAATATAAAAATCACTCATTCAACCAGTTTGAATAGAGAAAAGGACTCATTCTCCTGTTTTGTGTCACTGTGTGTATCGCAATGAGCATGAAGAAAAGAAAGACAGCCAGAGAATTGTCTGAGGAGGTCAGACAGAAGATTGTATCCAAGCATGGACAATCTCAAGGCTACAAATCAATCTCCAGAGACCCTGATGTTCCTGTTTCCACCCTACATAACGTTATCAGGATGTTTAAGGCCCATGGCACTGTAGCCAACCTCCCTGGACGTGGCCGCAAGAGAAAACCTGATCGAAGATTGCAGCGCAGGATTGTTCGAATGGTGGAGAAAACACCTCGATCAACTGCCAAACAGATTCAAGCTGACCTTCAGACACAAGGTACGATAGTTTCAACTCGCACCATCCGTCGCCAACTCAATGAAAGGGGTTTATATGGTAGGAGGCCCAGGAGGACCCCACTGCTGAGAGAGAGAGACATAAGAAAGCCTGACTGGGGTTTGCCAAAACACACCTGAACAAGCCAAAATCCTTCTAGGAGAATGTCCTGTGGACAGATGAGACCAAATTAGAGCTTTTTGGTAAAGCACATCATCTCTATGTTTACAGAAAACAAAATGAAGCCTTCAAAGAAAAGAACACCTTCCCTACAGTCAAACAGGGAGGAGGTTCAGTGATGTTTTTGGGTTGCTGTGCTGCCTCTGTCACTGGGTGCCTTGAACGTGTGCATGGCATCATGAAATCTGGAGATTACCAGGCCATTTTGGAGCGCAATGTTGAACCCAGTGTCAGAAAGCTGGGTCTCCAAAGGTCTTGGGTCTTCCAGCAGGACAATGACCCCAAACACACTTCAAAAAGCACCCAGGAACGGTTCAAGACAAGAAGCTGGACTGTTCTGAAGTGGCCAGCAATGAGTCCAGATCTAAATCCCATTGAAAACCTGTGAAGAGATCTGAAAACAGCAGTTGGGAGAAGGCACCCTTCAAATCTGGGAGAACTGGAGCAGTTTGCACAAGAAGAGTGGGCCAACTGCCAGTAGAGAGGTGCAAGAAGCTCATCCATGGCTATAGGAAGCGGTTGATTGCAGTTATTTTGACCAAAGGCTGTGCTACCAAATATTAAGTCTAGGGTGTCAATAATTTTGTCAATGTCATTTCTTTTCATTTTCTGATTTAAAGGATATATTAAATTCTGAATCAAAAACAAAGGTTCTGTAATATTAACAGAGAAATAAAGAATTGTGAAGACCAAATACTGTACTGTTGTTAATTTCAACTTATGTTTAGAGGAAATTGAGTTATTTGAAAAAGTGCAAGGGCGCCAATACTTTTGGCCATGACTGTATATTGTTTAGTATCCAGAGCGGTTTTGCCATTTGTCGGACACTTTGGCAAGGGCTGATATAGTACTGTGCTTGGGCCTAAATCCCGATTGGGTGGGGTTTAGGATGTTTTCGGTGTCAAGGAACACTCTGAGTTGAGAGTTAACAATTTTTTCCAAGGTCTTTGATAGGATTGGGAGAAAGGAAATCGGTCGGTAGATGCTCAGGTCAGTTGGGTCACCAGATTTAAAAAGAGGAATAATGTGCTCTATTTTCCACAGTGGTGGCAACTCACCATGAGCCAAGGAACTATTACAAAGGTGAACGATTGGAGCTGTCAGGTGATGGCAGCCATGTTTCAAGAAGAACGGTTCTAAGAGGTCAGCACCGGCACACTTTTTAGTGTCCAAGGCTAGCAGGCGGTCCTCCACCTGTTTAAAGGTTACTGGATGAAAGCTAAAGGAGGAGCGCCCCGGGATAGCTGTGGTGACAGGGCTAGGACCGTCGTTGTCATCACTGCAGACACTCACTTTACTGGCGTGTGAGGCATCAAACTCAAGGCCTGTGGTGGCAAAGTGGCTATTTAGCTTTTCTAGGATGTGCACCCGGTCCGAGTAGTAAACGTCTTCTACCACAATCTTGGCAGGTAAAGGTGAGGCTGACAAGTGACCTACTACCTCTCTAAGAATTTTCCAGAATTTAGTGGAACAATTTTTATTTTCTTCGAGAGCGGGCTGGAAATAACGTGATTTTTCAGTTCTAGCAAGTTTGGTGCAGGCATTCCTGGCAACCCGAAAGGCCACCCAGTCAGAATTCAATTTTGTTTTCCGTGCCCTTTTCCACCGTACATCCCTGTCCCTCAGAGCTTTCTTTAGGGAAGGTGTAAACCAGTTGGGTGACCTTTTCCTAGATTTGATTTTTCTAAGCGGTGCATGTTTATCATTCATCTTCAGTACCAGGTTTTGGAAGATATTATAAGCTTCTGAGACAGAGGGTGCCAGGTAAAAATCCTGCCAGTTAATATTCCCTAGGTCCGCCAGGAAGGCAGGTTGGCAGAAGAGTTTTAGACTTTGTTTTAGTTTAAAAGTGGAGGTAGGAGGCCAGTAAGGGGGAGCTTCTAACACAGGTAGTAGCACATTGGTCACTCAGGTCACTGTGGAAAACCCCTCTGTGACAGATATTGTGTAGCTTATTAACCAGCATAAGATCCAGTAATGAGCTACGGTCAGAGGATTTCTTATTAGGACAGGTATTCTCTGGGGTAATCTGGGGTTGGCCACGCTCATCGCAGAACTCCTTAATTTTGTTGGAGCAGGCATCATTCCAATTGAGATTAATGTCCCCCATTATTAAGCATTCTGAGTTTGTTTTTTCCAACAGGGAGTGAAGGTGACCCAGTATGCAAACCTCGCAGAAAGGGGCCTATAAAAAAGCAGATATTAAGAGGACCACTCCAGAAGATAAGGTCAATTTCACAGCTAGGCAGTCAAAATCATTCAGTATAGAGGTGCAAACAATATCAGAGACAGAGAGATTGGTTTTGGTATAGATGGCAACTTACACCAGACCACAGGTGCCAGTCGGGAGAGGAGAAGCAATGCCATCTACCTAATGCAGACTGCAGTTCCTGGCAACCTGGAAGCCACCTTACTGGCATCATAAGATGACCATAACTAGTGCCGACCTACCTCTAGGCCCAGGGCAGAACAGTCAGTAGTCTGCTCAACTGTCTCACTCTGTTGCATAGTAGCTGAGAGAGTGCTTAGCTGCAAACAAAGGCAACAATTATAAGTCGTCATATGCACCTAGTGTTCAGAAATGCACATTAGGGCATGTGCAGAGGAAAAACGCTTTCCTCCCAAGAGTGTCTCATCTGCACAGAATCTACCTCTGGGAGGTCATTCATGTGTGAGGCACTGTGGCCCTGACAAGCTCTGCAATACTTCAAGCCCCAAGGTGGGGTGAGGTACATCACCAGCAAACCCTCTGGGCACGGGATACCATGTGGAGAGGTCCCTAGGGATGGCTGGGTTGCAAAAGGGACTATTCCACACTGCCCTTGTTACCTTCACAAAGGCCCTAGGACATGGAGGAATGACAGTACTGTCGATATTGGGAACCCCCAGGAGTCCCAATGGCAGAGCTGCGAGATCACTGCTTGTAAAAGCAGGTAGGTCAAGTGCCTGGAGCATCTCCACCAAGAATCACTGGTACAGGGCTTATTCAGCAGCAGAAGGAAGGTGGACAGATGATTCATTGTCCTCTTAAGAGGACGTCAATGGAGATGAAATGCTGATTCTGGGTATCATCAGTACCGGGGAGAAGGGCCTTTACAGGGCCTCATCAAACTCCCTATGCCAGTTCTCTACGGTACCAATGAAAGCCCAGTGTTGCAAGGGCTTTCTAGTGAAGCTTGAAACTCCTAATCTTGACAGCTTTGGCCTGGTTGCGGACCTGCACAGGAGGCCTCACCCGAGGGGAGGTCCTGGCAGAGTCGCCTGAGGGGTGTCCTCCCACATCCGAGGAGTGACCCAATCAGACATCCAATAGTTCTGTAGATAACTCCATCTCATGGCAGTCATCAGACCTTAAGTCAGTGCTGCCTCCGGCACCAAGCTCAGGATCGGCAACATCCTCAAAGACCGGGTTCTCCACATCGCTGCACCTGGCATCATCGTCGACTCTTTATTCGGTGTCGGCTTCAACACTGCGCTCGGTGCCAAACTTCTCAGTGTTGTCAGCAACACCAGAGTTGTGGACAACTACCAAGACAACATAGTTGTCAACATCTCACTCGGAGCCCTGACCAGGATCAGCAACACTGCTGTTGCCTGCCACCACAGCTGTCGTGTCCACAGTCCTCATCACACTGGGTGTCACTAGTGACACCACGAATAGGTGCCAGTCCCTCTCCAGACACTGAACAGTGCCTTGAGGGGGACCATCATCCCCAGTGCCATTCGCCACGTCCCCATTGTGAATGGTGACAACAGCACAGGTGACACCAAGACAATGTTGAGGTGTCCACCAGCATAAACTGAGTAAGCACGATGAGACTGAGGAGAACTCTGTGCTTCCACAGAACCAGGGGATACGGGAAGAGGCACAGGGGAACAGCCTAAAGGACTGATGCCAGTCCATCACAGCTATCAGTTTCCCACTGGGGAAATGATGCATAATGGGAAGTTGCTGGACTTCTCTCAATGACGTGGCCTCTTTCTTTTCAGACTCTGGCATTGCAGTAAAATAATAAACACAGGCTGCACCCTGAACAGAAGGAAGTCATGGTGACGCAGTCAAAATAGCGGAGACAAGGCAAACTGAGGTGCTACGTTCCCACGGTGTGCACTCAACAATGGGAAGAACATAACTGAGGTTGGCAAGGGAGCCATCAATGCCTACTGGGTGGCACACCACCATGTTGGTGCACAAAGGTGCCATGCCTAGTAGCCATTGCCAGCCCCTACCAAAAGCGCTGCTCCCGCTGGGCCCCAGTGCCTCAGGCCTAGACCCATAAGTGGGAAACAATAGTGAGGCTCGATTCCTTGGAAGATCAACCTTTACACCCGTTTACATGACCTGATCTGCACTTGTGTGACAGTGTCAGCTGAGCTGCACCGGTACAGATTAGGCCATGCAAGCAACATGCGGCGCACTATAGGTTACTCCGGTGCGGAAAGCTGCAATCACTGTTATCTGGGGTTCATGTACTGGTGCAGGCATTTTCTGCTAGCGTGTAAACAAGCTGCTCCACCTGCACCGGTGCAGTCCCATGGCAAGCAGCTGTCAGGCACCCTCAGAAACAGATTCCCTTGTCAGTTCAACCAAAGACAGACTTCTGTGTCTCAGCTTGGGTATATTGTGCACTTATATCATAAGAAACATATCTGTATTTCTGGCTGTGGCATTTCAAATGCACAGCACACATTCCAAACTCAGCAGTTATTTCCCCTTTCCAATATGGCCCCCCAACACCCCCTGTTCATGTCTGTTTCCCTATGTTACCCACCTTTTTCATTTTCCTACTCCTTTCCCTGCTTTTCTCTTACTCTCCCCGTCTGTTACTCATGCTTTTCCATGTCCCGCCCCGTTCTCTCTATTTCTTTTCTAAAAAATGTAAGTAAATTCAGTTTTAATAAAAATATAACAAATGGTTGGAGATTGCTGATACATGTGAGGGCTACGGCTGTATCCTGCACACATGCCTGCCCGATGCTCCCATGGCGATGGGACTTCCAGAGACAAGTAGTCTCTGAAATAGGAATTTCTATGCAGCTTTCTGAAGGTTAAGACCAACAGGCTTGCCATTTAGACAGATACAAGAGCCAGGGGAAGACCCTAAAGTAGCTTTTAGAACAACCTCTGTAGTTACATCTTTACTGCTCTCGTGAAAATTGCAGTTTCAGAAATTAGTTAACATTTTGTTGACTAGCATTGGCCAAGACACAGTAAAATCTAAAAGTTTAACCACACAATGAATAAATCCACAGCTACTATTTTGTTACAGAGTAGCATCTGTATTTCCTTTTCTCATTTTTTCCTTTTTTTTATATTATCCTTTTCATTTTTTTCCTTTGGTCTCCTGCATCAACCTCTTTTGGTTTCCCCGCACTTTTAGTACTCTTTCTTTGAGCCTCTGTTTCTTTTTCTTATGGTATCTTACATTTTATTCCTTTTTCTTTAGACTCCCAGATGCTCACCGACTGCCCATTCTCCCAGGTACTTCTTTGATGTTTAACACAAGCTTCAGTCTCATTTGCATAGGTTTATACTGTTGGTTCTAATACTGACAGTATACTATTTGCTACCGTGTGTTTTTAATTTATGAATCATTTTTAACAAATTATATACATGCTTTGCAACACTGCACTCACATACATGTGTCCTTCATTATTTATAAGGGCATGGTACTTTAAAAGGTTTGTATAAGAAAATAATTTAAAAAAAAAATCCTCATACTTCCAACGTCTGCTGTTAATGAATCAGGCCATCGTATACAAGGAAAGATAGCTGTTCCTATAGTAACCAAAGTATTGTACCAACATATAGGCAATGTGCTGCTATCTACGTCAGTTTCTAGATGCAATAGCAGATTTGGGCTGGCAGTATAGCCTTGAGGTTAGAGTAACGAGCTGTGAATGCGCTTGGTACATCTGGAAGGCCAGACCTGAGTTTGATTCTCACAACCTCCACTTGCATACTGTGCGACTCTGAGCAAGTCACTTAACCGCCCAGTGCTCCCAGGTCGCCCCTGAAAACAGGCACTTGTGCCTAGTGGGCCTAACCCGGTTACCAAAGACTAAAATAAAAAATAAATTTGAGGTTTAAATTACTAACTTTAAAACATACTGCATCGACATGCCTAAAAACAGTTACAAATTTATTAGAGTGCGAGCATGTTCTAAGCACATACAACACTGAAGCATAATATGTTAGCGGTCTCTCATTATACTGTAGCAGAATCTGTTAGCCAATTCCTTAGGTAAACATCACATTAAGATGGAAACAGCACTGAAATGGAATGACATGTGCTTTTCTATACGGTTTCTTACAAGAGGATCTTTAATGAAAATTGAAATTGTATTTTTAAATATGAGGTTTATTGCATTACTCATTTTTCTTTAGCAGAAAATGTTGCAAATGTTTCTTCCACTTACAACCAGCATTGACTGTTAATTAATTAAAGCTGGTATAAATAAAGAAACTGTAACTGTTCTCAGCACTGCCCTCCTGACGAAGTGGTTGTGCCTAACCTCAACGCACTGGGGATTCACGCCTGTTCCTGGTCTCCATGAGGCATGTTTGCAATCATATGCAGCAATCTTAGGAAACAAAATAATTGCATAACAGCACACACTTTTCTGCTTAAGAGCGCTTCTTCAGATATGGTTTCAAGTTGTTCAATGAACATTAAATAGAATACAGCACCATGATTTGTTGTTGGAGCAGCCACCCCAAAATTCTCAGCTTCTAATACTCAGAGCACCTGTAGCCCAGCCTGAACTCTCCCAGTATTCTTCTGTACACTGCATATGTTGTTTTCTCAGTTTTCCTTCCTATATTTGTTTAAGAATAGGGGTTTCTGTGATTACTTTGGCTATCTGTCCATGGCAGGAAAAATAATCATATTTACTGTGGCATATTTTAACATTGTTGATGTTTATTTTTAAAAAGAGAGTAGCTAGTCAAACTAGACAAAAATACTTACCATAGTAATATTGTTTTTCCCTGGGGATCCCTCATTATGCTTAACAAATACCCCTCAAAATACAAAATGCCCCTCCACAAAAGCGGTTCCAAGGATGACCCAGTGAATTACAGATCAGTCAGTCTGACCTCCTTTGAGGGCAAGCTCATGGATGCCATACTAAAGGAAAGGTTGGTGGAATATCTAGAGGAGCATGGTCTCCAGGATCGAGGCAGCATGGGTTCATTGGGGGGATTGTGTCAAGCAAATCTGATTGACTTCTTTGACTGTGTCAGTAAGACTGTAGACAGGGGCCAAGCAGTAGACATCCTCCATCTTGATTTCAGCAAGGCCTTTGACTCTGTGTCCCACAAAAGGTTGATCAGGAAGTTGGTGGATCTCAGGGTTGGAGAAAAGATGGACAGATGGGGGAAACTGGCTGAGGGACAGAACCCAGAGGGTGGTTGTTGCGGGGGGGGGGGTTATCTGGCACCAGAGAAGTAACCAGTGGAGTCCCACAGGGCTCGGTGCTGGGGCCCGTGCTGTTCAATGTCTCCATAAATGACATTGGGGTTGTCATTAAGGGCAAAATGTGCCTATTCGCAGATGACACCAAACTCTGTGGGAGAGTGGACACAGCTGAAGGGATATGGAACCTACAGGAAGATCTGGCAAAGTTAGGGAGGTGGTCCAGGATCTGGGAGCTTGGCTTCAATGCCAAAAAATGCAAAGTTATGCATATTGGAGCCAAGAATCCCAGGACAGAGTACTACCTGGGTGGAGTCCGAGTATCTGCATCAGAGGAGGAGGAGAAGGACCTGGAAGTTATGATCACTAGTGACCTGAAGCACTCCACGCAGTGCAAGAAAGCAGCAGCAAAGGCAAACAAGATGCTGGGATCAGTAATGGGAGAGAGAAAAGGTTATACTGCCCTTGTACAGGTCACTGGTAAGGCCGCATCCAGAGTATGGAGTTCAGTACTGGTGTCCACACCTCAAAAAGGACATTAACCTGCTGGAGAAGGTCCAGAGAAGAGCTACACAGATGATAACTGGTCAGCAGGGTAAGGCATATGAGGAGAGGTTGAGGGCACTGAACATATACTCCCTGGAAGACAGGAGAGAGAGACAGAGGAGACATGACTGGGACCTTCAAGTACTTGAAAGGGATAAATAAGGTTGATAAGGAGAGTCGCTTTTAGCCGAGTGGCAACCATAACACGAGGGGGCACAGTCTTAAACTGGAGGGTGGGAGGTCAGGAAGCACTTCTTCACAGAGTGGGTGGTGGACACTTGGAATGCGCTGCTGGACGCGGTCATCTCACTGAAGACAGTGGGCAGCTTTAAGAGAGACTGGGAAAGACATAGGGAGAAGGTAAGGAACATGGGTAGGGAGGTTGGGGGAGTGGGGAGGGAGGGCAGGGGCATTAGCTCAAGCTGTGGACCCTGCAATACAAGCAGACTTGATAGACCAAATGGCTTTCTTCTGCTGGCTTCTTCGTATGTTTGTATGTAAATACAATACAGCCTGGAAGGTTGGAGTGCCCCGGAACATGAGGATAGAATTAGAATAGGATTCAAACTGCTGTCCTCTAGATGCCACTGTGTTCTGCAACTTAACTTCAGATCTTTTTTGAAGCCTGACCCAAGGAGCCCACCCACTTAATATGCATAAACTATCCTATAGTAAACAACAAAAGCCCTAAGGGCATTAAAAATAGCATGGCCCAGAGGACCAGGTATGTTGGAACGAAAAAAAGAAACTGGGCATAAAGAGTTTTGTGATTGTGACTAAACAACAGTAATGTTCAAGCAATTAAAGGAATACCAACTGATTATATCTGAATCTTTTCCTGGTTCTGGAAGGGGAAGTAGGAGAGGAGATACAAGCATAATGAAGGATCCCCTGGAGAAAACAACATTACTATGGTAAATATTTTTTTTCTTCAAGACCCAGCAATCCCTCATTATGCTTAACAAATGCAGACTTCAAAACAGTACCTTGGGAGGCTAGGTACAGAACCTGTTTAGGGAAAAGGTTCTGCAAGACAGCAGTGCCGAATCTGGTGTCTGTTCTGGACCGTATGTCCAAGCAGTAGTGCTCTGTCAAGGTAAGCACAGTTTTCCGGGTAGCTGCTTTACAAATCTGCAACAAGGGAACATCCCTTGCAGCTGCCACCAAGGCAGCAGTGCCATGAGTGGAGCGAGTCCTGAGACCCTGAAGTGGCTGCCTGTAGACTTCAGAGTAAAAGAATTGGATGCATGCAACAATTCAGCAAGCAACAGTTCTCTCTGTGGCTGGGCTACTCTTTCCCACTTCACCATAAGTGAGGAACAACTGGGTATGAGAGGACCTGTGCTCTTTGGTACAGTCCAAATAGTATTCCAGAGACCTCTTGACATCCAGGCTGTGTAAATTTTTGTTCACTTGTACTGGACTTCTCTGTAAAGAATACCAGCAGGGTGAAGGACTGGTTCAGGTGGAACTCTGACACCACTTTTGGAAGGAATTTCTGTTAGTTCTTAGGACTACCTTGTCCTTGTGGAAGATGATGTAGTCCAAGTCGGTGCAGAGTTTGAATCCCATACACCTTCTGGACGAAGTGATGGCTACTAGGAAGAGCGTCTTCCACGTGACACACTTCAAATCTGTGGTGGCCATAGGCTCAAAAGAGGGTTCTGTGAGCTTGGCTATATAGATAATTTAGGTCCCAAGGAGTGACAGGTTCCCTAACAGTGGGAAATTGGTGCAAGAGGTCCTTAAAGAACTGCTTGACAATGGGGTGAGAGGCCACAGATTTCAGCCTACCCACTGATGTACAAGCAGAAATAGCTGTCAAATGAACCCTCAGAGTAGGTAGCCTAAGACCTAAGGTCTGCAGGTGCAGGAGGTACTCCAAGCATGTAGGCAGATCAGTCTGGAGGGGGTTGAGCTACTTAGGAGTACACCAAAGGGAAAACTTTTTCAACTCGGATTCATATGTTTTCCTAATAGCAGGTTTTCTGGACACTTTAAAGACCTAGAGAACTTGATCCGAGAAGTCGAAATCAGAATACTCCAGCTCCTCAAGAACCAGGCTTTGAGGCATAGGGACTTGAGGTATGGAAAGGTTACTTTGCCATGGGACGTGGTCAGAAGGTTGTGTCTCAGGGAAGACATATGGGCTGTTTGACAGACAGGGCCAGAAGGTGGGAGTACCAAGGCTGCCTGGCCCAATCTGGAGCTATCAGAATCATGGCTGCTGGTTGGCTTCTCAGCTTCAGAAGAACTTAGAACAACAGAGGCAGAGGACGGAAGGCATACAGAAACTTCCCTGTCCAGTCTAGAAACAAAGCACCCACAGGAACTGTACCCACTGCCGGAGACCTGCAACAGTAAAGAGTGAGCTGAAAACTGTCTTTGGATGCGAACAGGCCTATGTGCGAGTGTGCCTCATCTCCTGAAGATTGTGGACAACACCTGTTTGTTCAGAGACCATTCGTGATCAGCCCGGCTGATCCAGCTGAGGGAATATGCTAGGACATTGTCCTTTCCAGGGGTGGATTGCTGACAACTGCACACGTCGAGTATGCCAGACTCCAGAGTTTCATAGCTTCTGTGCACAGGTTCAAGGACTCTGTGCCTCTTGTTTGTTAATATAATACACAGTGGTGGTGTTGTCTGTCCTGATCTGGATGGACTGACCCTTGACCTGTGTGCAAATGACTGAAGAGCAAGAAACATTGCTCTTAGCTCAAGTAGATTTATGTGTTCTCTGTCGTCTTGTGAGGACCATGCTCCATTTACAGTGCGGTCGCCCAGGTGAGTGCCCCATCCTAACACGGAAGAATCCATTGTCAGGACAACTGTAGAAGCCTGTTCCTGAAACGGTACCCCTTCTCTGAGATTGTCCTTGTCTTTCTGCCATTCCAAAGCTTGTAATAAGGATGTTGTGACTGGCACCAGCTTGGAGCGGGGCTGACGCTTTTGGGACCAGTGGTTTCACAGGTGGACCTGAATGTCCCTGATCTGAAATCTTGCCCCGGAACCACTGCTGTGGTACAGGCCATATGACCCAACAGCTGAAGGAAGCGTCTTGCTGATCTGAATTGATCTGACAAAGGACTTTGCCAGGTCCACCAGGTTCTTACCCTTTCTTGGGGCAAAAAAAGCCTTGCCCTGTAGGGCATCCATCTTTGCTCCTATGAATTCCATTATCTGTACTGGTTCCGTTAGGGAATTTTGTACATTTATGAGGAATCCGTGTCAGGAGGAGTGAGTCTTTGACCTGTTGGTGTGATTTTTCTATGACCAGCCAGTCATCTAGGTAAGGAAAGGCCTCCACGCTTTTCCTTCTTAGGTGCACCTCCACAACAGCCAAGCACTTTGTGAACACCCTGGGAGCGTACGACAGACTGAAGGACAGGGCTGTGAACTGGTAGTGACCTGAGACAAGTCTGAACCACAGATATTTTCTGTGACTGGGTCTGACAGGAATTTGAAAATATGCATCCTTCAGGTCTGTGGATATTAGCTAGTCTTCCTGTTGAAGGGTTGGAGCGGTGACCATCTTGAACTGGTCTCTTATAAGATGTTTGTTCAAGAATTTCAGATCCAGAATGGGTCGTCATTCCCCATTTTCCTTCTGTGTGAGGAAGTACCTTGAGTAAAGGCCCTTTCCCCACTGAGACAGAGGTACTTTTTCTGCTGAGTTTGCTTGTAGGAGTTTCTTGACCTCCATTTCTAGCAGAATTTGTTTCTGTTGGATTGGGAGGGAGAAAATGTCTGTGCACAGACAAATTTGGGAACATTTTGAACTGCAGAAAGAGGCCTTGGCTCACTACTTCCAGGACCCACTTGTCTGTGGTGATGTTTTTCCACTCCTGGAAGATAACAGACAGCCTTCCTCCTACTGGCAGTGGGTTGGCAACCTGGACATAAACCTCAGGAATTCTGTTTGGGCTGAGCCCTAGAAGACGAAGCCTGATCAGCTCTTTGGGAAGACCTTCTTCCTCTGTCTCTGAAGTAACATCTCAAATGAGAGTAATCATAAGGAATAGGTGTGGGATAGTAATGTCTTGTCTAATTACCTCTACCCTGACTCGTAAAAACCTTGTCTCTCTCTGTATTGCTTTTGTAAGTGGTTTTGTATTCTTGAACCTTTTTCATATAAACCTGTTTTGTCACCAAACAGGGAGTTATTCTCTAAAGGGAAATCCATGGCTTTTATTTGAGTGTCGTGAGACAAATTCGTTGTCCTTACCCAGGCAGATCTCCTAAGGGGAAACAGCATGGGCCATGGACCTGGAAGCTATCTTGCTTGTGTCCACAGCCATGTGGTACAGGTATTTAGCGGCATCCAGGGCTGCTCTGGCCATGTCTGCTAAGTCCTCGGCCTGGACCCTTGTATTTGCTCACACAGTGCTACAACAATGTTCCAAAGGGCTTTCTGGTACTGAACTATGCAGGCCATGTATGCAGCCTGTCTATGAAGCAGGAAGGCTGTTGTATACATTTTCTTCCCCATGCTGTTCAGTTTCCTAGAATGCTTATCCGGAGACTGGAGAGAGAGGGGAATCCTGACTTTGTAACATGCGGCCGCCTGGACTACACCCTCAGGATCCGGTGTGTATAGAGATACTCAGCATTATGTTTCTCCTGCTGGTACTATTTTCTTGTTCACTCCTGGGATCGACATAAGAGATTGAAATAGTTTACAGGTTGTCTTGTGTAGTGCCCTGTGCACTGGTAAAAGCAACCTTTTCATGGGGTTCATCCCCATCATGTCCAAGTGATCAGTGTCCTCCTCTTCCTCACCTGTGTTATGTGTGAGAAGTGCAAGAGTATCTATCAGTTATCTAACGTAAGTATAGAACGAAGTGTATTCCTCCTGCTCCCGTGAAAGGGATTCCAAATCCTGACTAGGGGAACCATTGGATTCTATGGTCTCCCCTTTGTCCTCCTGTTCTTCATATCACAGATCGTCACCTCTGTCCCCTGGGACAGGGTGGAGGGGCAGCAGAGGTTTGGGTCCTGTATGCCCATCATTGCTTCCATAGTTTGGATAGCTTTAAAAAATCTTAAGACCCTTGCTATGTCCTGTTGTGTGGGTGTCTGTCTCATCCAATGGCACCTCCTTTTGCTCTTCAGCAGGAGGGGCAGTGACCCTTTTGCCACTGAATCTGGATTTGCCCACTGGCATCTCCTTTTGCCTTTCAGCAGGAGAGGCAGTGCCTTTTTTTTTTTTTAAATCATCTTCTGTTGTACTTTGTCCACTGGCATCTCCTTTCACCGTTCAGCAGCAAGGGCAGCGGCTTTCTTCATCTTATGTTTTAAACTGTCCACCAGCGTCTCCGTTTTTGCCTTTCAGCAGGAGGGACAGTGACATGTTTTAATTTGGGTTTCTTTTCTTCAGGTACTGATACAGGAGCCTGCTCTGAGGATCATTTCAAACTCTCGGAGAGGTCCCTAGAGAGCCCTGGGTTGCTAATCTGAGAAGGACCCTCCCCTACATCATTAGGTAACAAAACAGAGGGACCAGACACTGTAATGACCACTGTACCAACAGAACAAGCAAACTTTATGTAAATTGCATAAGCAACCTGTTAGTTCACAAAAGCACAACCCAAATAAAGCCACAGTGTCTCCTTTTTCTGAACAGAACGTGAAGGAGAAAAAAACGGAGTGTTCTGACATAAGATTTATTTTATTTTTTTTTTTAAAAACAAGGGGAAATCCCTGTTAATGCATCTCAGTTTTAGAGACTGTGATTAGAGGACCTCAGAACTGAGAGAACCAAGCCCCAGAAAAAGTACAGCTGAACTTTTTTGTCTTTTTTTAAAATTGGGTATAGTACTGCAAGTAGTAGGTCTCCAAGGCGTGAAGCCACTGAGGAGATCCTGTGCTATGAGAACAGAAGAAAAACTCCAGAGGAAAGGATTTTTTTTAATGAAGCTAAAAAGAAGCTGCTGAGAGTTGCCGGCCTCCAGAGCGGGAACGCTGAGGAGAGTTTGCAATGTAAATTAAAATATCCCTACTAACTAAAAAAATGACAGAGGGCAAAATTAAATAAAGTAATTAGATAAAATAAAATAAATTCAAAAGCAAGAACCAATACTTAATGTTGTGGTTTCGGCGATTCAGCTGCTACTTGAAGAGAGCTCTTCAGGACGACTTGTTTTCACAGGTGAAAAATCAGATTAGACGCTAAGCTGCAGAATGCAGCGGCATCCACAGAGCAGCAGCTTGAATTACACTCTAATTCTATCTTTGTGCTCTGCAGCTCTCCAACCTTTCAGGTTGTAATGCATTTGTTAAGTATAATGAGGGATTTCTGGGGCTTGAGAGGAGCAATTCTCAATCACAACAGCAATAACGGAGACTCCCTGAACAGGGCTGAATAAATCAATGCTTAGTTCCCATATGCAACTCCGTGGGTTGCAATACACACTTGGAATGGGGCACATGGAGTTCCCCAGTTTGGTGAAAATGCTTCCCTCACAGTCCTCATATCTGATATCTGCTAGCTTCAGAAGCTTTGTCATGGATTATAGTGCTAGCAGCATTATTCCCTATCCCCCGGTAGTAGTGATGTTCAACCCCAGAACTGCTGGGTGCAACGCTGGCAGAATCCGTGCTGATGCAGATGGGTGGCGTGTAAACACCCGATGGAAGTGCAACAGGAGGAGATTAGGTGGAGCAGTGCAGACCGCATCAGTTCTCTTGTGGTTGTGTAAACGTGCCTTCAATCAGAGAAAAAACAATGATAAACTAGTACCCACTGATCCGAAGTGTACTCAAGGGCGAGTTAAACAGAGCTAAAGTGGATAGGGGACACCCATATTATTAGGCAAAACTGAGTCATCCAATGTTGTACTTGGTGGCATACGGTGACATAAGCATCCCCAGCTCTGAAATGTCTCTCTCACTGTCTTATGAAACTGACTTGTAGTCCATTGAAAGTAACTCTATGGAGACTATATCGCTGAAGAAGATCAATCCTGATGTATTAACCACTGTGCCGTGCAGGGTCCCATTATGTTCAGTGATATGGAGATACAGGGGACACTGTGCATAATAATCTGAAGCCAGATGCTGCTGCAGCCATGACAGCAAATGCTACACTGGGATACAATAGGGCAGGGTACAGGAGCAAGTCAAGGGAAATGATCCTCCTCTGCACAAGGGCTTGATTAGACCACACCTGGATTTCTGTATGCAGTTGTGATCACCACAATGCAGAAAGGGCACCGAAATGGTCAACTGTGTCCATCAGAGGGTCACCAGGCTGATTTGAATCTTGGGAGACGAGAGCTACAAGGAGAGGATGGATATACTCGCATTTTTCAGGTTAGAGAAAAGAATACTGAAAATAGATACGATTGTAGTGTTCTAAATACCGAAAGGGACACCTAGGGCAGAGTATATAATGTACAGATGCATGGACAGGTGACAGCAAGCAAGGCTAAAAGAAATGCACTGAAATAGGGAGGAGAGTAAGATAAGGGGGAACTTCAGAAAACATTACTTCACATAAATGGTGGTTAACATGCCGGACAACTTCCCAGTTTAGGTAGTGGACAGCACTAGGCTTTCCATGCAGTATGAGACAGATTTTTGCAAATTAATGGCATGGAGAGTTACACAGCACGTGTGGGGTTGCACTCAGACTGATGAGCTTGGATGAGTGTCCATACTTACACTGGATATCACCACTTCCATGCAGGAGGGGCACGCAAGATGAACCCAAAGTCCCTTCTATCACCATAATGCAATGTTAACTGAATATATACTGTTCATAACAGACTCCTACCAATGAGTTAAAGCTGCAGTCCATGATACATCCAAAATGTTGGGCTCATGCCTTTTCCCGATCTCTTGTAAAATGCCCCTTTTCCATTTCAGTTCTGCTTTATTAAGGTTTTTGTATGCTTTACATATTTAAAAGAATCTTTTCTCAATACCGCACTTAGGCTTTCAGCAACATTCACTGTTTTGGATAACTTGATAACATTGTTTTAATGGCTTGGCTAGATTAGCAGGTAACCAACATAGCTCCCTGAAGTTCTTGAGCACTGGGGCTAACTCTAGCCCACCAAATCTAACTTTAAACATGGCAGCATTGTTAAGAGAAAATAAAAAGAAACGTCATATAAACAGATTAGAAAACTATAAAAACTGCATGGGATCAATATAGGAGGATGAATAAGAGTACATTATGAAATGCATTTTTTTATATGGATGGCTGGCTGCTTTAACACCCTGATAACATGCCTGAAGACACAATATCCATTTCATTCCAAAGCCAAACCAAATTAAACCACCAGACCTTGGCAGAAAATTAAAATTAAGTACTTACCATAATTCTTGATCTTCTATGAATATCTTCACCATTTATTCACACTAATGGATCTGTGCAGGAGGCACTAGGACCCTACAAGAGCCAGAACTTTTCAGGAGGGCTGGCACCATGGCAATCTGTGTGCATGCATGGTACCGCGAGTGTGTCTCACGGCACCAGACTTACCTTGGCATTGGCCCCCAACTGCCTCAGTTCCTTTTTTGCCGACGAGATGCACTGGAGCCTAAAACTAGTAGACATGCACTAACATTAAGGACATAAGGAATCCTGGTGATCTGTGTAAGAATGGTCAACATGTGAGTAGTACAGTGTCTTCACAGTTCAAGCTTTGAACAAGGAAAGAAGACCAGTAAGCAAACTGGAGTGAGCTCAGGGGAGGGAGGGTGGATGGGTGAATAAATGGTGAAGATATTCCTAGAATATCAAGAATTTTTATTTATTTTATTTATTTATTTAGATTATGGTAACCGGGTAAGCCCACTGAGACCAGAGGTCCCTTTTTCAGGAGCAACCCGGAAGACCGGTAAATACGTGATTTTCATATCTTCCAGGAATGTATCTTCATCATTTATTCACATTAATGGCTCAGAGTACCAAACTGAGATAGAATTCCTCGGGTAGGGTGACAGGAGTGAAGAGCCCACTCGGGACTGAAGTCCATTCAGGACAGTCCTGCCAAAGTGGCATACTGCCTGACAGTGACACACAGGGCATGGTGCAGAACAAAAATGTGCACTGTGATTCCAGTTAGAGTTCTGCAATCTATCACCAACAGGCACAGAGAACCTCTGGTAGGGACATGACAAATGCAGTGGTGAAGTTGACGTGTACCTGACCTTTCAGCATGACCTATGCTGTGACACAGCAGTGGTGCAAACAGTTCACCAGCTAGGCAGAAATGCACTTGAATGGAGCAAGCTGACCCTTCCAACTGGAAGCAAAGGAGACCAAAAGCCATTTGGATTGCTTGAAATCCTAGTTCTATCCAGATGAGAAGTGAAGACCCCCTGAACATATAGAGAATGAAGAGAGAGAGAGAGAGTGCTCTCTATCATTCTGGAAGCTGACAAGTAGGATGGCAGCACAGTGGCAGATTCAGAGAGAACTCTGATGCCACTTAGGAAGGAACTTCTCCAGTGCACTATCTAGTTCCTGTGGGAAACAGTATAAAGGGGATCTGTGATCAAGAGAAAGATCTCAGACACTGCGAGCAGAAGAGGTGGTCACTAGAAAACTGCTCACAAGTCACAAAAGGCTCAAAGGTCTTGTGGGTGAACATATCCAGCATGAGGCTGATATCCAGGCAACTACCAGCTTCCAGATGAGGGTCTTTGTGTGTAAAAATACACCCTAAAGGAACCTCTCTCTTTTTTTTTTTTTTTTATTATTATTCCCAGTCACCCTCCGCCTGTACCAGGGGCTCCAGCACCCACCCTGCTCACCCGCCTCCCATGCTCAGGCTTACCCCCCAAACGAACCTGGTCTCTGTGCCATAGCTTGCTCCCAAGGTGAAGCCATGGGAGGCGGGATCCCCTCCGGTGAACATTAATCGCAACGGGAGCAGTGGTGGAGGCAGGGGCAGTCATTAACACATCCCGGGTTTTTTTTTTTTAGTATGCAGAGATCCCTTGGGGGCGGGGATATGCAATGACGTCAGCATCCACCCCACCCTCCCAACGTGTGGTGCCGGTACCCCAGCCTCCGCCAGAGGTCCGCATGGCACTGGACACTCTTCACTCCTCCCTTCAAGGAGAACAGTCTCTGGGATGCTCAGTCCTTCTCCCCACGGCCAGTCCTCCGACTCCAGAGTCTGTAACCGAACCTGAGACGTTGCTACAGCAAGCTGACGCCTTACCGCTGCGCTGGTGGGCAGGCTTCCAAAGGAACCTCTTAAAAGAGGCAGCTGAGCCAGGTAGAGGGTACCAATGGGCTCCTGGCATGCACATATAACACAGAAGTGGAATACTGCAAATTAGCATCAGAAAAGTCCAGCAAGAACTCTAGAACCTAGTAAAGCTGGACCCCGGAATGGGTCCATGACAGTTTTGGAGCACCAGATTGAAAACCTTTCCATTTGATTGTGTAAGTCTTCCTAGTGGAAGGTTATGGGCAGGAAAATGTATTGCAGGAAGCTTCTGAAATACCTTATTCCTATTCACCTCCATCTCTTTAGGAGCCAGGTCTGTAGGTGAAGAAAGTACAGGTTGGGATGGAGTAGAAGACCCTGAGACAACGTATCCAACCTTAACGGGAGGATCCTCTGTTGGCTGACTGATAACCTGCTTAACGGAGAAACCATATCTGCTGAGGCCAACATGCAAAACAGAGTGATTTTGCCCCCTTGCGTTTGAGCAATATTCTCAGCGTTAGGGGGCTTGGAGGGAATGCATACAAAAGAATATCATCACAGCAGTCTAAATGCATCCTGGCAAAAAAATGCCATGCCTTGGCCTGCTGGAGCGGACTTGAGGCAGTTCGTGCAAAACAGTCCACATCTGGGGTGTCCCACTCACTGAACAGTGATTTCACAAAATCAGTCATGAAGACGGGCCCCCTGTTTGGCTGAGCTCACCCGCCAGGGTGTACTGGCAGACAATAGGCTTGGATTAGGATCCCCTGCTCCGGGCCCTCTCTCCACACTCTCGTAGCTTCTCAACAAACAAGGTAAGAGGGTGTTCTTCATTTTTCGTTCGTGTAATACAAGGCAGATTGTCATCTGTCTGGAAAATACAGGTTATTCACCTGTAACAGGAGTTCTAGGAGTGGTATATGTTGTTCATCCACACTGTCCGGCAGGTTCCTTGCCGCTTTAATTCTTGCCGGAAGGTCTTCAAGCTGGCTCCTCCCACCCACATGGGTGGTAAAACCCTCGGCTCCACCCCATGACGCCAGATCTAGCCCACTGGAAGCCAGGTTGCGCATCGCAGCCGGGGAGGTCGGATGGGTTGTGTGGAAGAACAACATATACCACTCCTAGAACTCCTGTTACAGGTGAGTAACCTGTATTTCTAAGGACGTGGATATGTTGTTCAATCCACACTGTCTGGCAGACTCCTAGCAGTTCTCCAGGAGGAGGGAGGCAAGGTGCACACCCCCTACTTAGGGAATAAGGACTGGAGAACCGAGGTCCCAAAACCAGCATCCCAGCGTGACTCTAGGTCAATGTGGTAATGGGAAATAAAGGTGTGTGCTGACTTCTAGGTAGCAGCCCTGCAGATTTCCTGGATAGGGACGTCCCTAGAAGCAGCGGCATGGCGGGTAGAATGAGCTCTTATCCCTTTGGGAGGCTCCATGCCCGCCAACCTATAGTAGAGATCTATGCAGGAGGTGACCCACCTGCTTATCGTCTGCTTAGCTGCAGGTCTGCCAGGTGCGGCTTCAGCGTACGTGACAAACAGCTGGTGAACCTCTCCCCGAACTTCAGCCGTTCACTCCTTATAATAAGCAAGCACCCTTCTAGAGTACAAAGTATGGAGCCTATATTCGGCCTCCAAGGTGTGACTGGGGTAGAACACCGGCAGAGTCAACACCTGGTTAAGGTGAAACTCCGACACCACCTTCAGAAGGAATTTCAGGTGGGGGCGAAGGACAACCTTGTCCATGTGGAAGACCAGATAAGGAGACTCTATTGAAAGCGCCTGGAGCTTTCCCATCATTCTGGCTGACGTTACAGCCACCAAGAAGGAGGTCTTCCACGACAGGTGGGAAACATCGCACCTGTGCATCGGTTCGAATGGCTTGCCCATGAGCTTAGCCAATACCAGTAGTAGATCCCACGGAGGTGGAGGTTCTCGCGCCAGAGGGGATATGTGATCAAGGCCTTTGAAAAAGCACCCGACCACCTTCTCCTGTGCCACCGACTGCTTGCCAGCCCACGCCTGGAAAGCAGAGATGGCTGCAAGGTGCACCTTGAGGGTCGTCGACTGAAGGCCCAGCTGAGAAAGGGACCACAGGTAGTCCAAAATAGTAGCCAAGGAAAAGGAAGAGGGCTCCAACCCCTTGTCCTGACGCCAAATGGAGAGTCTCTTCCATTTGAAGGCATAGCCATTTTCTGGTCGACTCCTTACGGGACGCCTCAACGACGCTGAGGACCTCGTCGGAAAGATCCAAGGCCTGGAACTCTAGCCACTCAGGAACCAGGCCATCAGGTGCAGGGATTGAAGGTCCGGATGGAGAACCTTCCGCTTGTTGACTGAGATCAGGTCCAGGCGGGCTGGAAGCCGTCTCGGGAGCCTGGAGCTGAGGCTGAGGAGATCTGGGTACCAGAACTGGCGAGACCAGTCTGGGGCTACCAGAATCACCTGCGCCTTGTCCGTCTTCACCTTGCGAAGCACCTTGTGGATCAAGGGAAATGGAGGGAAGGCGTAGAAGAGGACTGGGATCCACGGCCTCGAGAAGGCATCCCCCTGCAGTGAGCCCTGCTGAGGGGGGCGGGCGTGAAACAGCTTCAGCTTCGCATTCTCCCTGGAGGCAAACCAGTCCACCTGAGGGGTGATCCAACGGGAGAACAGTTCTTGCACTACCTCCGGCAGGAGTGACGACTCGTGAGATGCAGCGCCTATCCGACTGAGGGCATCTGCCAGACTGTTGGAGGCTCCTGCCACATGGATGGCTAGGAGATCCACCTCCAGGCTGATCACGAGAGACCAGATGTGGAGATACTCCTTGCACAGAGGCAAGAAGTGCGTTCCGCCCTGACGGTTGAGGTAGTACATGGTCGTGGTGTTGGTCGTCTGGACTTGAACCACCTGACCCTGGACAAACGGAGCGAAGGTGGTGAGAGCTAGCCGAACCATTCGAAGCTCCAGCAGGTTGATGTGGCAGAGACTCCTGAGGGGTCCAGAGTCCATGGGCCCAGAGATCCCCCAGATGGGCACCCCAACCCATCAGAGAGGCGTCAGTCATTAGTGTGACCATCGACTCGGGGCAGACAAACGGGATACCCTCCTGCAGATGAGCTGGGACGAGCCACCACTTCAGGCCGTCCCACACCTCCTGGGTCACTGTCACCAGCCGCTCCAGAGGACCGGAGCGCTATGACCACTGGCTGGCCAGCCCCCACTGCAGGGGGCGCATATGCCAGCGGGCCCAACGGAGCACGCTGGTGCAGGCCGCCATGAGGCCCAGGAGGCACAGGAAGTCCCGGGCAGGGCACAATTGCCCAACCAGAAATGACTGGGCAAAGGAGGAAAGGACCTCGGCCCTGTCCGCCGGAAGCCGAGCTCTAGCTCGCAGGGAGTTGAGCTCTGCCCCAATGAACTGAATCACCTGCAATGGCACGAGTTCTGATTTGGCCTCATTGTTGAGGAGGCCAATCTGAGAGCAGACCTGGAGGGCCAGATCCCTGGACCGCTCCACCTCCAACCCGGAGGGGGCTGCAATCAGCCAGTCGTCCAGGTAAGGGTACACCCAGACCCCTCAGTGCCGCAGGAATGCTGTCACCACTGCCATGCATTTGGTGAAGACCCTGGGAGTTAGAGAGGGGCCGAACGGCATGGTCCGGAACTCGTGAAGAGATCCCTCTGCTCTGAAGTGGAGGAATCGCTAATGAAACGGACAGATTGGAACATGAAAGAACGCGTCCTGGAGATCCAGAGAGCAGAACCACATGCCTAGTTCCAAGGATGGAATGATCTGAGCCAGAGTAACCATCCTGAAGGTGCGCGGCCTTAGGAACTTGTTCAGGTCATGCAGGTCGAGAATGGGGCACCAGCCCCCTGTCCATTTTGGGACCAGGAAGTACCTGGATACAAACCCTGGTTCTGGAGGAGGGTCCGCCACCTCGCTGATCACCTCCTTTAGGAGGAGCAGGGCAATGTCAGCTTGACGAGTCGAAAGAGAGGCTGCGGACCCCGTTGCCCCCCCCCATGGGGCGATGGCTCGATAGGGAGGGAACTGCTTGAACTCCAGAGGCAGACCCCTGCCGACCACTTCTAGCACCCAGTGGCCCGTGGTGATAGTGGACTAGGCGGAAAGGAAGTGGGGGAGCCGTCCCCCCACGGGGGGGGGCCCTGGGGATGAGTGACGAGGCTGGGGGCGATACCCCTCAACCCATCACTGGGCAGGCTTGGAAGAAGGGCCGGCCGAGGGACCTCCTGGACCCTTTCCTCCACGCTTCCTACTGGAGGAAGTGGCAGACTTGGCCTTAGGGTGCTAAGTGTGAGCCTGCTGGCCCTGTTGCTGGTGTTGCTGGGCCGGACGTGCCACAGGAGCAGAAGAGCGAAAGGGCTTACACTGCTGCTGGCGGCCTTTGTCTTTCTGGGCAGACGTGACCAAGTCCAAGGTGGCATTGGACTTCTCGATCCTCTGGAGATGGCCTTCCACCCCTAGCCCGAACAGGTCAGTGCCCAGGAGGGGAATGTCTGCCAGCTTGTGCTGGGTGTCCGCCGTGAAGGTGGAGATCCGCAGCCAAACTCTGCGATGCATGGCTACTGCAGCCGCTACTGACCGGGCACAAGAGTCACCGATGTCCAAAGAAGTTTGGAGCTGTTGTTAGCCACTGCTGATCCCTGATCCCGCACCTGCTTGACCGTCGTCTGAAGGTCAGCCGGGAGATGAGGAATCACCTCATACAGGGGAACCCATAAGAGCGTGTGAGAAATGTGCCATCAGTACAGCTGAGCTAGCCTGTCGAAGGCCTAGTGAGGAAGCAGCATAAACCTTCCACCCCGAGTAATTCAGCTTTTTGGATTCTTTTTTGGGTGGTTTGTCCACGTTCCTAGCATTCCCGGAACGCCGGAAAACACTGTCAGTCACCAGCCCCTCCGCAGAGAGCTGCTCTGAGAAATTGGAGAGTGATCCCTTGGGGACCGCGTAGTTAAGAGCCATCCTGGCCGAAGGCGTGGGACAAGATGCAGGCCGCTGCCACAATTCCAGGACCGGGCCAACAATGGCTTTGGCCACAGGAAAGGCCTCCGTAGGGGAATCTCCTCGGTCCAGTATCTCCGTGGGGGGATACCTGGCCCGTTTCTGAACAGGTTCGAGCTGCATCCCAGTGGACTCTGAGATGAGTCAAAGTATACCCAAGAACGAGGATGGGATCTCGTCCTCCGACTGACCCCCTGCAGATTCCAGGTCAATAGGCCTGGAATACAGGGAGGAGTCATCATCAGACTCCGAGGAGTCTACAAACAGCTGCCGAGCGCCTCAGCCACCCTCCACCTGCCAAGGTCGATCAGGAGTGAGGGTGACCGACAACCTGTGGGCCAAGCCCTGACCCAACCGAGAATCCTTGGTCGGGGCCCCAGGCTTCGGTTGAGGAGGGGGTGGTTCCACTACAATGGGGAGAGCAGCCAGTTTCGGCCGAACAACTGGCTCCAGGGTCGGCTCCTCGATAACCACGAGGGGTTGCTTTGGTCGCTCCGGTGACAGCAACTTAATTGCTGGAGAAGGCGATGGAGTCGCCTTGTTCCCGGTCAACAAAAGTTGCTGGCACATCATGTCCTCGTAGCGCCGGCATAACTTATGTCGGAGCCTATCCTCTGAAGAGGACAAAGACGACGAAGAGGACGAGCGGCGATGCCGCTTTCCATGGTGCAGAGCCTGCCGATGTCGGCAACACCTACTCGACCTGGAAGAGGACAGAGACCGAGACCTTCAGGGTCGCCAAGGGTGGGTCAAGGAGGGGCCGGGGGAAACCTGCTCATCCCCTGGTTCAGGGTCCTTTACCGGGGACTTTGGCACAGGAGGCACGGGCAAGTCCTCGGTAACCACCGGGGGAACCAGTGAAGAAGGGTTGTCAACTTCTCCAGTCGACAAACCGTCCAACAGGTGAAGAAAATCTCTACCGCATCGACGGATGTCTCGGCCGGCTGAGCTGACTGGGACACCGTGAAGCCAGCGGCCTTAGCAGCAATCTCGACCGAAGTCGAGAGCCGACGGTCCAGTGAAGGGAATCTCTCCCACTCCCACGAACGTCGATGGTGGGACTTACCTTTTGGTTCTTTTTTCTTCGACCGACTGGTATGTCCCGATGGCCCTTCTCCCTTGGTGGAGAGGGACTGACAAAGCTCCTTAAAAGAAGCAGTGTAGGAGGAGCCCAATGAGAGCGGGATAAACACTGCAGCTGAGGAGGAAGATTAAGTGGCCTGGACTGCCTCCTCCTCGAGGGCGATCAACTGCTCCAGCTGCTCCGTGGAGCCTGCAGACATGGACACTGCCTAACGGGCCTCCTTTGACTTCACCGGCGGGTACCGTTCTCGGGACATCCAAGCTGTAGTCTGGCATCGCGGTCCTCTAAGATCGAAGCCAAGAAGGACTTGCACAGATCGCAGGCCTACGGATCGTGGGCAAGGCCCAGGCAGTAAACGCACGTGGAGTACGGATTGGTCCAGGACATCTTCTGCCCACAAGGGCACCGATGAAAGCCGGGAGTGGATTTGTCCATCACAGCCATGAGGGAAGATGAAGACTGTAGTCTTGAAAACTTTAAAATAATTTTTGGAAAACCCGAAGAGTTTGGATCCAGGCCTAAAACGCAGAGCGCTAAGGAGGGAACCTGAGCTTCCAAGCGGTAAGGAAAATCTGGCGTCATGGGGCGGAGCAGAGGGTTTTACCACCTGGGTGGGTGGGAGGAGCCAGCCTGAAGACCTTCCAGCAAGAATTAAAGCGGCAAGGAACCTGCCAGACAGTGTGGATTGAACAACTTATCCACGTCCCTAGAAAGGACTGTTCTGTAGCTGTTGAGATCAACTAGGGCTGACAAACCATACCAAAATAGTTCGCATGTGCAAGCCACTGAAGTGGAGATGAGACTCCAATGGGTTCCAGACACCCTGCGATTGAAACACAGACAGTGGGCTACCCAGCAGGGAAGCCTCCGGAGAGATAGTTGCCTGGGGTTCCAGATATAAGGAAAACTGGAGGAGACTGTTCTCCACAGATTGGTCAACGAGTGATCAAACCAGGGGCTTGATCAGCTGCTGTAAGGGCCAGCATGGGGTGGGCTAAAACAGATTTGCTGTCTATAATGTATTATGTTATCTGCAGAATCATCTGTATATTGTCCTCAAGGGAGACTTGGCCCTGATCATATCTGGGAGAGCCCCTAGGAACAGCAGCTACTGTGAGGGTCGGCACTGAGACTTCTAGACTCAACAGAACTCCAAGAAGGGAAGGAAGCAAGAGGCCATGGCCAGGGCTTTGTAGCTGGATGAAGTGGCTGTCAGCCAACTGTCTGGGTAAGGGTAATTTGGAGCCCTAATATCTTGGATGCGCTGAGAGAGTACAGGGGGCAGGAACTAGAAGTTTGCATACTCAGGGAGCTAACCAGTCCTGGAGAAATAAAAGAACTGGTCACTGCTAGGATAAAATCCTGTATATAGTAGTCACCAAAATCCCCCCCCTTTTTTTTTTTAAACCTGTGCCAGGGGCTAGGCAAGCTCCAAAGGGATAGACACAAAGGGAAAATTACCCTTGGAGCTAGCAACCACAAGAGCATACCCTGAGGCACAGCAGAAGTACCTGGGTCTGAAGAGTCCAATCTAATAAGTCTTTATTGCCACCCTCAAAAGAGATGAGGTGGGGGTAAGATTTATCTTCCTCGATAGCCCCCAAGAGTGAGAGGAGTTTGGAGGTTCCTCTAAACTGAGAACCTCTGTCGTCGACTAAATGCCAGACAGGAAGCATGAGACAGCACTAGAGACGGCGCAGAACAGACGCCGGCTCCAACCCCAGAACTGGACCCAAAGGCAGATACAACACCAGACCCAACACTGGGCACAACGCCAGACATGATGCAGGACCCAGTGCCAGACACAATGCCAGACATAGTGCCAGACCCAGCACCAGACAAAACGGCAGACCTAGTGCCGCACATGGTGCTGGACCTGGTGCCAGACACAACACCAGACCCCCGGCGCTAGACATAGTGCCAGGCACCAGAAACATGCCGCCAGGCACCTGGCATTTACATAATAAGAGACACGGTGTTGGGAGCCAGCACTGTAAGGGGCGACACCACGGGGACTGGATGCAGTGCCAAGAGACCTGGAGTCGACATGACACTGGAACCAGCAGTGTTACAGGACGGCACTGGGAGGAACTGAACCGACACCTGGAGGTCCCTGGCACCGAGAACTCCCCGAAAGTCCACCCGGCAATGACAAGAAATGACCCACTGCCTGGAGCTCTGGAAACAGCATCCAACCAGGCCACCAAGGGGAAGAGAGGGCAGAAAATAGAACCAGGAAATCCCAACAACCTAATGGCAATATGAAAACATGATGCCGAAGAGGAGTCAGCCCGGCACCAAGACCAGCACCAGAAGTGGTGTCAAGCAGGCTTTGAAAAACACAAACCTGGCATTGACGCCAGAGCCAGACCTAGCACTAGCTAACCAAACAGCACTGAAGTGACTGGCAGTGGTACCCAGCCAGTCCCACCAAGTGACACCGGGTGGGGGTGTGGCAAGTGGGACAGGAGTCGGCAGTGCAGTTACCAGCAAGAGCAGAAGGATGTTGCTGGAGCCAAACACTTTACCTGGCATGAAGATCCTGCCCAGCAGTCCAGAGTCACCTACCCCGAAGGGCCAGGGACCGGGTCCGCAAGGTGAGACACCAAGCCTGACGCTGCACCCACTGCTCCAAGGAGCTGCCCATAGATGGTTAAAGACAGAGGGGGGACTCTGGGCCTGAGTCCTCAACACCCCAGAACCAGAGGGCCCCGGGCGACACAGATGGCACTGACGAGGGCACAAGGTCCCAGGAGACCAAGAGTTTCATGGCAGACCTTTACTTCCTCCACTGAAGGGAAGAAGAAGAACTCGAGGTTGAGCAGCACCAAGAACCCAACCAGAATCAGGAACAGGCCCATCCGTTTGTGCACCGGAGGACTGTCCTTCCCACCGAGCACATGACCACCCGTAGTAAGAATCCTACCCTGATGGGAAAGTGAACTGGACATGGCCCTGCTGCCGTAGCAGCCTGCCTGAAGGCTCCTTACTGTCATCCTGCATAGCCGCTGAATGTAAACTCGGTAGGGCTGAGAGAAAACCTGACAGAAATATTTACCACTGAAACTGATACAAAAATAAACTCTAGCTTTAAAAACTAAAACTGCAAGAAATTGAAAGCAGCTGTCATACAGACATTAAGTTCCGAGTCACGGAGACAAGCAACGTCGTCACTGAAATGCACTCATCGGTGGGAAAAAAGTAATTGAGGCAGTTGGGGGCTGGCGCCGAGGAAAGTCTGTCACCACGAGCCACTCTCGCGGTGCCATGCATGTGCGCTGCTTGCCTCGGCACCAGCCCTCCTGAAAAGTTCTGGCTCCCGTGGGGTCCTAATGCCTCCTGCACAGACCCATTAGTGTGAATAAATGGTGAAAATACATTCCTGGAAGATCTACTGTTATAGTTAATTATGAATATGGGCAGGAAAAATCCAGAAACCTGAATGGTCAAGGAGTTTGGAATCTGGTGCTGATATCACACCATAACAGCACTGGAAAAAGATCCTAGTACTCTTTATCCTGCCCAGTTACTGGAATATCACTACACGTCTATACAGGGCTGGAATGCCCATACCAAACACTGCTGCCCAGTCACTGCTTTCAGAGCAATGCACAGTTTAAAGAGCTGCTGACGCCTCAAAGAAAACTTTGAAAAACATAATATTTATGTACAATTTAACTTACATTCTAATTGTATTATTCAGATTTCTTCTCCCCATTATTAAGTACTGAGGAAATTTGCCTGAAAACATGCTCTGTATCCCTAAGAGTTCATCTGCCTCTTTAGCTTACTCCCGACTTCATGTCATAACCCTCTGTTGTGACATCACAATCTGCTGCCATGGGAGTAACTGTGATGTCGCAAGCAGAGCATTATGACCTCAGGTAGGGAGAAAGTAACAGGAATAGATGAGCTCTTCAGAAGTAAAGATTCTGTTTTCAAGCAAATGACCTCAATAATAAATAGTGGGGAGGAAAAATACAGAACTAATGCGAAATATGAGCAGAACTGTATCTAAATATCATGTTTTGCTAAAGTTCTCCTAATGGCATCAGCCGCTCTTTAACCTTCAGTTTCAGCCCTTAACAACTACCACCACATTGCTGGCCATGTAATTTTTTTATACAGGTAGTAAATATGCTGACATGTAGAACCAAAAAAAAATAATTCCCTGTTGTCACCGACTGCCTACTTGCTCCTGCTCTCCTGAAACTCCCCTGACTGAGAGGACTTCATACGGGCTTGATCCTGTATAGCTAGACTTAACAAAAAACAAAACTTTCTCCCATGTCACCAATGCAGCTCCTTATAATACCTACACAACTAACCTGACTCCCAATGCCATTGAGTAGCTCGTCACAGTCTTGTCTCCCAATGCATCGGACCCGGACTCCTCACACATCTCAGCACCAGCACTATAACCCCAGCTTATTACATCTGACTGAGTGACCACCAGTCCAGCCACCAACCAGCAGTTGTTTCTTTTTCAAATGTCCGGATGGGCTTGCCAGTGCTAAACAACAGTTTGTTTTTAAGTTAACCGTTTCTCCCTGTAACTGCCAACAACATGTTGAAGCAGACACCTTCCATGCTCTGAAGTCGACACTTTCTGTGCTTGTACTCATCGTTGCTTATGCTGGACACAGAGAGAAACAGCTTCTTATAAGCAGCACTGGCACTACCTACTAGCCAAAAGGCAACAGTAAAACACATCAAATTAAACTATTTTTCTTATTTAACATAGATTTTATATGTTATCTGTATTCATTTCCATTATGAAAAATGTCCTTTTATATAAAAAAAATCTCATCTCACATGTTTGTGATCTATTTCATAATTGTCATAAGGCACTCCAGGGTGTGCGCTGTGCTGGGATAATGGCACTTCATGGTTGGTGGAAGCACTCGGGCCTCTGGCCTTGTGCTTCATCCTACCCAAGGCATGCCATTGATTATCCTAGCACAATACACTCCGTGACGTACCTTACTGTTTAATTAATCCACCAACTGCTAATAACAGTTTCCAGTGGCTACTGAGAACTAATAAACTAGGTGAGGTATCTCTAGATAACAATTATTTGCTTAAGATTTATAAATTAAAGAATAACTCAAACAACCCCCGCCGCCTCCAACAAAACCATTTTACAAATCTCAAAAGTAGTGTCTAACAGTAAAATGAATCTCAGTGATCAGCTCTTACCATCGAGTACTGTAGCATCTCCATATTCTTACCTTAATATTTACATCTGCTCCATTACAGACTAGAAGTTCTAAACACAGAGCTCCATGTGTAGATGCAGCAGCAAAGTGCAAAGGGGTAAAGCCTTTCTCATTGACTTGGTTGACATTAGCACCACTGTCTATAAGTTCATTTACTACTACATCCTGGCCATTGTAGCAGGCCACATGTAAGGGTGTGTTTCCGTAGGCATTTGGTTCATTAATCTGCCAACAACAATAAAAATGTAAGGTAGTTAGCAGAATTTCAACTGAAAACAATCAGCAGAACTATCACAGTTTTCTGACTTGGTACAGTTGATTCCTGGATTTCAACAAGCTAAACAATCTTGAAACACAGGTGGTTCATTTGTTAAGTCAACTGTTTGCATATTCCAACTGTGTGAGCAAGGATTTTGGAAATACTGTAGGTCATCACAAGAATATGCTTACTTTTTTATTTACAGGTTATTCCTGAAGAAAACCTCATGGTCAAAACATTGTTCACAAATTCATTTGCAATTTCAAGTGTGCATTATAACCCATAACACACACACACACACACACACACACACACACACACCTATTTTTCGTTTATTTCCGAGTAAAGTGTATGCCATCCTACAGAGCATCTGAGCTTATGCTGCCCAACAAGACAGCTCCGCTGTTTCACCCACCTCTCTGCAGCTTTGTGGCTAAATGGCTACAAGGTTTTATGACTAATAATCTTAGATAATGTATCAGGAAACATTCTCTGTCCATTCCTGGCGAGTTGCTCATAAGCATGGACCACATACAGTAAGGGTTCTGTATCGGTTCACAGCCTACAGTACAGTATGTCTGAAGCACTGTCAGCTTTTGGCCTGTTAAAAGCATGCTGTGTAAATGTCCAAACAGGTTCTGAACCACTATTCAGAATCTAGAGGAGTGATCATCTTAAACCCTCTAACAAGAACCTATTTCGGTTCCAGGGATCAGTCCACTAATTCCTCCCAATCACCCAAATGCTACAACAAGCCAAAACTAGCTACTGGGGACACTGCTTGCCAGGTTTTTTTTTTTCTGCAGCTTTGCTGAACAAGAAAACCAACAGAGAATAGTTGGTTTAGGGGTAAATACCTAAAGAAAAAAGCTTTTCTGTATGATGCCTGAACTGCTAGACTCGCAATATTGGAGAATCAAGGCCCACTCCAGAGCCATGAGGATGAACCAGCCATGCAACTGACAAGTTTCTCTGAGCACCCCTAGAAAAATGGTAAACACATGAAACCAGTAAGCCCTTCAAAAGAGATGGAAGGGACAGAAGATCCAGTGCCTCAGCTGCTGCACACCAGTAAAGGCTGTAAAACCTCAGAACCAGAGCACTGCTTCTTAATGCAGAGATCTGTGCCCGGGGTCCTGAAATGGAAGCACAGAAATTGAAAAATAAAAAAAAAAAACTTTTGGTTCAGAGAAGAATATCTGCACTCTTATGAAGAGTGCAAAAGAAACAGTCTGCACTCTTCGCTATCAGTTTTATTACATAGAAATCAAGCAAGTTTTGAGCTTTACAAGTAGCAGCAATTTCAAATGCGATGCTGACAGTGCGCCACAGTCACCAAAGGTAGTATCAACAAGGGGTTTGAAGACAATGACTGATCGATTTGGGTAGCACACCCTAATAGCAGCAACACACACTAGCTTCACTGTGAGCACAACTCTGCCACACAGCAGAACTGATTCAGAGACCAGTCTCCCCAAATGAATATATTGGCAAATGCCTTATCTGCTTGGGAGTTTAGCTCCCCTGTCAAGAGGATTGCTGAGAGTGATTACAGGTTGGCTTCTACCCAGTGAAGTAGTCTATGTGCTTCTGCCAGCATCCTTTCACTTCCTGAGCCACTCTACTTGTTTATGTAGGCTACCATTACTGCACTGACAGATAGAACCTTTACTGACCTCTGGCTGGCTTCTGAAAATGTATAAGAGCTAGTAACACAGCCCTCGTTTCTTAGTCATTTATCCAAAGCCCCTGTTCTGGGATGTAGGCCCCCCAAATTGGGATCTGATCTAGTACTGCACCCCGCCCGTGAGGCTGGCATTTCCCATCAGAACGATCTGCTTTAAGGTTGACAGTAGAGAACCCCTCAGGAGATTCTGGGTGACCTCCCAAGAATCAGTTTTCTCCACAGAGCCTAACTGTTTGGTTTCAAGGCCAGACCTGCAACAGCAAAGTTTTTTGCTAGGGTGCCATGCGTGAGTTATAGTCCCGCTATGTAACTCATGGAAACTTCATCTCATGAAAATTGCAGTTCTCAAGTCAGGCTATTCCCATCTGTCTGTCTACCTATCCATCGATCCCTCTCGCCATCTATACAGAACTATATTTATATACAGAATAATGCATAGGTGACTATGCGTTATTACAGTTTTTTTATATACCCGAGGAGTGTGATATCCCATAAACCTTGAGAACGAAGCCAGAGATGTTTATGTGGACAACAAACACCAAGCGTGTGCAAAAAAACTTCGGAAGCACACAGCCGCTTATTTTTTTTTTTTTTATTATAACTTGTGCAGGGAGTTAAGAACAAAAAAAGAAGACTACCAGGAAGATACTGTACACGTGAGTCAAGTTTCCTACTGATTAAGTGTAGAAAGGGAAAGTGAAGCATGAGCGCTCAAAAAATGCTGTAATAACTGGATATGATGTCATACCCAGTTATTCTTCCCCTTGGTGACATCATAATGATGCTGCAACTTTTTCAAGTCCCATGGTATAAACAGGGCATCAAAAAGGATGTTCAGATATGAGCTTTTTAATCATTCTGATATTGTGTCAATAATGTCAACCTAGCACTCATGACCATACCACTCTTTGCCAGGCAGCATTATTGATAACCTTCCAGATTAAATAACAAGCTTATCCCTGGGCCTCCCATGGAATATCTCATAGAAAGAACAGGGTGATACATAACAGGCCGGAGTGGAATAACCATATTTATTCCCACATGTGAAGATAAGACCCATAACTTATGTGTGGCAAAGCCACAAGTGGTTTATGAAGGTCTTATCCTCAATAGTGGCGGTAAATATGGTTAACCCTCCACAGACCAGTATGTATACCATTTATACCACAAATCTGTCAACAGAAAACCTTTTTTTTGTACTTTCTATTTATTCTCCTCCACTGTCCCCTGCGCTCCGCCTCATTGGGAGCACCTGGCATCTGCCTTGGTTCCTTCCTGCATGGAGCCCAGCAGTAGTCCCCCCCCCCATGTGGCTTTGGTTTCCCCCCAAGCGGGGGACGAGGTGGGGCACGTACACCCCGAACTAACACTTCGTCAGGGATACCTGGCGGGACAGGCAGGCGACCACTGAGGTCTGTGCTGGCGTGCTGTCTTCCCAGAGCACAGGGAGCAAATGCTTCTCTTTTTTTGTGTGTACCATGCGCCCTGACATCAAGGTGGAGATCCGCTGATGCCCAGGACGCCCAAACCTTCTCCAAGTGGCCAAGCACTTGCTGTACCCCAGGCCTCCGCCTGGGGTCAAACACCAGGCCTCGTCCCCACCCTCCCTGGAGAAGGCAAGCAGTCCACAGATGCTCAGCCTTCTCCCTCCTGGCCCTCCGACTCTACGGGCTCGTTCCCAAACCCGGGTCGCCAGCATTACGAGTGGTAGCGCCACCACTGTGCTGGCGGGCCGGCCTAACAGTAAACCTTTTTAAATTAGCTCTTTGTATGAAAATTGAACTATTTCTCTTTGAATTCAGCTAGCTTTTCAGTGCTGCAGAAGGCCATTGTGATATCACAAAACCGCTCTCCTATTGGTTAAAGTATGTTTATTATAATATGCAAAGCAAAACTACTGAAATAACATGCTGTTGACATACAAACTCTGACAATATTATTTATATCTCAGTTTGTGTGTTGTTATGGATGAATATCACTTTTTGTTTTCCGGAGTTTATTTTCACTGGAATAGTATATGCACAATATGTGCAATGTGGGACAGCACCCTTGCTGGGAAGGACAGATAGAGGCTCTAAGTAACAAAATATGGTACAGCTGGTTGAAAGGTATGAAAGAAGCAACTGCAGCTACCTTTATTCAATGGTCATGTGTTCTAACTTACATCAACTCCGAGATCTAGAAGATACTTGACTACGTTGATCATCCCACTTGAAGCAGCAGCATGCAGAGGACTATAACCCTTTTTGTCTTTGCAGGTTACTTCTGCTCCGTGAGTCACCAGCAGCTTGACAACATCTATGTGACCTGGAGCAAAAATATAAGGTCAACGATTTCACCATGAATAAAACTCCACGTAAATCCAGTTCTGTGCTGACTTTTAAAGCTGAACCAGCACAGGAACTTTCACATTTTTCTTTAACAGGGACTGGAAACAGTTTTTTTTTTTACCTCAAGATGCCCTCCTTTTTCCTTTTTAGTATCTATCCAATATTCTGATATGTTTTGACATTTTTCCCCCATCAGAAATCTATTCTTTGCCTTTGTAACTACCCTGAATCCCCCCCCCCACCCCCACCAGTGGCTGCTTGCTCTCTCCCTTTTCATACTGCCTAAACATTCTTTTCTCCTCCCCATCATCTGTTTTGCACTGTGGTAGATGCAGGCTTGGGCTCCCATCTGCCTTTCCCCACCGACCCCCACCTCCCCAGGATCACCTGACTGGTTCAGTATCCCCACAGACTTCTCCTTGCCGTGGGGTCAGGAGGGGGAGGACCTCCCCCAAAATCATAATCCAGTGTGGCCAGCAGGTATCCTGGTAGTGGGGTGGGTGGTGGCTCTGTGTGCAGGTCATCACTGATGTCTGCCTCTCTATAGTTTCCTCCTCTTTTTCTCCCTCCCCTAGCCATGGTGGCACAAGCTGCGCATGTGTGTGGAGTCAAGCATGCAAACCTGAACCTTGGCTCCCCCTCCCCTGACTTACGTCTGCCACTCGTGCATCAGTGCTACCACTAAGCCTCCACCTGGTGGCAGCCAAGAGCTGAGACAGCCTGCCATCCTACCCAGGAGAGAAGAGCTGCTCAACCCACTTCCAATCCTACTGCTACTGCCCCTCTTAACATGTACGAGTGCCTTGTAGAAGCTTCTGTATTATTCAAATACTGCCGCTGCCCCCAATAGAATTATAATGCTATCTATAGCCCTGAAGTCCCTTCCCCACTTTGTATCATCAAGACACTTTTTTCTGGGTGGGGCTGTGGCGGGCACTCAGTGGCTTTGACTTTACTAGGAAGTGAGACTGCTGTATTTAAGTATAAGAATTTCTTATTCCTTGAAAAGAAAATTCTAAATATGGTTAGTTTAGATCCTGAGGCAGGCAGCTACTAGACATGAACTGCCTGCCCCAATGGAAAGAAGATGTCAGCTGCTCTTTAAACAAACAAACAAAAAAGAAAACACCTCTCTAAATGCCATTTCCATCCACCTAATGTGGTGAAACAGATCCAAAGCTCATCAACAGCAGGCTGCTTGCAGCACTGTATTGCATAATTCTTACTTTTCTGGAGTTTGTGCCATGTGCTCCTAAAACCTAGGTGACTGATGGTACTAAAAGCCATGCACTTTATTTAGGGCAACGTGGATAACTGCAGCATAGGATTCCCCATACAGTCTTCTCAACGTACCTTACTACATGCAGACCCCTTCTCTTGTCTGGATGGCAAATTCTGCCCATGTGCTCATTTTTTTGTTTTTTTTTTTAGAAAATAATTTTTGTAGCCGTGTGCTGTACATCCCTTTGTCAGGAAACATCGGGCAAAGGGACCTCTGTGGTCCCCAGAGCTTGTGTCCTGTTTACACCTTTGTACAATGTGTATGTTAATTCAATAAAAACGTACCAAAAAAGTACTTTTTTTTTTGTTTAAATACTACTAATCCTTTTCTGAACAAAGACCCTCAACTGTGCTGAAATACACTATACTCTCTGTGGTGATTCTGTGATGTGGGATCACTGTCCACTGTGAAATGAGCAAAGTTCACTAACCAGGTTTCATTTGTTATGTGAAACAGGAGTGAATCAGTGACAGTATCTCCAGCAGTGAAAGGCAACTGAATTGTCAGATTTCGCCATGCTACATAACACATTGCATTAATTACAGGATTGAACTACAGAGATTCATTACATGGCACTGTACATAACCTGACAAATCACAACAGACAAGAAACACACAATGCAGCATTTATGCAGTGCTTGCTGTGCACTTGCTCTGTTGCAGAGCCTATGAGACACAGACTTTAAGAGCCACTAACTCTTCAGGTTAATCGTTGGAAATTTTTATATTTCATGTATTTTCTGAATTTCTCTCCCCAACTTTCTTCGGTTCTGAGGACATTTGCATAATAAATTGTCTGCCGTACTTCATCCGCATGATCTGCTGCTTGTGCTATCATAATTCTTAGTTGGGTATCACCGCTATCTCTTACTGTGGAAATGATTATGATGTCACAAGCAGAGGATCAGGATTTTATATGTACACCAACAACGGGTGCAGATGAAAGGTTCAAGGGTCAAAGATTCTACTTTCAGGTACATATCTGAATTACTGTTTGTAGTGAATGGTGTCTAAATACAAACGTTTTTCCAGAAGTGTCAGTAGCTCTTTCCCCAGTGAAGCAGGCAGCGTAAAGAAATGCAGAGCACACCACTGTAAAGGTCATACCTACCCATGTAAGCAGCCCAGTGTAAAGCCCTCCTATCTTTCTTATCAAAGGCATTGATGTTGGCACCTCTAGACAAAAGCAAACGCACCATCTAGAGAAGAAAAGCAAAGGTATAGCATTAACAAAGATATGTCAAGAGCAGCTGCACAACTAGTCAGATATTCCTCAACATCTTAATGAAAGACTTTCCAGTGGCCAGGAAAAATCAGCCAAATGGCAGTTAACAAGGGTTAATTTACAGTAGGTCACAAAGGTAACAATAATTTATAAATCTGCCCTAGTCCATGCCTACATCTTCCATGTCTGCTACTGCACCCACCACCCCCGTATTATGTTAAAGCCCTAGATGCTCCTGACATGTATAATATCCTTGCTTCATTTCAATTTAATCCTTACTTGACTTAATGTCACTGCTGCAGTCCCTGCCAACCGCTGTCTGCAATGCGTACTCTGTCTAATAAGGTCCCCTTTCCAACCCTGTGCTGCTGTATCATGTCAGTTTTGCACATTATTGTACAGGAGTACTATTTTTACAGTCTTCTTTCCTCTTGTACCCTTTCGCAGAAAGCCTTTGGAAACTAGCTGTTCACAGCTCAATAGTTCTTTTGTGGTAACACTTTTAAATAAATGAATGGATAGATGGATGGGTGGATAGATAGATAGATATAGCTAGACAGACATATACTAACATACTAAAAGCCAGCAGTATATGCCAAATGGTCTGCCTTGTCTGCTCAAAAGCCAGCAACCTAGTGGCTACTCACCTTACCACTCCCCCAGCCCCCAAGAAGGTCTCCTTTAGCTTCAGTTTCCCCTTGTACCTGTCCCACCCCTTCTTGAAGCCCTCCACTGTGCCCTCCTCCACCAGCCTCCCAGGCAGCGCATTCCACGGCTCCGCCACTCTCTCAGTGAAATAATGCTTCCTTTGCTCCCCCCTTCCAGCTTCCACTCATGGCCCCTGGTTGTTCCCCCCTTCTTTAGCCTAAACAGCTCCTTGGTTCCACTCCTGGTTATTCCTTTTACATACTTGAAAACCTCTATCATATCTCCCCTGTCCCTCCTCTCCTCTCCTCTCCTCCAGTGAGTAAAGCCCAAGCTCTTCCAGTCTCTCCTAATAAGGCCTCCCCTCCATGCCCTGAATCATCCTGGTCGCTCTCCTCTGGACCCTCTCCAGCAGCGCTATATCATTCTTCAGATGAGGTCTCCACAACTGTACATAGCACTCAAGCTGCAGCCTGACCGAGGCATTATATAAAGGAAGGATCACCTCCCTCCTTCTGGAGGTAATTCCCCTGGCTATGTAGCCCAGTAGCCTGCTTGCTTTGGCTGCAGTTCTTCTAAAATTTTCAGAGTTATTCATTTTGACGTCTATCACCACCCCTAAATCCCTTTCTCCCAATGTGGCTTGCAGTGCGACCCCGTCATGGTGTATACATGGCCCAGGTTTTTGACCCCCAAATGAAGTACCTTACATTTCCCGGCATTAAATTTCAGTCCCCACCTCCTTGACCACCCCTCCATGGTATCCAGATCCCCCTGGACCACCTCCCTCGCTTCTTTACAATCCACCAGTGCTCCCAGTTTTGAATCGTCCGCAAAGAGACTCAACCTATTCCTAACCCCCCCTCCCTATATCTGAGACGTAGGAATTGAACAAGAGTGGCCCCAATACTGAACCTTGAGGGACCCCACTGATTACCTTCCTGGGGGAGGAGAGTATCCCACCCACCATTACCCTCTGTAAACACCCCGAAAGCCAATTTTCAACCCAACTGAGTTCCTGTCCTCCCACCCCCATCTCCCCCTTTTGCTATCAGTCCATTATGGGGCACTGAATCAAACGCCCTGCTGAAATCCAAGTATAGGACATCCACCAGCCTGTGTCTATCCAAGGTCCCTATCACATATACATAAAATATTTCCAATATACAGGGTGTCCTGTGAGAAACAAGTAACACATACGACAGAGTGGAGTATACATATTTTGAGCTGGTGAATGCAAGTAGAACTGTTCATTCATAAGCCACCTACCTGTTCAACCTATCTTTACAGTCTGGGGATGTACCAACTATTTGGAAGGAATCTACTGTCACACCATTATTTAAAGCTGGGGATAGACTTTCCATATCAAATTACAGACCAATTTCATTATTGTCAATATTGAGTAAACTATTGGAAAAAAGCATCTTTAGACACCTGATGTCACATCTTGCCAAGAACGAACTGCTACCAGAACAGCAGCACGGGTTTAGAAAAGGGTACAATATAGCAACGACTCAGGTCAGGTTGACAGGCAATGCACTCAATGCACTTAAGAGCGGGAGCATGATGGGTGTTTGTTGACCTGATCAGGGCCTTCGACGTGGTGGACTACAAGTCATTTTACGGAAAATTGGGTGCCTCAGGAGTCTTAGGTAAGGACCTCAGTGGGTCTATTTGGAGGCTGACAGCATTGGGTTTTCTTGCCCTGTCCAATCCACTGGGGGTGCTAGCTGTAGTCCCCCAGGGATCAACAAGAGGACCACTGTTTTTCTTGATCTTCATAATGACATGTCAGGTTCCTTTTCCTCTGTAAGAAGTTTCTTATATGCTGATGACACGGACATCCTTGACTCGTGCCCTTGCCTGCTGCAACTCCAAAATGGATACAATGAGCTTATCGATTGGTTAATCAGAAACAAACTAAAATTGAATGAAACAAAACAAGTTATGTTATTTGGAACTCAGAGGCTTGCCCAAATCAAGAACTATCTGTGTATTTACAATAAAAATGGGACAAACTTGTCAAATTAAAATGTTTTCAAATACTTAGGAGTAAATTTAGACTCCAATTTGAGTTTATTTCCACACCTAGAAAAAAAAGCAAGAAATACAGGTTACTCACCTGTAACAGGAGTTCTAGGAATGGTATATGTTGTTCATCCACACTGTCTGGCAGGTTCCTTGCCGCTTTAAATCTTGCCGGAAGGTCTTCAAGCTGGCTCCTCCCACCCACCCGGGTGGTAAAACTCTCGGTTCCACCCCATGACGCCAGATCTAGCCTGCTGGAAGCTCAGGTTGTGCGTCGAAGCCGGGGAGGTCGGGTGGGTTGTGTGGATGAACAACATATACCATTCCTAGAGCCCTGTTACAGGTGAGTAACCTGTATTTCTAGGGACATGGATATGTTGTTCATCCACACTGTCTGGCAGACTCCTAGCAGTTCTCCGGAGGAGGAGGCAAACACACCCTACTTAGGGAATAGAGACTGGAGAACCGAGGCCCCAAAACCAGCATCCCGGCGTGACTCAAGGTCGATGTGGTAATGGGTAATAAGGTGTGTGCTGACTTCCAGGTAGCAGCCCTGCAGATTTCCTGGATAGGGGCGTCCCTGGAAGCAGAACACCGATGCAGCAGTATGTGGATAGAATGAGCTCTTATCCTCTGGGAGGCTCCATGCCCGCCAACTTGTGAGCTCTGGGAGGTGACCCACCTGCCTATAGATCCCACTTGGCTGCAGGTCTGCCAGGTGCGGCTTCACGTGGGTGACAAACAGCTGGCGAACCTCTCCCGAATTTCAGCCGTGCGCTCCTTATAATAAGCGGCGCCTTCTAGGGTCAAAATATGGAGCCTGTATTCGCCTCCGAGTGTGATTGGGGTGAGAACACCGGCAGAGTCAACACCTGGTTAAGGTGAAACTCCACACCACCTTCAGAAGGAATTTCGGGGGAGGCGCAGGACAACCTTGTCCCTGTGGAAGACCAGGTAAGGAGACTCTATGCAGAGCGCCTGGAGTTCTCCCATCCTTCTGGCTGGCGTGATAGCCACCAAGAAGGCAGTCTTCACGACAGGTGAGAGAGTTCACACCTGTGCATTGGTTCGAATAAACGCCTGAGCTTTGCCAATACCAGCAGTAAATCCCACGGAGGTGGAGGTTCTTGCACGGAGGAAATGTGATCAAGGCCTTTGAAAAGCCAGACCACCTTCTCCTCGCCACCGACTGCTCCCAGCCCGCACCGGTAAGCAGAGATGGCTGCCAGGTGCACCCTTAGGGTCGTCGACCTAAGCCCTTGACTAGAAGGGACCATAAATAGTCCAAGATGCTTGCCAAAGGACAGGAGGAAGGGTCCAAGCCCTTGCCCTGACACCAAATGGAAAATCTCTTCCATTTGAAGGCATAGCATTTCCTGGTCGACTCCTTATGGGACGCCTCAACAACACTGAGGACCTCGTCGGAAAGACCCAAGGCCTGGAACTCTAGCCGCTCAGGAACCAGGCCGTCAGGTGCAGGGATTGAAGGTCCGGATGGAACACCTTCCCCTGATTGACTGAGAGCAGGTCCGGGCGAGCTGGAAGCTGCCTTGGGAGCCTGGAGCTGAGGCTGAGGAGATCTGGGTACCAGAACTGGCGGGGCCAGTCTGGGGCTATCAGAATCATCTGCACCTTGTCCCTCCTTGCTTTGAGAAGCACCTTGTGAATCAAGGGAAATGGGGAAAGGCGTAGAGGAGGCCCGGGGTCCACAGCCTCGAGAAGGCATCCCCCTGCAGCGAGCCCTGCTGAGGGGGGTGGGCATGAAACAGCCTCAGCTACGCATTCTCCCTGGAGGCAAACAGGTCCACCTGAGGTGTGCCCCAGTGGGAGAACAGATCTTGTACTACCTCCGGCAGGAGAGACCGCTCGTGAGAAGCAGCCCCTATCCGGCTCAGGGCATCGGCCAGGGTGTTGGAGGCTCCTGCCACATGAATGGCTAGGAGATCCGCCTCCAGGCTCTCTTACAGTGACCATCTGAGAGAGCTTCCTTGCAAAGAAGCATGGAGCAGCGTCCCGCCTGGCGGTTTAGGTAGTACATAGTGCGTGGTATTGTCCGTCTGGACTCGGGACCCATGACCCGGAGAAAGCGAACCGTCATGCGGTGAGAGCTAGGCGGACGCTCGAGGCTCCAGCAGGTTGATGTGGCATCGGGACTCCACGGGGACCAGAGGCCGTCGCTCGGTGTTCCCCAGATGGGCACCCCAACCCATCAGAGAGGCATTGGTCGATAGAGACCGTCGGCTCGGGCGGACAAGCAGGATGCCCTCCTGCAGATGAGCTGGAGCGATCCACCACGGAGGCGTTCCACATCTCCTGGTTCACCATCACTAGCTGGTCCAATGGATCGCAGCGTTGTGACCACTGGCTGGCCAGTCCCCACTGAAGGGGGCGCATGTGCCAGCGTGCCCAATGGACCACGCTGGTACAGGCCGCCATGAGACCAGGAGGCGCAGGAAGTCCCGGGCAGGGCGTGATTGCCCAACCAGAAATGATTGGGCAAAGGGTAGAACCTCGGCCCTGTCCGCCGGGAGCCGTGCTCTGGCTCGAAGAGAGTCGAGCTCTGCCCCGATAAACAGAATCACCTGCTTTGGCTCGAGTTCCGACTTGGCCTCGTTGATGAGAAGGCCGACTTGAGAGCAAACCTGGAGGGCCAGATCTCTGGACCGCTCCACCTCCTGTCTGGAGGGGGCTGCTATCAGCCAATCGTCCAGGTAAGGGTACACCCGGACCCCTCGGCGCCGCAGGAAAGCTGTCACCACTGCAATGCATTTGGTGAAGACCCTGGGAGCTGGAGACAGGCCGAAGGGCATGGCTCGGAACTCGAAGAGGGATCCCTCCGCTCGAAAGCGAAGGAATCTCCGATGTGACGGACGGATAGGGGCGTGAAAAACGCGTCCTGCAGGTCAGAAAGCAGAACCACACCGTGTTCAGGGATGGTATTATCTGAGCCAGGTGACCATCCTGAAGGTTCGAGACCTTAGGAACTTGTTCAGGTCGTGTGGAGTAGAGAATGGGCGCCAGCCCCGTCCGTTTGAACCAGGAAGTACCTGGACACAAACCCGGGTCTGAGGGAGGGTCTGCTACCTCCTGATCACCTCCTTTTGGAGGAGGACATGATGTCGGCCCGATGGGCCGACAGTGAGACTGCGGACCCGAGGCCCCGAGGTCGCAGCGGCTCTGAAGGGAGCCTGCTCGAATTCTAGAGGCAGGCCTTTTCCCCACCACCTCCAGTACCCACCTGTCCGTGGTAATAACGGACCAGGCGGAAAGGAAGTGCCGGAGCCGTCCCCCCACGGGGGGAACCTGGGGTGAGGTGACGGGGTTGGGGGCGACACCTCTCAGCCTGTCACTGGGCAGGCTTAGAGGAGGGACTGGCCGAGGGACCTCCTGGGCCTTTACCTCCCTGCTTCCTGTTGGAGGAAGCTCCGGGCTTGGGTTTGGTATGCCAAGCCCGAGCCTGCTGGCCCTGACGTTGCTGGTCCGGACGCGCCGGGGGCGCAGAAGGACGAAAGGGCTTAGGTTGTGGTTTGCGGCCTTTGTCCTTCTGAGCGGAAGAGACCGAGTCCAAGGTAGCATTGGACTTCTCGATCCTCTGCAGGTGACCTTCCACCCCAGGGCCGAAGAGGTCAGTCCCCAAAAAGGGAACATCCGCCAACTTGTGCTGGGTATCCGAAGTAAAGGTGGATATCCTCAGCCAAGTCTGACAATGCATAGCCACTGCGGCTGCCACAGACCTGGCACATGAGTCCCCAATGTCTAAAGCAGTCTGGAGCTGCTGTTTGGCCACTGCCCTGCCCTGGTCCCGCACCTGCCTGACAGTAGTCTGCAGATCCGCGGAAAGATGAGGGACAACCTCATCCAGGGAGCCCAACAGGGCATGAGAAAAATGTGCCATGAGGACGGCCGAACTGGCCTGGCGGAGGCCGAGAGAGGACGCAGCATAGACTTTTCACCCGGCATAGTCCAATTTCTTGGACTCCTTGTCGGGAGGTTTGTCCACATCCCTAACGTTCCCGGCACGCCGGAAAATGCTGTCAGTAACCAACCCCTCAGCCGAGGTGTTCAAAAAACCCGGACAGGAACCGGTAGGGACGCGCACATCCTGGCCATCCTGGCGAAGGTGCAGGACAGGAAGCAGGACCTGCCAGAGCTCCAAGGCGGACCCACTATGGCCTCAGCCACGGAAGAGCCTCCGTGGGGAATCCCTCAGTCCAGAATCTCCATGAGGGATACCTGGCCCGTTGAAAGCGGGTTGAGCTTCATCCGGTGGACTCGAGATGAGCGAAGCAATCCTAGGAAGGACGAAGGGCTATCATCCACCGACTGTCCTCCTGGGACTCCAAGTCCATTCGCTTGGAAAAAGGAGGAATCATCCGGACTCTGAAGAGTCCTCGAAGAGCTGCCTTGGGCCTGAGCCACCCTCCACCTGCCGAGGTCTCCGAGTGCGGGTGACAGACAGCCTATGGGGAGCCCTGAGCCAACCCGAGAATTTTGGTGGAGCCCCAGCTACTTGGCTGTGGGCGGAGGTTCCACGGATCGGTGGGGCAGCTGGAATTGGCGAACAACGGCCTGGGAACAGGCTCCTCGGCTAAAGCGAGGGGTTGTTCCGGCGCTCGATGACAGCCACTTAATGGCCAGGGAAGGCGGCGGCGTCGGCTTATTCCGGTCAGAAGGAGCTGTTGCCACGCAGAGTACCTCATACCTCCGGCGTCCGGCCGCAACTTTAGCGAAGCCTCCCCTCGTCCAGGAGGAGGAAGAGGATGAGTGGCAACGCCCGCTTGCCGCGGTGCCGGCCGGAGACCGCCTATGGCGGCGGGATCGGCTGAACCGGGCGTCGAGACTGAGAACCTCGGCTAGGCAGAGGGCGGTGCGGGGAGGTGTCGCGGGGAATCGGCACTCCCTCGGTTGAGACGATTCCAGGAAGCTCGGAACCGGAGGCACAGGCGAGCCGGCAGGATCCTCAACTCCCACGGGGAACCGAGGAGGGATTCTCAGCTTCTCCAGCCGACAACCGTCCAGCGGGTCGAAAGAAGTCTCGACGCGTTGGCGGGAGTCTCGATCAACTGGCCTGGCCGGGGACACCGTGAAACCAGTGGCGAAGCCGAGGTCGCGGCTGACAACTAGGGAGAGTGATCTTTCCGCTCCCAAGAGCGTCGGCAGTGAGACTTACTCTTGTCTCTCTTTTGGACCGAAAACAGTCCAGAAGAAGTTGGACCCTCACCTTTTTGTCGAGAGGTCAGACAAAGCTCCTAAAAGAAGCCGAATAAGAGGCACCGAGATATAGCGGGACAAATGCCCGAGGTAGAACGCGCGCGCCGCCTCCTCTTGAGGCGATCAATTGCTCAAGCTGATCCATGAGCCCGCCGCCCCGCGGACACCGCCGACCAGACTCTTTTGGCTTTAACAGAGAAATCTCTTCTCGGGATGCCCCAGTTGTAAGCAGGCAGCACGGTCTTGAGACATAGGCCAAAAGGAAGAGCACAGGTCGCAGGCCTGCGGATCATGCTCAAGGCCCAAGCAGTAAGCATGCGTGGGTGCTGGTCCGTCCGAGACATCTTCTGCCCGCAAGGGCATCTCCGAAACCGGAGTCGATTTGTCCATCGCAGCGCGAGGAGAGAAGACCAAAGTCTTTTGTAAAAACTTTTGATTTGAGAAAATTCGAAGAATTAGGAACCAGTCTTATCGCAAACGTTAAAGGGAAGACCTGGGCTTCAAGCGGTAAGGAAGATCTGGCGTCATGGGTCGGAGCCGAGAGTTTTACCACCCGAGTGGGTGGGAGGAGCCAGCTTGAAGACCTTCCGGCAAGATTTAAAGCGGCAAGGAACCTGCCAGACAGTGTGGATGAACAACATATCCATGTCCCTAGAACTAGGTTTTCTTTACTTCAGCATTAATTTGCTGGCTGATGAAGCCCACATGTTAACATCAAAACAGCAACTAGTACCAACACTGGATTACAGGTTCATTAAGCAGATTTGTAACATGGGTTTCTAAAAATGTGCAACCCCATTGGTGGAGTCCCTCGTCATGGCCATGCATTAAATTCTCTTTTTAATGTATGATTCTGCGGAGGGACTCTGGGCAAGGTCTGTCTGCACTTATTCCTTACTTCTGAAACTCAAGTGACCCCAGCAGCCATTACAGATGTGGGGAAGAGAGACCCCTCAGCGGGCAACATACAGTGTAATGGCTGTGGTGAGCTGTTGTCAGCTGTGCCAGTTCATGCTCTGTCAGCAGTGGTAGCATTGCTGTCCCCAAGCCATGTTGTCAGAGCGAGTCACAGTATACCACCTACAGTGGGTCAGACAGTGAAAAAGAGAGACAGAGACATACTGTAGTGAGAGTGGGCGGGAGTTACCAGTATAAATAAGTTACTGCAGCATGGTGTGTGTCTGTCTTGCTGTGTCTCTCTCTGCATCCGTTGTTCTCTAGATACACATTGGGCACACTGTCATGCTTGCTGCTTGTCTGGCTATCCAGTGTGCAGCAGAGGCAGCTGGAGCAGAGCCCCCCACCACCACCAACAGCAACCAGACTACAGGGACCGAGAGGTGCACCCTGATGCTGTGAAGAGAGAATTGAAACCGGTGTTTCTGTGTCCTGGCAATACTTCCGGATGCTGCTGTGTCCGCCCCAAAAACCAGAGAGAGAAAGAGGCAGAGATGCTCATGCATGTAAGTGTGCCACTTATACAGGTATGAGCCCCTGCTGGAGAGCACAGCAAAGGGAGCGTGTAGGAGCTGTCAGCTCACTCTCCGCATCCACATTGGCACCCCCCCCCGATGATCGATTAATTCTTCTGTGTCGAGAGAAGTGCACATGTTTCTGTTCCCCTTCCCGTCCTCTGCAAAACCTGTCCCGTGCCGATGTGCTCCTTCTCCGTACCCTGACTTGCTGGAATTGTAATGCCAATGCTGGTAATGAAGGAGAGAGAGTGCGACACAGCGATACCACTTTCATTTCATAAAACTGCTGTCCAGCAGCAGTCTCTCACATCTCTCCCTTAACTTTCAGCAGTGAGAGGATCGGGTTGGCTTCTCCAATGTCCTGCGAGAGAGAGAGAGAGACAAAGGCAGCAGCACATGCCGCTCTGAGGGGGAGGGGGAGAGAGAGAGTCAGCTAACCTGCACATCGAGGACTGTTAGTAACATGACAGACAGTGACAGCGACCGGCGTGACCGGGACCTTACATTCTAAAATCTTCCAGTGTCCAGCCTGTCTCTGTGCAGTCCTATTTTCGCAAACTCATGGGCAGTAAACACTGAAAGTGTCGTCCCGCAGCTGTTTGTCACATCTCTCCCATGCCTTCCAGCAGTCAGAGGATCAGGTCGGCTTCTGCAATGTCCTGCTGTACAGAGAGAGAAACAGACAAAGGCAGCAGCACACGCTGCTACAGGAAGGGAGAAAAAGAGAGAGAGAGAGAGACACACACATAAGCTGCACGTCACAGACCGCGACACAGACAGTGACAGCAACCAACACACCAGGACCTTACATTCTAAAATATTCCAGTGTCCTGTGTCTGTCTCTGTACGGTCCTCTATTGCAAACCCATAGCCAGTAAACAGTGACAGCGATCGGGACATAGAAAGCAGCATTGCTTTTCTGTCCGTCTGTCTGATGTTGTGACTGGCCACTACTGTGCATGTGGATCTGAGGGTGTCTGTGTGTGATGATGGTGGTGGGGGGGCTAAAGGAAATGTGGGAGGCAATGTGGCAGACAGTGTTATGCACAAAATATGTCTCACGTCATCTCGGTAGTGTATGTGTGACATGTGTACAATGTGTATAACAGCAATGCAGCATGCATCCTTTGTTAGGGATTGTTTTGCCAGGTGGCAGTATACAGTACCCATCTTTGCTCTTTAAACAGCGAAAAAACACCTTTCTGGATTTTTGTGCCGTTTAAACACACTCATGTTATTAGCGCAATAACCCACAACAGGGTATGTGGTTATGGGCCACATGCCTCTCAACGCACCCAGCCATGCATTAAATCTCCATAACCCCATACCCTGTTTTGGGTCATTGTTACTTATTTATGATGAAACATCTAGTCTGAGTAACATATGTTGATTTGCATGGAAAATCCCATACAGGACTCATCACTGTCATCTGTATCACAAATGCATATTCTCCACTAGAACTACAAATAAACCTAGCTACTGCAGCCTTTGCCCGTCAAATATAACAGAACTTCTACTCCCAGCATCTTATCATCATGATTTGTACAAAACTCAACAGTTTATGCAACTCATAAAACTAAATTCTCCTTTTTTTCAGTTCAAACTCCTTAAATGACAATCAGTAAACGATCCTTTACCTGTTATGCCTCAAACATTTTAAAGTCTAGCAACTCCACTAAAATCTGCACAAAATGCACTTTATTTAGGAACCATCTGTGTAAATTATGCTTAGAACAAAGCACATGTGTTGGTTATACTGCATCTTGAACTGTCATCTTGTACTGCATTTGATATTTTTCATTTACATGGATTTTTATTTTATACTGTTCCATCTTGTACTATTTTGCTATTTGTCAGGAGTGATTGGGTAATAACCAGTTCACGTGCTAATAAAAAAAAGAAAAAATGGATGTTAAAAAAAACTAGAGGACATGCCTGCAAATGGCGGGGGGGGGGGTGCAGAATAACAGGAAAATTAAAAAGCATTACTTCACACAGAGGGTTGCTAGCAGCTGAAATAACCAACTCGGTGAAGTTGTGGAAACTAGCAGTGTTCAGGCTTCCAAAGCAAGACTAGGCAGATTCCTGAGGGAGAATGGCACTGAGGGTTACATAGCAACAGGGTAACATTCTGACTGTTAAGGGAGAACTACACCGAATCTGAAAGTAACTGTTTCCAATAGAAGCTGTTTTTTCACGCACCGGTTGCATTTTTATTACTGTTCTATCTACATGGAACTATTAGTAAGCTCAGTGGTTGTTTCTGATTTACACTCTAGTGCTAGCTGCCATTTTAGAACTGTATGATGTAGTTTATGTCCCTCTGAACCACAGAGTTCTATGATAGAACACAACTGCATTGAGATAACAATCGAAGAGCAGAGCAAGGACATAAACCTACATCATACAGTTCTAAAATGGCAGTTACCTATGTTTAAATCAGAAACACTCATTATCAAAACCAAAAACCTGCAGAGGTGGAACAGTCACGGAACTGGATCCAGTATTTATAAAATCAGCTTCTGCTGGGAGCAAGCATTTGTCAATGCTGAATGTTCGCCGCTGGAATTGCTGCTGTACAAGGCCTTGATTGTACACATTTGTAATATGTATTTACCCAGGATAGAGCAGATGAGATGCAATATCTCAATTTCAGTGGTGTCCTGCTTTGACACATTGTTAGATTGTAATTACCAAGGATACGGCAGCTGAGAGGTAATATCTATTTTTAAGTGGGCTCCCGCATTTTGATCCCAAATGTCTTAACAGTCTTTTTATGACCTGACGTTATGATCAAGACAGGTGGAATTTTTAGAATCCCATATGAAAGGCGATTTCTTTGTGCAATTTACTGAACTAACTAAACAATGTGGATTTGAGAATGCTACACGTAAAACAAATCTAAGACGTCATAATAGACGGTTAATAGTTCCAAAAACAAATACTTGCAAAAGACATAATTACTTCACTGTTAGGGTTGCCGAGGCATGGAACAAACTCCCCCAACATACAGTCAGAGCAAGCAACTTCAATGTGCTCAACTCCAGGCTCGATAAACATTTTAAGTGGACTACAAATGCGGACTAATACACCCACCAGGGAGTGGGAGACATTCTTGATGGGCATATGCCTACTTCTGTCTATAAACAACTAAGTAAACAATGGAAACAACTTTTGGAGTGGAGTTGAAAAATGATACCTGCCATATTCAGAAGGTGGGGTAGCAGAAGGGATATGTTGAACATCGGGGCCAAAATCTGTAAAAATAAAGTTATGAGTAAATGCTGGAACAACTAGTTTCCTCATAACTTAGTTGTTTTTTCACATTTTACCCCATATTTTCAACGTAATCATTTTATGACCACTCCTGAGCATGACAGGTGCCTGTTATAAAACAATGGCTGATACGCCATTTTGTGCCACAAATGTTAAAACACATTTTGGGTAGTATTTGAATAATGACAGCTGTCACATTCATGAGGTGCTGTGAAGAAATGGCTGTGTTAAAAATCTGGGGTCAAAATATTGAAAATTACCAAAGTTACAAGCCTGCATTAGCAAATTTCAACGTAGGCTCATAACTTTGTTTTTAATATTTTTACTCCAAATTTTCAACATAGCGCTCTTATGACTCCACCTCATGATGGAATGTGGAAAAAGTTTTCAACTCCTGCCCGAAACATGGCTGGCCTGGTGGCGCTGAGGGCTGAGACGCTGGACATCTTACCTCGCGCTACACCGGCGACCCGTGTTCGGGAACAGGCATAGGCTGCTGGGGGTTGGCAGGGAGGAGAGGATCGAGATGAGGACTACTCTCCCTCTCAGGGAGGGACTCAGTGGTTGGCGTGCTACTGGCCCGTGCGAAGGCTGTGGGGCAGTCGCGATGCTGCAGAAGAGGGGCTGAGATTGGGCAGACAGCTGGAGGAGCGCGTGCGGACGCGTGTGCGCTCCCTCCACTGACATCACTGCATGCCCCACTCACGCAAGGGAGAAAATGTGGAAATTGGTCCCAGGTCATGCAAGATGAAGCAGCCACCCGCCGCAGGCCCAGAATCCGAATGGCGCTTCCCGAACTGGATCCTGGTCGAGGTAAGTTGAGCTGGAGGACTACTCACTGCCCTGCCACAGAGGGTAAACTGTGGGGGAAGAGGAGATGTTGCCTGATGTTGGGGTGTGGGGCTGAACAGGTGGCTGAGGATGGCTGCCAACCAGGACCCGGGGGAAGAAACAGATTTACCAAAAAAAACAAACTCCTGCCCGAAAGATGATTCCACGCAGTGACCATGAAATCACCTTTCGGGACAGATTAGCCTAAAATCACTGCAACTGTTCATGAGGTGGGGTTCACGAGGTGGGGTGCCAATAAAGGCATGCTGAAAATGTGGGATAAAAATATTCATAAATGGCCTAGTTATGCCACTAAGTTCAAAACTCCACTGAAATACATTGATCCACATACCTGATTCTTCAGTTCGTGATCCAGCATTCAAGAGTGAAGACATATCTGTGGTCTAGACAGGACTACAACGTTGGACCCTTGAAGGGTAAGTAAGGGCTTGATGGGGGTGTGGGGTGGCAAGTGCTGAGTGGGAGGGTTGGGTGGGGGACTAACAGCGTGGTAGCAACAGACTTTGATGGACATTTTTCTTTTTATAGGTTATATAACTGGAAAAGAAACCTACAAGGACGGTTTCCTTTATTTCAGGTGGCGAGATAGGGGATTGGGCACCCCTGTGTCGGTGTTATGATTGTGGGGGATATGTGGGGTGGTGGGTGCTGAGTGGGAGGGTGGGATGGGGAGACAGTAATGGAGGCAGCAACAGACATCAATGGAGGGTTTTCTTTTTTACAGGGTACATTTACAATAAAAAAAAATACTAAGGACGGTTTTCTTTATTTCAAGTGGCGACACTGGAGATTGAGCACCCCCAGTGTCGGTGTTATGTTGGGAGGGGGACAGAAACATCAGCAACAGACATCAATGGATGGTTTACTTTGTTACAGGGTGTAATTCAACCTCAGCAGGCTGATCATGACAGATCAGCTGTGCTTGCTAGGCAGTGTACAGTACATCAAAAGAACAAGCCGACCTATGATTGGGTTGGCTCTCTCTTTTGAAATACAGAACGTTTCCGCCCACCAAGCCAGAACAGTGTCATGATCAGCCTGGCTGATGATTGGTGTGACACTGACAGGCCCTTTGCAGACCACTCGACGTTGGACTGACAGTGTCGCACACCTCAAACGCCACTCTAACATAATGTTTGCTGTGTGTGCACGCACAGTGAACATAAAAAGTGCTGTAACAGTGGCTTCAAAAGTAGCAGGAATATACAGTCGTGGCCAAAAATATTGGCGCCCTTGCAGTTTTTTCTAATAATGCACCATTCTTTCCAGAAAATTGTTGAAATTAAAAAATATTTTGGTATCCACATATGTATTTCTTTGGTTTGCAGTGGAATAAAACACAAAAAGCAGAAAAATTGACTAAGTCTTAGCTTATTCCATACAGAAATCCTTAAATGTTCCGGACAAAATTATTGGCACCTTTTAGAAGTAGTTAGAAATAATTAGATTTCAAGCAGGTGATTCTCCTTCACTTTGGAACTGAACTCACCTGTGGCGAGTTGCAGGTGCCTGCAATATAAAAATTATTAATTCAAGCAGTTTGAATAGAGAAAAGGACTCATTCTCCTGTTTTGTGTCACTGTGTGTACCGCAATGAGCATGGAGAAAAGAAAGACAGTCAGAGAATTGTCTGAGGAGGTCAGACAGAAGATTGTAATCAAGCATGGACAATCTCAAGGCTACAAATCAATCTCCAGAGACCTTGATGTTCCTGTTTCCACCGTACGTAATGTTATCAGGATGTTTTAGGCCCATGGCACTGTAGCCAACCTCCCTGGACGTGGCCGCAAGAGAAAACCTGATCGAAGATTGCGGCGCAGGATTGTTCGAATGGTGGAGAAAGCACCTCGATCAACTGCCAAACAGATTCAAGCTGACCTTCAGACACAAGTTACGACAGTTTCAACTCGCACCATCCGTCACCAACTCAATGAAAGGGGCTTATATGGTAGGAGGCCCAGGAGGACCCTACTGCTGAGAGAGAGACATAAGAAAGCCTGACTGGGGTTTGCCAAAACACACCTGAACAAGCCAAAATCCTTCTCGGAGAATGTCCTGTGGACAGATGAGACCAAATTAGAGCTTTTTGGTAAAGCACATCATCTCTATGTTTACAGAAAACAAAATGAAGCCTTCAAAGAAAAGAACACCTTCCCTACAGTCAAACATGGAGGAGGTTCAGTGATATTTGGGGTTGCTGTGCTGCCTCTGGCACTGGGTGCCTTGAGCGTGTGCATGGCATCATGAAATCTGGAGATTACCAGGCCATTCTGGGCGCAATGTTGAACCCAGTGTCAGAAAGCTGGGTCTCCGTCAAAGGTCATGGGTCTTCCAGCAGGACAATGACCCCAAACACACTTCAAAAGCATCCAGGAATGGTTCAAGACAAGGCAGCTGGACTGTTCTGAAGTGGCCAGCAATGAGTCAGATCTAAATCCCATTGAAAACCTGTGGAGAGATCTGAAAACAGCAGTTGGAGAAGGCACCCTTCAAATCTGGGAGAACTGGAGCAGTTTGCACAAGAAGAGTGGGCCAAACTGCCAGTAGAGAGGTGCAGGAAGCTCATCCATGGCTATAGTAAGCGGTTGATTGCAGTTATTTTGACCAAAGGCTGTGCTACCAAATATTAAGTCTAGGGTGTCAATAATTTTGTCAATGCCATTTCCTTTCATTTTCTGATTTAAAGGGATATATTAAATTCTGAATCAAAAACAAAGGTTCTGTAATATTAACAGAGAAATAAAGAATTGCGGAGACCAAATACTGTATTGTTGTTAATTTCAACTTATTTTAGAGGAAATTGTGAGTTATTTGAAAAAGTGCAAGGGCGCCAATAATTTTGGCCACGATTGTATATAAATACAAAAATGTTTACCAAAAGGAAGCAGTAAGGTATTGATGTATATGCCCCTAAGCAGCTATGAACAATCACACGTTAGAGGAGAGAGATGGACAATTTTTAACACAAAAATACAGGTTACTCACCTGTAACAGGAGTTCTAGGAATGGTATATGTTGTTCATCCACACTTATTGGCAGGTTCCTTGCCGCTTTAAATCTTGCCGGAAGGTCTTAAGCTAGCTCCTCCCACCCACCCGGGTGGTAAAACTCTCGGCTCCGCCCCATGACGCCAGATCTGGCCCGCTGGAAGCTCAGGTTGTGCGTCGAAGCTGGGGAGGTCGGGTGGAGTTCGTGTGGATGAACAACATATACCATTCCTAGAACTCCTGTTACAGGTGAGTAACCTGTATTTCTAGGGACATGGATATGTTGTTCATCCACACTTATTGCAGACTCCTAGCAGTTCTCCGGGAGGAGGGAGGCAAGGCGCACACCCTAATACTTACTTGAGACACAAGATTGGGGACGAGGCCCCAAAACCAGCATCCGTGACTCAAGGTCGATGTGGTAGTGGAAATAAAGGTGTGTGCTGACTTCCAGGTAGCAGCCCTGCAGATCTCCTGGATAGGGACATCCTGGAAGCAGCCACCGATGCAGCAGTATGGCGGGTAGAATGAGCTCTTATCCCTCTGGGAGGCTCCATGCCCGCTAACTCATACAGAGATTTATGCAGGGTGACCCATCTGCCTATCGTCCGCTTGGCTGCAGGTCTGCCAGGTGCGCTTCAGCGTGGGTGACAAACAGCTGGCGTACCTCTCCCGAATTTCAGCCGTCGCTCCCTTATAATAAGCGGCGCCCTTCTAGGGTCCAGAGTATGGAGCCTATATTGACCTCAGGTGTGATTGGGGTAGAACACCGGCAGAGTCAATACCTGATTAAGGTGAAACTCCGACACCACCTCCGGAAGGAATTTCGGGTGGGCGTGGGACAACTTGTCCCTGTGGAAGACCAGGTAAGGAGACTCGTGCTCAGCGCCTGGGTTCTCCCATCCTTCTGGCTGGCGTGATAGCCACCAAGAAGGCGGTTTTCCACGACAGGTGGGGAGACCACACCTGTGCATTGGTTCGAATGGCTTGCCCATGAGCTTTGCCAATACCAGCAGTAAATCCCGCAGGTGGGGTTCCCGCACTGGAGGAAATGTGATCAAGGCCTTTGAAAAGCGCCCGACCACTTTCTCCTCGCCACTGACTGCTGACCGGCCAGCAGTAAGCAGAAATGGCTGCCAGGTGCACCTTAAGGGTGCGTCAACCTAAGCCCTTGACTAGATAGGGACCATAGATAGTCCAAAATGCTCGCCACAGGACACGAGAAGGGTCCAACCCTTTTCCCCGACACCAAATGGAGAACCTCTTCCATTTGAAGGCATAACATTTTCTGAGTGGGCTCATACGGGACGCCTCAGCGGCGTTGAGGACCTCGTCGGAAAGACCCAAGGCCTGGAACTCTGGCAGCTCAGGAACCAGGCCGTCAGGTGCAGGGATTGAAGGTCCAGATGGAACACCTTCCCTGATTGACTGAGAGCAGGTCCGGGCGAGCTGGAAGCTGCGCGGAGTCCTGGAGCTGAGACTGAGGAGATCTGGGTACCAGAACTGGCGAGGCCAGTCTGGGGCTATCAGAATCACCTCGCCTTGTCCCTCCGCCTTCAGCAGGACCCTGTGAATCAGGAGGCAGGCGGGAAAGGCGTAAAGACCGGGGTCACGGCCTCGAAGGCATCCCCTGCAGCGAGCCCTGCTGAGGCGGGCATGAAACAGACTCAGCTTGCGTTCTCCTGGAGGCAAACAGATCCACCAGAGGTGTGCCCCAGCGGAGAACAGGTCTTGTACTATCTCCGGCAGGAGAGACCACTGTGCGATGCAGCCCCTATCCGGCTCAGGGCATCGGCCAGGGTGTTGGAGGCTCCTGCCACATGAATGGCCAGGAGATCCGCCTCCAGGCTGCGCACTAGTGACCAGATGGGAGGCTTCCTTGCATAGAGGCAAGGCGCGTCCGCCCTGGCGGTTTAGATAGTACATGGTCGTGGTATTGTCCGTCTGGACTCGGACCACTTGACCCGGAGAAGCGGAGCAAAGGCGGTGAGAGCTAGGCGGACCGCACGGAGCTCCAGCAGGTTGATATGGCATCGGGACTCCCGCGGGGACCAGAGGCCGTGTGCTCAGTGTTCCCCCAGATGGGCACCCCAACCCATCAAAGAGGCGTCGGTCGATAGAGAGACCGTCGGCTGAGGCGACAAATGGGATACCCTCCTGCAGATGGGACAGAGCGGTCCACCACTGGAGGCGTTCCACATCTCCTGGGTAGTCCACACGTGCTGGTCAGAGGATGCAAGCGCTGTGACCACTGGCGACCAGACCCCACTGGAGGCGCGTAGCCAGGCGTGCCCAGCGGACTACAGCTGGTACAGGCCGCCATAAGACCCAGGAGTCGCAGGAAGTCCCGGGCAGAGGCGCGATTGCCCAACCAGAAATGATTGGGCAAAGGAGGTAAGAACCTCGGCCCTGTCGCCCGGGGCCGTGCTCTGGCTCGAAGAGTCGAGCTCTGCCCGATGAAGGATATCACCTGCTTGACTCGGAGTTCCGACTTGGCCTCGTTGACCAGGAGGCCCAGTTGAGCAAACCCGGAGGGCAGATTTCTGGACCGCTCCACCTCCAACCTGGAGGGGCTGCTATCAACCAATCGTCCAGGTAGGTACACCGGACCCTGGCGCCAGAAAGCTGTCACCGCTGCAATGCATTTGGTGAAGACCCTAGGAGCTGAAGAAGGCCGAAGGGCATGGCCTGGAACTCGAAGAGGATCCTCCGCTCTGAGCGGAGGAATCTCTGATGAGACGGACGGATAGGGGCGTGAAAGAACGCGTCCTGGAAGTCAGAGAACAGAACCACGACCGTGTTCCAGAGATGGTATTATCTGAGCCAGAGTGACCATTCTGAAGGTTCGAGACCTTAGGAACTTGTTCGATCGTGTGGAGTCTAAGATGGGCGCCAGCCCCGTCCGTTCGGGACCAGGAAGTACCTGGACACGAACCCTGGTTCTGGTGAAGGGTCCTCTATCTCTTTTATCACCCTTTTCTGAAGGAGGAGGGCAATGTCGGCTCGACGAGCCTGCAGAGATTCTGGGGACCCCAAAGCCCCACGCGGGGCGATGGCTCTGAAGGGTGGAGTCTGCTCGAATTCCAGAGGCAGGCCTCTTCCCACCACCTCCAAAACCCACCTGTCCGTGGTAACAGCGGACCAGGCGGAAAGGAAGTGTCGGAGCCGTCCCCACACGGGGGGAACCAAGGCGAGGTGGCGGGGATGGGGTGACACCCCTCAGCCCGTCACGACAGCTTGGAGGAAGGACCGGCCTGGGGACCACCAGGGCCTTTTCCTCCTTGCTTCCTATTAGAGGAAGCCGATGGCTTGAGCTTGGAATACCAAGGTCTAGCCTGCTGGCCCTCAGCTGTTGTTGGGCGGGCGTCGGCGGAGTAGAGGGGCGAAAGGGCTTAGGCTGGGGCTTATGACCCTTGTCCCTCTGTGGACGAGACCGAATCAAAGGTGGCATTGGATTTTCGATCCTCTGGAGGTGGCCTTCCACTCCAGGGCCGAACAGGTCTGTTCCCAGGAAGGGCGTCCGCCAAGCTTGTGCTGGTATCCGCGTAAAGGTGGATATTCGCAGCCACGCCCGCACGCATGGCCACAGCGGCCGCCACTGACGGGCACATGAGTCTCCTATATCCAGAGCAGTCTGGAGCTGTTTGGCTACTGCCCTGCCTGATCCGCACCTGCTTGACCGTAGTCTGCAGGTCAGCGGGAAGATGAGGACCGCCTCATCCAGGGACCCAACAGGGCATGGGAGAAATGTGCCATGAGGGCGGCGAACTGGCCTGCGAAGGCCGAGAGAAGAGCAGCATACACTTTCCACCCAGGTAGTCAATTTCTTGGACTCTTTGTCAGGCGGTTTGTCCCGTCCCTGGCATTACGCGCCGCGGAAAACACTGTCCGTGACCAGCCCTTCAGCCGGGTGTTCAGAAAACCGGACAGAGAGCCAGTAGGGACCGCACACTTCCTGGCCATCCTGGCGGGCGCAGGACAGGAAGCGGGCTGCCAAAGTTCAGGGCGGCCCAACAATGGCCTGGCCACTGGAAAGGCCTCGTGGAGAATCCCTCGGTCCAGAATCTCGGTGAGGGGATATCTGGCCCGTTTGGATACGGGTTCAAGCTTCATCCCAGTGGATTCTGAGATGAGCCTAAGAAGTCCTAGGAAGGACGAAGGGCTATAGATCCACTGACTGCCCCCAGAGGACTCCAAGTCAAGGCTTGGAGAACAGGGAGAGTCATCCGACTCCGACGAGTTGTCGAATAGCTGCCTGGAGCCTGAGCCACCCTCCACTTGCGAGGCTTGTCAGGCGTGAGGTGACAGACAGCCTCGGGGAAGGCCTTGGGCCAGCCGCGAATCTTCGTGGAGCCCCAGCTGTTGGCTGAGGTGGAGGCGGTTCCACCACAATTGGTGGGGCAGCCGGAATAGGTCGGACAACTGGCCTGGAAACAGGCTCCTCGACCACTACCTGGTCCGGTGGCAACCACTTAATGGCTGGAGAAGAGGCCTGAGCCTGCTTATTGGCCAGAAAAATTTGTTGCCACATGAGGTCCTCGTATTTTCGGCGTAGCTGACGCCGAAGCCTTCCCTCCTCGGCCGAGGAGGAAGAAGAGGAAGAGCGGCGACGCCGCTTGCCGCGGTGCCGAGACCGAGACCGTCTGTGTCGACGGGAACGGCTGGACCGCGAAGATGTCCGAGACCGAGACCGAGAAACTCGGCTAGGCCGAGGTCGGTGAGGCGGGGAGCCGAGGATCGGCGATCCCCTCGGTTCGGTCGGCAAAACCGACAGCTCCTGATTCACCGGTACGGGAGAGCCGACGATATCCTCAACCCTCACCGGGGGAACCGGGGAGGAGGGAATCTCGGCTTCTCCAGCCGACAACCCGTCTAACGGGTCGAGAAAAATCTCGACCTCGTCGGCGGGAGTCTCAGTCACCTGGCCTGACGGGGGCACCGTGAAGCCAGTGGCGAGAAGCCGAGGTGCCGAAGTCGATTGTCGGCGAGGGAGGGATCTTTCCCGCTCCCAAGAGCGTCGGCGATGAGACTTGCTCTTAGACTTCTTCGACCGATGAAGCGGACTCGAAGTAGGACCCTCGCCTTTAGTTGAGAGGGTCAAGCAAAACTCATAAAGGAAGCTGAATATGAGGACCCGTGATAGAGAGACAAAGGCCGCAGAAGAGAGCGGCGGCCTGAGCCCCTAACTCTTGAAGACCAACCTCTCTAGTTGTTCGGGATCCCGCAGGGGAAACCGCCAGTCGGGCCTCTTGGATTTGACCGAGGAAATCTTCTTCTCGACGCCCCAGAAGTAAGCGGGCAGCGCGGTCCTCGAGGACGTAGACCGAGAAGGAGGAACACAGGTCGCAAGCCTGCGGGTCGTGCTCCTGGCCAAGGCAATAAACGCACGTGGAGTGCGGGTCCGTCCGAGACATCTTCTGCCCACAGGGACATCTCCGAAATCAGAGTCGGTTGTCCATATGACCGCGAAGGAAGAAGACGAGAAAGTTATAAAAGGTTTTGTTTTTTTTTGAAACCGAAGGATTTTAGGCCCAAAACTTAATCTCAGAGCGTTAAGGAGGGAACCTGAGCTTCCAAGCGGTAAGGAAGATCTGGCGTCATGGGGCGGAGCCGAGAGTTTTACCACCCGGGTGGGTGGGAGGAGCTAGCTTGAAGACCTTCCGGCAAGATTTAAAGCGGCAAGGAACCTGCCAATAAGTGTGGATGAACAACATATCCATGTCCCTAGAACTCAAGGTTTCCAAGAATCTGGAATAGCCCAGATACCGTTTATGGGTTGTGATTCCCCTGGAACTGCAGCATTTCTAGTCCATAACACCATGAGTAGGGTTGCTTCCCTCATGGTACAACATGTCAAACCAGGATAAAGCATAGCTATCCATTTTTTTGACATTCCCAGCCAGACCACTAACTACACCCGACTGCTCATTTTCTGCTTTGGGCTTTGAAATCTTGACGTAGATGAAAAGAACATCACAACTGACCAACACTAATGCATATTGCATTATACATCTAATTAATCAATTTAGCTTTCAATGACCTTTCACAGCTGCACACACATACTGTTGGAATAAAATATAAATATATAGATGAACCAGTGTTCCCACCAGAGCCACGTAACAGGGGGTACAGTGTACCCTCCTCCAGATATTTCAGGGGTACAAATCATGTGTTGAGGGTATGCCACACCCCTTGCACGTTGTTTTAAACGGGCATCTGCACAGCCGCAAAGACTCATTGACAGTTCACGCTCATCATCTCATCTTAGAAGACTCAGTGTGAGTGACAGAGACAGACTAACACTGAGTAACACAGTCACAATTCACATATTTATAAATAAAATATCAATTAATTTCAATATGTGATATTGTGACCGATCAACATGACACAAAGAAAGAATTAGGACTGGAAACTATACAGCAGCTGTAGACTCATTAGCTCAGTCAAGGTCATACACAGTAACAGAGACAGAGTCTCCGTCAACTCAACAGCAAGATAGCAAAATTAACTTAATTCTCACTTAATCACACCACGTCTGCACATCTGCCTCTTCTGCATTGCAGTCTATTCTGTGCAAGCATTCTGCTATAGCTGCAGTACAGCAGCCAACTTTACTACACTGTAGTACAGTCACTGACACGAGTACAGAATTGTTATACAAATTAGCAGCACATCTACATGATAGATCATAATTAACCATAGAGAATGTCACTCTGCATCAAGGCTGCAAAAGTTACTTTAACATTTAGTTAGGAAAGTATTTATTAAGAAGACATTAGGACACACCAGCAGTGTCACACTGCCACAGTCCCTGTCTTACACACACTGACGTTTACTTCAAAATGCATTTTGCAAGTCAGGTTAAATGAACCTTCACTTTCAGTGACTCCTCACCCTCCAAACATATACAGACAGACAGACTGACTGACTGTTCTGGGACTCGTCTCGGAGAGAGTGTGTGTGTAATTTGTGTGGTAAAGTAGATGGGAGGAAGGGGAGTAGGGGACAGGATAGGCCTTCCGAAGTTAAGTGACTAGGAGGCAACAGAGGGATAGTGGCCACAAGACAGTACATTACACTAATTGCGGTTGTGGTCTCGGAGTAGAAGGGTCATCTGGATCAGACTGGAGGACATAACTACAACACAGATCAATCAAGTTCTCTTAATCTTTCTGGGTAAAAAAACACTGCACACTACAGGAATGGATATTATGCAGGCCTGGCCTGGCGCCACAGGTCTCCTCCTGTCACACTCAGAACGCGGGTGAGTGGGTCGTGTGACGGGTCATCAACCATAGAGCACTGGCAGCCTCTAACTCCCACCAGTCTCCTCCTCCTAGCCTGTCCAAGAAAGTCCACCATCTCTGAGGCTGAGCCCCCATGGGCCCACAGTCCCATCCCACCCTCCCTGAGTCCCCGACAGGCATGGGAGTGGAGGAACAGATGGGATGACTCCGACTTTACTATACATTTACCTCATCAGCACTGCCTCCCATCTTGCAATTCCTTCATACCCAAGTTAGTGCGCCTGAGATGGGATATTACTGCTGACTGGCCTCGGCCTGTGAGTTGGGACTTGGGGATGGGACGAGACAGCCTGAGCAAGTTAGAAATGGCGAGAGTCCAACTGGGGAGGTGGCTGCAGCATGTGAGTGCTGTTCCAATAGTCAACCAGCCTGGGAAGAGGGAGGAAAGGACTTGATCGACTCGGCAGGCACTCAGGCACGCAGGATCACTCCAGGATGAGATCAACGAGATATGGGGAGAGAGAGGGGCTCAGGGCCCAGGGACAGCATGATGTGCAGGCCGGGGACTGTCAGTAGATTGGCGCCACTGGTGGGACTAAAGGGAGTTCGGGTTGGACTCCGAATGGTTTAGAACATGGTCGGAATGGATCAGTGAAGGAGCCTGCAAAATGGAACCCCAACCTACCGCAATCACCTGCCCGCCAGCCTGACCCGAACACACTGGATTGAAAGTTGAATTGGAACCCCATTCTTCAGAGACAGACAGAGTCCACCCATTCTGCTGATGGAAAAAAAAAAAAACAAACATACCATCCCAATTTTAGGCATGCAGTAGTGGTAACCAATTTCCTCTGCAGCACTCAGGGTGTTTTTCTCCGGACTTGTCGGCCGGCCAGGCCAGGGTATCTCTGGTGATTCGTTTGTTGGGTGGTCTGTGGACACTCCTCTTCTCTCTCTACAATCTCTCTCTCTCTCTCACATGCGAAGCCTGCGGTTCCCTCACGCCTACAACAGTATAGGCGCACACCCACACCACAACTGGTGAATGGGGATAGGGTGGATTTCTAAACTGTGCACCAATCGCAGTTGCAGCATGGCTTTGCAAAAAGAAAAAAAGAAAAATTACATACCTACCGTAATTATGATCTTTCTGTGTATCTTCACCATTCATCACAGATGGGTACTGGCCGGAGATCAGGACCCCGCGGGAGCCTTTTTTTTTTTAAAAGGATAGGCGGAGTTGGCCTTAGCATCGGCGCCGCCTCGAGGCCGACGTGCTACATGGCGCCGAGGATTAGCCAAGAGGGCTGTGTTGACTCCACCTGCCTACCAGTTCTGAGTCGCCGAAGAGGTAAGAGGAAGGGATGGAGGGTGGGACAAGAGAGTCCAAGGGACAGAAAAAGGAAGAGAAAAACTGAACTAAAAGGAGAAATAACGACTGAGAGGACAGCATAGAGGAAGGAAGACTAAGGGGATTGGGTAGGGGCCCCAATCTCTGGAAAAGGAAGAACAGAGGGAAGGGGGGAGAGAGAATTTAAGAGAGAGTGAGAGGTAACAAGGATCCAGGACCCTTGTCCGTCACCAGACTGTATAGGAACTGCAAGGAGTAGCAAAGCTCATTTGCCAGAATTCAAGGCACAGAATAACTGGCAATACCCCAAAGCAGAGTCGGCTATTCTGGAGAAGGACAGGGTACAGGGACTCAGTACTCTCTCTGTAAAGATATTTGGTGAAAAAAAGGGACGTTCTTTTTTTTTTTTTAAAGTTACATGGATAACAGAAGGAGGGCAACCACCAGCTCTCACCCCGTAGGAGTGAAGATATGTAGTAGAGAAGGAGTGCCACTTGAACTGTACCCCTTAGGGAAGAAACTACTCCCCTGTGTGTCTCACCTTTATCCCACTCAAAAAGAGGGGTAGGCACAGAGGGAGGAGGATCCAGAGACTGAAGCCCCAGGGGGATGGCGGGTTGGATTGTGATGAATGGTGAAGATACACAGAAAGATCATAATTACGGTAGGTACGTAATTTTTATATCTTATCTGTGTCAATCTTCACCATTCCTCACAGATGGGTGAGTACCAAGCCCCCCGAAAGGGGTTGATTCACTGCACCCTAATTGACAGAGTCCCTTAGCCCTCAGTGGGTGACACACTAAGGGGGGGAACCTTCTGGGCCTGAGGAGGCCCGAGAGTGGGGAGAGCGAGACGGGGTCCCCCCGGAGGAGGAAGGAAGTTGCCCGACAAGCGTCGTCTCGCCCCTACGGAGAGAGATAAGGGTTCCTGGTGGCGGAGCAAATCACCTCGCCGGGCCAAGGGTGACAACCAGGAAAGGCGGCTAAGCGATCTCCTGGTGCAGATCGCTGTCCTGACCCTGGTAGCTACCTCACTGGCATCGTAAGATGCCCTTGTGATGCCTTGCTGGCTCAGGCCACGTGCAGAGAGTGCGATGGCTTGCCTGGTTTGCTCCGAGTCAGGCAAAGCAGCTAGGATCTGACCTAGCGCTGACCACAAGAACCTGTTGTAGGCTGCATAGTGGGCCTGATGAGCAGAGATGGAGAGAAGCAACCGTGCCGAGTAGAAAGTCCTCCTCCCCCAGAATCAAAATCCAAAGAGTCCTGATCTGGGGGCCAGTCACGGTGGAGGGCACGAAGCCCGTCAGGGGTGTCCAGGTGCGTCAATCCGGACTGCGGATGAGGCACAGAACCTGGAGACTCCGGGGGAGCGCAATACCTCTGGCTGAGGTCCCTGGGGCAGGAACTCGGAGAAGGGGCCTCTGCCAGAAGCATGGACGCCTCCGGAAAGGGAGCAGGCCAGGGCGGCACCACAAGGGTGGCCGCACGAAATCGCCTAGAAAGGCGTGCGCTGCATGCTCAGGATTGCTGACCGACAGGGAGAAAGGTGAAGGTCCTCCATCATCCTCACGAGGCGCTGATACTCGGGAGATCAGCGGCAGGAGATATGGACAGATGGTTCCTCTCCCCAGAAGAGGGGATGAGGAGCTGGAGAGTCCATGCGTTCGAGGGTGGTTGCTCGGGGAGGTTGAAAAACCTGGCTGTCCATGGCCCTACCGTAGGCAGGGAACCGAGCAGCCATCGCTCTGAACTGCTCCCAGGTGAGAGGGCCGCTAGGACCAAGAATGCCTGGGAGCGCTGGAGAATTCGGCAGAGGGATAGGGGCAGAGCCGAGAGAAGAAGTCGGCTGACCTCTGCCAGGGCTAGGGAGCGGACCATGGACACCAGAGGAGGGTGTCCCGGAAGACTCTGCAGCCGACAGCTGTACAACCACGTTGGTACTGCCTAGGCTGCGCCCAGAAGAATCCCCCCAGTGAGGCGACCGGGGCCGTATAGATCCAGAAGGACGGTCCCCTGCCTCCCAAAATGGGGCCCCTCAAGGAACCCGGAAGGAGAAGAGGCGAAGTCCGCACTCGGCTAGTCCAGGGCAGGTGGACCCCAGAGAAAGGCCGACACCAACCCCACACCCCTCGACCCCTCAGAGTCCGAGAGGGTCCTGGTCCTCGAGAGGGCCAGCCTAGGTAGCTGGCAGCTCTAGGCTGCCCCCGAAGGGGAGACCCAGGGAGCAGCACCCTCCCCTCCTGTAGACTTCCCAATGGGCCCCAAAGTTGGGCGATCGAGACACACTACGGGAGGGGTTACCACCGCCGAGGGGTCAAGGAACCCTCCAAGGCCAGGCTGCATGGCAATGGTGGCAGGCACCATAGCCTGCTGGTCAGTACCACTGACCCCAACCTCGGGGAGAACCTGACGCTCCTCAGAAGGGGGCTGGCTGTGACTCGTTGTCAAGACCACCGGCTCGCCCTCCTCTGCAGACAACCCCGAAGGGTGTGACTGCCCGTCCGACTCCGAGCCCGACTCCGACTCCGAAGAGGTAGAGTCTGAGGCCCTAAGCCAAATGGTAGGAAGGCGAGGAAAGGCGACCTTACCAAGAAGCCCAGTAGCCAAAGCAGTGGCCGAGGCGGCACCCGTGCCCTCCACTGCCCCTCAAGCGGGGCTGACAGAAGGCGGCAGGGCAGCTTGGGCCAAAGGTCCTGAGCCAGGGCCAGCTGCAGCGCCGTCAAGTCCACTGGCACCAGAGGCGGTACCAGGAACAGAGACGGCGCCGACGGCAGCCCCAGCAACAGCCTCGGTGCCGACAACACCGCCAGGCCCCTCGGCGCTGCAAACGGCACCGAGGACCGAGGGCGGCCGAGCGGCTCGAAAGCAGACTCGGCGCTGAACACGGCACCGCTAGGCTCCTCGGCGCCCTGGTGGCACCGAGAGCATCAACAGCGTTGGCGGCGCCGACAGGCGACTCGAAGGCCCCATGAAGCGGTGCTCAACCTAGCGCCGGGGCGGCGCCCGGCGAGACATGGTGAAAGGTGGCGCCAAATCCAGGGTCACGTTGCCGTGAGCAGCGTCAGCGCCTGAACAGCGCTGACAAAGCAAGCGCCCGAAGGCAATCGGCGCCGTCGTCGGCAGCAACAGGGCCCACAGCACATAAGCGGCGCCGAAGACCTGAAGCGGCGCCGACCCGATGGCGTCAGGGCGGCGTCAGCAGGCCTTCCAGACCACGGGAGGCGACACCGGGAGCCTTCACCCCCGAAGGGGCGATTGCCATAGCGGCGCCTCCCGCCCGCTCCCGGGAGGAAGCGGGACGGGCCTCCTGCGCCACAGGAGGAGCCTCGGCCAAGGCTAGGCTACAAGAAGCCGAGGCTCCCTCCTTCTCGGTCCATATAGAACCGGGAGGGAACCCGGAGGAAAGGCCGAGCAGGCGCGGCTTGCCTGACGAATAGCGAACCCTACCCCGAAGTTGGCGGAGCTCGCCCTACTTTAAACGCTGCTAGCTGTTCTAGGACGCCGGGCGTCCATGGAGAAGCAGCCGCATCTAATTCATGTCGTGAAGGCCAAGACACGCGAGACAACGTCATGCTGGTCAGTAACGGAGTACTTGCGGCCACACGGGCACCGACGCATAGGGGGCCGCCCCGCCTTAGAAGGTTTCTTGCCCTCCGACTGCGACATGACCTACGGAAAAAAACACCAAAAATAGACTCGACGTCGCTATACTTTAAAATAAATGGAAAGATCTTACGGCGACGTCGAGCGGAGGCAGAACCCAGAACTAGCAGGAGACCGACGGACTGTCAAACGCACAAACGCGAAAGGCTAAAGCCTAAAAACTGTCAAACTTCTTCAGTTGGCTTCCCAAGAAGCGACCTCGGCGGCGAGGCCGAAGAACTGGTAGGCAGGCGGAGTCGACACAGCAACGGCTAATCCTCGGCGCCACGTGCAGTAAGTCAGCCTCGAGGCGGCGCCGATGCTGCATCGACTCCGCCTATCCTTTTTAAAAAAAAAATCCCGCGGGGTCCTGATCTCTGGCCAGTACCCATCTGTGATGAATGCTGAAGACTGACACAGATAAGATCAAACTTTTAGAATAGCACTGAACCAATTGTCCTCTGGCAGCTGAGGGAAAATAAAAAAAAGCATCTTTCCAATGGCACAGTCTGCATGTAAAGATACTTGTGCATACCTGCATTCAGAAAACTCCGTCAGGCTTCTTTACGTGCAGTGTACCCCCTACTCGCATAGATAAACGTGAATTTTTATTTTTTTACGTGATTCACGTGCATTTATGCGTGAATGGGAAAACTGAGATGAACACAAGGACAGGCACATCCTCTAATGCTACTCAGCTACTGTAGCTTCAGGCTTAACAATGAGATTATTTCACGCAAAGAACACAGGTAATATTTAATAACTGTTGCATTGATGAACAGTTGCTCAGTAGTGCCACACTTCACTCACTGTGCTTTAAACTGTTTGCAGACTGCTGCTTGATGATGTTCCTGCTCCGTCTGAATTTGGGCATGCATGAAGTGACCTCTATGCCAATCTGCAGCAATGGGGAAGCTGGCTGCCAGTTTCTTTCATTAGCTGATCTCTGACAGAGTGATCCAACACTCTAACAGACTGCAGAGCCTCTCCAGTGATATTTACACTGACTTTGTAAGCTACAGTACGTTATTTCTTCAAATTTTAATTTCAGCTTTAGATTCTGATCCCCTTTTTTTTGGGTCAGAGAACATCCAGACCTGGCTTTGATGTACAATCCGAAGCCTGGCTGGAAAAATAATGACATGCGTCATCAACGCTGCCTTAAGCTGCTTTCAGGTGCCATCAAATTGTTTGCGACGCATTCGTGTGGTGTAGCCAATGTCGGGGAAGAGATACTCCGCATGACCATCTTGGGTAAGTGTCCCTGCTTGTCGGGACAGCTGCAGGATTCTATCTCGGGAGCTGACAGCATTTGTGACCAGTAAGAGCATTCTGGGAGCTTCTGAATCTTCTCAATAAAGCCCTAGGGGTTATCCAATATGCTTTCTGGAGGCCAAAGTGTGATTGCTGGCCTTCCAGCATCAGTTTCTCCTGCAACAATTCCTGAAGAAACATAAGGGGGTGATCCCCCTTGATCTCCTCAGGCAGACCCAGGATCTGAATATGGGATGAACGTGCCTGGTTTTCCAGGGATTCTGGTCTTGCTCTAAGATGGGAATTTTCCTTCACCACCTGCAAATGTAGATTCCGTCTGATGCTTCATATCAGAAACTTCTGTTTGGAGAACTTCCATTGTCTTCTCCACTACATTTATTCTGGTAGCAAGAGAGTCCAACTTCGAGTTAATATCGGATACCGTTGAAATAAGCCTCTGCATCTTGTAGCCTAATGAAGACACTGTCTCTTCCGACTCTTGCGTAGACGGGGCCTGCGCGTCTACATCAGACCTTGTGGAGAGGGACGGTCTTGATGATTTTCCGCCTGAACCGCCACCCCTATCTTTACGAGGGTTTCCCATGATAATCTCCAAAGTCTCCTCTGTCGAGCGGCATTAAAATTAGTATAACTTTCAATATTCAGAAGGTTGTTTGTAAGTATTTTAAATTTTATAGTGAAGAGCTGCTGAATTTTGCTGCTTCTCAGCTCTGGATCCACAGCGCCCCCTGCAGCAGATACATTTCTGAAAGAGGCTGTAGAGGCAGCCATTCACCAATGCAGTTTGCCCACCATTTGGAAAGACATTGCTTGGAAACTGCTACACCTTCTCTCTTCAGTGTGAAAGAAACAAAAAGCTGATCCGTCTTTCAGACATCTTTTGTCTTGTTGGTGTAATAACGTAAAATTCTGTGAACGTCTAACATGTGCAGAATGGCCTGCCCCTGATTAGAATGCTCAGGGTACTACACCGGCAGCTGAAGAAACTGATTCAAGGTAGTCTCTGAAACCACTTTTGGAAGAAACTTAGGATTAGTGCGCAAAGCCACCCGGTCTCTGTGAAAAATCAGATAAGGCTCCTTAAACATCAGGGCCTGAAGCTCAGAAATTCTTCGAGCAGAAGTGACTGCAACTAAAAAAAGAGTGCTTTCTAGGTTAAAAAGCACATTCCACACGTACTTGCCGGTTTGAAAGGCATTAAGGTCAACTTCTCTAAAAGAAAGTTAAGGTCCCACTGTGGAGCAGGGTTACACACTGGGGGTTTCAAATGCAAAATACCCTTTAGGAAGGTTTTAGAAACTTCTAACTGAGCCAAGGCTTTGCCCCCTACTAAAACATGGTAGGCAGAGATGGCCGCTAGATGCACCTTTAGTGACAAATAGCTCAATCCCAGGTCAGATAGATGAAGATATTCCATTACCTGGGGAACAGGACACGAAAAAGGGTCCCAACTCTTCGCAGTGGCCCAGATGGAAAAACGCTTCCACTTCATGGCATATGTAGTTCTGGTAGAAGGCTTTCTGGCCTCTACCAATATCTGAGCTACTCGAGGGGAAATCCCAAATCTGGAAGAGACTATGTCTTGAGGAGCCACACATGAAGATGAAGGGACTTCAGACCCAGACGTACCAACGTGCCCCCCTCCTAGGTCAGGAGATCGTAGGAAAGTGGTAGAGGAACCAGAGGTTCCGCTCCCAGTTGCTGAAGCAGCAGGAACCAAATCTGTCAAGGCTAAAATGGAACTATCAGAATCATTTGTGCTCCTCCCGTTTGGACCTTGAGCAGAACTCTCTGTAAAACTGGGAAGGGAGGGAATACGTACAGATATTTCCCTGTACAACAAAGCGACAGTGCGTTTTGCCAAAAAGCACCATGCACGGGACTGAGCAAGCAAAACTTGGGAAGTTTTGCGTTTGATGGGGCTGCAAATAGATCCACTTCTGAACGATCCCAGAGGTTGAAGATGTGGTTTATTACCTCTTGCTTTAGCTTCCACTCGTGCGAGAATGTTCTGCACACATGGGACATGGACTGTTAGGAGGCGAACTCTGTGCAGAACCACCCAATTCCAGGCCCGCATCGCTTCCCTGCAAAGAGGATATGAGCAGGTGCCCCAGTTTATTGATGTTCCACACTACACACATGTTGTCCGATTGGATCAACAGTGTATCTTGCTGAAGCATGTGCTGAAATGCCTGAAGAGCATACAGAACTACTCTCGTTTCTAAGTGTAGTTCTATACATGACCACAGGCCCTGGGTCCTATGATGTCTGAGTTGGGCACACCATCCCATTTCCAACACATCCATGGTCAGGATTTGGGAGTAAGGAGGGGCCCGGAAAGGAACTCCTCGAGTCAGGCTGTCGGAGTTCTGGCGCCATTGCAGATCTTTCTGCATCAGACCGGAAACTAGGAAACAGTTGTCCAAGTAGTCCGCCCTCTGATCCCACTGAGACCCAAGAGTCCACTGCGAGACATGCATGTGGAGTCTGGCTATTGGAACTGTTGGGATAGCTACTGCCATGAGGCCAAGGAGATGAAGGACCTCCCTGGCCGAAATGTGTCAGCTGGAGGATACCAGTTTGGCCTCTCTCTCCAGGGTCTCTACCCTGTCCGGGGAGAGAAAGACCATACACTGTAGTGTGTCCAGAACCACCCCAATAAATTGCAGGTGCTGGGAAGGAGTGAGCTGGAATTTAAGGTAACTGATGGTAATACCCAGTCACTCGAAGAGGTGCAGGGTAGCTGATAGGGAAGCCTCCAACCCCTCCCTCGACGGAACTGCAAGAAGCCAATCGTTGAGGTAAGGGAAGATATAGTGCCCCTGACTTCTCAAGGCTCCTGCCACAACCGCTAGGCACTTGGTAAAAACTTGCGGTGTGGAAGACAGGCCAAAAAGGAGAGCTCTGAACTGGTAATGCTCCCCTTGGAAAGAAAACCTGAGGAATCTGTGGTGTGGACAGAATACTGGAATGTGCAGGTATGCATCCTGCATGTCCAGGGCACAAAGCCATTGTCCTTTGAAAAGGAGAGGCAGCAAGCTTTGTAGTGTCAGCATCCGAAACCTCTTGTATTCTATGGAGAGGTTTAGGGTACTGAGGTCTGGTATCGGGCGCAGATCTCCCATCTTTTTGAGAACCGGAAAGAAGTGGGAGTAGAATCCCTTCCCGATTTGGTTTGCCAGCGCTGGCTCTATTGCTTCTTTCTGAAGAACAGCCATGATCTTCTCCCTTATTTGGGGAACGTGCGCCCTTGGGTAGTGGGGAAAAACCCTGAAGATTGTTTGGATTTTTTTTCTCGAAATTCAAGAGTGTGACCAAGCCTTATTAACTGAAGTACCCAGGCATCTGTTGGAATGGAATCCCAGTCTCCCAGATGCCTTGCGAACCTTCTGCCCACCTGTTCCTCAATGGACGTGGAGATGGGAGGGCAGTCAGTGAGTCAGGAATGGGAGGGGGGATTAGGGAGGACCGCTCCTGAAGCTCTTTGAGACTTGGCTGGAGGGGCGGCGGCCATATTGGGAGCCTTACGTTTGAACTGGTGCCTAGGTGCCTGTTGTGTTTTTGTCTGGCATCTTTTTTGCCGACAAAAGGGATGTTTTGGCTGAGGTTTCAGGCAATACATTGTGTGTACCAACTGAAGTGCAGTGCCTTTGTCTTGCAGGCTTGTAATAATGTCCTGGGCATCTCTACCAAACAAGACAGAGCATCTGAAGGGGGCATCCTGAATAGACAACTGGACATCAGGGGTTAGACAGGATACTCTTAGCCAAGAGGATCTATGAAGGCTTACTGCTGTGGCCGTGCCTCTAGCAGAAGAGTCCACCGCATCATAGGTGGCTCATAAAGAATGGCGTCTGCCACCTTATTAGATCCGAGTGTATTCTCCAAGATGGTTTTTGCTTCTGAGTCCGGTAGGGCCTCGACTATGGGCTCGAGCTGGTGGAACAGAGATTTCTGGTACACTAGCATGTGCGCCACATAATTAAGAGCACATATAGCTAGTGCAGAAGAGAAAAAAAACTTTCTCCTGAACTGGTCCAGTTGCTTGGATTCCTTGTCGGAAGGGAAGGTACTCAGGTGCTTGGGTTTAGTGGACTTATCATGGGCCACAGTTATAACCACCGAATCAGCCTTTGGGTGCACGGTGAGGTGGTCCTTGTCTTCTGGAGTCCTGTAAACCCAGTCGGCTTTCTTGGCCATAGCTGGGATAGAGGAGGGTCTCTGCCAGATGGTCAAGGATAAATCCTCATGTGGTTCCAGCCATGAGGGTGTGAGCACCTGCCTCGTTTCTGGGAAATCTAGATGCTCAGCCAGCCTTTGTCATTTTGGGTCTAGAGCATCTGACTTCCATCTTTGTGCCTCTGCTATTTGTCTGAGGAGGTCCATAAAGGAGGGGAACTGGGACTGGCTCCTCAGGAGGAGGTGTCTCAAATCCCGAACCCTCGGAGGAGGAATCGGGGTCCACTTCGGAATCATCAGAATCCGCCGGATTCTTGTCTGGAACAGCAAGTTCCTTCTCCCTTGGAGTCACCTCTGAGGTCAGGGCTTGTGCGCGGACTGTCATCTGGCTTGACGTCGAGGCTCGAGGGGTGACTGGAGAGGGCGCCCTAGGGGAAGGCTCTGGGTGGTCTGTTTCCAAAGGTCGAGGATACTTCTGTCTAATTCTGAGACTAATTGAGATTTCATCTCAGATCACCAAGACTTCAAAATCTCCCTAAAATCCACCTGTGGCTGAGCAGGAGGTGGTGGAGGGTGACAGGGATGGAACCCTGAACCGACGCCATATGCCGAGAAGTTCGGGGTAGCATAATGGTGAGAATAACCTGGCAACTGATAGAGATGATTGATAACCTGGGTAGTAATGACCTGTCGATAAGGGGTCCGCGTCGGGCCTGATGGCAGAAAACCTGATGGTGCCCCAGATGGAGGAAAGCCTGACAGCAGCCCTGATGGAGCGTAACCTGATGGCGGCCCTGATGGAGGGTAGCCCGATGGGAGGCCTGCCAGCGATCCTGATGGGGGGAACCCCGGTAAAGGGCCCAAAGGCGGAAGTCCCGAAGACAGCCCCGAAGATGAAAAACCTGAAGGGGGGTCCCGGAGGATGGCCCACTGGCAGCCCTGGGAGTAAGGGGCCCGCTGGACGCTGTGGAGGAGTCGGGTCTGGCACCCCTGCCGGGGGCAGCAGAGCTCTGTTGTCAGGTATACCTGACACAAGGTCTCCTTCCATCAGGACCTGCGGGTCCAGTGAATGAGGAGGAATCTCCGACAGAGGAGGAGACGAGGGTTCCCCATGAATGGAATCCCATGGAGACCCTTGCCCTCCAGCTGGGACCAAGCTAATGTCCACCTGAGCATCGTCAGAACCTGACAGATGTGAAAAGGTTGTGCAATCATCGGAGGTTCCGATGAATGACTGATCGACCCAAATCATGCAGGAGACAGAGACACCAACCCCCGAATTACCAACCCCGGTCGGGGGCTTGTCAGAGGGTCTGACGAGCAGCTTATTGGCCACGCCTGCCGACTTACAGCCCAGGGTTGTGATGGGCCTAAGTGTGGTGGCAGCCTTGGACGATTCAAAGGTACCTGCCATCACAGCAACCAATGGCAGCGGGGTGACTAAAGTCTGCCCTTTTGGTGGGAGCGCAGGCTTGGCCGTGGCGCTCGTCTTCCCAGAGGAAGAGGGACGATCCTCTACTGAAGAGCCCATGGGCAGCTTGGGGGGGGGGGGGACTGCTCGCCATTCCTGTTTTTCCTGATCCCTCTTCTTCCTCTTGTGGGGGTCAGTTGGAGGGGAGGAGGTGCTTTTTAGCCTCTTTAGCTCCTTTTCCATCTAAGCCATTTTTAGTTTCAGGAGATGGGCTTCTAGTGACTGTTGGTGCCTTTTCCGTGTGGCCTGGTTGAACTGGACATAGGCGCCACACTCCTCGACGTTGAGATCCGGTCCCAAGCAGAAGAGGCAGAGGGTATGCTGGTCCTTATGCGGTAGATGGATGCTGCAAGAATCACACTTGTTTTTATGCGATTCTGTAGATGAAGTGGACATACTCAAATATTAGGGACATTTTTAGTGAAGAGAAAAAATGGATACTCATTTGAATTAGGCACTCGAACTGTTGCGATAAGCTTGTCGGTCCGACATGCACAGGTCGTCGGCGGGAAAGAACTGGAGGGCGGACGTGGGGACCGCCCACATTATAGTGTTATGCTGACATCTGTCATGTGACTTCGGGTGGGTGGTCCCCCATCAGACACTGCTAGAAAAGTTTCTGTGTGGTCCTGACGCCTGGGGCTCATTCCTACAAGTAATTACCTACTGCAAAAGCCCTCTCGAGGTAAGAGCTAAAGTTAGTTTAAGGAGTGCCCTGGGATACAAAGGCACTCTGCAAAACCAAATTCCTTTCCTTTGTCTTTCACTGTGCTATTGCTTTAACAACAAACTCTGGCCAGAGCCGATATGACTGCAGCCGAGCTGACTGAAGTCACGGCGGAACACAGCACTGTCCGCCATGTCCAAGATGGCTGCCAGAGTTCAGTGCACATGCATGAGTCATTATGCATGTGCGCGGCGATTCAGCAGCAATCTTGGTCACGGCGGACTGTGCTGTGTACCACCGGGCGAAATAGTGTGCCATGGGGGGGTGTCGACTCACTGTTTTGCAGTTGTGGAAGGATCATTCCGAAACTCCAAAACAGAAGAGTTCCCCTGTGTCAATCCGGTAGCTCGTTTTTACAGCTACTGCAAGATGGTTGCAGGCTCTGCCCAACTGCAGCCGTAATAAAAACAAGCATTTGTCAATGCAGAATGTTTGCTTACAGTGTAACAGGGCTTTAAAGAGCCCCAGATGTTGCTGGGACAACTATGAAAAACATAATATCAAGAGACAATTTAGCTTATATTTCACCTTTTTTTGTAACTTTCACCTTTGTTTCTTACTAAGGACATCTGCATGGAAACAGGATCTCTGCCCTACTGGTTCTGTCTACTTCTGCAGTCACAATTCTGTTTATGACATCTGGATTTGTTGCTGTGGAGATACTTATGTCATAAACAGGACATTATGATGTCATGTGTAAACAAGCAGTCAAAGTTAATAAAATCCAGAGGACAGTAATCTTGTTTTTATGTCGGTTCCCTCTGTAATAAAGAAAAAGGGGAAAAGGTTGCACAAACTATAGTTCTGGGTTAATGGTATTAAGGGTGAAAGAACAGAACTGTAAAACAGTGGGTTGCAAGTTCAGCACCCCTTCCCCCAGCCAAAAAACAATACTAAGGAAATCTGCGCTACAGTAAACTTGCAGGAAGGCCAGTAATTAATTAATTAATTTATTTATATTTTGGTAACTGGGTAAACCCACTGAGACCTGAGGTCCCTTTTTCAGGGGCGACCCGGAATTAGTTACAGAGAAAACATACACTGGCAATGATTTACAGTAGTTACAACAGATATATAAATATACATCAGCATCGATATTCAGTGGTTACAGCAGGTTCGTATTCATAGAAACACAGAAGTTGGCGGCAGATAAGGACCACGAGGCCCATCCAGTCTGCCCATTTCTTTTTCTACATTATAAATGTGCCATCGGCCTTTGCTCTGTCAGTGGCCTATCTAGTCATACTCATCTGTATTGCTCCCTTATGCCTATCCCATGCCTGTTTGAAGCCCTGCACTGTATTCATAGCCACCACTTCCTGAGGTAGGCTGTTCCATGCATCCACTACCCTTTCTGTGAAAAAGAATTTCCTCACATTTCCCCTTAATTGGCCTCCCTCTAATCTCATGCTGTGTCTTCTTGTCCTGCTATTTTTCTTATATTTAAACATGTTAGACTCTTTCACCCTGTTAATGCCCTTAAGGTGTTTGAATGTCTCGATATCACCTCTCTCCCTCCTTTGCTCAAGGGTATACATATTGAGCTCTGTTAATCTGTCCTCATATGTCTTCTGATGCAGTCCCTGCGCCATTTTGGTTGCCCTTCTCTGGACTGCCTCAATTTGGTTAATGTCCTTGTGAAGGTGTGGCCTCCAGTACTGCATGCAGTACTCCAGACGGGGCCAAACCAGTGTCTTGTAAAGAGGATTATTACCTCCCTCTTACGACTTGTGATACCCCTACTAATACATCCTAACATCCCCCTAGCCTTACCTACTGCTTTAGAGGTCTGCTTGGATGATTTCAGGTCATCAGTGATGATGATGCCCAAGTCTCTTTCTTCCTTTGTGACTGCCAGCAACTCCCCTCCCAGCCTATAGGTGGCGTCAGGGTTTTTCTTCCCTATGTGCATGATCTTGCACTTCTTTGCATTAAATCCCAGTTGCCACCCTTCTGACCATTTTGCTAGTTTATCCAGATCTCTTCTCATTCTGCCCACCCCATCTGGATCATCTACTCTGTTGCAGATCTTGGTGTCATCTGCAAACAGACAAGCCTTACCCTCTAGTCCTTCTGCAAAGTCACTAATGAAGATATTGAAGAGGACTGGCCCCAGGACTGATCCCTGAGGTACCCCACTTGTGACTTGCATCTCTTCTGACTGTATACCATTTACCACCACTCTTTTCTGCCCGTCAACCAGTTTGCCACCCAGTTGACCAACTTCTGACCTACCCCGAGTCTACCCAGCTTATTTATCAATCTTCTATGTGGAACAGTGTCAAAAGCTTTGCTGAAGTCAAGGTAGGCGACATCAACTGCTCCCCCTTAGTCCACCACTCTGGTTACCCAGTCAAAGAAATCTATGAGATTAGCCTGACAGGACCTTCCTTTTGTAAACCCATGCTGTCTTGGCTCCTGTGCTCCTATGGATTCCAGGTGTTGCACTATCCTTTCCTTAAGGAGTGCCTCCATAATCTTGCCCACTACTGAGGTAAGACTGACTGGTCTGTAGTTCCCTGCCTCCTTCCTGCTACCACTCTTGTGGAGCGGGATTACATGAGCCCTTCTCCAGTCTTCTGGGACCTCTCCTGTGCTCAGAGACTCACTAGACAGTTCTGCTAATGGCTCTGCTAGTTCCACCCTTAGCTCCTTAAGTACACTGGGATGTATGCCATCAGGTCCCATTGCCTTATCCACCCTGAGCTTAACGAGCTCTTGTAGGACCCTTTATTTTGTGAAGGGAGTAGTGCTCACCTCCCTCCCCCCTGTGTCCATGGTGCTGAGCTGTGGGCCCTGCCCTACCTTCTCCTCAGTAAATACTGAGCAAAAGTATCTATTTAGGATAGATGCTTTTACAGGGTCCTCCTCCTCACATGCCCTCTTTTCTCCATTGAGCTTAGCAATACCCCCTCTGGACTTTCTCCTTTCACTAATGTATATATAGAAAGTCTTGTCACCTTCTTTTACAGTTCGGGCTAGTGTTTTTTCAGTTTGGGACTTTGCCTGCCTTACTGCCTTCCCTGCTTCCCTTAGGGCAGTTTGGTATGCCTCCCTATCTTCATCCCGCTGTGTTCCCTTATATATCCTGAAGGCCAGCCTTTTGGCTCTGACCTTTTCTGCTACTGTATTTGAGAACCAAAGTGGTTTCCTTCTTCTTTTGCACTTCCTTTTCTGTCTAACACAATGGGATGTTGCTTCAAGTATTGCATCCTTAATGCTTGCCCACTTTGCCTGTACCCCCTCACCTGTGTTACTTTTTGCCAGGGCTAGCTTTTGGCCATCTTATCAAAGTCAGCTCCTCTGAAGTCCCATATTTTTGCTTTGGAATGGGTTGATTTAGATGTAGTGGCCAAATTGAACCATACCATGTGATGGTATTCAGGTTCATGCATTCAGTTCAGAGACATCAGGATACACACAGTTGGTAGGAATTGAGACAGGTATGCAGTACATTGACAGCCTTGCTTAGGAGAGTCTTCAGGGAAGAAGGCAGGGTTAAGGCAGTGGAGGTAGGAGGGAGACCCGGACTGGGGGGCTAGCAGTTACAGCCACAGAGGCTGAGTTCGAGGAGATATGCTCTGAGGCCAGACTTAAACTGGGGAAGGGAAGGCTTGTCAATCAGGCTGGCTGGGAGGGAGTTCCATAGGTAGGAGGCAGCGTATTGGAAGAAGCGCTTGCCTTGGTTGGAGTGAATCCGAGGAATGTCTAGGGGACGATTTGCAGAGGATTGCAGGGTTCGGCATTGGACTTTGGAAGTGAGTAGTCCTCGTTGGTGGGGAGGAGGGCCAAGGGTGGAGAATTTAAAGGCAAGGCAGGCAGTCGGATAGGCCAGTGTGTGCCGTAGGGTGGGCCAGTTAAGGTCCGCAAGGGCCTAACAGTGGTGCCTCCTAGGGGAGGAGTTATTAGCAAAGCGAGCCACTCAGTTGTAGAGCATGGTAAGTCTGTTGAGTTCCGTCTCCCAGAGGAACTGCAGTAGAGGGGCACCGTATAGGATGGAGGGGAGGAGGTTGCTGTAGGTAATGGCACGTCGTGCCTCACCAGAGAGGGAGTTGCCCAGGCAGTAGAGGAGGCCAAGCCTTTGATGGATGGCCCGAGTTATGGCATCGATGTGAGGTTTATAGGTCAGCTCTTGGTCAAGGTGGACCCCAAGGTATTTGAACTTGTCAATGACCTCAACTCTTTTTCCTTGGGCTGTGTTGAGATGGAGCAGCTCACTTCTGTCAGTGCCCAGGCATCTTGTCCCAAAAAGGACTGCCTTGTTTTTTTCTTCATTGAGCTTTAGGAAGTTGGAGGTGAACCAGGCCTCAAGAGTTAAGAGACTGGCCTGCAGTTTGGTGGAGATGACGCTGGGTTGTGGGTCACTGCAGTAGATGACAGTGTTGTCGGCATAAAGAATGAGGTTGCTGAGCATGCAACTGCCCTCAATATTGTTGAGGAAGAGTGAGAATAGCAGGGGGCCCAGGATAGAGCACTGGGGTACCCCGGAGACAACAGGTCTTGGGCCAGACTGGGTTTCTCTCCAGCGGACTTTTTGGGTACGGTCGATCAGGTAGCTCTCGAACCAGGAGACCGAGTGATCATCCAGTCCTAGGTGGTGAAGTCTGGAGAGGAGGAGTTTGTGGTTGACCAGGTCAAAGGCCTTGGATAGGTCAATGAATAGAAGCGCCCGTGGGGGAGCCTTGGTCCGTAGCCCTAAGGATGTCAGATGTTAGCCGGATGAGCGCAGTGTCGGTGCCATGGCCTTTCCTGAAGCCATGTTGTATATCAGCTAGGAGTAGGTGCTGCTCTAGGTAGTCCTGAAGCTGGTTATATACTAGTCTTTCCTGTATTTTCCCTAGGGGGCTGAGAAGGGAGATTGGTCTGTAGTTTCCCATTTTGTCTCAGGGTCAATTTTTGTGGATGGGGACGATAGTCGATACCTTCCACTTTTTTGGGACTACTCCTTCAAGGAGGGACCTGTTGATGAGGAGGGTGACAGGGAGGGCGATAGCCAGGGCGGTGGCCCTCAGCAGCCAAGGTTCTAGCAGGTCATGTCCCAGGGAGGAGTTAGGGTTTATTTTGAGTAGGAGAGGAAGTACCACAGACTGTTTGACCAGTTTCAGGTGAAATTGGGGCTGTGGAGGCAACCAGTCAACTCTTGAGTAAGGGGAGGACCTGGGGAGGTCGGAGGGGGGCCCCATTTGGGTTTGAGAAGGAGGCACAGAAAGCTTCGGCAACTACGGAGGGGACATTGGTCAATGAATCCCCTACTAGGATGGAGTCTGCTTGAGTAGTTGTAGTACCCTTGAGGAGGGAGTTTATATGGCCTCAGAATTTTTTTAGGGTCACGTAGGTGACTTGTTGGAGGTCTCTTAGGTACTGGGACTTAGCCTGTTTGGAGGTTTTTTTACACTGATTCCTCAGTTCCCTGTACTTCTCCCAGTCAGATGTGTTGCCCGGTGGATTTGTAGGTGCCCCATGCCCTGTCACGGAGCAGCATGAAAAGCTTAAGGCTTGGGCTCAGCCATTTATGGCACTTTCCCTGTAGCCTGAGCTTCTTTCTCAGGGCATGCATATTAGCCGCAGACAGGAAGGAATGGGTGCAGTATTCAAGTGCCTCGTCGAGTGAGGGGAGGGAAACGATGGGGTCCAAGTCTATTTTCCCCAGGTCGGCACAGAAGTCAGCTGGTACAAGCCTGCTATAGTTCCTCGCTTCTATGACCTTAGCGGTAGTTTTTACAGGCTTGTTGGACCAGGTGCAGAAAATAGGTGAGCGGTCACTCAGGAGTCTGACATGATCCCAGCAGACAGTATGCGGTCAGGGCAGGAGACTAGTGCCCAGTCGAGGAGAGAATGGTTACCGGACTTAGGATTATGTCTAGTAGGCAAGTCTATGATTTGGGTAAGTGGGGAGCCAAGTATAGCATTCTTAGTAGGGGAGGACACCAGGGCTGGCCAGTGGAGACTGAAATCCCCAAGGAGGATGGTCTCCCCCATGGGGCACTCCTCAAGGGCATTAGTTAGGGATTCAAGGGAGGAAGCGGCGGATTGGGGCGGGAGGTAGACGCACCCTATGAAGAGGGGCTTGGTGTTTCCGAGGAGGATTTTCACAAATAGTGTCTCGCCTAGGGATCCACAGATCTAAGGCACCGGACACCGCATATCCTGCCACACCGGCAACCTGGGTTCAGGAATGGACCAGCGTCGCTCAGGGGCTGGGGGTGGGGATTTAGCATTCATCGAGACATCTCCTTCGAGGTGAGAGGACAGTGTGTACTGCTCCCAAGGTTGCCACCTAGTGGAGGGTAGGTGCACAGCAGCAGTCACCAGAACTGAAAGTTGGAGGCAGGCACTGAAAGCATGCACCATCCTATTTTTTTATTTATTTGCTTTTGTTTATCAGGTAAGCACACTAGACACCAAAGTGCCTATTTTCAGATGTAATCCGGGAGATTACAAAGGTACATTCAAGAATATCAGGCAAAAACAAGTACAAGGTATAATCAAGAGCAACAGACAAGGTAAGGTCAATACAAGAACATCAAAACGATTTACATTTTAAGTGGGAGAACTACAACAGCATGATAAAGGCAGTAAACAACATACTAGGGCAACAACATTCTAAAGGTAGAACAGTAGCATATGTACCATTAGTGAGCAGTTGGGTAAAACTGGACCCATCACAGTCATTTCAGCAAGTAGCAGCATGCTTCACTCGTGGATAAGGTGCAGGGACCCACCACTTTAGGCAAAGGAGAAAGGTAACATCTCAGCCAGACCGAGTGGAATGGTCAAGGGGGTTCATTAAGTGCAGTGGCAGGAGGCGGCTGATTTGAGGAAGCCCCAGAAGGAGGCTTTAAAGCAGGGATGGGAGGAGGAGGAGCGAGTGCATGCTGGTAGGGAATTCCATACCATTGGCACGTACCCAGCGAAGGCCCGGTTGCCCATTTGGGACCTGGAGGACATAAGAGTCACTGGATCTTAGATGGTAGGAGGGGGTAGTGGGTAAGAGGGATGCAGCAAGGGCAGATGGAGTGGCATTTCTGACCACATTGTCGATGAAATTACCTAACACAAAGGTGCGGTGCTTCTCTGGTGGGAGCCACTGAGGCCGGGAGTAGAGCTCACAGCGATGGGTGAGACGGGGAGCTGAGAGTGCAAAGTGACAAACACTGTTGTACGCCATGTCCCATTTTGAGAGACTGGTTTTTGTGATGTGGGCAAAGGTGACAAGTCCATAGCAGAGCGTGGGTAGAAGAACCCCCCCGCCCTGGCTAGGGCGAGTCGGGCAGCCGGGGTGAGGCAGCTTTTAGCTCTGTATGCAAGGCCCAACTTACGGTTTGAGGCCTTGCAAGTGTTGCGAATGTGCAGAGTGAGATCTAGTTGAGGGTCAAGTGTCACCCCCAGGTACTTGACAGTATCTGCAATAGGAGGGACCCATCAGCACATGAGATCTTTAGAGGGGCAGGGACGATTTTTGTCGTGGCTGCAGAGCCAAAGAGCATGGTCCGAGTCTTCTGCAGGTTGATAGTGAACTTGTGGTCCTTTAGCCAGGTCTGAATTTGGTTAAAATCGGTGTTTAGCTTGACGTTGATGACAGAGATGTCCTGGGAACTGGTCAGGATGACTAGGTCATCTGCGTATAGAGTAGCTCGCCCATGAACCGGGGCCGAGGGCCGTTCATTTATGAATAGGGAAAATAGGAGAGGTCCAAGGACAGAGCCCTGGGGGACCCCACAGTTAACTATAGAGGGCTCAGACAGGGCCTTGTTGAACTTGGTGTACTGCTGTCTACCCGTGAGGTAGTTTTTGATCCAAGCAAGGGCAGGGAAATAGAAGCCAAGGGACTAGAGAGAGGAGCACAGGAGTGGTCAACCCGGTCGAAGGCTTTCGAGAGGTCCACAAAGATGGTTCCAGTCTACGAGATGATGCTGCAACCTTAAAGGCACTACCACCACCATCAATGGCGCACATTCATACAACGAGGTAAGAAGTGGATGAGGTAAGTCCTGAATGTGGGGTGAAGGAGGAGGAGGGGTTTGACTGCAGAAAGCGGCCAATGGGGAGGGGCAGGAGGACAAAGTCCATATATAAAAAAAAAACAAAGGATTTCAAAAATATTTGAATGATAAACTGAATCGTGTTTATTTCTCACATTTTCAAAGCTATCCAACTGGTATCAGGGTTTCTTTAAAGGGAACATAATATGTAATTTAAATCAACTATTGCTGGAGTTTTCTGTTCATTATTGACATGCGGTTTCTGTATCTGAAGTTTTTTGCATTCTGCATACTGTTGTTCCCAACTCTTAGTGCTTTCAAATAGGCGCGTCCTGCCTGTAACTAGGGAATAACACACACACACACACCCTATGTGAGGCTTGATGTTTATCTTTAAAGATTGATGATGTCTGCAAACTGGCTAATTGGCAGAAACCAGTGTGATTGGTGGGGCTTTCTCCTTTGAACTACAAGTGTACGTCCCTCAGCCAGCTATTTACTTTTTTTTTATTTAAAAGTTGCATAAAATACAGGATAAGTTCTATGTGAAACAATTCCCATTTACAGAATGTCCCAAGTTGTAAAAATAAGACAAAGACAAACATACATAAAATCAGCTAATAACAGATTGGTCCTGCAGCAGCAATTTTTTCAAACCATGTATTAAAATACCAAGAGTGGGTGAATTTCTAAGCTGAGGGGACAAGTTATTCCAAGAAAAAGGGGCCTCATTTGAAAAACATTCTTTGCCATAGTGTGTGTAAAACTTACATAAGGAAAAGCCAGGCTGCTAAACACCGTCTTTGTCAGCCTTCTCAGCACTGGCTTTTGTGTCGCAAGTCTCCTTCCTTTTATAAATCCAGTGGCTTATATAATACACACCTACACAGCCCCCTACACTATAGTAACAATATGTTCGCTTTGAGCATGAATGCAACCAATCATAATTAAGTTTGTGCTTAGCATTAACACCAGAGGAAGAGAACTATTTGTGTAGCTCAACCACATAAGTGACAGATAAATTTCAGCACAAAACCCCAGGAACCTGTGTGGTTTCATTTGCACATCATCATAAAAGCTTCCTTCTGACCCCACTACATCTACTGGGCCCACAGCACAAAGCAGCTACATACTCCCCTTAAATGTTTAAAATAAAAACTACATCTCACCTGTCCATCTTTATCCTCTGTAGCACATGCTGCTTCTCATCTATAATTGTTTAAACACATACTGCAGCTGCAATAGGGGCCTTCATGGAACTTGAGAGCCACATCACTGGGCTTGGACACACCCTCTGGTTGGTGGATGCATCCATTGTGCTGCCCTTCACTTTAGTAACTGGCTCATTTAGAGCTACAGAAATTTCTATACTGTAAATCAAGTCCATCTGACACAGACACAGGAAACAGCATGCGCTGTTAAACAAACCCCCTGACAAAGGACCTGTAAGGTCTGAAGAGCTGGGGAGCTGCAGTTCCAGTCTCCATAGGTAACGGTTTTCTTTATTTGGCAATGTAATAAAATTACAACACATTGTGTTGCTTTGCAGCCTCTACTAACTCAGAGTCCCGTGTTTTGGAGTGCTGACACCATAGTCTTGTTAATCAGGTCTGTCTGCCAACCACCAAAATGAAGGGAGGCACAGTAGCTGTTTGCACCATCCAGGTGGTGTGTCTGATCGTGGCCAGGCCTGATGATATAGCTACTAAAACCCAAAAAGCAGCAAAACTCCCTTGATTTATTTTGGTGCAAGTTAATGGGCCCAATTCTGTTTGATGGTAAGGCCGTTTTCAAACCATGTAACATCAGTGGCAATATCATTTATGCCTCTTTCAAACCACAGATGCATTCAACCGATGAAGCAACTTTATAAGGATGCACTAGATTACTGTGGAAGTCATACCCTTTCAGAATGGTTTCATCACCAAAACATATCAAAACAGGACAGTTTTATACAGCATTAGTCATATGAATATATCAAAAAATGCTTTTCGTCTGACCGGTGTTATCACTTGCTACACCAGCAACCCCAGTTCATGAATGGATCTGGGTTACTCGGATAATGCTTGGGGGAGGGATAATTGAGTAACCATGGACAGCTCTCCTCCCTTGGGGGAGGGAAGATATGGTGTCCCACTACTTGTAGTGTGCCACACTGGAAGCAGTAAAGCACCGTGGTTTAAGGCTCTGATCTGCAAACCTGGAGACCTGGATTTCAATCCCACAGCCCCCACTTGCAAACTGTGTGACACTGAGCAAGTCATTCCTTGTGCTCCCAGGTCACACCTGGAAACAAGCTTCGACTTACTGTGCCTCTCCTGGTTAAACAATTTCCCCCCTTCCTTTCCCTGTACTTGCCTGCTACTTGGCAGAAGTGTCTGCCAGAACATCAAGGACACTGGGCCACCTTTCCCCAAATGCCCTGTTATCTTCTTTCAAAAGACTGCTATACATGACAGCAGGGCATTAACCCATTACTTCCAATAACTCTGTATGAAGTCCAAACTATCCATTGCTTAACCCGATACAAAATGGCCACCTTAAGCATATGTGTGTGCCTTTTTCTTTTTTTGTTCAGGGCCACTGCAACACCCACCCACCCCCATTTTGTAAGTGTGGTTTTGGGGTAGCATACCTGTTTCTGAATCAAAAGGTCAATGGTTCAAGTCAAACACCAAGGACTTGGGCTTAAAAATCAACACAGAAACTGAAGTACAGTCCTTCGAGGGGCCTTCCCCTCAGTGAAATGGTTTCCATAAAACTGACCACGAATGTTCATATGAGATATTATTCAGCAATAAAATGCTGCTTGGTTTCCTTGCATATGATCACTGCACTGTACCAGAATCTACCCATTTTCTTTGAAAAGCACTTTAATTATGAATGAATGTTCTATTCTACACCATTTAAATGAAGATATGTATTATAAATGTTACCAAATATTGCTTACACGTTTCTACTGAGTTTTTGTGGGAGCCCAGAAATAATGGTGTTTATTTACTTAAAACCTGTTGATTGGGAGAGGCACACTGAACCGAAGCTTGTTTCCAGGTTTAACTCTGAGAAGGCAGTTGAAAAGGATGTGCAAAGCAGATAGTAAGTCATCCGAATATACGAAGAAGCCAGCAGAAGAATGACATTTGGTCTAGCTAGTCTGCTCGTATCGCAGGGTCCACAGGTTGAGCTGATCCTGACCCCCTCCCCACTCCTCCCAACCTTTCCATCCTCCCTATCCACGATCCTCACCTTCCCCTATGCCTATCCCAGCCTCTCTTGAAGCTGCCCACCATCTTTGACAAGACCACCTCTTCTGACAGTGCATTCCAACTGTTCACCACCCTCTCTGTAAAGAAGTGCTTACTGATCTCCCTCCTAAACCTCAATCATGTTATGGTTGCCTCTTAGCTTAAAGAGACCCTCCTTATCCACCTTATTTATCCCTTTCAAGTACTTGAAGGTCTCATGTCCCCTCTTTCTCCTGTCTTCCAGGGAGTACATGTTCAGTGCCCTCAACCTCTCCTCATATGCCTTACCCTGCTGACCCGCTATTATCTTTGTAGCCCATTTCTGGACCTTCTCCAGCAGGCTAATTTCCTATTTGAGGTGTGGGAACCAGTACTGAACTCCATACTCTAGGTGTAGCCTCACCAGTGACCTGTACAAGGGCAGTATAACCTGTTCTCTCCTACTACTGATCCCCTTAGCTATACATCCCAGCATCTCGTCTGCCCTTACTGCTGCTTTTTTGTACTGTGTGGGGTGATTCAGATCAGTAGTGATCATCACTCCTATGTCCTTCTCCTCCTCTGATGCAATTACCTGGACACCCAGGTAATACTCTGTCCTAGTATTCTTGGCTCCAATGTGCATACCTGTGCATTTCTTGGCATTGAAGCCAAGCTGCCAGATCGCGAAACCACCTCCCCAGCTTTGCCAGATCATCCTGTATGTCCTGTATCTCTTCAGTTGTGTCCACCCTCCCGCAGAACTTGGTGTCGTCCACGAATAGGCGCATTTTGCCTTTAATGCCATCCCCAATGTCACTGATGAAGACACTGAACAACACCAAACCCCAGCATCAAGCTCTGTGGGACTCCACTGGTGACCTCTCTGGTGCCAGATAAATCAACCCCTACAACCACCCTCTGGGTTCTGTCCCTCAGCCAGTTCTCCACCCATCTGGTCATCTTCTCCCCAACACTGAGGTCCGTCAACTTTCTGATTAACCTTGTTGTGGGGCACAGAGTCAAAGACCTTGCTGAAATCCAAATAGAGGATGTCCACTGCTTGGCCCTGGTCTACTGTCTTAGTGACCTAGTCAAATAAGTCAATCAGATTTGTTTAGCACGATCTCCCTCCCCCCACCAATGAACCCATGCTGCCTTGAGTCCTGGAAATCATGCTAATCTAGATATCCTACCAACCTTTCCTTAAGTATGGTCTCCATGAGCCTGCATACAATTGAGGTCAGACTGACTGGTCTGTAATTCCCTGGGTCATCCTTGGGACCGCTTTTGTGGAGGGGCACCACATGTGCGGTTCTCCAATCCTGTGGTACCATGCCTGACTCCACTGAACTATTAAATAGGCCTGACAGTGGCCCTGCCAGCTCCTCAGCCAGTTCCCTTAGTACCCTTGGATGTACTCTGTCCCGGCCTGGTGATTGTCCACTTTCAATGCTAGGAGCCCTTACCTCACTCTATCCTCCTCTATCACTACATCTGTTTTCCCCTCCTCTTCTCCTTCCTTAAGGCACTGGTCCATCCTTCTCCCTGGTGAAAATGGAGCAGAAGTATTTAGTATCTCTGCTTCCCCCACCCCACCCCATTATCCTCCACTCACTCCTTCACTTTCTTAAGGCTAACAATCCCATCCTTGTCCCTTTTCTTGCTTATATAGTACATACATACATAAACACACAGATGCCAGCAGAGTAGGCCTAAAGGTCTATCAACTCTGCTTGAAAATCAGCACCCGGTCAGGACACCATTGCTGCCCTCCCTGCAAATCCCCCCAACCCGGGTGCCAAAAGGGGTAGCAGGGAGGAGGGTAGTAAGCAAACACCATGGGCAGACTAGATAGGCCTTGAGGTCCCCTTCTGCCATCACATTCTATGTTTCTATATCAACCCCCTTCCCCATCATAGTTACACCTCCAGATCCGGCATCTCTCAGCTTTACCATACCCTTGTACCTGCCCCAGCCCCTCTTGAGCCGCTCCACTGTACCAACAGACACCAGCTCCGCAGGTAGTGCAATCCAGGGGTCTTCCACCCTCTCGGAAAAGTAGTGTCTCCTAGTCTCCCCCCTGAGCCTCCCATCACCTAGCCTTATGGAATGCCCCCTGGTAGCCCCTTCCTCCCTCAAGCAGAACATCCTGTTTGGGCTGACCCTGTTTAATCCCTTTAGATACTTGAAGACTTTGATCATGTCCCCTCTGTAACTCCTCTCCTCTCCTCTCCTCCAGGGAGTACAAGTTCAGCTCGTCCAGCCTCTCCTCAAAGGATATTTCCCCCAGACCCTGTATTATACTGGTTGCCCTCCTCTGGACCCTTTCCAGAAGTGCAATGTCCTTTTTCAAGTATGGGTGCCAAAACTGCACACAGTACTCTAGGTGCGGTCTAATAAGGCAGTTGTAGAGAGGAAGAATCACCTCCCACCTCCTTGAGGTTATCCCCCCGGCAACGTATCCAAGCATTTTGTTTGCCTTGGCTGCCACCTTCCTACACTGCTCAGAGTTATTCTTTTTGGCATCCATGATCACCCCAAGATCCCTTTCCCCACCCGAAACCTGCAATTTCTCCCTGCCCAAAAAGTACTCATGGTTATGATTTCTAAACCCCAGGTGGAGAATCCTGCACTTCTTGACGTTAAACCTCAGTTTCCAAGTGCGTGACCACCTCTCCGGAGTCTCCAGGTCCCCCTGTAGGGCTCTTCTACCCTCCTCCCCATCCACCACCACCCCCAGCTTTGAGTCATCTGCAAAGAGGCTCATCTCACTCCTGATACCATCCCTGATGTCTGAGATGTAAGCATTAAACAGGAGTGGGCCCAACACCAACCCCTGTGGGGCCCCCACTAATGACCCTCCTATGGGATAAGCCCCCCCCCGACCACCACCCTCTGAAACCTCCCGGTTAGCCAGTTCCCTAACCATGTCACTACCCTTTCCCCAACCCCCATTCCCTCCAGCTTGTGTAGCAACCCTGGGTGTGGCACCAAGTCAAATGCCTTGCTGAAGTCTAGAAAGAGGACATCCACTGGCCTTCCCTGGTCCAGTGCCTTTGTCACCCAATCACAGAATTCCACAAGGTTAGTCTGACACGATCTGCCCTGAATGAAGCCATGTTGGCAGTCATCCAGGTGGCCCCGTGACCCCAGACACACCTCCAGTCTCTCTTTCAAGATGGCCTCCAACATCTTGCCCACCACCGACGTCAAATTGACAGGCCAGTAGTTACCCAGCTCCTCCTGTGAGCCGCTTTTGTGGATAGGCATGACATGAGCCATCTTCCAATCCTGGGGCACCCAACCCGACTGAAGGGAGGCGTTAAAAAGGTCCACCAGAGGTGCAGCAAGGACCTCCACCAACTCCTTCAGCACCCTGGTATGAAGGCCATCCGGACCCGGTGCCTTATCCGTTTTCAGTGACTTAAGGGCCTCCCACACCCTACCAACAGGGATTTCCATGGCAGAGGGCTCCCTACCTTTGCCCATCCTAGCCCCTTCCCCCACACGTATGGTGCTTCCCCCGCCATCATCTCTTGTGAATACTGAGGCAAAGTATTTGTTATGCACCTCCGCCTGCTCTTTGGCCTCCTCAGCCCACCCACTCCCTGACCTCAGTCTGCTAAACTGCCCCTTCACTTTCCTCCTTTCCCTGATACACCTAAAGAACCCTTTTCCCCCCATTTCTAATCCCCCTAAGGCCTTCTCCCCCTTCTTAATTCCTTCAGCTATCTGCAGCTCCTTCTCTGCCTTAGCACGCCAGTCTTCCTTATTTGCCTCACTAGCAAACCTTAGGTAGTTTTCCCTATCTACCTCTCTCTTGGTCTTCCTGAATTTCCTATAGGCTAACCTCTTTTCTCCTACTGTCTGTGCGACCACAAAACTGAACCAGCTGGGTACTTTGGCCGTTGTGTTTTTCCCCGAGCCTAACAAACTCCTCTGTGGCAGCCAGTATTCCTTCCTTAATGAAACTACCTTTGGTCTACCCCAATATCTGCTCTGATGTCTGCCAGGTGGCTCCTTAGCACTTCGTCCATCTTCCTGAAGTCCGCCCTCCTAAAATCCAAGATTTTGGTCCAAATCAGGATGCTTTCCCTGCCCATATCCAAAAGTAACCACGCTGTGCAATGGTCACTCCCACCAAGGGGCTCCCTGACTGTTATTTCCTGTACATACTCCCCATTCATGAGCACCAAGTCAAGAACTGCCTCTACTCTTGCTGGTTCTGTGATGCCCTGAGTCAGGAACCCACTTTGCAGTCCTTCCAGGATTACCAGACTCTTAGCACATGTTGGAGATGGTACTCTCCAGTCCACCACAGTCAGGTTGAAGTCTCCCACAACTACCACCTCTCCTTTCCCTGCAGCTTCGAATATTTGCGAGCTCAGTTCCCTGCTCCTCTCCTCATCCTGGTTGGGTGGTCTGTAAACCACCCCAACCTCACCTTTCTCCCTCTATTGGACAATAACTGAACTTATAATGTCTCCACCTTCCCTTCCTCTGACTCCTCCCTCATGCAAGTTATTCCCTTCCTGATGTAAACTGCCACCCCTACCCCATCCCAACTACCCTGTCTCTCCTGTATAGTTTATATCCAGGGATCGTAAGGTCCTAGTCATGGTGTGGTGTTGTCCAAGTCTCAGTTACTGCCACTATGTCCACCCTCCTGTCTGCTAATAGTGCCTGCAGGTCATCCATCTTGTTTCCAAGACTCCGCATGTTCAGAGACACTACCCTCCACCTAGAATTTGTCCTTCCTTCCTTTCCCTCTCTTCACATTTATCCACTATGTGTGCAACCCCCCACCTACACTTGTTATGTGTTCCTCACCCCCTCTACCATTCAAAGTGCAAAAAAAGAGCAACGAACAATAAATGAAGAAATGGGGGGGGGGGAGACAGTAAATTTCTGTACAGGCTTCAAAGCAAATAAAACAAGGTACCATCATTACAAAATGCTAGAAGTACAAAGAAGAATTAGTAAAATGGGATGACAGCAAGACACTGAAGAAGGGAGTAGAGGAGGAAGCTAGACAAGAGCACAGTTAAGTGAAATGAGATGGCAGGATCGGTTTAAGTGAGTAGAGGGATGATGATAAATGGTAGCTTACCACTGGACATGACGTACAGTCCAATACATTATGGTTGTATGGAAGATTACTTTATTTTTTTGTCAACCTTTGCCCGACTGCAGTTTAAGGAAAAAAAGCAGCACAGGAAATGGGAATTCAGATCTCATCCAGCTTAAAGTCAGGTTCCTGTTTAATCACTACTTCCTTAATCTGCCACAACTGGTATTGCTAGGTATGTCCCACACTCACCAGTACATTCTCTGCACTCCATAGAGACTACATCAGGACTAAATATCAGTGACAAAAAATTAAATGTGTGAGCACAAGCAATGCCATACAGACTTCAGTAATCACTCAAGTGGTTCAAAGAAAATAAATTAAGAAAATGCCACATTTTCAACCATCGCTTATTTTTGTGAATATTCAGTCAACACTATGTCATACTTTCTCAAAGAGGGAACAGGAACAGAGTGTAAATGGTTTTGGATTCTGTACCTCCCCATGTCCACTGAAGGCTGCGTGGTGTAATGCAGTTCTCCCTGCTCGATCGGAGACATTTACATTGCTCAGCAGAGGCACCAGGGCTTCGGCACACTTTACAGCTTTGTTTGCAGCAGCTATGTGTAGTGGGGTTTGCCAGTTCTTATCACGGGCATTGACATCCGCAGAATGCTTTAACAACACTTGAACAGCATCCTTGAAGAAAAACAGAGAGACAAAGAAGAATCCAGAATTCAAAGTTAATGTAAGCACACAGAACTCAAAATGTTGCACCTGGAATGCATCAAACAAAACCACATTGACCGAACTAAGACTGGTATGACTTGCTGTAATTCTTCTCATGAATATCCTACTTTGTAATCAACCTTTGTTGAACATTCTATTGGGAGCAACACATTTTCAAATTGTTTAAAAGCTTTCAACTATCTTCTAGAAAATGAAGTAGCCAAGGTTTTACAATGAAAAGTCCTCTTGTGGCATTATTACCCCCCCCAACTTGCTTAGAACTTTTGTCATTATCCAGTAGGTACAATTTGCCACAATTTCTGCTGTTATGAAACCAGGGAAAGACCCCTCGCAGCTTGCCTCTTATTGTCCAATCTCAGTTTTAAATATAGATTATAAACTATTCATGGTCATATGGGTGATGCGGTTGGACCCTTTGCTTCCCAGTTAATAGATAAAGATCAGGCTGGCTTTGTGAGGAAGCGGCAAACATAGTATAATGCCTGCTGAACTTTGCACCTCGTAGATTATTCTCAGCAGCGTTCCATACCTTTGGCTGTTTTCAGTTTGGATGCTGAGAAAGCATTTGACAGGGTATCCTGGTGTTTTTGTGGGACACCCTGTCAAACTCTGGGTTTCCCCGAAGGTGTGATGCAAATACTTCAGTCCCTCTATGCTGCTCCCTGAGCATACATCAGGCTTAATGGGAGTCCTTCAGCACTAATACCTCCATCTAGGGGCACCAGATTTTGCACTCTTTATACAGCCTTTAACTTGGGCTGTCTGTATGGCAGGAAGGGTAGATGGAATTCCTCTGGGAGTCAAGATTACTGCATTGCCATTTTTGTGGTTGACATTATTTTAACATTGACCTCTAGAGAGAAGTCTGTCCCTGGGGTGTGGCACATTTTAGACAAATCTGGCAACTCTCAGGATTTATAATGAATGTCATTAAAACAGAAACTTTGATTTATAATTTTTCTCCCTCTACGGGTCTTAAGCAATTGCTACCAATTCAGTGGTCCAGGGGAGCTATGAAATATCTGAAGGTCCAAATAACAAATAAAATCAAGATCATTCGGAATTTTTAAATTATGAACCCCTAACACAGCAAACAGATGAACACTTTCAACCATGGGCTACATTTCCCCTTGTTTAGTAAAGTGGAAAGCATTAGACAAAACCTGCTTCCTAGGCTACTGTATTGCTTTGCAAACTTTGTTCCTGGTACTACTTCCATCATTGGAATAGGTAAATTTCTCACTTTCTTTGTGCGGGCCATAGGCCATGGATAAAATGTTCTATACTTCAACTGCCGAAAGAGAAAGGGGACCTTAATTTGCCCAATCTAATGCTATACTGGCTGGCAACCCAGTTGCACCTAGTGTGCGGCTGGCTTTCCCCACACCAGCAGCCTTACTGGAGTAACAGAGTTCACTTTAAATGATTCGTGTAACATTGATAAGATTTTGTTTGCCTTCTCTATAAATAATATTCCATTTCACCATTTCCCTAGATTTACTGCTGTAACAATACAGTAGTGGAGATTTGTATGTCGACATTACTTCCCTCAGCACTTACAGTCTGGTTAAGGGTCCTAGCCCATGACACAGCATACGTGTAGTTTAGGTTCACTCTATGTTCACCAATATTATGATTCTCAACATTTTAAATCCTTTGCCGTTTTGCAAGTGGAATTTAAATTCCAGCCTAGGGCCCTTATGCATTATTTGTAGTTGAGATCTTATCTGTTGGGAAAGTGACAGGCCTATGAAACACTGCCCGCAGTCCTTATTTATTGTTTACAGTACTAACTTACTATCAAAAGGGGGACAAATTGCAACATTTAATTGGTATTTTATATTGGGGATTAATGGAGTTGGTCCCAGACATGTCAGTGTCCATCCTAAGTAAATGGAATACCGAACTACAGATGGAACATACAGTATACATTTGGAACAAATAAGCTATTTCGAGCTATAGGGTTACCTCTTCACCTACTGAAAAGATTATGCATGGGAAAGCAGAATTGGGTATTTTATAACCCCTAATATCCAGATTAAATACATGGGTTCATTTTATGGAATAAGTTGGAGACAATGTGGGGAGGTAAAAACAACCTAGTCATATATTTTAGCAATGTCCGATGTCCGAAATTACAGAGACTCTGGTAGGGTACAGAAGGGGTACTGGGGTACATGTTTCCAGACGTGGCTTTTCTGACACCATCCTTGGTCCTGTTAGGAACCCCACCATTTGGGATTCTAGGTATTACATTTAAGTTAATATTGATCCTGTTAACAGCAAACCAAGAAAGTGGTGATGAGGCTGTGGCTCTCTTCTAAAGTACCTACACTATTTAATTGGACTACAATTGTTACATGTCTCTATTTTATGGAAAGACTGATCTACAAAATCAGGGGGCAAGAGCAAAAATATGCTGATTTCTGGTGCGATAGGTTCTTTAACAGCTAGATGTTACCCTAGAATTCATTCCACGACGCAACTGTGAAACTGGAAAACGTGATATTTTAGATTTGAGTACGATATTTAGCCAATATGGCCTATGACATGTCTAGTGCACTGTGTATATGGTGTATGAGGAGATCTGCGGATGAACTTCTGGATTAGTGCATCTTCAGGGGCCCCTTGGAGATAAACAACTGGACGTTCGTGGGACGATCTCCTCTTCTGATATGTGCCTCCTCCCCATTGAGAATGACTGGATTTGGATGTGTGCCTCTATTTGTCTGTACTGTGTACTCTGTCTGTTCACTGTTGTAATAGAAAATTACAATAACAATTGAAAAAGACCTCTTACAGCAGTAAAACATTTATCTGTCACTGCTTGTATGCATTATTCTTTCAAGCACAAATAGAATGTATTTACTAAATCATGCTTCCTAAACCTGACTACAGAAGAGCATATTGGATGTATGATGGCTCATTAAGTAGTTATACTGTATGTTAGACTATAAAAAAATTTCATCAGTTTCCTCCAGTCTTACTGGCCAGCATTTTTTTTATTAGTTTGTACGATGTTTTCTTATACACTTGATCCACGTCATAGCAGAAATGATACCAAGTTTAAAAGCACATAATTAAAGTAGGATACTGCATTACACCAACAGCTTCTGTACCTCACTGAAGGGTATTACCACAGTAAAATGGTTTAAACATAAGGTAAACTTCATGCCAGTATTGCCATAAGGAAGACTAACCATATCCTATGATGTTTAAGCAAGTACATGAGATTTCAAGGCTTCTAGACTGCCTAAACTTTGACACACTAAACCGGTTAGCATAAAAGTGTTTGTGCCAAACCTGGGTAACCTGCACACAAACAGCATTTGAACTATGCTCTATAACAGTGTGATAACAGAATACTTTAACAGTAAGTGTCTACAGTTATAGCTCCTATATAAACTGCTGCTAGGTAAACTTTTCATCCATTTTAAGTCAACTGTGAACATTAATCTGTTCCATACATTCAGACTCTGGTTTAACTATTAATTACTGTGTGTAGACTGTTATACAAGAGAGAAACAATGACAGCATTAGAAAAGGAAAAAAACATTTAACAAGATTTTAACCCAGAATATTTTCAATTCCATTTCTGTGTTTTTTAACTTTCATAACTGATCAGATTTTTAATGAACAGCCAGTAAAGGGCTTAGCAGCATCAAAATGTCCAAAAGACAGAGTTCCATTGGAATCAGGGAAAAGTGAGCAAACTTTTGAGCCAACTCCAGAAGGCAGGCGCCATCTTGTCAAGTGGCCATGTGGTTTGAGTGACCGAGTTCTGTCCTCATCTAAGTCCACCAGGATATAAAATACAAACTAAACAAGCATTTGTCAATGCCGAATGTTGTCACGCTGGCATTGGCAGAGGGATTGGCGTAGCTAGAGACGCATAGTGCTTTTATTTTGTGAATGTGTCTCAAAAGGTGATTTTACACAGCGAGCACGCCATTGTGCGCCACAGCTGCGGAAACACATTTTGGTCAGGCTATGAAAAATGGCAGCTGGACTGTTGATAAGGAGACGTGCACAAATGCCAGTGGTGAAAATGTGGCATGAAAATATTGCAGACTGACGAAGTTACAAGGGTGCATGGAAACTGCGCAATGCACGCTTGCATCACAGTCATTGTATGGAGTTTCGGCACCAAATGTTCAACATAGGCATTTTAGGACCTCTGCTCATGAATAGTGTCACTGTCATTTCCTCAAACTGTCCCAAAAACTGATTTCCCACAGCGGCCGTGCAATTCTGTGCGGACGATGCGGCTACATTCCGGACAGCTGAAGTGTTCATAAGGAGATATGGAAAATGCCAATGATGGAACAGCTGGATGAAAAGTATTACAAATTCAGAAAGTCATGGCGTGCTATGCAAACTGTGCAACGCACGCTCATAAAACACTCATTTTATTGACTTTCGTTCCCATATTTTCAACATAGGCATTTTAGGGCATCTGCTAATGAACAGTGTCACTGTCGTTTTCATCATGTGTCTCAAACACGGACTTTCCACAGCGACCACGCTATTCTGCACCGGAACTGCAAAAAGAGATTTTGGTCAGGATATGAAAAATGACAGCTGTACTGTTCATTAGGAGATGCAGAACAATGGCACTGTAGAAAATCTGGAGTGAGAATATTAGAAGCTTGCAAAAGTACGAGCATGCATGCAAACTGCACAACGCATGCTTGTAACAGTCATTTTACGGAGCATTGTCACCAAATTTTCAACACAGGCATTTTAGAACCTCTGCTCATGAACAGTGTCACTGTCATTTTCGTAATGTGTCCCGAACACTGATTTCGCTCAGCGAACACGCTATTGTGCACCGAAAGGGCAAAAACACATTTCGGCAAGGATGTGAAAAATGACAGCTGTACAGTTCACAAGAAGGTGTAGTAAAATGCCAAATTTGAGAATCTGGCGTGAAAATATTCTTAAAGCGCTACGTTACGAGCGTGCGTTGTGCAGTTGCTATGCACCTCGTAAAACAGTCATTTTTTTGATTTTTCCCGCCAAACTTACAACATAGGCTTTTTGAGAGCCCCTCTCATGAACAATGGCACTGTCATTTCGTTTCTCGGTCCCAAAAGGTGATTCTGCGCAGCAACTGCAAAATCACCTTTTGGGACCAAATAACGCCATGACAGTGCAATAATTCATGAGAAGGGGTCCTAAAAGCCCCATGTTGAAAATTTGGGACACAATCCCCAAAATGCCCAAGATATGCATTAAAGTTGAAAACCCTATTCATTCCATTATACAGCTTGAGCATTTCCTCAGTTAGCAGTCGGCTTTGAAGAGTGCAGGCGTGTTCCCGGTCCACAGAAGATCGTTACGCCAGACTCCAGAGGTAAGTTTGGGGTGCCGGGGGGTGAGAGGAGGCAGGGTGCGCAGTGGGTGGGTGCAGGTGGGAGGCATCGAGACTACGAGGGACCGTTTTCGTTTTACAGGTTAAAAAAAAAAAACAGAAAAAAACATTGCGGGACAGTTTTCGTTTTGCAGGGCATTTGGCACACTGGGGTGGGCTCCCAGCGTGCCACCTGTTTTTAGGGGGGTGTCAGTAGCTGACGGGGATTGGGCACCCTCGTCACACAACAGGGGGAGGAAGTAATGCCGGCGGGGACTGGGCACCTGTTGCTACACAAAGATAGCCCGAGGCAGAGTCGGGGATTGGGCACCCGCTTGGCATTCAACAACTGGGGGGTTTATGCCGACGAGTGGGCTCCTGTCGGCTCTGGAAGGCTGTGGGGGGTTAACCGACAGAAGTTGGACACCCCAGTCGTCAGGCGTTAGGCTTGCGCGCTCACCGACCATGCACATAATGGCGGCGAGCACAGCAAGAAAAGGATCGCTTGCCTGACGAGCTTTGTTTGGATTGCAGCGGACCTTTTCTTAGATGCTAGCCCAACATCATGTAATTGTGGCGATGGCGCGCAGGCTGATAGGGATGCGCATAGCGCACCTGCATAGTGCGTGCCTGCATTCGCCAAACAGCGACCGCGCCTTAAAGCTGCACTGTCCCACTATGTTGGTTGCGCAAGCGCGCCAACATAAAAATTTAAGGGCACTTAAGATGCTAAAATAAGCTCTTGACTCTTTGTCCTTGAATTGATCAAAGCCAGCTGCCCCAATTACCTGTTTGGCCCAATCCCATACCTGGTACTTACAGTTGGTACTGAGCGCAGTGTCCTTCAGTCAGATTCCTCGACTTCTTCCTCTTGATCAGTCATCCCACAATCATGCTCGATTTGGTCTTCCAAAGTCCCTGTGTCCTTAGGATCACTAAACAGGTACTGCATGCCCCGTATACAACCTTCAATTTTTCAGGATATCGAAACTTGTGAGAAACCCCGCAGGACTGCAAGACTGTCCAGACCACTTCAAGTGTCTTTCGGCATTTCCTGGTGGCAAAGTGGACATCAGAGTAAAGCAAGAGTTTGCCTCCATTATCAGTCATGATGGGGCATTTGCACCAGGCTGCATCGAGGACATGATCTTGTGTGTGGGGCCCTGCAAAGTAATCAGCTGGGTCCAAAGTGAGTTCACATCTTCCCTTCAGTTTCTAGGGATAATCCAAAAGGCCCAGACTTATACTGGCTCCAGCTGAAAAGTGTCACCTATTCATTTCACCACAAAGTCGGTCAGATATCTCCCTCCATTAATTCTCGGAGTCCCAAAAGTCTAAGCTTGGAGGCTTGAGTCGTATTTTCAAATGCTTCCAATCTGAAACAAAGAGCTTTATGTACTTTTATGAGGCCACTGGTAGCTGCCAGAGCCTTCAGCGCTGATCCTGATGCCTCTTTGGATTTAGTGATGGCCGTCGTGATCTGCTGCTCTCAAGTGGAGAAACGTGACTTGAAATCCACTAACGCACTAGGGACAACACACTGCTGTTGTAACCAAGCAGTAATGTAACTGCCCACCCTCAGGCACCACTAGCAGTACATTACCCTAATCAATCTAGACTAACTACTTAGTTGTCCCCTTGCTTTTATAGTAGTCTGCATCAGACATGTCAGCTTCTCACATAACCTTGAGCCTCTCTCACTGATCCCACATGCAATATTTGTAATTTATTAATGTTGTTTCTGTGACTCTTATGCAACTCTCAATTTTTACCTGCTGTAAAGTTCTCTTATGTAACTAATACAAACTGTACCCTAGAATTTATTTGGTTCCAATATACCCTGTCTGATGCCCTGATTTGTCTCTGTCTGTAATGTGATACATTGGTTATGTGCAATGTCGGATCGCCCCTGAAAAGGGACACTAAGTCTCAGTGGTTTTTACCTGGTTATCAAAATGCAGTATAAATAAAATCATCACCCTTTTGTTAAGAGCCTGAATTGCCCACAGTAGATCCTTGTTGGAGGGCTCAGCAGAGACCTCCTCTAGAGCACTTGATGCCGTCCTCACGCCACTCCTGCTGGACCCAGGCTGCTGGCCCTTCTGGCCACCATCTGCTTTCTTTTTGGGACCTCCCATAGTCTAATCAGCTTGAAAATTTGCCCAAACAGTCCCAACACAGCAGACTTCCCAGTTAGGTGTGCAAAAAGTAAAAAAAAAAAGTTAGTATTTCAGTTTAGGTGAAATTAGATTGTTGTTCTGTGTTCAGGAGCTCCAAGAATACACGTTTGCCCAGGGTGACTGTTGGTCAAGGCCCCCAACCCCATGCCAGACTCTCGACTAATTATATTTCATCTGGCAAGCGAAATGAACTACAAAACCATGTTTATACATGCGATTTCTTCTTGAATGCTCTCTTTTAGTACTACTGAAGTGTTTTCTCATGGAGTATCATGTTTTTTTAATACCCAAAGGAGCTCCCAGGCATTATTAACATGTCCGTTATAAACATGTTCCGGTTCAGCATTTTCCTATGCTCAAAGGTTCTGCATCTCATGGCTAATGTCTGCAGTGTCTGGTCTAAAGCTTAGCATTGTGGAGGGGTTATGGGATAACAGATGGACCAGACACTGAACTTCAAGTTCCACACACAGTTTCTGTGTGATGTTTATTCAAAAAATACAAGAAATAACATTCTGCAATGGCATATTTCTTCAGTACATCAGTTTGCAGCAAAAGACTATGCTTCCTTCCCACCCCCGCTGCCTATCCTGGCTCCCCTTGGATCCACCTCCTCTTTGCCATCCTGACCCTTCGAACCCTGCCCATCCCTTATTCCCCTATGGCCTCCTTCTCAACTCAACGTACTCCCAAAAAGTTAACATACGCCACCCCATGGTCAGAATCGTGGTTCTTCTATTACTCCTCTCTGGTAATATCCACCCTAACCCAGTCCCTGTCCCCACCAATCCACCAACCAGATCCACTGGCCTCCGCATTGACTCTTTGAACATATGCAGCCTGCTTAAAAAATTTGCTGCCCTCCACTGCTGGGTCATTCTACACCAACCAGACATCATAGCCCTAGTAGTAACCTGGCTACCCAAGTCTACCCCTGACTTCTTTGTCTCTCTGCCAGGTTACACCCTACACCCGGGAGGATCGAGTGGGTAGACGTGGGGGTGGTTGGGTGATTTATACTCGTGACATCATCATTGGCCATGCGCTCCTCACCCCCAAGCTTGTAAATGGTGCCCAGGCCCTTACCCTCAAGCTCACTCCAGGCCCTTCCAGGAGCTCGCTCTATCTCACAGTCTCCTACGTTCCCCCAAGGAACCAGAACTCAGCAATAACGTGTCTCACTGATTATCTTGCCACCCTCCCCATAATGCGGAACAAGTCCTAGTTGGGAACCTCAACGTGAACTGGCTCAGTCCCTCCACTTCTCCAATAAAAGACACCTTCGTAGCCCAAGACCTGACACAACTCGTCTACCAGCCCACTAGACTTAACCCAGCTAGAGGAACTTGCACCCTCCTGGACGTCATTGTCACCAACCGCCCCCTAAAAATTCAGGACATTCAGGTCCTCCCTGACTCCTTAAGTGACCACCTCCCTATCCTATTCCTCTGGTCAGCTCCCACCCCCAAACCTGCAGCCCAAACCACACTCCATAGGTGCCTTCACCCGGGGGAGGCTGACTAAACTCAAACAGTACATCGCTCAGATTAATTGGTCCCCCATCCACCCAATATTGATACTGCCCTCGCCCTCTTCTCACAAGCCTTTAATAAGGCCTGTGATCTCTCTGCACCCTTCACCAAACTCCGTTCCAAAAAGCAAAATGCACCTTGGTTTACCCCAGCCCTACTCCAAAGGCTCAGAAATAGGGATACCCTCTGGCACCTAGCCACAGAGACTGGCCGGACGGCTGATAGCCAGGCCTACAATGCTGCACGGAACAGGTGCACATGGGCCATCCGTAAAGCCAAGGCAGACCACTACCAGGCCACCCTCACCTCCTTTTGAGGGTGTGCCTGGACTTCTGAGACAATATTAAAGCTAAATGAAATCTGTGCACCTTTCCATCCCTTTTTACTGACGGCCTACCAACACAGCTAGCATTGCCGACTGCCTTAACTCCTCCTTTATGGACCATAACTCTATCCTCCCTAGTAACTTTTTTCGATCCAACCCCCGACCTACAGCCCCCAGTCCTTCAACACCCCTGGTTCTACCTACACAAAGTATCTGTCCAGGAAGCCAGACCTCTCGTGCTTAAAGCATTAAATAGCAACAATCCTAGAAGCGACTCCCTGGACCCCAAAATACTCTGTCTGGTCCTGGATGACGTCCTTGCCCCACTCACCGGCCTACTAAACCGGTCCCTCTGTCTGGGGCAATTACACACTGCGTGGAAAACAGCAAGAGTCACGGCTATTCAAAAAGGGGGTGACAGGTCCTCCCTCTGCAACTAATGACCAATCTCCATCCCCAAAGCCTTAGAAAAAGTGGTGGCCAATCAACTTACTGAATATCTGGCTAAGCACGACATCCTGTGCCCAGAGCAGCATGGTTTCCGTGCTGGACATAGCACTGGTACAGCATTAATGGAGTTCTCCAACTTCCTGCACTCCTCCTTTGATTCCGGCTCCCCAGTTGATGCAGTGTTCATTGACCTCTCTAAGGCCTTCAACACTGTCTCCCACCCTCTCCTACTAGATGCCCTCTACCACACCGGTTTCTCTGCTGGCCCCTTCGCCTGGTGCTCGAGCTACTTATTAGCTCGCTTCCAGTGTGTCAAAATTAATGGGACGCTCTCAGAAACCCATCCTATCCGCTCTGGGATCCCCCAGGGCTCCATACTGGGCCCCCTACTTTGTAGTCTCTATCTAAACACCCTGCCTAGTGCCTGCTCTGGCAATATCCTTATGTATGCCGATGATGTCGTCATTTTTGCCTCCCAACGAAATCCTACCTCCCTCCAGAACTCTCTCCCAACACTCCTTCAATGAGGCTGAAAACTGGTTTAAGGACAGCAGACTCATCATTAATCTAAAAAAAAAAAAAAAAAAGCTAGCAACAACCCACTCCTTATCCTCCCTAGCACCCTGCAACCACTTGAACAAGTCTACTCCTACAAATACCTTGGGGTCACCTTCGACTCAGCCCTCATCTTTCACGCCCACATGAATACCCTCGAATCCACCACTAACACCCAACTTGGCATCCTCTATCACCACAAGGACTGCCTCCCACCCGATGATCTCCAACATGCCATTACATGATCAATACTGTCCCTTGTGGATTATGGCATGCCGGTATATGGTGCTGCTGACACCACTGCCCTCAGCAAGATTCACCTCACCCTAAACCAGGCTTGCAAACTAATGACCGGTGCCCCAGGCTCACTCACACATGTCAACTCTATGACATGGCCAATCTCCTTAACCTCAATGAACAATTCTGCTACCAAACCTGCCTTCTAACTAAGAAAATTCTGATCGGGCTCTCCCCACCTGGGGGTAACTGCCTCCATCCATCATACCCCCTCCAAAATCTCTACCCGAACTGCTGACAAAGCCACCCTCCTAGTTCCCAGAATTAGGACCACCTGGGCTCAGAGGTCATTCTGCTACAGAGCCCCATCCTGGTTTAACTTATTCCCTGCAACCATCTCCAACATTCCCAAAATTGCCTCCTTCAAAACCGCCCTTCGGAGCCCACTGTTTAACACCCGCAGTTGCACCTGTCTCTAACTGATGTTCCGCTACCCTCGCATTGCACCTGACGAAGCCCGCTGGGTTGAACCTCCCCATCCACTCCCTCCTGGTCTCCCACCCCTCAGTTGGTATATGCAGGTATTAAATCTGTCACTTTGAAATGTTTCAAATTGCTCATTGTAGGAGAACAACTGTGTAAATTCTATGTCACTCTGTGTGTTTGAATTCTGTAAATATGTTACACTGTATGTCCTCTCTGTGACGAGGTACCTTTGTAAACGAGCCCCTGGCTCAAAGGTTATAAATCTGATTGTATAAATAAATGTCCTTTCTCTGCATTTAGACAGCACCTACCGACACTGATCTCTGATCTAACCACTTTTCAGTGAAACCCTCCATCCTATGTGAGCAATTGCTTAAGGTAGTAGGGCTCAAAAAAAAAAAAAAAAAGCTACAGACAAAGAACCTCAATGCAGAATCACTGAAAAAAGGGTTGCCCCATAGGGCATTGGCAGATCGAGTTTGAAAGAAATACATCATCATACGTACTTCCACAATGCAAAGCATCATGGGATATATGTAAATCACCATGACATTTCAGACTTGTTCAACTTACAGCAATTTACATGCATTTTAAATAGCCCAACTAACTTAATATCTATAATAGTCACTTAGTACTTTTTACCATTATCAAAAACACCTAGTGCCATGGAATTGTCAACATTTACAGGTTTCATAAACATAAGGTACATTATGACATAGTGCTATTACCTATTAAATCCAACAATACATACATAGATACATAGACAGTGTCGGCAGATAAGGGCCTATGGCCCACCCAGTCTGCCCATTTGAGCTTGTAAGTTCAGTTTATGTTTTCCAAGAAGTCTGTTGCCCCTCACCCCTGACCTCCAGAATTCCTTTATGTCTATCCCATGCATTCTTAAATCCCGTGATTGTTTCAGCCCCCACCACTTCCTCTGGCAGAGTGTTCCACTTGTCCACCACCGTTCTGTGAAGAAATTCTTCCTCCGTTTTCTCTGAATCGTCCTCCCTCCTTCATCCCATGCCCTCTAGTCCTGGAACATCTTTTTCGCTTCAAAATAGTGTATTCCTGCACCTGTTCCTCCCTGAAGATACTTGTATGTCTCTATCATACCCCTCTCCTCCTCTCCTCCAGGAGAGTACATGTTCAGTTCCTTCAACCTGTCCTCATGGGACTTGTGATGCAATCCATGCACCATCTTTGTTGCCCTCCTCTGAACCTTCTCTACCCTGTCTATGTCCTTACGTGCTAAGATCTCAGAATTGTAAAGTGTACTCCAGGTGGGGCCTCACTAGTGTCTTGTATAGGTGAAATTATGACCTCCTTTTCCTGCTGGTGATGCCCTGCCTATGCATCCAGCATCCTGTTGCTTTACCTGCTGCCTTGTCACACAGTTTCCCTGCTTGAGGGTCATCGAGATGATAACCCCAAGATCTCTTCCTGCTTGGTGCATGCTATATTCTCACCCCAACTGATATATATTGTGCCAGGTTTTTGTGCCCCATATGCATTATCTTGCACTTCCTTGCATTGAATTTCAACTGCCAAACCCTGACCATTCTTCAAGTTTCTGCGGGTCCTTCTCATTCTGTCTACACCCTCTGGTGTGTCTACTCTATTACAGAGCTTTGTGTCATCAGCGAACAGTGAAATTCTGCCTTCTGGGTCCCTGCATAATGTCACTGATGAAGATATTGAATAAGACCGGTCCAGCACTGATCCCTGTGGTACCCCACTGGTCACTCTTCCTCTGTGGAGTGACAGCCATTTACCACCACCCTCTGTGTCGTGCCGCCAGCCAGTTACCACCCCCACACTACTGTCCAGCCCACCCATATTCCCCAGTTTGTGCAATAGTCTTCTGTGGCACAGTGTCAAAGGCTTGCTGAAGTCCAGATAGGCCATGTCAACTGCCTCCTGATCCACCTCCCTGTCACCCAGTCAAAAATTCAATGAGATTGGTCTGACGCAACCTCCCCCACTAGTGAAAGCTGATGCCTTGGGTCTTGTAGTCATTGACAACCAGATGTTCCACCAATCTCTCCTTCAGTGAGTGCTTCCATGATCTTCCCCACTACCGAGGTGAGGCTGACTGGTCTGTAGTTCCCCTTCCTCTTTGTTCCCACTTTTGTATGAGGGACCATCTGCTATCCTCCAGTCTTTGGGTGCCTCCCTGTTTCCAGTGATCGGCTAAACAGGATAGCAAGAGGTTCAACCACCACCTCTCTTAGTTTTTAAGGACCCTGGGTGCTCCATCTGGCCCCATTGCTTTATCAACTCTTATTACTAGTTCCTTCGGGTACCTTTCTCGTGTAAAGGGACTTGTGTCCATTTCTGCACCATTCTCAACCCTTGTACTCCGTTCAGACCCATTACCCTCCTCTTCCTCAGTAAAGACTGAGCAGAAATACCTGTTCAATAGGTCAGCTTTACTGCTGTCATCCTCCACACAGCCCCCATCCTCCCCTTCAGTCTCACTATCCTCCCTTTGCCTTTCTTTTCCTTATATACCTGTAAAGGTTTTGTCCCCTCTACCCACTGATTTTGCAATGTGTTCTTCTGTCTCAAGCTTTGGCTTCCCTTACTGCCTCCTGCCTCCCTTTGCTTCTCTAGTACTGCTCCCTATCCCTTCTGCCTGTGTCTTTTAGTATTGCCTGAATGCAATCTTTTTGGCTTTCACTTTCTTTGCTAACCTCTTTGGAAAACCATAATGGTCTCCTCTTCCTTTTCCTCTTGTAACCTCTAATACATAATTCTGTTGCTCTTGTAATCCCCATTTTAAATACTGCCCACTGTTCCTCAACCCCTGATTCCTGCCCCATTCCCTTAATGCCTCTTTCAAGTATCTCCCATTTCCCCCCATTTTCCCAAAGTCTGCCCCCCTAAAATCCAGGATACGTGTTTTTATGTGGTTTGGTTCTGCTCTTTCTGTGATTTCAAACCACAATGACTGGTGGTCACTGTTCCCCAGGTGCTCCCCCACTGTTACCCCATCACACTGTCCCTGTTTGTGAGCACAAGGTCAGTGTTGCCTTCTGCAGGTTGGTTTCCATGACCAGTTGCTTGAGGAAGGCACTCTGAAGAGTCAGGATAAATCTGCTCCTAGTTGATGCTGCTGCTGGGATGCTCCAGTCACGTCTGGAATAATGAAGTCTCCAACCAGTACTACCTCACCCTTGTCTGCCATCCTTTGGATGGCTAGCATCAACTCCCTATCTGTTTCTTCCTCCTGGGCTGGTGGTCTATAGGCCACACCTGTGCGGGATGGCTGGCCCCATTTTCCTTTCCAGCTTAACCCACAGTATCTCCCCCATTTTGTTCCTCCTGGATCTCTGTGGCCCTTATGTCATTTTTCACATAGTGCCTCCTCCTCCCTCCTGCCTGCCCTGTCTCTTCTGAATATGTTGTAGCCAGGTATGGCCATCTCCCAGTCGTGGTTATCATTACACAGGTTTCAGTGATGGCACAATGTCCAGGTCTGACTGCACCATGACAGCCTCCAGATCTTCTATCTTGTTGCTAAGGCTCCAGGCATTTGCACACATGGCTTTCCATGATTTGACCTCCTTAGACTGTTTTGCTGTTCTACTCCAGCCCCTTCCTTGGTTGTCCTTTATCCCTGGTTCTCCTTGCTGTTTTACATACATTTGGAGGTCACAACAATAACCTCCCTGTACGAGGACCTGAGAGGGAAAAGAAAAATTAAAGATGACACTATAGCTTAGTCAAGAAAGGGGAGGGGTGCCCATAGGTGGCCAACTTTATGGACTAGAAATTGTAAAGGACAGAACAGACTAAGAAACAGAAGAACTCTTACAACAGATTTAAGAAAAGGTTGGTCCTCAAGAGTGGCAGGAGCTCCCTGTCACATATCCCCCACCTTAAGAGGGAAGCAGTTATTGCAGACTGCTTACCACCTTCCTGTCCCAGGAAGGGATGGAGCTTCCACCATCTGTCTTCAGAAGGTCAGTCTCAGGGTCCCTATTAACGATAAACATTCTGTCATAAACATAGGAGATATCATCATTCTTTACCTTGAGGCATTAACACATTTCTCAACAGAGACTAACGGTACCTTTCTTGAACTATCTCCTTTTAGAGAAAGTACATTATATTTCTTAACCAAAAAATCTGGACGGCTGTAAAGTCCAGTGCCATACAAAGATTTTCTCTGGGGTGAGTAATTACCTGATCCAACCCCACCAGACATGTCAGGTTTAAGCAGGGGCCTAGTCCTAAGTTCAACCTCTCTATATAAACCCACTATGTCTCTTGATTCATTTCACTTGCTACAGATACAGACACCTCAGGGTAGACACTCTTTTGGTGTTACCCCAACACAGGTTCCAATCCATTTTCCACCCACCTCCTCGACCTTAACACATTGTAACATTTTGGCAATATTAGCATCTTTGGCCTCCAGTATACCCCAGCCAATACTGTAAATAGATTTTAACTACAGCAATACAAGAAAAAGTCCCTTCAGCCTCATAGGCTTCTTCTTGCTTGCTTGGAGTCTTCAACCCCCAGCACAATATCACTATCTTACCTGGGGTCTCACATTCAAGTTCCATACTTGCATCTCCCACCTCCAACAGGTAATATCCTGGGAACACAGGAAACAAAGGAATATCCTGTTCAGTCAGGGGGTCCTCCTCAAACTAAGCCCACAAAAAATCCTCCTCAGACTCTTTATCCAAACCCTCTGGCAGGAACCTGTCGGGCACCTGGCACCAGTGTTCTGCCTCTCTGCGTAGTTGGTTTGCCTCCAGCCATTGCTCGCTCATTCAGTGGATCATCCTCATCAGAGACTCCACCTCCTGGGTGTTGTCACTCACACCTCCAGTCTGCCTCGACCTGCATCTCTCTGTCATCTTTAGGCTTGGCCTTCCTCCAAGTTCCCAGGTCCAGTCCAGGCAGCAGCTTCTCTCCATCTGTCAGCCATGGTTCTGGGCAAAACTCCACAGACTTTCTTCTCCGGGTTCTCCTCTGGCAACTCCTGGTGCATCGATCCGCTGGGATATCTGGGTGATATCCACCAGAAAAATGCCCTCTTCAGCAAGTCCAGATGCTGCCAGCAAGTTATCTCACTGCTAACACCAGGTCTGTGAAGGGGTTATGGGATAACAGATGGACCAGACACCAAACTTCAAGTTCAACACACAATCTCTGTGTGATGTTTATTCAAAATACAAGAAATAACCTTCTGCAATGACATATTTCTTCTTCAGTACATCAGTTTACAGCAACAGACTATGAATGTGTCTTTTCTCTGGACTTAACCAGCACCTACTGACACTGATCTCTGATCTAACCACTTTTCAGCGAAAACCTTTCATCCCTATGTGGGCCCCATTTGCTTGGGTAGTGGGGGCTCAAAAGGAAAAAACAAACAAACAAACAAGCTATAGACAAAGAACCTGTGACAGTGTAAACACTACACTGGGAAACAAGAGGTTAATATCTTGTTTGAGGCTGAGAAAATGCAGGGAATACAACATGAAAAGGCGGGGGGGTGCCTCCCCAGGTGTTGCTGATTAGAGGGATTGCTAAAAGGCAGAGAGAATCCAGCAAGGAGTCAATTAGAAGCTGGAAATTGCTGCAGGGAGGAGATACTCCTAGGCAGAGAACCCTGCAAGATGGAGGGAGGAATGTAAGACAGGAACCAGAACAGAAAGTCAAGGAGAATGGTTAATTATTAGAAAGAGCCTTTGGGGAGAAGTTGAAACCTGCTGCTGAGAAAGAGACTATTTCTAGAACAGAGAGTCCTGAGGTAAAGAATCAGCCTAGCCAGCTAGGCCAAAAACAGTGAGTGAAATGTACTGCTAATAACAGCCTGCGAATAAGGCTAAAAGGGAAAACTGTGTTTGATTTGAGACTGTGCATTCAAAACTGCTTCAGCCCACAAACCGTTTATATGTTCTGAATGAGACTGCATATTGAAAAACTGCTGGCCCACATAGGTGGTTCAAAGATTCTTTTTGTCAAGTCAGCCTGAAAGAACTGTTTTGTGTTAACCTTTATGTTACCTGACCAGGCTGGAGACGTTGAACTGCCCGATTATGCTTTTCTGGAGCAATATAATTACATTTTCGTCTGTGAACTTTAAACCCAGCGTGTTGCCTCTCCATCTACCATAGGCCAGCTTGTCACTGGTGGTGTGAGAAGTGGGATTCGAACTCCTGCTGGAGTGAGCAGAACTAGTTACATTCTAGAAAAATGGATATGGAGAAACTGCTGAAGTTCCTCGCTGAACAACAACAGGCTTTCAGGCAGCTGGCTCAGCAGCAGGAGGTGCAACAACGGGCCCAACAAGCACAGCAAGCCCAACAGGAGGCGCAACAATGGGCACAACAGGCTCAGCAACAATAGGTTCTCACCCAGCTGGCTCACCAGCAACAGGAGGCACAACAACAAGCCCAACAAGCGCAACAGGAGGTACAACAGCAGTTTCTTATACAGCTGGGGCAACAGCAACAGCAGTTCCTGAAGTCCCTGGTACAACAGCCACAGCAAGATCCTACTGGTGAGGCTGGTCTGGCTTTCACAGGGTCAGGGGTTCCTAGGATGAACGCCATGCTGAACAAAATGACGTCTGAGGATGATCCCGAGGCCTTCCTGGCAACATCTGAGTGAGTGGCGGAAATGCTGGATAGCCCAGACCTCAGTGGGCTCTCCGCCTTCCCGTCTGACTGGGAAGCCCAGGCAACCCTATCGAACTATGACAATTACCACAGCCGGGAGTACACACAGAGGTGAAAGCAACAATCCTGGACCACCTAGGCATCAATGCAGAAAGTTACCGACGGAGGTTCCGGAGCTTCAAATTTGCAGCAGGTGCACGACCCAGAGCAGTGGGACAACAATTGTGGGACCTGTGTTGGCATTGGTTAAAACCCGAAGGACGCAGCGGCCCCGAGGTGGAAGAGCTAATCATCTTGGAACCATTTCTGAAAATCCTGTCCCGAATTCAGAGCTGGGTCTGCAAACAGAAGATCACCACGCTAGCAGAGGCCATGCAGATCTCAGAACAATTGTTGGATGCTGAACTCTGCTCCTGCCCGTGTGACCCACTTACAAAGCCACCTGGGAAGATGAGGAATCATCCAGGAAGCCAGACTGAAGGAATATACTGGAACTGTGAAGGACCTTGGGCATGGATAGGGAGGAGGTTATGGGCCAAGTAAGGGTCAGACTCTGGGAAAAGGCGACAACCCAGCAGCCCAGGAGACATTTCCTGAGGGCCGCTGCCCTAAATCAGAAGGATCACCCGTAGCCAAGACACAGGGCATGTTTTCTCATGTGGACAGAAAGAGGTCACTTTGCGAAGAACTGACCCTACATGGCCTGTACCTTCATAGACACAAGAAGTTTACAGATGTATTCACTGTACAGGGGGTGGGGGCTCTGAATCTCGAAAGTTTGTGATCCTAATAGGGTAGAAGGAATAGAGTCGGGGCTCTGGTGGTCTCAGAGCCTGCCAGACCCTAGTCAGGGTGGCTGCCTTAGAACCCCTGACACTGTGCAGGACCAGAACCTTGTCTCTATCCAATGTGTGCATGGGGATGTAAAGGCTTACCCTGGTGCTATGGTTAGCATACTTATTCTAGAGGCCAAACAGAGACTATAAGGTGGGGAGTTGCCTCAGGTTACCCTATCCGGTAATACTAGGGGAGACTGGAAATAGTTTGACGACTTATGGAAAGCAGACTTATCTTTGGTAATTACCCGGTCTCAGGGTCGTGAAAGGAGGGGGACCAGCCACCTGCAGCTGGGGGAAGATTTTCCTTTCCCAGACCCAGGGATTTTTAACACCCAGACAAGAACCTGCAAATCTAAGTGAGAATGTAGGGCAGCAAAGGAAAGGGGTCCCAAAGGGGCAGGTGCACAGGAGAGAGGTGAAGCAAAGGCAAAAGTGGGTCCAGTCCCACAGCCTGACCCTAACACTGACCCACCTAACCAAAGTCCCGGAGGGCTGTCCCCATCAGAGCAAGATGTGTTAAAGCACTGCACAGACATTGCCAAAGAACAACGGGCTGATGGTATACTCAGCCGAGTATACACCCAGTTATCTGTCAGGGAAGGGGAAGTGGTAGATGAGAATCGAGCAGTACGCTATCCTCATTTTGAGTTACAAGGCGGTATCCTGTATTAAGTCAGTAAGGAGGCCCAGACAGGGAATACCCGGCATCAGTTGCTAATCCCTCGAGTCTTTCCAGGAAATCACTATACCTCGCCCATTCTTTGCTGTGGCAGGGCACTGTAGGAGTAGAGAGAATACATTAGCCCGATTGTTGCCTCGATTCTTTTAGCTAGCATCTATCAACATGTCAAGATTATTGTGCATCTCGTCCTGAGTGCCAGTTAGTAGCTCCAAAGAACAGTCCAAGGGCCCCTTTAGTGCCCTTACCTGTTATGGAGGCACCTTTTGACTAGAATGTGGTTGATATAGTGGGACCCCTTGAAAAGTGTGCAGGGGGGTACCAATACATTCTGGTGATTGTAGACTATGCTACCCAGTACCCTGAGGTCATCCCGTTACGAAGCACATTGGCCAAAATGGTAGCCGGGGAACTATTAAAGGTCTTTAGTCATATGGGAATACCAAAGGAAATGTTGACTGACCAGGGAACTAACTTTATGTCCTGCCTGATTCAGGAGGTTTGCACTTTATTGGGAATCAGCTCCATAAGGACCTCGATCCACCATCCCCAGATGGATGACCTCATGGAGTGATTCAACAAAACCTTTAAAACGATGTTTCGAAAGTTCATAACCACTGAGGTCAGGGACTGGGACAAGTTACTTCCCTTACTGATGTATGGTCCCTCAACCTTTTATAGGCTGTGTGAGCCAATCACCCTACTTCTCCATCTGCAGCCTACCAGAAACTGCACTAGAGGTCGCACTGAGTTTGCTCAAACTAATCCGGGACTGAGCTCCAGTTAGTCAATTTTGGTCTAGCATTACTCTCGAGCATGGTATAACAAAAAGAATAAAAGAGGAAATTTCCCTTCCTTATTCTTTCTTGTCTGCTTTGCTCCTCCCTTATCACCAAAATGCCGTCCCTTAGTCCTGTGTACCCCCCCCACCCTGCTCAATGTCATATGCCCAAATGGAAGCACCACTCCGGGATGCCTTACAGAGCCCCTATCATGATTTCTCTGTACATCCTGTCTCTTGCAAGGGCTGACAGACTCATGTGCCTTCCCAAGGACTGGGTACCCTGATCCAGTCACCACATCCTCCTCCCATCATACAGAGTTACCCAGCTGTACAGAGGGTACAACCACTCTTTGCGTTCATACATTGTTCACCAAAAGGGCACCTGCTACACCGGCCCTTCAATACCACATAAAGCTACCGCCAGAGAAGTAGGCTCCCCCCATCCTTAAAAACTCTACTGCCTGCTCTCCTTCCTCCTGCTTCTAGCAGATGACATCAAATCTAACCCTGGCCCTCCACAAGCCAACGTCACTCTCGGCTCCCCATGACTTACACTAGAAGGCGACTTCAAGAGCCTAACAATTGCCCATATGAGCGTCTGCAGCCTCCACCAAAATACGAAGGGTTCAGGGGTTGGATGTCTCTCTACAACCCTGACGTACTGGCTGTGTCTGAAACATGGCCAAGCCTCACCAAACCTCACAATGTGGCAATGTCTGGCTACACACTCCTTCCGTGAGGACGGGTGGGAAAAAAAGAGGAGTGGGGTCCTCATATATCAAGGGACTCCCTAGGCGTGATCCTTGCCCACCTACCCGGTACTGATCCATAGACGATAAATCAGTCTCCATTAAAATTACACTAAGCAACACAAAACACCTCATGGTTGGCTGTCTCTACCACTCTAGGTGGCCCACAAGCCCTCGAAACTATCACCGCAAGCCCATGCGGCACAAATCCTCAGAACTCTGATCCTGGGGACTTCAATCTCAACTAGGCACAGGAAACAGAGATAGACCCTCAGGGCCTTATTACTGGATGCTAACCTAGAACAAGCAATCTCCAAACAGACCAGGGCCAACTACAAAACACAGAACACACAACCTCAACTGGGCTCTGGTGTACACCTCAACATTCTGAGCACGGGTATATGGCTGATGCTCTCAGTAACCACTCTCACCATCTTCTGCATCTGGAAAAATCCTGCCCTTGCAGGGTCCCTCTAGAGAATACTCTCTGCCGAGACTACTCAAAAATTCTCGGAGGATGCCTTCAATGCATACCTTGGCAATCTCGACTGATCACCCGATCGGGATCTCCCTACTCTCAATGAAGCCCTAAATTCTTCCAATACTACTTTACCTCTACAGCTAACCTGTGAAACCCCATTAGGAAGTTCATTAAGGCAGCTGCCAGATGGATCACCACAGGCTCATCTCAGATGAATAGGACAAGGCATGGGCAGTACAAACTTTCCTGCCTGCCTGCAGACATGAGCCTATAAAAACTAGGAATGAGTACAGCGTATCTCAAAGACAACAAAAAGAGGAGTCAAAGCTTCTCAACAAAACCTCTTGCCAACCCCTAGTCATTCTGATCCCACAACGACCCATAAAGGGACCAAATTGTACCCCTCCCCAGGCCCTCTTGAGATCAGCATTATGACTAATGACTGCCATGAAGTACCACCACCTTTAACAGTCACTTCACCAACCTGGATGGCTAAGTCAGCCTTACTTCCTATTCAATGCCCCTTGCTCTGAGCACCTTACTGCATGACCTCTCTTCCACCTGCGTTTAGTTAAGGTCAAAAGGTCCTCCACTCTGAAAGACCATCAAAGTCCATGGCTCTGGGCCGATGGCATCTGCCCTAAGTACTAAGGCAGCAACACCAGCCATCATCTATCCATAGTAATCAACAGATCCCTGCTTAAGGCACAGTACCCAATACCTGAAGCGGGCTGTACTCCCTATCCCAAGGGGTCCAGAGAATCCCAGTAACTACTGAGCCGATCGCTACCATGCCTGGCCAGATTCAGGAAAGGCTAGTGTACTGTCAACTCATGACTACTGGAGGTCAACCAACTACTAACACCCTCAACAGTTGAACAAAACAACAGCACTGATACCTCATAAATTACAATTGATGTACTAGGGGCCACGGACAAGGACTCCCCACGGGCTGTCTTTATTCATCTTACAAGCTGACCTAATGACCCAACTCCTTCACTCAAACTTGCATCCATTGGCCTGGATCAGCATTCCATTTCCTGGTTCACCTGTTACCTGTCCAGTGCTCCCAGCAGTCAGGTGGAGAACAACAACCTCAGACCCACTCCCCAAAAGAGGGGTGCCTCAGGTTCCATCATGGCCCCCTCTTCTGCATCATTAACGACCTTAAGTCCCGTGGCAGTTTGGTCGATCCAATAGCCAGATGATGCTGTAATTTACTGGTCCCTAAGCAACCATCTGATCCAGGACCCTTCCAAAGCTGACTTTGCCAAATTAGAGTCCTGAAAGATAGAAAATAACTGGTTTTAAACACCATAAACCAAACACGTTCTTGGACATAGACACCTTGGCCAGACAAGTACAGGAGGCGCAACAATGGGCACAACAGGTCAGCAACAGAGTTCTCACCAACTAGCTCTACCAGCAACAGAAAACACAACAACAAGCCCAACAAGCGAAACAGGAGTACAACAGCAGTTTATACAACTGGGGCACAACAACAACAGTTCCTGAAATCCCTGGTACAACAGCCACAGCAGATCCTACTGGTGAGGCTGGTCCAGCTTCACAGGGTCGGGGTTCTAGGATGAGCACATGCTGAACAAATGACGCTCAGGATGATCCGGCCCTCCTGGTAACATCTGAGTGAGTGGCGGGCTGCTGGACGGCCCAGACCCAGTGGGCTGTCCGCCTCCCGCCTGACTGGGGCCCAGGCAGCCCATCGGCCAGGACAGCACCAGCCGGGAGCACACACAGTGAAAGCAACAATCCTGGACCACCCAGGCACAATGCAGAAGTTACCGACGGAGGTTCGGAGCTAAATTTGCAGCAGTGCACGACCCAAACAGTGGGACAACAATTACGGGACCTGTGTTGGCATTGGTTAAAACCCAAAGGACTGACAAGCCCCAGGTGGAAGAGCTAATCATCTGGAACCATTCTGAAAATCCTGTCCCCGAATTCAGAGCTGGGTCTGCAAACAGAAGATCACCACGCTAGCAGAGGCCATGCAGATCTCAGAACAATTGTTGGATGCTGAACTCTGCTCCTGCCCCGTGACCCAGCTTACAAGGCCACCTGGGAAGATGAGGAATCATCCAGGAAGCCAGACTGAAGGAATATTGACTGGAACTGTGAAGGGACCTTGGGCATGTAGGGAGGAGGGTTATGGGCCAAGTAAGGGTCAGACTCTGGGAAAGACGACAACCCAGCAGCCCAGGGAGACATTTCCTGAGGGCCCGCTGCCTAAATCCAGAGGATCACCCCGTAGCCAAGACACAGGGGCATGTTTCTCATGTGGACAGAAGGGTCACTTTACGAAGAACTGACCCTACATGGCCTGTACCTTCATAGACTGCAAGTTTACAGATGTGTATTCACTGTACAGTGGGAGGGGGGCTCTGAATCTCGAGATTTTGTGATCCCTGTCGAGGTAGAAGGAATAGAGTCGGAGGCTCTGGTGGTCTCAGGAAGCCGCCAGACCCTAGTCAGGGTGGCCCTTGTGAACCCCTGACACTGGCAGGACCAGAACCTTGTCTCTATCCAATGTGTGCATGGGGATGTAAAGGCTTACCCTGGTGCTATGGTTATACTTATTCTGGGGGGCCAAACAGAGACTATAAGGGTGGGGGTTGCCTCAGGGTTACCCTATCCGGTATTACTGGGGAGAGACTGGAAATAGTTTGACGACTTATGGAAAGCAGACTTATCTTTGGTAATTACCCGGTCTCAGGGTCGTGAAAGGAGGGGGACCAGCCACCTGCAGCTGGGGGAAGATTTTCCTTTCCCAGACCCAGGAATTTTTAACACCCAGACAAGAACCTGCAAATCTAAGTGAGAATGTAGGGCAGCAAAGGAAAGGGGTCCCAAAGGGGCAGGTGCACAGGAGAGAGGTGAAGCAAAGGCAAAAGTGGGTCCAGTCCCACAGCCTGACCCTAACACTGACCCACCTAACCAAAGTCCCGGAGGGCTGTCCCCATCAGAGCAAGATGTGTTAAAGCACTGCACAGACATTGCCAAAGAACAACGGGCTGATGGTATACTCAGCCGAGTATACACCCAGTTATCTGTCAGGGAAGGGGAAGTGGTAGATGAGAATCGAGCAGTACGCTATCCTCATTTTGAGTTACAAGGCGGTATCCTGTATTAAGTCAGTAAGGAGGCCCAGACAGGGAATACCCGGCATCAGTTGCTAATCCCTCGAGTCTTTCAGGGGAAATCACTATGCCTCGCCCATTCTATTGCTGTGGCAGGGCACTGTGGGGTAGAGAATACATTAGCCCGATTGTTGCCTCGATTCTTTTGGCCTAGCATCTATCAACATGTCCAAGATTATTGTGCATCTCGTCCTGAGTGCCAGTTAGTAGCTCCAAAGAACAGTCCAAGGGCCCCTTTAGTGCCCTTACCTGTTATGGAGGCACCTTTTGACTAGAATGTGGTTGATATAGTGGGACCCCTTGAAAAGTGTGCAGGGGGGTACCAATACATTCTGGTGATTGTAGACTATGCTACCCAGTACCCTGAGGTCATCTCACGCAAGCACATTGGCCAAAATGGTAGCCGGGAACTATTAAAGGTCTTTAGTCATTGGGAATACCAAAGAAATGTTGACTGACCAGGGAACTAACTTTATGTCCTGCCTGATTCAGGAGGTTTGTACTTATTGGGAATCAGCTCCATAAGGACCTCGATCCACCATCCCCAGATGGATGACCTCATGGAGTGATTCAACAAAACCTTTAAAACGATGTTTAGAAAGTTCATAACCACTGAGGTCAGGGACTGGGACAAGTTACTTCCCTTACTGATGTATGGTCCCTCAACCTTTTATAGGCTGTGTGAGCCAATCACCCTACTTCTCCATCTGCAGCCTACCAGAAACTGCCACTAGAGGTCGCACTGAGTTTGCTCAAACTAATCCCGGGGACTGAGCTCCAGTTAGTCAATTTTGGTCTAGCATTACTCGAACGTGGTATAACAAAAAGAATAAAAGAGGAAATTTCCCTTCCTTATTCTTTCTTGTCTGCTTTGCTCCTCCCTTATCACCAAAATGCCGTCCCTTAGTCCTGTGTACCCCCCCCACCCTGCTCAATGTCATATGCCCAAATGGAAGCACCACTCCGGGATGCCTTACAGAGCCCCTATCATGATTTCTCTGTACATCCTGTCTCTTGCAAGGGCTGACAGACTCATGTGCCTTCCCAGGACTGGGTACCCTGATCCGAGTCACCACATCCACTCCTCTCCCATCATACAGAGTTACCCAGCTGTACAGAGGGTACAACCACTCTTTGCGTTCCATACATTCACCAAAAAGGGCACCTGCTACCCGGCCCTTCAATACCACGCAAAGCACCGCAGAGGGGGTCGGCTCCCCCATCCCTTAAAACTCTACTGCTTCTCTCTTTCCTCCTGCTTCTAGCAGGTGACTTCGAGTCTAACCCTGGCCCTCCACAAGCCAACGTCACTCTCGGCTCCCCCCATGACTTACATTGGGCGACTTCCAAGGGCCTAACAATTGCCCATATGAACGTCTGCAGCCTCCGCCCAAAAATACATGAGGTTCAGGGTTGGATGTCTCTCTTACAACCCTGACGTACTGGCTGTGTCTGAAACATGGCTTAAGCCTCACACCAAACCTCACAATGTGGCAATGTCTGGCTACACCTCCTTCCGTGAGGACCGGGTGGGGAAAAAAAGGGAGTGGGGTCCTCATATATACAAGGGACTCCCTAGACGTAGTCCTTGCCCACCTACCCGGTACTGATCACGCGGACGGTAAATCAGTCTATTAAAATTACACTAAGCAACACAAAACACCTCATGGTTGGCTGTCTCTACCACTCTCCGAAGGTGGCCCTACAAGCCTTGCAGACTATCACCAAGGCCCTTACTGACACAAAATCCTCAGAACTCCTGATCCTGGGGGACTTCAATCTCAACTGGGCACAGGAAACAGAGTAGACCCTCAGGGCCTTATTACTGGATGCTAACCTGGAGCAAACAATCTCCAAACAGACCAGGGCCAACTACAAAACACAGAACCACACAACCCTCGACTGGGCTCTGGTGTCTCACCCCTCCAACATTCTGACTGCCGGTATTATGGCTGATGCTCTCAGTAACCACTCACCCATCTTCTGCATCTGGAAAAATCCTGCCCCGCCAACGGGTCCCTCCTAGAATACTCTCTACCCGAGACTACTCAAAATTCTCGGAGGATGCCTTCAATGCATACCTTGGCAATCTCGACTGATCACCGTTACGGGATCTCCCTACTCTTGACGAAGCCCTAGAATTCTTCCAGTACTACTTTACCTCTGCAGCTAACCTGTTCGCCCCATTTAGGAAGTTCCGTGTAAAAGGCAGCTGCCATAGATGGATCACCACAGAGCTCAAATCTCAGATGGAGAATCAGGACAAGGCATGGAAGCGGTACAAACTTTCTGCCCTGCCTGCAGACCTTGTGACCTATAAAAAAAACTAAGGAATGAGTGCAAGCGTATCTCAAAGACAGCAAAGAGAGTCTGTCAAGCTTCTCCAGCAAAACACTCTTGCCAACCCTAGGTCATTCTGGTCCCACATCAACGACCTCTTAAAGGGACCAAGTACCCCTCCCCAGGCCCTCTTGAGATCAATGGCATTATGACTAATGACTGCCATGAAATTGCCACCACCTTTAACAGTCACTTCACCAACCTGGATGGCTACAAGTCCAACCTTACTTCTACCTCTTCAATGCCCACTTGCTCTGAGGCACCTTGCCCTGCAAGGCCTCTCTTCCACCAGCGTTTAGTTAAGGTCAAAGGGTCCTCCACTCTGAAAGACCATCAAAGTCCATGGCTCTGGAGGACCCGATGGCATCTGCCCTAAATTACTAAAGGCAGCAACACCAGCCATCGCTCTACCTATCACATGGCTAATCAACAGATCCCTGCTTAAAGGCACAGTACCCAATACCTGGAAACGGGCTGTTACTCCTATCCCCAAAGGGGTCCTAGGGAATCCATCGGTAACTACAGGCCGATCTCACTTCTCTGTGCCCTGGCCAAGATTCAGGAAAGGCTAGTGTACTGTCAACTCCGTGACTACTGGGAGGTCAACCAACTACTAACACCCACTCAACATGGCTTTAGGCAAAACCATGGCATTGATACAGCCCTCATAAAATTCACAGTTGATGTACTAGGGGCCATGGACAAAGGACTCCCCACAGGAGCTGTCTTTATTCATCTTATAAAGGCCTTTGACCTAGTAGACCACAAACTCCTTCTATCCAAACTTGCTTCCATTGGCCTGGATCAGCATTCCATTTCCTGGTTCACCTGTTACCTGTCTGGTTGCTCCCAGCAGGTCAGGTGGAGGCCAGCAACCTCAGACCCACTCCCCCTAAAAGAGGGGGTGCCTCAGGGTTCCATCCTTGGCCCCCTCTTCTCGCTATTCATTAACGACCTTAAGTCCCACTGCGGTGGCAGTTTGGTCGTTCAATATGCAGATGATGCTGTAATTTACTGGTCCCTGAGCAATCCATCTGATCTAGGACCCCTTCTACAAGCTGACTTTGCCAAATTAGAGTCCTGGCTTATAGAAAATATGCTGGTTTTAAACACCACTTAAACCAAGCCGATGCTACTTGGACATAGACACCTTGGCCCAGACAGAAGTGCCTTACTCCCTCTGACCGCTACCTCAGGCAGCCGCACTGAGGTAGTGAATTCCCTCAAATACTTGGGGTTAACTCTGGATCAGGGGTTCACCTTCAAGACTCATATAAACCAGCTATCCAAAATGGTGCACCGCAAACTGGGCCTCCAATACCGTCTGAATGGCCAGCTCATCCCTGATTCAAGAATCACCATAGCCAACAGTCTCCTCCTTCCTTCACTTACCTCTGCTGCCCCTATACTTCAGGGACTGGCCAAACAGGAGATGAGCAGGCTGCAAGTTCTCTACAACAAAGTAGCTCTGTTTGCGTCTCAGTCTCACAAAAGACATCACCACTGTGACGCACTTGCTTCCCTACAATGGCCCTCCCTTGATGGTCGCCTTCAGTACCCCCTACTTTGCCATGCCTACAAACTCCTACACTGCAAATCCCCAGATAGCCTGTCTAGTATCCTGGTTCCCAAGTGCTCATTGCGTACCCTACGAACCTCTGGGCGTAACCTCCTTGACAAACCTAAAGTTCGAACCACTGCTGGCAACAAGTCCTTTGCCATTTCTGCCCCTGCCCTATGGAATAAGCTTCCCCCCTCCTTCAGGAAGCTCCCTCCCTAGGAACTTTCCACAAGGGACTACGTGCTCACCTACTAGATGTTAGCATCTGCTCCTGTCAATGAATGGGCATACCCAATCTTAAATGTTAAGTCCTATCTAGCCTGAGCTATTTACTGCTGTATTTAAGCAGTACCTTTTTACCTGCACTGCTACCATTGACTTCTTAGGTTATTCGTCTTCTCCTGAGCGTAGCACTGCTACCCTTGACTTTTTTTGTAATTGTCATCACCTGTAACTAACTTTGGCACAATGTCAGTACTGTTTATTCATGTACTTGAACTCTCCCTATTGTTATGATGTATTGTGTCCTTGCTCCATTATTGTACTTGTAGATACATAGATACATAGATACATAGACAGTGTCGGCAGATAAGGGCCTATGGCCCACCCAGTCTGCCCATTTAAGTTTGTAAGTTCAGTTTATGTTTTCCAGGAAGTCTGTTGCCCCTTACCCCTGACCTCCAGAATTCCTTTATGTCTATCCCATGCATTCTTAAATCCTGTGATTGTTTCAGCCCCCACCACTTCCTCTGGCAGGGTGTTCCACTTGTCCACCACCCGTTCTGTGAAGGAATTCTTCTCCACGTTTCCTCTGGATAGTCCTCCCTCCAACTTCATCCATGCCCTCTAGTCCTGGAACATCTTTTTACGCAAAATAGTGCATTCCTGCCCTGTTCCTCCCTGTAAGATACTTGTATGTCTCTATCATATCCCTCTCCTCCTCTCCTCCAGGGAGTACATGTTCAGTGCCTTCAACCTGTCCTCCTGGGACTTGTGATGCAATCCATGCACCATCTTTGTTGCCCTCCTCTGAACCTTCTCTCCCTGTCTGTGTCCTTATGTAGGTAGGGTCTCCAGAACTGCACAGTGTACTCCAGGTGCGGCCTCACTAGTGTCTTGTATAGTGGAATTATGACCTCCCTTTTCCTGCTGGTGATGCCCCTGCCTATGCATCCCAGCATCCTATTTCTTTACCTGCTGCCTTGTCACACCGTTCCCTGCCTTGAGGTCATCAGAGATGATAACTCAAGATCCCTTTCCTGCTTGGTGCATGCTATCCTCACCCCCAGCTGATATATTGTGCCAGGGTTTTTGTGCCTCAAATGCATTATCTTGCACTTCCTTGCATTGAATTTCAACTGCAAACCCTGACCATTCTTCAAGTTTCTGCAGGTCCTTCTCTCTGTCTACCACCCTCTGGTGTGTCTACTCTGTTACAGAGCTTTGTGTCATCAGCGAACAGTGAGAGTTCTGCCTTCTAGGTCCTGCGCAATGTCACTGATGAAGATATTGATAGTACGGTCTCAGCACTGATCCCTGTGGTACCCCACTGGTCACTCTTCCCTCTGTGGGTGACAGCCATTTACCACCACCCTCTGTGTCCTGCTGCCCAGCCAGTTACCTACCCACTCTACTGTCAGCCCACCCATATTCCCCAGTTTGTGCAATAGTTTTCTATGTGGCACAGTGTCAAAGGCCTTGCTGAAGTCAGATAGGCCATGTCCACTGCCCTCCTGATCCACCTCCTAGTCACCCCAGTCAAAAATTCAATAGGTTGGTCTGACATGACCTTCCCCTGGTGAAACCATGCTGCCTTGGGTCCTGTAGTCCATTGACAACCAGATGTTCCACCAATCTCTCCTTCAGTGGTGCTTCCATGATCTTTCCCTACGGGGGTGAGGCTGGCTGGTCTGTAGTTCGCTTCCTCTTTGTTCCCACTTTTGTATAAGGGACTACATCTGCTATCCTCAGTCTTTGGGTACCTCCCTGTTTCTAGTGATCGGTGAAACAGGATGGCAAGAAGGTTCAGCCACCACCTCTTAGTTCTTTAAGGACCCTGGGTTCACCCCATCTGGCCCCATTGCTTTATCAACTCTTATTACTTCCAGTTCCTTCAGGACCCTTTCTGTGTAAAGGGACTTGTGTCCATTCTGCACCATTCTCACCTTGTACTCCATTCAGACCCATTACCCTCCTCTTCCTCAGTAAAGACTGAGCAGAAATACCTGTTAAATATGTCAGCTTTACTATTTGTCATCCTCCACACAGCCCCCATCCTCCCCTTCAGTCTCACTATCCTCCCTTTGCCTTTCTTTTTCCTTATGTACCTGTAAAGGTTTGTCCCTCTACCCACTGATTTTGCAATGTGTTCTTCTGTCTGAGCTTTGGCTTCCCTTACTGACCTCCTGCCTCCCTTTGCTTCTCCTGGTACTTCTCCTATCCGTTCTGCCTGTGTCTTTTTGTATTGCCTGAATGCAATCTTTTTGGCTTTCACTTTCTTTGCTACCTCTTTGAAAACCATAATGGTCTCTCTTCCTTTCCTCTTGCTAACCTGCTTAATACATAATTCTGTTGCTCTTGTAATCCCCATTTTAAATACTTCCCACTGTTCCTCAACCCCTGATTCCTGCCCCATTCCCTTAATGCCTCTTTCAAGTATCTCCCATTTTCTCAAAGTTTGCCCCCTAAAATCCAGGATCGTGTTTTGTGTGGTTTGGTTCTGCTCTTTCTGTGATTTCAAACCACAGTGACTGGTGGTCACTGTTCCCCAGGTGCTCCCCACTCTTACCCCCATCACACTGTCCCTGTTTGTGAGCACAAGGTCCAGTATTGCCTTCTGCCGAGTTGGTTCCATGACCAGTTGCTTGAGGAAGGCACCCTGAAGGAGTCCAGGATAAATCTGCTCCTAGTTGATGCTGCTGCTGGGATGCTCCAGTCCACGTCTGGAATATTGAAGTCTCCAACCAGTACTACCTCACCCTTGTCTGCCATCCTCTGGATGGCTAGCATCAGCTCCCTATCTGTTTCTTCCTCCTGGGCTGGTGGTCTATAGACCACACCTGTGCGGATGGCTGGCCCCATTTTCCTTTCCAGCTTAACCCACAGTATCTCTCCCCCATTTTGTTCCTCTTGGATCTCTGTGGCCCTTATGTCATTTTTCACATACAGTGCCACTCCTCCTCCCTTCCTGCCTGCCCTGTCTCTTCTGAATATGTTGTAGCCAGGTATGGCCAACTCCCAGTCATGGATTAGTTGTATATTTCTATAACTAATTCCGGGTCGCCCCTGAAAAAGAAACCTTTGGGCACAGTGGGCCTACCCGGTTACTAAAATTGAATAAATAAATAAAATAAGCTTCTACAGGGTTTGCTCCTTTTGAACTCCTCTATGGGCGCCACCCACAAGGTGTTCTTAATGTAGTAAAGGAGATATGGGAGAAACCCGACCTCAAGACTGAAAATGTGGTGTAATATGTCCTGCAACTGAAGGAAAGATTAGATCGGGTGGGGAAATTTGCCTGAGAAAATCTGGTGAAGAATCAATAAAGACAAGAGTACTACTATAATCAGGGAGCCCAGTTGAGGGAATATAAACCAGGGGATCAGGTACTAGTTTTGTTGCCAAGCAGCCAGAATAAGCTTCTAGCCAAATGGAAGGGGACCTACGAAGTTACCTGGAGGGTGGGCCCAGTTAACTATGAAGTCTGCCAGCCAGAGAGCCAAAAAGAGACCCAGATCCACCACGTCAATTTGCTGAAATTCTGGAACCAGAGGGCTAGCCTATTGATTTCTCCTGAACCAGACATAATGGATCTAGGCCCCCCCCAAGTGCCAGATGAGAATCTGGGGATACAAGTCCCAATGGGAGAACAGCTGTCTCACAAACAGAAACAGCAACTAGGAGAGTTGGTAAGCCAGTTTTTGGATGTTTTCTCCTTCCTCCCGGGGACAACCCATATGATAGCTCATCATATAGAAACAGAGCCAGGGAAGAAGGTGCGGCAGCAACCGTATCACTTGCCAGAAGCCGTACGAGACACTGTTAAGGAGTTACAGGACATGCTAGACTTGGGGGTGATTGAGGAATCCAGCAGTGATTGGTGTAGCCCCATAGTGTTAGTACAAAAAGAAGGTGGGGCTACCCACCTCTGTATTGATTTTTGCAGTGTCAATGCCATTTCGAAGTTCGATGCCTACCCCATGCCCTGGGTAGATGAACTGTTGGATAGAGTTGGGGAAGGCAAGTATATCATGACTTTGGACCTAACGAAAGGGTACTGGCAAATCCCTCTGACCCCAAAGTCTCGGGAAAAGACAGCATTTTCTACCCCTTTGGGCTATACCAGTTCCATACCATGCCTTTCCACTTACATGGGGCACCTGCAACCTTTCAAAGGCTCATGAATCGCTTGCTACGACCCCATGCCCACTATGCAGCTGCTTGCCTAGATGATGTGTTGACCCACAGCACTGATTGGGAATCCCATGTATCCAAGGTGGCAGCGGTACTATAGTCCTTACGAGAAGAAGGACTGATGGCCAGTCCAGCAAAGTGTGCTTTGGCCAAAGCCGAAACAAAGTACTTAGGGTATTGTATAGGGAATGGACACCTTTGCCAGCCCCTTTACAGACCTCACCCGGAAATCTGCCTCCAGTAAGGTCCAATGGTCAGAAGAGTGTGACCAGACCTTCACACAACTCAAAGTGACACTGTGTAGAGAGCCAGTGTTACGCAGTCCTTATTTCACCAGGACCTTTATTCTGCAGACGGACGCCTCTGAAGTCTGGCTAGGAGCCGTGCTCTCCCAGGAGTTTGAGGGGGAAGAACATCCTATCCTCTACCTCAGTCAGAAACTTTTCCCCCGGGAGAATAATTATGTGGTGATAGAGAAAGAGTATCTCGCAGTCAAGTGGGCTGTGGACACAATCTGCTACTACCTGCATGGCCGGCAGTTTATCCTGGTCACATATCATGTCCCTCTGAGGTGGCTACAGGTGATGAAGGATGACAAACCCCGCATCACCAGGTGGTACTTGGCCCTCCAGCCATTTTTCTTTTTGGTGCGCCACCGGGTCGGGACCCAGAATGGAAACATGGACTTCCTGTCCCAGGAGGGGAATGGTCAGGGGGTGACCAGCTGTGCCTTCGCACAAAAGGGGGAGGTATGTGACAGTGTAAACACTACACTGGGAAACAAGAGGTTAACATCTTGTTTGAGGCTGAGGGAATGCAACATGAACAGGCAAAGGGGGGGGTGCCTCCCTAGGTGTTGCTGATTAGGGGGTTTGCTAAAAGGCAGAGAGAATCCAGCAAGGAGTCAGTTAGAAGCTGGAAACTGCTGTAGGGAGAAGATACTCCTAGGCAGAGAACCCTGCAAGATGGAGGGTGAAATGTAAGACAGGTACTAGAGCAGAAAGCCAAGAAGAATGGTTAATTATTGGACAGAGCCTTTTGGGAGAAGTTGAAACCTGCTGCTGTGAAAGAGACTATTTCTAGTGCAGATAGCCCTGAGGTAAAGGATCAGCCTAGCCAGCTGGGCCAAAAACAGTGAGTGGGATGTACTGCTAATAACAGCCTGCGAATAAGGCTAAAAGGGAAAACTGTGTTTGATTTGAGACTGTGCATTCAAAACTGCTGGCCCACAAACCATTTATGTTTTGTTTGAGGCTGTGTATTGAAAAACTGCTGGCCCACATAGGTGGTTCAAAGATTCCTTTTGTCAAGTCAGCCTGAAAGAACTGTTTTGTGTTAACCTTTATGTTACTTGACCAGGTTGGAGAAGTTGAACCGCCTGATTATGCTTTTCTGGAGCAATAACTTACATTTGGAGCAATAAAAGTACATTTTTATCTGTGAACTTTAAACCCATCGTGTTGCCTCTCCATCTACCATAGGCCAGCTTGTCACACCAATTCAGAATCACTGAAAAAAGGGTTACCCCACAGGGCACTGGCAACAAATCAAGTTTGAAAGAAACACAACATCATACATACTTCCATAATGCAAAGCATCATGGGTATATGTAAATCACCATGACATTTCAGACTTGTTCAACTTACAGCAATTTACATGCATTTTAAATAGCACAACTAACTTAATTTCTATAATAGTTACCTAGTACTGTTAACCATTATGAAAAACACCTAGTGCCATGGTATTTTCAACATTTACAGGTTTCATAAACATAAGGTATATTATGACATAGTGCCATTACATACTAAATCCAACAACGATAAACACAACCTGTTTTATTTATGCTTGGAGGTCACAATAACCTCCCTGTACGAGACCTGAGAGGGGAAAAGGAAAATTAAAGCAGACACTATAGCATAGTCAAGAAAGGGGAGGGGTTTGCCCATAGTTGACCAACCTTATGGACTAGAACTTGTAAAGGATAGAATAGACCAAGAAATAGAAGAACTATTGCAACAGATTTAAGAAAGGGTCAATCCTCAAGACTGGCAGGAGCTCCCTGCCACAAGCATTTTATTACAAAATCGTTAGAAAGTCTAGGGACTTCGGAAGCAGCTGAGAAGGAAAGGCTCTGTCCCAAACAGAGGAGTCATTTTCTTTCACTGTTTTATTACACTCCAAAATACAAGCAGGTCTGTGGTTTAGGGCCCCCCAATCATTCAAAAGATTCAGTTTAGAAGTGAGAATGGCATTTGGCTTTGTGTTTGTTTTGATTAATGGGGAACACTCGTTAGTAGAATGAGTCATTAATATTTACATACCTCACTGCAAGATGCAACAGCTCTGTGTAAAGGAGTCAACCATTTGTTATCTTTGGCATTAACTCTAGCTCCTGAAAAGACAGGAAACAGACATTCCTATGAAATAGCGCTACACTTTGGAATACACGTCAGATTTTGCTTTCAAAATTCTTTATGTTTCTAAGTTTTATGTTGACAAGAACAAACGCAGTCTTAAGCACACAGCACAGAGTGAGACTTGAAACAAGTAGTACAATTAATGGTACAGTGTCCTAACAATAGTCAGATTTTTAAGTACCTCTTTTGTGACTCAGGAAAGGTTACGAGACCTTGTACATGTAAAGGAAACTGCCTTACAAGTTTGCTTATTTGTCAAGGACAGCCCAACTGAGATGCAACATCTCGTTTTCAAAAGGGTTCTGCTTTTCACCCGATTACACAACTAGGAGGACAAAAACATGGCGAAATCAACAGGGAGATGCTCAAAGTGACACAGTTGTAGTAGAAATCAGCTTCACTTTGCGATTCTTTTAACCAACCTGCCTGACAGGACATTATCGCAAGATACATCTCCAGCAGCACATCAGCTTATCGTGGCATAGTAATCTTAGAAAACCGAGATGGACAAGGCCACTGATCTATAGTGATTTAAATAATGAAATTCTGGAAATTGCACTGGTGATTTTAGTCTACTTTCAGATTTTACCAGGATTCCACTGTCATTCTTTCAGTCTGCATATAAATGATCAGAATAAAAGAAGGCTTAATATACACGCATTTAAGAGCTACTGGTGCCTGAAAGAAAACTTTGAAAAACATAAGCAGGTAAAATTCTGCTTGTATTCCATATATATTCTAGATTTCTCCTTCTCATTATTTATTACTGAGGAAATGTGCATGAATACATGATTTTTATCCCTTACAGTTACTTTAAAGTTAATCTTCCTCTATAGCTTGCTCCCTACTTTGAGTCATAATGCTCTGTTGTGACATCACAATCTGTTGCCATGAGAGTAACTCTGATGTCACAAGCAGTGCATTATGACTTCATATAAGAGTTCGCCGCTTCTACTCTCAGGTGTGCTACAGCAAGGGGCCCTCTAGTACAACAACACCATGCTCAGGTCTGCTGTGTAGTGGCATAACCAGATATACTTCCCATATGCATGTGCATACAAAACATTTAGCTTAACACAAGAAATTTCAGATTAGCCCTTTAAAAAAATCCACGTTCGGGGTGGTGGTGGGGGGGATCTGTCTGAGGCACAACACAGAGGACAAGCAAGGGTAGCCCTCCAGTCCCTCACACGTGTTAGCGTGAATCCACGAACGAACCCCAATATGGCAAGCGGACTGGACCATTACTGTCCACATGTTTGCAGATGCCACCATCTAGTCCCTCAGTTTTTCCTGCTCACCACTTACGTGCCATTTTTTTTTGCACATTGTGAGTGGTGAGCTAGGTGAACAACACTGTGACAGTCCCTCTGGTTGAGCTAGCTGGGACTGGGATGAGGATTTCAGTTCGGTACAGCGGGAGTCTTGTCTGCTGATTGGTGAAAGCCGCCAGTTGTGTGCTGTGCTTAATCAGACTTCAGGAACCTCAAATTTGTTTGTTGTTTTCCCATAAAAATCAAATCAGTGGAGGGTGGGCATGTTTGGGTTTGTTCAATGCTAACAATCCCACCGGGTGGGGTGGTGATCATCGAACAAACCCAAACTTGAGTGAATTGAGACAGGGAGGACTTGGTTCAGTGCAGGGGAGACAGAAGACTGACTGCTTTGCTGCCAAACTGATTTCAGTGAAACCCTGACTGCTGGCTATGGACTGCATCAGGTAGCTCAGTTAATGACTGCCTGTAAAGTCATGATGGCGGGGGAGATTGTGACATGAACACAATACATTTGCTTTTAGAATAGTTCGGATGGTGGTGACTGGTAGCAATTCCTTCTGCCATAAAGACAATAGTCAGTTCACGTCTGTGTGTGTGTGTGTGTGTGTGTTTGGGGGGAGACGACGGTAGCTTGATGGCTAATGTATTGTGCTCACATCCATTAGCTCAGCATTAGTAATTTCTGTGATCCCTACATGCCCTGTGTTTTCTGCCTTTTTCCACACATTTGTGGCCAACCATCAAATTTTTGTTTCCTGCATATACCTTTAAAAGATGTTTGCTGTACTGTGGCTTCAGCATGAATATGGCCTAGTTGACATTTTTCGTCATATGCACCCATCAGTTTGGGACTACATGTTTTACTCGCCTAGGCACAATCAATACTGTAGGTTGGATTATTTTTTGTTACCTATCCCATGGGCTCATATTTCCACCATCTCAAGAATAGGTAATATGACCAGTTTGGATCACGCTCTGGTTATATTGGACCTGACGACTCATTTTCAACAGAGGAGCACCTCCTGGAGACTAAATGTGAGCCATCTATCACATATTGAGTTTACTAGCTTAATAAAGGAAGAAATAAGATATTTTACAGACCTTAACCAGCCGGAGAGCACTTTGGCTCCTATGTACTGGGAAGCCTCAAAGGTGACACTAAGAGGGAAAATTATTGCTTATTCCTCCAAAGTTAAAAAAGAGAGATTAAAACAATTTGACCTAGAGAAGAAAATTGTTGACTTAGAACATAAACATAAAAATACTTTAGACGGCAGATAAAAGTTCAGTTGGAGGAGCTCAAACAACACTTTCCCAATTATTGGATTATAAAATTGAAGGGGCACTGCATCATTCACGTAAGCGATATAATGCCCAGGGGAATAAAGCGGGGAAGCTTTTGGCAGCACAGCTGAGGAAAGAAGCAGCCTCAAGGGATGTGTTAAAAATACATAATAAAACAATGGCTGCATCATTTACCACTCCCAGAGAAATTTCCCAAGAATTTGCAGAGTTTTATCACAAGTTATACACTTCCGAACGTATCTCTAACCATGGAAATGCAGTATAAACATACTTGGAGCATATTCCACTCCCATTCTTGTCTGAGGCAGAAGAAGAACACCTTAACACCCCTATTACTTCCCAAGAAATCACTAACCAAGTCCATCAACTCAAAAATATGAAAGCCCCAGGACCCGGCGGGAACCCCCCAAATTTTATAAAGCTTTCCAAATGGAATGTACCCCAGTCCTGGTTGGGGCAGTTCACGTCATACTCTTGGACAAGGAACCAATCCCTTACCTCACGGAAACAGGCCCAAATTTCAGTTTTTTTTTTTTTTTTTTAATATATATATATATTTTTTTTTATTGAATTTTTTCTTTTAAGTCAGGAGACATTTTACAATCAGAATTTTTTCTATGCTTACTTCAGATTTGTTGTTATACAGATTTACATTATTCATTTATACATGGAGATCTTTTACATTTGAGACAGTTTAACATTGAAATAAATTATTCATTTTCTTTGCTAAAATCGAATAAATCTGGGACACCATTCTAGTCTCATTTCTTCTCCCCCCTGATTCCCACATGCTATGGGCAAAAATCAGGATCGACCCTTGCATGATAAATTGACCACCTCTGCCAAAGAGTGGCAAACTTATCCGTTTGGTTATTAAGTTGTGCGGTGATATTTTCCATCTGGTATATACATTTCACTATTCGCATCCAATCTTGTATGGCCGGGATTTCTTTGGTCATCCATTTCCTTGTTAAGGATTTTTTTGCAGCCAACAGAATGGGCAGCAGGGTTTTTGTCCATGGGGGAGAACGATCCTGGTAAACAGCCATAAGCATCACTTTGGCTGTGAGCTCAACGCTCTCCCCAAGGCCTTCACAGATTTCTTTTTGTATACATATCCAGAAAGGCATCAAGCTTGGACATTGCCACATTATATGTGCCAATTCTGCCATCTCGGCTCCACACTCCCTCCAACAAGCCCCAAATACAATCGGAAGGCATTTAGTCAGACTTGCCGGTGACCTGAAAAACCTAGATCTACATTTCCATGAGTATTCTCTCCAAATATGCGATTGGGTGATTCTGACTGCACGCAGAGATGACGAGGACCACTCTTCTTTAGATATAACAAGGCCTAAATCTTTGTTCCAACTTGTTAGTATTGAGTTTATTGATTCTTTAGTTTGATCTTGCATCATTTTCTATAGATTTCCAATTACATGATTCCAATGTCCCTGAGAGTGGTTGAAAAATAGTTTTAAGAGGGGAGGAAAGGCAGGGGTCAGTTTGATCTGAATAATTCTGCTGCGTAGTAGGTGGTTTCTGATTTGGAGGTATCTAAAATGATCAACATTTGGTAGGTTAAATTTAAGTTTTGGTTCTTCAAATGATAGGATCCGATTTGGACCTAAAAATTGGAACGCCTGCTCCAATCCTAATCTATGCCAGCGGGAAAAAGACAGGTCATTATGGGATGGAATGAAAGGGTCATCCTCTGAAATAATCTTACAGTACTCATTGATTAATTGAAGTGGCTCTTTATCTTGCATTTTAAACCATAATTTTAAGACCTGTGAGGTGATATCAGTGAAGTCTCTTAAAGGAGGAGTCCTCCCCGAAGAAGAAAAAATTTTTTTTTATGTCATACATATCATTCAGGTGAAACTCTAATTTCTTCCATAGGGAATAAAACTGTTCAGAAAGCCACAAAAGAAGAATTTTAAGAAATGCAGCTTCTGCGTATTTTTTGAGGTCCGAGAGGTTAGTACCACCCTGAGCCAATGATAGTTTTAATATTGAAAGACGGATTCGTGGTTTTTGTTTGTTCCAAATAAACATTGATATCATGTTATCCATGACTTAAAATAGTATTGAGATGGGAAATAATGAATAGTTTGGAACAAGTACATTAGGCGGGATATGACGTTCATTCTAATAGTTTCAATGCGTTGGAAAAGGGAGAGTGGAAGGTGAGTCCATCTATCCAGGTCTTTCTTGATCGCGATGGAAACAGGTTCATAATTGATTAATTCAATTACATGAAGATCATGGAGAATGTGTATACCAAGATATTTTATTTTGGTTGAGTGTCATTTAATGGTTAGACTTCGTTTTAAGGTGTTTGGAGGGGTGTAATTATACAAGAGGGCTTTGGTTTTTGAAATGTTTAATTTAAAACCAGCTAATTCTTCAAATCGGGATAGAATTTTCCATGTCTCTTTGATCGAATCTGTAGGAGGTAGAAGGGAAAGGAGTATATCATCAGCAAAAAGACTAATCTTGTATTCAGATTGCTGCACTGGAATACCCTCTACTTTTTTTGATATTCTTATCGCCCTTGCTAAAGGTTCAAGATATAATACAAACAGTAGAGGGGAGAGAGGACAGCCCTGCCTCGTGCCTTGGTCTGTTGAGATCGGGGAGGAAAATCCCACGTTTATGCGAATATAAGCTTTTGGCAAGAGGTATATTTGGCTCAGCCAATGTAGCAATGAGTCTGGGAAGCCGAAGGTTTTTAATGTATCCCATAGAAAGGGCCAACAGACCTGGACAAATGCCTTTTCGGCATCAAGGCTTATAAAGGCTGCTGAAATTTTCCGAGTATTAATATATTCCATTAGTATTAGGGACTTTCTAACATTATCCATAGTTGACCTGTTTTTTATGAAACCCGCTTGATCTGGATGTATTATTGTTGGTAGGATAGTTTTTATTCTCTTGGCCCAGATGGCCATGAGGATTTTATAGTCTGAGTTTAATATAGATATCGGGCGGTAGGAGGAGGGGTCTAATTTATTTCCATTAGGTTTTGGGATAGCAGCAATTGTGGCATAATCACATGGCTAAATTTCCCGCTGCCGTTTCTCTATATAACTTGAGAAGTCTTGGGGTTAATTCTTTGCCAAATATTTTATACCATTCGTTAATGTATCCATCGGGGCCGGGGCAGCGACCCGAGGATTGTTTAGTGACAGCGGCCTCTATTTCTTCAATTACTATTGGGGCTTGTAATTTCTGAGCTTGTATTGTTGTGATTTTTGGGAGTTGTAACTGGGCTAGGAAAGTTTGTCTGTCCTCCTGGGAAGAGGTATTATGTGTTGTGTAAAGCTGTTGGTAATAATAAGCAAAAGCCTGTCTTATGTCTTCTTCTCTGTGGGTAATCTCACCAGTTTGAGGATGTTTAATTTTTAACACTGTAACTGTTTTTTTCCTTGCTCTCAACTTCTGCGCCAGTCTGCGTGTTTCCCTAGATCCACCCTCATAATTAGTTTGTTTTAAGTATATTAGAGACATTTGGATCCTTTCATCTATTATTTTTTGAATAGCAGATGTAGTTTCTCTGATTTGCTTGTGCTTCTTTGTCCCCATCTCTATAGAGCAGTTGAAGAGTTTGTAAGGTCATGGTAAGATCATTGTAACTCCTTTCCCTTTCTTTTTTTTCTCTAGAGGCATATGCAACGACCTCGACTCTGATGGTGGCCTTCATGGCGTCCCACAATATGGCTTCTGAGACAGCCAATGGTGCATTTTCTTCAAAAAATTGTGGAATAAAGGTTGCTATGGTGCTTTCCATTAGTTGAGGAGATGTGAGCAAAAGGTCCATATGACTGTATGATTGGTGTACCTGGGAGTAAAAGGTTTAGTCCTTAGTGGAAGGGAAGATGAGACACCAGATATCGATGAGGGAAAATCTCACTGATCATGTCTTAAAAGATGGCAGCAGCTCTGTGGTTTGGTTCTTGGGTGGTATGGGACCTGTCGAGAAGAGGGGCAAGTGTGAGATTAAAGTCCCCACCTATGAGGAGGGGGACGGAGAGGTTGCTGGAGTGGGACAGTTCTTCGGAGAGCTTAGCATAGAACTAAGGGGTATCTGAATTAAGTGCATATATGTTAAGTAGCGATAGCGGGCCTTTGGGCATTTCCATCTATGCCATAAGCCATCCAGATCTTCCAGAGACACTCTACATTTCCATTTCAGTGATTTATGTATTAAAATCGAGACACCCCCCCCTTAGCTGAGGTGTAGGTGCAATGCATTTGTAACCCAACCCATTTATGCTTTAGCTTTGAAGCTTATTAAGAGAAGCGTTTAGTCTCCTACAGGGAGGCCACCGGGGCGCGTAGCTTTATAAGGTAGGTAAGCATCTGTCTGTGTTTGACAGGTGTGTTAAGCCCCTTGATGTTCCAAGAAATATAATGCAAATCAGCCATTTGGGAGAAGTAATAGCAATATGTATGCCTGTGTAACCCCTAGATGGCGCTATCCCAGGGGCTACTACCCCTGCCTGATTTGCCACTAACAGGTTGAGGGGCCTGGATCCAATGGCGGGTGCCTCCACCCAGAGGTCAGGGTTTGCAATAGTTAAACTAACTTGGTCACAGCCCTCTGGGACACTGCAACCCCCCTTTCTTCCCACTAGTGGCCCACACAATATATCAGAATTACCTTCACAGTATACACTTACCCCAGGTCTGGTTCCGCACTGGGACCTCCTGTGAAATGAGATACAGTGCAACAATCACAGTACAGTACTTTAACATAGACAAATACCTCAGGCAGTATAACTTTGCTGAAACAAGCAGCTCCTGATTTATTGGGGGATATAACAAGGACAGGGAAATCAGGTTAATTAGCTTATCACTCTAATAATCTACCTATGGCTCATGCAGGCCTATCCCTATCAGTTACTGTCCCTGGGTACCCAAGCCCTAGTGGCTAGTCCAAACCGTGGCAGCTGGTAGGGCCCTTCTCTGACAGAAAAGGAGAAATTAAACAGTCAGCAGTACAGTAATTCCATTTGGATTTAATGTGGCAATTCAACAGGGGTTAACCTGAATTAGTACTCACGACCTCCAAATAAGATAGGGTCCTTCAATGTCAGCAGGGCTCACTTGAGGTACACAAACCTCTTCACACATCCATATAAAAGAAAGCACTATACCAGGCAGGCTGCATCTGTATCGATCGCAATTACTGCACAATACCCAGGAGAACACACAGCAGATTCAGTTCCTGACAGACCGAGTGCAATTTTCAGCAATTCCTCCAGTCTTCTACAGGGTGAGCCTGGTTTCTACTCTTCAGAGATCCTTTGATTCTTTTCACAGGGCAGTTCAGTCCTAACAAGCTGTTACACAAGCTGCAGACCGGAACTCTGGGCCTTACACACGTTTTTGACTAAAACTGCACACTGAAAAGCACAGGGCTCCTTCCTTCTCTCTGCCAAAGCTCAACTGAAACTCCAACCGACAAAACTGGCACTTCCTTTGAGTTCCTCCCAGTTCTTGACTGGATTGGCTGTCACTCACAATAGACTGCTGCTGTTGGTCCAAAAGGCACTGAAGTCTAAACTACATCTCCCAGAGTCACTGCCCATACAATCCTCTTGTGGCTGGCTCAGATTATGAGTCCAAGTTCTGATTCGTCCAAGGCACCATTTTAGAGCTAGCTTACCCACACTGATTGGTCCAGTTCAGCAGTTCAAAACTAGAATGGGAACTAGCAGACACAGTTCTGACTGCAAAGAAAGCAGGTTAGACAAACTGTAATTTCATTATTACTCTAAATAATTTCTGCAAACAGTTACATCTTTCAGATAGGTTCCTTTGACTCCTAGTGACTGCAAAATGAAGTGAATTGGCAGCAGCTCGAGTGGTACTCAGAGAAGCACACAGTCCCCCCATACAAACTAATTATGTCTGCAAGCAGACAGCTCTTAAAGAGACAGTACCAGAGGCTCTAAAAACACTCACTGATAAATGGCTTAAATGCCAAACACCATTCAGGCTTGGAGCATTCAAGCAAGCTCCTGGAAGTCTTTTGGGAACCCCCATTTGCAGGGGGGTTACACCTGTATGGGAAGGCTGAAGTGGAGGAGAGAAATGCTTTATTGCTAGAGGAGCAGGTGAATAATAGGGTGAAATAAGGTAAGCAGTGGCAGGGACGGCAAGGCGACCAGATTGTAATAGCTCAAAACCATATATAAAGATAAGCATCCTATAGTACAGTAACCAACAATACAACAGATTGAAAAAGTCCAGCATATAGGCATATTGTAATGTAACAGATTAACCGAAGAACTCTGAGACCAAAATGGTCTGAACCAGATCATCCTAAGGGGCCATCATCCCTAAAGTTGCAGTCAGATAAAGAGTACATCTAAGCAGCAGGGGTAGGGCCAGGACGTGCTTCCCCTATCCCCCATGCAAAAAACATTGAAACAATTAACGACCAGCAGTTCAGTGAAAGACAGACATACAACTGAATCATAAGAATAAAACTGTAGCGAGCAGAATAACGTAGCACAGACTGCTAAAATCCTCTACAGAGGAACTGACATAACTGCCAGGTTCTATAATCTCTCTCTGCAGAGTAAAATAGTCTCATACCTCTCAGTACACTGCAGGTGTGTGACCAACAGAGATTGAGGGGAGACAGTTAAGTAAAAGAGTAACAGGTGTTCCTGGGAGAGATGTGCATGACCCCGAGTGTAAAGTCAGCCAGCAATGGCTCATGGCAACAATATGGCTGACTGCAAGGTGGTTTGGACTTAAGTGTAACAGGCAGAGTAGTGCAGACATGAACCTTTGCAACCTGAGGGATGGGATGGAATGTACACCTAATGTCTGGGGAGGGCAGGCAACCGTCTCACAGATATAAGAGCAGACATCGAATTAGGTTATTAACCTATAGGTGCCAGGGAGCTTACTGGAGTATGGATTGCAAGCAAGCAGGACACATATGGTCCAGTGAGGGCACAATGGTGCAAGAGGGAGAGGGATTGCAAGCAGAGAAGGGTATACAGCAGAAATACGGACAATAGCCAATCTCTGTATATTCACCCTGGAAGCCCCTATGATAGTGTGGGGGTACCTATGGAGGTGACGTGGTATTAGATCATATTCCCATCTGGCTTGCTGCTGTAGTGGGAGGGCAGCAAGAAGTATAAGCAGTGAAGCATTTGCCTCCCAGTGTAGGGACTGAAATAGGAAAAATAAATTAAAAGCTTAAAAGGGCAATGACTGCAGCAAGGGTTGGTATGGGTAAAATCAGCAATGGTGGGGGCCAATGTGGTAAACCCTGTTTAAGGACGACAGGGACCTTAATTAACAGGGAGTCCTGATTGTTAGTTACTAGACATTTGCATTGGTAGATGGGATATGAAGTCCACAAATAGTCTTCAGGGGTGAAAAGCAATAAAACTGGACATTTTGTAGAACGGGAAACATTCTTCAGCCATTGTTCTTTAGCGCAGCAGGATTCGCAGAGAAGAAGGCTAAGGCTGCGGCTGCAGCATACGAATGGTGTTGCTGGTCCTCGGAGCTCGATGGTGTGCCAACAGGTAATGAAGTATTTTTCAGTATGCTGGTCCAGAGTGCTCACAGTGGTGGAAGCTTCGGTGTTGAGTCAGGAGCACTGTGTTTTTATTCTTCCCCTGAGCTGACAGAGAAATCATCTTGGTTTTTACTTTGACTGCCACTTCAGTGTTGGGGGGGGGGGGGGCGATGAGCTTTGGGGTTGCCTTTGTGTTTCTTTTTAACAGTACCTCTGCCTCTCCTTAAATAGGTAGGAGTCCAGGAGTAGTCATCTGGCAGATCAGCAGAGGTCTGAACTAGGCTCACTGAAGCCTCGGAGTGCTGAGAGATCAGGGGTTGTGAAGTATCCATGTCCTGGGGCTCACCAGTGGCTTGGGAGTTTAGTGGCAGGCCAAGAACGACAATTTATTCAGCAGACTCTGGGGGTACAAAAAAAAAAAAAGATGTGTTGTACTCCATTGTGAGTGATTCTTTGTTTGGCGGGATACCAGAGACTGTATGGCACACTGAGCTCCATTAGAGCGTATCTTGCTCTGATGTAGGCCTGGCGACGTACAGTCAAAGCCAGGGAAAAGTCCAGGTAAATGTGTATCCTGTGGCCTTTCCATGCAAGACATCTGCCCTCACAGGCCAAGTTCATTATCTGTTCTTTAGTAGGGAATCTGAGAAACTTGGCAAGAATGGGAAGGGATCGCTGGCCGGGTTTGGGTTGGGGGGTTAAGAATCGCGGTGCCCACACAATCTCAAGGGCGTTAGCCCAGTGTCGTTTCAAGATGATAGGGAGCACATTCTGGAGAAAGGCTGCAGTGTCCCGACCCTCGACTCCTTCAGGGAAGCCCACATTTCTGAGGATGTTGCGTCTTCATGATTTTCAAGGTCCTCTAGCCGGTCTCAAATTTGCTTCATCAGCTGATCTTGTTCAAGGATGTGGGCCTCCAGACGGTAGACACAGAGATCCTGGGAATCGATTTGTTGTTCACTGTGGGACAGACGTTGGGAAAGCGATATAATATCCATGGTTGTCTTGTGGTTGGATGTTTTTAACTCTCCTATTTCGATTAACAGTTGGCTAAACATGTTTCTTATTTCTTAAGAGGTCATTCATTTTTGAGGGAGTCACTGAAGAGACTATGGAGGGAAGTGACATGACAACACAGCCGTGCGGCGAAGGAACATTGAGGGGAGGCAGATGGAGTAACTTCACTGTGGCAGCAGTGAACAAACTGAGGATAACAGGTTAGTGGTCGGCTAGTGGCAGGCAGTAAATTTGTAGGTTTTAGCAGGTAGCTGGCGTCATTAAATGCAAGGATGATAAAGGATAAGTTAAAAGAGTGTAAGAACAACAGGGATTAGGCTGCCATCTTCTTGGTGGCCAAACCATGCCCCCTACATAGCATATTTTAATGTACCACTGGTTGTAGCACCACTCAGTTTACACATAATAAAATAGGCACCTTCAGTATCTCTAGTGAGTGAGTACTTTTTTTGTTGTTTTACAGCTAGAGGCTTAGTGCAGTCTCCTTGTATTTGCATATTTAAAGAGCTGGTGACAAGTTCAAGAGAACCTTAACAAAACATAATATTTAGCCACTGTCCAGCTTGTATTTCCCATTAGTTCTGTATTCCTCCTCCCCATTATTTAGTAGTGAGGTCATTTTCATGAAAACAGGATCTTTATTCCTGAAGAGTTAATCTATTCCTGCTGCCTTCTCCCTACCTGAAGTAATAGAGCACTGCTTATAACCTCACAGTTACTTCCATGGCAACAGATTGTGATGTCACAACAGAGGATTATGTCTTTAAGTAGAGAGTAAGCTATAGAGGCAGACGAACTCAAAATGAACTCTAAAGGACAACAATTATATATTCATACACATTTCTTTAGTAATAAATTATGGGGAGGAGAAATATATAAAATATAAATGAATGCAAGCAGGATTGTACCTAATTATTATGTTTTTTAAAGTTTTCTTTGAGGCGTCAGTAGCTCTTTAACTGTTGAAGACACAGCACCTAGAACAGAGAAGCTGCTCTTTTGCTTGTTGTGGTACTTACTGATACGTTTCCTTCCCCAGTACAAGCCCACAGAGCTAGTTAAAGGAAAACCGTATTTGCACAATACGAAATCTACCAGCATTTGGCCAGTGGCAATTTTGACCTCAGTCAAGCCACCAAAAATAAAATGGAGTGTCCTGGCCTTTAACATCTCAGCAGAGCTAATATTAATATATGTCGTTTTTGTTTTCTTTTGGTTTGGGGGGGTTATCAGACTTTTGAGCCACTGCTGTAACTACAAAATTGTAATTACAGTATATTCATGGGAGCACAACAGCCTAAAACAATCCATTCCAAACATGGATGACTGTTAGAAAGAATGACCCACATGCCTGCTGCCTGTAATTTACAGTCAGCAAGTACATGGAGCATTCTTTTTCACCACATGATTATGTGATGAATGTGCGAGTCTCTGTGCAGCTCAGCAATGTACAATGTGCAATCTGCTGACAGTCATCAGGAGCCAGTGAAGAGAGACAGGTATATAAAAAAAGCTATGGTGGGGGGTGTGGCCAGCAGCCGGACTGTGAACAGCCTCTTCACATAGCTCCTGAAACAACTGCAGTTTTCTGATTAATAAAGTAAAACACTGGCAGTAAAACGTTTACCTCTAGATATTATTGAAGAGAGCATCTCCTCAGCTGTCCAAAAAATCCAAATTCGCAGCACGGAAGAAAAGAAAATTGCCGAAATGGTCCGCGGCAACAAAGCAGCTGCAAATGCGGACAGGGGCCCGACTGAAAGATTCCAAAGCGGGCAGTAGTAGAGAAGGTCATACCGAGGCTGATGATCTGGATGCGTCTCAACCTACCAACGGAGCTCTACTACGGGCGATTCAAGGGTTAGACAAAAAAGTGGACTTTCGCACCGGCCTTAAACAAGTGCATACCAAATCAGATATGCTGGCAGAGGAAATGGGGACTACTAAACAGCTGACAGGGCCCTCATAGTGGCATCCAGCCTTACCAAAAAACACGCATTACTCCGGAGGCGCCTTGAAAATGTGGAGAATAATATTCGAGCAACACACTTACGGGCGATTGGTTTACTGGAAAACATTGAAGAAGAAGACCCAAAATCTTTTCTGCAAGGCTGGCTACAGGATATTCTCCAAACTGAAGAAAACATACCAATTTTAAAGGCATACCGAGTAACGCCACATGGTGGAAGGCCCAAGACACCCACGGGAGAACTCGCTCCTCGCACACTTATGCTAGAACTCCAAACCTCTGCCCAAAGGGATGCGGTTCCACAAAAAACAAAGATTTTAAGCCCCCTTATATGGCAAGAAAATTGTGTGCACATATATCCTGAGTCACGCTACAAGAACGAGAAGGAAAAATTCTGATGGCATCAGGACAAGACTGCAAACTTTGGGGGTGTACCATGTTATGTTGATGCCTGCCAGCTTGCGTATTCTTTATGGTGGAAAAGCATATCAATTCTCGGAGGTAACAGAGGCAACGAAGCTGCTGGAGAAGCTGGAAAAGCTGTTTTCAACTCGAAAGAACTCATCTGACTCAGAGGGAGACTGAGAAGCCTGACAGGTTCATACCCTAACGTGGGTTTTGGGACAAATAGGGGAAGGGTATAAGGGTTCTGAATATTTGTTGTCAGTTTTATGCCATCTGGTTACTACTGGGGAGGCATAGGTAAAATGCTACTACCAGGTTTCAAATGATCTATTGTTCGTTGCTACTCATTCCTTTACCTTAACCCCCCTTACCCTCCCATGCCCCTCCTTTAGCAATAAGTTAAGAAATGACCACTTGATAAATGATAGAAAGATTTATTACTGTTATCTTATACAAATTAAGTGACTAGTGGTACTGGGTGGGGGGCACTTAACTATTGAATCTATTCAGGCATATCAGTTACTGTAAAAGATTATAATGATCCAGTAAAGTAACATTTTGGTATTATTATTAATAGACTTCCACTATTGTTTAGCGGAATAGCATATTTACTAAAGAAACTGTTAGTTGTTATTGTATGTGTGTGGGGACTACATAAGATTGCTTATCCCGGTGCACAGAAAATGGGAGATTAGCCCTTTGAGAGGGAGTATGCTGTTCGATGGACTTTCAAGATATCCCAACTCATGGCTACATTGGTTATAGAAGATTTTTGTTTGAAAGACATTTGATTAAACAGTCAAATTTGACTGTTAGTTCTCTTTCAAGGGAAATATCATGTAGTTATAATTTAGCTTTCCCCGGGGTAAAGTATCACTAGCAGGGGTAATTTACTGTGTTGTTACTGTAAAAAATGTATGGCTCACTAATTGAGCAACATCAGTTGTATGATTGCCTTCCTGAGGGCTTCATTATGTAATGCAATGTTTACTTGCATAATTCAATAAAATGCAATTTCAAACAAAAAAAAAAAAGCTATAGTAATAGGGCACTGAATACTCCTACAAATGACCCCAGAATGCAATAAAAATGCAAATATTTGGGGCCGGCCCAGTGGTGTAGAGGGCTGAGGCGCTGGCACCTTACCTCTTACCATGCTGGCAAACCAGGGTCGGGAGCCAGCCCAGGTTGCCAGTGGTTGGCGGGGGGGGGGGATCGAGCATCTGACGGAGAGCTCTCCTCTCTCGAGGAGGGTGGGGGGAATGCGGATCCCTGGCAGTAGCAACACCACGCGGAGGTGTGCTGTGCAACAGCCCAGGCCACACAAGATATCGGGACAGGCAACAGCGGATGTCTGCAGGAGGAGTGAGGGAGCACACTCATACCCGCTCTGGCCGTCACTGCACATCTGCGCCTCTGGGGGAGTAACCATGTACACCAAGGAAATACCCCTCTCGCCAGGAGGAAGATGTCACTCCCGCAATGACGCTGGATCCTCCTCTTCAGGGCCTGAATGCTCCCTCCACCTCCACCCACCTTGGCAAAGGACTGAATAGTAGGAAGATTGCTGCGGCGCAGAAGGCGACCCTGCCTCAGGGAGTAGACTGAGGGGTGCCAGGTAGGTGTGCCGCGGGTGTGTTGAAGGAACAGGATCTCTGGTAGAGGGGATCACAGCAGGGCGGGATAAGGTGGAGTGACCAATGTGGCCCCTGCAAGAAGTGATGAGAGGCAAAGAAAGTTGATTAAAAAAAAAAAACAACAATTTGCTGGGGGCCTACGTTGTACCCAGGTCCCTGACCTATTGCTTAGGGTTTTTAACTTGTGAGTACACTTTTTTAAAGGCTGGTTACTCCACTGCTGCCGTTGACGAGGCCCATCTGTGCACCAGCTTCAATCTCAGTCCTACTGCGGTGGGAGATCTCCAGTGCACTACCTCCATTCTCAAGTCTGCTATGGCAAAGGGCTCTGCTGTGCACCAGCTTCTTTCCTGACCTACTATGGTGGTTAGCTCTCTACTGCATCAGCTCCCACGCTCTTGTCCATTCTGCTGGGCACCTCTTCAGTGCACCAGCTTCATTCAGGCCTGCTACTGCAAGTGGATCTCTAACAAACTGGAGAACAGAGTGCGCACATGGCTGTAGATAGTCAGTTTGAATCCAAGAGGTGGCAATTATAATAATTTAGTACTAAAACGAGAGACATTTTGGATTATCAATTTAAAAGCTACTAAATAGCCTGATATAAATACTGGGTTTGAAATTAAACCGTATTTACAAGAAAGGAAATGATTGAGAGAGTAATGCAAGTCAAGTTCCCCCATTAAGGAGTTACTGTTTCCCCATATCCTTTTATTATAGATTACTTAAAGTAGTATGTAATGCATTTTATTGTAGTATACCTAATATTAAGAAGTGGATGTAATTTACATCTGCTATGTGTGTTAATGAATTAATTAGGTATGAGGTTTTTTGAGGACGCCATTCGTCCTTTGCTGTTCTCCTTCCCTCATTTTCCTTTGTTTTCATTTCCCCTATACAAGGCCCCTATTTGGATTATTTATCAAGTATAAGATTTTTAAATAATATGTTATTATGATTATACTGCTTGTTGTGCTATACCTGGCTTTCCTAATTAAGATTTGTTGTTTGTTTTAGTTTTTAGTATGGTATGATTAGATATGGCTATTGAGAGAAAGAAAAATATAACAATTAAGATATTGATGATGTCATAAGGTCATGAGTGTTTGCACATGTATATAAAGCACTTATAAGATAGAATGCCTTAGCCTTTGAGAAAGGGTCTTGCTGGACCAGAAAAGCATCAGGCGGGCGCTATGTCTGTTTTTATAAATGTAATAAACTGATTTTGCTTCTTTATCACGGCGTCAGCAACATATGTGGTGGTGAGTGCCCAAATTGTATGTTTTGATTGCAAGTGATCTCTCTTGCACTAGCTCCACTCTCAGGTCAGCTATAACAAGAGGTTTCCTGTGTACCAGCTTAATAATCAGGTTTGGTACGGCAAGGGTCTCTCCACCAGCTCCAGTTTAGGCCTGCTATTGCAAGGGGCACTAGTACAGAACCACCTTCACTCCAGGGTCTGCTATGGCTAAAATGCCCTCTACTGCACCAACTCCACTCCCAGATCCGCTATGACAATGGACTCTACAGTACACCAGCTCCACCCTAAGGTCAAAGGCCCCAATCTGAAAACTTTCCTGAGCAGGTGGATCGAAGAGGAACTTTAGGAGGCACAGGATGATGATGAGCTCGTTCATACTATTAAATCATACCAGATTACCCCTAGGTGATTACCAGAGCATCCACTGCCATGGACAAGTCTCATCAACCTGAAGATTGTGGTACAGCAGGACCAAGTGGAAGCTGGGAAACTTGTTCTAAAAACTGAAGCAGCTCAAGCGATGGCAAAAGATGATTCAGATTTGGAGGATGACCAGTAAGCCGACTAGTTTAAATCACATTAGTGTTGCAAGTACTCCTAATACTATTGTACCAATGTGACTGTTGGCTTTCTGACTAAATGATAAGAGTACATGTGGACCACTTTGGTCCCTTTTTGATATTACATTTCACCAAATGCTTTACTTTTTACCCTACTTTAATTGGTACGGTGTATCATTTTTCTTCCAATAGGTCAGCATGCTTATGCTGCAGAATATATGCTGGTTTGATATCTGTTAAAATGGAGCCAATGGCGCATTTCACCACTGCCTGTGGTGCATAACTGCTTATAAAAGGAGTACGAGAGGGAGCAGGTGATTCTAGAGGTACAGCATTGGTTCCTTTGAGCCCTGATTAACTCATCAGACCCTGGCTCGTAAATTAGAAGTTTGTTTAAAATGTTATACCATGTAACCGTTAACTGTGTTTTCACCTGCAAAAGCTGAGGCTGCTCATGTAGGATTGTAAAACTTGGTAGATCTCTACAGTCCTTGAACAATGCTGTTAAATGGTGCTTCCAAAAGTCCAGACACTTAATTTGATTACTGTCTTGGGTATAATGACACTACATAGCCAGAACACTGTTTCCTACCATGAGTTTATGCTTTTTTTTTTTAACTTTGCCATCTACGGCGGTGCATGGCATACAGCCACATTTTTATGCATTATCCTTCAATAAGTAAGTGTGCGTGGTATGTGGGTGAGCCTCCATAGGCTGTAACGACTGCAGGGTATGCCCAACACTGTGTGTGGTATTATTGTATCACCAGATCCCAGCAGCCTATGAGCAAGGTCTACCTTGGTGCATCAATGTTTGTATTCTGTAATGCAAATGTTAAATAAAAAATAAAAACAAAAAAAACACAAAAACAAAACCATACTCTCAGGACTGTTACAGCAAGGGGCTCTCCAAGGCATCAGCTCTATTATCAGGTCTGCTATGGCAAGGGGGCCCGACTGTGGGTCCAGTGCCACTCTCCAATCTGCTATGGAAGGGGCTTTTGTTTGCATCTGCTTCACTCTCAGGCCTTCTATGGTGGGCAGCTTTCCAGTGACCTACCTCGACTCTCAAGACTGCTGTTACAAGGGAACCCCTGTGCACCAGTTTTACACTCAAGTTTGGTATGGCATGGGGCTCTAGTACAGCAGCTAAAGTTTCAGGTCTGCTATTGCAAGGGGCTCTTCAGTGCATCAGCTACATTCCAAGGTTTGGTATAGCGAAGGGTCTTCCTGTGCACCAGCTCCATTCTCAAGCCTAATGTGATGGGCAGTTCTCCAGTACCCCATCTCCACAATCAGGCCTATTATGGTACACAATACTCCAGTGCATGAGCTCCACTCTCAGGTCTGTTATGGTGTGCAGCTCTCAGCTCCACTCAAAGACCTATTATGCTGAACAGCTATTTAGTGTACCACCTTCACTCTCAGGTTTGTTATGGCAAGTACTCCAGTGCCCCAGCTCCACTCAGGTCAGCTGTTGAAAAGGGCTCTCTCATGCACCAGCTGTATCACCTACAGTATATTCTCAGATCTGTTGTGGCAAGAGGCTCTCCAGTGCACCAGCTACACTGTCAGTTCTCCTATTAAAGGGACTCTCCAGTGCAACAGCTCCACTCTCAGGTCATTAATGTCAAGGGATTCTCTAGCACACCAGCTGCACTCTCCAGTCAGCTATGGAAGGGGCTCTGCTGTAAACCATCTATGCTCTCTGCCCTACTATGGCGGTCAGCTCTCCACTGGTTCAGATTCCACTCTCTGGCCTGTTACAGTGGGCAGGTCTACACTGCACCAACTCCAATCTTAGATCGGCTATGATAAGGGGCTCTGTACTATACGAGTCCCTCTCTCAGGTCTACTATGACAAGGGGCTCTTCCGTGTCACAGCTGCACCTACAGGTCTGCTGTGGCGAGGAGCGTTCCCATTCACCAGCTTGACTTTCAGGTCTACAGTGGCAAGGGAACTGCTGTGCACCAGCTTCACACTCAAGTTTGCTATGACAAGGGGCTATGTAGCACACTAGCTCCACTCTTAGGCCTACTACAGTAGGCAGTTCTCCAGTACACCTCCACACTCAGGTCTGCTATGACAAGGGACTCTCCGGTGTACCAGCCCTACACTCAGGCTTATATCGTGGGCCAATGTCTTGTGCACTAACTCCACTCTCAGTTCTCCTATGGCAAGAAGCTTCTATGTACCAGCTCCATTCTCAGGCTTGCTATGGAGGGCAGCTCATCAGTGAACCAGCTCCACTCAGGCCTGCTATGGCAGGCAACTCTCCAGTGCACTACCTCCACTCTCAGGCTTACTATGGTAGGAAGCTCTCCAGTGCACTACCTCCATTCTCAGGCCTACTATGTTTGGCAGCTCTCCAGTGCACTAACTCCATTCTCAGGTCTGCTATGGCAAAGGGCTTCCTTGTACACCAGTGTCACTGTCAGGCCTACTATGATGGCAAAATCTCCAGTGCACAAATTTCACTTCCAGATCACAGGCAGTAGTGTAGTCTAGTGGCTAGGGCACAGGCTTGGGAACCTGATCATCACAGGTTCAAACCCTGCTAAAGCCAAATATTCATTATGCGAACTTTAACAACTTGCTTAACGTCTCTCAGTGCTCCAGTCCACTCCTAGGTCTGCTGTAAGAGGCTCTCCAGTGCCTCAGCTGTGCTCTCAGGTCTGCAATGTTAAGGAGCTCTTCTGTGAACCAGCTTCACTCTCAGGCCTACTAAGATGGGCACATCTCTAGTGCACTAACTCAACTCTCAGACTGGCTATGACAAGGGGCTGTATATTGGAACAGCTCCACTCTCATAGGCATAAGGGGAACCCATGGGGCTGTGGGGGGGCAGTCAGGGAGGAAGGGAAGATGGGGGAGGGGCAGGGTCAATGACTTAAGCTTGGGAGACCCTAAAATAATTAGCACACTCAATGGACAGAATGGCCTTCTTCTGCTTGCTCTTTCGTATGGTCGTACATTCAGGCTACTACAGTGGGCACCTCGTCACTGCACCAGCTCCACACTCAGGCCTATTATATGCTGTAGCTCCACAGTACACCAACTTCAATCTTCTGCTATGGCAAACGGTTTTCTGGTGCACCAACTCCACTCGGGTCTGGTATGACAAAGGGTGTGGCAAAGGCTCTCTACTGCACCAGTTCTGGTCTGGCAAGGGGATCTCCAGAGCACCACTTCTGATATGGCAAGGGCCTCTCCAGTGCACCAGCTCCAGTCTCAGGTCAGCTATGGCAAGGGACTCTCCTGTCCAACAGCTCCACTCCCTCAGACCTACTGCAGTAGGCAGTTTTACAGTGCACAGCTTCCTCTCTCAGAACTACTATGTTACGAAGCCCTCCTGTGTACCACCTCACTCTCAGGTACACAATGGCAAGTGGATCTCCTCTGCACCACCATCACTCTCAGGCCTGCTTTGGTGAGTAGATCTTTTGTGAACCACCTCAACTCTCAGGTCTGTAATGACAAGGGGCGCTCTAGTGCACTGTCCACAATCTCACGTTCACTATGGCAAGGGGCTCTACAGTGCACCAGCACCACACACAGATTTACTCCCCAGGTCGCCCCTGAAATAGGGACTGCATGGTTTCAGTGGGCTTACCCAGTTACCAAAATTCAAATAAATACTACTGTGGGCAGATCTCTAGTGCACTAACTCAGCTCTCAGGTCTCCTGTAGCAAGGGGTCTCCTGTGCACCAGCTACTCCCTTAGGCCTAATATGGTAGGCAGCTCTCCATTGCACCAGCTCCACTCTCAGGCTAATTACGGTGAGCAGCTCTCCACTGCAGCAGCTCCACTCTCTGGTCTGCTGTGACAAGGCGCTCTCTGTTGCCCCAGCTCCACTGTCAAGCTACTATGGTGGATAGCTCTCAACCGCACCAGCTCTACTCTCAGACTTTTTATGATGGGCAGCTCTCCAGTACACCACCTCCACTCTCAGGCTACTTTGGCAGGCAGCTCTCCATTACACCAGCTCCATTTTCAGGTCTGCTATGGCAAGGTGATCTCTGGTGAACCAAATCCCCTCACAGGCCTATTATGTTAGGCAGCTCTCCAGTATTCAACCTCTGCCATCAGATCTTGTATGACAGGGAGCATATCTATGGTGACACAGCTCCACTCTCCAGCCTATTATGGTGGGCTGCTCTTCAATGCACCAGCTATTCTCTAAAGTCTCTCTTACTATCCTCTGTTGGCATCACTTTCAGGTTTTCTACTACTGACAGTTCTCAATGCTACCTCACTCTTGGGTCTGCTGTGGCTACTATATTTTCAGTGCTGATTCCAAAGCTCCATTCTGCTACAGACAACACTTCTCCTGTGCCACCTGGTAATACATTCTGAGGGATAACTATGGCCTGTCCATATTCATCAGGGTCTTACTAAACAATTACCTCCTTTGCAGCCCTACCAGAGAGCTATTCTATGCTGCTCCTTCTGGCAGAATGATCCCTTTATTATCATTATTACTGAAAATTAGGCATGTATGCAGTCTGTTCAGTTTACCCACTTCGGTGCAACATGTAGAAGGGCGACCATCATTAGGGAGACAGCACAATGCCGACAGCAGTCATGCCGCCCGACCCCTGTTGTGCCCAATACACCATGGCAAATGTCGGCTGTTTGCAGGGGGCTTTGTCCCATGCACCCCCCACTGCAGGGGGATTCGCTCCCGCACCCCCCCCCCCAAATTACAATAATCACCTCCATGGTGGAGGTGTATCGAGGAGGCGGTGCGACACCTGTGTGATGCTCTCTCTGCAGGGGGCTACGACAACCACTTCACCACTGCGACAGGAGAACTGGTTGCAACGCCCTCATTCCGTCGCCCTCATTGTGTTGCTCCATTGACAGGATACCGTCTTTTCTCCTATCTGTACGGCTTCAGGAATGTTTGCTTGTAAATGGTCTTATTTTGTCTTTTATTTGTAGTTCCTTCATAATGCTGACTTTTTCCCACTTAGTAATCACTTTTTAAGATTGTCTGACACAGTAAAGGAAGATGTGCTGGGATCACAACGGTGTGGGTCCAGTGGAACTGAAAGAGGCAGTTAACACACGATACTTCTACAATTATTGCTGCAAGAATATTTTCATGTTGCTTCACAAAACAACAGTGGTTACAAGGATTCCTCTGTGCTTAACAACAACACATCAAAGAGTTCAGCTGTAATCTTCCTTTGTTGTCCCCCTCAGCAGGAAGGCACTAAGATTAAAGCTGCGTCTCGGAGGCAGTCTCCTCCAGTCCTATCCGACAAGAAGGGACACACATCAAAGCCACGGCTCGGCTGCAGTCTGTCTCCTCCAGCCCCCCTCGCAGGGGGGGGGGGCTGGCACGCATCAAAGTTGCAGCTTAGCAGCAGTGTCCCACAGTCCACCCTGGCAAAGTGGGACATGCGTCAAAGCCACAGCTTGGTGTTATGTAGTCTGGAACCATCTGTAAAACTATTATTTAGTGCCCCACCCTTACCCAGCATTAATTTTTCATCTTCGTGTTCTTCCAGAATTTCTCTAGGCATGATAGTCACCCTGTTTGGTGTCTGCTAGAAAGATCAAATTTTTTGTACAGTTTACAGAGGTCAGTACTGCCCCCCCTGCACAGTCAAGGGGCCATCTTTGTGTGTCAGCAACTCTACAAGGTTGCTCCATCTCGATGCACAAAACAGCAAATAGGAACATTTTCTGTAATTAGTGCACAATCATGCTAGCGTACTCCTCCACTGGGAGGCTGGCATCACAGTTAGAGAAACACTGGTTCAGTCAATTCCATAAAAATCGTATTTATTGTACCTTCTAATACCAGGGATTTATTTAACTCTAAAAATTGATTAGCGTTTTGCTCATGAAAGTGCTAAAACTTTGTAAAAATGCATAGCTCTTGCCTCACTGTGTTTAACAAACACAGCACTTCTAGAAAATCTATATAAATACTTTCCGAACAGTTAGTATAGTCCCAAGAAAAAAACTGCTAATCAATTATTTAAAACCCTGTAATACACTAACACACATCTGCAAACAGGGTGCAAAATACTTTTTTAGCTTTTTGTCCTTTTTCTTTTTTGCCAGGTGAGTGGGGGGGGGGGGGTCAGAGGAGCGCTGACGCGGCAGCCGATCACGAAACCACAATTCTGCAATCAGCTGACATGAGCGGGTTGTGTGGACAAGATGAGTTGCTGAAAGATTGTTCCCCTACCCCTGCTGCCAGAATCTGTTGCCCAAGGTGTTCTGCTCCCAGGATTAAGCTACTCACTTCCAGTCTTCTACCAGGCAAATGCAGATGTACTCCAGAAGTGGGACGCCACCTACAATAATATATGCAAGTTTGCTTTGTCTGCTCTTTGCCTCACCCATCACTGTAAGCTTTATTCTACCCTACAGTGGGTATCCCCCTTCTCCTTGCGATCTTATACCCTTGGGTGCTTCACTGATTCCATCTCTCATTACTCCTGACCTGCCTCCTTAGCATCTATGTTTACCCCTGTGGTCAACTCCCGACATTTGAGGTCAGCTACATCTACCCTGCTCTCGGTCCCAAATTGCTCTACTAAGATGGTCGAACAAACTTTCTCCCACTTTACCCCTAAATTATGGAATTCCCTACTACATCAAATCCGGAGCTCCAAATCACACCCCATGTTCAAGAATGTCATTCTCTTACCTATACGCACTTGCAGGGCTCCAGATAAGGGGAGTACCGGCCTATTTTACTCACCTCATTTAAGGAAATACTCTTCAAAAATTTTTGGGAATGAGTACTAATACTCACCTGACATTTGTAAATACGCCACACTCCATAGAATAGTGCTTCATAACATAACTGGTGATTCAAAAGAAGCAGTTTTTTTTCCAGATTTATAGGTCTCATACACATACCAGTTTTGTTTTGCTCCCTATATTTTAACACTGGTAAGTAAATTACTCCTACTTGCCAACATTATCTGGAGCATTGTTGGCCACCTGATCAGTTCTTACCTAGGAAAAACTATACTGTTCTTAAAAATGTACTCCTCACTTCACTCCATCCAGACATTTGCATGCACCTGAATTTGGTTTTACTCACCTCACTTTCAAAATGAGGAGTACAGTACTCATGCCAAAAAATCTTATCTGGAGTATTACGCACTTGACTCTTGCAACTGCACTTGATACCTTAACTTGTATACCTTACAGAATTTTGCTCCGAATTTTTGTGCGCTATTGTTTCGATGGCATTTTACAACTTGGATCTGTACAACTGCATATCCTTGCGTGGATGCTACAGTCTCTGCTCTGTATTGTTGGTTAAGCTTGCGTGGATACTGTCTATTACTGTATTTCTTGCTCCTGTTCTATTGTGATTTTTGTAATTTGTACTCTCCCAGGTCATGCCTGAAAATAGGCAGGCCTTGCCTAGTGCACTTATCTGGTTAACAAAAGCAAATAAATAAGTTGGTGCCACGGCAGCAGGAGGGGTCTTTCATGACCCTATGCGCAGCGTACATGCACCTGCCTGGTCATAGCGAGTGGGCATGGATATCTCGCGCAGGCAAACAATCTAGAGAAAAGATAAGCAGAGCTGCTGTACAGCTCGGAGGCTGGCCCCAGATCAGCCAGCTTGGGAATAATCTTTCGGGAGCGACAAAATGATGAGTGTCTGTTAAGAATTACATTGCAGACTCTGTGATTAGAGTGACAGTCCCCTCCTCTTGATGGACAAGTCAGCAGAGCAAACAAATGAGCTTGTTGATGAAGAGAAAGTGGTTGGAAGGTGGATTGCAGACACAGACACCAATGGTGAGCTCATCTTTTTCTTACTTCTCGCACCCCTTCCTTTGCTGCTGTTTCTCTCCGTGCAAAGCGCGCCACTCTTGTCTGTTCACTTGGTAAGATGGTGGATTCATGGTGCGCTTGCAATGATCAGCAATTCTTTTGGATGGGGCAGGAGTCAGGACTTGAGCGCAGTATTAAGTATCGACTCTTGAGTTTTGAAGTCTAGACTTTTCTTTAAATAAAATAAAAAAAAAGTTCTTTTAAGAGCTGTCTTGCGACCAACAGCAACAATAAACTTGCCTGGTGTTCTTTTAGATCACTGGCACCCCAACTGCTTTGGCACATTACCGCTTTCTTTGTAATGCCCTAAAGCTATAAGACTTGCTAAGTCTGAGTATTTTGCATCCACGCTTCGGAACAACTTTAAATCATCCCTCCAAGTTCTGAAAAGTTATCCACTCCCTTTTCTCCGCTCCAATCCAGTCTCCATGCCCAATACTTAAGATGGGTAACGCCCTCATCCCTAATCCTTATACTGTGGCCTCTTCCTTTAACTCCTACTTTACTACCTGTGCCCTTTCTCTCATCTCTTCCTCCCCCTCTTCCTTTTCTCCCCCCCCCGCCTCCTCCCCATTTAAATCTCACTTTTTCCTCCTCCTCTCTCCACCTTTGTTACCCTCAAGTCCTTGCTTGCCCTTAATTCACATAAAGGAGGTAGCTCTGATGGCCTTGATACCAAGCTGCTTCTTCTCTCAGCACCTGCTATCGCTCTATCACTCTTCTCCTCAACCTTTACTTCTCTTCTGCCACTGTGCCGGATGCCTGGAAACAGGCTACTGTCATTCCTCTTCCTAAAGGTAGTGACGGTTCTTCTCCTGGTTAACTTTCATCCTATATCTCTCCTTCCTGTCGTATCTAAGTTACAGGAGCAGCTTGCTTTATCTCAACTCTCTTCCTTCCTTGACGCCTCCTCTTTCTTTACCCCCTTTCAGTCTGGTTTCAGGAAGTCTCACTCCACTTCTATGTCTCTTCCTCGGCTCACTTGACTCCGTTCTCTCAGGTATGGACCAAGGTCTGATTACGTCAGCCGTTTTTGTTCATCTTGTTAAAGCTTCTGACACAGTGGCGTACCCTCTCCTTCTGGACAAGCTTAAAGCAGCGGGTCTTTCTGACTCTGCAATCAGCTGGTTCCGTTCTTACCTTGAGGGTAGATCTCAAGCTATTTGGAGAGGTAACAATTTCCTCTCTGCTCTCTAGTTGCTCGGGTGTCCCTCAAGGGTCTGTCCTGGGTCCTATTCTTTTTTTCATATTTTTAAATTACCCTCCCTCCATTTGTTCTTTTATGTTCATTCATATGTATGCTGATGATACAGTAACTTGATGCATCCGATTCCTCTGACTGTGATCTTACCTCACAATTACAGCTAGATTTCGACAATATTCAATGCTGGTCCAAGTCTAAACCGTTGACCCTCAATGCAAAAAAAACAGTTTCTATTACCTTTTGGCACCCATTGGAGGTTTTCCAGATTTTCCCTCCACCCTGTTTGTCACACCCTAGATGATGCTTTGATTTGAGGATGTATCCGCTTTTAAGCACCTTGGAGTTTGGTTTGACTATCATCTTGATTTTCCCATTCATATTTATGCTATTCATCAAAAACTTCATCCCAGACTTGGTGTTCTGTACAGGAACAAAGTGAGTATCCCACTTCCTGTCCACTGTGAGATTATCTTAAAGATGATTCTCCCTATCTTTGATTATGGTGATCTGGTTTATAGCGGTGCACCTAAATCCTTCCTTGCCAGACTGGACCCTCTCTTCCACGCGTTCTGTTGTTTTGCTCTGGACTGTTCCCCTCGTACCCGCCACTGTTCTCTCTCTACTCTGCCCTTTCTCTCCCTTCTCTTGATGCCAGACACCTTTCCCATTGTGTTTCCTTTAGTTCTAAATTCTGGTTTGCTGCTCTTCCCTCCTACCTTTCATCCCTTTTATCCCCCCCCCCCCCAATTCCTGCTACCTTCTCCGCAGTAGTACTTCACATTCCCTCCTTATTTTGTCTAGAAAGACTACTGCTGATCAATCTGCTTTCTCTCATCTCCCTAAGCTCTGGTCTTCTCTCCCCCTATCTATTCTCTCTGCTTTCTCCTTAACGTCCCTTCTTTGTAACTTATGCTCTCCCTCTTGTAACTGTCCATGACCCTCTTACTCTAACTCACACTTTTTCTCCCATCTCATTAGTTTACCATACACTATTAGTCTATTCCTTAATTGAAATGTTTTCTGTTGCCACCATGACTAATTGTACCCGATTTGCATAGCTTTGTTTTAATGCTGCTTTTATAACGGGTTTGTTGGTTTTGTTTAAGACCTTAAACATCCCTTAAATCAGGAGACAGAGCTAATTTAGCAAACTTCCGGCCCATCTCGATTTAACCCCCCCTCCAAAGCACTTGAAAGGGTGGTCTCAGAACAACTAACTGAGCACCTAGAAAAGCATAGCCTTCTCTGCTTGCAACAACATGGATTCCAACAAAACCACTCCACCGTCACCACGCTAGTAGAGTACACCACTCAGCTTTATGGGGCCCCGGATAAAGGTATGGCGGTGGGGTCTATCTTCATAGATCTCACCAAGGCCTTTGACAAAGTCAGTCACCAACTGCTACTGAAATGTCTCCTCTCTGCAGGATTGTCAATGGACTATGTGGCCTGGTTCCATAGTTACCTAACCCATAGATCTCAACGGGTCAGGATTGGCAATATGATCTCTGAGCCCAGGGAAGTAAACCTAGGGGTCCCGCAAGGTTCTATCCTTGGTCATCTCTTATTCAGCCTCTTCATAAATGACATGCCTTCTACCTGTCCTGCACACTCCGTACTCTATGCAAATGATGCTGTTATCTCCGTCCCAGGGAAAGACCTGGGATCAATTAGCTCTGAACTTCAGCACACTTTTCGTGCATTGGAATCCTGGTTCACCCAAAATAAACTGCTACTCAACTACAAAAAGACAAAGAGCATGCTCTTCAGCACCCCACAGAGCAAGATTCGAGGGTCCTCACTAAATATACTTAGTAGCAAAGGAGAAGTACTAGACCAAGTCAGTACATTCAAGTACTTAGGGATTCACCTTGATGACACCCTTACCTTCACTGCCCATGCTGAGCAACTGGTAAAGTCCCCCAACATGAAGCTTGGCATCCTGTACAGACACCGCACCTCAATGACACTGGCTGCCCTGAAACTTGTGACGTGCAGTTCAGTTCTCTCATCTGTGGATTATGGTCTTGTCATACATGGGGCAGGCACAGACACAGCGCTTAAAAGTGTCAAAACCATCTTCAACAAGACCTGCCGCCTGGTCCTGGGAGTACACAAAATGACTCACTCTTGTGACCTATACAAGGAAACTGGCTAGCTCCCACTCCACCACAGACTCCAATACCAGGCCTGCCTCCTTGCGAAAAAGTCCCTGATGGGGTCCATGCCTAGGGCTACTTCAGCCCTCCTTGTGCATTTAGATGGCTGTGCAGGCTCAAAGAGTGCCTCCAGGGCTGTCCTAACTGTTCCCTTCAAATGAACCACCCTTGGCCAAAGATCCCTCTCCTACTGTGGGCCTAAATGGTTCAATGATCTGCTTGCAGACCTTGCCAACTCCCCCAGACTTGGCTACTTTAAAAATGGGCTTCGAACTCTTCTTGCCAGCAAATCAGACTGCCAGTGTTTCTGTTAACCCATGGCCTCTGACAGTGGTTCTCACACCCATCAAACGCTACCCTCTCTCACTCTCACCCTCCTGTTCCACAACTGCCCACTTCCCCCTCCCACCTTCTACTACCTCCCCTTGACAAAGTCTCACCTTGGCTGCTAAAACATGCATTTCTGCAGACTGGGAGCACCCCGTCTGGACTGTAACATGATTGTTAAACACTGTACTGCACTTAATTAGTGCTGCATTAATATGTTTCTCTGGAGGTGTGGTCCTGTTTCTCCTTACTTCTTGTACCCTGCTTAATGTTGTAACTGCACACTAATGCCACTTGTTAGTTGATGTCTTTCTGTTCTGCAATGTTTCATCACCTGTACACGTCTTGTATTCCTTGTTAACTTGGAGCCTTTCTAAACGAGCCCCCGGCTCAAAGGTATTAATCCGAATTTGAAATAAATAAATAAATCCCTTTTCCCCAGGACACATCTGGAAATGAGCCATTATCAGCTCAGTATGTCTTTCCTGGTGAAACTCTGGAAATAAATAAATAATGAGTGTGATCAGTGCCATATGCAGCTATGCTCTGGCGCTCAAAGGAGAGGGAGGGAGAGAGTTGAGGGAGCAACTAAAAGTTCTTTTAAAGGAGAACTGCACTGAATCTGTAAGCCATTTTCCCTAGTAGCATCGTGTGTGTGTGTATATATATAATCTACACACACACACACACACACATATATATATTTTGTGGGTTTTTACGGATTTTCTCCTGTCCCCGACATGTGCGTGTGGAGGCACACATCTTACAGGATGCCCCTTCCTTCCAGTCGTGCTGTTGTCCACCTCCGCCGGCCACCGGACCTCCATATGGTGGCAGCGTGCGACCTCCCCCCATCCCGGGAGAGGAGAGTCACCAGTCGATCCTGCTCCCACCTTCCCCCCAGCACCTCGAGATCATTCTTGAACCTGGGTCGCCGACGTAGGTTAAGGGCTGCCAGTGGCATCTGTTCTTTAAGTGCTGGTCCCAGTTCTGTTATAGTTCTCTCTGTGCGGGCTTTTTAGTAAACACAGCGGGTGTTTGGATTTACTTTCTGATGCAAAGTACCATTTTGGAACTGTATGATGTACTTAATGTCCCTCTCAGCTACAGAGTTTTATAATAGAACATGGATGCATTGTGCCAACAATGGGAGAACTGAGCAAGGGACATAAACTACATCATACAGTTCTAAAATGGCACTTACTACCGGTGTGTAAATCTGACACACCCATTAAGATAACAAAAAAGCTTGTAGGGCTGGAACTGTAACAGAATTGAAACCAGCATTTAAAAATAGGCCTTTACAGGTGAAAATAATGTTCAAGTTCAGCACAGTTCTCCTTTTAAGTGCTCTCTGTTCAGTAATAGGAGACAGAGTTTCTGAAAAAGTAATACTTTATAACATATGTTTTGAGATAACTGGCCAGATAAAAAGTGATATCTACCGAATTAGAAAAGATATCGATATCTTTTCATGTTCCCTTATACCATGGCAGAGAACAGTGGAGGAATCTGATTGGTTATTTATAGTGCCGTATAAAACAATGTTGCATTACTGTTAACTAGTCCCAGTGAAACTGCTGAGCACAGAACCCAATGACTCAATGATTTACTTTAAACATTCTATTTAGAATCATTCAAAAGTTTGCCGCCACCATTGTTTTCCCCACTAATGTTTTAACTAAATAGGTTGAATGTATTTCTACAGCAGGCAAGCAAGTGACATTACTCTACCCTTCCCGTTTTTGTAATTATGACCCCCCACCACACACACACAAGCAGCATGAAAAAATAGTGTTTTTTTGTTATGTTTAGCTAATTTGCAGCCAGCAGCCCACTACTCTCAGTGTGAGCGTGTCCCTTGGCCGCTACCGTACAAAGCAGTTTCTGGCTTCGTGGTTTTTAAACTGCTACCTTCTGCTCTGTGGTGCCTACTTGTTCGGCAGCTTTGCTTTTTGGATGAAGACTATTACTAATTTAAAAAATAAAAAATTAAGAGTGAGGCAAGTGCGGTGGTGAGTCAAGTGGGTGAACATCTCAGTCGGCTTATGCTCTTGCTAATATGTTGAAAAGTGTCTTCAGAAGAAAGTCTGGGACAGTAGCTGTCAGTAGTAGCGGGAGATGCAGAGTGTGCAGTGAGCTGATCGCTGGATTTCCTGACTGACTGTTGATGGCATGTAAGCATAGATAGAGCGAGCAGGGTTAAGGTTTGGACACACAAAATGAAAGAAAACAGCAGCTAAGAAGTCTGGGACAGTAGAGCTAATGGAAGGCAGAGAGAAAAGAAAAATGTAAAAAGCTTCTTCAGAAATTAAACAGTCACTATGTTGAAAATCTTCATCAGCAGTAGATCTATTCACTGTAACAGTAATTGCTAGTATTTATTACAGTAATTTTTATTTAAACAGTAATTCACGACAGTGTGTGGTATATCATGGGATATCTGCATGCCTCGGGTGCGTTGTGGCGGCCTCGTGCTCATGCACCCAAGACTTGACAATATCCCATGATATACCACACCCTGGAGTGCTTACTGCTATTATGAACGGGGTTAAAAATGGTATAAATAAAATATAAGAAGAAAAAGTTAAATATTTTTTCAATTAGGTTTTTAATGTTAATTGATACATGAAGAAAAAAAAAGTCCATGCATTGTTGTATGTAGGTCAGTAGGTGGTGCTGTAGTTGTTATGGAATATCACAGAATCATGGAATTGTGCCAGCAGAAAAAGATCATTCACCCCGATGAATCTGCCCGAGATAGACCCCCCCCCCACACCTCCTTTTTACCTCCCACTCCTCTGCCCTCTGGTAATACAGTACCCCACCGCAACACATATTTTAAAATGGAGGCAGGCTTTTGTGGGGATGAGAAGCATAGAGCACTTGAGCTATAAATCGTAAGTATGGGAAACAGAGGAAGTAAAACCAGTGCAGTCAGCATTTAAGCTGCTGTCGGGATTGCTATTTTTTCTTTCTGTTTTTTTTTTTTAAAGGTAAGTAGCGGTTATGCTGCCCTGATTGACGGTATTTGTTACATCATGTGGCTGGCAGTAGAGACCGCAGCAGTTACAGAAACACTTTTTTTATGTCTGTGTGAAGCTACTGTTTGAAAGTAAAGTTTAGGTCAGGCACGGAGTGATCAAGACATGGTGCTAATATGCATGGTCTCGAAATGCCAGATTCGGGAATTCACAGTAATGCTTTCATTTTGATATTGGTGAGCAAGTATAAAGGGGCCGTTGTGGTACCGGAGATGTTGTATCCTCGTGAGCGGCCCTGCTGTCTGAGTGGCATGGTGGTATTCCAGCATTTCTTTGTTGAGAGCAGGAGCTTTTCCATGCCGCAGTTAGTGGCAGTTTAATTTATGTCAGCAGCGAGAATAATTTTGAGGAGTTCATTTATTTTTTTTATTTTTTTATTTTTTTTTTTAAACACCAGTCATTTGGTGTGGGAGTCACTCCAGGCCACTGGATGTGGTGAACATTGGAGTCTGAGGAGTCTATTGCCAGTGAGGAGGCTGGTGGCCGGAGGTTCTCTGAAGCCATGAGTGTGTACTCCAATATTACAACTGCAAACACCTCTCAGCCAATCAGCTTTATCAGTTTTCGGCATCTAGTTCATAACAGTAATTTAACCACTACTTTACACTAGCACCAGTAGGAGGAAGGACTATTTTATGTAAAAAGCACATATTCATTTACAGTTTCACCAATTTAAAATTGCGTTTCCAAATTAAAAAAAATTGCTTCGGAAAATAAAGGACCATTTTATAAGCGCAATAAGATACTCCAGGGGTGTGCATTACGGTGTGATAACCGCATTCCTAGGGGTTACTGCCACTCTGCCTACAGCCTCATGCCAGACTATGCCCCTAGGAGTGTGGTTATCACACCATAATGCACACCCCATCATCTTATTGCTTACGTACATCATAGTGATACCTTTCCTTGTACCACTCTGTCATAATGCATTTGGAACTCATTTAGAATGCTCGGTGTCAGTAGCAGTACTAACTGTATTCAAATGCTAATAATTTTAAAATGATAGCATAGTACTTTGAGCATGAAAGTTGTTCAGCACAAAAATATCTACATAATGAGTGGCGTTTCATTTATAGATACCTTTTAGACTTTTTATAATCAGCAAAAAATGTCAGAAAATTGTAATTTTTTCACTTTTGACAAACAAATACCCCCTCCCCCCAAAAAAGGCAAAACAAAAGAATGTATGCAAACTTTTTCCAATATGTACTAGCCATAATGTAAAGCTATGGGGCTCAATGAGTTAAACAAAAGCTACAGTAAATCTTGTAAACCACTCCGAAACAAGTACTGTAGCTGTAAATGAAGCTGAAAGTTAGTCACACACTTCAAAGTCACAAGCACTTTTTACATATTCCCAATCATATTTATCCCAAAACATATGTCTGTATAAACAGAACATGACATGACCTGACTGAAGATATCATATTTATCTTCATTCGAGACCAATGATATTAAGATATCTCACACGTGGCTTCGCCACTTACGAAATATCATAATAATAATAACAGCCTCTCATGAAGATAAATATGATTTAATATATGGATATGCAATTTAATACTACACTAAAGCACACACAAAAATCCCGGTAATAGTACTGAACAGCAAGTGGTAATACTATCAGTCACCAGTGATAATAGCACAGTTCAAAAGTGATAATAGTATCGTTCAGAGCCCGTAATACTATCGTTCGGTGCTCTGAACGATACTATTATCACTGAAACTGAAAAGCGCAAGCGTAGCAGTCTTCGATGCCTGGCTATGTTGGAAGTGCCACTCAAACAGCGTGGTCCATCATTGGACACTTTCCTTCTGTGAGCAGGCAGAACATTTTTAAAAACATGGCAGCCGTGTCTCGCTTAGCGTCACTGTACTATGTCCTCAGGTGCCATCAGTATTTCTCCTTTATTCCTGTGCAAAAAGGGAATTATCTGGTTCATCCTGTGGTACCAAAAACCAAAAGGTAGGACTGCATACAATTTTCTGAAAAACGAGTGTACCAAGGGCAGAGACAAAGCGCGACAGTGCAGCGGGTGGGAGACGGAGTCAGACAGTGCAGCGCCCATCCGGAACTGAGAAACATCTTCACTGAAGTGAGCGACCATCACAGAATGTGAGAAAAAAAAAAAATGGATCCATATATTAAAAAAAATAATGGACAGCTAAGTGTCCATTACTGGGGAGTTCTACCATCTCGAGGTTCTGGACACACTGGAACCTCTCAAGGTTCCTGTGTCCAGAACCTCTCGATGGTATTACTCCTCGGTAATGGGCACTAACCTATCCATTATTCTCTTTATCTTCAGTCAGGCCATGTCATATCCCCTATTTTTAGTGCACTAAATGTAAATAAAAAAGGCTTCTGTAAGCAGAAGAGTGATCTAAAAATTAACTTGCAGCCCTTTTCTTGGAAAAAATAACTTTTACAGCTTGGAGCCCGAGGGGATACAGCCTTCTTAAGGCACACAGCAGGAGACAACTTACTGTTAAAGCCATTTGAAGGCAAACATAGGTAATTATTTTAAAAAAGGCCAGCTGGCTACTTGGCGGTACCCCCTCTGACCCAGTCTTGATCTTGGTACTGAAATAAACCACACACACACACACACACACACTTACATACACTTACACACACTCACAGACTCAGTCATCTTTATCTTGTTTTAATTAATAATAGGACAATAACAAATTAAAACTTTATTACTACTAGGCTAGGAAGCCTCATTCTTGTGCAAGCCACTTACTACCACGGAAACGAGGTAACGTAAATAGGGCAGCATGTAAATAATTTGATGGGCATGCATTTTAACTACTTACATGCCCAAATGGGCATGTCCTTTTTTCACGAACTTCATACCCTGTCTGCAAAACTCACATACTGATCCAGGTGGTCAGCTGAACAATCATAATAAACTGGCACAAGACCACAGGAGGAAAGGGAGGGCTGTGCAGACATTTGAGACCTGTACCATTTTAGAGAGAAGCCTCCATCACTTAAAATAAATCTGTACTGCTTATCGTGAACAAATAAACTCTTATGTTGCCAATCCTTATATTGAAGGTCATACCTGACAAGATAAGTAGCTCGATAATTTCTGCATCTCCCAAGTAGGCAGCAGCATGCAAAGGAGTTCTCTTCTCATTATCCTATTTTTAAGGAAAGAACATAGAATTATAATCAAGTGTTTTACAACTATCACAATTATGGAAATGATTTCTGTAAAACGTTTTACAAGTATACAGTGCAACACAATTCATTTTTACACAGCATCCTAAGTCTTGCAAAACACTTCACATGCAACTATAATACAAGACAGCAGATAATAAAGTAAGGAAACTGAGGACAAGCACTGAAAGCAAGCTGAAGAAAGAAAAGTGAGAATGAAAAGGTGGGTTACAGACAGCGGCTAAGTACAGGTAGCTGAATGCTATAGAAGAAAAGGAAAGTGTAGATGGGATTTCTGAGCACTGCCAACAGTTGTGTTAAAGAGAAGCAGGTAGAAGGGGTGGCTGTACAAAAGGCCAGTGCTTGAGAAAGAATGTTGCAGAGGAGTCGGGGGAACAGAATGAGATGAGAGGATAAAGGGGGAGCAGAATGAGATGAGAGGAAAAAGAAGAGTTGAAGGGGCAATCATACCACGAATGATTCTGCAAGAGAGAAGCGCAGCTTTGAAATAAATTCTTTGATGAAACACGAAGCCAGTACAGTTCTCTCACTACTGACTCTAATGGACAGCAGGGTCCAGGGTATAGGTAGTACAAAAAAATGGGCAGACTGCATGGACCCTTGATCTTCATCTGCCATACCATTGTGATTGTTAAGATGGGGAGAGGAGGCAAGTGGTCACATTTTGTACATAACTGACCAGGGAGGAAACGGCAGTCAGTAAGTCTGTTTTTTTGCCCCCTTTAGGCACAACTCAGCCACTGAAAAGCTTATGCTTGCAGGCAATGTCTCACTGTGTGTGGAAACACAATCCTTACAGAAATTTTCTTACTGTATTTTGAAATTAATTTTATACCATGGCCTTAAAGTATCTTGGCCATGAACAAGGGCCCCAACACACAGCAAATTAAGAAAACAAACAAAAAGTACATAGAAACAGACTTTTTCAGCAGTAAAAGACCACTTGGCTTACCCAGTCTGTGCAGATGGTCCCTGCCTAGTTTGTCTCCACAGACCCAAACTTGTTTCTGGAGACCCTCTCTCCTCCCTGCATATTAACCAACACTGCCCTCTGTCTATCCCACACATGCTTGAAACCCCTGTTGTTTTTACCTCCACCACTTTCACTGGCAGTCTATTCCAGGTGACCTTCCTCACATCCCTCTTAAAAGTCCCCTCCCCCCCAGCTTTATTAGATGCTGGCTGGTCCCGGTGCTTTTTCTCATTTGAAAGAAACTCCCCTCCTCTACCATATTCACCCCCATGGGGTACCTGTAGGTCTCTATCATGTCCTCTAGTGCTTTTCTGTCTTCCAGTATGTACATGATGAGATCCCTCAGTCCCTCTTCGTAGGATTTTTGATGCAAACCTGCACAATTTTAGTTACCCTCCTCCGGACTGCCTCCACCCTGTTTATGTCCTTTCAAAGGTGTGGCCTCTAGAACTGGACACAATACTCCAAATGAGGTCTCACAAGGGAGAAATACAGTGGCAACACCACCACCACCTCCTTCCCCCTGCTGGAGACACCTCTCCCTATGCATCCCACTGGCCCTACCACTGCTTTATCATGCTGCCCTGCCACTTTGAGGTCATCAGGTATGATAACCCCAAGGTCCCTGGCCAGCACGGAGGCAGAGCAGCTGAACCTGGGTGGGCTCTGGGAAGGTGGGTTGAGGTGACGAAGGAACTAGAAGGGGGACAGGATCAGATCTACAGTACAGTAGCTTCTTGTTTTACATTGTTTTTCATGGATTCTACTTGGTAGAATGTTTATTTTCTTTCTTACTACTAAGGGGCTAGCAGGGTATTGTTTGGGGCTGTTGGAATTTTGAAACCTGTTTTGGTAGCTAAAAGTGGGCTCATTTGTTTGGTTTACGGTGTGTGCAGGCTGCATTTGTAGAGCCTATTTCTTCTCTTTTAAACATAATTGGTGTAATTTAACTGGTCTGTTTCTTTGAATTGAGACCTATATCTTATAATTCCAAACCTATTTTGATGTATTGTTGGGAAGCTGTTTGAATTGGTGTCCTGTTTCTTTGGTAGCAAACCTATGTTGGGGCTTTAGTAGAATTGATTCATTGTTGCTGGCTTCACTAGCTGCAAAGTTTTGAGTGGGGAAGGGTGCTAATTGTCTGACTAGAGGCCTCAGCTACCTGATTGTTTCCGGAAGACTTGGCTGGTCCCACCCCCCCAAATCCCTCACCCCACACACCCTGGTCAATTATTCCCTTTGTACTAGGGGTTCTGACATCACTTCCTCAAACAGGAAAAGGATTTGCACCTGTCATAACAGAAGCAGACATCCAGGAAAGGAACTGCAGCAAGTGAAGAGGTGACTGCTCTCTCAGTGGAAGGGAAGTAAATGCAAATCTAGGGCTTTCATTATTACTACTTCACATAGTTATTGCATTGGGTAAAGGAGGAGTAGGAGTTGAAGAAGGTTGTGCAATGGCTACTTAAAGTATTTTTGAGTGTGGATAGGAATATAAAAAGCAGTTGCTCAACATATCTAAACGTGTGCAACAAAGGAGGTAAGGGACATAAAGAATGTTTTGCACTGATAGAGGGGGGAGAGAGGGGACTTGGGGGAGTGTTTGGTATCCTGCATCTGGAAGGGTTGGGGGTCGCTGGTGGGCAACAACAGCAATGGGTAGGGTGGTAGGCTGCAACAACTGCGGTGCACCAATCTTTCTAAACATTGCCTGGAGAGTGGGAGGATGTTTAGTGTGCAACCACATAGAAAAACTTAGAAAGGAGATTGAGGGTCTGCAGGAGGAACTAAGACAGGCAAGGCAGATTGGGGGTGGGTTTAGCCCAATACTGGAGGGAGGAAGAAGGGGAGATGAGGGAGGGCAATTTAAGCCAACAGTGGTGAGGAGAGGCTCAGAAGAAGGGAAGCAGAGACAAGGGCCCAGGCCAGGAGAGCGATTGCCGGGAAACCAGGTCAGGAGGCAAAGTCAAATGGAAGGAGGCAATAGGGACTTGTGAGGGAGCGAAGAAGTGGCAAAAGTCATGGAGTGGAAAGGAGAGAACAGGTTACTATGCAGAGAGAGGGAGCAAGCATTTGTGAAGGATCTTCAGAAAATAGTTTTGCACTGCTAGAGAGGAAGAAGGTGCAGGAGGGAAGTGATGAAATTAGAGGAAATTGATAAATGCCTGGACCAAACTGGAGGCGGAGGGAAGTTCTGCTGGGAGAACTGCAACAGGGTAAAGGGCATAATAATGTGCAGGAGGAAGAAGAGGAGCTGGAAATGAGGGAGGAGATGAAAGGAAGCAAGCAGGAGTAAGAGGGTGGAATCTTAGTGCTGGGGACTCAATACTAAGAGGAGTTAGGTGGGGTAGCAAGGCGGAGAGGCATAGTTGCATTTGGGTGGAGGCCATGCCAGGAATGACAGCGGAAAGGGTGGGACAGTCTGTTCTGAAATATGCTAGAAGGGGTAGGGACAAGCCTCATTTAATTATACATCTTGGGACAAACGACCTGGCTGACAAGACAGTGGATATAGTCCAGAGGAGGTTTGAGGAACTAGCACAATTATGTGAGGGGCAGGAAGATCAGTAACTTTTTCGAGATACTTCCGTGCCAAAGGCAAGCACAACAAGAAAGCTGAGAATAGAGGAATTTAACAGATGGCTAAGAACCTGGTGTTGTGCTAAAGGGATGGACTGTTGGGGTGGGGAGGGACCTGGGAGGACAGTAGTCTCTATGCCAAGGACAGACTACACTTGAGTGAGGAAGGAAAGAAAGTGTTGAAGCAGAGGATGGAAGAATATATAGAGGAAGTTGGGAGTTTAAACTAGGAGTGGGGGGTGGCAGTTGGGGAAGAGATATGCAGAGACCACAGGTTGGGAAATCATATGAGCTTACCCCCCATAACAGTGACAAAGGACAAATGGCAAGTACTATTGGTGATGCTAGGAAAGGAGGGCAGGATGGGAGGAGGGGAAAGGGTGGAAGGTGGTTACCCTTAATGCTAGGAGCCTTGGGAGGAAAACTGCAGAGTTGCAGGTTCTCATGGCAGAGGGAGAGGTGGACATTGCAGCCATCACGGAAACATGGGCCACCCAACATAATGACTGGGACCTGTCTGTACCAGGGTACAGGTTATTTCGTAGGGACAAGGTGACTGGGAAAGGGGGGGGGTGGCACTATATGTGAAGGAAGGACTGAAGTGTGTAAGGGAGGAAGGGGAGGAGGGTAGTACAGAGTCACTTTGGGTGCAAATCCAGGATTCCAAGAATAGGAGTCTTAGAATGGGAGTGGTGTACAGGCCACCATCTCAGATGGAGGAGTTAGACAGGGAACTAGCGGGACAGATCAGGAGGACCTGCGAGAAGGGTAGTGTGGTGATTGTGGGGGACTTCAACATGCCAGGAGTGGACTGGAGCACCCCAACAACCAGGAACAGAAGGGAGCAGGTACTGCTGGATGCCTTCCAGGACAGCTTCCTGCTGCAAATGGTCAGTGAACCAACCAGGTTAGGGAATACTCTTGACCTTGTGCTGGCAAATGGAGACTTTGTGAGAGAACTTACAGTGGAGGAACCGCTGTCAGGGAGTGACCACCACTCAGTATGGCTCACATTGGATAGAGGCGACATGAACTGGAGAAGCTATGACTCCAACCACCAGCATCAGAGCAGGTAAGTGGCTTGGGTTTAACTGGAACTACAGGACTGGGTTACAAATTAAATTCCAAATTGTTAGCGGAATTTAAAGAGGGGGAGGATATGGATGCCTTTTTAAATGCTTTTGAAAAAATTTGTATTCAGGCAAAGATTCCTAGAGGGTCCTGGAGCTTCCAGCTATACCCGCTACTTATCGGGAAAGCTCGGGATACACTGGGTCAAATGGACAATGAGGACAGTAATGACTACAGCAATCTTAAAGCTGCACTTTTAAAAAAGTTTGATTTAACTGCAGAAGCATACAGAGCTAAATTCTGTAAGCTCAGGAGAAGCCCTGATATGAGCTACGAGGGGTAAGCCACAAAACTACGTCAGTTATTAAACGCTGGTGGGAAGGAATTGAAGCAAACTCTGTAGATAAAACTGAAAATGCTATTTTGTTACAACATTTTTTGGGGGCATGCCCAGCAGAGCTGAAAACCTGACTGAAGGACCGAGATCCCAAAACAGCGCAAGAGGCTGCTGAACTCTCGAACCGCTATGCCAAGAGCAGACCTGCTCTGAGAGCGAATGGGGCAGGCGTGGCAGTGCAGCTAAAACCCTCACTGCCTCCACGGAAACCAGCTAGCCCCAGATTTCAAAGAAAAGATTTCTCTGAGAAAAGAAACGAATGTTGGGTTTGCAAAGAAACTGGGCATATTGCCAGGCAACGCTCCCGAAAGGACGAGCAATATGCAAAATGGGGCTAGGAAAGAAGTGGGTTGTTTGTGTGTCCCTGGAAGCATGCCTGTGAACATGAGGGAACACAAGCACCCAGTCACGGTGAATGCTGCATAGACACAAGGGTTAAGGGACACAGGGGCATCCCTGATGCTGGTAAAAGGAGATCTGGTACAGCCTGGTCAGCTTATACCCAATGACTTTGTAACTGTGCAAGGGTTCACTGGTGAGGAGACCACATTGCCACTCGCTAGTGTCCTCCTAGACTAGGGTGAAATAGGGGGAACTGTACAACAGGTGGCTGTAGCCAAGACTTTAGCAGCCGACATCATCCTTGGCAACAAGCTCAAACAGGGGATAGTGTGTGCAGTTACCCGTAGCCAAGTGGAACGGGGAAATTGTAGTTCCCCGGACCCCATAGAAGCCACTGTGGAAACCACTGGGAGGCTGGTTCCCCAGCCTGTGTCTCCTAATATGGAGACCAATGAAAACGGGGTAGAAATGTCCCCAGTAGCAGTTAACCACACAGCTATGGAGGGTTACTCCGAAGAAGGAAGGGTGACCCATTGTCAGAGGGTTAGGGATGACAGTGATCCTGAATGCCCTGACGCTAGTGCTAGGGACCCTAGTTTAGAGACTGAAGAGGACCTGTCCCATGCCTTGGGAATGTGTAAGGAGTTTGCAGCTGCTCAGAAAAGTGACCCTAGTCTAGAGAAGCTGAGGGTTTGGGCAGACTCTGATGGAGCACAGGGAGGTGATGGTAAACAAAGTTTACTGGGAAAATGGATTGATGTATACTCAGGATGTGAAGACAGAGGGAAGGGTGATAGGCAGGCAGCTTGTCTTTCTGCAGGGGTATCGTGAGCAGTTGCTCAAGACTGCACATGATATTCCCTCGTTTGGTCATCTGGGAATCGCACGCACTATGCAGCAGTTGGTCCAGAATTTCTATTGGCCCAACTTCACCCAGAAGGTAAAGGAGTATTGCAGGTCTTGTCACCGGTGCCAAGAAATAGGGAAGGCAGGTAAGAAAACCCAAGCCGCCCTAATTCCATCGCCCATAGTGGAGGAGCCATTCCAGAGAGTGGGAATGGATATTGTGGAGCCTTTAAATACCCCCAGCTCCTCCGGGAAGAGGTTCATCCTGACTGTGGTGGATTATGCTACCCAGTATCCAGAGACAGTTGTCCTATCCTCACTGAGGACAGAAAGTGGCAGATGCCTTACTTGGGATTTTCTCCCGTGTTGGGTTTCCGCAGGAGGTTATCACCGATCGAGGGGGTCCCTTCATGTCGGACCTGATGAAATGTTTGTGGGAGAAGTGTGGGGTGGTGCAGAAGCGCATGACACCTTATCACCCGCAAGCCACATGGGCTTGTGGAAAGATTTAATGGTACCCTGAAGTCAATGCTCCTAACGTTTGATGAACAGCATGTGAGGGACTGGGAGACATACCTTCCCCACCTGTTTGCATACAGGGAGGTGCCCCAAGAGTCAACAGGGTTTCCCCCTTCAGGCTCTTATATGGACGCCGGGTACATGGGCACCTAGACTTGATCCGGGAGGACTGGGAAGGCAAGCACGCCACCCAGGGAACTCCCATAGTGGATTACGTCCTTAGGCTAAGGGAAAGGCTGAAGGAGCTTATGGGGACAGCCCAGAGCAACCTGGCAGCTGCCCAACAGACACAAAAAGTGTGGTACGATCACAGAGCCAGAGCTCCCTTGTACACAGTGGATCAGGAAGTCATGGTCCTTATTCCAGTCCAGAAAGACAAGCTGCAGGCTGAGTGGGCAGGACCATACAAAGTAGTTTAAAAAGGTAAATGATGATATCATAGAGTTACCTGACAGAAAACATACAGGAAGAATGTACCATGTCAACATGATGAAGCCATATGCTAATAGGACTGATGTGAAGGCAGTTAAACTGTCACCCCAGCTGGCCCCGTACCAGATCCCAGAAGTAAGGGAGGTTCTAGCAGACTTTGCCCCACTGTTTAGTGCCAAACCTGGACTAAGCCCCTTAGCGATGCACAATGTGGAGACAGGGACACAGACGCCGATATGGCGGACAGCTTATTGGGTGCCAGAGGCTGTCCAAAAGGACATTAGGAGGGAGGTGGATAAAATGCTGGATTTAGGAGTAATCCAGAGATCCCACAGCCCCTGGGCCTCACCCATAGTCCTTGTGCCCAAGCCAGATGGCTCTACTCGTTTCTGTGTGGACTATCGTGGACTGAATGCAGTCACAAAGTCAGACGCTCCCACCCGATGCCCTGGATGGATGAACTCCTGGACAAGCTGGGAGGGGCGACATACCTTACTACTACTGACCTGACAAAGGGGTACTGGCAATGAGGACAGGTTGAGTTAACTGACAGAGCTAGGGAGAGGTCGGCCTTCATCACTCCAATAGGCTTATCTGAATTTAAAGTAATACTTTTCGGAATGAAGAACACCCCGGTCACTTTCCAAAGGTCGGTGAACCAGGTGTTAAATGGTGCTGAGGAGTATGCCGTGGCATACCTGGATGACACTGCCATCTTTAGTGCCAGCTGGGAGGAATACCTGTCCCACCTTAGGGAAGTGCTGGGCAGGATACAGAGGGCTGAGCACATTCTCAAAGCTGAGAAATGCCAGGTGGCCATGGCTGAAGTGGCATACCTCGGGCATGTTGTAGGTCAGGGACAGCTCTGTCCTAACCAAGTAAACAGAGGTGATCAAGGCATGGCCCACACCAGAAATGCAGAAGCAGGTCAGGAGTTCTCAGGACAGCAGGGTATTATAGGAAATTTGTACCCAATTACAGTGCCCTGGCTGCCCCCCTATCTGACCTGGTAAAGAAAAAGATGCCTAAGAAAATTACCTGGGAACCAGCGTGTGAAAAAGCCTTTACCAGACTGAAGGAGGCACTGTGCAGTGCTCCTGTACTGACAAGTCCTGACTATAGCAGACCATTTATGGTCAGACTGACGCCTCAGGCGTGGTATTGAGGGCAGTACGAGTCAGGCGTCCAACTAAGGAAAGATCACCTGCAGTGTACCCGAGTAAAAAGTTACTTCCCAGGTAGCAGGCTTACTCTACCGTGGAAAAGAGTGTCTTGCCGTAGTGTGGGCCCTAAAGAAGTTAGAGCCATACTTATATGGGCAGCATTTTGAGGTACAAACTAACCACACACCCCTGGTTTGGCTGAAACAAATAGGAAAAACTAATGCTAGACTATTAAGATGAAGTCTTGCCTTGCAAGGGTGTGACATGACGATCTTTCATAGGGCTGGAGCGACCAATCAGAGCACAGATGGCTTATCGCGTCTATATGAGGAGTGAACTGACTTGGGAAGCTCATCCCATGCAGGGGATAGAGCTCCCAAATTCAGTCTAGGTGGGTAGGATTGTGACGCTTGACCAGCTGGTTATGATTGCTCTATGCTAGTTGTAATATAAAAATATAGTACGTGACTGTCTCACATAAGACGGCCTGTGCTCCATGGGTACCCTCCCCTCCCCCAGGTTTCAGTGAAACTACATATATTATACTGACAGGAGATCCCAGTAATGTTTTATGACCTGGTGCTGCTCTGAAGCTGGGAAACTAAAATATACATTTTATGACTTCAGAAACAAGACATCATTAAGCTGATTCCTGCCAGATATCCTGCACCTAGGTGAGAGAATTGCAGGGTTGTAAACTTAAGACTTGGTGGCTCAAAAGACTATAATTCGGGAAATGAGTTTTTGCTGATGTCATCTTATTTAATATACTTCCTGAGAGGACATCCTGTTTGTATTTTTTTTATATTCTAAAAGGAGGAGCTAGATGACTCACAGAAGGGGCGTGGAAAGACAGTTTAAACTATATTGTGTCTGAACTGTTGAGACATATTTTGGAACCCTAGAAAGACACCTCTCTGATAAGCACTTAGAGGTAATAAATTAGATAAAAACGGTCTAATTGTATTGTGGTAGGAGTTTTTGTTTTGTAATCTTCCCTTGTTCTTTTATATGATTGTGAGCTCTTTGATATATTGTTCTGTGTTTACATTTTTCATGTTTTTATTATCTTTTAGTAAAGTACCCTTTATTTTGAGAGACTGCCTGGGTCTGCCAGTTCTTTTTTGCAAGTGGCGTATAGAGGGTTAAGACTGACAAAAACTGTTCAAAAGCTTGATGGTGTTACTAAACTGAGAAAAGGTAAGAATATACCCAAGGTCTTTTATAGAGTTTTAAGGGTTCATTTTGGAAGCCTGGCTTGGTGCCCCTGGTGAAAGATTGCACTGCAATTCCCGAAGAGGGTACGTATCCAAGCCTGTACATTGGGTACGCTAGCATAAGGTTCACAGTTTGAATCCCCCAGAACGTGAGACAAATTAAGGTGATTCGGACCCAAAAGTAGACAGGAGGGTTACCCTGTCTGTTACCTGTTCACATTGCTGCACTCATAGGTTGGCACTGTGGGAGCAGAGGGCCTGACCTGATGAGTGCGTTTGTGACATTCATTACAGGCAAAACCACTACAGTCTGACAACTGGTGAGCTTGCAGCCCTCAGATCTCTGCAATGCAGGAATTACATTTTTATTAAACCAGCTGATAAGGGAGGTGCTGCTGTGGTCTGAGAAAAGGAGCTGTACATCATTGAAGCCACATAGCAACTCTCCGACACCAGGTTTTACTCTTCTCTTCCCCAGGACCCCACTGCTGACTATCAGACTGAGGTTACCACCATCACCTCTGCTACTGAAAACAAACAGCTTCCTGCTTCTGCTAAGAGACTCATAGTTCAGCATTCCCGTGCATCCAGGTTTTATCTCCTTCCCAAAATCCACAAAACAAGTAACCCTGGTCATCCTACTGTGTCTACCTGCTCCTGCCCTCCACATCCCTGCATATTTGGACAGCCTCATGAGACCACTCATTGAGTCCCTGCCCTCCTACGTTAAAGACATTAACCATGCTCTCCAGTTATTTGACAGGTTCAGATTCAGTGGCTCTCATCAGCTCATCTTCACCATAGACATCAAATCTCTTTACACAGTGATCCCTCACAATGATGGCCTGACAGCTTTGCAGCATTTCCTGAATAAATGGGAAGTCCAGCAGCCATACACACACACACACACACACACACACACACACACACACTCACTTGTTTGGTAGAACTTGTTCTTAAAACTCAATGCTTTTTCTTTTAATAACAGTTTTTTTCAGCAGGTCAGTGGAGTTGCCATGGGTACCAAGATGGGTCTAAGCTTTGCTAATCTGTGTGTGGGTTGGGTGGAGAAACAGTTTTTTCTCTCATTCACAGGGACTGTGCCTGAACTCTACAAACGCTACATAGATGACTGCGTGGGGGCTACCTCCTGCTCCACGGAGACCCTCCAAGTCTTCCTCGACAAGTTTATCATAGCCTATCCTTCCCTTCAATACCCTGTTGGAAGTATCCTCCTCTACACTACCTTTTCTTGATATCCAACTGTCGGTACAGAACACTGGTCTGAAGACATCAGTTTATTACAAACCCACTGACTCTCAGTTTCCTCCACCACAGCTCCTTCCATCCTAAACATGTCAAGAATGGCCTGCAATATTCAGTTTCTTAGACTTCACAGGTTATGAAGTGAAGATGATGAATCTGTTGAGCAGGCCCAAATAATGCATAGTTTTTTTTATTAACAGGGGATACCCTAAAAGCACAATGGACAGAGCACTCTCCCGGGTCAGTAACATGCTCCATAACCTTGACCCCGTAGGAAAGATACTGTCACGTAGGAACAACAATGAATTCCACTAGTGCTTCCTTTCCATCAGAGTAGACCTTCTCTTCACACGATCAACAGTAACTTTCCTATTTTGCAAACTGACTCCAACATTGATGCTTCCTTTACAGAACCACCTATTGCCTCCTACCGCCAGCCACCCAACCTGCAGAATGTCCTGTTAAGAAGCAGCCTACCTATTCCAAACAGTTCCTCCCTATCAGGTACCAAACCTTGTAACAGAACTTGCTGCTACACCTGCAAATTTTTTTTTTTTCAGTGTAAGTGAAATTCGGGGTCCCACAGGTGTTTTTCACATCACCAAGGAGTTCTCATGCACCTCCACTAATGTGGTATATTGTATTCTTTGCAGGAAGTGTGTAGCTGTTTACATCGGAGAGACTGGTAGGCGCCTTGCTGACCATTTTAGGGAACATTACAGGGCAGTCAGGAATGGAGACACCGGTGAACCCATTGTATCCCACTCTATCTCCAGGGACCACAGTGTCAATGACCTTTCTGTCTGTGTACTTCAGCAGGGCTTCTGGGATTCTGACCATAGAAAAAACATGGAAACCAAGCTGGTACATAGACAGTGTCAGCAGATAAGGGCCTATGACCCACCCAGTATGCCCATTTGAGCTTGTAAGTTCAGTTTATGTTTTCCAAGAAGTCTGTTACCCCTTACCCCTGACCTCCAGAATTCCTTTATGTCTATCCCATGAATTTTTAAATCCTGTGATTGTTTCAGGCCCCCACCACTTCCTCTGGCAGGGTGTTCCATTTGTCCACCACCCGTTCAGTGAAGAAATTCTTCCTCACGTTTCCTCTGAATCGTCCTCCCTCCAACTTCATCCCATGCCCTCTAGTCCTGGAATATCTTTTTCGCTTAAAAATAGTGTATTCATGCACCCTGTTACTCCCGGTAAGATACTTGTATGTCTCTATCATATCCCCTCTCTCCCTCCTCTCCTCCAGGGAGTACATGTTCAGTTCCTTCAACCTGTCCTCATAGGACTTGTGATGCAATCCATGCACCATCTTTGTTGCCCTCCTCTGAACCTTCTCTACCCTGTCTATGTCCTTACGTGGGTAAGTCTCCAGAACTGTACAGTGTACTCCAGGTGGGGCCTCACTAGTGTCTTGTATAGTGGAATTATGACCTCCCTTTCCTGCTGGTGACGCCCTGCCTATGCATCCCAGCATCCTATTTGCTTTACCTGCTGCCTTGTCACACAGTTTCCTGTCTTGAGGTCATCAGAGATGATAACCCAAGATCCTTTCCTGCTTGGTGGTTATATCCTCACCCCCAACTGATATATTGTGCCAGGGTTTTGTGCCCCATATGCATTATCGTGCACTTCCTTGCATTGAATTTCAACTGCCAAACCCCTGACCATTCTTCAAGTTTCTGCAGGTCCCTTCTCATTCTGTCTACACCCTCTGGTGTGTCTACTCTGTTACAGGCTTTGTGTCATCAGCGAACAGTGAAATTCTGCCTTCTGGGTCCTGTGCAGCGTCACTGATGAAGATATTGAATAGGACCGTCCCAGCACTGATCCCTGTGGTACCCCACTGGTCACTCTTCCCTCTGTGGAGTGACAGCCATTTACCACCACCCTCTGTGTCCTGCCGCCCAGCCAGTTACCTACCCACCACACTACTGTCCTGCCCACACCCATATTCCTCAGTTTGTGCAATAGTCTTCTATGTGGCACAGTGTCAAAGGCCTTGCTGAAGTCCAGAAAGGCCATGTCCACTGCCCTCCCTTGATCCACCTCCCTAGTCATCCAGTCAAAAAATTAAATGAGGTTGGTCTGATATGACCTCCCCCTGGTGAAACCATGCTGCCTTGGGTCTTGTAGTCCATTGACAACCAGATGTTCCACCAATCTCTCCTTCAGTAGTGCTTCCATGATCTTCCCCACTACCGAGGTGAGTCTGACTGGTCTTAGTTCCCTGCTTCCTCTTTGTTCCCACTTTTGTATAAGGGGACTACATCTGCTATCCTCAGTCTTTGGGTACCTCCTGTTTCCAGTGATCGGCTAAACAGGATAGCCAGAGGTTCAGCCACCACCTCTTAGTTCTTTAAGGACCCTAGGTGCACCCATCTGGCCCCATTGCTTTATCAACTCTTGTACTTCCAGTTCCTTCAGGACCCTTTCACGTGTAAAGGGACTTGTGTCCATTCTGCACCATTCTCACCCATTACCTCCTCTTCTCAGTAAAGACTGAGCAGAAATACCTTTTCAATATGTCAGCTTTACTGTTGTCATCCTCCACAGCCCCATCCTCCCCTTCAGTCTCACTATCCTCCCTTTGCCTTTCTTTTTTCACTTATGTACTTGTAAAGGTTTTGTCCCTCACCCACTGATTTTGCAATGTGTTCTTCTGTCTGAGCTTTGGCTTCCTTACTGACCTCCTGCCTCCTTTGCTTCTCCTGGTACTTCTCCCTATCCCTTCTGCCTGTGTCTTTTGTATTGCCTGAATGCAATCTTTTGGCTTTCACTTTCTTTGCTACCTCTTTGGAAAACCATAATGGTCTCCTCTTCCTTTCCTCTTGCTAACCTGCTTAACACATAATTCTGTTGCTCTTGTAATCCCATTTTAAATACTGCCCACTGTTCCTCAACCCCCGATTCCTGCCCCATTCCCTTAATGCCTTTTCAAGTATCTCCCCATTTCCCAAAGTCTGCCCCTAAAATCCAGGACACGTGTTTTGTGTGGTTTGGTTCTGCTCTTTCTGTGATTTCAAACCACAGGATTGGTGGTCACTGTTCCCAGGTGCTCCCCACTGTTACCCCATCACACTGTCCCTGTTTGTGAGCACAAGATCCAGTATTGCCTTCTGCCGAGTTGGTTCCATGACCAGCTGCTTGAGGAAGGCACCCTGAATGGAGTCAGGATAAATCTGCTCCTAGTTGATGCTGCTGCTGGGATGCTCCAGTCCACGTCTGGAATATTGAAGTCTCCAACCAGTACTACTCACCCTTGTCTGCCATCCTTTGGATGGCTAGCATCAGCTCCCTATCTGTTTCTTCCTCCTGGCCTGGTGGTCTATAGACCACACCTGTGCAGATGGCTGTCCCCATTTTCCTTTCCAGCTTAACCCACAGTATCTCTCCCCCATTTTGTTCCTCCTGGATCTCTGTGGCCCTTATGTCATTTTCACATACAGTGCCACTCTCCTCCCCTTCCTGCCTGCAGTCTCTTCTGAATATTACAGCTTAGTATGGTTATCTCCCAGTCGTGGTTATCATTACACCAGGTTTCAATGATGGCCACAATGTCCAGGTCTGACTGCACCATGACAGCCTCCAGATCTTCCATCTTGTTGCTAAGGCTCTTGGCATTTGCACACATGGCTTTCCATGAGTTGACCTCCCTAGACTGTTTTGCTGTTCTACTCCAGCCCCTTCCTTGGTTGTCCTTTATCTCTGGTTATCCTTGCTGTCTACCCTTCTGCTGAATTTTGCCCCTTTTCTGCCTATCCACCTCTTGGGCGCTGATCATCCACCTTGGTTCCCAGAAGCCCTCCAGTTTAAATGATAGACTAATTTTCTACTAACATCTTTCAGCCACCCCTTGTTTTCCCTAAAGTTTTGTTTGTATCTGTACACATTTAATTTCTATTTTCGTTTTCATCATGTCTCCATCTGTCACCTTTCAGCCTTCTTACTAGGCCCTGTTAATTAGTCTCCACCTAGGGACTTCTCTAGCTCATTCACTGCTATTATGCCTCGTCATTCCCGTCATCGCCTTTTGTTTCCCAGATTCTCTCAATCTTGCCATTTATCACTTCTCCCAGAGCCTTCCCTTTTTTCTTTCCCCACATACTGTATATATCCCTTATTTTACCTCCCCTCTACACTAACTTTGCTTTTTTCTCTTTTAGCTATTTCCTAAAAAAGGCCCAAGGTTGAAACGTAGATTTTTAATTCTGTTTTCAGCGTGCATTTAATATTACCATTTTGTTTTGCTTTCAGACCACATGCTGACACAGCACCTTGTTTTAGTTAAGAAACTAGGCAGCCTTGGGGTGGGGGGTGGAGAAAGTGACAAGGTGTGTATCAAACTGGTTAAGGATAGGAGGCAAAGTAGTGGTGGTAAACAGTAGCCACTCAAGTGATATACTGACTAGTGGGATGCTACAGAGTTCAGTGCTGGGACCAGTTCACTTTAATGACTTCATAAGTGACACTGAGGAGGAGCTTGTCGGTAAGGTGTGTCTCTTTGCAGATGGCACAAAAATATGCAACAGGGTTGACCCTCAGGAAGGGGTGGAGAGAAAGCTAAGGGATCAGAGGAAACTGGAGTAAAGGTCTAGGGTGGCAGCTGGGTTTCAATGCTAAAAAGTACACAGTTAAGCACTTAGAGCTGCGGAACCCAGGGGCTGTGTAAGATGGGGGAAGTGGCGCTTACGGTCACTAAGCAACAAAGAGATCTAGGGGGTCATCCTATCTGATTACCTCAAGGTAGCTGGGTAGTGTGACAAACCAGTGGGAAAAACTAGTAGGATACTGGAGAGCACTGGGAGAAGAATTTCTAGCAGGAGGAGGGAGGTGGAGGTGGTGCTGCGGTTGTATCGCTCACTGGTGAGGCCCAACCTCTGCAATGACACTGAAAGGGTGGAGGCAATACAGAAGAGTTTAGTTTAGTTTTTTTTGTTGACTGGGTAAGTACACTAGACAAATTCTGCCCATTTTCAAGCACGACCCGGTGGTAGCGGGATACAGTTGCATGCCAACTGACCTTGAACCAGATTATGCTGTTGATGGTATTTTTAGTGAATGGGGGTGAATTTGGCCAGGGCACCAGGGTAATTCCCCTACTCTTTTTTGATCAGTGCCATGGGATCTTTAACATCCGCCTGAACTACCACCAGAACAGGCAGATGGGACCTCGGGTTAACGTCTCATCTGAAAGACGGCACCTCAGAAGTGCAGCATCCCCCTCATGCTGTACTACTGCGTCAGTGTTAGGATTTAACCCAAGTGCCTGGTGTGGGGATAGGAGGGCAAACAAAATGTTGAGGGGGTTGCACAAGAAGCCATACGAAGAAAGTCTGCAGGAACTCAACATGTACTCCCTGGAAGAGAGGAGAGAGAAACGGAACATGACAAACTTACAAGTACCTCACAGGAGTGAACAAGATGCAAGTGGAGGATCTCTTTCAGAGAAAGGAAAGCACCAGAACAAGGAGCTCAAACTACAGAGAAGCAGTTTGACTCAGGAAATTCTGAGGGTGCTTTAAAAAGGACTGCTAACCCTCTAACTAGACCAGGACAAAAGATTCAAGCACTCCAAGTCACTGGAACAAGGAGGCATGCAGTGAAGCTATGGTGAGGACGTTTAGGAGAAATGTGCAGAAATACTTCTTCATGGAAAGGGTGATGGATGACTGGAACAGCCTGCCAGAGAAAGTAGTGGGGGAAAAGACTGGGGAGCTTCAAGCATGCATGAGATAGGCATGGGGCATATTAGGTAGAGGGATATGGGAAGGAGTGACACCTATGACCAACCAGGGTCAGTGGTAATAGAACAGGCAGGGACAAAGGGGCACACTGGAGGGGCCTAAAGGTCCTCTTCTGCTGACAAAATTTATGTTTTTATGTTTCCCTTTCTTGCTTAGTGAACTGTCAGTATCACCCAATCCTATACTCAGCTCCTGTGTTCGTATGCCCCAGGTGCATGATATTGCATTTTTTTGGCATTGAACCCCAACTGCCATGTCCTTGACCACTACTTGAGTTTATCAAGATCCCTATGCTTTCTCTTCACCCCCCCCCAAAGAGTGTCCACCCTATTACAGATTGTGGCGTCCGCTGCAAAAAGGCATACCTTCTCTTCCAGTTCTTCTCTAATGTCACTTACAAAGATATTGAAGGACCAACCCCAATGCTGAGCCCTGAGGCACCCGCTGGTCACTCTAACCTTATCAGAGTGAGTGCTGTTAACCACCACTCTCTGGCACCTGTCCATTAACCAGTTCCTTACCCAATTCACCACTTTGGGTCCCACACCTAGGTTGCTCGATTTCTTTATCAGTTTACTGTGTTGCACAGTGCTGAAAGCTTTGCAGAAGTTCAGACAGGCCACATGCACTGCCCTCCCATGATCTACTTCACCGGTCACTCAGTGTACGAAATGAATCAGATTAATCTAACATGGACCCCTTCAAATGAATCCATGCTGCCCTTGATCTTGTAGCAGACTGGATTCAAGATACTCTACCAACTTTTCCTTTAACAGAGTTTCCATTAATTTCCCCACCACTGCTTGTGAGAGTGGCCAGCCTATAGTTGCTAGCCTCCTCCCTGCTGCTGTTCTTATGGAGAGGGACCATGTCAGCTCTCTGCCATTCCTCCATAACCATACGTTTTCCAGCAAGCCATTAAATAAGGCTGTCAGTCCCGTCCCATGGCCTTGTCCACTTTCAGAGCTGCATCTCTCTTCAGGACCCTGTCAAAAAAATGGACGTGTTCACCCCCCCCCCCCAACACACACACACACACACACCTTGTTCTAGCTGCTCTCTGGTGGTACATCTTCACCTCCCTCCACTGGGAAGACTGAGCAGAAGTACCTGTTCAGGATGTCTGCTTTTTCTTTATCTGTGCAGTCTACCCCTGCTGCCCTCCTTATCCTCACTATCCCTCCCCTTGCTTTCCTCTTCTCAATTATGTACCCAAAGAAAGTCTTATACCCTTTAGCTACCCCCCTTTGACTATCCTTTCCTTTGCCTGTGCCTTTGCTTCCTTGACTACCTTTCCTGCTTCCCTCCATTTTAACTGGTACATCTCCCTGCCCTCCTCCCTCTGCCTCTCCTTATGCATTTTAAATACCACCCTTTTTTCCCCCCTCACCACCTTGGCTATTTCCATAAAGAACCATAATTGTCCCTTTTTCCTTCGTTTACTCACTTCCTTCAGGCAGAGGTTGGTTGCCTTAATTACACCCTCACTAATTTTTCCTCACTGTGCCTCTACCCCTTATTGGCAATCTCCCCCCTCCCCCAACAAGGCATCTTCTGAGGCAGTCTCCCATTTCTTTTAAATCTGACCTCCTAAAGTCCAGGACCTTTGTCCTTGTGTGGTTTGCCTCTGTTCCCGTCTTAATGCTAAACCACACTATAAAAGGATCCCCGCAAAAATTAATCTGAAAACACAGTCATGATACAGTTAGACACCTCTACTTAGCAGCAGTTTTTTTTTCTGCCTGTTTTACATTTTAGAAACAGTCTCTGGCACATAGAATACTGTGAAATGATGACGAACAGCTAGCTTGTCAAAAGCTCTGCGCAAAAGAGGATCTGAACCAGAAACAGAGCATTCTTGTAGCTATGTCTGCCATCCTAAACATTAGCAGTCTCCTGCACAGACCCTGTTCAATGTCTCCTTAAAGGAAAACTGTCGCCCCTGCAAAGCTTACCCTCCAGTTTAGCTTCTGTGTGAAAAGTTGTTTTTTTCCTCGCGCTGCAAAGTAGTTTAATTTTATTCTGAAAAGTCCACTACCCAGAAGTATGGTGGACGCTGGGGCGGTTCTATTAACTGTAAAGGTGCAGCGCTGCACCATGCACTTCAATGCAGTGCCTGTCATACTTCTGGGTAGTGGACTTTTCAGAATTAAATTTAACTACTTTCTAGGCAAGAAAAACGCTTTTCACACAGAAGCCAAACTAGAGGAAAGTTTTGGTAAGCGATTCTGCAAATGACAGCTTTCCTTTAAAACTACTTTGATCTGTAGTCTGAAATGGAGGGATGGAGGGTTACAGATCACCGTTTCAAGGGCAGCAGAAACACACACACACACACACTTTCAAGCCGATTTTAAAACGTACAGTATTTTGGCTAATTGTCTTCAATACATTGTTAGTCAAATGACAAAACTCTTGGCCAAAAAAATACTAAATACGTGACTGAATTTTATCTGCAGCCTGTGGAACAGAGCAATTTCTCTGCTCTCCCAGATACAGAGCCAGCAGCCTGATGGTGCCTGCCTATCAAACTTAAGAGCAATTTAGCAATTTGAGCCTTGTGATCTGTCCCCTAAATATAGATATGATCAGTGCAAAGGGATATGATGGGAAGGTTAAACACTGCGCGCAAAAAACACACACACACTTTGCAGTCCATGACAACAAATGTCAGCATGCTATTAGAAAATCCGATATCCTGCATCTACAAATAACATAAGTGTGGCTATTATGCAACTGAAATGCATCAGATGCTGTAATCCTAGTGGTAGCAATCTGGATATGAAAAATACTTCTTGGTTGTCAGCAGGTAATGTTTAGAGTCATTTCTGGCATTTATCCATTCATTATATATATATATATATATATATATATATATATATATATATACATATTTTTTTATGCCCAACGGGATCCACGGTGCAGAGCCCTATGGGTCATCTGTACCATCATCCTGATAAGTGGAGGTGTTCCCCATTTCTTCCCTGCCTCCGTGCAAGCCTTGTAATGTACGCTGTCTGCCTTCGTGCATGGAAGTCTCGTCCTTTGGCTGGAACAACTCCCTGGCTCTCCAGAGCGCTGTGTCCTAACTACCTAATAGGCTGGTAATGATGTGCACAATATCGCCTCCGTGGCCTCCCCCAAGACACCCAGACAGCTCCCAAACACAGGCAGGGTTCTCTGGGATGCAGAGCCCTGCGTCCCTAGCTCTCATGTAGCCCCAGGAGTCAACAAATTCAATAGCTCGTTGTTTTGCTGTTCCAGGCTGTCTCACAGATAATCAAGTTTGTTTTTTTGTTCCTGATTGCTGTAATGAGAGGTCCTGACCTGTAGATGCCATCCTGATTCATCCCCCGAGTCGGCAGGCATTCGACAGTCACATTACACACCCTCAGTGCAAGCGCCACATGCATTGGGAGCAGCAGGAGTGAGCACACCACACCCACAGGGAGAGACTAAGTTGGCGACCTCAGACTCCCCTCCCACCAGACATCACAGCAGCATCATCACCACCAACTGCAGGATTCAGCAGGCTGGTCAGCACACGGGAAAGTCCTGGCAAGTGGGTGTGGTAATGGAGAAGGGTGTGGGAGCTGTAAATACACTAGTGTCTGGCGTGGTGGTTCTAGGCACCATTTCAATCCTACCATTTACAGTAGATGAGTTCAGCTTGCCTCTGGCTGTTACCACTGGCTGCTTGCCTTACTTTGTACAGTGCGCTCTTGTGCCTCTCGGGTGGTCGCAGTCACAGAAAAACAAAATAAAATATTTAATTAAAGTTAACAAAAAAAAGGGGGGGGTTACCAGGGAAAAGAAGTCTTGGGGGTGAGACTGTGGGTTAGAGGGAGAACTTAAAGGCAGGTGGGTGTATGGGACGGAGAGTTGGTGTGACTGACGCTGGACAAAAAAAGATTTTACTTTAGAAAATTAAAAAAAAAATTTTAGGGAACAGAAGAAACTAAAAAACTGAAGTTAGGGGTGATTATGGGGATTTGGGATAACTAAAATGAAAGTAAAGCAAACAAAACACAAAATAAAGGAAAGCATATAGAAATAACAGAAAAAAAAAGAAAATCAAAACATTAGTACTCAGCTGAAGTCAGTGGGGGGTTGATCGTGGTGATGGGGACAAGTGACAGTTTAAAGTAAAGCAAACAAAACACACACACAAAATAAGGCTGTGTCCTCACTGTGCTCAAGTCCTTCTCTCTTCTGTCTCCTCAGCAATAGCAGTTGGTTCTAGACCTCTTGAACAACAAAATTAATACCAGTATTTTATTATTAGCACCCAAAATTACATACAAAACGTGTTTTTCTTCAGTTTTGATACATTTTATTTAAAATATGCCTGTTTTAAACTGGACTACCAACTCGAGCACCAGGACTACTACTTTTACTCAAGTCACTTGTCATCAAAGGCCACGTACTTAATTTTAAGATTTGTCGATCCCCGTGTAGCCCATCGGGATGCTGATCCATCAGTATTAAATTTGCTTTTCAATGTGTCTCCCATTTATTTAGTTATTTACTGACATTATTTTACTAGGTAAACATACAAAGATTATGGAAACCTCGTTTACAGATGCATACAACCAGGGAGATGAGGGGCAAAGAAAATACTAAGAATACTATACAAGGATATACAGGGCTAGAAATAATGGTCCTGAATGCTACATTTCCACCAGAAATGACAACCCGACAGTTTACATTTCCTGGGGTATGTTCTCATTTCCAAACTAGAAAGTGTTTTACGTCTCCTATTTGAGCCAAACCCATAACACAGTATGTCAGCAAACGGTGCCTAACAGTTACACTATTTATAAATAATGTAGTGTAAAATAAAATGCTTTTATGTCTTTACTACTTTATTCATTTTTTTTTTATTTTTCCTTTCCCTCTATTGTACATTTATTCCTTGTCTTGTTTATTTAAATTGTTCCTCATTACATGATGTATTCTGTTCTTTTTTTCACTGCTCATTTTCCTTACCTACTATGCTTTTCTTTGTATATGTTTTCCTGGCTTTTCTGGTCTCTGAGCCTACTACCAAGCCCCTTCCCTCTGCCTCACTGCTTTACAGACCTCTCACTTTATTTGGGCCCTGCATGTTTCTGTCCTTGAAATGCCATTTTTTTGTTTGTTTGTTTTTAATAGCCTTTTCTTCAGTCCATGATCCTTGCTCCTCCCTCTTTTACAACACTGACCCATGGCACTCTTCCCTGATTCAGTGCAAAATGTGCGACAACTTACGTAGTGGCAGGCTCTCTATTCCTTTCTCCGCCCACCACTGCTTCAGTACATGACACGCACACACACGTACCGTGTCCCTAGCTGGATGACTCTCTCCCTCAGCATATGACGCACTGACTGCTACCACACATCTATGGTGGTCCCCCTGCCTGCTTCTCTAGGATAATCTCTAGGTTTTTTGGTTTTTGTTTTTAACAGCCCTCCTCCCCCTTAGGCATGGTGCATGCGCTCTGCAGAGGCACACTAATGGCATGCCGGCCAAGCATTCCAGCAATCCAACAAATACATTTCCATATGGAAATGCTGGCTTCAAAAATACATTTCCAGAGCTAGAAGTGCCTTTCCTGGGAACTTTGGAAAGGGAATATTTCAAGCCGTTAATATATAATAAACACATTGTTTGCTTTCTATGATGTGCACTATATAAGGTATACATTTTTTATTTTCTGGATCCTATCCCTTCAGGTCCACAATAGTATTTCTAAGCAAAAAGAAGTGACCATGCTTTTTTTCTTGAGGAAAAACCAATATAAAACTATTTGAATTCTGTTAGAAACACAAAAGAACCCTCATTTTTCACTCTGCCTAAGGATGTCTAAAACACAGTTACATAATACAAACTTCTGACGATGTAAAAGAAAATACTCCGGTGTTTATTCGCAGGTACCCAAATAACCAACATCGCTTTTTATACCAAATAAAGGCAACAATTTCCTTCCCATCTGATCTGCTACAGTACAATGCGAGTATATTTAAAAAAAAAATATATATAGCTAACTTTTCTAATGTATTATATCCACAGGATACTGATATACCATCTACTGGACCAGCAGATATTCAGGATGTTACAGTGCACATGGTTTTGGGGGTCATACATGCCCCTTTGTCAGGTGCTAAAACCAAAACAGGCTCCTTCATCAGGTGCCCAAAAAAGGATGGAGGGCAAAGGGAAAAACAAAAACATCACAATGGTTCAAACTGCACTCCCAACATTTTCAAATTTCAATTTAGAGCAGCAACAGTAGCTATTAGGCGTGACGTTTCTCTGCTTTGTACAAACTACATTATTAACAGTCTTTCATCAGAGCACAAATGTTATGATCTGGTAGCGAAGCACATCAGTCGTATTCCTGTTAGTAAACATGCACATCAGCTTGGGAACAAATTCAACTCCAGCTAGGTTCCCAGCTTTAACACTGCCAGCAAAGTGTGCACTCAAATGTGGTGAAACTGGCTTTAAAATAGATGTTACTCTCGCCACAGGCAACAACTGGTCAGTCAGCCACTTAGACATTTGTCTCTGCCAAACTGATATACCAGAAAAACCCAGCAGCACACTTCCCTTATTTTCCCACGCACATACAAACACTTGTAAGGAAACTTAACTATCATAAGGGCTCCCTTTGCTATTTTTGTAACAGCTATAAATAATTTCAGGGCAACTAATATGGCTAAGTGATTAGGTTACTCTTGTTCAACTAAACTAATGGGCTGAGCTTCATAAGCTTAAAGGGAATGTGTACATTTCTTAACAGACAGTTTTTGTTATTATACGGATCCAGTAACTGGATGACAAGGTTAGATTTAACAAATGTCTTCAGTAAATAAAAAGAATACTATTTTACAGTTTCATTTGTATAATCCCCAATAGGGCCTCTTCGTCCTTGGCAACCGCCGTACAACTACTTCAGTCCGTGGCTCCTCCAACCTTGATCACTACCCCACCCCTGTGTCTGTAATGCCAGCCGGTGTACTTTACTTTTCAGTTTTCTCCCCATCCCCCCTTAGCACTGCCCCGCATGTCAGGTTATGTCCTGAAAGATCTTGCATACAGTTAAGGGTGCCCCTACAGAGGAGCAAGCTCCCTGGCCCACTGTAGGGGGTCGATGTTACAGGGGATCCTGGATGTTCTTCCAGCCTGGCTGGGAGCACTGCCATAAGGTAGCACCTCCACAGACCTTCCCCAGGGTACTTAGCCAGCTCCAGAGTCTGCTTCTGAATTTGAGTCTCCAGCACGGTGCTACCAACTCTAGAGTCTGCTCCTGAACCAGAAAAAAAAATTATTCAAACTAGAAAAAACACTGATTTCCCTTCCTTCCTTCCTTTTTTTTTTTAAACAAAAAAACCTACTTGGTATAATCGCAATAAGCCACTCGGGGGATCTGGGTTATCAGGCAATTTATCATGGCTAGAGAGGATTTACCCACTCGGCTGCACCTCATGGTCAAACCACTCCAGCCAAGGTAAAACCCTCGATAACCCCCCCCCCCCGTGGCTTATTGCTTAAATATTCTAGCTCTTCTAGAACCAAGGCTTCAGGCCCAACATTTAGAGATCTGGATGAGTCAGTGTCAGCAGGTTCAGTGCTGGAATTACCATTGGGAAAGAAGGGGCAGTAGTCCCGCCCTCGCCGAGTATGAGAAGGGCCCCCCAGAGGTAGTGCAATTTTATATTATTTTTTTAGCAGCTATGCTTGCCAGCCGCACTTATTTTTTTGCAAAGGGGGGCAGGGAAAGAGGAAAGCCAAGCCAGAGCCACCAAGTCATGCACTGTGTGCTGTTCAAGTGCAATGCACCCTTTTATTTTCCTTCCTGAGCTCCTCACATACACTGCAGCGTGTGACTGTCTGAGCTAGGTGTATGACACACATCCTCCTGAGGAGTTCCCATGTTCCAAAGAGATCTCTCTGTCTTGCGCCTATCGGCAAAGAAGAAGAGCAGCGGCCTCTTCCACAACACACAAGTTAAAAACTCTCTGTTGCCACTACCCTGCATGCTCATCATCAATTTGAATGGTGCGCAAGCGCATATGATGGGACTGTACGAGACAGAGGCTGTAGTGACTGATGTACCAAATGAGCGCATGGGCGTGAGAGGTGACAGCAGGTGCACAGCAATCTATTTCCTGCAGACACAAGACGGAACAGCACAGTGTCCTGTCCAGCAAAGCATACATCAGAGCCCATGGGTTATGTAAAGTGGGAGGGGGTAATTGCCACTAAAGACTGAGCTCAACACGCTGCCTGTGGCAGGCTGCAGTCTGTGCCTGATGAAACTTTTTTCTGAATTGAGTGCACAGTAGCAGTCGGATCTTGAGATGTTGCTAACATGGAAGGGGAAGCATGCTGGAGGACAGAACGGGCAGCAGGCTGCAAGCAGTGCATGCGTGCGCTGGGGGCATATACCTCCCTTCCTTGTTTTGCCACTGAAATGTGAAACATACTCAAAAATAGGGACACGTCAACAAACATGAAGAAAAACAAGGTCAGAACACTGGAAACTAGGGCTATTTGTGTAAAGTTTGTTAGAGTTAGCATGTTATTTTGTCTGAGATTGCAGGGTAAGATGGCAGAAAAGCCCTTTCTCTAGGTAAGACATCAACTTTTCCATATGGGGCTGAGCAATTCTGAGGGGTAGCACAAGGGACAACCCTCATAATGTGGGACAGTTAAGAGATGTGAGGAGAAGTAGAAATAAATAATTGGCAGACACAAGTGAATTGCCATTTTTATTTCACTACAAGAAATACATTGTTAAAAAGGTTCTCTTCTATCTAAGGATTTCATTGATATTGATAGTACTCATTCAGATTTGGTGATACTTAACTCTGAAAATGAGGGGTACAATACTCACACTGGAAAATCTTATCTGGAGCACAGGCTGTGCTGATGGCAAACTTGATTGATGGATCCGCAGTTCATTTAGGGCTCTGTATAGGGGCAGTTCAGAGGGAGAGGGGAAGGCTCGGGTGAGATAAGCTCGCTATCGTGTGTAGCGTGCCGCAGGTTAAGAAGGTGGACATGGCAGATGAGAAATTTTTTTTTTTTTTTTCTGGTCATACTTCCTTGTCTTCTTCACTTCCACACAGCCTGTGAGGGTCACGAGGAACTCACTGCGCTGCTCTGAGCCCCCCCCCAGCCCATTCCTGCCCTGAGGGGTGAGATCAACAGCAACTGCTTGCTCCCCTTCCTGCAGTCCAAGCCCAACAATAAGCCCATGCCCCGCCAGCACATAGTTAAATGTATTTGATTAATTTCCTACCCAAAGAAAAGGCATTCAGAGTACTTGGAAACCCCTCCAAATGCAATTTCAGGCATTAAATACCCTTCAGCTTCTAGGGGCCTAGGCCGGCCTCTGAACCATCAGCCTAATGCTGAATTCACAGAGGGCCCCACCGTTACACATTGCCCATGGCCCCAGAAATTATTAGCCCAACCCAGAGCGGATTGCTTCTCAGAGGCAGTTTGGTACAATCAGAATCATTGTTGCCAGCTCCCTTCTCAGTTTCAGTAATGTATTTCTGTATCAGTGGGAATAGAGGAATGCCATACATGAACTTTCCCTTCCAGGGCAGAGTCAGTGACGTCTTCTGGGACTGTTCCCCTGGAAGGCAGTCTACAATAGAACTTGGGTAACATTCTGTTCCCTCATGAGGCAAACAGATCCATTTCTGGCACACCCCCCATTGTTTGAACACGGAGTTCAGCACTTGCTGATCTAGTGGCCATTCATGGTTTCCCTGACTCATCCTGTGTAGGCAGTCTTCCAGCACATTGTCTTTTCCTGGCAGATGCACTGCAGTTATTTTGGCTTCTAAGGAACATGCTAGGTTCCATATGCATTCCTCTGTACAGAGCTTTGTGGTTTGGTACCTCCCTGCTTGTTTAAGTAATACATTGTTGTACTGTGCACTGTGGGGTCTGCACTAATAGTGGAGTTGTTCGCACTTTTATATCTAACATTTAGGAGTGTGAAGCAGCATTCCTGTTTGTCGTCTGCTCCTTTGGTGGAGAGTGCCTAGCTTTTCAGAAATAACCTTGTGCACATTTTTGCTGTGAGCACCTGCCTCCGAGTGCAGCTCGCTCTCGCTCTCTCTCTCTCTCTCTCTCTCTCTCTCTCTCTCTGTGTTGTAAACCTAAGGGAAGCTGGGCACTCTCAACATGAAAAAGGACACATAAAACAGAAATAAAGTGCTACTTTCAAAAGCTTTTTTTTTGTGTGACAAAGTTGTGCTAAACAGATTAAAATATTCTGGTGGAACAGGTGCCTGACATATTTCATATAGACACTTTTTCAAAGGCCTCTGAAAAAGTATCTGTCAATTAAGTAAAATATGACATGTCCAGGTATGCATTGTGATGGCTTAACAGCACACCTCGGGTGTGTTATGAGGCATCATCAAGTGCCTTCAACCACCCCAGAAGTACCATTACCCCACCATAAAACACACTCAGGAAGGTCTTATTGTGATTATAACATGGGTCCAAGATTATTCAAATCTGAGCTTAAAACCTTTTGGTTTTTAAAAGCATGAAGAATGATTTTATTATTAATATTATGTCTGTTATTTTACATGTTGTTATTGTACAGCGCTTTGGTTTTGAAAAGCACTTAAAAAATAAAATTTTACTTACTTATTGGGGGGGGTGAAAATGCACAAAAAGTAGTCCCAACATATCCCAGCACAGGTATGCCATTTCAGTTTCAAATATTATGCACAGCAAAATGCAGTTCTTTAAATTTGCCCACACACCCTCTGTATTTTCCACAACCTCCCATTTACCCATTTTCTCACATTTCCTCCTGCTTTAAACTATGCCCTCTCTTTTCCCCATCGTGTTTCTTTTCTATAAGTCCTACATTCAATAGATGGAATGTTTACTATGGATGGAATACAATAATTCAATTCTCTGCTCAGTTCTACTGGCAGAATGTTCATCCCCACAGTTACACAACAGAAGGTCTCAGATGGAACCAGGGCTTCTGCATGATTTAGTAGGTTAAACAGCAGAGATTCAACTGGAAAGCAGTTCAGAGCAGGAAGGGAATTTTTTTTTTTTTTTTATGGTCAGCAAAGAAACAACAAAAATTAAAACTCTAAAGTACTTCAGTACTTCATTTTTCAATGTATGCGTGTGTACGAAGATGATTATGAGGACAAATATTTTAATAATTATTCTTTTAGATTTAAGGCAGTTTTATTCTTAGAGCCTAGCTAAAGGTTGTTCGTGAGTAAAGGTTGTAGCTGCGTTTGTGATGACAATCAGGGATGTGTGGCTAGTACTGATTTTATTGTGAAGAGGAGATGGATATTTATAACAGCACGGCTAAAGATGGCCCACAGACAATCAGGTTTCATGATTTTTGAAACTCATTTTATAATGCAAACCGCGTCAGTCCTTGGTCCAGTGGGTTAATTTAATCTATTTTGCATACCTTTGTCACACAAATGAACTTTAGCAAGTAGCACTTGTTTGTGATGTCTTTTTTCAGGTTGAGAGAGAACAGTTTCTCTTGGTTTGCAAGCTGCAGTTTGATGTCAGCACCAGACCATCTGTGTGGTTTTTGTTTATGAGTTGGACATCCAGTGCAGTCTTTTTGTGTTCTGGTAGGTAAGAGTCTGTACACTGAATGAGGTCTCCAGCCCTGTGCACTGGCAGAAATGCCCTCCCCTCTACTATGTTGCCTCTGCTATTTGAATTTACCAGTCACATCCAGAAGGCCTTGGACTCGGGACATATTTTAGGTGTGGTGTATGTAGACTTGAACAAGGCTTTTGACACCGTTAGTCACTAGCTCCTGTTGAACTCCCTCCCCGCTCTAGGCCTCTCCCTTGAGGTCACCAACTGGTTTGCAAGCTACCCAATGGGTAGGTGCCCACAAGTTAAGATTGGTGACTCCCTATTCGACAGCCTCCCAGTGTGAGATGGAGTACCCCAAGGATCCATCCATGGTCCGCTGCTCTTTAGCCTTTTTATCAACACCTTCCCGACAGCTTGCCACAACGACATGATACTCTATGCAGACAATGCTGTCCTCTTTTCTACACACACTGACCAGCCCTTCTTTCCCATGCTCTTCAGACTAATTTTAACCTTGTTGAAACGTGGTTTGAACAGCACAAACTGCTGATGAACTACAAAAAAACCAAGGCCATGTTGTTCTATAACACTCACAGCAAACATAAAACTTCCAGCCTAACCATCTTAAACAAGCACCACATCCCACTGGATTAAGTACAGAAGTTCAAATATCTTGGAATCATCTCCAAAGCTATAAAGTCAAGGATAGGGATCCTCTATTGCCATCGCTACTGCCTTACACCTGAGGCAATGTGCATTGTCGTAACCAGCTCAGTCCTATCAATCATTGATTATGGGACTCATTTTTATGGGTCTGCTACTGATACTAGCTTAAAAAGAATAAAAACTGCACTGAAAAAGTGCTGCCGCCTTGTCACTGGAGCCAGGAAAAGAATACATACTTGCAAACTTTATAAACAATTTAACTGGCTCCACCTTCAAGGGAGAATAGCCTACCAGACCTGCCTCCCAGCTAAGAAAATCTGCCTCTGCCTTGCCCCACCAGTATCACATGCCTTCATGTTGCCCATACATGCAGTACCAACAAATCCTCTTTCCTGGTTCCCTTTTGCCAAACCTCTCAAGCCCAGTGCTTCTTCTACCTCAGAGCCGGCCCCTCCCTGTTGAATGGACTCCCTCCAGAAGTCACTGCTGAGAATGAGCTTGGCCCCTGCAGGTGCAAACTGCTTCACCACCTCACCAATCTCAGCAGCTGCGACTGTATCCACTAGGCTCTCATGCACTCCCTCCCACTCCTCTCCCTCAACTCCCTGCTCTCTCCCTCTCTCAGTCTTCTTCCACAGGCTTTCCTCCCCCTACCTCCCACTCCTGCCCGCTACTCTCCCTCTCCCCAGTCTTCCTCCACACGCTTCCCCTCCTCTCACCCTTACCACTTCTGTTCTCTCCTATTCTCCCCTTTTCTTCCCTGTTTGTACCCCCTATCTCCCCCCTCTTCCCTCGCAGTGTTATCCATCCCTCTCACCTTGCTCCTCCTCTCCTTTCTCCCCCATTAGCCTCACTTCCCTACTTCACTCTTATCCCTCCCTCCTTCCTCTGACCCACTTCCTTCCCCTTCCTTTGCTCCCGTGCACCTGATATTCCTCCTTCACCTCTCACCTCTCCCTAGCTCCCCCTACCCCTGTACACCCCTGCCCCTCACTGAACTCTTGGAGCCACCTGCACTTATATGACAATGTCACGTCTGTGACGGTCTCTTCTGCCTCACCTCCCCCCACCTTGTTCCCGTGTCATTCTGCTCTAGTTTTATTTTTTTGTTTCCTTGTCTTTATTGTTCATTTTATATTTTATACTATTTGTATCTGCTCCACTCCAACTGTTTGTCTATTGATTGTATCGGACGCGGAACCTTTGTAAAAGAACCATTGCTACAAAGGCATTTTGTAATCCTAGTACTCAAAAAATAAATGAAGTTCAGCTTTACCCTATGAACACCAGTACTTTACTGGGTTCTAGGTGTGATTTCTCTAAGTTTAAAAGGAACACCCAATTTTTTCAGTATACTCCTCACCAAAGTTATGGAGTGAACCACTTCTGCCAGTGTTTTCCCCACTTACAAGCCAGTTCTCCAAATAGGGAAAAACCACCTCACCTTCCCTTTGCCGATGTGCTGACACTATGGCCAGGCACTCTATGAACACTTTTAGTGCTGAGCTCAGACCAGAAGGCAGTGCTGAGAATCGGTACTACATGGTATCTAACCTGAACCTCAGATATTTTCTGTGGCTGAGTCTAACTGGAATATGTAAGTAAGTGTATTTCACATCAAGAGACCCCCAACCATTCTCCCTTTTAATAATAATAATAATTTTATTTGTAGTGTGCCTTTCAAAAACCAAGGCACATAACAATAGGTTAAAACAACACTTAGGACACTAAATAAACAAATTAAAACATGATAAAATAAGACAACAGCACACAGAATCATATTAAGTCAAGTGGGGTAGGCTTGATTCCACAAATAGGTCATAAGAGCCCATTTAAATCCCTCCATGGTCAAGCACTCACGTAGCTGACGGGGTAGAGAATTCCAAAGAGCTGGGGCCACGTACATGAATGCAGGAGCCCCAGAGGATTTTAGGGAAACCCTTGGGATCTCTAGCAACCCCTCGCTAGCCAAGTGCAGCGATCACCCTGGGGCAGTAAGGAACCAGAAGCTCTTTCAGGTAGTCTGGGCCCTGTCCACGTAGGGCCTTATAAGTCAGAAGTCCGACTTGAAAGGTGATCCGCCACTGCACTGGCAGCCAGTGCAGATCGCGCAGCACCAGAGAAATATGACATAAATGAGGAGTTCCTGTCAGTAACCGGGCTGCAGCACTCTGCACTAGCTGGAGGCGGTAGATATCAACCCGTGGTAGCCCTAGGTAAAGGGAATTACAATCATCCAGGCACGAGGATACAAAGGCATGGACCAACGTAGGGAGATCGCTAGACGGAACAAGGTGTTTAACCCTGGAGATGTTCCCCAGATGATAAAAAGAGGATCTGACGACTGCCAACACTTGCGATCATGGTGTCAGCCCTTCGTCAAATATCACCCCCAGGTTTCGCACCTGTTCGGAGATAAGGAGTGGCACACCCCCAAGATAAAGTCCCAAAGGTGTACTTGCCCCAAACCTCTCTATCCGGCGCCCTGGGTCCACGACCAACACCTCAGTCTTTTCTAAGTTCAACCTCAGCCAGCTTGAATTCATCCAATCCTGGTTTTCAAGTAGGCAGTTGTTAAATACTGAGAGAGCTCTAACCTGGTCAGGTGCAAAAGAAAGGTAGAGCTGGGTATCATCAGCATAGCAGTGAAACCTCAGCCCATATCTTCTTACAATGTCTCTGAGGGGGAGCATGTACACTGCGAACAACATGGGGGACAACACCGAACCCTGAGGAACCCCACATGACAGAGAGACTGGGTCAGAAGAATAAATCCCCGACACCACCCTCCGAGTTCTGCCAGTGAGGAAAGATGTAAACCAACTGAGGACTGTACCTGACAGGCCACAGATGAACCGCAGGTGACCGGGAAGCACCCCATGGTCCACAGTGTGAAATGCTGATGCGAGGCCTAGCAGAACCAAGATGGAGTGGTTCTTCCGATCTCTTGCCATCAGATCATCATTGAACACCCAAACCAGCACTGTCTCAGTACTATGCCTCTTACAAAAAGTGGATTGGAGAGATTCATAGATGTCATGGATGGTAGAGTGGTTCTCCAGTTGTAGGGCCACTACTTTTTCAACCACCTTCCCAATAAAGGGAAGGTTAGAGATTGGTCTATAGTTAGCTGGACAGTCTTGGTCCAAAGAAGCTTTCTTCAGGAGCGGTGTCACCACCACCTCCTTCAGGGAGCTAGGAAACTCACCTGTCTCCAAGGAGCACCAGACCATCCGTGCAAGGACTGGGCCAATGATATCACTACAACCCATAATCAGGGTAGTTGGTCCCGGATCCAACCTACAACACGTAGGGCGCATACCCTGGACAATCCGCATGACCTCCATGAACTCTGGCCGGTCAAAGGTACTTCAGGAAAACTTAAGGACAGTGACCGAGTGCAGATCTAAAGCAACACCCATAGAGTGTGCTGGTAGAAGCACCGCCCTGATGTTAGCCACCTTAGCTGCAAAGAATCGAACAAGCTCATTGTACTCCACTTGCGAAAAGGATCTTTGAATCTGCAGACAGTCTGGGTTTCACAGTCTATCTACAGTTCAAAAGAGCTGGGCTGGTTGGTTCTTGGCTGCCGCAATCTCCCTGGATAGGAACTCTGCCTTCTTATGGGTAATCGCATATTGATAGGCATGATAATGATCCATCAATCTAAGGCAGTCGGCATCCAGGGCGGATTTCCGCCACAGGAGCAACGACATCCACAGCCACAGAAATTGCCTTATTATAGGCCACCACTAATGCCTTGAGGTCGCTGTTTGCCTTGGGAAGAGCCGATAGGTCAAACACCACCACCAGGCCTTCAGAGCTTATATCTTGTAAAGGGCAGTATCTGACCATCTCCACAAGGGTAGACGACGAAGGGGGGGGGCGTGAAAACTGAAACCCACGGTGCAGAGATCGGACCATCCAACAGGTTCCAACCCAAGTTGATGGCCTCGATCCCTGGGAAAAAGACTAGGTCAAGAGAGTGACCATGTTTGTGTGTAGCAGTGGTAATCTGTGTGAGGTCAAAAGATGACATCAGCTGGAGGAAGTGCTGTCCAAATTGCGGGAGTTCGTCGTCAACCCAGGCATTAAAATCCCCAAGGACCATCAGCCTGGGAGACTCAAACGCCATATCAATGACGAAGTCCGCCACTTCCTAAAGGAAATGCTTCTCATCCTCGGGTGGATGGTAAATGAGAGCAATCCTACAGCCTACACACCTGCTACTACTGAAAACTCAAATGACCTGAATGCACGAATGGAATCCCTGTTCCCAGTGTCATCATCCAAACTGTCCTTGTTTAGGTGCCTTTTCAGAAACCTTAAGTCCAGGACGGGTCACCATTCCCCTTCCAACTCAAGAAGTAGAACCTTTTGTTCCCAACTGTGCACTGGAAAGACTCTTGCTTAGCCTTGAAATTTTACAAATTAAAGGTATAAACTCTGGCCCACTATCTCTAGGACCCACTCGTTTGTTGTAATTTCTTGCCACTCCTTCAGATAGTAGGCCAAGCACCCCCCAACTGGCAATTAAATCTATGGCAACCTGGAAGAAACTGTCAGGAGTTTCGTTTTTGCTTATATCTGAGGGGCTGGTGCAGGCTTCTGGCTTACTCTTCTCCTACCTCTGCCTCTCCTAGAACTTCTCTGTACTAGAGAGTCATAGTGGGTGTAAGGCCTGCTGTAGTTGGCCCTATCTCAACCTCCCCTTCCATAAAGCCTGTAAGAGGTGGAGTTTTTTTCTTTTCTGTTCTTTGAAAGTGGATTTTATTCATTTATTTATTTGAATTTTGGTAACTGGGTAAGCCCACTGAGAGCATGCCATCCCTTTTTCAAGGGCAACCTGGGGAGGGTACAGAAGGAGAGGAATACAAAATTAAAAAAAAACAGCCATGAACATCCACTTTCTTCATGCTGATTTCTGTTTTGTCACCAAACATGGATGATACCACCTCAAAGGGGAAATCTGTAGCTTTATATTGTGTATCCTGGGTCAGGGTAGTCAACTTTTTTTTATACCCCCCAGGCACTTACCCTTTTCCAACTTCTTTCCTCATACAGTGTTAGTAATTTGTTCACAGCATAGGATATGGCAAGCCAATTCTAGCCCATGATCAAACCAATTAATTTTTTAAAACACTGGGCCAGAAAGGGGCTTACGTATTTTCACCAGTTGCTGAACACCAGACAGGTACTTCCCTTTCAGAACCTGCAGGAGGATTATGCCCTTCCAGCCACAGACCACTGCTGGTACTTACAAGGATGGGTTTATATCACCAAACAGTGCCCACGATACACTCAACTCCCCGACCATCCACATGAGATCTTAGCCCAGATTCATTTTCATCAACAGGGGGATAGGGACCCATTTAATAGGTTGGCTATATGTTATTCTGAGAGATCAGGCTAAGGACTCCACTATATCAGTCCTTCATAAATTGAATAAGGCTTGCAGGTTCACCATGAGGAGAAACAATGGCTCACATATGCCCGATCCACTTATAAATTATCCAAGGCCCCTTACCACAAATTTGCATGGGAGTGCTGGACATGCTTTTTTACAACTCCAGCTGCCCGATGAAGTACATGGGGGAACAGGCTGCTAAATGCTGGAGGGCTTGCAGGGAGCTTTGGGCAGATAATGCACATATATTCGAGAAATGCCCAATTTTACAACACTTCTGAGATGAGGTCACCCGAATTTTAGACACCAAGTTCAACTGCCCGGGATCATCAACTCCTCTGTTGGCCTTGAGGTTTAAGTTATTTTTTATTCTGCTCACAGGAGCAAAAAATAAAATATAATAAAAAATAAAAGCAAAAAAAAAAGCAATAACTAAACTCTGGCTAGCAGTGTCAGTGGCTCAGCAGGTTGCACACTCGCCTCTAAGGCTGGAAGATCAGAAGGTTGTGGGTTCTAGCCCCACACCAGGCACTTGGATTAAATGCCAATACTGACACTGTAGTGCAGCACGAGGGGGGGTGCTGCACTCCTGAGATGCAGTCTTTTGGATGAGATGTTAAACTGAGGTCCCATCTGCCTGTTCTGGTGGTAGTTCAGGTGGATGTTAAAGATCCCATGGCACTTCTCGAAAAGGAGTAGGGGAATTTTTATTGAGTAAAGGGCTACATTACAATATACACTAATCATACATTCCAAAAACACACAATAGAATTCATCATATATACAGAAACAAAGTAAGCAAAACATATATGCAACAGTGGTTGTTCTATCAAGAAACAAAAAGAACCCCCTCTTAAGTAGACATCCATTGAGTACAATCAACCCATAATTGGTTATATTTTACACCTGCGTAAATTTTTCAATCCTTTTGATGCAGACCATATGTTCTTATGGAGTTCTACATATGTAATTACCTTTTGTTGTGTTATCCAAAAAGATCTGGACTGCCAGATATAATACCTGATTACAGCCATAACAATATATAAAGTGTCCGAGTTATATTTACCCCAACCTCCTTATAAATCCCCATAAAATAAGCTATAGTAGGTAAGATATTGAACAAAGGTTCTTCCCATTCTTTTGCCAAATATTTCCAAAAGTTTTTAACATTATTAAATTCGAGAAATAAATGTTCTTGGGTTTCCTCCAACTCTATACATGTCTCCCTGGGGCAGTATCTTACAGTAAGTTGTTTATGTTTATTATTCCTTTGACCCCTATCGTACAAAATTTCCTAGCCAAATTAGATCTCACATAAAGGTTGGCAACCGAGGGTTCTTTAGTTGCTTTATTATCCACAGTCGTTTCCCACAGGGCAATTGGTGGTGGGGGGCAATTTCCTTCAAAATCACATTATTATATACTTTTTCTATCTAGAGTTTGTACTTGTGTAATAGTAAACCCCCACCTAAGAATATTTTTTTAACTGTTCTAACCCGTATTTAGGAAGTTGGGGCACTCGGTTTAGTAGTCAGGGTCTATTGTCTCTCACATTCTTATGCGGGGTGTTAACCATGTTAAAACAAAGGACTTCCATAACTTGCTGCCTAGTTTCAATGCAGCCCCAAAATTATAAGAAATAAAAATACTACAAAAAAATGCAACAGGGTTAACCATATTTACCCCGGATGCCTCTATATGTGATACGCTTAATTGGGTTTAGTAGTTTATTTCCCTAAAAGGCTTGGAAAACTACACTGTACATAGCAGTAACAAGTATCTGCGGAGATGGAAATACATAAATTAGATATTAAAAAATTGGTATTAATAATGTTCTAATTAATAAGCCTCTTTTCTTCTTTGACATTTGACGGCCCTTCCAAGAGTTGACTAGCCTATTGGCCCTCTTGGTATTCCTGATTCCCAGTTTTCGGTAGCCAGGTCTCCCGAGCCAAATTCAATACCTAAAACCTTTAAAAGTTCTGATGAAATCTTAATGCCTGCAAACTGCTGCCCATTTAGTATGGGGGTGCTCCCCAGTGGCGTGCCCCTACTTTTATCATAATTAATCAGTGAACCAGACATCTCAGAAAACTCATTAAAAATATCCTTTAAAGTATGCTCACAAGTTGTAGGGGCAAGTGTTAATGTCATGTCATCTGCACAGGCCAGTATTGCTACTGGTTGCAGCCCTGGGGATGGTGGAATGCTATGTACCTTATTTACTGCAATACTCCTTAATAATATGTGTATCCCAAATGCGTACCACATTGGGCTTAGTGGGCAGCCCTGCCGTACCCCATGTTTGACTAATATATGTTTCCCAGTCCACCCATTTACATTAGGTATTATAATAGCATGGTCATACATACACTTAATCCAGTTCACAAAGGTACCTGGGAGACCATAAGCTTGTAAGACCGAAAACAGGTATTTATGAGCTAACCTGTCGAAGGTGTTTTCTTGATCCAGTCCCAGAACCAGCCCTTACACTATATTACAATTCCCCTTGTGGAATAGTTCTCGTAGCAGAATAAGGATATCACGTTGATACCTATTAGGAATGGCGCATGCTTGAAGGGGGAAAATTAGTTTGTCTGCCAGCAAAGTCAACCTTTTTAATAAGATTTTACTTAAAATGTTAAAAGTTGGTATTTAATACAGACAAGGGTCTCCAATTTATTTAATCACCCATTGCACCCTTTTTATGCAAAAGAATAAGTATGGCCTGATTCATTGAATCTGTCATCTTTCCAACCTGTAATAAATGGTTATACAATATTACGAGTACTGGGGAAAGGTCATCTAAAAAAGTTTTATAAAATTCAAGACTTAAACCATCTGTCCCTGGAGCAGTATCTTTTTTTAAGAAAGGAAACTGCTAATTGCACTTCCTCTAATATGATTTCTTTCATTAAATCAACAGCCTCTGCAACAGATACCTGAGGCAGGTTAAGTTTAATAAGACTGTTAGGGTGCTAGACTACCTCTGGGGCTGTGCAGAATGTTTTCTGAACATACAGTTCCACGGTCAGCAGGATCCCTAGTTGGGTAGTCTGTCATAGTCTGTTTTCAGTCATTACCTCAGATAAAACCCTATGGTCCACTCAGTTTTTTGCATTCTTTAAGTAGGTCAAAGGGCCCCTTCTTTGTGCGAGTCCCAAACATAAGCTTCTGTTCTTTTGCATGATCATATAGTGTTTCTGACATTTGTTTCTTGATATTTTTAACCTGAGCGCTAAAATCTAGTTTTGTGAGCTCTGCTTGAGATCAGTTTTTGCAACTGCTCTCTCAACTGCAGGTATGCAAGATATTCTTTGTCATATCTCTAGACATTTTTTTTTAAAAAAAGACCTGCCATGTCCTTTCTGTGTCCTCCCACCAGTCAGTCAAGTCATCATATAGCTCTGTAACTGACAATCTAGCCTGCCACTCCTTCCTCCAAGCCTTAAGTACTTGTGCCCGACTTAATACGGATGTAGATGTACTGTACTCAGTTTCCAGCTATTTTTCTTGCTTCTTGAGGAGGTCTGGCATTGTACTGGTACTGAAACAGACCAATGTTCTGTAAAATCCCATGCCCGTACCCAAACCCCCTTAACATATAGTGTGGATGATACAAAGTCTATCCTAGTGGATATGGTCCCATGAAAATACGTTTTCCCTCCTGTCGAAAATCTGGATCTAAAGGCATCAATTAGACCTGCTGTATTAATTATATTCTGTAGTTTTATAGAATCACAAAATATTTTATCAGTCTGGAGCCCCCTATCTGCCCGTTGTAAACCACAATTATAGTCCCCTGCCCAGATCACCATACGGGAAGTGTGAAGATAAGGCTGTACCTCTGAAAACAGGGCCACCCTCTGGGACTTTGAGGCGCATATATTGCTATTAACCTGAATTGTTCTAGTGAGTAATTTATGTCTAATAAATGTGCCCTTCCCAGGTGGATATCTACCAGTCTAGACACTTTCATAGCTGAATTTGTGAATAAAATCCCTATGTCATCACACGTTTCTTCCCCTACTGACCAAAAGAAGGCACCCTTGGGTCCATAAATTTGCAGTCTGACAAAGATCCAAGTTGTTTTTAATCTAGTGTTCTGTAAGCAAAATATGTCACTGGAGTCATTTTGCAAAGAATGTAGAAGAACAGGTTACTCACCTGTAACAGTAGTTCTAGGAGTGGTATATGTTGTTCATCCACACTTCTTGGCATGTCCCTTTCCCCTTTAAATCTTGCCAGAAGTCTTCAAGCTGGCTCCTCCTACCCACCCGGGTGGTATAAACCTTGGCTCCGCCCCATGCCGCCAGATCTTAGCCCACTGGAAACCAGGTTGTGCGTCTAAAGCTGGGGAGGTCGGGTGGCTGCATGTGGATGAACAACATATACCACTCCTTGAACTACTGTTACAGGCAAGTAACCTGTTCTTCTAGGAGCGTGGATATGTTGTTCATTCACACTTCTTGGCAGACTCCAAGCAGTTCTCTGGGAGGAAGGAGGCAAGGTGCACACACCTACTTAGGAAATAAGATTGCAGAACCGAGGCTCCAAAACCAGCATCCCGGCGTGACTCAAGGTCGATGTGGCAGTGGGTAATGAAGGTGTTAGCTGACTTCCAGGTAACAGCCCAACAGATTTCCTGGACAGGGATGTCCCTGGAAGCAGCCACCAATGAAGCAGTATGGCGGGTAGAATGAGCTCTTATCCCTCTGGGAGGCTCCTTGCCCGCCAACTCATAGCACAGACTTATGCATGATGTAATCCACCTTGCAATGGTCCGTTTGGCTGCAGGTCTGCCAGAAGCGGCTTCAGCGTAGGTGACAAACAGCTGGCGAACCTCTCCATGAATTTCCACCATTCTCTCCTTATAACAGGAGAGAGCATGTCTCAGGTCCAAAGTATGGAGCCTGTTCTCAGCGTCCGAGGTGTAGTTAGGGTAGTATACTGGCAGAGTCAACACCTGGTTATAGTGAAACACTGATACCACCTTCGGAAGAAATTTTGGGTGGGGGCGCAGGACAACTTTGTCCCTGTGAAAGACCAGATAAGGGGAGTCCACCGACAGCGCCAGGAGCTCCCCTGTCCTTCTGGCTAACATGATAGCCACCAGGAAGGCCGTCTTCCACGACAAGTGTGAGAGTGCACACTTGTGCATAGGTTTGAATGGCTTGCCCATGAGTTATGCCAAAACCAGCAACAGATCCCACAGTGGTGGAGGCTCATGCACCAGAGGGGATTTGTGATCCAGGCCTTTGAAGAAGTGCCCGACCACTGTCTTCTGCGCCAATGTCGGCTGACCGGTCCGCGCCCGGTAAGCAGAGATGGCTGCCAGGTGCACCCTAAGGGTCGATGACTGCAGACCCCCTTTGGAGACAAAACCAAAGGTAGTCAAGAATGTTAGCCACAGAGCAGGATAAGGGGTCCAGACTCTTACCCTGACACCAAATGGAAAATCTCTTCCATGTGAAGGCATAACATTTCCTGGTCAATTCAGTACAAGATGCCTCCACCACGGTGTAGACATCCTCGGAAAGACCCAGAGCCTGGAACTCTAGCCGTTCAGGTACCAGGCTGTGAGGTGCAGGGATTGAAGGTCCGGATGGAATACCTTCCCCTGGTTCAACGATATCAGGTCCGGGCATGTACAAAGCCGTTTTGGGGGCCTGCAGCTGAGGCTGAGGAGATCTGGGTACCAGAACTGGTGCGGCCAATCTGGAGCTACCAGGATCACCTCCGCCTTGTCCCTCCTCACCTTGAGTAACACCTTGTGGATCAAGGAAAATGGAGGGAAGGTGTAGAGGAAGCCTGGGGTCCATGGCCTTGAGAAGGTATCCCCCTGCAGTGAGCCCTGCTGAGGGGGGCGGGCATGGTACAGCCTCAGCTTGTTGTTTTCCTTGGAGGCAAACAGGTCCACCAATGGTTTGCCCCAGCAGGAGAACAGACTGTAAGCTACCTCTGGATGGTGAGACCACTCAGGGGATGTCTGGTCTATGCGGCTGAGAGCATCCGCCAGCTGGTTCGAGACTCCTGCCACATGAATGGCTAGGAGATCCACCTCCAGCCGATGTACGAGGATCCAGATGCGGAGCGCATCCTTGCACAGCAAACGGGAGTGCGTGCTGCCCTGTTTGTTGAGGTAGTACATGGTCGTGGTATTGTCCATCTGGACTTGAACCACTTGACCCTGCAGCTGAGGAGCGAAAGCCGACAATGCCAGTCTGACTGCTCTGAGCTCCAACAGGTTGATGTGGCAACGGGACTCCTTGGGGGTCCAGAACCCATGGGCCCTGTTGTCCCCCCATGTGGGCTCCCCAGCCCACGAGAGAGGCATCAGTCATAAGGACAACAGTCGGCTCGGGGCAGACAAATGGGATCCCTTCTTGCAACCGTTCTGGGGCAATCCACTATTGGAGTGCTTCCCATATCTTCTGGGATACAGCGATCAGCTGGTCGAAATGACCATGGCGCCGAGACCACTGGACGGCCAGCACTCATTGGAGAGGGGGCGCATGTGCCACCTGGCCCAACAGACCACTGAGGTGCATGCCACCATGTAACAGGGAAGGCGCAGAAAGTCCCGGGCAGAAATGATCGGGCAAAGGAGGAGAGAACCACCGCCCTGTCTGCTGGGAGCCAAGCTCTGGCTTGACAAGAGTCGAGCTCTGCCCCGATGAAGCCCATCACCTGAGCAGGCATGAGTTCTGACTTGGCCTCATTGATCAGGAGGCCGAGAAGGGAGCAGGTTTGGACAGCCAGATCCCTGGACCTCTTCACCTCCTGAAGGGAGGATCCTGCCAAGAGCCAGTCGTCGAGATAAGGGTAGATTCGTACTCTTCAATGCAGAAGATGGGCTGCCACCACTGCAATGCACTTGATGAAGACCTGCAGGGCTGATGACAGGCCGAACGGCATGGCTCAGAACTCATACAGGGTCCCTTTGACCCTGAAGCAGAGGAACCGCAGATAGGATGGACGGATTGGGACATGAAAAAATGTGTCCTGTAGATCCAGTGTACAGTACCACATGTTTCACTCCAGGGATGGTATGATCTGGTTCAGAGTTACCATCCAGAAGGTGCGGGGCCTCAGATATTGATTCAGGTCATGCAGATCTAGGATGGGGCAACCCCCCGTCCGCTTGGGCACCAGGAAGTACCTGGACACGAAGCCTGGGTATGTAGGAGGACCCAGCACTAGAGCTACCACCTCCTTGCGGAGGAGCTGAGCTATGTCGTCTCGAAGAGCCAACTGAGTGCAAGCTGAGATACTTTCCTCCCGAGGGGCGTAGGCTTGGCTGGGAGGGCACTGGTCAAACTCTAGAGGAAGTCCCTGACTGACCACTTCGAGAACCCACTTGTCCGGAGTGATATCGGATCAGGCGGAATGAAAGTGGTGGAGCCGGCCCCCTCCCAGAGCTGGCGTAGCGGGTGTAGGGGTGGCAACCCCGACCCATCACTGAGCAGGCTTAGAGGAGGAGGAGGAGGAGGCTCCTGAACCTGCGCCTCGGCCTCCTTTACGGGGCTGTTGAGGGCCTTGCTTGGGCTGCGGGCTCAAGCTTGAGCCTGCTGCTGTTGCTGCTGGCCTCATTGATAGGAGGGCTGCCTGACCACAGAGGAAGAATGCCAAAATGGCTTCTTCATTCTTTTCTGCTGGTTCTTGCCCGAAGAACCTTTTGCAGAGGTAACATCCAAGATGGCACTGGACTGCTCGATAAGCTGAAGGTGACTGGCCACTACTGAACCGAACAGGTCGGTGCCAAGGAAGGGAACATCAGCTAACTTGTGCTGGGTATCCTCTGGGAAGGAGGATAGCCTCAGCCAGGCCCTGCAGTGGGTGGCCACTGCGGCTGCTAAGGAGCGGGCACAGGAATCCCCGATGTCTAGGGTCATCTGGAGCTGCTGTTTTGCAACAGCACGGCCCAGATCACTGACTTGCTTGACCGTGGTCTGCATGTCCGCCGGGAGATGAGGGAGGACTTCGTCTAATGTCCTGAGGAGGGTAGGACAGAAGTGCGCCATAATGACAGTCAAACTGGCCTGACGAAGGCCTAAGGAAGAGGCCGCATAGACCTTGCGGGCAGAGTGGTCCATATTTTTGGACTCCTTGTCCGGACGTCGGTCCATGTCAGCCAAGCTACCAGTATGTCTAAACACAGAAGCATTCACCATGCTCTGGGCGGAAGGGTGTTCTCTGAATCGCCAGGGACCCCATGGGCACCGACATCAGGGCCACGTGGGCAGATGGTGCTGGGCAGGAAGCTGGTACTGTCAGAGCTCAAGGGCCAGGGCAGTGATGGCTCCGGCCACTGGAAATGCCTCCGTCGGGGTATCCCCCCTTTTTAGGATGTCCGTAAAGGAGTACTCTGCCTTTTTCTGGATAGACTCAAGGGGCATTCCAGTAGATTCAGATATCAGGCGGAGAATGCCCTGAAAGGAGAAAGGACCCTCCTCTAAACCTGCCATGGAGGACTGATCACCACCAGGATGGGAGTGCAGTCCTGTGACACCCAAGTCCGAGGAGTCGTATACACCGGTCTCCCGCCTAGGTCCTCTGACTACCGGGGGCGGCCGCCGTAACTGTAATGGACAGACGTCGGGGAAGCCCAGTGTCTGTATGGTCCTCTTTTGAGGGAGCCCCTCCCTGAGACTGCTTAGGTGGTGGTTCCACCAGAATCGGTGGAGAGACCGAGATGGGCCGAACCGGAATACGGGCTGGCCCCACGGCCGGGGGAACCGAAGGCTTCGGTTCCGGAGGAGTCAGCATCGGCCCAGGAGGTGGTAGCCAAGTGATAGCCGGGGTGGACAGCAGAGGTGGCTTCTGCCCAGTCAAAATCAGCTGTTGCCACATAAGATCCTCATAGCGTCAACGGAGTTTCCGTCAAAGCCTCTCCTCATCCGAGGCGGAGGATGAGGATCTGCGGCGATACCTCTTTTTAGAGTGCTTATGACTCTTCTTTGGTTGTCCGACCGAAGGGGTTCTGGACCTCGATCAAAATCGGGCTGGCCGACTCGGTTGATCGGGAGACACCGGGTTAGGTGAAAACTGAGGGTCCGGAACCGTGTCCTCGACGGTGACACCAGCGGGCTGGGTTTCCTCATCAGGAAAGACAAGGACCGGGGTCCTTTCCAAAGAATTGTCAACCAGAGTCGGCGAAATAGGGTCGATTAAGTCGAGAGAAATCTCAACTTGGTTGCCACTTCCTCAATCTCTTGGCCAGACGGAAGATCCGTAAAGCCGGTGGCCGAGGATGCGATCTCGACCGAGGTCCAGACCGCGTATTCCTGGGGCTCGGACCTTTTCTCAGTCCCAAGAACATCTTTGTTTGATCGAAGACTTCGGGTCCTTATCCCTCTTCCGAGGGTGGGAGGAGTGCGAGCCCGAGGGCGCCTCACCCCTGGTGGGTAGAGACTGGCACAACTCCTTGAAGGAATCCCGAAAAGGTGGAACCAAGGTTCAGAGGAACAAAAAAGCTCCAACTGGCTGAAGCTTGAGCCACTTCCTCCTCGAAAGCCTTCATTTGCTCCAACTGCTTGGCGGATCCCACAGCCGCGGAAACCGCCCATCTCGCCTCCTTCGATTTCACTGGCGGGTTCCTTTTTCTCTGGTCTCCCCAATTTTAGGCACGCCAAGCGGTCGTCCAGGATGTTGGGATGGAAGGCCAGGCAGAACGTGCAGGTGGAGGTGTTATGTCCGACACCTAGGCAGTAGACACATGTTAGGTAGGGATTGGTGCGCGACATCTTCAGGCCGCAGGAGCACCGCCAAAATCCGGGAGCAGATTTATCCTCCATGTCCGATGCGCTACTATCTGAGTCGATAACTCGAAAGAGTTTTAAGGTAAGTTGCGGTAAAAACCGACGCTTAGAATCCAGGGCCTACAAATTGCTTTCAAGCACAAGGGAACCTGTATCTTCCAGCGGAAAGGAAGATCTGGCGTCATGAGGCAGAGCCGAGGTTTATACCGCCTGGATCGGTGGGAAGAGCCAGCTTGAAGACTTCCGGCAAGATTTAAAGGGGAAAGGGACATGCCAAGAAGTGTGGATGAACAACATATCCACACTCCTAGAACAGTTATTTTTTTTCCTATGGCTTTTAATGCTATTCACATTTACTGTGGTAATGGTTAGGGCCTTCATTATGTAACAGTGTAAATATAGGTCAGGCTAATACACACTGAGGAGTTTCTGACAAAGTTCTGCATCGAGGAGGAGGAGGAGGAGCTACACTGTGCGCTGCCGCTGGCTAAAATGATAGCTGGAACCGTCCCTCATGCATCTCCTCACACACCCTAAGCCCTTTAGCTTGCCGTTATTGAGTTGACTCAGATTACCAAAGGTTTACTTCCCTTTTGCTTTTTCTAGGGTCAGGAAGCAGCCACCGGAGAGTTCTAAGCTACTTTAGACTGACAGTAAGTGGCAGATAACTTGCCGACGAAACTCCTGCTAAATGAAGCACAGAACATATTTTCACGGGTTTGAGTCTAGTGGTATTTTGGCAAAGTTTGGCATTATTTTGGTGAACTATACTGGCCTTTCTGGACAGAATAGAATTTTGACATCAGCAGGCTGCTTATACTCTTTGGAGGGCAGTCGTGTATTTGTGCAGGGCTGAATTAAAGTTTTGTTCCTCTTCTGTCATATTCTTTCCTGGAAGGATGGCACTACTTTTCAAGTTCGCTATGGAGTGGTGCGTGCGATGAGGCCCGTTTATACACTCTGCGATTTCCCCACCGAATCCCCTGGACAGAACAGTCAACATGGCCAGATTGATTTTGGCTGGGGAGCTGAACGGCAGCCGCTAAATCGACTGAATCTGCCACTCAGGCCATCCTTTACTGAGGAACTCTGCATATAAATTAACTGGGCTGTTAGGCCAACGCCAGACCATAGGAGCATTCTTTCTAAGCCTTCTTGAATATAAAGCAAATAAGTTTCAAACATCAAATTTTCAATTACTTTGTGGATTTTCTATAAAAGACAGTTATAACTGGAAGATTCAGCTGGATTAAAACTACAACAGAACTAGAAACAATAATCTGCAGAGAATGTTTGCACTTTTTATTAGGTTGAACTATCAGTGCTTTGTTTAAGTAAAAGTTGAATTTTCTACATTTAATTCACAAACTGTTCAGTATATAAGGGCTGTATATGTTCAATGTTGCAGATTCTCAGAATTCACAGGAGGGGAAAAGACTGAGCAAACTGTTTCGGCACTCTAGTTCTAAACAAGATGAAAGTCCCCCTAAAACTGCAGGTTCTTATCTCTCAGCTTCTGGAACTGCAAAAAAGAAATATAACAGTTACTATTACAATTTAAAAACAATACCTGAAGTGCATCTCAATTTTCTGCTAAAATGCCACCTAAAAAAGACACCGAGAAAAAAAAGGACAGACGAGAAGCAAATTTCTAGTCAGGCATCCACTACTAAAGCTGCTCAATCAAACTTAGAAACAGAAGACTCAAAAAGAAGAGATAAATGAGACTCAGCAGGCATCTAACCTTGTTGGGGACGAAAGTTTAAACAGTCCCATGATAAATATAACAAAGACCCATGCTCTGCCATCTAATTCAGAAACACCTCCAGCGTGGGCCACTCAGTTAATTTCAAAAGTACAATCAGTCCAAAATTCTTTGGACCAATTACAGCCTGTTCTTAGCACAAAGGAAAATTTGAAACAAGCCCTGCTAAGTACTGAAGCCAAAATCGAACATGGAACAAAAAGAATAACAGAACTGGAGAACCGACAATCTCAATTAGAAGACCTGACAAATCCTTTAACTCAAGAAAAAAAAGGCCTACGTAAACAACAAAAGCAGCTTCTAGATAAACTGGATGATTATGAAAACCGGGCAAGACGAAAGAATGTTCATATTTTGGGATTACTTCAGAATTGGGAAAAGGACTCATCTCTCAAAACAGTAGTTAAGGAACTTTTCTCTTCATTATTAGGGGAAGGAACTGCAATTCCTGTTTTTGATAATAATAATAAAATTTATTTATAGGGCGCCTTATCTATAACCAAGGCGCCTCACAATTTAAAAATAGAGCAAACGTCAATAAAATTAACATTAAAATAACAATGCACCAAAAGAAAAAATCAATTGCTGAATGCCTGGAGCCACAAATAAGTTTTTAAAGATTGCTTAAATCCCTCCACAGTTGTGCACTCCCGTAGCCGACGGGGTAGAGAATTCCAAAGGGTGGGGTCTGCATACATAAAAAGTCTCGCCTTAGATGTTTTTAAACATACTCTTGGAATCTCTAGCAACCCCTCATTGGCCGAGCGGAGTGATCATCCAGGGCAATAAGGGACCAGGAGCTCTTTCAGGTAATCCGGGCCCGGAGAGACTGCACTGGCTGAGGAAACTCAGGGAGGGATCAGGAACGAGACCTGCAATCATTAAGACGTTAATGACGCAAGGAAAAGATGTTATAATGGCTGCATATTATAAAAATCCTAATTTCAAAATTTAAAGATCAGCAGATCTCATTAAGGCACGACTTTTAAAGTATTCTTTGGGAGAAAAGAAAAAGGTTTTTTCAAAGTACGACAATTTTTGTAGAAAAGAGGCACTAAGGGGTACACAATCTTCCCTGCAAGTTGAAGGTATTTCTTAACAAACAACCCCTCTTCTATGAATCTGCGGACCCAGCAACTTTGGATTTAAGAAAAAGATTGCCTGAACATTTTACCTTCTTTGAAAATGACTAATGATAAAAGTCAGAAAACAATCATTGAAGTAAAATATATACAGAATTTCTGAGGGGCTGTTGAGGGTGCGACGGGGGCAGGGGCAGGCTCTCACATTTGGTCCTTAGGTGATTTCTGGAATTGCCAGACAAGGTCTATGGCAAACAGGAGGGTGGGAGTGGGAAGTAATGAGCGAATTAGGGTATAGGGAGAAAAAAGACATGTTCCAAGTTTTTGGTACACAGCACAGGGGCCGAATTTATTTAGGCACTGTTTTTCAATTTTTTTTTTTTTTTTTAACAGGACAGCGACATGGGCACAAAGCGTAAAAATGACAGCTGTGTTGGAATTTTTTTTCTTTTTTTGCTTTGGTATCAATATTTTGAATGGTTCTTTCAATAAAGGGAGCAACATGGAATGTTAGCGGAATTAATTCCCTGATTAAAAGATCCAGAATTCTAACTAGAATCAAGAAATTACAGTTGGATGTAACAATACTACAAGAGTTTTTTTTTTAAACCAAAAAGAAATAGTAAAATAAAAAAAAAGTGACATGGTTCACAATATACTACTCTTTGGGACCTGTTGATTAAAAAAAAAAAAAAATCAAATCGTTGGGTTTTTTTAAAATTCTTATATCAAAACAATTTAAATGACAGATTCTAGATCACAAGGCAGATAAACAAGGATGTATTGTTGCAGTTAAACTTAAAATCGATGTTCATACAGTAATTTTTTGTTCCATATATACTCCCTTTATTGCTTTCCCAAATTTTTAGCTGAGGTAACCTACATACTACATTCTTTGGACGGTTCCGATATCATTGTAGGAGGAGATCTAAATAGTCTTTTAACAGATCCCTTAGACAAGTCCACAAAGTTTTCCAGTTGGGACACAAAGCGGGACATCTTAAAAACTTTCTGGACTCCAATAATTTAATAGATGTTTGAAGAGTACTGAATGAGACTACAAAAGATTATACATATTTCTTAGCTCGCCACAAAATGTATTCCCACTTGGACTATATTTTTGTGTCCAAATCTTTATTGACAGCAGCTCTAGCAATCCAAGCTCACATAGAACCTAGGCTGATCTCTAATCATAACATGGTTTCATATAATTTGCCTATTAACGGATATGAAAAAAAATCCAATATATGGAGATTAAATAATTTTCTTCTTCAAGATCAAGACTGTATAAAAAAATATATTTATATCACACTTTATGATCGAAAATCAAATCACAATAAATAATATAACAAGCTGGGATGCAATGAAAACAACAATTTGTGGTATTTTTTTTTATATCAACAGCTTCTTGGAAAACCAAAAAAAGAAAGCAAAATCAAAATCAATTATTGGACCAATTGAAAGATCTTGAAATAAAAGTTAAAAAAAGGTAATAAAAACAAAACAGACGAACTCCAAGAACTGATAAAATTTATAGCATCCACAGAAATTTACCACACAAAATATTTTTGGGCTAAAAAGAACAAAATTTGAAAACAATTCAGTGAGCAGGTAGGGAAAACATTAGCAAAAAAAGGATTCAAGAACAAGAAAATAAAGAGATTTCCCTTATTCAAAAAATAAATGGGCAAGTATGTGTTACACAAGAAGAAACTGAGCAACAGTTTTTAGATTTTTTTATAGATCTTTATACTTCAGAATTTGACCCCCAAGAACAAGAGATACTCCACTACGACTAATTCTGTGACAATAAGATATCTGATCAAGAAGCCAAAACTTTTATTAAACCCATTATGTTACAAGAAATATATGATACTCTTCAAGACATGTAAAAGGGCAAATGCCCAGGACCCAATGGATTCACAATAGAGTTCTACAATACCTTCAAGCAAGTTTTACGACCCTAGCTCTATAGTAAGCATTAATGCCTGATGAAGAAGGCTTCTACTGGGGAATTAATGCATGGTTTGGTGGCGTTGTGGCACGAGGCCTTGGCCGAGTGCCCTCAACCACCCAGCCATGCATTAATTCCCAAGTAGAAGCAGACTCTGGAGGGCATTAATGCACTTGTAACACGGGAATACTGGCATCATTATTGCTTCCGTTCTGTTCGCTTCAACTGTTCGGCTTTGTGTTGGAGTGGTGAGATCCTGCGTGTTCACCGTAATGTCTTTTCTGTGGTCTACTGCTTTGTCGGTTATACTGCGTTTCATGCTTGACAGATAGTGGTGCTAGAGCTTGACCCGGTGACCCCATGATTAGTAGTTGGAGCAGGCATTACCAGTGATTAATCCCCGCTCCAACTTTGGTCATGTGCTGCTGTTTGCCCAATGATTTTAACGCATTTCCCATTTGTGTTGTTTGCCATGTTACAATGTTATTTAACCAAATCCGGATCAGATCTAACTTTACCGGATTCATTTAATCATGCATATATTTCACTAATCCCAAAACAAGGGAAAGGTGTATCAAAAACTGAAAATTATAGCCCAATCACAATTTTAAATACTGATTACAAAATACTGTATATACTAAAATAATAAACAATAGAATACTTAAACATTTACAGAAAATGATCAACAGTAATCAATCAGGTTTTATCCCTGAAAAGACAATTCAATCAGGCCTTCGCAGGGTGCAGTTCGAAGTGAAGCATCTTTTTAACTCAGGGACATCAGCTGTTCTTCTATCTTTGGATGCAACTAAAGCATTTGATATGTTGGAGTGGCACTACATATACCATGCAATGAAAATATTTAATTTCCCACCCAAATTTATTAATTATATTCAGACCTTATACAGTAAACCAACTGCTCAAATTAATATTAATGGACATCTTTCAAAAATGTTTCAACTTCATTGCAGAGTCCGTCCTATCTCCTTCATTATTTTTGATAGGAATAGAATTATTACTAAAAGAAATTCAAGTGAATCAATTAGTAGTTAGCATTAACATTGGAACTTAAATTCAATGCTTACGCAGACAATGTTCTTCTGCTTATTCAAGAACCTGAAAAAAGTTTAAAGGAATTAATGGGTCTGATTAATAGATTTTCTAGTTTATCAGGATATAGGATAAATGAGTCCAAATCTATAATGATTCCCTTTAATATTCCTAATCCTGCTATTTTAAAACCAACAATCAATGCTACAATGCAAAATACAGGGATGTCTTATTTGGGAATTTCTATAATGAATAACCGAGATGATTGGTATGAAGGAAATTTTGAGAATTTATAGCAAGTATTAAAAATAAAATTTGCAGGTTGGAGCAAATTTCCTTTATCAATTTGGGGCAAAGTCCAATTTATTAAAATGGCCGTGGTTCCTATATTGTCCTATAGACTTCAATCTATTTTATTCCCAATTCACTTAAATTGGTTCAAAAAAATAAGTAAGCTCTTCATGAACTTTATGCAGAATTTTAAACCAGCAAGAATATCTTGGAATAAGTTATGTATGTCCAAAGAAAATGGAGGTCTTGCCTGTCCTGATATACAGTATTATTATTATACTTATATCACTAAAATATTATTGAATTGGATACTCAAAGATATACATTTGGATTGGGAGCAACAAATATTAAAGAACTACTATAAGGAACACTACAATATGAAAAATTTGGCCTTTTTGACTTCTCGGGATCAAATCTAAATTTTCTATTATTAAAAACTTATGTGTGATCTTTAGGATTTTTCTTAAGACTAATTGGTTAATATCTAGATCTCTCCTAAATGATATTTGGAACAACCCTAATTTTACTTTCCAAGGGGAAAAAACTCTCTAGGGTACTTTAGTCACAACAAGGAATTTGGAAATGGGAAGATACTGTATCAAAATGGTAAGAAGATATGTTGGGATATCTTTAAATTTAAATGTTCTTTGGGAAATCAAGAGTTTTTTTTTTTTTATCAAATAAGCAGTGTCTATAAAAAGGATTACCAAAGATGGGAACGAGCTCCCAATAATGCTTCACTGGAGTCAGATCTGAAACAAAATGTTTAGTTTGAAGACCCAAATTAAGAAACGATATGCTTGGATATTAGCCAAGTTTCATTTATCATCTCTGGCAATATACAAAAACACTAAAATAAAATGGGAAAATGAAAGTAATCAGCAGATAACGGACCAACAATGGGAGACTATTTTATCCCAAATTCAAGGGTACAAATTAACAAGAGATAAATCCATTCAGTTTAAAATTATTAACCGTGCATACTATACTCCATAAAGACTCTCTAAAATGAATTTAAGTGCCTCTAATAATTTCTGGCATTGTCAAACATCTGCAGATTTTTTTACATATGTTTTGGGAATGTACATCTAGGAAAGGCTGGTGGGATCAGTCCTCCACCCTCTTTATAAGGCTAGGATTCAGTTTTGGAAACTGGAATAATTATTCAATGATAATAATGGAGATGTATAATTCAAGACTTTTTGATAAAAAACAAAAGATAATTTTTAAAGCAAATATAATGTCAGTCAAAAGACTGATCCTAAAATATTGGAAATCCACTGAAATTATTCAAAATCTTCTAAAAATGGAATGGAAACAGCTCTTTTTGAGTGCATTATATAATAATAGTTATTTCTCAGATTATTCTTCATGTTGGATACTTTGTAATAAGAAGTTGGAGGACTGGGTCAAAGATTTTTATTTATTTAAAAGTTTTACCAGGAAGGCATACTGAGCAGACTACTGCTCGATTCCAGATGCGTCCTGGGGGTGGTTGGGGAAGGGATGATACATACATATGAAAAACAGATACACAAAATACAGAATATCGAAATTTCATAGATTATATACAAAAGATATATACAGGAATGTAAGCAGTATGAACACAGCAAGCAACAGGCAGTAATTTGTAGAAAGTGCAGTGACAACTACCTGGGACAGAGTTAAACCTTTCGAGTGAACCATAGTAGTAGCAGCTGGCGAGCTGGCCATTCTAGTGTGAGGCTAGGCAGCATGAGCAGTCTGTGGAGACCTGCCCTTTAAGGAGGGAAATTTGTTGCCGAGAGGAGTGGGCGTGCCGGATGTCCACAGGCAGGGAGTTCCATAGTTTTGGTAGTCTGGCTCTAAAAGCCGACTGGCCGACAGAGGTTGCCATGTACAGGACTTGAAGGAGCCGTGAGTCGAAATTTCTGAGTGAGTATGTAGATGGTGTTTGGGCAGTTAGGGTAGAGGCGAGGTAGAAGGACAATAACTGGGCCCAGAATTTGGCTGTGAGTCTATTACAGTGGTACTGGTGTCTGTCAAAAAGTGAGGGGAGGTTAAGGGACCTGTAGAGGTCGCAGTGGTGGGTGGAGGGTGGACAGTCCAGCACGAAACAACAGAAGGAGTTGAAAAGGGAATCCAGTCTAGCCAAGGTGGATTGAAGGGCGGCACCGAATACTAAGTCCCCATAGTCAAAAATAGGGGGGATAATTTTCAGCAGTATTTCTTTGCAGGCTGGCAGAGGAATGCAGCTACGGTTCCGGTACAAAGCGCCCAGCCTGGGGTGCAGTTTTTTTGTGGGTTGCTTCGATGTGATTATAAAAGTCAAGGTATTGGTCCAGCCAGACCCCTAAGTATCTGAAGGAGGTACAAACTTCTAAGGGGGTCCCATCAAGGGTTTTGAAGGTAGGGGAGGCAGGGAGTCGGGAGAGTCTCTGTCTCGTGCCGAAGGTTAAGGGACAGTTTTCTTGGCATTGAGAATAAGCTGATTAGCGCAAAACCAGGCTGAACTTTGGTGAAATCTTGCTGGAGTCTGGATGCTACTTCCAGTGGGAAGTGGCCTGAGGTATACAGTACTGTATTGTCTACGAACATGTGAACGGACGTATGAGGGCAGGTTGATGGCAGGTCATTGAGGAAAATGGAGAACAAGATTGGGCCAAGGACAGAGCCTTGGGGGACACCAATGGTGACAGAGAGGGGGCTGGAGGTGGAGGCACCAATTCTTACTGATTGGGACCTGTCTGCCAGGTATAATTTGAACCAGCTGATGGCCGCACTGGAGAGACCTGTGTTGGAGAGTTTCAACAGGAGAAGAGCATGTGAATGTGTTGAAAGCCTTAGCTAGGTCAATAAAAATGGCAGATGTGATGTGACCTTTGTCCATGCCTGTCAGGATGGAGTCAGTGAGTCTAAGGAGGGAAGTGACAGTGGAGTGGGATTTCCTAAAATCCAAATGGTTTGGAGTAAAGGAGGAGGAGTCAAGGAAGGCGGTAAGTTGTGATAGGACTATTTGTTCCTGGATTTTTGTCTAGAATGGGTAGGAGGGAGATGGGGCAGTATTTTCCAGGGAAGGATGGGTCATTTAGGAAGGGGGATGACTGTGGCATGCTTCCAATCTGAGGGTATAGAGGCTGTAGTGAAGGAAAGGTTAAAAAGGGATGCTAGAGGCATGGCGATTGCTGGGGCAAAAAGGTAGAGCATTCTGGCATCCAAACTTGAGGGGCATTTACCCTTAGAGGGATTTAGGGTAAACAGGCTTTGAGTACTTCAGATTGTGTAACCAGGGAAAAGGAGAAAGCCGGGTGAGGGGTTTGAGCGGGTAGGGATGTGGATGTCGGATGGTGTGTAGTGGGCGGTGGGTTAATGTAGTGAGGGGACCCACTGTTAGTGAACACAGTGTTGAATACCATGGCAACTGCAAGTGGTTTTGATATGGTGGCGCTGCCTACATCAAGGGCAGGGTTGGGGGCTGGGGGGAGGGGAGGAAAGTGATTTGACTGACCTCCAAAACTTGGCTGAATGATTTCAATTTTTTTGGAAGGTTGATGTGAAGTAGAGGGCTTTTGCCTGACAGATAAGCCTGGTGTAGGCATTTTTAAGCGTTCAATAGTGTAGGTGGTCGGCATGCGTCCCTGATGATTTGTAGGCTTTCCACGCCTGGTCCCTGGCGCGGAGGTGGTCCATGAGGTCTGCAGTGATCCATGGCAGATGGGCTCCCCTTACTCGAACCTTTCTGAGTGGGGCATAGTGGTCCCAGAAGGCAAGAAATTTCGACTTGAAGTCTAGGGCGGAGTCCATGGGGGTGGCCCTGGGGATGTAAGACCAGTCCAAGTTTAAGTCATTTAGGAGACCTACAAGTTTAAGGGATTTATATGACCTGATGAGGAGTTTTTGGCAAGGCTGACTTGGCTTTAAATATTTTTATTACTATGTATATCATATGATGATCACTAAGGGAGTCTGGAAGGAGGCCAGAGGCTATTATCCTGTGCGGGTGAGAAGTGAGGGCCCAGTCCAGCAGGGAGTGACTCAGAGTTTTGTGGTTTAGACGCGTGGGCTCAGTGATCTGTTGAGACAGATTTAATGTTGTCACATGGTTTTGGAGTTTGGTGCTGGTACAAGAGAGCCAGTTCAGGTTAAAATGACCGAGGATGTGGAGCTCCTATTCTGAACTAATGGTTTTTAGGGTGTCCAGGTGCGCTGTGACTGAGTTTAGTTGGGAGTCTGGGGGACAATAAGAGCCTGCTATAAATATGGGGATTGAGTGGGGTAAGGAGATTTTTATTAGTAAGGCGTCAATGGTTTCCAAGAGAGCGGATAGGGAGACCGGCGATAAATTTACCAGGGATGATATGTAAATGGCTATACCACCACCTCTCTTGGTGCCCGGGCGGTCATGATGAGTGAAGGAGTAACCAGACATAGCTACTACTGCATCCAGGTTGTGTGGTTTCAGTCAGGCCTCAGTGATAACCACTATGTCAGGACACAGTGATAATACTAGTGGTTGTAGCAAGGGCAGTTTTTGTAGGAGGCTGCGTATATTTAGGTGGGCTATTTTTAGGCCTCTGGGTAGTTTGCCAGTGGGGAAGGGGTTGTAGCTAGTGTGGGTGGCTGGTCTGGGGTTTAGCTCGATATCACCTGCGAGGAGGAGGAGTACTAAGGTTAGTACCAATTTTGAATTTGTCAGAAAATGTTTTGGCCTGCAGTGGGCAGAGGGAGTCGGGGGGCGTGTGAAATAACCTCGACACGGGAGTTTCAGCACTGTCAGCCTGGCGTGAAAAGACGGGGGGGAGGACGGACCAGGAATCCAGTAGCAGTGTGGCCCGAGGGGGTACTGTCCAAACATGAAGGAGGAGGAGCAGGGACTAGTGTGGGTGTTTTGTGAAGTGACTACTGGGGGACTAAGCTGTGATTTAGGGAGGAGCGAGGGTGGGAGGGATGCTGATGTGATAAGAAAGGCTATCCCTAAAATAGATTTATAGGCTATGTGCAGCATGGCTTTACTAGAGTGGGGGATTTAGTGCAGCAATTAGCTGTAGTGGCCGCTAGTGGTGAGAACTGATAAGCTGCAAATGGGAAAATAGGGTGATTGGTTAAACACATCACCTGACACAGTCTATATAGGAAGTTGCTCACCAAGGGTAGTGGTGGGGGCAGTGGGGCAGCTGATGCAAAGCGTCAGCGGGAAGAGAACCTCAGAGAAACAGCGGAGTACAGACGTGCTTGGGTGCCTCTTATCGTACCTTGCACTTCAGCTTGAGAGGAAGGCGGCTCCGCTATGCCCTTGCGACCACCAGCGGAGAAATACAGGTTACTCACCTGTAACAGGAGTTCCAGGAATGGTATATGTTGTTCATCCACACTGTCTGGCAGGTATCCTTGCCGCTTTAATTCTTGCCGGAAGGTCTTCAAGCTGGCTCCTCCCACCCACCCAGGTGGTAAAACTCTCGGCTCCACCCCATGACGCCAGATCTGGCCCACTGGAAGCTCAGGTTGTGCGTTGAAGCCGGGGAGGTCGGGTGGGTCGTGTGGATGAACAACATATACCATTCCTAGAACTCCTGTTACAGGTGAGTAACCTGTATTTCTAGGGACATGGATATGTTGTTCATTCACACTGTCTGGCAGACTCCTAGCAGTTCTCCGGGAAGAGGGAGGCAAGGCGCACACCCCCGATACTTACTTGGGAAAGAGAGATTGGAGAACTGAGGCTCCAAAACTAGCATCCCGGCATGACTCGAGGTCGATGTGGTAGTGGGTAATGAAGGTATGTGCCAACTTCCAGGTAGCAGCCCTGCAGATATCCTGGATAGGGACGTCCCTGGAAGCAGCTACCGATGCAGCGGTATGGCAGGTAGAATGAGCTCTTATCCCTCTGGGAGGCTCCATGCCCGCCAACCTGTAGCAGAGCTCTATGCAGGAGGAGATCCACCTGCCTATTGTCCGCTTGGTTGCAGGTCTGCCAGGTGCGGCTTCAGCGTAGGGTGACAAACAGCTGGCTAACCTCTCCCGAACTCTCAGCGTCCGCTCCTTATATTGAAGCGAGCACTGCCTAGGGTCCAAAGTATGGAGCCTATACTCGCCTCCGAGGTGTGATTGGGGTAGAACACCAGCAGAGTCAACACCTGGTTAAGGTGAAACTCCGACACCACCTTCGGGAGGAACTTCGGGTGGGGGCGCAGGACAACCTTGTCCCTGTGGAAGACCAGGTAGGGAGGCTCGATGGAAAGCGCCTGGAGCTCTCCCATCCTTCTGGCTGACGTGATAGCCACCAAGAAGGCGGTCTTCCACGACAGGTGTGAAAGATCACACCTGTGCATTGGTTCGAATGGACTTGCCCATGAGCTTGGCCATTACTCAGCAGTAGATCCTAATGGAGGTGGGAGGTTCTCGCATCGGAGGGTAAATGTGGTCAAGGCCTTGTGAAAGCGCCCGACCACCTCTCCTTGTCCACCGACGTTTGCCGGCCCGCGTCACTGGTAAGCAGAGATGGCTGCCAGGTGCACCTTAAAGGTTGTTGACTCAAGCCCTTGCTGAGAAAGGAACCACAGGTAGTCCAGAATGCTAGCAAGGGCAGTCGGAGGGGTATAAGCCCTTCCCCTGACACCAAATGGAAAACCTCTTCCATTTGAAGGCATAGCATTTTCTGGTCGCCTCCTTACGGGATGCCTCAACAATGCTGAGGACCTCGTCGGAAAGACCCAAGGCCTGGAACTCTAGCCGCTCAGGAACCAGGCCATCAGGTGCAGGGATTGAAGGTCCGGATGGAATACCTTCCCCTGATTAACTGCGAACAGGTCCGGGCGGGCTGGAAGCTGCCTCGGGAGCCTGGAGCTGAGGCTGAGGAGATCTGGATACCAGAACTGGTGGGGCCAGTCTGGGGCTACCAGAATCACCTGCACCTTGTCCCTCCTCACCTTGAGAAGCACCTTGTGGATCAAGGGAAATGGGAGAAAGGCGTAGAAGAGGCCCAGGGTCCACGGCCTTGAGAAGGCATCCCCCTGCAGCGAGCCCTGCTGAGGGGGCCGGGCATGGAACAGACTCAGCTTCGCATTCTCCCTGGAGGCAAACAGGTCCACCTGAGGGGTGCCCCAGTGGGAGAAGAGATCTTGTACTACCTCCGGCAGGAGAGACCACTCGTGAGACGCAGCCTCTATCCAGCTTAGGGCATTGGCCAGGGTGTTGGAGGCTCCTGCCACGTGAATGGCTAGGAGATCCGCCTCCAGGCTGCGCACTAGGGACCAAATGCGGAAAGCTTTCTTGCATAACAGCTGGGAGCGCGTCCCGCCCTGGTGGTTCAGATAGTACATGGTCGTGGTGTTGTCCGTCTGGACCTGAACCACTTGACCCCGTAGAAACGGAGTGAAGGCGGTGAGAGCTAGACGGACCGCTCGGAGCTCCAGCAGGTTGATGTGGCATCGGGACTCCCGAGGGGACCAGAGGCCGTGCGCTCGGTGTTCCCCCAGATGGGCACCCCAACCCATCAGAGATGCGTCGGTAGAGAGAGAGAGGGACCGTCGGCTCGGGGCGGATGAACGGGATACCCTCCTGCAGATGAGCTGGAACGATCCACCACTGGAGAGCATTCCACATCTCCTAAAAGAAAAAAAAAGTTAGTCACCTTAACCAGACATTCTTAAGGCCACTGAATGTGCTAGGGCCCTAGTTGCTGAGTCACAGGCATCTATGGCCATCCAAAACTGGCATCTGGTAGTTTCACATCCGGTTTTGACTGTATTGACCAGATTGGCAGGCTCTTTGGAGAGCATATTTTCACACCAGGACTGTGTTTCCACATGGCCTGCTGGTACTGAGCTCTGTATGCCATATAGCTGCCTGCCTATGCTGCAAGGTGGCAGTCATATAAGCTTTCCTTGCCATTCTGGAGTCCTCCTCTGGGGGAGGAACAAAACAGAGACCTTAGCCTTCATAAACACAGCAGCTTGCACTACACCCTAATGGTCAGGGTGGGTGTACAGGTACTCTGACCCCATTCTGTCCACCTGGTACCTTTTCTCCACCTCTGTATCTATACCAAGGGTGAAATAATATGGTGACATTCTTAAAGATGTCAGTCCCGACACACTCATGAACTCTGCCTCCTCTATGTCCTCTTCTCTTGCAGGGGATGAGAGATTTAAAATGTTCAGCATCTAGGTCATGAAGTCAGAGTAGGACAAATCTCCATTAAGCCAAGGGATGGGGTGGGGGAATTAAGTCTTTTCAGGGATTGCCTCAGGCTCTATTGGTTCCTCTTTTCCTACAGCTTCGGCACAGGTACCTGTTGTGGACTCAGGACAGTGTGCGTTTTTTTTGGGGGGCAGGGGGCAGTTGCCAGACTCCCCACAGCCTGCATGGCTTGGAAAAACTGCCACAGTTTCCTAATATCAGGCAGAGTTCTTTGTTCCACTGGTTGCTTTGGTTCTTTTTCTGGCAAAGGAACTGTGGTGTGTTGCTCCTTATAGATCTTTTTCCCCCAGACACTGAGGGCAATGGCTTGATCAGAAGATGTTTTTTGCCATCATAAGCATCAGGGTTCTCCTTATTGGATACCATGTGCGCTTTGCCTCGTTCAGAGGATGGCTCCTTTGCTAGAGATGCCACTTTGCAGCATTTTCAGCCACAATTTGAAGTTAGCGACCACTACAAGGGTGAGAGACCTGCTGATAGTGCTTTCCACCATCAGGGCAACCCTCTCCATGACTGTGCTTTCATTAGGAGAACACTGAAGTGACATACAAGCAGACAGGAGCCGACAATGACTCCCTTAAGGCAGCCCTTTTTCCTTGGTTTTAAGACAAAAAGCTTTACAGAAATCACAATTTTCATAATCGTGGTTTGGGCTAAGACACCTAAAACAGAGCTAGTGGTGGTCTGCCTTCGTTAGGAACTCGGCACAAGATACACATTTTTTTTTTAAATGAGTAGGCTCAGTTTTCTTTATGGGTCTGTCAGTCATGCCAATTCACCCCCCCCCAAAAAAAAAAAAACAGTGATATGCAGTTTATTTAAATATATATGCATAAACTGCAAGTAAAAAAAAGACAATCAATTGCAGTTGCATTCACTACCAGCAGCTGCTGAATTTGTGAAGAGGCAGTCAGCTGCTTAAAAAAAAAAAAAAAAAGGCAGTGATTGATTGGCAGTGGTTCACTTAAAAAGGTCAGAGTATCGTTTTATGTATTGGGGCAAAGCTGCAGTTGTGTTCACTGGCATTCGAATTAAGATGTCCAATCGAGGGCTCATTGCCAGCAGGAGAGGCAGACATCAAAAGAAGCGTGGGGCTGAGGGAGGCACTGTTAAGAGAGGCTACAGTAATGCATAGTGCCAGATGGAGCTCACTAATGATACTGGTGACATATATGTTTGCTTTGGGTATTTTCCGCCCTGCAGGTCAGAGTATGACTCTGGAGGTGAGTGATTAGGCTTTTTAACTGGAAGTGCTTTCAGCTGGGTTGTTGTGCTGGGATAACAGCCCAGCTGAAAGTACCTCTCATTCAATCAGGACACAAGATTTATTCTACCCATTTCATAATGAACTTAGAATACAGATGTATTTGGAGCATGAACGTCTTCGTTTCAAATTTTGCCACACTGACTATTCTGGGACAGGAACCTTCTCGGTTAAGACTTTTTATCAGTCCCCCTTGTTACTGCTATTAGGGGACTCAAATAGTTTTGTTCAGGCTGGAGTGTACACTTAAGGACATGGAGTGGTAACTTTAGAAATACAAAGACTGGTTATCTGCCAAGTGTGCAACATTACTGGTAGTTTTGTTTATTTTTATTTATTTTATTTATTTATTGCTACCTAGGATTACAAATACCTTTGAACCATGGGTTCTTTTACAAAGGCTACACATCAAGGAGACAGACAATATAACACAGGTGAAGCAAAATAACAGCAACAATGTAGTAACAGTGCAAATACAGCATTCAGTAGTACAGATGGTTACAATTGGTACATGGTATAAAACATACAACAGGTCAACATAGAGAGTGCAGTCCAAAAAAGAAAAACTATAATATCTAAACACTAAACAAGGTTGAAATGTGTGTGGGAGAATGCTGCAGGGGCAGGTGGGGGGGGGAGGAGCGAGAGGTGGAACAACTGACAGCGACAACTGAGAGGACCGAGAAGAGGGCAAGGCAGGGGGGGTGGGAGGTGGCACCTTAAAGTGAGCATATAACCCAGGGAAGTAGCACTGTAATCTAGAGTACACGGTCACATTTGCCTAGTGTTGTGAGGTGTAGGCGGAGCTTTGATTTAAAAGTGCCTAATTTAAATACAGAGAGGACTTCTTGTGGCAGGTCATTTAGCCAAGTTGGTGCCCTGTAGCTGAAAGTTTTCTGGGCTTGCGAGGTCTGACAGCAATGGATGAGGAAAGACTGTTTGGCCAAACTACGCAAGTAACATTGGTTAGCCGTTGGCAGAAGCAGGGACTGGGTGGCTGGCGGAATTAGGGTGAGGCATATTTTTTTGGCTAATAGACAGGTTTGATAGGTGATTCTACCCTGTAAATGGAGCAATTCGGTTTGCACATAAAGGTCACAGGTAGGGGAGCGTTTGTCAGCATCAGTAACACGCCTGCAAGCCTTATTATGTATAGCTCCCTTAGCAGGGATGTCACCAACGCTACCTCACTAGGCCCCTTTTAAATGCAAACTGCGGCAACTCCTTGTGGCTCATGCCACCTGTGACAGCTTTTTATGAACTGGTGAAGACCTGTTCCCTACAACACATATCTTTACCTCTTATCACCCGTACTCTGAACCCCTCCCCCCCCACTCCTCCGATGACCCTCTCAATACCCCCTACTTTTTATCTCTTAGTCCCTTACCTTGACAAAGCCTTTGGGCATCATTTTACCTTATTGTACAAATAGAACCTTTGTACTAGGAATATTTAGATTTTTGTTATTACGTCTAGTCTATTTAATCATGAGGACAGGCATACATTATCCAATGGCTGGATACAGCTGGTTATTTTCAAAGTCAACTTTACATCAACCTTAAAGCCCCTAGGCTGCACTTCCCCTTTTGTACAGTTACGAATGTTTCTGCTCAATTTTCTAGTATGCTGTCTGTTTAGTCATTAGGTCAGGCACACATTGTCTAATGCCTGGGTTCAGTTTGGTATTCAGTGTTAATTTCACATCAGCCTTGACAAGGCCACTGGGCTGCACTTCCCTATGTACAGTACTTGTATGATACTGCTCAACACTAGTATACCGCCTAATAGCTATAGCTTCCTGTCATATTGTACTCGTGTTTCATCTGCCCTCCTTGTATACTTTGTTTTGTACCTGTCTATGTAACTGGCTGTGGAACCTATGTAAATGAGCTCTTGACTCAAAGGTAATAATTCTGAAAGAAAATAAATAAAGTGAGATCGTCAGTCATTTGAGGGCCGTTTCAGTGGCTGCACTGTAGATGATCAAGCCATAATCAATGATGGACAGGATCGAGCTGGTGACTGCTACTCTAAGGGCTGCAGGCGTGAGACAGTGCTTGTACAGGACCCCAAGCCTACAGTTTACCATCTTGGAGATACGATGGATATGTAAGGTGTACGAGATGAGCTGTCTAGTGTAATACCAAGCTATTTAAATTCACAAACCATCTCCAGAGGCTGGTTCAGGTTATTATGGACAGTTAGGCACGCAGCTTTATTTCTGTTATGGTGGCTTGCAAAGAGCATCACTTCATTTTTTTGTAATTCATTAAGAGTCTGTGGTTGACAAACCAGGATTCAATCTTTACGAAATTAAGCTGGAGTTCATTAGTGAGGGGGGAGGAGGCCAGTGTGTCTAGAGAAGAGAACGGCATCATTCTGGATAGAGAACCAAGCTGCTATCACATGCTTTGGGTTGGTTGTTAAGGAATAAGTTGAAAAGGAAAGGTCCTAGGATGGAGTCTTGTGGGACTCTAGAATGATCTGGGAGACTACACGAAAGGGAATCATTTATTTTAACCTGCTGCATCCTAGTTTCAAGGTAGCTTTTGAACCAACTAGTCACTGCAGTAGGAGAAGCAGAGAGAGGGAGGGAGCGTAAGAAGAGGAAGTGATTAACAGTGTTGAATGCCTTAGTGAGGTAGATATAACCTGACCCTATCACATGTCCATGGTCCAGGGCTTTGTGATGTGTGAATTCCAGTAGGGCTGCAGTGGTACTATGAACCTTTCTGAATCCATGCTCCTGTGGGCATTGAATATTGTAGTTGGCTAGGAACTTGGTCAGCTGGTCAGTGACTATTCGCTCTAGGACTTTAGATAAGGGTGGAAGAATCAAAATGGGGTGGTTGTTTGAATGCAGAGTTCTGTCCCCACTTTTGTACAGGGGTGTGACAACCGCAGCCTTCCACTGCTGAGGGAACTGCCTTAAGGAAAGGGACAGATTTAGAATGGTTGTAAGGGGTTTTGACATAACATCCAGTGAGAGATAGAGTAGTTTCAAATCAAGGGTGTCCCTACTGTATCTGTTTTTGCCCAATACCCTGACAAGATATTTTTGCACTGTAAATGGCTCACTGAAGTTGTTTTTTTTTTTTTTTAAATCAGCAGGGTTTGCCTGGGGTTACTGTATTTATCAAAATGGCCCCTCTGACATGGTCCCTTCATGGTGCAATTGAACTTTCAATGTTAGGCACTATTCTGTAGTTTTCCATTTCGTGCTAGACAGGACGGGGGGGGGGCAGTTATTTAAGCTGGGTTTTGTTTTGCCCATTTTTTGCTGGTCTCTGGTGAGGTCCAGAGAAACTAAATTCAGGTACAATTGCAGGGGTAACTAGTTCCATAAAGTCAGTGTGGTACTACCCATTTTAAATGTTTATTGATTGACTGGTAACTGGGAAAAGCACACTAAGCTAATGCTCATTTCCAGGTGTGACCCAAGGAGAGAGGAAACAGGGAGACAAAATATGCAATGTACAGGCAAAATATACAAAGTATACATGGTAGAAAATATCTGTTTGTTTCAACCTGTGCTATGTTTTTGCACTGCTGCTCATCTCTTTGGCACACATACTGCCACTACTGTGGCTTGTTTCAGAAGTTCTGCCTACATGACAGAGTGGGATTTCACATGGAGGCACTGTTGTGCTGCCAGGCTATGAGGGATCTGCATCTTGCTGGGGGGTAGGGGGTGACACCCTACAGAGGAAGGTGCCTCCTTTGTGGGGTTACCTCACTCAGCAGTTCTGAGCGCATACAACTAGGATGGCAGCAGATTTCTGTGATGCGCTACCGTATATACACGCCTATAAGTTGACCTCACATCTAAGTCGACCCTCCTTTTCCTTGTCAATTTTTTTAAAACTCAGTTTACTGAACATTTACAGTTTCACACACATAATTTTATTTATTTATTGAATACTAGCATTACAAACACCTTTGAACCATAGATTATTTTACAAAGGTCCCAACTCAGCATGAATTAAAACAAATGGTGAAAAAAAAAAAACTAAACACCATAAAAACATACAATACAAATAGTAGGATACAAGTTGGTTCAGGTTGCATAGTACAGCGATGATGCAGTAATACACAGACAAAAGTTAATATCATGAGGCATTAACAGAAATACCCTTGGTTCAGGAGGCATAATATCAGATTACAGGGAATCGTATCCTATGAGATGCACAACAAAGTGGGAGTTTGAGGAACAAAACTGCATGGAGTTTAGGTGAATGCCATGAGCATCATGGGCAGTGTTCAGTGTAGAAAGAAACAAGGTGGAGAAAAAGGTGTCAGAATTATGACACTGTTGTAAAGTGCAATCAACAGAAGTGTAGTGGGGCACAAGGGGTGGCGAGAGAGGAAAAGGAAGGAGTAACGGAGAGGACATGGGACGAGGAGGGGAGGTAAGGGAGGGAAGTAGGTGATATCTAGCCGGGGGAGGAGGTGAGGAGAGGGAGAGGACATGGGACAATGGAGGGGAAGGGAAGCAGGTGATATGAGGTAAGGAGGGAGAGAGGGAGAGAGGGAGGGAGAGAAGGAATGGCATGGGTGGCAAAAGGAGGATGGTAACAGGGGAAAAGGAGGGGAGAGTGAGGTACAGGGAGTTAGAGGCCAAGGTTGATGGAGGGAAGTGGGGGGGGGGGAGTGGTGTGCAAGGGGAGTGAGATAAGAATAAGAGGTAGCAGGGGTCTGATGATGGAAGGGGTGACCCGCAGACCTAGTGGGTAGAGTCGCACTTGGTAAGGTTAGTTAGGTGATGGCACAGTTTGCGCTTATACGGGCCAAGCTTGTTCTCATCAATGACTTCAGGAGGGAGATCATTCACTAGGGATGGGGCCCTGATATAGAAGGTACGTTGAGCCTGGGCGGTATTGCAGAAAGGACCAAGATACGTGGATTTGAGCGTACTGCGTGTAAAGTGTGCGTTATGGGTAGATTGCATGAAGGCGTATGTTGCAGGAGGGGTGAGGAGAAGGCAAATCTTCATTGCCAGGAGGCAGGTCTGATAGGCTAATCTACCATAAAGATGGAGCCAGTTAGTGTGTTTGTGTAAGTCGCAGGTATGCACACGCTTACCTGCTCCTGTGACAAGTCTGCAGCACTTATTCAGGGTGGTCCTAATTCTTTCTAGGGTGGTATCTGAGACAGTGCCATAGAATACTAGCCCATAATCAATTATAGACAGAATGGAGCTAGTTACTGCGGTACGCATGGCTTCATTGGTCAGATAATGGCGGTGGCAGTAGAGGACTCCAATTCTTGAGTTAATGGCTTTAGAGATATGGCGGACATGCGAGTTGTAGGAGAGTGTGCAGTCAAGGGTAATACCAAGATATTTACCATATCACATACACAGGTGACACCACAAAAAAAAAAAAAAAAAAATCACATATCACACTACTGCCTGTAGGCTCACTCGCTGAAACCTTTGTTTGGCTGTCATCCATTCCATCTGCAAAATGTGTTTGCAGTTAGCCATTCAACCCTCTATCTGCAGTGGGGAGGGTTACTGCCATCTCTGAGTTACAGTTTTCAAGGCTGCTGCTACTGGGATTTTGTACACGTAAACTTTCCCCTTCATGGAGATCCCTCCTGGCCACAGCCACCATAAAAGGAATTTAATATCATTGGGGGTGTGACGGCTAAACTTTTTTTGTATCCTTTGCCGTTTTCTTCCCAAATATTCATGCAGTACTGGACAGCTCCAGAAAATATGCTCATGATGGGTCCTCTGTGAACAATTTCTCCAGCAGATCACTGAGTTGTGAGGATTAAGTGAGCTGTAATAACAGGGGTCCTAAAACATCTAGACAGCACCTTCTACCTGTGTTCTCTCCAGTTGCTGGAAGCTGAAGTTTTCACTATGCCTGCCCATTAGACCTCTCATTCTTTCTCTGTCAAAGAAGTCTCAGCCACGCCCGCCCACCTTTGCTGGCAGTTGGTCTGGGCTAGAGTGCTTGGCCTGGAGCACCACTGTCACAGAGTTTAGACTAGATGTGTTAACCTGTTCGTCCTCCATCACTGAACCCACCAGAGCCCTTAAGGGACCTATTTTTCCTGTTGCACCTGTCACTTGGTTGTTTTTTTTGTTCAAGAAGCCTCTGATCTGCACATAGCAACAGAAAATCCCTCCACGAGAGGTGGAATTTAGGTTGTAACTGTAAAAAGGATTTTGTTATTTCTGCCACCTGCAAGTGACCAAAAGTACTCAGCCATACCCTTTACCCAATGCCTATAGGTAGGACCAATTCCCCCTGGGGCAAAGCTAGCCACCACTCTGATTAGGGTGAACCTACATGTCCCAATGCGTTCCTCCTCTTCTCTCAAGGCTTCTTCCCATGTTAACATTGCTACCTTGCTCCATGGGATCATAATGGAGTTGATGTCTCTTCATCTTAGCTTAGCAGAAGGATGGACCTGAGCCACCCCTGTTTCAAGGCAACCCAGCTTGGTGTTTCTCCTGTTGTCGCCCTTGTTATTATATGTTACATTTGGCTTGCTTGGAAGTATGAAGGTAAGTTTGGCACTCCCAACCCCCCTTTGTCTTTATTCAGTAACAGTTTGCCCAAGGAAGTCTCAGTTTACCTCCCTCCCATATGAATTGAGACCATCATTTGCACAGCCTCCTCCAACTGCTTTTCAGCAGACTGACTGGAAGTGAGAATAATAAAAACAAGAATCTAGAGAACAAGTTAATTCGTAAAGCCTCCATTCTACCTGAAATACTTGGGGATATTTCTCATCACCTCTTTTTTTCATCCATGACCTGCAACAGTGGAAGATAATTAACACAGAAACAGATTTTGACAGCAGAAAAGGACCTTTCAGCCCACCAAGTCTGCCCCTTGTTCCTGCCCATTCCACCACCACAGACCCAGGCTAGTCACAGGTGTCACTTCCTCCCCCTGTTCTTCTACTTAATATGCCCGTGTGCCTATCCCACGTATGCCTGAAGCTCCCCACAGTCTCTGACCCACTACCTCCTCTGGCGGGTTGTTCTAGTCATCCACCACCTTTCCGTGAAGAAGTATGTCCACACATCTCTCCGAAAAGTCCACCTCTTAGCTTCACTGCATGCCCCCTTGTTCTAGTGACTTCCTTTCTCTGAAACAGACCCTTCATTTACACATAGTTCACTCCTGTGAGGTACCTGTTAGTTTCAGTCATGTCCCCTCTGGCTCTCCTCTCTTCCAGGGAGCACATGTCGAGTTCCTGCAGTCCTTCCTCATATGACTTCTTGTGCAATCTCCTCACCATTTTGGCTGCCCTCCTTCATACTGCCTCCACCCTTTCAATGTCATGATATCATACACACGGTGGAAGCATCCGTACTGATCTGTTTGCCCAAGTATCTAAGATTTATCTTTGTTGTCCTTAAAGCCTGACACCCTCCCCCATAGTGCTTCAGTAGCTTTTGAAGTTGCAGTAAGTTCCTCACTGGGCTGTGGAGGAATAGAAAGGTATCTTCTGCATACAAGGCTATTCGCACATCTTCACCCTAGGTGGCCCTATACACTGGAGGCTGACCTTACCACTGCAGCTAGGCTCTATACTAACAGCAAAAAAAAAAAAGTGGTGACAAGGCACCCCTGATGTGTACCACTCTCTCCACAGGAAACTGTTTAGAGAGCACCTTGCTGACCTTTACTTTGACTACAAGAAGTTTTCCCCCCAACCCAAAAACTATCAGTTTTCTCCAGAAGCTTCCAATTTAAGCAGTCAAACTCTTTTTATTTTTCTTCTGCATCTACCATTAGAAGCATACTGGCCTCTCCCATTCCATCATGTGCCAATAAGGCATTTACCAATCTCCTAATGTTGTCATGTAAATGCCTCTGATGGATAAACCATGTTTGATCTTGATGGACAATGACTCCCACTACTTTTTGCAGTCTATTAGACATTACCGTAGCAGATATTTTAGTGTATTGATTTAGTAAAGAGATGGGCCTGTAAGAACCGCAACTCAATGGGTCCTTCCCAGGTTTTAGTAGTAATGTTATACTAGCCTCTTCCAAGGAGTCTGGGGCATCCCCCTTATCCTGGAAATCACTGAAAACTGTATTAAGTAGGGGTCGTAATTCTACTGCAAAGGTCTTAAAAAAATGTGGTGCAAAATCCATCAGGGCCTGGCGATTTATTACGTAGGAGGTCTTTTATCACTTTAAGGATCTCGTCCAACGAATACCAAACCCCAGCATCTCGTTCTGTTTTTGTGTTAGCTAAGGCAACCGGGCTTGAGCTAGAGCTAGAAACATTTGGCTATGTTCCTCAGCTACTTGAGCAAGCTCCCTTTTGTACAGCTTACTATAAAATCTCATGAACTCCGAAGTTATATCCCTAGAAGCATGACGACTTCTAATTTTGGGGCAATCCCTTTCTGCTTCCCTTTTCTTTAAAGAGCACCTTTCATGATGGTCCAAAAAGTTACAGCTTATAGTCATTATATGCAGTACTAGACCTAAAAGGGTGAGCGCATGTTATTTTTGGTCAGGATTTTGCTCTGCATTCCACATTTTGCATTTGTTTTTGAGCCCTGCTTTAGCCCTGCTGCACTTGCCTTTGCTGTTCAGCTGCTGGCTCCAGCCGACATCATTATATGGCAGAGGAGTGACTCACACTGTGCAGTACAGTGTAGCTGCAGCAATTCTGCAAGGGAAAACTACCAGTACTAGGTGTACATAATGTGTCCCTCCCTTTCCCAAGACACCCTGTTAGCAATGCTTTATGCCCAAATCCAAATGCCTTGTCAGTATTTATTTTTTTGTAAAACTGACTTCTGCCTCTATAACAAAGCATGGGCAGTGAGAGAAGATCGAGTTGCTGTCAGTACCTTTCCCAGTCCTTTTGACTTTCATGCACAAATTACCCCTTCTTGCACTGATTCTGGAACTGTATTTCATTATTGTCCTCTGCTGTTAGTTTTTACGTTCATTTGTGCTTGCACAAGAAATGTCTTGGGACTACACGGCATTTGAGAGGTGTGTCATCATAGTTTTAATAGCAGCTGAAACCATGGCTTGGCAGTGTACACCAATGACCAGGCACTCTGGTCAGTTAAGTTCTGTTTTGCTGACATGACGTGTTCTGTAGTTGAAAGAAATGAACCGCTCCAATGAGAGCACGCTTCATTTCTTTCTGTAGAAGTGAAGAGGGACCATAGCATGCACCATACACCTGGTAATGTAGTTTTCCCTTGCAAAACTGCTGCAACTTCACTGTACTGCAGTGTGAGTCACTCCGCAGCCATACAGTGATGTCAGCAGTACAGCCCTGGGTACACAGCAACAGCAGGCTTGCTACAGAATCCCTGGTACACTCTGCAGTTTTTAGCATCTCAGAATGCAAAAAGTAACTGCAGAGGACGGTAATGAAATACAATTCCAGAATCAGTGCAAGAAGGGGTAATTTATGCGTGAAAGTCAAAAGGACTGAGAAAGGTGCTGACAGTGACTCAATCTTCTCTCACCCCCCATGCTTTGTTATAGTTTTTTTTTTTTTTTTTCTGTTAAAAGTTTTTGTTTTTCAATTACGAACATCACAGTTGGTTATACACGTATGTATATAGGCTGTGCAGGAGGCAGTCAGCCTAAACAAAAACAATATGCTGGTAGCTCTTTGTTATAGTTTCAAGAAGAAGTCCTCCCTTCAAGAATATCATCGCCAAAAGAAACAGATTTTTATGACTACTTTGATTGCCCTCCCGTCCTAAGTTCACCTCTACTTCAGGCCCATAGGTCAGAGTCTGAAGTTTTCGTTCTTTAGCAATGCCATGTTATTTAAGAACAAAACAGGCTGTAAACCAGGAAGCACAGTACCATGTAGCCACTAATGAGCTGCCTCTTAAGTCCAGCTGACAACTAGCTGTCAAATGGCAACCCTTTGTTCGTGCGACAGTAGTTCAGATCCCCGCCAAGCCATCTTGTCTCTCTATTTGCCAACAGTTTTTCCCACCACAGTGAACTTCTCCGGACCTGGCTAACTGCCAATCAGAATGTCTGCTCAGGGGAATGGGTTTTTACACCAGTGGGCATCGTCTTCTCCCAGAGATATAGTCTGGAGTCTGGGAGATAAGGGTGGCGATTACATTTTTGTTAGGGTGGGTTCAGCACAGCAATCCCAAATGCACCATGTTCAATCTAGTCCCCCAACAAAAACAGGACAGAATTTTGTAGCAGAAAATAAAAGTGTTATTACAGTACTGTACATACTCGCTGGTAGCACCCCCTTTCTCCACTTCTGAGACTTATTAGGGAGCAGCCCTCTTACGGCCCTACGTACTCTTTTTAAATTCAGTCCAAGACCAAGCCCACAGGTGGTTCCCTTCTTGAAGCTGCAACTGTGGTGATCCTTTCTCCTTGCTCACCAGAGCCTAGGCCATCTGCTGGACATTCTGTTCAAAAACATTTTCTGGTTGTTTGGGCATTTTGATGTTTATGAATTCTGGCAGTTTACTGGCATGCAGGAGTGTTTCATAAGTCATGATCTCTTGTCTTCTCACGCACAACCAACTTTGCAGGGAACCTTATAGAGACTTTGTTTTTCTTTTAACTGTTTAATAACACCAAGCACCAGTTCTGTTTTACACATCATCTCCAGAGGAAAGTTCTGATCTGAATACAGTATATCCATTTTTCATTAAAATTAAGATCCAGCTTCACTGATGCCTTCCGCATCAGGTCTTCTTTGGTCGGGTATCTGGGGAACTTTACTATTACAGACCGAGAAAGGGCATCTGGTTTTGGTTTTGGTCCGGTGGCTCGGTGTGCCCTTTTATTCCCGATGTAGCCATCTGGTAGTTTGAGCTCTTGCTGAAACCACATCTCTAAAAATACATTGAGGTCCGGGTACTCAGCATCCTCCAGAAAGTCAAACAGTCTCATGTTTTTTCTGCAAGCTGTTGCATCTGTGTCTTCTGCCCGTTCTGTGAGCTTTCTTTTCCGCTTACAGAGGAAGTGAGGCTTTGCCCAAAATGCTGTTTTTGTCCCAGAGATCTGAGACCACTGTTTCCATTGCCACAGTCCTCTGCTTCAGTTTAAGTAGATTTTTTTTGTCAGTTACACAGACGTCTATGTGTTGCAAAGTTTTAAGAATCATTCCTGTGCTCAGTGGAAGCTGTGTCACCCTTGCCAACACCAGAGACCATTATGCAGTCAGAAACCCGCACCCTAAATATCTATTCCAGAATCCCCCAAAATGTTGTAAAATAAGACATTTCCGCATGTATCATACAAATGAATACTGTCTTTATTTATTCTATCTGGAATGTAAGATGATGCAAAAAAATACATGAAATCTTGTAAAAAGGTCATATTGCAATCTAGTCTGATATGCAATGGTGCTACTGCCCTACCATCTGAATGCTGGTGAAAGCCAGACAACCTGTGGTCTATGAACTTGGGCTGCTTCCCAGTAGTTAAGAAGCAAGAAATCACAGTGCAGCTGCATCGAGGTAAAACACAAGGGTAAGAAAGTTTCATAAACTGCACCTGTACCAAGGTTGAAGGGTCATGAACAGTTTACTGACAAAAATAAACCGCAGGTTTAAAGTCCTTCTATATAATAAAAAGCAGTGCAGTAACAAGGTGCATAAAAGAAACTCCCTGCCAAACTAAACAGGAGACAGCATGGACAAACCTGCCTTGCTCTGGTGAGCTTTGTCAAGGACCGGGCATGCACTCCAGACTTATAGACACTGGTTAAAAAAAAAAAAATCACATGATCTGTCTCATGAATAATGTTTTATTACTACTGGATAAAGGTCTTTTCTGGCTCTCCAGGTTACTGTATAACTATTTCTTGTATTGTAGGCTAGGTTCCCCTTTTGTATAATCTGATTCTTTCTGTAATTTGTTTTTCCTGTGTTTTTCTGCTGTAATCTCCTAGGTCGTACCTGATAATCAGCAATCAACTGTTTAGTTTGTTTACCTAGTTGACAAAAATGAAATAAGCCAGTGGTTCAGGAGAGATTCTTTCTTGGGTATAAAAGAAAAAAATTACTCAACGTGGTAAGTTTCTTCCAAAGGGATCCCTCACTACGTTTAACAACTGCAATTATTCCCCTGGAAGGAGCCGTCTTGGATCTTAGAATTTTATGCTAACTAGAGAATCTTAGAATAAAATTCAAAACTCTGCAGTGTGGTCACACTCACCCTCATCCTCGTATTCTAATAATGGATTTATTTCTAAAGCTAGGGTGAGCACTGACCACTAAATTAGCTAAACGGCTACCAAAAAACATATCAAAAATATCTTGAAAAGTTTCAAAAAATTACTTTTTCAACATGGCAGAACAATTTTAAAATGTTAGGAAAAATGTAAAAAGTTCAGATCACTGAGTATCAACTGAAAGAAAAAATTACTCACCTTAGTAATTGCTTTTCTTCTCATGGAGTCTTGCTATATTATAACATTAGCAGTCAGCCACTGCAGCTGAACTGCCCCGGAGAGGAAGGAGTTAACTCCAGAGGATCTGGAGTTCTACAGCGCGAGGGCGCTGTGCCCAAAGCTTCATCTGGCAGTTTCCAAATGAAACTGTCAGATCTTTACGAAGCTAACATCAAAGAACAGAAAGTCTGTGTGGAAAACTACACTAGCCCATGGCTACCTACTAGTAGTACTAACAACAATATAAACAACAAAGAAACACCCAGAACCATAATAACAAAATTGATGGTATTATGGTTTCGTTTTCACCCTTGACAAGCGCGATTATGAACCCCCTTCCCCCAAGACTCAAGTCCAGGAAGGGGCAGTATAAATAACCTAAATGAAAGCAACAGATCCCTAACCCAAAGGAAAGAGGGTAAAGGGATAACTACAATGGCATGACACAGTGCTTGCACCAATTCGCCACCCCTACCCAAGTAGAGGTTCTGAGAGGGGCAGGAGGGAGGGTGGTTATAATATAGCAAGACTCCATGAGAAGAAAAGCAATTACTAAGGTGAGTAATTTTTTCTTCAAACACCATGAAGTCTTGCTATATTATAACTTTAGCAGATATACAGCAGTACCTCCATGGAGGAGGGTCAGAACCTACTTAGGAAATAGGCTCTGAAGCACAGCTGTGCCAAACCGACATCTCTCCTGGACTGGACATCCGGGAATAATGCTTGGTAAAGGTGTGAACTGTCTTCCAGGTAGCAGCTTGACAAATCTCCAGAATGGGAATGTCCTAGCAGCCGCTAGAGACGCAGCTGTACCCCGGTGGAGTGGGCCCTCAATCCTCAGGGGTACTCTACCTAGTTTCTGATAACAGAATTGGATACAAGAAACAATCCACCTTGCAATTGTTCTCTTAGTGGCAGGTTTTCCTTTGCCAACCTCGCCATAGGTAAGAAACAGTTGGAGGGATTGAACCTATGACCTCTGGTGCGCTCTAAATAGTAGCTTAAGGCTCTTTTGACATCCAAGCTGTGCAGTCTCCTCTCACCTGAGGAAGAATGCTCAGTGAAAAATACTGGAGAGAGATAGATTGACTCAGGTGGAAATCAGAAACCACCTTAGGCAAAAACTTTCTATTAGTCTAAGGACTACCTTATCTCTGTGGAAAGAGATAAAATCTTCTTCCACTGACAGGGCCTGTAACTCACTTATGTGTCTGGCAGAGGTGATAGCTACTAGGAAAAGCGGTTTCCAAGTTAAATACTTGAGCTCTGCTGAAGACAGAGGCTCAAAGGAGGTTACATGAACTGAGCAATGCAAATATTCAGGTCCCAGGCGGAAGCTGGTTCCCGAAAAGGAGGGTTAGTATGAAGTAACCCTTTAAAAAACTTGGAGAACACAGGGTGAGAAGAAAGGGAGGCAGGCTTCCCTGCTGACACAAAAGCAGAGACAGCTGCCAGATGAACCTTCAGGTTAGCTGGTCTAAGGCATAGGGAATTCAGATGGACCAAATATTCCAGAAGAATGGGAAGATCAGCAGATTCTGGGATAATCTGCCTCTCAGAGCACCAGATGGAAAACCTCTTCCACTTAGAATTATAAGTGGCCCTAGTGGAAGGCTTCCTAGAAGCCTTTAAAATATCCATGACACCTTGAGAAAGGTGTAAGTCAGCAAATTCTAGCTCCTCAAGAGCCAAGCCTTGAGGTGGAGGGATTTGAGGTCCGATACCACACTCTCCTGTGCACAGGCCAGTAAGTCGTGGACTCTGGGTAGGCTCAGGGCAGGGTGGACTGCCAAGGACAGAAGCAGAGGGTACCAGGGCTGTCTGGCCCAATCTGGGGCAATCAGAATCACTCTGCAAGGTTGAGATCTGATTTTACTAGTACCCTGAAAAGAAGAGGAAAGGGAGGAAAGGACAGGAACTTCCCTTTCCAGTCCAACAGAAAGGCCCCAGAGGACTGAGCCCAGTACTGGAGGCCTGCAACAGAAAAGAGGAAGTTGATGGTTGTCTGGGGCTGCGAAAAGATCTATCTGAGGAGTGCCCCATCTGGCAAAAGACGGACCCCAGCACTTGTGGATTCAGGAGCCCATTCGTGATGGCCCTGAGAAATTCTGCTGGAGGGGCGTCCGCCAGGACATTGTCCTTCCCTGGGAGGTGAACCGCTATCAGGAGGTGTTCGGGAGTAGGCCAGAGACCACAACTTCATTGCTTCGTGCACAAGGCTGAAGACCGAGTGCCCCTTGCTTGTTGATGTACCACATTGTGGTGGTATTGTCTGTCCTGACTTGAACCACTTTGTTCTGGACAGAATCTGAAACACCCGAAGAGCTAAAAAGACAGCTCTGAGTTCCAACAGATTGATGTGGAGCAGAGATTCCTGAGGAGACCACACCCCCTGGGTGGCAAGATCGCCCAGGTGAGCCCCCCACCCTAACAGGGAGGCATCCGTGGTGAGGGTGAGGGAGTGAGAAATGGGAATGAAGGGAACCCCCTGTCTTAAATTGCTCTGGACCTGCCACCAGTGGAGGGCTAGGATCAGAGTTTGAGTAACTGGAACCAACTTGGTAGGGGTCCTTCCTTTGAGACCAATAGGCCCTCAAATGGAACTGAATGTCCCTCATCTGAATCTTGCTCCTGCACAACAGCTGTGGAAGCAGCCATGTGCCCAAGGAGTTGCAGAAATGCCTTGCTGGTCGAGAGACCCGTAGGTAAAGGGAGGATGCCAGGGCGATGAGTCTGTTCACTTTCTTCCAGGGAAGAAAAGCCCTGGCTAACCTTGTGTTCAATTCTGCGCCTATGAAAGTTAGGACCTGAACCGGTTCCAGAACTGACTTTGGTAAGTTTAGCAGGAATCCCAGGAAGTGAGAAGCTGCTGGTGACTTGCAAATGGGTTTTCACCTGACCTGGAGATTGACCCACAATGAGCCAGTCATCCAGGTAGGGAAACACAGCAACCCTTGCCTTCTTAAGTGAGCCACTACTACAGCCGAGACATTTTGTGAATACCCTTGGCGCAGAGGTCAGGCCGAAGGGCATTGCCCTGAACTGGTAGTGGCCTGAGGGCAGTTCGAACCTGAGGTACTTTCGGTGAGAAGGCCTGATCAGAACATGAAAATAGGCATCCTTGAGGTCCAGGGAAGCTAGCCAGTCCCCTGGCCTTAGGGAAGGCAATATCATTGCCAGAGTCAACATTTTGAACTTTGGTTTCAAAAGATGCTTGTTCAGGTACCTTAAATCTAGAATGGGCCTCCATTCTCCTGTCTTTTTTGGGGTAAGAAAGTATCTTGAATAAGCCCCTTGCCCTGATGGCAAGGAGGAACCCTTTCCACTGCTTTGCAGTCCAGAAGAGAAGAAACCTCTGCTTCCAAAGCAAGGGCTTCTGAAGGATTCGCAGGTGGAAAATGTCTGGCTCTCATCTTTGGAAAGTGTTTGAAGCTGAGAACCAGACCCTGGCCTATTACCTCCAGAACCCATCTGTCCGTAGTTAGGGACAGCCAGTTCGGCTGAAATAGGCCAACCTGCCCCCCACTGGTACAGGAGAATCAGCCCAGGGCACCCCATCAGGGTGCCTGCTTAGCAGCAGCCTTAGGCTGAGGGAAGGGGGACGGTCTACTTGTGCCTCGTCTGCCCCTGCCTCTGAAGAAACCCCTCTGCGAGACAGCAGAAGAGGCTTGAAATTGGTAAAAAGCCTGGAAAAGGCCTGCCCTACCTCTGGGAGCATGCCTTTGTGGCATGGCATGCTTCTCCTTAGCCTGGGCACTTTTGTAGGTAGTTCTGTATTCATCCATCTTTTTCATATAGTTTTCTGTTTGCTCCCCAAACAGAGAATTTCCCACTACAGGAAAATCTATAGCCTTTGACTGGGTATCTTGGGACAGATTAGTGCATCTGAGCCATGCCAACCTACGGAAAGCTACAGAAGTGGCCATGACCCTAGAGGAAACATCATTAACATCAACAGCAGTATGAAATTGAACTTTAGAGGCTTCAATGCCATCAGCAGCCACCTGTTCCAACTCACTAGCCAGCTGGCCATGGGCCTGCTTGGCTAACTGCAATACTGTGTCCCACCTAGATTTCTGATATCTAGCCACATAATCCATATAATATGCCTGCCTGAGTCCCAAAGAAGCTGCCATATACTGTTTCTTCGCCATGGCATCAATCTTCCTGGAATCCTTATCAGGAGGATGTGAGGCCAGAGGAATATTAGCCTTGCCACAGGCTGCAGCTTGTACCACACCTACATGACTACACTGTTCAGTAAGGAAGTCTGAATCCGAGCCTGACAAAGTATACCTTCTGTCCATTTTTTTATCTACAGGAGGGACAGAATGAAGATTTTTTAAAATCTTTGTTGTTTGCTTCCTAAATGACTTATGCAAAGGAATAGACAACCTCCTAGACTCTGGAATATCCATCATTTCCACATAATCAGGCTCCTCTTGCTCATCCACAGCCTCCTCTAAAGGAAGCTGGAGGGTTTCTGCAACCTTTTGTAAAAATAAAGAAAGAAGGGACTCAGACAGAATAGGAGGAGATTCTAAAGGTCTGTCTGGAGAAATGTCCGGTTCAATGGGCACGTCCAGACCCCCAGCCACACATATATTGATCAAATTCCTCCTCCCTCCTGTGGTTCATAAAATCCTCAACTTCAAAATCCTGAACCACTGGGACTGAAACGAACCAACCTTTACCAACTGTTGGTGGTTCTACAGATCCCTGAGACAGTGACTGGACAATCTGAATGGCTTTAGCTATCTCTGCAGCAGTTGGAGACACAATTTTGACCCAAACCTACTGATTTCCTTGTCTTTTTACTCGGGACTGGTTCCTCTGAACCAGCCTTCCTTTTGCTCGAGGAAGTCTCGCCCTGGTCAGAGGGCACTCCCTCTGGTCCAGTGGGTACTGGACTGGGCTGGCCATCCGGGTCAGCGGACTTTTTGGCCTCTCGCTCCCTGAGCCGGCCCAATCTCTTTTCCAGGGTGGCTGCAGGGAAATTTTTACACACCTGGCAGTCTGACAGGAGGTGGTCAGCCCCCAGACAATAAACACAAGTGGTGTGTGGGTCAGCCTTGGCAAAGGCCTCCCCACAGACATCACAGTGTTGAAACCCAGTGGGCCCGTTTTTCTTTTGGGTTTCTCAGACATAATGCCAGCCTAACCAAAACTTGCCCTTTGATGGCAGTGCCAGGCAAGACACCCTTATCGGGTTCCTAACCGTGTCACAGGTATTTGAAAAAAGCGTTATAATTCTGGTTTTTAGAACCGATAAGAACCGGGAACGCGACTCTAAAACCCACTGTACACTTTTAAAATGTAGAAATAACAAACCGATCGGTTCAAAACCGAACCGATAATTAATTTTCCACAGACTTAAAATTTAGTACTACGGTTTACCAGATAGAGCTTTAAAACCGAAATGCGGTAAAAATAATGACTTTGCGGTTCAAATTAACGAAAAATACTCGCTTGAACCGAGAATGAACCGAGCTGAAGGAGCTGATCTCGAGGCGACTGTTCAGTGAAGCGGAGTAAAGAATCTGACAGTTTCATTTGAAACTGCCAGATAGAGCTTTGGGCACAGCGCCCTCGCGCTGTAGAACTCCAGATCCTCTGGAGTTAACTCCTTCCTCTCCGGGGCAGTTCAGCTGCAGTGGCTGACTGCTAATGTTATAATACAGCAAGACTTCATGGTGTTTGAAAGGCACTGCAACAAGTAATGCTCAAACAAATAGAACTGATTCTTGTATGAACTTTTTTCAAGGTTCTGGAAGGGGAGGTAGGGACTAGGGATCGTTAAGCGTAGTGTAGGATCTTTTTGGAAGAAACATTACTATGGTGAGTAATTTTCTGTTTAAACCCCAGGAATCCCTCACTTATGCTTAACAACTGCAGCCTATTTAGGTAAAAGGTTCTGCAAGACAGTAGTGCCAAAGCTGACATACCTCTTAAACTGAATGTCCAGACAGTAGTGCCTTGTGAAGATGTGAACTATTTTCCAGGTAGCCGCTTTACAGATTTCCTGCAGGGAAACACCTCTTGCTGCTTCCACCGAGCCAGAGGTGCTCCTTGTACAGTGAGCTCTAAGGCCTTCAGGTGGCAACTTGCCAGCTTTGCCATAACAGAACTGTATGCAGGAAACTATCTAGCAAGAAATGGTTCTCTTGGATGCTGGTTACCTTTCCCCACCTCACAGGTGACACATAACTGTGCATTAGTGGACCTTATACCCTTTGTGTAGTCCAAGTAGCAGCTCAAAGCTCTCTCAGCATCCAACCATTGTAGTTTTGGTTCTCCTGAGTTGGATTACTCTGTAAAGAATACTAGCAGTGTAATGGACTTATTCAGATGAAATTCAGACACTACTTTAAGGAGACATTTTCTGTTATGATTTAGGATTACCTTGTCCCTGTGAAATATGATATAGTTAGGATCTGTGCAGAAAGCTTGCAGCTCGCTCACCCTCCTGGCAGATGTCAGTGCCACCAGGAAAACTGGTTACATACTTTACAGCAGCAGCTGCCATAGGCACAAAAGAAGCCTCCATCAGCTGGGAAAAACACAGATTTAGGTCCCATGGAGGGACAGGACCTTTCATTGGAGGGTACATGTTATAAAGACCTTTAAAGAACTTTCTGAAAATGGGCTGAGAGGCCACTGACCTGTCTTTGCCAGATGAAGAGTGTTCTGACATTGCTGCCAGACAAACCTTTAGGGTTGAGGTCCCAGGGACTGTAGGTGGCCTAGATACTTCAGGAATGTAAGCAGACTTGCCCGCAATGGGTTGAGCTACCTAGAGGAACACCAAAGGGAAAATCTTCTCCACTTTGAGGCATTTTTTTTCCTTATTACAGGTTTCCTGGAAACCTTAAGCACTTCCAAAACTTTCCAGAAAGATTTAGTCCAGAGAACTCCAGCTTTTCACGAATCATGTTCTGCAATGCAGAGTTCTCAGATCTAGGAATGGTATTCTGCCCAGAGACAATGTCAGTAGACTGTATCTCAGGGATACGTTGATAGGATATCTGTTGGAGAGAGGCAGCAGCAGGGAGTACCAGTCTGCCTAGCCCAATCTGGAGCTATGAGAATCATTGTTGCTGACTCAGTTTTCAGTTTTAGCAGCACTCTCAGCAAATCTGGGAAAGGTGAGAATGTATAAAGAAGCCTTCCTGACCAGCTGAGAACTAGAGTATCCTCTGGGACTGTACACACCAATGGGGGTCTTCAACAAAACAGTGGGAACAGATTCTTCTCCCAAGATGCAAACAGATCTATTTCTGGTGCACCCCACCTTCTGAACACAGTCTCCAGCACCCACTGGCTCAAAGTCCATTCATGATTCCCCTGGCTGATTCTGCGTAGAGAATCTGCCAGCATACTGTCCTTCCCTGGCAGGTGTACTGCACAGAGAGAGACAAACATCCAAGGAGTATGCTAGGTTCCAGATCTTCACTGATTCTGTGTACAGCCTCGAAGATCTTGTTCCTCCTCCCTGTTTATGTAATACATAGTTGTAGAGTTGTCTGTCCTAATCTGGACAGACTGACCTCTGATATGGGTAGAAAAGGCCTTCAATGCCAGGTACACAGCCCTGAGCTCCAGGAGACTTATATGCTCCAGAGTCTTCTGTATACCCCAGATACCACTTACAGTGAGGTCCTCCAGGTGGGTGCCACTGCCCAGGAGGGAGGCATCTGTTGTGAGTATGGACGTAAGTGTTTGCTGGAGGAAGGGAACTCCCTTCTCTGAGGTTTCACTCTTCCTTCCACTATTCTAGTGTCCTTAGCAGGCACTGGTTTTGAAAGTGGATCCCACCTCTCAGACCAGGTGATCCAGAACATCTCTCATTTGGAACCTGGTCACTGGCACCACTGCAGTGGATGAGGCCAGGTGCACCAGTAAGCGCAGAAAGTCCCTTGCAGGCCTTGGCTGAGCTGTTTTGAAGGATTTTGTGGCCACAATCAGATTTGCTACCCTTGCCTGGGGAATGAGTGCCTTCCGATGCAAGGTATCTAGCTCTGCACCTATAAAGTCTAAAACCTGAACTGGTTCTGTTTGTGACTTCCGTACATTTATGAGGAAGACCAAGCTCTCCAGAGAGCCCCTCAAACCTCATGGGCCAGGGTGCGACTGCACCCTTGTAGCTACGCCCCTGCTCTGGTCCATGCCTTTGTGACCTCCTGCCGTAACTACTGCAGCGGTCTGTATGTAGGGCTTCCAGGGGTTGATATTCATCGCTTGCAGCTGATGAAGAATCCAGTGGCCAGGTTGTTGACTGGCTCATCAAGATCATGTCATGTCACCATCTGTGCTCCGCAGCCTGCACTGGCTGCTGGTTCAGTGGCAAATCACCTTCATGGTCAGGCTACTAACCTATAATGCCCTTTACGGAAAGGGTCCGTGGCACCTGCAAGACCTCCTCTGTCCCTACCACCCCGTCCGCTCACTCCGCTCCTCCGATGAGGGATTGCTAGAGGTTCCCGGGGTCCGACTTACGACTGCAGGGGGCCCACTCTTTTGCTTTTGTGGCCCCCACCCTGTGGAATTCTCTGCCTTGTCGGGTTACAGAGTGCCTGACCACCGAGAGCTTCAAATCCACTCTCAAAACTCATCAGTTTGGATCAGCTTTTCCTGACTTTGATTAATGGGCTTTTAGTATTTTAACTATCATTGTTTTTGTATCTATGCAAGTGTTTTTATGGATTAGCTATTTTGTACAAGCACTTTGATCTGCTGTGAAGTGCACTCTTTAAAAATAAATGATTGATTGATAAGCATGAGGGTAGTTATCCCCTACTCCTACCTCCCATTCTATAAAAAGTCTACAGGAGATGGAAGCCTTTTCCTTCTCAGTGTTGCACTTGTAGGTGTTTTTTTCATTCATCCACCTTTTTCATGTAAGCCTCTGTCTCATCAATAAACAGTGAGTTTCCCTCGTAGAGAAAATCCATTGCTTTTGCTTGCGTGACCTGGAACAGGTTTGTGGTTCTAAGCCAGGCAAACCTTCTTAAGGACACTGCCTGTGCCACAACCATGGATACAGTGTCATTACTATCCACTGTCATGTGGAACTGGTACTTAGTGGCATCTATGGCCATTTTTACCATGTCAGCCAAATCCTGTGCCAAACCACCAGTAGCCTTTTGCCTCACTGCCAATATGGAGTTCCAAAGGGCTTTTTGGTACTGAGCTGTGTAGGTCAAGCGTGCTGCCTGCCTTAATAGGAGAGAGGCTGAAGTATAATCTTTTTTTGCTCATGCTATCCAGCTTCCAGGAATCCTTCTCAGGAAGCTGAGAAGAAAGGGACACCTTGGCCTGGTCGCAGACAGCAGTCTGGACCACTCCTTCATGATCAGGGTGAGAATAGAGGTATCCGGAACCCTGATGATCCATCTGATATTTTTCTCCATTTTCTTATCTATGGCAGCAGCCCACGTGGGTGCTGACATCATTCTACACGTCTCCTTCTTAAGGGATTTGTGGATGGGCAATAGCAACCTTTCTGTGGGAGTTAAGCCCATCATGTCCAAACATTCTGCCTCGGCCTCATCTTCCACAGTTTCCTGTAAGGTGATGTTGAGGGTGTTTACCATATGCCTCACAAAGTATAATGTGACACAGTCACCTGAGTGCCGAAGAGGGGAAGCAGAACTCTTGTTCAGGAGAACCATCAGGTTCTATGACCTCTCCTTTCATCCTCCTCCATATAGTACAATTCAGCCTCCTGCACAGGCACTGGGAAAGGAACTGGAGTCGGGGGGGGGGGCCACATTCATGAAATTCCCCATGACCTGGAATGCCTAGAGGAATTACCATGCCTTTGTCATGTCCTCTGTTGAGGGCATTTTATTAGTGTCCACTGGCGACTCCTTTCCTTCTTCAGGAGGAGGAGGGACAGCAACATGTTTTTCTTGACCGGCACCATCTCTGGTGTCTGCTCAGAGGCTTTTTGTTTTTTTCTACTGAGTTCAGGGTTCCCCCATTCTGAGACTCAGACTTCTGAACCATCTTTTGCAGCATTTTCTCTCCTATATGTCCTCTTTGACAGGGACTGATGCTGCTTACTTTGAGGGGCAGGACTCTCATCCGAGCCTTCGGGTGACATGAAGGCACACTGAGAAGCCACAAGTTCTAATTTTTTTAGCCCTGTTCTTTTGCACTATAGGGCACTTAATGCAAAGCTCACAACTGACAAAATCATAATCTGAACCCAGGCACTTCAAACACAACTCATGGCAGTCTGCCTTAGCCAGGGGCTGAAAACACTGTTTTACAGGTTTTAAAGGGCTGGTGTACTGCCTGGAATTAATAGTAACTTTCAGATGTAGTCAGCTATCACTTCTTATATGTGAAGTATTTTTTCTTTTCCGTTTGCTAATTAGAAGGTTTGCCACCTGGCAGTCCTGGAGTGATGTGTGGAGCAGCACTCTGTCTGGAGGCTTTCAAAAAAAAAAAAAAAAAATCAGTTCTGTTCCTCCCACTACATCACGAACACTGAGACCACACTGACTGTGACATCACTAGTAACCAAAGAGAACCATTTCTCACTGCCTGATTATTCTCCTTCACATGAAGCAGCAGGGATTGGCTCTTCTTGGTTATTAGTGAGGACACAATTTCCTGCATTTTAACTGGTAACTTATGAAAGTTACTTACTGCTCAGGCTGCAAGGGTTATGGTGGCTCAATGTGTTTGGTCACATTTATGATGATGTAGTTGGATCAACAGAACTGGCTTTTTTTTCCTCCAGACTGCTGCTCCACACATCAGCCCAGTACTGCTAGGTAGAAAATCTTCTAATTAGCAAACAGAAAAGCAAACTCAAAAGAAAAAAAAATACTTCAGATATAATAAGTGACAGATGGCTGCATCTGAAAATTACTATTGAATCCAGGTAGTACACTAGCTCCTTAAAGCCTGTGGGTCCCATTTTCTTTTTTGGACTGTCGGTCATACCAAATACTGACAACCGTTTGAAAAAATGTTCCGGTTCCCAAAAACTTATTTTACCTCAGAAAGATCCCTATTAAAGAGAAGTGGTTTAAATTAACAAATGTGGTTCAATTCATTTTTAAAGTAGAACTGTGGTACTTAAAATGAATACCTAATGGTGTTCAAACAGTAATAAAGCCAATTTATTGTCTCTGTTTCTGGGAAAAAAGGAACCAAGAATATCCACAACAAACTACTACAAAGCGGTAATTTAAACAACAATTTTTTTTTTTTTTTTTTGTACACAAATATGTGATTCCCTACTTGAGGGAATCGTGCCGCGGAACAGCCTTCTTGAGTTTCTGGGTATTGATCTGGAACTGAAGAGGCACACAAATGAAATAAAAAAACACCATAACTAAGGCAGAGTAATCGGGAGATAACTAAAGTAAAAAGCAATACTTAAAATACTAAAACAAACTGTAATCGGCTCTGAAGTGAAGAAAAGACTTTGGAGTGACTCCTTTCTTCAAGTGGAAAAATAAATCAGCTGTTTGAACACGAGAGTGAGCATGATCATACAGCAGAATTCTGAAATGAATTCTAAGATTCTCTAATTACCCTAAATTCCTAAGCTCCAGGGTGGCTCATTTCAGAGGAAAGACTGCAACTGTTAAGTGTAAGTGAAGGCTTCCTGGGATTTGAAGTGATCTCTAATCTCCCAGGTTATACCTGGTCAGCAGCAAGTAACTAACTAGTGCGTTTACCTGGTTAGCAAAAACCAACCAACCAACCAGTGGCCCTAAAGCGATTCTTTCTTGGGTATAAAAGTTCATATTAGTGTAAATGCACAACAAATACAGTCAATCCCAAAACATATGCCATCAAATACAAAAATAAACCATAAATCAAGCATCAAAATCATAGTAAAGAAACACCTAGGAAAAAAAAGCACGTGACTAGCTCAAAGGATTAAATCCACTTTTGGGATAGAAGATTTTAACAGTAAATAGAATAATTAATAGGGAATTATTTATTACATAAAGAATAATGGATGGCTAGGTTGTTATAACAAAGATTTTACAACCCCCTCCCCCTCCCCCCGAGGGGTGAGATGCCAGATAAATCCTGAGAGCAAAGCTCGGGGGGTTTACCAAAGCACCCCACCCTGAGGGTGTGCGCAAAACCCAAGTCTGTAACCATCTAGCCATCCTTTATTGTGCATAATTGCTGAATGACATTTTTTCACCTGTACCTTTAAGTATGTTCCAAGGGTACTTGTGGACTACCAGGTGACGGTCAATGCTGGCAGCAATACCCCTGACCCATCTTGTCTCTTTAGGCAGTAGATAAAGTTGACGATTTGCAAATCTAGGTACTCTGAGCTCAGGTTTTGGAAATCTGTTTGCTGCCCAGTCTCATTGAGAAAAACTTCAAAACAGCTGCAAATCACTTTCAGTTGTGCAGTGTGTGTTTTTGTTCTGCTGATCCGCTATAAACTGTTCTCTGAGCACTGGGTCTATCAATTGGAATCGGGCTGCCATTTTTATCTATGTTGTGGCTATTTAAATATAGTGTATGTTAGAACGTTGTTTTGCACCGAAATCTAACTTTCCATAGTCTTGTTGTACCATCAATGTGACGTCACGATGTTGTTGTACCATCATGAGTACATCACATTGATGGTACAACAGCACTGACCACGTTTGCGCATGTGCAAGTCGCGGTTCGTAGCAACAACAAAATGGGCACCGCAGTTCACCGGAGGACATTTAAAAATCTCAGTAAGTGACGTTTTTTTAAATAGTGGCCAGCACACAGCACGACAGCCGTATTTGATCACACAGTATCTTTGTGGACCGGGAAGGAGTGCAGTGTATTTACGGACATTGAAGGGGCGGGGGGTCACCGACATCATGGCGCGACCATGGTGGCAGACAACAGCTAATTTGTTTACTTTTGAACATACACTATAAAAGACAGTGGATGGTCAACAGCAAACAACAACACTGTTTCTCACTTCTCGAGGTTTCAAGCCAACGGAAAACCTCTCAAGCTTCGCTCTCGAGGTTTTCTTGGTTGTCATGACAACTTTTCAAAGTGAACAACAGTGTTGTTCACTGTTGCCCATCCACTATCCTCTATGTTGTTTCTGCACCTTTCTTAAATGTTTCCTTCCATTTGCAGTGTCTGAACAATGCGGCTCAAATTCTGTGAGAGGAGGCCAGAGCAAACGTGTGAGAGAGTGGGGTTTTCACTGAACGAAGCTGATTGTCAGGTACAGTGTCTCGCGCTTCCACACAGAAAACGCTGGCGCATGTTTGTCATTATAACCAGCCAGTTACAACGACAAAATAACTGGCTTTCTTGATGGGAAAATATGTCAGTCAGTAATGGTTGTAATTCCATCAAGAGAGTATGATGATATGATAACCATGACAGAGAAGCTTGAATCACCAGAACATTAAGATAGAAAGATTGCAGAGTAGAACACTGCCCACAATTTGCAATTAGGGAACCGTACACAAGAAATGGATCCTAATGGAAAGTTTCTGTGTGCGGCTTCTGCAGCCTTGACTGACAAAATCTAAGTGAATATGGATGAATAGATCTGTCTTGCCTGACATAACCCCACTTGCCTGTAACTGTATTTCTTCATCTAGAAGTACATTCAACCTGGTAAGGATGTGAACTGCAATGTTCAGAATGTGGTAAGCTTCTGAACTGGAAATGGCTTTTTTTTTTCAGCCACTGGCCCAAATAGGAGTACACTGAGACCTCGTCTACATAGGAGTACAGCTACTACCACCCAGAATTTTGTGAATACCCTGGAGGTCAAAAAGAGCCCATGGCTACGAACATAGTACTAGTAAACCAAGGTTCCATAGGGAGGTGTATGTACCTTTGAAGCACTATGCTGACCAAAATATGAAAAAATCCATCTTTACTTTAAGGTTTAGAAAACAAAACCAATCTCCTTCGCCCAATATAGGGATGATGGACTGGTGGGACACCATCCTGAACATCTGGTATTTTGTTAATCTGTTTAAGGACCTCAAATCTAATACAAGTCTCCAGCCATCAGATTTCTTTGTGGTCACCTGAAGGAAAGTACAGTTACGTAAGAACTTACCGTAACAGTAGATCTTCGAGAGAGGCTCTTGCAGTAGGTAATTACATATGGGACTGACGCCGGCCGGCGGCAGGACCTCACGGAAATATTTTCTAGCTAGCAGTCCCTGGCATGGGACCGCCCCCTCGTCAGGTGACGGCGTCATACGGCGTCAGTATAAAGGGCAGTCCCAGGCGCCCGCCTTCCAGTTCTTTCCTGCCACAGGCCTGGAAGGCCCGGATGAGAGAGAAGCAGATATTTCCCTCAATGGAAAAGGAGCTGAAAAAGCCTAGGGGGATGGCGAGTGGGAAGGTACTACCTACTGCAAGAGCCTCTCTCGAAGATCTACTGTTACGGTAAGTTCTTACGTAACTGTACTATCTTACTTCGAGAGGGCTTTTGCAGTAGGTAATTACATACAGGACAGAATCCCAAGCAGTCCGGAACAAATAAGAAAGGCACCAGGAGGAGGAACTACTCAGATAAGTAGTAGGAAAGCTTGCAACCCTCAAGAAAGGAGGCCTTGCAAGACCGCTAACCCGAAACCTGCTCTATGACGAGAGGCAATGTCCAAGCTGTAATGTTTAGTGAAGGTATGGACGGAAGTCCAAGTGGTGGCAGCACAAATGTCTGCCGCGGACACATTCTTGAAACAAGCCGTAGAGGCAGCAACTCCACGAGTGGCGTGACCTCTGACTTGACCCGGTAGGGTCTTGTTGTACTTGTCATAACAGAAAGTGATGCAATGAGCTAACCACTTTGACAAGCATTGCTTGGAAACAGCATTGCCTTCTCTTTTGTGAGCGAAAGAGACAAACAACTGATCAGTCTTTCTGAGATCTTTCGTCCTATTGGTATAATATCTCAGAATCCTGTGAACATCCATGGTGTGAAGCAAGTATTCTCCATGATTGGAGTATTGCGTGAAAAAGGCAGGTAATTCGATAGACTGATTCAAAGTAGATGCAGCTACCACCTTCGGGAGAAACTTAGGGTTTGTGCGGAGAGCTACTCGCTCTTTGTGGAAGATCAAGTAAGGGATTTTGCACATAAGGGCCTGAAGCTCGGAAATTCTGTGAGCTGAGGTAATGGCCACTAAGAAGAGAGTCTTCCACGATAAAAACTTCAAGTCTGCAGAAGCCGCAGGCTCAAGGGGAAGAGTAAGTTTCTCGAGGACAAAATTTAAGTCCCAAGGTGGAGCTGGGGTCCGGATCAGGGGTCTGAGATGAAGGACCCCTCTAAGGAAGGTTTTGGATACCTCTAGCTGGGCAAATGCCTTATCAGCAAAAGGTACGTGGTATGCTGAGATAGCTGCCATGTGGACCTTCAGAGAGGAGTGACTGAGACCCAGGTTGAAGAGATGACGCATGTAATCCAGCAAAGTGGTTACGGGGCAGGAAAAGGGTTCCTCGTTCCTGGACACGGCCCAGATGGAAAATCTCTTCCATTTCATGGCATAAGTGGACCTAGTGGAGGGCTTTCTGGCCTCTACCAAAATCTCGGCTACCTTAGGGGATACTCCAAAGCGAGATTGAACTAGGTCTGAAGGAGCCATGCATGAAGTTGAAGGGACTTGAGTCCCGGATGGACCAGGGTCCCCTGATCCTGAGTCAGCAATCCCGGAGATAAGGGAAGAGGAAGAGGAGGAATCTCTGAGTATTGTTGTAGAAGAGAGAACCAAATTTGCCTGGGCCAGAAAGGAGCGATTAGAATAATTTTTGCTCCTTCTAGAGCCAGTTTCTGTAACACACGTGGGACCAGTGGAATTGGGGGAAAAGCATAGACAAATCTGTCCTTCCAGCTTAGAGACAGAGCATCTCTCCAGAAAGCTCCTCGCTCTGGAGCGAGCGAGTAAAAGATTAGAAGTTTTGCGTTTTGGGAGGAGGCGAACAGGTCTATTTGAGGAGTCCCCCAAGCCTGAAAAATGCTGTTTAGGACTATTCCGTCTAATTCCCACTCGTGTGGAAGAGCTGACGAGCAACTTAGCCTGTCTGCTAGGACATTGTCTACTCCCGGAACATGGATCGCCGTGAGGTGAAGGTTGTGGAGGGTGGCCCACTCCCAGACCCTCATCGCTTCCCTGCACAGTGGGTAGGACCGAGTTCCTCCCTGCTTGTTGATGTATCACACCACGCACATGTTGTCCGTTTGGACGGCTAGGTGACCAGGAAGGATGTACTGGTGAAGGGCCTGGAGTGCATAAAGCACCACTCGGAGCTCGAGAACACTGATGTGGAGAACTACCTCTAATTTCGACCAAAGTCCTTGAGTTCGGTGAGGACCAAGATGGGCCCCCCAACCTTCGCCGGAAGCATCCGTGGTTAAGGTCTGATCGGGGGAGGATGAAAGAAGGGGACCCACTGGAAGAGGTTCTCTTGTACCATCCACCACCTTAAGTCCCTGACCATCGGCGAGGAGATCAGGATCGGAAGATCCAGGTCGTCTACTCGTTGGTCCCACTGAGATCGAAGAGTCCATTGAGATATTCTCATGTGGAGGCGTGCTCGTGGGATCGTCGGGATGGCAGCCGCCATGAGCCCCAGTAGACGGAGCACCGACCTCGCCGGAACCCTCCTGAAGTTCAGTAGGAGGGAAATCTGTGACTGGAGGGAAACCCCCGGTCCGGAGGCAGAAAAGCTTTGCACAAAGTTGTGTCGAGAATCGCCCCAATAAACTGGAGCCTCTGAAGGCTCCAGAAGAGAACTTGGAGGTTGATGGTAATACCCAGGTTGGTAAAACCTGCGGGTGAGAGAGGGAAATGCAGGAGCTCCTCCCTGGATGGAGCCGCCGAGAGACAATCGTCCAGGTAGGGAAAAACCTGAGCTCCCAAAGAGCATGGTGGGCCACTACCACCGCCAGGCATTTAGTAAAGAACTCGGGCGAGAAGGCCAAGCGGAGTGCCCGGAATTGGTAATGGATCCTGGGCTAGGTAATCTGCTTCGGTGCGAAGGCGAATGAGGATGTGCAGGCATGCATCCTGCATATCCAGTGCACAAAGCCATTGGCCCGGCGAAGCAGGGGCAGAAGGGATTGAAGGGAGAGCATCCTGAACCTTTTGTATTCCACAAACAGGTTCAAGGAGCTGAGATCGAAAAAATTTGTGGCCTTATCGGAAAAACACGACGAAGAGGCAGAACTGCAACGAACTAACTAATGAGGTGCTACCGTAGCTAACAGCGGGAAAGAACTGGAAAAGCGGGCATCTGGGACCACCCCTTTATACCGGCGTGTCATTATGATGCGGTCACCTGGCGAGGCGGTCCGCAGCCAGGGACTGCTAGCAAGAAAATTTTTCATAGTCCTGCCGGCCCAAGGCCAGTCCTATATGTAATTACCTACTGCAAGAGCCCTCTCGAAGTAAGATCTCATGCTACTGTCTGTAAAGATAGGAGCTGCAGAGCCTCCTCCAGTGACACTGCCAACTCACCTAGGAATGTGTCCCTGGAACACTCTCAATGGGGTAATGATGGACAAGGGGTACAATCTAGACTAAGGCCCTTTCCACCACCTCCAGCACCCATCTGTCTATAGTGGACTCCAACAGATGCAGGTAGTATAACAGACAGACCTCAACGGAGAGTTGGTCTGTTATAGCAGAGGCAAGGGATGCTAGAGCATTGTTCATGGGATCTGCTTGGCAAGCTGGTCTTGGCCTACAGATTGGTGGGGTGCTAGATTTCCCTCTCCCCTTACCTTTGCCATTACCCTCATGAAAGGGTATTTGGTCTCCACAAATAAACTACTGGCTTCTGGGTTGGAGGGCCCCTAGAGATCCTTTGAGAGTTTTCTTTGGGGTCTTCATATAGAAGAATGACCGCATAGTCTTTTTGGCTTCATTCACCATATGAATATAGGACTTACACTGGGAACCAAACAAGGCATCTTTCTTGATGGACAGATTGGACACACTGGTCTGAATATCCTGACAGAACTTGATCAAGCATAGCCAAACATGTCTACAGAGGGTTATGCTTGGCATGTGTTTGTTGCATGTGGAATGCTGTTTAAAGTCCCCAATCCTGGCATTTCCTAGAGACAACATATGTAAAGGAAAAAGTGGTTAAAACCATGCACTTCTATATCAGAAGTATGGTGAATGGCACCAACCCTGGTACCAGGAGTGAACGGAGGTATCCAATTACCCCAAAAAAAAACAGAAAAGAAATGGTGACCAGTGACAGGCTTTGGGAAGCACAGTAACCAGGAAGTATCCTTCATTAGAACAGAAGAATCTGACAGTTGGAATCTAGAGTGTGCAAGGTGAATGAAAGTGGCCATGAGGTAGCTTATAAACTGAACATTCCAGAAGCTTGGTGCACAGACGTACCAGTAACGAGAACAGTTTGGGGATATTTATGAATAATGCTGTTTTAGAAATTATTTTATAGCATCTTTTAAATATTGCATCACACAATGCTTTACAAGACACCACAATAAAAATATTTATTTATTCAGTTTTTGTTTACCTGGTAAGATAGTAGGTGCCTATTTTCAGGTACAACCCGGCAGAGCACAACAGGGAAAAATATTGCAGAAAAATACATAATACAGGTAACAGCTAGTGACAGCTAACAATGATAAATAATAAAATCAAGTAACAAACATGGATTAAAATTCAAAGATATATACAAATAAACAGAACAACACAGAACATTAAAAACAAACATGGAGATAAACATATCATTTCACATGGCAAGCAAAGTCTGGGGTCAGGATTCCAGGTTGGGGGACTGTAACAAGGAACATGCAACCTGATCTATTCAGCACAATGACAGGTTAACAAACTCAGCAGATGCCTATACAGGGTACTTTTAAAGAGTCCGTATTAGGGGAGACTCCTAATTTCAAGGTGAAGGGAGTTCCAGAATTTTGGTGCAAAGGCAGAGAAGACCCGTTTCCCCCCATGAGGGATGCACATTTTAGGACATGCAGAACACCTGAATCTGCAGACCTAAGGGAGTAAGCTTTTCACATGCGAGAGCAAGAGGAAGGGAAATGGGCAGGGCTGAAGACCAAAGTAATTTATCACAGAAGCAGTCCAGGGAGTAAGAAGGAACCCCGAGGGGGACAGCCAACCCAAGGAGGCATACAGGGAGCAACAGTGCATGAGGAGGACAGGGAGAAAGGACGTATGTTATTATAGGACACCTCCCACTTGTTAAGGGCAGATTTGGAGGCACAGGAATAGAAAATCTGGCCATACTGTAGGTGCGGGAGGATTAAAGAACTAAAAGAATATAATCTTTTGGGAATGTGAAATGGAAGAAGTCCATCAGCACTGCAACTGGGATTTTATAAACGCTTTAGCAGCAGCAGGGTCATAAAAACCATCATGAAGTACAGCAATGAATAATCAACTCAACATTTCCTGTCACAAGAAAATACACTGCCATTCATGGGGGTGGGGGGAATGAAGAAAAGACATAATAGCCTTGGGCATCGTATACATCATAATGTGACCAAATAAACAGCAAAGCATAAAAGAAAATACCATCATAACAAATGTATAAAATGCAGAGGCAAATATTAAAAGCATAGTGGCCAGCGCCTTGTAATGCTTTGCAAGCTTCTACTTGAGTATATCAGGTCATATTTTCAGGGTTACTTTGGATAACAGCAAGATATAGAGTTTCATACATTTGTTGACAGACAGGAGTTTTGTATCTTATAAAACCCAGCTTAGATTAAAAACTGTGGTTACTGGACGGTTTCAGTGGCTTAATCAAGCTCCTGGCCAGCCTTTCATAACAGGATCACAATAAATTTATCAAATCATTAACATTACCCCTGGTTAAACTGCAACAAAGCAAAGATCTTGTATGGGAAGGCTGACACAGCCTTTAGATACAAAATTACAATACAATTTTGTTTTCTGTAGTATTTTATACAAAATGTATAACAAAATGCTTAACAAGTTTAGTAAAAAAGATAAAACTCAAGAGGCAGAACACAAATGTTGACAGACTAAGACAAGACAATGAGGTTATACTTAAGAAAGAAGGTATGACAGGTCGTTGTAGGATTCACCCACGCTTTGTGTGGTGTGGCACAAGGCTGCAGGCCAAGAGCCCCAAACCACACAAGGTGTGAGTAAATCCCGCAATGATCTGCACCCTGTAGTACCATTTTGCCATTATACTAACCAATCATGCAAAGTAAACAGTTTTTAAATGATTTTTTTAATTGTCAGATAAAAATTAGTTTGATACATTTGCAAATCATAACATAAATAACAGTTTGTTTCTTGTGGGTTTAGCACCTGCACCCCGTTTGGGACTTCAGTCCTCCAATCGGGAGGAGGTCTCCACTGTGGACACTATGGGGAAAAGCAGCATTTGAAATCAGTAGGAGCCGCATTTGGCTCAGCTGCCATATCTGATGTCAGGGTGTGGGGCTGGGAGCAATCGGCCAGCAATGCGACAGGCACTGCAGCTAACTTAGACTGGTGCTAGTTTGTTTCTTATGAATTTAGCACATGCAGCCTGTGTGGGACTTCGGTCCTCTAATCGGGAAGAAATCGCTGTTGTGGATGTTCTTCTACCTCCCTAGTCAACAGGATATAGATGTTTAGTTGGGTCTCTGCTCCCGTCGGGAGTGCATTGGCCAGTGGGGCACGGGCTTTAGTAGTACATATTCCCTTCCTTCAAGCGGTTTTCTGTTGTGGTCTTGTAGCATAAGGGTGTAGCTAAAGGGAGTCACACTGTGGGTGTCCAGCTGTGGAGTCAGTCATCAGGCAGCAACTCTGCCTGCCAGTGTACACCCACTCCTGCCCTCAGTACGTAAAGGGTCAGTTCTCCTTCTCACTATTGTGTCTCACTATTGAAGTGTGTACAAGATGATTTTACCCAATTTCAAAAAATGGCTATTTCTAGGCATATGGTGCTTAATAAAAAAAAAAAAAAAAAGTTGATGGTTTTCACTGGGCCCAGGATGAAACTCCCACAACATTTGTCACCTGTGTTACACTTAAAGGGTAACACCATACAGAAAGTATAAATGTTTAAATATTTGGATATTTATCTCGATTCTCATTTGACATTTGAATTTCATATAAATTTTCTTTGCAAGTCCCTTCATCAAAGATTAGGAATGTTATAGAGAGCACACCCCTTTCTTATTAATGGTTCTCGAAAATAACTGACCCATAGTTTTCTGTTTAGTTTGCTGGATTATGGTATTAATATTTATACTGCTACCACGGATAGCATTCTTGGTTGCCTAAAGGTATCACTTAATTCAATTTTAAGATTTATGACAGGTGTTGTCCTTCGTATTCACACCTGTGATTTACTTGAGCTCCCAGGTTGTATCTCATTCCACAATAGGGTTTGTTTCAAGTCAGCTCAATTTCTATTTAAGGGTATTGTGGGATTGTTGCCCAATTCTATTTTTTCATTATTTCCTAAGGTATGTAATGAATATGGGACTCGTTCCCAGAGTAAGCCTACTTTTTCAATTCCATTATGCAAGAAATCAGTTGGTCAGGTCTTTTCTATTAACAGCCCCACTATAGTATAGTTACATAAGAACTTACCGTAACAGTAGATCTTCATGAGGAGCTCTTGCAGCAGGTAATACCATTATGACTAAGGCCACCAGGCAATAAGACCCCACAGAAAAATCTTCTAGCTAGCAGTCTGTGGTGGGGGACCACCCCTGACGTTGTCTCCGCCCGACATCAGACATGGTATAAAGGGGGTGATCCCCTGGTGCCACCTCAGTTCTCCCGCTGGAGACCCAGCTGAAAAAATAGATGGAGAACTAAGGAGGGTCTCCCATTCCCAAAGAGAAAATGATAAATTTGTCCCTGGGGGCAGGAGGGTGGGAAAGCTACCTGCTGTAAGAGCTCCTCGAATATCTACTGTTAGGGTAAGAGCTTACGTAACTGTACTATCTCACTTCAAGGGGGAGCTCTTGCAGCAAGAAATACCATTAGGACTGAGACCCAAGCAGTGTCCAGAAAAACGCGGGGGTCAGAAGGGTGGAGAACAAGATGGTGGCTATAGAAAATTAGGAGAGAAGTCTCTGCAGGACCGCAAGGCCAAAACCTGCTCTCCTCCTGGAAGCAATGTCCACACTGTAGTGCCTAACAAAGGTGTGCACTGAACTCCAAGTAGCGGCCACACAGAGGTCCGCTGAAGATACCTTCCTTAGGGAAGCGAATGATGTTGCTATTGCCCTGGTGGAGTGACCCTTTATTGGTCCCGGTAAGGGTTTGTTGTGCTGCTGGTAGCAGAAAGTGATACAATGCACTAACCATTTGGTCAGTGTTTGCTTGTTCAGAGGGGCCCCAGCCTTTCTGTGGGCGAAAGAGACAAACAACTGGTCTGTCTTTCTGGTAGAACTAATGCTTGCCAGGTAGTAACATATGATTCTATGTACATCCATAGTGTGCAACTAAGCCTCCCCTTTATTCGAATACTCTGGGTAACAAACCGGTAACTGGATGTTCTGGTTCAACGTGAACTCAGACACTACCTTTGGAAGAAACTTAGGATTTGTACGCAGGGCCACCCTGTCCCTGTAAAAAAATAGGATAGGGCTCTTTACACATCAGAGCCTGCAACGAAGTCCTCAAGCTGAGGGTAATGGCAACTAAATATAATGCCTTCCAAGAGAAGAAGCGAGAAGCTCGCAGCTTGCGGCTGGCTCAAAGTGGGGCAAGGTGAGCTTTTCCAAAACAAACAGGAGATCCCACAGTGGTACTGAGTCTCTCCTGGGGGGCTTGATATGCAAGATACCTCTTAGAAAGGTCTTGCAGATGTCCAGCTGGGTCAGAGTCCAAGTCTGACAGGTAGAGAAGATACTCTAGCACAGATTCCACCGGACAACCAAGGGGATCTAGAGAACATGGAATCGCCCACAAGCAGAAGCGCTTCCATTTCATGGCACATGTCACCATGGTAGAGGGTTTTCTCACTGCTACGAGTACCTCTGCCACTCTAAGGGACACTCCAAATATATCCCTGGCTAGGACCGCAGGAGCCAAGAATGCAGATGCAGGGACTGTAGGGCCGGATGGACAAACGTCCCTTGCTCCTGGGAGAGCAAGTGAGTGGAGAGGGGCAACAGAACTGGTGATTCCGATGCCAGCTGTTGCAACAGCGGGAACCCAATCTGACGAGGCCAGAATCGTGCCACCAGTATCATTCTGGCTTCTGCCTGCAGTTTGAGCAGGACCCTCTGAAGAAGAGGAAAGGGAGTGAAAGCATACAGAAACCTCCCTGTCCAAGACAGAGACAATGCGTCTCGCCAAAAAAACATCAGGCCCTAGATCTGGCAAGTAGAAATTGGGTAGTGTGGCGTTGCATGGGGACGCAAAGAGGTCCAGTTCTGGCTGACCCCACTTTTCAAAGAGCTGGTCTACGACTTCTTGCTGTAGTTCTCACTCATGGTTCTGAGACCGAAAGCAATTTAGGCCATTTGCAAGGGTGTTCTGAATTCCAGGAACGTGGACTGCTGTGAGATCCAAGTCGTGGTCTACTGCCCAAGTCCATACTCTCATGGCCTCTCTGCATAGGGGATAAGAGTGTGTGCGCAACCCTACTTGCTGATATGGAAGACTACTAGGGTATTGTCCGACTGGACCAAGAGTGGTCCCTACGGAGTACCCCTTGGAATGCCTGAAGAGCATACAGCATGGCTCTCATCTCCAAAATGTTGATGTGTAGAGACCGTTCTGTGGAGTTCCATGAACCCCTCGTCTGATGGACAACAGACGTGCGCCCCATCCTAGTCCCAAGGCATCCATAGTGAGGATCTGCAGTGGGCTTGGTCGCTGGAAGGGAACTCCTACACTTAGATGGACTGGGTTGATCCACCAAGTCAGGGATTGTCGAACTGGGTCTGAGATTTGAATGGGCCGTCCTAGTTTGTCTGTTCCTTGGTCCTATTAAACTCTGACGTGCCACTGCAGTATCCTCATGGTCAGCCATGCAAGGGGGACTGTGGCTATGGCTGCGGCCTTGTGACCTAGCAGCTGCAGAACCACCCTCACCGTGACAAGCTTGAAGCTTGCACCCTGTGATCGACCTCTCAGCCTGTGCGCCAGATCTGTGGGAAGAAAGGCTTTCCCTTGGATTGTGTCCAGGACTGCTCCTATGTATTGTAGCCTTTAAGAGGGTCACGGGTGTGACTTGGGCAAGTTCAAGGTGATGCACAGAGATTGAAATAGACTGACCATCTCCTCCAAGGTCCTGTTTAATTGGTCTTCTGCCGGAGCTGTAAGAAGCCAATCGTCCCGGTAAGGGTAAACAAAGTGACCCTTTCTCCTGAGGGCTACTGCCACTACTGCCAGGAACTTGGTGAAAACCCTTGTTGCCGATGCCAGGCTGAATGGTACGGCCCTGAACTGGTAGTGCTCGCCTTGGAAGGTGAAGCGTAGGAACTTCCTGTGGGACAGCAGGATCTTGATGTGCATGTACGCATCCTGCATGTCCAGGGAGCAGAGCCAGTCTCCTTGATGGAGCATGGGCAACAGGCTTGCCAAGGTCACCATCCTGAACCTCTTGTATTCGATGAAATTGTTCAGTTGGCTGAGATCCGGAATGGGGCAGCGTTCTCCCATTTCTGGGAGGACTAGAAAGAAGTGGGAGTAGAAACCTTTGCCCTTTTGAGCAAAGGGAACCTCCTGGATAGCCCTCTTGTCTAACAAGGCCTGTATTTCTGCTCGCAGGAGGACAGCATGGGAGGTTGAGCAGTGGGAGGGGACTAGAGGGTTATCCGGTGGAATCTGCGTGAATTCTAGGGAGTATCCCCTCTCCACTATCTGAAGGACCCATTGGTCTGACATGATATTGGACCATCCTGATAGATAGAGGGAGAATCTCCGTCCTACCGCCTCCCCCTGCACTTCCTGTGGAGAAGAGATGGTCGGTAGGGAGTCATGTCGTATTGGAGGGGGTGGGCAGGGGAGGCCTGAACGCTTTGGAATGCTTGGGGCCCTGGGCGCCTGAAGGGACAGAGTGGCCTCGTCTCTTGAAGCCTCCTTTTTGCTGAGGTTGATGCTGAGGTTGATGTCTTCCCTGCTGTCCTTGATTTTTATGGAAAGGACAGCAACGGTTAGCTTGAGGTTCTGATCTATACATCCTGTGGACCTCAGACACTGCCTTCCCTGAGTCCTGTAGACCAGTGATGAGTTTCTCAGTTTCCTGGCCAAACAGGACAGGTCCCTGGAAAGGAGCATCCAAAATGGCAGCCTGAAGGTCTTGCCAGAAACCCGAATATCTTAGCCAGGCATGACTCCTCATGCAGATGCCTGTGGCTGCTGCCCTCGCTGCCGTGTCTGCTGAATCATACGAGCTCCTGAGGACATGTTTATCTACGTCCATTCCTGACTGAATAACTGCTAGGAGCTCTGCTTTCCTTTCAGATTCTGGCTGAGCCTTAGCCAGATCCATTGCTTTTGCCCAGAGTGACTTTTGATAGGTCACCATGTGAGCCAGAAAGTTCATCGACCAAACTGTGCAGGTGGCCGAAGAATACACTTTTCATCCCATTTGGTCAAGCTTCTTGGATTCTGGGTCTGGAGGTTGGGCACTCATATGTCTGGGTTGTTGTGCTCTGCTATGTGCTGCCATTAACACCATGGAGTCAACTTTTGTGTGCTCCCCCAAGAAAGGCTCCTCTTTTGGAGTTTTATATAGCCTGTCCGCCTTTCTTGGCACTGTACTTGTTGTAGCCAGGTGTTCCCAGGTTAGCCTGGTAACAACTTGGAAAGGCTCCACTAATGTGGGAATAACCAGTGGTTTAGGGTCAGTAGCCCCAAAAAACTTAGCCAAGCATCATCTCTCTGGTTACAGCTCTTCTGTGTCCCACTGGTATAGAGCCTGGATGTGACGCATTACGTTCAGGAAAGATGGATCGTCCGGTGGGGACCTGGGAGAATTTCTTGGGTCTGGAGAAGGGATAGGGAGCTCATCCTCTGATGAGTAATCTGAGGGGGAGTCTCCGGCATCCTCGCCTGAGGACGACGGTAGTCGCCCGCTGGAGGATGGTACGGACAACAGGTGTCTTCTTCTGCCCCTTGGGCCTGGCATCTGCTTGTCCTCATGCTCTGGCATCCAATAATCCTCGTGGAGATGGCCTGGGACTGGTCCCCAGTGGGTCAGATTGGGAATGGGTCCCTTGGCTTATGGAGCAGATCCCCTTTAACACTGTTCCACCATGAATTAAAACAGCGTCCCTCCATCCGCTAGGGGAATGACTGGGGGTGGGAGCGTCGGGTTTAAGGGACCGGGCGTTGGACCCTGTGGGCTTTCGGAGGCTGGCGTCCGGTCCCGAGGCACCTTTTCCACAGGTGTCTCTGGCATTAGATCTGGTTGAGGCTCTTTCTGTGAAGATGATCCCTCTTTTTTGTCTGGCACCAGGCTCCTTGGAAGGAGGCAGTCTTGCATCCTCAGGCATTTTATCCTTGGACGCCGGGGCTGACACCTGGTCTTTACCCGACGTGGAGTCAGAAGGACCCGTGGTATGCCTACCATCAGAGGCAGACGTTTCCCTGTGCTCAGGGAGAGGAGGCGTCCAGTACCTGACAACCTACTGGCACCTGGTGGACTCGTCTTGTCGTCTTGTTACTTGTGTTTTTCAGAAGAACCAGCATGTTTTCAGGTGGCATCCGAAGATTTGCCAGAGTCAGACGCCTGTCCCACTTGGGTCAACCCATGGGAGGACATATGGGGTCGGTGGGCCAAGGGAACTGGGCAGACGAACGCCCTGCCGAAGAAGACTCCTAACCTTTTGCTTGGGATGAGGAGGCTGTCTTCTTGGAGGTAGCCCCCGAAACAGCAGTGGTACCTGGGGGATCCGACTCTGACCTCCTGCCGGAGATAGAAGCAGCCAAAGTCCTCTGAGTGGGACTTTGGGCAGGATTCTGACCTGGCCCTTTCTTTCTCCCGGTGATGATGCTTCTCTCCTGATATTTTCTCCTGGGGGAAGAGACTCCCTGGGTGAAGAAGAAGAAGAACAACTATGCCCCAAATGGGTCTTCTGCAGGGCGCCACTTGTTTCTCCAAAAGATATACTTTGAGCATATTGGAGCTTCAAATTCTGGTCTTGCTATTAAATTTTTGGCAGTGTAGGCAGTCGTCAGGCCAGTAGTTCAGGCCTAGGCAGATCAGGCAGGCAGGGTGGCCATCTCTTGCCGGGATCTGCTTCCCACGCAGACACTCTGACTTTCATCTTGAGGAAGATGAAGAAGACAAGCAATATCGTCGAAAATGACTGAAAATTGACTATTTCTGACTGACTGCACGATGGTGCGAAAAAAAAGGTGGTTGACTGCGAACTGTGGCACTCGTAGATCCGATGTAAATGGGTCAACGGGAGGAAAAGAACTGAGGTGGCGCCAGGGAACTTCCCCCTTTATACCATGTCTGACGTCGGGTGGAGCAGATGGGGGTGGTCCCCTGCCACTGACTACTAGCTAGAAGATTTTTCGGTGGGGTCCTAATGTCTGGTGGCCTTAGTCCTAATGGTACTATCTGCTGCAAGAGCTCCCCCTCGAAGTCATAAATAAATAAAAAAGTGACATTTTTTAATTCCCTACGCTCTCATTTGATCAAGTGCACCTCTTTACTTTTAAAAAAATGTTATGGAAATGGTTGTATGATAAAGATGAATGTAAATGTTTTGTGAAATAGTCATTTTATGGTGATTATTGATTGCTTGTTTATTAATGTATTACTCATTGTCTTTTTTTATATTTGTTACTGTATATTTATGTCTGTACTTGTCACATATGAAAACGGGCAGATACACTCATTATGCATACAAGTATAAAATAAAAAATGAAATTAAATGTTTCAGAGACTCAACTGTTGTTCCTATAACAACTATTTTTACACAGTTGTAATTAAAACAACTAATTTGTCCTATGCATGTATTTAAACTGCATTTCTTATTTAAGAATTCTGCTGCCCTGTGCTTCTTGCATCAGTTGAAATGTGCCTTTTTTAGAGTTTAAATATGGCTTTCCCACTTCTGCATATATTTATTAGTACTACCTAATTTCTTTATATTTTTGCTGTGATTTCCCTCATTTAATTTCCTGTTAGTGGCCGTTATTTTAGCTTTTTATCTGGGTTAATCCATATCCCCCCTCAAACTGTTTAATTGTAGCCTCTTCCCTATTAGGACCAAGCTTATTTTTCCCTCCCTTCTAAATTCAAATTTCTGGTCTTTTCCCTATCTGGGTGTAGCCCATAATTTGTATTTATTTTTATATCTAGTTTTTGCTGACTAGGTAAGTGCACTAGACAAATTCTGCCTATTTTCAGGCACGACCTGGGGGAAGGGGATACAGATGAATGCCAACTGACCTTGAATCAGATTCAGCTGTTGGTGGTATTTTAGTAAATGGGGGGAATTTGGCCAGTGCACCAGGGAAATTCCTCTATTCTTTTCGAGAAGTGCCATGGGATCTTTAACATCCACCTGAACTACCACCAGAACAGGCAGATGGGACCTCTGTTTAACGTCTTATCCAAAAGACGAATGCCCTTGTTTCCCAAATTTCATTTTTTTCCCCTTATTTTCCAACATACCAGTTTGAAGTCAATTAGTTTCTTCTGTTTTTTAATTATTTTATTTTTCTAGGTGAATCCTAATTTCCCCTTTTGTTTTATACTAGCTTTCCCTATCAGGGTGTAGCTTATACGAACATACGAATGTGCCAGCAGAAACAGACCACCCGGTCTATCTAAGTCTGCTCGAATGTGCAGCCAACACCCCTAGTCTGCAGCTACCCAACCCCTCCCTTTTGTCATCCCACTGCCACCCCACCCTCACTCTCCCTGTTCCTGTCCCATGCCCTTTGAGCTGTTCACAGATCTACATGAACCACCCATTCTGTGTGGTGTTCCATTTTGCTACCACCCTCTCTGTGAAATAGTGTCTCCTCATTTCATTCCTAATTGAGGAGACACTATTCCATCTTCTGATTCATAATTTCTAGCCTCCTCCCTATCTGTCCAGATCCTAAATTTCCCTTTAAATTTACTAGTATCCTCCTCACCAAGGTTAAGCTAATTTATTTCTGTCCCAGTCTAATTTTTATATTCTGGCCTCCTAGTAATATTTTAAATTCTGGTCTCACACGTCTAGATAAAGACCACATTTCACCTTAATCAGCTTGTACTCCACTTGAGTGAAACTTGTTCCCCCATGCTATTTGTGTATACTGCTCGGTTACTCTTCTACTGTGCTGCTCCAAACACTTTCTCTCTCCCCCTTCCTGTTTACCATCATCTCCCTCCCCCTTGTCCACCACCCTCCCTTCTTCACCCTCTTCCACCCTCCCCATCTCCAGTCCCCCTCCAGTAGCTCAGTTCCCCTAGCATCCTGGCTGCTGTCTCCTCTCATCTAACAGGTTTCGTCTCGTAATCCTCAGGCCCCTCCAATCCTCCTACCTCCCTAGCTCTTATTCCTTGGAATCTTGACTCTCCTGTAGGATCCCTAATTCCTCTTCTGGTACCCCCAGTTTCACCACTGTTCGACAGGATTCAGCAAAGAGGGGTGGTGGAGTAGCCATCTGTCTCTCCTCAAATATCCAGTTTAGCCTGTGCTCTCAGTCTATATCCCCTCTGCCTATGAGATACTTTTTTTTTTTCCTTTAACTTTCTATTTTTGTCACCTATTTTCGCCTTGCCAGCTACCGGAACCTTCTTCCACCTATCCATGCCCTCATACCCCACACATGAATCCTTTGGCAGTCCAGCCCACCACCAGCCTTTGCTCAACAACCTCCACAGATACCCAGACCATAACCCATGACTTATCCCCACCCCCGAGGGGGGGAGGAGACCATCTGGTTCCCCAAGCCAAGAGGATGATACTTGATGGTTGGGGCCCATAAGGAGGAGCCAGTGACGTGCAGAAGGAGTCAAAGTGGTGTGCGGTGGTGAGGGGTGGAGCGGCTTCATCTGCCCAGTGCTGCTGGGGGTGTTTTTGTACCCTGCTAGGCCCTCTCCTTATCTCATGCCAGTGTGTGGTCCTGAGAGGTAACCCAGCAATTCGCCTATCGAGGATATCAGAAAGGGGGGGGTAAGCCCCACGTTCCCTTTGGTACTCCCCTACCAGCCCCACTCCAGGTGGGTGATGCCTCTGCATCACTAGCCAGGCGAGTGGGTACGTGTAGTGAGGTTACCCCAGATGGACCACTTATTCCTTCCTGCACGACAGCACCTCCCGGGGTCACCAGGGGGTGGTCATACTACGGAAGGAGGTGCCCTCCCTCCCTGAGGTAGGAGACATCCAAGGGATGCTCCACCCCATCTCACCAGTTGGTACTAGATGTCCCGGACTCAGGGCATGGACCCGGGTCATCTGGATGGCAAGCGGTAACTCTACCGCTGCACTGGCCAGCAGGCCCAAGATGCTTCTTTTCAAATTCCCCTCCTTCTCTGCCCCCATATTTACTGCCGATGTCCAATGCTGCCCTGCCCTGTCCCCATCTTCAGTAACTAAGCTTCTCACCACCATCTCTTCCCATGCCCACTCTTAAAAGTTACTCATACTAGGTGATTTCAACTTAAATTGGCTCTCCCCCTTCATAAAGTCTGCCTTAACATGAAGTCCCTCCTTTTAACCCAACTTATCTCTGTCCCCACTCGCTACAATTTAAAATCTCTAAATCCCTCCCTCTTAGACTGGGCCCTTTCCTTCTATCCCCATCGTACTGTGAATGCTAGTACCTTCCCTGATGACCTCAGTGGCCACCATATGGTCTACTGTGTGTAAGATTCATGATCCCAAAGCTCCCCCCCAAATTCATTCATTCAGATCCAGTCTTTCCAATTGCTGGACTTGACCCACCTTCATGCAGACCTGGAAGCCACAGAATGGTCCCCCATTTTCTACAGCTGGCACAATGAAAATGCCCTCAGTTTCAGCTCCAAATTCATATCTATCTGGAACCATCATAACCCTCCCCCCCCCTTAGAAGAACCAGGGTCAGAGGATCACGCCTCCCATGGATCTCAGCAGAGTTGCTGGCTTGTCACTATGCGCGTGACCTTGCCTGGAGGACCTGCAAGTCCTCTGGCTTCACTTCTGACCTTACAAATTATCAGATTCTTCATAATGCCTGTACTAGAGCTATTAGGTGTCAGCGTGGCTCAGTTGGTAGCACATCCGCCTCTGGAGGGATTGGACTTGCACCTAAAAATCGCTGCCATCTGAGTTCAGTATTGGGGGGGTGCTGTACTGCTGAGGTGTGCCATCCTTCAGATGAGACGTTAAACCGAGGTCCCTTCTACCCATCCTGGTGTTGTCCTGGTGGGTGTCCAGGTGGAAGTAAAAGAACCCAGAGCACCCTTCGCAAAGAGCAAGGAACATTCCCGGTGTCCTGACCAACATTCCCCCTCCCGTAAACCAGTTCATGCAATTATCCAGGCTGTGTGTGGGTGATGATGTGCGATATGGCCACCACCACACATTCAATCACTTCACTACCAGTCTAGCATTGCTTGTAAGGCGCTTTGGGATACTGTGTATGAAAAGCACTATATAAATGCCGATTCTTCGTCTTCTACTAGACTTGCAAAGTCTTAACACTTCGCATGTATAATCCAGAAAAAGCTTAATCGCCCCTTTGTGTTTTGCGAGGTAATTCATGCCCTTTTCTCCACTATGACCAAGTCACCTCTCCCTGTTCTCAAGATGGGCAATACTACCTCTGACCCCACTGCAGTCACCTCATTCCTTTTTCACCTTCTGTGCTCACTCTCTCCTCTTTTCTTCATCCTTCCTCTCTCTTCTTCTACCATCTCCTGCTCCTCTCTACCTGTGCTACTGCTGTCCCCCGGCCATGCTCATCCACTACCGTGCTGCTACTCTTATGGTCTTCTTGGCTCTAAACCCACACAAGGTGACAGTCCTGATGGTCTTGACCCCAGTATCTCTCTGCTAATGCCATTGCCCTTCCTATCACCTACTTCCTCAACCTTTCTTTCTCCTTATCCTGTGTTCCTAACTCTTGGAAGTTGGCTACCCTAAAGGGGGTGACTTCTCTTCCTCTTAACTTCCATCCTATCTCATTCCTCTCCACACTGGCAAAACTCCAGGAACACCTTGTTCTCTCCCAACTTTCACCTTTTCTTTATTCAACCTCTTTCTTCACTCCTTTCCAGTATAGCTTTAGGAAGTCCCACTTCCCCTCTAGCTCACTGATACTATCCTCACCGGCACAGATCAAGGCCTTATCATCTCTGCTATCTTTGCTGACTTAGTTAAAGCTTTTGACACTGTTGCCCACCCCATTCTCCTGGGCAAGTTTAAGGCAGCTAGACTTTCTGCCTCCTCAGTTAAGTGATTCCACTAATACCTTGTGGGCAGGTCACAAGCTGTCCGTATGGGAGACTTCCTCTCTCCCCACACTCTCAATCAGCTCAGTCAACCCCCAAGTGTTTGTCCTTGGCCCAGTTCTTTTCTCCATTTTTCTAAATGACCTCCCCATTGCCTCTTGCTTGCTTCCTTTCTTCCTCCCTTCCTTCCATACTCCTGATGGTGCAACGACTGAAGATATCTCCTAAGAACCTCAGGGTCTGGCAGGATAGCCACCTTGATTTTTCTGTTCATGTGGATGCAGTACACAAGAAACTCCACCCTAAACCTGGCGCATTTTACAGGAATAAGAGGAGCATTCCACTTCCTGCACACAGAGAAATCCTCAGTAAGACGATTCTCCCCATCTTCAACTATGGCGACACTGTTTTACAGTGCTGCTCCAAAGTCACTTCATCTAGAATGATTTTCCCTTGACCAACCCCTACATACTCACCACTGTTCTTTGTATACCTCCCTCTCCCTCCCCTGTCTTGATGCCAGGTGCCTTATCCCCACTGTGCCTCCTTTATCTCCAAATTTTGGTTCGGCTCCCTCCTTTCATACCTTGCTTCTCTTCTCTTTTCCCCCCTTCTACCGCTTACTCCCTTCACAATGCTTGCTTTCACTCTTGCTCTCCCACCAATCAAATCTACTGCTGGCCAAGCTCTATGGGTCTCTTCCCCCTTCCATTTGCTCCATTCCTTCCTTTCTCATTCTGAAATCTCTCCTCGCCCCTGCAGTTCTTTATGATACTGCGCTGGACTTCTGTCAGCTGTCTTCCACCCTACACTGACACTAGCACATCCCCTCTCTCCCAGTCATCAGTCCCTACTCCTCACATTAGTGTTTAGTTGCTCACTGCTTAATGTTCTTTTGCTTGTTCTGCAGTTTATTGTTTGGCAATTTTATTCTTGGAGCATTTTCTTGTAATTTGTTTATTTTATTATACTTATTTCCACAACACTATAAAATGTGTGCAGATTTGTACTTTGTTCTGTTGTCTACTCTTTCCCCTACCCTCAGAACGCAAAATCACTACAAAGAAATGTTGGACTCTGAAGAAGTTATTTTTGGGTACCTAAACATTACACAAGGTTGTGACTGGATTCCTCCAATCACAATACAGGATTTCCCTTCTCCAATTCATTTATATATTTATTTATTTTCAGGCACTTCGCTGACAGTAGTTTGGGTCAGAGTGAGATAAAAGTAATTTAAAAGACAAGTATATCAATGAAAAGAAGTATATACTAAGGGATATGGCACACTATCAATAAAGCTGTTTTCAATAAGAGTTTTTATTAAGCTCAAAACAGACATATCAAGTCTCGGGTATTCAAGCCTTAATGATTAAAAAGGATGCATTTAGTATTACCTAGCAGGAATCCATTCTCCAGTACATAATTCCATAAAAGAAACACTCTGTTTAACTAAAACAGCTTACTAGAAAACCTCTTTTTAAGTTTCTTGTCTTCCTCATGTATACTACCCTGCAAACATTTTACCTGGATTTGTATCACAAAAAAAAAAAAAAGGTCAAGTCTAATTTTTTTGTGATACATGTTCTTGTCATGTTTGCTTTGCTGGAATAATACCCCCACCACTACCATGACTTCTGCTTCCAGTTACAATATAATAAAAACCTCCTCCTCCCATGGTATCCAGTCCTTAGTAGTAACCCTCGTCACAGTCCCCTTCTCACTAACTTATCCTCAGTAACTTAAAAATGATACTATAAACAACTCATTGAAGCCCAGAGATTCTCATCCCTGGCCACCCTTGTTGCCGAATAGCAGTACACTGTGATTCTGTACAGACGACCTAGGTTCTGAGCGAACCTGGTGCATTGTATCAAAGGACAGGTCAGGCCAAGACAGCTGCTGCCTGGCTATGTATCTCGACTGGGGAGGGCTGGTGGTGGGTTCTGCTACCACAGCGATCCCAGCAGCTGGTCAGGAAGCTTGCTCCTGCCACAGAGGGAAGGTGTGTGTGTGTGTGTGTCTCTTTCAGAATCGGGCATCGCCCATTGCTTAAGGAGTGGGGGGGGGAGAAAAACCCAGCTGCCATCTATATGATGGTCAATATCCAACAGCCTGACCAGGGTATATACCTGTGAACAGGGTATATCCCTGCAAAGACTGGTAGCCATCCAGGAAAATAACAGATAGATAGATAGAAAGACAGACAGGCAGATGAAAAAAATCCTCAGTATCATTTTTTTTTTTTTAAATATATTTTTAGTAAGGTTTTTTTTTTTTTTCTTTTCTTGCAGTTCAGGAGACATTATACAATCACATCATTTTCTTTGGTTACATCAGAGTTATTATGAAACAGGTTTACTTTGCATTAATTTCTTTTTTACTTGATAGAGGTCATTTTTAAAAGATAAATGGACCCATGATATCCATCCGTTCTTGTTTGCTATCTGACTCAGTTCCTGTCCACTATGGGCTAAATTCAGGATCAACTCCGGCTTGGTAAAGAGACCATCTCTGCCAGAGGGAGGCAAATCTATCCACTTGATTGTTTAATTTTGCAGTGATATTTTCCATCTGATATATAGAGTACACAATTCGTCTCCATTCATGAATTTTCGGTATTGTTTTGGTCATCCATTTCTTTGTTAAAGATTTTTTTGCCACCAACAGTAAGACAGGAAGTAGAGTTTTTGTCCGGGGGGGAGCGATCCAGGTACATCACCATTAGCACCATTTCCGCTGTGAGCTCAGTATCATTTTTATCTATTTTTCATTTAAGAGAGAAATCGGATTTGCAATCAAAGACTCCTTTGCAAAGGCTCCATGTCAGATACTTACACACAACATAAACAGGATAATAAACATAGGTAATACAATACAGGGAATATATACAATTAGCAGGTTACAGCTTTAGTGGTCATTAAGTAAGCATTAATGACTGAGACAGGTGGTCGTTTCCCAGGAATTAATGCATGGTTGGGGGGGTGCCCAGGGCCACAGGCCGAGGGCTTCCCACCACCCAACCATGCATTAATTCCTGGGAAATGACCTGTCGAGGTCATTAATGCACTTGTAACATGGAATTATACAATGGGATTACTGTTGTATACTGGTATTTCTCATGGAAAAATAATGAAATCACAACAATCATGTATAGTAAAGAACTTCATGTCTTAGAAGAAATGCTTCACTTCTGTGCCTTTCATAACTCCCAATGTGCACGCTGCACAGGCCACATGCATTAATGTAGTGGCTACCAATTTATTACAACTACTAAGTTTGGATTATGTAGGAAAACGCATATGTAAGCATTAATCCACGATGAAGGTGGCGTCTAATGGGAGTTAATGCAGTTGGGCGTTGGCTCCGAGGAGCGCAGGCAGTGCCGACCCACCAACCATGCATTAACTCCCCATTAGATGCCACCTTCAGAGTGGATTAATGCGCTTGTAACATGGAAAGTGCAAGGCAAATATTGGTTACATGCTGATTTCTTTGGTGTGAACGAGACATGAGCTCAACTACTTACTTGCATTCCAGATTGCTGCTTTACCTGTCTTACTTTGTAAGGTCTGACTAACTACAGCTATGCGCGTGCACGTTGTACAGCCCACATGCAGTACTGTGGCGTGTACCGATTTGTCCAGACTTACAACTTTCGTTTACATTCTAACACCTACACTACACAATCATTGCAGCTAGAAATATCGTCCTCCTTATCGGCTGCTATGTTGCTGCCCGTCCGTTTACAGGTGAGATTTCTGCCGCGGTGACTTCTAGGGAGGTTCTTTACGCTGCATCACTTAGTTTCTCAATTAGTCTACAGCAGTTCTCTGAGCGGAGTCTGTCGCAGGGCCATCACTGTTCTGACCATTAGGTGGCGCTTCTCACATTTAATTGCTGTTTTTGCATTTGTCTCTTTGCTACCCTGCTAGTTTTGCTTTCCTAGTGTCATGTCACCACTGTCATATCACTGGCTTTCCTACCTTGCTATACATCAGTTCTTCTGTGCGTGCAATACATCTGTTCTCTGCTGTCCATGATTTCCAGTGCTGCACTCTGCTATGGACAACACCAGACAACGCTTTTCCGTGACCACCTCACTGGTTTTCCGACTAATAGGTGGCGCTTTCGACACATCAAGTACATTTTGCCTTTTCGGTGCCCGATCTGTATTCCTACTGCCACCTATTGGTCAAACTCTCGACAAAATTTCTCTTTAGTTCTCATACACTTCTCGATGCGCGTTCATGCTCTCAACTGGGGATTACTGGAATGAACGTTCTAAGGCAACACGGCATTATCGTGCCATAATGCCATGTTGCTCTTGCCCCACCTGGCCCTATTTCACCTATCACCGTCCTTCCCTGGAGTCCTCACATTTCGCCCATGTTACAAAAAATACTGATTCAACTTCAAAAATTCGTACTTGTACTGACCACTTTCATTCTTTTCAGTTCTACTCCTACCTCACATTCATGTATGTCGGTAATGCATTCTGGGAAAATTTTCTAACGTGCATAATTAGCTATCAGCCAGAAATGAGAAGCACTCGCTGTTGACATGTAACCTTTGCTTGTTGTTATAATGCTTACTGTGTCTCTCTTCAGTGAGTTACTACACTGCTTCACAATTGCAGCACTGGCAACAGAACACGTTCTTGCACAGTATTCTTAACAGAGTGCCACCTATAGGTCAGATTGCAACTTTCACTGAGGTGCGATCCAGATTTTCTTGCTTTAAAAGATAGCACAGTATTCTTAACACAGTGCCACCTATAGTTCGGATTGCGACTTTCACTGAGGTGTGATCCCGATTTTCTTGCTTTGAAAAATAGCTGGTCATATCTAGGGAATTAATGCATGGTTGGATGTGTGTCAGCGGATGTGTTTTGACCAATCAGATTACTTGATTTCAGTGTTGTCATTACTGCCATGTTACAAAAGTCATTAAATTACTGTCGGTAAGCTGGTGATGAAGGGGACTGTTACGGACTGGGTGGGATGGGTAGCAGGGCTGAGACAGGTGGGGAGGATTTCACTACTGTGTATTATAACAGAAGGCAGATGGGCTGGCCTGGTGGGGGATGTGGGGTCCAGATCAATCTGCACTGTAAAGTATTTCACATGAGTGGCTGGGGTGAGAATGCTGCTGCCTTTAGAGAGGGGAGGGGTGAACAAGACTGCATCCCAAATCTCTCTACATTTAGGGGGTAGACAGTGCAGCTGTCATTGAAAAGCAAACCACACTGAATCCCAAAGCACTTTGCAATTTGGGAGGTGAAGAGAATGCTGCTACCTTTTGGCATGGGAAGGATGGGGGGGGGGGAGATGGAGTGGGTAACAACAATACTGCATCCAAAATCACTTTTCATTGGGTGGGAAAGGGGAAGCTAATGCTGCTGCCATTAGCGCTCCCCCAGCCCAGTACACTTACCTACTAAGTGCTACACAAGCCTTGATTATCCGAGGCTGGCTGCAAGCACATCAAGTACATACCCTAAATGATCACAGAGTATCAACTTTAAGTTGAGACCATCCTGTAGGAAAATGCTTGGTGGCGGTGCCGCAGAAGAAAAGATACTTTCAAAAGCATGCATATCATTTCTAAAGGTCTGGGCCCAGTGACTATCAATGTATAAAATCAATATATAAAATGCATTTTGTTGTCACCAGTATACATTTTTGAAAGAGTCAGTGTCAGCGTTCAGTGCCAGTTTAGGCTGATGTGGTACCGGGTTGCCTGTAACAGTACTTAAGTATGCTTTTTATATTTATGTGTTTAAATGAGCTCTTCTATAACCCGTTTTTTCATATCTGCACACAGATACAGTTTTGCTTGGCCTGAGTGCACACATTTCAGCTTGACTGAATACATACCTCGCTGGCTGGCCTCCTATGAAGTGAATGCGCACCATCTCGTCTGGTATGCACAGATTTCAAAGATGGCACATGAACTGCAAGAAACAAAATGCACAAGCCCTACAGTCTTCAAACATAGTGAGCACAATCTGTAGCCTGAAAGTGGCCATCAGCAGGGTGTAGGCAATGAACAATAGCTTTCTCACCTGTAACCGTAATTCTAGGAGTGGTATATGGTTCACATCCACACTCTGGCAGTTCCTATAGAATGCAATGATTGGCTGGCTGTCTTTAAGTTAAGCTCCTCCCACCATCCAGGCAGCATTTTCCCCAAATCCAACCCATGATGTCAGATCATTGCACACTGGAAGCAGGGATCCATGTGCCACCCGTCAGGGGAGGCTGGGTAGTCTGTATGGATGTGAACCATATACCACTTCTAGAATTCGAGTTACAGGTGAGTAACCTATTTTTCTAGGGCCGTGGATATGGTTTGCTATCCATGCTCTGGCAGACTCCTAGCAGTTCTCCAGGAGGAGAGGGCAAGGCGTGCACCCCTACTTGGTGAAGAGAGATTGGAGAACTGAGGTCTCAAAACCAGCATCCTGGCATAACTCAATTTCGACATGGTAGTGGGAAACAAAGGTGCGTGTGAACTTCCAGGGAGTAACCCTGCAGATTTCCTGGACAGGGAAATCCCTGGAAGCAGCCACGAAGGCAGCTGTATGTATGACAGAATGAGTCCTGAGCCCTAAATCCTATGGGATACTTCCTACCAGCCAACCTATAGCAGCGATCAATGCAGGATGTGATCCACCTGGCAATCATCCTCTTTTGCGGCTGGTCTGCCAAGCAAAGCTTTAACTTGACAAACAGCTGGTGTGCCTGTCACTGAACTCCAGCCATGCGCTCCACATAATAAGAGAGCGCTCTCCTCAGGTTCAGAGTATGGAGCATGTGGTTGGCCCTGAAGATGGGTTCGTAAAGTATACCAGTAAGTTGACCACCTAGTTAAGGTAAAATTGTGATACCAACACTGCCGTCCCCTTCCCGGTCACCCATGTAGTGTTCAGTTTCAGCTGTCCCACAGCCCACTGAGATAAGACGCTCATTTTAGGTAAAGAAGGACGAGATCTATTGAATGATAAAACAAACTAAACTAAGAAAATATTTTTCCTCTAGCTTAAATCAAATTTAAGGCTCCTGAACAGAGCTGCTGAAACCATGTCTGAGTGTGTCAGCTGCTGGCTCAGCCCCCTATACTGCACTTAACATATCACAGCTTACAATGACAACTAACTATGTTAAGCAAAGCAACAGCCAGGTCACTGAAAGTACCTGGAGCTCCCCAGTCCTTCCAGCTGAGGTGATGGCCACCAGGAGCCGTCTTCCACGATAGATGTGACATCTCACATCTGTGCACTGGCTTGACAGGCTTACCCATGAGCACAGTCAATGCCAGCAGTAGGTCCCATAGTGGAGATGGCTCACGCACCGAAGAGTGGTCCAGGCCCTTGAAGAAACACCCAACCACCCACTCCTGGGCCACCGTCAGCTTACCAGTCCATGCCCAGTAAGCAGAGATGGCTGCCACATGCAACTTAAGGCTTGCCATCTACAGTCCCAACTGCGAAAGGGACCAGTGGTAGTCCAGAATACTACCCACAGGACAGGCAAAGGGATCAGAGGACAGGCAAGGGGATCAAGCTCCCTGCCCTGACACCAATGGAAACTCTCTTCCACTTTAAGGCATAGCATCAGAGAGTCGGCTTCTTTTGGGAGGCCTCCACAACATGGAGGCCATCATCCGAGAGACCCACGGCCAGGAACTCTAGCCACTCAGGAACCAGGCCACAAGGTACAGGATCGCAGGTCAGGGTGCACGACTGTCCTCTGAAGTCTAGTCAGCAGATCCAGGTGGAGAGTCGGTCTCCACGGAGGTCTGCTGCTGCTGAGACTGAGGAGATCCAGTTACCAGAACTGCCTTGACCAGTCTAGAGATATCAGGATCATCCGCACCTTGTCCTTCCAGGATCTTGACCACAACACTGTGGATCAAGAGGAAGTGAGGGAAGGTATACACAAGGCCAGGGGTCCAGGGCCTCGCAAAGGCATCCCCCAGCAGTGTCTCGGACTGTGGGGGGCAGGCACAAACAGCCTTAGTTTGGCATTCTCCCAGGAGGCAAACAGATCCACCAGAGGTGTGCCCTACTGGGAGAACAGGTGATTCACCACCTCATGATTTCAGGGACCACTCAAGCGATATCTCTCCCACCTAGCTGAAAGCATCCACTAGCCCTGTTCTCCCCTGTGACATGAATTGCCAGGAGATCTACACCCAGGCTGCACATGAGGGTCCAGGTGCAGGGAGCCTCCCGATACAAGGAAAGGGAGTGAGTTCCACCCTGCCTATTTAGGTAGAACATTGGCATGGCGTTGTCCGTCTGGACCTGCACAACCTGACCCCTGACTAGAGGAGCGAATACAGTCCATGTCAGTCACACTGCACAACGCTCCAGCAGGTTTATGTGGTGATGGGACTCCCTGGGTGACCAGAACCTGTGGGCTCTGTGGCCCCCAGATGCGCACTCCACAACAGCAGCAACACATCCATCGTGAATGTAACGGTCAGCTCTGGGTGTACAAACAGGATTCCTTCCTCCAGATGTTCTGGGATCAGCCAACACTGGTGGCATCCCACATTGGCTGGGTCACTGTGATCAGCTGGTGCAAGGGTCTTAGGTGCTGGAACCACTGACAGCCCAAGTCCCACTGGGGGAGGAGCATCTGCCAGAAGGTCCAAGAGATCATACTGATGCAGGATGCCATAATACCCCAGCTGCCCCAGGAAAGCCCCAGCAGAGTGTGAGAGCCCAACCTGAAAAGATCGGCAAAGGAGGTAAGATCCACTGCCCGATCTACAGGAAGGCGGGCCTTAGCCCACAAGGAGTCAAATTCTGCCCTTAAGAACTTAATCATCTGCTTGGGTACCAATTCAGATATGTCCGAGCTGACCAAAAGGCTCAAGTCTTGACAAGTCTGAAGAGCCAGATCTCTGTGCCTATCCACAGCCTCCCATGATGGACTGGCTACAGCCAATCATCCAGACAGGGGTACACCCCGACTCCTAGGTGCTGCAGGTGGGCTGCCACCATTGCCATGCACTTGGTGAAGACCCTGGGCACCGAGGAAAGGGCATGACCCAGAACTATCTGTCTATCTATGTCTATCACTGCTGCAGAGTCTGGCATCTCCACAATAGCAATACTGTCCAACTGAATAAGTTAAAAATTACAGAAAAACTGTCCAAATTGTTAATAACAGCAAAGGGTGCAAAGTACAGTAAACTGTCATGTAATTAGTCTTGCAAAAGGACAACCAGTGCTGTCTTTGCCACCCTTCCAATTTGGCCATCTTCTGCAGAGTTCTGGGTCACTTTATTTTTCTCAAAATTCTTTCTGACTTTTTAAATTGCTTGCCAGTTTCTGTCAGGTTGTCATAAAAATACATCTTTGGCTGTACACATAATTTTCAGTTTGGCCAGCATTTGCAAAGTATGAGTAATACCTAGCTCCCTCAAGCCAGTATGAAATGTGTCAAATCCCACACAACGCTGCCTCATGGGATAACTCTGATCAGAGAAACCATGAATTTGCAAACCACTGTCCAGACAAGGCTGCCCTTTATCTGCTGCCAGTTTTAAAACCTGTCACTGCTATGTGGACAGTAAGTACTGTACTATTATAGTCCTAGGCAGCTTCAGGTTGTTTGGCTGTCTCCGTGATGTGATTCAATAAGCACTAAGTATTACGTCCCCATTCATAAGGTTTTTTTTTTTTGTTTTTTTTTAAAGTCTGTGCACATATTTTGCAGGTCAGGCCCCTCCGCTGATTCAAGGATCCCCAGGCTTCACATGCTCATGGCTCTCACACCATTTTCCAGGTGCTCACGCCTGATGCATAACAGTTCGAGACAGCAGTAGATGTATTACAGTATATATGGTTTCTCTTTATTATGTATAAAAATCGGTGGCTACTCAGAAGTTGTTGTTCATGTTCTAAAAGTTATTGTGCATGTTCTATCATCAATATTCATTAGTGCTGTGCTCCTCGCCACCTGACTGGAGCAAACAGCGCTGTTCAAAGTAGCAAACGTGGCGGTGCTGCTTACAGGCTTCACCGAAACTGTTTGGACACAGATTGCCGTAGTTGGCTCCATGTTTCCAAAGCATATTGTCATTTTTTTTTTTTCCTTTTTAATAAACTGCTGGCACAAATCTGTATATGCTGAGGATGGAAAATGGAACCACACCAATGGACTTCGTGGTAGAAAGCTGCCAACAGCAAGCAGGAACGCCAACACAAGGTATGACACCTTATCAAACTCAAAAGTTCTGAAATTTAAGTTCTTTTTGCATCTCTGGGAACCATATATCACTCTCCTCACACTAACAGACGAAGTCAATGCCTCTGGGTTAGCACTGCTAAGCAATGTGTGTGTGAGGAGAGAGGATCATCACTGTTGCTGAAAATAAATAAGCTTGCGTGTCTTTCAGTAGAAGATCATGTGACTGCTGAGAAGTTAATCTTGGGTGGCTACTTGGGAGAGGAGTTTTTTTTCTGTTGTGAAGAGCTTATATCGATTGGGAACACTATGTGATAGATGCTGTTCGGCAGCAACCAAGCCCAGAATTGAGGATGGAGGTGCAGCCTTGATAAGGAACATGTGAGAGAGCACAGATCACTGGTGCAGGTCATATACAGCTCTCGTGGAGAAAAAAAGTGTGTGAAAGAGGCTAGATAATCTATCTGGCACAGATGTCCTTAATCAATATTCTTAGTGACTGAGTAGGCAGGGAAAATCAAGTGTGTGAAGCAGAGTACCACAATCTGTAGCATTTTTCTGTCTCGTTAGCTTAACTTCAATTTTATTATTTTTTTGACCATAGCAGGTAACTTGTCTCTGGTGCATGTAACTTTCTGGCTATATGCGCTGCAGTGCAAGTACTAAAACAGTAAACTTCTACCCCTGCCCACTGTTGCCAAAGGAACTCCTTGTAGCACTGTCTCAGCTTAATGGTGCCTCTCCTCACTAGAGAATGAGGTGGTCAAGGAGCATCGACAGGGATGCCTCCCATGCAAGTGGGATTGAGAGCATAAATGCCACGACTGACATCTCAACAGCAACCTTGACGATCGACAGTGAAGGGAGCCTCCCAGCTGATTGTGGCAAACTACATGCAAGCCCACATTAAGCTACATGGGCATGGAAGTGTCAACCACTGGTGGAGGTGGCTCCTGCCGAGGACAGGACGTGGACACCGATCGGACCACATCCTTCTGGACGAGAACCGGAAGCACTGGGGTCTGCAAGACTGAATCCTCAACCTCATCCAATGATGGGTCAACAGACTTGAGAAGTATCTCAACAGCTTGCTCGACCTAAGTCGACTGGCTTGAGGGGGGGCAACCAAAGAGCCCTCGACCTACCCAAACTGCCCTTCAGCCGAGAGGTGCTTGGCAACCGCCAAGCAGTTGGGCGAGTTGAGGAACCAGAGGACGCAATCTTTCCCGATCCCATGACTGGCGGTGCTAGTGCTTCTAGCACCACAGGTGGGCAGGACTCTCCTCCAAGGTCTGAAGAGCCAAATACATGTCCCAGAATCCTCCAGTTAATAACCCTCCAACACTGGCCTCAGATGGGAACTGCACCAAGACCAAGGAGGTGCCCATAACAGCTGCTTCCACCTCAAGGGCCACAAGTTGCTGAGCTCATCCAGCTGCAGCCAAGGCTTTCTTGCAGCCCCTTAGGGCAGGTCTTTGGATCCCATTCCGAAGGCTGATCCAGCAAGAGCCTTAGCTTCCTGTCCTTGAGGGGACTCTGGAAGCATGCTTCTGCACAGACCACACTCTGCCACATCATGTTGCCTGCCCAGGAAGTACACACGTGTCGTGTGGGTCAGTGACTGATATCTTCTGCTGGCAGCGAATACAGAATTTGAAGCCCGGTTTCCATTGCTACATCATAGATCAACTAGGGGAGTTGAAGGACATGACTAAAGGAGATAATTAAATCAAAAACTTCAAAAACAAAGTTCACCTATGGCACACTAAACCAAAGCGGAAGCCACGAAGGAGAGGCGATCTGTTCATCCAGCGAAAAGAAAGATCAGACATCACAGGGTGGAATCGGAGAATATGCCGTCCGTGTGGTGAGAGAAGCATAGCTTACAGACATCTGGCCAATCAGACTATTCCAGTGGAACTGCCAGATTGTGGATAGTGAACCATATACACGTCCCTAGCAAGTCACATTTTGAAACGAGCATGGAAAATGATTCAACAGGCGGAATGAAAATGTCTCCGAGCATTGACACCAGGCTCTTCTTCAAACACTGGTGCACACACTCAAGAGACTTTGTCCACATTTTCAACCAACTTGTTGCATCTGTGCATACCACAGGAGACAGCACGTTCTTGCATCACAGAGAGCCGTCCAGCAATGAATGTGTTCGTCCGAGCTGAAAGGTATGAGCTCACACCAGGAAAAATTTTATTTTTGTGCAAATATGAAAAATCAGGTTATAGCACAGCTTGTTGGAACCATAAACAGCATACGTATGCAGTGTTACAGGCAACTTCGTCCCACATCAAACTAAATTGCTATTAAATGCTGATAATGTCCCTTTAAAATTTTAGAGTAAACTTTTCTGTTAGTAAATTTTGCCAGTTTATCCATAAGGTCTGCATAAAAAGCTTTCATCAGGATTTGCTGACTTCATAGTGTACTTTGCCAATTCTTTGGCCTACGTTTTCCATTTCTAACACCCCCATCCTGACCCCCCCACCATGATGATTTGGGCTATCCTCGTTGCACTCTATGCCAGCAGATGCCTTCACATCCAGTTCCAGTGCTGCTACCTGGCCAGCTAAGCAAGATATATGTGAATTCCAGGCAGCCCACAACCTCCTTCCTCATCATATGCAAACTCCAGTCTCCCAGGTGGAAGTCGCTGTATAACTGTTGGTCCCATACTACACTTTTTTAAACTTTCTATGTTTTTTTCATTTTTAAACATGGACAAGTACATTCCCTGAATCAGAGACAAATTATGGTACAAAAATAATATTACAGGAGGACTTTTTGTTTCCAGAACTGGGTTTTGAATTTAAAAACTACCATTATGACACCAGAGGCCACCCGCTCCAGGTTTCAGGCAGAAAGTTCAAACACATACATAGAAAATATTTTTATACCTTAAGAGTGGTGAACCCATGGAACAGAGTCCCACTTGAGGTGGTGACAAGTAAAACAAGGAATTAATTCAAAAGACGTTTAGATAACCTAATCCTGTCTGGTTTTAAGCTCAGGTATTATTAGTACAAAACAGGACACACACACATGGGCTGTATAAGCCTCCTTGCTCCTTTACCTTCCTTAGTATGATCCTATGAGGACACTGACATTTTCTATTATTACTCATACAAGGGTATATTAGACAGAAACTGTGCACCTTATTTCACACTTAAGAGAAATGATAGCAACACCTGTAGCAAGACCACGGACTGGATCCTAATAAAACATTCAATGACAAAAAAAAAAATATTCATTGCCTTTAAATCCATCAATGGTGAAAAAAAAAAAAAAATATATATATATAGATATATATATTTTTTTTAATTACTTGCCCTGTACTAAACAGAGACGAGAATCTAACAGCTGGCCTCATAGTCCTTAACTATGTACTGTACTACAAGGTATTCAAGAAAACAGAAAAATAAAATAACTAATACATTTGATAGCACCAAGCAGATCCTTTGTAACCTGGACCTTATAAAATATGTTACTTATAAACCTTACAATCAATCTCAGAGAAGCATACACTGGAATTAATTTCAGTGCAAATCCGCCCTCCCTTGTGAAAGAAGGTCCCAAATACACCATTTGGGAGAAGGATCAACAGCAAAACACGCTGTAAAACCTCAATATACTTCAAGACAGCCAGCATCTTGCAGCATTTATAAGAAGATTAAAAACATCCTCTACCACCATACAGAGTGTCATTCTGTCAACACGGACGATGCCAACTACTCGTCCACTCAGTCACTGCCATTTTCTGGCTAAAAACATTGAGAAGGGAAATTATGAAACTATCTATGTCTATCACTGCTGCAGAGTCTGGCATCTCCACAATAACAATACAGCCCAACTGAATAAGTTAAAAATTATAGAAAAACTGTCCAAATTGTTAATAACAGCAAAGGGTGCAAAGTGCAGTAAACTGTCACGTAATTAGTCTTGCAAAAGGACAACCAGTGCTGTCTTTGCCACCCTTCCAGTTTGGCCACCTTCTGCAGAGCTCTGGGTCACTATTTTTCTCAAAATTCTGACTTTTTTAAATTGCTTGGCAGCTTCTGTCAGGTTGTCCTAAAAATACATATTTGGCTGCACACATAATTTTCAGTTTGGCCAGCATTTGCAAAGTATGAGTAATAACTAGCTCCCTCAAGCCAGTATGAAATGTGTCATATCCCACACACTGCTGCCTCATGGGATAACTCTGATCAGGGAAACCATAAATTTGCAAACCACCATCCATACAAGGCTGCCTTTTATTTGTTGCCAGTTTTAAAACCTGTCACTGCTATGTGGACAGTTAAGTACTATTATAGTCTTAGGCAGCTTCAGGTTGTTTTGCAGTCTCCATGATGCGATTCAATAAGCACCAAGTATTACGGCCCTGTTCATAAAGTTTTTGTTTTTTTTTGAAGTTTGCACACATATTTTGCAGGTCAGGCTCCTCCGCTGATTCAGGGATCCCCAGGCTTCGTATGTTCATGGCTCTCGCACCATTTTCCAGGTGCTCGCGCCTGATACATAAGTTTGAGACAGCAGTAGACTTATTATAGTATATGGTTTCTCTTCATTAAGTATAAAAATCAGTGGCTAATCGGAAGTTGTTGTTCACGTTCTAAAAGATATTGTGCATGTTCTATCATCAATATTCATTACGGCTGTGCTCCTTGCCACCTGACTGGAGCAAACAGTGCTGTTCAAAGCAGCAAACAACAGAACCGCACTAACAGACTTCGGAGCAGAAAGCTGCAGACAGCAAGCGGGAGTGCCAACACAAGGTATGACACCTTGTCAAACTCAAAAGTTCTGAAATTGAAGTTCTTTTTGAATCTCTGGGAACTATATATTATAAAAAATAAAGTATGAGCGCCCAATCACAACTCGCCCTGTGTTTCCATCTCGGGGCTGAGATACCAGCATAGACCTCTTGAGCTTCGCTCTGCAGGTCTATATGCTGGTATCACAACCCCTTGATGGAAACACAGGCCTGTTGTGTATGGGCTTCCACATCTTATTCCTTATATGTACAATTTCAGTCACTTGTTGAGCCTCCACTGTTATTACATCCATTTTATTTTCCAAAAGTGTGGTTCTGTTGTTAAACACCTCAGTCGTTCTGCCTGCGGTCTCACATTACGTAAAGGAGGGCCCAGTTGGACAGTTTGGGCTCCCTGCTTGTCTTTAAAATCTGTACATCCTCAGTGCTTGTCTCTGTCAGTGGCACTGCTGTCCCCTTCCGGGTCACCCTCGTGTTCAGTTTTTTCGTTCCAAAGCTTTCAAAGACAAGACACTCAGGTAAAGAAGGGTGAGTTCTATTGAATGATATAACATTTTAAACTAAGAAAATATTTTTCCCCTAACTTAAATCAAATATAAGGCTCTTGAAGAGAGAGCTGCTGAAACCACGTCTGAGCGTGTCGGCTGCTAGCCTGGCCCCCCAATATTGCACTTTTTAGCACATCACTGCTTACAATAACAATTGACTATGTTAAACACAGCAACTGCCAGGTCAGTTGGAGAAAGACGTTTTTGAAACAGCCAGTGTCGTAAGTACTGGACTTGTTCAACAGAAACAAGAAACTGGTAGCAGGGCAAAACCACAAACCTAGAAAATACTAAAACGTATTACAGTCTTACAAAAACATCGGATATCCCTTCTACCTTAACTCTAATTCACAGTTACTTCCTTCCATCCTGCCAACTGTGCCTGACCCACTTCCCATTACCCCACCCACCCCTGTTGTTTATCAAAACTGTGTCTAACTATTCCTTCCTATACCCCACTCCTACCTTTCCCCATGACACTGACTGGGTGCATGGAGCAGTGTTGGACCTCTGTGGGGTCTCCACTCCAGAGGGTTTGCTTCCCTCCCTTCTTGCATGCCTGGGAAATCAGTACTTTTGGTTTGGTTTGCTCCCTGCCAAGTGTGGCCTTTGTTGGGTGTGCATCCCAGAGGGTCGAAGGTCTGCACCTCTTCATCCTATCTCTGCCCCCCCTCCCCCCACTGCTCCACTCTACAGGCAGCCTAGCTAAAGTCTCTCTTTTCCCCTCAATCACTCTGTCTCTGCTAAGAAACAGCCCTCCAATATTAAGTTCTGAATGTGCAATATTGTATTCCTAATTGTACTGTCCTCTTCACATATTAGGCTGGACGCAGCTATAGTAATTGTTTATATCACTGTACGATGCTTACTTTGTTTTGTATCTTGGTTTATGTATACATCAATTGTAATTTCCCATTGCCCCTCCCCCAGTACGCATCTGGAAACAAGCTTTATGTACCCCAGTATGCCTTTCCTGGTAAAACTTTTTCAAATAAATAAAAACATCCCATTTAGAAACATTTTTTTATGTCCTGATTTTTTATCATTACTTTCAAAGGCAGTATAGCCCGGTTCAAGGACCACTCAGTCTACTTCTAATAATAGTTTTTTGTCAGAGGTAGTAGTAGATGGTCATTATCACTTCAAAGTGTGCCAAGCCTGGGCGAAATTGTGATGTAGTTTCCTCATTAACAGTCAGCACAATGGGCCCTGCATGCAAGGTTGGGGCTGGTCCCAATGTGCACTTTGTGTGCAAAAACATTTTGGTTTACTTAAATGTTTACTGTAGTACGGTATATTGTATCAGACTAATTCTGCTTAGTTTTAGGCGGACATCTTTTACTACAAATCCCAGAATCCTTTGCAGCTGACTTCAGAGCAGTAGGCAGCAATGGGAAATTCAATAGGCTGCAGTGCATGTTAGAGCTTTCATAATCTCCAGTCAGATGTTTTCTCAGTCAGTTTTTTTCAAGGAAGAGATAAATATAGTCCTCTGTAACTGTACAAAGCCCAGGGAGGACAGCAGCACGGTGCACCAGCAAACAAAAGAGCTTATATAAAGCTTTAACATGCAAACCATTGAATCACTCGCTGCTGCTTACTGCTCTGATGTCAGCTGCTGGGGATTCTAGGATTTGTAGTAAATGAAGATGTCAATATAAACTAAGCAAAACTAGTCTGCCACAATCTACTATACTATAGTAAACATTTAAGTAAACCAAAATGTTTCTGCACACAAAGTGTGCATTGGGACCAACCACATCACTTAAGTGCGAGGCCTTTGGCTGGGACTATTCTTCTTTAAGTAGTAAATGGTGTGTGAAAGATGCTCTATGAAGGCAGCAGCACACATTCCTACATGATTAGCTGCGACACTTAAGAACTGTTTGGGCAAGAGTTCTTTAAAAAAAGTTACATTATACTGCTTTTAATAATGGTTTATCTAAGACCTAGTTTGAGCCCGGTTTCATTACGTTAACCACAGATATTGTGTGGATTTTTACTGTTTTCAGTGAAGCCCTCTCATAAGAACATCCCGGTTACAAGAACATTTTTGCTTGGCATTTAGGATGGTTTATATCAAGGCTCCACTGTACAAGGTCTAATTATTCATGATTGGCTACTGAATCTGAGTCCGACAAGTTACCAGCGTACATATCAAGCCTATTTGAGAGTGCCAAGGGGTCATGCAGGCTAGGAAGGTTTTCATTAATCTGCTTTCAAACACCTAGAGTACGGTAATCACATGGATTATCTGCTATCAGCTTCTCCCTCCCGTCCATCTGGAACACTATGCAAAAGTCAGGGAAGCTCACGGCCCATTCACCTTCAAGGCATTGATTACAAAGTACCTTAATGAAATCTGCATCTGTTACAGATGACCAGTGTGACATTATTCACCTGCCATACCCTTCAACTCTCCTGAAACTCGCAGCTCCCTCCCAGTGAACCGCAACTCTTCTCACACCCTCTTCCCCTATCATATCATACCACCCATTCCTAAATATCCTCACTCGCCTACACCCCCCCACTCATGCCCCAGCTGTGAATCACCAACTATCTGCACTAGCCGTCCATCTTACCATAACCACCACCCTGTCCTCCTTACCTCTTACTCTTTACCACTACCTTTCTCAAGCCTCATCTGTGAACGACCACCATTTAGCAATGACAGCACTAGCCCTAGTATCTTTGGGCCTAGTTTTGCTCATGCAATAGGTCACAAATATGTTAGCTCTATTAGTTTAAGGCCTGTGTTAGCTTTGCCTATGTTTATTGTCTACTGTTTGTTTTTTTGTTTTCCTTCCCTCCTTTTTGTATACTATACTGTACCCTCATATGAATCACTTGTATATGCCCAGGACCACTCTGAAAATGAGCTTGCTCAATGGTGTTATGCCTGGTTAAATAAAGTTACTGATTGACTGACTGAACCGGGGATTACTCTCCTAGAAATGCACACCACGGTTGCGGCAGCTATCAGGATGGATGTTCCCTCTGAGAGTTCCAAGTTTACAGTGGTCATTTTATTTATTTTTATATATTTACCGCCTGAACAGCTAGGCACTTAGCATGAAATTGGGAAGCTAAAACACTGGTGCACAAAATAGACACAAAAAAAGATAAGCAACAAGTCACTCAGGGGGCGGATACTTATTTTTTCTGCCTCCGGTTCATCTGCTTCAGCTAAGTCGGGAGGGCCTACACAACATGGCACAGTGAGAGAATGCATGGCCCAGATCCTACAAGCTACAGGGGACAATACAAATCAATGGCTGGCTATGGTAGAATTCAAGTAAGGAGATATGGATGGCTGGATCACTGAGAACAACATAGCGACTGCAGTGCTCAGTCAGGGTACGCAGCACCAAATAGCAGTAAACGCAACTTTGGTACAGGACATCAATTATCTGCATACAGAAGTGGAAACCTTGGAAAAGGTATGCGCGGAGACAGTAATGCGAGGATCAGAGTTTACCTCCACGTGTGGTGGGCCACTCAGAGCTTCTGGCTACACTGGACAATTTGATCATTGAAGACCTGTCTCTTTTACCTCTGGATTCAACAGTAAAACTGTTGAAAGCTTTCATTATTCTAGTGAGATTCTGGCCTCAAGAGGGTTTTGTAGATCAACTGCTGACAGCTACTACAACTCTATCGAGCCCGGAGGCTAGAATCACGAGTTTACAGGCTGACAGAGCTCGAGGTGACACACTGGGAGGGAAGCAAGCTGGGGAGATCTAACTGATTCCCCCCCAGACTCAAGACAGAAAGAGAAAATTGCAGGCAACTTAAAAAAAAAAAACTATTGCAGAAAGGTCTGCCAGCACAGTCTCTCTTTCCTGCTGCATTTCAGGTTATTGTGAAGAATAAAACTCACATTTGTATTGATCCTGAGGCAGTAGTGATTTTTTCCTTTTAGCTTAGTATGCTTTATCTTCCAGCGGGCTTCCCCTTGAGCCACCCAGCCACCGCCACCAGACAGGGGATCTTCCCCCGAATGTAGTGCCCCCTGAATTACCCACAGGGCGGAGCCGCTGGAGCGCCCCCCAGATCCGCAATGGGAGACAGGCTTTATTTTGTCACGCCAGAGGATATTTTTCTTCTACTGTTGTGGGGGGCGTGCCATGATGGATGCCACGACACAACTAAATCATGTATCCAACATGCCCCCTGAGAAGCAATGCTCACAGGTATTCTGGTTAGGGCGCATCTCATGGTCACATAGTAGCACTGAACCAGAGTCACCTCAGCCCCCCCCCTCCCCGGGAGGTGAAGAGTGTGCCATGGCCGCTCGATTCACCACAGTTCGGTCCTCGGACATCCCGAGTCCGTTTCCGAACCCGGTTCACCTGTGTCAGAGCGGTAAATCTTTCTGCTGCGCAGACAGGCCAGCCTGGCAGCAGTCAGTTTTGCAGAGCAGCTAGTTGTGCAAGAGAGCTCCAGACTTTGTTATGCACATTCTGTAAGCTCTCCATTAGTTTGGGTTCCTTTTATGGGGCAAACTTTGCTGCAGTGTCATAATATCTTTACCTGGCAGTTAACTCATGATGTAGTTTGTAAGGGTGGATGCAAAAATGTTATATTTTGCAACTATTATGATACACTTGTTATTTCTATCCTGTCTTGCTATTGCAATAATGTGTTGTTTAGTAGGTATACTAATGTGCACCTTTTAGTCTGTGGATGTTTTGAAGTTTCCTGATGGATATCTTCTTCACACATATGGTGTATTAAAGTGGCCCGATTATCTAAAAACGTATCCTGCATTATACTATTCTGAGGTTCAGCCTCCCTTACATATTCAGTTCTTCAAGGGGTTGGACAATCCGTCAAAGGACAGAGACTTTTTGATTTATTCATTGAGGTAAGACTGCCATATCCTGTGGATTTATTTTGCTAGACTAGTTCTCCTGAACACTGTCTTGGGACCCCAAGCCCATTAATGAGAACTTTATGTTTCACTGACCTAGTATATATACCACAGAACGCATCTGGAAATGAGCCATTTCAGCTCAGTATGTCTCTCCCGGTAACTAGTCCAAAGAGAATTAAATGGGAATGCACCTGGGAGGCAGTGGTGCCTGGTGCAGAGAGTCAGTGCAAAGCACAAAATGGATACCAGCACATGCCACAGCCTGGGTCTCTTAGTACAACAAGTTCATATTCTGTGACTTCAGGAAGGCTGTCACTCCATTGCTCAATGTTTTAGGAAAGAAGAGAGCATACCTGGTATTTTCCAAAACAGGTGCTTAATTTTATTCAAAGTGCACACTGACAACAAAATTAATTTCAATTCCAAAGTCCACATGAAAGTAACCAGGACGCTACCAATCTTCTGATCCCACCCCCTCAAGCAAGCAGGGCTCTATGTCACCTGATGCATTTCATGCTCTTACAGCATTTTGTCAAAAGTACTTTCCTGGTAATTCTTTTGAAATAAAAAATAAATGTATGCTGACCGATTATGGCCTTATGTATTTTATGTACTCTATGTGTATTTGTGGAAATTTGATAAATCAAGTTTTTTTTCCTCTGTTTTTTAAACTAGGTGTTTCTGCGCTTTGCCGACCATCAGTGACCCTCTTCTACCAGCGATCCCCATCCCCATCCCCCACTGTCCTGGGACCGCCCACTTCTTACATCTGTGGGTGAGTGGGTCCTGGTAGGTGGTGCGATCAGGTGCAAGCAGAATCTGTGTCACCCTGCCTGTATTTGGTTTTATCAATATTTTTTTTGGGGGGGGGGGGAGTTTCCCCCTCCTGACTAGGGTTAGCACACATGCCATGCCAAACAAGCACAGCGCAAGCAGCGTTAAGCAGTGGTACACGAAGTTCCCCCCTCCCCCCCAAAGAAGGAGAGCCGTCATTGAATGCTCAGTCTTCCTTCCCCAGCCAGCGCCCAAGCAACTCTGGTCTATTCCCAAAGCTGGGTCACCAGTGTGGTGGCAGCCAGTAAAGCACCCAGCACCTCAGCTCTCCGCACCACTGGGCCAAAAGGTTTTTTTTTTTTTAAATGCCCATCACACCTTCACAACATAAAAGGGCATCATCAAAGAAAATGATTCAAACTGTATAGACAGTTAATTCTTCTTTGATTTGCAGTTTTTCACTCCTCCTCCTCTTCCTCCTCTGAGCTGATGGGTAGCTCTGGCCCTCCCTCGGAGGGACTTCTTCTCTGACCCAACCGTCCCCCGCTCAGCCAGACCCCCTAATTCCCGCACGGGTCCCCCCCATGGCAGGGTAGAGGAGAGGAGCATCAGCTTCCCCGAATACAAATCCAGACATCGGGGGCATCTTGAACGCATCGGGTCATCACGGACCCCGTCGGCTCCTGGCTTGTCCACTTATTTTTCCCCTGGATCCACAAACCGTGCAATGTGCAGGATGGCTAGCCCCCACCTCCATGGAAGCAGCCATATGCCAACACCCTGTCACAGCTGGGTGTCATTCTGTAGCGCACTGCACTGTCTCCCTTCCCCAAAGAAGGAGAGCTGTCTACGGATGCTCAATCCTTCCTCATTCCTACCGACCCCCGAGCAACCAGAGTCCATTCCCGAACCCGGGTCGCCAGCGTGGTGCAAGGTGTAGCATCCAGCACGTCAAAGCACCACTGGGCCGCCTACAGATAGCTAATTTAACCAGCAGTCCCTACTGTCTGTTCAAACTGTTGCTTATAATCAAGTCCCCCAGAATTCTGTGATTCCACAGCCATGAAACTTACCACAGAGCTCACATCATGCCAGACGATATGTAATACCACAGAACTCATTGCTCTTAATAATTTTTCATTAAAATGTATTGTTTTCCATAGTCCCTGGCTCCCATCCCCTCCCTGCTTATCCTATAGTGCCTCCTTTATGTGCAGCGTGTAATGTCAAAGATGACATCACATCATACTTTAACCAACTGCAGAACTGCATTCTGCCACAGACACAGTTCATGCCGCAGAACTAAGCAAACACTGCCACAGAAATCAGTACAAATGTTACCCAACATTACCCAAAAAAGGTGTTGGCAATAAAGCCAGGTTTCAAAGAAATGTAAAATTAAACATACCCCAATAATGCAAAGCATCATGGGAAGTAAATGCAAATCACCGTGAAAGAAAGAATTTAGACTGGTTCCGCATTAAGCATGACTGTATGGTGCCAAACGGCCTCTTACACAATTTGCCAAGTCTAAGAACAGAAGATACAGATGTGTTTTATCCTTCTTAGAACTCTGTGTACCCTATCTGGAGCAACCCAGGGGAAAAAATTTCTCAGTTATGGCACCTTTTTCCTTCCTCTTTTAAACGGTGTACATGTTTAAGTCCTGCAGCCTCTCCTCATAGGTCATTTCCCCAAGGCCAGGAATCATCTTAGCTGCCCAGTGCTATACTGGCCCACTTGCTGCAATCTTTCCTCAGGTGTAGCAACCCACACCAACCCTTTTAAAACTGGTGAGAGCAAGCAGCAGGGTAGGCAAAAATATATCTTTGCATTAACACTGGGGTTCATGGATGGCCATCCTTCTGAGATAAGGCAATTTGTCCAGCGCCTTAAATGGATTTGCACTGTGCATTTTGCACATATTTATCTTCGGAAATGAAGACACTGTCTGCTTGAAATAAACTATGAGATAAATGTCTGCTAATAAACCGTGGTCAAGCTTCTCTAATCTTAGTGCGTCATGCAGCTCAAACTTCCAGTTTCTTCTATCCTCTTTTTCAAAATCCTGTGTTCTAATGCTATGCTTGCTATACTCTACACTCTGTCTACTCTTCTTTCTCTTCTCTTAATTCAGTACTCTAATAGTAGATTTTGGATCTATTTATCCTTCAAAAGGCGTATTACAATTTGTCATTATAATCAATTCATAAAGGGTAACTAGGAAACCAATAACTTATTTTGTAGTATGTAACTCAGTTAATTATATTTATCAATGTAGAATGTATTCTTCTATTACTGTAATTTTAACATCTGATATACCAAATATGAATGTATCTGAGCATTTCAATAAAAAAGTTTAATTGAAAAATAAAAGTCTGCTAATGAATCCACAAACCAGACAGTCTATGCTGCACAATTCTTTTATAGACACAGACACACTCTCTCCTAGCCCTTATAATGCATGCATTTGCAGAGTGTTTATGTGAAAATATGTTTTTGTCTACCCCCTGCTCGCGCTTCCTCTCTCTCTCTCTCTCCACTTATAAAGTGATTAGTGTGGTCTGTTTCACTATGATCTAGGATTCGTCAGGTTCTGGGCGAGCACAGTCCAGGTACCACTTGGCATGAACATGTCCTTTTTTGCTCTTCCTTTCTTCAGGTGTAGATTCCAGTACCTTGAACAGTATTCCAGGTGCAGTCGCACCAGTGACTTATACAGTTGAAGGATCACCTGCCAACTTCTACTGCTTACTCCACTCCCTATGCGTCCCATCATTCTGTTTCCATTGCCCACCACGCAGTTGCAGTGTGCAGACATTTTTAGGGTCTTCAAGATCATTATCACTAAATCCTTTAGGGATTTTCTGTTATGATTATTATGAATATTGAGATTTGCTATTAACATTTGGAGCATGGCAAGATTTATACACATTAAATAGATATTCATATTTTTTGTATATTTATGTATACAGTACGTTAAGAGAATAAGCAAGGTTAAAGGAATAAGTAAGGGAGGTGAAGGAAGTATTCCACATACAACAGAACTCCATAAATAAGGTAGGCTTTTTTTGGTCCTAGTCTAAAGTTACTAGGCAGATAGAGGAAAGCAAGTTATTAACAATTGTCTAGAAGTTATCATAGGATCAACATGGAGATGAGGTACAGCAGGAAGGTAGTCAGTTGTGGGAACTGTGGGAGCTGTTCTCCAGGATTATGCTCCGGAGGAGGGGGCACTATGCTATCGTCAGGACCTTTGCAGAGCTCCATGCTCAGCTGGTAGCAGCAAGAGACAAGATATCTCAGCTGCGGACCCAACTCAGCTGGGGTCCACCCCACTCCCCCAGAGGCCCACTGATCCAGATGGCTGGAGGGTGGTGGTAAAGGGTGGCATCAGCAGCAGCCACAGGGGGTTTAACCAGTCTTGCACCATCCAGACAGCAAACTGCTTTGTATCCCTGGCTCAGACTGGACTCTATCAGTGGGGGATGGGGGACTGAGTCAGTCAAGAGAAATGAGCAGGGCAACTTGGTGGCACTTGATGGGGGGTGAGCAGGTGAAAATCAACAAGTACAGTCTTAGTGACTAAGGAATCAATGATTAGGCAAGTAGAGAAGGTTGTGGGCGTGGGGGAGTGAAATGGTCAATTGCCTTCCTAGTACATCACGCACACTCAGGATATAGGTAAGATAGGGGGATGGCAGAGAAGGGGGGGGTAACTGGTATACTTGGGTACCAAAGATCTGGAGAACTAGCTTGTGGAGGCATTCAGCTATTCTGGTCTTTTCAGAGGTCCCCCTTTTGTAGAGTGGGGGAAAGGAAACAACAGAGTAAGGAAGAGATTGATGAGTCTACTGCGTAGTTGAAGGGATGGTGTCAGGAGGAGGGATGCCACTCTGTGAGGGAATGGGAGCACTTCCCGGACAGGAGCCTCTGCAAGGGTGACTGCCTTCACCTGATGAGAGAGGGAGCCACTACTCTAATATCTATGTTGGACCAATAAACGAACTGCAGGGGAGATGGAGGCTAGGGGAACACTGAGAAGTGAGAGCTGGTGGAGGACCTAGCTAGGGCTACTAGTAGCAGCAAGGTGGGTAACAGTAAGGCTGAAGTTAAAATTAGGTTAGGGGAAGGGGCCAAAGAGGGAGGGCTAACAAAGCCTACACTCAGCATGAAAATTTCAAAAATTAAGTAGACCAGAGAAGAATGAGAGAGAAATAGGAAAAAAGTAAGAGAGGTTCAGGAGACAGATGGAAAGGAGACTGGGAAATAAAATTAGTGAGCTCATGGCGATCACAGAGATGGATGTAATAGCCAATACAGAAACTCTGGCCACAGAAAATAATGATTTGGGCCAGACAGTCCTAGACTATACTGTGTTTAGATGTGACAGAGGAAAAGGTAAAGGAGGAGGCATAGTCCTATATGTTAGGGATGCATAGAAGCAGTGGAGGATGCAAGACTCAGGGATGGTAATGGGGAAACTGAATCGCTGTGGGTTCAGATCACAATATTCACAGGCAAGAAACTATGGATGGGGTGATCTATAGACTTTCACAAAGAGGGAAGAAAGAGAGATAAGGTGCTAGGGGCAGAACTAGAAACAGGGGTGTCAAAGGGGGAGATGGTGGTAGTGGGAGATCTAAACCTGCCAGATACTAAATGGGTCATTCTAGCCGCCAGGAACTCCAGAAGACAGGCCACACTGGGTACAGTGCAGGACCGCCTGCTTGTATAGCTGGTTAAGGATCCCACTAGGCAGGATGCCATTCTCGATGGGGTGCTCACCATCTAGGAAGCACAACCAGGAATGAAGGTAGGGGAGTAAGTAGTGTCCAGCGATAGTAACTCTATATGGTTCAACCTGGCCCTTGGGTCAAGTAAGCCCTCATCAAAGGCTGAAGTCCTAGATTTCTGAAGGGTAGACTTAACTGGATGAGGTAGTGGGTCTGGCACAAGTCAGTCAGAGTGGACAGCATTAGGGATGTGGAGGAAAGATGAGAGGCAAGCAAGGGTGCCATTCTCGAGGCAACAAAGTCTTGCATGAAAACGGTACTCAAAAGAAACAAGTACAACAGATCCATATGGTTCTCTAGAAAGATCAGAGAAGCAGTGAGAACCAAAAAGAAGGCTTTTATGGGTACAAGATAAAACAAGGGAAGGATGAACAGGGAAAGTACCAAATGATAACGGGAAACCAAGAGTGCAATCAGATACACAAAGGCAGACACAAAGCTGCATACTGTGGAGAAGGGCAGGTAGATGGAAAAAACAAACAGTTCTTTAGATATATTAGGGGAAAAAATAAAGAAGGGAGAACAAATTGTCAGGCTAACAGAGGGAGGTAGGGTAATTGTGGAGGACAGGCAGAAAACAGCCATTCTTAACGACTACTTCTGCTCTGTATGTAAAACTGGTAGAACTTGCAGATCTCAAGAAGAGAATGATTTACTTCAAAAAGATTTAGACACTTTAACCTCTTGGCCCAAATATTGGGGGCCTTCCTTAAACATAAACAAATGCAGTGTTATGCATCTAGGCCCTCGTAATCAAGAACATAACTACCTCCTAAATGGCCAACAAGAAAAAATTACTCACCTTAGTAATTGTATTTCTTCTAATGGAATCTTGCTGTATTCTGACAATTTGCAGTTAGCTCCAGCTTTTGAACTGCCCCGGAGAGTGAAGGGTTAATTTCTATGCCAGGCATAGAACGCAGACCTCTAGCTCATTTGAAAACTATCTGTGTCCTTTCAAACCCAAACCGTCAGATTCTTGCGAGCTAAAACTCACTGACTAAATGTGGAAATTGTAAAACTCCTAGTAGCCAATTGTCAACAAAGACTTTGGATTCCCCAAAAGACTCAAGTCAGGAAACCCAAAGAACCAAAAACCAGATAATAAGAACAAAAAACTCTTAATTAAACAATTACAACACACCACACACACAACAGGAGTGGGGAAAATACACCCCTGGGGTGCAACACTGCACCTGCCCACCCACTTCCCAAAAACAGGTTGTGAGAGGGAAGGCAGGGAGGGAGGTCAGAATACAGCAAGACTCCATTAGGAGAAACACAATTACTAAGGTGAGTAATTCTGTCTTCAAACAACATTAAGTCTTACTGTATTCTGACAAATTGCAGACTACCAAGCAGTACCTCCAAGGAGGAGGGACAGAACCTATTTTGGGAATAGGCTCTGAAGCACTGCTGTGCCAAACCTAGCATTACTCCTAGCCTGGATATTCAGAGAGTAATACTTGGTGAAGGTATGAACTGTATTCCCAGGTGGCTGCTTGACAGATTTCTAACAAAGGCATATCCCTAGCTGCCACCAGAGATGCAGCTGTACCTCTAGTGGAATGAGCCCTCAGGCCTGAGGGTGTAGTTTTTCCCAGCTTTTCATAGCAGAATTGAATACAGGACAAAATCCACCTGGCAATGGTTCTCTTGGTGGCAGGTTTTCCCTTACCTACTTCCCCACAAGTGAGGAACAACTGAAGGGAGTCAAACCTGTGACCCTTTGTACGTTCTATGTAGTAACTAAGGGCCCTTTTAACATCTAAACTGTGTAGCCTCCATTCCCCTGAGGAGGTGTGATCAGTGAAGAACACGGGAAGAGACACAGATTGATTTAAATGGAAATCAGAAACCACTTTAGGTAGGAACCTTCTACTGGTTCTAAGGACCACCTTATCTCTATGGAAAGAGATGAAGTCAGGCTCCACTGACAGGGCTTGCAATTCACTGATACGTCTGGCAGAAGTAACAGCAACCAAAAACAGTTTTTCAAGTCAAGTACTTGAGCTCTGCTGAGGACATAGGCTCAAAGGGGGGTTGCATAAGCTGAGCAATACAAATATTCAAATCCCAAGCAGGAGCAGGATCCCTAAAAGGGGAATTGGTATGAAGCAATCCTTTGAAAAATTTACAGAATACAGGGCGAGATGACAGAGAGGAAGACTTCCCCACTGACAGGAAAGCAGAAATGGCTGACAAATGAACTTTGACAGTAGCTGGTTTGAGGCCTAGGCCATTAAGGTGGACCATATAATCCAAAACTGTAGACAACTCAGCAGTGTCTGGGGATATATGCGTCTTGGCACACCAAATGCTGAACCTTTTCCATTTGGAGTTGTAAGTTTTTCTTCTGGCAGGCTTTCAAGAAGCTTTGAGAATATCCAGAACCCGTTGGGACAGATGCAAATCTGCATACTCTAACTCTTCAAGAGCCATGCCTTGAGATTGAGTGACTGAAGATTGGGGTACCAAATCCTCCCATGAGAGGAAGTTTACAGGTTGTAATTCCTGGGAAGAGACAGGGGAAGATGGACTGCTAGGGACAGCAACAGGAGGTACCAAGGTTGCCTGGCCCAATCTGGAGCAATCAGAATCACTTTGCAAGACTGTGACCTTACCTTGACTAGAACCTTGAACAGTAGAGGGAAGGCATAAATAAATTTCCCTTCCCAGTTCAAAAACAGAGCATCCAGAGGGACTGAGCCCAAGACTGGGGGTCTGCAACAAAACAGAAGTTGGTGATTGTCTGAGGCTGCAAAGAGATCTATCTCTGGAGTGCCCCACCTTGAGAAAATCACCTTCAATACCAAAGGATCCAGAGACCATTCGTGATGGCCCTGGGAAATCTTGCTCAATGCATCTGCTACCAGAGAGGTCTGTAGGGAATAAGCCAGGGACCATATCTTCATGGCCTCCATGCATAAGGCCGTGGACAGAGTGCCTCCCTGTTTGTTGATGTACCACATGGTGGTAGTGTTGTCCGTCCTGACCTGAACCACCTTGTTCTGTACTGACTGAGAGAAGGCTTTTAGGGCAAGGAATACTGCCCTGAGCTCCAGAAGGTTGATGTGAAGAAGGGATTCCTGATGGGACCACAGTCCCTGGGCAGTGAGAGCCCCCAGATGGGCTCCCCACTACAAAAGGGAAGCATCCATGGTAAGAACCACAGAGTGAGTCTGAGAGACAAATGGAACACCCTGCCTCAGATTGTCCAGGTCCTGCCACCACTGAAGGGCCTGCATTAAGGTCTGAGTGACACGAACTAGCTTGGTAAAAGGATCTTTCCTTTGAGACCAAAAGGTTCTCAGATGGAACTGAATGTCCCTCATCTGAAACCTGGCCCCTTGGACCACTGCTGTGGAAGCTGATATGTGGCCCAGAAGCTGCAGAAAATGCCTTGCTGGTCGAGAAACCAGAGGGAGAAGGGAAGAGGCCAGCTGAGAGATGGCTTTTGCACTTTCCAGAGGAAGGAAGGCTCTTGCCTTGAGGTGTCCAACTCTGCTCCTATAAAAATGAGGAGCTGTACTGGTTCGAGAACTGACTTGGGGAGATTGAGAAGGAACCCCAGGGAAGCGAGAACGTTCTGGGTAACCTGCAGATCTGACTTGACTTGGTCTGGGGACTGGCCCACAAGGAGCCAATCGTCCAGATACACAAAGATTGAAATCCTTTTTCTTCTTAAAAAGGCTACCAATACTGCTAGGCACTTTGTGAACACGCTTAGAGCTGAAGTTAGGCCAAAGGGCATTGCTCTGAACTGCTAATGGCCTGAGTGCAATTCGAACCTGAGGTACTTTCTGTGGGAGCACCTGATGGGAATGTGAAAGTAGGCATCCTTGAGGTCCAAGGAGGCAAGCCAGTCTCCTGACCTCAGAGAAGGAAGAATTGTTCCCAGAGTCACCATCTTGAACTTTGGCTTTGCTAGGTGCTTGTTTAAGTATCTGAGATCTAGGATGGGTTGCCACTCCCCTGTCTTTTCCGGGGTAAGGAAGTACCTAGAGTACAGACCTTGCCCCTGTATGGAGTAGAAACTCTATGGCCTTTAAAGCCAGTAGAGACAAAACCTCTGCCTCTAGAGCAAGTGTTTCTTATGTATTTACAGGTGGAAAGGATCTGGGTCTCAGTTTTGGAAAACTCTTGAACCTGAGAACCAGCCCTTGGCTTACAACCACCAGGACCCACTTGTCTGAGGTAACAGACATCCAGTCCTGGACAAAGTAAGCCAGCCTGCCTCCTACTGGAATGGGGGAAGCGACCTGGGCTGATACATCAGGGTGTCTGCTTGGCAGGAGCCTTAGGCTGAGGGGTGGATGCAGCCCTGCTCATCCCCCTTCTGTCTCTCCCTCTTAAGAACCCCCTCTGAGAAAAAGAAGAGGAGGCCTGTGCCTGGTAGAAAGGCCTGTGAAAAGGCCAGCCCCTGTCCCTACACTGCTGCCTCTGAGGAGTTGCCTGCCTCTCCTTGGCCTGAGTATTCCTATAAGTGGTCCTATATTCATCCATTTTCTTCATGTAATTCTCTGTCTGCTCCTCAAACAGAGAATTACCCACTACAGGAAAATTCATGGCCTTACCCTGGGTGTCCTGCGAAAGGCTAGTACATCTGAGCCAGGCCATTCTCCGAAGAGCCACAAATGTAGCCATGACTCTTGATGACACATCACTGGAGTCCACAGCAGCATGAAAGTGCACCTTTGATGCCTCAATCCCATCAGCAGCCACCTCCTCCAGCTCCTTGGCTAGCTGGGAGGAAGCCTGTTTAGCCAGTGCCAGTACAGTGTCCCACCTGGACTTCTGATACCTGGCTGTACAGGCCATATAATTAGCCTGCCTGAGTCCCAAAGATGATGCTAAGTACTGTTTCTTTGCCATGGCATCTATCTTCCTGGAATCTTTGTCTGGGGGGGGGGGGTGAAGCCAAGGGGATGTTTGCCTTGTCACAGGCAGCAGCCTGCACTACCCCAACATGGCTGCATTGTTGGTAAAGAAATTCGGTATCCAAGCCTGACAAGGTATACCTCTTGTCCAATCTTTTGTCAACAGGAAGTACAGAATTAGGAGACCTAAGAATTTTTAGTGTCTGTTTCCCAAATGACTTATGAAGAGGAATAGACAGTCTCTTAGACTCAGGGATGTCCATCTCTATAAAGTCAGGCTCCTCTTGATCCTCTACAGCCTCCTCAATAGGAAGCTGGAGGGTTTGAGCCACTATTCTGTAGAACAGAAAGTGGGAAGGGGACTCAGAAAGCCTAGGAGGGGAACACCAGAAGGTCTGTCTGGGGAGATGTTCGGTTAAACAGGCACATCCATTCTTTCACCGTCGTAATCATCCTCTTCAAACTACCCCTCCTCATCAAACTCGGGTTCGTAAAAATCTTCAGAGGAATAATCCTGAACCGAACGTCTGCCAGAAGGCACCGGATCAGTCGGAACCGGATGAAACTATTCCACAATCCGAATTGCTTTGGCTATTTCTTCGGCAGTCGGAACATGCAGCTCTGGATCTGAACCAGCCGATTTATTTTTTCGTTTTCTTTCTATAGGAACCGATCCCTCAGGATCGGCTCTCCTCTTGCCTGAAGAAGTATCGCCCTGGTCAGAAGGCACTCCTTCTGGTTCAGTAGGAACCAAACTGGGCTGGCCTTCCAGGTCAGCTGATTTCTCGGCCTCCTTATCCCCAAGTCTACCTTACCTTTTATCCAGGGTAGACTTAGGGAAATTCTTACAAATTTGGCAGTCTGAATTGAGGTGGTCAAACCCCAGACAGTAAACACAGGTGGTATGGGGACAGGCCTTAGCAAAGACCTCCCCATACTCACTGCAGTGTTGAAACCCAGTGGGCCAATTTTTTTTCTTCAGTTTCTCAGGCATGGCCAACTTAACCAACTTACCCTTTATATGGCAACCGCCAGGCAATACTCCCCTATCAGTTTCACACGGTGTCACGGGTGATGGAAAAAAACGCTAAAATTACGGGGTTTTTTTTTTTTTAAACGATACGGACCAGTAACCACACACTTTTTCCTTACTACAAGATCGGTTCAGCCGAACAGATCAGAAAATTTTCACAATTTCCACACACAGCTACAATGCTAAGTACTAACGGTACCACAGACAGAGTCTCGAACCGAAAAAACAGAATGAAAATCGGACTACAACCGAAACTTTAACAGTGAGCAACCGAGCTGAAGGAGAAATCTCCAGAGCGACTGTTCAGTGAGGCGGAGTAAAGAATCTGACGGTTTGGGTTTGAAAGGACACAGAGTTTTCAACTGAGCTTGAGCCCAACGTTCTATGCCTGGCATAGAAATTAACCCTTCACTCTCCGGGGCAGTTCAAGAGCTGGAGCTAACTGCAAATTGTCAGAATACAGCAAGACTTCAATGTTGTTTGAATTAAACAAATCTGAATGTGAAACAGACTTGGGGATCTTCATAACCAAAAACTTCCCTTTTGATAAACAAATCACAGGAAAACTCGCCAGCTCAAACAAGGTTTGGCGATCTATAAGGAGCAACTTCAAATCAAGAAATGAAACAGTACTCCTGCCATTATACAGAGCATATATATGTCCCCTTTTAGACTATTCCTCACAACTTTGGTGCCCCTATTAAAAAAAAGGATATTACATGCATAGAAAAAATACAACGTAATGTCACAAATCATGTGAAGGGAGCAAATGATCTTTCCTATGAAGACAGGATAAGCAAATTTAACCTAATGTCTATAAAGAGTAAAAGGTTGAGAGGTGACCTCATGCTGGCAAGAGAAGTGATAAATAATGCATATCTTATGTCCGAGATGGGACTTGAGTTCAAACAAATTAATGTAAACACCAGAGGGCACCCACTGCAATTGAAATGTAATCACTCTTCCTCAAACAAAACATGCATATTTTTATTCCTAAAGAATTGTCAAACCATGGAATTTATTACCCTTAGAGGTGGTTGTGAGTGAATCAAAGCTGACATTCAAAAATAGATTGGACAATTTCTTGTTGGAAAACAACACAATATACTACTATGGGTGATTGACAGGAGCATTACATGGGCTTTTAGCCTTCTGCTTCTTTTCTTCTCCTAGTGATTCCTAGTATTCACAAGGGAAGACAGAGGGCCTCTGCCAAAGAGTGGCATTATTGCAGTCGTATGGGGATCTCTGAGATGAGGCAGCAAGTATTTGCCAGTGAGAGGGTACAGAAAGGGCTAGCAACCATAAAGACAGGTAAGACCTCGAAGCCAGATAGAATGCATCAGAGGGTGCTCGACGAATTAGCAATGGAACTAAATGAACCCCTGGGTAGGGCTATTCAATAGCTCACTATAGACAGGGCAGTTCCAAAAGACTGAAGGGTAATGGAGTCTTACTCCATAAGGATGCAGGCAAGGAGCAACTGGGTAACTACAGACCTGTCATTCTTACCTTTAATGTGGGTAAACTGATGGAGACACTAGTCAAAGAGGACCTGGTTACACTTCATTTTAAGTGCCCATTTCAATGTAACTAATCATTACATGCAACAGGGTTAATTACACAGCAGTTACATGTTTGTTGCAAGAAACTACAAGAGCAATGGCGTCCAGGACAGTAAACAACACAGTCTGCGGCAGGGAGGATTTGTCAGATCAACCTAATTGTATTCTTTGACTGCATAACGAGGGTAGTGGATAAGGGCCATGCCATTCATTTACTTGAATTTCAACAATGCTTTCAACTCAGTGCCTCACAGAAGGTTGCTGAAAAAGCTAGAGGATCTGGGTTCAGGAACGGACACATATAGACAGATAGGTGAGAAACTGGTTGGAAGGGAGACAGCAGAGGGTTGAGGTTAATGGAATCAAATCACAAGAGAGGGAAGTCACCAGTGGGGTGCCACAAGGATTGGTCCTGGGTCCAATCCTTTTCAGTACGTTCATCAGTGACATAGGAGAAGGAATCCATGGCAAGATGAGTCTCTTCGCAGCAGACACTAAGCTCTGTGGCAGGACAGACAGTGAAGAGGGGGTTAGGGAGATACAGAGGCTTGTTAAGGCTAGAGACGTGGTTGAAGGTTTGGCAGCTGAAATTCAATGCCAAGAAATGCAATGAGATTCACACAAAGAACGAGGATCCCAGAACAGAGTACTGGATTTTAAAGGGGGGGCGTGGATAAAGCTGGCCATGACCTCTGAGGAAAGCGACACAGCGGTCATCATCAGCGATTCCCTAAACCAGGGGTTCTCAAATGGTGAGGCCAGCCTCCCTGGGGAGGCCCCAACCTGTTCCAGGGGAGGCTCAAGCAAGTCTGAAAAAGTACTGTATTTAAATTTTGGGTTTTGTATATTTTGTGTGAAGGGATGAAGCAAACTGAAAGAGGATAATAACAGTAGGTGAATTTTATGTATTTATTTACTAATAGGTGACAAGGGAAGGTGAATGAGCCAAGGCTCATTTCAGGTGTACCTGTAGAAGGGTAGGGAGTGAATACATTTCAAAAGGTAACTGCAAAACAATCAAGAAATATACAATGAGCAACAGTGCAAACAATACAAACAATAAACTAATAATGAGGTGGTAATTGATCAGTTTGTACACTGATGGCAGAACAGTCCAAATACATTATTAGGGTTGAGCATAGAAGTGCTGAGAGCAATAGCAGGAAGGAGCAAAGTAATCCCTGAGGTGTTGCTTAGAAGCAGAAGGAGGGGAGAGGAAGAGTATGTAGGAAGGTTATTTCATATAGAGGACACAGAGAAAGTAGTCTGACCCATGAAGGTAAGGCAACAAGGGGTAACAATGGTTCAAAAATGAAAATAGCAGAGCATGTAGGTTGGCCTGTGGGGGGTTACAATAAGCTGAATAATAATAATTTTTGTTTATTTAATTTGTTATTCAGATAACACCTTTGAGCACAGGAGCTCTTTTTCAAAAGTTCCAAGTCAGTATAAGAGAAAGAACAGAATGTGAGCCAAGTACTCAGAGGGGTTTCAATTTATTCATGGTGTACTGCACAAAGTACAGTATGTTGTTTTACTCTGGGGAGGCCCAAGATTATTTCAATTTTTGGGGGAGGCTCAAAATCTTTTCCATGGATTTAGGGAGGCTCACTGTGGAAAAGTCCGAGAACTATTGCCCTAAACCAATCGAGTCAGTGTAACAGGGCCCACAGTAGGGCAAACTGGATGCTGGGATGTATAGAAAAGGGTACGAAAAGTAGAAGAAAGGAGCTATTACTACCTCTCTATAGATCAATGGTGAGGCCCCACCTGGATTACTGTGGCTAGTTCTTGAATCCTCACCTAACAAAAGATAAAGACAGGCTGGAGACAGCACAATGAAGGGTGAACAAAGTGATTCAGTGCCAGCAGGGCAGATCTTACGTGGATCGGCTCAAGACACTGAACATGTACACACTGGAGGCCAGAGAAGAGATATAATAGAGACCTTCAAGTTCCGGAAAGGAACGAACAAAGTAAACTGCGAGTAACTACTTAACATAAGTAGTGGCTCAGGAACATGGAGGCACGAGTGGCAACTGACAGGGAGATTGGTCAAGGAAGGTGAAGATGTTTTATTTTACAGAAAAGGATGTAGAGCCATAGAACAACATGCCAGCTGATGTGGTGGGCGCCCAAACTATTAATGGTTTCAAACATGGCTGAGACAAAATGAAGGGCTTAGTGGTTGCTCAGGCTAGATAGTGTGGGTTAGAACCCTGTTTGGACAACAGGTTCTGGGTTTGTTAGGGTTTATGGGCAGACTGAATGGACCAATGGTTTTTTTCTGCCATCACTGTCTAGGTTTGTATACTTGCCGAAACCTTTACTGTGTATGATGTAAAATGGAAATGTACAAATGAGTTGTTTAAATAAAAGAGTATTGCCCATCACAGTTTACCAGATCACAGCACACGTTACTGCTTCCCATATCACAAGACTAACAAAAAAAAGCAAAGATAGCAAGCAATTAGGCTTATAATGACAAGTACACCATTACAACACTGCATTTCCAGGGTCTTAATGCCAGGTCTACGATTAATGTCCATAACTTCCCAAGAAGCCATCAACACTTCTCAGTTAGAGGTTAATCCCTTGGAAATCCTACTGTACAGGCAATATTACTTAAATAGAAGTTGCATGATTGCTTAAAGCATGTATTTTAGTAGATACAGTGCCTGTTCTTTAATAATTACTTTCGCTGAGATTGGAAATTAGTAGCATGGGGAAGGGGTCAAAGAATCTATTTATACTTTATCACTGGGCAGTAACGTGGTTAATTTACTTAATGCTATTAGATGACTAAGTGAGCAGTACTTCACTAAAAAAAATCAATGTTTTTCAACTAATCTAAGTGTGTCAGCAGTACTGTTAAAGTTACACAACTGATATTTTTGTAATAAAAATCTTGATAACTAGTGCAGAATGTAGAAACGGAATTGTCTTCATTTTGTTTATACGGTGGCAGACCGATCTGGTCATATCTGCTGAGATCACACATATTGATTTACCATCAGGTTCAGAAATTCCAATTTATAGTTATAGGAGAGAAGTCTAAACACACTAAACACTGTCAGTTTGGACAACATTAAAACAGTGTTCTTGGTCCAACAATATAATCAATAATAGCAGGATTGCCCCTATAAAGATACAGAGGAGGACGGGATTTTCAAAGTGTGGGAGAGATGGGCCTCATTATGGTTTTCTAGGGGAGAACTTCATGATCATTTTGTTGTATCTGCACAAACTGTAGTCAAAAGTCAGACTGCAGAAGTGGACTTTTGGGGTACAGGTTGGATACTACAGTATCCTCCTGCAGATGATTCAGTCTGAATAAGAGTGAATATTCCTAAAAATTTGTACTTTTTTTTTTCTTCTTACTGCAAAGCTTGCATATTATGTGAGAAATAATGGTGATTGGTTTTTCCTGAAAAACAAATAAAAATAACTTTAAAAAAAATAGTAAATTTTTTAAAGATGTTATCATCTTAAGAAGTTTTATTTCATTTAATTAAACAATATGTTTTGGGAAAAACAAATAAAGTACAGTTACATAAGAACTTATCGTAACAGTAGCCCTTTGAGAGAAGCTCTTGCAGCAGGCCCCACCAATAGGACTATATCGCCAGACACTAGGACCACATGGAAAACTTCTAGCTAGCAGTCTACCACAGGGGACCGCCCCAGCCGTCAGTCATCGGATGTCAGTATAGCCTATATAGGAGGGTGGTCCCCTACACTGCCTCAGTTCTGCCGCCAGAGACTCTGCACGGCCAGCTGATGCAAAACTAAGGAGGTTATTCAGACAGCCAAAGAAAAGGCTGAAGCAGATGCGATAGAAAAAGAAAAGCAGGGGAAAGGAGAGATGGAAAGGAGGGTCTGCTGCAAGAGCTTCTCTCAAAGATCTACTGTTATGGTAAGTTCTTACGTAACTGTACTATCTTACTTAGAGGAAGGCTCTTGCAGCATGCCACACTGGTAGGACCGAGTCCCAAACAGTACCAGTTATTACCAGGAAAATATCACCAGGAGAAGGACTAGTCAGCAGTCAGGAACTCATAACAGAAGGCCCTGAAGAACTGCCATGCCGAAACTGGCTCAATGCCTAGAGGCGATGTCCAGACTGTAATGCTTGGTGAAGGTGTGGACAGAACTCCAGGTGGCAGCTGTGTATATGTCAGCAGCAGACACATTTCTGTAGCAAGCTGTGGAGGCAGCCATACCCCTGGTGGAATGATCCTTTACCACCCTCGAAAGGGGACTGTTGTACTTGTAGCAGCAGTAAACAATGCAATTGGCTAACCACTTAAGACAAACACTGTTTGGAAACAGGAGTACCCTCTCTTAGGGGTGAACAAATCAAACAACTGATCAGTTTTTCTCAAAGACTTGGTGCGGTTCGTGTATTACGACAACATTCTGTGAACATCCAAAGTATGGAGCAAGGCCTCCCCCTGATTAGAATACTCAGGAAAATAAACTGGAAGATGGATGGAGTAAACACAGACATCACCTTAGGCAAAAACTTAGGAATAGTATGCAGACACTCTGTGTTTATGAAAAACTAAATAAGACTCTTTCCAAATTAGAGCCTCTAGCTCAGAAATTGTTCGAGTAGAAGTGACAGCAACTAAAAAGAGCACTTTCCACAACAGAAAACGCAGCTCGCAACCAGTTCAAAGGGAAGTAAAGTGAGTTTCTTCAACATAAAATTGAGGTCCCATGGAAGGACCGGGTCCCAAATGGGAGGTTTCAGATGCAAAATGCCCCACAGGAAAATGCGATATACATCAAGCTGAGTGACAGCTTTGCTCTCAATAGGTGCATGGTATGCAGAGATGGCAGAAAGGTGCACCTTAAGGAAAGAGGAGTACCCCAGGCCTGACTCCAAAAGGAAAAGGAAAAGGAAAAGGAGGTTCTACAATACCTGATTCACCGAGCAGGTGAAAGGGTCCAAATGGCGAGCAGCAGCCCAAATGGAAAAGCGCTTCCATTTCATGGCATAAGTGGCTCTGGTGGAGGGCTTCCTGGCCACCACCAGGACATCAGTGACTCTAGAGGACACCCCAAAGAGGGCAGTAGCTAGGTCTGCACAAGCCATGCATGGAGATGCAGGGACCTGAGGTCCAGATAGACTAGAGTGCCCTGGTCCTGGAAGTGCAAGCCTGTGCACAGGGACAGGGGCACTAGAGGTTCCACCGCTAGTTGTTGCAGCAGGGAAAACCAAATCTGGTGTGGCCAGAAAGGAGCTATGGGAATCATCTCCACTCCTAATTGGAGCTTGAGCAGAACCCTCTGTAGAAGCTAGAAGGGAGGGAATGTGTACAGAAAATACAGGTTACTCACCTGTAACAGGAGTTCTAGGAATGGTATATGCTGTTCATCCACACTGTCTGGCAGGTTCCTTGCTGCTTTAAATCTTGCCATAAGGTCTTCAAGCTGGCTCCTCCCACCCACCCACCGGGTGGTAAAACTCTGGTCCGCCCCATGCACCAGATCTAGCCCTCTGGAAGCCAGGTTGTGAGTCGAAGCAGGGGAGGCCGGGTGGGTCGTGTGGATGAACAACATATACCATTCCTAGAACTCCTGTTACAGGTGAGTAACCTGTATTTCTAGGGACATGGATATGTTGTTCATCCACACTGTCTGGCAGACTCCTAGCAGTTCTCCGGGAGGAGGAAGGCAAGGCGAACAACCCATACTTAGGGAATAATGACTGGAGAACCGAGGCCCCAAAACCAGCATCCCAGCGTGACTCAAGGTCGATGTGGTAATGGGTAATGAAGGTGTGTGCTAACTTCCAGGTAGCAGCCCTGCAGATTTCCTTGATAGGGACGTCCCTGTAAGCAGCCACCAATGCAGTGGTATGGCAGGTAGAATGAGCTCTTATCCCTCTGGGAGGCTCCATGCCCGCCAACCTATAGCAGAGATCTATGCAGGAGGTGACCCACCTGTCTATCGTCCGCTTGGCTGCAGGTCTGCCAGGTGCAGCTTCAGCGTAGGTGACAAACAGCTGGAAAACCTCTCCCCGAACTTCGGCCGTCCACTCCTTATAATAAGCGAGCGATCTTCTAAGGTCCAGAGTATGGAGCCTATATTCAGCCTCCGAGGTGTGATTGGGGTAGAACATCGGCAGAGTCAACACCTGATTAAGGTGAAACTCCGACACCACTTTCAGAAGGAATTTCGGGTGGGGACGAAGGACAGTCTTGTCCCTGTAGAAGACCAGATAAGGAGACTCGATGGAAAGCGCCTGGAGCTCTCCCATCCTTCTGGCTGACGTGATAGCCACCAGGAAGGCGGTCTTCCATGACAGGTGAGAGATGTCACAACTGTGCATTGGTTCGAATGGCTTGCCCATGAGCTTAGCCAATACCAGCAGTAGATCCCACGGAGGTGGAGGTTCTCGCACCGGAGGGGATATGTGATCAAGGCCTTGGAAAAAGTGCCCGACCACCTTCTTCTGCGCCACCGACTGCTTCCCAGCCCGCGCCCGGTAAGCAGAGATAGCTGCCAGGTGCATCTTAAGGGTCATCGACCGAAGCCCTAGCTGAGAAAGGGACCACAGGTAGTCCAGAATGCTTGCCAAGGAACAGGAGGAAGGGTCCAGGCCCTTGCCCTGACACCAAATGGAGAATCTCTTCCACTTAAAGGCATAGCATTTCCTGGTCGATTCCTTACGGGAAGTCTCAACAACGTTGAGGACCTCGTCGGAAAGACCCAAGGCCTGGAACTCTAGTCATTCAGGAACCAGGCCATCAGGTGCAGAGATTGAAGGTCCAGATGGAATACCTTCCCCTGATTGACTGAGATCAGGTCTGGGCGGGCTAAGAGCCACTTCGGGAGGCTGGAGCTGAGGCTGAGGAGATCTGGATACCAGAACTGGCGGGGCCAGTCTGGGGCTACCAGAATCACCTGTGCCTTGTCCCTCCTCGCCTTGAGAAGCACCTTGGGGATCAAGGGAAATGGGGGAAAGGCATAGAAGAGGCCCGGGGTCCACGGCCTCAAGAAGGCATCCCCTGCAGCGAGCCCTGCTGAGGGGGGCGGGCATGGAACAGCCTCAGCTTCGCATTCTCCCTGGAGGCAAATAGGTCCACCTGAGGCATGCCCCAGTGGGAGAACAGATCTTGTACTACCTCCGGCAGGAGAGACCACTCATGGGACGCAGCTCATATCCGGCTTAGGGCATCAGCCAGAATGTTGGAGGCTCCTGCCACATGGATGGCAAGGTGATCTGCTGCCAGGCTGCGCACAAGGGACCAAATGCAGAGAGCTTCCCTGCACAGGGGGCATGGAGCACATCCCACCCTGGGGGTTTAGGTAGCACATGGTCATGGTATTTTCCGTCTGGACCTGGACCACTTGACCCCGTACAAACAGAGCGGAGGCAGTGAGGGCTAGACGAACCGCTCGAAGCTCCAGCAGGTTGATGTGGCATTGGGACTCCCGAGGGGACCAGAGGCTGTGCACTCTGTGCTCCCCCAGATGGGCACCCTAACCCATCAGAGAGGCGTCGGCTGATAGAGAGACCGTTGGCCCGGGGCGGACAACCGGGATGCTCTCCTGCAGATGAGCTGGAACGATCCACCACTGGAGAGCGTTCCACATCTTCTGGGACACTGTCACTGGCTGATCCAAAGGAGCGGAGCGCTGTGACCATTGGCTGGCCAGTCCCCACTGTAGGGGATGCATGTGCCAACGGGCCAAACAGACCATGCTGGTGCAGGCCGCCATTAGGCCCAGGAGGCGCAGGAAGTCCCGGGCAGGGCGCAATTGCCCAACCTCAGCCCTGTCCGCCGGGAGCCGTTATCTGGCTCGCAGGAGAGTCGGCTCTGCCCCGATTAATTGGATCACCTGCTTTGGCACGAGTTCCGACTTGGCTTCGCTGATAAGGAGGCCAACTTGAGAGCAAACCTGGAGGGCCAGATCCCTGGACCGCTCCAGCTCCATTCTGGAGGAGGCCGCAATCAGCCAGTTGTCCAGGTAGGGGTACACCCGGACCCTTCGGCGCCGCAGGAATGCTGTCACCACTGCCATGCATTTGGTGAAGACCCTGGGAGCTAGAGAAAGGCCGAAGGGCATGGCCCGGAACTCGTAGAGGGACCCCTCTGTTCTGAAGCGGAGGAACTGCTGGTGGGACGGACAGATTGGGACGTGAAAGAATGCATCCTGGAGGTCCAGAGAACAGAACCACACGCCTCATTCCAAGGATGGAATGATCTGAGCCACAGTGACCATCCTGAATGTTCGAAACCTTAGGAACCTGTTCAGGTCGTGCAGATCTAGAATGGGGCGCCAGTCCCCTGTCCGTTTCGGGACCAGGAAGTACCTGGACACAAACCCTGGGTCTGGTGGAGGATCCGCCACCTTCCTGATCACCTCCTTTTGGAGGAGCAGGGCAATGTCAGCTCGACAGGCCGACAAGAGAGGCTGCGGACCCCGTAACCCCCCATGGGGCAACGGCTCAGAAGGGTGGGGCATGCTCGAACTCCAGAGGCAGACCCCTTCCTACCACCTCCAACACCCAAAGGTCTGTGGTGACAGCGGACCAGGTGGAAAGGAAGTGGCAGAGCCATCCCCCCATGGGGAGAACCCAAGGGGGTGTGACGAGGCTGGGGGCAACACCCCTCAACCTGTCACTGGGCAGGCTTAGAGGAAGGACCAGCAGAGGGACCTCCTGAGCCTTTTCCTCCCAGCTTCCTATTAGAGGAAGCTGCAGGCTTGGCTTTGGGGTGCCAAGTGCGAGCCTGCTGGCCCTGATGCTGGTGTTGCTGGGCCAGACGTGCCGTAGGGGCAGAAGGACAAAAGGACTTATGCTGCTGTCGGTGGCCTTTGTCCTTCTGAGCAGACGTGACAGAGTCCAAGGTAGCACTGGACTTTTCAATTCTCTGGAGGTGGCCTTCCACCCCAGGCCCGAACAAGTCGGTACCCAGGAAGGGGATGTCTGCCAACTTGTGCTGGGTATCCGCCGTAAAAGTGGATATCCTCAGCCAAGCTCTGTGGCGCATGGCCACTGCAGCCGCTACTGACCAGGCACAGGAATCTCCGATATCGAGAGCCATTTGTAGCTGCTGTTTCGCCACTGCCCTTCCCTGATCCTGCACCTGCTTGACTGTAGTCTGCAGATCAGCCGGGAGATGAGGTATCACCTCATCCAGGGAGCCCATAAGGGCATGTGAGAAGTGCGCCAACAGTACGGCCGAACTGGCCTGACAGAGGCAGAGGGAGGATGCAGCATATACTTTACGCCCGGCATAGTCCAGCTTTTTGGACTCTTTGTCGGGGGGGCTTGTCCACATCCCTAGCGGTCCCAGAATGCCGGAAAACACCGTCAGTAACCAACCCCTCTGCAGAGGGGTGTGCCGAGAAACCGGACAGAGACCTGGTAGGGACCACATACTTCCTGGCCATCCTGGCCGAAGGAGCAGGAAAAGAAGCCGGCCGCTGCCATAACTCCAAGGCTGGGCCAACAATGGCTTCAGCCACCGGAAAGGCCTCCGTGGGAGATACTTGGCCCACTTGGATACGGGCTCGAGCTGCATCCCGGTGGACTCTGAGATGAGTCGAAGCAGACCCAGGAACGATGATCGGCTCTCGTCCATCGACTGCCCCCTGGAGGACTCCAGGTCAAGGGGCCTGGAAAACAGGGAGAAGTGGTCATCAGACTCAGAGGAGTCTGAGAAGAGCTGCCTTGGGCCTGAGCCACCCTCCACCTGCCGAGGATGGTCGGGAGTGAGGGTGACCGACAACCGTTGGGGCAGTCCCTGACCCGACCGAGAATCCTTGGTCGGAGCCCCCGACTTCGGTTGTGGAGGCGGAGGTTCCACCACAATCAGTGGGGCAGCTGGTTTCGGCCAAACAACCGGCCCAGGTTTGGGCACCTCGACCACCGCGAGGGGTTGTTTCGGCCTTTCGGGTGACAGTCACTTAATGACTGGGGAAGGCGATGGCGTCGGCTTCTTCCCGGTCAGAAGGAGCTGCTGCCACATTAAGTCCCTTGGTAGTATCGACGCACTTTAGACTCAAGCCCTCTCCTCCGAGGGAGAGGAAGACAAGGATGAGCGGCGACGCTTCCTCAGTGCCGGTAGACCGAGACCGTCGTAGTTTCTGGGGGTGGGTCTGGGAGGGAGCAGGGGAAACCCACTCTCCCCTCGGCTCGAGCCTTGACCGGGACTCCGGCACAGGAGGCGAGACAAGTCCTCGGTTTCCACCGGGGAACCGGTGATGAAGGGTTGTCGGCTTCACCAGTCGACAGCCTGTCCCAAGGCTCGAGAAAATCTTGACCGCGCTGATGGGTGTCTCGCCGCTGACCTTGACGGGACACCGCGGAAGCCAGTGGCCTTAGCTGCAACCTCGACCGAAGTCGAGCGTCGACTGTCCGGGGAAGGGGACCTCTCCCGCTCCCACGAACATAGACAGTGGGACTTACCCTTCGAGTCCTTCTTTTTTGACCGAGAAGAGTGTCCCAATGGCCCCTCACCCTTCGTGGAGAGGGACTGGCAAAGCTCCTTAAAAGAAGCTGTGTAGGAGGATCCCAAGGAGAGTGGGATAAATGCCGTGACCGAGGAAGATGAGGATGCAGCCTGGGCCGCCTCCTCCTCAAGGGTGATCATCTGCTCGAGTTGCTCAGCTGAGCCAGCCGCCGCGGAAACCGCCCATCGGGCCTCCTTGGACTTCACCGGCGGATAACGTTTCTCGGGGTGCCCAAGTTGGAGCCGAGCAGCACAGTCTTCGAGGACGTTTGCCGAAAAAGACCTGCACAACTCGCAGGCCTGCGGGTCGTGGTCAAGGCCAAGGCAGTAGATGCACATGGAGTGCGGATCGGTCCTGGACATCTTCTTCCCACATGGGCACCACCGAAAACCGGGAGTCGATTTGTCCATCGCAGCCGCTAAGGAAGAAGTAGACCGAAGTCTAGAAAACTTTTAAATTATTTTCAGGTGAACCAAAGAGTTTGGATCCAGTCAAGACACAGAGCACTAAGGAGAGAACCTGAGCTTCCAAGCAGTAAGGAAGATCTGGCGTCATGGGGCGGAGCCAAGAATTTTACCACCCGGGTGGGTGGGAGGAGCCAGACTGAAGACCTTCTGACAAGATTTAAAGAGGCAAGGAACCTGCCAGACAGTGTGGATGAACAACATATCCATGTCCCTAGAGCCTCCTCTTTCAGGAGAGGGACAATGCATCTCACCAGAAAACTCCAGGCCCGGGATCGAGCAAGCGAAAAAGCAGCAGTTTTGCATTGAGTGGGGATGCAAAGAGGTCCAACTCTGGACAACCCCACCTGTCGAAGAGGTCTTCAACCTCTGAGGTTAGAAGCTCCCACTCATGAACCTGCGACCTGGAGCAGCTGAGACAGTCTGCCATGACGTTTTGAACACCGGGAACATGGACAGCCAAGAGCTCCAGACTGTGCTCAATGGTCCAATACCAGACCCTCATCACCGCCTGATATAGGAGGTAAGAGTGAGTTCCCCCCTGCTTGTTGATGTAGTAAACTACGCACATATTCTCCGTCTGAACCAGTAACGGAACCAAAAGGAGAGGAGTCTGAAAGGCCAGTAGGGCATATAAAACTGTCCGCATCTCCAGAACACTGATATGAAGAGTTTGTTCTATGTCCAACTGGGTACCCAGAGTGTGGTGGTCAGCCAGATGGGTGCCCCATCCCATGCTGGAGGCATCCATCATAAGAACCTGCTGGAGAGTTGAAATCTGAAAAAGGACACCCCGCCTCAATAGACTGGCGGGGCCCATCCACCAGGCCAGAATCCTCCAGACCAGGTTGGATACCAGGACCAACTGGTCGAGGTCGTCCGTGTGCTGGTCCAATTGGAACTGTAGGGTCCACTGTGGCACCTACATGTGTAGATAGGCCAGGGGGACTGTGGTAATAGCAGACACCATATGACCTAGGAAGTCTCTGGCAGGAACCTGTCGGCTGTAAGAAACTAACCAGGCCTGCTCCATTAGATGGGCCACTCTGTCCTCAGGCAAGATGGCCATGCCCTGGCGGGTGTCCAGAACTGCCCTTACATACTGAAGGCACTGGCAAGGGGAGAGGTGGGACTTTGGCAGATTTACCGTGACCCCAAATCCTGGAAAAGGCAAGAGGTAAAGTCCGGGGCATGCAACCCCTGGGGGTGGGCCGAGCATGCCTTATATCGCTATTGGCCCCCAAGATTTGCCTCTAGCCTGCTTGTGGGAGGACCGACAAAAGGACTGGCAGTTCGCTCTAGGCTGGGTATGGTAGAGCGAATGGACCAATTTAAGGGCTTAGCCTGATTCCTGAGGATTAGAAATGAGGTCCTAGACAGAACTCTCAAAAAGGACCGAGCCCCAGAAGGGAGCGTCCAAAATGCTGGACTGAATATCCAGGGCAAAACCTGAAACTCATAGCTAAAAGTGGTGCCAGAGGCAAACACCAGCAGCAGTTCCATGCCTAGAGGCATCAACGGCATCGTAAGAGGCCCGGAGCATATGGTCGCCCTCATCTGAGCCAGACTTCATGAGTTGAGCAAGCTGTGTTTTCAAGGAGTCCTCAGGCAGTCTGAACTAGGTTCTTGGCCTGGTCCCAGACGGCATTTTAGTATTGTACCATATGGGTCAGATAAGCAATGGCTCCAATAGCCAAAGTAGCAGAGGCAAAGACCAGTTTGCCAATCTGGTCCAGTTGCTGAGATTCACAGTCTGTGGGGGAGAGCACTAAGGTGCTTAGGCTTCTTAGCGCGGTTGTGGGCAGCATTAATGACCATGGAATCCACCATGGGGTGACTCCCCAGAATGGCTTGCCAGCCGGGCATCATAAAGATGATCTGCCTTTATAGGGAGAGGAGGAATAGTGGAGGGGTGTACCATGCCACCTTGGTGACATCCTCATATGAGACAATCAAGAGTGGCACCACCACTGGCAAGGCATCCTTCTGTTGAAGGAAAACTGCTAGGCAGCGTTTCATCAGGTCTTGCTCCTCTGTCTCCCACCCCAAAATGGACAGTATGTGGCGCATAACGTTCATGAAGGATAGATCATCCCGGGGGGGGCTTGGGCTCCTCCTTAGGCAGGTCCTTACCTCCCGAAGACTCCCTGGGGAAGAGAAGACCATGAGGATTTAGAGTCATCCTCAGAGGACTCGCTGTCTGGAAAAGGCATCAGAGGCCAGCGACTATCCCACCTGGAGCATGGAGCAATGTCAGGTCAAGCCTCGGAGGACCCAGACATATGGGGTTGGCTCGGCCCAGTCCTACCCATAACCAGGGGCTGTGGGTCCTGCAGGGAATGGAGAGGAGAAGCCAGAGGTGGGCCATGAGGGGCAGGGATAAATGACCACCACCACCACCACCCCAAAAACAGGGCATTGTAGTCCACCTGTGGAGCAAGACTGTACACAGGTAGGAAGGGCAAACCAGATACCAGGTTAGGGAATGACGGTTGAGGAACCAGTGACTGGTAACCCTGCATATGTCCAGGCAGTGCCGGCAAATGATCCGGCAACAAACCAGCAGGTGTCAGCTATGGTGAAGGTTGAGGCAGAAGTGACAATGGCACTTGACCCACTAGCTGAGGCATCAGCAGTACCAGCAATGGTGGCAGACGGTGGCCTAAAGTGCCCGAGCGAAGGATCTGCCAACATCGGTCCCAGAGGGGAAGCTAGCGCCTGAGGGGAAGGGGATCCCCTGGGCAAGGGCAGAGATAAAACCAGAGAAGAGGAGAGGAGAAGGAGACAGTCTGCAGTGGGTGCTGTAACCAGAAATGGCATCTGTCCCAGAGGTGTGAGCCAATGAAGGCAGAGCTGTGGGGGGAGGAGGGGGTGACCGGTGCAGAGCCACCACCCCAGAGCCCAGAACCAGCTGAGCCAGAGGAGGAGGTGGGCCTGAGCATCAGAGGCTTGGGAGCAGGAGATCAAGTCCCCTGCCTCAAAGAGCCGCTGCCCGAAATGGAGATGAGGGTGGGTGCCGAAGCCAACAGAAGCCCGGAGGAAGTGAGGGCTGGTGGGGCTGAAGGCACCAACCAACCTTAAGAGGTCGCCGCCGTCGCAGTCGAAGATTTAAGGGGTGACCATGACTGGGAAGCCAACCAGGCCCATTCTCTGTGTTTATCCCAGTGTTTATGCTTCCCCAACTTCTCCTTGTGGGAAGACGAGGCCCCTGGAGGACTGCGTCAATGAAGCCTGAGAGCTCCTGTCCTGCGGCTCCTTTTCCATGCCAAGCAGCTTCGGCATGAAGAATGACCGTGCTTCTCAGGAATCTGTTTGCCACAGGCACACTTCAAGAAGCAACCGGAAGACACGGCTGGTGTAGAAAATAAACTTGTCTGAAAAACACCGAAAAATGTTATGTTTTACACTAGAAGAAACAAAATTAAAAAAATGCGGCAAGCGAAGGAAATGGTGGTAGACTGTAGCTGCAATGTTCACTGAGGTCCGACATGCATGGGTCGATGGCAAGAAAAGAAATGAGGTAGTGTGGGGGACTGCCCTCCTATATAGCCTATACTAACGTCAGATGACTGACATCAGTAAGGGCAGTCCCCCGTGGTAGACTGCTAGCTAGAAGTTTTCTGTGTGGTCCTAGTACCTGGCAGCATAGTCCTACCGGTGTGGCCTGCTGCAAGAGCCTTCCTCGAAGTAAGATTTATATGATTTATTTATTAATTTTATTATAGTTTTTTTTTTTTTTTTTTTATAATTATTAACAAGTTGATACATTTTTAAAACGGTCCTTTCCAGTTCAACAGAACCTTCAATATCTGGTACATGATTCAAAATTACTGGATACTACTGCAAGGCCACTTATTAGCAGTCGGAAAACTGCAACTCTATCAAGCAGTCCTTCCCTAAAGAAAAAAAAAAAAACATTGCAGGGAAGAGAGTCATCATGCAAGTGGCCTGCAAGGCCATACAAAAGCATTGTGACTTCTGCTAACCCTGTTGCAAATGCTAAGCAATCCCACATATACCTGCAGAATAGCTAGACAGGCAGGAGGGAAGTCACTAAATTGCGAACAGGAATAAAGGAGCTGGAGGGGGACATGAACTGCTGATGAACCAGTCGGGCCAATTTTGTGAGAGAACTACAGCAGGGATGGAGGTTTCACTAGATGCCAGTTCTGAGGAACAGGGAAAGGCCACTGGACAACCAGGTAGCATCCCTGGATGGACAATCAATTTTGTTTGGCTATGGACCATAAGGAGACCTAAAAGTATAAGGCAGGTGGGTGGGGGAAGAATTTTGGAAGCATCATTTTCATAATATGTCAACTTTTGTATTCTTGGAATTTTTCAACCTTGAATGGCCATGAAAATGGTCAATTTGTTCATGGTCTACTAGGTCTTTTAAATAAAACTGAAATTGAAAATGGTAGTGTATGGGCACTATTGAGCATGCTTTCTGGGAAGACGTACTTCGAATCTGCAGAGAAGAACTCTTAATACATAAAAATTCTGCTTTTTCATTACACTAATCAACTTTAAACCTCCATCACTCAATAGAGCAGATTCTAAGGATTCAAGTGATACCAGCTGTGGAGATGGTTCAACCCAAATAAAAGACGGTGGGGAAAAAGCAGCAGCTCACTGGTGAGCAGGCCGCAATTTCCACGACTACAGTGCCTACTACCAACAAGCCCCCATGGGAAGCGCTGCAACTATCGATGAAAGCCATTAACCTCAAGGGAGAGATAATCCTGAAAATAACAGGCAAGCAGGATATCACAATAAAAGCCGCCACAGAGACTGCGACTTTGGCAGAGGCACAAGCAACAAAAGAAAAAATTACCACAGTAATATTGTTTCTCCCAAGGGATCCCTCACCATGCTTACTGTTACAATCAGCCTGATGGATTGAGCTGCCCCCCAGAGAGTGGAATTTTATGTAAATATTGGAACTCTAGAATGCAATTTCAAATCTCTGCCGCATGGTGGCATTCTATTCTGCTCTCTGACATCACACTGATTTCAGCAGCCGCTAGAGCAATGGTAACTAATCTCACTACACTAACCCTAAATAAAACCTAAGCGAAAAATGCAAAAACACCTAAGGATTGGTCCCACAGGACAAGCTATGTCAGACTAAGAATAAGTAACCAACTGTCAACTGATTGTAGACAGTGCAATAAGTAATGTTCAAGCAAATAAATATCAAACAACAACTGATTCTTGCAGAACCTTTTCCAGGTTTTGGAAGGGGATGCAGGGTGGGAAAGTTAGGCATAGTGAGGTATCCCTTGGAAGAAATAATAGTACTATGGTAAGTCTTTCTTCAAACCCCAGAAATCCCTCACTATGCTTACTGTTGCAGACTACGAAGCAAAGTACTTTGGGAAGCTGGGTACAGAACCTATTTAGGGAAAAGGTTCTGCAAGACAGCAGTGCCAAACCTGGCATCCCTTCTGGACTGCATGTCCAAACAACAGTGCTTTGTAAAAATGTGTACAGTTTTCCAGGTAGCTGCTTTACTAATTTCTAGCAAGGGAACATCCCTCTCAGCTGCCACATAGGCAGAGGTGCCACGTGTAGTGTGCGCCCTAAGGCCTTGTGGTGGTAGCTTGCCAACTTTACTGTAGCAAAATTGGATGCAGGAGATTATCCAGAGAGCAGTGGTTCTCTTAGAGGCTGGCCTGCCCTTGCCCACTTTACCATATGTGAAGAACAGCTGTGAGTGGGAAGATCTGAGGTCCTTAGTGCAGTCCAGACTGTACCTAAGTGCCCTCTTAACATCCAGACTGCGGAGCCTCTGCTCACCAGAACTGGTCTTTTCTGTGAAGAACATTGGAAGGGTGATGGACTTGTTCAGATGAAACTCAGACACCACCTTAGGGAGAAATTTCCTGTTAGTCCTTAGGACTACTTTGTCTCTGTGGAAGATATATACTGTAGTTTGAGTCTGTGCCGAGGCCCTGCAGCTCACACACCCTCCTGGCTGAAGTTATGGCCAGCAAGAAAACTGACTTCCAGGTGACCTACTTCAAGTCTGCAGTAGCCATGGGCTCAAAAGGAGAGTCCATGAGCTTAGCTATACACAGGTTCAAATCCCAGGGAGGGTCTGGTTCCCTAACTGAAGGATATAGGTTTAGGAGCCTTTTAAAGAATTTCCTGAAAACAGGGTGTCAAACCACCATTTTCTCATTACCTGCTGAGACACAGGCAGAAACAGCAGCCAGGTGCACTTCACGGGTTGAAGGCTAAGGCCAAAAGTCTGAAGGTGGACCAAGTAATCCAGAAGTATGGGCAGGTCTGCCTGTAAAAGACTGAGCTGCCTAGGGGCACACCACAGAGACAATTTTTCCATCTGGAAGCATAGGTGTTCCTAATAGCTGACTTCCTTGAGATCCTCAGGACTCTGAGGACACCCTCCAAGAAGTGAAAGTCAGAACACTCTAGCTTCTCAAGAACCAAGCCCTGATGTTCAGGAAGGATATTCTGCTCGGAGACATGGTCAGTAGGTTACGTTTCTATGGGGGGAGCTGGGGGAGAGGACGAATGGACTGTTTGATGGAAAGGGCCAGGAGAAGGCAGTACCAGGCCTGTCTGGCCCAGTCTAGAGCCACTAGCATCATGGTGGCAAACTGGCTCCTCAGCTTCAACAATACTCTTAACAGTACAGGTAATGGCGGGAAGGCATACAAGAACCTCCCTGACCAGTCCAGAGTTGGGGCATCCACAGGAACCAAGCCCACTGCTGGAGGCCTGCAACAGAAGAGAGGGAGCTGGTAATTCTCCCTGGAGGTAAGCAGATCTCTGGTGTACCACACTTCCTGAATATTCAGTACCTGTTTGTTTAGAGACCATTCACAATGTCCCTAGCTGACTGTGCTGAGGGAATCCGCAAAGACATTATCCTTCCCTGGCAGATGAACTGCTGAGAGCTGCACCTCCATGGAGTAAACCAAACTCCAGATCTTCATAGCTTCTGTGCACAGCTTTCAGGATCTTGTGCCTCCCTGTTTGTTGATGTAATACATGGTGGTGTTGGTGTTGTCTGTCCTGATCTGGACTGACTGACCCTTTACCTGGTGAGCAAAAGACTGATGGGCTAGGAAGACTGCCCTTACCTCCCAGGAGGTTTATATGCTGCCTAGATTCCCGGAGGGACCACAGTCCACTTACTGTCTGGTTGCCCAGAGGAGCTCCCCAGCCTAGGAGGGCGGCATCTGTTGTCAAGATGGCTGTGAGAAACTGCAGCTGGAAAGACATTTCCTCCCTGAGATTGCCTTCTTCCTTCCACCAGTCCAAAGCTCGGCACAGAGGTCTGGATGCCTTACCTCACACTACGCTGGTGACCCGGGGTTTGGGAACAGACTCTGGTTGCTCAGGGGTCGGCCGGGGCGAGGAAGGATTAAGCAACTGCGGTCAGCTCTCCTTCCTCACGGTGGGAGGCTCAGCACTGCACTGTAGACTGACACAGATGCGACGCTAGACTGGGGTGGACCCACACACAGGGAGTCACCCCGCCCACTGCATGTGCATGGGTCTGGGGAGAAAATGGAAAAGGTCGGAGTTGGTAGGCTCTGTGATGGCGGGCTGTTCCCACACCTCTCCCCCGCAATATAGATGTCTGTTTCCAGGGGTGGGGGTAGGCCAGCACCCCTCGCCACTGGCCCTGTCACTGGGGGGGCAACCCGTGGGGGATGGCCGGTTGGGGCGGGTGGAGGGAAAACCCACCAGAAAGACAAGTCCCCTCCGAGGGAGGGGCTGGAGATGCCTGCCAGCTTCAATGGAGAAGTAGAAAACGTATACAGAAAAAAAAGACTGTCACAGGCACCAGCATTGAAAGGGGGTCTCATTTTTAGGCCCAGTGGGCCCTTAAGTGGCACCAGATGTCTCTCATTTGAAATCTGACCCCTGCCATAGGAGTTGTGGTGGAGGCCATATAACCCAAGAGCTGAAGGAAGTGCCTCATTGGTCTGGGCTGGCCCAGGACGAAGGACTTTGCCAGGTTTACCAGGCTTTTCATCCTGTCCTGAGGCAGAAATGCCCTCCCCCCCGGAAGGCATCCAATTCTGCTCCTATGACTTCCAGGACTTGGACTGGTTCTATCTGCTACTTCTAAGCATTTATGAAAAAACCCCAAACCCTCTGATGTGCTCTGGGTCAGGAGGAGAGAAGCCTTGGCTTGCTGGTGTGACTTTTTCTGCGACAAGCCAATCATCCAGGTAGGAAAAAACCAACATCCCCATCGTCTGAGATGTGTTGCCACCACCAGTAAGCACTTTGTGAATACCCTGGGGGCTGAGGAGAGACCAAAGAGAGGGCTGCGAACTGATAATGACCAGATTCTAGCCTGAACCTTAAATATTTCCTGTGGCTGGATCTGATTAGAATATGAAAATAAGCATCCTTCAGATCCAAGGAACCCAGCTAGTCCCCTTGCTGCAGAGATAGCATATCCCTGCAGTAAAGGTTATCATTCAGAACTAGTCCCTTTTCAGGTGCTTGTTCAGAAATCTGAGATCCAAAATGGATCGCCACTCCTCATTTTTTTGTGGGTGAAGAAATACTTTGAGTAAAGGCCCTTTCCCCACTGAGAGGGAGGAACTCTTTCAGCTGCTTTCATCTGCAGCAACTTTTTGAACTCTAGCTCCAGCAGAATCCTTTCTTTTGGAGTCGGAGGTTTGAAGTTTCTGCTAACCTGCAGCCTGGGGAATCTTTTGATCTGCAGTGTGACCCCCTGGCTCGCCACTTCCAGGATCCACTTTGTCTGTGGTGATGTTTTTCCATTCCAGGAAGAAGCAAGCCATCCTTCTTCCCATTGGCAATGGATGGGCGAACTATCAAGGGTTCTGTTTGGGCTGAGCCTCAGGTGCTGGGGTTGGGTCAGCTTGTCTGGGGCCTCTTCTGCCCCTGAAGAAATCTCTCATCTGAGAGAAATCATAGGGTAGAAAACCACAGGGGAAAATAACCCCTACACCTACTTCCCCTTCCATGGGGCCTACAGGAAGTTGAGGTTTTTTCCTTCTCAGTGTTGCTTTTGTAGGTGGCTTTGTACTCTTTCACCCTTTTCATGTATGCCTCTGTTTTGTCACCAAATAAGGAGTTATTCTCACAGGGGAAATCCATGGCCTTTGATTCGGTGTCTTGGGACAGGTTGGTGGTCCTGAGCAAGGCAAATCTCCTTAAGGATACAGCATGGGATATGTCCCTGGAAGCAGTGTCATTGGTATTCACTGCCATATGGAATTCGTGCTTGGCTACATCCAGGGTAGGTTCTGCAGTAGCTGACAAATCTTGTGCCAGATCCCCGGAAATTTCATCACTCATGGCCAGTATAGAATTCCAGACAGCTTTCTGGTACTGGGCACTATAGGCCATATAAGCAGTCTGCCTTAGTACCAGGGAGGCAGAAGTACAGACCTTTTTCCCCATACTATCCAGCTTCCTGGAATGTTTGTCTGAAGGTTGGGTAGAGAGAGACTCCTTGGCCTTATCTGAGGCTGCAGCCTGTTCCAACCCTCGTGGTCAGGGTGTGAGTAGAAGCACTCAGCATCACATCAGTCTAGCTGGTGCTAACTCTCAATCTTTTTGTCAATACCCGGGATGGAAGTAGGGGTTTGCAACAATTTGCAGGTTGCCTTCTTGAGGGGCTTGTGTACAGTAGGAGCAACCTCTTAGTTGGAGTTAAACCCATCATATCCAAAAACTCTATCTCATTCTCATCCTCCACAGTTTCCTGGGTGGAGAGGTCAAGGGTGTTTACTATTTGCCTCACAAAGGCATAGTGGGAGGAAAAGTTGTCCTGACCCTGGGAAGGGGAACCAAACTCCTCCTCAGTGGAACAGTCAGGCTCCATGTGTTCCTCTTCCTCCTCCTCCTCCTAATAAAACTCAACTCCCTGGTCCTCAGACATCCGGGGGGGGGGGGGAGAGACTGGGACTGGAGGAAGAACAGACATGCCCATTAGTGATCCCATGGCTTGGAAAGCTTGGAAAAATTGCCACACCTTAGCCATATCCTCCATAGAGGGTATTTTTGTTTTGTCCACTGACAGCTCCTTTTCTTCTTCAGGAGCAGGGCCAGAGACGTTTTTGTTTCTGTTTTCTTTTGGCAGGAACTGATTCCAGAACCTGCTCAGAGGGTATTTTATGCTTGCTTGTTCCAGGTGCCCGCTATCAGGGGCCCTAGATTCAGTGTTATCTTTAGCAGACCTTTCCTTCTGCTTATCATGGGACAAAGGACCCTCATCACTGTGTTCAGGTGACTTAGAGGCAGACTGAGAAGCCATAATACATTTTTAACATCTTGGCCTTTTTAACAGTTTTAGTGCAAAACCTACTACAAAGCTCACAATCAGCTAAAGTACGCTCAGGACCTAGGCACCATAAACACAACTCATGGCGGTCTGCCTTAGCCATGAGATTGTAGCACTTGGTACAATTTTTAAAGCCCGTATGTCCTGTTTTCTTTTTGGGTCTGTCAGGCATGCCAATTAGGACAAGACCCCGAAAAGAAACTGTTCCCAATCATGAAAAACTACAATTGCGGTCCAGTTCCCTAAAACAGATGAACCGCTAACAAAAAGAACTTCTAAACTTTTTTTTTGTTGTTTTGCTATTATAAAGAATTTTCCTTCAGTATATAGGAAAATTATGAAAATGCACCTTGGCTCCTGAAAATCAGGAAACCGAGACGAAAATAGTTCTAAAATACTTTTTTTTTTTTTTTTTTATAAATACTTTCTGTTTATCTCCTCCTGTCTACCCTCGGTGCCCACTCCTTCAGGCTGCTCATCACCATCTCTGCCCCCTACTCCCTACTCCGGATCTGTCCCTAGAGTGCCTCATCTCTTACTTCCTCCTGCACAGTAGGGTCTGTCCAGAATTGGTGGTCTTGGATGGCCCGGAGCGGTCGTCATCTAGGACTACTGAGGGGTATTTTCCGTTTTTCCTGTAGTTTCCCCTGTCCCAGCACCCTGAGACTCCGATGCAAGGACACAAGCATCCAGAGAAGAGACGTGCTGATGCAAGTCCCTCTCAAGTGCCTACAGATGTCCCCCCTCCTCGACTCCATTAGACGGAGCAGCCAACCCCTCGAGAGCCCGGTTTCCACCGGCACTTTCTCAGGGCGTCGGCTGCATAATGCACCACTGGTATCCCACCCCAGAGGGACGAGAGCATTCATTGGGACGCTCAATCCTCCTTCCCCCTGCCGACGTCTGCTGACCTGAGCTTGTTCCCAAACCCGGGTCACCGGCGTAGCGCGAGGTGTGGCTTCCAGCGCCTCAACCCTCAGCACCACTGAGCCAGCCATTCTAAAATACTTTAAAATGTAAAAAAAAAAATAAACAAGAGGGGGAAAAAAAATAAAGAAGAATAAACCCAGTTAGAGAAAAAAAAAATGTTTTTTTCTCCTGTTGCTGGGAACCGCTGAGGAACCGGGGAAAGACGGTAAAAACTAAAAAGGAAAGCTAAACTACACTAAAATAACTAAGACTGCAAAGATATGAAAAGAACTAAACAAAATACTTTTAAGATATAAAATAAAAACAGTTAAGACTCAAGTCAAACTAAGAGAACTCTTCAAGGCAACTTCTTCCTCAGACGGAGAAATAAATCTGACATTGGAGAGCATGGTAGAATGCCGCCACATGGCAGAGATTTTAAATTGCATTCTAGAGTTTCATAATTTACATAAAATTCCACTCTCTGGGGCAGCTCCACCCTACAGGCTGACTGCAACAGTAAGCATAGTAAGGGATTCCTGGGGTTTGACGCTCTCTCTACATCCAGCAAACTCATGCAAGAGAACCACCACCTACGATATCAGCTGGAAGCACTGGAAGACACACACCGGGTGGTCAACCTTTGTCTGGTGGAACTCCCGGAAGGAAGCGAAGGGCCGGACCTGCTGTCTATTCTTAAAAACTGGCTACCAGGTGCCTTATGGCTAGATACTGCAGCCACAGCATCTGTGATGACTAAGGTATACTGATCTACCCTAGGTCAGCGGCCAGCCGGGCTTACCAAGTACAGTGCTACCTGTAAAGGCAGGAGTGGTTGTTCAGGACACCATGCTCCAGGCAGCTTGCAACTCCCACAATTTACACTTCAAAGGTCACAATGTACACATATTTCTGGACCTTTCTTTTGTTACCCACTCCCGCAGAAAGAAACCTGGTGCAGTGTGAGCCTGGCTCAACAACGTGGGAGTGGTGCATTCACTCCTGATGCTGGCCAATCTCCATATTCAGTATGGAAGTCACACGTTTAAATTCACTGACCCTACGGAAGCAGGAAAGACAGTCAAGCAGACTGAAAAAGAATTCAAGGCTATGAGAGGGTGGCACTTGAAAGGGCCATTTGCTCCAGGAGGTTTGAGCCACCTAAATTCCAGTGAGCATGGGACTTGAGCTGGGACTGATACAATATACGAAGCAGGTTAATATTTTGTTTTATTCAGATATAACTGATCAATTACTGGTTTTCGACTATCTTGGGACACATTTTCACTTTTAGCACAGGGCAACCAATTTGAAAACATTTCAGTACTTTTAAAATGGCAGACTACAAATGGCAGTAAGTGCACACGATATCCCTACGTTTGCTGATTTGTAGTAACTATTTGGAACAATAGTGAACTCCGATTATATTTGTGAAACAAAATGGACATTGTACTATGGACTGAATACATTACATTGTTATCCAGTTTTCTGTGCAAAGCCTGACAGCTCCATTTAGTTCTGTAGCCGTTATAGTAGTGTTTCTTAAGTCAAAGTTGGTACTGTAATGGTTAAACCTGCTTAGTTAGATTATGGCAATTCTAGCAGCACTGTTTTCCTCACACTGCTTGTTGATAAGTATTCTCGGAAGATTGCTTCTCCGTGGAGTAGTGCTAACTTTTAGGGGTCTTTAAAATATGTTTGGAATGGGATCTCATCAAATTTCTAGATGAAGTAAGCAATTTTGTCAGCAGGATCACTACACTCTTGCAAGCTGCAGAATATTAAGTGTGAAAAGAGACTTGGTATGTGATATACCTCTAGCTCCTTAAGATTAACTGTTCAGATTGTTGAACTGCACCATATCCATTGGATGGTTCCTTGCATAGATTTTCTCTGTGTCTGGCAGAAGTAAGTACTGCATGATGATGTTTATATTCTAAAACAATAAAGAAGTTTAAAAAAAAAAAAAAAAAAAAAAAAAAAAAAAGAAAATGGTAATGTGGTCCTGGTTTGTCTTTTATGGTCCCTGGGGATCTTATATTAGATTTTTTTTATTGCTCTTTTTCCTACAAAGCCGCCTGCCCCATGTGACAGTGATGCATCTGTGACCATTGATTCAGCAGCTATCACTTGTCTTAATCAATGGTCACGAACACACCACTATCACATGGGACAGGAGGCATTGTAAGAAAAAGAGCAATAAAACATTCAAACACGGAGATCTCCAGGGGACCATCAAACAAGAAGGCAAATTTAGAAAACGAACCTTAACAGCAAAAAAGGGAAGGAAATACTAGGACTACACACTCAAATCAAAAACACTCTGCACAACATATGTTTCTGCAACTTTTGACTGTAGCTCTTTTAATATATGGCCCTTTTTCCTTCCACCCCCCCCCCAATTACCTGTATTCCTTCCAGCCTTCCCCTAAGCTTCTCTTCCATATCTTCAAAATTAGCTCAGTTTGGCACCAGCTCATTGGCGCTGAGGGTTGAGGCACTGGATGCCACACCTTGTGCTACACCGGCGACCCAGGTTCGGAACAACCTTGGGTCAGAATGCTGGCGTGAAGGGCGCAGGATCGAGCATGCTGATGGGCAGTTCTCTCCAGAGGATGGATTCCCCACAGCGCCCCACATAGTTCCATTCACACTGGGTGGAGGTCCGCGGCAGCGAGGCAGAGAGGGGCGGCAAAACAGTTAGGGAGGTGGAAGGGTTGAACTGATGCCACGGATGCGTAGTGTGCCTCACACTTGCACTGCCATGTGCTGGGTTTCGGGGCAGGGGAGAAAACCTGTAAATACCTATGTGTCTCTGTCGCCAGCTGGCAGGAAGAGGCAACGAGGACCAAACAGCTATATGAAAAAAAAAAAAATTAGCTCAGTTAAAAATCAAGGACTCTACCTTCAGAATGTGTGTGTCCTTTGCTAGGCTTTATAGCAAACCACACTGATGGGTGGCTGCTACTAGTACCCAGTGGCTCCCTGTTCTGACATCCCAGACAGTCAGTTTTCATCAGTACTAGCCCCATCTTTGCTCTTTACCTTATTGGCTCGCTGACCTCCTGGACCAGGAAGCCATCCTAGAATCTATCTGGGAGTGCTGGGCAATTGAGCCACATCAGTGAAAGAATCCGATGAGACATCTTTAAGCAGGTTATTAGGAATGAGGGAGTGGTGAACGACAGAAAACTCTGAGGGCAAGACTAATTCAGAGTTATACACTGCAAGACATCAGGGCAGACCTGATGGACTTACGGTATTTTTCAGTTGTTATATTCCCCTGTTTCTATAGCCCTGTTTCCACGCACTTTTGCACTGTAGTAACCCGCTCAGTTTGCTCCAGTGCAAAAGCTTTTGTGTGGACACTTACCCGATCAGGGTAATCCGCTCAGTAAGATGCTCCCGCAGTCTCTGGAAAACTGGGGACGCCGAGCAGAGTGAAGTACTTACAGCAGATCACACTGCTGTGTGGACAGTCTGCACTGCAACAACCCGTCTGCTGTAGCACGTGCACTGCTGATGTGACGTGGACTCGTGCATGACGAGTCTCCATTTTCGGTGAGTGCAGTAAGCAGAATACTGTCCACACAAAAGGAGATTCTCCTGAGTACAGCACAGAAGCTGCCATTTAAAGTTGAGGCTGACAAAGCAGACAGAAAACCAGGAGGGAGGAGCTACTGGTATAACTAAAACTTCTCTACTGGGGCTAAGAACTAGATCTCTTGTACTGGGACCTTCAATTTAGGGTGAAAAAAAAAAAAAAGGAGTTGGTGTGTTTGTCAAGAGGTAGTTGAAGTAAATTGTTATCTGTTATTTGTGTACTTATCTAGGTGCTTGTCACAGGTGTCAGAAGGGAATTGTTATCTGTGAAATTAAGTAGGTGCAGAAAGATTTGCAAAGCAGGGGGAGTGGACTAGCTAGAAGGAGCCAGGTTAAGACCAGATATAAACACTGCCCTAGATAGCTTCTGCCACAAAGCAGACAGAAAACCAGGAGGAAGGAGCTACTGGTATAACTAAAACTTCTCTACTGGGGCTATATTGCCCTCCTTCCCTCCCCCCACCATAAACCAGTTCTACTTTTATACGCACAGGATTTAACTGACAACAGGAACTTCCTGTTTGGGAGCAGGAAGTGAGTGATCACAAAGCCACAAAAGACTCACCTTCCTAGAAGGGCAAGAGTAGCTCTCCGTCCCCCCCAACTGCTGGAGGTCTAACTCTGAGCAAGTAAGGAGACTACTGAGAAATATAGGAACTTCTTGTCTCAGAACAGGAAGATCAGGAGCTAAAAGGGTGCAGAGACAGTAAGTAAGTAAGTAGGAAGAGATGAGGAAAAAAAAAGAATTAAACAGAGAAAAGAGTAAGTATTCCAAATAACAGTTAGGGGGGCCAGGAAAAAGACATGTTGGAAGTGGTGCAGTGCAATGGCTGTGGAGCAGCAGTCTTCCGGGAGATGTTCTGGAGGATGCAGTGTTGTCCCATCTGTAGGCACCTCTCTGGGCTGAGGGAGGAGGTTGCTCATCTCTAGGCTGAGTTGGCCAGGATTTGTGGGACCTCCTCTCCCACCCAGGGACCACCAGGGTCACTGCAACTGCCTCAGAGGTTGCCAAGAAAGAGGAATGGTTGGACCACAGTGGGCTCAGGGAGGCTGAGGGTGGTGGAACAGAGGTGTATCCCTCCAGTTGTACCTCTCCACAATTTCTATGCCGTTCTGGAAAAGTGTGGTTCCTCTATGGAGGCACCCACAGTGGAGACCAAGGAGGATGCTGGGAACCTCCACAAAGGAGATCCACAGGAGGGTGGCATGGGACCCCACAGGGGAAGAAAACAACTCCTGGTGGGGGACTCCATTGTTAGGAAGGTAGAACTGGGGGAGGAAGGGGAGAGGGAGGTAAGGTGCCTGCCTGGTGCCATGGCTTTGAGGGACAGGGAGCGAATCCTCAGGATCGCAGGAGCAGCTGCACAGGGGAGGGAGCTGGATGTCATTGTCCACCTAGGGACAAATGACCTGGCTAAGAAAGGGATCAGAGCAGTGCAAGAAGCGTTTGTAGAGATGGGAAGGGGCCTTAGACAAATGGCACACACGGTAACTTTCTCAGAGGTGCTGCCTGTCTATGGCATGGTGAGGCTTGGGTGCTCCACACCATGGGATTCAATTAGTGGTTGAAAAACTGGCGCAGAGCTCAGGGTTTTGGCTTCATTGGGGACTGGGGGTCCACCTGGAGGGATGCAAGCCTATACTGGCATGATGGTCTGCATCTGTCCAGGAGGGGAACCAGGATCCTAGGTGATAGGTTTAAATACATCATTGACAAGCATTTAAACTAGCCAAGGGGGGAGGCACTGGAAAGGAGCAGGGAAATCCTAGCGCGCCCCCCCCCCAAAATATCAGGGTACTAAGTGAGGTAGACACCAACATAGAGATGTCGATAGGAAGAAGCACAGGGGTAAATGGAGAAAGTGACAAATGCAATAAGGACAGGGATGGGGCAAAAAGAGGTAAGGCTGTCAAGAAATGGAGAGTAATGAGTACCAATGCCTATAGTCTGGGCAACAAGCTCCCTGAACTGATGGTCTTGATGGAAGAGGGATGCCTGGATATTGTAGCAGTCACAGAAACATGGTACACAGAGAACCATGTCTGGGATGTTAACATACCAGGGTACACAACCTACAGGAGAGACAGGGAGGGCGGGGAGTAGCTCTCTATGTAAGGAAGGCATAAAAGCAACCCAACAAAAGAGTAAACAGGGAGGAGAGGAGGCACTGTGGGTCACCTTAGAGACTGGAAATGGCACCACAATCTGCACAGGGGTTGTATATAGACCCCCATGTCAGGGGGAGGGAATGGACAAAGATATGATAGAAGGCATACTTAGGATGGCAGAGAAAGAGGAGATACTGTTGATGGGGGACCTTAATATGCCAGATGTTAACTGGAGCACCTTTGCGGCAGCCACATCCAAAAGCAGGGACATACTTGATGCCCTTCAGGTGGCATGCCTCAGACAGCTAGCTTTGGAACCTACTAATGAGGGAGCAATCTTAGACCTCGTACTCTCAAATGGGGACAGTGAGAGGATCTAGAAGTGGGTAGCCATTTGGGAACAAGTGACCACCAAACAGTGTGGTTCACGATAAACTCAGCTACAGAGTCAAGCCGTACAAAAGTGGGGGTTCTGGACTTCAGGAGGCTGACTTTGGCAAGATGGGAGAGTGCCTTAGAAAAGCACTAGCAAACAAGCTAGAAGGAGGGTGAAGCAACAATGGGAAATATCAAACTGCCATCACAGAGGCAACAAGCCTTTGTGTGAAGCAAATAAACAAATTAAAACGAAAGAAAAGCCACTATGGTTCTCAAAAGAGGTGGCGGTGAAGGTTAGGGAGAAAAAGATAGCATTTAGGAAGTATAAGAAAACACAGAAGGAGCAGGACAGAGAACTGTACCAATTAAGGCAGAAGGAAGCAGGGAGGGTAGTCACAATAGCAAAGGCACAAACTGAGGAAAAGATAGCTAACTCAGTTAAGAAGGGGGATAAAACCATTTATAGGTATATCAGGGAGCCTAGAAAGACAAAGGGAGGGATAGTGAGGCTGAATAGAATGGATGGGCAGAGAGTGACAGTGAAAAAGCAGGGATACTGAATGAATACTTCTGTTCAGTATTCACAAAAGAGGAAGTGGGGGAGGTGCCAAATCCAATTAACAGAAGCACTCTGGAGAGGGGGGCCGATCCTATTCCTTTCACAGAAGAAAGGGTTCTGAAATAACTCCTAAAACTGAAGGTGGACAAAGCAATGGGGCCAGATGGAATTCACCCTAGAATTCTAAAAGAATTAAGCAGAGAACTAGTGACACCACTGACTACCCTTTTTAACAAATCATGGGAGGATGGTGTGGTACCCGAGGACTGGAAGAAGGCAGATGTGATTCCCCTTCACAAAAGTGGGGCCAAGACAGAGGCAGGAAACTACAGACCTGTCAGTTTGACCTCTGTGGTAGGGAAAGTGATAGAATCACTTCTGAAGGAAAGAATAGTTGAGTACCTTGAGGCCAGTGGGGCACAGGACCCAAGGCAGCATGGGTTCACAGCGGGAAGGTCATGTCAGACCAATCTAATTGATTTCTTTGACTGGGTGACCAAAGTAGTAGACTAGGGAGGAGCTATGGACATGGCCTACCTAGACTTTAGCAAGGCATCTGACACAGTCCCACACAAAAGATTAGTAGTCAAATTAACCAGTCTGGGAGTGCGTCCCAGGGTGGTAGCCTGGGTAAAACATTGGCTGAACAACAGGACACAGAAGGTAATCGTAAATGGAGTCCACTCTGAAGAAAGGGGGGTTACTAGTGGGGTACCGCAGGGTTCAGTACTGGGTCCTGTCCTTTTTAATGTCTTTATAAGTGACATTGCAGAGGGACTGGAAGGAAAAGTATGCCCTCTCTGCAGATAACACAAAGGTCTGCAACAGGATTGATACACAAGGAGGCATGGAAAGGATGAGAAGGGACTTGGCAAGGTTGGAGGAATGGTCAGAAGTATGGCAGCTTGGATTCAATGCAAAGAAGTGCAAAGTAATGCACCTGGGAAACGAAAACCCAGGGGAAGATTACACAATGCGGGGAGGTAGTAACAACAACAAAAATGGAAAGGGACCTGGGGGTAATCGTATCAGATGACCTTAAGGTTGGCAAGCAATGTGAGAAGGCGGTAGGGAGGGCTGGGGATACTGGGATGTATAGGAGAGGTATCACCAGCAGAAAACAGGAAGTTATTATCCCCTGTACAGACAGTTGGTGAGACCCCATCTGGAGTACTGCAGTCCCAGTTCTGGAGAACCCATCTCCGAAGGACATAGACAGGATGGAGGCAGTTCAGAGGAGGGCAACTAAAATGGTGTAGGGTCTGCAAGAGAAGCCATACGAGGAGAGACTAAAGGAGCTTAATATGAATACCCTTGAGGAAAGGGGGGGGACATGATAGAAATGTTTAAGTACCTCAGTGGAATCAACAAAGTCCAAGAGTGTAGCATCTTTCAGAAAAAGATGTTCAAGAACAAGGGGACACAATCTGAAGATAGAGGGGGGACAGCTCAGGGGCAATGTGAGGAAGTATTTTTTCACAGAGAGGGTACTGGATGCATGGAGCAGCCTTCCTGAGGAGGTTGTGGGGTCTAAAACTGTGGGAGAATTCAAGAATGCATGGGACAGACACAAGGCAATTTTTGTGGGGGGTAGGAAGAAATAGGCTGTTGGTTAAATAGGATCTGCAGCTTATTCTCTAAGTAGGGAAACGGGCAGACTAGGTGGGCCAAGCGGTCCTTATCTGACGTCAAAGTGTATGTTTCTATGTAACAGCTGGAAAACCCCAGCTGAAATTTACAGCCGTGAGTTCAGGCATGCGCATTTACGTCACTGCCTACATGGCTGGGCAAATGTCCGACCCCCCCCAAGGCATGGCCCCTCACCAGCAGATAGTAGCGGTGTGGAGAGGGGCCATGTGGACAGAGTGATCCTCCGTGGCAGAATGTCAGGACCAGACTGCTGCGGTCCCAAGTCTGAAGCGCTACTGCCATGTAAACACGGCTTATATTTCTATGAAGCCACAGCTGACACTGGCAGGAGACTACTGCAGGCAAGAATATAGTTAAGCCCCACCACAACTAGGCATCACTGAGAACTGGTGCACAAATGCTAGCACTAAGCAACAACAGACAGGGAAGGACTTGGATAAGAAAGGCAAAGAAATGTCAATTTAATCACAGTTGTGCTAAGCTTCTCAACATTTAGTAGAAACGAGGAGAATGTGGGCACAGTAAAAACTCAGACTAAGAAAAACAACTGCGGAAAGAGTAAACAAGATATGCTCTATACTGTTGACATTACCAGAATGAAATATATGACTGATTTAAAATTCTAATTTGAAGGCACTGGTAGTCTGCTTCAGACACTGACCTTTTGTGTTACTACAGAACTTCCCATGCCCTCTGAAAAGCCCTCTGTGGTTTAAAATACAGCAAAGCAGGCAGCTTTTTTAGCAGAATCACACTAATCATTTGGTAACTATTTTATTAGGAGAAGTCCTGCTTAGCTCAGGAAAAATACATATTGCCTGGCAACGCAGACTTTGAGAGAGTGCTGCTGGAAAGAAATACATTATTCCATACAGCAACTTCCAAAACTAGGGAGGGCAAATGTTAATGCGTAGTTCTGTAAGAAATGTTTAGTAAAACAGGTCTTCACCCATTTAATCAGCAGCGCTGAAAATATGTAGGCCAGGAACCTTGATCATGTGATCTCACACCCAATATCAGCAGCAGTGCTGAAAGCTTGTGTGCAATACTAACTCATTGAAAATCACAATAGCAATTAGATTTTTTTTTTTGTAATACAAAAACCAGAAGTAAAATCTTTATAGCACAATCATGGCAACCGATTCAAAAGACACTTCTGTCTCTCTGTACTCTGTTTAAAGGTATTTGCTAAAGAAGAAAAATATGATCATGTTGACTGTTTTTGGGGTGCCCAAATTTCACTTTAACTCACAGCTAGTTGAAAGGTTACCTTAATGTGTAGAAATGAGATACAGGAGGGTGTAATCTCATTTCTACACATTGCTGTTAGAATGTGTGAGAGGCATGGGTCAGGAAACTATAGGATGGGGGTCAAGCATGTTAGAAAAGAATCTGGAAAACTGGAATTGGGAAAGCATATGGATTAATTTTCTGAAGTCTTTCAAGACAGTTAACATGAAAAGGGTACAATTCAAATCTTTACATCATTTATATTACACCCCTTTCCATTTATTTAAAATGGGTATTTGTAACTCTTCTACATGTACTAAATGCGGAAAAAAAATGAAAATTTGCTTCATATGTGCTGGTATTGTGAAAAAAGTTGAAAATCTTTGGCAGAGCATTATAAGACTACTCAATAAGATACCATGGCTACAAGATAAACAATTTAGAAACATGTTTTATAGGACATTTTGATGAACTCTTAGTATGGACTAAGGGACAAAAACACGCTGTTTATCTTATTTCAGCTTCAGTCAAAAATATTGTTCTTCGAAACTGGATAGAAAATAATGTCCCATCAATAAAAGTGTGGAGAAGTGAATGTCTGGAAATGTTACGCCTAGAAAAAATAGCACACTCAATGCTAGGACAAAAGCACATATTTAAACATAAATGGGGTACAATATATAATTTTCTTACTCTCACATAAAAATGTATGTATGCTCTCTTGGCTAAGAGAAACACAATAGTAAGTTTCCTTTCATTCTCCTTATACCTAGCAGAATTGTCTGATCTTAGCCTCTTTCTTCTTCCTATACCTATCCTTTACTTATATATACACATCTTTCCTTTTTCCAATGTTCCTTTTTCCTTCTTCATAAAAGTACAGTTACATAAGAACTTACCGTAACAGTAGATCTTCTAGAACAGCTCTTGCAGCAGGTTACACCATTAGGACTGAAGCCGGCAGGCGTCAGGACCCCACGAAAAATTCTAGCTAGCTATCTTCAGCGGGGACCACCCCCGACGTCGGTCCCGCCTCCGACGTCAGACGTAGTACATAAGGGGGCGGTCCCGCCCGATTCCCCAGTTCCTCCGCCAGAGACTTCCGGCCACAGGCTGACATCGAAATGGGAGACCGAGGATCCACCGTCAGAAGTCAAAGGGAAAAACCCTGATAGTAAAGGCGAAAACCATGCCTCCTCCAAGGGGGAAGGTGGGTGGGAAGGTACCTGCTGCAAGAGCTGTTCTCGAAGATCTACTGTTGTGGTAAGTTCTTACGTAACTGTACTATCTTACTTCGAGACACAGCTCTTGCAGCAGGTTACATCATTAGGACTGATTCCCAAGCAGTAACGCTGCCAAAATTCTAGGAGGAGGAAACTAGGAAATACATTCCAGGTCCTGAATCTAGGACAGGAGACCCTGTAGCACCGCCAGGCAGAAGCCGGCTCTTCGCCGAGAGGCGATGTCCAGGCTATAATGCCTGATAAATGTATGCACAGAGCTCCAAGTGGCTGCAGCACATATGGCAGAAGTGGAGACGTTTCGGAGTGCTGCAAAGGAGGTGGCCACAACCCTAGAAGAATGACCCCGGACTGTACCCGGAAGGGGCTTTTGTTTGATATCATAACAGAATGAAATACACTGGATAAGCCAGCGAGACAGGGACTGTTTGGATACAGGTTGGCCCATCATCCTTTCAGAAAAGGAAACGAAAAGTTGCTCAGAACTACGGAGTAGTTAGTTCTGTTGAGGTAATACCTCAAGCTGTGGTGAACATCCAGGGTGTGGGGCAGTGCCTCTCCTCTATTAGAGTAGTTCGGGAAATAGACCGGCAGGTCAATATCCTGATTGAGAGTGAGTGTAGAAACCACCTTAGGCAAAAATTTTGGATTGGTCCTCAGGGATACTCTGTCCCGGTGGAAAACTAAATAAGGCTCTTTGCACATGAGAGCGTGAAGCTCAGAAATTCTTCTCGCTGAAGTAACAGCAACCAAAAACAGCATTTGCCACGACAGAAACGCAGCTCGCAATCCGCGGCAGGTTCGAAGGGGGGAAGCGTGAGTTGTTCCAGGACAAAGAGCAAATCCCATGGAGGCACTGGGTCCTTAATGGGTGGCCTAAGGTGTAACACCCCTCTCAAAAATTCCCGAGAGGCGTCTAATCGTGCCACTGTGCGATGTCCCACCGGAAGGTGGTAGGCAGAGATGGCACATAGGTGCACCTTGATAGAGGAGTAGGCTAGACCCGAACGGAAAAGGGAGAGCAGGAAATCCAACACCACTCCCACCGGGCAACCTAAAGGGGAAAAATCGCGTTCGCGACCATAAACAAAAACAGCGCCATTTCATGCACGCCACATGCGTTGCCGGCTTTCTGACTGCAGAAAGAACTTCTGCAACCTCTGCGAGACCCTGACGCAAGATGGCTATGTCTCTAGGAGCCATGCATGCAGGTTCAGTGAGCGTAAGTCCGGGTGGACCAGTGAACCTTCCTCCTGAGACAAAAGATGGGAGCTGAACGGCAACGGGAGCGGAGGTTCCCGGGATAGCTGAATTAGCAAGGGGAACCAGATCTGTCTGGGCCAGAAAGGGGCCACCAGGATCATTGTTGCATGCTCCCTGCGCAGTTTGAGAAGAACTCTCTGGATCAACAGGAAGGGAGGGAAAGCGTAGAGGAATCTGTCCGCCCAGGAGAGGGACAACGCCCCGCCAGAAAACACCAGGCCCTGGATCTAGCGAGCAAAAATTGGGCAGTTTTATGCTGGATGGGGATGCGAACAAGTCCAACTCTGGAGTTCCCATCGAAGAAACAGATCCTCTGCTACCTCTTGAAGAAGTTCCCACCGTGGGACTCTGGCCTGGGAGCGACTCAGGCCGGCCTGCAATCGTGTTGTCCACCCCGGGAACATGTACAGTGATCAGATTCGCGCGGTGTCGGATTACCCAATCCCACACCCTCATGGCTTCCCTGCAAAGGGGGTAAGAGTGTGCGCCTCCTTGTTTGTTGAGGTAATACATCACCGCCGTGTTGTCTGTCTGAAGCAGGAGAGTACTCGGCGGGATTTCTGACTGAAGGACCTGCAGGGCATAAAGGACCATCCTCATCTCTAGGACATTGATATGGAGATGAGCCTCCAGAGGGGTCCACGTACCCTGGGACTTCATCCCGTCCAGGTGTGCTCCCCACCCTAGACCTGAGGCGTCTGTGGTGAGGATTACCTCCGGGGACGGCACTACAAACGGGACGCCCATGGAGAGCGACCCTGGGTCTAGCCACCACCGCCAGTCTCGGATCACGGTGTTCGTGATCCTGACCGGATGCTGCATGTGGTCTTGCCTTTGATCCCATTGCACCCTGAGCTTCCACTGAGTTACCCACATGTGGAGCCTTGCGAAAGGGACGGTAGGAATGGCCGCAGCCATGTGTCCGAGCAAGCGAAGGACTGACCTGGCAGGGACGGTCTTGTTCGACGATAACGCCCTGATGAGAGATCTGATGCGCCTCGTTCTGTCGTCTGGACGAAAAGCTCTTCCCTGAATGGTATCCAGTACTGCGCCTATAAATTGCAGCTTCTGCGACGGTACCAGGAGAGACTTCTCGTGGTTGATTAGGATGCCCAGAGATCGGAACAGGTCCTGGGTGCTCTGGATCGCACGTAACAACGCCTCTCTGGAGGTGGCCATGAGAAGCCAATCGTCCAGGTACGGGAACACATAATGGCCCTGTCTCCTTAGAGACGCTGCCACGACTGCCATGCATTTGGTACAGACCCTGGGTGCGGATGACAGTCCAAATGGAAGGCCTCGGAATTGAAGGTGGTGGTCGAGAAACTCGAAGCGCAGGAACCTCTTGTGCGCCTGAGCTATAGGGATGTGCAGGTATGCGTCCTGCATGTCTAGAGACGCTAAGAAGGCGTCTTGCTTCAGCATGGGAATGAGACCCGGAAGAGTCACCATGCGGAATTTTGTAGGCGACCGACACGTTGAGGTCGCTGAGGTCCAGAATCGGACGGAAGTCCCCTGTTTTCTTTGGAACCAGAAAGAAGTGGGAATAGTACCCTTGTCCTCTCTGGTTCTCCGGGACGTACTCTATCACTCCCTTTTGCAAGAGCGCGAGTACTTCTTGCCAGATCAGAGACTTGTGCTGACCCGGATACCGGGAGAGCAAAGGAGGCCTCGAGGGTGGCTTTTCTGTGAATTCTATATAGTGGCCTCTTCCGACCAACTGAAGAACCCACCTGTCAGTGGTTATAGCCTGCCATCCTAGCAGGAAGTTCGCAATGCGAGCCCCGACCATGATTTCCCGTTGATCCTGAGGGGCGGGGGCCGGAAAGTCAGGCTGTGACGGCTGAGGGTCTCGTTGGCTGGACCGGCTTGGAAGTACGCTGGCTTCGGCTCGGCGGGTTGTTTCTGGCCTGAAAGCCGGAGCCCTCTGTTGTGGAGCGGGGGACTGTTGCCTCTGCGTCCCGCCCACGAATCGGTTTTGGTTCCTATGTAAAGGAACTAAGCTTGGGTTGGTACATGGCCTGAACCGACCTCACCGCTTTCCCAGCCTCTTGAAGTTTGGTAATAATCTTCTGAGGGCTTACCAAACAAGACTTCTCCCTCGAATGGGGCGTCCATGATATTCTTCTGGACGTCCGGGGTATTCCAGCAAAAAAGCCTGAAGGGCCTTCTGGCGACGGATCCGGGTTCTGCTATTAAACCCCTGGCAGAAGGAGCAGGCCCGGGTGTCGTGGTCTGGGCCTAGGCACCGGACGCAGGCCGTGTGAGGGTCTTTGAAGGGGATCTGTTTCCCACAAGCACACTTGGAGGAGTGACCGGAGGTCGGAGAGGACATCAGAGAAAAACTTGCTTGAAGAAATCCGAATTTCCGTAGGAAAGAACTTAACCACGTCGCACTAGAGCTGAACCGGCGTCGATATTACGTGTCGCATCGGCGGAAAGAACTGGGGACCGGGCGGACCGCCCCTATGTACTACGCCCGACGGCGGAGGCGGGACTGACGTCGGGGGCGGTCCCCGCTGAAGATAGCTAGCTAGAATTTTTCCGTGGGGTCCTGACGCCTGCCGGCTTCAGTCCTAATGGTGTAACCTGCTGCAACAGCTGTGTCTCGAAGTAAGATCAATGGTTCTTTCTCCTTTAAAATACGATAGGGGAATGTAATTCAACAAATCAAAATGTATTGCATTAATTAATTGCATAAATTTATTAAAATGTTTAAAGGATTGCTTTATTAAAGTATATAGAATATAGAGATAGCTGCTCTACTTTAACATTAATGCTATTAAGGACTCTGTTGAGATATTTCAGAAGCACTAACCTTCTTAATGTAATTTATATTAACACCCTGATAGGGATGCAAATGATATATATCTGTGTAACGTTATGATGAAATGTGCTGATTGCTGGTGTTTATTTCTAATATGAATGCTGTCTGTATCTTTCAAATTTTAAATAAAAATTTTTCTTGAGAAAAAAAAAAAAGGAAAGGTTACCTTAATATTTACCCATACGTACTTCAGAGCAATGTGAAGCTTCTAATGACAGTACTGTGAACAGACAAGTGACAAGCATATAAGCTTGAATTATAAAATAATACTAATGAAGTCCTAGGAAACCGGTTACAAAACTTAGAATGAAATAATGCAAATGTTAACATGTGCAATGGGCCAGGCACAATGACAGCTATGATCAGCAGTCCTCAAGGTAACAGATTCCAGCACCATTTTAATATTCGTGGCTGTTACTTATCAATACAGATCATTACAATGAAAGCTTATTTCTAAGTGACGTCAAACTACAATCAATAGAACACTCTAATGCTTATTAGACCAGGCAGACATTTAGTACTTTCAAGAGACTGCATACAGAAATGTTAGTGTGCATGAAGAGCAGTGTGCACCATACTGACAAATCATACAGTGTGAGAAAAATGACTAAATTGTTTTGTACACCCCCCACCCCACCCCCGCATACACACTCTTAATGCCCAAACCCAATGCAAAGCAGCGTGGGTGGAATTATGTAAATCCTTGTGTAGGACAGGTTGACAAGGCAACACCGGAACAGGCGCTGCCTGTAAACAGACTTCTAATTGTTCCAATTGACTGAGTGCAACAAAGTACAGACACCTGTTTTGTCCTGCTGGAACTCCTCTGTGTGGTACAGTCACTTACTATCTCAGTGAAGTACCAGGTCAGCCCCAGAGCATACCCCTTTAAATCAGTACATGTGTACACAGCATGCAGTACTTACTCATCCCTGCTTATGAAGCTGGAAGGAGGTGATGGACCTACAGTCCCTTCCAACCTTAAATTACTTTATGCAAGCAGTCATTTAGTACTCCGAGGTGCCTTACAGCAGAGGTTTGCACAAAGAGACTTTTGTAGTTTATTAGACCAGGCAGTTCAGATTATAAAATAGAGGTTTAACATTAGTTACCATATCAATTTTGACCTCCTGCAATAAGTAAATAGACAAATAATGTAGTCTGGGGGCTGCTAGAAGTTTGGAATTAAACAAAACAGCAACGTGATCAGTCAATAAAGATAAAGCAACACAGCAATCAAACATTCAGTTATGGACTTAACTGACCTTTAGTCTAGTCAGTGCTGAGCCAAGTCAAAGCTGTCCGAGGTCATCACAGTAACTACAATGACTAGCAGTGGAAGCCTTAAATTGCATCACCTTGGGTCACTGGGGTTTTGATCACATGACAATTGATGGCAAGGGTTATATTTTAAACTCCTATCAAAGCAGACAGTGGCAGCTGCAACTTTCCTATGACGAAGTCCTTCTTTCTTAGTAAAGGCTGGTATCTGGAGTATCTCCAGTATCTCAAGGGGATGATCAGTCAACAAGCCTTTTCAGCAGTACTACATAAGTTGATCAATGCATTACATAAAGAAACCAACTAGAAAGTACCTTTTCAACTCTCATAGGAAAGCAGCACAAACATTCGGAAGACAAGAGATACCAGATAAGTTGGCCTATTTACTTGGTTGCGTTGAGGACAAATGGCCAATTGTAACAGATTAGCTTGACTTGCATATACAGTTTTTGTAGTGATCCTGTAGTTATATCAGAAGTCTTGAGAACAGCTGCAACAAAGCTGCGGCAAAGATCCTTCCTGTATCGTGTCTTTCTTTGGTTAAACACAATTTGCAATGATTTCCTAGCTGTTCCCACAATTAGCCCTTTCAAACTGCAACTGCGTGATCACCTACTAGCTCTCAAGAATTGTGAATGCCCCAACTAAGCCCAGCAGGGCACCATATCCCAAATCTCTTTCCTTCAAACTGATAACAGCCCACCTTATTCCCCTCTCCCTGCTCTAATTTCCCCCTCTTCCCCCCCCCCCACTAAACCCTTTCCCCCCATTCCCCTACCCCTACTCCTGCATTTGGCCATCTTGATTTCAATATATTTTCTCCCCTTCCTCCGTTTACAAACATACGAAATTTGCCAGCAGATAAAGGCCTAGAGGTCTATCAAGTCTGCTTGAATGTGCAGCTTGCCGCACCTCTCCCATTTCTTCCATCCCTCCTTATCTTGGCAACATACTTATTAGGTACCCACCTTCCAACCCCTCCCCACCCCCCTCTTGTTCTCTATCCCCTCTCTGTTTCCCACTCCCCATCCTTCACTCTCCCCACCACCTCCTCTCCCTCTTTACTCCACTTGAAACTGCTTCCATCAATGTGGCCCCTTCCCTCTATCCCACTGTATTGCCCTTACAGCAATCGCGGGAACAATGCTCCTCCTTAGTCTTCATAACTACCTATGGCACTTGGCTCTATACACCACAGGAAAACTGAAGATGTTCGCTGTAAATCTGTAAATACATGTAACTACTTGTAAAACTGTCTCATTGTCAGTGTCTCTAGAAATATGTGCATTGTCTAAGTTGTCTGACGTGGATCCTTTGAAAAAGATCATGTTCTTATAAGTGTATCCTAGTATTGAAATAAAAAATAAAACAAGTCATTCGCAGTTTTCAAAGGACAGTTCTGATGGTTACACGTATGAAACCTCAAAGCAAGTAATACCAGTGAAATTACATTTCCCAGGAAGGGTTTTAAAAAATTCTTTACACATAAAACCCAAAATAAAGTCCACAGCAATTCAAGTTAACTTTTAAGTGCTTTCCTACAGACCATCACCTGTTTTCTCCTAGCAGCTCAACTTAATAACTGTAATCATATGGCCCTGCGCTCACTAATGGACAGTTTTTAAAAAAGGTATTAAAAAGGATTACTGTGAGGTACCAGCATTCACTGTGTATTACACCACGCTTGTCTCTTCATGGAGTTCCAAGTACCATGAAAGCACTGAGTGAGTACTGAGAGTAGCTGTGCACTGCAGGATACTGTATATTTATAGAGGAGCAATTATCAGTGAAAAGTTTGTTTGTTTGCTTTTTTCTTATAACAGTATGAACTATTTTTTAGTGATAAATTTCCATTTATGGACAATGTAGCTCAAAGTTCTACAGCCACGACTCACACATGTCACAGTTACCAGAGTTATAACATGGTTTGCATCCTCTGTGTTAGGCTAAAATCGTGTTCTAGCCTACCCCTCAGCAGTGTTAGAACACAGATCTGAGCAGTCAAACACCTGAAACACTATTAAAATGATTTCAAAGTTGCAGTATGGACAGGGCCATACAAAAATAAACAGACATGGAGTTTTACACCTATCTGACTCCTACAGGATCAATTCCTTTTTTAGGATAAGCTATTTAATTAACGGCTTACAATAATACATATCCAAACTAGTACTTTGCCTCTCTCATTAATAGTAATTAAAAGCCTACTCTGACCAGCTCAGATGTGAATAACACTTGTACAAAAAAACACTGCTGCCAGCCCAGTGGCGCAGAGGGTTGAGGCACTATGTGCCTTACCTCTCACCATGCTGGCGATCCCAGTTCAGGAATGAGCTTGAGCCACAAGAGGTAGGTGGGGGAATTCAGTGTCCGATGGACTGCTCTCCTCTCCCAGGGATGGGAAGGGAATGCTGTCTCATTTTTCTGGCTGCCATCTGGTGGAGCCCAGGTAGAAGCACCAGAGTCTGAGCACCAAGTAAGGGAGGGGCCACGGTTCTATAGCATGCACATGCCTTAACACATGCATGCTTATGTGTTGCCACGGTAAGGAGTAAAGGGAGAAAATGGGAAGGCACCAGCTTCATGAAGCCCTGCCTGCCCCATTCCCACATCACCACCTGAGCACTGCCCAAATCCTGGACGAGAGTCTCCAGGGTAAGGCGAGGACGGCCCTCCCCTTCCTGGTCCCACCATGGGGGTCAATCCATGGGGGAATCTCAGGGTGCCTTGCCCAGGGGTGGGGTGGGTGCCAGATAGATGTGGAAGGGACAGGGCAGATAGCCCGCCAGAGCCAACCCACGGGGAAAAAAGGTGAATGGAAAAGGGGGGGGGGGGACAAAACACTGCTGATTTAACCAATTGTTCTGCAACACTTTAAATGCTAAAACGAAAGACACACTAAGTCATCCCTTTGCCAGAAAATACAGGGAACAGTCAGCACAAAGTGCCCCGTATCTCAAGTGTGGGTCTCGTCCCAATGTGCACTTTGTGTTCAAAAATATTTTGGTTTATTTACCGTTTACTGTAGTATAGCAGACTGAATCAGACTAATTTTGTTTACTTATAGGATAAGCGGACATCTCCTGTTACCACAAATCCCAGAATCCCCTGCAGCGGACATCAGAGCAGTAGCAGCAGTGGGAGATTCAATAGCCTGCAATGCATGTTAGAGCTTTTATACTCTCTGATCAGATATTTTTCGGTTCTGCTTTTCTCCAGGGTTTAAATACAGTCCTCTACAGTACATGCTCATTGAGAGTTCAGTTAGCGGCCAGCTGTACAGGTAAGAGGAGGGCTATGCTAGTCGTTGGTTGGGGATTGGATGGGGGGGTCAATTCCTCACAGGAAACTGGGACACTTTCACATTTCCAAGGGAGCAAGATTGGGGGGCACTGGACACCAATGAATGTAATATATATTCATTGGGAGGGAGTTCGGGCCCAGGGGAGGGACCACTAAACTACCAAGGAGAGACTTGTCTCTTTTTCACGGTATGGCAATCAGAGACCAGGGGGAGGGACCACTGGACTACCAGGGAAAGTATTATTCATAACAGGACTGCGATCAGAGAATGGGGAGGGGGAGGGACCACTAGACTGCCAGGGATATTAAATAGTAATTAACGGGACAGGGATCGGCATCGGGGACAGGGGAGGGACCACTAGACCACCAGTGACTAAGACTGCATAACGCATGGGCTAGGGAGGGGGTGCACTTCGGCACCCACAGCCCATCTAAACAAGCTCATAATGAGCATGTAAATGGCCAGCTAGTGCCATGCATGCCCAATGGGCACATCTGCATGGCTGCTTTTGTGAATACAAATAGCGCACTGGCACTATTCATTGTGGGGCCACTGACAGGGAGGCAGATCGGCGCAATGCTAGTGGGGTTGGAGGAGGTAGCGGTAATAGTGTTACTACTGCCTCTACCTAGCCCTATTTACAGTCGGATAGTGCCATATGCTATCCATCTGTGAATAGCATTTTCTTACACCTAGGCAATCGCAAAGAGCAACGAAAAATTTTGCGTTGCACTTTGTGACTTTGTGTGAATCTGGCCCCAGAACTTATATAAGCTCAAACATGCAGTGCAGGTTACTGATACTCCCACTGTTACCTAGTGTTCTATCAGCTGCAGGGGATTCTGAAATTTGTCTGATACAATCTACTATACAGTAAACTAAAATGTTTTTGCACACAAAGTGCACACTGGAAATAGATCCTCACTCGAGTGTGGGTCCACTGATGCCGATTGTTCCCCTTTAACAGTTGCACAGAGTCTGGAATCATAATTTCCTCAATGTTGTGAATGCTCCAACGTTCAAGTGCCACTCTGGAAAATGTATTAAATTCCTGTAGCTGGGTATGGCCTCCAGATGTTCCACTGAAGCAGAAAAGCTCTCTCTTTACAAACGTACAAAAAAAACACTGCTCATTTCACCTGCAGTAAATACATGGCGTTCCTATTAATGAAGACAACGAACAGGTTTCAAAGACCAATATTATGCAAATTTAAGGTCTAAGGAAAATACAGTGCAGCACAACTAAAACACATTGGTGGCACACAACATTTTCTATGATAAAATGGTCTCCATATCCTTGGTAGCCAAAAGAGTCTTATCAAGCTCCACTCTACCGTCAGCCTTTAGGACTCTGGATGACCCCCCCACCTCCCCCCAAAAAATCCCCCCATTTTAGGTATATTGGGTCGTGGCTGGATCAAAGCCTTGATGTCTCCTACCACACTGATACCATTCATTAGATGTATCACCCCAAGTTTGGTGCCCTGTACCACAAAAAATCTTGCTTCCTACCATCTGTCCACCAGGAGACTGCTCTTAAGATGAGCCTTCCAGAGTACTACTATGTGGACGAGATGCACAGTGCCATGCCCAAGTCTACCTTCACTGGGCGGGGACTCTTCTCCATTCCTTCTGGCACTTTGCCCTCAATTACCCTCCCCACAGCCACCACTGCTCCATCTACTTCAAGGATTCTTTCAAGCAATACAATGTTTAACTATTTACAATGGCAGTACAAACATAGAAAACAGAGTCCTTCTGAGTTTGTTCTTCTCAATTTCAGGGTTAAGGGTGGGTGAAGCCAAAAACAGAAGACAAAAAATTTACAATGACAGCACACTCCAACAGACTATGCAGGGTGTGACAGGGTTGAATAAGGCCCTGTCCCATTTGTTATGTAGAAACAGTTTAAACGCAAGGGTCTGTTCTAGCCTCTCCCCTTTTCTCTCTTGTCTGTCTGGTTGCGTAACCAAATTTTCTGGTGAGACCTAGGAACTGATCAGACAGTTTCACAATTCTTCGTCTCTTGCTATCTCTCTGCCTTCCCTTGCTGTTCTGTCATTTCTTCCCCCTTGCACACCTGCAGGTATAAAAATATATGTGAACCTTTACGTGGAAATGTCAGTGATACTTGGATTCCTTTGTTTAAAACTGTATATAGTATATGCTGAAATGATTGCAAAAAGCTAATTGGAAATCAAGGGGTTAAACTGAGATGCTGGTGTGCAAACAGTGCACAGCTGTCAACAAGAGGTCAGTTCTGGGTCATTATGTTCTTTTGCTGCACCTGCAAGAAGACTGGAATCTTACAAGAACATTGTGTGAGAAGCATGCTGTTTTCTTAAGTTTCCCAGGCACAGACTTCTAAAAAGGGCAGCAATGCTTGTGTAAGAGGGAGACAGAAACTGAGATTTGAAATTGAGAACAACAAACTCAGAAGGACTCTGTTTTCTATGTTTGTACTGCCACTGTAAATAGTTAAACTGACCCATTTTTATTTTGCTGTTAATAATAAAACGCTACTTGCGAATTTTGAAACTGCTCCTGGTTTTCCTATGCTTCCTGACCTGTGCCTTGATGACACAGAGCAAAGAATTTAAACAAGAGAACAGTTAAACATTTGGCAAACTGCTTTTATTAAATGCACAGTGGAGCCATCTAAAACTCTGCTAACCTTTTGGCCCTTTTCTTCATTTTTACTCTGCATAGCCTGTCAAGAGTGCACCACTGTGGTCTTTTGTGTCCCTCTTACACCTTTCCTTCCCTAATTCCCGGCACAAATCCCACTGTGCCCTAATCCTCTCAAAGTCTGGTTTAATCCCCTTCCTTGTTGTCTCTTCTCCCTCCTATCCCTAGCCTCCCTTCCTCCTACTCAACCTTAGATCTTCCTGGACATAAAGTCTCCACCACTCATTCATACTAATGGGAGTACGACGGAAGCGCTAGGACCCAGCAGGAGCAAACTTCTCCAGGAGGGCTGGTGCCTGAGATGGAGCCATGAGTAAGTGGCACCGCAAGCCCGGCGCGTGTGGTAATGACTATCTCGGCGTCGACCCTCCAACCGCCTCAGTTCCTTTTTTCCCCGCTGTCTAGTGCGCTTCAGTGACGACGTTGCATGCCCGCCGGGAGTTAAACTTCACTAGCAGCTTAGTTTTAGCTATTGTTTTATATATTATCTTCGATCAGTACCGATTATATTTATTTACTACTTTTACAGAGAGAAGTCTTCAGCCCTCCATTGAAGGAGTCGACCATGAGTGGGTCAGGCGATGGTAGGGAGACTTCGTATGAAAGTTGTTCAGTCGGCTGGGCCAGGTCCGGTCCGCTGCCCTCCCCGGGGGAGAGGGGGTCTGACAATGGACAGTCCAATGCTCAGGGAGATGGGCAGTCTCCCCGAAAGCATAAATGGAAACGGTCCCATTCACGGCACAGTTCGACCTCGAGTTCTTCTTTGACACATAGGTCAAAGAAGAAACGGCATCACTTGAGGTCACCTTCTGGTACGTCTGCACACAGGCAGTCAGTTATTAGGGCCAGGCACCGGTCTCCACCTCTGCCGGAGTCACCAGTTCCTGTCTCTGGTGTCCTATCTCCTCGACACCAGAGCTTCTTTCCGCCTAATGGAGGAGCTTCTGATGAGCAGTTTTACCATTGGGCTGCTCTTATGGAGCAGTGGGCTCGGAAGTTGGTCCGACTGCCCAAGCCGGCCAGTCCAACATCGGAGCCTTCGGGCAGTTCGGTTTTGGAAGTGCAGGTGGGGCAGTAAGGCCTTCATAGTTGTCATGCGGAGTCTTCTTCGACAGCCGCTGACTCTGCTCAGGTGTTTATCCCCTCATGGCTGCGGCAGCAGGGTTCACACTGATGCCTCTATCTCCTGCCATTTTTCCTTCTTTACTTACAATCATAGTTCTCAGACTCCTGTAACGTTGCCATCGTCCGCGGTGCCAACTTCTCCAGCACTGGGGCCCCTTGCGGCACCACGGGCCCTGTCGGTGCCAACTGGGGTGCCATGGGCTCTGTCGGCGCCATCTGTGACACCGCGGGCTCTGTCTGACCCGTCTGCGGCGTTGCAGGCTCTGTCAGTGCAGTTCTCGGCGTCTGGGCTGGCAGCGACGCTGTGCACTTTGTCGGTGTCGTGTGCGACACCGTTTCCTATGACTGCTCCTTCCTTGTTCTTGGGGCCGTTTTCCTCGACAGCACCGAGGATGAGTGCGGCGGCATCTAGTTTTCAAGGCTTTTCAACTCAGATTCCTTCTTCTACTCTTCTTCCTCCTGATTTTCACTCCGTTCCTGTCTATACAGTCCCCCCTGGACTGTCAGGAGACGATTTTGAGCCTGATACAGATCTTCACCTGGGTGATGATGTTGATGCTGACACTGCCTTGGGGCAGGGATCAATCCTCCTGCAGAGCCTGTTGTTGAGAACTTTTCCTTTAAGTCTCTGCTCAAGAATTTAAATTCTACTCTTTCTCTCCAGACCACAGAAATCGATCCCGGGGAGCTTCTGCGTCTCCAATATCTTCATGTCCCGGAAATCCCTATGGATTTAACCCCTCCAGTACAGCCCTCTTTCAAGACGCTTTCACAGATGGTGTGCAAGAATCTGGCTCTTATTCCTTCTGTGGCCAAGTCCATAGACAGGAAGTATGCCCCTTACAAGGATCGTCCCATTTTGGCCTCACAAGTCTTTGCTGATGCCACTGTGGTCCTGGCAGAGAATGATATGGTTGTCCTTCCTCACGAATCTACAGTCTGGCCTATAAACAAAGAATCTTGCAAGACAGACACTTTAGGTAAGAGAGTCTTTGCTGCCTCAACCCTGGGCATGTGCATTGCCAGCTACCAGGTCTATTTTTCCCAATAGGAGTATGTTCTTTGGCATTCGCTCAAAGCAATGGTAGAAGCTCTGCCCGAATCGGAGGTTAACTCAGAGCTACTTCAAACCATAACTAGGGCCAACGAGTCCAATAACCAACAGGTTAAAGCTGCAATGGACGCCTTCGATACTGCTTCCCGGGCGACGGCTGGCATTTGCACCCATCTCCACTCTTGGCTGCGTACTTCGGGCTTCACGAATGACACCCAGCAGCAAGTCATGGCCTTACCTTTCGACGGTATGCATCTGTTCGGACCTCAGGTGGAGCAAGCACTGGAGGCCACACGGAAGACTAGGTCTGCTATCAAGACTGCCAGACCTACACCCGTCCCCTCCTGAGGGGGTGGAACAAGCACCAGTTTCACAATCGTCAGTCCTTTCGGGGCAAAGGCAGAGGAGGTTTTAACAGAAACAAGAACCCTCAGCCACAAAAGAAAGTGCAGCAGAAGGCACAAGGCCCAAAAGCACCCAGTGCCACCTTCTGAGTTTCTTGCCCAGGTCCCACCTCAGCTGCCCGAGGGGGACTCCTCCTCAGCAGTGGGAGGATGTCTAACTCAGTTCTACAACCAGTGGAAATCTATAACATTAGACAAATGGGGCCTCAGGATAATCCGCGAGGGGTACTCTCTCAATCTTTTGGAAACCCCTCCGGATCATCCTCCCAAACGACAGCCCAGGCTGTCATGGTACAGTCAGACCTTCTTGCTTCCGAGGTACAATGCTTTCTAAACAACAGGGCAGTAGAAGTAGTTCCGCTGACTCAACGAAACACAGGTTTCTACTCCCTTTACTTTCTGATTCCAAAAAAAAAACAGTGGAATGCACCCCATTCTGGATCTCAGAAAGTTATACAAGTTCCTACATAAGGAGAAGTTCAAGATGATATCACTCAGTACCCTACTACCTTTGATTCATCGACACGATTGGCTAGCCTCCCTGGACATGCAGGATGCCTACCAACACATTCTCATATACCTAAAGCACCACAAATACCCAAGGTTCATGTCACTGGGTCAACACTGTCAGTTCAGAGTCCTGCCCTTTGGGCTATCCTCGGCACCATGAGTTTTTACAAAGTGTTGTGCAATTCTCGCGGCGCACCTCAGGAGAATCGGAATACAAGTGTTACCATATCTGGACGACTGGCTCTTAGCAAATCCCTCCAGACAAGAGACTCCGGAGGCCGTGACCACGGCCTCAGACTTCCTCACGTCTATGGGAGTCCTGCTGAATCTCAACAAGTCACAGTTGCAGCCCTCCCAGAAGCTCCTCTTCATAGGAACTCTTCTGGACACCTCCTGTGCAAAGGCTTTTCTTCCAGAGAACAAAAGGAGCGATAGCTTACAGATGGCCCGATACACCAGAGAACACAGCTCAGTTTGAGCTATCTCGATGCAGCGGATGCTGGGCCTCATGGCATCCTCGGTGTTCACTGTACCATTGGTTCATCTTCATGTGAGAACCTCTCAGTGGATGCTCAGCGCTCAGTGGTCCCCAACCACTCACCCTCAGTCCTTTCTCATCAAGGTGACGGAACCTCTGAAGAGGTCGCTCACCTCGTGGTCTCAGGAGGACAACCTTCCAGAAGGATAGCCCTTCGCCCCTCTGGATCATCAGATCTCCATTACCATGGACGCGTCTCTGATGGGTTGGGGAGCTCACTGCCGGGATCTCCACACCCAGGGTACGTGGACTCAGGACGAGTCTCAACTTCACATAAACGTCCTGGAAATGAGAGCCATCCTCTATGCAGTCCGAGCTTTGGAGGATACACTCTGTCACAAGAACACTCTCCTTCAAACGGACAACAAGGCAGTGATGTACTACATCAACAAACAGGGCAGTGCACACTCTTACCCATTATGCAGGGAAGCAATGAGAGTGTCAGAATGGTGCCTGGAGAACAAGGCTCTGATTCAGGCGGTTTACCTGCCAGGAGTACAAAACAAGCTGGCAGACCGTCTCAGCAGAATGGAGGCAGATCCTCACGAGTGGTCTCTCGACTTAACCGTCGTTCAGTCACTCTTCAAAGAGTAAGGAACTCCAGACCTGGACCTTTTTGCATCCCCACTCAACTCAAAACTGCCTCTCTTCTGCTCCAGAAATCCAGGACCTGGCATTTTTTGTCAGGATGCGCAGCTAAATGGAAGCGATTCTCTATCTGGTGTGCAACATCCTCTTGGAATCCTTTTTCCTGCCCACCGAATAAAGTCTTTGAGTATCTCTTAGAACTCTCAAACACAGGTCTGCAGTACTCCACTGTCAAAGTTCATATTTGTGCCATTTCAGCATATCATGAGCCGGTACTTTCCATGTCACTGGCTCAGTTGCTCGTAGTTAAGAGGTTTCTTGGAGGTATTCAGCATACTAGACCTCCTATTAGACGTCCAGTTGCAGCCTGGGACATTAACCTTGTGCTAGACATGCTCACTCGTAAACCTTTCGAGCTGCTAGCTACTTGCGAGTTGAAGTTCCTCATTTGGAAAATGGCCTTCCTGGTGGCCATTACTTCGGCCCATAGAATTTCTGAAATACATGAAGTGGTCACAGACCCCCCCCCCCCACCAAACACACTGTATTTCACAAGGACAAAGAAGTTCTTAGGACTCATCCTAAGTTTCTCCCCAAGGTTGTCTCAGAATTCCATCTAAACCAACCTTTAGTCCTTCCTACCTACTTTGCAAACTTCCAGAATGAAGGGGAGCGTACTCTTCATTCATTGGATGTTAAGAGAGAATTGTGGTTCTATCTAGATAGAACGAAAGAAATTCACAAGGCTCAACAACTGTTTGTTTCCTTCAGCAAGACCTGGCTGGGTAAGCCTGTTGCTATCAGATGCATTTCAGCATGGCTGGTGGCATGCCTTTGCCACTGCTATTCTATGGCACCGGTCAAGCTGGAAGGCAGAGTGTATGCTCACTCTACCAGAGCAGTCGTGGCATCTCTGGCAGAAATCTGTAATGTGCGCATTGCAAATATCTGTAATGTGGCTACCTGGAGCTCCCTGCATACATTCATTAAGCACTACGCCTCGGATGTCCATGCCAGACGACATCTCTCGTTTGGCAGGACCATTCTTATCGGACTTCTGTCCTATGTATGTGAGCTCTTTATCTCCTGCCGCCTGTCTCAGGGGATTTTTTAGCTCGGTACTCTCCCATTAGTGTGAATGAGTGGTGGAGACTTTATGTCCAGGAAGATATGCAAATTACGTACCTACCGTAATTCTTGATCTTCTTGGACGAAGTCTCCACTACTCATTCACACACCCGCCCACCATCTCCCAAGCTCACTTCTCTGTTTATGGTCTTCACTCCCTCAATGGCTGAGCTGTGAATACTTTATTGGTAATCCTACTTACACGGCTCATTCGGACTATCTTATGTCTGATGTTTAGATTAGTTCATTCTAGGTTAGTTACGCTGCATCTCCTCGGAAAAAAGGTACAGAGGCGGTTGGAGGATCGACGCCTTGACGGTCATTACCGCATGAGCCGGGCTCGGTGCCACTTCCTCGTGGCTCCATCCTCAGGCACCGCACTCCTGGAAAAGTTTGTCTCGCTGGGTCCTAGCACCTCCGGCGTACTCCCATTAGTGTGAATGAGTGGTGGAGATTTCGTCCAAGAAGATCAAGAATTACGGTAGGTAGGAAATTTCCATTTTCTTCCCCTAGTCCATTTAGTGTCTGCCCTTGCCCATCCAGTGTTGTTCCCCTAACCATAACAATTTCCTCGTTTCCTGCTCTGCTGCAAGTTTCACTCTCCCTTGAGTCTACCTCAGATACCCTACTTGTTAGTGTCACCCAATCTCTAGCAACAATTGTGTAGTTTATTATGAATTATTTGCCTTTCTTATTACATTTTGCACTTTTATATTGTTAAACATTATTGTACTTTCATTTACACAGTTTTACTAGATAGCTGCTTTTTCTTTTTTATTTCCTTTTTGATATTTTAAGTTTAGCTTTTATAGATTGAGGGAGTGAGCCCAACTAACTGGAGTGCTCCTTTCCTTTGCTTGACGCACTCATTCTGTAGCGAGTGTCTCACGCTCAGGTGCCCTGGAAATGGTCTTTTGGGGTTTTTTATTTTTTATTTAAAACACTAATATATTATTGATTGACCTCAACTAATAATATAGTAATGCTGTTGCAGAGACAACTCTTACAGTTGTAAGAATAGTCTCACTTATATTCTTATATATTAGAACCAGTTCTCATAGCCTAAGAATGTATAGGAGACCACTTTTTTTTTGCATAATCTTTTTATTGAAAAAAAGGAAGAAAAAAAGGTTTTTCAGATACACATTACAAAAACACCTTAGTATCACATTCAAGAGAACATCTCATAGTTACACATTACAGATAATTGCATCTACAATAGGTACGTAGCTTAGCACAGGCATAAAAAGCAATGCAAATACGCCAGGCAGGGTTTCTCGTTTACCTAGGGCATCACCCCTCATCCATCCCCACCATTAGACCATTCTTTTTACAACTTTAAAGGAGTACTACCAGCAACAGAGAAGCCCCAAACCGCTGCACAGATCGAGGCTTCTCGCTCCAATCCTGCAGTCACCATAATAAATGAGTGTATTTATTTAGTTTTATTGCTTGTAAAATCTTGACACTCCTGTGGCCTCGACATTTTTAAATATAGCACCCTGGAACCACCGCAATCTCGCTGGAAATGTCGCGAGATCATGATGCATCACTACCCCAGCCTTAATACAGTTCCTATGTATGAAACATAACCAGGTCTGTATCTTCAAAACCCAGTGCTATTGTCACGGAACTTGACTAAATCCCATGGGTATGCCTGGTGTTTCCAGCGAGATCTTGGTATTTCAAGGGCGCCATACTTAAAAATGTCAGGGTCACTGGGGGGTTTTCAAGATTTTACAAGCGACAAGGAAAATAAATACTTTGTTTTGTTATGGTGACTGCAGGGGTGACCGAAGCGGTGAAGCCCCGATCTGTACAGCGGTCGGGACTCATCTGCTGCCAGTAGTTCTCCTTCAAGAGGGGTCTCCACAGCAGTAATAACATACATTATTGTACTCCCTTCTATAACCCCCTCGACCTACCTGGTCACAACTGAAAACAAGCTGTGCCTTTTGCAGTGACAAACTTCCAAATAAATAATGACAATGAAATAACGTAGCTGTGTTAGTCCAGTTGATTATGCAGCAAAAAACTAAAAAATATGCGTAGGTGATACCATTCTTTTTTTTTCTTTTTTTTACTAAAAACTGTTTTTGAGACTAGCCTTCAAAAGCCACACTTTCTGTAGAAACAGAGTTGAATTACATGCCAGATATAAAAGTCAGATGTTTATTAAAATGAGACATTTTTATTAAGCACGATTAACAAGCGTATCAACTTGCTGTATATCAAATACAAAATAATCAATACAAGTAAAAAAAAAATTTAAAATAAAACCAATACAAATTAACAACAATTAAACACGTTTTAAGAGCACTACATAAACTCAACATATTGGGAGAGCCATCTTGTTTTTTCAAAACAGGCCCAAATTTCTTAAAGAATAACCACAGCCTCTTACATCTATAGCCATAAACAGTCAAAACTATCTTTAAACACGGTTAAAAAACCATACCTGACATTTCCAAGCCTTGTTTTTGGCTGAAACTGTAGTCGCCAAAATGGTTCCCTCCTTCCTCTAGAATTCTGCCTGCTCGCAACCCTGCTCGAAAGGACAGTTTTCGTCCCCAAATGAAATACTCACATCATTTTTCATTAATGGCAGCTGCTGATCATGCCACTTTTTCCAAATACAGTTCCCAATGCTTTCTTCTGTACACACCCTACCTGAACATCACTCAGATGCCCAAGAGTGAGAGCAGTTCTCCTGGCTCTCCCAGCTGCTGCAGCTGACCCGCAGACCTCCCTCCCCCAGCAAGGCACAGACGCCCAACAGTGAGAGCTGTTCTCCAGGCTCTCCCAGCTGCAGCAGCAGACCTGCGGACCCCCCTCCTCCAGCAAGGCACAGAGGTCCAAGAGTGAGAACTGTTCTCCAGGCTCTCCCAGCTGCTGCAGCCGAACTGCGGACCCCCCTCCCCCAGCAAGGTGCAGACACCAAGCTCCAGTCGGCAGAGGAGTGCTGATTGTTAAATTTAAACTGTTTAGTGACTGTACTGTAGTTGTTTTAGCATGATGTGATCAGTTACTTAGGACATTTATGCTGTTCCAGCACAATACAGCTGTGTCCCTATATTACTTTAAAAGTGGACCATGGTACCTGTATACTAGTTAGACTGTATTCAGTGTCATTCTGTTTAGTGCCGGAATCCGTTTGGGAGTCCTGCTGCCCCCATCTTGCACTCGCTCACCTAGCCCCTTCCCCCATGTTCCCACTTTGACCCCAGCCCTCTCTTTGTTTCTAGTCGTGACCTCTAATCCCCTTCACTGTTAATTCTGTTTGCTTCCCGCCCTTAAGCACAGATGCCCAAGAGTGAGAGCTGGTCTCCAGGCTCTCCCAGCAACTACAAGCAACCCCTCCTCCCCCAGCAAGGTACAGATGGCAAGATCCGGTTGGCAGAGGAGTGCTGACCCGCGTCCGCTGCCCCACCCACCATGGGCAGACTCTACATTTATAGGTGCACCCAGTCACGTGACTACTGTCACGTGATCACCTTGTTTTGTATCACCCCATAAACCCATTAGTTGGTTATATGACGGGACCACTAGGAGGTCGCTAATGAGTACCACTACATGTTGTAACATATTAACTTATACAGTGCAGTATAATACTGACTTTCACTAACCCCCCCCCCCCTTTACTGCCTCGAGTTCCCAACTAACAGTCCCTCATGCTCAGGACTATCGAAATGCTGGTATTCGAACCCTTGACCCACCGGTGAATAGCCCATACACAGCTGTCTTATTGCTCTAGGCTATTCAGCCTGTTAGGGTACCTTCCTCCCTCACTCAGCTAGTGATGTACCTAAAGCTCCATTGTCATGTGATAGAAAAGGGATCAGTACCATTGCCCAAGTACCAACTTCCTGACGTGTAATTTACCGTCATTTACTTGCCGACAATACAAACTGACTGACAGTAAACTTACTGACATAAATGATGCCGTCAAGGTTCAATTCAAACATCAGTTGGCTGGCATATAATAACAGACCGAGACAACAAGCAGTGGAACAACCTGCTGCAGTATGCTTATGCAGTTCTTGACACCTACATTCATCACTTGCCAACTCTCTATTTCAACCCCCCCCCCGCCTGCACCATGACTCACTTTTGCTGTCTCTCTCTGTCTCTCTACCGCACTGGTAACCACAGAAAGAGTACTTGTTCTGGTCTCGCACTCTCACTGCTTTGCTCTCTGTTTCCTTGTGCCCAAAGGTGCAGACAGACACCAACACAGCAGGACCGAAATGCACTGCTGCTCTCATAACCACCAGAGTGACTTGCTTGCAGTGGTGTTTCACTCATGTCAAACTGCCGCATGCGGTAAATGGGCTATTCCAAACCGTGACTTCTATCCGACGAACCTGCAGAGAAGCAGGGTTCAGTGAGCACTAGAACGTGCTGGTAGTCAGCTACTTAAGGCACTTTGTCCCTCTATATTGGGGGTATTTTACACTGGATTGGGAGAGGGGCTAGCTGAGGCACACACACAGACAAAGAGGACATGTTCCCATTTCTCACTCTCTCTCTGTAGGTGTACGCTGCAATACAGACAGCTGCAAGGCTGTCAAGTACCGGGCTGTACTGGTCTTTGTTAAGAACTGTGATAAGAGTGTGTGTGTGTCGGGAGAATGTTCATCGGTAATACAGTAATAGCGGGAAGGTTAAATTCGGGAAATAAAAGACGGGACTTTTGCCGTCAGGAGATCGTACTAGACCCATAGAAAACGCTTCTAATATTTTAAAATTCACACAGTGTTACATGAGACAGACTGTTCTACCTCCTCCCCCCCGGTAATGCTCACTATTCCCTGTTAAGTAATTTTATATGCTATGCACTCTCCATATGTGTGGGTACTGAACCTTAAACCCTGCTGCTAGACTCATTCAAAGGTGCTGTATTATTCCTCAAGGATATCCTGCCTGCTAGACTTTCTCTCTCCCCCTCCCTTAGATAGTGTTACTTTTAAGCACAGTGGTCACGTCACCTGGAAGCTACATTTAATTCAGCCTTACATTTCTCCTTATCGATCCCCTCCAAACATGTTTTTGAGCTTCATATTTTATAATCTGCCTCAATCTTATTATTATTTTACCAGGATTTACGAAATAAACACATATTTATCACTATTAGGTTAATCCCAATTATTATGCATCTCCTATTATTACTGCTACTCTTCTCCTGTCTTGCCTGGTACAAGTATACTGATTCCAAAGGTACATCACCTTGCTGCATCCCACTGGCAAACTTTACTTCAGTAAGCCTCTCTCATGTAACTGGCACACATCACATATGGAATGCAACTCCAACCCCTCTTACCCCACCCTGGATTCTCTCACAAGTCATTTTTATTAGGACTCTTACACTTCACTATTTAACAATAGTGCACAGACAACACACGATTGTGAGGCTGACTACCTACACATCATCCTAGTTCAAAAAAAGAGCTCATAAATCAGTGATATATGCTATAGAAACTTATTGTCATACTACTTACTTGCTCAGGGAATGTTGAAATTAACCCGGGTCCTAATACCCTCACCTCGCCATCAGAATTTGGTTCAGCTACTAGTCTAAAAATGATGTTGATGAATGTATGCAGCCCTCCAACATAAAATAGATATCGAAGATTTGGGTAGCTCATACTAATCCTGACATCCTAGTGATTACAGAAACTTGGGTAAAGGCTTCCATCACTGATCAGCAGCTAGCACTACCATCCTTCAACAGTTTTCGGTTAGACAGACCAACAAGGGAAGGGGATGTGGCAATTTATATCAGCTATAAGCTTTCGGTCACCGAAATATTTGCTTCAACTAAACCGAAGGAATTTGAGTGTTTGGCCCTAAAATTAACTGTCATCTTCCAACGCAATCAACACATTTGGCTACTATAGACCGCCAGCCGAGGGCTCGGAGTTACTGAATACCATTCAAAACTTCGACTCCAATTCCAGTGAAACCATAATCCTCGAGGACCTTAACCTGGATTGGCTCAACCCTAGTTCTAATAACCTCAAGGAATTATGTGACGACCTAGGCATCTCACAACTAATCACAGAACCAACTAGGCCCAACAGCAAAAACCCCAATAAAGTACATTGCTTGACCTTTTATTAACAAATAGGCCTCATAAATTTACTTGCTTTGCTGTATTTTTTAACATCATCAGTGATCACAACATTGTGGCTGGAATAAGGAAATTGGAAAAGCGCCCCCACAATGCAAAATTTGTGACTAAACACAGCAACCAGAAATTCAATTTGGAAAATTATTTATTAGACCTCAGAAACAAACTGGCAAACTTTTTATCTAGCCACCACAGCTGATGAAGCAATTGGCATTTTTAATACAACGCTTAGAGTTACAAAGGCCTCCCAGCCATGGTTCACACCTGGCCTGAAAAAAAGCCCTAGCTGCACGGGATAAACTTAAGGCCACGGCTAAATTAACCAAATCAACCCTGGATTGGTTGGCCTTCAAGAGGGAAAAAAAAATGCCTGTATGAAACTCCTTAGGTCAGCAAAAGTCAATTTTTATGTGAATGTACTGGAAGATGCTCAGGGGAAACCCAGGAAAAATGTGGCGCTCAATTAAATCTGTTGAAGGGCATAGACCACCTCCATCAGTTCCATCAAAAATGATGTCCCAAGGAACTATGATTTTGGACCAAGCCTTAATCCTCGAAAAAACAGAACTCATATTTTGCCACAGCTGGACTAGCGTTTGACTGTTCCCCGGCCGCAAAGCTAGTGAAGGACTCCTTGCTGGAGGATACCCCAGCCAGCTCACAAACCCTGAACTCTCTCAGCCTATCCCCGATAACTTTTAAACAAGTTGAGGACATGTTAGTAAAGTTAGATACCAAAATGCTGCTGCTGACGGGACAGAACCCTTTTTTCTTCAAGCTGCCTACTATTTCCTTACTGCCCCTATAACTCATTTATTTAACATGTCGATTACTTCAGGCTCTGTCCCCACCCTATGGAAAACAGACCACCTACTCCCTTTGCTCAAATCAGGTGACCTTTGCAACTTGAATAATTGTAGGCCCATTTCAATATTACCCATACCTTCTAAACTCCTTGAAACATTAATCAATGCACAGCTAAGGGATTACCTAGAAAAAATTGGAACTATTTAATCGGCTCCAATCAGACTTGCAACAGCACCATAGTACAGTTTCAACCTTGGCCAAAGTGACAGATGAGTGGCTCACTGCCCTTGACCACAAACTTTTCACCAGGGCTGTGTTTCTAGACCCAAGTAAGGCATTTGATATGGCAGAGCATAACCTAATGTTGCTGAAACTCAAGGCACATGGACTAAATAACTTATCTGTTAGTTGTTTTGCTAGCTACCTATCAGGAAGAGTCCAATGTATTAAGGTAGACGTCCTACTGTCGCCCCCTTTGCCACTCTCAAGAGGTGTGCCGCAGAGATCCATATTAGGTCCCCTCCTCTTTTCAATCTATATCAATTCCTTAAGTAGTAACATTCATACAGTGAAATTGCATGTTTTTGCAAATCACACTGTCCTTTATATCAGTAAACTTTCACTAAACAAAGTCGGCACCATACTCCACCAATCCAAATTCAACCAGATACAACTTAACCTTCGTTCAAAATTCCTGCTAAATGCAAATAAGACCAAAGTAATGTACTTCGCTCCCACCCTATCTACAGTATATTTCCATTGTCAAGGCAGGACAATATACCTATACTAACACTGGAAGGAGATTCACTTGAGATCGGACAAAAATTCAAGTACCTTGGGATGTGGTTTGACAATCATCTTTCCTTTACCATCCACACTAAAACACTGATGAAAAAAATGAGTGTTAGATTAGAATTTTTCTTTAGAAATAAATCCCTATTTCCTACAGAAGTCAGGAAACTTAGTCCAAGCCACCTTTCTCCCTTTACTAGATTATGCAGACATTTTATACTCCAACACTCCAGCATCTTGCCTTCACAAACTGGACATACTTTATCATCGGACTCTACGTTTTATCTTAAATGCCCCTTCAAGAACACATCATTGCTCATTATAGTCAGCGGTGGCTTGAACATCACTTGCCACCAGAAGGAGGATGCATAGCTGAACCTGGGTGTACAAAGCTATGCTGAATAAACTCCCCTCCTACATTTCTTCCCTATTTCACCAATCCCTTAGTTGCTACTCACTTTAAGAAACATTTCGTAATCTAACTAGACATTACCAAATTTCACTCCCATTTTAGAAAAAACGCAATCAGTTACGCGTTATCTTCTTCTTGGAATAAACTCCAAAACACCTTTAGGCTCTCCAACTATGTCTCTCTGAATGTTGTCAAATCCCTTATAAGCAATTCTGTTAAGGAGGATTGTCACTGCTATGCCAATTAGCCAGGCCCCTGGATTTTTTTGTCCACCAGCTATGGCTGGGTCTAAGCACTCTACCAGCTATGGTGGGTATTTCTGTATCCATTACTGTGCACTTATTTTAGCCCCTCCCCATCTGCTGGCTGGAAATTGACTGTATTGCACTATATTTGTATTTTGCTGCTTATGGCAAATTTCATCTTTTTGTACTATGTTTTTTATGCCATTTTATCTTCCTGTATAACTAATTTTCCAGTGTATGTCATCCTTTATTTGCTCTGATTTATGTTTTGTATGTATCTGTTTGTGTTTTGCCTGTGGCAGGACCTCCTTGTAAATAAGCCTGCTCAATGGAGCTTTCCTGATGAAATAAACTTGAACTCATTTAAACCACGGCACCAACCGGATCCCACGCATGCTCATACCCCACTGTGTATGCTTGTCAAGAGCCGCTCAAAGCTCACAATAAATGCTCTCATTTTAAAATTAGGCACTAGAGAACCTTTCACCTCAACTCTCTCTCTCTCACTCTACAAAAAAAAAAAAACAAAAAAAACCCCCAGCATCCCAACATTTTTGTGTATGTGATCTGGGGAGGCAGTGAGATGGGGGAGACTGCTCCTACAACCACATTCTAGCTATCAACAGGGGACAACATAATATACAGAAGAAAGATATGACAACAAAAACAGTTTAAAACAAAAAATGAAACCTTTTTAATATTTTTTCTTTCATTCCAGATGATTGTATAATCACAATAATCTACTTCAAGGTGTGGATTCTGCAAGAATTTACCCACTTCTGGAGTAGTTTACGTTACTCTGCCTGCAGCCTCATGACACGACATACCACAACCAGGTGTGGGTAAATACCAGAACAACACACCCCTGTTGTGGGTTATTTCTTAAATATCCCATTGGCCCTATGTAAGAAGGCAACATGTCAGTTGTAGAAAGACTGCTATCAGGATTAAAGTACTATAATAGTTCTCATGGCTGGGGTGCTGATGAGGTGGTTTGAGGTTGGGGGGGTGGGGAATCCATTTTTTTCCTTTTTTGTGGTTAACTATGAATTAATCTATGGTAACATGCCGCAAAGCCAGCATCTTTATCAAGTCCTCTTTCTTTGGAGTCAACAAGCTGGATCCTTTTAACTTCAAATGTCCATCATTCTGTAGTGCTTTTGAAAATACCTTTTAATACTCTGATGGGATATCTAGTCAAGATCGTGAAAGCAAAAAGGCGCAGTCAAAAACTTTGCCATCCTAACAGCATGCATGGTTTCAGAATTTATCTAATCTAGCATGGTTTTGGATGGTGCAGTTTTGTGCACTTTTTGCCCGCACCATTTTGCTTTCACTGTCTTGACGTAGAACCCTCTGATGGTTAGCTCACTGATGGAGTGGCCTGGTCCTGAAAAATGTTCTTTTACCAGTACATGTTCATCTTTATGGTTGGCTATGAATCTGTGGAGGTTCATTCTTGTTTTGAGCTGTTGTCCAGTTTTCCCAATATACTGTAGCAGCCATCTTCACGTTTTGTACAGTGTATCACATATACCACACTGCTGGAAGAACAGGAGTACATATTATGGATTCTGAATTTTTTTTTCCCCATGTAAAGGACAGGTGTCTCTTGAGAGATGTGTGTGCAAAGTTGCATGGTTTTGTACCTTTTTCAGCGCTCACCATAATGAAGTTCAGTAGGACTTTGCTTTGCACTAGTTTCTGCTTCAGGTTTTCTGAGCATGCAAAACGAGTTGTAGGTGCCACCCTTCAGAACTATAGGGTGGTGTGGGCATGCACAGATTGTGTTTCAGCAATTAGGTTGGAGAAAGTAAAGTTGTCATGTTGTGAGGTATATTCTCCATGGTGGTTGTTGATTGGAGCAGAGATAGATACTCCATGTAAGCATAGTAGCAGTATCAGAAACAGGATTCGTCCTCCCAATCTGTGAGTGGCCAGGATCAGCCAGGTCAGGGGCAGGTTAATGAAGTTTAGGTTTAGTTGGCAGTCCATGGTGTGCAGGAGACAGCTGGGAGCATCCTTGTATACCATCACAAAACCGAGGTTCGGTAGGGCCGGGCAGCGGCTATCTGCATGGGCGGGTGGGGTGCAAGGTGGCCCTGGTACTCCTTTGACTCCAGAGGCAGTAACAGCCTACTAGATGATCTGGATATCAGCTGAGAAAACTTAGCTGACAGCACTGGGTTTAGGAGTCTAGTGGCAAAAGAAAATCACCTGCGGGTGGGAAAGCTGACTGATTGTGCTTTATAGCATTGATCACGTGGCTGACAAAACCAATGTCGACCAAGGGTGGCGGTGGGGCAGGTGGCGCATAGCTCTGGTGGGGTCAAACACACAGCCGTTCCAGGCAAGCGAGTGACCCGCTACTCAAAGGATATTAACAACTACTGGCCTATAGCCATCCTCTCTGTGTTAAGCAAGCTACTGGAGAATCTTGTTGCAACCCAAACCATTGACCATCTCATAAAGAACAACCTTCTCTCGGACACTCAGCATGGTTTCAGAAAAGGACACAGCACCTCAACCGCTCTTCTTAAATTCTCTACCGATGTACTCCGCAACATGGACAAAGGCTTACTCACAGGAGCAGTATTTATTGATCTTACCAAGGCTTTCGATCTTGTTGATCATCCCCTGCTTCTCTCAATCCTTTATAGACTCAACTTCTCATCCTCTGTAGTTGACTGGTTTAACAACTACCTATCAAACGGATTACAACCTGTTAAATTCAACTCCACTCTCTCGGATGTGACCAGTACTGACATTGGAGTACCCCGGGGCTCCATCCTGGGACCCCTTCTTTTCTCGCTATACATCAACAACATAGATAATGCCATACTCTCCTGCTCAGCTATACTCTACGTTGATGATCTCGTCCTCTACTCCAGCGCTGACAAAGTCAACATCATCAATGAAACCCTCTCCTCGGATTTCATGAATGTGCAAACATGGCTGAATGTTAATAAGCTCATCCTCAACACTAAAAAGACCCAAGTCATGCTATTTGGCACTGCCCCCAAACTCAGGGCCTGTAAGGAACCCCTCCTAGTCCTCGACTCTGAGGGGTCTCTCATCGACTGCGTCACATCCTTCAAATACCTGGGAGTCCTCCTTGATAAATCCCTTGACTTCAGTCTGCACATCCAGTCAACCTGTATAGCAACAAATGCCAAACTTGGAGTCCTCTACAAGACTAGTCACTTGTTAACACAATCCGCTAAATTGGCCATTGCCAAGGGTATTCTGCTTCCTGCACAGACATAAGGTGTCTCTACTTTTGCTAATGCCCTAAGACTGCTTTCCATAAATGGGATGTCACGTATAACAACATATGTCGGTATGCCTCTTCTTTCCATCGCCTCAAGCACCACTGCACACTGTATAATGACCTAGGCTGGCTCTCCCCACCTGCCTACCAATTATACTCCCTAGGTACCCTCACAGACTCAGTAATCCGAAATCAAACACCCTCCTCCCTTGCAGCTCTACTTGTACCACAGACACCTGCCCACAGACTATGCTCGGCCAACAAATTTCTACTTACTGTACCTAGGTGTCTTACTTCAAAAGGCTCTGGAGCATTTTACTGCACCGCCCTGGCCACCTGGGACTCCCTCCCTCCTGCCCTGAGGCAGGCCAACTCACACCCAATCTTCAAAGAAGAACTATATCGCCACCTATCCTGGGATCCTTGCACATGCTTTGATCCCACTTAATGCCTCACAGCTCACTACCCTATTTCTCCTCTTTTCCCATGACGCCACTGCACTTGTAAACAAGCTATGCTATAAAAAAGTCTTTATAGCTGTCACTTAGCCAAGTTTCAGTTACTATTTTCATGTACTAATGTCACCTTTTGTCATCACTGCCTAGCTATATGTATTATCTCAAGTACTGTTTGACTTGATCTGTATCTAACCTACCTGCATTACATGCTATGTATTGTGTAATCTCTTTTTATGTATGTACTCTCCCAGGTCATGCCTGAAAATAGTCAACTTTGGCTAGCGCACCTAACCCGGTTAACAAAAACTAAATAAATAAATAAAAATTAGGACATAAGCTAACTCCAGAAGGGAGACCATATCTGGGGAGAAAGGGACACCAGGGGCAGGTCAGATAGAGGGCTGACAAGAGCAGGAGGGGAAGGGCAAGCGTGACGTTGGTGTCTAAGGAAAGCGGGGGAGGGTAAGAGATGGAGAGAGAAGGGGAGCAGGTACCGGAGGGAAGGTGACAGGAAAAAGCTGACTGCCCTGCACAAGAGTGAGGGTGGGGAGGGAAGGAGGTGCGTGGATTCCTGGAGTGGAGGGAGAGTATAACTAAAAAGCCAGTCTCGAAACCAATTTTGTCAGTCCACTAAAAGGTATCAACTGCAACATGTTTGTTGTTGTTTTCTTTAATCTAAACACTAGCAGCTCATGTTAGCTGAAAACATCAGAAAACATGGCTTCTGTTCCATGTTTGATTACAGTAGCTTACTGCCGGGAACTGATAAATTTAAAACACGTAATGTTTCTCCCCATAGGTTGTTACATCAGAAAATGGGGCTCATCTGTACTATACTAATGTATGAAATGTCATCCTTTGTGCCTCTCATAAGATGATTCTTAAATAATAAAATTTAGGTTAAAAAAATGTAAGTTAAGAAATAAGTCTTTTAGAGGGAGGCATCCTCCCCTTTCCATCCCAGTATTTTTTTTTTTACATTTACTTTTTAAAATGCATACCTTTTGATGGACATCCAATCTATTATTACAAACCTGCTCAGTAAGTGCACATTAATTATAGGATGTACAGCACTCACCGTGTGACCTTGCAGTTTGGTCAAAGTGACCCACTTAACCTTCAAATATCTAGGCGTCTGGTTGGAGAGTCAACTCAATTTCTCTGTCCATACTGATTATATCCACTCCAAATTCCGTCCTAGGCTTGGCGCCATATATCGGAACAAAGACTCCCTCTCTCCTGTCTTCCGCTGTGAGCTGCTTACTAAAATGATCCTCCCTGTCTTTGACTATGCTGATGTGGTCTTTGGATCTGCCCGTCTTATCCCTCTCTAGACTGGACTCCCTCTATAATGCCTTTTGCCATTTTGCTTCTAATGCTCCGCCTCGTACTACCCCGTACCCCACTGTTTCCTGTCTCTTCCCTCTCCTCACTTACACCAGCAGCACCACTGCACCATTCCAATCTCCAAATTCTGGTTTGTATCCCTCCCCTCCTACCTCTCCCCCTCATCCCTCTTCTCTTCCGAACAGCTATGCTCCAGAGACTCCTGTACCTTCTCTCTCTACTGCCCTCTATCCGGTTCAGGGCAGGCTGCTTTCTTCTGTCATCTCCCTTCCCTCTGGAACTCACCATCAATCTCTGTTCATCTAGCTCCATCTCTTCACAACTTAAAACTTATGTTCTTCCTAACCCCAGTTCCCTCTTGCTCCTGTCCTTCCTCCTCTGGATAGCCTAGGGGGAGGCCCCCTCCACTCTATTAATTACTATCTATTAGCTTACGCCTCTGCCAACTTCTCTTGCGTAATTACTTATGCATTATTGCAATCATTACCGCTCACATAATTGTACTTGAAGCACCTTATGTTTTTATTTAATTGTAAGCTGCCTTTATATATGCACTACCCTCCTTCCCTTTCCCCCGGGTTACAAGAACCCAAGGGGAAACTGGTTCTCCCAAAGGGTAGTCAACAACTGGAACACACCGCCACATACTGCTGTATCTTGTAATACAATGCAGCAATTTAAGCAAGCATTTGACAACCACTTTTCTGAACAACAATATGCAGTAGCTTTTTAATGGTGCAGGTTTTTAAAGGCTAATGCTATTTGAAACTGAATAAAAACCTATGAAACACCTGGAAACGAGCTTCAGCTCAGTGTGCCTCTCCCGGTTACCAAATTTTAAATAAAATAAAACAAATCATTTTTGGTGACAAATCAATACTGCAATACATGTTGAGAAACAGTACAAATGAGTAAGTGGAATTAGTATAAAAATTACAACACAACACTGTTCTGAATTTAGAAAAATAGGTACATTTCTGCAAAAGTAAATGATTTGTATAGAATATAAATGTTTGAATTGTGGTAATTTCATTATTTATAATGCAAATTTAAAACAAAGTTGCAGAAGATTACTTTGGTGTTGCACATTACTTCAGGAGTGTTGTAAAACAATATTTAAAATATTAGAATAAGATGCCGAGACAAATTATTCATACATAATTTTTTTATATTGGAGCATGGTGGTTATGTATTAAATGAAATGACAGAAATATTAAGTACTCTAGTATAGTTTTTCACTGAATGCAAAACAGACATTGATTTAAAAATGATCAACACAGACTACGTGCTGTGTATTATTTGATAAGTAATGGTTAAAATGACACTTACAATGGCTCTTGTTTTATGTGTTGTCCAATTTATTATAAATATCAAACAAGAACAGAACAACAAGATTCACTTTTTAGAAGGGATGAGAGGCACATGGTATCAGGTTTTGGTCAATAAATTGATATGTATTAGTGTTATATTGTTCTTCAATATGTACTTTGAAAATTCACAATACGTAATTTCTGAAAAATGTATTATAGGCCCTCACTCCCTGAAGAAGCCTTTCAAAGAGAAACCCTGGGATTTGAAGTAGTGGGGCCTTTGTAAGAAGCTATGAATAATAAAAGAATACAGTACTGAAGAGTTTTTGCTCTGTGGCAAAACTTGTTCTTTGGATTGTGTGGATGTGAGCCATATATCACTCTTACAACTACTGTTACAGGTGAGTAACCAGTTCTTCTAGGGGTGTGGATACGGTTCACTTATCCACACTCTGGGAGACTCCTAGCAGTTCTCTGGGAGAAGGCGGCAGGCGCATACCCCTACTTGGTGAACAAAGATTGGAGAATTGAGGTCCCAAAACCAGGATCCCAGAGTGACTCCAAGTCAATGCGGTGGACGGAAATAAAGGAGTGTGCTGACTTCAAGCAGCAGCCCTACAGATCTCCTGTATGGAGAAGTCCCTGGAAGCAGCCACCGAGGCAGCAGTACATCTGGTGGAATTGGCCCTAAGCCTGATGAGAGGCACCCGTACCAGCCAAACTATAGCAGAGGTCGATGCAGGATGTAATCCACCTTGCAATCATTCACACTGCTGCTCGTCTGCCAGACATGGCTTCAGTGCATGTGACAAACAGCTAGCGAGCATGTCCCCGAACTCCAGCCGTGCATGCCACATGAGAACCCTCCGCAGATCCAGGGTATGGACACTGCAGTTGGCTTCCTAAGATGGGCTGGTGGAAAGCTCCTTCACCAAGCAGCGGCTGAAGACAGCAATCTCCAGGGAGACCATGGATTCAAGATGAGTCATCTGATGACTCCTCAAACATAGCCCTCTGCCACTTCTCACCATGGACCTCCTGGGAATCCTCTTCCGGAGTGATCCTCACTGACAACAAGATGCTAAGATGCCATCTCCTTAGCTGGAGCACCCAACTTCAGCTGCAGTGGTGGCAATTCCACTTGAAGAGGTGGAGATGCAGCTGGGGGTTGCAGCTGTATGGTGTGGACCAGCATGGGCGTCACTGGCAGCAGCCAAGAAACTAAAGGTCTGGGAAGTGAGGTAGTGCCCTACCTGCCCTGCAGTAGCACACTGTAGCCAGAGGAGATGTTTGTAGCACTAATGCTGCATCTTGCAGTGGTGCCTCTCCTCAGCAGAGGTCTTCTTCCAGCCCTTAGTGTGGTCCTTTGGATCCCATTCCGAAGACCAACCCAGAGAGAGCTGGAGCTTCCTGTCCTCAAGAAACTCAGGGAACATACTTTTGCAAAGGCGACACCCGTCCACGTCATGCTGCCCGCCCAGGCAGTACATGCATTTGTCATGCAGATTGGTGACCGACATTGTTGCCAACACCTTACACAAAATTTGAAACCTTGTTTCCATTGCTCCATTGTTGGTCCGGAGATGGAGTTGAGTGAACCGCAAAAAAAGTTCTTAGAAATATCTAAAACTTGGATACTTAATGTTCACCTATGGCACAGAGAACCTAAGTGGGAGCGGCAAAGGAGGTGACCTGTTCTTTCAGTGGAAAGAAAGATCTAACGTCACGAGGCAGAGTCGGGGGATACACCACCCAGGTGGTGGGAGAAACTTCGCTTAAAGACATGCAGCCAATCACATTGTTACAGTGGGTGAATGATGTTAATTACGCTGTGGAACTACAAGGCAAGAGGTGCAAACAGCAAGTCTACCACGTAAACATTATGAAACCCTACTATGGCACAGATGAGATGGTCCTGGCTGTGTGCAACTATCCAGAGAAGGGGCCAAAAGCAGACCCGCTGGCAGATCTCCTGTGAATGGTTAAGGAAGAATCCTCAGTGGATGCTGTCACCCTCTCAAAGTGGCTGACACCAACCCAAGATGTTATAATGCATGTGGTGCTGCGTATATTTTATGACACATTCATGGGGAAACCGAGGTACACCACGCTGGCAGAGTACCACGTGGATACAGGGTCCCAAGCCCTGCTGAGACAGCCATCCTACAGAGTCCCAGAAAGTGCAAGACATGTCACAGAGGGGGAGATGAAGGAGACGCTCGCTCTCTGGGTGATCCAGGAGTCCAGTAGTCACAGGACCTCCCCAGTGGTCCTGATCCCCAAAAAGGACGAGATCACAAGGTTCTGCATCAACTACAAGCTCAACAGACGTACACAGTTGGACGTATACCTCATGCTCAGGATGGATGAGGTTCTAGAGAGATTAGGGGAGCTCCGTCCACCACAGACTTCACAAAAGGCTACTGGCAGGTACCCCTGAACCCCCCCACCCAAGCCAGACACAGAGGTTGGCCCTCATTACCCCATCTGGATTATTTAAATTAAGAGTAATGCTATTCAGGATGAAGAATGCACCAGCCATCTTTCAACAGCTCATGCACCGCATTCTGAATGGGGCAGGAGACTTTGCTCTGGAGTATGTGAATGACATCATCATCTATAGCCAGGCTTGGGAGGATCATGTCAGACGCATGACCAAGCTGTTCCATCGACTGCAGGTGGCTGGGCTGAAAGTCAAGGTGGATAAGTGCCAGATAAGAAGTCTCATACCTTGGGCAAAGTGAGAGAGTAGGTATATCTGGCCTGAGCAAGTGAAAATTGAGGCCATCCAGGGATGGGCCACACCCATGACCAACAAAAAAGTTCAAGCTTTCCTGGGGATGCAGGGTACTGCCGTATGTTTGTGCCAAATTTCGGCAGCATGATCAAACCCCTGTCTGATCTCACCAGCAAGAAAATGCCAGAAAAGGTTCAATGGACGAAACCACGTTCTGCCAGCTAAAGGAGGCATTATATCGGGCATCTGTGCTTCCCAGCCCGGACAATTGTCTAAAGTTTATGGTGCACGTAGATGCACCTGATCATGGGTTAGGCACAGTTCTGAACAAGGTCACGTACTCGGGATAGGAACTCTTAGTCGTGTACCTGAGCAGGAAAATGCTGCCCAGAGAGGAAGCCTACTCCACAAGAGAGAAGCAGTGTCTAGGGATTATCTGGGTTTTGCAGAAGCTGCAACCGTACTTGTATGGAAGGGAGTTCACCCTGGTTACTGATCACAACCGTCTTACATGGTTGCATAGGACCAGGAGACAGAACTCAAAATTGCGAAAGTGGAGCCTGGTGCTTCAATCCCATAATACGCACATTAGGCACTGTAGCGGGTCGCAACATGGACGGGCTGTCCAGACAACAGTCAGTGCCTTTTTGTTTGTTAGTAGGGGGGACGCTAGGAGAAACTAATGTGGGGTTCACTGAAGAGAGGGAACTGAGGGCATAGCAGTGGGAGTCAGCCAGCTCACACGAAGAACCAATGCCATTTAAGGCTGCTAAAAGATATTTTTTTCTTTCTCAGGGGGAGGGGATGTAACAATCTACGTAATTTTCTTCATGTTTCTGTGTTTCATTTCTATTATCAGCTAGACCTCTTGTAAGTATTTCAGCTGAGTTAAAAACTGTCTGATAAATTTAGCTACCAAGAGAGGCATGCCAGAGGGTTCTGGTAAGTGATAATATCTTTGGACATTTAATGGGAGTGCTGGAACCAAAAATAACCTTTTCACAGAGAAGTCACTCTGGCTTGACTAGACAGAACTGGGGACAAAAAGCAGATATATTAGTATATGCAAAGTCCAGATCAGACCAGCTTTCCAAGTGGACCCAGCTCTCAAGACACAAAGAATTGACCTAGTAGTGATATCAGAGTGACATACTGGATGACGTGTCATGAGGGAAGGGGGGTGGTATTTGGAGTGTCTTAAGGTCTGGCAGAGCCTGAAAGACTTAGGTTTGAATCTACGAACACCTACCATCCAAGATTCGAGTCTGCCTTTATTCACCAAAGTGTCTTGTGTGGTAAGCTAGTCTACCTTGCTAAATACAGAAGAGAGGTTAGATTTTTTTTCCTGTGTGTGATCTACTGTTCAAACATTTTCTTTTTCATTTCTGTAGAATTACTGATCCCCACAGTCTTTCTGTAGCACAATATCCTGTATTATATGTGTAAATATCTTCAAGTACTCCATCAGGTGGTTGTTAGTGCAGTATTAGCCCTTCCTAACCAATTTAAATCACAAATTGTAGTAAGATGGAAATAATGTGACTTACTAGAAATTTAACCCAGGCCCCCAGAATACCTCCCCAGTGCTCAAACCACTGACTTACAGGTTCACATGGTTGGACTTGAGGATCCAGGGCACACTTCCTTTCTCTGTTATTGCTATACCAGAGAAAGGAAGTGTGTCCAGGAACCTCAGGTCCAACTATGTGAGCCTGTAGCTCAGTGGTTAGAGCATTGGGATGGTATTCCATGGGTCTGGGTTCAATTCCCAGTAGGTCACATTATTTCTATCTTGATTTATTAAAACATAATTTTTTATATACTTCATGCTTCTGTGACCGAGTCCTTTGAGGTACAGCTAACTGATTTATAACTGACAAAAGACTGTTTCCGTCTCTGAAGAGAAGGCTACCATTACCATACTCCATTTCTAAAGTAAAGAGTGTTAATCTGTGACAGAGAGAGCTGGGTCAGTTGCCCTTGAGCACAGAACTCTGTACTGTGTGAGCAGCAGCTCTGGAGGGATTCAGATCTAGTTACCCCAAAAGAGTGTCTATGTTGAGTGCTGGCAGCTATTGAGTACCCCTGCAGGCATCTGAAGGGTTCAAGAACACTGGTAACAGCTGCAGGCGTAGTATGGGATAGATCCGTTTGCCACAAGTACTGATGTAACTGTGACTGCACTCTCATCCCCTTCACCCTCCGGAAACAAGCTAGTCCGCGCAGTATTTTTTTCCTGGTGAAACTCTTGAAATAAATTAATTGAAGGAGGCTCCCTCGCTGGGCAGCTTTAAGCAGAGATGTAAATTCCATCTGTATTCCTTGACCTACTATGAACAATTGCTCTAACCCACTACTTGAGAGATAGCCTTTAATTTATTCTGTGGTAATTTATCCGAGTATCTTAATGATTTGGGGCTAAAGTCAAGTACTCTGACTGTCTGATTTGCTGCTGTATACTGTAGTTGTGTAAGGTGCCAGAGTCTGCAGGATAGGGCACCCAAGAGATGCAATGCACTACTACTAAACAGAATGCTAGTGAGGCAAAACTTTTTCACAGTTGTAGCTTTTGGCATCTTTCAAGATGTCCTATGTACAGAATGTCCGTCTTGGGTTGCTTGGTTTCTTTTAAAGTTTCTCTCATTAGGTATGTATTTTCTGAACGGTGTTTGGGCACATTTTTTTTTTAGTAGGTTTTTTTGGCTACATTTGCCCCAAGTCAGTCAGCTCTGAACCGGTCACTCTGAAAACAGATAAATCTAAAAACAGTAGGGGGAGGGAGATATTTTCCTTTGCAGACCTACAGACGCAATACACCCTACGTCAAGCTGACCACTATTGTTATTGTCAGGTGACACACTACTTAAACCACTCCTTGTGTGGGTAGCCCCCTGATCAGGAAATCCCACTTCTGCTCCAAATCATTATTAGCACCTTAAGGGGTGAAACATCGACCTCACTTGTATCATGGTTACATCAAGCTCTACTGAAACTAGAGGGAGGTAATGTCGACCATATTAAAACCCAATGGGAAGCCAGTCTGCAATGCAGATTATCCCCTCAGACTTGGACAGATACCCAGTAAATGTACCTAGACTGACCTCTTATTTATGGAAAGAATTTTCCTAGAAGACTTGTACACATTTTTTTCAGACATCCCAAATTGTGGTGAAATTTAAGTCCGAGCTGACAGAAGCCTGCTGGCAGAAGTGCGGGACCATACCAGCAACCCATGGCCACATCCTATAGAGTTGCCACCTCCTTCAGTCCTATTGGGAGCTGCTCACATTGACACTCAGGGATATTTCTGGGACAGACTTTCAATTAAACGATTGCGCTATCCTATTTTTTGATCTTCCAGAGGAGTTCAGGGGACCAAACACTCATAAACTATTAAATATTTGCATGGTGGTTGCAAAAAAAAAAAAACAAAAAAAAAAAATAAAAAAAACACACTATTACAAAGTTGAGGCTTACAGACCAGAAATCTATTATGGAGAGCTGGCAGGATATTATGTAGACTGTATACAACTTGGAAAAATTTACTGCAAAATCAAACCCTAATGTACCTAGGTTCGATACAATATGGGCTTGTTGGGTCCATTATATGCTCAACCATAGACCGGAGTTTGTACCGTGATCTGTTTTAGCCACTGAATACATTATACTGTACATACGAACATACGAAGAATGCCAGCAGATACAGGCCTGATGGTCTATCTAGTCTACTCGAGTGTGCAGCTAGCAGTCTGTTACACTACAGCTGCTTCCCCCTCTCCAACCCACATATTCAATTTCATGCCTGTACTAGCTGTTCCCCTTCCCTCCAGTGCCTCATTGGCGACCTTCCCCCTGGCTTTGTCCCATCCTCTCTTAAAACTGCCCAACATCTTCAAGAATACCACCTCCTCAGGCAGTGCGTTTCACCCTGTCACCACACTCTCAGTGAAATAGTGCTTTCTCATTTCCCTTCTGAATCTACCATCCTCCAACTTTAGATTGTGTCACCTGGTGTCCCTCCCTCTCCTTAATCTTAAAATTCCCTCTGTATCATCTTTAGTTGTGCCTTTTACACATTTTAAAGTTTCTATCATGTCCCCCACTATACCTCCATTCCTCCAGGGAATACATGTTGAGCTCCCTCAGTCTCTTCTCATAGGGTTTGTCCTCCATACCAAGGATCATCCCGGTTGCTCTACGTTGGACCCCTCCAGCAATTTAACATCTTTCTTTACGTAGGGGCGCCAGAACTGCATCCAGTACTCCAGGTGCTGCCTCACCAATGACCTGTATAGTGGCAGGAAGACCTCCCCCCTCTCCTGGACGCAGTTCCTCTGGCAATATACCCCAGCATCTTATTAGCCTTAGCTGCTGCTTTTCTGCACTATGCCGAATGCTTCATTTGCAATATTATTATCCCCCCAAGATAGTTTTCCTCCTCTGTACAAAGGTGTAGGTATCGGGTCCAATAAGCTGCTGGAGCCATGTAAGGACCAGCCACTATCAAGTGGTCAACATTCGCACTTTGACGCCACTCCTACTCACTATGACTCCTCCAATGATGTTTACGGTATAAACTTTAGCTCATTACCTTACGTCCATATATCTGTACCCATGCAGAAGCAGAAACACCAGGGAACATCCTTACCCAACAGAACCTCACTGAACCTCCTAGTGCTTGGCCAAGGGCTACTATCACTGTTTGCAGGTTTTAAGTAAACAATAATACCCTCCAGGGTGACGGTATTGGGCAAGACCGGACCGCTCAGGGGCGTAATGAGGCCCGACGCCACAAGCAGAGGGCCTTATAGCCCCTGGAAGGTCCAGTATTGCCCATACCACCCACCCTGGAGGGTATTATTCCACTTAGAAAATGGGTTATCTATGGCATTGTTAGCCGGGATTTAAAAAATAGAGTAACAATAAAGTTTAAGCCTTTTTCTTGTGAAGCAGTGTCTCCATTTTGTTTCTGTTCCATTTCCTGTTGCCCCCCATTCTTTCAGAACAAGACATGGAGTTTCTTGTTCAGTCCACCCCCACCCCGCAGTCTGATTCCCACTGTCGTTTTTTTTTTTTTTTTTTTTTTTGAGACTCTAGCTACCAGGTTACTAGGTTTGGAATTAACAAGGTGAAAGAGTCTATCATGTTTCAATATAAGAAAAATAGCAGGACAAGAGGACAGCATGAGATTAGAGTGAGGCCGATTAAGGAATAATGTGAGGAAGTTCTTTTTCACAGAAAGGGTGGTGGATGCATGGAACAGCCTACCTCAGGAAGTGGTGGATTTGAATACAGTGCAGGGCTTCAAACAGGCATGGGATAGGCATAAGGGAGCAATACATATGAGTATGAATAGATAAGCCATTGACAAAGTACAGACCTATGGCACATTCGTAAGGTAGAAAAAATGGGCAGACTGGATGCGCCTTGTGGTCCCTATCTGCCGTCAACTTCTATGTTTCTATGTGTATGTTTATGTTTGAGGTGGACTATAGAGCTGCCCACAAGGGATGGGTGGTCCTTAGCTCTGTATGGACGGAGGTCGACAGAGCTGGGAGGAAAAAGAAGAGTGCAAAAATCAGTTACATTCTAATCACAATATTGGGATGATCCAGCAGAGAAGCGGTGTAAGCGAGTAGGCGGGAACTCTAAAGAGCTGCAATCGGACAAGCAACAGGAATCCCAATATATTTTGAATTTAGGAGGCTTTTTAGTTCTGCTTATAATTATTACAGAAGTAGAGTAAGAAACTGAAGGAGGATGGAAGCTACCTAGATTTATATCGAGGGATGTGGATCAAGATGGGAGGAAAAGCAAGACTGAGCCAGCAGAAGGCAGCTAGAATTCTGTGTGTTTCGTGTGTTTTTTGTTGTTTGTCTTTTAGCTTGGGGTACTGACCATGCCTGTAATTTACACACTACGTGCATCAGTAGAGTGGGCCAGAGGACTGGTGATGGCAGGTGGGAAGTGCACTGTGGAGCTCCAGAGGAGGGAAGTAAGTTCCATACTGGAAGTCGACCGGGCTTGGAGAAGCAAGGAAACCAAGCTTTGAGAAAGCAGGTAGACTTTCTGCTTGTGTGTGGATTTGCTGTTTTGCTTCATTTTTTCAGCTGGGGTACAGAGCTGAGTTTTAATTATAAAACTTGATGGAATGGGACAATCGGCCCGAGGGAGCGGTGAAGCAACTTTTCTAAGTTCCACTCCCCATACATTGGAACATGCTGATGGCTCGCAGCAGCTACTACAGTGGCTGGCCATTGAGGGAACATGGGGATGCGAGGAAGGCTGTAACATCCGTGCACATTTCTGTTACTGAAAATGCTTTATTTTTGATTCATTTCGTGTTTGCCTAGTAATCAGATGCTTTTGTGAGACAGCGGGGGCGGACTGATATTACTTCATCAGGAACTCTCGGTTATCGAGAGGAAAAACACAGCAGTCTGGACGCTGAAAAAAAAGGCAATGATATTTGTCATGGGGTCAGTTGAGACTGGCACTTTTAATATCTGGGCTCTGTTGTCTGATAGAAACATAGAATTTGACGGCAGATAAGGACCACTTGGCCCACCCAGTCTGCCCATTTCCCTACCTACTGGATAAGCTGCAGATCCTAGTTAACCAGCAGCCTACTTCTTCCTATCCCCACCCCCCAGAACTGCCTTATGACTATCCCATGCATGCTTGAATTCCACCACTGATTTTGACTCCACAACCTCCTTCGGAAGGCCGTTCCATGCATCCACAACCCTCTCTGTAAAAAATACTTCCTTAAATTACCTCTGAGCCGCCTCTATTTTCAAATTGTGCCCTCTTGTTCTTGCACACCTCTTTTTTTGAAAGATGCTACCCTCTTGGACTTTGTTGATTCCCTTGAGGTACTTGAACGTTTCTATCATGTCCCCTCTCCTTCTTTCCTCGAGGCTATACATATTAAGCTCCTTAAGTCTCTTCATATGTCTTCCGTGCAGACCCTGCACCATTTTAGTTGCCCTCCTCTGGACAGCTTCCATCCTGTCTATGTCTTTATGGAGACTGGGTCTCCAGAACTGCACACAATACTCCAGATGGGGTCTCACCAGCTGTCTGTACAGAGGATAACAACTTCCTGTTTTCTACTGGTGATGCCTCTCCTATGCATCCCAGTATCCCCCACCCTCCTTGCTGCCCTCTCACATTGCTTGCCCGTCTTTAGGTCATCTGATATGACTACCCCCAGGTCCCTTTCCATTTTTGTTGTTGTTAGTATCTCACCCCCCATTGTCTACTCTTCTCCTGGGTTTTTGTTTCCCAGGTGCATTACCTTGCACTTCTTAGCATTGAATCTAAGCTGCCATACATTTGACCATTCCTCTAACCTTGCCAAGTCCCTTCTCATCCTTTCATGCCCACCTTGGTACAGCTATCAGCCAATCAGAGCCTGCAGATTTCTTAGCCCATTTTCTAAAGCTGGGATAGTGTATATAAAAGATCTGATATAAAATCACATTTCTTGCCTTGTCTAAACTTTGTTTACAAAGATTTCAATCTCTAATGAAGTCTACAACAGGTCTACATGATTCTGGCAATGCCTTTTTTACCAGTAAAGCCAGAAAAAAAAATTAATTCCTTTCAAAGTGAGCTTTCATTTAAGCACTTTTTTTCATTTACCTGAAAGTTGACATCTTCCTTCTTAAATATTAGTGCACGGACTTCCTCAGGGTCCCCATTAAATATAGCCTGGACCAGCAGTGGCTGCAACAAAAGAAACATAAGTGGAACATGAACAGTGTAATAAACTTGCATTGTTAGTGCAGCATATGCAAAACTGCACTGCGCTACCTCAGATGAGGAGAGAGAGTAGATAATTGAACACCAGAGATTCTGAAATGGGCCTCTGGCTGTCAGCATTCTAGCAATACACTTTACAATTAAGCAATAAGACACAACATGCTGAGAGGCTGAAAGGCTGTTCTGAGATAACTGCAAACCTGGGCCATTATGAAACAAAAAAACAAGCTTAATATTTCTGACTACCCAAGAGAGTGGTAATCTCACAATGCACCCCCTGAAGTGCCTTGAATTGCTATTATGAAACCAATTCTCAAAAAAAAAAAAAGAAGTTTTTTTAAATATAACAATAAAGTGCATAGTATATTTTTATTTCACCGGAGTAAAGCAATATGCAATACAAATACTTGTATTAACTAGTCAATCAACCAGCAGCATTTTAAATGCCATGTTATAATGATAATGGTTGAAACAGGCGCCAGTCCACTCGCCAAATACTGAAAGGTTTGACATTGGGCTGGATATATTTTCCTTTAACTAGCTCTGCTGGCTTACATGGGAGAATGTAACATTTCAACAAGTACACCAGCTGGTCCAGTGGAAATGTTTGACTAGTCTGTGTTTTTTCTCAGTCACTATCACTGCTGGCTAGTTTCTGAACACTTAATTGTGACCCCATGAACGAAGATTTCATTTTCTGTTATACACAATCAAAACTTTGAAGAGCATTAAGGTAACTTTTTTAAAAATCAATACACATAATACATAAACTACCTGAAAAGCACCTGGCCCAGTAATCCTAATTCTCTTTTGTCACCTCTAAAGGGAGGGAAGGGACTGTAGCTGGGTTCTGTAGAGTACTTGCACAAATAAGAACAGCACCAGGTTCTGACTCTGCAGTGCTACACTGCATCAAGTAAACCAGTACAAAGTAAGAAAAGCACCCAGAGATAACGAGCCACACACAAACAGTTGTAGGACGTAAAAGTATACAGCTTTTTATTATTGAGCACGTAGCATTCCCAGTCCTTCACCAAGTGAGTGCTAGATGCAGCAAAATGACATCACAGCTCTCGCACAAGACTGACGTTTCGCTCAGTACATGCGTAGGCTCCTCAGAGAAATCTGAGGAAGCTCAGCATGTACTGAGCGAAACCGATTGCTACACGTTCAATAATAAAAACAGTATACTGGGTTACATGCTACAGCCGTTTGTCTATGATTCTTTATCTGTGGGTGCTTTTCTTAATTTGTACTGGGTTCTGTAGAGTCAGCAAGGCAACAGCTGTGGCTCCACGTAGTCACTGGGGGCTCTGACTATACTCTCTGTGTTTGCACATCACTGCTAAATGTACATGTAAGTGCAGCTTTTAATTTTTTGTATTTAATAAAGCTAAAGATTTTTAACCTGATACTCACTGCCAGTCCAATCTGTTCCTGTTATGTTCTGTAGTCAGTAGACCAATCCCTTCCACATCCTGAAGTGAAGGCCCATACTCAGACTTTCTGTAACATCCAAGTTAGTAAATGGGGATACCGCTTCACTTACACTTTTTAGAATTTTACAGGGCTATTTATTTCAAATCAAAGCCACCGATTCAACAGCAGCCTTTTAGTTGAGCAGTGGCTTTGATATGAAACAAGTGACCCTGCAAAATATAATGAAGTGCATAAGAAAAGATGTCCCCATTTACTCCTATAGAACACGCTCAGTGCTCTCCAGACTCAGACATCACAGTAGTACATCTGAGCGCAGGGGTGGGGCAGTCACTCTGAGAAGCAAAAGGGATCAGAGGTTTAGACATCAGAGATGAAACAGGATCCCTTTCCTCCTTTCATAAAGGCCATAAAAAAAAAAAAAAATCAGGATTGTTGGATCAGATAATTTCCAGACAGATAAGGCTCCTACAAGGTATTTGGTTCATTTTTTTTTTTTTTTTAAGTTGAGCATGACAGAGCCGGCCCGCTGGCACAGGGGCAGGTTGCCTACCTGAGACGCCAGCGACCCAGGTTCAGGAACAGTTCTGGGGCATCGGAGGGCCGACGCAGAAGGACTGAGCATGCAAGGACTGCTCTCCAACTCTGGGGAGGGGTAGTGTGTCGGCGAACACAAACACCTAGCGAAGGCTGGTGTACCGAGCACGCCGACACCAACTGTCTCGGGTGGACGCTGGTCACCACTGCATGTCCCTGCCCCCACACGCCGGGGGGGGGGGAAATGCCACCGGCTGCCCCGAATGAAGCACGCCCTCGCCTTCAATAGCACCTAGGCAGGCCCATCGACCTATCTCAATGTTGTGGCACTCTAGGGGCCAGTGTCGCGACCCCACCCTGGGCAGTAGGCCAGGGAGTATCAATGAGGCACAACCAATTTGGGAGTGGAAGCAGGGGTCCGTGACCAGGCTGAGGAACCGGGTGGCCGATGGCAGAATAAAGCATACTAAATAAAAAAAATTTTAAAAAAGTTGAGCGTGATTGATACTCTTAAGCTACTGAAAATATTTTAAGCAACCTAATTTCAGATTGAGAATTGGTAGTTTTCTAGCAGAGCTCGAAGTTAGTGCAGGCTGTTGGCAAAATGCCAAATAAAATTAACATTTTACCAATTTCTTTTGTCTGCAATGGCAGGTAGTTGCCACATTAACAAAAAGTCACTTTGACTGTGTTTTTCTCCTGGGCTACTACTAAGGGACCATTAGAGGCACTGATGTAATTAACAGATATACCAGCAGGGAGACCTGACCTCTGACTCCTGACCCAAGATTTGTAGTCCAGGCAGCAGCACTCCATCCTCATCAGAAACACATGTTGAGACCTCTGTAGCTGTACTGTGAAGCTGCATTATTTCCAGTGAAACACAGAAGTTGTCCGCAGATAAGGACCACTTGGTCCACCTAGTCTGCCCTAAATTCCCTACCTATAGTGCCACCGGAGACCCTACTTGGACTCTGGCTTACACCAACTCTTGCCTCTAAGATTCCCTTGTGTCTATCTCATGCATTCTTAAATCCTGTGACCATTCTAGCCACCACCACTCACTCTGGGAGGCTATTCCAAGCATCCACCACCCTCTCCATAAAGAAATACTTCATGTTTCCTGTGAACCTCCACCTCCAGCTTCATATTGTGACCCCTTGTCCTTGCGCATCTTTTCCTTTGAAAAAAGCTCCCTTCCTGTACATTGTTTATTCCTGTGAGATACCTGAAACAGTGCAAACAAGTCCGGTAATAAGATTAAACATCTGTCCAAATTAATGCAGCCATAAATCCAGTGATTTACTCTTACTTCACAGTGCCTGTTCAAGATACCAATTTGCCATTCTGCAGATGTACTGCATCCCTTTAAGTTGAAATCCCTATATTTGCAGCTCAATATCTTTGCAACAACATTTAATGTTACTACCTGCCTTGCCTGCACTGGAAACAAACATCTTCATAGTGCAGTAATGAAGGTCTCATCAGCAGACAGCTGCCCTGCTGCAGAGTTGTCAAGGAGTTAGGCCTTCCTGCTGGTACATCTCTGTGTGTTTCTGCAAGACTCCACAGGATAAGCCAGCCCAGTGGCGCTGAGGGTTGAGGCGTGGACTCCACACCTCGCGCCATGCCGGCAACCCAGGTTCAGGAACTGACTCGGGCGCCAAGGGTCGGCAGGGGAAGGGTTGAGGACTGAGCGCCCACATGGTGCTCTCCTCCGAGGATCGAGGGGATGGGATGGCCCGGTGAGCTAGAGATCCCCGGTGGAAACCAGGGGTACTGCAGCAAGCCGGGCAGGCACATACTAGCGTGGCCGATGTTGGTAGGGTTGCCGTGCGCCAATAAGCGTCGGTGCTTGCCCACGCACGGGGGAGGAGATAGAACAAGGAAAATCCCGGTCCCAGGGGTAGGTGATGGCACCAACCCCCATGCCCACTGCCGGGCCCGACCTCGACGACCTTCACACAGATCCTCCGCACAGGGGCCCACGTCTGCAGCTGGAGTCTATAAGGTATGAAGTGTGCCCAAGGTAGAAGGGGCGGCCCCACCCCAGAGGGGTTAAGCTGGGGGTGCCAGCTGCGAGGCGGGGGCGGAGGTAGGGAAGGTACGGATGAGGGGGGGCTTCAGGAAGGGCAGGACACAGGTTGGATGCCTGAGAGGGTCTCCTGGAGACCGAGACCAGAGCAAAAGATAATTGGAAAAAAAAAAAAAAAAAAAGACTCCAGAGAATATAGAAAAACACACAGAAAAAAAAAAACAGACAGAAATTGAGAATATGAAAGAAGAGATTAGATGAAAAAAGTTTAGAGAAATGATTGATTAGATGAAAAAAAAAAAAAGTTTACAGAAATGAAGATAGTGGAAATGAGAACAGAGAAAAGGGAATATGAAAGTGCAGAAGGCAGAAAGAGATAAGGAGCACAGTGCAGTCATGAAAAAAAGACAGCAAAGCTAGGGATGAAGACATACAGCCAGGAAAAAAAAAGAACAAGAAAAATTAAGCAACTCAAGATGCAACTGAAGCAGCCAAGAAGAAAAGTAAAGAAGAAACCAGAAAGTGTGAGAGAGAGAGAGAGAGAGAGAGAACAAAGATAAGTATAGAAAACCGCCCAGAGAAAAAGTCTGGACAGATCACCAGCCACACAGATTAAAATAATAGGCTAGAAAAAGAGAAATGCCAAACAGCAAAAGATGACCCAAGAAAGAGTAGATGCAGGTAGGAGGGGAAACAAGAGAAAAAGAGGTCAACTGCAGAAATACCACATATCAGCATATAGGGGCACAGGATGAGGACTGCTCTAAACCTAAGGCCCTCTCCACACTAATCTTTTTGAAAAAAGTTTTTAGAAAACATATTGTGTTCCATGTTAGAGCATGGTTGTCAGTGCATCCACACTGCAATTCGACAACCATACTTGCCTGCTTCAGTTCCTAGGCATGCTTGTGGCAATATCGGGCACTGTAGTGCATGCCGGGATACTTGCAAACGGGTACTGTAACAGATCAGGATAAAAGTTACACAGTTGAATTCGGGAACTTTGTGTGAGGTCCGGGATGAAAGTATATTATCCCCTTTTCCTTTGGGCCACAATACAAATGCCACAGAAGTCGGCGGAGGTTGCCTTAAACCGTGTTACAGCACCACTCTACTGTTAACACAGTTTAAGGAAACCGTTATGGTTTGAAATCATGCTCAAAACCTGCTCCCATCAGGTTTCTAGCACGGTTTGTAGCACAGTTTAACCGTGCTACAGTGTGGACACGAACCATGTTTGCCATTCTTGTAACGTTATGGACTGCCGGTAACATTACAAGAACGGAAGTGTGGACAGGGCCTAAATGGCTAGGGAGACAGGCATGCTTGTTTGGGGGCAAATGGTCACTGACTTAAAGAGACTGTTTAATGGGAAAAATAATGTTTTCAGAGTGGGATAGGAAGGAGGGAGACTGTTAGCCACTTTATTGGATTTAGATCCACAGGATTATAATGGCACTAAACAAAGCCTGCCACCTTGCAACCGGTTCAGCAAGATTCACACATACGTGTGACTTGTATCTTAAGACAGACTGGCTCCAATTTGAAGGAAGGCTCAAATTCCAAACCTGCCAGTTGGCTAAAAAATAAGTTTAGGCCTGGTGCCACCTGGGGTACAGAAGCTCCTCTCCCCGCACGATAAGCGCTGCACCAGAAATACTGATAGTATGGTTTTCAAAATCCCGTGCTGTCGTACCTCCCAAGGATAGAGGGCTTTCTCCCATCGAGCTCCATACTGGCTTAACTACTTACTCCCAGACATTTGTTCTGTAGCCACGTTAGGCCCCTTCAAACAAAAGCTAAGGAACCATCTTGTTGCAAATTCCAGCTGTGACTGCTTTCACTAATCCCCTCACTCTTACAGGGGCTTGGTACTGAATACTCTCCTCCCAGGGCAACCCTTAAATGGCCCACAGTTTTTCTACTCTTGGTTCCTAATTTCCTTGGCCTTCCAAGGCAATTTTCCCCTAGTTATCCACTCCTCTAATATATCTCCCTCCAATCTTCCCTATATCTTCCCTCCAGTTTTCATCCCCAAAGTTGTCTGCCACCTGGACCTGTTTCCACAACTTGTAAATATATCCTCTTCCCCCTACCCCTTATGACGAAGTCTCTCTAGTTGATGTATTCTCCTTCCCCTGTGTAAGTCTTCCGATCTATTATGTATGTCTTAGCCGGTCTTACCCAACTGTTTCCCTTTACTACCCCTCAATCTCTTGCTTCTAATTGTATTTTTACATACATTGTACAATGCCAGCTTGATGTCTTGTTACCTTACTTAAGTTTAACACTGTATGTACAGTTTACTTCGTATTTAATTCTTGCTGCTTAACAGCAATCACTTATGTTTACACACTGTTTGTCTAACTCTGACATGGAACCTATGTAATGAGCTTGTTTTGAAAAGGTGTTAATCCGAGATCACAAAAAAATACAAATAAAATAGGTCCAGTAAGTTGCCAATTTGGGCTGGCGCAAGTGGCAACTCATTGTTGCTACTCTGTGTTTTCAAAATTCAAGGCTTGTTTTCTTCCTCTCCTGTTCTCAATGTATGATGTATGTTGTATATCCTATATTCCATAAATAAGTTTTACCAAAAAATAAATAAAAAGCCATGTTTTCTAAGGAGAGTTTCAGAACCATGCAATGTTGAATATGTTCAACATACTGAGGGTGGGCAACAAGGTGGTAACCTTGGTAAGAAACTGGTTAGGGGATAGGAGACAGAGGGTAGTGGTAGTTAGGGAATAGGAGACCAAGGGTAGTGGTAAATGGAGTACACCCGAGGAAGGGAGGGTGAACAGTATGAGTACTTTAGGATTCAATGCTGGGATCAGTCCTCTTTAATGTCTTTATCACTGACATAGCAGAGGAGCTGGAAGGGAAGGTTTGCCTCTTTGCAGAAGACATGAAAATCTGCAACAGGGTAGACACTCAGATGGGGGGTGGAAAGGATGGACAGTGATCTAAAAAAATTGCAGGAGTGGTCAAGGGTAAGGCAGCTAGATTTTAATGCAAAAAAGTGCAAAGTAATGCACTTAAGCCACAGAAATCTGGGGGTGGAGTACAAAATGGGTGGAGTGATACGGACAAGGACCAAGCAGGAAGGACACCTAGGGGGTAATCATATTGGATGACCTAAAGGTGGTCAGGCTGTGTGACAAGGCAGTTGGGGTTAGGGGGATTCAGGGGTACACAGGAAGGAGCATCACCAGCAGAAAGAGGGAGGTGGTGTTGCCCTTATATAGATCGCTAGTAAGACCCCACCTTGAGCACTATGCCCAGTTCTGGTGACCGCATCTCAGGAAGGCTATCAACAGAGTGGAACCAGTCCAGAAGAGACCTACCAAAACGGTGTAGGGTCTGCATCAAAAGCCCTATGAGGAGAGGGTAAAGGAGCTCGATACGTACACCCTAGAGAAGAAAAGGTACCGGGGGGGGATATGATAGAGAACTTTAAATACCTCACAGGATTAATAAGGTACAGGAGAGGAGTATTTTTCAGAAAAAAGGGTAATCTAGAATAAAGTAACATGCTATGAAGTTGTAGGGGGATACATTCAGGAAAGATGTGAGGAAGTATTTCTTCACAGAAAGATTGGTGGATTCCTGGGACAGCCTTCCAGCAGAGGTGATGGAGCTGAAAACAGTGGTGGGGTTCAAAAATGCCTGGGATGGGGGGGGGGAGGAAGAGAAACAGAGCCATAGATCAAGTCAGTCTGCAGCAAAAATGACAGTAGAAAAAAACTGGGCAGATTGGGTGGGCCAAGCACAGACTGGGTGGTCCACGCAGCCTTACCTGCCATCCTGTTCTATGTTTCAGCTTACAGACCTCCCACGCTTACGTTGGGGGGGGGGGGATTTCTGCCAGCAACAAAGCTATGAAAGTAATTTACTTATATATTTAACTTTTCGTTTATTGAGTTTTTCACTAATTTACGTAACAAATGGTTAAATTTATCGTGTTACCTCAATATTCCAGTTATTCATATTTCATTGAACATTAATATATCAAAACATCAGATTATACTGGAAGTGCATGACAGAAACAAACAGTAAGATCAAGTCCAATTCCTATGCAGGGGAAAAACAAGTTATTATAAAACAACAGTAAAACTAAATACTAGAATGCATGGCAACAAAACAGAAAAATTGTATTTTCAGTCCATTATGTTGTTACGAAAGCAATTACCCCTGCAAAATCCTAGCCAATCAAATTAGTGCATATTTCTATTTATCGCACTTTCCTTGCACATAACTCTTATGTTTATCACAATCTTTTTATAAGTCCATCTTTTCCACTGAAGCTATTTATTTATTTATTTAGTTTTTGTTGACCGGATAAGTGCACTAGACAAATACTGCCTATTTTCAGCCATGACCCGGGGGAGGGGGATACAGATTAAGCTGTTAGCTGTTAATCTAACAAGCCCATATCAGAATCTGTAGGTGTAGCAGATACATTAGGGTCAGAAGCAGTGGAATAAAAATGCCTAAGATATTCACAGGCTGGTCCACCTCAAAGAAAATATTCACTTTCCTCTTTGATAACCCTAACCTTAGTGGGTGGGGGCACATGGAGAGAATTTAGCACCAGTTTCAAGCATTTCTTGTCTGTAAGACAAAAATCTTCTCCACTGCTGTGTTTGGAAAGCATACTCCAGAAATATGAAAAATGTAAGATTCTTGTATTCTAATGTTCCTTTAATTATTGTCAATTTAAAGAGGCACTCTGTCAGATTCAAAAGTTTAAGTAGCTATTATGGTCGATTTAGTAATGGTTGTATCCTGATTTTTTTTTTTTTTTTTTAATAACCCTAAATGCCTTGACTAGTAGTGGGTTGTTATCCCCAGGGAGACCAAAAGTAATGTTCAGCACCTCTTTCACAAATTTTCTTATGGGGAAAAACCTTTGTCCACACTATCAGGGAGGCCAACAATTCTTAAATTGCGATATGAGATATCTTGATATCTTAATTGGTTTTTAGTGTTCTCAGTTCTTCCTCTTAGAGTTCTCTTTTATTATACCTTGCATAGCTGTACCCCCACAACTTTGTCCTCAACTTTTTCCATTTCACCACATAATTCACTTGCTTTCTTTTCTCTGAAAACCTCCTTTCTTTCATCAACTTTTGTTCTTGCTGCAAAAACTGTTTTGTTAGAAAGGGCTTCAATGTCAGCCCAGTGGGATGCCTTACCTCCACCACACCGGTGACCCATGTTCGCATGCGGGCACGGGTCACTGGGGGTGGGGGCTGGCGGGGGGGGGTCGAGCATCCAAAGGACGGCTCTCCTCTCCCAGGGAGGGTGGTTTAGCAGTCCGGCCGCATGACTGTCCTCAGGTAGAGGCCTCAGGGTAGGAAAGGTTGGGGATGTCAAAAGAAGGAAAGGTGTTACGGGACTCCACAGCATGCGCACGCCTCCACGTGCACATGTTGATGTGTCGTGCCCCAGCATTGGGGAGGGAAGGGAGAAAAAACCTTCCGGGCAGCAGGATTAATTTCACCAAAAATACCACCAACAGCTTAAAATCTGATTCAAGTTTCAGTTGGCATCCATCTGTATCCCCTTCCCTGGGATGAGGCTGAAAATAGGCAAAAAACTGTCTAGTCCTCCTTCCCAGTCAATAAAACTAAATAAATAAATGATTGACCGACCCACTGCAGGCTCCGCACCGGTGGCCTGGCACAACCATAGCCCTCGGGCTAAGGATGAAGGTGCAGGTAAGCCCCGGAAGAGTCGGGTGACAGGGCTGGAGGTGGGGGGCGATCAAGAAGGGGGCCACCAGGGAGAGTAGGGAAATAAAATTTAATACGAAAAAGAAAAGAAAGGACTTCAAACCGTCTGTATTATCTGTTAATCCAGTCAACCACTATGTCCAATACCCTTCCAAGTGAATCCAAAGAACACTCCCTCTTGGTGGGAGAGCTGTGGGAAGAATCACATGCTTGCCCTTCAGCTGGAGAAGACTGGCTAGTCGGCTGATACTCAAAAATCAAGTGCTGTTGTTGCATGGAGGAATTAGCTTGTCCAATATTCTTGTAAGAGGGCTCACTCACACCAGGTGTTGCACCAACAGCGATTCTGGACTTCACTGTGGAGTGAATTAAAACTCCTGTCTGCAGGGTGGATGACAGCATGGGGATTCCAGGAACATCACCATTATCAGGCTCACAGGAATGGGACAGAGCCGTTGGTCTAACGGCATGGGACCTCGGGGAAACAAGCTGCTCAACAATCGAGAACCTTTTCCACTGGTCAGTCATGCTTTAATCTGTAAGTAGAAGGCTAAGAATGTTGCCAAGGTCCAAGCAGAGCTTACACATGTATGCTGCTCACAAATCCACCTTTTTTTTTTTTTTTTGACCTGACAGAGTTGCCCAAAAGGGGTCCTTCTACATCAGAGGAGTGACCCCATCAGTGCCCAAGGAGGGAAACTCCCAGGTAAGGAGAGCTGAACCATACAGTCCATGCAGGGTGGCCACAGTCCTCACCAGTGGCAGTATCATCCAGCAACCCTGTGAAGAACTTTACCTCCAGGCTGCTATTAGACTGCGAGCCAGTGCCACTTCTGTCACTGGGTTCAGGGTTGACTACTTCCTTGGAGATGGGATCACCCCCATCACTGTGTCCAGCAACACCCTCGGTGCCAGGCTCTGCATCAGCTGTGGCATAGACCCTAGAGTCATCCCCCCCCCCCCCCGACACAGCGAATGTCAGACAACCCTGGGGACAGAACCGTCACCAGCATCTCACCTGCTGCCAGGCCCAGAACCAACACTATGTCTGTCATCACGTCAGTCACTGCGATCACTGTCGCTATCTCCTTGAGCTAGCTAGTGATACCAGGGAAGATAACCTCCACCTCAGTAACAGGATCAACAACCACCAAGACCTCCGATGCCTCAGCACAGTCAGGCTGAGGAAGATCCTTGTGCTTCCGTGGAACTGGAGGACCCAGGGGAAAGGCCTCACATCCCTGGCTTGGAAACAGATGTGCAATGCCCGCCTCCAAAGATAGGGATCGGACCACCCCACTTTATTGTGCAGATCTCTTAAGCGTCGCATTCCATCAAGAAGCATGCATCACACACATCCGTATCATGCTCTGAGCCAAGGCAGGCCGAACAGCACTGATGCCGATCCAGAGCAGCCATTGGTTTTCCACAGGGGCGCCGACGCATAATGGGAGGCCATCAGACTTTCTCCGATGATTTAAACCCTTTCTTCTCAAACTCTGGCATCGTGGAAACAAAATAATAAAGAGAAAAAGCACTGTGAAAGTACTTTAAAGTGGTGACATACTTGGAAAAAGTAGCGACAGAGAAACTGAGATGCTGTTGCTCCCATGGTGTGAACTCGACGGCAGGAAGAACAGAACTCTGGTAATAGCAGGGGCTGGCAACAGTTGGCTGGTGCATGACGCCACACTGCAGTGTGTGCAGGCACCATGCTAAAAAGTCAGGGCCGACTTCCTCCCTGCAAACAATCTGCTCCAACGGGGTTTGGTGCCTTCTGCCCCAGACCCATAAGTGGGAATCAATGGCGAAGACTGATTTTGGAATATCACTGACAGTGTCCAGGTCAAAGTTAAAAAACACAAGTGACTATATCTAGGTCAATGGCAAAAAAACAGAAGTGAGTGTCCAGGTCCAGGTCAAAAACAAAACAGTGTCCAGAGCCACAAAACACAAGCGAGAGTGTCTAGATGCAAGTCATAAAAACACTAGTAAGAGTAGTAATTTTAGCTGCAAGATTTCCAAGTAAGGTTTTAATTAAAGACTTCATTTTTTGATCATGTGACCAGCTTTTGAAAACAAGTCAACATTAGGTACACACTACCTTAAAGTGCAAGCATTTAAGATCTTGGAAAGGGTTTGAAAGGGACCCAGGTGAGCCCCCAGCCCAAACTGGAGGCATCCATGGTGAGGATCTCCTGAGCAGAGAAGATCTGGAAGACTGCCCCTTGCTGCAGGGTCAAGGGGTCCATCCACCAGTGGAGCACCTTGTGGACAGTGGAGGAGACCAGCACTAACTGATCTAACTTGTCCGTGTGCTGGTCCCATTGTACCCAGAGAGTCTACTGGAGGATGTGCATGTGGTCCCACTGTACCCAGAGAGTCCACTAGAGGATGTGCATGTGGAGCCTCGCCAGTGGAACAGTGGAAGGGCCACAGCCAATCATTCCCAACAACACTCTTGCAAGGATATAATGGCTCTGGGTGACCTTTTGAGCCTGGGAAATAAGACACTCCGATCTGATCTGAGGCAGAAAGGCCTTCCCCTGTGCAGAGTCTAGAACCGCCCCTATATATTGCAGCCTTTGGGACGGGACTAGGACAGACTTGGGCAAATTGACTGTAATGCCTAGGAAGAAGAATAAAAACAGGTTACTCACCTGTAACAGTAGTTCCAGGAGTGGTATATGTTGTTCCTCCACACTTCATGGCAGGTACCTTGCTGCTTTAAGTTGTACCAGAAAGTCTTCAAGCTGGCTCCTCCCACCCACCCAGACAGTATAGTCCTCGGCTCAGCCCCATGACGCCAGATCTTAGCCCGCTGGAAGCCAGGTTTGTGTGTCAAAACCGGGGAGGTCAGGTGGGTCAGTGTGGATGAACAACATATACCACTCCTAGAACTACTGTTACAGGTGAGTAACCTGTTTTTCTAGGATCGTAGATATGTTGTTCTATCCACACTTCATGGCAGACTCCTGGCAATTCTCCGGGAGGAGAGAGGCGAGACGCACACCCCCTACTTAGGGAAGAGGGACTGGAGAACTGAGGTTCCAAAACCAACATCCCGGCATGGCTCAAGGTCGATGTAGTAATGGGAAATGAAGGTGTGTGCTGACTTCCAGGTAGCAGCCCTGCAGATTTCCTGGATAGGGATGTCCCTAGAAGCGGCCACTGATGCAGCGGTATGGTGGGTGGAATGAGCCTTAAGCCCTGCAGGAGGCTCCCTACCCGCTAAGCTACAGCAGAGATCAATGCAAGATGTAACCCATCAAGCTACTGTCCACTTGGCTGCAGGTCTGCCAGTTGCGGTTTCAGCGTAGGTGACAAACAGCTGGCGAACCTCTCCCCCAACTTCCGCCATTCACTCTTTGTAGTAGACGAGCAATCGTCTCGGGTCCAGAGTATGGAGCCTGTACTCTGACTCCGAGGTGTGACTGGGGTAGAACACCAGCAGAGTAATCACCTGGTTAAGGTGAAACTCTGACACCACCTTCGGAAGGAATTTCGGTTGGGAGCGCAGGACAACCTTGTCCCTGTGTAAGACCAGGTAAGGAGTCTCAATGGAGAGCGCCTGTAACTCCCCAGTCCTTCTGGTTGACGTGATAGCCACCAAGAAGGCGGTCTTCCATGACAAATGTGACATGTCACACTTGTGCACAGGTTCAAATGGCTTGCCCATGAGCTTTGCCAAGGCCAGCAGTAGATCCCATGGAGGTGGAGGTTCACCCAGCGAAGGGGATATGTGATCTAGGCCTTTGAAAAAGTGCCAGACCACCTTCTGCTGTGCCATCGTCCGCTGACCAGCCCACACCCGGCAAGCGGAGATGGCTGCCAGGTGCACCTTTAGGGTCATAGACCATAGCCCCTGCTGGGAGAGGGACCAAAGATAATCCAAAATGCTAGCCACTGGGCAGGACGAGGGGTCCACTTCTTTGCCCTGATACCAGATGGAGAATCTTTTCCATTTAAAGGCATAGCATTTTCTGGTCGATTCCTTACGGGATGCCTCAACAACATTGGGGACCTCGTCGGAGAGACCCAAGGCCTGGAACTCTAGCCGCTGAGGAACCAGGCTGTCAGGTGCAGGGGTTGAAAGTCCGGGTGGAGTACCTTCCCCTGGTTGACTGAGAGCAGGTCCAGGCATGCTGGAAGCCACCTTGGGAGCCTGGAGCTGAGGCTGAGGAGATCTGGATACCAGAACTGGCGGGGCCAGTCTGGGGCCACCAGTATCACCTGCGCCTTGTCCCTCCTGACCTTGATGAGCACTTTGTGAATCAAGGGAAAGGGGAGGGAAGGCACAGAAGAGGCCTGGGGTCCACGGCCTTGAGAAGGCATCCCCCTGCAGCGAACCCTGCTGGGCGGGGGTGGGCATGGAACAGCCTCAGCTTCGCGTTCTCCCTGGAGGCGAACAAGTCCACCTGAGGGGTGCCCTAGAGGGAGAACAGATCTTGTACTACCTCCTGGTGGAGAAATCACTTGTGAGATGCCCCGCCCATCCAGCTGAGGGCATCAGCCAGCTGATTCGAGGCTTCTGCCACATGTATGGCCAGAAGATCCGCCTCCAAGCTGAGCACAAGCGAGCAAATGTGGAGAGTTTCCTTGCAGAGCGGCAAGGAGCACGTCCCGCCCTGCCTGTTGAGATAGTACATGGTCGTGGTTTTGTCCATCTGGACTTGAACCACTTGACCCCAGACAAACTGAGTGAATGCAGCTAGGGCTAGGTGAACCACTCGAAGCTCCAGCAGGCTGATGTGACATTGGGACTCCTTAGAGGACCAGAGCCCGTGGACTCTGTGTTCCTCCAGATGGGCACCCCAACCCATCAGAGGCGCGTTGGTCATCAGAATGACAATCAGCTCGAGGCGGACAAATGGGAGCCGTTTCTGCAGGTGGGATGGGACGAGCCACCATTGGAGGCCATCCCACATCCTCTGGGTCAGAGAGACCAGCTGGTTGAGATGACCTGAATGCCGAGACCACTGGCTGGCTGGTTCCCACTGAAGGGAATGCATATGCCAGCGAGCCCATCAGACCACGCTGATGCAGGTTGCCATGTAGCCCAGAAGACGCAGGAAGTTACGGGCACAGTGCAGTTTCCCAACCAGAAATGATCGGGCAAAGGAGGAGAAAACCTCTGCCCTGTCTGCCGGGAGCCGAGCTCTTCCCCGATGAGCTGGATCACCTGCGTAGGCACGAGTTCTGACTTGGCCTTGTTGAGCAGGAGGAAAAGTTCTAGGCAAGTCTGGAGGGCTAGATCCTTGGACCGCTCCACCTCCAACCTGGAGGGACCTGCTATCAGCCAGTCATCCAGGTAAGGGTACACCCAGACCCCTCGGCACCTCAGGTATGCCACCACCACTGCCATTCATTTGGTGAAGACCCTGGCGCTGAAGATAGGCCGATGGACATGGCTTGGAACTCATAAAGGGCTTCCTCTGCTCTGAAAAGGAGGAACAGTTGATGGGACATATGGATCGGAACATGAAAGAACGCGTCCTGAAGCTCTAGGGAGCAGAACCACATTCCTTGCTCCAGGGATGGTATGATCTGAGCTAGAGTTACCATCCAAAAGGTGCGAGACCTGAGGAACTTGTTCAGGTCATGCAGATCTAGAATGGGGCGCCAGCCCCCCATCCACTTCGGCACCAGAAGTACCTGGAGATGAACCCTTGGTAGGAAGGCCGGTCTGCTACTGGGCGCACCACCTCCTTGAGGAGGAGCTGAGCCAAGTCGTCTCTGAGAGCCGACTGAGAAGCTGCAGATACTAGATCCCCCTATGGAGCACTGACTCGATAAGGAGGGGCCTACTCGAATTCCAGAGGCAGGCCTCGACCTACCACTTCTAGAACCCAATGGTCCGTGGTGATAGCAGACCAGGCGGAAATGAAGTGGCTGAGCCGGCCCCCCATGGGGGGGTCCCTGGGGAGGCATGACGGGATTGAGGGAGGCATCCCACAAACAGTCACTGGGCAGGCTTGGAGGAGGGCCCCGCAGAGGGGCTGCCGGTACCTTTTCCCCCGGGCTTCCTAAATGAGGACGCAATGGACTTGGCCCGAGGATGCCAAGTTTGAGCCTGCTGGCCCTGCTGCTGATGCTGGGCAAGTCTGGCTGCAGGAGTGGACGAGCAAAAGGGCTTGCAGTTTTGATGCTTGGAGCCCTTGTCCTTCTGGGCAGAGGTGGTGGAGTCCAAGGTACCACTGGACTTCTCTACGCGCTGGATGTGACCCTCCACGACGGGCTTGAACAGGTTGGTGCCCAAGAAGTGGGCATCTGCCAGCTTATGCTGCGTATCCACCGTAAAGGTCGAGATGCATAGCTAAGCCACTGCAGCCACTACCGAATGGGCACAAGAATCGCCAATATCCAGAGCCGTCTGGAGTTGTTGCTTCGCCACTGCCCTACCCTGGTCCCGGACATGCTTGACCATAATCTGGAGGTCCACCAGGAGATGAGGGATCACCTCGTCCAGGGAGCCCAAGAGAGCATGGGAGAAATGTGCCATGATAATGGCTGAACTGGCCTGACGAAGGCCAAGGGAGGAGGTTGCATAGACCTTCTTCCTGGAATGATCCAATTGTTTGGGTTCCCTGTCCGGGGTCTGTCTGCATCCCCTTTGTTGCCTGAGTGCCTAAACATAGAGTCAGCCTCCAATCTGACTGCAGAGAGGAGCTCCGAAAAGCCAGACAGGGACCCCACGGGCACCGCGTACTAGTGGGCCATGCAGGCAGACGGCATAGGACAAGATATCGGACACTGCCACAGCTCCAAGGCTGGACCCACACTGGCTTCAGCTACTGGGAAGGCCTCCACAGGAGTGTCCCCTTTATCCAGAGTCTCTGTAAGGGGATACTTAACCTGCTTCGGTTGAGCTGGTGGGGCCTGAACTGGCACCTCAGTGACCTCGGCCGTGGCTGAAGTCAGTCATTCTGGCGAAAGCCATTTAATGGCCAGAGTCGAAACCAGGAGTGGTTTGGACCCGGATAAGACCAACTGCCGCCACATGAGGTCTTTGCAGCTCCAGAATGTGACCCCTTTCTATGATTTGAAGAATCCACGCATCTGACGTGATGGTTCTCCACTGATTGAGATGGATGGAGAACCGACCTTCACCTTTTGGTCAGGGACCAGAAGAAGGGGGTCTGGCAAGGAGTCAAGCGGAGGCGGATCCAGCCACTGGGGCTGATCCGTCACCCCCGGGGCTCTTGGCGCGGCTCCTGCAGTGGAGAGGGTGGGTAAGGTGGTGGAGGCTCTGCGTTTGCCTTGGGGCAGAGAGGCTGCTCTGAGCTTGTGGGACACCTTGTGAAAGGGAGGGCGCTGCCTGCTCTTGGGTTGTATATGATAGAGCGAGTTGACAGACTTGATAGCCCTGCAAAATGCCTATAGCTCATTTATGATGTTCTGCACATCTGGACCAAACAACTTGGACCCATCAAAAGGAGCACTGGACATCTTTTGCTGAACATCAGCAGGGAAACCAGAGAACCTCAGCCAGGAGTGCTTACACAGACAAATGCCAGTGTCAGCAGCTCTGGCACCAGTATCTGAGATACAGGGGTCCCGCAAGAGGTGCTTGTTGACATCCTCAGCATTTTGCAAGCATTTGAGAACCTCTTGTTTTTGGGTACCATCAGGAAGGGCTTGGGCCATGGCCTTGCCCTTCTTCCAAAGGGTATTCTGGTATTTCACCATGTGAGAAAGGTAGTTAGCAATCCTCTGCCCAAGGGTGGAGGAAGCATAAACCCTTCTTGCCCCAGAGATCGATCCTGCAGGATTCTCTGTCCGGGGACTAAGGGCACCCTTGACCCATCATGGGCTGCCTTTATGATCACAGACTCAGTCTCCAGCTGGGCAGAATAATGTGGCAGACCCTGAGGGGAATGATACAGCTTATCAACCCTGCAGGGCATGGCTGGCACCATGTCAGGCCTGTGCCAGACTGCAGTGGTTGCATTCTTCAGAATAAAATCCTTTTCCTCTTTGATCTGGCAGAACTGGCTCTATGGGCTATTTTAGCAAAAGCGCTTGGATCTCCTCCAATAAGGGGAAAGTTGTGACGGAGGGCAATGGGAGTTTATAAGAGTGTTGTCTGGGAGCATCTCCATGAACTCCAGGGTATGCCCTTTATCAGTTGAAGAACCCACTGATCAGTCGTTATTCTGTGCCATCCCTCTAGAGAGAAAAGCAACCCCCCCCCCCACCGCCTCCCCCAGGGATTCCACCGAAGAAGTGGTGTCAGGCAGGGAGTCAGGCCAAGAACCCGGGAACAGGCAAAGGGGCCTGGGAGCTTTTGGGGTCTCTGGGTCCCAAACCTCCTGAGGCCTGGGAAAGGGCCTTGCGTTTAAAAGCACTTCTGGTTTGTTGGCCTTGGGGCTCTTGCCCGGAGGATTGACGAAATGGCTGGTGACAGTTCTGTTTCTGACTAGATCTGTACATGGTATGTACAAATCTGGCTGCCTTGTCAGATTCCTGAAGACGAGTTATGACCTTTTCAGCCTCCTCGCCGAAAAGGACTGAGCCCTTGAAAGTGGCGTCCATAATGCTCGCTTGGGCATCTGAAGTAAATCCGGAGAATGGGGGGCAAGAGTAATGGTGAAGACAAATGCTGCAGGCCGCTGCCCTGGCCGCAGAATCTGCCATGTCACAAAAGTGGACCCAAGGATGATCCAGGGAATTACAGACCAGTCAGTCTGACCTCCATTGTGGGCAAGCTGATTGAGACCATACTAAAGGAAAGGTTGGTGGAATATCTAGAGGAATATGGTCTCCAGGATGAGAGGTAGCATGGGTTCATGGGGGGACATGATTGGGACATTTAAGTACTTGAAAGGGATGAAGTTGATAAGGAGAATCTCTTTAAGCTGAGTGGCAACCATATCACAAGGGGGTACAGTCTTAAGCTGGAGAGTAGAAGGTTTAGGAGGGAGGTCAGGAAGCACTTCTTCACAGAGAGGGTGGTGGACACTTGGAATGCGCTGCCAGAAGAGGTCATCTCGAATACGGTGGGCAGCTTTAAGAGAGGCTGGGATAAGCATAGGGGGAAGGTAAGAATCATGGGTAGGGAGGATGGACGGAGTGGTGAGGGAGGGAAAGGACATTAGCTCAAGCTGAGCATCCTGCAATACGAGCAGACTTGATAGACTAGATGGCCTTCTTCTGCTGGCTTCTTCGTATATTCGTATATCATAGGAGGAACCAAAGACATGAGTGACTATGTCCAAACCAGATTTTAAAATATCTAGCAGCTCAACTTTCTGAGGGCTATCCTGCTGAACCTGGACTAGATTCATGGCCTCCTCCCACAGCGCATTCTGATATTGGACCATGTAGGCCAAAAACATTCAGAGGGCAGATGGCACAGGTGGCCGAGGCATAGACTTTCCTGCCAAGCTGGTCCACCTGCTTGGAGACTTTGTCTGGAGGCTGAGTGCTAAGATACAGGGGCCTCTTGGACCAACTGTGTGTCGCCGTAATGACCACGGAGTCCGCAATGGGCTGCTCTCCAAAGAAAGGCTCATCTCGAGGAGTGTTATAGAAGTGACCCCCACTTCCTGGAAACAGCAGGGGTGGAGGACAGGCATTTCCAAGCAGATCTGGTAACGTCCTTGAAAGGTTCCGCCACAGAAGGAATAATAATACTAATAAAATTTATTTAATTAAGTGCCTTTCAAATTCCAAAGCACTGTACATCAAAAACAAGCATAAAACAGATACAATGCATTCAATAAAACAAATATAAACATATCTTCCAAAACTGTGAGATAAATTAGAACAAAGCAGGAAATGCCTTCTCCCATAGAAAAGTCTTTAAAGCCTGCTTAAAGCTCCCTACCGTCGTACACTCCCGGAGCTGACAGGGCAGAGAATTCCAGAGGGTAGGTGCAGCAAATCCAAACACACGGGCACCAGATTACTTCAAATTTACCCTCGGAATGTCCAGCAACCCCTCCTCAGCCAAGCGGAGCTGTCTCAGTGGGGTATAAGGCACCAGCTCTTTCAAGTAGTCGGGACCCAGACCGTGTAGGACTTTGTAGGTCAAAAGACCCACTTTAAAGGTGATCTGCCACTGTATTGGCAGCCAGTGCAGAGCGCACAGCACAGGGGTAATATGAGAATTTCTTGATGCCCCAGTCAACAAACGTGCTGCCGCGTTCTGCACCAGCTGCAAGCGGCAGATATCAACCCCAGGAAGTCCTAGGTAAAGGGAGTTACAGTAATCAAGGTGAGATGTCACAAAGGCATGGACCAAAACCGGCAGGTCACTGGGTGAAACAAGGTGCCTAATCCTGGCAATGTTCCTAAGATGAAAGTATGCCAGCTTCACAACTGAAGACACCTGATAATGGAGGGTCAAACCAGTGTCAAGCTCCACTCCCAGGTTACGCACCCGTTCAGAGGTGAGGATCTGGTCCCGCCCCCAGGATTAATCCAGAGGGGAGACCCGCCCCTCGAACCCTCTACTCCTGCACCGGGTCCACGACCATAACCTCAGTCTTTCCTGGGTTCAACTTTAAACCGCTGGAGTTCATCCAGTCTTGGATATCATGCGGCAGTTGCTCAGCACCGAGATAGCACTAACCTGGTCAGTGCAAAGACAGGTAGAGCTGGGTATCATCAGCATAGCAGTGAAACCTCAGCTCATACCGTCTTACAATGTCCTGAGGGGTAGCATATATACTGCGATAACATGGGGAAAGCACCGAACCCTGAGGCACCCCACAAGGCAGAGGGAAGGCCCCGGATGAATGCAAACCCGAGACCACTCTCTGCGTTCTTCCTTCGAGGAATGATGAAAACCATCTGAGGACTGTACTAGACAGCCCACAAATGGACCTCAGGCGTTCGAGCAAAACTCCATGATCCACAGTATCAAAAGCTGATAATAGATCAAGGAGAACAGAGACAGAGCAGTGTCTCCGATCTCTCGCCATCAGGAGATCACTGAGCACCCAAACCAGAGCAGTCTCGGTACTATGCCTCTTACGAAAACCAGACTGGAGAAGTTCATATAAACTATGGATGGTCAAATGGTTGTCCAATTGGACCACCACAACTTTCTCAATAACCTTCCCCACAAAAGGGAGGTTACAGATTGGCCTGTAGTTAGCTAGGTCATCCGGGTCTAAAGAAGCTTTCTTCAGGAGGGGAGTCACCACCTCTTCCTTCATAGAGCTGGGGAAGATTCCCAAATCTAAAGAACACTGGATAATCCAAGCTAAGACCGGGCCGATGATCTCACTACAACCCACAATCAGGGAAGTAGGGCCAGGGTCTAAACTACAGCATGTTGGACGCATCTCTAGGACAATCCTCATAGTGTTTACGAGATCCGGCAGGTCAAAGGTACTCCAGGAAATTCCGGGCTCTGCGACAGGACACCGATCAACTGCAACAACCTTAGAATGAGGTTGGAGGCACTCCTTACTGTTGTCCTCAACCTTATTCACCAAAAAAAAAAAAAAAAAAAATCAGGCAATCTCCTCACAATCAGTTTGAGTAAAGGCTCGACGGATCTGCTGACAGGCTGGGTTGCACAGTCTGTCAACAGTTCTGAAGAGCTGAGCTGGTCAATTCCGTGCGACAGAAATTTCCCTGGACAGGAATTCTGCCTTCTTATGGGAAATTGCTGTTTGGTAGAGTTTATAATGCTCTAGCAAAATAAGGTGATAGGCATCAGAGGCAGTCTTCCTCCAACGACGCTCCAACCTACGCCCCCAACCTCCGCAGCCCTCTCAGAGTCCCATCAAACCATGGGGCAGCGGGACGATGCAGAAGGGGGTGAACACAGACTGGTGCAATCTGATCAAGTGCTACCAATATGGCCCTATTATAGGTCACTACCAGCTGCTCAGGATCAGTGCAAAACTCGTCAAACCACGAGAGGTCAATAGCCGCCATCAGGTCTTCAGGGACAACATCCCGCAATGGGCGGTACCTGACCAACTCCACAGGGGCTGACCTAGCCAGGGGGACCTCAAAATTGAACCCAACTGAGTAGTGACCGGACCAACCGACAGGTTCCACCACCAAATCGGAAGCCTCAATCCCCAGGAGGAAGACCAGGTCAAGAGAGTGACCTCCCTTGTGTGTAGCTGAGGAAACAATCTGTGTAAAGCCCAGAGATGTCATCTGCTGGAGGAAATGTTGACCAAAAAGCGAAGATTCGTCATCGACCCAGGCATTGAAGTCGCCAAAAATCATCAATCTGGGCGACTCCAAGGCCATGTCAGCAGCAAAATCTGCAATTTCCTGCAGAAAAGGCTTCTCATCACCTGGTGGACGATAAATGAGGCAATCCTGCACCCTACACCAGCTACCACAGTACACTCAAATGACCTGGCCTCCTCAACTGGTACACCAGTTAGGCCAAATTCAAGCTTGAAACAGACCACCCCCCATAGTCAATCTCGAGACGTGTATAACCAGAGTACCCGGTTGGAACAGCGGCCTCTAAAAAGGGGGCCGCATTCCCATCCAACCAGGTCTCGGTAATGCAAGCCAGATCTGCCCTTGCAACAAAATCTGCGATAAGACCAGTCTTGTTGCAGACAGATCTGGCATTGCACAGCAACGCCCGAGTTGGACGAGGTTGGCGAGTTGTCCCAACCACTAGCCCTCCAAAACTAGAGGTGCCCTTGGGTATGGGAACCAGAACAGAGTTAGAACATTCAAGGAGCCATTTCGCCCCAGGGTGTCTTCTGGGCCTTACCATTCAATGGGAAGGCCTCGCACTCAGCTGTCCACAACCCCCACCCCCAATCCCCATCCCTCTGAGAGAATCCCCTAGCCCGACAACGATGATAAACGTAAACAGGCGGGGGGGGCAAGGAGAAGGGGCAGAGGGCATGGAGAGTGGCCGAACAGCATAGGACAGGAGGGGCAAGCAGGCCCATCTAGCTGCTAGATTAAAACAATAAATACACTAAAACTACCCACAAGCTTCTTACGACTAAAAATTATACAACTACCAATTAAGAAAACCAACTAAAATAAAAATAAAACTTAACCAGCTCTTTCACACAAACATAAATAGTAAATTTAATAAATTTAACCCGCAGGTCCTCTCACAGCCTGGGGGTAAACCAAAACAATTTTAAATTATTCCCAGGTCCTCTCACTACCTGGTACTTAAAGCAATTAAACACTCTCTCAAAAATAATCAAAAAAATTATAATAATTAAATCAAAATCAAAATAAAACAATAAACAGAGGAAATAATTAAAAAAAACACCCTCCTGGACTCTCTCACAGTACCAGGCAAAGGAGGAGTAAAAGATGTTATATAGCACTCTCACTGCTCATATTATTTCCCTCGAACAAAATATAATTACAAACAACAAAATATGATTAAAGTCAATAAAAATCCTGTGTATATACAACAGGAAACAAATGTCATAAACCCGTCCAAACGTCAGTAAAATAGCGAACAATATAGTTCAATCTTGGAGAACACAGGGCTTCAAAATCCACACTGATTTAGATCAAAGAAGGCCACTAACAGGCCGCAGAATCCACCCAGCCTAAAAAAAAATCAGTGGCCCACTACTTCCATTCCAAGAGCAGTCAGCTCTCCAGCTGGATGCCCCAGGAATGTAGAGGAAGGGGAGATTAAGGACAGGCCCTCCAGCCTACCCCACTCCCCACCTCTGTGTGACACCGTCTCAAGGCACTCCAGAACTCTGCAAGCCAACTATTGAGCCCAAAAAGTCAAGTCTCTTAAAAAACGAATTAGACCATCAGAAATATCACTATAGATTTCAACGCCACTTATCTTGAGGGCTCTTCAAAACAACTCTGCCAGTCTCTGATACCCACGATCCAAATGCCCGAACATAAGTAAATCCAAGTATAATCAGAAAGCACAGCCACAAAGTCAAATCCATATATCCAAAGTGGTGATTGAAACAGTGCTTAAATACGACTAGAGAGCCTTAAACCAGGCAATCCTCTCTCGAAACAGATAAAAACTCAGTCCATGTATAACTGGATCCAAACCCTTAGATCGGGTAAACAGCGTCTCCAAAATGCTTCATAAAGTATCACCAAGTCTCCAAATCACTCCACAACAAATACAAAGTAACGCTAAATCTTCTCAGATTTTCACCCTCGAATCTCCATGCCTCTTCCCAAGACACCAGATGTTCGAGTAATCCACTCAGTCCCAGCCCATTCAGTGTTAAAACCCCGAGCACAATGGTACTTGATCACATACAACTATTGCACCAAACACCAGGTCTCTCTGGGTCCTCAGCACCGGGGCACCACAGTTCTTCCTGAATCTCCTGGTGTTCCAAACAATGCACAAAATCCCGGCCCATAAGACAGGACAAAAGATGGGCCAAACTGAAAGCGGGAGAAGGGGTATAGAGCCAAGTATACCGACACAAAATAAAGGCAGGTGACAGCTAAAAACAGGTAGCGATTACAAACAAGTAACGATTACGATAAAACATAACACATAAAGCAGCAAAAAATAAACAAAGAAATAAAATAAAAGGGCAAGGCGAAACAAAGCAACGCAGAGCAGTACAAAGTGGCTAGCCCAGCGTGACCGCCATCTTGAATAACCACAGGCTTTGGATCCTTTTGATGGAGGAAAATAGCTAAAAGGCATCTCTCCAGGTCCAAATCTTCTCTGTCCCAGCCTATACTGGACTGGATGTGCCACAAGACCTCCATGAATGTCGGGTCATCGGGAGGTGAACTAGGGGTGTCCTTGGGGTCCACCAGAGGGGGAAGACAACCCCGATTTGGTTGACACAGAGGAAGAAGAGGAGGAGGAGGAGAAGCTCCGACCCAACTCCCCTGAAAAGGAAGATCTAGAGGTAGAACAACGGTGTCTCCGGCCATGCAACCTACTTTGGTGCCTGTCCGAGGACCTGGAGGACAAGCAACGGTGCTTGCACCTGTGGTGCTTAAAGTGACTCCTGCCAGTGTCAGATGATTGTGGGGTAGGCTCTTCTGGCATTGGTGCAGGCTACAGAGGAGGAGCCTAAGGCTGTGCCCCGAGGGAAGAGGTTTCTTGGGAGGGGGTGCAGGAGGTCCTTTTTCAGTAACAGGTCGCCCTTGACCATGTTCCACCAGGACATGAGAATAGCCATAAGGTCCAGTAGAGGATTCTGCGTATAAAGGTATTAGCCGGCGTCAGTTGGGGGGGGGGGCGTCTGTCCCTTAAGAGGCGGCAACCCAGGCATTGGGTCCTAAGGGTTTGGGTTGACCAGCAATGGACCAGTGGCTGTCTGGTTATCTAGCGTCGGTCTGGTGGATGTCGTCAGGCCAGACACCAGGCCCTCTGGTGTCAGCTGAACTGTAGTGTTAGGGCCAGCCGGCAACATAGGGTGGTCAGGCGATGAAGGAATAGGTGTCATCGGGGTCGATGTTGGGGTGGCCAGTGTCTACCGGACAGACATGGACTGATGCCGGTTAGGGGAAGCAGCCAATGCTGTCTTGAAAGAAGCCTGTTGGGGGTGGGGGAGCCAACTGTTGACTGGGGCAGAGGAGTCACCCTCCTGGGGGAGGTGAGTGCATGTCCCTAGCATCACTGGGTGGCATCAGCCCTGGAGCCGGGGCCGACTTAGCAGACACGACAGGCAGGGACCCGCCACCAATGAAAACTCGCCGAGCTAATGAGCTGAGAGGTCAGACTGATGGAAGGCTGGGAAGCAGAGGAGGGAGTCCCCGACCCTGAAGAACCATCACCAAACGTCTGGTTGAGGATGGGTGATTTGACCACGGGAAGCCCGGAGGAGGAGAGGGCTGCCCTGGAAGCAGAGTCCGACCTCCTGTGGGAGGACGACCAGGAGCCAGTTGCCTTCGAATGAGGGGACCAGGAGCGGGAGGTTGACTGGGGTTTGTCCTTATGTTTCTCTCGGTGTCTATGCTTTCCATCTGACTTTTCTCCCAGTGAGAAGATGAAGAAGTGGAGGCCCCTGAAATTGGGGAGGAACTTTTTCCTGGATTTGTTTCTCCATCACTGCCACTTTCTTTTCTAGCAAAAAGCTTTCAGGGCCTTCTGGCGGCGGATGCTGATCCTCTAGTCGAACTTCAAACAGTGCTGACAGGTATCTAGATCATGGTCTGGGCCTAGGCAGAAGAGACAGAGAGCGTGGCCATCCTCTGACGGGACCCCTTTGCTGCAAGGACACTTGGATTGCCGCAGTTCCACTGACAAGGTCAGAGAAGAAGACATACAGAGAAAATCTAGCAAAATTTGATTTTTTAGAAGAAAATAAGAAAGCGCGGGTGATCACAAAAAAAATAGCAGTCAACTAGAGCAGAAGGCATCCATGGAGCCGATGTGCACGGGTCAACGGTGGGAAAAGAACAGAGGTTGGGTTGCGGGACTGCCCCTTTATACCACTGGCCGACGTCGGGGGTGGGCCAACGTCAGGGGGCAGTCGCTCCTTGGAGCCACCGGCCGTACTCAGTCTCCCGCCACAGAGAAAATCAGGTACGCCCGCTGTCGCTCTTCTTGCCTACTCAGATCCAAAGCCCTTCTTCCCATTGCCTTATTTTCCCTGGAAACTGCTGGACTGCCATTGGTTAGTGTGCCTTCTTCAAGCGGGACATGTGAACACTGGCCCTTGCAAGCACCTTGGCTGTTCACTGACCGGCTTTTGCTATTTTCTAGCTGTGCCCTGACTGGCTTTTAGCTGGCTAGCCAGTCTACCCTGTACTGCTTAACCTCCTTATATCTGGATCTGCGTGTTTCCAGACTATACAGGTAATAGTTCTGGGGGATTCCATCATTAAATATAGAGATGGCCAGATCTGTAAGCCTGACCAACAAAACAGGGCGTGTTCAAGTTTCAGGGGGAGCACGGATCAGGGACATAGAAAGGATGGTCCCAAATATATTAAAAGATGCTGGCATCAAACCCTTGGTGACAGTACATGCTGGTACAAATGATGGTAATAAAGTCACCATACAAGACATAAAGAGCAGCTATATCTCCCTGGTTAATACCCTGAAGACAACAGACTCTATGATACTTGCTTATCTGAAATTTTACCAGTACCTCGAGCCAAAATGGATAAAATGAATAAAATCAAAAAAATAAATGAATGACTAAGAAAATGGACATTAACAAGCATTTGTCAATGCCGAATGCTTGCTTGCTGGCATTGGCAGTGGTAGTGTAGAAGTTACAGAGCTGCGTAATAGGAATGACAGTGAAGTATTGAAATGAAGCCAACCCCACCACCACCCTGCAGAGAGTGACAGGCGTTGGGGTGTGCGTTTGGGTCGTCAGGCATAACGGCCACGCCATTTCACCACACCCCAACCTGCAGACACTGACAAGTGTCGTGTTCCTTGGGGTCTTTGGTTCTATGCGCACTCCATTTCATTAGGAAATATGGTGAGATGGGTGCAATATAGAGAATGGAGGAAGTTTGGTCAAGAGTCCAAGGTATGTCTCGATGCCTCCCATTGACTGCAGGGTGGAATGGTATGAGCATCACAGGCAGAATCCCAAGTCACACCCCCTGATGCCCGTCATCCCCTACAGGGTTGGGCAGTTGGAAAACCCTAATACCTCAGGCATCTGCTGGTATTTTCACCCAAATCTTCAACATGTTTGTTTTGTGACCCCACCTTATGAACAGGGGAATATGAGTTTGTTAGCCAAAGCTGCTTATGCACAGTGATTACGGCATTTAGCACCACAGGTGCAAAAACATTCGAACAGGATGTAAAATGACAGCTGTACTGTTCATGGGAGGTGTAAAAAATGGCAATGTTGCAAATCTGTAGTAAAATATTTTAAAAATGGTGAAGTCACGAGGCGTACATAGAAACTGATACGCGACACCCATAATATTATTAGGTTGGGGATTTTTTACAGCAGATTGTCAACTCAGGCATTTTGGTGCCTCCGATCATGAACAGTGTCACTGTGTTTTTCTTTATCTGTGCCGAACAATGATTTCCCACAGCGACAACACATCTCTGCACTGAAACTGTGAAAACACAGTTCAGCCATGTTGTGAAAAATGATAGCTGCACTGTTCATAAGGAAGTGTGGAAAAATGTCACTGCTGAAAATCTGGACTGAAAATATTACAAAGTCATGAAGTAACGAGGGTGCGTGGAAACCGCGCAATGCTCACCGATCACAGTCATTTTATGGACTTTGTCACCAAATTTTCAACATAGCCATTTTAAGACCTCTGCTCATGAATAGTGCAACTGTGATTTTCTTAATCTGTCCTAAACATTGCTTTCGCACACCAACAGCACCATTGTGCGCTACATGTGCGAAAACACATTTTGGGCGACATATGAAAAATTGCAGCTGTACTGTTCATAAGGAAGTGTAATAAAATGGCAATGTTGAAAATCTGGAGTGTAAATATTGAAAATTCGCGAACTTACAAGCGTGCGTAGGAACTGTACAACGCACGCTCGTAAAACAGTCATTGTTTGGAATTTTTTCACCAAATTTTCAACATAGCCATTTTAACATCTCACCTCATGAAAAGTGTCACTGTGATTTTCTTAATTTGTCCCGTACATTGATCTCGCACACCGACTGCGCCATTGTGCGCTACATGGGCGGAAACACGTTTTGGGTGACATGTGAAAAATGGCAGCTGTACTGCTCATAAGAAGGTGTGGTAAAATGGCAATGTTGAAAATCTGGAGTGAAAATATTGAAAATTCGCGACCTACGAGTGTGCATAGGAACTGCGCAACGCACCGTCAAGAAACAATCATTTTGAGGATTTTTTACCAATTCTCAACATAGCCATTTTAAGACCTCTGCTCATGAACAATGTCACTGTGATTTTCTTAATTTGTCCTGTACATTGATTTCCAAGACACTGACTGCCCATTGTGCGCTACAAGGGCGGAAACACATTTTGGGTGAGATGAAAAAATGACAGCTGTACTACTCATAAGAAGGTGTGGTAAAATGGCAATGTTGAAAATCTGGAGTGAAAATATTGAAAATTTAGTGAATCCTACGAGCTCCGCGAGAACTGCGAACGACGCCAGAACATTAACTTTTGATATTGGTCCTCACATGCTTTTGATTCTTTCATGATAGTCATGTAAGAGCTCAGGTTCGGGCGGTGATTTCACATGTGACTGCAAAATCACCTTCGGCCTGAATAACGCCATGACAGTGACATCAATCATGAGAAGGGTCCCAAAACCCATGTTGAAAATTTGGTGCAAAATTCCAAAATGCCCGAGATATGCAATAAAGTTGAAACCCCCCTATCTAGCCCATTATACAGCTTACCGGCATTTCCTCAGTTCGCGGTCGGCTTTGAAGAGTGCAGACGTGTTCCCGGTCCACTGAAGATCGTCACCGAGCTCTGGAGGTAAGAATGGGGTGAGGGAGGGGTGGGGAGGCTGAGTGCGCAGTGGGTGGGTGCGGGTTGTGGAGGGGCCAGGAGACTCGTGGGACCGTTTTTTTTACAGGCTAAAAAACGGACAACATGGGACGCTTGCCATGCTGGGGGTGGGCCCCAGGCGGCACAAGGATGGTTGGGGGGCGTTCAGCCAACAGGGATTGGGCACCCCGCCTGGATCGTCTTGCCACGCTGGGGTGGGCTCCCAGCGTGGCACTTACTAGGGGGTTAGGACAGTGGAGCCGACGGGATTGGGCACCCCATCGGCTATATTAGTTGCCACGCTGGGGTGGGCACCCACATGGCATTTCGGAAAGACTTTGGGGGAGGCGGGGAACACAGCTCAGCCGACAGGGATTGAGCACCCCGTCGGCTATACAGTGCATGCTGGAAGTCGCTGCGCCTCGTGGCGTCTGTGTGTGTGGGGGGGAGCTGCGTGAGCAGCCGATTCTCGCTGCTCACTCAGCGTAGCCCTTTCAACTGTATGCGTACTGCATTTTGGAGCTTGTCATAGACAGCTCCGGCATGCATTGGCTTACAGGGCCCGCGCCTGCCAACACACTGACTGAACTGGAGGAGGAAGTGACACACCTCCGAAATCTCCAATGGTGGCACTATGTTTCTTGCACATGCGTGCAAGCAAACATAAAAAACAACATGCATCATCCACTGGGAGAAATTTTATAACAACAATAATCTATTTAGTTAGGATGGATTACACCTCAGCAAGAAGGGTAGTCATATTTTGGGAAATCACATAGCGACAGTCATCAATCAGCATTTAAACTGAATAAGAAGGGGCAAACAGGGCAAATACTAGCAGATCCAAAACTAACAAGAAATGGCTACACATTTTTAATGGGTAACACCAGAAGTCTAAATGTAACCAAAATGAGTGAACTTGCAGGAATAATGGAACACAAACATGTTGATATATAGCTGCAATCACAAACACATGGTGGGACGCAGCATCTTCTGGTCATAATGCGCTACCTGGATACAATCTCTAATATAAAAAAACAGGGATTGTAAGAGTGGGTGTGTGTATATATATATATATACACACACACACACACACACACACACAGCACACACACACACACACACACGCCAAAAATACACTAAATACATGTGAAATCCCAGTCCTATCAGGAGTAGGCCCCAACACAGAAGGCTGCTGTGTGCAAATTGAAAGTCTAAATAAAAATAAATTAATAACAGCAAATTTCTATAGGCCTCCGTCAGCAGATTTATCTTATGATCAACAACTTATTAAAATAATATCCAATCTAGTTAATAAGTCTAATGTAATTGTCATGGGAGACCTAAAATTGCCAGGGATTGATTGGCAACACTTAACATCTACCACCCAGTCCAAACACATAAGCATTAAGCCACGATGGAGGTGTGCTCTAATGCTGGACTGATGCATGGGGGCGCTATGCGCCCGAGTCTATGGGCGAGGGCTACCACTCGCCTCGCGAATAATCGCATTAAAGCACACCGACGGAGTGGCTTTAATGCTTTTGTAACATGGGCGCAGGTTGGTGGAGGCATCTGGAGCGGTCCCAGTGTGCGAGACAAACAGTGGCACACGGAGGGGCTGCGCAACCTGTCACCCTGTGCTCTGCTCTCACAGTGCGGTGCACACGCCTGGATAGGTAGCGATGCTGTCCTTACCTGCTGTTCCTGGAGTCGCGCAGATGTGTGCAGCCAACTTGCAGCTGCGGCTGTTGCTGTGATGAGCGCCCCGGGAGGTCTCCGGTGAGGAGTTTGAGCGCCGGAGTCTCACACTGTGCATGCTGGGGGGCTTCCCTTCCTCTTCCCTCCAGCACACTGCTCCAGTGGTGCCCTGCTCCAGGTCGGCTCTCGCTGCTGCTCCTGGGTCTGGTTGGCTGCCTGTCGCGGATGTCCACCGCGAGTACTGCTCCCCCGTGCCCGTTTCCGCCGGCGGATGACTCGAGGTGTTGGGCCTCTCTGCTGAGCTTGGTCTCAGTGCAGCTAGGCAGGGGTCTGACGGTGACGGTATTGCCGAGCGGGCACGGTATATACGCTTTGGGTTAATGCCCGCCTGCCGCTGGCCCCGTGACCCTTCCTACGCCTATCGCAGCGAGATCACAGGCATTACTTCATTGATGCCATGTTACAAAGCTATTTGGAAACCTTTCTAACATTACGGCTGGAGCAAATGTTTAGGGAGGCAGTATAGCGCAGTGGTTTAAGGCTCTGAGCTGCAAATCTGGAGACCTGGGTTTGAATCCCACAGCCCCCACTTGCATACTGTGTGACCCTGAGCAAATCACTTAACTTCCCTGTGCTCCCAGGTTGCACCTGTAAACAAGCTTTCAGCTTAGTGTGTCTCACCTGGTTAAACAACTGGGGGAAAAAAATGGTCTCCGAGTCAACAAGAGAAAAGAATATTTTAGATCTTGTACTCACTAATCAATCAGATGATATTGTTAATATAGAAATAGCAGATCCAATTGGCAACAGCGATCATAATACTGTTTTCTTTTCTGTCAACGTGCTCCCACATATTAATAAGCATACTACATATAAACAATTACAGTAAGGGGGATTATAGTAAAATCAGACAGGCACTACATGATTTTGACTGGGAGGCATTATTTTGTGACCTAAACACGACTGAATGCTGGTTACTATTTAAAAACATTATCTACGACCTTGAACAATTATATATCCCCAGTTAAAAATACACGGAACAGCAAAGGGAAAATACCAATATGGCTGACGCCTCGGATTATGAAACAAATAAGCAAAAAAGAACAGCCATTTAGAAAGTTTAAATATTCTCAAAGCGAAGCGAATCAAACCCAGTATAAAAACAAATTAAAAATTACAAAAGCACTCATAAAACATAAAAGGATGAAAATTAAACAAATTACCAGCATCTAGGGGAAACACCAAAGCATTTTATGTCTACATTACTACTAAGAAAAAAAGTGACTCTACAATCACATCCATTATAAATAACGGAGAAGAAACTAGTAACAAAACTGAAATAGGTAACGCCCTTAATACAAAAAAAGACAATATTAGTATAATGCACCCATACATTAGTTATTAATTATAATGAAATAACTCTTGATGAGATCAGAGCTGCAGTTCTATCCCTTAAAAATAACTCGGCACCAGGCCCTGATAATATGAATACATATTTTATTAAACTTTGAGTTACTTTGTCCCCTTCAAATCATTTTTAATAAATCATACATTGAAAGTGAGGTACCAGAGGATTGGCATTCAGCAACGGTTATACCCATACATAAAAAAGGAAACAAAAACTACCTGATATTTACCGCCCCATTAGTCTGACTTCAACTTTGTGTAAAATCATAGAAAAGATACTAAAACAAAAAACAGAGTATGAACTGGAGAAAAATTAACTGATTGATATTACACAACATGGCTTCTGTAAAGGTAGATCCTGTACAACAAACTTGGTTTCATTCTACGAATGCATTAGTAAAAGTGTTGACAACAACTGTCCGATAGATGTTATTTACCTGGATTTAAAAAAAGCATTCGACAAGGTTATCTCATAGATTACTAATTAACAAAATGTTACAGCTAGAGCTTAACAGCTATACAGTTAACTGTGTAGAAGGATGGCTAAAAGAGCGCAAAATGTTAAGATAGCCAGTACAGTATCAGGACCCATTAAAGTTGCTAGTGGTGTGCCACAGGGATCTGTGTTGGGACCAACTTTGTTTGGTATACTTATTCAGGACCTGCATCATGGGGTTAGCAGTCAGATCAATAAATTTGCGGATGACACTAAAATCTCGTCTGAAGTAGATACAGCAGAAAAAATTGAAATGTTTAAACATTATCTCATGCGAAATGAACATTGGGCTCTTATGAACGAGATGACTTAATATTGGTAAGTGTACAGACATACATTTGAGGCAAAAAAAAAAAACAATGATTATACATTAAATGATACTATCATCAAACCAGTCAGCTCCGAAAAAGATTTAGGAGAAGTGTTTTTTTTTTTTTTTTTTCTTTATGGCACCACACCGGACTAGAACTCTCTTTTGGGCTGCCAGCAGGCTGCCGCTCTACCGGCCACTGAGACCCCAACCTCCTCAAAGACATTAGCTCTCCCCACAGGACCCCCGGCCCCTAGATCCGTAGGGAGTTCAAGGGGCGGAAGCAGAGGTCCAGTTACGGACGTGTGGCGGTCAGGCTCTGTGGAGCCATTGCCTATCCAGCCAGTGGGGGGGGGGTTCCTAGATCTTGAGCTTCTCTCTCTCCCCCCAATGTGTGGCACACGCCCCGACGCACTGGCGCATGGCAACCCTGCCTGCGTCGGCCACGCTAATCACATGCTGCCCGGCTTGCTGCAGTGCCCGCCGGTCTCCACAGGGGTCACTGGCACGCCAAGCCATCCCACCCCTCCAGGGCCAGTTCTAGGATGTACTGGGCCCTGGTGCAAGACTTTGTAGTAGCCACCCCCCGTCCACAGGCCCCCCACCTCGTTCTCCAGAGTCCCCTGGGGCAGGCAGCTACCAGCTGGCACAACCACCACCCGCTGGCCTGGAGCCCTGCCTAGGCAGCCACAGCAGAACTCACTCCTTCCTGCTCGCTGCTGCCCTAGCCTTAATGCTAGCTAGCTATGTTTATTTTATTCAAGTTTGGCCCAGGCCCCAAGTGTGTATTTAAAATTTGTTTTTAATTTGTGTGTCTTCTAGTAGTTTACAGACAAGTTCTGTTTTGTTTGTTCAACTTACTGAAGTACTCAATTCTATGTCCGCTCTGCCAGTTCGTCTGCCGCCAGGGTAGGATTTCTCATGAGTCTTGAGATGCATGCTTGACTTGACTGATGCAAGCATCAGCTCACCCTACCCACAACACGCAATATATTACTATTAATTAATGATGTGCAGCCTCTGAGCTGAGTGAGAGCAGCACCCAGCAAATCAGAACAGCCGGGCCGCCCATGGCATCAGAAGGGCAGGAGCAGGGGAGGAGCTGCAGAGCACTGAGCAGCAGTGCCAGCCAGTGTTGAGGGGTGACTAATGGAGCAGAGCCTGCCAGGGCAGCATGGAGGAGGAGCCGACTCAGCCAGCCAAGGAGGAGCTGCTGAAGCAACACACCACCAGAAGCAAGGACTTGGGAGGATCATGATGCACGGTTGCGATGATGCCTGGAGTGTCGAGGAGGAGGCACCGCCAAGGACTGCTGAGCGGAACACAGCAGCGCCACACTACCACTGCAGATACGCCTGAGGAGGTGCTTGCTTGTGTATTTGCAGCAGGGAGGAGGGAGGGGATTTAATTTTTAAATGTCCAGCCACAGCAACACAGCACGCACACTGACTGACTAGACTGGACTCTCTCTCTACGGGAAGGGACCGCCGCGGGTCTCAGGCAGGGGAGTGGGAGCCTGGCAGGTAGGAAGCAGCAGGCTGATTTTGCTCCGTGAGCAGTTTAAAAGTAAAAAAAAAAATGTATATTTTTTGACTTACGGATCCTTGGGCCCCATTGGCGCTCTGGGCCCTGGTGCAGTGGCATCCCTTGCATCCCCCCCATGCCAGCCCTGCACCCCTCCCTCCTCGGGGAGGAGAGCACCACAAGGGCACTTTATCCTCAACCCTCCCCAGCCGACCCACAGCGCCTGAGCTTGCTTCCGAACCCGGGTCGCCAGCGCAGCACGAGATGTGGCACCCAGCGCCTCAACCCTCAGCGCCACCGGGCCAACTAGGAGTTATTAATGATCATTTTACTTGGAATACTACGTGTAGGAGAGTTGCCAAGGTGGGGAACTGTATCTTGTCAGCCATTAAAAGGTGCTTCATAACAAGAAATGAACACTGTATTCTCATTCTGTACACATCCTTCATAGCCAGCATTTACTGTTGCCCAAATGTCCAGCCCTCTATTGCTCTCGACCTCATAACCTCTATCACAGCCCTTTCTCGCTCTGGTGAACTATACATCTTAGGTGACCTAAACTTAAACTGCCTGTTTCCCAAGACATCCAAAATATGAAATGATCCTGGAGCCCTGAACCTCACAATTGATCTCAGACCCCACCCACCCACCCTAAGCATAGACACAAAATCACTCCCTGATTGACTGGGCTCTTACCACCCACCCCCACAGAGAGTAACTAGCTGTGGCATCCTCCCAGACACCACAACCCAATATTTACTGTCAGGAAACGCCACAGAGCAAAATCTCCGCATAAAACCTTGCAACTTCGCTCCTTCAAACACCTAGACCTTGAACCTCTCCTGAAAAACCTCTCTCTTTCTCTCTCTCTGTCTGGTCTCCCTAAGTCTCCTCCTTCTCAGTTGATAAGGTTCTAGCCTACTGTGACAGGGTTGAATAGGGACCTGTCCCAGTTGTTCTGAAGAAAGTTTAAATGCAAGGATCTGTTCTATTCTCTCTTTTTCTGTCTGGCTGCGCAACCACATTTTCTTGTGAGACCTAGGACTTGATCACCCCGATGGTCTTGCAATTCTTTGCCTCTCGCTAGCTCTCTAGCCTCACTTGCTGTTCTGTCTTTTCTCCCCCCTTGCATATCAGCAGGTACAAAATATATGAGAATCTTTTTGTGGAAATGTAATGGATACTGGAATCCCTTTGTTTAAAACTGTATATAGTTATACTGTTGAAATGATTGTGAAGCTGTTTGGAACTTAAGGGGTTAACCCGAGATGCAATTTTTAAGCTTTTTGCAGAAGATGTAAACAAGGTCAGTTCTGGGTCATGATGTTCTTTTTGCTGCACCTGCTGAAACTGACAAGAACACTGGAAACTTACAAGAACACTGTGTGAGGGGCATGCTATTTTCTTAACGAGCTCCTGCACAGACATAAAAAGGAGCTGCAATGTTTTTCGAAAGAGAGAGAGATAGACAGAGACTGAGACAGGAAATTGAGAAGAAAAAGGACTCTTACCTTTGTACTGCCATTGTAAATACTTATACTGAACAATTTTTATTTTACTGCTATTAATAATAAAACTCGTTATGAATTTTATAACTGCTCCTGGTTTTCCGATGCTTCTTGACCTGGGCCTCAACATCTACTTCAAATAAATATTCCTTGCAAATTGGAACACCTTGGCCCCTCTCAAACAAACCAGGGTTAGGGGTAACCACCTACCGTGGATTACTCCACAACTCTCAGCCTGTCTTAGAGCTAGAGATCGTGCCTGGAAGTGACATAAATCCAGCCAGCTTCCTAGCGACCTCACAGACTACGTAAGCTCTGAAATGCCTGTACTAGGGCAACAAGGCTAACCAAGTCCAATTACTTCATAAATGCTTTCCTCACTAACAAATTCCCCTTCCAAGTTCTGGAAGGTGGTTCATGCCCTCTTTACCCCAAAGTCCCACTCCCCTTCCCCAGTGCTACAGGTAAATGGCAATCTTGTAGCAGACTCCCATGCCATAGCTGAGAAATGTAACTCCTAAGTCTTTTGAGCAATCAGTTTAAATGCTTCATTGGCAAGCTTTTAAACTAGTCAAAGGGGAAGGCACTGACAAGCAGCAGGAAACTCCTAGCCTCTCCCTACAAAACAGGGTACTAAATGAGAAAAAGACAGAGGTAGAACGGTCAGTGGGGGATGCTGCAACAGAAGGTAAAGCCATCAAAAAATGGAGAGCAATGAGTACCAATGCCCGTAGTCTAGGTAACAAGCTTCCTGAATTAGTGGCCATGATGGAGGAGGAACATCTGGATATCGTGGCAGTCACAGAAACATGGTACACACAAAGCCATGACTGGGACATAAACATACCAGGATACACTATCTACAGGAGGGACAGGGAGGGTAAAAGAGGAGGAGGAGGAGGAGGAGGAGTTCTTTACATAAGGGAAGGAATAAAAGCAACAGAACAAAAGGGCAAACAGGGAGGAGTAGAAGCACTGTGGGTAAATTTGGAGACCGGCAATGGCACCACAATCTGCATAGGGGTTGTATACAGACTCCCTTCTCAGGGGGAGGAAATGGACAAGGAAATGATAGAAAGTATACTCAGAATGGCAGAAAAAGGGGAGATATTGCTGACGGGTGATCTGAACATGCCAGATGTTAACTGGAGCGCAGTTGCAGCTGCCACTTCGAAGAGTGCAGTTATTCTAGATGCCCTACAGGGGGCATGCCTTAGACAACTAGTACTGGAGCCCACTCAAGAGGGAGCAATATTAGACTTGATTCTCTCAAATGGAGATGGAGAGAGGATCACAGATGTAGAAGTGGGTAGCCATCTGGGAACTAGCGACCATCGAACAGTATGGTTCACAATAAACACAGCAACAGAGTCAAGCCATACAAAGACAAAAGTACTGGACTTTAGGAGGGCTGACTTTGCCAAAATGGGTGAGAGCCTAAGGAATGCACTAGCAAATGGGCAGGAAGGAGGGGTGGAAGAACAATGGGGAATAATAAAAACTGCCATCACAGAGGTAACGAGCCTTTGTGTGAAGCAAATAAACAAAACAAGACGATGTAAGAAACCACTATGGTTCTCAAAGGAAGTGGCAGTGAAGGTTCAAGAGAAAAGAAAGTCGGGAAGTACAAGGAATCATAGAAGGAGCAGGATAGAGAACTGTATCAGTTAAAGCAAAGGTGGCTGGGAAGGCAGTCAGAACAGCAAAGGCCCAAACCGAGGAAAGATAGCCAACTCAGTTAAGAAGGGGGTAAAACCTTTATAGGTACATCAGGAGCAAAGGAAGACCAAGGGAGGGATAGTGAGGCTGCTTAAGGGGAGGAGGGTGGGCAGAGGGAGACTGTGAAAAGGCAGAGATACTAAACAAATATTTTGCTCAGTATTTACAAATGAAGAGGAGAGTACATAAAACAAACAGAAGTAACACTCTGGATACAGAAGTTGATACCACCCATTTACAGAAGAAAGGGTTCTGAAAGAACTCTTAAAACTGAAGGTGGACAAAGCAATAGGGCCTGATGGATTCATCCCAGAATTCTAAAAGAGCTAAGGGTAGAACTAGTGACACCACTGACTACCCTTTTAACAAATCATGGGAGGATGGGGTGGTACCCGAGGACTGGAGGAGGGCAGATGTGATTCCCCTTCACAAAAGTGGGAGCAAGGCAGAAGCAGGAAACTACAGACCTGTTAGTTTAACCTCAGTGATAGGGAAAATGATGGAATCACTTCTGAAGGAAAGAATTGTCGAGTATCTAGAGGCCAGAGGGGCACAGGACCCTAGGCAGCATGGATTCACAGCGGGAAGGTCATGCCCGATGAATCTGATAGATTTCTTTGACTGGGTGACCAAAGTAGTAGATCAGGGAGGGGCTGTGGACATGGCCTACCTAGACTTTAGCAAGGCATTTGACACAGTCCCACACAAAAGATTAATATACAAGTTAGCCAGCCTGGGAGTGGGTCCCAAGATGACAGCCTGGGTAAAGAATTGGCTGGAGAATAGGACACAGAGAGTAATAGTAAATGGAGTCCACTCAGAAGAAAGGGGGGTTACTAGTGGGGTACATGAGGGTTCAGTAATTAGGACCGGTCCTCTTCAATGTCTTTATAAGCGACACTGCAGAAGGACTGGAAGGAAAGTATGTCTCTTTGCAGATGACACTAAGATCTGCAACAGGGTTGATACACAGGGTGGGGTGGAAAGGATGAGAAGGGACTTGGCAAGGTTAGAGGAATGGTCAAATGTATGGCAGCTTAGATTCAATGCTAAGAAGTGCAAGGTAATGCACCTGGGAAACGAAAACCCAGGGGGGGATGAGTACACAATGGGGGGTTGAGATACTAACAACAACAAAATGGAAAGGGACCTGGGGTAGTCATACCAGATGACCTAAAGGTGGGCAAGCAATGTGAGAGGAGCAGCAGAGGGAGGGCTGGGGGGATACTGGGATGCATAGGGAGAGGCATCACCAGTAGAAAACAGGAAGTTATTATCCTCTGTACAGACAGCTGGTGAGACCCCATCTGGAGTACTGTGTGCAGTTCTGGAGACCCAATCTCCAGAAAGACATAGACAGAATGGAAGCTGTCAGAGGAGGACAACTAAAATGGTGCAGGGTCTGCACGAAGACATATGAAGAGAGACTTAAGGAGGTTAATATGTATAGCCTCAAGGAAAGGGAGGGGGGACATGATAGAAACTTTCAAGTACCTCAAGGAATCAACAAAGTCCAAGAGGGTAGCATCTTTCAAAAAAAGTGCGCAAGAACAAGAGGGCACAATTTGAAAATAGAGGCGGCTCAGAGGTAATTTAAGGAAGTATGTTTTACAGAGAGGGTTGTGGATGCATGGAACAGCCTTCCGGAGGAGGTTGTGGAGTCAAAATCAGTGGTGGAATTCAAGCATGCATGGGATAGTCATAAGGCAATTCTGGGGGTTGGGGGTAGGAAGAAATAGGCTGCTGGTTAACTAGGATCTGCAGCTTATCCAGTAGGTAGGGAAATGGGCAGACTGGGTGGGCCAAGCGGTCCTTATCTGCCGTCAAATTCTATGTTTCTATGTTTCTATTATACCTCCTGTGCAGTCTAACTGCTGAAGTACATCCCTAATTACCCCTCCCCCCAAATGTCACAGCTACCCCTCTATCCTCCCCCCCAAAAATTCTCCACTTCCTATGTCCCCACACCCCTCCTTCTCATTCTCTTCAGTCTCCCCCCACCAATACTCTAAATGCCCTCCTCGCCATCAACCTCTCAAAAGGATCTTCTCCAGATGACCTCGACCCTAAACTCCGCTCTCTCTCAGACCCAGCCATTGCCTACCCCCTCTCAATCTTAAATCTCTCCTTCTCAACCTCTCATGTCCATACCACATGGAAGCACGCAGTGGTCCTCCCCTTACCTAAAGGTGGAGACCCTTCATCCCCTGGCAACTACTGCCCCATCCTGCTACTCCCTACCCTAGCCAAACTACAAGAACATCTAGTCCTCTCTCAACTCACCTCCTTTCTATCTGATACTGCCTTCTTCACCCCGTTCCAATCTGGTTTCAGGAAAACACACCCTACCACCACCTCCCTACTTCGGCTCACTGACTCCATCCTCTCTGGGATGGACAATGGCCAAATCATCTCAGCCATATTTGTCGACCTCGCCAAGGCTTTCAACACTGTTTCCCACTCCCTTCTCCTTGGTTCCCTCTCATCTGCTGGTCTAACCCCTTCTGTCACTAACTGGTTTAAGGCCAACCTTACTAGTTGAACCCAGTCAATTATGATCGCATGATGCCATCTCACCACCCCTCCCGATCTGCACTGGCGTCCCTCAGGACTCCCGTGTTTGGTCCGCTTCTATACTCCATCTTCCTTAATGACCTGCCATCTGTCTGCTCCCCCTCCTACGTTATACTCATGTACGCTGATGATACTGTCCTGCATGCATCTGGCCCATGCCCAGCTGAGGTTGCATCTAGCTTGCAGCATGACTTCAACAAGGTCCAGCTCTGGTTTGCAAACCATCAATTATTCCTCAATGCCAAGAAGACAGTCTCCATGACCTTTGGCACAAGGCAGAGACACTCTCTAGGCTTCCCTACCTTCCCACTTTCCACGCTCTTGACAGGATCTTACCTGAGGACACCTTGTTCTTCAGATATCTTCTGTGGACACATTGACACCATCCAGAAAAAACTGCGCCCCAAGACTGGTGCCTTGTTCAGGAACCGCAGATGCATCCCTCCTACAGCTAGGCATGAGCTTGTCCAGAAGATGATCATCCCCATTTCTGACTACTGCGATGTAGTCTATGGTGCTGCTCCTAATTCCCCTCCGACCAGGTTGGACACACTCTTCAACTCCTTCTGTCACTTTGCCCTTGATGCTCCCTCTCGCACCCAACCACTGTGACCTCTAGTGAGCCCTTTCCTTCCCCTCCATTACAAACAGATGCCTCTCACATTGTGCTAAAATCACTGCTAAACAGTGGCTGGGTGAACTCCCTTCCTACCGCTCCCTCTCATTTATAACACCCCCCTCCTCCTTCCCACTCCCTCAAATCTACCGACAATTGCATGCTAGCTGTCCCCCGCCGCTGTACCCTCTCCGGCCAGTCTGGGTACTCTCACCATTTCCCTAAAATATGGAACTCTCTACCTCCTCAAATCTGACACTCCTCCTCTTTCTATTCCATCAATACTGCCCTCACCAACTATCTTGCACTTAACTGTTCCTGTCATGACCTGCCTTAATTTCCTTCATCTTACTTACAGTTTATCCCCCTTCGGAACTTACCCAGTGCCTCTATTGACTCAACTGACCCTAGCCCCTCCGAGGTGCTAGTTCTCTTACCTTTCTCCCTTCCCCTACTCTCTCTCCCTTTTCCCCAAGCCTTCACACTCCTCTTGCAGGGTTCTCAGCATCCAGAAGGGGTCCTGTAGTGCCTAGGCTTGCCACGTTCCCCCCCACCAAATCTACCTATCTTTGGCCTTCCAGGTCCCCTTGCAGGGTCCCCAGTATCCTGGAGGGTTCCTTGGACCAGGCCTCATCCCCTCACAGGTGTTATTTCTCATTCCGTCCCTCTCACTATCCCTCTATAATTACAACACCTAACTGCAGGAGGGTTAACAATCGCCTGAACTTCCCTGCCCCTTGCAGGGCTCATCACATTCTGAAGGGTTCTCTTTTTGGGTCAGGCCTTATTTCCCCTCCTAGGTGTGTGCCTGTGTCTCTGTCTGTCTGTCTCTCTCTCTCATCCCCACTCCAGTCCTCTGTCCCCTTGCAGGGTTCCCCTCATCCTGAAGGGGTCTCTCTGAGACATGACTTTGCACCATTTGTCATCCCATCCTCTCTCTCCTTCACCCCTTATTTCACGATAGTGTTGTATTATGACAGAAATGCTACAAAAGTGTTTTAAGTATAAAATAGGTTTTAACTAAAATGTTAAGGCCAGGTAAAATGGTGTGTTAAAAGCAGAATGGGGTGAAGAAGCATGTGTTGCATTCAAAGCAGATGTTCTAATCAAGGCAAATTTGCTGTGCATGACAGGAATATTTTGTACAAAGCACATTATTATTTTGGTGCAAAATAAAAGGTCATGGCTAAACTTAAATTTAGCCAGCCTAGACAGCTGTACAAGCAGAATAAGAGGGTACACGTGCAGAGTTGTCTGGTCCACTTCCCTATTTTATGTTATGTCTAAAACGTATAGCATATAGCAAGAGTCCGTGACTATCCACTATGTTATCTTGAGACATCGACTTTTCTGCCTTCCTAGACTGGTTATTTTTAATAATGTAAGTTCCCCTTATGACCTGTGACAAATACAGGTTACTCACCTGTAACAGGAGTTCTAGGAGTGGCATATGTTGTTCATCCACACTTATTGGCAGGTTCCTTGCCACTTTAAATCTTGCCAGAAGGTCTTCAAGCTGGCTCCTCCCACCCACCCAGGTGGTAAAACTCTCGGCTCCGCCCCATGACGCCAGATCTAGCCCGCTGGAAGCGAGGTTGCGCGTCGAGGTCGGTTGGGTTGTGTGGATGAACAACATATACCACTCCTAGAACTCCTGTTACAGGAGAGTAACCTGTATTTCTAGGGACATGGATATGTTGTTCAATCCACACTTATTGGCAGACTTCTAGCAGTTCTCTGGGAGGAGGGAGGCAAGGCGCGCACACCCTACTTAGGGAATAAGGACTGGAGAACTGAGGTCCCAAAACCAGCATCCCGGTGTGACTCAAGGTCGATGTGGTAGTGGGTAATGAAGGTGTGTGCTGACTTCCGGGTAGCAGCCCTGCAGATTTCCTGGATGGGGATGTCCCTGGAAGCAGCCACCGAAGCAGCGGTATGGCGGGTAGAAATGAGCTCTTTTCCCTCTGGAAGGCTCCATGCCCGCCAACCTATAGCAGAGATCTATGCAGCAGGCAACCCACCTGCCTATCATCCGCTTGGCTGCAGGTCTGCCAGGTGCGGCTTCAGCGCAGATGACAAACAGCTGGCGAGCCTCTCCCCGAACTTCAGCCGTCCACTCCTTATAATAAGAGAGCGCTCTTCTAGGGTCCAAAGTATGGAGCCTATATTCGGCATCCAAGGTGTGATTGGGGTAGAACACCGGCAGAGTCAACACCTGGTTAAGGTGAAACTCCGACACCACCTTCGGGAGGAATTTCGGGTGGGGGCACAGGACAACCTTGTCTCTGTGGAAGACCAGATAAGGAGACTCGATGGAAAGTGCCTGGAGCTCTCCCATCCTTCTGGCTGACGTGATAGCCACCAAGAAGGCGGTCTTCCATGACAGGTGAGAGATGTCACACCTGTGCATCGGTTTGAATGACTTGTCCATGAGCTTAGCCAATACCAGCAATAGATCCCATGGAGGTGGAGGTTCTCGCACCAGAGGGGATATGTGATCAAGGCCTTTGAAAACGCGCCCGACCACCTTCTCCTGCACCACCAACTGCTTCTCGGCCCGTGCCCGGTAAGCAGAGATGGCTGCCAGGTGCACCTTAAGGGTCGTCGACCAAAGCCCTAGCTGAAAAAGGGACCATAGCTAGTCCAGAATGCTGGCCAAGGAACAGGAGGAAGGGTCCAACCCCTTATCCTGACACCAAATGGAGAATCTCTTCCATTTGAAGGCATATTATTTTCTGGTTGACTCCTTACGGGATGCCTCAACAACGTTGAGGACCTCGTTGGAAAGACCCAAGGCCTGGAACTCTAGCCGCTCAGGAACCAGGCCATCAGGTGCAGGGACTGAAGGCCCAGGTGGAATACCTTCTCTGGTTGACTGAGATCAGGTCCAGGCAGGCTGGAAGCAGTCTCGGGAGCCTGGAGCTGAGGCTGAGGAGATCTGGATACCAGAACTGACAGGGCCAGTCTGGAGCTACCAGAATCACCTGCGCCTTGTCCCTCGCCTTGAGAAGCACCTTGTGGATCAAGGGAAATGGGGGAAAGGTGTAGAAGGTGCCGGGGGGTCCACGGCATCGGGAAGGCATCCCCCCTGCAGCGAGCCCTGCTGAGGGGGCAGGCATGAAACAGCCTCAGCTTTGCATTCTCCCTGGAGGTAAACAGGTCCACCTGAGGTGTGTCCCAGTGGGAGAACAGATCATGTAATACCTCCGGCAGGGGAGACCACTAGTGAGATGCAGCACCTATCCGGCTTAGGGCATCTGCCAGAGTGTTGGAGGCTCTTGCCACATGAATGGCTAGGAGATCCGCCTCCAGACTGCCCACGAGAGACCAAGTGCGGAGAACTTCCTTGCACAGAGGCAAGGAGCGCATCCCGCCCTGGCGGTTTAGGTAGTACATGGTCGTGGCGTTGTCCGTCTGGACCTGGACCACCTGACCCCGTACAAACTGAGCGAAGGCGGTGAGGGCTAGTCGGACCGCTCGAAGCTCCAGCAGGTTGATGTGGCATCGAGACTCCTTGAAGGGACCAGGGGCTGTGTGCTCTGAGCTCCCCCCAGATGGGCACCCCAACCCATCAGAGAGGCAGTCGTTAGAGTGACCGTCGGCTCTGGGCGGACAAACGGGATACCCTCCTGCAGATGAGCTGGAACGATCCACCACAGGAGAACGTTCCCCATCTCCTGGGTCACCATCACTGGCTGGTCCACAGGACTGGAGCACTGTGACCACTGGTGGACCAGTCCCCATTGCAGGGGACGCATGTGCCAGCGGGCCCAACGGACCACGCTGGTGCAGGCTGCCATGAGGCCCAGGAGGCGCAGGAAGTCCCGGGCAGGGCGCAACTGCCCAACCAGAAATAATTGGGCAAAGGAGGAAAGAACCTCGGCCCTGTCCGCCGGGAGCCGTGCTCTGGCTCGAAGAGAGTCAAGCTCTGCCCCGATGAACTGAATCATCTGCGTTGGCACGAGTTCCAATTTGGCCTCGTTGATGAGTAGGCCAATCTGACAGCAGACCTGGAGGGCCAGATCCCTGGACCGCTCCACCTCCTACTTGGAGGAGGCTGCAATCAGCCAGTCGTCCAGGTAAGGGTACACCCGGACCCTTCGGCGCCGCAGGAATGCTGTCACCACTGCCATGCATTTGGTGAAGACCCTGGGAGTTGGAGAGAGGCCGAAGGGCATGGCCTGGAACTCGTAAAGGGATCCCTCTGCTCTGAAGCGGAGGAATCACTGGTGTGACGGACGGATTGGGACATGAAAGAATGCGTCCTGAAGGTCCAGAGAACAGAACCACCTGCCTCGTTCCAAGGATGGGATGATCTGAGCCAGAGTGACCATCCTGAAGGTTCGAGACCTTAGGAACTTGTTCAGGTCATGTAGGTCTAGAATGGGGTGCCAGTCCCCCATCCGTTTTGGGACCAGGAAGTACCTGGACACAAACCCTGGGTCTGATGGAGGATCCGACACCTCCCTGATCACCTCCTTCTGGAGGAGCAGGGCAATGTCGGCTCCGACAGGCCGACAGAGAGGCTGCAGAACCCGTAGCCCCCCCATGGGGTGACGACTCAATAGGGTGGGGACTGCTCGAATTCCAGCGGCAGACCCTTTCCTACCACTTCCAACGCCCAGCGGTTGGTGGTGATATTGGACCAGTCTGAAATGAAGTGGTGGACCCATCCTGCCACGGGGGGAACCCAGGGAGGAGTGACGAGGTTGGGGCGATACCCCTCAACCCGTCACTGGGCAGGCTTGGAGGAAGGACCGGCCGAGGAGCCTCCTGGACCTTTCCTTCCCAGCTTCCTGTGGGAGGAAGCAGCAGGCTTGGCTTTGGGGTGCCAAGTGCAAGCCTGCTGGCCCTGATGCTGGTGTTGCTGGGCCCGGACATGCCGCAGGGGCTGAAGGACGAAAGGGCTTACGCTGCTGCTGGCGGCCTTTGTCCTTCTGGGCATACGTGACCGAGTCCAAGGTGGCACTGGACTTCTCGATCCACTGAAGATGCCCCTCAACCCCGGGACTAAACAAGTCGGTACCCAGGAAGGGAACGTCTGCCAGCTAGTGCTGAGTATCTGCCGTGAAAGTGGAGATCCGCAGCTAAGCTCTGCGGCGCATGGCCACTGCGGTCGCAACTGACCGGGCACACGAATCAGCGATGTCCAGGGAAGTCTGGAGCTGCTGTTTGGCCACCGCCCTTCCCTGATCCCGCACCTGCTTGACCGTAGTTTGGAGGTCAGCCAGGAGATGAGGAATCACCTCATCCAAGGAGCCCAAAAGGGCGTGTGAAAACTGTACCATCAGGATGGCCAAGCTGGCCTGACAAAGGCCTAGGGAGGAAGCAGCGTAAGCTTTCCACCCGGAGTAGTCCAACTTCTTGGACTCCTTGTTGGGAGGCTTGTCCACATCCCGAGCACTCCCGGAATGCCGGAAAACTCTATCGGTCACGAGCCCCTCCGCAAAGGGGTGCTCCAAGAAACCGGAGAATGAACCGGTGGGAACAGCATACTTTTGAGCCATCCTGGCCGAAGGTGCTGGACAAGAAGCTGGCCGCTGCATAGCTCCAGGGCTGGGCCAACAATGTCTTCCGCCACCGGGAAGGCCTCCGTGGGAGAATCCCCTCGGTCCGGTACAGTATCTCCGTGAGGGTATACTTGGCCCGTTTTGAAATGGGTTCGAGCTTCATCCCAGTGGACTCTGAGATGAGCCGAAGCATTCCCAGAAACGAGGATGGGCTCTTGTCCACCGACTGACCCCCTGTGGACTCCAAGTCAAGCGGCCTGGAAAACAAGGAGTCGTCATCAGACTCCGAGGAGTCTGCGAACAGCTGCCAAGCACCTGAGCCACCCTCCACCTGCCGAGGTCGATCGGGAGTGAGGGTGACCGACAACTGATGGGGCAAGCCCTGACCCGACCGAGAATCCTTGGTCGGGGCCCCAAATTTAGATTGTGGAGGTGGGGTTCCACCACAATGAGTGGCGCAGCCAGTTTCTAGCGAACAACGGTGCGCCGGTTCCTCGACCACCTACGAGGAGTTGTTTGGCCACTCAGTGATAGCCATAATGCCGGAAAGGACAGAAGTAAACCCTTCCGGTCAAAGAGCTGCTGCCACATTAGCTCTTCGTGGCGCCAAGCAATTTGCTCCGGAGCCTATCCTCTGAATAGGACGAAGAGCGAGGATGAGTGGCGCCGCCACTTTCCACGGTGCCAGACCCGAGACGCCGATGTCTGTGGGATCGGCTGGACGGGAAGAGGTCCGAGACCAGACTTTGGTTGTTTCCGGGTGGGTCTGAGGAGGG